>OZ014469.1:54307472-56888140 GCA_963965965.1 Trididemnum nubilum | reverse complement strand
GTGATGGAAAAATTTCTTCTTGTAACATGTTTAAATACTTATTGGCATTAAGATTTCCATCAATGAAAATTGTCCAATTTTCATTGATGGAAATCTTAATGCCAATAAGTATTTAAACATGTTACAAGAAGAAATTTTTCCATCACTGTTAAGCGCAAATGGTAACCTTCCAGTATATTTCCAACAAGATGGTGCCCCACCCCATTATGGTATTCAAGTGCGACAATACTTGAATCAATTACTTCCAGATGCGTGGATTGGTAGACGTGGACCAGTTGAGTGGCCTCCTCGATCCCCTGATTTGACCCCTCTTGATTTCTATCTTTGGGGTCATTTGAAAGCTATGGTGTATCAAGAAAGTATAAGAAACGTAAACCATTTGAAGGACCGCATTATCAATTCATTTGCACAAATATCCCCAGATGTACTATTGCGAGTTCACAGTGAGTGGGTTAAGCGTATCATGATGTGTATTCAAAACAATGGTGGCCACATCGAGTCTGTCATTTAATGAAATTGTTTTATACAAATAAAAACAACATTTTCTGTGTATGGAGACTTTTGAATCACCCCCCAGCAAACATGCAAGATCGGGCCAATGTTGGCCATCAGTTGGCAGGGTTGGCAAAACGTCGGCAAATTTGCCAACGCTTTGCCAATGTTGCCAATGTTTTGCCAACATCTCTGCAAACGCCGTAATTATTGTAGTAGTAAGTTTCCTCGAATTTTTTCACGATTGTGTAATGATTCTGGGCCATTTTTTTTTACCTATAGCTTTCCAATTTGCCAAAAATACTTTTTTTGTATTACGATTCAGCCAACGTTGGTAAAATATTGGCTCAACATCGGTTGCCAACATCGGCATTATGCATTTCAGCCAATACAGGGCCAACGTTGGATGCCAGCCCCAGGCCAACATTGGTGGATAAAATTTTTCTTAACTACCGACAATTTTTTGTAATTAAATTAGGTTGTTCATTCCAAAAGTGCTGAACAGGGATCAGAATTAGCTGAATTATAAACAAGGCCTAGAAGTTTTTATGTCGAAAATCCATGTTTATTTTTGTGATTTTTCAGGAGCAAGCACTTGAAAAAACTTTGTTATGGTGAGGCCAAACCTTACTTAAAACTTAATTTTTACTTTTTTGCAAAGTAATCTGCAACACCAATCAGTAATTTTTTTTTTATTTTAGTCTAATTTCTTTGTAAAACAAAAGATGCTTGAGCTAAACCCTTCACAAATTTCAAAAACGAAAAAACAAACTTACTGAAGCGGAACAGCATCACAAAATCTAGTTTTTCAAGTATTTACAGTATATAGCATGAATGCTTGGGTGGATAGTTTCAACTTTCAGGCAAAAATTTACAGGTTTAAGCAATTGTTAAGAGTTACCGGTGGTTTAAGTTTAGGATTGGAGGTAATGGTTCTAACAGTTTGTGTTGCAGTGCTGGGGTTAGTTTTACCATGCCATGATTCAGTGATGTAGCATTGTCTTGTAAAAATGGCTTCTAGACTAGGCTACTGGACTAAGTTACAGAAGGCTATCCGCTATTTACTACCGGTTACTATATTTAGAAGGTTTTATTTCTCCAGAAATTTTTATCTAGCCTACTTTTTTATTATTTCTGATTCAAATCTAACCCAAACACTAATGCCTAATCTAAAACTATCCCCAAATTGATCCCAACCAATAAGCTGATAAGGGTAATTTCGGACATGAAACAAAGCAAAATTGCAGTTATTGCTGGTAGGCTACAGCCCACCTATTTAATTGTTGATTATTGTTTCGATAATTAGCACTATTTCATTAGGCATATTTAAACTAGGAGGAACTTTTTCCCAGACCTATCTTGGGGTAAATAGTGCCCCAGAAGTTTGTGCAACTGTATTATGAAATACAGTAGGCCTACATATGTCACGCACCGTAGAAAAAGGCTGTGTCTAGAGCACCGGTCCAGTTTTCAACATGAAATTGCTGCTGCACCGATTGTTTGTGTTTGCACTTCAAGTTACTATCTCTCAAGCTGGCATTGCTGCCCAAACCGGGAACCCTACCTGTAACTCTAAGTCTAATGCAAAATTTTGAAGAAAAAGAAATAAAAATAACACAGCATAATTGTGTTCAATCGCGAGACGAGCCTAGCGCGTTCAGCACAAATGGAACTCAAACGTTGAGTTTAACCAGCGAGTGCCTTACCTAAGTTACCACTACACCACCGGGGGCTGGGGCTACCAGTACGCAGTTCAGAGTTGATGCGTCAAAGTGCTGTATTAAAGTTAAATTAATGAGAAAAAAGCAATATAACTGACTGCTGGTGCAGCAGCGTTTTTGTATCAAGAACTGGACCAGTGCAGCAGACACTACCATAGAAAAAATTTGAACTTGTACGGTAACTTGTACTTATATCAAATTTCAGTGGCGGTAGCTATTTTGTCTCAAGAGGCAAAATACCGATAGTATTTTCCTTTCTTTTGGTTAGGATTAAGAGTTGGGGTTAGCGTTAGGGCTAGGTTAAGGTCTGAGGCAGTGAGGTTAGGGTTACAGCTCAGGGTTAGGGCTACAGGGCTATGTAGGAGCTGGAGGCAAAATAGCTATAGGACTATTTTGTCTCCAAATGTCGAAATAACGCCAATGTTAATCATAGTCTTTTGCCATGAATGTATGATTTGGTATCATGATAGGTGGCCAAGTCAAAGAAAATTATGGCTTGAGCATACTGGTACCTTAAAAGAAACAAAAATTTCTGCCGCAAGCAAAAACAAAAGAACTGGATTTGTGCAAATTGTTTAGGCATGACTGAATTTCAATCATCATGCAAAATTGGCAAAAAGATTAGGTCTAAAGACATAAAGGAACAACTCAGAGTAGGCTTACGTTACATAACTAGACCTGACCTGCGGAATAGTATCCTTGGTAAAAAAAGGGCTGCTTATTTATTTGTATATGCAGCATCATACAGTTCTACAGTGTACTACTAAAATATTTTTTGAATTTTCAGTAATTTTTTTTGAACAATTAAATGAAAAGTTTTCAAGTTATGTAAATATTTTTATTTCATTGAACTTCAAAAAACCAGTCAAAATTAAGAAGGGACCTTCCTACAGTAAATAAATAGATTTTTCCCAGCAATGATCTGTAGTTGGTAATTTTCTGGAAATAATTAGTTTCGTTTATCATGTGTTCAAACTTCAATTTTGGAAATCATCGCACATAATATTTCAAAACTCATCATTCTACGAAAAGCATCGCATTGGTTGAGCAGTGTAAGCCAGATCGCTAATGGTAATTTTTTTTTGCTTTAGTAATATTGTAATTATAATGCAGGTTTATTTGCCAAGTTGCCATTGACCAGGAGACTGTGAAGTAACGTTGGGGTCTTCCAGTTAGTAAATATAGGTAGAGGCTGCTATTACGTTATGTAAGAAATAAGAATAAGAAAATTGCTATTCTAGCTCTAAACTCAATCCAAACTCTAACCCGAACATTGGCCTTAATCTAAACTCAAAATCTAACCCAAACCATATCGATAATTTAAAAAACAAAAAAGAGTAAATGAGCGCTCACTTTTTGCTCTCGTATTTTCTTCATGGGCATTATGTTACATAACACCAGCCACTTCCATCAATGTAAAGGTAACAAAAAGCCACCATTTATCTCAAAACAGTTTGCACAAAATATGAGCTCAATTGAATAAGTCAAAAATTTCCCTAGCTGTTAAAGTTAAGAAAAAAAGTGAGAACATTTTTTAATTTTTCAACAAAGGGTTAAACACTTGGCATGTCAATAATACACAGTAAAATGCTTTTTAGTAAAAAGAATTGCTAAGGAACACGAGATTTATGTTTTTGCTTTAGGTTTAAGAATAATTTGAGAATAATGCCAGCTTCAGCATGAAAAAAATAATGTTAGTAACACGTGCTAGTACAACGCATTTGGACTTAATCAGCAGAGTTTGCTGGGCCTCTTTGGTATTGCCATTTTTGATTTGTTTAACAGCAATCATGATTAAAGTTTGTTTAATTTACTGGTTTTTATAAAAAACAAAAAGTGTATAGCTTAAACCATGTGTTTTTGTTTAAAATTCTTCTTTGTTCAATACTTTACTATACAAAACGATTTTGGACAACTTTTAAATTCCTGCAACCCAGTTATAGGTATCGCATTTTTTTGCAAACTTAAAGTAAAAAATTGAGTGGTTTGGATTTTGAAATATCAGATGCATGCATTTCATCTGACATGCTAAATTTATAGTCAGAATCCCAAGATAACAATTAGAAATGATTTTTATGTTTGTATAGACAATGTTTTATCATTCAAATTTATCTTAACAAACATATTGTAGTTTACAACTACTGCACTGATCATTAGTCGAGTGCATAGAGCATTTGCTACTGAAACTGTAGACTTGGGTTTAATTCTTCGTCATAACAAAACAAAGACTATAAAAATTCAATATTTACAGCGTTCTTGTTTGAAGTTCAGTTAAAAAAAGATCAGTGTGAAGCCTGTACTTTGTTTAGACAGATGGGCGAGTGGCAGCTTGACTCGAAGATCAAAATATCCCTTTGCTGTCTCTTAGCTAAAGCAACTTGGTAACTAAAAATGTAATTACAGTTACGGTACTTTATTGTTTCCAGATCAACTAGATAAAAATCCCGAAGCTGGAATCCCTCAAAACTTTACAAAAGTTGTTTTTTTTTGCAAAAACTCGTAATAATCGGATGCAGAAAAACTCTATCTCTAAAAGTTTTAAAAATAAAATGATGAATAAAGTAAAAAAAGGTCTGTATCTACTCTAAAGTCAAATTATCCTCAAAAATCTTTGTTTTTCTTTAAAAAAAAAACAACAAATGCTTTGCATGGGCTTCATTAATATTCTGGTTTCCAAATAATTTTAAAGACACTAAATTTGAGTTAACGTGAAGAATAAGATTTTACAGTAGTTACATACAGCAAAGATTTGGGATTTGGAGTATAATACTTCAAGTTTAATTCAATTGAAATTGTCTTAAACTTGATTTAGCTCACTGGTACATTGCTAATCAGCTTAACCAATTGCAGGCTGAGTTTTTTGAACTATGAGTACAAATTGTCAATAATTGAAAAATTCTTTCAGATGCTGTTCAGTCGGGTACCGGTAGCCACTTAGCAGACATTCTGAAAATGAAATGCTTAGAGCTAATGTAGTCTAAATCCACCAAAGAAAAAAAATTGAGATAAGATACTTCATCTACAAATATGAATATTATTTGTTTGGAGTATAATGGAAGATAATGTGCTGTTTCGGTTAGCCCACTGGTATGGCTTTTTAAAATATAAAGACTGTAATTTTTTCACAAAATTTTTTTAACCATAGCTTTAAATAAAACCGGGTTCATCTTTTATTGATTTGGTAGCCTTGAAAAAGGCTGTTTTAAGGTTTAAACGTTTTCGTCTAGCTCCATTCAGAAACCATCGCTAGAAAAAGATAAAATGAAAATAAAAATTCTATCTTTTTCTAGCAATGGTTTCTGAAGAGAGCTAGACGAAAGCGTTTAAACCTTAAAACAGCCTTTTTCAAGGCTACCCAATCAATAAAAGATGAACCCGGTTTTATTTAAAGCTATGGTTAAATTCTGTACCACCAATCAACTATTTACAAAATTTTTTTATCCCAAAAAGGTCTAACCCACAGTCCTGTTGTTACGTCATAGCATTAGCCTAGTATTGTCATTGAGCAATATTGGAAGTGGTTAGTGTTATGTTATGGTTGTTATGTAAGTCCCATAAAGAGAATGAAAGAGCACAGAGTGAGCGCTCATTCATCCTTATTTAAAGTTATGGAGGATTTGGGTTAGATTTTGAGTGTAGGTTAGGATTAACATTAGGGTTGGGATTAGGGCTAGAATAGCAATTTTCTTATTCAGTATTTTGCGTAGCATAACACTAAAAGCCTCTGCCAACAATATTAGATTTGAATGTATCAATCAAAAATTACAAACAGCTCAAAACACCACAATTAATTTATTATAAACAAAAATTACCAGTTTTCTACATCCATATGTGTACCGTAAAGTCCTACATCCTTGGTATGGGGGTAACTTTGATACAAAAATCAGAAAAGTATTTTGATCACTGATATATGTTGGCTCAAGTTGCATATTAGATGGTAGGTATGTACAATATTCTTCATGTACTCAAAGGACTTGGGCATTTCTTTATATACCGTAGGTAAATAAACATTTTTTATAGGGGGTAAAAAGGCACATTTAAGAAAGTTGCCTGCTAAGCCTCAGTGTTCCAAAAATGAGCTGCAATAAAAGTGCCAAAATAACTCGTAAACAATATGTATGTGTATCAACTAAGTTGTTATCGGAATAAAATTGAAAAACATTTTTTTGGGGTTAAAGTATGGTAAATTTTTTATTGAGGGGTCAAGTGTTCAACTAAAAGAAAAAATTTTGGTACTCATAAAGCAGGGACGTGCGGTCAGGGGAGGCAGATGAGGCCGTGCCTCACCTGTAGAATTGTGCAAAGGAAAACGAAAATAAAGTATATAATTAAAACAAAATGGTTTCACACAAATCAAAATATTTATCAAAAACTTTATTAATTTTTGTCATATTTACTTTTTTTGTGTATTCACTGCTTTTATGTTATGTCTGTTGCATTAAAACGCCCAAACTATTCGGTGTAATATTGCTATCATTACAGCGTGCCATTGAGCATCGCTTCAAACATGCGAAGTGAGGCACTGTCAATTGTGCCTCACTTCAGCCATGCTTCAGCAAAGCAAATTTTAATGAACGAACTAAAAGTATGCCTTTTTTTCTCAGACAAATCGCGAACAACGCATAATGCTTTTAAATCTGATTTTGCGGCACGCCTCACCTGTGACGTCATAGAATGAGAAAAAGTTTAAGCAGTTTTTTTCTGTAGTCTTTCGTTCATTGCGTAATTGAACAAGTTATTTTTGTAGCGAAATAAAAACAATTTAATACAAGAAAATGAACTAAAATGGAAGACAAAATTTAGTCTCAAAGCTGAGAGACTTTCTAAGCTAAGTTTTTAATCTAAACTTGAAGTTATGGCTAAAAGAAAATCGATTTAAAAGATTTGCTAGAGACATCATTACGAAAGAACCCCTCAATTTTTTAGCAAATAATAATGTTGGGACTGAAATCGGGTTTTTGTGACTTAAGAGAAATTGCCAAGATGGCTTAGCAAGCACGAAAACTTCAATAATGTCCACATTCAAAGCCAAAGAATAGGCTAGGCTACCTTTATAGATTTTCGAAACTTCAAGAATTGATTTGGTTTTAAGTGAACTGCAAAAATTAAACGAATAATTAATTATCGAAAAATTTGGTCATCGTTTAATGTTATAAAAACAATTATTTGCAGTGGCGCCATTTTGGGGTGACATCATTTTATAATGTGTTTGTAATGAAGACTTTTTGTTTCAATATAATGGGTATCAATCCACATACGCAACGAAAATCCACAGAGTTTTCGGCAAAGACCTTTTTTTTTCTTTTTTTGGTCTTCACTTACTTTTGAACCGAAAACCCACTGAATTTTTGGTGAAGACCTTTTTTTTCTTTTTGGTCTTCGCTAACAGAGGGGTGACATCATGAAGGGTGCGTCACACATACAGGGTGACACCACGCACTCCCCGCCCCAGGTGTCATCATCCTTCGCAACGCCTCTGATTATTTGCTTGTCATTTATTGTCTTAACTAATTTTTTGCAAACATGTTTGTAAAAAAAAAATTGTGCCTCACCAACTAAAAGACTCACCGCACGTCACTGTCATAAAGTCACCTTTCAGAGATGTCAGGGAAATTATTTAGCTTCTATATAGTAAGTATTTTAGCTTTGAAACCAGTAGTTAGTTGGAGATTGTGCTTCTTATGGCTTCTCAAAATTTTGTTGCCTATTCTGAAAGTCTGCTTAATGCAGCTTTTTTGCAACTATTTGCCAAAACGCATTTTTATTGCTAAATAATTATAATAACTGTATTGCTTTTTTTTATAAGCACAACTAACTTTTTCATTACCAAATGAATGCTTACAAATTTTTACTGTTCTGTTAAAGTCGCCTTGAAGCTTTAAAGCGTGTGAAATAATCATAACTTGCCATTGTTTTTTGTTTCCAGTACCTAGTTTTCTTATTTCTTAAAAACTGTGTCCACTATTAAACTGTTCAATCTTTAGAGTTTGCTGCAGTGTTTTTGTATGTAGTTCACAGCCACCTTGATTCGATAATATGAAGTGACGGCATAGAAATGAATCACTATAGCTGGCCCCTATGTTTTGAATGTATTTTGCCAGTTACTATTTATCAATTTTCTTTCTTTTGGAAACACTTCTGTAAGTACCAAAGTTAAGTATTAGTAACCTTATCTTCATACCAGTGGCATGCAATAGACTTTTTGAGCAGAAAATCTATTGTGTACCAAAGTAAAGCATTTTTTGCAAAAACTTTGGTTCAGGAAAAAGTGTTTTAAAGAATTAGGCCTTATGACCTGGCACTGTTTTTTGAACTGGGACTCTATGCCATCTGTACTGGATCTCAGTCTAGTCCAAAACATCAACCGAAAATCAAAGTTTTAAAACTTTACCAATAATGGGTTTTATGACAGATGTTTAAACAAATAAAAATCAAATCTTTCATTATACTGAGTGTGTTACGCTAAAGCGCGTAACAAGTTGGCAAGGCCTTCTCCACGTCAAGTCGCAGAGCAAAGAGAATGCAGAAATTATTCTGGCAAATTGTATTTGTGTAAATTGGCACAGTGCAAAAATTATATGGATTTAAGGATGGCGCGAAAATTTGCGCTTTGTAATTAAACTTTCCAACCTGTCGTAAAATGATTAATTTTTGGCATGTTTGCAAAGCGGCTACCCAACTGTACCATCTTTTTTACAACAAGCTAATAAAAAAGCAATGCAACCAATGGTGACACAATGTTCTGTCAGTATAGCGCTGTGGAAAAGACTTATGAAACCAAATCTGAATGCACTTTATTTTCAAGAAGTGATTTTACATGTATAGTGTATGTATAAGCTAAAAAAACAGTCCTTTGCAAGAAAGAAGAGATTTTCCAGAATATTTTGATGAAAAATCGATATGGTTAAAGGCAGCTAATCATCGTAAAAAGTGGCGATTTATAAACAAAAATAATTTGGCTTAGTGTAAAGGTTAGATTTTTGTCTTCTGCAAACTGCAAAGTGGCTACCTGGCTGTAGTTTTTTTCTATGTTATTGCTGTTAAATACATTTACTGTGCTTGCCATATGCCATGTGGGTTGCGCCAGAGAAGTCTAATGCACAAAATTAAAATTTTTCACCAATTTGGCATAGACAATGCAAAAATATTTTTGGCACAGCACAAAACCTCCTCTACAACTTAAAAAGAGAATCACTTTAGGCCAAAATGTTGGATAAGCCTCTAACGCATTGTCACCAAATTTGAACTTTCTATTATGCCTTCTCGTTTTCAAAATAATGCGGTTCAAAATTAGCAATTTTCCCCTTAGTTCAGTGTTGCCATTTTGTCAGTATTGTGAGAGAAAATTAACTTTTGGAAAACTGGCTTACAGTTATTGAAAAGCAGCTCATTTTTCAACTATGGCGCAAAACATTTATTGAGAATCAGGAACATGCGGTAACTTTTGAATTTTTTTTTCTAATCAGCAACTATAACAAAATTTCAAAGGGAAAAAGCCTTTTTAAGGCGGAATTAAATTTGTTATATCTCAGGAATAGAAGGTTGTAAAAATCTTAAATTGAATAAAGTTAGTCTTCAGATTTGTCAAAATTTGCTGGGAGAAAATCAAGCAAAAAAATTTCCGATTTCATTGCCCTTTTAAATTAGAGCACGGATGGTGGGAAACTTTCTAATTTGCTTACGCATTTTGTAGAAATGAAGACCTCTAACTGAAGAAATAAAAATCTCCAGATATTTACCTTTTTTTAGTAACTGTCTTAACGTAATGTACATTAATGATATAGTCTTTAAGTAGCTGTTGCAATCTATTGATGGTCAGTCACCATTAGTGATAATATGCTCCTACTTCATCTGATCTGAACAATGAAGAAACCGGATGTAATGAACTTGAAGATAAATTTTGTTGTTGACGAAGCTCTCTGTTCAGTGTTCAAGTTCTAAGGTATAGTTGAACGTGTTTATTTTTGATGAAGTTTTCATTTAAATCTGATCAATTAATTGTTTAATTTAAAACACATGTAAACATTTGATTAAAAGTAAAACTGTAGCAGCTAACAAGTTGAAATGCATGGCTATGGAAAGATCTTAGAAAAAGCATATTTTATTTCGGATTGTGACGATTATGCGTCACCAGGACTTTTAGGCCCCAGAAATTTTACGTGCAAGACCAAAAACATTTTTTCGAATTCAAAATAAAATTAAAAAAATTTTTTTCTGATGTTTTTAAATAAGATTTGAAGTCCTGGAACCTAATAGTCCCAGCGCATAATCGTCCTGCGTCTAAACACCCTGTACTTAAAATTCGTTGACCGATTTTAAGAGTATCAACAATAGAGTACTTTTTTATTTGTGGCAAACCGACATCAGAAATCAGGTAATCAAATTATACAAATATGCATCTGGCCTTTGAACTGACTCAGAAAATTGTGCTTTATACTTTTGTCATTTTTTTTCTTGCGTATCGTAAAAGTAAAAATCAGCAAGAAATGCTGGCCATATGCTAAGAAATCAAACTGATATGCAGTAAAAGGTCATTTAGATTGAAAAAAAATTTCTTGGTTTTCTCTCAAAAAACTTTTACAGATCTGAAAACCAACTTCACCAAATTTAAGTTACTACTACCTTCCGATTCCAAGATATGATAATTTAGATTTTCACTGAAAAGGCTTTTTCCCTTTAGAAATTTTTCAAATAAATGTAGGGCAACTTTTCAAAAGTTAATCTTCTGCCACAATAATGGCAAAACGGCAGCACTAAAAAAAGAAGAAAACTGTTGACTTTAAACTGCAATATGTTGAAAATGGCAAGATGTTAAAAGTTCAATTTTGCTTTGAATGTATATTTTAGGCTTTTTCCAATATTTTGGTCAACAATGAAAAACTTGACTTGGATGCCCCAAGTTGGGAGAAACTGCGGTTATGTGGTAGATGTAAAACAGTAATCAATCAATTTTTGCCCTGGCAGCTGAGGATTTTTTTTTTAACACTGTACCTTATTTTGGTTAATTTTACAAAAGTCATACGCTATAATTCTTTTTACCCAAATGATAAAAAATTACCTGGTAACTTTTATTTCAGATGAGTGAGAAAAGATTACAAACACAGCACTTTGCAAATTGGCTAAAGAAACTGGAAGGACCGCCATGGTGGTCGTAAGCATCGTGCAGATATGAAACGGATGGCTTTGCAAACTCAATAAAGGTAATAAGCAAACGAAGTATCTTGGCATCGTTAGTTTAAAATTCTATTAGGGTTAACTTATCCTATCTTTCTCAGATATTTTCAAAGTTCAAAAATTAAAAAAAAAATTTCTGAAATAATTCAGCTGCTACACAGCTGACGTCAATTACTTTGTCTCGGCATTTCGGCTTCTATTACAATTCAGACTGAAAAAGTTAACTTGGTAAACAATAAAAACTGGTGTTTAGTAGCTTTGTTATTTACTACGACAAATGCTGCCTTTAATAGTGCTTAAGTTTTTGTAGATCCTAAATTTTTTTTGGTTGTAGAAGTACACTATTTCTGGAACAGACTGGGACAAAAAAGATGGTGCACAATTAAATGAAATAACACTAATTTTAAAAATATTATTTCAGTTAGTCTTATTGTTCTCCATTTAATTTGACTTAAACTAACTAAGGCTAAGTTAATATGTATTGCGTGTTGGTTATGGGCACAGTTACAAGCGATTTGACAAAACAGTTTTGGAAGAACCATAGTCTTTTTTAAGCTTTAAATCAATTGGTTTCACTTATTAATTCAAGCAATTTTTAAACCTGGGACTATCCACTGCCACATTTCATAAGTTTAAAATAACTTTTTTCCAACTTCTTGAAAATTAAATCCTATGTCAAAAGCCATGCCTGCAACTAGCTCCGTTTATGCTGTCGATTTCCAAAGCCAAAAGGTAGTTTTAAGTCAGTTTTCTGTGATAAACACAGCTTCAGTATAATTGTGCTCCGAATTGATAATTTTTCCATCAATGTGATTTATTCTGTGTACAAAAATCGGAAGCAAATGCCTTAAGCACTGTCTACACTGCGTAAAATAGTGAGCAAACAAGCGTATTTATTTTAAACAGAAATCTTTACGTCCGTCGTATCATCTTACCAACGTTCAAGGTGCCAGTTGGTTAAAATAAAGTAGCAAAAAGCTCATATACTCCTGATTTTTTCGGACAGTGTAGACCGGGACTACAGCTTGTTTAAAATTTACGCTCTTTAGACAATACCTTTTAGTGGAATCAGTTAAGAAATTCTTAAACGAAGCTTTTTGAACTATTTAGTTGCATTTTCGAACCTAGTGTGAATTTGATTATATTTAGGTTCGACTTCATTACAAAGACGACCTGTCAGGGCAAAGAATTCAGTAATCAACGATCGTGACCTGATAGAATGAACCCTCTGCTCAGTCTACAGGTAGTTTCATCTTTTCTCAATAATCCAGTGTCGGCACAATGTAGTTACTGTGTCGCCCGATCTTAATTTCGCTTGAAATTAGTCCATAGTTGTAAGCATTGATCCAAGATATCTAGCTTTGATTAAGTGAAGTCTGCATAGGTTTATTAAAAGGCAAACGCTAGCGACTTCCGGACGTCAAAAACACAAAACTTACGCGCAAAGTTATTTTTCTTGCTCATTGCTATCTTATCGGTTTAGTTCCTTCATATTAACCAGACACTCTGCGTCTGTCTAACCATAACTGAACTATTGCAGAGCCTTATTTTGGGTTTCTTTTTTCTAGTCTTTTGTTAGACTGGGCCACTGTGAAGTGTCTTTCCCAAGGACACAACGACGCATTGCCAGTGTGGGAATCGAACACCGGTTGAGGAGCGCTTCATGTTGTCTTATAAAGCAAGGGTTGGCAACCTACGGCCCGCGGGCCAGACCAGCCTGCCAAGCAATTTCATTCGGCCCGCGATCTTTTTCTTATGATTGAAATTCATCTGCAACCCCGCCGAAGTGCTGTTTTCTTTGGTCACTGCCATTGAATCGGGTGCAAAATGCCTAATTTTCAGTCGAAGACCTTTTTTTTTTCTTTGGTCATCGCCATTAAATCGGCTGTAAAATGCCTAATGTTCAGGCGAAGACTTTTGTTTTGGTCCGCTGAAACCTTGCTGGGTCTGGATGTGGCCCATGGGACGAAAAGGTTGCCAACCCCTGTTATATAGTCTCATTGCTCTTATTCAAATTCACTTACGCTTTGTCGTTTTACTCTATATGGCGTTAACTACAAGCTTGTTAGTAAACTGTCAAATGTATAAAACGTTAAATTTTTCGCGCGGGATGTCGGAAACCAAAAACACTCTTGGAGAGGCGTTTCACCAGTTTTTCCAGAGACTGTTTATATACACCATTTTCATGAGAATTACATGCTCATTGTAGAAAGACTAGAGAACATTTATTCACAGTTACGTAAGTTATGTCATTCGCTTTAACTGAATTATTTTTTGTTGTTGCAGTTTCTATAACTTCCTGATCCGTCCTATCTTCAACAAACCCACGGTCTGAATCTTGAACGGCAGTCACGACCAACATTTCCAAAGGAACCTGTGTTTTTTATTTTCAGTTTGCGACATTTTACGTCTTTAGCTTTTTCTTGCGTTATTTACCATCTTCAGTTTTTTTGCCTTGCAATAAAACTTTATTTATACGACGCAAGATGGATGAAGTTAGACAATCGCACCAATGCCATTGTAACAATATGTCCCAGTACTGGATTCTTGCAGGCATTACCAGCGAGTGGGATGAAGTTCCACAACATATAGGGCCACGCAGCTTCCGATGTTGGCTAGCTGCAGTTTCACGACTATGGGCCATCGTTGGCAACATTTTTCCGCCACAGTTGGCGCGACGCAGGTTCCAATGTAGGCTAGCTGCAGTTTGACGACTTTGCCAACGTTGGCAACAGTGTTCCGCCTGCAGTTTGACGACGTTGGCAACATTATTCCGCCATTGTTGGCGCGACGCAGGATCCGATGTTGTTCGCTGCAGTTTGCAGTCCGATATTGGCTAACTGCAGTTTCGATGTTGGTTAGCTGCAGTTTGCCAACTCCGGGCCGACGTTGGAAACATTATTCCACCATTGTTGGCTGACGCAGGTTTCGATGTCGGCCCGCTGCAGAATGCCAATGTTGGCTGAACGCTGGACTTTGGTGCAAAATCGCATCGCCCCAACATTGGCTGCCGCGGTGGGGCCGAGGTTAACAAATGTTGGCAACTGCATCTAGCCAACATCGGCCCGACAATGCAATGTTTGCTGGGGTACAGTATATGCCGACTACGCTGGAAGGCACACTTTTTCGACACGCAACCGGACAACGATTACAGGGACAACGAAATCTTCGGATTCAAATCAAAGCATCGCCCACCTTAACATGAAGGCCTCAACGCCTTTGAGGCCGATCGTTATGAACTGGCGCGATCCATCCAGTTCAAGAAAGTCCATAACTCCTTCCTCTCAAAGCTCTTTCAAGATGTTAAACGCATCGCTATCTGCAGTTCTGCACCTCACTCTTTGTACCCGCCGACAAAACCACTAATCTATACAAAGTGGGCATAACTGACTACAAAAAACTGCTGCATGACAACGTCACAGTTAACTGTCAAATAACGGATGCAAGCAATGTAAAAAAAATTTAATTTGGATGCCATAAATATTGCAAACAGTTTGAAATTGGACAACAGAATCGAAAAATTAGCCAAAAAGGAGACGTTCTTACCTGTAAAAGATCACAAACCAAATACAAACCAAATTTCTACAATAAGCCAAAACGTCGTCTTATTAACCCCACCAAATCCGAGATTGTAATCGTTAGCGAGAAACTGCTCGACGGATCAATTCTTCCTGTTCGATCCTCAACCAATCTCATGCAGTCGCGAAATTCCTCAGCAGTCATTTTTTGGTTCCGAAAAATTCCTCGCAAGGACACGTGCAATTTCCGGAAGTCTGACATCGTAGACTTCTACCCATCTATCTCAAAAGATCTACTAACAAAATCGCATGCATTTGCACAGAATTATGTTGAGGTCGATGAACACACTGCGAACATCATCATGCACTGCCGTCATTCCATACTGTTTTCAAGCGGTAGTGCCTGGTACAAAAGGAGCAGTCGACATTTTAATGTCCCAAAACGGATCGAATTAGAAGGAAAATCGAGAAGCTCTTCAAGAACCACAATCTGCATATCACAGCGGAATTAGGCCTCATTCAAACCGACTTCCTGGATGTTGCATTCAACCTCAAATCTGGAAAGTACTGGCCTTATCGTAAACCCAATGACCAGCCTGTCTATATTAATGCGGTATCCAATCATCCACTTATGATTAAAAAACAACTGCCCAGCATATTGTTCAAGCGGTTTTCTGAGCTTTCTTGCAACCGCGAGGAATTTGCAAAGACTGCCACTTCGTACACTATCGCTTTGAAGACAAATGATTATCATGGAGGACTTGCTAACAACAACCATGCTACTGATACTCGCTCAAAAACAAGAAATCGCAAGCGCAATATAGTATGGTCTAATCTCCCCCTTTAGCGAAAGCGTCAAGGACAGCATCGACAAAAAATTCCTAAAGCTTGTCGATAAGCACTTCCCCCTACCATCATCTACAGAGAGTATGCAACTGCAATACCCTGAAAGTCAGCTACAGTTGCATGAACAAAATGGCTACAATTATATCCAGCCACAACAAAAAACTTCTCGGTAGCAAGCAGGAGCCAAATACCACCATTGCTCCTTGCAACTGCCGCAACTCAGCAAACTGCACTCTCAATGGAGAATTCCGCAAAAAGACTGTCATTTACAAAGCCTCGATCACATCTGATGGCTCCTCCAAAAATTATATTGTGTTCACTGAAACGGAAATCAAGACCCGTTATTACAAACACACCCACTCCTTCAGATATCAAGAGAAGAGAAATGCGACAGAACTCTCAAAAGCATTTTCGAATGCTAAAGATTCTGTCCATGAGCCTGCAATCAAATGGTCTATTGCTGATTGAGCCACTGCTTGCCAACCCGGGTGTCGATCCTGCAATTTATGCCTGACTGAGAAACTCGCAATTCTTTTTGCTGACAAACGTACTGCGCTCAACAAAAGATCAGAGCTTGCGGGAAATGCAGGCATAAAAACAAATACAAGTTGAAAAGCGTTCGACCATAGTTTTTAATTTTTATTTTTTAACCGATGTTTTAATCAGTGCGGTGTTTCAACACTTCAACTCGCAGTCTTTGGTGGTGCTTTAGCTTGACAGGTTCTTCAATAATATACAGTTTTAGCTTTTAGAGATTTGACGTTATAGTTTTGTATAATGTTTCTTTTACAGATTACAGTAGCACCTGACGAATCCTTAGGACGAAACACACTGTTGTGCTTTTAACCTCTTACTTTGATTTTATAGTTATAAGCAACGTTGAAAAACAAAGATTCGTTATTAGATGGCATGGTTGCACTAAATGTCATCCGATAGCATAATACAGAATTCTCTGTTTATTAGGGAATTGAATAAATTTTGAATTTTATTTTGATAGGTAGTGCTAAATATTTACCCAATTGAATTGCATTGAACGTAATTGCAAAGTTTAATATGGAAATTTTTTTTTTAGAATTTATTCGGTCATATCTAACAGCGAATTGTGAGAATTACTGTCAGCAACTTAACCCGCTTACAACCAGGATTTGAAAATCAAGTATTTGTCTGCTGCTTATCAAACAATCAATTAATGTTCCATCAAAACAACATAAATGCAGGTCGTTTCACTTACCGAGTTCACATGTAGGCGCAGGCGTAGTATACATTCCATTCATATCGCACATGTTGCTTGCGATTCCATTACGCTCACGGTTTGCATCAGGACAAGAATAAGCAACAACCGTTCCGACAGCAAGAGGGTTAGGAACGGTTGCGGTGGGAGAGTCGACATTTGAAAACGGACTACCAGGAAACATTGTTGTGTCACAAGCTGCAAAATTGTAGTAGTTATTGGTGTTATGATTTGCTCCATGGTCAACTAAAACATGCGAGTAACCAGTGTGCTTAAACCAATGCACTTAAATAACTCTTCAAGAAGGACGCGCTTTTACAAACGTAAACTTTCAAACGTGCTTTGCATTTTTTTCTGTATAGGCCTCGACGTATTATTTTTTTATTAAAATAAAACTACCCATATTTGTGCCCAAATATGAATTAAAAAAAAAAATTAATAATCAAAAAAGCATAAATTATTACAAAAGAACAGGTGTGAACCAACTAGCATGCACCGAATTATTTTTGCGGTACATTAACCCGTATCTTACCGCTATATGTTATGATTGTCAAATTGCGATAAAACTTCAAGAAAAGGCTTGAATTTAGTTGGATAAGAGGCCAAAAAAGAATTATGCTAAAAATATTTATCGTTTACGAGATATGACTATGTTCCCAAATGGGAACATTGGCGGTTTTCAGGACAAACTTTTGAAACTAATTCAAAGTTGTATATTTCGACACAAAACAATCAGAGCAATTAACTTCATGGTGCATGGTACATTTCCCATCACATGGCAGCGTTTGATCTGTGCAAACGTTTGTTGCATTTTATGCACATGATACGAGTGTTTTTCCGGCTCACCTTGCATATTCCTTGTGCGGTAGATTCGGGAAAATGTCCCTCCCCATCAAAATATTTGTCTGCTAAGTATGTGCTGATAAAAAAAAAAACTGGCACCTTACGTTAAGTCGTTTAAAAACAATCATTTTTAGGGGTCCATTTGGGCAGGCACGTAGCCAAAACGGAATTTTGGGGGGGAAGAAAAAATTTGGGAGAGCAAAAAAATTTTTGGGGGGTAAAGTAACGTATTTAGGCACGAAATGCATGAAATTTTGTTAAAAATAACGTTCAACTGAAATTATTTGGGGGGGCAAAGTAAGTCTTGGGGGGCACTTGCTCTGGCTGCTCCCCCCTGGCTACGTCTCTGATTTGGAAGGGTCTCTGGGAAGTGGTACCCAGAGCTACCTTTAAGCTGTGCGCATGTGCGCGCGCCCACAGCTTTCAGAGACTGCGCACAGACATATTGTTGAACATGGGTAGTAGCTAAAGTATTGCAAAGTATTGTTGAACAAGATTTAGCAAGACGAGAAGCGTTAAAGTGATTATCGCCACAAAATCGTCTCAATTTAAACGTAAACAGGACCTCAACAACATTAAAGTTACGCACCATATTAGTCGTTTTCCAAGCTGATTTTACTATGGTTGAGACTTCAATCTGTGTTTCAATTGCTTTGATTTCATGTTTCATAGTATTTGCTTGTGTTTGCTTGTGTGGCTGTACTTTGGTAGTTGAGCAAACAGTTTCAAAAGGTCATTCCTTCTTTGTGCTGAATGAGGTTACAGTAAGCGACTAAAAGGGACGATTTTTTTACCTTCCATTGTCTAATTAAACAGAGCTTTTCAATTCGCTGTCCGTATTGTCATTGACTAAAAGTAGTTTAACTTGGCTATAAAGTGAATGATATTGTTTTATTTTATTTGCAGCCACTACTCTTTTAAGGGTTTTGTATTTAGCAACAATTGCAAATGAGTCACCGTACACATCCCTTGTGACCATTAAACATGGTTGTTTTGTAACATAAGATGTGCCACGTTTTCCAAATTTACATTTCATACCCATTTTTATGAAGAAAATGTTCACAAAATTGCAAAACACAAACAACCTCTTTGTAAAGCAATTGATTCAATAGCATATGTATGAAACAAAAAAAATGCAATGGTTAAACGTGGAGGTTTGCAACAGTGTTGATGAAGAACTTACTGCAGGTAGGTAAATTAGCTGTAGAGGCAACGGACCACGTTCCCATGCCCGATCCAGGGTCCGTGCACATGTTGTTTACCGGAGCAGCTGGAATGAGAGCACCGTTGCACGAGTACATGAAGGAATCCCCAGCAAGAAACTGGTCAGTAAGGGCAGTGGCTGGAATGGTTACTGCGTTGGCTTGAGCGGGGACAGGCGTTTCACAAACTAAAAACAAAACACAAATTATAAATAAAATTATAACATTTTAAAATTAATTAAGTTTTAAAGTTTCATTTGAAGTAAAAAAAAAATTAAATGGTATTAAAGGACTGGCGAAATACTATAATCGTATTTTTTTGATAGATCTTTATCCTCAAAAAAAAACGTTTTTGCTCGGTTGATATTTTTTAAGGGTAAGTATCGAATGCTACATTATCCGTCGTTGGACTTAGATGATGCCTCAAAGAATAAAATTCACTATTCATCAAACCAGGTGGCGGTCACAGTCATGCGGTATCATTCACAAGGTGGTTATTAGCACTTTTTATCTTTTTTCAAGAGTAAGCCGATACCAAATGGCAGGGTTAAACTGCTGTTTAAGGGGAGAAGAGAAACCAGTTCCATCAATCAGTGTACGTTGCTGCTTCACCCTGCTTTTGGTTTATCGTGAAACACAAAGCTACCGACTCGTAATACCTGATGCAAAAACATTTCGATTTCTGAAACAGAACGAATATGATTTTTATTTAAAAAACTATAAAGTATTCAGAAGCAGCGTCAAAATTTCTTTGAAGAAAATATCCACAAAACTTTGTATCGCAAAGGTTGAAAACTTTTTCAAAAAATTTGTAAATTTGACATCTTTTTTGCTGCCTACGTCATTTGTAGTGGCAGTTGAAAAACTTTTATTCCACAGTAACTGCTACTTACTTCTGCGGCAGGTGGTTGTGAAAGCCACGCCTCCGCAATCCCAGTCTGGGATCGTAGCATCACACGTGCAAGTGAGAGTATCGGTTGAAGCGAACGTGCCAGCAGGACTGCACTCGTATGTAAGCAGGTGGCCATCGAAATAGAAACTTGTGCTGGCTCCAGAAACGAGAGCTCCGTTCATTAATGTTGGAAGAGATGTGGGACACACTATAAAACATAACTGATGCAATTTTGAATTGATTTAAATCTTAGACAAAAATCAATTTTTGCCAGCATTAAAAAGTAAAGTTTTGTCACTGACATTAAAGAGGAACAACCACGTTTCCACGCAGAATCCCTGTTGTTAAGCGACTGCAATCTGAAATTTACCGCATGTTTCCTCATTCAGCACGTTTTACACTCTATATATTCGCTCTTTTTAAGAATTTAGTTCTATTGCTTTGTGGCGTAACAATATATAAGAATAAAAATCAAAAAATAAAAAAAACGAAAAATTGAATGATAAAAGCATCGTCTATTAACTTTCAAACGCCTTCGCCTAGAAAAAATATCCCACATTGATATTCAAGTCATTATTATCTAATGTAATGGTTTTTGATCATTGGTCTCAAAAAATAAAACTCAAAACACTCGACCCATTGGAACATTGACCAAAATATGACAATAGCAGCTCGAAAGCTGGATTTTCATCTTCATCAGTAAGCTAGAAGTCAGTCAAACATTCGTATTTTATTCTATTGTTTTTGAGCCCAATAAACAGAAATAAGACTTAACCCATTTGTGCCTACAGTACCCTATTAGGGTATCATTTTAAAATTGCATTATCTAATGATTTAATTCTTCAAAGTGCTGCTTGTTTACGTAGCAATGGAGATTACATAGCTGAATTACTGCTTGCCACGTGTTAGTTCGAAATTTTGCTCAGTTTCAGTTTTAGAGACAGTTAACCTACAAAGATAGAAACATGAGTAGTAGAAATTTTTGAAAAGATAAGTAATTAATTATTTTAGTTAAATTTGTATTAAAAACTTAATTTTTAGTTTAATCGCGTAGAATAATTGCCGTAGATTCCTAAGTAATAATAAAATAGTAAAAATTGTTTTAGCGAAATTAAATATGGTAATATTGCTTTGATACCCTATTAGGGTATTGTAGGCACGAAAGCCTATGTTAACATTTTTGGTATGGTTGGCAGTTTTGATAATTGCTCTTACAGAAATGAGTTGATAAACTTAACTGATAAATTTTTAGATGTCATAACTACATTAAGGAATGCTCCAATACCATATAATGGTTTGTTGTTATGGAGGGTTTCGTAATGACGTCATAATCGAATGGATGCTAACACGAAATACAAGAATGTTTTTACGAAAATGGTTTAATAGAAATTTTGGTGTCATTATTGGATTTGAGAACGCTCCAATATCATAATTATAATGAGAGTGAGGGGGTCACGATGATGACATAGTCGTATAGGATGGGATTAATCAAAAACGTCATGATACATGTCATAAAAAGATATTTGTTTAAAATTACTCAAAAACCTATAAGGTATTGGAATACTCCTTAATGTATCCTTACTGATGTAAGATATTTGAAACCATTTTTGGAATTATTGCCTACTGTAACAGAGTTCAATTTCCATTATCAGATATTTCTAGATGTCTGTTGATGAAAGGTGTAGCATCAGTTACTGATGATTTTTCGGACTTCACTTACTATTTCAATTGCTTTTTTTGCTAGATTTTCAAAGAGGCAAATATTTTTAACTGTGGTAGATGACCATTTACATCCGAATAACTTGTTTTCATTTGCATAATTATACGTTGCAAGCTTTTCAATTTTTGTTTTCGTGATTACTAACTAAAACTTCAATGATGCTTTTCGCCTTCAGTACAAAAGCATGTAGCTTTAGCAAAAGAAATAACGACTTACAATCAAAGAGCATTCCGAATTTTCTAAAAGGAGCAAAAATTGATACGAATTCTTGCCATTGACTGAGGCCAAAATTCCAGCTATCAAAGAATTTATAATTTCTCCACAATTGACTTTAATTGGAAAAAAATTTTAAAAAACTACGCCTTTTATTGTGACGTCAAAAATTAAATTATGACGTCACATTATGATTCTTATCACTGCTCCCCCCTTTATCAAAATTTTTGCGTACGTCATTATAGTTTACGTGAATTTAGCTGTGTTTTGACAATTTTAAGTTCTTAATTGGTAAAGTTTATATAGTGCCATCTGTGCCTACGATACTCTAATAGGGTACCAACATACTTTTCAATAAACGAACAACGATAAACAATTTTTCAAATTTTTTTTCATCTGTTACGTGTTCAGTAGGGCAGACTGAAATATTTCAGACAAAAAATATTCAAAAAGCAAAATTTGGGTTTTAATGGGTTGAGACTAAAAAACGATAATAATAAATAAACAAGAAGTTTAATGCTTCAAATAACAATTGCCCGAACAAATAAACGCTCCCATCATGAATGAGTTAAAAATTTGAAATACTCTACAAAATAAACTTACTCTATTGGTTTTCTTACATTTAAAAAAAAAAAAAAGATTGCTAGATTTGGTTTGTGACAAAGTAGTAGAAGCAATATTTCAGATTGTGAAAAAATTGGGAAATACATTTTGGTGTGTGAGTGGAATGCATAAGCACGTCCCTAAAAGAAAATTCACAAACACAATGTTTGTATTATTTTAGTTTCTAACGAGGCATGCAGCCATTTGGTGTTCAACAATTCCAATTTTGGTTGTTGCTGATGATTTTTTATCATGGGAAAAAGAAAATCAAAGTAAAATTTTGCTTTAGGAATTGACTTAGTGTGGTATTATTTTCATGTTGGTGAACTGACTTTGTAGTGTAAAGAGCCTTTGATCTGCAACCTTGCAGGAAAGGGGGCTATACCAATCATTACATTATTATTGGTTTACTTTTAATGATATAAACTGTAGTTGTTGAGCTGAAGCTACCAATTGCATTTTGGATTCGTTCACTCAACAGGAATCTTTTACATTGCAAAATCCACTGTTTGCACACAAGTTTGTTTTTTTTATCTCAATATTAAACTTTCCAAACAGTTTTACCTACCAGCTTCACAAGTAGGAACTGGGATCATATAGTTTCCCTGATTGTCGCACGTGTTCTCTGTAATGCCGTTTGGTTCTAAAGCTCCAGCGCAAACGTAAGGAACAGTTGTACCAATAGGAAGCACAGCAGGAACAGTTGCATCGAGGTTGTTTGCTCCACCATCACCGGGGAATGCAGTAACGTCGCACGCTGGAAAACATTGAAGAGTTGTTGATTGTGAACAAAAATGACCGACCATTTGATCAAGCGATAACGCGTTCGTCTCTGGAGCAGTAGGTCTGAGGTTTCAACATCGGTCTGGTTGATTAAAACACAGAGTTGCCAACAGCTCGATAACGTTGCCACAATGTTTTTACAGTAGATACTGCCGGAGGCAATGACAAGGAAACGGTCTTTCAAGCTATTTACACGCTTTGGTGCATATCAGTACAACGAGTTCAATGAAAATTGGTTTTGATTTTTATGTGAATTTATGCACAAAGATTTTCCTCTTCTGGTAAATAAAAAAAAATGTTTAATGCTCTTTAATATTTTTTTAATCATTTTGTATGAAATTACAATAGTGGTGTAAAAGTCGAGTACACTTGAATAGGTTATTTAATTCAAAAAAATGCTGCTATAAATGTTTTTTACTAGTTTTCGGTGCCGTTGGGTATGGCGAGAATATCCTACTACGTCAAAAATACTTTTTAAATATTGCAAGTTGCTTTGCAGTATCTTCGCCGGCCCACAAAATTTGAATGTGTTCAGTACATACGCTTGCAACATTTTGTGCAAAAGTCTTAATACGCAAAGTATTTTTCCAAATTGCAATAACTCACCCTAAAATAAATCTATTAGCCTTGGGTTAGGACGTCATCAAAACTGCTACAATGTATTTGGTTTTCAAACCTTCACCACAAATGATCTTGCGTATGCTATTGAGGCCACTATATTTTACGCTTTTTATATAGCTTTTAGGGCTGTAGACACTTGTAATTCTAGCCTAAAAAATATCAGAGCAAACTTAAATTAAGTATAATTACATACACATGATTTGGAAAATAAGGTTCAAAAGTTAGGAATGCTTTTGACGTTTTGCTTCTGTTTCCTGGGTAAACGAATGTAAAAAACTTCCGCTCTTTCAGCAATTCTTTCAGCAAAACACCACAGTTGCTATTAGATGTGTGGTTGACATTACTACGGTTTTGGGCGAAACGTCAAATAAACATCTTACAACAACTGTGATGCGTTTAAAACAATTGCTGGAAGAATGGAAAAAAATTTACGGTCATGATTGCTTCAAAATGTAAATAAATGTAAATAAACGAAGCAAAATTAATAGTTAACGGAAAATAAATGGTGTTGGCAAAACTTTGGACAAACTTTTGGCCTTGCAATGCAAGAGTGGGAATTCATTTTCGTAAAGTAAATTTTGATTGTGGTTTTCTGATTATGAAACAACAAAAAGCATTCTCAAAATTCAAGAAACTAAATATAGGCGATAGAATGAATAATTACTTACTGCAGGCTGTTAAAGTAGCTGTATCAGTAACCGACCACGTGGCAAAGGCTCCTCCTCCATTGTCTGTGCACATGTTGACTTGTCCAGCGGCTGGAACTAGATTACCATTGCACGAATACTCAAACATGTCCCCAGCAAGGAACTGTGCAGTGAGAGCATTGGCTGGAACCGTCACTGCGTTGGCTTGAGCGGCGACAGGTACTTCGCAAACTAAACAAAGGATCATTGATATTTAATGTCTATTAATGTTGTCGAGTTCCGCCACTAATTAAAGTCGACAGTCTATTTAATTCATTTTTGACTGAACAATTTTTCATTGATCGTAGTAGAGCGTAAGCTTGGTGGTAATGCAATCATAAACAATGTATCCTTCATAACATTACGAAGTTTCAGGCACTCGCCAAAAATAAAATCGTTGTTAAAAGCTCCTAACTCTTATAGATTTTGATTTCGGTGGAAACAACCATAGAATAATCACGCATCTTCGGTTTCTGCATTTTTCCAATTCGAACAAATAATTAACTCAAGACAAATAAGGACAAAGCGTATGACAAAAGAGACTGCAAAAAATAAAGCGAATTTTTTGATCTGTGTATAAGAATGAGGCAGATTTCTAACTTTTTGCGAGTGTTATCAATATTAAGTTTGGATTAATTTCATTCACTGGAGATTTATTTGCGTTTGATGCAACTTTACTTAGACTTTGTCGAAGCAAAATCCCTGAAATATTGTTGCAAGAATTCAAACGTGATTTTTATTATACGTTGGTTTGAGCAAGACAGTTCTAACCGACACTTTGGTGAAACTTTTAAATCCACTGCCAAAGAAATTAGTCGATTAGGCAGCAATTAAACTACAACAAAATAAAATTTACAAGAAGCTCTTTCACAAAACAATTAATTTTGACTTTTTAGCTTTTCCGTTCTGGTTTAAAAACACAAGTGTAAAAGCATTAAAATTTATTCAAAAATTAGCGTTTCGGTACATGTAAAAAGATTAAATTTGCTTCAACAGCACAGCTGACAGATTTTTATGCAAAACCAATTCCAAGACTTGAAGAATAAAAAATTAGTATGTCTCGGGTCAGAGTTAGAACAAAAGTGAGCAATCATTAACCCAACAAAATCATCACTATTCAGTAAAGAAAATGATCTTTTTTTTTTGAAGAAATAATAAAACATCAAACAAATTGTTCTTTTGTTACAAAAGCAAGAGAGATAGAGTGGCAAAAAAAATACATTAGCATATTTCAGCCCTTGAAGTTTTATTTCAAAAACATTATTCACTCATCCTTGCTTATCAACCGAGCACGGGGCCTCTATCTAAGTTCAATGAGTAACACAAAGCACTTTAAAAGGTTTCGTTTGCAATTATTTTGTGAGCCCGGGCTGCTACTGCATGGCCTCAATAAAGCGTTAAGTATCGACGATGCAACCTCGTATGATCAGGTTCGGAATCAAAGCAACCGCCAGCGACGTTTGATTTCTCACCCGACGGGATTTTGCTGAATTAGGCTGCCAAAAAAATGTTCATTGATTGCAACAACTTCTCTAACATTTTGAATCTTTATATCAAACTTTACGAAACTATTTCGAAATTCTTTTAAAATAATTTGCATCGCAAAATTTTGAATAATTTTAAACATCTCTAAATAAGTTTGACACAATAGCAGCCTGTGTGAGAGCTCATGCAATCAATTGTCTCATTGTTTGTGATTGACTGATCTGTGACTTCACAAGCGTTTATTCAGTAAATTTGTTTCCAACTGGAGTGTGTAACTTCAAAAAATTATTCATTTTCAAACTAAGGCCACGTTGCTATCAATCGGATGAGTTTGCTTTTTCATTCCGTGAGTTACGAAACATGAAAGCTGCGATGGAGGAAAATCTGCGCATCTTTCCTCGTGATTGCAACATTGCACATTGAATGCCGTACTTGCAAATTTTTTCTAAAAACAAACCTGAGCATTGCACAAAGCGATCTTACTTCTTCGGCAGGTTGTCGCAAAATTTACGCCACCACACGTCCACATAGGACTAGCAGCATTAGAAGTGTCGCACGTGCAAACAAGTGGACCGTCGTTGGTAGCAAAGTTGTTGGCCGCGTCGCACGCATAAGTGATCATGTGGTTATTGAAATAAGGACCGCCAGTGTTTCCACCAGTGACCATTCCGTTCATAATGGTTGGAAGAATTGTGGGACAAACTAAATACAACCAAGTTGAAGTCAATGGCAGAAAGGAAAAAGTTTACAAACTCAATCGAAGTTATTCTTTGAATTTTCCCGTTCTATTGGCGTAACTTTATTCTCCAATAGATCTTAATAAACGAGGCAGAAAATTCAAGACATTTTAAAAATAACCAGTCTCAACTCAAAAAATTAAATGGGTTGTATAAAATATGTGAATATGTTAACGGTTTTGATCCGCTGTCTGATAATTGAAGCCAGAAATTATGAAAGAACATGGCAAGGGTTTCATGCTTTATCTTTAGGCAGCCTCAATTAAATTTTTAACATATTACAGAGCAAGGCTTTTTACAATCAAATTTGTTTTCAATGTACGTTATTGCAAAGAACAGCAGAACCATAAGCGATTTTACAACGGTTCTATCGTCATTCAATAATTTCGAAATTAAACGTTACGCTTTGAGTTTTGAAACAAAAGGTCTGAGGTTTAAATCTCGCGTCATTCAAATTGGACACAGTCAACCTTTTTCATGAGGTTTTGCATTGGTGCTCATGAAAAATTTCAACAAGATTTCGTCATAAAAGATATTAAGTTTGTAATGAAAACTTTCATTTGGTAATATATATTTGTAATACAAGCTTTTGTGATGCAATAGCCAATATTTACAACAAAATGGGGTTGGAAATTTTCATTAATACCAGCGCAAACCTCGCTTTTATGTAACGAAGTATTGTGCGGGCAAACTATTGCCATCGTTGCGAAGTTTGTTTAAAGAAAACGCTGTTATCCGTAGGAAGAATGACACAATGGTAGCTGGTGGGCTCTACAAACTCATTACACGATTCGGAGTGATGCAGCGAGTACAATGGAAGATAACCTAATTTTAGCTGATTTTTACTTTAAACTGTTTTATTGCTTAACTTTTCAAATTACGTTTGTTTGTGGCCAAAACATTGATAAACTAAGCTCTACCAAAATAAAAGATATTGTATCGTGCTTCCAATTAAACTGGTCATTTGATTTGAACTACACGTTATGCAGCGAATTCATTCAAGGCCGGCAAACTAAGAAGCCAGGTCACTAAAGTGCAGTGAAACATGGCTACTGCAATTTGGCAATTTCACAAGCACAAGTGTACACTCATTCGTTCATGAGTGTGAGGCACTGTGTGTCCTTCTAATTATTCCACCAACTCGGTTTACAAGGTTGTTTTTTTGTCAGGATATGACATCGTCACGGCAGGCTCGCTTGGCATGATGTAGAAAATTAGCTTTTTTTTTAAGTTTCTTTCTTATGGACACAGCAGTTTGCCTGTTTGGAAATCAAACCTGGGACCTGGTAATTTTTGATTAGTGACCCGACGCCAATCGCTCAGGTGCGGTGCCGCCGATTATTTCATCGCACAACTAAGTCAAACACAGATAGGGCATGAAACAAATAAAAATGTTCTTACCGAGCTGGCAAGAGGGCGCAGGCACGGTATACATTCCATTCATATCGCACATGTTGCTTTGGATTCCACTAACCGCAAGGTTTGCACCAGTACACGAATAAGTTACCGCCGTGCCGACAGGAAGAGTAGCAGGAACGGTTGCAGTGAGAGTGTCGGCATTTGGAAACGGTAAACCAGGAAATATTGTTGTGTCACAAGCTAAAAAGTTGTGGTGAATCTAAGCTGAAACAACCCCACATTACTTGAAATAAAATTGCTCTCGTCATGCTGATTTTTATTTAATTAGGGTCTTAATATGCTGAAGGTTACAAAAATAAAGCTGGCTGGGAATGTTTTCTTGATTTTTAATTTTATGCAAAAGTTTGATAAATACTTATACTGTAGTATTCTTAGTACGTAACTATCTTTGGTAATGGCCTCTAATTTGATCGTTTGACTTTGTTACCAATTACTTTCTGAAAGTGCTAATTGGCGGGGCATTATCCATAAGTATTTTTAGGTTAAAAAATCAAAACGTTGTATGTTGTCAGACAAGATAATATCTAACACATGGCGTCTTTCAAAGCTTCTTTTAGTGGGGTTTATACGAAATGATAAGTCAGCGCGTCAAACCCATAGTTTAATTTATTTTCACACGTGACAGTAAAAGAGTGATAGATCAGATATTCATCAAACGAGGAGGCTCACATGAACAAGATGCATTTTGTTTTCAATTGTTCTCAAGAAGATGCTGGAAGATCAAAAGAAATTAATTGTTAGCAAACGCTACGAAAGGAAAACGTATGAGACAGCTTGGTAGCGCATCCGTATCATCATGTAATACGGTCCGGGCTTTTCGGTCAGGTTCGCAATTAAGATTGACAAAATTTTAGACTTTATTTGGGCTTGATATATGCTTTGTGTTTTAGCTAGCTATTAAAACATGATCAAAATAACTTCGCAATACTAAACAAAAACTTTGTTTTAGTATCAATACATATTATTATTACACAATCATTCTTACTGCATCACAATTTATTCATTATCATCATTATTAAGCAGTTTTTTTAGTTACAGCAGACCAAAATTAAACGTTTACGTGCTATCTGGTCAAAAGGCTGCCACCACGGACGCATAGTAAAGAGCCTCCAGAACGGCAAGTATTTACGCCAAGCAATGCAAAAAAAGTTGTTCTCTCACAGAATTTGAATCTGTAGCCTTTAGACCAGATAGTACGTAAGCGATTAAACATTAAAACTCGGCTCTCCGTGAACGGCAAACATCACAATAAAATTATTATTACGACCAAAGTTAGTTAAAGATAGGAAGCTATTAACTGTATACGTTTTTAGACTTAATCTAAACTTCAGGCTTTTTCGGATTGGGTTTGGGCTTTAAATGATATTTTGGGTTCGGGCCTGAATTAGTCGGCCTGTGTACAACTAAGCGTACGTCACACGAATGTTGCTTTTGAATTATCAATAACTTAAACAAAATTTCAGAACATTAGCTTTAAAAAAAAAGTCTAAGAAGCAGACGGGCTCGTAGTCTGTGTGAAACTAACTTTAACCGAAGGCTAAAAGTTTCTCAGCAAATTTCAATGTTGAACCACTAGTTTGAATTTATAAAAACATAAAAAAGACCAATTTTGCAAACAGAGTAGTTGCAGTTTTAAACTTCATCAAGTATCTTAGTAAAATTCTGAAAGTAATAATTTGCGGTTGTATCAACAGTCAAATGGTTGTCTCAAAATTGTTTGTGGTAGTAACTGTAAATTAATAGATGAACTGAAAATCTTTGTCCTCTTCAAAAACCCTAAAACAAATTTATTATATGCGTTCTTGCATTCTGATTTTTTTATGAAATCATAATTTGGAGCGCTACGTTCTATACGTACCTTAACCAAAAAAAATCTAAACAAAACAGGGTCACAGTTTTATCTGCCACAAAATTTGGAATTAAAGTGCAACCCTCTTTTTTAGTACTTACCAAATTTTGAAACATGCGGCTGACAAAATAATTAACGTAGAATTACAACTGTAGAATTGCTTTTTAGGTATTATCTTGGTTGCAATTTTGAAATCGATTTCTTAACAATTAGATATGCCCAAAATTTTTTAAGTCTTGGGTAATAGTGTTCTTTGTAAATTTTTTGTTGAAAACATAAAACTTATTACAAATAGACTCCCTCCAAAAAAAAATTGAATTTTAAAATATTAGCTAGTCAAATAAACCACATGAGCAAGATTAAGTAGCGATCTGTCAGCAAAACTGCCAATAAATGCTTTGTTTGAGAATAAAAAAAACTGCAAGGCGAATTTGGTAGGCTTCCGCCAATTGCAAAGCTAAATAAATAACGCGTAGTTTTTTTATATCATTTTTCCACAATATATTTGCTTAATTAAAAATATGACTAAATTTAGAAAAGGGTCATTTAATTCTAAGCCTAGGCAGCACTAGCCAAGCAGAATATCAGTAATGTTATTCAACGACTAGGCCAAATCTTAGGACAAGCTTTTCTTACTGATTGACGTTTCAGCATTTTTAACGTCATGAAATCAAATAAATTTTAAGATAATGCAGCTACTTACTGCATGCGGTCAATCCTGCTGTGGTAGCAATCTGCCACTGCCCCAATCCTGGTCCAGTATTTTCGCAATTATTAACAATCGCAGTCGCTGGGAGGAGAGCGCCATTGCACGAATACGCGATGGTAGCTCCCACAAAGAACTGGGTGGTCAAGTCAACTGGGTTAGAAACTGCATTTGCTTGTGGGTCAGGAGGAGTGGCGCAAACTGAAAAGCAAATATCAACAAATTATTTGATTGCAAGCCAACTGTTTGTTAATCCAACAAGCCAGAAATCAAGTGCTTTTGTTTTTTTCCGATTATAATCTTATAAGGTAATGATAAGTGCTGCAATATTGTTGATTGACGTGTAATTAAGCTTTAATGGGAAGTTGTGTGTAAGTAATATCCTCATTCACTGAAAACGTTTTGAATGTCAGTCAAAAGGAGCTGGAGCTGCAAATAAACAAGTCGATTACGTTTTTACACTCGTACGAAATCGCTGTGACGACAGAGTGGTCAAACACTCCCCGGTAGGGCAGCCGCGACTTCGAAGCCATGTTATATCTGTTTGTTGGTGATATATTGAATTTGAATCCTTTGCATTAAAGTATGAGTATATAAGAAACAACAACATACAGCAACTTCAACTGCTAAGGATGTTTGGGGGAGGAAATGTCCCCCATTCGTTGTAGAACTGCTTTTGAAAATTTATTAACCCATTGCTAAGGCTCGAAAGAGGAGCTGAGATTTTTCATGAAATAGGCTAAACGCAAATAATTTTATAAAAGTAAAACTGAAGGAAAAGGTGCAATCTAAAAAAATTGGGGAGTTTAGGAAAAATTTGGTAATTTTTTGTAGCATTGGTAAAAATTTTGTATAGATTTGTACAATTCTGGAACATAAACACTCAGTACCATTGTTAATGTTTAGCGTTAGGGTGAGCAAATATTTAAAAGCGTTATACACAACTCAAGTGGCTTCGCCTTGCAGACCCCACTCAAGCTGAGCACCAGCAGGCAGTCATATCACAACTTATCACATGTTTTATCACAACTTATCTTTTCATGCTTCAGTGTTTTATTGGTAGTTTTTCATGAGCACAGCTTCCTAATCAGCTGAGCGTAGTTTTGTGTACTAACTAAAACAAGCAAGCTAAAACTAAAAAAAAAAGTCCAATTCCGAAGAACGCAAAAATGATTCTACAAGATTCTTCAAAAACGATAAGCTTCTACCGGTGCATTATTGCGTTTGCCAATCAATAATTTTTTTTTAATTTTTTGATATTTTGCACTAGGCTTGCCTATTGAAGACATTACTCTAACTCAGCAACAGCAGTGCCGTTGCCAAAGCAAACAAAGTGAGAGGCACTAGCCGAAAGTAAAGAAGCACTAAATTAAACTGAACTTTTGCACATTGAAACTGATCTTGTGCAGCTACAAGTTATACGCTTTGTGCAATTTTAAAAATTTAGTTTTCTTAACTAAAAAAGAGGCGTGTAACACTGGCAGGGTTTGTTATAACTTTTTTCGTCTGCTGCCCATAATCGTTAGATAAATTTATCTGCAGCATAGACTGCAACCTAAACAAGTTAGAGTGTGCTCTAAAAACAGATCGTCTTAAGTTCATATTTTTTTACATGGCATAACTGAACAGCTGCGTAACAAACTAGCGTAAATTAAGCGCGTTAAAGATGGGTTCCAAGAATCAGAGCTTCCAGGCGCAGGGCACCATAAGGGTTTGGAGCAAACCTCCAACCGCTGGGCATTTTTTATAATTTTTCAGCCATTCTAAAGCCATTTGAAAAAACTAAATTGATAGCAACTAAAAGCTAGTTGAAAAATTAGATTTTTCTACCTTTTCAGCCAGTTCCGCAACTAGGTAGGCTAAAAGGGCCTCAGCCCCTCAACCAAGTCCCTAGAAAATTTTAATCCAAAACTGTACGCGTTTAAACATGTTTGGAACTTGACCTCTGAGTAAAGAGTGGAGGGGGCCTAAAGGTTCTTGGCAATTTTCTTCTTCAACTTGCTTTCAAATCTTAGCGATTTAATTTTTCAAATGGCTCCAAAAAGGTACAAAATTTGATCCAAACGGCGCTAAAATAGCTGTTTTTCCAAAAAAACTACAAAAATCACCCAGCGACTGGGGGTTTCGCTTCCAGAACCTGTTCTGTGACACAATTAATTTGAGCCATTTTGCTCAGCAGCTACCCAATTTTTAGACATTTTTTCGGCAATAAAATTTACCTTTGAAGCAAGTCCCCATTCAGCCAAATTCTCGTAGCGCACCTGCCTTCCGCCTCCCATTTACTTACACATGAAAACAAAAACAATTTAAAATCTTGCTTTTTTAGGTTAGATTTTACAAGTAGTGACTTTGCTAAGACAGGCTGAATCCCTCTTAGCTCCCCTGGTTGTGTCACAGGTGGTCACAATTTCTAACAAAGTAACAATTTTGTAAGTCAACGACACTTCCGTAAGGCTTGGCAATTCATGGTTTGAGAAACTCTGGTTTAGGGCTTTATAGAAATGCTTTGAATTGTTGCAGCACACTATGTAAATGCTCGTGATTTTAAAATTGAATTTATGAATAAAGCAAATTACTTAATAACGTAATGGGTGCAGTGCAAAGGTGTAAACTTTGGGTGTTAAAGCTGGTGTTTGAAACTTAAACTCGCAAAATTTCGGTATTAAAAAAAATTCAATATTCTGCTGTCAATACTACAGGTATATTTTAGCCTATATGTCGCATATCGAATCGTTACTTAATGTTCCAAAAAAGTGTCTGAAATAAAGTGGAATGGGGCGCACAATCAAGTGTTAGGGGAGAGCAAGGACTACCTGCCCCACCCTAGTAGAGACGGCACTGCTCTACAATAAACGCTACCTACTAACATTGTGCCAATCAATTGACGTTTTTGAGCACAAGTTGGTTCGATATTCTGTAAGATGCATCTACTGTTCTGTAGTATCGTCTTCTGAAGAGGCGGATACAATAGACCTAATTAGTTGGTCTATCACTGCCATCAACTGTTTTGCTTATGTTTTTGCCTAAGGGTTTGACTATTTATTTATAATAATTTTGTTTTGTGTTTTAAATTTAAACTATTGATTAAAATAACGAAAGTAGGGTATCGTGTCCCCTTTCACCATGAATTTTTCCCCAGTTTCCGAGTAATTCTGTTTCTATAGGTGGTTAATTATTGATTCATGGCGGCTTAATTAGCTCCTCCCTCCATTCAGAGATATCACTTATTACACTTGCAACTGTTGGCTACTACTAGATGTGATTGTCTTTTAGGAAGCTCTATTAAAAACTTTTGCGTTCACTTAAGCAGCTGTTGCTTGGTGGTTCATCTACTAGAATATGCAGTCTTTGTTTCACTATAATAGTCCAAGCATTTGGTCCGCTTCTAAGAGCTCATGGTAACACTATGATTATCAAAAGCGCAATACGCAATTACTGCTCAGAAGAATTATGACAAAATCACTATAAGACTAAACCATGCAGTATAATGTTGACTACATTAGTAGAACCACTGAAGTAGACCATATAAGATTATTATAAAATTAGTATTGCCCTCATTATACTAATGTAGGCAAAATTCGCTTGAAGGTGGGTAACAGTTTGTTAGGGTGGGAAAATCCCACCCAAAAACTCTTTAAAAGGCTTTGTAAACACCTTCATATAACATATACCTTAAAAAGCGTTTAAATGCTTCGGCGGAGTCTTTTCGAGGTGACAGCTTTGGTTGCGTGTGCTTACTGCTTAGCCAAAGAGTTTTAGTCGTGCTAATTAATTTGCTTTTGTTTCAATGCCTTTGTGAATTCGTGGCTGCCAAGCTGATAATTTCCAAACGCGAGCTCAGCTCTGCATCGTATCACACACAATAATATGCGCATCGCAATGGACCAACTTCTAAAATGCAACTTTTTATAAAGCCTCTTTTTGTCTTTTGTCAGCTTGTCGCACCAGCAATCCAACGAAAAAAAACTTACGTCGCATACAAGTTGTCGCAAAGTCTAGCGGGCAACTCCACATCGGATTCGCAGGATTAGTTGTTGTGTCGCATGTGCACTCAATCGGGTTGGTTGTAGACGCAAAGTTCGCATTGCACGTGTAGGTTAGCACATGGCCCTGGAAGTAGTCAGCCTGCCCACCACCAGCAGGGGCTCCCGCGTTAGCGTACACTGGAAGGGTTGTCGGACATACTAAAAGACAAGCATTACATTTAGCTAATTATTTCCAGTTTATAGTTAAGAAAAAACGTTCTTCAACGGAAGATTTTTATTGGCTTTTTAGCAGAAACAGACAATTCCAACTGATGGATCAAGCGACAAGGCTAAAACCTTGTATTTGAAGGACTTAAAATCATGCCACGTACCTGTTAACTGTAGTTATATGTTTTAAAGCAATTTAGAGATAGCGAATTTAATTGTGAGCCTCATATATTTCAATCATCAAAAAACGTTCAAATTTCTACATTTGAGGCTTCAGGATTTGATGGGCTATTACAGCGCTCTTTCTAGAAAGGAGCTGCAAGAATGTAGCGTTAAATTTGCGTTGAGAGCAAAGAAACCAAATGCTGTATGGATGACATTTAATCTAAATGGAATGTTACCAACAGTTACCTGCTCTTGTCGTGGTACTCTAGACTATTTGTTCCGTAACTACAAACGATGAAAAGCTTGGTAAGCATACCACCAATAAAAAGAAAATTGTTTCCTAACTGCAGACTGTCGTACAACCATGAGGAGGACTAAAGGGGCTTCAGCCCTCCCACCTCAGCCTACTGCCTTAAAAAGTTTAACCCAAAATACTATCGTTTAAATGTGTTTAGACTTCATCAGTAAGTAAGGAAGGACTGAAGGGGCTGAGAAATTTAATTCTTGCAAATGACTTCCGATTTTAACAACTTAGTTCTGTTACATGATCTAATCAAATCCAAAAGGGCACATAATCTAATCCACATGACGTTAGAATGACTAATTTTTCCAAAAAAGTGCGAAAATTGCCCACAGATCCCGAACCCCGGTCTATGACACTAGAGTGCGGTAAAAAATCCAAAGTTTAAATTTTAAAAAGTAGTATTCATATATATCCCGAAATGTGGAATAAAAGCCCTGAAATAGATTTTGGGCACCCTCTAGTGGCCCCTCTAGTGGCCGTGCGCATCTGCCAAACGTAAGAAAAATAGCTAATTTGGCAATATCTCAAGAACAGGGTAAGCTAGAAACCTAGTTTTCGGCTAAAAAGATGCAGAAACACCACTTTTACATCCACTCTTTTCTCGTTGTTAGGGTCGTTTTCTTGTTCACATAGTTTATTTCAGTCTCAATTGTATAATTTAATGTTCCACTTATCAACTAAAACTACTGGAATATTTCATCTGATAAACAAAATGAATCTACCGATTACTTTAAATTTAGCCCCTAATTACTTTAAAATAATTTACAAACTTTGAGATAGTGCAGAAATTAAATCCTACTTTACGCAGTCAATTTTGTAGCCTTTTTTTGCTATTGCCACCACTATTTAAATTCAAATTTTCTTTAGTGCAATTCTTCTAAAAACACAACTATAAAATTTACCTTAGTCATTAAATCATCTTTTTCGGACAAAGCTTTTTGGTAATGGTATCTTTTCTAATTTGCCATAGGGTGAGCAGGATAAATTACAGACCAAGGTAAATTTTATGCTTATTTTTAGGATAAATGCACTTACAAAAATTACAATCAATTTAAAAGTGGCCGTAATTACAATATAAATAGAGATTTGTGATCAGTGCTTTATAATGCATCCTCTTTACTTATCTATGTTACCTTTCATCAGTTCTTTGCAATTTAGGGATGAAGTGACACATCCAAAGATGCATACTAGCAATGCCATTTTCAAATGATATGTTAACCTCATTTGAAATAATTGTTGTTATTAGCAACAAGATTGGACATACAAAAAAAATTTCTAAGAAAGCTTTTATGCCATAGGCGAAAATGTATGTTTTTTATTATCAAAAACGATGTTTTTTGCTTATTACTTTTTTTAAAGTATTTTAGGAAGAAAAGTTCTGTTATTAGAGCGGATATAAAAGTGATGTTTTTCCATGTTTTAAACCAAAAACCAGGTTTCTATCTTAAATGGTTCGTAAGATATGACCTGATTAGCTATTTTTCTCGCGTTCAGCAAATGTGCACGGGCACTAGACGGTGCACCATCCCAAAATTGGTTCCGGGGGCTTTTATTCCACATTTCGCGATATATATAAACACTACTTTTTAAAATTTTTTAAATTTGGATTTTCACGGCACCTTGCTATGACACGAGTAAATTGAACCAGCTTGCTCACTACGCTGCCCAATTGAGACATTTTTCAGACAAAAAAATATCTTTGGGTTAAAGCCCTCTCCCCCTTAACGAAGTCCTGGTAGTGCACCTGACTGCTGATAATATCGCTATCTTTGAAGTTAATTTTACATACCAACGTTCGCGATACAACCTTACTAGCAAATTTGTTCAAGATGATTTGGAATTTGTTGATTCATTTCAAAGATTATTAGTAGTATTGCGCAGTAATTTTTGCTGTTGTTGTTGAATTTTGAATGTCAAGCACTGCATGTTGCAATATTAATATTACTTATATGTCATGTTGAGTTTCAGGTTTTGGCAGAATTTTACACATTTTCGCTTTTGATTATTGGAAAAATAAAACGATGTAACATCACGTTGCTTGGGTCATGTGTTTTAAACAGTAGCCTTGTATAAACCTTTAAAACCTTCACGTTTCCAACCAAACTAAGCGACGCTGTTTTGTGTAAAAGTTTAAACTAAACAGTATGGTATAAGTAGCTTTGTCAAACGTTTCATCATAGTGTATTAGCGCATCATCGGCTTACTGAGGTTGCAAGTAGGTGCAGGCATAGTATACATTCCATCCATGTCGCACATGTTGCTTGCGATCCCGACTAAAGCTCGCAGTGGATCAGGACAGGAATAAGCTACCGCCACGCCAACGTTAAGAAGATTAGGAACAGTCGCCGAGAGAGAGTCCGCGTTAGGAAATGGAGAACCAGGAAACAGCGCTGTGTTGCAAGCTGAAAAATGCGGTAGTTAAGAAATACTGCATTATAAAGTCTTGAACCAGTATAAAACGGGTTAGGTGCAACTTGATTATTATGTATCTTAATAAGTCTCACAAACTTGATTTACATAGCACAATAAGCCGCATACGCAAACTGTAGATGTTAAATGTTTCATGGCCGCACAAACCAAAATGCGCTTAAATGTTCCAAGAAACGGTGCCAAAAAGTCAGAATTCTGTTGACCTTTTACAAATAGATTTTGAAGAAACTGCGCTTGAGGAGCTTAGCGATCTCCTAAAAAGGGTATCTTGAGCCCTCGCAGAAAAACTCTTTCCAGAAAACCCTTTGCCAGAAAAACATTTCCCAGAACGTTCTATTTCCAGAATTTATATTATTTGTTAAAAATCACTTTTGTCATATTGAACATTTGCCTGAAATTACTTTTTCCAAAATGAACACTTGCCTGAAACTACATCTTTCAGAGTGAACACTTAAATGAAATTACAATTTCCCGAAAACTTATTTTCCAGAATTTACACTAGTCAAAATTTACATTAGCCTGAAATTACTTTTCCCAAAAACTTATTTTCCAGATTTTATACTTGCTATAATATACATTTGGCCAAAATTACATTTTTCCGAAAACTTATTTTCCAGAAATTACACTTGCATGAATTTACATTTGGCCGAAATTGATCGAATTTCCCCGAAAACATATTTTCCAAAGTTTACACTTTTTAGAATTCACATTTGGTCAAAATCACATTTTTCCGAAAACTTATTTTCCAGATATTACACTTACTTTAAAATTCGTTTTCTAAAAACTATATTTCATTCGAAAAATTATACTGTATTTATGTTATTTATTTCTAATAAACAGAACAGACTTTTCGTTGAAATCGAGAGACGGAGCAGTAATAGTCAGCTTATTAAGTAAAATATATGTCAATAATATTTGCCTTTATGAGTTATGCTTTAAGCGTAAGAAAAATTAGCAATTAAACTTCGGCGCAAGCATAGGTACAATATTGTGTCTTCATGTTCACTGAAGTAAAGCAAGATCATTTATTAGAGGCAAAGCAAGATCATATTCAATAAATTTAAGTTCAGGCTGGCCTATCCTAACTTTTTTGCCAATTTTTGTTGTTAGTATCAATGCTGGAATTCGTTGGTTTTTAATATTTGTCCTTGAATTCTGAAAACGCTCATGCCAATTTCAACGACCATGTTTTTGAAACTTTTTTAGTGTTTAATTCCAAATGCTCTGTCAGCTTGAGCAAAAAATTGTTTCTTCGTTTGCAGCATCGTAAAAGTGCGAACGCGAAAAACAACAGTCAAATATTAAGAAGATGCCTGCGCAGTGCGCAGCAGCACTCTATAATTCGGAATTGTTGCAATGTTTTGCTTGTAAACACTGAAAAATCACTAAAATTTCATCGCTTCGAATTAGTGTAGAATTTAGTTGCTTTTCAGATTTGAAATTTTTCTTTTTGTTTGTTCTTAATTTTCTTGGTACTGCTGAGCAGAGATGGAACCGGTCAAGATATTCTCGACCCGACCGGTAAATTTCAAAATCTACGCCGGTTGACCGGCCCGGTCAACCAGTTTTTTACAGAAGGTATTTGCTCTTTGTTCAATGCATTTAATGAAAAATTTTTAAAAGGAGGCCATGGGTGAGGTGTTAAAATTTGTGACTCCAAACGGGGGTCTCAGAGCAAAAACGCAAAAAAATTTTGCATTTTTTACAAAAATAACTCAATTTTGAGATCTTTTTAGGTTAAATTTCGGTTAGAAAGACCTGTTTTAAGCAGCGCAAAACATGCGCAAAATAAGCATAAAAAGAACTGGAAAGCACAAGCTAAATTATTAAACGTTTCTTTTAATGTTATTATGCATAAGGCCAAGTAAAGAAGTTAAATTTTTTTAGCTATTGGTGGCAGATTATTTGCAATTTGCGGAGCAGCAAACACTGAACTGTTATGACATTGGTTAGAAAATATTTGAAACAGAATGTGCCCCAGCAGTTTGTAGAAATTCTATTTCTGAGCAAACCATGGCTAGTTAGATATAAAACAATAAGAGCAATGTCTTTCTTGCCCAGTGTAGAGTGTGGTAAATTTAAGTTGAAAAAATCTTTTCAAAGCGGCAAGATTTTAGCATGTACTAAAAAATCTAAAATCTGTGCCACTTCCACTTTCAAGCTGACTAAAATGATGCTAAAATACCAGGTAGCGTAATTCTCCTTTACATGCAAGCTCTATTATAATCTGATTACGCTATTTTAACGTATATTTTGCACTTCTTTGCTTTGTGCTGATGTAAAAAGGGGGGAGCATAGCACAATGCCCCCCTTAAATACGCCCCTGGTTATGCACGTCTTAATGATCTCAGCATATTAATCACAGTTTGAAACCATTCAACAAGTTTTTTCAAAATTGTAATTGTAATTACAATTTATTCACCAAGTTGCCTTGGTCAGGAGACAGCGAAGGAACCTTTCGGTCTTCGAGTCAAGCTGCCACCTGCCTACCTGTCTACCACACACGGTGTAAGCTTCACATTGTCTCTTCAATTGCTGATCATCAAGCAGGGAAAATGTGAATACCAATTTTTATAGTCTTTGGTTTGACCCAACTGGGAATCGAACCCAGTCTACCGTTTCAGTAGCAGGTTTCAGTAGCAGACGCTCTATCCACTCGACCACTGATCGGTAAGGTGTGGTTTATTGAAACTGTTTTTTTATAAAAAGTTTTATTTATAATAAAACATATATGTATTTTTCGGTTGGTGCTTAAATGTCTTGTAGTTGCAAGAAAGGAGAATTTGACCGGTGTTTCAGCCGGCTTGATCGGCCGGTCGAAGAATCTCGACCCGACCGGTAACCCAACCGGCCAGTCGACCCGACCGGTAACCCAACCGGCCAGTCGACCCGACCAGTACCGGTCGACCCAACCGGTTTCCATCTCTGCTGCTGAGCTGGCATTGATCTAAAATTTTGAGCGAAATTAAACCTCCAGTTTTTATGAAATGTTATTGTTCTAATAAATACATGGTGTAATTCATCTTGCGTTCGCGACAAAAATTGAAACTGCAGGTGCAGTACAATTAAGCAGCCAAAATCTACATCAGCTGCAAAGCCAGCAAAACCACATTTGCTGCATTGCTTGAAAAAGATTTCGCGTTTTACACAAAAAGCAGCAATGTCGTATATTCGCGCCACAAACTTCATAGCATTCCTCGTTCAAAAAAGAAAAAGCCACTCCTACGGATAGCTCAATTATGACGTCAATTCACGCCAGTCACAATTCATGCCACTTAAAACATTTCAATCGCAGGTAATGTGAAGGTAGTAAGGAGGTAGGTGATTACTTCGGGTTACGTCACAATTAAAATAACCGAGCCTTGCTTCAGCAAAAACCGATAGCATAATAATGGTTTACGTAGAATGAATGGTTTTGTCGAGATTGTCGTTGCGCAGGTTACTGGAGTGCAACTACAATCATCGGTCGCAAGTTGTGAGTCTCATTAAACTATACGATTTTATGATTTACCAGCTTTTATATAAAAAAAACTAAAACTTTCCCACTTATAGCCACCTGCCGCATAGCCCATTTACGCAGCTAATTTCATTATGCTTTTGCACTGCTAAGTGTGTGTCACGTTTAAAAGCATTGAAATTTAACAACAGGCCTAAAATTAACTTATTTATGTAAAAAATCCACAATTTTCGAGCGCTTAAGCCTCTACCCCAGACCTCTTAAACAGTTCTTCCTTTTATTGCAGATATCTGGCTATACGCGCCTGCCTAAGATACTTCAAATATACAACACTTGTGCTGCTGGTACTTTCGTGAATTTTAGATACTATCAAAATACCGTCACAGTATAAATAGCATACAGTAGGTTAACTCAATTGTGACGTGTGTCCGCATGTTTTGAGAGCCGATCAATACTTTCGAGTCAATTTGACGTTATAATAGTGACATCGTGAGCGGATTCGAATTATGCCTAATAATAGCAATTGTTTTGAGATTTTATGAATTTTTTCCTAACCTTACGGAATTAAGTCCTTCCCTTCTTTTACAGCCCTAAATGTTGAAGAGCATATAATTTTTCACAACTGTCATGCTTCTGACATAACTTGACGTAGCTTTCGTTGTGCTTTTTGGATCGAAGTAAAATTGGTGCCATCAAATCCGTTTAAGCTCGGGCTTTGATTTGTTCAATTTGTTATGTCACTTGTGTATAACGTCACAAAGTCACAAGCGTAAATATAACCCAAAATTGAAACTTTTTCGTTCTTTCGGTAACTTTAGTTGTGGGGAGGTTTTGCTCGCGTTTGACATCCAACTGTTTTGTTTTGCCCAAAACTTGCTCTGTATCGTCAACTAGCTTTTCTGCATTTTTTGTATTAATTGCTGAAGGATTTGCGAAAATATCGTTGGTTATTTGCATGACATGGCCATGTTATAACGATAAATGCAGCATTTAATAATAGCCTTTGTGCTTTAACCGATACAAGTTGATTGTTACGCCATTGCTTTTAAGTTAAAGCAGTCTGTTCTTAAACTTCAATAATTTTCAGCCTCATTTGTTCTTAATTTTGTTGCAGAATAAAGAGGCATAAATTTATTTTTGCCTAGTTCAATATTATATTTTCTTCTGCTGTTGAAAATTAGCGACTGCATGTTTGACAAATCAACAAAAGCAATATACAAAAAGTTTTAAAAAGTCTGCTGATAGTTTACAAATCCGTTCTACCAGCGTGGGTTCTTTATTATTATTTCTTTTAGGCTGAAGCTGGAATGTTCGTAATTTTTTTTTGATTTTGAGCAAAAATGAGGTTCCTGTGGCAAAAATGAGCTTCGTGTCACCACTTAACCACCTTTGCACAGTTTTAGAGCCATTTGCAAGAACTAAATTGCCAAATGTCGACAGTCATTTAAAAGAATTAAATTAAATTGGTAAGGAGCACTGCAGCTATATCGCAACAATGTGTGTGAACAGGTTTTAATGAATTCGGTACAGCCAGGCTGAAATTTTACCCTTCGAGAAAGAGATGCATGTTTGACCTCTAAGTTGGTTTTAATAGTACTCTTTCAATTTAACAGAAAAACAACAACTGGTACACGCACCAACGAAATACAAGCGGAGGAATCTTCACACTTGAGAAACAAAATAGTTAAAATTATAGAGTTATTTCTATGTAGCTGAATTGCTATTTTGAACCGAAAAATGCTGTTATGAATCAAAAGATATGAATTAAGTCGCTTACTAAGTCATGACAATGACTTAACAATTAACTTGTATCGGTTAAAGCACAAAGGCTATTATTAAATGCTGCATTTATCGTTATAACATGGCCATGTCATGCAAACAACCAACGATATTTTCGCAAATCCTTCAGCAATTAATACAAAAAATGCAGAAAAGCTAGTTGACGATACAGAGCAAGTTTTGGGCAAGACAAAACAGTTGGATGTCAAACGCGAGCAAAACCTCCCCACAACTAAAGTTACCGAAAGAACGAAAAAGTTTCAATTTTGGGTTATATTTACGCTTGTGACTTTGTGACGTTATACACAAGTGACATAACAAATTGAACAAATCAAAGCCCGAGCTTAAACGGATTTGATGGCACCAATTTTACTTCGATCCAAAAAGCACAACGAAAGCTACGTCAAGTTATGTCAGAAGCATGACAGTTGTGAAAAATTATGCTCTTCAACATTTAGGGCTGTAAAAAAAGGGAAGGACTTAATTCCGTAAGGTTAGGAAAAAATTCATAAAATCTCAAAACAATTATTAGGCATAATTCGAATCCGCTCACGATGTCACTATTATAACGTCAAATGGAATCGAAAGTATTGATCGGCTCTCAAAAAATGCGGACACACGTCACAATGGTTTTTGCTTAGAGTTAACCTACCGTATGTTATTGATATTGTGATACCGCAGTAATACCAATTATCTGAAAACACATCAAAATATCAGAACAAGCTTTGTAAAAATAGTTTGAAATTTGCACTTACTTTTGTTGAACAACAAGAATATTTGAAACCTCAAGGTGAATTTACACAGTATCCATTTTTCGTACGTTTTCGTCCGTTTTTTTACGTTTTTGCTTCTCCTTGAAAAAGTATGCGCTTTTTCATCCGCATTTTTATAAGTCCATATACGCACGAAGTAGACTGTTATATATAGATAAAAATTTTGTTCAAAAATTTTGTGTATGAACGATAACAGCGATATTTCAAAATAGAGCTGTATCCCTTTACAAAAATTTGTTTTCGGAAAACTTTTGTCCAGTATGTGACTGTCTGGTTAGTGTGGATATGGACACATAGAAATGCGGATGAAAAAGCGCATACTTTGTCAAGGAGAAGCAAAAACGTAAAAAAACGGACGAAAACGTACGAAAAACGGATACTGTGTAAATTCACCTTAACGTTGCTTCTCAAAGTTAGTTACAAGACGTGAAAGAATGCCCTTGTTTGCTCTTTCTATTCTATGCATAACTGAATAAATTTTAAAAATGAGCAAGCACAGTTATATATTTTCGTAATGCAAATTCTATCAATAATGGAATTTTAGCGTAATATGCATAATTACTGAAAAATATCTTTGGGGGAAACGTAACTTCGGCAAAAAATAAATTTTGAAAAGTGTAAATCTTGAAAAATAAGTTTTAGCAGAAATGTAACCAAGGCCAAATGTAAATTCTGAAAAGTGTAGATTCTGGAAAATAAAGTTTCGAGAAAATGTGAATTCTGGCAAGTGTAAATTCTGTTTGGGGAAGTGTAACTTCTAGCAATTATCATATCTGCATAATGAACTTCAGAGAAAATGTAATTTTTGGCAAGTGCACGTTCAGGAAATGTAATTTCTGCAAGTGGAAGCTCAGGGATATGTACATTTGAGATGATGTTTTTTTGGCCAAGTATTTTTCCAGAAAATGTAGTTTATGGAATGTGTTTTTCGTAGATGTGTTTACGGTCCCATAAAAAGCGCTTGCAGACTTACGTTTGCAAATTGCGCTGCGCAGCGCAGCGGTAAGGCGTCCGCCCAAACACAATAAGTTGTGGGTGAGGTTTTATATTATACTTTGCAAATTTTGAAGCACCGATATCATGTCGAAAAAAAGCGATTTTTGTATTGGAGCCGAATTTTTGTTTGCTTGTTTGAAATTTATATAATTGCTTTTTTTTTATCCAATCTTATTTTACACGGGAGGAGAAAGGCATTTTTTCCTTTCTCTCAATCTTTTCAAAGTAAAATCTCTTAAAAAATAATACTTTGATTTTGATTCAAATTGATTTGGAGCCAAATTACATCACATTTAACTCCTGAATATTTCAAGTAGCAAAAGTGACCGGAAGTATCCCAAATTCAAAGTTTTCCAAAGTCACATTTTGAATTCTGAACATTATTTGGCCAAATTTAAATTAAATGACGTCATAAGTGATTTTTATAAAATTATTACTTTGAATTAGGCATTTTATGATTCAGTATCAAAAAGCAAACCTAAAGTATGTAATTGTAATAACCCTTTATTCACCAAGTTGCCTTGGCCAGGAGACAGCGAAGGGACCTTTCGGTCTTCGAGTCAAGCTGCCACCTGCCCATCTGTCTACCACACTCAATGGAAGCTTCACACTGTCCCTTTAATTGCTGAACGTCAAGCAGCGAAGCTGTGAATACCAATTTTTATAGTCTTTGGTTTAATCCGACTGGGAATCGAACCCGAGTCTACCGCATCAGTAGCAGACGCTCTATCCACTCGACCACCGATCGATAGGAAAATGAAACGAATTGTAAACGAATTTGAATTACCTTTAACGTCATCGCAAAAATAACAACGCGTTCGACAACATGGCAGTGACGTCACAATGATGACGTCAACTACTTCAAACAAATTTTTCTGAAAAATTTTAATTTAGAAGTTAGATAGGAAAAATGACACTTTTTCCCCTTCCGTGTTAAATGGGTTGGGAAAATACTCTGTGTAAAATAGGGATAAAAACTGAAACAGATTTTCCTAACTTGTACGTAAAAATCAAACAAGATCAAAACCTTTAAAAAACAACTGAATTACTGCATTAGCCACAATTGTGTTTTTAAATTAATAAACAAAAAGCTTTGTATCCTGAGAACTAATAAAAACACTAATTGCGTTTGAGTGTAGATTGCGTTGCAGCAAATTTACTGTATTTTTTATTCTCTCTAAACCGATTTCAAACAAACGTGATTAAAGCACGCGCTTATTTCTCTATACAAAATGCGATAAAAAAAGAAGCAACATTGACTTGCAAAAAAAATTCTATCATTTTTAGGTGTATTAAAATGGTTTTGCTTTGACCCGTTTGAATGACAGATAAATAGCCTACCGGTAGCATTGAGCTTAAGCATTTGCATGTTTTTCCAATTGCCGTACGTACAGTTGATAGCGAAATTTTTGTCGTTGGCCTGGTTTGCTTACCAATTCTTTAATCCAAAGACTGTAATGCTGGTCATAATGATTATCACACAGTTTGAAAAAAGTTCGTAATATAAACGCTCAAAAAACGGTGTTTCGCGTTGTATCTCATTTTATAATTAGCAATAAATACTAAACGACATTGCACGAGTACAAATATAAACTAACCTGCAAGAATCAACCTTGTCCATTTATTTTGCAAAAAAATGTAAAACAATTCTAAATTTTACGGAGCTATGAAGCACTGTTTCAGACTGTCAACTCTCATCAGCATAGTTCAGAACAAGTAGCTGAGATTATATCATCCACACAAGTGAAAGAAACAAGTCATAGCTGAGTATTCCTACCACTTACAAATAAAACAATATTTGCTGGTTCTTAATTATTTCTTGAATGAAGCGTAAGCAATAGCTCCAATAATGTTGTATCACTAAAACCCTTCGAAGCCAATGACATCACAGCACTTACTGCAAGTTGGTAAATCGGCTGTAGCAGCAACCGACCACGTGGCCAAGGCCGCTCCAGTGTCCGTGCACGTGTTGATTCGTGGAGCGTCGGGGAGGAGAGCGCCGTTGCACGAGTACATAAACGAATCTCCATCAAGGAACTGGTCAGTGAGGGCAGAGGCTGGGATGGTCACCGCGTTGGCTTGAGCGGCGACAGGCATTGCACAAACTAAACAAAACAATTTAAAACTAGTAAACTGAGTTTTTACAGTCATTTTTAAAGCAATATTCAATTTGTTTCCAGTTTATTTATGCTTATTTCAAATCAATTTTTTGTTAGGAGTATTTTAGAGGACCTGTGTGCAGAATACTAACAATACGATTACTTTTGTTTCTCGAGGTAAAGAAATTTTAGTCGATTGCACGAGAGCAAAAAAACGGTAAGCATCGGTTTAAAAATCAAAATCAGCTCTTCTAAGTAGAATTCCACATAATTACGATCGAGCTCTTTCTCAAGCATGAAATCACCACTTGGGGCAGCACTGGGCAACAATTTTGAAAGCAAATATAAACCAAACTATTTTCTTTGCTTTAGCTAACAATATAGTTTGCCGTGTTGACAAGAGCTTTACATCTTCAAACTGGAGAGCGACGTTTGGAGTGCGTGATAACACTATATCATCTTCATTTTGCTCTCAAGGTAACGTTTGAGAAAGCACATGATGGCAAAATTTCCGTTTTGTACACTCTAAAAAAACTGAACTTGTGGTTGACTCCAATTTCCAATGTACCCAAAGCTCACTATATTTAATGAAAATACTTCTGAAAATTCTTCAGTTAGCAAAAACTAAAATTTACTGGCAAAATTAGTTACTTTTCCGACGTCACGAACGATAACTTGACTCGATAACCTCATGGCCTTCAAAAAATTTTCTGCTTCATACAATTAATAGTAGTTAATAACTGCAGTATTGTTACTGCTGTTGATGAGCAACCAAATACACTGGTCTTAAATCCATGCACTTACCTTTCAAGCAAGTCGAGGCTAAGGGTAGCGGGCAAATCCACATCGGACTAGTAGGATCAGTCATTGTGTCGCACGTGCATTGAATCGGGTTGTTCCTGGACACGAAGTTCGCATTGCACGTGTAGATTAGCACATGGTTGTGCAAGTACGCAATCTGGTTACCTCCGGTAGGGGGCATCATGGCATTCGCGTAAACTGGCAGTGTAATGGGGCAACCTGAATAAAAACGAAATGTTTACCACTCGCAAAGATTATCGTCTTTTTGGACTTCACTGGAAGTACAGTTAAAGACGATTTGCTTGAAAAAATATAAACTTGCCAATTTTTGTTTTTCTTGTTCTTGCAGGCAAGGTGTACAGCACAGGTTAAGATACGGCCAGTCTTGTTTTTTTTCGGTCAGTTTCTCACTCTTCATTAATAGTTGAAGGACCTTATATGGCAAAGAGTCGAAGTAGTCGGCAATTATAATGAATAGAGGTATTGCAAATTAAATTGCTTCCATCACCAATAAATGATAATATTTTTTGGCTCTAACGATTTATATCTGACAAAAAAACAAAATAAAAAAAATTTAACTTTGATTTAAGGCTACCTCAAATTTTCAGTAAGACCTAAACCTATTGTAACAGATGCAGTTGTGCTTAATCGTCGCTGGAAAAACGAAAACCGTCTACCAATTTGGCCCCACGCAGTATTTAAAATCAAGTAAACTCGCAGCTTCTGGTTTCTTTTGCATTTGTTGCCAAAAAAATTAACTTATAAACAAACAAAAATATTTTACTTCCAGTCATTTAGAAGTTATAGCAATTTTTGCTATGTAAATTTTATAAAAAATAAAATTATGGCATTACATGTACATTCACTACAAAAATATGAATAAAATGGTTGCCTTGAATTTACAGGGCTCAGCCGGCAATTAACGAAAAATATTTAGATCTCTAATACGTAACAAAAGGTAAGTTACAATTTGAAGCATAACAGGTAAACAGCTAGATGGAGTAGAATTGAAGTTAAATCAAAAAGTAAACCCTATAAAAACACCTGCCATACATATTAAATCATTTCCTACATCACCGCAACTAAACGTGTTACTTAGAGAGGCTCCCGAAAAGATAAGTACAGCAAACGCTTGTGAGATTTTTATAGAAAGGCACGGAATGGCAAAAAGTCAAAACTTTTGCTCTTCGCGATATCTGAGCAGCAAATAGCGGCTTTTCCTGAACAACATTTCTCGATACTCTATTTTAGGGTTTCGCAAGAGGGAGCAAATTTCTACTGAGGGGTAAATTTACTGAATTTAAGAACTAAAACAAACTTTAAATTTTAGTATTAAAAAAGTGATACTGTAGCACTGGATTATAATTCATACATGTAAATTCAATTTATATCTGCGCAAGTGTACTAGCATTTTCATTTCAGCTGTGTAAGTGTGTTGCATTTTTACAGTTGATATGTTTGGTGGTAAACAAGACAAAAGAGAATGCTTTACTTTTCTTCACTAGGAACCACCTAGAAGATGGGGGTAAACATTATACTTTTTTCATTCGACAAGGGGTAAACGAGACAAAAAAGTTTATGAACCTCCGCTCTATTTCCATCAAACCGAAAAAAGAACAATGTATTTGATAAAAATGATAGCAATTAAAAAATAACTGTTTTTGTTTGGCAAAGAACAATAACATGGGTTAATGACGGTTGACTAAATAATACGACCAAGATAAAATGGTGTTAAATAAATAAAACAATAAAAAGACACCCAACTTACATCCTTGCAATGAAGCTATGATTCCTTAATTTCAAACACCCGTATTGACCAAAGATTTTACACACAAATGCTGTAGATTTGAAAGTTTCAAGGTCAAAAATTTGTTTCACGAAATATCAAGTGGCCAATTTATAACCACATAGACATCAGATTAAAAATTGTAATTTTAGGAGCAGAGATAAACCGGACGGTCTTAAGAACTAACAAAAAATGAAATAAAACTTGCATTTACTAATGTACTTTGCTCTGTTCAAAATGAAACGTGTCGATTATAACTTAATAAAACATTTTGAATCTTGCTCAAATCAAATTATGCATGCATTTTTTGTTTTAATAGACTAAAATTGTCCAAAATAATTGTTTAAATGCAGAATAATAAGATAGTATGTAGAATAAATTTTGAAGCATTATGTCCACAATTTTTCTGATTTTGACCAAGCGTTTATCAAAATCAAAGACTAACAACGCTGGATTTCGATTAGGCTATTGTGACTACCGGCAGGTTGACATTTTTGATTAACCACGCTTCCACAAGATTGCTCAGCTACGAGCGCCATCGTCTACAGTACATGTTACGGCCAACTTTTCAACAATCTTGCTTCATCTTTTTCAGCGCCTCACTACAGTGCGGTGACTCAGCAAATTTCGCAGAGCATAATGTCCAGCGCCAGCTAGTTTTGCTTTTAGACACAAATGGATTCTTCTACGTCAAGCTTTTCAAAGTCTTGCGCATTAATGAAACTTGCCAAAAATTAACATATTATTGTACACTCGCGAACTTGCATAAGCTAAGACATCCTTCTTGTTAGAAATGTTTTAATTTTTGAAGATGTGTTAAAATGTCAAAAATATGTAAGTACACTGCTTGAAATTCTCTCCCCTAAAAGCCATATCATGAGCTGGCGCTTACCAATGGTGCAAACTGGCGGGGCGGCATACATTCCTTGGCCGTCGCACTGATTGCTGGGGTTGCCAAATAGAGTGTACGTAGGATCCGTGCACATGTAAGCAATTGCCACACCAACTTGAAGAACGGCAGGGACGTTTGCGTTGAGTGAATTTGGGCCAGGGTTGGCCGGAAACAATGTTGTGTCACAAGCTGAAAAATACAAACAATTTACCTTGATCGAATGAGAAAGAATATCATAAAAAATATACGATTTAACAGACTTGCAGATGTCGCAGCGGCAGGAGGCTGGCAGTGAAATTCCGAGGCCACGGTTTTCACTCTCATGCCTTTGCAACTCCTAAAGTAACTGTGGCTGGGTATGCTAGATTAGTCTTGTGGTCTTTGCTTACTTCATGCTTGTGATGTTTCCTTGAAATAGATAAAATTTGATATTGCATACGTCACTATTTTTGGTCGTACATTGCTTTTTCCCTTCTGTTTTTCTGTTTGTTCAATCATTTATTCACCTCTACATTCATTTGTCTATTCACTTATTAATTTAATCATTACGTATTAATTTATCAATGCGCCTACTTAACCATTTACTAACTTCAAGATAGTTTCAGTAAATTGTTCACTGAACAAAGCCCTAAAAATTAGCAATTTCTCTAAACTTACTGCAGGTTGGCAAATCAGCTGCAGTGGAAACTGACCACTGGGCCGGTGACGTTCCAGTGTCCGTGCACGTGCTGACTGTGGCATCGTCCGGAATAAGGTCACCGTTGCACGAATACAAGATCGAGCTTCCAGCCAGAAACTGGCCGGCAATATCGGTAGGAACTGTCACCGCGTTGGCTTGAGCTGCCACAGGCGCCGCACAGACTGTGCAAGGCAAAACATACAAATTCAAACTCAAAAAATATTTAATCAAATTGTTGCTCAATACAAGGCAGGTGAGCTTTCATTACAAAGTACGACTATTCGAAACTTCAATACTTAAGTTCAACCTTTAAAAAATTGTTTCTAAATTACCGTTGAATTTTTTTTTAAAGTACGTCATGGCTATCAGAAAACGGCACCATAACCTTTAATCAGCGTTACTATATGCTACTATGAACGTACACTACCCTCGGAGAAATGGTAAGCAAGTTTTGCAGACTTAATGCTTGTTAAGCTGCAAAGAATATTTTGCAGAGTTGCATTAAATTCTTTATTTGAATCCTCTCGAATTATTTATGAAGTTAATTTTTTTAAGATTGTTTTGAATATTAATTGACAAATTTCAAATGTGGTCACAACAGAGTTAGGTAGGTCTAAAACTAAACTATCAAATCACCATTCGTTGCAGCTGGAATTCTCACAGAGCAACTTAAAGGCAAAAAAATAAATTTTACAATTTGAATTATTCCTATTGTCTATTAATCGCAATATTTTTGCAACCTTCGACTTAGGCTGCTACTGAACAACTCGTACACAAAAAATTGAAAAATGACTGAATATTATTTCAGTACAATAATGATTAAGTCAGCCATGTCGCAGAGCTAGTAGGCTAAACGCCAAACATAATGTGTTGTACACTCTATATCTTTTATTTTGCCGGTATAACCCATAGTATTAGGTGAAATAGTTTAATATTGGCCAAAAAAAAGCTAACGACCCCTGGCAATTCTTGAAATATTTGGTTTAATGTTGGTGGATCACTTCCTGTAGCGAGTAGCATAGTTCTTGAAAAGTTTCTGTGAGATACTCGAATTTGGAAAGGGTCGCATTAATTTGAGGGCGGTTAGGGAGATTTCCCAAATTTTACTGCAGTGTGTTCCAACTGACCTATTAGTCTAATCGGGAAAGTACGGTGTTCAATACATTGTCATTTTGGGGTTAAGATGCTTGTTTTGTGCACTCTTCGTTGCAATAGTGATATTCTTTTTGAAAAATATTTGTTTGAATGTTCTATATGACTTAAAAAAGTGTATCCAGACTATATTTTTGAATCGACAATTGAAATCCCTGTATGATAAATTGATACTGTTGATTTTTTTTTCTTGTCAAGTCCTGTTTTAGCAACTGCTGTAGCCTTTATTTTGAAGAGCAAGAAGAACAATGAAAAGTTTTTAGCTATTACGCTCAGCGTCATTGAAAATTTTGGATTCTTAATCTGAAAATGGAACAATTAGCAGCAACTTACTTCTGCGGCAGGTATTTGCTAAGTCATTTGGCGAGCAAACCCATCCTGGATTATTCACACCGACGGATGCGTCACACGTACACGTAATAGGGGTGCTTGATGACGCAAAGTCGGTGTCGCACGTGTAGGTAAGCACGTGACTATTAGGGTAGCTCTGCATGCCACCTCCTGAAGCGAGAGCACCATTGGCGTAGACCGGAAGAATAGCTGTGCAACCTAAATGATATAGTTATGATGATAAGCATATTTTTGCCAGCGCCTACTCCTAAATGGTAATAGCAACAGAAAAACAAAAAGCACCAAGAAATGATATAACAAAAATGCAGAACGCGGAGTCTAGGCAATGAAGTGGCAACACTTACCACCGGTCGGCTCACATGTAGGAGCCGGGTTGATGTACATTCCTTGATTGTCGCACTCGTTGCTTGCTCCAGCCGGTGTGAGAGCATACGTGGGATTCGTGCACATGTAGGAAACCGACGTGCCAACTGCAAGCGGGTCAGGAACGTTTGCGTCTAGACCATTTGCACCACCATCGCCAGGAAACGCAGTGACGTCACAAGCTGAAAAGTTTGAGTTTATTTGGTCATACTAATGCGAACGTACTGTACTAATTTAATAATTGACAACTATCTTAAATTTCATGAGCAAAATTAGTGCAATGGTCGAAGAGCGGCTCGCTCAGTCAGGAACACGGTAACGCCACAAGCTGAAAAGTTTGAGTTTATTGGGTCATACTGACACGAATGTACTGCACTGATTTAATAATTGACTACAATCTTAAACTTCATGAGCAAGATTAGTGCAATGGTAGAAGAGCAGCTCGCTAAGTTTGGATAGCAACCAAACTAAATAAAACAGTTATAACTTAATAAACCAAACTTAATTGAAAGTTGATATCGTGTTTATATTTGAAGCTACCAAATTTGTTTATTGCTACATGAAAAAAATTCTTGGTTCTTTTTGCAATGGCTTTTGCAAAGCAAATGATCTTCAAATATTTCCGCAAATGTTAGAGTATTCTTATGCAATGGTTTCAAACCTAGCTAAAAAACGTTGTTACCTTCTTTGCACAAAAATCAGCCACCTGCTTTTCGTGCCATCACAAGTTATCCTTGCTTCCGGGGACAAGAGTAGATACTGTACTAACTAATGATGGGTGTAGTTTTAAAATTTAAAATACTAACTAATGATGGGTGTAGTTTTAAAACGGAGAAACTACTACATTCACCCATAATATTGGAATAACTTGCGTTTATAATGTCGAAGAGGGTGGTTGCTCGACTCAATAACTGCTTTAGCAAATTTTCTATCTTTATCCTAACTACGCCAAATAAATTTTACTTTGATCTGTTTTAAGCAATAAAATAAAATTGCTTTCAGCTTACAGGGTTAGGGTCACTACTCAATCAATCAAAATGACTGGCTAGATTGTCTGTCAATATTTTCTAATTGTTCTCAGGCCTGACTACTCCTACTTTGTTTTTAAAAAATTCAAGAAATTCAATATAAAATTCAAAAAAGACCTAAAAAGTTTTTCTTTATCAAAGAACTAAATAGGCTATTGATTGTTGGTGGGAAAGGGGCCCTGGGACTGGAAAATCAGGATCTCTAGCATAGGTCACATACACTGGTTCCAGTATGTGAATAGTTTTTGGTTTGTGAAGTGCTTTTTGTGATAACCCATGTTTACATTATTGCTGCGACAGTAGACTTTGATGACTGTATAGTCGGTTTCGCTGATCTAATTAATAAATTGAATTGAAAATTGAATCGAATTGTGTTAGTTTTTCCTGTTTCGTTTTTTCAAATGCTGTACGTAGTTACTAGTGCGTTGCAGAATGAAAAATGAATGAATTAAAGCGCTAAATTCTGCCCCTATTGTAACGCTGTAGTTGCATTTCCAGAAAAGCAATAATGCACGTGCTACACAATAAATTTGCCTAGTTGGTTTTTAATGTATCCAAAACAGTTAAAATTTTGCTTGAGGTTAGTGTAATTAAAAAAATTAACGACCAAGACTACAAATTTTTAATGCTTTTAAAAAGTATACCACAAAGAGTGTTGTCGCTTGAGGGTTTATTTCAAGAGTAATTAGTAAACATCTTTACGGTAACGCAATAGCGTATTAAATTACAGCACTTACTGCAAGTTGGTAAATCAGCTGCAGCAGCAACAGACCATGTGGCAAATGGCGGTCCATTGTCTGTGCACATGTTGATTTGTCCAGTGGCAGGGACGAGGGCGCCGTTGCACGAATACTCAAACATGTCCCCGGCAAGCCATTGTCGAGTAAGAGCATTGGCTGGAATGGTTACTGCATTGGTTTGGGCGTCGACAGGAGCTGCACAAACTAAACAAAGATATTAGATTTACATCAATATTTCCATGTAACTATTAACAACAACAATACTCGATTAATGCATTATAATGCCATTTTCAAAATATATTTATTGATTTCAAATGCTTACCTTCTGTGCATGATAACTTTTCATCGAGAGGCCATTACATGTTCTGTATTAATGCACATACCTTCGTCCGTTTTCACGCGTCGATTGTTAGTGAAATAAGCCCACGTGCTCGTTACTTGCAAAGCGAGAATCGGAATCAGAATGCGACTGCTTATTTCTCAGCGCAACCAGTCAATTGAGCGCCCGTTTATTGCGGCAAACACAATTTGCTTGTGTTATTCAAAAAAGTAGATTCGCAAGCTGGTTCTTCTTCCGGTAGTCAAAAAAAGTATTGTGAATGCGAAAAAATTGACAACATTGCAGACATGGGTTCGAATCCCGATTGTAGCCTTTTTTTTGACTAACGAAAGCAGATCCAATTTTTGATGCTACGTTTTCAATTGTTCGTCCAGTATCCCAATACGCTTCACTTCGGTGTACGATTCAGGTTTTCAATCCACGACTGACTGATTTTACATGAAATTTTCTGTGCTTTTTTTATTATGAGTAGATCGGAAAATTAAAAAAAAACTAAGTCTAAGCCAACACGAAATGAACGATGATATAACATCCTCCGCAAATCTATCCCGGTAATCGATCATAAAACTGCAATAGCAGCCTAATGCAGCTGTTTCTGAGAAACCTACGTCTTAATGATTAGGCTAGCTGAATATTTAACCGCAGCAATAACCGAGCTAAAATTGCGCATTTTACCACTCCCAACACGTTCGTAGGGCCAAACACTATCCAAAGCTAACAATCACAAACTAGCCCTTCTATTGTTAACTGTTGACCTAGTCGCCATGGCCGATGATTCCGCTGGTTGCTTTAATCTATAACGACCATGGTAATAGTTTCAAGCTGATACCTAGTTAGCAAATAACGCAGAAGATATCTTTCATGCAAAAATTGTGACTCTGACAAAATGTCTTTCTAACGTTGGAATTGTAAATCGATAAAGTAGTAAGCTGTGCTACTACTTAAAAAGTTTATTTTGATAGATTTTCTTCCACTGTGAGGTAGCACTTCATTCACTTATCTGCTTTCCCAATAGGCTAGTGTTTCATCAACATCTGAATTCATACATAGCATATCCCAGCAGCGCTCATGAACGATCAAACCACACACTAGAGGAATTTCTGCACTTTACATCGTTTTCCTCTTCTCAGATTACTTTGATCAAAGTCTAACTGCAAGGTCACCAGATATAAAATTCTTAACCGGTATTACACTGGCACTCCACTTTGTTAAATCGCATTAAGCCAGCATCACTGTACATGAGCACCATATATGACATCTCATACGCAATTTCAACAACAGTACACTATTGGCAGATTTCAAAGTTGTTTGTTATTGTCAAGTATGTTATCGCCAAGTGGACATAACTGTGTAAATGCTCACTACAAATTTTGAATCCAAATCGCAAATTTATTCTACTTGCCCGTAAAGCAAATTGCTGTCTGGTATTAGCGCTTCGCTCTTTTGTGGTCTCCTTATGCACCGTACTCTATTTGTATGCAATTCTATATTCCTAATGTGGATTTTTCTTTGTTTGCGTGTACTGGTACATGAATAAACTGAGACAGACTGACTGACTACTGTTTGTAACTAATGTTGATAGCTTTCAAAATTAACGATATTTGCTAGCTTTAAAACGAATGGCGTACCAATATAAAAATAAATAAATAACAAAAAACTGTTCATTTATTGCGTAGCATTCAAAAAGATTAGTGCCGATAAATCTAAGTAATTTTCAATCGATCAAATTAAATAGATAGCTTGATCCGAATCTCAACCTTTTCCATGACGCTTTGCAATGGCGTTGATAAAAAGTTCAAACATTATTTCCGTCACAGGCGAAGGCTATTTCATCACAAAAGCTTATATCAAAAATATTATTACTTCATACCGTAAAAATTTTCAAAACAACCGTGATATTTTTAAAACAAAATGCCGGAAAATGGAGTTGATTTTTAGTGAACACTTATGCTCACTGCACAGCCTCGGGCAGAAAGATAGACTGGCACCCAAGGATGGCAGTACGGTACGGTACGTTCACAATTTGCGTGCTACGTACCTCACACCTTGAACCGTACCGTACCAGCGTACCGTACTTCAGTTAAATTGAAGCGTACCGTATTCGCACCATTACAAAAAAGGGGTACCGTGCCAGCGTACCGTACTTCCTAGCAAAAATTGAGGCGTAACGTATCGTACCATACTGCCATCCTTGCTTTAAACTACACGTAACCTTAACTGAGTTTGAAATCCCTAGTCTGTAAATCAGCGATCTCAATTCACACATTTAGCGTCGGCATCAGCAGTCTTTTGCCTCTGCTTACAAATGATGTCTCAATGTGCAAAAAGTCTGGACTTTTTAAACCACTGCGTATTCAGCTAAAGTGTCGCTATTGTTTCCGTTCAAATTTTTTTCCAATATGTGACATGCCACGATAGTCCTTGGCTCCTAGCGTCTTTGGGCAATAGTTATGATATCACAATTAACCATACATGTGACTGCGACTTGTGACATCATAACACACCTATAACGACAAATTAAGAGGCCATAATGATTACTTGATAATGGCCTAAACTATGTGCACGCCGAGCACGGTTGCACGAATCTTCATTGACGGCCGCACGTTGCACGTAAAGCGTTTAGTAGGCAAATTCAAACAGCGTACCAACGTACCGTACCATTACAAGAAAGGCGTACCGTACCAATGTAGCGTACCCCTACCATTACAAGAAAAGAGTACCGTACCAACCTAGCGTACCCGTACCATTACAAAAAATGCGTACCGTACCACCGTTCCGTACTTCTTGGCAAAAATTAAGGCGTACCGTACCTCCGTTCCGTACTTCTTGGCAAAAATTAAGGCGTACCGTACGTACCAACGTACCGTACTGCCATCCTTGCTGGCACCTATGCGGAGACTTAGTAGAATGAGCGTTCGGTTAGTCATCAAAATATTGTTGGCTTCAGGTGCTGTCTATGAACTGTCAAAGCGCATTTGAATCTTTGGAAAGACACGTAACGCATATTTCAAACTTAAACCAAGTAGTCTATCTTTTGCACTGGTTTATCCAGATAAAGATTTGCAAACTGAACCAATAACAAGCTTTCTGCGTTGATGCGTTTATACTTGGTTTATTCGCTTGAATGATCGACTTACTTCTTAAGCAGGTTGACGCTAAAGACAAGGGACAAATCCATGCAGGATTGTTTGGATCAGTTATAGTGTCACAAGTGCACGTGATGGGGTTGGTTGCAGAAGCAAAGTTTGTATCGCAAGTGTAGGTAAGCGTGGCGCCATTGGAATAGCTGGGTTGATTTCCACCAGCAGTAAGCACGGCGTTAGAATAATTGGGAAGAGTAGTAGAACACCCTAAACAAAAAATAAAAAAATTCATTCTGCATGTGTATATTTGCAAAAATTTTTATCAATAAAACATGAAACAAATTTTTGTCGTAGAACCCAAATATAGTTATGACAATTGATACGCTATAAGATTGCCATGTTTTTTGAAGACACATACCATGAAAAAACAATGATTAGAATAATATTACATTGTGAACAGTTTAAACTGTACTGCATTAATATTGCTATACACTGATATCTAAAATGATATTAACTAAAAATGCAAAACCCTAAACTACTTCATTCGGCATTAGAGTAAAACAATCAAGAAAACGGGTGAACAAAATTTAAAAAAAGTTGAAGAAAAACTTCAAAATACAAAATGCTCTGATAAAAACGAAGTTTGTTTGATTTAGAACAAAACATTTTCAATGTTGTTGGAAGAGGCATCTATAGGTTCGAAACCCATTCGGAAATTCTTCCAAAAAATTGATATTATAATAAAGCGCTGGTTGCAAAAAAATGACTTCGTTGTAGCTTTTTTTATTTCTTATCGCAGCTAACAAAATGAAATGCTATCGTTTTGATGAATGTTTGTGAAGGCTGTTTCTTCTCAAACAATACTAGGAAAAGTCACTAATAACGTTTTAAAATGTTACAAGTTACTAAGTGGCATCAATATTTAGTTAATTTCGTTGTTTGTGAACATTCCGTTTCATCTACCAGTACTTGGTAAGGACTTTTATTAGATCAGTGAACCGTAAATATTTCTACGATGGTTTACCAAATAGTTCTACGTAATAGGTAATTCTTTGTTATGATTCATTCATTTTCAGTGGTTGGCCCAGTCGGACTGCTTCATGCCTTAAACAGTTGTTTGTCTTGTTGAAGGCTTACGTGGGGAGCAGATTTGTTTTCTACCGCATGAACTATTAAGGTGCTTTCACTTCGTCGTCTATTCGTTTAACAGTGCTTCCATTTTGATTCGACTGCTTACTGAACGAACCCTGTCAAGATCCCGCCTAATGAGAATTTTCCATTGTCACCTATTCCATTTCAATACAACAAAATCCAGACCACATACTCCACCACCTTGCCTAGAGATAAGTTGAACAACTGGATGATTATGACAACAAAAGGATGATATTGAAACAAATAATTGCTCGAAGATTACCCAGACACCAACACTTTGAATGGTTGCAAAAAAAATCACAAAAAACTACAAACGAAAACTAAAGAAAAACAAAGACTAAAACAAAGTTCTAAATAAAACAATTGCAGAAAATTAAAATAAAATAAAATTTTATACCACAAAATCCCAGCCCTGTAGCAGGCATCCAACTACCATCAGCTTGGCAAGTTGTTGTATCTTCCCCAACCACTTGTTCGTTGTTGTTTATACAGAACCAAGTAATTGTGGCTCCTGCTGAAAAAGGTGGGGAGCTCTCTGCGAATACAGCTGCAACCGTTCCTGTGACACGAGGAGCCTGGTCAAACTGGCACACTAAAACAAGGAAAACAAAAAAATTTTGTTTTGTGAATCTTTCTCTACTACTGATAAAGTTATTTTCTCTTCTGTAAAACATGCATGTTCTTTTTTTTATTTTAATTAGAAAACATCACTTTTCAATAATTATTTGGAAAAAAGCGGCCAAAAGTCTACACAAAAATATAAATTATAATGAAACTTATCTCTAATTAATCTCTGAAAATTTTATTTTTGAAAATGCTGACAACTTAATTCTAATTTGTATTTAGATATTGTACTGTACATAAACCACTTGTCTTAGAGAAACTAACAACTGAAAAAAAAATTGAAAAGCAGTTTAGCTTATCTGGGGATGCATTCCAGAAATTAGGCAAAAAGTGGGATTGTTTTATACAACTTCCAATTCGCAACTGAAAAAGAAAAAGTAAGAGAAATATCGTAGCTCTCTCAAGTATGCAACCTTAGCACTATACCAGCTGCTCAAATGGTGATGAGGTGATGTTAGATTTCGCTCTATTGAGAAAGTAGGAACCAGAGGTGGAGTCCTCGAGGACGTCCTTGGCCTCGAGGACGTCCTCGAGGACACATTTTGAAGTCCTTGGCCTTGGCCTTGGCCTCGAAGGTCAAGTCCTTGGCCTTGGCCTTGGCCTCGAAGCCTCAAGTCCTCGAAAATTGGCCTGTCCTCGGCTCGAGGACAGCACTATTTTTTGAACAGTTGAAATTTCGTTGGAAAACGCCAGAAACCTCGCAGAAATTTTGCGAACACCTTTTTTGTTTTCCTCACTTGGAACATAAGCGTAGCCAAGGGGAGGGGGCAGGGGGTCCGCCCCCTTCCCAATTGAAATTTCACCAATGACAAAATGTGACAAAAAAGCCTAATTTTTTTTCAGTTTCAGTTTTTTTTTAGCATTTTTCGCTTACAACAGTATAACTAACAACAATATTGAAGACCAGGAGCTCCGGGTCCCCCTCAATTCAATTTTTCCCAGCCAATTTAAACGTATAACCCGAAGAAAACGGAGAGTTTTTGTCTTGAAAGTTGCTATCTCAGGCCCGCATCTAGCCTTTTTGTGAACGTAATGCATTAATCAGAGCTGGATTTACCATAATATGACGGAGTACCAGCAGTAGCGTTGCCATGGGGGAAGCGGGGACTATAGCCCCCCATTGGCCTGTCAACCAAAATGCTGAATAAGGAAAATACCACGTTTTTAGCTCTTTTGAGACTGTTTTTTGCGCTGGAATTGACTAAAAGTGATTTAATGCATCATTTGAAACATGTATTCAACGGGGGCTAATTGTCAAAAATTAAAGTTACAAATCAATGAAAACTTTGAAAAAATGCCCGAAAATAAACAATCAAATTTGATCGCTAATTTAAAAACGCCAAACATGGGTTTTATCAACAAATATATCATCAACTCAGGAATATGGGGGAGGGGGGGCTATTCAGTGTTAGGTAATTACCAGTCACTTCTCTCAAATATCTTTCCATTAACCCTTCCCCCAATTATTTTTATAAAATATAGGCGAAATAGATTACTACGTGTGAGTTTTATTGAATAATAGGATTTTTTGATTTACCAGCAGGTAAACAAGAGAACTGCAATGTTATCATCAGCCACTTCCCATATAGCCCATTAATGCAACTACAGTTGAATCATGTTGGGTTGCCAATTTCTATGCCACGTTCTAAAAGCATTATTTTCTATTAAAATAGCTTTAAAATTAAGTTCATTTTGCAAAAAAATGCAAAATTTTCGAGCGCTGGGGGCTTCGCCCCCTCACCCCCATTGGCCTCTGGTGACTGGGGGCCCCGCCCCCAGACCCCCAAACCGCCCCCACAGTGCGAATTTCTGGCTACGAGCCTGACTATCAGTTAGTGGCCCCGAGCTAAAATCGTAAGACTTTTTTTGGTCTTCACCTATATTTGGCAGAAAGATGTTAAGAAAATCTCCAAAGCGCCAGGTGCCTAGCGCGATGTAAATCCAGCCCGACAATAACATGGCTAGTTGAAGTTAACTATCTATTTTACCATTTTTCAATAACAATTCAGTAATTCACCTCCAACCTCTCCGGTTTTTACGCACAAAATACTTTAAAAAAAAATTAGCCATGGAAAATGCTGATTGAACGAATTATTGAACTTCAATTGAGGGAGCCTGGGCCTTCTGGCCGAACATATACTCCTATAACTGGTTATTGTCATGAAAAAACAAAAATCTCTAAGGAAAATCCTCGAGTGGATTATTATTTACTGCTAAAATGTTGCAAGAGACAATGCACATTATAATTAAGACAACGCACCCTAGCTGGACCAGATCACTAACAATTAAATTTAACTCCAAAATACAAGATGTTAAACATGTTTTAAACTTAAATTGCGAGTAAAAGGAGTATTAAACAATTTGATTTTTTCAATTGGCTTTCAAATGTCAAAAATCTAGTGCTTTTAAATGGCTCTGAACATTTGCGAAATGTGATTCAATGGCATTAAAATAGCTTTTTTTTTCAAAAAATTACAAAAAATCGTCCAATGGAGACCCCCCGTTTGTGATACCTTTGAGTTACACTAGCTTTCTCAACACGTTTCCAAAGTTAAATATTTGCGTTTTTGAACTATTAGCTTAAGCCCTATCCCTTTGCAAAATCCTGGTTACGTGCTAACGGGCAGCGATATCAGATCTTCCATCCTACGATAAGTTTATCCCACAAAAACTTCCTCTTTGGAAAAATTTTGATGACGTCATTTCATTCGATTTGTGGTTTAGGCTTATCCCAATAAATTCTGGGTACGCCAACGAATTGGAGATCGCCTGAAAAAAATTTTTGAAGACTTTTTTTTTGGAGAACACTTGCGCCTGTGTCCTTGGTCCTTGGCCTTGGCCTCGAGCATTCCTGTCCTTGGCCTCGAGAGGTTCTGTCCTCGGAAGGGCTGTCCTTGGCCTTGGCCTTGGCCTCGGATTTTTTTTGTGTCCTTGGCCTTGGCCTTGGCCTCGAGCCTTGTGTCCTCGACTCCACCTCTGGTAGGAACTTATTCATGCTTTCTTCTTTTGTTGTTTGATTGCATTTGGGAGCATTTTAGAACGCGATCTACCAATCAAGACTGCTCACCAATGAACAAGTGTTTAGTACTTGATTCTAATTGACCACTACAGTAACTTAAAATAGCTAACTGGTTAAGGTAAAAAAGTCAATATGAAATATTTGGCCATTGCCGCAATTATTTTAAAAGAATTGTTTAGAAAAAGCTAAACTTTTTTGGGAAGGAAAGCACAAAAAATTCAAGATTTATTGCTAAATGTTTGATTTAGCCACGTTTGTGTTTTATATTCATATGTTTTAAATAAAAAACTAGCTGGAAAACAAAGAAAAGATAATGCACCAATAATAATATACACAAAAGTATTTTCAAAAACAAACTGTTAGTTATTAAAATACCTGCACAATATTTAATATACAGGAAATGTAAAAACATAACAAGTATTTATTAGCATATTGAATATGAAAGATTTACAAGATGAGCATGTTGGAAGATCGGAAAGGTTGGGCAAACTCCACATGCCGCCAGGGAGGCACACGTTGATAGCTGTACCAACAACCTGCTGCCCAGGGCAGGAATAAACTATTGTATCTCCATCCACGTAGCAGTTTGCTATGGTTTGTGTTGGAGTCTCAAAGAGAGCGGCAGTTGTTGGTGGTGCGGGGCATTCTGCGACAGAAAAAAGGAATTTCAGTGCGTAAAAGCTTCAATTAATTCTATCAATTACGTCTTGAAATGCTATTTCATTCTTGTTTTAGTTTCTTTTTAAGAAATATGAAAAATACAAGTAAATGAACTTTTCTACTGCTTTCTCTTTCATAATTATTTTCTGCAAATAGCATATAGAGTACAATCAGGGAGGCGACTCTGTTGACAAATGAAAGTTCGTTGACAAATCATTCAGACAAAAGCATAAAGATCTTTACTATAAATTTTAGGGATGTAAATTGCTTTCGCTTAGATTTTCAGATAATTATTTTTGTCATCAATTGAACTTTTAAATTAGCTATGGAAGCGATTCAGCTGAAAAAAAGCTAGTTCTAAAACTTCAACAATCTGCTGTGAGTATTAAACTTTTTTGATGTTCGTGCTTGATTGTTTTCATTGTTACAGTTCAGAAACTCAAACTATATCATTCACTGCGTCATAATCACTATCCAATTTTCAATCTCCGAAAACAAATCAAAAATTTTTAAAACACCGGACTAAAGTTCAGAAAAGTCGTTTAGACAAACTTCGCCCATCACTTGACGAGTTTACGATTTGAAACACAAGAAGAAGTAGTGATGATGATTGACGCTAAACAAATTGAACCATATTTACATTACCAATGGCGTAAAATTAAAATCAAGTACAGTCAAACCTCGGTTTAACGGACAAATGCGGACCAACGACAGTCCGTTGTTGGAAAAATCCGTTAAACGAAAACGCAGTGTTCCTCACTCTGTTACAAGCTGAACAAGCTGACTGATACGTCTTGTGATGTCACAATGCAAGTAAACGGGGAATCATTATGTCTCTGCGACAACGTAGCACGATTTCTGGTTTCGTCGGCTATTGATTTTCGCTTGTAACAATTACATGTACAGCAGTCTATGCTTACGGAACGGTAAAATCCGAAGTCCGTTAAATCGAGGTCCGTTAAATCGAAGGTTGACTGTAACTACAACGGATAGTAAAACATTAACACAACACATTTTTGCATTAAAACTGATCACTGATGAAAGATTTGTTCAAGTATGTTTAAGTAGTCGAATCTCCTACAACTTCAACAACCACCTCTACACAGTGATAAAAATGACGCAGTAGCTTTATGAGTTTGTGGAGATTTGATATTACTTGTTCTTACGGTAAATCAATACTAAAAGACTACTACACATTGTCATTGAAGTAAAAAGTAGCTAAACAAAATTCTTTGTTTTATTAAATAGTGAAACGAATTGCAGCAAAAAGAAGCGTGCTAAAGTATTGTGAAGCTCAGTGAAAACCAAACCAAAAGCTTTTATTGAAATTTTGTGCAACACATCTCTTGTTACAAAACCGCAAAGAGAGCATCAAGCTTACGTGGAAATATTTCCAGGCTTAGCTTACCATGAAAGCGACTCAATTAAACACAAATCACTTACTACTACAGTTCTAAAATTTACCAAAAATGTATTTTACCCTGCAAGCATCGCGGCACAGTTGATCCCATCAGCGACCATTCCAAAGTCGCAGGATCACAGATGCTGGTGTCTGTTCCAACCAGTTTCCAATTAGCTCCACATCCATAAGTTATGACGGTGTTTGGCTCGTACGGTGGCATCGCGAGCACTCCTCCCTCCATGATTGCAACAGCCAAACCAACTTGAATAAGAGGAGGATTCATGCAGTCTAAAACAAAGCATTAACTGGCTGCGACAAAATAACAAACTAACGACATAAAATATATTTCTAAGTAAACTTGAAACATTTTTTGCTAATGTAGCATTTTTGCGAATCCGATGACTTTTTTTTGTTTTTTTGATCAAAAAAGGTCAATCTAAAACTTAATTTTGTTTTGATTGCATTAATATCAGCATTTGGTCAGCCAGATTGATAAACAATTTAATGAAAAACGAGAAAATTACCCATACACGTAATGGTGGTTGCTGTGCTAACAGCCTTATTTGATTAATTGTGCGCAGGCTTGGAGAAAAATGAGCAAATTTTCAACACAATACACTCAAATCTACTGTATTTTAGAGCTGCGTTCTTGTTTATGTCTGACGGTGTTTGCTGATCTGATACACGAAATATCTAGATTAAAGTTATAGCATTAACATCGATGCGCATTTTTCCGCTTTTAATTAGGAGCAAACGAGTGCTCGATGAAATGCAGGTTTATGAACCCATTAAAAGTTTTTAAAGAAGTAGCTTGCTTTTAACAGTTGCTGAAACTGCAATGATTTTTGCTGCTCCCCGTAGTTATTGTTTTGACACACTTATTTTGTACAAACATGAGTGAAGTTGTAAAAGTTATACCTCAACAGGCATTGGGAATTTGAGCTTTCGAATTCTTTAAATGTAATGTTTTTGCGTACAACAATTTGCTATTAAAACTTTGAGTATAAATTTGATGTTTGTTTAAAGACAAACAACCACAATAAAATTGGTGTCCTCCTCTGTAAAAGCAATTTTTTTCATATAAGCTGAAATACGCCAAAGTGTGTAAAAGATTGATGGGCCAACCTCCTGGTCATTGCTCCTGGAAACACCAAATTATTTTGCAAAAATTTTGCGTCGTAGGCAAAGTGAGGCAAGCTCGTGTTCGATTTGACCGATCCATGATTCGAATCCATGACCTACTGTTGTAAAGTCAAACACGTTACCGTTTCACACAGTGGCAATAGCTTGTTTACTTGCTTAATAAAAGACCGCAGACTTTAATGGAAGACGGTCTGGCATATGCAAACTTGCAATTTATAAAAACAACTTCGTTCATTGAACATGAGCTCAAGAAAACTGGCAGGATCAAACAGGCTATGGAATCGGTATTGTATCCCAGTTTGACGTTCACCATAAAAAAGAGAACTAAAAGGTTTCACTGTCCGAGGTAGACCAATGGGCAAATGGCAGTTTGGTTGGAAGACCGGAAAGTCTTTTTATTGTCTCCAGGAAACACAGTTGCATAAACAAAGATGCAGTTTGTTTTTTCTTCGACACTTATCAACTGAAGAAAGATTTTTTAAAAAATTGTTCAAAACTTCTTTGCTCGCTTATTTTATTTTCTCACTTATTTGAGCACAGACTGGCGGAGAATCATCTTGAGAAAAATCTCCGTCCTCTTCGCAAACTGTTTCAGGCTGGTCCGGTGTTAGTTGATAAACAGCTGGGTTTGCACAAAAATAGTGGAAGCTGCTTCCCATGAGAAACGGGGGATTGTTAATTCCGGGTGTCGACGGGAAGATGTTTACGACTCCTTGGCTGTTGTCGGTAACCGGAAAGTTGTCGCATTCTGAAAACAAGTTTCATCAAAAATTGAGATTGAGAGGAATTGTGAAAACTGTGTTTTCCTTTCAATGTTTAAATTTTGATAGTTGTCACTGTTGTACCGTAGAGTATGTAACTGCCGACAATACTAACTTTAATTTATCTTCATTTTCCAAATACATCCATTTAGTTTTAAACCCTTATCAAAACACACGTTGACATTTGTCAACATTGATTTTTTTTGTTTGATTGCACTCGCCCTCCATATGCTAGCTTAGCGCCATTCACTAACGATGGAAAACTTCTTGTTAGCTTCCTGAAGCAGTGATATCAAATTCCAAAATTGTTTCTACAATGAATTATTTGCGTTTTATCTTAATCGGAACACTTGTTGACAAATGTCAACAAATAGAAACAATAGAAGAATAACAAAGACATACGACTTTTAAGATTTAAAATTACTCTGAATAACTTGTTGTTTTAGAGCATATTTATCCTCCAGTTATCGGACAGCGTCAGGCGCTAACTAATAGACGATCCGCTTACTTTTGTATTGCAATGACTACTTCGTGCTTGGAGAAATCCGTACCTGCATAGGAGTTTCCAGCGATCCAATGTTCTTGTGGATTTCTTCGAATTCTTGTGCACTGAATTTGCTGCTTGTTCGAAGCCACCAAGCAGAGATAATTCTAGTAAAGCATTTTATCTGAAAACGCAACAACGTGACCTGGCTGCGGGTTGAACCCAGGTCATTCAACGAGGGTTGTCATAAAAACAACTCTACTCTGGTCAAATGATCTGGCTTCAACCCGCACCCAGGTCACGTTGTTGCGTCCTTGGATAAGACACTTTACAAGAATTATCTCTGTTTGGTATTCGAACAAGCAGCAAATTCAGTGCTCAAGAATTCGAAGAAATCCACAGAAACATTGGATCGCTGGAAACTCCTAAGCAGGTACGGATTTCTCCAAGCACGAAGTAGTCATTGCAATACAAAAGTGCGCGGATCGTCCAATAATTAGCGTTTGACCCTTTCCGGTGGCTGTAGCTATTGTTGTAACTAAATAATTATTGTTGCAGCTGATAATTGTGTATTGTTTCAATACAACTACCACCGACTGTAAGTAATTTGCAACTGCTTTTAGTAAAGTAATTTTGGTTGGAGGATGTTAAGTTTCTGTCAACACTTCTTACATCTCAGACGTACTGTAGTTGCAGTAGCCAACTTACATTTCAAAATACTAAGCTAGATAATAGTAGCTGTCAGAATTTAGAACAAAAAATCAATCTCGATACTAGTTGATAGTCATACACTGTCGATTTGACGTCCTAACTCGTGCAACCAGTGTTGCCGTCGAGGTAGGCTTTGGTCAGCTTTTCTTTTTTGGCAGAGTATAGGCCCTAACTCACTGAGCCCTAACTCACTGACGGAAACTTCGAAAAAGACTATATAATTTTGGTGAAGTCCAGGCCCGGCGCCAGAATAGCGTGACTGACGGGCGGGCATAAACAAATTTTGGGGGGGTACAAAAAGTTCAATGCTCGGAATTCGAGAGTGTGGACAAAAAACAAAGGTTTTCATCGCGAATTTCTACAAATTCTCGAGTGAAGACCAAAAGAACAAAATTTAAAAAAAAAGAAAAAAGGTTTTCATCTCAAAAAATGCACAAATTTATATGATTTCTGAGGTGGAATTACGAAAAAAATAGGTCTTTATTGCAAAATCTTCGAAAAAACAGTTCTTGCTCACGGATTCTGGAGTGACAACCAGTATTTTAAGAGTATCTGGCCTCAAGCTGCATTTCAGTGGCACCAACCCTGTTACTTTCTTTGGGGCACAATCCTCGCTTTCGGGGGCACAATTCTCGTTTGGGGGGGCACGGTCCCGGAATGCCTCTCCCTTGGCGCCGGCCTGGTGAAGTCCTTTTTGTGGTCTTCATCTATAGTCAAAAAAGACTATATATTGCATTGGAAGACCTTTTTTCCTAAACTTGAGGAAAAAAAACCACGTAGACAAGATAATCAGCACAAATGTCTGCCGCAGGTTGTCAAAACCTCACCACTTCTTAGTCCGAGACAACCCAATGTTTGTTTTCAGGGCCTTTCCCACGCCCGGCGCCATTGGAGGGCATTTTGGGGCCGTGCCCATCTAGTCACTGCTTGTGTCCCCTAAGCAAAAAATGTGAACCGGTCCGATATCACTAAAGTGCTTTGCGGCTCCTGTGCCCCCTCAAAAATACTGCTTGTTCCCCCCAAAGCGCAAATACACTTTCGTTCTAGGACAAAAGCACGGATGAACACTACGACGAAGCTTCAGATTTCGTGACGAAGACCTTTTTTTGTTTTGTATTTTGTGTCTTCATCCCCGAATTTGTGGGCATGAATCAAGATGTGCACCATAAAATCCCGTCGTAACTCCCACCCCCCAGGTGAGGATCATGCCCCCGAACAAAAATTGAGCCCCAAAAGCAGGCAACCGGCCCGTAGCCCTGCCGTCCGATTTGGGATAAAGACTTTTTTTGGTCTTCACCTCCAAATTTAAGGGTAAAATTATTTTACGCCTCCCAAATATTGTTCGTGACTCCCCCAGTCACGCTACTCTGGCGCCGCGCCAGGTTGTAAGATTGATCAATCTTGCATGTCCAATTTGTCCATCACAAATAGACAAAAGATATTGTTGACAACAGCGCGCATTAGCATTGAAAAACTCGTAAAAACGGCATGTTGACAATTGTCAATATATGTTCCGGTTAAGTCATGTAAAAACACTGTTCTGATAAGGGTTAATAGTTGGACATAGCATACACCTCCCGACGATTCCCTTTACGAGTGAAACATCTAGTTTTAGTTTTTTAATGTTTTTAGTTACTATGGTATCTTGCTTCTAATATTTTCATTGTTGATATATTTCCTGTAATTTTTTCTGCAGCAAAAATTAAAGAGCTCCTGAATTGACATTGCCTTTAGAAAAACGTTTAAATGATTCTTAAAATTTACACATGCTTCAAAAAAATCAACAATAATATGAAATATCGCTCTAACGAAAAAATATTAGTAAGCTATTAAACATTTTTTTTTAAATCCACATAAATAATTACGTGTAATCAAGAAGCAACCAACGTAGTTATTAAGAGAATGGCCAAAAATTAACAATTCAATCATTAACAATCCAGGCAAATTATAGATAAAACATTTATTGAAACGTTTTTGGCTATTTTTTGATAATTTCCGTTCTTGTTTAAATAAGATTTATTCTATTTTAGCTGTTATGTCCCACTACACTTTTCCTTGTATTGCAGTTGGTTTTTAATTAAAGTATTCAAGAAGTCTATTTGCTTTGCTCTTACGAGCAAATAAATTATAGCTAATCACCTCGTGGGCACATCAAGATGAGGTCCTCCCACATTCCGTTTGGCAAACACGTCACAGTGGGACTGCCGCCGATTGGTGCATAACCATCTAAGCATTGGTAGGTGGCAATTGAGCCTGGCGCATAGGTGCCCGCACCGTCAGGCAAAGTGTTCACAACAATTAGTTCTCCACCCTGTGGCTCATCGGGTGGATCTCCACAATCTGTTAAATAACGAACGAATATAAACGCTCTCCTTTTCGGCAACAATAATTGCTCAATGGTTAGAAAATGCATGTGGCAATAATTTTCAGCACTTTTTAAAACTTGGACAAAAAGCAAGTAAATGATCCTGAGCGCATAAAAACTTGCGTGCACTTCTCCAAAATTACGAGTATTGCATTTGAGTCAATTCTTGCTGCAAGACTCATCTATTTTTTATTGTTTCATTAAGGAGGTGCCGACGCTAGAGCTTTAATTATGGAAAATTTATTTAATTGAAGAGCAAGCATTCTAACTTGCCGTGGAAATACATTTGTCTGGCAGCCCGACATTGCTGCAGATATAAGCAACACTATTAAAAAAGAGCTATGGAAAATGTATGCAGCAGAAAAAGCTAAACTATAAAAGTTTTTTGGACAATTATACGTAGAAAATTAAAATTTTAAATACAATCAGTCGTAAGAAGTTTATTTTTCTAAAGTTGCTGTTGATGTTTTCTCAAAACTTACAAGTTCTTTTAAGTTACAAAGTTAAATACTTGTTTCGCAAAACGCAGTGATAGGACCGAATTGAAAAGTCGTTGCGGAGCAGGTGGTAGTCAAGTCTCCTTGAATGGTGAAACCGTCAGGGCAAGAAAACACTACCATACTTCCAGGTGCAAACACTTCAAAAAGTGGTTGATAAATTAAAGGAGCAATTATATCCGGAGGAACACAACCTACAAATAAAATATCTCAAATTGAAAGTAAAACAAAAACAATTTTCGTAAACTTGAAGCAACAACATATACAGCATTTAGCAAATTACTTAACCCTATTTGTACCAGGGGGTGGCAAATTTGCCTCCCCTTTTGGTCATTTTAATATAGCTCCTTAACCAAAAATAAGTTTTGCTTTGATGCACCCTGACTTTGAATCAAATTTAATTACACACATTTTCAGAAAACTTGGGGTCAGCCGGACAACCGGAAGTGACGTCATTTTTGCCTTTGTCAAGGCACCTAAAGAGTTTTATACAGTTTTGAGCACAAGCCATGCTTGTCAATGCGTTTATTTTATTCATTGTACTGCGTATTCATTAGCGATACTAATCTTTAACTGGAATAAAATATTTTATTTACTGGTAAATGCATTGCATCATCATTGCGTCATTGATGACGTCATAATTCAAAAATATTGCGTTTTCTGCTGTTTCTTCTGCGTTTGCGTAAAAAAATATTCATTGTCATCAGCTGTTGAATGATATAATGAAAACAATACTGCAGTATTCTAACATCTTGCAAATTATACTATACCCCAGTTACAAAAAATTACAAATAATAATCAACGCAATATATTAAAAATGAAGTCATTATGCATGTGACGACATTATCTGCGGTGACTTTATCAGAGATGTCTTTGAAATAACAAAAGTTCAAACTGAAAATAATAATTAGCAACATTTAGACAAATTTACGTGCTGTTATAAGGATTCAGAGGTTTTGAGGACGTCATCATCATTTTCGTGACGTCACAACCTCAAAGTATTTAATGTTAAAAATTTAACAAAAAATAGCGTCAACTATCAAAAAATCTTACTTCTATCACTTACCAAACAGTTTTTAAATAGTAGGGGGTAAATTTACCTCCCCGGGTACCAACAAGTTGTAAAAATAGCCCGGTAGATATAGGGTTAAGGTAGGTATCTTTAGTAAACGACCAGAACGGGGAATGGTTATTGATCCGTAGGGAGCAATATTGAAAGTTTCACTACTAATTGAACAACATTTTAATTTCATATGCTTGAAAACAGCAAAGCCCAGTTAAAACAGTAATATTTTTAAATGCTTTGAACTTTACTACGTCTATCATCTGTAAAAAAATGTTTAAATAAGATTTTGTTTTTTATTGATGATGGACAAAGTCAAGTCCGAAATGTAAAAAAAATTACTGATTTACCTAAAGATTTGTTGTTTTTAACCACATAAGAAGCTCTTTCGCGTACAAAAACGGACTTTTTATTTTTTTATGGTAGAACATGAAGCAATCTTAGAGGTATGATTTTTTTGTATAAAGCAGTATTAATAATGCCGCATAGATGCTATGGTACATGATGGGCTAACTTTCACTTTCAAAATAAATTCTAAAGTCAAAAATTTTTAGAAAAAAAATGAAAAGGAAAACAGTACTAAATAAAATTGATGCTTTTTTTTCTACACTTCATGTTTCCTAATTAAAATGTTTTCCAATAGTAAGCAAATGTGTTTCACCAACCTTGTATGCAGCCAGGAAACGTGTTCGGCGCTGGGACCCACATAGCTGTGGTAGCTGTAGCTACACAAGTCAATACAAATGACACAGAAGTAGTTCCATCAACAAAAAATCCTGGATCACAATTATAAGTTGCAACGGCGCCAACTGGCGATGGGTTCAGTTCAGCGCTGCTTGGTACGAGAACTGAAGAGTCGGCTGTAGGAAGAGCAGGACAATCTGAAATAAATACGTTGAACTTAAGAACACTTTTAGCTGAGATAATGAAGAACATTAAAATTTTAAATGACTTTACTGTAATTCCAAGAATCTTTAAGTTTTTTGATTGTTCAAGCTTTCACTACAAAGTGTATTGGCATTTTGAAACCCTCAAACGGTCATTTACTGTGGTGCCAGAAATCGCTGCCTTAATTCATGTCAAAGCCAACAAAATTTTGACATAAAATGATAAGAAAATTAGTTACAAATGAACTCCCAGCATAAAAAAATTATTTTAATTATTCTTGTATTGTCATCGAAACTCAATAACAAACAAACTGACTTAAAAAATTGCCAATAATTTCTAATTTAACGTCTTTAGTCAAAATGAGTTAACGCACAGTAGTGTTTCATAATTGAAGCAGCTCTTATATCGCCTGAAAAATTGCTTTAAATGACAAACCAAACATTTGTTGCAATAGCTAATTTCAAACCCGTTTCAAGTACAAAAGTGAGATCAGCAGGATAATACCTTGGTTGCTGCACACAGGCGCGGGGTTACTCCACGATCCATCGCCTAGACAGGTGTTCGTGCCAATCCCGACTAAGATCGCTGTCGGGCAGTTGTATGTGACGGTAGTTCCCGCAAAGTAATTGTCTTGCACTGGATCGTAATTTCCACCAACGAGCATTGGTGGAGGTCCACACTCTGCATAAAAATTTTTAACCATTAGACCGCTGGAAAACAACAATTTCAATTTCGATAAACGAATGATATCAAAAGTCATCCTTTTATTGTTTCACACTTAACGTCAGGGCTCAAGAGCTTACGCGTTGACGAGTTCTTTTCCGACTTAGATCTAGATCTACTTTTATGTCCCAGCGGAAACGGGTCTTCTCGGTAACAGAAAGTAAATGAGTCAAAAAGTTTTCGAGCTCAAAGATAGTTCACTCTACAAAAAATAATTTAAGTTTATTAGTTTTTAACAAACTAATATCAACTTACGGAAGCACGTCGGCGACATATTATCCCAAGTTCCATCGATATTGCACGTGTTTGCAGCCGGATCAGGAACAAGAATATCAGTTGGACTTATACAAGAATAGATTACTACTGCTACTCCTCCGACATAGGGACCATTAGTGGGCGTAAACGCGACTCCAGGAGCTGCTGGAGGGTCATCCACGCAAGCTGTAAACCAAAAAAAAATTCATTAATTTCATTTAAAAATTCTTCTTACGCAAAAGACATTGATAAGCTTCGTAATGCCCGCAGTGCAGTTAAAATAATTTTAACTTGTGATACAATTTTGCTTATTCCACTGTTTAATATGCGTGATTAATTACCTGTCTGACATTCAAGAGTAAGTCCTTCCCACATTCCGTTCATACAAGTTGCTCCAGGATTTCCTGCGATTGGTGTGGTGCCTGCGCTGCACTGGTAGGTGGCGACAGAACCCGGCGAGTAGGTATTAGCGCCATCGGGCTGACTATTTACGGCAACCAGTTCACCACCAGTCGGTGGAGCAGGCAGAATGCCGCAGTCTGCAGAAAGTTTAACATACCGATACTTATTATCCAATTACTGTCAAAGTCTGGAACTTAGAAAAAACAAAAAGACTTAATCTGGCCACTCTCCTGTTGAAGTACAATGGAACTGTAAGTGTACGAGCATGTACTTTCTTTATTTGTAAAATACGTTTATACAGGAAGCGACGCAACGCAAAGCGAAGGTTGGTAACCTTCGCGATTGGTCGCTCAAATCACTAGTTCAAAATAGGCCAACCATTTTTCAACTGTTTGTCTGAGTGATTTTAAGCAGCCCGCTCGTGAAGACTGGGACTGGTTGATATTTTTTGCGAGTTGTCATTGACGTCACATTTTGGTTGCTTCGCGACCGATGTAAACGCACCTTAACAATTACTACAATGATGAAATGGTAAGCTGGCAAAGCTGCAAAGCCGGGCGTACGAAAACCAATGTTTAAAATAAATACAAAAAATGGTAATATGCACATGATATTTTGTTTAGTGTAGGCTGGTGCTCTACTTAGTTCAAACGTATCTCTCAATGTTCTATTCCATGTTTGTCTAATAAACCGTTAATGGGTGAAAAAATGCTCGGCTTCTTCATTTTTAGTCGCAAGTTTGGCGCTCAACTCATTTTCGTTGTTTAAAAAACTAGCCAGGTTGTTAGAAAAACATGAAACTAAATGTTGTGGCGAAACAATAATACTGCAGAGGTGAACATCAACAGAGTAGAAAACAAACAAAGGATTGCGAATTGAGAGGAGGCATTTGTTGCTATGAAAAAGCAAAGCAATGTTAAAAAAAAAGTTATAAAAATTAAAAAGCTTGGCTCAACTTAACGCAATGAAACAAAATCACAGCAAACTTTATCGACTGCCGGTTAGACCGAGCTTAATCATCAAGTTGGCTTAAGCAAATTGATAATCTGCTACCTCGTATTATATTGTCAACCGATCAGCTTTTCTTCTTATTCGGTAGTTTAAAGCAATTTGCTGAAGTAAACTCCTTTTTGAACTGCATTTGAATCATCTAGAGTGAGCAAGGTCAAAGATAATCCTTTCTCTTACTTTGCACACAAAAAGCAGTAATAGTTTCAAAAGTAAAACTGGTTCCAGAGCATTCTTCAAATATAGCTCCTTGTATTGTGTACCCTGGCGGACAACTGAATATTGCAGGCGACCCGGGTGGGAATACTTCCAAGTCTGGTTCATACATTAATGGTGCGTCCAAAAGGGGAGGGAGACAACCTGCAATAACAAGAAACAACACGAATGTATAGTAGTTAATCGTTCGAACAATAAGGATTTTTTGTCATCGCAAATCATTTAATTACAGTATATTGAATTTGTTTTTCCTTGGTTAGCCAAGTTTAGACGTTTAAATAAGGAAACCGTGTAGTAGCTTGTTATTCTCTTAACTATGTCTTAAATATTGTTTGTGCTGCGTCGCAGTAACTTCTACAAGCATTTTAACAAATTTTAACTTTTTCGTTGCTGTAACATTTTTTGCTATTGTGATTACAATATATCTTTAATCACCACGTTGCCTTGACCAGGATGCAGCGAAAGAACCTAGAGGTTTTCGAGTCAAGCAGTCACGTGCCCACCTGTCTACCACACATAGTGGGGGCTAAAAACTGCTCCTATTTATTGCGAACGTGAAACAGGAAAGCTGTATTTTCCAATTATCATAGTCTTTGCTCTAACCCGACCGGGAACCGAACTCCAGTAAACCGTTTTAGTTTTGTTTTTAGCACAGATTTTGAAGATATGCTATTAAAGGAAACCCCCAACAACAAAAAGTAAGCGCTCTGACGGATCAAGCACTTTTAAAGCTTTAAAGCAACTAAAACAACTTCAGGTTTTTGTTCGTCTTTGGAGTAGTTGAAAAGTCAAAACCTTTGCAAGACTTCAATTTCAATTCAATTTAATTATTTATTTTTCGTAAACTGAGTATAACAATACACAAATATAACTAAGTTGCTTTAATAAAATATCCGACCGAGAACTGTGAAGAAATCAACGAAGAGTCTTTGAGTCAAACAGCCACCTACTAAAGCTTAAATTTAAAAAATGGAGCAAAAAACTAAGAATGGTTAATAGCTGGTTGTATAACAGTCAGGATGAATATAAAAAGGAAGAAAGGATAAAGCTATTAACTGTCGAATAACATTTGTTCACACAGCAATTTAAACTTAGGACAAGATAATAGTTCTATGTTGGAGGGTATAGAATTATAAATTTTAACGCCTTGGTAGAAGAAAGATTTTTGTAACTTGGTAGTTTTAAATAAAGAGATATGCAGTAGGGAAGAGCTATCTGTAAAAGTTGAGTAAGAATGCGAAAGACCTGACTTTTGAAAATATTGAACTGAAGAAGGAGAATGTTTTTTTGTGTCAAAGCGGTGCATAATTTTTGAAACTTCGAGTTGATATGTTATAGTGAATTTAAGTATCGATACCGGTACAACTAATTTACTGCACGGAGGACTTGGAAAATCACTCTATTTAGCTTTAGCAATAATTTTTACAGCGTTGTTTCGCTAAGTATTTAATTTATCGAAATAGGTTTGAAAGGTGGAACCACATACAGAATTCAAAATAATGGGCGAAGTTTAATTTCAATTTTTCAAAATTTTAGGAAAATTTTTAAAGTTCGAGTTTATTACAACCAAGCTGAACCAAAACCGTAAAATTTCAAATATTGTTTCAAGTTACCTTGAGCGCAAACTGGTATTTCATCCGGATTCCAGTCAGGCAGTGTAGCTGTACCCTCGCATGTTAATGATGCACTTGTGGCTAGAGGTCCTACGACATAAAATCCAGTTGCACAGTTGTAAGTTGCGACGGTTCCGACAGGAGATGGGCCGAGCTGGGCACTGTCTGGAGTGAGAGTTGCGTAATCAACCGCAGGTAGAGCAAGGCAAACTGAAAAATACACAGAACATATTATTTTTTGCACTTTAGCACTAAAAACACAGTACCAATAGCAAGTAAGTATTAAGACTTACGCTAAAATAATTCTTACAAATTAACTCCTCAGTATTTTACACGAGCTGTCTGGCCCACGCATTTTACACAGATAGGGAGAGGCAGACATGGTCCCTCTTTTTAACTCTTAAGCCGTAAGCCAAAGAAACAACAAATTTGGCATGTGGCCTGTAAAACGTACATTAACTTTTTATTTGAAAAATGGTTTTGACTGATGACAGAATTATTATAGTGACGTCTGGATTTGGTTTTGGCGAGATGTGATAAAGGGTTCAAATTTCACATATAGATTTGTTTTGTGAAACTGAATCGTAAAATCTTTAAGTCAAAGTAAATAGATTACAAAACTTTTTGTGACCTGATTAAAGCTAGATATTGCTGAAAAATGGCCAAATTTTGTTACTGTTTTGACACATTTCAAAATCAGATAATTTTTTTTTTCAACAGCTATAAATTTTCAAAAGTTGCTTTCGCGAATAAAATTGACTCAAAATCCAATATGGTTTGAAGAAAAAAGCTTTTTTTCTGAAAGGATTTAGCACAAAAAAATGGAAGAAGAGATATTTTTGCCCCCTCCACTGCGTAGAATAAGTTAATACCAGCAGTACGTTGACTTTGTTTATTAATTGTAGAAGTTTTGGGTGAAGAAATTATTTATCTAAATTTTGCTTACATGTGCTTCAAACAACTCAACATTTTTTGTTGTTTTAAAGTAATACTACCATCTGGTAGTTGTGTCATAGTCCAACGATAAAATTGTCCAACCTCACCGCAACTTATCGGTTAGCCACTGCATAGTTTTCACCCACCTTCGTCACTGCAGTCTGGTGCACCATTGCTCCACGTTCCACCAGCTCGGCAGGTGTTTGTGTCGATGCCAGTCAAAATAAAGGGAGTAAAGCAGCGGTATGTTACAATTTGGCCAGTGGAGTAGAAGGAGTTGAGCGGATCGTGTGTTCCTCCAGCAAGCTGTGGAGGAGGTCCACATTCTGCATCAAATTTGAAAATTAATAATTCTATAGAAAATATTTATCAAGAAACACTCAGTCGTCTAATCACTTAAAAATAATTCCATAAACATTTTCCCTAACTAGTTTATGATAATTTTTTAGAATGGCCCAAACTTTATGAGCAAATCTTTTAAAAAAAATGCCAAGGGTTCACGCTGTTTTCACAACTATACTCCTGTAGCGACATCAAGGCTCGTTAGCAGCATCGGTCTAATATGGCGAATAAGCACCAATTGATGACTTGCAGAACATAACAAATACTTTACCGAAGCATTGGTGAAGCAAACATGTAATTATATCACTGTGCACTACAGTACATTCTCTATTTGACCAGTTACCAAGGTCAGGATGCAACAAAGGGACGTTGCAGTCTTCCGAGTCCAGGCTGACAGGTCTATCACCCGCGGTGGAGGCTTCAAACTGTCTCTTTGAATGCTGAAAGTTCAGCAGGAAAGCAGTAATTGTTTAGTTTTTGATTTGACCCGACTGAGAGTCAAACTGATGCCTACTGTTTCAGTAGCAGACGCTCTATTCACACGATTATTGGTCAGTGGTTGAGTGGATTGAGCGTCTGCTACTGAAACGGTAGACTCGGGTTCAATTCCCGGTTGGGTCAAACTAAAAGCTTTGAAATTGATATTCACATCTTCTCAATTTGACTTACATAATTACAATATAAGGCAGAGTGTGAAGCCTCCACCGAATGTGGTAGACAGGTAGGCAGCAGGCATTTTGACTGGAAGACCGGAATGGTTCTTTTGCTGTCTCCCAGCCAAGAAAGTTTATAAAAAAAATTTATTAACATTTTCTGATTGAATCGGTTAAATCCTACGCAAAAGTGTTTCAACTTACGGAAGCAAGATGGCGATGGGGACAGCCACTCTCCATTTGGTCCACATTGGTTTGATGACCTACTTGGCACAAGTATATCATCTGCATCCGCACACGAATACGTCACAAACGACAAAGAAGGAAATGGTGCGGTGTCCGGTGCCGGCGCGAGCGGTGTAAACGTCACCCCGGGATTGGTTGGGGGATTTTCCGAGCAAGCTGGAAAACGTCACGTTTTAGATTTGGATTCTACCAAACACTAAGGTGACGTGAAGAAAAAGCGAAGGCAAAGAAATTTAATTTTAACCCTCTTGGTTTGGTAAAAAGTCTTAATCATATTTTCGTAGCAAAATGTGTCCTGCTTTCGCCCAAAATTGTCGGGCAAAAATTGGCCGCGGTCTTGGCAAACACTTTCAATTTTACCAAAAACTGTTAAGAGCTAGAATGCATTTTTTTCTCTTTCCTTTTGAAGTGATAATTGATGATAACATTGGTAAAAATACTTCTAAATAAATGATAATCATACAATAATAATAATGATAACAACTATAACAACAACAGAGCGGAGCAGTTGGGTTTACGGAACAATGAATGATGGTTTGACAGACAGACAAACAGACAGGCAGACAGTCAGACAGTCAGACAGGCAGGCAGGCAGACAAGCAGGCATGTGACGGCTGTCACCTCACCTAGAATCGAAGCCTTGTTCTGATCAACTAGCTTGTGATACTAATCATGCGACTTTGTGTCGCTGTTGGCGTTTGCAAGAAGGTTGTTTAGAGCATGCGCTGATTGGTGGCGCGGCAATTGCCTTTTTTCACTGTCCGAACTCAGACGCAGAACACTATTTTGAGTTTTCTTTTGGATTTGGGACAACAGGCAGCAACAACAGCATTTTTTCTCAACGTCGACGTTTTCATTTCAATTTCAAATCAAATATTTTGTTTGAACTTTATTTACTGCTAAATCGCTTACGTTTATTTTTGGTTAGTTTAGAGATTAGTGCAATAAAACATATTTTGATTTAAAGTTTATTGTGACGTTTGTATTTTTATTATTTGGCGGAGTTTAAACTACATTAATTACTAGAACCATACGTCGCAGGCAGGTAGGCAGACAGGCAAACAGGCAGGCAGGCAGGCAGGCAAATTTATTTTTGACTAAAGAAAACAGGATAAGATGTAAATAAATCAATCCCAATTGTAAACAAAAACAAGCAAATGTTAATCTCTGAAAATAATTCTACAAAATATGAAATCAAGTAAGCACGAAGCTGTGAAGCAACCTTTTTTATCTTTGAGTCAAAACTTCAACTCCACCAACAAATTATCTTTACAGTAACAAAGGTATTGACGAAATCCAAATGCTAGCATTAGTTGAAAAACTTTTTGTTCATACAGTATTGCCGAGTTTTTTTCAAAAAAAAAATGAGCTTTAAATTGTGTTCTCTATCATTTCAGATCTTTGTACCTACATAATAAACAATTGTGGTGGAATAATAACGTCTGAATAAACCTTTTAGAAGGCAAAGGTTCTGTAATAAGTCAGCAAGACATATAGTATGGTGATTGCAGATTCTAATACGCTAATGGCTAATGATGGCATGAGATGGAGTGGTGAAATAGTTACAAAATGCAAAAAGAAAGGTGAAATTTTTGAATTTATGCTTAAAGTACACGTTGAATCGAATACTCTAAACATAAATTCAAAAAATAGAAATAAAAAAATTTAACGTTCCTTTTGAACTTGGCAACTTGATCAATGAGTGATACAAGCAGTATTGGCCTTAGGAATGTGCAAAGTGTGCAAATGCTCAGGGTCCCCCCACTTCTGGGGGCCCCCCATTTGACCTATCGCTCGCAGAAAAAATTTGATTGTGAAAAACTATATAGCAAAATATGACAAAAATTTTATGCACTTGTTTTAAGTGTCATTACATATGTACCCCCTCCCTCAAGATGCACTTGTTTCAAATGTTATTACACATATCCTCCTTTCCAAGACAATATTAGTTTTAACTTTTAAGTCAGATTTAGTAAACAGATAATAAAAATTCAATGGTAAAGTCAACTTACCACTTTTTTTCGCTTGCTACTGTTAGGCTACTCAGGTTGTAAGCGTAGCCAGGGGGGGGAGGGAGCCAGGGGGCCCCCTCAAATTGAAACCATATTAATGATAAAAATGTCACAAAAAAGACTATTGTTTCTTAAGCTTCATTTTTTTTTAGCATCTTTGCGTACAACAGTACACTCGTACAGCAATAATTAACAATTGTATTGAGTCAGGGGGCCCGGGTCCCCTCAATTTAATTTTACCAGCTAATTTTAAATGGGCCTCCCACAGTAATAATTCAACGGGCCCCCAACAATAATATTGATCCAGGGAGCCGGGGCCCTTTAATTTAATTTTTGCCAGCCAATTTAAATGGGCCCCCTACAAGAATATTTAAATGGCCCCCAATGTAAATGGGCCTCCAATAATAATATTGTATTAGGGGGCCAGGACCTCTTCAATTTAATGTTTGCCAATCAATTTAAACATATATCCCGAGTGAAACTAAGCGTTTCTATCCTAAAAGTTGCTAACTGAGGCCCTCATCTAACCTTTTTATGAATGTAATGCAATAACCAGCGACGGGTTTAACACATGGCACAGTGCCAGGGGCCCCGCGCTCAGATAAGACTTTTTTTAGTCTTCACCTGTATTTGGCTCAAAAATATTGTGAAAATCTCAAAGTGCCAGGGGCCCAACTTAATGTAAATAGGGCCCAGGCAATAACATGGTTTGTAGTCGTAACCATCTATTGTACATTTTTCAATAACAATATTATTTACCTCCACCTCGCCAGTTTTTATGCTATAAAATACTTTTGATAAAAATTAGCTACAATAAGGGGAATGCTCATTGAACAAATTTTTGAATTGAAAGAACCTGGGCTCCCTGGCCGTATATGTACTCCTACAATTGGCTGTTTTCAAGACAAAACAATAATTTCTGAAGAAAATAATGTACTGAATTGTTAATTACTTCTAAAATTTGCAAGAGGCAATGTACTTTACTTCCCCTTACCTGGGCGAAATCATTTGCAAAATTTAAGCACAAAATGCAAGATTTTAAACGTGTTTTGGACATAAATTGCAAGAAAAAAGAGGACTGAGCAACTTAATTTTTTCAATTGGCTTTCAAATGTTAAAAATCTAGTACGTTCAAATGGCTTTGAATACGTGCGAAATGGTATTAAAACTATTTTTATTATAAATTAAAACAACGATCCAATGGTATTAAAACTACTTTTTTCAAAAAAATTACAAAAAATCGTCCAGCGGCTGGGGGCTTTCCTGTCTGTGCGGTGTGATACGTTTAAATTACTGTACAATGATACCAAAAAATTTCAAAAATTGTCCAGCGACTGGGAGCTCCGCCCCCAGACCACTGTCTGTGCTGTGTGATACGTTTAAATTACTGGACAGTACACTTCTTTACTCAAGCACGTCTTCCAATTTAGACATTTTTTCATTTTAACTAGGCTATTGGTTTAAGCCCTCTCTTCAAACAAATTCCAAGTTACATACCAACACCAGGCCACGACTTCTGATCTTCCATTCTACGATATCTTTGCCCCACCAAAAAATTCCTCTTTTGAAGTTTCTGATGACGTTATTGCGTGTGATTTGAGGTTTGGGCCCCCCTCCCCAATCAAAAATTCTGGCTACGTCTATGACTCAGGTAGTCGTTTTTCCACTTGTTTTTTTTCAACTGCTTTCAGTAACTGGCAGTAATAGGTTTTGACGAACGTATGCAGTACCGGTAGTCTATATCATATGCTAAGCAGCATAAAGCATTTAAATATTATTGTTAAGTACTTAAACATATTCTGTAATAACACTAGCATACTGAAAGCAATTTCTGAAAGTTTACGTTAATTTACTACAATTAATTGAGTTGATATGCTACATAGATGAGAGAAACTTATGTTATGAACAAACATTTGATTTAATTAGGGCTGCAATAGCACTGGTCTTCTGGTCTTGTTATTTGTGAAATGCATTGCTGCGCTTAATTGCATGTGCAGATAAATCATGGTAAAGTGATGTGAAAAGAAAAGGGCTCCCCATTGAATTTGCACAGGGGCCCTCCCTTTCCTAAGACCACCACTGGATACAAGTGAATGGAGCGACACTGAAGCAGGCAGAGAAGTTCAAGTATTTTGGGGTTGCATTTATGAGTGATGGAAAGCAAGACGAAGAACCGGATACCCGAATAGGCAAGGCTAGTGCAGTAATGCGAGATTTGCACTACTCGGTTTTCATGAAACGAGAATTGTCGAAAAAGGCAAAGCTCTCAGTTTTCAAAACAGTTTTTGTCCCCATTCTCACTTATGGTCATGAATCTTATATAATGACCTAAAGAATGCGATCACAAGTGCAAGCGTTTAAAATGAGGTTTTTACGAAGAATCGAAAGAATTACACTGATTAACAAGGTGCGTAGCTCTGAAATTCGAAAACCTCTTAACATCCAGCCGTTTCTTCTCCGAATTAAAAGATTTCAGCTTAGATGGTTTGGCCATGTAAGCAGAATGCCTTAGGAAAGACTCCCCAAACAAGCTTTACTTGCCAAAGCAAAGTTGGACGACCTATATCTAAATGGACCGATTACAATGAGGATCTTGGATGGAATCGTTTGGGACTTCACCCAAGCGAAATAATAGGGGCGATGGAAGACAGTGAAGTGTGGCGGCTTGATTTCGAGATACTGCCCCAGCAACCCTCACGGAAAAGTGGGCAATGAAGAAAGAAGAAGAAGAGTATTCGTTGAATTTTCTAGTTTACATCACGAATCTTTAAAATATCAAGTTGTTTAAACAGTGGAGTGGTATATTAAAAATTGCCAACAATAGCGTCATTGTATTTCTGTCCGTCAGTCAAAACAAACAAAAAAAAAACAACAACAATATCAAATAATTATAACATAACATTTACCGTACATTCAAAAACATTAACAGTAAGAAAATCAGAACTTAACATTATCTATTTGTAAAAGCAGTCCAAAAATTCGAAAAAAATAAGTCTTGTAATAAATTAGATTTTCAAGGTATGTATGTTTGGATTGAATGCTACATAACAACAAAATAATGATTAGCGCTAGTTTGTTTGGCTAACACCGAAATAATAAAAAAAAGGAAGTAAAGTTTATTCCGCAAGGAAAGGAAATAACTGAAGAACAATCATCAAGCAATCAGCTTGTTTTTATTTTGCTTTATCAATGTGAAGCATCACTTACCTCGCACGCAGCTTGGGGTTGATGTTGCACTGCTGTAATATTGGCCGTTGATCAGGCACATCAATATCAACTCAATGGTCGTAGTTCCGTCAATAACATAGCCCTCGTTGCATGTTAAGGTGGCGTTATCGCCGGGGTTCAAAGGACCAGTAGATGGGACAGTCACTCCGTTAGGATCAGATGGAGGGTCGGGGCAAACTAAAAGCAACAAAAAATATTGATGCTCACAGATTTGATTGCCAATATGCGTCGACATTATGAGAAAGTTGTCAACTAATAAAGTGTAAAAGCCCAATCGTTGATCAAGCTAAAAATAAAAAGTTACCACTAAACAATTCTCACCAACAAACAAGGCAATCATTGCATTGAGCACTTTTCAATTCTAAAATTAAATTATTTTTTAAAAATAAATCTACTAAAAACTAATTTTTTCTATGATGAACTTTTAAAAACTCTTAACAAAAAAACATCACATTGTATTTTAAAAAAGAAATTGAATATTGTTTTGCTGTACCTAACCAATAATAAGGGATTCTAAATAGTGTCATACCTACAGTGCTTTACGTAACAAACTAGCTAAGATTTGCCTGAAATTTGCTTTCAAATCTAATTCATGATTAAATCGGCCAGAAAAAGCGCATTTAAATCTTCGTAAAACTCCGTCATTTTTTTCCAAAAAATTTTCTTAGTTTTTTATCATATTCCATCAAAAAATTCCGTGAAGGTCTTTTCTCCATTGAGAAACAGCAAGCTTGAACAAATTGCTTTGATCCAGCACTTTTTGTCTGACAATGTTGTTTCAAAACAGGGAAAGCCAGCATGTAAAATATGTGATAAAACCCCTCTTTTGAAAAAATAATAATAATAAGCGCGCGTAAATGCGTAAGTGTATAAGAAAATTTGACATAAGATTTAAACTATAGTTTTTAACACTTAGAGAAAAACTTTTGCAAAAAATGTTGACACTGATCAAAGGAAACTAAGCTGTGTATTTTCAAATCACATTTTTCTCGTATTGCACCGAAGCGTTGAACAAGCTTTCGGAAGCCAATTTCTGCATTGTTGCGCTTGGGCAATACATCTTACCAATCGGTGGTCGAGCGGCTAAAACATTTGCTACTGAAACGCAGTACTTAAATTGTAGGGGGGACGCGGGGGGACGCGTTCCCCCATCGATGACTTAGCGTCCCCCCATTGAGATTTAGCGTCCCCCCATCGAGATTTAGACGTCCACTCATCGAGATATATGCGCTGGATGTTCAGACGAAAAATAGCCATCCAGCACAAATAATTCCTATAAATTCCGGCCGAATATAGTCCCAAACTGCGGTGAAGACCTTTTTTTTGGTCTTTACCTGATTTCGGGAAAAAAACATATTCGCAGCTTCCCTGCTTAACCTTCAGCAATAAAAAGGGGACAGTGTGAAGTCTCTAACGTGTGTGGTAGACGGATGGGCAGGTGGCACCTTATTCAAAAACCGAAAGGTCAAGTCGGTGTGTCCAGGCCAAGGCAACTTAGGTGAATAAAATGTAATTACATTTACAGTTTCTTCCAAAAAAAATGTTTAATTGGTAGCACACCGTTGTCAACAATGTCTGTCCGATTTAACCGGACCGAGATTTAAACCTCAGACCATGTGCTCCAAAAATGAATGCGTTATCGCTCGACTTGACCAGTCGGTCTAAAAGAAAATTAGTCATACTGGGATATACTCTATTTATTCATTTAGGCGTTAAAGAGTTCAAAATTCACTTTAAACTGCTATAACAAATTTTTAATTTCTTACCTGGTGGTGTTGCTGTTGTTGTTTCATTAACTGAAAGCAATGTAAAACATGCATTAGATATGAAATTACCAAACGGTGCAATTCACTTTTAATATTTTGTTTGTTTGAATGAAAAGCTTCGCATTTTCACAGTTGATTATACCGTAATAAAACTTATTGTTTGTTATATTCACCGATCAAATTGCATGCCATACTGTAGATAAACAAATATATAAATAAACACCACCAACAAGCTGAACCGAATGCGTAAGCATTGCTTTCCAGAGCTAAACGCATTTCATGACTTCTTTACAAATATTTTAAAGCTTTATGCTTTGGATGACGTTTGGTATTATAAGACATTATAGTTTAACCCTCTATTAACATCTGTTGAAGATACGCTACAGCATTTTGTTGGCCATTGCTAGCACAAATTTAAGTGAAATTGCAGCGTACTTTGAAATAAATAAAAACGTTGTAGGACCAGAAATTTGTCATAACGATCAAAAGGCTATTAACATTGCAAATGGAACGTTAATTTATAATGTACGTAAGCAACCAACCTGATCTTGAATTACGGAGACACTTATTTGCTAGCAAAGCACCAGGAAACAAATCTTCACCTCAGCCACATAGCCTTTTTTTTGAGTTCTTGGTTTGACAAAATTAGTGATTTTTGAGTAAAGTGGTCTTCGTCCCTTGGACTTAATTGAGACATAGCGTCGTCTTCATCATTATCTAGCTACCTATTAGTGTATTACTGATTTTTTACTTACTCGCTCTGCATTGCGGTGGATTCTCAAATCCTGGTGGACAAGTTGTTCTGACCACGATTACCACTGCCAAAAATTTAAATGCATTTGGCAAAATTTTGGTTGAAACGCAGCAACAACATACTGCACACTCTATTAACAAGTTACTGACCACGATAATTGAGCGAGTTCCAACAGTCTGTTTTGCCCACATATGCTCTTCAGCGGGCTAAAATTTAATATAGTCTTATTCAAATAAAATCATCATGTACACTATATGCTTATCTTAAACAGCCTTTTCAAATTTGTTAAGCTTTTCGTATGACTTGAATAGAGTGATTCAGTTATAATTTTCAATCCAGAATTTTAGTCATTTTGTCAATCTACCAATTGCCTTATGTTTTACCAATATCTGCTAAATCGATTTTGTAATCGGGCAAGCCAAGGACTATTTTTTTTAAATTGCGCTGATAAGCTAGATAATATGCCTTTTAAAGCCATCAGAAAACTTGATAACATTGTTTTTTACTTTTAGGTGTTACTTGCAGTCATTCAGAATTGATGAACTTTTTAAAAAGAGGGTAATTGCTATTCATTAGCACTGTAAAACATGAAAATATAAAATTTTAAATTGGTCAACTAGAAATTATGCAAACTAGAAGCTATCATTTTCAATTGTTTACAAAGTGAAAGCTATCAGAGTTTTAAATTTTGTGGGGTTTTGATGATTAAGAATCGGTATTGGTCTTGTGGATAAAACGCCTGCGATTAAAACACCAAATCGGTTTTAGATTTCTGTCTGATCAAACCAAAGACTATAAAAGAAGCATTTACAGCTTTTTTGCTTGAAGTGAAGAAGGCACAGCGTGACGTCACTACGTGCGTAGGAGACAAAGTCATTAGGTTGTTGGAATTCTCGAATGCCCAAAACTGCTGTACGATTACTGGCCAAGTTAGTTTATAAAAGAAGTGAATACGGCACAAATGAAAATTATTTTTTGTTTTTGTGACATTCACGCAAAACACCTTTCAAAACAGTTTGCATTAGAATATTCAAATCTTTGCTAATGCAAGAAAATTGATTGTCATTTGGTGATTTTTGACTTCAAAGTGATGACATCTTGGAAATGCTTAAAACTTAAAGAAACAAGGAAGAGACGACAGTTAAATTGTAATAAATAGTAAACAATAGTAGATTAAATAATAATCCCGAAGTATGTGAGTGAGTTTTTTTTCAGGATCGTCAGAGGTATTTAGTTATTCTATTCGAATAAAACATTCCTGATGCTACCGGTTACGGGTGAAACAACCTATAGGTATTTCATTTTTAAATGTTTAATTTCTTTATGCTTACGCCATGCACTGTGTTGTGATAAATATTGACTGAGTCGAAAAGCTTTACAAACAATAAGATATTTTTCATTTCTGCTACTGTACATATATTGATGTAAATCGCAAAAAAATCTTTATAAATATTTTAAAATGCTCTGTAGTACAATGAGCCAATGTTGAAACGTTTGTAATGCAAATGAACAATGCTACTATGCTTACCAAGACGCGGTCTGTAGCAAAACCCCGAATTGCTGTTCCAACAACACCCCAATCTCGTGCAGTCCTGGCTAAAACACAAAGCAGTGCGATATGATTTTGATTTTTTTCAAAGAATTTAACCTTATGCGAGTAATTCATGACTTTGCAGCTGGGTTTAATTTCGCGACGAAAAAAATAGATTCTGCAACACAGAGATCCTGTACTACTGATTCATTTTTACAGATACCGGGTCAGAGTTTGTTGCAAATGTAAATAGAACAACACTAAAATATTTTGAAGGTACAATGGAATATCTTGGAGCCACATTCCCAAGTGACGCACTGTAGGCAAGACAAAGAACTGAATATTTGAATTTGCAAAACTTGTGCTTAATGGAAGTTTTTAATTGTTCGGTTGTCATAAACAAGAATTGTTGATCACGTTTACAATTAGTTTTCGTTACGATTTTCACCTATGGTTATGAATTGTGCTTGCCAAATGAAAACAGAGTGCGATCGTAAAGGCAAGAAGTAGAATCGAAGGAGCTATATTATTATGCATTATGCACACAAGCTTGCTTTGTACAGTAATTTGAACATTTCTAAAAATAGAATAGCTAGAGTTCTTTTCCAAGTTAAAAAATTTTTTCATCTTATAAGGTGTAGTAAGCTAAATGCGTAAGAAAATTTATAGTTTAAAAGCCTTTTAGGCAGGTCCGTATTTAAGGGGGGGGGGGGAGCATTTTGACACCCCTCCCCTTTTGGATTGCCAGTAATATATGAATACCTCAGAATAGTACGCGAAATTGAGCCATGCCCCCTCTTTGGAATTTGGGCAAAAAATCTGGGCAGAAAAACGGACTAAATCTGAGTGAAGACCTTTTTTTGGTCTTCATTTTTTTCATCTGTTTTTTATCTCCCTTCTCTAATTCCTGATTGAGCGCTTGCCCCCCCCCCCCCTTTCAAAAATCCTACGTACGCTATTGCTTTCAGGACTATATTGACACTGATTTCGTAAGCCTCGTTGAAACTAAAAAAACACCGACCTTTCAAAAGCCTCGAAAAAGTACGCTTTTATGTCACACGCAAAGCGTCAAAATTTTGGTAAAAGTGTTCTACTAGTCGTATTGTAATTTAACTGCAGATTTTTGTAATTCCATTTGACTAAATATTCTGCAAACAGTGACGAAACAAAATAGTAACTTCATATTTTGCGTGGAGGGCAAATCTAATCTTCGAGTAACTACCGGTAACGCTTTGTACAGTCGTTGGGGAAAATAAAATTTAGTTTATTTTTGTTTTTGCTTCACCGTGATAAACGCCTTCCGTAAAATTAAGCCATTACTTGCAAAAAAAAAGAAGATGAACGGTTGGATAACCTTAAACATAATGGATCAATATTGCTGTACTTTAACATCTTGGATGGAGTAGCTTTGGACTTTACCTCAACATACAGTAAAAAAGGAAGTAATGCTTTTAAGACCTTGAAATATGGCGGCTGAATTGCCAGCTGTTGTTCTCGCATTCTTTTGCAAAAAGAGGACGATGAAAAAAGATAAAAAGATAACAGGCAATAACCAAAAAAATATCATGAAACCTAGATCAGTTTAAATTATGTTCATTTGAATTGGCCTTGTCAGTGATGAAAAATTTTGTGAAATAATACAAAGTTTTTTTAAGATACTTTCTGCTCGTCTATAACTACTGCGCAAAAAATGATGAAAGAGGTGGCTGCACTTGTAACATAGCATTTTTAAAGCATCATTAAAAGCTCATCCTTCAATTAAATAAGATGCTTTGATAGCAAATCTGACCAATTTGTGATTATTCTTCCAGTCATGCAGGAATCGGCTCCATTCACCAAGTTGCATTCCTTGATGGTAGATGAACCGGGATAACCTGGTTCTCCACCTAAGCCAATTAAGTCCCCTGGTGTAGGTCGGAAAGAAAATTGCGAACGTGGCACGCAATCCGGTTGAGTCTCTAAAGTCAATGTAATTCTTGCATATTTTGTTTCAAAAACTCCAATAAAAAAAGTTCAAACAAAACCAATGTAGACTGAAACAATAGACTTGGTTTCCATTCCCGGTCGGGTCAAACCAAAAAGTATGCATATAAGTACTCAGAACTTCTCTGCGTACTTCTCTGTTAGCAGCTTGACTCAAAGGCTACAAGTTCCATGTTCGGCCTTCTCCTCAAAGAACTTGCAAAATATAAATGCAATTACAATCAATTTAGGCCAAAACCTCCAACAAGGCAAAGACTGATCAATTAATAACTCTTAAACTTGTTATCTACAATTCATTATCGTATGACAAACTGACCAGCAGTTCTTGTAATCCAACCGAATGGCAATTTGTATTTAGGAATTTCACAACCAACAGTATGCTCTTCCATATAATGATAGAAAAAAAAACAATTTTTAAACAATGCTGCGATGCACAGACATGAATGAATTGGATTCAACTGAAGAAAGGATGTAGCTGTAATCGTAACATTACGTTTTAGCATAAGGGTTTGCAATGGTGTTGATGAAAATTTTTAAAAACGTTTTTTTTGTAAAAAATATTGGCTACTGCCTTATAAAACTTTTATCACAAATAAGCTATTCTTACCATATACTGTAAAAGTCTTCATAAGGACTGCGGTATCTTTTACAAAAAACATGCCATTGATTTTTTTTTTGAACACCATTGCAAAGCCTCAAGTGAAAACGACAAACTGAAATAGCAATTTTGTATTTTCACAGCCAAGAAACAGCAAAAGAATTTTCCTGTCTTCCAATCAACCTGCCACCTATTTATCAAACTGTGAAGGCAAACCGTAAAGACACACATCCCTTTTTGATGCTTAAAGTGAATCAGAAGCTGTGAATGTGAATAGCAATTTTATAGCCTTTAGTTGGACACAACTTTGAATGAAGCGCAAGCATTTTGTTTTGATAGCAGACTATTTATCCTTTGAATCATTCATTATAATACTCGCCGTATTACGCCAAAGCGTGTAATGAGTTGGTCGGGCTCATTTCCGAGTCATTGCCTTTTGGGGCATAACAGCTTCTTTTGAAGAAATGTCACAGCGGTAGCGAGCTGTAGGCCAACACTGCGTCGACTTTTGACCGGCCAAATGTTTGAACCCCTGACCTCTCGCTCCAGAGGCGAACACGTTACTGCTAAACCAACTGTCTGGTGACTCTCTAACATTTTCTAAATGATTTAACAATAAAATAAATTTAGGTCGCTTCAGTTTTATTGTCAGCATGACTTTAGCTTGTGGTTTTTTGTTGGCTGAAAAATTCCAATAAACTTTTACCAGTTGGCCTGGAATTGTAGCAACTTCCAATTTCGTAGCAGCAACCCCTGTAAAGTAAATACTTACAGCAAACTGTTCGGCTATTTTTGAGAGCCAAAATGAAAGCGAGTTCTTCTTGCGTATAACGAATTGTAGAAGGTTTGTAGTCTCAGTCGACTAGCAAACGTTAGAAGAAAATAACAAAAACCTTAAATTTATCAATGTAGGGTTGTAAATGGTAAAAAAAAACAAAAAACAACTTTATAGTTGTCAATTATTTTTTGATATTCTCTTTTATGGAAACAACTCATTTTCGGACATGCAGCATAGCTTCAATTATAAGAGATATAAGGCGAAAGTCGATTTGGAAACAGTTTGTCTTTTCAAGTTAACTATGCTTTTGAATAATATTTAAATAATCGTTTTTAACAGATTGTCAGTGTTGAATCACGGTACAATTACTACACTACGAGTTATGGGTTCTTGCCTAAGCCGTTTTGGACTTACGATTTTATCAATAACTTGTAAATGCTACCCAATCGTCTGTTTCACCATTTTCTAATTTCAAAAGATGTGCTATAATGACAAATTAAACATTTAATATTATAAATTATTATCAAAAACATTGATTTATTTTTATTTCGTTATTAATCAAAAAATTTCAGTCTAAAAGCAGCGCAATGTTGTCTTTTGCTAAATCGTTTACGTGCTTTTTGGCCTAAAGGCTACCGTGGTCGAAGCCTAGCGAAGAGCCATCAGAACGGCGACTACTTAGAACAAGCAATGCGAAAAAGTAGTCTTCCTACAGGACTCGTACCTGCAGGTTTCAGATTACCGGTCCAAAACTATAAAACGTGGGAAGACAACTTTTTCGCAGGGCTTGTTTCAAGTAGCTGCCGTTTTAGTGGCTCTTGCCTAGGCTTCAGCGCTGGTAGCCTTAAGGCCGGATAGCACATAAACGATTAAGCATTAAAACTCTGGTCCCACAAACGTCAAAACATTACAATTAAATTATTAATAATGCTGTTTTGTTGTTGAAATTATACTGAACTGAAAATTGCGAGCGTGGTTTAAGTTAAGCAAAAACGACTTAATCAATATAATTATCCAGTCTAATAAAATTAAAACGTTGATTAAACTTACTTAAAGAGGAAATTTAGCACTGAAATTCATTCAATATGGCATGTGCAAAACTAGAAGCACTCGTTCATATTCTGATTGGTAATATTTGCAGGTCTCAGATTTTGATTAGTTTCGTACTGAAAATTGCAACACGCTTCTGGGTTTAATCGACTCTTTGCAATTACTAAATCTTGTTATAAAAAGTTAAATCGCTTACATTTGCAAGCAAGCCTCTTTAGAAATTGTTGCGCCTCCGCATTGTTGTCTCGAAAAGAACGAAATATCACAGCCCCTGAAAATATTGATAGAGCTAATGATGCAACAAAATAGTACAATCTTTTTTTACACTGGCTATTTGGCCAACGCATTTTACAGGAGGTGTGGGAAGAGCAAAAATGTTCCTTTACTTAACTGCTAAACCAAAAGTCATAAAAACACCAAATTTGGCTTGCTGGTGGTATTCACTGAATTTTTAGAAAAATTGGATTTGAGTTTATGACATTATCATATCGACGTTAGTGCAATTTTTTCAAAAAACAACATCATTTTTTCAATCACGTCATAGGCGGTTCAATTTTCAGATGGTTTTTGTAAATAAATTCAAATCAGAGTCACATTGGTTTAAAGAAAAAAGTTTGTCCGAAAGAAAAAATTGAAAGTGGGGCAATAATGCTTTCCCCCGTGTAAAATAGGGCCAAAAAAATGTGAAATGAGTTTTTAGATTTAAAATCGGGTAGGCATCTCAAAAAGTAGGTTAAAACTTTAAATTTTTGCGCGAATCTTGCAGTGTTTCGCTCATTCATTTAGTTGCTTTTCGAGTTATTGACAAAGTTTTCTGCTGGCTTATCACTTCTATTGTGACATCGCTTTGTCTGATTTTCTAACATCGCTTGGAGCTAGTGAATTCGATATTCAAAAGAACAAGCGATTCGTAACAAGATAAGTCTTGGTATTTGCCGATTGAGGATTTATTGTAGTTTGCAGCAATAATGCCCATAAAACTGCGCAAAGTATGGAGCGCCGTTTGTGTAGCCTAATTTGTGCAGTGTTTTTTTGCATATTTTATTAAATAATCATTTCACTTAAATATACAAAAATATATAGTCAAAGTCGAGATAAATGGTCAAAAAAACTGCGCACGAAATAAACCGTTGCAAAAATAAATAGTCAAAAAAACTACGCAAAGTAAACCGTTGCAAAAATAAATAGTCAAAAAAACTGCGCCCAAAATAAAGCGTTGCAAAAATGCGCTACAGACCTTTTTGTATATTTGTTAGTGGAGCGTGACGAAGTGCTCTCGTCTGCTCTTTAATGCGTTCCAAGAGCAGTCAACAGCGCTTCATCACGCTTCATTAACAAATATACAAAAAGTCTGCTGCGCATTTTTGCAACGCTTTATTTTGCGCGCAGTTTTTTTGACTATTTATTTCGACTTTGACTATATGTTTTTGTATATTTAATTAAAATGACTATTTAATTAAATATGCAGAAAAACATTGCACAAATTAGCATAGGTGGGCACAAGTCCGTTAATCGTTAATCCGCTAATAACTAAGCTAACGTTTTCTTGGACTAGTTAATCCGTTAAAAAGTTTTTTCATGTTAACGGACCAAATTAACTTCCGTTAAGTTCTGTTAACGGACTAAAGTAACTTCCGTTAAGTTCGGTTAACTTCTGTTAAGGTTTTTATCGTTAATATCTTGTAACATTCATTCATCGTACCAGTACAAACTAGTTTGCACTGGTAACACTTGTCGCGTATTAGCACGAGTTTTATAAAAGAAAGCGAAGAAAGGAACTCTTTTCTGTGAAAAATAATAAGCTGCAGCCTCAGAGGTCTATTAATTATCGCTGTTCGCACTTTCCAAAGACTTTCCGATCACAGCTTCGTTAGTGCATTTGAACTTATTTCTATCTTGAAATTAGACTAGACTTTAAAATGTAACTTCTAAAACACAAAAACACCACCATAGCAATAACTATTTACTTACAATCTGCTCAACAGCGTCAATACGTGTTATAGAACCGAGTGAATAAAAAGAAATGTAAATTACACGCAAAAATTTTAACGAATTAACGGACTTTATTAACTTCCGTTAATTAAAGCTGAAAATAACGAATTAACTTTAACGGAGGTGTGAAGTTTGTTAACGGACTAGTGGTTAACGAAGCTAACGTTTTGCATTAACTTGCCCACCTATGCAAATTAGGGTACATAAACGGCGTTCCATTGCAATGCTTTGGCTGGCGCCGCGTAATGTGAAAAAGGAAATAAAAACTCAGCACAATTGAGTCTTTTTTGGGACATCAAACTATTGAGCTATCACAAAACAATTTTGCATCTATTACGTTTAGAGTTAAACAATGAGGGAGGAGATACTGGTGATTTTGGATTGCAATCTACTAAGATTGAAACATCTGCAAGCTTTGCTGCCCTTTTCTTCACAACTTAAAAAACTAGATTCTTTCGAAGTCTTTTAACTGAAATCTTACACATGGGATTGCATATTATTAAATCTAAGAAGCAACTTACGGACAGCGAATTTCTGAACAAGCTTGCGATTCCATTGTGGCACAGCCTGGATCGAAACATTCTCGAGTTCGTGTTTGGGTTCCCCCGCCACAACTAAGACTGCATTCACTCCACATTGACCAGTCTGAAATCGAAAGGAAATAAACACTTTAAGTACCGTTTTAGGGTTTGTTTCTTTGTCAGCAGCAAATTGACAGAGTCTTGAAGTTTACACGCTGATTTCAACTGAAGGAAGATTGTAGTGGTAATTGTGACCCAACACTTCTACATCAGGCTATGCTATGGTGCTGATTGAAAATTTTAACTCCAGTTCGCCATGAATATCGTTTAATGTTTATTACTGCATCACATTTTTTTTTTGTGGATTTTTGGAAATGTGTGGAGTTTGTGGGATGGTAGCGAGAGTAGTTTTGAGAGCTGCAGACACTTTTTCAAGCATCCACAGCCGCTCTGAGTGAAGGAATTCCCCAGCTGGACAAGACTCTTGGCCGAACTGGACAAACCTTAAACTTTAATATTGCGAAAATTACTACCATATATGTTTGCTGCATAATTTAAGATTCTTAAAGCCTGAACAAAAATTATCACTTGTGGTAACTTTCATATTCAGCGAGATTGCTCGACCTGATCAAAAAAAAATCTTTTTCAAACCAGGATTTAATAACATTGATCGAAAGTGCACAAAATAAAGATTTAACATTACGGATAAACTAAATGAAGCGCACCAGTGGATGTTGGAAAATTTATTGCATTGCAAACTTCGATGGTGCTACGTAGTGGTGACGTTGTTTTGATAATGGCTTCGAAGCGATACGGCCATCGAGGTACATCGGCGTCATCGCCCGTCAAACTTTCTTGGTCGTTGCTGTCGCAGTCACTCAGCTCCGAGCTGAAAGTTGGTTTTAGTTAGTAAAAGTAAAATTCAAAAAATTGTTTAAACAAAGTGAAATGATCTTTCCAAACAGTTTTTTCGACAAATAATGTATGCGTTTCAATTTTGATTAAAGTAAAAATAGGGTTTCATTTTCAGTAATTTCATTGTTTTAAGTGTTTTTGATATGCTACACAACATTTAAAGCTAGTGCAATTTTTTGTTAATAAAGTAACATAGATTAGATACCTTTTTTTAAAAGGTTTTACGAAAAAACACCAATACATTAAAACACCAAGTTTACGAAAAATACAATTTTGCATATTTTCACAAGCACCTGCTTAATAAATTTTTAAGTTTAATCTTATCGCTATCTTCTTAGCCTTGTTATTACATCATTTTTTTGTTTTTATTATCAACATGTTTTTTTTTTAGTAGACCAATTTATTTTTTTGAATAGTCTACCAGAAATATCTTCATCAAATCATGAAAATGTCCATTGCGGAATAAATATGCAACATTTGCGGCGAAGTCTTTCATTGATACAAGTGCTACTGTCCGATTTCATTATCAAGCTTAATTGTATTTATTTTCCAGCTTCTTCGTTTACCGGTGGCAAACTTTGGCTGTATGAGTTTTTGGCCGTTTTTAAAAATGAATCAAAGTTACATTTCTTTGCAAAAGCTAAACATTTGAAAATGACAAATTCTTAATGTTAAGAAATTTTTAAGGGTAAAACAAACTGCAGGTAAAGAGTTAACGTATCCCTGATTTGCGATATCATTGAACATTTCGCAAATGAACCTTTCGCTGCGCAATCTTTTGACAATAAATGAGCGTTTAGACTGGACGCGAAGCAACGCGAAGCAACGCGAAGCGAAGGTTGGCGACCTTCGCGAGTGGTCGCTTACGTCACTCTCGAAGGTTGCCAACCTTCGCGAGTGGTTGCTATTCTTCGCGACAGGTCGCTGCATAGGCTAATTTTAATAACTTACTTTTAAAATGTATTCAATGAGCAGAAAGCGTTGTGTACTTTATTATTGAAGCAATATTATAGTATTCACAGGTTCTGTTTCGCCATAGCGAGCTGGAATTAAAACGAAGATTGATTTTGTATTACGCTACCACCCAATAACCGTGAAGAAGAGTCTAGACTAATAGCCAAGGTAACAAAACAATCTTGAGAAAAAAGTTAGTAAAGTATGAAGGAAAAACGAAGTACAGCAGATCGAATTTGGAAATAAAAAGACAAGTCATTTCTTCAAAAACGTAGCAGTACTTAGCCTATTTACTAGCTACCAATGCTTTGTTTAGATCCTTCGACTGAAAACTTGCCACAATCTGTTTTGACGATGACACTTCTGGGTTTTAATGCAGAAACGCAAAAAGCTGGCAGCAGATGTCAAAAGTTCTCTTTAGCTGTTTACTCAGTTAACAAATCCTTAACGCTTTCACCATCCATATCTCATTATGGTACTGGTAGATCTATCTTGTAGAGTGTAGACCAATAGGCTCGTCCACAGATACACTTAAAGCGTAAACTATAATTTTATTCACAATCAAATTTAAAAACCCTTAACAGTCTGTTTCACCCTCAACGGGATCATCAGAAGAGAACTTCTAAACAACATATGCAAAAACAAATTGATTAGTTACAGTACACTCAAGCGCGAAGCCAAGATTTTGAAAAGGGGGGGGGGGGGCTTTTTTAAAAGAGTGAGAAAACTGCAAACAACCTTGACCCAAATTTTCAATGCTGTTGAATCAGAATCACACGGTTTTTCCGTTTTCGGCCGATTTGTTCTAAAAATTGAGACGGATTTCTCGGCCACAATCGGAAATTCTAACGCTTTTTCAGCCCAAAAACAGGTGATCTCAAAAAAAAAGAAAGGTCTTTACCGAAATTGAGACGGATTTTTCGGCCAGAATCGGACTTTCAAACGCTTTTTCAGCCTAGCTACGCTACTGGTTACACTTAAAACATAGATTTGTAAGCGGTTATTAACAAAGTAATGCGTCTGCCTGGCCTCAAAACTTTCGTCAACTGGACCACAGAACAGCTGTTATAGGACTTTTAAGTTGAAAGGCGGACAACATTGTGTTTACTAAATAATACGCATGCTGGGTTTGTCGTCGGTTACGTTTCAAATTTGAGTGACTCATAATTGGGTAACTTCCATTAGATTAAATTTGAAAGGTAGGGGTTAAAATCGTTGAAACGACTAATACGAAAACTTAATAAAGCACCGACAGTAGGTTTTATAATTTATCCGGAGAAGGGGAGTTGCGGTAAGCGCATAAGTCTTAATCAACATTTTTTAGCAAAAATTTGTTTTTGTGCCTGCATTTTGAAATTAGCTCGGAGCGTTTATTCAGTAGTCCTTCTGGTTTCGCTTTAATGATTTGCAGCTTTCTGCCAAATAAAGGCTGCATATTCTTGCACCACAGCGATATGGAGCAGCTTCTTTTATGACGCTCCATTGGATTTGGTAATCGTGGCCTTTGTTTTTGTGCTACCACACTCGTTTTGATAGTTTGGTACTTTTCTCTAGGCGCTGATGTCGAAACGAAATACTGTGGTTGTTGAAGCGTTTTTTGAAAGCAGTTGAGCGCGATCCGTAATAGATGTCCCGTCGGTTTCCAGATGAGATAGTGGCCTTGTAAATTAGGCAGCTTTTCAGGTAATTTCCGTTTAGCGGGTAGTTGGATTTGTTTCGGCAGTTGCAATTTTCTGCCAATTTGGTTTCATCGGTTTTCCGTGGGTTTTCCGCGTTAGAATTGGGTAGTTTGATTATAGCTGCCATGTTTGGCATGCAGGTATAACTGACTTTTACGCAGTTACAATTTCAAATGGGGTGCAGTTTGTGGTTGGGGGGGAAGTGATTGTCCAATAGATTTAAAATTTTTCTGCCGATATTTGTGGATACATTATTGCTAAAAGGCAGACACATTACTTTGTTAATAACCGATATTTGTGGATACATTATTGCTAAAAGGCAGACGCATTACTTTGTTAATAACCGCTTACAAATCTATGTTTTAAGTGTAACTAATCAATTTGTTTTTGTATAATATGCTGTTTAGAAGTTCTCTTCTGATGATCCCGTTAAGGGTGAAACGGACTGTTAAGGGTTTCTAAATTTGACTGTGAATAAAATTATAATTTGCTCTGATCTCTGATCATTGAGCTCTCTTCAGTTGCAGATACCAAAAAGAACAGTTAAAGCGTAAACTAGGTTGTTTTTTTGATGTGTTTTTTGTTTTTCAGGCCAGCATGTTATGATACCTGTAGTAAGCTTAAACAGTAGTTTGTATTTGCTATTTAGTGCTGTTTATAAACGCTCCTAATGTTGACGCTATGAGTAAATCTGAAAGCTGGATTTTAGTTACCGGTATGTAGTGGATTTTTTGCTTATTGTGTAATGGATTACTGTGTTGATTTGCTGGAGAAAGCAAAAAACATAGCAATTTTTTGCATGATTTGACACTATCATCGAAGGACAAGAATTGAGCACAATCTTACCAGCAGTTGCTTTGAGGAAAAATCAGCCTCAAAAACTCGGTTTGGTTTTTTATTCGCTAGCGGAGCGCTTATCGATGTTTAGTGGGAAGTTAAATGCTTTCGAGAGCATTTTATTAGTTTGCATTTTCTTGCGGTACTGGTTCGATGCGACGGTCGCGTTTACCTCAAAGAGCTTCGCACCAAACCACCGTTTGTAAGATACAGACATATTTATAGCTGTAAGGTCAAGCCCCCTCTTCTTAGCAAATTTTTCGTAACGCCCCTGACAAAAAAAAACATTTAAATTTTTTTATGTGAAAAATGTTACCCAAGCATCTGAATAAAAATGTTGTTAGTTCTCAAATTTTCATGTAACTGACGCTTCCTTCCCTAGTCCAATTATTATTATTAGAAATGCTGTATCAAGTTTTTTGTTTAGTGGTGACTAATTAGAACGGAACAATGTTAATGAATTTGCTTGGCGGGTACTTCTCTACCAATAACAGTAACCTCAGCAAAAAATAGAACTCACTTTCTACTGGTGAGATATATATTGGTTTCTAGTTCTATCTGATTACCAGAGGTGGAGTCGAGGACACAAGGCTCGAGGCCAAGGCCAAGGCCAAGGACACAAAAAAAACCCGAGGCCAAGGCCAAGGCCAAGGACAGCCTTTCCGAGGACAGACACTCTCGAGGCCAAGGACAGGAATGCTCGAGGCCAAGGCCAAGGACCAAGAACACAGGCGCAAGTGTTCTCCAAAAAAAAGTCTTCAAAAATTTTTTTCAGGCGATCTCCAATTTATTGGCGTACCCAGAATTTTTGATTTGGGGAGGCCTAAACCACAAATCACATGCAATGACGTCATCAAAATTTTTCCTAAGAAGAAGTTTTTGTTTGACAAAGATATCGTAGGATGGAAGATCTAAAATCGTTGCCTGTTGGCACGTAACCCGGATTTTGCAAAGGGAGAGGGCTTAAACTAATACCTGAAAAACGCAAATATTTAACTTTGGAAGCGTGTTGAGAAAGCTGGTGTAACTCAAAGGTATCACAAACGGGGGTCTGGGGGTGGGGGCCCCCATCCGCCGGAGGCTTTGGGGGGTCTGGGGGCGAAGCCCCAAGCCGTTGGGCAATTTTTTGTAGTTTTTTGGAAAAAAAGCTATTTTAATGCCATTGAATCACATGTCGCAAGTGTTCAGAGCCATTTAAAAGCACTAAATTTTTGCCATTTGAAAGCCAATTGAAAAAATCAAATTGTTTAATACTCCTTCTACTTGCAATTTAAGTCCAAAACACGTTTAACATCTTGCATTTTGGAGTTAAATTTAATAGTAAGTGATTTGGTCCAGGTAGGGGAAAGCAAGGTGCATTGTCTCTTGCAGCATTTTAGCAGTAAATAATAATCCCTGGAAGATTTTCCTTAGAGATTTAGTTTTGTCATGAAAATAACTAGTTAAAGCAGTACATGTTCGGCCAGCCCCCTCAATTGAAGTTCAATGATTCGTTCACTCAGCATTTTTGATGACTAATTTTTTTAAAAAGTATTTTGTACATAAAAAGCGGCGAGGTTGGAGGTGAATTACTGAATTGTTATTGAAAATTGGTACGATAGATGGTTACGTCTACTAACCATGTTATTGCCGGCAGGATTTACTTCGCGCTAGGCCCATGGCACTTTGGAGATTTTCGCAACATCTTTCTGCCAAATATAGGTGAAGAACAAAAAAAGTCTTACGATTTTAGCTCGGGGACCCTAGCTGGTACTCAGACGCGTAGCCAGAAATTCACAATGGGGGGGCTGTTTTGGGGGTCTGGGGGCGGAGCCTCCAGCGATCGAAACTTTTGCATTTTTTCGCAAAATGAACTTGATTTTAGAGCTATTTTAATAAAAAATATTGCTTTTAAAACGTGGCGTAGAAATTGGCAGCGCAACATAATTCAACTGGTTGCATTAATGGGCAATATGGGGAGTGGCTACTGGCTAATGATAACATTGCAGTTCTCTTGTTTACTTGCTGGTAAATCATAAAATCCTATTATTCAATAAAACTCACTCGGTGTAATCTATTTCGTCTATATTTTATAAAAAAAATAATTGGGAAAAGGGCTAATGGAAAGATATTTGAGAGAAGTGACTATGATAATTAACTAACACTGAATAGCCCCCCTCCTCTTATTCTTGAGTTTATAATATATTTGTTGATAAAACCTATGTTGGGCGTTTTTACATCAACGATCAAATTTGATTGCTTATTTTCAGCGATTTTTTCAAAGTTTTCATTGATTTGTGACTTTTATTTTTGACAATTAGCCCCCCCCTGAATATATGTTTTCAATGATACTTTAAATCACTTTTTAGTCATTTCCAGCGCAAAAACAGTCCCAAAAAAGCTAAAAACGTGATATTTTTCTTATTCTGCATTTTGGTTGACAGGCCAATGGAGGGGGTTATAGCCCCCGCCTCCTCCATGGCTACGCTACTGCTGGTACTGCGTCATATTATGGTAAATCTGGCCCTGATTAATGCATTACGTTCACAAAAAGGCTAGATGTGGGCCTGAGATAGCAACTTGTAGGACAAAAACTCTCCATTTTCTTCGGGTTGTACGTTTAAATTGGCTGGCAAAAATAGAATTGAGGGGGACCCAGCGCCCCTGGCCTTCAATATTGTTGTTATAGTTATACTGTTGTAAACGAAAAATGCTAAAAAGAAACTGAAACTGAAGGAACTACAGAATTTTTTGTCACAGTTTTGTCATTGGTGAAATTTCAATTGGGAAGGGGGCGGACCCCCTGCCATCCTCCTCTTGGCTACGTCTATGCTCCAAGTGAGGAAAACAAAAAAAGTGCTCGCAAATTTTCCGCGAGGTTTCTGGCGCTTTCCAACGAAATTTCAACTGTTTAAAAAAGAGTGCTGTCCTCGAGCCGAGGACAGGCCAATTTTCGAGGACTTGAGGCTTCGAGGCCAAGGCCAAGGCCAAGGACTTGACCTTCGAGGCCAAGGCCAAGGCCAAGGACTTCAAAATGTGTCCTCGAGGACGTCCTCGAGGCCAAGGACGTCCTCGAGGACTCCACCTCTGCTGATTACACTGACTGAAATTGTAATGATTGAACTTTCAGACATAAAATTGTATACTTTGTCACTTTATTCACCCTGTAAAGCAGTTAAAATTTTAAGAGACAGTAAAAATATTTTGAAATTCACAAACAACTAAATTCAGATATTACATAAAACACAGTAAATGAATATTTAACACACTTGACACTTCTATTTTCATCACATAGAATTGGAGTGAAAAAGCACAACCAGACTACAATATTCATCATTATAAAACTAGGGGGAGTCCAAAGCCATCGCTTCCAGTTCATCTTGATCACTGCCACAAACCTTCAGAAACAAAAAGACTTCTAAGAGGACATTCAGAAGAAAAAATTCCATGTTTGTAGCTATTCAAAGCAGTGATTGCTAATTAGGCCAATCCAAACGTTCATATCATTGCTAATTAGGCCAATCCAAACGTTCATAGACAGCGAAAAACTTTTGAGAATTTTTCAGTATTCAAGCAACTGCTCAATTGTGGTTACTTTTAAAACAACAAGCTAACAAACAATGGGTAAAAACACTATCAACACATTCAAAACTAGCCTGTTGGTGGGTTATTTTATATTCTGAAAAAAAAACAACAACACTATTTTAGTTTAAGACAAAAAAGCAAAAGGTGCTCAGCCAAAAGAACCACTGCACTGATACAATAGCTTCTGCTACGCTGCACAGAATAAAAAGTTTTGTTTTAAAAGCTACATGCCGAGGGGCTAGGCCTACTGCTTTGGTGAATTCATTATAATGAAGCTCTGAGACCAAGCATAGCTATAAAAATCAGTCTATACAGCCTTAGCTGTCTAGATCCAAATTAACTTGGCTAGTCTAGGGCTATCCCAAATCTAACTTTGCCAACAACCTACTATTTGGACTGATAAATAGGCACTAAACCATACAAATATACTATTTACATTATTTTCTAGCAAACTGCGATCGTAAAAATCTGATCAGTGACTTAGTAGGTTATCTTACTACAGACTGCAAGCAAGCGCTGTTGCACAACTGCTCGCAAAGGTTGCGAGCGGTTGCAACCTTTCGTGAGCTGTCAATGACGTTAAATTTTGGTTGCTTTGCGTCGCTTTGTGTTGGTTCGCGTCCAGTCTAAACGGACCTTAACGCTAAAAAGACCATACCAATTAAACAAAGCCTATACGAGTTATATAAATTGCTGGTGACGTAGAGGATGCAATAATCTAATAACTGATAAACCTGCAAATTGTGTGATCAGCAACGAATTGAAATACAGATGGAAAATCGAGCGCTTGTCGATTTTCAGGCAGCTCCACTAGCAATTCGTTGCACGTGGCGTATTGAGTAACTACAGGAGCATTGGGAAAGAAGGGCTCGTCGCTAGGAACCAAGCACTGCTCGCGAACTGCAAAGAAACTTACAAACTATAATTGTTTGGTATTAAATACAACAGCACAAGTTATTTATTTGAACGATTTAGATACAAGCAGAAAAGTAGGCGACAAAATGGCACAGAAACCGAAAATTTGAGAGTGAAAAAGGTTGGGTTCATGGAACAAAAATTTTTTAATCGTAAAATAGGCGGAAAGAAGTATTACTAATCCGTATAAAAACAGTAAATCATAATGAGGTGAATTAAAGTAAATCAGAATGAGGTGAATCAAGGCGAATCGAATGTGATGAACAGGGCCACTTACTTTGAGGAGGAAGACTACGAATAAACTATAGTTCAGACACAAAATTTTCAAAGAGATGCAAGTTTTTGCGTACGGATTTATTGATCGAAAGGAAAATGAGATAGATATAGCTGCTATGCACTTTTCTGGATTTCAGTAGAACACTTTATTGTTCCAGTTTCTTGAATCTTTTAAGTGATCCATTGCTTGATCATAAGAGCTTTTCGTGCTGTTGATTTTTGGTTTGTGCCAATGTAAGTTATTATGATTTTCTAAAATATAAATCTTGATTAATTGAAATGATTTTGTGAACCTTGAAGAAATAATAAATCATCTCGGTATCAGTCTAAATGAAAATAGGTGCAAAATTCAATTAATTTAGGATGCAACGTTACAAAAATTTAAATGTTGTTAGTAGTAAAACCAAAGATAACTACTTACCAAAGGCTTTTAGAATAAGATATGTAAGCAAGAAATAAATACAACCACACCTTCATTTGGATTTTCCATTTGACCAGAAAATATCGCTTCACTTTGTGCAGCTGTAAAACAATTCTAAAGTAATTAAAGACATTGTACATATAATTTAACGATAAGTTATAGACAGGACACAACACAGTGTTTGAGGTTTTGATATTTCCATTTTAGCATTGTCAGTTTGCCTTACTTCGACTTTTACACCTGAAAAAGAATTGATCACTCTTGTTTCACGAATGTTGGTTTTCACTTACCTATGCCGAGTGCAACGTCATCAGCATATTGGTTGATGCAGTCCCGTGACGGTTCCATTAGAAAAGAGGTGTTCCTCAGGTAGACCTGCAACCTGGCCGACCAGCAGTCTGCGGTATCTTGGCTTGAAGATGCGCTAAATGCATTAAATTACTTTCTAAGTTTGTTGAAGTCTTTTTCTCACTCGAGCGTTAATAGCCCAACTTGAAGCACAGTATGTGTGAATTTTAATGACATATTTTGCAATCTTTACAAAAGAATTGGGAGTCTTTTCAGTAACATCAACTTCTCAGTTCAGTTATAACTAAAAGTTCTCATTGTATCGAACCGATGTTAGGGGTTCATCAATGTGAAGTTACGTTTGATGACGTCATGAAGCATCAGTCGGCAGCTTGCTACAGAAGGCAAAGGTCGCCATTTTTTCGGCGACCCTAATCGTATGATCTGGGTTCAACCCGCACCTTGGCCATGTTGTTGCGTCCTTGGATTAGACGCTTCGCAATGATACTATTTCTTCTTGGTGGCTTCGAACAAGCAGCAAACTAGATAGACAAGAATTTAAAGAAATCCATAAGAACATTGAATCACAGGAAACTTCTCAGCAAGTGAGGATTCTTCTAAGCATGAAGTGGTTATCATACTGTAGTGACAAGTATGCGGATTGTCTAAAACTTAGCGTCTGATGCTACGCGATGACTGGGGATGCATATGCGCTACAACAACAAGTCAACTAAAAAGCAGTTTTTGGCATAAAACCAGTACTTTGAAAGCACCAAGTACTGTATTACTCGTTGCATTCTCCTCACCTGCAACTTGTGTCCGAGTTCCCTTCATACCAGAAAGTATCAAGGATTGTCGTATCGATCACGCTTCCCCAGTCCCATATGTTGCCCGCCTTTGCAAAACATAGTTCAGTGAAAGAGATGCTAAAGCCTACTGTATACTTCATTAGTTACTAATTAGTGTTATAAAAACTAGCTTGCTTTGTTGTGTTTCAAATTCAATTTTTACACAAAAAACTCAAGGTATCCAAAACTTGACATAATCAGCAATCTGCTTGAAGAGTAGAGCATGCTAAGATGTGCATTTAATTTGTTTAAAAAATTTATTTTGTTTCTCGAAACAAGTTCAAATAAATCAAAGCTTTTTTATTTTGCACGATTTGTTTTATTCAAATTTGCTTTGCTTCCCCTAGCAATTGAAGCGACTAAAAGCCAATACACAAAAAAGTGTAAAACAGTTTTTCTTTTTCAAAACTAATTAAGTAGTGGTAACAGTTTTCTAAATTAATGTTATACTGCATTTTAATTTTGAAACTTATGACGTAGAAAAATCAAGAAATGACATACCAAACTCGGTTACCGGAAATATTTTTCACTACTCAAGCGTAACAAACTTCCACAATGAGAGATTTTAACCTAATTTCAGCAATAAAATTAAAATCATTCAAACGAAAGTTCCTTATTTTATTGAGTTTAACAAAAAAAAACAAGTTGTATGCCGAATGAGATACTGTATTTGACAATCACTAATTGAAAATACAACAAAAGCGAATTCAGAAAAAAACAAGCTGCGCGAAGCTAAACTCAGAGTGCTTATTTCGCTGGAGGGGGGTTGCAAAGTTGCACTTTTAGCTTTTGGAATCACATCGTTTGATCAATTTTTTATTATTGTAACAAAAGCAACTCTTGAGATAATCGAAAAATTCAATAATCAAGTTAATGCAAATGAACTAACTCCGCTTCGCAGGCAGTTGGTGAAATACTGCCTCAGCACTTCGGTGTTATCAGCATCGATATTGTTTGCTTGGCGTTTCTTCCTCCTTCGTTCTGCGTCTTCGGGCGTATGACAACCTAAATTATTGGAAAAAATTAGAAAATAAGTCGAAAAATTCATTAAGAATTAATGAGATCAGCTACAAATTTGGGATCACAAACATTTATTCCATCGAAAAGACGTTGGAGACAGAAATATTACTCAGTCGTAAGTGTTAATTGGAAAAATTTGAACCGAATGATCGTGTAAATCAGCTATCATATTTTCTATTTAATGCACATCTGTGTCATGATCTTAAATATGATTTAATTGTGATGCTTTTGTTTACGGGCCAGTGTTTTAAATGCTTAACCGTTTGCGTGTTTTATAATCAAATCTTTTATTATACTCGCTGAATTACGTCGGAGTCTGCAACAAGTTTGCGGGGCCCATTTCGGCTTTATTGCGCTTGCAGGCAGCACAGTTCTTTTCGAAGAAATGCTGTAGCGGTGGAGAGCCGTTGGCAACACTGCGTCCAATTTGACCGGGCTGTGATTTGAAACTCCAACTTCCCACTTCGAAGATGAACGCGTTACTGCTCGACTAATGACTAGCCGATACAATTTTTTGTATACGAGTAACTTAGAGGAATAAAAAATTAATTATTGCAACTTGAAAACAGCCCAGCTATTACTTTAATTTTATTCGTTTGGGCATGCACTATTCACGAACAAAGCAGTATTCGACTACATGATACACCAAGATAAATCACCGTTTTTGAAGTTTTTTGGATTCCAAGTTGAGTTACTACACAAATAGACAATATCTTGGAAATCAGCAATAATTAAAACCAGCCAGTCGGGCATGAGATAACGCGTTCGTCTTTGGAAAGAGAGGTCTGAGGTTCAAATCTTGGACCAGTAAAATCGCACACAGTTTTCACAACATCTTACCACCGCTGAAGCGACAGTTCTTTAAAAGTAGCTGTGATGCCTGGGCGCAGTGATGAGGAAATAGGCCCCGCAAAGTATATAGCCATAGTACAGTACAATGTAATATAGCCAGCGCAATAAAATATTTGATAAGATTTTGAGCTATTAGTAAATTTAGCACGTCTATTATTTTAACACGAAGAAGTTTAAATTTGTGTAGCACAGCAATCTTAAAAATCAATCTTGCTTTAAAGAAGTCAGGGAAGACGAAAAAAAATTAATCGCTATTTTCGAACTCTTCATCTTTTGTCTTTTCTGTCAAAAGTGATCAGAAATAATTGCGGAAGTTAAGTACAGTATGTGTTTATGTAACGAAAAAAAATATATATATATCGTCTCTAACCACACCAGGGATGATTTCTTTGCGCATTATATTCCGATGTATCAATAACATCTTAGAATGAATTAACTTAAACTTTCGCTGGTGCTTCTGTGTTTTTTAAATTTTTTCTATTTTCCTGCGTTTTGATTTTGTACAAAATGTCAGAACCTTTCACTATTACCCCACAAAACACAATATGATGTCCGTGAACCATATCAAGCAAAAAGGCAGAACTCAAGATGCGCATTGCCCGGATTTATTGTTGGTGTTCGGAGTCAATATTAAGACAGATTAAAATCCGTGCGAGGTCAGAAAAGGAAGATCGAATGTACGAAAGAAATGTCCGGAACGCAGAAAGATAATTTGCTTACAATGTTACTGTTTTATGTGTTTTTTGTTTTTGGTGTTGGCGTTGTTGGCCATTGACATAATTTTTGTTGCCATGCTATCACATCAACTTTGACAGTACTAGACGAAACATCATTATCGCACAGTGATGCCATTACCTTTTTTTGAGAAATGACACCTGTTCAAATTACAGTATTGATGACGTCATTTATCCAATTTTTAGCCCCAAAAGGTTTTTGTAGGGTGGCTTTGGCCGAAACTTCATCTTATCTGATCAATATCGATATTGCTGGGATTCGAGTAAAAATATCGGCTATATGAGCAAAAGTAATTTAATTGCAGAAAACATTTTTTTTTCAAATCTGAGTAACTGGAGTAATCCATAAATGAAGAAACGTTAGATATCACCGAGCAATAAGAACATTAATTTGCTTAGTTTAAACACTCAATAGTGATCCTTAACTTTTAATTTAAATTGCTTCTTTCTAAATAGTTTTTTTTAAAACGCTCTGCAAATTACATCAAAATTATTACACTTTTTTCCCACTTTATTATTATGGCCGGCTTCCGTGATCAGAAAGTAGTCTGTTAAACAAAAAAAATTCAACAAAAACTAATCCACTCACTGCTTACCTTCCAAATATTTGACGCAACAGATCAAAAGAAGGAAGCTGTAGAAAATTGTTTTCATTTTCTAAAGTAATCAAATTATGACTTCAGACGTAATCTGTTATTGCATACCATCTAATTTACTAATTATCTTGTTCCAGCCTTTCTATCTTCAGCTTATGAAAAGCGATAAATATTTTGCATGATTTTTATTGTTGATATTTGAGGACCTGAAATCGCTTATCAACCCTAAACTGAGACCAATATCGTAAGATTTTGCACGTCATAACAACGACACCATCGCCAACTGGCAATGTTTTGGTCAAATTTTGCCCGAAGCTACCAATGAGAAAATGTTTTTGCGAATTTGATAAAGTTGATTCTTGATAATTCAAAATAATCTACAGCATCTACTCAGACTATTTTTCAAATTTAAATTGAAAGTAAAACTTCGAATGCCATATTGCTTTAATTGTTACGCTATAGTTCAGTACCGCTTTAATAGCCGGTTACGATACTATAAGCGTAATGATAATCTGTTTGTATAAAACACCCGTTCTACTTTGATCTCAAAGGCGATAACGCACTACCTACAGTATTAAAAGTGATAAAATTTTGAAAACTGATCGCACTCACAGTGTTTTCACCTTTTAGACACGGTCTACATTGGGCGTAAAATCGTAAGCGAAAGAGCGTAAACTTAGTTTATTTTAATTAGCACTCAGCTTTGTGTGGTGGTTAGGCGATACCCCGAGCCTACCGAATTAAAATAAACCAAGAGTATGCTCGCACAATCACAATTTTAAGCATAGTGTAAACGGGCCTTACCAGCATTTGACCGATCTATCTGCGATTTGCGTTGCCGATTATATTTTGCGCGACTCGATGCAAGAATCGTTCTCGCCCGTGGTCACTTACACGTGGTCGATTTAAACGTCTCGAGAGTCCCAGGGCAAAGTCGCACTCGTGTAAACAGCAAATCGTATGCAATTTACGAGTCGCCCAGGCTTAGCGCAACGCACAAATGCTTTGCGAGTCGCTGGCAGCGATTATCCTAAATTTACTTCATTAAGTATTGTGATTATGGTACAAAACAGTCTGTAGTGCTTTCACCGTAGTTAATTATGATTTCGATACTAAATTTACTTCATATTAGAAACGCAGAAGGAATAATTTTCTTGTGCATGCTGCACTGGTCAACAGCAGATACGGTAGTCATGAGCTGATAACTGTGTCGCCAATCAAGCAGGACTTTAACCTTTTATAGAATGAATGATAAATTAATCACAGGTGCCAGTACCTTTATTGTATTCTGCTTTTATAATACTGTAGGTGCCCTTTTTTGATAAAAACCAGTAAATTTTTGAGTTAAGGCTGGCTGTTCTTAATTTTTTGCCAATGTTGAGCCTCAGTTGCTCTTAATTGGTTCTTAAAGTTTGAGATCATTAATGCCAATTATAGCGACCATGTTTGTTAATTCCTAATGATCTGTCTGCTTGTAAACGCCATTTTTTGCTGCTTTTGCAGCATCGTAAAATTGCGGCAAGTAAAAAAGCGAGCGTAAATTTTCGTTTGAACGAGAGCCAAAAAGTTTCCTTGTTACCTGTGCAGTGCGCAAAAGCACTCTACAGTATAGTCTCAAAATTGTTGCAATTTTGCTCGTAAGTTCCAGAAAACTACTCAAGCTTAATTGTTCTGAATCAGTACAGAATTTAGTTACTTTTTTGATTTGGAACTCCTTCTTTTTCGGTTGTTCTTAATATTATTTTTTGTTGCTGAGACTGGTGTTGTTGCTAATTTGTTATTAAATTTTGAGCAAAAATGAGCCTCGTGTTCTTACAAAACTGTTTTTGTGTAAAAAAAGTGTAATGAATTTTGTCATTGCTAATATTCTGGCATACCAAAGTAAGAGTTAAAGATCTGGGAATCCTAGAATAGCGAAGACAATGAATTCACAATAATGGCATTTAAACAATATATTTTGGAAATAGAGGTGCTTGTTTACAGAAGCCCTCCATAACACTGCTGACTGTAGGAGCTGCAGCAACACTCTGGAGCCTTCAACGTATCTGTCTGGCCAAACCACAATTGAAATACTCCAACTTAAACTGTAATGTTCAGACAAAATAAATAACATGGAACAGTACGGTGCGGCAAAACATAACAGAAATTTAGTCAGAAAATAAAGAACTAAAAGAGCGCCATACAAGCGGTCTTCAAAATAAAATGCGTCCGTTCACCACCAATTGCTCGAATGAAAAGGAATGCCAGAACAGAGGTAACTCGGCCAAGCACAAAGGCGTGCTCCAAAAATTGCGTAAATTTTAAAAAGTTTGCAGCCAATGACTGCAGGAAAATAAGTGGCGTGAGCAAACTAAAAGGAAGAAGCAACCGAGTTCGAAACTAGACCGGGCAACACAAAAAAAGGTCAATCGGTGCTGTGACAGTGCTGGCAGAGTAGGCTGATAGGCTCACATCTATGCTCACTCGTTGGGTCCAGCACTTTGTATACAAGTACAATCCACTGGTTTTTGTCGGCTAAAAACGTGTTAGCGTTTGCTTTCTTTTCTGACTCGAGATTGCAAGAAGCCTACCGGTATCTTTTGCGGGTAAAAAAACACAGTTAAGCGGAGAAACACAACACCGAGCGCACCGCATTGTAATTAAATATTGATATCATGAAAATGCAGTTTTTCTAATCAAATCATGCTCTCAGTTTCAGTTGCACCATTTTTAAAATTTGAGTAGTTTTGAGGGGCTTTTTCATTTGAATAACGCCAGGAGTGAGCTATGATCTGAAGTCACTTACGTATTTTTGCACTGTTCATAATATTTCATCCTCTGCACTACACAATTGCCTTATAGCGTTCAGCAAATGCATGCGCTGCTTATTTTATTAAATGCATGCGCTGCTTATTTTATTATTGTGGATATTGTTGCTCTGTAACGGCTGTGGTTTAGTAGCACCATAACAACACTACATGAAAACACAGATTACATAAATGCTATATGGATTTTTTAAATGTTGGTTTAATTCAAAAAGAGCCAGTACTTCTGTAGCGACAGAAGGCGCCTTAAAATTTAACAATCAGCATTTCGTATTACATAGCAGCACAGATCTACTATAAAATACAAAATGCTTACGCACTATCAGGAAATAAACAATTTAAATTTGTCAGTCATAAACACTTGGAGAAAAGGTAATTTCAAAAGTGTTTTTAGAATTAACTGCACAAGAATGTTAATAAATTTTGTTATTTTATATTTCCAAATATTATGTATGACCAAAGAAGAAACACAGTTAGAGATGGGTTGCGGTAAAGAAAAACCAAGACCAAAACGGCAAGTGACAGAATTTTATGATATATTATGAGCATTAATGCCCGCTTGACTTTGCTCCATCCAAGGCAACTCAGAATTGTACAAAGTAAGTCAGCTTTTTTGAGTAATTTCAAGCGTTTACGTATTGCACATCCTGCACGAGCAGCACGCCGCCCTTGCTGCTTCATCTTTCACCTTCCATTTTTGTTGCAAGTTTTAACGAAATTAGCTGCTTAATTGTATTCACTCTCTTTCGTTTTACGCTTGCGTTGGCTTCATACATTTTCTTTTCAAAATTCCAAAGCGTGATTGTTTCGAATGCAAAAGCTGACAAACGGCACATTTGAAGTGCCTTTGCGGCAGTTCGCTTTTGCAAATTCAAAACCAGCAAGCAGCGCTTTGAAACTATCTCGCACCGTGTAAGTAAACCAGTGCGATAGCGACTCTTCCGCCGACTCGTTTTGGCGAGAATCACTGGCCCGCAGTCTCAACGAGTAAATGACTTCTGCGAGTTGCAATCGTATGCGAGTATTGCGTTAAAATCTCTCCGCGGAGGTCGATTTCAGCGTCTCGAGAGTCACAAGACAAAGTCGCGCTCGTGTAAACAGCAAATCGTATGCAATTTACGAGTCGCCCAGGCATAGCGCAATGCACAAATGCTTTGCGAGTCGCTGGCTGCGATTATCTAAGTTTACTTCATAAAATATTGTGTTCATGGTACAAAACAGTCTGTAGTGCTTTTACCGTAATTAATTGTGATTGTGATTTTAAATTTACTTGATATTAGTTTGAAACAAAGAAGAAATAATTTTCTTGTTGATGCTGGCACTGGTCTACTGCAGATACGGCAGTCATGAGCTGATTGCTGATAACTGTGAAGCCAATCAAGCAGGGCTTTAACCCTCAATAAAATGTATGATAAATTAACCACAGGAAACAGTACCTTAATTGTATTTTGTTTTTATAATACCGTAAGTACACACTGTACACTGTTTGCATCAGAACCAGTAAATTTTGAGTTGAGGCTGACTGTTCTTAATTTTTTGCCAATGTTGAGCATCAGTTGCTCTTAATTGGTTCTTAAATTTTGAAATCATTGATGTCAATTATAGCGACAATGTTTGTTAATACCTAATGGTCTGTCTGCTTGTAAACGCCATTTTTAGCTGCTTTTGCAGCATCGTAAAATTGCGGAAAGCAAAAAAGCAAGCTCTAATTTTCGTTTGAACGAGAGCCAAAAAGTTTTTTTGTTACCTGCCCAAAGCGCAATAACACTCTATACTCTTGAAGTTATTCAACCTCTTTTGTTTTGAATCAGTACAGAATTTAGTTTCTTTTTTGATTCGGCATTTCTTCTTTTTCGGTTGTTCTTAATCCTAGAATAGCTAAGACTATGAGTTCACTGTAATAGCATTTGGACAATATATTTTGGAAATGGAGGTGCTTGTTACAGAAGCCCTCCGTTACAATATGGAGCCTTCACCGTATCCGTCTGGGCAAACCACAATTGAAATTCTTCAACTTGAACTGCATTGTTCAGACAAAATGCATAATTTGGAACAGTAAGACATGGCAAAAGATATCTGAAATTTAGCCTGAAAATAATGAACTTAAAGAGTGCCATACGAGCGGTCTTGAAAATGAAATACGTCTGTTTGCCAGCAGCTTGAATGAAAAGGAATGCCAGAACAGAGGTAACTCGGCCAAACACAAAGGCGTGCAGGAATTACCAAAAAGCGCGTAATTTTTAAAGCGTTGGCTGCAGGAACTAAAGTGAGGCGCACAAACTGAGCAAACTAAAAGGAAAGAGCGGCCGGATCAAAACTAGAGCAGGGCAACACAAAAAAAGGTCAATCGGTGCTGTGACAGTGCTGGCAGAGTAGGCTGATAGGCTCACATCTATGCTCACTCGTTGGGTCCAGCACTTTGTATACAAGTACCATCCACTGGTTTTTGTCGGCTAAAAACGTGTTAGCGTTTGCTTTCTTTTCTGACCCGAGATTGCTAGAGCCTACCGGCAATTCTTGCGGTTAAAATAACCACAGTTAAGTGAAGAAGCACAACACCTACTGCCCCGCATATTGTGATTAAACATTAATTTCATGAAAATGATGTTTATAATGAAATCATGTTCTCAATTTCAAGTGGTTTTATGGGGCTTTTTCATCTGAATAACGCCAGGAATGAGTTTTGACATGAAGTCATTGGCGTATTTTTGCTCAGTTCATAATAATTCATCCTCCGCACTATACTTACTGTAATTGCCTAGCGTTTAGCAAATGCATGCGCTGCTTGTTTTATTATTGTGGATATTGGTGCTTTGTAACAGCTGTGGTTTAGTAGCTCCATAAAAAAATTACATGAAAACACATATTATATGAATGCTATGTGGATTTTTTGAATGTTGGTTTAATTGAAAAAGAGCCAGTACTTCTGCAGTGACAAAAGGCGCCTGGTATCACTGCAGAAGAACTCAAAAGTAAACTTCTAAAAACAAAAATAAAATTTAGCCATTAGCATTTCGTATAGTATATGACAGCACAGATCTCCTATAAAATACTAAAATACTTCTGCACTATTAAGTAAATAAACAATATGAATTTGTCGGTTACACATGCTTAGAGAAAAAGTAATTTCAAAAGTGTTTTTACAATTAACTGCACAAAAATATTGATAAATTTTATTGTTTTACCCAACATTATGCATAACCAAACAAGACACACAGTCAGAGATGGGTTGCGGTAGAGAAAAACCAATACCTAAAGGGTAAATGACAGAATTTTATAATAAATTATGAGCATTAATGCCCGCTTGACTTTGCTCCATCCAAGTCAACTCAAAATAGCATTTACGTATCACACATTCGGCTCGAGCAGCACGCCGCCCTTGCTGCTTCATCTTTCACCTTGCATTTTCATTGCAAGTTTTGACATTAGCTGCTTAATATTATTCTTCGTATTTCGTTTTACGCTTGCGTTGGCTTCATTCATTTTCTTTTCAAAATTCCAAAGCGTGATTGCTTCAAATACAAAAGCTTACAAGCGGCGCATTTGAAGTGCTTTTGCAGCAGTTCGCTTTTGCAAATTCAAAACCAGCAAGCAGCGCTTTGAAACTATCTCGCACCGTGTAAGTAAACCAGTGCGATAGCGACTCTTCCGCCGACTCGATTTTGCGAGAATCACTGGCACGCAGTCTCAACGTGTAAGTGACTTCAGCGAGTTGCAATCGAATGCGAGCACCGCGTTAAAATCTCTCCCGAGTGAGTGACTGCTACGATTTGATTTTTCGGGGGGCGTGTCTGGCGATATCGCACAGACAAAATCACACGTGAATCTAGCGCTGTGTAAGTGACCTACGCGATTTGAGAAAGAAAAAAGGCAAAATGTCGATTCTCGCAGCTAAAAGTCGCCCGTGTAAATGCGGCTTGTGAGTGACTGCCGCAATTTCATTTTTTTGGGGGCGTGTCTGACCATATCGCGCAGACAAAATCTCGCGTGAATCTTGCGCCGTGTAAGTGACTTACGCGATTTGATAAAGAAAAAAAGCAAAATGTCAATTCTTGCAGCAAAAAGTCGCCCTTGTAAATGCAGCTTACTGCAGATAATGTTGAAGCAGTGGTAAAGGCAAATGCAAACAGCGTGTTCGCAAATGTGTTCGTATTTTGTACCTACATGTAAATTTCAATAGGCTTTGGCTCAAATACCATTGAGTCTTGGAATACCATTGCCTTGTTATTATTTTTGCCGTTAAACAATTAGATAAATACACAACTCGCCGTGTTTAATATTTTAACCATGAAGGGTCGCGGAAATTTTTTGGAAGAATATAGGGGGTCATGAGCAAAAAGTTTGGGAAGCTCTGTCATAAGCCGCATTTACACGGGGCGACTTTTAGCTGCGAGAATCGACATTTTGCCTTTTTTCTTTCTCAAATCGCGTAGGTCACTTACACGGCGCTAGATTCACGTGTGATTTTGTCTGCGCGATATCGCCGGACACGCCCCCCGAAAAATCAAATCGTAGCAGTCACTCAAACGGGAGAGATTTCAACGCGGCGCTCGCATTCAATTGCAACTCGCTGAAGTCACACGTTGAGACTGCGTGCCAGTGATTCTCGCAAAATCGAGTCGGCGGAAGAGTCGCTATCGCACTGGTTTACTTACACGGTGCGAGATAGTTTCAAAGCGCTGCTTGCTGGTTTTGAATTTGCAAAAGCGAACTGCTGCAAAAGCACTTCAAATGCGCCGCTTGTAAGCTTTTGTATTTGAAGCAATCACGCTTTGGAATTTTGAAAAGAAAATGAATGAAGCCAACGCAAGCGTAAAACGAAATACGAAGAATAATATTAAGCAGCTAATGTCAAAACTTGCAATGAAAATGCAAGGTGAAAGATGAAGCAGCAAGGGCAGCGTGCTGCTCGAGCCGAATGTGTGATACGCAAATGCTATTTTGAGTTGACTTGGATGGAGCAAAGTCAAGCGGGCATTAATGCTCATAATTTATTATAAAATTCTGTCATTTACCCTTTAGGTATTGGTTTTTCTCTACCGCAACCCATCTCTGACTGTGTGTCTTGTTTGGTTATGCATAATGTTGGGTAAAACAATAAAATTTATCAATATTTTTGTGCAGTTAATTGTAAAAACACTTTTGAAATTACTTTTTCTCTAAGCATGTGTAACCGACAAATTCATATTGTTTATTTACTTAATAGTGCAGAAGTATTTTAGTATTTTATAGGAGATCTGTGCTGTCATATACTATACGAAATGCTAATGGCTAAATTTTATTTTTGTTTTTAGAAGTTTACTTTTGAGTTCTTCTGCAGTGATACCAGGCGCCTTTTGTCACTACAGAAGTACTGGCTCTTTTTCAATTAAACCAACATTCAAAAAATCCACATAGCATTCATATAATATGTGTTTTCATGTAATTTTTTTATGGAGCTACTAAACCACAGCTGTTACAAAGCACCAATATCCACAATAATAAAACAAGCAGCGCATGCATTTGCTAAACGCTAGGCAATTACAGTAAGTATAGTGCGGAGGATGAATTATTATGAACTGAGCAAAAATACGCCAATGACTTCATGTCAAAACTCATTCCTGGCGTTATTCAGATGAAAAAGCCCCATAAAACCACTTGAAATTGAGAACATGATTTCATTATAAACATCATTTTCATGAAATTAATGTTTAATCACAATATGCGGGGCAGTAGGTGTTGTGCTTCTTCACTTAACTGTGGTTATTTTAACCGCAAGAATTGCCGGTAGGCTCTAGCAATCTCGGGTCAGAAAAGAAAGCAAACGCTAACACGTTTTTAGCCGACAAAAACCAGTGGATGGTACTTGTATACAAAGTGCTGGACCCAACGAGTGAGCATAGATGTGAGCCTATCAGCCTACTCTGCCAGCACTGTCACAGAACCGATTGACCTTTTTTTGTGTTGCCCCGCTCTAGTTTTGATCCGGCCGCTCTTTCCTTTTAGTTTGCTCAGTTTGTGCGCCTCACTTTAGTTCCTGCAGCCAACGCTTTAAAAATTACGCGCTTTTTGGTAATTCCTGCACGCCTTTGTGTTTGGCCGAGTTACCTCTGTTCTGGCATTCCTTTTCATTCAAGCTGCTGGCAAACAGACGTATTTCATTTTCAAGACCGCTCGTATGGCACTCTTTAAGTTCATTATTTTCAGGCTAAATTTCAGATATCTTTTGCCATGTCTTACTGTTCCAAATTATGCATTTTGTCTGAACAATGCAGTTCAAGTTGAAGAATTTCAATTGTGGTTTGCCCAGACGGATACGGTGAAGGCTCCATATTGTAACGGAGGGCTTCTGTAACAAGCACCTCCATTTCCAAAATATATTGTCCAAATGCTATTACAGTGAACTCATAGTCTTAGCTATTCTAGGATTAAGAACAACCGAAAAAGAAGAAATGCCGAATCAAAAAAGAAACTAAATTCTGTACTGATTCAAAACAAAAGAGGTTGAATAACTTCAAGAGTATAGAGTGTTATTGCGCTTTGGGCAGGTAACAAAAAAACTTTTTGGCTCTCGTTCAAACGAAAATTAGAGCTTGCTTTTTTGCTTTCCGCAATTTTACGATGCTGCAAAAGCAGCTAAAAATGGCGTTTACAAGCAGACAGACCATTAGGTATTAACAAACATTGTCGCTATAATTGACATCAATGATTTCAAAATTTAAGAACCAATTAAGAGCAACTGATGCTCAACATTGGCAAAAAATTAAGAACAGTCAGCCTCAACTCAAAATTTACTGGTTCTGATGCAAACAGTGTACAGTGTGTACTTACGGTATTATAAAAACAAAATACAATTAAGGTACTGTTTCCTGTGGTTAATTTATCATACATTTTATTGAGGGTTAAAGCCCTGCTTGATTGGCTTCACAGTTATCAGCAATCAGCTCATGACTGCCGTATCTGCAGTAGACCAGTGCCAGCATCAACAAGAAAATTATTTCTTCTTTGTTTCAAACTAATATCAAGTAAATTTAAAATCACAATCACAATTAATTACGGTAAAAGCACTACAGACTGTTTTGTACCATGAACACAATATTTTATGAAGTAAACTTAGATAATCGCAGCCAGCGACTCGCAAAGCATTTGTGCATTGCGCTATGCCAGGGCGACTCGTAAATTGCATACGATTTGCTGTTTACACGAGCGCGACTTTGTCTTGTGACTCTCGAGACGCTGAAATCGACCTCGTGTAAGTGATCATGGGCGAGAACGATTGTTGCACCGAGTTGCGCAAAATATAATCGGCATCGCAAATCGCAGGTGTTACTTACACGGCAGCGATTCTGGTCAAACGCGATCGCGGCAAGCGAGTTTTGCCTCGTGTGAGTAACCGCTTTGCGAGAGAGATTTTCACGCATAAAAAATCGTCGAATCGCGTTGCAAAAAAGTCGCCCGTGTAAATGCGGCTTTAAATCTACAAGCGAATTATTCACGCTCAGCAAAAAAATGCTTCAAATGAGACAAAAAAATGCACATTTGTCACAGCGGCTTGCGATCGACGGTGCAAGGCTACAAACCTTTGATATTTTGACAATGTCTTTTGCTGGCATGGAGCAACAAGTTTAAAATTCGATGACTTCGATGGCACAAGAGTTATTAGAAGGTTAGCCTTTAAAATCCGATCGCCCAGATGGCGCAAGGTGGTTCACTGGATCAACCTTGATAATCGCTTTTGGTTGAATGGTGCAGTAAGAGCAGCAATAAAAGGCAAGTAGGGAGTTGTGTTTTCATTCCATCTAAACGAAAGCAACATAGCAGATGTTTGTGACTGCGACCCGCTCATCGTAGGTACTGTTTATGTCCCTGCTGATCCAACTCTATTCCAGTGTACGCAAACGATCAATCCGCACAAGCGCAGAATTGTCACCTGCCATCAGACCTATATCGAGTCTGGAAATTGGCCAGGGGAAAAAGTAAGCCGATCTGACTCTAATGGTGGATGCTGGGTTCTATTATCTCGCTGATGGCGATAGGGTGAAATGTTGATACCGCAACGGTTGCTTAAAGAATTAGGAACGGTTTGACGACTCGCGGATAGAACATTTGAAATGGTTCTCTCAGGGACATCTAGAACAACGGGATTGCTAACTAGTGTCACGTTCCGCATGACTGGTGACAGCAGGAGGGTTATTCATTGAGTTCATAAGCATTAAGCAAGATGTTGCGTTTGTGTCAGTAGTTGCTAGTCGCCAATGACACAGAAAAAAATACGCTTTAAAACTTCTTGTGGTTAGTTATAGTTGAGGTCAAACGTTTTTATAAGTTACTTTTGATCCTGTTGAGATAGGCTTATGATTAATTAGGGTAGGCCTACTTCAGTGGACAGTGTCTCCAATTTGAATATGAGACCTTTATTTTTGCTTCAAAAAAGAGCAATGCGAATCCTCTCTTACAGCAATGGAAAAACACGAACAACACCATTATTCTCAAGGCTACAAGTACTAAAGCTGCATGATATTTATAAACTTGAAATAGCTAAATTGATGCACAAAGTACACGACAAAGCATTAAACATCTGCAATGCATCAACTAATAGTTGGGCTATACAATGTTAGATAACATCCATTCACACAACACCCGAAAAAAACATAAAAAAAAAACTACTTCATGACTAGAATTTCATCAAAACAAACCCAAAAGTGTTTACAGTATAATAGACCAAAAATCTGGAATGGAATACCATTACAGCTAAAAGAGGTGAACTTCTGTAAATTCAAAAAAGCATTAAAAAGGATATTAATTAGTGCCTATTATTATTTATCATTTGGGGGGTGGGGGGAGGAAAGGTTCCTGTCAGGGTCAAGACTCTGAGCGTAAGAAGTTTGTATACTGCTGCAAATAGTCTGATTTCTGCTTTTAATTTCAATAGTTACCGGTAATGATGTTTAATCGCTAATTTTGATAGTTGACTTTGATGACTGAAATGTCTTTCGCTGTCTTAATAAATTGAATTGAACCGACCTGTCATACGTACCGGTAAATAGCCTACTCAATAGTGGTATGTGGCTAGAAACCTCTAGAGGATTTTAAAAAGTTAGTCTACCTAAGTAGTGGAGAGTGAGTCTGTTAGCAAATTACAACCTCCATTGCGCTCCTAGGTTGACACATACTGGTAGCCAGTGGTCTAACGGTATTTCCTATTGGTTAGTCTGAAGTGGAGTGATGCTATACACATTGTTGTGAAATTTTAACTGATATTTTGCTGTAAATTTTTAGATTTTTATCTTAATTCTCTTATTGGATGATATACTGTAGGCTACCTAATGCAATGGTTAACTCTTGTTGTATTCCTGAATGTAAATTTAGTAATAAATTTAGCAAGAAATCAGAACCAGTTGCACTATTCAGATTTCCACAAAAAGATATGCAGTACCAGTATTGAGGCAAAAATGAATTAAAGCAATTCCTCGCAAAAGATGGACCCTTACACAAAACCATGAGTATGTGCTCATCATTTCACTGAAGATAATTTTAAAACTAGCTCAACTGATCACAGAGAATCACACAAACAGGCTTGTTTAAGTCAAAGTCTGGAGCAAATTCGCTTGAAGCCAACTGCGGTCCCTCATATTTTTCGTTTGTTGCCTCAATATTTGTCTTCAAATTTATCTGTACCCCAACCCACAACATCAAGCACATCCTCAGCTATACTGATGAATGAAAACAGTCAAATCATTAAACACGCAAGCTACTATTTGAAAGAGAAAGCAAAAAATTTCTCGGAGTTGAAAGAAATGATAAAATCTGAATCTTTACCAAGCGGTTTTGTGTATGTGGAAGAAGGTAGCAACATTTTTTACCATTATATTAAAAGTTCTAACCAGCCACTGGATTCATCAAAACTTCTTGGTACTAGTATTATCAAGATCTTCTTACAATCCTTAATTGCATTCAGCCAGCACTATAAAGACCACTACAGAGTTTTGAATTTGCTGTCCTTTTTGCAATCTGCTTGTGATTGGTCATCTGATTTCACTGCAAGCACTCGCATTGCATTTGTGATATCGCTTCTGGTACATTACCTAACAGCATGTACACTTGATGGACAACCAGATGAGAATATGGAGTGATGGAAAGAATCAAAGATTGTTTTGATGTTCTTGCTGTGAAAACCGACAACCACGTATGCAACCTGTAAGATGTTTTCGTTGTTTGGTTTTTACTGTACATACTACATACAATATAAGTATCAAATAGAAATTGTCTGCAACTAAGTGTATTAGGCGCATATTACTTCGTTATGCCTCGACATAACATAATGAAGGAAGTACTGCCAACATTAACATCAGATATCAAGAATACTCCAGTAGTCTGAGTGGAGTAGTCAGTTTTCTGGATAGTGTATGTAAACTGTAGTGGATGTTGCTATTCAATTTCATGAAAGAAGGATATCTTCCCTACTAACTTAAGCAGTAAAACCCATTTGGGTGTTGTAAGTTTGTATTTTCATGGGTGACAGGTTTCAATGGCAAGTATGTGGTAAGCTTTGCTAAATTTTGTCATCCAGTAAATGAGCTGAACAAACCGAGTGAATGCAGATGGATTTGACTTGAAATGACATGACATGACTACAACCACAAACTTCAATACTAATACTGTACAAGAGAAGTAATGACAACCAGCTGTGTTAAGTAGCTGGTATGCAATTTGACCTTTTTTATATATTTAGGAAATTTTTTGTGGATCTCTGCCATGGTGAGCTATCCCCCAGTATAGAGCATCCATTTATCCCAGGAGAGCGTCTCTTTTTCACATTTGACTTCACGCACAACTTTAAAAATTTGTACAACATTTTATGAATAAGCAACTGATGCTCTCACCAACACTTTGTCATGAGTACATCCTTGGCAACAAATGCATTGCTCAGTTTGCCCATTTGAAGCAGCTTTATCGCATAGAAGTAGGAAAACCCCTAAAAGTTGCCCATTCATTGAAAAAAGTATCCCTCAACCAAGTAGCATTGCCCAAACATCACCTCAACATGTCCTTGGTAAGTTGAAAGTTTTGCAATATATCTGGCTGTCAGGTTACCCGTACACTAACAGCAAAACAGCTGCTATTGCATGATGACTATAGACTACGGTACAAGATTTTTCAATTGATATACGTTAGTTTATTTGATGAAAGGGAAGTGTCTGCTGATATACTCTCCTGTTCTTAATAATACTGCGACAACATCTATGTCCTTTTAATTCGATTTAGGACAAACAATACAAAACATATTGAAATTTTAATTATAGCACAAGGATTGGTGTTGTTTCACAACTCGTTTTTCTAGATGAGGTAATGTGACCAAGATAATGGTAGCCACGGTAATAGATTTGCTTTTCCGTAAATTAAAAGCATTTGCCTACGTCAAATGTTTAATTTTATAGGAGTTTTTCATGAATCATGTGTTCGCGCTTCGAGTTTTATTCAGAGGGTCATCATGAGTTTTCTGAAACTGCTCGTTACCTAAATTTTATCTCCACCATGTGGAAAATTTTATCACTCAAATCACCTTACAAAGGTATGTCTAGCTTTCAGCTTGGTAAGGATAACAACAGGGTAGAGATGCTTATGTACGTGAAGATTGGTATTGCCGAAGTGTACAGTAAGTTCGATGGTGTCTACTATCTAATCATGAATGTGATTGCTGTATTTACGGAAAACATTCATTGTTGTGCGGTAAGTAGCGCACAATTCCATGCTAGCATGTGGCGACGAATGATATAAATAGTGTAAAATGTGTTGTAAACACCCTTACTGAGTAATTATATTTTGGCTTTAGATCAAAGACAGAAAGAGGAAATGTACATGCCAATTCAACACATGCAGCATGACCACGCTGGTTTGAAATATTTGGAAGCCATCCTAATATTTCGCGAGTGAAAGCAATCCGGAAAGGCAGGGTTTACCGCAGAAACTTTTATGGCCTACATTCAATCTATGACAGCAATACCCGAGTTGGCTAAACACTTGCTCGAAAGACGTGGTTTTCAGCACTTCTTAACTGAAAAGCTGACGTCTGATTCTTTAGAAGGATGCTTTGGATGGTACCGTCTTAGTAATGGCGGTAAGTTCTTAATCTCCCTGAAACATCTGCTGCATTCAGAAAAAAGATCCGCTGCTTAAGTCTGCTGCAGCAAGATGCCTTGTTAACAGCGATTCAACAGAGTGAACTGTACAATGAGCTCTCAAATCACATTGATATGGAGGTGGACTACAATTGGCTGGAGGTAATTCTTTTCAATGTGACTTTGGAGGACATTTCCCAGGCAGATGTTGCAATATGTTACTATGTGAGCGGCTACACTGCCCGAAGAATTGACAACCAAAGAAAATGCACATCTTGAAAGAAATTATTGATTTCAAGCAATACCTCTTCGGAAGTTACTGAAAGTCTATTCGAAGATCACCAAAAGCTGTTCAAAATGGTAAACCGTGGCGGACTTGCAGAGCCAAGTTCGTTTTGCTTTGCAACTACGGTATTTGTGATGCAATTTTGCAATGCTCTTGCATCGTGTGCTAAAAATGTGAAAAAGTTGTTGACATTGAACAATTCACGGGCTGTATTTACGAACGCTTCTACTGCAATTGCGAATGCAAGCACATCCTGTGATCTTACCGATGTCAAATGCAGCTCGGACCACACAAACTTTAAGTTCATCGTTTGGACGGTTTTAATCGCTTCGCAAAGAACCAGTTAAAGAAACTCAACAGCCGCCGACCCCCAGGGAAAATCTTTAAGAAAAATCCAAAAATTGACTTTTAAAATGTCTAACTAAAGCATACTCGAAAGCTTATTTCGACTTCTTTCTAAGCTTGTTGTCAGCTATATGTTTTTAAAGCAATATGCATAGGTAGGCACAAGCCCGTTAATCGTTAATCCGTTGATCACGAAGCTAACTTTTTCATTAACTCGTTAATCCGTTAAAAAGGTTTTTCATGTTAACGGACTAAATTAACTTCCGTTAAGTTCTGTTAACTTCCGTTAACGTTTTTATCGTTAATATCTTGCACCATTCATTTATCGGTCTGGTACAAACCAGTTTGCACTGGTGGTAACACTTGTTACGTATTAGCACGTGTTTTATAGAAGAAAGCGAAGAAAGGAGCTCTTTTTTGAGGCAAATAATAAACCTGCAGCCTCATAGGTCTATTAATTATCGCTGATCACAATTTCCAAAGATTTTCCGATCGCAGCTGCGTTGTGCATTTGAACTTAATTTTATCTTGAAATTAGATTAGACTATAAAAATGTAACTTCCAAAGCACAAAAAGACCACCATAGCAATAAATATTTCCTTACAATCAGCTCAACAGCGTCAGTATGTGTTCTAGAAGCGAGTGAATAAAAAGAACTGCAAATTACGCGCAAAATGTTAACGAATTAACGGACTTTATTAACTTCCGTTAATTAAAGCTCAAAATAACGGATTGACGTTAACGGAGGTGTGAAGTTTGTTAGCGGACTAGTGGTTAATGAAGCTAACGTTTTGCATTAACTTGCCCACCTATGGCAATATGTATTTATGTTATTGCTTGGTACACTTTGAAATCAGCTGTACCGCGTTTGTTTACTATTTTCGGTTCTGTTTGCAAATGGTCTGTCAGACTAGGCCACCTCGACGGGTAGACTGTACGGCTCTGACGGAAATTAGCGTAGAGTGTCTTTCCCAAGGTCAATACAGCAAAGTACCGAACCAGTGAACAACATCTCGATGATCATATAGCGCACTACCAACTGGACAGTTGATTTCTAGTCACTAGCCTGGCTGCAATGCCTTAATATTTCCTGGAAAGGTGGCGCCAGTTATTTGACTACCTCGGGAATCGAACCTGTACTCTGCATACTCCCTCACTAAGCCCAGTAGTTTTAGTTGGGATAACTATTAATGCCATATATGTTGTCAAGAACCCATATACAGCGTATGTAATGCGTAATAAACGTCTATTTGAAAAAATTGATGTAACCCTCCATCAATTTTTTTTTCAAAATAGACGTTTATTCCTCCAACCGGCCAGTTGGTCGAGCGGTAACGCGTTCGTCTCTGGAGCGGAAGGTCTGAGGTTCAAATCTCGGGCCGGTCGAATCGGACATAGTGCTGCCAACGGCTCGCCACCGCTGCGACATTTCTTCGAAAGGAGCTGTGTTGCCCGGGCGCAATGACGCGGAGATGGGCCCCGCCAACTCGTTACACGCTTCGGCGTAATCCAGCGAGTATAATGAAAGTTTTGATGTAACCCTCCAGTTGTCATTAGCCAAACTGAGTTAGCAATCCCGTTGTTCTAGATATCCCTAAGTTTTCTCTCTGCAAATATTTGCTGGAGAACAAGGGTGTAGACTTTGCAGTAGATATTGTGAAAAGTTTTCCCAGTTTGAATAGACCGTCCGTTCCCAACCCGCCACCAGAAAACGCTCTTTAAGGTCTACAAAAACTGGTTAAAAACAGACCTCCTCCAAAACGCGACCTGTTGCTCGCCCCACTTTTGCTAGATCCCAGAGAGCTCTACAACGAAAAGACAAAGTAGAAAGGAAAATGCTACCGGGTAAGAATGTAGAGATGGCAAAATTGTTAGGCTTTAAAGAACCGAAAATTGCACAAGTTTTGACAAAAAGATTTGAAGACCGCAATGAATTCTTTGCTACCTTTTATGATTTTATGAAAAAAACTGATAGAAGAACCTGATGTGGTTTTTAAACAAAACTTGACAATGAAGCTTGCAAAAGAACTGATGGATAAAGTCAAGTGTAATAAATGCAAAAAAAGAGAAAAAATGCGTGTTGTACCTCCCATGTGCCAACATTTCCATATGTTTTTCGTGGTTTAGAAAATTGCAACTGCGGACGCTTTGTAATAACGTAATTGAGGAAAAAATCCATACGTATAGAGTATAAGACCTGACCAGATACGCCAGGACGATTGCATCAGAGTCTCAAAGCAAGTGCGAGCATTCCTACCACGTTGAACTGTAGTGCAGTAGAACCTAGAACACATGCGGATTATGTTTCGTTGTGGTGCAATCGCTTTTTTTTCTTTGTCGCCTATAAAAAGAGCTTCAAGCGATAGTTTAAAAATAACGCATTCTCACACTGGCAAAGCAGAAGAACTATATTTGGTCCTCGTTTTGGGGGAAACCCCATCCTGCCACCCCAATTTTGCTAATTTTAGTTTGTTTTTAATATCCATTCATTCAGAAAAGTTTGATCCATGTTGCTCAAACAGTTAAAAAGTTTAAAATTTTGAAGGACTCGATTGAGGGGGATCCATCAACCCGGCACCCCCGATTTTTGTTGCCCAAAACCTCTCTCTGATATCTTTAATCGCTCAAACTTTGAATACAGTGTGTTTAGCGGTTTAAAAGTAGACAACGGTAAAAGAAAAAGCAAGAAAAAAATAGCAAAACAAAAAAAAGTATTCAAGTTGGAGTAAACGAACATAACCTAACAAAAATTGGTTGATAGTGTGCTATAAAACCACACGCCATTTTTCATCAATATCAGTAATTACCGAGATATATCGATTCAAATTCGTCAACTTTTTGCCCATTTTCGGCCTGTAAAATTTTGGTCACGTGACTGGGCGCCCCTGAACTCGGCTTCGTAAGCACTCACATTATGTTCAAATTTAAACTTTGTTCAAGTTTCACATCAAGTGGTTTTTGAGGTACAGGCGAATTAATTTAAGCCCAAAATCGAGTTTTTTTATATTTTTTTGTGTCTCAATTGACGATCACGTTACCAAGAATCTCCAAAATTGGCACACCTGACGCTTTCATTAATTTTTATGTTGAGTCCAAATTTCAACTTTCTAGATTTTACTGTTTGCTAGTTATAAGCAAATCAATTCTCATCTGCCAAAAAGTCAAAAAGCAAAGGTACCACGCGCTCACGCCAAGTCTTAATTGCTGAGTAGATGGCTCACTACACTTTTATGTGAGAACTAACTGCACACAATTTTTACCAACGTAATTGCGTTGATTTAAAACCGGTTCAAATTGTCCGGTTTATACTTCAATTTGGATTCCGGATAGTTAGGAATTCGGATTCTTCTGGACTCTGTATTCTGAAATGCCCATCCCTAGCTGCGGGTAAATGACTCAATGACACGCAGAGTTTTATCACGAAGCCACCTACTTTATGCATAATTATGATCTAATTGGTTAGCGTTTTGACTCATTCAAAAGTTAGCTGTTATATTCTTCGACAAGTCGAAAGAATGTAGCAGAAATCTTGCTCCTCATTAACATGCTATATAACGCATCAATACTATGGCCTGCAAACGTCAAAAATATCACAAGCAATTTTCTGTTATCAATTTGCTTTTTCTGGAGCGTCTTTACTACCATCCGCTACGGTATTTTTATCACTTACTATAGCGAACAATCTAATTTTACAAAAAAATAATTACCAACTATTTGCGAATTAATTAGGCCGCGCCCTACGTCAAAAAAAGTTTGTGAAATATTCATGTACTCTTGTGTGAAAGGGCGAAAGTTTAAAATTTGCTTGTACGATTAGTTTAAAACAATTCCTATCCGCGAGTGTGCGTGTTTAATCAAAGTTTTATCTATTTGCTTTAAAGTTCGCAAAAAGTTTCTGGCTTATTTCTGAAAGGTGACGAAAAATTAGATAATCCCATTTTGATATATACTGTTGTTCCAATGGAACTGCGATAATAACAGATTCAGCAAATTGCATAATATTCAGAATTTTTCGCAGTCATCAAAAATTCTCCGAAAGAAATTTTAAAATTTTTCTGGTGCTCTCATTGCAAGTCCACGGAAGCAAAGATCGAGGTCTATTTGAAAAATTTGATTTTTTTCTGCAAACAAAATTATACAAAATCACGTAGAAAAATGAAGCAACAAAAAATTACAGAACAATCTCTCTGCTAAGAAGTTGCGAAAAGACCATGATCATTTCTTGGAAATAACTCAAGACCTGTTTTCAAGGAAAGACGCGGCCCTCGGGCTTGTAATGTTGTTGGAAATCTAGTGAATAGTAATATCAATGCGCAGTAGCGCTTAAAATATTAGTTATTTTCTTAATACACTCAAGGATGGAAAATAACAATTAAACTAACCGTAAATCTTTTACCAAACTCTTGTGAATATTGGCGTAGCTAATTCTTCTTAGCACACAGTATAGTATGCATTTGTAGCCCAATTAGGTAGCCATTGCACGACGTAACAAAATTGTAATGAAATACTTTTATTTTGCTCTTTATTTGCGATTTTATAGAACCTGCAAAATACTTTGAGTGGTTGTCGACAACAAAGCGCTTATGGGGACGTACAGTTGTGCACCATGCTCTATATAGTCGCACATTTGCACAATCGAAGATTTGTAGCCGCAGCAAAAATCAGTTTTGATTCGCAAATTTTAGCTTCTCAAATACTTTAGTTTGTGGTTTGGGCCCCACAACCTTGTTTGCTGTACTCTATTTGTAACATTGTGCGTTAAGCAATGAAGTACTTCGCCTACGTAGATGATAATAGACGAAAATCTGACTAATGCGAAAAATCTGCATACTGCGTTTCCGCCAGGAAGCGAAATGTACGTGAAGACCAAAATTTTAGGTTTCGGTTATAAAGGGAACAACCTTACGCTAGAAACAAAAACGACTATCAAAGAGATTTTCATTTTCAAGTTGCTGAGTGATTGTTGCATCCCAGGACAAATGTTTCCGCTGGCCCTTGTTCCTTCCCCATTGTTAAGCTACTAATATAGCCCATAGGCGTAATTGTAATTGTAATTACATTTTATTCACCAAGTTGCCTTGGCCAGGAGACAGCGAAGGGACCTTTCGGTCTTCGAGTCAAGCTGCTACCTGCCCATCTGTCTACCACACACGATGGAGGCTTCACACTGTCCTTTTTATTGCTGAACGTCAAGTAGGGAAGCTGTGAATACCAATTTTTATAGTCTTTGGTTTGACTCGACCGGGAATCGAACCCGTGTCTACCGCTTCAGTAGCAGACGCTCTATCCACTCGACCACTGATCGGTAAACCAGGTTTGTGTTTGCGGCGGCCCAAACCACAAATTATAAGTGTGCAATTAAATGACGTCTTCAACAATTTTCGATAAGAGGAACTTTTTATGGGACAAAGATACCATAGAATGGATGATCAGAAGCCAGGGCCTGCATGTGGGAACGTAACTAGGATTTTGCTAAAGGGGGAGGACTTAAACCAAAAATTGAAAAGTTTTCCGAAACTATCTAAACTGAAAGACGTAGTGAGTCAAACTAACGAACTCAAACGCCCCCAGCCGTTGATGATTTTTATAAATTTTTTGGAAAAAATAGCTATTTCAATGCCATTTGGATCACATTTCGCACATTTTTGGAGCCATTTGAATTTTTAAGATTTGAAAACTAATTGAAAAAACTATTGTTCAGTCCTCTTTTTACTTACAGGTCAAGTCCAAAACACGTTTGAAATCTTACATCTTTAAGTCAAATTTTGCAAGTGACTTCGCACAGGTGGGGGAAATCAAGGTACATTTTTGCCTCCTGCAATATTTTTAGCATTATAGGCTAAGTAATAATTCTCTCAGAGATTTTTGTAAATTTTTGTGTTTTATCATGAAATAACCAGTTTTAGGAGTACATGTCCCATGCTCTCGCAATTCAAATTCAATGGTTTGTTCATTAAGCATTTCCCCTCGCTAATTTTTGTTTTCAAAGTATTTTGTCCTGTAAAAACTGGCGAGGTGAAGGTGGTTGTTATTTAAAGTTGGTGCAATAGATGGCTACTAATCATGCCATTGCATTATACGTTCATAAAAAGGTTAGAGGAGGGCCTGAGTTGGCAACTTTTAGGACAAAATCCTGAACTTTTCCCAGTTGATACTTTGAATTGGTTGGCAAAAGTTTGCGTTGTGGGGCCCGTTGGTTTTCAATATTATTGTTAATTATTAGTGTTATATGCAAAAATGCAAATAGAAGCTGAAAAGGAAGAAATAACAAGCTTTGTTGTCATCATTTTTATCGTAGGTGGTATTTTAATTGGCTATGCCAATGAAATAGCCTACAATCAAGATTTAAGATCTGCATCAATGATAGGAATTGATACTGCAGGTAGTTTTATGCATATTTTTCTTTGCAATCGAGGACTCACCACTTCTCTGCAGTTTACAGTATTCCTGCTCAAGGGGTGGAAGGAACAAGTTGAACGATTTTTGCTCACCACTGCTACTGACTTCGAGAGCACTATGAACCAGTGACCTCAGTTCACACATATGCTGCCTTCTGCTTGTTAAGTAATCCCTCGGAAATTAACCAACAACAAATCAATATAATGTTCAATCCAATGCATTGTGCGAAAAACTATTGAATTTTTAAACCGCAGTATATGCAGTGATCCTTTCACAAACTTATTGAAGAATGAAACGGCAGGCCTAGACAAGTTTTAGTTCGGCACTATATACTTTTGACATCGTAGTACCAGAGGTGGAGTCCTGAAGGACGTCCTTGGCCTCGAGGACGTCCTCGAGGACACATTTTGAGGACCTTCGCCTTGGCCTCGAAGGTCAAGTCCTTGGCCTTGGCCTCGAAGCCTCAAGTCCTCGAAAATTGCTCTGTCCTTGGCTCGAGGACAGCACTATCTCTTGAACAGTTGAAATTTCGTTGGAAAACGACAGAAACCTCGCGGAAAATTTGCGAACACCTTTTTTGTTTTCCTCACTTGGAGCATAGGTGTAGCCAAGGGAGGGGGCAGGGGGCCCGCCCCTCCCCTCCAAATGAAATTTCTCCAAAAACGCCAATTGTTTCTTCAGTTTCGGTTTCTTTTTCGCATTTTTCGCTTACAACAGTAACTAACAACAATATTGAAGAGCATGGGCCCCGGGCCCCCTTAAGTCAATTGTAGCCAGCCAATTTAAACGTATAACCCAGAAGAAATGGAAAGTTTTTGTCTTATAAGTTGTAATCTCAGGCCCACATCTAGCCTTTTTATGAAAGTAATGCATTAATCAGGGCCGGATTTACCATAATATGACGCAGTACCAGCCAGAGGCCCCACGCTCAAATTGTAAGACTTTTCTTGGTCTTCACCTATATTTGGCAAAAAGATGTTGCAAAAATCTCGAAAGTTCCAGGGGCCCAGCACGATGTAAATTCGGCCCGACAATAACATGGTTAGTATGCGTAACCATCTATTGTACTATTTTTCAATAACAATTCAGTAATTCACCTCCAACCTGGCCGGTTTTTACTCACAAAATACTTTAGAAAAAATTAGCTATGGAAAATGCTGTTTGAACCAATCATTGAACTCTCGTTGAGGGGGCCTGACCCCCTGGCCAAACATGCACTTCTATAACTGGTTATTTTCATGATAAAACAAAAATCATTAAGGAAAATCTTGGATTGGATTATTATTAAATGCTAAACTGTTGCAAAAGACAAAGCATCTTACTTGCCCATACCAGGATCAAATGACTGACAATTAAAATTTAACTCCAAAATGCAAGATGTTAAACGTGTTTTGGACTTAAATTGCAAGGAAAAGAAGGATTAAACAATTTGATTTTTTTCAATTGGCTTTCAAATGTCAAAAATGTAGTGCTTTCAAATGGCTTTGAACACTTGCGAATCGTGATTCAATGGCATGAAAATAGCTTTTTTTTCCAAAAACTTACAACAAATCGCCCAACGGCTGGGGGCCCCACCCCAGACCCCTGTCTGTAATACGTTTGAGTTACACTAGCTTTCTCAACACATTTCCAAAGTTAGATATTAGCTCTTTTCAGCTATTAGTTTAAGCCCTCTCCCTTTGCAAATTCCTGGTTACGTGCCAATAGGCAACGATTTCAGATCTTCCATCCTACGATATCTTTGTCCCACAAAAAGTTCCTCTTTGGAAAAATTTTTGATGACGTCATTGCATGTAATTTGTGGTATAGGCCTCCCTTATCAAAAATTCTGAGTACGCCTATGAATTAAAGATCGCCAAAAAAACTTTTTTGTTTTTGAGAACACTTGCTGCTGTGTCCTTGGCCTTGGTCTCGAGCATTCCTGTCCTTGGCCTCGAGAGGGTTTGTCCTAGAAAAGGCTGTTCTTAGTCTTGACCTCGGATTTTTTGTGTCCTTGGCCTTGGCCTCGAGCCTTGTGTCCTCGACTCCACCTTTGCATAGTACAGTAGAAACTACAATCGGTGAATGGCGTTTAATCCGTAACTAAATTAGGCTACCATAAGTTTACTAAATTAAATTAGGATATGGAAACAAAGAGCTAGCGTTCGGAACACACAGTAGATCAGAAAACGCCATTAATTTATTTTTCTTAATCTATTTTATGTTCTAACGTCCTGTAGCTCATCAAACAGTTCTTCTAATTATCTGGCACCTAGCACGTAGCCATCAGGATATTTTTAGAGCGCCAAACTTAGAGGAGCAAAATCTTTTCGATCAGTTTGGTGACAGCATGGTTCTAAAAATAAAACGAATCGATTTTGCTTTGCTAATTAATTTTGCATAAGTTTTGTATTCGTTTCTAATCATTACAAAAAGTTTTAGTCATATCAAATTCGAATGGTAATACCATTCTTACCTTCCAAAAAATAGATCAGAATGCATATTGGTACCTTTTAGATAACGGGTCGGCAACTCACAGCCCGCGGGCTGGAAAATTCAACCTGCCAACAACCTCTTTACCAACTGTGAACTGCCGTCCACTTCTAAAACTTCAGGTTGAAAGCGTTGGTGTAACCAGGATTTTTGATTGGGGGCCCAAACCGCAAATCACCTGCAATGACGTCATCAGAAACTTCGAAAGAGGAATTTTTTGTAGAGGCAAGGATATCTGCGAAAAAGCGAAAAATACCATATTGGATCACTTTTCGCACGTATTCAGAGCCATTTGAAAGCCAATTGAAAAAATTAAGTAGTTCAGTCCATCTTTTGTTTGCAATTTAAATCCAAAACACGTTTAAAATCTTGCATTTTGGGGTTAAATTTTGTTAGTGATTTGGCCCAGGTAGTGGTAAAGTAAAGTGCATTGCCTCCTGCAATATCTTAGCAGTTAATAACAATCCAGTCGAATATTTTCCATAGTTATCATTGTTTTGTCATAAAATCAATCAGTTATAGGACTACATGTACGACCAGGCCTTCTCAATTCAAAAATTTGTTCAATTTTCCCTTTAATGTAGCTAATTTTTTTCAAAAGTATTTTGTTTCTTAAAAACTGGCGAGGTGGAAGTGAATTGGTATTGAAAAATGTACAATAGATAGTTACGCCTACAAACCATGTTTTTGCCCGGGCCGGATTTACATTGAGTTGGCCCCCTGACACTTTGGGGTTTTTACAATATTTTCCTACCAAATACAGGTGAAGACCAAAAAAAAGTCTTATCTGAGCTCGGGGCCCCTGGCACTGCGCCATATGTTAAATCCGTCCCTGGTTATTGCATTACGTTCACAAAAAGGTTCTAAGAGGGCCTGAGTTAGCAGCTTTAAGGATAAAAACTCTTAATTTCATTCGGGTTATACGTTTCAATTGGTTGACAATTGGTTATACGTATCAATTCAATTGGTTGACAAGCATTAAATTAAGGAATTCCGGGCTCCCTGGATCAATATTATTGTTTGGGGCCCATTTAAATTGGGGGCCATTTAAATATTATTGTAGTAACAAATACAGAATAGATTTTTAAAAAATGTTAAAACATTGCCATAGTTTTGGCCAGGCTATTATTTCTTTAACAAAAAGAAAATGTTATGGCCATTAATTTAGCAAAACTAGGCATTATTACATAAATACTTTGGCCTACTGCTGATGGTGTAACAACTCAGAAAAGTATCTTGAAGTACACTTTGATGCCAGTACCACTAGCAAAAGTAAACCCATTGTTTTCAAAAAGTAGGAGTTTGGGTTTGGTGAACTGCAATCCTGACGTAGATTTGTGTAATATTTGAGTTAGTTATTTTCTTCAAATCCGCACCCAACTTTAAAACTTCCTCGTTGTTTAATGGCAGCAAACATAAAAAACTTCTTAAAATCACCGCGGTTCTTACAGGACAACGGCAAAACCAGAAAGAAAATTCCTGTTGCAATTTACATGACACACTGCGTGAGAACTGGCTCACGTGACTGCACAATGTTTCCTAAAATGGCATGATATTCGCTGGATTACAAGTTTTAATCAAATCAGCGTTCAGCCTGCGTTTTAAAAACTGTTGTTGTACACTGAAACGGACTCTTGAGCAAAACACAAATGACTGTGGTTCAGCACAGCGCAGAGTCACTACAAAATAATCACTGATATGTTGCAAGCATAATTCAAAATTATGTTAATTGAAAGTCAAATGCAGTGGCATAACTTGTGATATGAGCTAAGAACAGAGGAAGGACAAGCTTCACTTGAAATACAGAAGTTTGTTGATGCTTTCTGCAAAATTTGCTTCTTTCAAATATTTATTGATTTTTTCAAATGGCGTGGCAAGCAGTTGGAGGCCTCTAACTCTAATGGAGCAACATTTGAGCTGCCAGAAGGGGCATAGTTTACCTACCAGTTACATTGCCAGTGGTTGAACTTTAAAGGTATGTGGTTCGATTATCATGGTACGCCTAGGGTAATTTCAATTTGCACAAGCAAAACCTGTAAATAAACTGCTGCTTCAATTGGCTTGCAACAAACACTAAAAGGTTATGGTTATGCAATGGTCTTTTTAATAGCCAAAAAAAATTCAAATCCTGTAAATATAGTTTATATTTTCAAAATTCAAAATTTTTTTAGCTTTAACAAATTTGTAAAATTTCAACCACTTACCTATAGGCTATGTCATTATTTGTAATGTACCCTAAGTTAGTACTACACAATATTCTATAAGCCTAATGCGCTTTATAAAGCACACCAGGAAAGTTTAGAAAAATGTTTCTGATGTAAGTGTAATATTCTACGGAATTTGCCTCTTATTAACTTTATCTTTTTCCCAAGTGCTTTAATAGGTTGATTTGAAAGCAATCTGAAAATAAAATCAGCGTGGGCAAATATTGATTTCTTATCAGCTAAGATTCTCCTGAGGTTTTAATTTGATTTGTGTAGCCTACATGAAATGACTTTTTAATAAACATAGTCAAATAAAATTTGCATTTATTTTTTCATCGCTAACGCCAGGTATAGCTTAAATACTTAGCAGAAATAAATGCATCAGCTAACCGATACTCAGCAGCAACAAATGAAAAATTATACTTTTCAACGAACAGTCGCTAGAGTGCGAGCGGGGACACCAACTTGTATGCTAAACGCATTGACTTTGCTAACTATGTATACAACCACTATGTTTCAACTGCAGAGAACGTTGCTATAAAAATTCAGTCGAGAGTTTTATTTGGAATAATTTTTTCTCAATTTCAGGTTCGGAATTTCTGAGCAATTTTGAGATGGAGCAAAATTTGAATGTGACTTTCAGCAAAGCCAATTTCATAGCTTTTTGGAAAAAACTTACTCTTCGATGCCAATCTCTGTAAACCTGATGCCATCATTGCAATTGCGATTTGCTGTGTCGCATAAGGTGCAACTTTCTTTCGAATAAATTTCTCCATACTGCTAATTGCATTTCTCTTTTGTGCAAAAATTATGCTAAAAAACTTTATTAGTCTTTGAAACATTTTGCCCACCTCATTTCAAACCAGACAGAGATTGTCATCAAAGTATTTTTCTCATAAAGCTAGGTCAATAATGACAAAATTCAATGACTTTGCTGAAAATCATATTCAAATTCGGGATTTTTTTTTAATTCAAGATTTTGTCAAATCAAATCTTTCCGTATACTCGCTGTACTACGCCGAAGCATGTAACGAGTTTGCGGGGCCCATCTCGTCATTGCGCCCAGACAACACAGCTTCTTTCGAAGAAATGATACAGCGGTGGCAAAACGTTGGCAAAACCGTATCCGATTTGACCGGCCCGAAATTTGAACCTCAGACCTCCAGCTCCTGAGACGAACTCAACCAATTTTAGAAATTTTTTCATTAAGGATTTGCTGACTAGAATTTTTTTTTCCATTTCGGGATTTTGTATTGTTTTGTGGCTTTGTTGCTATGGAATTTTGCCCAATTTGGGATTTGTTGTTTGGGATTTTCTCGGTAAACAGATTTATAGGGCTTCTTACTGGTTACAATTTTTGAAGATTTTCAAATGTGTGCAATCTTATTTTCTGACTTTAGACACAATGAATAATACAGTTTGACTCGCAATGCAAGACGTGGATGATATAGACCCAGCTAATGATATAAGTGCAAAAGATTTTAAGAATGTAGGTTATTACTATTCTTTTTGTTGTAAAGGCAGTCTTCAAAATTTTTCCATTTTTTCTATTCCAACCGATGGAACTCATGCTTCGTTTAGGTCGTTTAATCGATTTTATCGTAGCAGTCAGCAATTATGAACCGCATACATTGTGTCTCTGGTTCGGAGTTCTCGGTAATCCCGTTCTACCGATCTCACACGCGCATTTTCTCGTACATTTAAGATAAACTATCTCACGTGGTGTACGTGCAAATGATAGTCTCTGTCGATTAACTTGCGGTCAGAGTTAAGAGATGGATGGTCTGGGGTGGAGGAGCAGACCTTTTTTATCTTTTGATAATATTAGATGCCTCAAAGTTGATCCGACTTTAGCATTGAAACTTTCATAATTGCGCGACTATGGCCAAGATTTAAAATACGATATCGATTGCTGCACTATCGATCAATGATCAATTTTTTAGAACGTTTGCTATAGTGAAACGTTAGACTCTGGTTTTATTTCCGGCCAGGTCAAACTAAAGACAATAAAAAAAAACAGCTTTCCTGCTTTACGTTCAACAATTAGAAATAAAAGGGACAATGTGAAGCTTCCAAGGTGTATGGTAAACAATTGGGCAGGTGGCAGCTTGACTCGATGACCGTAAGGTCGCTTCATTGTTTCTAGCCAAGTCAATTTGGTGAATAAAATGTAATTACAATTGCAATGATTTAAATTACAAAATAACCACTCTAGTTTCCTGCCCGTTTGTGACGCATTTTGATTTGAGGCTATAGGCCTGAGTTTAAATTTTGGGCCGGTCAAATCGGATAATCGGCGACGGCTTGCCAACGCTGCTACATTTCTTCAAAAGGAGCTGTGTTGCTCGGCCGCAATGATGCGGAAATGGGCCCCGCAAATTTGATGAACGCTTCAGCGTAATACACACTTAGTTTCAAAGTGGCCACGCTAACATAAGTCATCCAACTACAGATTGCCACGCGGCCAGGCAGTTTATTTGCGCCTCATAAAACTTTACATTGATGACAAAAGAAAACGACTAAATCAAGCACAAAACTGGAGGTGAAGTTTCATCTAACTTTTTTGGTATTGTTCTACGGCACTACGCAGTTACCAGCGAAGTCTGCAGAAGTGCACAGCCACACAGGATTGGTGGGGTTAGTTGGTATAGAGCACGTGCACTGGAAAGGGTTGACTGTTGACGTGAACCCTGGATTGCATGCGTAGAAAAGCACGTCATTATTGAAATAACTGGTCTGGCTGGCAGATATAATCACGGCGTTGGCAAAATCTGGAAGTTCAGATGGGTCGGAAGGACATCCTAAATATTGAAATTTGATAAAATGATTTGAACCAACAAGAGCAATTAGCTTTGGCTTAAACGTAATTTAAAACTAAATTCAAAGAAAATTAGCTTTATAGTTCAGTATGATGCTTTATGCAGTATGATTCAAGAAATTGTCCTCGTGTGTGGCAGAGATGGAACCGGTCAGGATTTTCTCGACCCGACATGACCGGTAAATTTCAAAATCATCGCCGGTTGACCGGTTTCTGACCGGCCCGGTCGACCGTTTTTTTTACCGAAAGTTTTTGTTCACTGTTTTAATGTATCAAATAAAAATTTCTCAAAAGGGAGGGGGGCATGGGTGAGGTGTTAAAATTTGTGACTTTGGACGGGGGTCTCAGAAAAAAAACGCAACAAAATTTTTGTTGTTTTTTTTGCAAAAATGACTCAATTTTAAGACCTGTTTTATTAAAGTTTCGGTTTGAAAGACCTGTTTTGAGCAGCGCACAACGTGCACAAAATTAGCATAAAAACCACTGGAGGGCACAAGCTAAATTATTAAACGTTTTTTTCCATAGGTGGGCAAGTTAATGCAAAGCGTTAGCTTCGTTAATCACTAGTCCGTTAACAAACTTCACACCTCCGTAACGTTAATGCGTTATTTCCATCTTTAATTAACGGAAGTTAATAAAGTCCGTTAATTCGTTAACATTTTGCGCGTAATTTGCAGTTCTTTTTATTCACTCGCTTCTAGAACACGTATTGACGCTGTTGAGCTAATTGTAAGGAAATATTTATTGCTGTGGTAGTCCTTTTGTGTCTTGGAAGCTACATTTTACAGTCTAATCTATTTTCAAGATAAAATTAAGTTCAAATGCTCTAACGAAGCTGCGATCGGAAAATGTTTGGAAATTGTGATCAGCGATAATTAACAGATCTATGAGGCTGCAGCTTATTATTTGCCTCAAAAACGAGCTCCTTTCTGCGCTCTCTTTAAAACTCGTGTTAATACGCAACAAGTGTTACCAGTGCAAACTGATTTGTACCGGTACGATGAATGAATGGTGCAAGATATTAACGATAAAAACGTTAACGGAAGTTAACAGAACTTAACGGAAGTTAATTTAGTCTGTTAACATGAAAAAACTTTTTAACGGATTAACGAATTAATGAAAAAGTTAGCTTCGTTATTAACGGATTAACGATTCACGGACTTGTGCCCACCAATGGTTTTTTCTAATGATATACATCTCTGTGGAGCTAAAAACCTTTTCCATTACATAATGTTTTGCAATAGATCCTTTCCATACCTTCTCAAACTGTTACTGAAGCAGCCTAGTTGTTATGAACATTATTAATTTTTTTCACGGTGTTAGTGACATAATTTTTCAGTATTCTTTTTTCAGGTTGTTAGTGACATAATTTTTCAATATTCCTTTTTTTTCACGCTGTTAGTGACATAATTTTCAATATTATGTAATGTTGTTGCTCCATCATTTTAATGTTTTTGGGTATAATATTACAAGTATAGTGATGTTCGTATGTTTTTACTGTTACCTATCTTCTGCTGTTGTTTTTTTCTCATTTGTTTTTTGTTACTGCAAAGGCAGCACTGCAAGTTGTTTTGAAGAAGCTTCCCGATTTGGATGGCGAAAGGTCAACCAATAAATAAACTCATCGGTAGTATGAAGTGGTTATAAATAACCAGTACTTAAATGATAGGGGAGACGCGGGAGGACGCGTCACCCCATCGAAAGTTAGCGTCCCCCCATCGAAATTTAGGTGTCCCCCCATCGAGATTTAGGTGTCCCCCCCATCGAGATTTGAGCGCTGGATGATCAGACGAAAAAGACCAAATTCTTCACTTAATTTTGGCGAAAAACCACTTCAATTTCCGACGAAGACCTTTTTTTTTGGTGTTCATTCAATTTCGGCGATGGAATTATGTAATCTTCACTAAAGTACTTTCGCATGCCAAATGCGTTTGGTCAAGGCTGCAAAAGCGTCCCCCATGCAAAATTTTACAATTAAAGTACTGCCAATAACTATCCCGATAAACGCAACGCGTCGTTATTTTCATTGAAAACACTAACCTGTTATGACATTGGCTGGAAAACATTCGAAATATGATGTGCCCCAGCAGTTTGCAGAAATGCTGCTACTTCAGAACAAGCCTTGGCTAGTTAAATATAAAAAAATAGGAGCTATATCTTTCTTGCCCAGTGTAGAGTGTGGTAAATTTAAGTTGAAAAAAGCTTTTCAAAGAAGCAAGATTTTAGCATGTACTAAAAAATCTTTAATCAGCGCCACTTCTACTCTAGCTGATTAAAATGATGTTAAAATGCCAGGTAGCAAAAGCCTCTTCCACATGCATGCTTTATTAGAATCTAGTTACGCGACTTTAAGGTATATTATGCACTTTTTTGCTTTGTGCCGTGGCCCAAGTGGGCGGGCTGGGCACAATACTACCACCCTAAACACGTCCCTGGATGTGCATGTCTTAATGGTCACAGCTTGAAACCATTCAACAAGAGTTTTCGAAAGATGTGGTTTGTTAATACTGATTTTTTATAAAAAGTTTTATTTATAATAAAATATTTAAGTATATTTTGGTTGGTGCTGAGATGTTTTTTAGTTCCAAAAAAGGAGAATTTGACCGGTTTTTCAACCGGCTTGACCGGCCGGTCGAAGAATCTCGACCCGACCGGCAACCCGACCGGTTTCCATCTCTGGTGTGTGGTTTAAAGGATCGGGTGGGCTGCCAGAACAAGCTATGTGTGAATTCAGATGATGATGAAACACTAGCCTAGTGGAAAAGCAGATGAGTGAGTGAAGTGCTATCTCACAGCTGTGAAAAAACTAAATTCTTAATGGGGTGCATGTTTTTAAAATTAACTTTGATTTTGATTAAATTGTTTGCTACTTTTGATACTAGCGATGTTACTTAAAGCTTCAATTTCCAATGCTTTAAAAATAAGTGTGGTTGTAAATGCAAGGATAACTCCGCGCTAACGCTTCAGCGTCACTCTTTTCAATAACAGATCATGCCTGAATTGAACCATTTTATCAGCATTAATACTGTATTTTTTAAAACTTCTTTGAGCAATTTAACATTTCCACAAAATCCATCTCTCTCAAGTGAATTGGGCTAAGAGTTCAAAGAATTGAAATTTATAAAAAATATTTAAAAGGCTTAAAGAAGATCAATCCAATGGAAGACTTTTTAAAGGCTCCCGAAATTGCACTCGTTCGAGCGTATGAACTAAGCACTCAACGTCTGTCTAATCGCGCCAACACCCTTTTTGGGTTTTGTTTGCGAGGCTTGCCACCGCGACGGGCAGACTGCTCGACCTTATTATAAAATATGCGTGAAGCATCTTCCCAAGAACACCCCATATATTGCCAGTCCGCGAACCAAACCAGGAGTCAGCAACCTCTCGATCATTAGCCAGAAGCTTCACCAATTGAGTTATGGCCGCTTAAAGCTGCACTAAACGACTTATTTTAGGTATATGAGCAGAGCTTGAATATACTGCACTGCACACCTCAATGACCAAACACGATGATAATATTTAGCAAGCTCAGGCCTCCAAACGACAATCAACAAAAAACGTTTTGTGAGTAAATGAAAAAATGCAGCGGTTTGGTGAAGTGGGTGAAAAAGATTATCTCAAGCATATAGATTTTAGAGTTATGATAAATTCGAAGTTTAGAAACCATATCAGCAAATGTATTTCACCTAAAAGGAATCCTCAGTGCTAAAAATGAAAACTATAAAAACAGTGCGTGGTAAAACAACTAAAAGTATTATTTTTACCACGCAAGGTTTTCATGATTTTATTTTTTAGCACTGTTGATGCCTTTTATGTAGAATATGTTTGTGGAGCTTTGAGATCTCGTTTGCCAGATTGAAACTGTTTTCCATTTTGGAATTTATTTTATACTCATACAGTTATCGCTTGGTTTTATCAAAGTTTTAAAGTTGATCAGTTTTTACTCGCAAAAACTGATAGCATTATGAGCAGATATTTCATTCTAGACATCGTGAGCGTTCATTTCTGTGCAAAAAAATCTAAATTATTTATCAGCAGATTCTTGTTTATTTTATCCAAGAATTTAATTTTATTTTCACAATTTCAATGCAATTGCTTGAATTTATGGATTCATGTGCACAGTAACTTACTTCTTTCACATGTAGGCGCAGTCGGATTCATGTAAACCCCATTGATACCGCTGCACTGGTTCGTCGTCACGCCATTGATGAAGTACATTGTAGGATCAGTGCACATATAAGTTACCAGCGTGTCAGGTGCAATAGGACCGGTAACTGTGACACCTTGCGCAGCGATTTGCGGGAAGTTTGCAACGTTGCACACTACAACACAACATCAAGTTAATTGAAATCAATATTTTAAATATTCATTCCTTGTGCAATTAGAAACACAACTTTTTGTCCAATAATTTAATGTTATTTAGTCCAGGCCACAACTGCGAAACTGACACACATTGGATTAAAATAAATCCATTCAAAACTCGTATAACATTAGTTTTTGTTTTCCTTGCATATTAATTAAAATTTTTTATTGTTTTAAAGAACAATTTGCCGCCCACCCATTGAAAAACGGTAAATGACTAGCACAAGATTAGCAACCCCATTGTTGAAAACCATTGGTTTAAAAGATGCTTATAATAAGAAAGAGCTTACGGTCAATATGTTTTGTAAAATCGCAGATTAGTGCTCCAGCAATGTTTGTCAAACTTTTTGTGTGGACTACGACACTAATTCACATGGGCTTTAACATTTCTACACCAAAGATTTTTCGCTCTGGTATAGATTTTGAACAACAAATACAACAAATCAAGTTGTAAGATGCTTCAATGAAAGATTTGCATGCATTGATGAAAGCATTTTTGTCAGTGCAAACTGGTTGCAAACTTTTTTGAAAAAAAGCAATGTTAATCAACCGCAATCTACACCGTAGTCTTTATTTCCGGCAGCCAAAAGTTTTCACCATTATCATACGCAGTCAATTTTCTGGAAAACTTGTTTGTGCGGTGCAAATTTTGTGTCTCGCTAATTGCAAAAGTACTCGCAATTCCAAGCAAAGCACAAAACAGCGACTTCTTTAAAATGTTTAAATTATAGAGTTCCTCATACGCCAGATACACTAAATTCAGTCCAATTACGGAACATTATGCTCCCAAATCATCACAATTACATAGAAATGCAGGTTTTTCAAAAAAATTTATAAAACAGTACTTCATAATATGTATTCAATAAAAAAATAAGATTTCAATTCTCCAAGCGATACTTACAGCACTGTTGTAAATTAGCTGTAGCGGTTACCGACCACGTTCCCATGCCCGATCCAGTGTCCAAGCACGTGTTGGTTTCAGCAGTGGTTGGAATGAGACCACCGTTGCATGAATACACGAAGGAATCCCCGGCAAGGAACTGGTCAGTAAGAGCAGTGGCTGGAATGGTCACTGCGTTGGCTTGAGCGGGAACAGGTGCTTCACAAACTAAGCAAATTTATAAAAGTAGAAGTTGGGGGATACATTATGTCCAGGACAATCATAAACAAACCAATAAATGTGGATGATAATTTTCTACGATAACATTTTTCTACAAGTGGCAAATCTTATGGTTATTCACTCTAGTATTTCACTGCTAATATGAGTTATGTTACAAAAATACTCAAAAATCAACAAAACTCCTTTATGAAACACGCCAGTTTCCCTCATAAAAAAAGCAAACCGTTTGAGGGATGTCACCCCTCGTCAGTATGAACTCTCATTCACAACTGTAGGCTTCATTGGAATATCGGAGTGTTCGAGAAGCAGAAACAAAAAGCGGTGGAGCGCAAGAGCAAAAATAAGAGCAGATGAATGTGAAGTCAGCACATTGATTAAAATGTATCTTTTTAAAATCAATCAGTTTGATTTAACATCTTTTCAGTTTTGGTAATGGTTTGTTTCATCTTGCGTTTGGTTGCGCAAGTTTTGGTGAAGTTTGAGACTAGATAACGGAACTGTTTTTTGAAATTTCATCGGTATTGTTTATCTCGTAGTAAATAAGTGCGTGGGTAAGAGATAAAAAAAGTCTGAATAAGTTGCAAAAACTCAAAAAAAATTGTTTTAATGTTTGAAAAGTTGATTGGTTGTTAAGAACTTAAAAATTGTTTTGATTAAAATGTTAATGTTTTCGAAGCAGTTTTTCGTCTAACACTTCTCAAGAAGAATCGTCAGAATGGAGAGCGCAGGAAAAAGAGCGGCTATTTATAGGAAAAAGCCGAGCCGTGATTGGCCGGAAAAAGACCAATGAGAAACATCATTAGTGCACAATCTTTAAATTGTACTCGAATTCTTTTTGTCCGCATTTTAGTAAGTTTTTTGTTTTTATTTCCTTTTTTATTTTTTTTTTGTCTTATTTATCGATGAAGAAGAGATTGAAAGAGGGCGGGGTTAGAAGTTTTAATAAAAATGGCTTCAAGAGATGATAGATGGAAAAGAGTGCTGCCTTAGGCAAGAATAGAGAATCTATTGTCATCAAATTGCTGAGCACAGGCAGGATTTTGTGGAAGATGAAGTCCAATGGCTGAATCTAACCTGGCTCTCCTATTTCTATGCGTGTTTGTTGAACAAACTCCTTCCAAGTTCATCACTACCATGTATGGGAAACCCACATTCAACGGTCAATTTCTACATTGGAATTCCTTCAGTTCATAGAAACACAAAACTAACTTAATCCTGACCTTAACTCACCGGGCTCGTGCCATTGGTTCTACCGAAAAATTGCCATTTGAATTAAACAAAATCAAGTTCATTCTATTGACTACTGGATAACCGAAGCAGTTTATCATGTCGTTTATGTGGCTCAGAAGATGAAGCGATTTTTTGATCTGCTTAAATTCGGACCGGAATAATCTACGTCTATCCACGTTTATCTCTCCTTTCCATCTATCTGCTCTTGAAGCAACTTTCATCAGAACTTCTAACTCCGCCCTCTGCCGACAAAAAGAATTCATGTACAGTTTGGAAATTGTGCACTACTAACGCTTGGCTACTTACGTGTTTGGCAAGTTGTTAAAAATTTCACGCCTCCACAATTCCACGTAAGATTAGCAGGTATAGTGGTTGTGTTGCATGTACTTTTTGCAAGCTTACAAGATAGAATTGTAAAGTTGCTGACTGTAATCACAACTAAGTCGGAATCGATTTCATTCACTGTAGATTTTTTTGTGTTTGCTGCAACTTTACTTTGGTTTTCTTGAAGTAAAAACCAGGGATATCTAGAACAACGGGATTGCTAACTCGTGTCGCGCTCCGCATGACTGGTGACAACTGGAGGGTTACTCATTGAGCTCATAAGCATTAAGCAGGGTGTTGCTTTTGTGTCAGTAGTTGCTAGTCGCCAATGACACAGAAAAAAATACGCTTTGAAGCTTCTTGTGATTAGTTATAGTTGAGGTCAAGCGTTATTTATAAGTTACTTTTGAGCCTGGTAAAACATTGAAATAGGCTTATGATTAATTAGGTTAGGCCTACTTCAGTGGACAGTGCCTCCAATTCGGTTATGAGACCTTTATTTTTACTTCAAAAAAGAGCAATGCGAATCATCACTTATACAGTTATAGCAATAGAAGAACACGAAAAACACCATTTTTCTCAAGGCTACAAGTACTAAAGCTGCATGATATTTATAAACTTGAAATAGCTAAATTGATGCACAAAGTACACAATAAAGCCTTAAACATCTGCAATGCATCAACTACCAATTAGGCTATACAATGTTATATAACATCCATTCACACAACACCAGAAAAAAACATAAAAAAAAAACTACTTCATGACTAGAATTTCATCAAAACAAACCCAAAAGTGTTTACAGTATAATAGACCAAAAATCTGGAATGGAATACCATTACAGCTAAAAGAGATGAACTTCTGTAAATTCAAAAAAGAATTCAAAAGGATATTAATTAGTGCCTATAATTATTTATCATTTATGGGGTGGGAGGAGGGGAGGTTCCTGTCAGGGTCAAGACTCTGAGCGTAAGAAGTTTGTATACTGCTGTAAATAGTCTGATTTCTGCTTTTAATTTCAATTGTTACCGGTAATGATGTTTAACCGCTAATTTTGACAGTTGACTTTGATGACTGAAATGTCTTTCGCTTTCTTGATAAATTGAATTGAACCGACCTGTCATACGTACCGGTAAATAGTCTACTTAGTACTGGTATGTGGCTAGAAACCTCTACAGCATTTCAAAAAGTTAGTCTACCTAAGTAGTGGAGAGTGAGTCTGTTAGCAAATTACAACCTCCATTGCGCTCCCAGGTAGACACATACCAGTAGCCAGTGGTCTACCGATATTTCCTATTGGTTAGTCTGAAGTGGAGTGATGCTATACACATTGTTGTAAAATTTTAACTGATATTTTGCTGTAAATTTTTAGAATTTTATCTTTATTTTTTTATTGGATGATATACTGTAGGCTACCTAATGCAATGGTTAACTCTTGTTGTGTTCCTGAATGTAAATTTAGTAATAAATCTAGCAAGAAATCAGAACCAGTTGCACTATTCAGATTTCCACAAAAAGATATGCAGTACCAGTATTGAGGCAAAAATGGATTAAAGCAATTCTTCGCAAAAGCTGGACCCTTACACAAAACCATGAGTATGTGCTCATCATTTCACTGAAGATAATTTTAAAACTAGGTCAAGTGATTACAGAGAATCACACAAACAGACGTGTTCAATCCAAAGTCTGGAGCAAATTCGCTTGAAGCCAACTGCGGTCCCTCATATTTTTCGTTTGTTGCCTCAATGTTTGTCTTCAAATTCATCTGCTCCCCAACCCACAACATCAAGCACATCCTCAGCTATACTGATGAATGAAAACAGTTAAATCAATAAACACGCAAGCTACTATTTGAAAGAGAAACTAAAAAAGTTCTCGGAGTTGAGAGAAATGATAAAATCTGAATCTTTACCAAGCGGTTTTGTGTATGTGGAAGAAGGTAGCAGCATTTTTACCATTGTATCAAAAGTTCTAACCAGCCACTGGATTCACTGAAACTTCTTGGTACAATTATTATTACAGACAAGCTTGAAGTGCAAATGTTTGTTTCTTCTGCTCTACTCCCTAGATCTTCTTACAATCCTTTATTGCATTCAGCCAGCACCATAAAGACCACTACAAAGTTTTGAATTCGCTGTCCTTTTTGCAATCTGCTTGTGATTGGTCATCTGATTTCACTGCAAGCAATTGCATTGCATTGGTGATATCGCTTCTGGTACATTATGTGACAGCATGCACACTTGATGGACAACCAGATGAGAATATGGAGTGATGGAAAGAATCAAAGATTGTTTTGATGTTCTTGCTGTGAAAACCGACAACCACGTATGCAACCTGTAAGATGTTTTCGTTGTTTGATTTTTACTGTACATACAATATAAGTATGAAATAGAAATTGTCTGCAACTAAGTGTATTAGGCGCATATTACTTCATTATGCCTCGACATAGCATTATGAAGGAAGTACTGCCAACATTAACATCGGATTTCAAGAATACTCCAGTAGTCTGAGTGTAGTAGTCAGTTTTCTGGATGGTGTATGTAAACTGTAGTGGATGTTGCTATTCAATTTCATAAAAGAAGAGTATCTTCCCTACTAACTTAAGCAGTAAAACCCATTTGGGTGTTGTGAGTTTATATTTTCATGGTTGACAGGTTTCAATGGCAAGTATGTGGTAAGCTTTGCTATATTTTGTCATCCAGTAAATGAGCTGAACAAACCGAGTGAATACAGATGGATTTAACTTAAAATGGCATGACTACAACCACAAACTTCAGTACTAATACTGTACAAGAGAAGTACTGATAACCAGCTGTGTTAAAGGGGGTGAAGCATCCAGCTGGGATTATGTGCAAAAACTAAAGAATAATAATAATCTAAAACATATCTTCACCAAGTTTCGCCAGTTTACGTCTTAGCATTTCTGAGATATTTGATTTCAAAGTAAGTAGATCTCCCCATAAGTGTTGCCAGTTAAAATTTCATTTTTCTTAAACTAATGGTCATTGTAATCTTTAACATTGATTTGAAAGCTCCTGAATCCCAGACTTAAGCATGAATTAGTGTTATAACAGAAATACTTTTAAAATTAAAAATAGTATATCTCAATTCCTAGAAACTTGGCTTTCAGCTAGCAACACTGTCGGGGAGATCTCCCAACTTTGAAATGAAATATCTCAGAAACGATAAATCGTAGAAAGCTGAAATTTAGCAATAACGTGTTTTAGATGTTTCTTTAATTTTTGCTCATAACCCCAGCTGGATGCTTCATTCCCTTTAAGTAGCTGGTATGCAATTTGACCTTTTTTATATTTTAGGAAGCTTTTTGTGGATCTCTATCATGGTGAGCAATCCCTTAGTATAGAGTATCCATTTATCCCAGGAGAGCGTCTCTTTTTCACATTTGACTTCACGCACAACTTTAAGAATATGTACAACAGTTTATGAATAAGCGACTGACGCTCTCACCAACACTTTTTCATGAGTACATCCTCGGCAACAAATGCATTGCTCAGTTTGCCCATTTGAAGCAGCTTTATCGCATAGAAGAAGGAAAACCCCTAATAGTTGCCCATGCATTGAAAAAAGTATCCCTCAACCCAAGTAGCATTGCCCAAACATCACCTCAACATGTCCTTGGTAAGTTGAAAGTTTTGCAATATATCTGGCTGTCAGGTTACCAGTACAGTAACAGCAAAAAAACTGCTATAGCACGATGACTATAGACTACGGTACAAGATAATTCAAGTGATGTGCATTAGTTTATTTGATAAAAGGGAAAAATCTGCTGATATGCTCTCCTGTTCTTAATATTACTGCGACAACATTTATGTCCTTTTAATTAGAATTAGGACAAACAATACAAAACATATTGGAAAATTTTATCAGTCAAAGCACCTTACAAAGGTACGTCTAGCTTTCAGCTTGGTAAGGATAACAACAGGGTAGAGATGCTTATGTACGTGAAGATTGGTATTGCCGAAGTGTACAGTAAGTTCGATGGTGTCTACTATCTAATCATGAATGTGATTGCTGTATTTACGGAAAACACTCAATATGGTGCAGTAAGTAGCGCACAATTCCATGCTAGCATGTGGCGACGAATGATATAAATAGTGTAAAATGTGTTGTAAACACCCTTACTAAGTAATTATATTTTGGCTTTAGATCAAAGACAGAAAGAGGAAATGTACATGCAAATTCAACACATTCAGCATGACCGCCATGGTTTGAAATATTTAGAAGCCATTCTAATATTTCGCGAGTAAAAGCAATCCGGAAAGGCAGGGTTTACCGCAGAAACTTTTATGGCCTACATTCAATCTATGACAGCAATACCCGAGTTGGCTAAACACTTGCTCGAAAGACGTGGTTTTCAGTACTTCTTAACTGCAAAGCTGACGTCTGATTCTTTAGAAGGACGCTTTGGATGGTACCGTCACAGTAATGGCGGTAAGTTCTTAATCTCCGTTAAACATCTACTGCATTCAGAAAAAAATCGGCTGCTTAAGTCTGCTGCAGCAAGATACCTTGTTAACAACGATTCAACAGTGCAAAATGTACAATGAGCTCTCAAATCATATTGATATGGAAGAGGACTGCAATTGGCTGGAGGTAATTCTTTTCAATGTGACTTTGGAGGGCGTTTCCCAGGTAGATGTTGCAATATGTTACTATGTGAGCGGCTACATTGCCCGGAGAATTGACAACCAAAGAAAATGCACGTCTTGCAAGAAATTATTGATTTCAAGCAATACCTCTTCGGAAGTTACTGAAAGTCTATTCGAAGATCACCAAAAGCTGTTCAAAATGGCAAACCGTGGCGGACTTGTAGAGCCAAGTGCGTTTTGCTTTCAAACTACGGTATTTGCGATGCAATTTTGCAATGCTCTTGCATCGAATGCTAAAAATATGAAAAAGCTGTTGACATCGAACAATCCACGGGCTGTATTTACGAATGTTTCTACTGCAGTTGCGAATGCAAGCACATCCTGTGATCTTACCGATATCAAATGCAGCTCGGACCACACAAACTTTAAGTTCATTGTCCGGACGGTTTTAATCACTTCACAAGCAACCAGTTGAAGAAACTCAACAGACGCCCTATTATAAAAGACCCCCCAGGGAAAATCTGTAAGAAAAATCCAAAAATTGACTTTTAAAATGTCTAACTGAAGCATATTCGAAAGCTAATTGACTGAACTAGAAGTAACAATGTGCATGCAGTAGCGACTACTTTCTAAGCTTGTTGTCAGCTATATGTTTCTAAAGCAATATGTATTTTTATCATTGCTTGGTACACCTTGAAATCAGCTGTACCGTGTTTGACTACTATTTTCGGTTCTGTTTGCAAATGGTCTGTCAGACTAGGCCACCTCGACGGGTAGACTGTTCGGCTCTGACGGAAATTAGCGTAGAGTGTCTTTCCCAAGGTCAATACAGCAATATGCCCAGTGCAAGTACCGAACCAGTGAACAACATCTCGATGATCATATAGCGCACTACCAACTGGACAGTTGATGGCTAGTCACTAGCCTGGCTGCAATGCCTTAATTTTTCCTGGAAGGGTGGCGCCTGTTATTTGACTACCTCGGGAATCGAATCTGTACTCCTCATACTCCCTCACTAAGCCCAGTAGTTTTAGTAGGGATAGCTATTAATGCCTTATATGTTGTCAAGAACCCATATACAGCGTATGTTATGTGTAATAAACGTCTATTTGAAAAAATTGATGTAACCCTCCAAGCAGTTGTCAGTAGCCAAATTGAGTTAGCAATCCCGTTGTTATAGACATCCCTGGTAAAAACCCTGAGATATTGTTGCAAGGATTCGAACGTCATTTTCATGATATGTTGGTTTGCGCAAAACAGTTTTAACCGTCACTTTGGTGTGCCTTTTTAATCGACTGCCAAAGTAACTAGTTGATTAGGTAGCGATTAAAATAAGACAAAAGAAAATTTGCAAGAAACTACTTTATACAACAATTAATTTCGAATTTCTAGCTTTTCCGTTGTAGGTCAAAAACACAAGTATAAAAGCAATAAAATTTACTCCACAATTAGCGTTTCGGGACATTTAAAAAATATCAAATTTTCTTTAGGAGTACGAGTTGGCAGATTTCTTATGCAAAAACCATTTCGAAGATTTAAATATTGAAACTTGGTGTACCTGGTGACAGAGGAAATGCAAAACTGAGCAACCATTGATCCAACAAATTCATCACTACTTTGTAGAGAAACTGCTGTTTTTTTGAGGTGATGAATAGAATATCAAACAACATTGTCTTTATGTTAGAAAAGCAAGGTGGGTAGAGTAGCAAAAAAAAAATGCACTAGCCATATTTCAGCACTTAAAGTTTTATTTTATAAACATTTTCACTAATTCATGCATATAAACCAGGCATGGTGCGTCTATCTAAGTTCAATAAGCAACACAAAGCATTTCTGAGGTTTGGTTTGCAATTATTTCGTCAGGTCGGGCCACCGCAGGATGGACTCAATAAAGCGTTAGACATCTTCCTGCCTTGTTTTTGTTTCAATTAAGAAGCAACCTTAAATGAATTGTTTTTTTTTTGAACGTGGGGGCTGCGGACTCGGAGACCAAAAAGGTCAATTCGTTGTCTCCGTCCTGCCAAGAATTATTCATTTTCAAAGTCCCGAACTAATTTTTATCTTGTTATTTTTGACAGTGTAAATAGATTATTGATTGATTGATTGATTCTCAAGAACGTAACAACACATGATCAGGGTGGGAATCAAAGCAGCAGCCAGCGACTTTTGCTTACCCGACTCGATTTTACTGAATTAGTTTCCCGTAAAAACGCGTTATGCTTGCAACAAACTTCCTAACATTTAGGCTCTTCATTTCAAAATCTTAAGGGTTACCTGGAATTTCTGTACAAAAACTTGCATCGCATACTGTTTTAATTCCAAATGCCTCTAAATAAGTTTGACGCAATAGCAGCAAGTGCAAGGTATCATGCAATCACTTGTCTCGTAGTTGGTAATCCAAGGTCGCGGTGACTTCGTCAGCGTTAAGTCAGTGAATTAATGAACAACGGGAGTGTGTAGTTTCAAAAAATGATTCATATTCAAACTAAGGGCCACATTGCGTTCAAGCGGACGAGTTTGCTCTTTGATTGCGTAAGTTACGAAACATGGAAGCTGCTCTGGAAGCATACCTGCGCACCTTTCCCAGTGATTGCAACGTCCCACGTTGATAAATATGTTCTACTGTTGCAAACTTATGACTTGAAATACGCACTTGAAATAATGTTGTGCAGAAATGAATGCAAGATTTACGAAAATTACGAGTACTTTTAGTAGCAAACCTAAATTTTCATCAAAACGTACAGTACTTCAGAGAGCTAAAAACAGTTATGATGTCACAATAAAAGTTGAATCTGACTGCAGGAGCTGGTATTTTTTTCAATTTTATTTTTGTATCAGTCATGCGAAAAATTATATCCTACCATTACTTACCTTAAGACAATTGCTTTTAAATGGTAAGCAAAAACAAAATTATTATTGCTCAAAATGAACTTTTCTCGGCAGTGTTTAAAGCACATTACATATTTAAACGCAGTGTTGCATGCATGATTGGTGGCTACTAGTTTGCCACTGTTTTATGACAATTGAGTTTACTATGATTTCTGGCTGGTTTACAGTATAATCGATGTTATAAAAAAACATTTTATTTTCTGATTGACAGATTGTGATTGCTAAAGTGTCTCGATTGCATTGGGATCTAAAATAGTTTTGTTTTTTACATATTTTAAACATATGCATAAGTGCAATGCATACAGGATGGTAAAAGTAAAAATAATAATATACAATAATATAATTAACAGAGGTGGAGTCCTCAAGGACGTCCTTGGCTTCAAGGACGTCCTCGAGGAGACAATTTGAAGTCCTTGGCCTTGGCCTCGAAGCCTACAAGTCCTCAAAAATGTCTTGTCCTCGGCTCTAGGACAGCATTATTTTTGATTGGTTGAAAAGAAAAATAACCAGACATAAGTCAACACATTTGCTAGTCTGTCAATTCGTTGTTTCCTTTCCTTACTTGAAAAATAATACAATGTAGTAGCCAACTAAGACAAGTCATACTAAAACTGATTTTAAATGGCATTGTATGAAAGCTCAAATTGGAGAATGAGGGAGCAAAAAGATTTGAAGAATTTTTTTTATTTCTGCTAATACTTCCGGTGCAGGCGGTACACACTGTAAAGCGCTAAACCATACCGAATCACAAGAAGAAACCCGAGGGCCCAAACACCAAGCAGTAGCAATATATAGCAACCAGCACAAAATATGATTCATTTTTAGGGATGTTACTCGTATTTACGTTATTTGCAAATAAAAGAATATTACTAAGCGATCGTTTTTGGCCCTACATTGGCCCTCTTCAGGTACATCTGAAATTGCAATCATGACTTAAATGAATCGTAATCATTTGATAAACAAATTTGATAAAAAGCTAAAACATTTGCAGCAGTGCCCATGTCTACTATGCTAAATTGATATAGAAAGAAGATTCAAATTTGCAACAACTGAAATGACAACATTAGCAAATCTTATGGTTTATGGTTGCTGTATATTGCTACGCTGTGGTACAAAAAGTCGACCCTTTGCCAAAATTATAATTTTGAGTTGCTCATGCATAAACATGACCGAGCCTAATCTACGTGTGAATTCAAAACAACGCAAGTGTGTGATAATGAAATGTAATAAAGTATTATCAGGGAAAGCATATTGATATTATACCACAATAAATATGGTATAGTACATCTCGATATAACTAACCAAACGTATCTTGAAAATGTCAGTTTGTTCCGAAAATATGCTAGCGCAAAGAACTTGTTTCGAAATAAGAAAGAACAATTTTAATCACTGGCTAGCAGTCTGGGGCCAAAATCACATCCACTAAATTATTTGTGTGTTGGAAACTGCCGCTAAGCATCCCAAATAACAAACTATTGGATCACGAAAAACGCTGCATGAAAAATTATTAATAATAAATTACTGTAACTGTGAAGTAAGATATTCGTAAAACTATTATTGTTCGAATGCCTAGAGCACTTAATTAATTTTTTTATACCACGTCGTTAAGATGAAGAGGTGAAGCTCCCGCGAAAATTTGGGCAATTTTAGAAAAAAATTAATGGTTTATTAATTTTCCGTTTCTACATTTGTCAACTTTTTGAATGGGGTTTAGGGCAAATGCTTTCAATGCCTTTTTCCTTAATATGACGCTGCTGGAATCCTCAGTTTTTTTGTAATTAAATATCTTACGTTAAATTTAACAAAGTGTCTTTTGACCGGCGAAACTTTTGCGCTCATTCATTGATAAGCGTTACTGTACATGTGAGAATTATGACAAAATACAATGAAATGTAAAGAAAAGATTGGTTTAGAATTAGAGTTGGTAAATCGTGGGAATACTCAAGATTTTCTAACGTAACATTTACGGTATTTTCTTTTCAAATTGTTTTCAAAATCTAAACGTGTAGTCTTCTTTAAAGTCACAAAAATTGCTATTATTTCAAAAGAAAAAAATCTCTAAAATTATTTGACTGGGGCGTGGTGAATTTGCCCTCGCCCCGGTACCCCGTGTTTTTTCAATGCTAAACACTTATAAGCTTACAAATATACCCGATACGATACCTCAATTCATTTTAAAACATAAATTCACAGTATTTTGCTATAGTTTTAGACAACAATTATTGAAAATTCCCTGAAAAGTCATGGTTGGACCAAACAATAAGGTTTGCGTTCAGGAAACTCCTAAAAATGTGAGGATCCATAATCAGTGGACGTTTGCATCGGGGCCCTAACTAATGAAATGAAAGCTTTGAAATTGACAATTTCTACGTTTATTATAATTTAGCTATATTCCCATTCACGGATTATGGCCTTGTTTCATTACCACGTTACCGCTGCGATACGTAATCAACATCAGCTGCTTAGGTGAAAAACTTCAAAATGGTATTTAATTTTTAAAAACTACTACCTTCGAATTATCCTCAAAAAGTTAACGAAATGCAATATCTTAAGCACTTTCGCGTTTAAAAATTACGGAAAATTTACCAACCATATATTACAAAAATTGTGTCCCTGGTCCTTGGCCTAGGCCTCGACCATTCCTGTCCTTTGCCTCGAGAGGGCCTGTCCTAGAAAACTCATTCTTTAGCCTTGGCCTCGAACGTTGTGTCCTAGAATCCACCTCTGAAAATTATGCTCTAGAAGAGAGCTTTTTTTCATTTCTATCTATTCAGAGAACTGTTATCTAAATATTCTCCACACCATGTTTATACAGGAGTGCTTTATGGTTTCATTGCAATCTAAAAAGACCATAAGCGGAAGCGATTGCCATTGATTACAATTTTTTTCCGAGTTTTCACGCTAAACCGCTAATAAGAATAACAAGTTAGTGAAATTGTTAGACGTGGAATTTGATCTTTTATGCTGCTGGTAAAAGCGGTAATTAGCGGAGTGGAAATTATTAGTTTGTACTATACCGTACTAACAAAACAAGCAAAATAATTCGAGATAATGCTAATAGTGTAACAATGCAGTAACTCTTAGTTGTCTAAGGTTGTTACGTTGCTGAAAACAAGAGTTGGTTTTAACCACGGATGTGGAAGCGAAAGCGGAAGTGGCGAAAGCGGTTAATTATTTGTGGAAGCGGAAGCACTTTGATGAAACAGGTTGGAAGCGGAAGCGAAAACGGAAGCGAAAGTGTTGAAACGGAGCTGGAAGCGGAAGCAATTTTTTCAAAATCAGGCGCTTACGGGATTTTCAAACTGGCTACGAACCGTTGGGGAAAATCTAACAATAATATTATTTTTAGGCACAGAACAATATTTGCAAAATTTCCATTTTAGTCACTGCCATAATCTTTAACGTTTGTGCTGCCTTAAATTATCGTGATTAATAAAGAGCCAATAGCACACCGTCTTTGCGAGAGATCATAGGTGTGATATACGTGCTGATATACCGCCAATACTGCCACGGCATCAGAGTTTGAGGTTTCACTGTGGCCAGCAGTGGCCACAATGTGGTTATGGTAGGTTCCTTTTTAGTTTGCTGTGGCTGCTGCACGTGCTGGCAAGTGGCACTGTCAAGTAAGCGTAGTAATGTCACCTGTAGCTTATGAAACCTTGTACTTAGCCAGTAGCAGCTGTTACAAATTGAAAGTTACTAACCGGTAACTAAGAACCTGCTGTTACTGGTTAGTAGGGAAAAGGGATGATAGCGTACAGTAGAGGATACTGCAGTTTAGTTATCGGTACAAAAAATAAGCTGTGTTTGAGCCTATAGCCCTGGCAGCATTCCACTCTGGGGCAGGGTACGGCTGGCTGGTTTATATTTTCATAATTTTTCAATCTCGTTCTTCTTTATTTACTTTTTTAAGTCTCAAGGTTAGGGTTAGTTAGAGTTGGATTCAGAGATACAGTAGCTTAGAGTGTGTTAAGGATTTGAGTTTAGGTTAAATTTGAGTTAGGATTAACTAAAAACTACCGTTAGATAGGCATAAAACACAGGCGTAGCCAGCAGGGGCACGGGGACCCTGGCTCCCCCCTCCCCCCAATTGAAATCCAACCAATGATAAAAATGTGACAAAAAAAACATATTGTTTCCTCAGTTTCAGTTTCTTTCAGCATTTTTTGTGTATAACGTACACGCGTTCAACAGTATTTGAACAATGATATTGACAATCAGAGGGCCCGGGCCCCCTCATATCAATTTTTGCCGACCAATCTATAGGCGTAAACTGGGTGAAAATAAGAAATTTTGTTCTAAAAGTTGCTATCTCAGGCCCTCATGTAACCTTTTTATGATCGTAATGCTATAACCAGAGGCGGATTTACCACATGGCACAGTGCCAGGGGTCCTGCTCTCAGATGGTAAGACTTTTTTTTTGGTCTTCACCTATATTTGGCAAGAAGATTTTGCGAAATACGCAATGTAACTCCGGTACGAGCAATGACATGGTTAGTAAACGTAACTATCCATTGCACCATTTTTTAATAACAATTCACCTTGATCTTGCCAGTTTTTACGCGACAATATACTTTTGAAAAAAAATCAGCTAGGGAAAATGCTCATTGAACAAATTACTGAATTTTAATTGAGGGGGCCTGGGCCCCCTGGCCGTATATGCACTTCTACAACTGGTTATTTTCATGACAAAACAAAATTTCCAAAGAATATCTTCCAGTTGATTATTTTATGATTTACTGCTAAAATATTGCAGGAGGCAATTTAACTTACTTCCCCCTACCTGGGCCAAATCACTAACAAAATTTAACCTTAAATTGCAGGATTTTAAACGTGTTTTGGACTTAAATTGTAGTGAAAAGAGAATTGAACAAATTAATTTTTTCAATTGGCTTTCTAATGTTAAAAATCTAGTTCTTTCAAATGGCTCTGAACACGTCCGGAATGTGATCCATTGGCATTTGAAATAGCTTCTTTTCAAAAAATCGCTCAACTTCTGGGGTCTTCGCCCCAGATCCCAAAGCCTCCGGCGGCTAGGGGCTCCTCCCCAGACCTCCGTCTGTGATACGTTTGAGTTACACTAGTTCACTCACAAACGTGTACCAATTTCGGAATTTTCGCTTTTTAACTTTGGTAACTCAGGCCACTGCTTCTGGTCTTCCATTCTACGATATCTTTGTCCCACAAAAGTTCCTCTTTCGAAAATTTCGTCATTGCTTGTAATTTGTGGTTTGCCCCCCCCCCCCATAAAAAACCTGGCTACGCCTATGATACTTACCAGTAAAATACAGCCTTCCTAAATTGTATTGGATAATCAAGGGAGGCAAATTAATTCTTCTTGATTAAAAGTTGTCTTTTATTGGTCAAGATTAAAGTTCTTCGGTGCATTGGCCATGATTGCTAGATCTTGATTAGTTTGTTATGACATGCAAGGCTACTGTGTAACAAAAACTTGCTTAATTTTTTTGCACTAAATACAATTGGCTGTTTCATGCTGATTAGGGATGTGGAAGCGAAAGCGGTGGAAGCGGTTAAAATTTTGTGGAATTGGAAGCGGAAGCACTTTGATGAAAGAGACTGGAAACGGAAGCAAACTCGGAAGCGACTAATTCTATCCGGAGCTGGATGTGGAAGCAAAAAATTCCAAAGATGAGAAAGCGGAAGCGAAGTCGGAAGCACAAAAATTCAAAAGAAGCTGGAAGTGGAAGCATTACAAATTTTACTGTTTCCACATCCCTGTTTCAAACCAATGAATACTGTTAGTCGACATAGTGTTTTTCTTTTTCCCTAGCGTTTTTTCCCAATTTTTTTTTTCATTTTTTTTCCTAATTACCAAAACAAAACTTTACTTTCAGTGTCGAAATCCTGCAGCCGAAATTTGTATTATTTCTAAGAGGAGGAGCAGACTCGGCGACCGTGTCGCTTGACTAAGCAGCGTTCTTATTTTGGTCTTTTCTTCTTCTCGTCGTGCTAAATCGTGTCTTTAATGTTTGCTGAATTTGCAATATATGTGTTTGTTTTTGCTCGACAATAAACGAATAATACTACTACGTACTAGGAAAATAGCAAGCAGCAGTTCTAACTGAGGCCCTAATCTGAAATGGCCAGCTTTTTTGTCAAAATTATGTTCATTAATTTTGGTCCCATTTGCGCAAATTCCAGCCACCTGGCATTACTTTCCCAAATTGAAGACGGCAAAATGCGTAACGATGAACGGACAAGTTAAAAAATTGTGTCAGCAGCTTTGAAAAAAAAAACAACTTAAATATACAGAGGCTAATCAATAAAAGCAATTATTTTAGCAAAAAAAATCACAAGAGTAAATTGGAGGTTTAGTTTAAGATTATTGCATGGCTTCAACTGCTAAGATTTTGCTCGCAGATATTCCATTTTTAAATATGAGCCAAAACATTCTAAAATATCTTTGAAGCAAAAACTTTTTGTTTGCATATAAATTTATAAAATGTTATTAAACGCGATTGGCCACCTCTTGATTCGCAGTTGCATTGATTTGTATTGAAATGCAATTTTATGAAAAAAAGGTTTTCTTGTTTGAGAAAAACAAACACAGTGAATAAAATAAAAAAACTTGTAAATGACTAAATGTATGTTTGTAAACGCACAAAAAAACTTTGTAAATTGTAATTGCCGAAAACTAAGAAAAGTTGGGAAATATATAAGTTTTTATTGCATACCAGATGTAAGTAATTACTGTTAGTAACGAGTGTGGGCTTCAGACGCCCTAAAGTTGTGTAATATAGGGTTAAGAACATTGTAAGTGCAATAAATTTATGAATTATAAAAGGACGCTGGTACTAACTTCTTCGGCATATAGGTGTGGTAAACATAGGCGAGCAAGACCAGGCAGGATTATTAGGATCAGTTGTTACGTCACAAGTGCAACTAATTGGGGCGTTTGTTGTGGCAAAGTCGGTGCTGCACATGTAGTTAATCACGTGACCGTCGAAGTAAGGACCTCCAGTGTTTCCAGAAACAACAATTCCATTTGGTAAATCTGGGAGAGTGGTGGAACATGCTGAACAAACAAAAACAACGTTAGAAATAGACAAATTGTTAATATTGCAAAAATTGTTCATTGTGTAAATTGTTAGTATCCTATGCACCAGCGTGGGCAGTATCAGCAGCCAGGCAGAGGCATCTACTTTCTTCGGATACGAATGGCGGAAGTACATGAAGATATTAATTTAATTTAATTATTTTTTAATTAAAGTTATTAATTACAGTACATTTAAATGAATTATTGACCGGATATTAATTAATTTTAAGTCGATGTAATCTAAATTTTTTTAGCTTTTAATTATTCCTTCATTGAAATAAAACTTGCATGAAAATTTATCTGAAACACCTAGAAGATATACTGATGTATAATGTTTCACTCTGTTTTTGCAGTTTCTAAATGCATTAAATTAAGCTGAAAAACGCCTGTCCACTTCGTCAAATGCTACATGAATCAAGGTTCGGTTCCACTATACGCGACGCAAAGCGGACCACGGACTTATAAATAATGCGGAGCAACAAAAATAAGACGTCACTGATAACTTTTCAAAATTTGCAGCCTATTGTGCAAACGAAACTTTACAAACAACACCTGACGAAATTAACAGGCATCATCATCATCTTCGCAATCGCCATTAGATTGTTTCTTTTAATCGATGCAAAAACAGTCGAAGCCGATCATAATGAAGTTCAATATTACACATTTTTTTGGTACCACAATGTACAATCAAACATCGATTCAACGGGTGAATGCGGAAATGAAATTGTCCGTTACTAGAAAATATCAGTTAGTCAAAAGGACACTAATTTTACCTGGTTTAGATGCACATAAAAAAGTCTAGTTAAAATCGCGTTATTATTGCGATGCAGCAGAAACATACTGTGACGGCAAACTGAGTTTGTAACAAGCTTACAGTACATGAAATCTTAGCACAAATGTGGTATAAAATAGAGAGAGCACTGTATGACACTATAAGCGCTATAATGAACGTATAAAAGTTAGTGTGCTATGACGTATTCCTATTTATTTCAAAAAATACAAAAATTTAAAAAATTTGCAGCTCAAATCAATGTCCGTTAAATCCAACATCCGTTAAATCGAAGAGCGATGGCTTTATAATGGTCAAAATGTAGTTTTCAATTGTTTTTTTTTGTATTTAATGATTACAAATTTACAAACGATTTTAAAAACGCAGAAATGTTAACGATTTCCAGGTGTTTTGCCTAAAAATTTAAATTTAGTACACCTCTCTCGAGGTTTGTGAAGTTTATCGCAAATGCATCCCAGTGGCTTTGGTCCTGTTACCTTCTTTTTGGGCAAGATTTTTGCTTGGGCGGCACATACTTTCTTGGGGCCCACAAAAGCATCTTTTGGTAAGTCTATGCCCAAAATTCGGAGGTCAAGACCAAAAAAAAAATCTTCGTCGACAAAGCACCCGAGTGGCGTCGGTCCTGTTGCTTTCTTTTGGGGCACCGCTCTTGTTTGGGAGGGGCAAAAACAGCAAATGGAGGGAGCACGGCCCTGAAATGACCTCCATAGCGCCGGGCCTACATACATCTTTTCCTTGGAAATTTACTGCATTGGTTTTGTAGTTTCGATGTAATCTGATGATTCTTCTGTAAAAATCTGATACTTTTGAACAGCCGACGCTGGCACCATTGGCTGCTGAACAAAAATAGCATTGCTTTCGAAAAGTGGTTTAGTTTGGTCATTTTATTCAAGTACTGTGTAGTGGCTGTATAAGGCGATGTAGTATTTGCTGCTTTGTATATCAGCACTACAGTAGTTTCAGAGATAGGTTACTAAGTGTTCAGCGGTTACTTAGTAGGACATCTTCATGCAATACTTTTTCAAAGGTGGTGGTTTCTGGGAGTAAAAGATTTAGAATTTTGGAACCAACGTTTTGGTTGGAGCAAGGGTCAATTGTTGCTGATCTTTACAACTACAAAATGGGTACTAATTTTGTATAAAGTTGCTTTGCGTGAAGATTATTCACCGATTATGCTAAATCCTTTTTGTGCATCTTATAAATAATAATTTAGTTATGTGGTATTTTCAAATTCGATTTGCATTGGAATTATTTGTTTTTGTAAGATTAAACATTGTTTTTTATTTTTGTGTTGTAATCCATAATTGCAGCCTATAATACCCAGTGTTGTATACTTGCCAAATATGGTAATTAATTATGATACTCTCTGTTCTAGCACGATAATTGGCCTTTAGCAACCAGTTTTGCGTAGTTTTTGATTTGCTGCAGTTCTGTAAAAATTGCACGTTTGTAACAAGTTTTTGAGCGCCTTCCGCTCTTAATTCGCGTAATTTGCATAGAATCTAATCACGTGGTACACTCACCATACCCAGTTGCATTTTTTGGTTAGTCTTTCCTAGTTTCTCGGCAAACCTGCTAGCAGGCCATTTTAATTTTGACAAGTTTTCTTTTTATTGAGTTAAAGAGATCGGAGTCTATACAAAAGTTAATTTACTGTTAGTTTAATTTACTGCCGTTTTGCCTAAGTTACGCTACGTTCCTACTGCGATTGAGTTGTTTTATTTGAGATCCGTTTGAATTTACATTTTCAAGAACAAATATACTTTTTGGATAGAAAATTGAAAATTTTAGCACAGCAAGACAGTGATAATCCTTAGGCTCCCTCTGAATTGGAACTCCGATACTAATAGTTGTAAACTCACGACTTGAATCTGCAACACCCCCAAATTACTTTAAGATCTGACTATGATTACCATTTGACTCAAAAAACATTTCCTGTATTTTTTTTTCAAATATTTGTATGCATGGGCGATGCAGGGTTAGATATTATTTTATACGCATACCGTTATCGTTTGGTTTTATCAAAGTTTTCAAGTTGATCAGTTTTTCCTCCCAGAAACTGATTGCGTTTTGAGCAGATATTTCATTCTGGTTAAAGTGACCGTTGATTTCTTTGTAACGAATCTAAATTATTTATCAGCAAATTCTTGTTTATTTTATCCATGGATTTTTTTTCTCAAATCCAATGCAATCGCTTGGCTTAATGGATTCGTTTGCACCGCAACTTACTTCTTTCACATGAAGGCGCAGTCGGATTCACGTAAACCCCATTGGCACCGCTGCACTGGTTCGTCGTCACCCCGTTAATGAAGAAGTTTGTAGGATCAGTGCACATGTACGTTACCGGCGTGTCAGGTACAACAGGACCGGTAACTGCGACACCTGGTCCGTTGGTGATTTGTGGGAAGTTTGCAACGTTGCACACTATAACATCAACATCAAGTTAATCGAAATCAATATTTTATATATTCATACATTGTGCAATTAGAAACACAACTCTTGTCAATAAATTTAATGTTATTTCGTCCAAGTCACAAGTGCAAAACTGATACATATCGTACTAAAATACTGTAAATCAATTCAAAATATAGCATCAAAATCTGTTTTCCTTCAACATTGATTAGATTTCTTTTTGTTTTAAGGAAGAAGTTGCTGCCCCACCCATCAAAAAACGGTAAATGACTAGCACAAGAGTAGCAACCCCACAATTGAAAACCATTGGTTTTAAAGATGCTTATTATAAGAAAAAGTTTACTGTCAATATGTTTTGTAAATATTGCAGATTAGTGTTCCAACAATTTCCGTGCAACTTTTTGTGTGGGCTACGACACTAATTCATAAGGACCTTAACATTTCTACACAAAAGATGTTTCACTCTGGCATAAATTTTGAGTAACAAATACAAATCATGTTGTTAGATGCCTCAACGAAATATTCGCATGCATTGATGAAAGCATTTTTGTCGGTGCAAACTGGTTGCTAACTTTAAAAAAAAAAGCGGTGTTAACCAATATTGTAGTCTATACCGTTGTATTTTATAGCCTATGCGGTAACCCAAAGTTTTCACGATTATCGTACGCACTCAATTTTCCCAAGAAGTTGGTTGTGCGGTGCGAATTTTGTGTCTCGCTGATCGCAAAAGTATCCGGAATTCCAAGCAAAGCACCAAATAGTGACTTCTTCAAAATGTTTAAATTTTAGAGTTTCTCATACGCCACAAACACTAAATTACTGTCCAATTACACTGTACTTCCAAAACGTCAAAATTACACAAAAACACAGGCTTATCAAGCAAACCATATCACAATTCTTCATACTATGTTTTCAGTGAAACATAACATTCCAATTCTCCAAGTGATACTTACAGCACTGTTGTAAATTAGCTGTATCGGTTACCGACCATGTTCCCATAGGCGGTCCAGTGTCTGAGCAGGTGTTGGTTTCGGTAGTGGTTGGAATGAGACCAGTGTTGCAAGAATACATGAAGGAATCCCCGGCAAGGAACTGGTCAGTAAGAGCAGTGGCTGGAATGGTCACTGCGTTGGCTTGAGCGGGAACAGGTGCTTCACAAACTAAACAAAAATATAAAAGTATAGATTGAAGATACATTGTGTCCAGAAAAATCATAAAAAAACAATCAATTTGGCTGATAATTTTCTGCGATAACATTTTTCTGCAAGTGGCAAATCTTGCGATTATCCGCAATAATATTCTATTGCTAATATGAGTTATGTTACAAAAATACTCAAAAATCAACAAAACTTATTTATGAAACACGCCAGCTTCGCACACAAAAATAGCAAACCGTTTGAGGGATGTCACCCCTCGTCAGTGTAAACTCACATTCACTACTGCAGACTTCATTGCAATATCGTAGTGCTTGAGAAGCAGAAACAAAAAGCGGTGGAGCGCAAGAGCAAAAATAAGAGCAGAAGAATGTGAAGTCAGTACATTTATTAACATTTTTTTTTTTAATTCACTCAGTTTGATTCAACATGACCGAGCCTATTCTACAAGTGATTTCAGAAGAAAGCATGTGTGTGATAATGAAATGTAATAAAGTATTATCAGGGAAAGCATATTGATATTATACTTGAGTAAATATGTTAGTATATCTCGATATAACTAACCAAACGTATCTTGGGAACGTCAGTTTGTTCCGAAAATACGCTAGCGAAATAAATTTGTTTTGGGATAAGAATGAACAACTCTAATCACTGGCAAGCAGTGTGGGGGCAAAATCACATCGACTAACCAATTCGTGTGTTGGAAACTGTCGCTAAGAATCTCAAATAAACAAACTGTTGGATCACAACCAACGCTACATGAAAAATTGTTAATAATAAATTACAGTAACTGTGAAGTTAAATACTCGTGTAACTATTATTGTTCGAATGCCTAGAGCACTTAATAAATTTTTTTACTCCACGTTATTAGTATGAAGAAGCGAAGCTCCCTCAAAAATTTGGGCAATTTCAGAAAAACTTAATGGTTTACTATTTTTCCTTTTCTACATTTGTGGACTTTCTGGAGGGAGCTTAGGGCGAATGCCTCCAATGCCTTCCTCCTTAATATGACGCTGCTGGAATCCTCAGTTTTTTTGTAATTCAATAACTCCTGTTAAATTTAACAAAGTGTCTTTTGGTAGGCGAAACTTTTACGCCTATTCATTGATAAGCGTTACTGTAGATGTGAGAATTATGACAAACTACAATGAAATGTAAAGAAAACGATTGGCTTAGAATTAGAGTTGGTAAATCGTGGGAATACTCAAGATTTTCTAACGTAACATTTACGGTATTTTTCTAATTGCTTTGAAAATCTAAACGTGTGATCTTTTTTAAAGCCACAAAAATTGCTATTATTTCAAAAGAAAAAAAATCTCTAAAATTATTTGACTGGGGCGTGGTGACGTTGCGTTCGCCCCGGTACCCCGTGTTTTTTCAATGCTAAACACGTATGAGCTTACAAATATACCCGATACGGTACCTCAATTCATTTTAAAAACATAGATTCACAGTATTTTGCTACATTTTTAGACAATAATTATTAAAAAATCCGTGAAAAGAAATGGTTGGACCAAACAATATGGTTTGCGTTCAGGAAACTACTAACTTATCGACCATCACGAGCTGCATACTTGTCACGTCACATTTATTCCACTCGAATATTAGCGGTTATCAGCAAACTAAAACGAACCCGAAATGTACAAGTCTCATCTATAACAGTATGAGACATGAAAAGTTTGCAAAATTTTCACTGACGTCACACTCTGATGACGTCACAATTTCCTAATTTTGATTATATTCGTGCTCTTTCCAACTGACTATGTTCAATCAAAGCCATTACATAGTTTTAGATAGTAAATCATTTCGAACAACCTCTAACCACAGTAAACAGCAGAGGTGGAGTCCTCGAGGACACATTTTGAAGTCCTTGGCCTTGGCTTCGAAGGTCAAGTCCTTGGCCTTGGCCTCGAGGTCTCAAGTCCTCGAAAATTGGCCTGTCCTCGGCTCGAGGACAGCACTATTTTTTGAATTGTTGAAATTTTGTGGAGCGCTTGAAACATTTTTTGGAAAACGTTTTTTTGTGGAGATCGCTTGAAAAATATTTGTGAAGACCGTTTTTTTTTTTTTTTTTGGAGATCGTCAGAATAGTTTTTGTGAAGACCTTTTTTTTTTTTCGGAGAGCACTTGCGCTTGTGTCCTTGGCCTTGGCCTCGAGCATTCCTGTCCTTGGCCTCGAAAGTGTCTGTCCTCGGAAAGGCTGTCCTTGGCCTCGGATTTCTTTTTGTGTTCTTGGCCTTGGCCTCGGTCTCGAGCCTTGTGTCCTCGACTCCACCTCTGGTAAACAGGCAACTGACGTCACATGCCGATAACGTCATCATCTTGCTTTATCTTGCGCAAGTTTCATTCTACTTTAACATTATAAAAATATTCAATTGTTAGAACTAGCAAATTGATGATCCTATTGTTGCAAATATTTATCGGCAACCTTGCTGGGCGGTAAGCAGTTACAGGACAATTTTAAGATCAAAGAAGACAGAAAATATTGGATTTTGAGTGATAATTGTTTGAGCATTTTTTCTCTTTCCTTTACAGCACTAAGCTTGTAGTTTTATGAAATGAAACCAAACCAAGCAGGCATTTGTTTTTCCAACCCCAGAACTTAACTTAAAACAAGTAGACTACTGCAGGCTACAGTAAGCAATTTCCATATTTAAAACCAATGCCTTCGTTCATCTTCAGTAACTTTTATATTCCAGCAAAAAAAAACGTAATTATTCGTTTGCGTGCTATTTGGCCTAAAGGCTACCAGCGCGGAAGCCTAAGGAAGAGTCACCAGAACGGCGACTACTTAAATGCAAGCAATGCAAAAAAGTTGTCTTCCCGTAGGAATCGAACCTGCAGACTTGCAGGTAACGTCATCATCTTGCTTTATCATGCCGATAACGTCATCATCTTGCTTTATCTTGTGCAAGTTTAACAGGCAACAGATGCCACATGCCGATGACGTCATGGTCACTAATGCTTGATATAATTTACATAAATTACAAACATACATACATACATGACAAGATGTATCATACAAACATAAAACGTATCGTAGCATTTTATCAAGAAGCTTAACAATTTAAATATTGTTCAAGGCATTTTGAGGCAACTATTAACTAATACAGTGTCTTTGTAAAAACGTGCATTGCTCAGTAGAGATCATCAAATTAGTTTAACTGAGCGATGTTTTTAGACAAAATAAAAACAAAAAATTAGAAACAAAAAAAATATCTCTAATCCCTTCTAGGACCAATCCAAAAATCTTTTAAGGCAACTTCGAAAATAAATTCAAATACCCATTAAATGTGATAAAAGATAAAGTGCAAAAATATGAAAAATATTCAAACTAAAAATAACTGAAACAAACAAACAATTAACAAGAAAATATTGCAAAAGAGCGTTTTGTTTAAGCTCGTCTTCTTCATCCACTGCATCTGTTTCTTCGTTTAGCAGCTCATTTTCTGTGCTTGTAATTGACGTGTTATTGCAATTGACACAGCAGCATAGTTCCGTACAAGATACGCTGGCGCAATGGCAGGAACACTGATTTGTGTTGCAATGTGTTCTTTTGTATTTGCAAGCAAGATGTTTCATTAACTCTATGAGAGCTTGATTGCGGGTAACCTAGCGAATTGAAATTTCATTAGAAGAAATTATCCAGCCTCTTTCATGCGGAGTTGGAGCGTTCATGAATGATTCAAGCGTAGGAATTTGCATTTCAGAATACCGAATCCAGAAGGATTCTAATCTAAAACTATCCGGAATCCTAATTGAAATAAAAACCGGATAATTGGAACCGGTTCTAAATCAACGCAATAGCGTTGGTAAAAATTGATTGCAGTTAATTCTGGCATATGATTGTAGTGAATCATTTGTTCTGTAATTGGGACTTTGCGCGAGCGCGTAATATCTTTGTTTTTGTTCGCAAATTTTAGTAGATAAGGATTGACTTGCTTATAACTAGCAAACGTTAAAACCTAGAAAGTTGAACTTTAGACTCAACATTAAAATTAATAAAAGCGTAATGTGTGCCAATTTAGGGATCCTAGGTCACGTAATTGTGAATTGAGACACAAAAAATATAAATAACGGCGATTAAACCGAAGTTTGGGGTTGCCCGGTCCCGTGACCAAAATTTTTACAGGCCGAAAATGGGCAAAAAGTTAACGAATTTGAACCAATATAATTCAGTAATTACCGGTATTGCTAAAAAATGGTTTGTGATTTTTGAACCACTATCAAGCAACTTTCTTTAGGTTATGTTCGTTTACCCCAACTTGAATGCAATTCAAGTTGAAAAAAGCTTTTTAAAGCGGCAAGATTTTAGCATGTACTAAAAATCTGCAATCTAGGCCACTTCTACACTCAAGCTGATTAAAATGATGCTAAAATGCCAGGTAGCTTAAACCTCTACCTCATGCTGCATGCTTTATTATAATCTGATTATGCGATTTTAACGTATATATTTGCGCTTTTTTGCTTTGTGCTGCGGCCCCAAAAAAGGGGGGGCATGGCACAATACCCCCCCTAAACACGTCCCTGGATGTGGCTATCCTAATGGTCACAGCATATTAGCCACAACTTGAAACCATTCAACAAGTGTTTTTAAAAGGTGTGTTCTGTTGATATTGTTTTTTATAAAAAGTTTTATTCATAACAAAATATCTACATATATTTCGGTGGTGCTTAGATGTCTTTTAGTTGCAAGAAAGGAGAATTCGACCGGTGTTTCAACCGGTTTGACCAGCTGGTCGAAAAATCTCGACCTTCCGGTTAACCCAACCGGTTTCTATCTCTGAGGTAGATATTAAAAATAAACTAACCCTAACAAAAATTGAGGGTGCCTCGATGGGGGTTTACCCCCAAAATGGACCCACAAAAATTCAAACTTTTTAATCTTTTTAGCTAGACACATGAAATTTTTAAGGTAAGTCAATATGAGGGAAAGACAAAATTTGGGGGTAGCAAATTGAGAGCCCCACGAAATGGGCGCGCGAAAAATCAAACTTTTTAACCACTCACGCTAGACACATAGAATTTTTAGAGTAGGCAAATATGAAGAAAAGTTTACCCCAAATGGGGCCTTCTAAAACACAAACTTTTTAACATTTTAAGCTGAACACATGAAATGGTGGTCCAACTTCCCCATTTAAAGCAACTTGCTTCAAAATATCTTTGCATTCCTGCAACGTCCAACTTTTTCGAAAGGTGTTTCTCCAGTGCAAGCTTGACTGTGAGCAAAATAAGAACCCAACTAAGTGGTGAACGTTTAGAAGCACTCGATGTCACTCACTGTGATGAGGTACTGCTTTAATTAAGCAAATCGTTGAATACATTTTTTGAGAATATTGGTGGTGGTTGACTGACTGCTCTCTTTTTCACCAAATTAAGTTAATTTTGAACCAGAAATGGATTAGGATTTCTGGATTCGGATTTAGCTATTCGGAATAATTCTGGAATAGCCCGCTATTCGGAAATCTAAATTTCTATTCGAGCGCCATTCGGTCAATAGATGCTTGATAGTTTGCTCTGTACGTGTGCTGTAGTAGAGCATTCCGGCAGGAAGCCAGCCTGTGCTCGTTGAAAGATTTCGTACAAACTTGTAAGTAAAAGTTTCATGCCAACTGAATTTTCATGACAAGTCTTTTTTTAATAATAATTTAGTTGTGATGTTTTGACGTTTTCTGACCAGAGCTTTTATAATTAATCGATTGCGTGCTATCGTGCCTAAAGGCTACCAGCGCGGAAGCCTAAGGAAGAGTCACCAGAACGGCGACTACTTAAATGCATGCAATGCGAAAAAGTTGTTTTCCCGCAGGAATCGAACCTGCAGACTTGCAGGTCTTGCACGTTCGATTCCTGCGGGAAAACAACTTTTTCGCATTGCTTGCATTTAAGTAGTCGCCGTTCTGGTGACTCTTCCTTAGGCTTCCGCGCTGGTAGCCTTAAGGCCCGACAGCACGCAAACGATTAATTATAAAAGCTCTGGCCAGAAAACGTCAAAACATCACAACTATAAATTATTATTAACATCATAAATCAAGCATTAAGTCGCTGGGTTTAAATAGGCAAAAACTAAGCATGCGAGGAGAAGTCTTCTCTAACTCAAGTGGTAGAGCAGTGGACCGGTAATTCTAAGTCTGCAGGTTCGATTCCTACGGGAAGACAACTTTTTTGCATTGCTTGCATTTAAGTAGTCGCCGTTCTGGTGACTCTTCCTTAGGCTTCCGCGCTGGTAGCCTTTAGGCCAAATAGCACGCAAACGAATAATTACGTTTTTTTTTGCTGGAATATAAAAGTTACTGAAGATGAACGAAGGCATTGATTTTAAATATGGAAATTGCTTACTGTAGCCTGCAGTAGTCTACTTGTTTTAAGTTAAGTTCTGGGGTTGGAAAAACAAATGCCTGCTTGGTTTGGTTTTATTTCATAAAACTACAAGCTTAGTGCTGTAAAGGAAAGAGAAAAAATGCTCAAACAATTATCACTCAAAATCCAATATTTTCTGTCTTCTTTGATCTTAAAATTGTCCTGTAACTGCTAACCGCTCAGCAAGGTTGCCGATAAATATTTGCAACAATAGGATCATCAATTTGCTAGTTCTAACAATTGAATATTTTTATAATGTTAAAGTAGAATGAAACTTGCGCAAGATAAAGCAAGATGATGACGTTATCGGCATGTGACGTCAGTTGCCTGTTTACCAGAGGTGGAGTCGAGGACACAAGGCTCGAGACCGAGGCCAAGGCCAAGAACACAAAAAGAAATCCGAGGCCAAGGACAGCCTTTCCGAGGACAGACACTTTCGAGGCCAAGGACAGGAATGCTCGAGGCCAAGGCCAAGGACACAAGCGCAAGTGCTCTCCGAAAAAAAAAAAAGGTCTTCACAAAAACTATTCTGACGATCTCCAAAAAAAAAAAAAAACGGTCTTCACAAATATTTTTCAAGCGATCTCCACAAAAAAACGTTTTCCAAAAAATGTTTCAAGCGCTCCACAAAATTTCAACAATTCAAAAAATAGTGCTGTCCTCGAGCCGAGGACAGGCCAATTTTCGAGGACTTGAGACCTCGAGGCCAAGGCCAAGGACTTGACCTTCGAAGCCAAGGCCAAGGACTTCAAAATGTGTCCTCGAGGACTCCACCTCTGCTGTTTACTGTGGTTAGAGGTTGTTCGAAATGATTTACTATCTAAAACTATGTAATGGCTTTGATTGAACATAGTCAGTTGGAAAGAGCACGAATATAATCAAAATTAGGAAATTGTGACGTCATCAGAGTGTGACGTCAGTGAAAATTTTGCAAACTTTTCATGTCTCATACTGTTATAGATGAGACTTGTACATTTCGGGTTCGTTTTAGTTTGCTGATAACCGCTAATATTCGTGTGGAATAAATGTGACGTGACAAGTATGCAGCTCGTGATGGTCGATAAGTTTAAATAAAAAAATGTTGACAAAGCTCAATGAAAATTGATGACTAAGTAGTTTATTGCACATGGTTTCTTTTGACAATGTTTGAGGGTTTTGTATCAAGCAGTGAACATAAAACAATAAAAACAAATTCCATTTAAGTTTCGGCCACAATGGAGTGCATATTTCGATAACCAATGACTGATGACGTCATTATTCTATGGCATCATTGATATTTCAATTTTCTGCATGTGCCATAAACTGTAGCAGTCGACATAAGCCCGCAGGAGAAAGTTTCACCATTATTTTTACAACTCATATGCAATTTATCTTGCAAAATATATGTCACGTGATAATTTGGTGGCTTGAATTAATTGATGAATAGCAAGCGAAAATGTGGCCTAAATTCAACAAAACCCGTAAAGTTTGTAGTCAAGGACCTATGATTTCGTCTAAAATCACTTTGGTAGTGTTGCTCCGCCACGTTTCAAAATCAGAACAAACGTAACCCGTCAAAATTCGTAAAATTTTAGCTTTTTGACATATAGCTGTAGTTAATTCTATGACGCCATCGTCTGTGACGTCATAAGTTTCATTGTTTAAAGTCGGTTGGTTAACAAACTGATTTGGAAAAAGTTTGAAATTCGGGCGCTTACTAGGTAAGAAATGAGATGCAAATGAAGTACTGCAAGTAACAGATTTGGTTTTGACAGAGTAACGTAAATATGACGTCAGATGGTCACGAGGTGCCCACTTGCGCATTTGAAGAAACGTGGATTTCGATTTAGGGTTTCAAGCGCCACATTTGTTGTAAATTTCAGATTGTTCCGAAGTGGGTGCCACAAAAATCCTAAACTAAGCACTTTTTTGCTATGCGTAACAAGACCTACAGAGCAAGGAATAATGTCTGCATGATGTAAAAAGCAACAATACCAGCAAACAAATGTGCAATAATTTTAAGCAGCCTTGTTGAAAACTTTGTTGTGCTGTCCAGGGTTTTTAACAACTTTTTTTCTTCGCGCATCTGTTTTTAGTCGTGTTGGTTTCCAACGTTTTTTTGGTCGCGGCACACTTAAGGTGCTTGATTCGACTGCGGCTCATCTAGAACAGCTGCATCAAACTTTCAGCTCTGCGTTTACCTTGTTTTTTAAAAAGCTTTCTTTAAAACATTGCTACCTCAAACAAGCTATGCAAAACAAAAAAATTTAGAAATCATATTAATGTCAATTAATACTGTGCACAGTATACTCAATGAAAAACACATGCTTGTTTTTGCACACAAACTCTGAAAATTTTGGGCTTGATATCAAACAAAATTTTTTTGCGATTTAAAAGTTACGTCAGCAAAACATTATCGGGCATCAAATAACTAAAAGCTAAGCTATTCTGTCACTTTAATGTCTGTTTAGCACGTTACTGTGATAGTTAGAGATCCTTTCACGCTTTGTTTTTGATTCAGAGGATGCCGGCTACTTACTTCTTCGGCAGGTTGATTCAAAATTCACTCCTCCACAAATCCACGTAGAAAAAGCAGGAAAAGTGTTGCACGTACAAACAAGTTGACCGTCGGTGGTAGCAAAGTTGTTGGCCGCATCACACGTATAGGTGATCGTGTCGCTATTGAAGTAAGGACCGCCAGTGTTTCCACTAGTGATCATTCCATTTGTTAAAGTTGGAAGAATTGTGAAACACACTAACCAAAATAAACAATCCTGGCTTGGTCAAATGCAAAACTAAAATATTCATGTCACAGTCAAAGTAAAAATCTCAGAAAAACTAATATTCAAAACAAGTTTCAATGTTTTTGAAGTTAAAACTACTGTTTTGCTTTCTAAAATATACTTGATTGTCGAAAGGAGATCCAAAGAATCAAACTCATACCGAAAAAGTACAATATGATGATTTTGTGGAGAAAGTTCATTAATGATGAAATATGGAGTGCTTTCCAAAAAACAGTCAATAATTATTAAAAACTACTAAAATTATTTAAATTTTAATTAATAAAAACAATAACATAACAAAAATATCCATTTCGGTCTCAAAAGTCCATCGCCAGTTTGTCAAAAAATAGTCCGTTTAAAAAATAATCAGCCAGTTTCTTTTTTAAATTAGCAAAAAATCACGAATCACTCTCGTGTGTTTTATGTATTTGTATTCGTCTGGTGGTCTAATTCAAGCAGAACTTTTACAATGGGCTAAAAAGAATCTTAAAATTTGCTGACTGAAAATCAAACATATATTCATTTTTGAGGTGGCCAAAATTGTGTTCAAGCATTAAAAAACTTTATAATTTGTCAGCCAATAGCTTCAACTAAATTAATTTGTAATCACAACTCCAGATCTAAAAACAAAAACGATTGCCATATGGAACTAAGCTTTGCAAGTTAATAAATGAGTTTTGCTTTCACTTAAAATGCTTAGTTTTGTTTTGGCAATTGCTTTTGTTCTTAATTAAGGGAAAATTCTGACTGTTATTCTCCTAAAACTCCAGATATTTGAAAAACGAAACTCCCTAATCCTAGAAAAAGAACTAACATTGGCAAAACTTTGCTTGAATTCGTGTGTTCTAAATTATGGCTGGACGATTTAAATCACTTCTAGGAGTTAGAAAAATCCTTCAAAATTAAATGAGGATAAAAAAACCTGGTGTGGGGAATTATTCATAAAAGCTCAAGATAATAGAAGACAATTAGGAAAGACAGAATGTCGTTATGGACGACTTTTTCTATCCTTTTCCTAAGTGGACTTTTGCAATCATCTTAATGCTAATGTAAGAGTTTTTTTTAAACTTTAGCATTGTATTGTCGTTTTTAGAATCAATTAGAGAAAACTTAGTCTAACTGTTGACTTCGAGCAGTTGGCAGTAATGTTTGAAGGTCGTATCGATATATCTGATTTCTACTGTCATCTTTGTCTTCTACGATGATATTATAACTGCTTAGCTGCAACAGTATGATATTGTTTACTATTGATTTGTTAACAATACTGTAATCATCAGTAACCATACAGCATCTATCAAATATATTTTTTTGAAGTTTTACCCAAAATTAATCTGAAGTGAAGCTTCTAAAACGAAAAAGAACTTTTTCGATCATCCAGCTTTAATTGGTGCAGATCATGGAATAAGATATCTAGCCAAACAATATTTTTCAAGATTTTTTAAGTGTTAGAAATATTTGCAACGGGGACACCGTTTATGAAGGATTGTGAACCACTAGTCCAATAATAGCGGGTTTATCCAACCAGAAAGCGCACTGTACTGTATCTAAGCAACGTTGAAAAAGAAAGATTGCGTTATTACAGTAGTTCACATGTTTGCACCAAGTGTCATCCGATGGCACAATGTGCTTTATTTGCGAAAAAAATATTCTTTTTGTTAGAGAATTGAATAAATTATTAATTTTACTTTGATAGGTGGTGCTAAATATTTCCCCAATTGAATTGCGTTGAACGTAACTGCAAGGTTTAAATTACAGAAATTTATTCTCTTTTTAGAGTTTATTCGGTCATATGTGGCAGCAAATTGTGAATATTACTGATAGCAACTTGACCTGCTTACAACTAGTATTTGAAAATCAAGTATTTGTCTGCCGCTTATCAGTCAATCACATGATGTTCTATCAAAGAAATATAAATGCAAGACGTTTCACTTACTGATATCGCATGTAGGCGCAGGCATGTTATACATCCCATTCGTATCGCACATGTTGCTTTGAATTCCATTAACCGCACGGTTTGCACTAGTACAGAAATAAGCAACAACCGTGCCGACAGCAAGAACAGCAGGAACGGTCGCAGTGAGAGTGTCGGCATTTGGAAACGGTAAACCAGGGAACATTGTTGTGTCACAATCTGCAAAATTGCGATAGTTATTGTTGTTATGATTTGCTCCCTGGTCAAACTAAAACATGCAAGTAATCAGTGTTCGTGAAATAACTCGATCAAGTAATACTCCAAGATGGATGCGCTTTTAGAGACGTAAACTTTCAAACATGCTTTTTTTTTTTTGTATAAATATTACTTTCTTATAAAAATAAAACTGCCCATATTTATGCTCAAATCTGAGTTTTAACAACAGAAAAAACAACAACAAAGAATCGAGAAAACATAAATTATTACGAAAGCATAGGTTTTTTTGCGGTATGTAAAAAAGGTGGGCCCAAACACGGACCGGGATAGCGATCAGTCTCTTCCTCTGAGAGCAGTATTCTAACAGCTATCTTGAATCCTCACAAATCATCAGCTTTCATCAGTTAATGTTCGTCGTTCGGAGTCACAACTGAATTGTTTCCAAAAAAGCTTTCGCTCGTTGTATGTACAAAAATGTTTGAAAGTAGGTAGTGTTGATGAAGTTTGTTGAAGTTGATGAAGTTGAGAAAGTGGAAGTTTGCGACAGTGTTGATGAAGAACTTACTGCAGGTAGGTAAATTAGCTGTGGAGGTAACCGACCACGTTCCCGTGACTGAGCACGTGTTGGTGTCAGGGGTGTCTGGGAGGAGAGCGCCGTTGCACGAGTACATGAAGGAATCCCCCGCAAGAAACTGGTCAGTTAGGGCAGTGGCTGGAATGGTTACGGCGTTGGGTTGAGCGGCAACAGGCATTGCACAAACTAAACACAAACAAATTTATAACATTTTAAAATTAAGTACGTTTTAAAGTTTTATTTGAGGTAAAAAAAAATTAAATGGTATTAAAGGATCGGCGAAATATTATAATCGTTTTTTTTAAAGATCTTTATCCTTAAAAAAGTTGTTTTTGCGCGTTTGATAATTTTTCTGGGTGAGTCTCAAACGCTGCATTATCCGTCAGTGGACTTAGGTAATGCCTCAAAGAATAAAAGTCGCTACTTATCAAACCAGGTGGCCGTCACAGTCATGCGGTATCATTCACAAGGTGGTTATCATTCACTTTGGTGAGCTTTTTAAATCCACTGCCAAAGATATTAGTCAATTAGGCAGCGATTAAAAAACACGACAAAATAAAATTTACAAGAAACTATTTCATAAAACAATTAATTTCGACTTTTTAGCTTTTCCGTTGTTGGTTAAAAACACAAGTATAAGAGCATTAAAATTTATTCAAAATATAGCGTTTCGGTAAATATAAAAAATCAAATTTGCTCCAGGAGTACAGCTGGCAGATATTTTATGCAAAACCAATTCCCAGACTTGAACAACGGCGATTAGCGAGCAACTTGGAATTCAGGATGTTTGGAAACGATCATTACCAAACTGCTAATTGTTTTTTGTTTGTAAAGAGCACGACATAAATAAAATTTGCGATGAATGTTTCTGTAGTCCTCTTCAGCAGACGCCACTGCCAACAGATGCATTATTTGATGCAAAAAGTCGGGTTTCATTGCAGCACTTGCCACAACACTTTTCAATATTGCAATTTAAAATTCTTGTCAGCAAAAAAATTCCGGGCATCAAGTAACTACTAGCTATTATGTTATATTAATGTCAGTTTAACAGGTTAGCGAGATAATTATAGGTCGCTTTACGCTTTGTATTTAATTCAAAGGATGCCGGCAACTTACTTCTTCGGCAGGTTGTTGCGAAATTCACGCCTCCACACGTCCACACAGGATTAGCAGCATTAGAAGTGTCGCACGTGCAAACAAGTGGACCGTCGGTGGTAGCAAAGTTGGCATCGCACGCATAGGTGATCATGTGGTTATTGAAGTAAGGAGCGCCAGTGTTTCCACCAGTGATCATTCCGTTCGTTAATGTTGGAAAAGTTGTGGGGCACACTAACCAAAATAAACAATCGTGGCATGTTCAAAAGCAAAACTAAAATAATCATGTCACAGTCAAAGTAAACATCATAAAAAAATTAACAGTTAAAACAAGGTTCAATATTTTTGAAGTTAAAATTACTGCTAATCAATGATACGTTTACTTTCTTAATATACATGATTGTTGAAAGAAGATCCAAAGAATCTAATCCAGATCGAAAAAGTGCACCATGACGGTTTTGTGGAAACGGTTTATTAATGATGAATAACAAAGTGCATCCCAAAAATCAGTCAATAATTATTAAAACTACTAAAATTATTTACAATTTAATTCATATAAGTGATAAAATAACAAAAGTCGACATCGGTCTTAAAAGTCCATCGTCAGTATGTCAAAAAATAGTCCGTTCAAAAAATTAATTAGCCAGATTTTTTTTGAATTAGCAAAGAATCACGAATCACTACCCTGTGTTTTATGTACTTGTATTCGCCTGGTTGTCTAATACAAGCAAAACTTTTTCGAGGACTGGAAAAAACTCTTAAAATTTGTTGACTGAAAATCGAAAATATATTCATTCTTGAGGTGGCCAAAATTGCGTTCAAACACTAAAAAACTTTATTATTCATCAACCACTAACTTCAACTAAATTAATTTATAATCACAACTCCAGATCTAAGAGCAAAAACGATTGACATATGGATATAAGCGTAGCAGCTTATTAAATGGGTTTTGCTATCTCTTAAAATTCTTTACTTCTATTTTGGCAATTGCTTTTGCTCTTAAATTAAGCGGAAATCCCGGCTGTTATTCTCCTACAACTTCAGATATTTGAAAAAAACACTCCCTAATTTTAGAAAAAAAACTAACATTGGCAAAACTTTGCGTAAATTCGTGTGTTTTAAATTATGACAGGATGCTTTAAATCGCCCTTAGGAGATACAAAAATCCTTCAAATTAAAAGAGGGGTAGGAAAAACTTGTGTTAGGAATTATTCATATATGCTCAAGATAATTGGATTACGAGAAAAAGAATGTTGTTATGGACGATTATTTTTATCTTTTTTTCCTACCAGACTTTTGCAATTATCTTGATTATAATGTAAGCGTTCTTTTTTTTTAATTTTAGCATTGCATTGTCGATTTTAGAATCAATTTATAAGTTAAAATTTTGTGTAAATGTTTGCTAGGAGCAGTGGGCAGTGGTCTTTGAAGACAGTATCAAAATTTCTGATTTTTACTGTTCTCTTTGTGTTCAAAGATGATGTTATAACTGCATAGCTGCAGCACAATGATATATTGTTTATCATTTATTAGTTAACAATACTGCAATTATCAATAACCAGGGCTGCCATAACGTCCTTATTTCTAAGATTTGTCTTTATTTTGATGTACTGTGTCTTAAGCCGCATTCACACGGGCGACTTTTTTGCGTGCGATTTTTTGATAAAAATGGATGTAGCAAAGTTGCATCTATTCAATAATAGTTCTCATTGTGATGAAAGTTATCTTTCTGCTGAAAATGACTGTCTCAAGTTGTTTCCATTCCGATAGTGATATTCTAAACCTTTTTAAAACAAAATCGGAACTGATCTCACTGCGATTTTTTATCGCAGCACCGATTCTCTTCTATAGTTTTCAATTATAACAATATTGGTATGAAACCAACTTAAGACAATTACTTTCATCAGTAAGGTCCCAATTATCATGATCAAAACCGCCGTTGAGTAAATGCAACTTTGCCAGATCCATTTTTATCAAAAAATCGCACGCATTACGTCACCCGTGTAAATGCGGCTTTAGATTTTATTTTAGTCTTAGTTTTCCAAGAAATGTTCTTCATTTGATTTGTGTCCTTAATTTTTGTATTATTTTAGGAGTAGAGGTTTTAGTACCGGGCTAGTTAACTTGAATAATCAGTCAGGAATAACTTACAGAATTAGTAATCTCTAGCAAAAGATCAAAAAGTGCACAGTTCCCAGTCGAAGACCTTTGTTTCTTTTTTTGGTCATTGCCATATTGGCAGCAAAAGTGCCTAATTATCTGGCGAAGACCATTTTTTCTGTTTTTTGGTCATCGGGTCTAAAATACCAAATTTTCAGGCGTAGACCTTTGTTCTTGGTCCGCTGGAATGGTGGAGGCCAGCGGGAATAGACCACGGGACGAAAAGGTTGCGGACCCCTGTCCTTATTTTTGGGTTCATGTCGATGGCAGCCCTGTCAATAACCATACTGCACCTAACAAATTATTGCAAGTAAATCCCTTTTTTATGTTCGGAAACTACAAAAAGTTGCGGTCAATATCCGATCAAAACAAAATGATTTACTGAAATCAATTAGTGAATCACCAGCAGCAAAGCAAACACTGTAACTAAAAAAGAGTTACTCAAGAGGATTCCCTGCCCCTTTGAGGACCACGAAGCTGTTTTCGAGAAGCCGCGAGAAGCTCATAGCGTTGTAGCCGCTCGCTGGAGCTAGCCGCGATGAACAAGAACGGCTTTCATCATCTATTTTTTCTTTGGAGTTTTACCCAAAATTAATCCAAAGTGAGGCTACTAGAACGAAAAAAAAAACTTTTTCGATCTTAGCTCTTTAATTGCTACAGATCATGGAACAAGGTATTTTAGCAAACAATTTTTTCGAGCTTTTTTAAGTGTTAGAAGTATTTGCAACGGGGACACCGTTTATGAAGAATTGAGAACCACTAATCCAAGAATAGCGGGTTTATCCAACCCGAAAGCGCACTGTACTGTATCTAAGCAACGTTGAAAAAGAAAGATGGCGTTATTGGTTGACATAGATGAACAAAATGTCATCCGATAACATAATGTGCTTTATTTGCAAATATAATATTCTGTTTATTAGAGAACTGAATAAATTATAAATTTTACTTTGATAGGCGGTGCTAACTATTTCCCCAATTGAATTGCATTGAACGTAACTGCAAAGTTTAATACAGAAATTTCGTTTTTGAATTTATTCGGTCATAGGCACATCAAATTGTGAATATTACTGATAGCAACTTGACCTGCTTACAACTAGTATTTGAAAATTAAGTATTTATCTGCTACTTATCAGACAATCACATAATGTTCCATCAAAACAATATAAATGCAAGACGTTTCACTTACTGATATCGCATGTAGGCGCAGGCATGATATACATCCCATTCATATCGCACATGTTGCTTTGAATTCCATTAACCGCACGGTTTGCATCAGTACACGAATAAGCAACAAACGTGCCGACAGCAAGAACAGCAGGAACGGTCGCAGTGAGAGTGTCGGCATTTGGAAACGGTAAACCAGGGAACATTGTTGTGTCACAATCTGCAAAATTGCGATAGTTATTGTTGTTATGATTTGCTCCCTGGTCAAACTATAAAAATAAAACTGCCCCTCCTTATGCTCAAATCTGAGTTTTCAACAAACCAGAAAAAAACAACAACAAATAATCGAGAAAGCATAAACTAAGCCTATACCAAAAGCACAAGTTTGTTTGCGGTACGCAAAAAAAAAGTGGGACCAAAAACAGGAGGGGCTAGCGATCAGTCTCTCCTTTTAAGAGCAGTATTCTGACGACTATCTTTAATCCTCACAAATCATCACCTTTTATCAGTTAAAATAATGTCGTTCGGAGTCACAACTGAAATGCTTCCAAAAAAAAAAAGCTTTTGCTCGTCGTATATGCAAAAATGTTTGAAAGTAGGGAGCTGTTAATGAAATGTCGTTTTCTCAATATTAGCTTCCCATCTTAAACTATAAAATCTGCTACCGATCATAGTGCAGGAAGAAAGGACTTGCCGAGTGAACGTATCTACAAATTCTTTCTCGGAGCTTAAGTTAAGCATATTGTTCGTGGTGATCCCTGGCAAGCTGATGGACAGCAAGCGAATGCTAAGAAACCGAAACGCAACCTCAAAAGTGAAATTGAAAGTAGGTTTTGTAAAAACTCTCTAATTTGCAGTGACAAATTTAGTCAGTCACCAGATATCACTTCTGAAAAAGCTCAGTGTTGTTTCGCAGGAGCTTCTCTGTCTCCAAAGCACGGAGGGCTGTACTACTGTAAAATAACCATTGAAGTTGTCCAACGCTTAACTATTTTGCTTTAAGTGTCATCAACTTTAATAGGCGAGACACTTTCTTTCATCCAAAATAATTTTCAGTCATTGTTTTTAAACAAATTTACTTTTTCATTACAGTATATTAAAAAGTAAATCGAAATGCAGTATAATTTGCTTAATTCATCATCTCCTAATTTTCCACAATTTTGTTGGTCCCAGAAAACATTTGCGGAGAAAAACATGACAGTAAACGGAGAAACCTGGTAATCTGTCCCCATTTCTCTGAAACTTGCTGCAAAGATGATTTGAGTTCTTTCCACCACTTAGGGCAGAAATGAGTAGGGTACAGGAAGGACGAGATTTAGCAAGACGATAAACGGTAAAATGATTATCACCACAAAATCGTCTCAATTTAAATGTAAACAGGACCTCAACAACATAAAAGTTACGCACCGTACTATTCATTTTCCCAGCTGATTTTTCTATGGTTGAAGCTTCAATCTGGGTTTCAGTTGCTTTGATTTCAGGCTTTATAGTACAGTGATTTATGTTTACATTTTGTTTATTTGTGTGGCTGTCCCACATTCCCAACATAAGATGTCCCACATTTTCCAAATTTACATTTCATACCCACTTTTACGAAGAAAATATTCACAAAATTTCTAAACGCAAACAAGATCTTTGTAAAGCACTTGATTCAATAGCATAAGGATGGAACAAAAAATGCAAAGGTTGAAAGTGGAAGTTTGCAACAGTGTTGATGAAGAACTTACTGCAGGTAGGTAAAGTAGCTGTTGCGGTAACCGACCACGTTCCCGTGCCTGAGCACGTGTTGGTTTCAGGAGTGTCTGGGAGGAGGGCGCCGTTGCACGAGTACATGAAGGTATCCCCGGCAAGAAACTGGTCAGTTAGAGCAGTGGCTGGAATGGTTACGGCGTTGGCTTGAGCGGCAACAGGCATTGCACAAACTAAACACAAAACACTACTCGTACACAAAATTATAACATTTTAAAACTAATTATGTTTTAAAGTTTTATTTGAGCTAAAAAAAAAATTAAATGGTATTAAAGGATCGGCGAAATATTATAATCGTATTTTTTTTTTACGGATCTTTGTCCTTAAAAAAGTTGTTTTTGTGCGCTTGATATTTTTTCTGGGTGAGTCTCAAACGCTGCATTATCCGTCGGTGGAATTAGGTGATGGCTCAAAGAATAAAAGTCGCTACTTATCAAACCAGGTGGCCGTCACAGTCATGCGGTATCATTCTCAAGGTGGTTATCATTCACTTTGGTGAGCTTTTTAAATCCACTGCCAAAGATATTAGTCAATTAGGCAGCGATTAAAACACGACAAATATAAACTTACAAAAAACTATTTCATAAAACAATTAATTTCGACTTTTTAGCTTTTCCGTGGTTGGTAAAAATACAAGTATAAGATCAGTAAAATTTATTCAAAAATTAGCGTTTCGGTAAATGTAAAAAAATCAAATTTGCTTCAGGAGTACAGCTGGCAGATTTTCTATGCAAAACCAATTCCCAGACTTGAAGAATGGAAAATTAGTATGTCTTGGGTCAGAGGAAGAACAAAAGTGAGCAATCACTAATTCGACAAAATCATCACTAAGCTGTAATAAAAATGTTCTTTTTTTTTTAAGGAATAAATAAAATACCAAACAAATTTTTTTTGTTACAAAAGCAAGAGAGGTAGAGTGGCAAAAAAAAGATGCATTAGCGTATTTCAGCACTTGAAGTTTTATTTCAAAAAGATTGTTCACTCATCTAAGCATATCAACCAAGCACGGGGCGTCTATCCAAGTTCAATGAGTAACGCAAAGCACATCTGAGGGTTTCTTTGCAATTATTTTGTGAGCCAGGGTTACTTCAGCATGGCCTCAATGAAGCGTTAAGTATCTTTCTCGACGATGCAACCTCGTATGACCAGGTTGGGAATCAAAGCAACCGCCAGCGACGTTTGATTTCTCACCCGACGGGATTTTGCTGAATTAGGCTGCCACAAAAATGTTTATCGATTGCAACAACTTCTCTAACATTTTGAGTCTTTGTATCAAACTTTAGGGAACTATTTAGAAATTCTTTTAAAATAATTTACATCGCAAAATTTTGAATAATTCCAAATATCTCTGAATAAGTTTCACACAATAGCAGTCTGTGTGAGATCTCATACAATGAATTGTCTCATTGTTTGTGATCGACTGTTCTGTGACTTCACCAGCGCTTAGGTAGTGAATTGATGGCCAACTGGAGTGTGTAATTTCAAAAAATTGTTCATTATCAAACTAAGGCCGCATTGCTATCAAGCGGATGAGTTTGCTTTTCCATTACCTGAGTTACGCAACATTGAAGCTGCGCTGGAGGCAAACCTGCGCGTCTTTCCATGTGATTGCAGCATCGCACATTGAATGCCGTCCTTGCAAACTTTTTCAAAGAACAAACCTGAGCATTTCACAAAGCGATCTTACTTCTTCGGCAGGTTGTTACGAAATTCACGCCTCCACACGTCCACATAGGACTAACAGCATTAGAAGTGTCGCACGTGCAAACAAGTGGGCCGTCGGTGGTAGCAAAGTTGGCATCGCATGCATAGTTGATCATGTGGTTATTGAAGTAAGGAGCGCCAGTGTTTCCACCAGTGATCATTCCGTTCATTAATGTTGGAAGAGTTGTGGGACAAACTAAATATATTCAAATTGAAGTCAATGACAGAAAGGAAAAAGTTTACGAACTCAATAGAAGTTTTTCTTTGCATTTTCGCGTTGTATTGGCGTAACTTTATTCTCTAATAGAGCTTAATAAACGAGGCAGAAAATTCAAGACCTTTCTAAAACAACCAGCCTCAACTCAAAAATTTTGATGGGTTGTTTAAAATATTTTAATATGTTAACGGTTTTGATCCGTTGTCTGATAATTAAAGCCAGAAATTAAGAAAGAGTATAGCAAGGTTTCATGCTTTATTTTTGGGTAGCCTCAATTAAATTTTTGAAAACACGGCTTTTCACAATCAAATTTGTTTTCAATGTATTTTGTTGCAAAGAACAGTAGGACCATAAACGATTTCATTACAGTTCTATCTCTATTCAATAATTTCGGGATTAAACGTTACGTTTCAGTCAACGTTTTTCATGAGGTTTTGCATTGGTGTTCATGAAAAATTTCAACACCATTTTATCATAAAAGGTTTTAAGTTTGTTATGACAACTTTCATACCGTAATATATGCTTGTAATACAAGCTTTTATGAGGCAATAGCTCACATTTACAAAAAAATGGGTTTGAAAATTATTATCAATGCATCACCTTTATGTAAAAAAGTATTGTGCTGGCAATCTATTGCCACAGTTGCGAAGTTTGTTTAGAGAAAGTGCTTTTATCCGCAGGAGGAATGACGCAATGGTGGCTGGTGGGCACTGCAAACTCATTACACGCTTCGGAGTGATGCAGCGAGTACAATGGAAGATAATATTATTTTTAGCTGATTTTGACTTTAAACTGTTTTATTGCTTAACTTTTCGAATTACGTTTGTTTATGGCCAAAACGTTGATAAATAAATTCCACCAAAACAGGAGATATTGAATCGTGCTTCCAATTGAACTGGTCATTTGTTTTGAACTATACGTTATATAACGAATTCATTCAAGGCCGGCAAACTAAGAAGACACGTCACTAAAGTGCAGTAAAACATGGCTATTGCAATTTGGCAACCTCACATGCACATTGCACAAGTGTACACTAGGGTGTATCATTGTTGCAAAATTTGTTTGGTATTAAGACGCACATTTCAGGGTTTGTTCACACCAATTACAACTACTCAAAAATCCCAATTAAGCTTCATTACACTTACTTTAATAGTTCCTTTTTATGTGTCAGAAAATTTGCGAAATTATCCAAAAATTTAAACTTTTTTTCGATTTGAAATCGATCCTTACGTAACAAGAAAAGCATCCTCAGATATCAAAATCATATATAATAAGAAGTGTTTATTGAGCTTCAGCTATGTTAAAGTCTTGCTTGCTTCTGTATGCTGGAATTACGTGACGAGATGTGATTTTAGCCCTGATGTAACCATCCCTAGAATCTTTACCATAAACTTGCTGAGAGGCTTCCGTAACCATTTTAATGCAGCGCTCCACACCTTGGGAGTGGCGAAGTATTCTGATTATAAGAGGATTTTCAGCAAATTGGTTGAGTTCTTCTGTCGATATTTCGTTGATAGTAGAGGTTCTGTCAAAGATCTTTCCATTGGAGGAAGAAGGTCCTTCAAATTTTGCATTTTCTGATCAACTTTTGGAATTCTGAATAATCAAACATCTTGCTTGGAGGACTGTGATGCCTGCCTGATTGTTGTTATTCGTTTAATAGCTAACTTCCTCTTGCAAGTATCTGAATCAGCAAGCAATGCCAACAAAACATTTTGATGGTGCGCCCAATAAGCATTACGCTGAATCACAGGCCAAACTACAGCTTTTATAGCTGTAGGCAATGGCTGCATGAGTTTTATCATTTCAAGAAAATGTTTCGATTTGTCTGTGCACCACAGATTACTTTTAATGGAAAACCATATTGGTCCATAATGACACACTAAAAAAGTAGTGAGTAGATGTAGCTCTTCACATGGCTGGTCTTGAGATATAAAAAGCCTGCATATTCTGCAGGCGGTTGTAAGCCATCTTGCACGTGTCATAGGTCCTGGTTTTTAACGAAGTAATGTCTTATCAATAACTCCAAATTGAATTGCTTTTATAATTTTGTAAAAATAAGCTTGGTCGCGACTCAAATCTTTTACGTCAAGTTCACGACGAGACGGCCCACTAGCCACCAGATATGCGTTGAATGCCTTTGGAGGAAAGCGACAAAGTTCCACAGGTTTCCAAAGATTTACCTAACGCTTCTTTCCACTGAGATGACAATTAGGTCCAATAAGTTTTTTGAACAGATGACGCAATGGGAGTTCATTTACATGTAAACTGCATAATTATAAACCAATGCGATGCTCGTTTCAAATGACATTCTAACAAATAAATGGCTCTCTTTTTGTTTCCTGTGTTAACAGCAGTACTGTCAGCTCCAATTGCTCTTATTTTATCACTACAAAACATTTCGTTCTTCACATATTTGGATAGTCTATCTGCAATTTTGGCACCAGCTCCTTTTTCAAGAGTAGTATGATCTAAATATACCATTTCGGGTTCACCAACCAAAACATAATGGTCTTCTTTTCTTGTTTTACTGTACCATCTATCATCTACCTTTTCTTTGAACAAAGTTAATTCTTTTCTACTGTCAAAAAATATTGCAGACACATCATTTTGAAAAAAAACTTCGTCTTTTCTGACATTCTTTCTGAGCTTTTGACGTGCTCTCTAAACTTTATTGGAATCAATGATATGAGTTCTATTCTCCGCGCTAACAACCCCGAAGTCAATCAAAGCTACAGTGCTAATAGCTGTTGCTGCTCGATTCGATACATCAAATCTATCAGCTTCCAAGGCAATAGTTGGTATAGGTTTCACGTTTCTGTCTTGGTGCAGTAAATTAGAAAGTTCTTCACTGAAAATGCTGCTACTATTAATACTGCAACTACTAATAGCATCAATGTCAACAGCAAATGCCAGCTCAGAATCAGACGATGAAAGTTGCTTGTCACGTTCAAATCTTTGTCGCTTTTCTTCCTCTTTTCTTTCCAACAATTGATTCTCCCTTCATGTTTTCTTTTATTGGCTTTGCCTACTTTTTTATCCAGTTTCCCAATATGCATGTTTCTAATGGCACGCTGATCTGTTAGAAAGGTTTGCTCAGGTTTTGGAACCCTCATTTCATTGGGGCAACAGCAGGAAGCTAAATTTAGGCATTGACAGAATGTTATGTCAAACATTTTAGTCAAATTCTGCTACACTTTTAACGCTTTTCGTGCTTGTTTTCCTTGTTTCGAAGCCTCTGATCCAGAGATGGAACCGGTCAGGATTTTCTCGACCCGACCCGAACGGTAAATTTCAAAATCATCGCCGGTTGACCGGCCGGTCGACCGGCCCGGTCAACCGGTTTTTTGCAGAAGGTTTTTGTTCACTGTTCAATGTATTTAATGAAAAATTTTCAAAATGGGGGGCATGGGTGAGGTGTAAAAATTTGTGACTTTGGACGGAGGTCTGAGACCCAAAACAATTTTTGCGTTTTTTGCAAAAATAACTTAATTTTGAGATCTTTTTGGGATAAATTTTTGTTTGAATAACCTGTTTTGAGCAGCGCAAAACGTGCACAAAATAAGCATAAAAAGAACTGGAGGGCACTTGCTAACGTATTAGACGTTTTTTTCTAATGATATTATGCGAAAGGCCAAAAAATAAAGTTATAATTTTTTAGCTATTGGTGACAGATTATTTGCAATTTGCGGAGCAGCAAAACCTAAACTATTATGACATTGGCTACAAAATATTCGAAATATGATCCGCTCCAGCAGTTAGTAGAAATGCTGGTACTTCAGAACAAGCCATGGATAGTTGGATATAAAAAAAAAATAAGAGCTAGGTCTTTTTTGCCCAGGGTAGAGTGCAGTAAATTCAAGTTGAAAAAAGCTTTTCAAAAAGGCAAGATTTTAGCGTGTGTTAAAAATCTTAATCTGCGCCACTTCTACTCTTCAGCTGATTAAAATGATGCTAAAATGTCAGATAGCGCAACATAGGCGTTGCCAGGATTTTCGATTGGAGGGGGGCAAACCACAAATCACATGCACTGACGTCACCAGAAACTTGGAAAGAGGAATTTTTGCGTGAGCAAAGATATCGTAGAATGGAAGATCAGAAGCCGTGGCCTGGTGTTGGCATGTAACTAGGAACTCGTTCAAGGAGAAGGCTTAAACAAATACCTAAGGTGCAAAAATGTTTAAATTGAGAGACATGTTGGAGTAAAGACGTGTACTGTAATTCAAACTTGCCACAGACGGTGATCTGGAGACGAAGCCCCCAGCCGCTGGGCGGTTTTTTGGAATTTTTTTGAAAAAATAGCTATTTTAATACCATTGGATCACATTTCGCACGTATTCAAAGCCATTTCAAATTGACTTTTTACATTTGAAAGCGAATTGAAAAATCTAAGTTGTTCAGTCCTCCTTTTGCTTGCAATTTAAGTCCAAAACACATTTGAAATCTTGCATTTTGGGGTTAAATTTTGTAAGTGATTTGGCCCAGCTAAGGGGGAAGTAAAGTACATTGCCTCCTGCAATATTTTAGCAGTAAATAGCAATCCAGTCGAATATTTTCCTTAGAGATTATTGTTTTGTCATGAAAACAACCAGTTATAGAAGTACATATACGGCCAGGTAGCCCAGGCCCTCTGAATTTAAAAATTTGTTTAATGAGCATTCCCCTTACTGGAGCCAATTTCTTTTTAAAGTATTTTCTTGAATAAAAACTGGCGAGGTGGAGGTGAATTGTTATTAAAAAATGTACAATAGATAGTTACGCCTACAAATCATGTTATTGCCCGGGCCGGATTTACATCGAGTTGGGCCCTTGGCACTTAGGAATTTTCGCAATATTTTCCTGCCAAATACAGGACGGTGAAGAACAAAAAAAATCTTACCGTTTGTGCGCGGGGCCCCTGGCACTGTTCCATATGTCAAATCCGTCCCTGGTTATTGCATTACGTTCATAAAAAGGTTAGATGAGTGCCTCAGTTAGTAACTTTTAAAATAAAACTCCTTAATTTCACTTGGGTTATACGTTTAAATTGGTTGGCAAACATTTAAATTGAAGGAGCCCGGGCCCCCGGAACAATATTATTGTTGGGGGCCCATTTAAATTGGGGGCCATTTAAATATTATTGTAGGGGGATTTTTAAATTGGTTGGCAAAAATTAAATTGAGGGGGCCCAGGCCCCCTGGATCAAAATTATTGTAGGGGGCCCATTGTAAATTGGTTGGCAAAAATCAAATTGAGGGAGCCCGGCCCCCCTCGATCAATATTATTGTTAATTACTGCTGTACGCGTGTAATGTTGTACGCGAAGATGCTGAAAGAAACTCAAACTGAAGAAACAATAGTCTTTTTTGTGACATTTTTATCATTGGGAGCATTTCAATTGGGGGGTGGGCTCATAGGCGTAGCCAGGATTTTTGATTAAGGGGGGCCCAAACCACAAATCACACGCAATGACGTCATCAGAAATTTTCGAAAAAGTAATTTTTTGTGGGGCAAAGATATCGTAGAATGGAAGATCTGAAGCCGTAGCCTGATGGCACTTTGCCAGGATTTTGGTAAAGGGAGAGGGCGAAAACTAATTGTTGAAAAGTGTAAAAGTCTAACTTGGAAGACGTGTTGAGTAAGCTAGTGTACTCAAACGTATCTGAGACGGGGGTCTGGGGGCAGAGCCTCCAGCCGCCGATGGCTATGGGGGTCTGGGGGCAAAGCCCCCAGCCGCTGGGCGATTTTTGTAAGTTTTTGGAAAAAAAACTATTTAAATCCCATTAGATCACATTTCGCACGAGTTCAGAGCCATTTCAAAGAACTAGATTTTTAACATTTCAAAGCCAATCGAAAAAATTTAGTTGTTCAATCCTCTTTTTGCAATTAAATCCCAAAACACGCTTAGAATCTTGCATTATGGTGTAAAATTTTAATTGTAAGTGATTTGGTCTATAGGGGGAAGTAACGAACATTGCCTCCTGCAATATTTTGGCAGTAAATAATTAAGTTTATAATAACGTTAAACGAGGGCCTAGGGTGGCAACTTTTAGGTCAAAACTCTTAGATTTCTCACAGGTGTTGCATATAAATTGTTAAAAATGTGCATTAAGGGGCCCCTGGCCCAGGAACCTTGGTCGTCAGTCAGGGGCCCTTGGGCTACCTGGTTGCCAGTTAGAGGCCCCGTAGCCCCTTGCTTGTTGGTTAGGAGCCCAGGCCCCCTGGTTGTTAATTAGGGGCCCTGGGGCTCCCTGGTCATGAGTTAGGGGCCCCGGGGCCCCGTGGTCGTCAGTTAGGGACTCCAGGACCCCTTGGTTGTTGGTCAGGGGCCCTGGGGCCCCCTGGTCGTCAATTAGGAGAGCCCCGGGGCCCCTCGTTGTCGGTTAGGGGGCTCCTGGCCCCCTGGTTGTTGGTTAGGGGCCCCCTAAATGTTAGTTAGGGCCCTGGGGCTTCCTCGGGGCCCCCTGGTCGTCAGTTAGGCACTCCGGGGCCCCCTGGTTGTCGTTTAGGGGCCCCCTGGTTGTCGGTTAGGGGCCTGGGCCCCCTGGTTGTCGGTTGGGGCCTGGGCCCCCTGGTTGTCAGTTAAGGGGCACCCTGGTTGTTGGTTAGGGTCCCTTGGTCGTTAGTTAGGGGCCCTTGGGCCCCTGGTCGTCAGTTATGGGCCCCCTGGTTTTCAGTTAGGGGTTCCGGACCCCCTGGTTGTCGGTTAAGGATTCCAGGGCCCCCTGGTTGTTAGTTGGGGGCCCCGGGACTCACTTGTTGTCATTAATATTATTGTTCATTACTGTTATGTGCGTAATTACTGAAAAAAAAACTGCAACTAAACATCGCCAGTCTATGTTGTCATAACTTTTTGTCGTTAGTGGTATTATGATTGGGGGGGGGGCCCGGGCCCCCTGGCTACGCCTATGGGTGGGCCCCTTGCCCCTCCCCTGGCTACGCTTATGTAGCGCAAACCTCTTCCACATGCATGCTTTATTATAATCTGATTACGCGATTTTAACTTATATTTTGTACTTGTTTGCTTTGTGCCGTGGCCCAAAAGAGGGGGGCATGACACAATGCTCTCACCCTAAATACGCCCCTAGATGTGCATGTCTTAATGGTCACAGCATATTAGTCACAGCTTGAAACCATTCAACAAGTGTTTTCAAAAGATGTGGTTAGTTATTACTGATTTTTGATCAAAAGTTTTAGCTATGAGAAAATATATAAGTATATTTCGGTTGGTGCTTAGATGTCTTTTAGTAGCCAGAAAGGAGAATTCGACCGGTTTTTCAACCGGCTTGACCGGCCGGTCGAAGAATCTCGACCCGACCGGCAACCCGACCGGCCGGTCGACCCGACCGGTTTCCATCTCTGCTCTGATCCCCTCTCCATTAACCAACTGAGTTTGCTGTTTACATTTTTTAAAGATTGCGGTGGGATGCTGGCTCGATTCCAAACCTCAATATGTAACTGCCCTAAAACTGGAATAATCTCCTCGTTTGATTTGTGTTTGTTTGTCTTCAGGAACAGAAAATGCCTGGCAACTTCGCTCTGTAAAGGTAGCTGTGTTGAAGGGAGCTTTGCTAAAGGCGCTTCAAATATGGAGTGACTCATCGAAAGCCTTGTACTTTTGATCATTATTAGCAATGTATTATAAAACTGTTATCAACACTAACATTACTGCGAATTAAATAGAAATAGAAAAACTATACATTTCAGCCCAAAATTGCTTTACATTTTAGTTTTTAATAAACTAGGCTACCGGTACTTTATATTTGACCAGTTAGGCCAACTGTTTTGAACTGACGTAGTACTGTAATCTAGTTAGGCTATAGCTTCAAATAAACTAGAGCTACGTGCTTTTTAACTTGAACCTCTAAACCTAACAAATAACCTTTGGTTTAACGTTATTTACGATATAATTTCACCTGTAAGTAAACCATTACTGGAAACTGGCAGTTTGCATTTTTTTTTCAGACTTTTTTGCTAGAAGTGCTTCTAACACGCAATTATATCGTAACAATAAGAAGATAAAAGAAAATTGTCATTAAAACAATTACACAATTGTTGTTGATTTTAGTTTACTGCGTTCAGCAAAAATAATGGAAGCATCACTTTTTCAAAAAATTGGTAGGCTAAAAAGGAACTCTTTCCATCATTTCCAAAAAAAATTCCTGTATTTTTGTCACTAATGCAGCCACTCGAACAAAACCTGAAATGTGCATCTTATTTGGTCATGATGATACACCCTAGTGTACACTCATTCGTTCATGAGTGTGAAGCACTATGCGTCTTTCTAATTCCACCAACTCAGTTTACATGGTTGTTTTTTCTTGTCAAAATATGACATTTTCACGGCTGGACCGCTTGGCCTAAAGAGAAAATTAACTATTTTTTGAAGTTTTTTTCTTATGGACACAACAGTTTGGCAGTTCGGAAATTAAACCGGGGACCTGCAAATTTTTGATTAGTGACCCGACACCAACCGCTCAGATGCGGCGCCGCCGATGACCTCATCTCGCAACTAAGTCAAACTCAGATAGGGCATGCAACAAATACAAATGCTCTTACCGAGCTGACAAGAGGGCGCAGGCATGGTATACATTCCATTCATATCGCACATGTTGTTTTGGATTCCACTAACTGCAAGGTTTGCACCCGTACACGAATAAGTTACCGCCGTGCCGACAGCAAGAGTAGCAGGAATAGTCGCAGTGAGAGTGTCGGCATTTGGAAACGGTAAACCAGGAAATATTGTTGTGTCACAAGCTGAATAATTTTGAAGAGTTATTTATTATAAATTAGCGTTAGGCTCAGAGAGCTAATTGTGTACTTGTACCAGCAAAGTCAAAAGCAAACCGTTTTGTTATAAATCATGGAGCTCAGTCAATATTTGATGGTTAAATTGTGATTCTCGATTTACGATGAAGTTTTTTAGTGGAGTTTCAGCCCAGCATTTACTGTCTAGTAGATTTTTTGACGGCATTCACGTTTGTGATCCTTTTTTTTTCTACTAGACAGTAAATGTTAGGCTGAAACTAACATTCGAATAAGTTTTGTCTAGTAGATTTTTCGCTGTGAGAGTGTCGGCATTTGGAAACGGTAAACCAGGGAGGGAATCTTGCTGTGTCACAAGCTGAAAAGTTGTGATGAATTTACCTGAGTCGAAGCAACCCCACATTACTTGAAATAAAGTTGCTCTCGTCATGCCGATTTTATTTAATTAGGGTCTTGATATACTGAAGGTTACAAAAATGAAACTGGCTGGGAATGTTTTTTTAATTTTTAACGTTATGCAAAAGTTTGATAAATACTTATACTGTAGTATCCTTAGTACGCAACTATCTTTGGTAATGGCCTCTGATTTGATCGTTTGACTTTATTACCAATCACTTTCTGAAAGTGCTAATTGGCGGGGCATTATCCATAAGTATTTTTAGGTTAAAAAATCAAAACGTTGTATGTTGTCAGACAAGATAATATCTAACACATGGCGTCTTTCAAAGCTTCTTTTTGTGGGGTTTATACGAAATGATACGTCAGCGCTTCAAACCCACAGTTTAATTTATTTTCATACGTGGCAGTAAAAGAGTGATAGATCAGATATTCATCAAACGAGGAGGTTCACATAAACAAGATGCATTTTGTTTTCAATTGTTTTCAAGAAGATGCCGGAAGATCAAAAGAAATTAATTGTTAGCAAACGCTACGAAAGGAAAACGTATGAGACAGCTTGGTAGGGCATCCGTTTCATCATAGTTGTAATACGGTCCGGGCTTTTCGGTCAGGTTCGCAATTAAGATTGACAAAATTTTAGACTTTATTTGGGCTTGATATCTGCTTTGTGTTTTAGGTAGCTCTAAAAACCTGATCAAAACAACTTTGCAATACTAAACGAAAACTTTGTCTTGGTATCAATACATACTATTATTACACAATTAATCTTACTGCATCACAATTTATTCAGTATCATCATCAATAAGCAGTTTTTTTAGTTACAGCAGACCAAAATTAATCGTTTACGTGCTATCTGGCCTAAAGGCTGCCACCAAGGAAGCAAAGGAAAAAGCCTCCAAAACGGCGAGTACTTTAGCCAAGCAATGCAAAAAAGTTGTCTTCCCACAGAATTTGAATCTGTAGTCTTTAGGCCAGATAGTACGTAAGAATTAAACATTAAAACCCTGGCTCCTCCGTGAACGTCAAATCATCACAATTAAATGATTATTATGATCAAAGTTGGGTAAAGACAAGAAGCTATTAACTGCATACGTTTTAAACTTAATCAAAACTTCAGGCTTCTTTGGAACTGGTTTGGGCTGCAAATGATATTTTGGGTTCGGGCCTAAAGTAGTCGGCTTGTTTGCAACTCAGCGACACACGAATATTGCTTTCGCATTATCAATAACTTAAACTAATTTTCAGAAAAGTAGTTTTTCTACCTAACAAGAAACCAAAACAGCGACTTCCGCTATAAAAATTGTAAAAATTTTGTTGTTTTAAATAAAAAAAAAAAAATTTAAGAAGTATTAACGGGCTCGTAGTCTAAGTGAAACCAAGTTTTACCGAGGGCTGAAAGTTCCTCGGCAATTTTCAATGTCGAACCACTAGTTTGAATTCATAAAAACATTTAAAAAAATTTTTTGCAAATAGTGTAGTTGCAGTTTTAAACTTCATCAAGCATCTTAATATAATTTTGAAAGTAATAATTTGCGTTTAAATCAACCGATGGTTGCCTCAAAATAGTTTGTGGTAATAATGATAAGTCAATAGGTAAAACTGAATATCTTTGTCTTCTTCAAAAACCCTGAAACAAACTTATTATTAACGTTTTTCTATTCTTATTTGCTTTAGAAGTCATAATTTGGAACGCTACGTTCTCCAGTACCTTAACCAGAAAAATCTAAACAAAACAGGCTCAGAGTTTTATCAACCACAAAATTTGAAATGAAAGTGTAACCCTCTTTTTTAGTACTTACCAAATTTTGGAACATACTGGTGACAAAATAATTAACGTAAAATTACAACTGTTATGGTTCGTTCAATCTCATGGAAGCTGCTAAATTTTGGGTTCGGGACTGAACTAGTCTGCTTATTTACAACTCTGCAACACACAAATGTTGCTTTCGCATTATCAATAATTTAAACAAAATTTCAGAGCATTAGTTTTGCTATTTCACGAAAAACCAAAACAGCCGCTTCCGCTAAAAGAATTGTAAAAATTTTGTTGTTTTAAATAAAAAAAAAATTAAAAAAGCATTGATGGGCTCGTAGTCTGTGTAAAATCAACTTTTTCCGAGGACCAAAAATTCCTCAGCAATTTTCAATGTTGATCCACTAGCTTGAATTTATAAAAAAAACATAAAAAAAAGACCAATTTTGCAAACGGTGTAGTTGCAGTTTTAAACTAGATCAAGTATCATAGTATAATCCTGAAAGTAACAATTTGCGGTCAAACCAACCGATGGTTGTCTCAAAATTGTTTGTGGTAGTAATTATAATTTAATAGATAAACTGAAAATCTTTGTCCTCTTTGAAAACCCTAAAACAAATTTATCATAAACGTTCTTCCATTCTCATTTGCTTCATGAAATCATACTTGGAGCGCTCCATTCTACACGTACCTTAAACCAAAAAAGATCTAAACAAAACATGTTCACAGTTTTATCGGCCACAAATTTTGAAATGAAAGTGCAACCCTCTTTTTTAAAGCCTACTTACCAAATTTTGAAATATGCGGGTGATAAAATAATTAACGAAGAATTACAACGGTTAAGATTTGTTCAATCTTATGGTAGCTGCTAAATTTAAAGACCGAAATAAATAATTTACTTTTCAACTTTCTGCGCTTAAAATTTTTGTTTCTGCAATTTTTATTTTCATTCAAGAGATAGATTACATAGCATGTGTTTAATTCTAAAACTTTTCTTCATAAGAAAAACTAATGAGTAGGTGTTTAGTGGGTAACCAGTTAATGAGCTCAACGACGCTTAGTCGGAACAAGTTAAAAACAAAAGTTTGTTGCACACATGTAAACTAATTACCGCAAACGGTTGTCGTCATGAGGGTAAAGGAAAGTGGGTGCTTTTACCGGTTGGTTAGATTTCCACATGTTTTTTATTTTCCACAGGTTTTATTTTGCTTGAGCTTTAATTTTTAGGTTTTACTGTCAACCTCTTTAAGCAACTCAATCATTCAGCAAAACTGCCAACAAATGCTTTTTTTGAGAATAAAAAAAACTGCAAGGTAATTTTGGTTAGGCCACCGCCAACTTCAAAGCAAAATAAATAACATGTAGCTTTTCTATATTGTTTTTTAAAAGCATGTTTGATTAATTAAAAAGTTTGAACAAAATGACTCTTCTTTGTTCCATGACTAAATTCAGTAATGGGCCATTTAGTTCCAAGCCTAGGCAGCACTAGCCAAGCAGAATATCAGTAATGTTATTCAATGACCAGGCCAAATCTTAGGACAAGCTTTTCTTACTGATTGACATTTCTGCATTTTTACGCCAAGAAATCAAATAAATTTTAAGATAATGCTGCTACTTACTGCATACGGTCAATCCTGCTGTGGTAGCAATCTGCCACTGCCCCAAAGGTGCTCCAGTATCTTCGCAATTATTGACAATCGCAGTCGATGGGAGGAGATCGCCATTGCACGAATACGCGATGGGAGCTCCCACAAAGAACTGGGCGGTCAAGTCAGTTGGATTAGAAACTGCATTAGCTTGTGGGTCTGGAGGAGTGGCGCAAACTAAAAAGCACATACCAACAACCTATTTGATTGCAAGCCAACCGCTCGCCAATCCAACGAGCCAGAAATCAAGTGCTTTTGTTGTTTTCAGATTATTACCATCTCGTAAGATAATAATACGTGCTGCAATACTGTTGCTGTGCGATTGACGAGTAAGTAAGCTATAATTGGAAATTGTGAGATAATAATATCCTCACTCAATGAGACCGTTTTGAATGTAGGTCAAAAAGGGCCGGAGCTCCAAATAAACGAGTCGATTATGTTTTTACACTTGTATGAAATTGCTGTGACGACAGAGTGGTCATACACAACCCGGTAGAGCTGCCGCGACTTCGAAACCGTATTGTATCTCTTGTTGACATATTAAATTTGAATCCTCTGCACTAAAGTATTAATATATAAGAAACAACAACACACAGCAACTCTAACTGCTAGGGATGTTCGGGGGAGGAAATGTCCTTCATTCGTTGTAGAGTTGCTTTGGAAAATTTATTCACCCATTGCTCAGGCTTGAAAGAGGCGCTGAGATTTTTCAAGCAATACCCTAAACGCAAATGTTTTTATAAAAGTAAAACTGAAGGAAAAGGTCTAATCTACATAAATTGGAAAGTTTAGCAAAACTTTGGTAAATTTTTGTAGCATTGGCAAAGATTTTGTATAGATTTGTAAAATTCTGGTACATAAACACTTAGTGCCATTGTTAACGTTTAGCGTTCGGGTGAGCAAATACTCAAAAGCGTCATATACAACTCAAGCTCAGCAGGCAGTCATAATGCTGCTTTATCACAACTTATCTTTTTATGCTTCAGTGTTTCATTGGTAGTTTTTCATGAACTCAGCTTCCTAATTAGCTGAGCGTAGTTTTGTGTACTAATTAAAACAAACAAGCTAAAACTAAAAACAAAAAGAAAATAAAAAAGGTCCTATTCCAAAAAACGCAAAAAATGAATCTACAAGATTCAACAAAAAAGAATAAGCTTCTACTGGTGCATTAATGCGTTTGCCAATCAGTGAAAATTTTTTAATTTATGATATTTTACAATTGGCTTGCCTGTTGAAGACATTATAACTCTTAAATCAGCAACAGCAGTGCCGTTGCCAAAGCAAACGAAGTGAGGGGGCACTAGCCGGAAGCAAGGGGGCACTAGCCGAAAATGAGGGAGCACTTAGCCGAAAGTGAAGGAGCACTAAATTAAACTAAATTTTTGCACATTGAAACTGATCTTCTGCAGCAACAAGTTATACGCTTTGTGCAATTTAAAAAAATTTGTTTTCTTAACTAAAAAGGAGGCGTACAAGGCTGGCAGGGTTTGTTATAACTTTTTTTTGTCTGCTGCCCATAATCGCTAGATAAATCTAACTGCAGCAGAGACTGCAATCTAAACAAGTTAGAGTGTGCTCTAAAAACAGATCGTCTTAAGTTTTTTTTCAATGGCTTAACTGAGCAGCTTCTCAACAAACTGACGTAAATCAAGCGCGCTGCGGACGGGCTCCAAAAAAATAAGAGCTTCCAGCGCAGGGGGCCATAAGGGTTTGGAGCAAACCCCCAACCGCTGGGCATTTTTTTTAATGATTTTTCAACCATTCTAGAGGCATTTGAAAAAATCTAATTGATAGCAATTAGAAGCTAGCTGAAAAATTAGATTTTTGTACTTTTTCAACCAGTTCCGCAACAAGGTAAGCTAAAAGGGCCTTGGCCCCTCAACCAAGCTCCTAAAAAATTTTGACCTAAAATTGCAAGCGTTTAAACATGTTTGGGACTTGACCTGTGAGTAAGGGGGGGTGGGGGCCTAAAGGTTCTAAGCAATTTCCTTCTTCAACTTGCTTTCAAATCTTAGCAATTTAATGTTTTTAAATGGCTTTAAAGAAGTACAAAATTTGATCCAAATGGCGCTAAAATAGCTGTTTTTCCAAAAAAAATTACAAAAATCACCTAGCGACATGGGGTTTTGCTTCCAGAACCTCTTCTGTGACACCCTTAAGTTGAGCCAGTTTGCTCAGCAGCCACCCAATTTTTAAACATTTTTTGAGCAATAAAATTTACTATTAAAGCTTTAGCCAAATTCTCTTTGCGCACCTGCCTTCCGCCTCCCAATCACTTAGAAGTGAAAACAAAACACGTTTAAAAGCTTGCTTTTTTAGGTTAAATTTTTTTTAAGCAGTGACTTCGCTAAGGGGGACTGAAACCACCTTAGGCCCCCTGGTTGTGTCACAGGTGGTCATAATTCCTAACAAAGTAGCAATTTTGTAAGTCAACGACACTTCCATAAAGCTTGGCGATCCATGGTTTGAGAAACTGTGGTTTAGGGCTTTGTAGAAATGCTTTGAATTGTTGCAGCACACTATGTGAATGTTCGTGATTTTAAAATCGATTTTATGACTATAGCAAATTACTTGATATCTTAATGGGTGCAGTGCAAAGGTGTAAAGTTTAGGTGTTAAAGCTGGTGTTTAAAACTTGAACTTGCAAAATTTCGGTATTAAAAAAATTCAATATTCTGCTATTAATACCTACGTTCAGGCGCGTAGCCAGAAATTCGCAATGGGGGGGGCTGTTTGGGGGGTCTGGGGGCGGAGCCCCCAGCCGCTGGAGGCCAGTGGGGTCTGGGGGCGAAGCCCCCAGCTGCCGGAAGCTGGGGGTTTGGAGGCAAAGCCCCCAGCCGCCGGAGGCACGGGGGTCTGGGGGCGGAGCCCCCAGCGCTCGAAAATTTTGCATTTTTTTGCAAAAATAACTTCATTTTAGAGCTATTTTGATTAAAAAATAATGATTTTAAAACGTGGCTTAGAAATTGGCAGTGCAAACAAGATTAAACTGATGGCATAAATGGGCTATTTGGGAGGTGGCTAATGGTAAAATGTTAGTTCTCTTGTTTAGATGCTGGTAAATTATAAAATCGAATACTTCAATAAAACTCACACGGAGTAATCTATTTCGTATACAGTTTATAGAGAAAAATAATTGGGGGGGACTAATGAAAAGAGATTTGAGATAAAAGATTGGTAATTAACAAATACTGAATACCCCCCCCCCCCCTATTCCTTAGTTTATAGTATATTTGTTGATGACACCTATGTTCAGCATTTTTACACTTGCGATCAAATTTGATTGCTTATTTCTTACCATTTATCAAAGGCTTCATTTATTTGTTGGTTTTAATTTTGCCAAATTAGCCCCCCCCCCTGGACATATGTTTCAAAAGATGTTTTAAATCACTATCTAGTCCACTCCAGTGCATAAAACAGTCTCAAAGTGCTAAAAATGTAGTGTTTTTCCCATTCTGCTTTTTGGTCGACATGTCAATGGGGGGGCTATAGCCCCCCGCCCCCCCTGGCTACGCTACTGGCTAAAAACGTGGTATTTTCCTAATTCTGCATTTTGGTCGGCAGTTCATTAGCCCCCCCCCCCCCCTAAATAAACGTTTCAAACTATGCTTTAAAGCATTTTTTTAGTCTAATGCAGAGCAAAAGAGAGTCTTAGAAATGCTAAAAACGTGGTAGTTTCCCTATTCTGCATTTTGGTCGGCAGTTCATTAGCCCCCCCCCCTAAATAAACGTTTCAAACTATGCTTTAAAGCATTTTTTAGTCTAATTCAGTGCAAAATAGAGTCTTAGAAGTGCTAAAAACATGATATTTTTCTTATTCTGCATTTTGGTCGGCAGTTCATTAGCCGCCCCCCCCCTTAAATAAACGTTTCAAAATAGTCTAATTCAGTGCAAAAGACAGTCTTAAAATGCTAAAAACGTGGTATTTTCCCTGTTCAGCATTTTGGTCGGCAGTCTATTAGCCCCCCCCCCAAATAAACGTTTCAAACTATGCTTTAAATCATTTTTTAGTCTGATCCAGTGCAAAAGAGAGTCTTAGAAGTGCTAAAAACGTGGTATTTTCCTTATTCTGCATTTTGGTCGACAGGCCAATGGGGGGGGCTATAGCCCCCCCCCCCGCCCCCCCCCCCTGGCTACGCTACTGCCTACGTTTGCAATTATTAATACTATAGGTAGACTTTAGACTATATGTCGAATAGCGAATCGTGACTAGATGTTCCGAAAAAGTGTCTGAAATAAACTGAAATGGGGCGCACAATCAACCGTTTGGGGAGAGCAAGGACTCCCTGCCCCCCTCCCTTGTAGAAACGGCACCACTCTGCAATAAACCTACCTACTAACATCGCGGCAATCAAATTGGCGTTTTTGAGCACAAATTGTTTCGATATTCTGTAAGATGCATCTACTGTACTATAGTATCGTCTTCCGAAGAGGCGGATACAATAGGCCTAATTAGTTAGATCTATCGCAGCCATCAACCGTTTTGCTTATGTTTTTGGACTATCATAGTCTACTTGCTGATTTATAATAATTTTATTTTGTGTTTTAAATTTAAACTATTGTTTAAAATAACGAAAGTAGGGTATCGTGTCCCCTTTCACTATGGATTTTTTCCGGATTTCCGAGTACTTCTATTTCTATAGTTGGTTAATTATTGATCCATGGCAGTTTAATTAGCTCCTCCCTCCATTCAGAGATACCACTAATTACACTGGCAGCTGTTGGCTACTACTTGATTTGATTGTCTTCTAGGAAGATCTTTAAAAAACTTTTGCGGTCACTTAAGCTGCTGTTGCGTCTTGCGTGGTGCTTTATCTACCAGAATTTGCAGTCTTTGTTTCAATACAATAGTCCAAGCATTTGGTCCGTTTCTATGAACTCATAGTAACGCAATAATTATCGAAAGCGCAATACACAATTACTGCTCAAAAGAGCTATGACAAAATCACTATAAGACTAAACCATGCAGTATAATCTTGACTCCATTAGTAGAACCACTAAAGTAGACCATACAATATTATTATAAAATTAATGTGGGCAAAATTTGTTTGAGGGTTGGCAACAGGTTGTTAGGGTGGGAAAATTCGACCAAAAACTCTTTAAAAGCCTTCTAAACATCTTCATATAACACATACCTTAAAAAGCACTTAAATGCTTCGGCGGAGTCTTTTCGTGGTTACAGCTTTGGTTTCGCGTGGTTAGCCAAACAGTTTTAGTCGTGCTAGTTAATTTGCTTTTGTTTCAGTGCCTCTTTGAATTCGTGGCTGCCAAGCTGATAATTTCCAAACACAAGCTCAATTCTGCATCGTAGCACGCACAATAATACGCGCATCGTAATGGACCAACTTGTAAAATGCTACTTTTTATAAAGCTTCTTTTTGTCTTTTGTCAGCTTGTCGCACGAGCAATCCAACAAAAAAAACTTACGTCTCATACAAGTTGTCGCAAAGTCTAGCGGGCAACTCCACATTGGATTCGCAGGATCAGTTATCGTGTCGCATGTGCACTCAATCGGGTTGGTCGTAGACGCAAAGTTCGCATCGCACGTGTAGGTTAGCACGTGGCCCTGGAAGTAGTTAGCCAGCCCACCATTAGCAGGGGCTCCCGCGTTAGCGTACACTGGAAGGGTTGTAGGACAAACTAAAAGACAAACATTACATTTAGTTAAATACTTCCTGTTTAACCGTTAGGAAAAAACGTTACATGTTTTGAAGTTGCATGTTTTGAAGCAATTTAGAGATAGCAAATTTAATTGCGAACTTCACATTTTTCAATCATCAAAAAAAGTTCAAATTTCTATATTTTGATACTTCAGGATTGACTGAAATCCGATGGCACTTACGACGCTGTTTCCTGAAAGGGGCTGCTAGAATGCAGCGTTAAATTTGCGTTGAGAGCAAAGAAACCAACTGCTGTATCGATGACATCTGATGTAAATGGAGTGTTACCAACAGTTACCTGCTCTTGTCGTGGTACACTAGACTTTTAATTCCGTAACTACAAACGATGAAAAGCCTGGTAAGCATATCACCAATAACAAGATAAATGTTATCTAACTGCAGTCTGTCGCACAACCATGGAAGGGCTAAAGGGGCTTCAACCCCTCCGACCTCAACCAACTCACTTAAAAAATTTAACCCAAAATACTATCGTTTAAACGTGTTTAGACTTCACCAGTAAGTATGGAGGGGACTGAGGGACTGAACAATTTATTTTTTTAAATAACTTTCAATTTTAACTCCTTAGTTCTTGCACATTACTCCCAAAATGCACATAATCTGATCCAAACGGCGTAAGACTGACTAATTTTTCCAAAAAATTACAAAAATTGCCCACTTCGCCCCCAAACCCCCGACTATGACACGCGTGAATTGAACCAGTTTGCTCATTACGCCGCCCGATTGAAACATTTTTCAGTCAAAAAAATATTTTTGGGTTAAAACCCCCTTTCTTAACGAAGTCCTGGTAGCGCGCCTGAATGCGGATAATATCGCTATCTTCGAAGTTAATTTCACATACCAACGTGCAATGCAACCCTAACTAGAAAATTTGTTCAAAATGATTTGGAATTTATTAATTCATTTCAAATATTATTTGTAGTATTGCACAGTAATTTTTGTTGCTGTTGTTAAATTTTGAATGCCAAGCACTGCATATTGTAATATTACTTATATGTCATGTTTAGTTTCAAGTTTTGGCAAAATTTTAAACATTTTCGGTTTTGGTTATCGGAAAAATAAAAACAATCTAATACCACGTTGGTTGGGTCATGTGATTTAAACAGTAAGCCTTGTTTAAACCTTTAAAACCTTTACGTTTCGAACCAAACTAAGCAACGTTGTGTAGTGTAAGAGTTGAAAAAAACACATTCACCATTTAATCATCACAAAATAATATAAGTAGCTTCGTTAAAGTTTTTATCATACTGTATTATTGCATCACTGGCTTACTGAGGTTGCACGTGGGTGCAGGCATAGAATACATTCCATCCATGTCGCACATGTTGCTTGGGATCCCGACTAAAGCTCGCATTGGATCAGGACAATCATAATTTACCGCCACGCCGACATTAAGAATAGCAGGAACGGGCGCCGTAAGAGAGTCTGCGTTAGGAAATGGAGAACCAGGAAACAGCGCTGTGTCGCAAGCTGAAAATTGCGATAGTTAAGAAATACTGCATTATTAAGCCTTTAACTAGCATGAAACGGGCGAGTTGCAACTTGATTATTACGTACCTTAATAATTCTCACAAACTTGATCTAAATAGCACAATAAGCCGCACACGCAAACTGTAGATGTTAAATGTTTCATGCCCGCACAAACCCAAATACGCTTAAATGTTACAAGAAACGGTGCCAAAAAGTAACAATTCTGTTGATCTTTTGCCAATAAATTTTGAAGAGACTGCACTTGAGGAGCTAAACGATCTCCTTAAAAGGGTATCTTGAGTCCTCGCAGAAAAAAAATTTTTCCAGAAAATCCTTTGCCAGAAAAACATTTCCCAGAACGCTCTTTTTTCAGAATTTACATTTGTTAAAAATCAAATTGTCATATTGAACACTTGCCTGAAACTACATCTTCTAGAATGAACACTTAAATAAAATTACATTCCCCAAAACTTATTTTCCAGAATTTACACTTGTCAAAATTTACGTTAGCCTAAAATTACTTTACCCAAAAACTTGTTTTCCAAACTTTATACTTGCTATAATTTACATTTGGCCAAAATTAAATTTTTCCGAAAACTTATTTTCCAGAAATTACTTTTGCCAGAATTTACATTTGGCCGAAATTGTATTTTCCCGAAAACATATTTTCCAAAATTTACACTTTTTAGAATTTACATTTGGTCGAAATCACATTTTTTCGAAAACTTATTTTCCAGATATTACACTTACTTTAAAATTCATTTTCTAAAAACTATCTTTTATTCGAAAAATTATACTGTATTTATGTCATTTATTTCTAATAAACAGAAGGGACTTTTGGTTGAAATCCACAGGCGGAGCAGTAATAGTTAGCTTACTAAGTGAAATATATAACCTGGCTTATTCGTCTACAGTATTTGCCTTTATAAGTTATGCTTTAAGCGTAAGAAAAATTAGCAATTAAAATTCGGTGCAAGCATAGATATGATATTGTGTTTTCATGTTCACTGAGGCAAAGCAAGATCATTTATTAGATGTAAAGCAATATCATTTTCAATAAATTTAAGTTCAGACTGGCCTATCTTAATTTTTTTGCCAATTTTTGTTGTTAATATCAGAGGTTAAATTCATTTGTTTGTAATATTTGTTCTTAAATTCTGAAAACGCTCATGCCAATTTCAACGACCACGTTTTTAAAGCTTTTTTAGTGATTAATTCCAAATCTGTCAGCTTGAGCAAAAACTTTTTTCTTTGTTTGCAGCATCGTAAAAGTGCAAACGCGAAAAACAACAGTCAAATATTTAGAAGTTGTCCGCGCAGTGCGCAGCAGCACTCTACAATTTCGGAATCGTTGCAATGTTTTGCTTGTAAACACTGGAAAATTACTAAAATTTCATCGCTTTGAATTACCATAGAATTTATTTGCTTTTCAAATTTGAAACTTTTTTTTGTTTGTTTTTAATTTTCTTGGTACTGCTGAGCGGAGATGGAACCGGTCAGGATTTTCTCGACCCCAACGGTAAATTTCAAAATCTACGCCGGTTGACCGGCCTGCTACTTCAGAACAAACCATGGCTAGTTAGATATAAAACAAAAAGAGCCAGTAGTGTAGCCCGGGTTTTGCATCGGGGAGTTGTTTTGGAGGCTGGAAACAACATCAAACGACCTTGACCCAGATTTTCATTGGACTTTACTCAGATTGAGTAGGTTTTTGTGCCCAAATCACATGATCTCCTCCCAAAAAAGGTCTTCATCGAAATTGAGACGGTTTTTCTGTTCAAATTTAAGTGATCTCAAAAAAAAAGAAGGTCTTCATCCAGGCCGAGAACCAGTTTTTCTGGTCCATATCACATCAGGTTCTTCACCAATTCTCGTCATAATGGGAGGGGCTATTTTTGCTTTTAGTGCAAAAATCGGCCGCAAAAGGACCAAAAACAGAGTATTTTGCGTACTTCTCAGGCCAATGGGGGGCTCGAGACCCCGCCGCCCCACTGGCTACGCTACTGATAAGAGCTATGTCTTACTTGCCCAGTGTAGAGTGCAGTAAATTTCAGTTGAAAAAAGCTGTTTAAAGCGGCAAGATTTTAGCATGTACTAAGAATCAGAAATCTGCGCCACTTCTACTCTCAAGCTGATTAAAATGATGCTAAAATACCAGGTAGCGTAATTCATTTTCACTTGCAAGCTCTATTTATAATCTGATTACGCAATTTTAACGTATAGTTTGCGCTTCCTTGTTTTGTGCCGTGGCACATACGAGGGCATGGCGCAATGCCCCCTCCATAAATACGCCCCTGGACGTGCATGTCTTAATGGTCACAGCATATTAATTACAGCTTGAAACCAGTCAAGCTGCCACCAGCCCCCCTGTCTACCACACACGGTGGACGCTTTACATTGTCCTTTCATTGTTGAACGTCAAGCAGGAAGCTGTGAATACCAATTTTTATAGACTTTGCATTGACCTAACCGGGAATCGAACCCAAGTCTACCGTTTTAATAGCAGATGCTCTATTTGCTCGACCACTAATAAGTAAGGTGCAGTTTGTTGAAACTGTTTTTTTATAAAGAGTTTTATTTATAATAAAATTTATATGTATATTTCGATTGGTGCTTAAACGTCTTTTAAGTGCAGGAAAGGAGAATTTGACCGGTGTTTCAGTCGGCTTGACCGGTTGGTCAAAAAATCTCGACTTGACCGGAAACCAGACCGGCCAGTCAACCTGACCGGTTCCGGTCGACCCGACCGGTTTCCATTTCTGCTGCTGAGGCTGGCTTTGATCTAAAATTTTGAGCAAAATTAAGCCTCCGGCTTTTATGAAACATTATTGTTTGAGTAAAAACATGGTGTAATTTGCCTTGCGTTCGCGACAAAAATTGAAACAGCAGGTGGAGTACAATTAAGCAGCCAAAATCTATATTAACTGCAAAACCAGCAAAACAACATTTGCTGCATTGCTGGGAAAAAATTTCTCGCTTGATACGAAAAGCAGCAATGTCGTATATTCGCACCACAAACTTTATAGAATTCCTCGTTTAAATCTAAAAAGAAAGCCACTCCTACGGATAGCTCAATTATGACGTCAATTTCCGTCATACACAATTCATATAGCTTAGAACATTTCATTCGCAGGTAATGTAAAGGTAGTATGGAGGTAAGTCATTCCTTCTGGTTACGTCACAATTGAAATGAACTAGCCTTGCTCCAGCAAAAACTGACCGTATAATAATGATTAACTTAAAATGAATAGTTTTGTCGAGATTGTCGTTGCGGAGGTTACTGGAGTGCAGCTACAATCATAGGTCGCAAATGGTGAGTTTTATTGAACTATACATTTTTATGATTTACCAGCTACTACATAAAAAAACTGAAACTTTCCCACGTATAGCCACCTGCCACACAGCCCATTTACACAACTAGTTTCATTATGCTTTTGCACTGCTAATTTGTTTGTCACGTTTAAAAGCACTAAATTTTAGCAACAGGCCTAAAATTAACTCATTTATGTAAAAAATCTCCAATTTTCAAGCGCTGAGACCTCGACCCCAGACCTCCGGCGGCTGTGAGCTCCAGACCTCTCAAACAGTCTTTTCCTTAATCGCAGATTTCTGGCTATACGCGCCTGGCTTCAAATACTTCAAATATACAATGCTTGTGTTGCTGATACTTTCGTGAATTTTAGATACTATCAAAATACCGTCACAGTATAAATATCATGCAGTAGGTTCACTCAATTGTGACGCGTGTCCGCATTTTTTGAGAGCCGAGCAAAACTTTCTCGTCAATTTGACGTCATAATAGTGACATCGTGAGTGGATTTGAATTATGCCTAATAATAGAAATTGTTCTGAACTTTTATGAATTTGGCTAAACCGTATAGAATTAAGTCCTTCCCCCTTTTTTTTACGGCCCTAAATGTTGAAGAGCACCATTTTTCACAACTTTCATGCTCCTGACGTAACTTGACGTAGCTTTTGTTGTGCTTTTTGGATCGAAATAAAATTGATGCCATCAAATCCGTTTAAGCTCGGGCGTTGATTTGCTCTATTTGCTTTGTCAGTTGTTTATGACGTCACAAAGTCACAAGCGTAAACATAACCCAAAATTGAAACTTTGTTCGTTCTTTCGGTAACTTTAGTTATGGGGGTTTTGCTCGCGTTTAACACCCAAATGTTTTGTTTTGCCCAAAACTTGCTCTGTATCGTCAACTAGCTTTTCTGCAATTTTTGTTTTAATTGCTGAAAAATTTACGAAAATATCGTAGGTGATTTGCAAGACATGGGAGGACATGACCGAACGCGCTAGCGAGCTTGTAAAGGCCATTCTTGCTCGCTAAAAAGCGCTAACGAACAAAAAATCTTTGTAGACAAACTGCCATTTTTGAGCCGTCTCGCTCAACACACTTTAAAACAGTTCGCTCGAATTTTTTGCGAGATGTTTGTAACTTGTGTTAGAACGTAATAAATATCTCATTGTGACGTCAGATGCATTTCTACTTTAAGATAATGCGTTTAAGCGTACCATTGTTATGGAAAAAGATGCCATAACCTATGCGCTATTATTCTATGCAAGCAAATTCCTTAACTGATGATTATTAGAAAATTAACCACAGAATTTAATTATATTTTTGGATCAATGTGAAATAAGACAACTTTTTCCATACTACAACTTTTTTAAACGACGTAAAGCGCCCTTGAGGTTGTAGGTGGGTAAACTCATATGTTAACAGTAACTTTCGGTTTCAAAATTTTTAAAAAGTGAGCAAGTCGAAATGCACTCTTCCTTTTTAGAACCATTAAATCTTGAGTCGAGACTGGCTGTTTTTAATTTTTTGCCAATATTCAGTCTCATTTGTTCTTGATTTTGCAAAATTTTTGAGAGCATCAATGTCAATTTTAGCGAGCTTGTTTGAAACACTTTTTAATTCCTATTGCTCTGTCTGCTTAAGCGAAGGCTTTTTTTTTGCTTTTGTAGCATCGTAAAATATTGCAAAAGCGAAAAAGCAAGCTTTTTTCAATTTGAACAACTGCCAAAAAAATTCTCAATTGCTTGCGCAGAGCAACAGAGCTTTATAATCTTGAATAGTTGCAATTTTGCTTGCAAACACAAGAAAATCACTGAAATTTTATCGCTTTAAATCAGCACAAATTTTAGTTTCTTTGATTAGTTTGAATTTTTGTTTGTTTGTTTTGCTGCCGAGGCTGGCAGTGTTTTTAATTTGTTCTTAAATCTTGAGCAAAAATGAGCCTCGTGGTTTTAGAAAATTGTTCTTACAAAAAGTGTGTATTGCTATTTTTGTCAACTGGCACGGCTCAATATTTGTTTATCAGTCGAAACAGCAAATGGCTCTCAATGCAATTCGCTTTCTTTCTAGCAGTCTAATACCAAACAAGGCGACCACTATAATTAATTTGCAGCAAAAATTCGCTTTAATAAGAAGTTTTCAACATTTCGCCATTAAATTTTTGAACCAAAAAGATTTCTCGCACGCTTAAAGAGTGCTTCAAGTTCCTCTTTAATTTGGCGAGGAAAATGAGACGTTTTTTTACTCGAACTGCTTTCCGCAATCGCTCAAAGCAAGTTAGCGAGAAAGAATGACGTAACGGATTTCGCAAAGCTTTGTATACACGTGCAAAAATGACCTCTTACGTTTAGCGAGTATTTCGTTGGGTAGCACCTCTTCAAAAAAACTCCTTAATTAAAGCGAACGAGGAAAATCCTGTCATGTGGGCCATGGTCAAGTTATAGCGATAAATGCAACCTTTAAAAGCCTTCGTGCTTTAACCGATACAACATAATTGTTATGTCATTGTCATGACTTAGTAAGCAATTTAATTGATGTCTTTTGATTCGAAACAGCATTTTTCGGATCGAAATAGCAATTCAGGTGCATAAAAATAACTGTATAATTTTAACTATTTTGTTTCTCCAGTTTGAAGATTTCACCGCTTGTATTTTGTTGTTGCGTGGACCAGTTGTTGTTGTTCTGTTAAATTCAAAGAGTACTATTAAAACCAACTTTGAAGTCAAACATGCATCTCTTTTTCAAAGGGTATAATTTCAACCTGGCTGTACCAAATTCATTAAAACCTGTTCACATAAATCGTTGCAATATAGCTGCAGTGCTCCGTACTAATTCAATTTCATTCTTTAAAAGACTTTTGACATTTCGCAATTTAGTTTTTGCAAATGGCTCTAAAACTGTGCGAAGGTGGTTCAGGTGGTGACACGAAGCTCATTTTTGCCACAGGAAGCTCATTTTTGCTCAAAATGGAAAAAGAAATTACGAACATTCTAGCTTCAGCCTAAAATAAATAATAATAAAGAACCCAGGCTGGTACAACGGATTTGTAAATTATCAGCAGATCTTTTTAAAACTTTTTTTATATTGCTATTGTTGATTTGTCAAACATGCAGTCGCTAATTTTCGATAACAAAAGATAATTTTGAACTAGGCAAAAATAAATTTATGTCACTTTATTCTCCAGCAAAATTAAGAACAAATGAGGTTGAAAATTGGTGAAAATTAAGAACAGACTGCTTCAACTTAAAAGCAATGACGTAACAATTAAGTTGTATCGGTTAAAGCACAAAGGCTTTTAAAGGCTGCAATTATCGTTAAAACTTGACCATGTCATGCAAATCACCTACGATATTTTCGTAAATTTTTCAGCAATTAAAACAAAAATTGCAGAAAAGCTAGTTGACGATACAGAGCAAGTTTTGGGCAAAACAAAACATTTGGGTGTCAAACGCGAGCAAAACCCCCATAACTAAAGTTACCGAAAGAACGAACAAAGTTTCAATTTTGGGTTATGTTTACGCTTGTGACTTTGTGATGTCATACATAACTGACAAAGCAAATAGAGCAAATCAACGCCCGAGCTTAAACGGATTTGATGGCATCAATTTTATTTCGATCCAAAAAGCACAACAAAAGCTACGTCAAGTTACGTCAGGAGCATGAAAGTTGTGAAAATTGTGCTCTTCAACATTTAGGGCCGTAAAAAAAGGGGGAAGGACTTAATTCTATACGGTTTAGGCGAAATTCATAAAAGTTCAGAACAATTTCTATTATTAGGCATAATTCAAATCCACTCACGATGTCACTATTATGATGTCAAATTGACAAGAAAGTTTTGCTCGGCTCTCAAAAAATGCGGACACGCGTCACGATGGTTTTTGCTTAGAGTTAACCTACTGTATGTTATTTATACTGTGATACCGTGGTAACACCAATAATCTGAAAACACATCAAAATATCACAATAAGCATTGTAAGAATAGTTTGAAAATCGCACTTTTTTATGTTAAACACCAAGAATATTTGAAACCTAACGTTGCTTGTCAAAATCAGTTACAAGACGTGAGAGAATGCCCTCGTTTGCTTATTCTATTCTATGCATAATAGAATAAATTTTAAAAAGGAACAAGAACAGTTACATATTTTCGTAAGGCAAATTTTATCAAAAATGGAATTTCGGGGTAATATGAATAATTTCTGAAAATTAATTTTCGGGGAAATGTAACTTCGGCCAAAAGTAATCTTTGAAAAATGTAAATTCTGAAAAAAAGATTTTAGGAAAAATGTAACTTTGGCTAAATGTAAATTCTGAAAAGTGTAAATTCTGGAAAATAAGGTTTCGAGAAAATGTAAATTCTGGCAAGTGTAATTTCTGTTTGGGAAAGTGTAACTTCTAGCAATTATCATTTCTGCCTAATGAGCTTTAGGGAAAATGTAGTTTTTGGCGAGTGCACATTCAGAAAACGTAATTTCTGCAAGTGGAAGCTAAGGGAATCGTTTATTTGGGATAATGTCTTTTTGGCCAAGTGTTTTTTCAGAAAATGTAATTTATGAAATGTGTTTTTCGTAGATGTGTCTATGGTCCCATGAAAACGTTTGCAGACTTACGTAAGCAAATTACGCAGCGGTAAGGAGCCCGAGCCAAACACTATAAGTTATGGGTGTGGTTTTATATTATACTTTGCAAATTTTCAAGCACCTATATCATGTCGAAAAAAGCGATATTTTGTATTGGATCCGAATTCTTGTTTGCTAGTTTGAAATTTATATAAATACTTTTATTTTTATCCAATCTTATTTTACAGGGGAGGGGAGGGGCATTTTTTTTTCTCAATCTTTTCAAAGTAAATCTCTTTAAAAATAAGTCTTTGATTTTGAATTAAATTGACTTGGAGTCAAATTACATCACAAATAACTTCTGAAGATTTCAAGTTGCTAAAGTGCCCAAAAGTATTCCAATTTCAAAGTTTCCCAAAGTCACATTTCAAATTCTGAGCATTATTTGGCCAAAATTTAAATTACATGACGTCATAAGTGATTTTTATGAAATCAATTACTTTGAACTAGGCATTTTAAGATTCAGTATCAAAAAGCAAACCTAAAGTATGTAAACGAATTTGAATCATCTTTAACGTCACCGCACATGTTCGACAACATGGCAGTGACGCCACAATGATAACGTCAATAACTCAAAACCAAATTTTCTGAAAGATTTTGATTTAGAAGTTAAATAGGAAAAATGACACTTTTTTCCTTCCGTGTTGGGCAAGACGTTGGGCAAATACTTTGAGTGAAATATGGTTAAAAACTGAAACAGATTTTCAAACTTGTATGTAAATATCAAACGAGATCAAAAACTTTAAAAAACAATGAACAACTGCATTATTAACAACCGTGTTTTTAAATTAATAAACAAAAAGTTTTGTATCTTGAGAACCAACAAAAACACGAATTGCATTTGAGTGTAGATGGCGTTGCAGCAATTTTATTGTTGCTTTATTCTCTTTAAACCGATTTCAAACAATCGTGATTAACGCACGTGCTTATTTCTCAGTACAAACTGCGATAAAAAAGAGGCAACATTGACTTGCCAAAAATTTCTATTATTTTTAGATGTAATAAAATGGTTTTATTTTGACCCCCCTGAATGACAGGTAGGTAGTTTATCTTCATCAGCCTGGCATTGAGCTCAATTAATTGCATGTTTTTTCCAATTGCCGTACGTAAAGTAGGTAGCAAAATTTTTGTAGTTGGCCAGTTTTGCTCTCCAATTCGTTAGTCCATAGTACTGTATTGCTAATCATAGTGATTATCATATAATTTGAAAACAGTTTATAGTACAAACTCTCAAAAAACGGTGTTTCGCGTTATATCTCATTTTATAATTAGCAACACTAAACGACATTGTACGAGTACAAATATGAACTAACCTACAAGAATCATCCTTGTCCATTTACTTTGCAAAAAATATGTAGAACAATTCTAAACTTTACGTAGCTATGCAGCGCTGTTTCAAACCGTCAATTCTCATCTGCATGGTTCAGAACAAGTAGCTGAGATTATATCATCCACGCAAGTGAAAGAAACAACTTATAGCTGAGTATTCCTGCCACTTACAAATAGAACAATATTAGCTGGTTCGTGATTACTTCTTAAATGAAGCTCGTAAACAATAGCTGCAATAACGTCGTATCACTAAAACCCTTCAAACATCACAGCAATTACTACAACCCTTCGAACAACAATGACATCACAGCACTTACTGCAAGTTGGTAAAGCAGCTGTAGCAGCAACCGACCACGTGGCCAAGGCTGTTCCAGCGTCCGAGCACGTGTTGATTAGTGGAGCGTCGGGGAGGAGAGCGCCGTTGCACGAGTACATAAACGAATCTCCATCAAGGAACTGGTCAGTGAGGGCAGTGGCTGGAATGGTCACCGCGTTGGCTTGAGCGGCGACAGGCGTTGCACAAACTAAACTCAACAATTTAAAATTAGTAAACTCAGTTTTTACAGTCATTTTTAAAGCAATATTCAATTTGTTTCCAGTTTATTTGTGCTTATTTTAAATCAATTTTTTGTTAAGAGTATTTTAGAGGACCTGTGTGCAGAATACTAACAGTACGATTACTTTTGTTTCTCAAGTTAAAGAAATTTTAGTCGATTACACGAGAGCAAAAAAACGGTTAGCATCGGTCTTAAAATCAAATTCAGCTCTTCTAAGTTGAATTCCACATAATTACGATCGAGCTCTTTCTCAAGCGTGAAATCACCACTTGGGGCAGCACTGGGCAACAATTTTGTTAGCAAATGTAAAACCAAACTATTTTCTTTGCTTCAGCTACCAATATAGTTTGCCGTGTTGACAAGAGCTTTGCATCTTCAAGCAGGAGAGTAACGTTTGGATTCCGTGATAACACTACATCATCTTCATTTTGCTCTCAAGTTAACGTTTGAGAAAGCACATGATGGCAAAACTTCCGTTTTGTGCACTCTAATTAAAAAAACTGAACTTGTGGTTGACTCCAATTTCCAATGAACCAAAAGCTCACTTTATCTAATCAAAATGCTACTGAAAATTCTTCAGTTAGCAAAAACTAAAATTTACTGGCAAAATTAGTTTCTTTTTCGACGTCACGAACGGTAACTTGACTCGATGACCTCATGGCATTTAAAAATTTTTCTGCTTTATACAATTAATAGTAGTTAATTGTTGCAGTATTGTTACTGCTGATGATGAGCAACCAAATACACTGGTCTTGAATCCATGCACTTACCTTTCAAGCAAGTAGTGGCTAGGGGTAGCGGGCAAATCCACATCGGATTAGTAGGATCAGTCATCGTGTCGCACGTGCATTGAATCTTATTGTTCCTGGACGCGAAGTTTGGATTGCACGTATAGATTAGCACATGGTTGTGCAAGTACGCGATCTGGTTACCTCCGGTAGGGGGCATCATGGCATTCGCGTAAACTGGCAGTGTGGTGGGGCAACCTGAATAAAAACAAAATGCTTACCACTCGCAAAGGTCGTCGTCTTTTTGGACTTCACTGGAAGGAAATGCTTACCACTCGCAAAGATCGTCGTCTTTTTGGACTTCACTGGAAATACAGTTAAAGACGATTTGCTTGAAAAAAATAGAAACTCGCCAATTATTATTTTTGTTGTTCTTGCAGCCGAGTTGTACAGCACAGGCTAAGGTACTGGCCAGTTTATTTTTTTTTTTTGGTCAGTTTCTTAGTCTTCATTGATAGTTGAAGGACCTTGTATGGCAAAGAGTCGAAGAGTTGGCAATTGTAATGAATAGAGGTTATGCAAATTAAATCGCTTCCACCGCAAATAAATGATGATATGTTTTGGCTCTAACAGTTTATATCTGACAAAAAAACAAAACAAAAAAGATTTAACTTTGATTTAAGGCTACCTCTAATTTTCAGAAAGACCTAAACCTACTGTAACAGATGCAGTTGTGCTTAATCGTCGCTGGAAAAACGAAAACAGTCTACCGATTTGACCCCAAACAGAATTTATAATCTAGCAAACTCGCCGCTTCTGGTTTCTTTTGCATTTGTTGCCAAGAAAATAAACGCATAAACAGACAAAAATATTTTACTTCCAGTCATTTAGAAGTTTTAGCAATTTTTGCTTTGTACATTATGAAAAATGAAATTATGGCATTACATGTACATTCGTTACAAAAATATAAATAAAACTATTGCGTAGAACTTAAAGGCCTTAGCCGGCAATTAACGAAAAATATTTAATTCTCTAATACGCAATAAAAGGTAAGTTACAATTTGAAGCAAAACAGGTAAAGAGCTAGATGGAGTTGAATCAAAATATAAATTGAAAAGTAAACTCTATACAAACACCTATTATGCGTATTAACTCATTCCCCACATTACCACAACTAAACGTGTTACTTAGGGAGGCTCCCGAGAAGATACGCCCAGCAAACGCTTGCGCGATTTCCATACAAAGACACGGAATGTAAAAAAAGTTAAAACTTTTGCTCTTCGCAATACCTGAGCAGCAAATAGCGGCTTTTCCTGAACAACATTTCGCGATACTCGATTTTAGGGGTTGTTGACCGGGGGTAAATTTCTACCAAGTGGTAAATTTGCTGAATTATGAACTAAAACAAACATCAAATTTTACTATTAAAGAAGTGATAGTGTAGCACAGGATTATAGTTCATACATGTTAGTAACTTCAATTTATCTCTACGCAAGCGTACAAGCATTTTCATTTCAGCTGCGTAAGTGTGTTGCATTTTTACGGTTGATATTGTCTGCGGTAAACGGGACAAAAAAGAATGTTTTTATTTTCTTTATTAAAAACCACCAAGAAGATGGGGAGAAATATTATACTTTTTTCTTTCGACAAGGGGTAAGCGAGACAAAAAAGTTGACAAACCTCTGTTCAATTTCTTTCAAACCGCAAATGACAATGTATTTGGTAAAAATGATAGCAATTAAAAAATAACTGTTATTGTTTGGCAAAGAACAATAACATGGGTTAATGACGATTGACTAAATAATACGACCAAGATAAAATGGTGTTAAATAAATAAAACAATAAAAAGACACCCAACTTACAGTTTTGCGATGAGGTTATGATTGCTTAGTTTCAAACACCTACATTAACCAAAGATTTTACACACAAATGCTGTAGATTTGAAAGTTTCAAGGTCAAAAATTTGTTTCACAAAATACCAAGTGGCCAAGATATAATCTCATAGTAATCAGATTAAAAATTGTAATTTTGGGAGCAGAGATAAACCTGACGGTCTGAAGAACTGACAAAAAATAAAATAAAACTCGCATTTACTAGTGTACTGTGCTCTGTTTGAAATAAAACGTGTCAACTAAAACTTAAAAAATTATTTTGAATCTTGCTCAAATCAAATCATGCAGGTAATTTTTTTTTTAATTGATTAAAATTGCCCAAAATAATCTTTAAAATACAGAATATTAATACAGAATGTAAAATGAATTTAAAGCATAATATTTTCCGAAACTTTTCTGATTTTGACCATGCGTTTATCAAACTCAAAGACCAACAGTGCTGGATTTCGATTAGACTATTGTGACTACGGGAGGTGGACATTTTTGATCAACCACGTTTCCATAAGATTGCTCAGCTACGAGCGCAATTGTCTGCAGTACATGTTACGGCCAACCTTTCTACAATCTTGCTTCATCCTTTTCAACAAATTTCGCAGTGCAGAATGTCCAGCGCCGGCAAGCTTCGTTTTCAGATACAAATGTTTTTTTACGTCAAGCTTTTCAAAGTCCTACGCATTAATGAAACCTTCCAAAAATTGACATGTTATTGTACACTCGCGAACTTGTATAAGCAATGACATCCTTCTTTTTTGAAATGTTTTAATTTTTGCAGATATGTTAAAATGTCAAAAATATGTAAATACAATGCTTGAAGTTCCCTTCTCTGAAAGCCATAGCAAGAGTTGGCGCTTACCTATGGTGCAAACGGGCGGGGCCATATACATTCCTTGGCCGTCGCACTGGTTGGTGGGGTTGCCAAATAGAGTGTACGTAGGATCCGTGCACATGTAAGTAATTGCCATACCAACTGGAAGAATAGCAGGGACGCTTGCGTCGAGTGAATTTGAGCCAGGGTTGGCAGGAAACAATGTTGTGTCGCAAGCTGAAAAATACAAACAAAAATAAATACCTTGACCGAATGAGAAAGATTATCATAAGAAATACGATTTTGCACACTTGCAGATGTCGCAGCGGCAGGAGGCTGGCAGTGAAATTCCGAGGCCAAGGTTTTTACTCTCACGCCTTTGCGACTTCGTAAGCAACCGCAATTGGGTGTTCTAAGTTATTTTTGTGATCTTCATTTATTTCATGCTTGTAATGTTTCCTTCAAATAAATAAAATTGACCATTGCATACGTCATTATGTTGTTCATACATTGCTTTTTCCCTTCTCTTTTTTTGTATGTTCAGTCATTTATTCACCTCTATAATCATTTGCCTATTCACTCATTCATTCAACCGTCACATATTAGTTTATCAATGCGCCTGCTTAACCATTTACTAATTTTAAGATAGTGTCAATAAATTGTTCACAGAAGAAAGCCTCCAAAATTAGCAATTTTTCTAAACTTACTACACGTTGGCAAATCAGCTGTAGTGGGAACCGACCACTGGCCTGGAGACGTTCCAGTGTCCGTGCACGTGCTGACTGTCGCATCGTTTGGAATAAGGTTGCCGTTGCACGAATACAAGATCGTGTTTCCAGCCAGAAACTGGCCGCTGATATCGGCTGGAAAGGTCACCGCGTTGGCTTGAGCTGCCGCTGGTGCCGCACAGACTGTTTAAGACAAAACATATAAATCTAAACTTCAAGAAAAATTCGAAAAATTGTTACTCAATGCACATTGAGCTTTTATCACAATGCACGACTATTTAAGATCCAATACATAAATTCAAACTTCAAGAATTTTAACAAAATTGTTTCTAAAGTGCGTTTAACTTTATTCAAAGTTCGCCATGGTTATTAGATAACTGCTACATAACTTTTGACCTGCACTACTTTGAACTAAAATTATCCACTGAAAAATTGAAAGCAAGTTTTGCAAAGACATAACTCTAGAAAGACCGGGCTTTTAAACTAACTAGAACGACCGAGCGCGTCAATTGAAGCATGAAATATATAGGGTGGCCCATAAGTAGGTATACAGCAATCATAATATAAATCGACTAAATTTGTTTTTACGTTTAAAGCAGCACATTCTAAAGCGCTCCACATTACATGCTAAGTACCAAGAATTGAAATATGTCTTGAAATGAAGTATATACCACCAATAAAAAAATTCTTGTAACACTTTCGAGCGATAACTGTATACCTACTTATGGACCACCCTGTATATGCTGCTATTTCTTTGTTTATATGGCCAAAAAAGAAATGCTGAAGTACAATAATAATACGCATTATTTCTTCACCCTAAAATAATGAAAGGGCAAAGCACCATGCGATACTTTGTTTGGACAAAAAAGAAAGATGATAACTGATGAGCTATTAAAAACGCAATCTGTAAAGCGTAAGCAAAGCCAATTTTGTACATTTGCAATACATGAAAGCGAAAACGTATATTGTAAGTCAGTTGCTGCTGTCAAACAGCAACGGCGCAAGTTCATGAAAGATATGCAATTTGATGGTTGCATTTAATCAACATAGTTTGGGCAAAGTTTTAAGGCGCATTTGCCACATACTGAGGCCCGGCAGGAGTTGGACATTTCAGTGGTTCTTTAACGGCACTTTGAAGTTTCGCATGTTTTCCGCTTTTTTGTGGGAGGTTGATCACTGATCAGTTTCGATGGCACTTCATTGTGCAGCTACATTTTTACCAATGTCATCGCCAGGATTTGTTCTAGTAAATACTTCACCCACAAGTTGTATAAACCTGCAGCGATTGATGTTTGACTTGCAAACGTTTCTAAAGAGAATCCAGCTATTGATCAATGCTAGATTAATGACACTGTAAAACACGTGTACGGGCCACCTCCTACATTCAACCTTTTCAGAGTATTTCCTAGCCATTTGATCGATGACCTCAACCCCAGATTTCGTTTTGTTGTAAAATAAAACAGTCTCTGGCTTTTTCGTTGGATTCTTGTGAGAAGGAATTTCTACATCTGGATATAACGTGCTTATTAGTACGACCGATTTTTGCTTTTTGCAGTGATAGGAGGTCAAAGTAACAGTGCTACCTGATTAAGCATGGGTAAAAAAGGAAGTTCCGTGTAGCTTCTGCTTTTTTTTGCAGCTTTGAGGCAGCTCCCTACATTTCTTCCGGACTGTGCCAACGATGCTACATTTTTGTTCAGCCAAACGCAGAGCAACATTAAGACTTGTAAAAACGTTGTCACAAGTAACATTATAAGCAAGCACGCTTGAAAATCGGCTGCATAAGCTTCATCACAACATGAGTTTCCAGGCTTACAGAAGTATCTCTGCTCTCATTTTTCGCAAGATAAAGAAAGCAATCGTATAGGTATTTAGTCTCTGCATCAACCACCATCCAGAACTTGATTCCAAACTTGTCAGGTTTCTTTGCTTTGTATTGAATGAAGGAGTGATTGTTTGTCAATGGTAATATAAGGATTCGGCAAATAAGCCTTCTTACAGTTTTCAATAAAGGAGTTCCACAATGAAGAATCCAAGCAAAACTTGTCAAGTACATTCTTTGCTCCCTGTCGCGATTGATGTCAAATCGTAAAATAAAATTCAAACCGCATAATTTCTTTGAATCTGTTTCTCGATAGAGTGTTATTGAACATCGATCATCTCCAAGAGCTGTCCCACAAGCTTTCCAATGGCAGACCACTTTCTCCTAAAATCTCTTTGGCAATTGCAAGTCCAATAAACTTCTCCAGCTCATCAAGAATGACATCCCAATTTGTTTCGCCCAAAACACGATGGGCTTTGGCTACAGTGCATTTTTTTATACTTCTAAGCATTGCTTTGCCAAACAAAGCGCGATAAGATGACATTGGGCTGCTTTCAATGATTCTGCTGGTTGCATATGCAGTTGGACCTGGCTTGAAGTTTTGTATGTTTTGCTGTTGCAAGCGTCCCCGTAGCACATAGAAACTGGCCAATGCTTGCCAAGCTGTTCCATCTTTTCCGATCAAGCCTAGATTTTTCTGCACAGGGTTTTGTAAATCGCTGTCATCCTCTTCACTAGAAATATCGCTGTCTTCCCCATCACTAAAATCAATTTCTACATCATTTTTCTATTTGCCATCATGTTCGCTTTCAGAATATTCACCATCTGAGCTATCGGCTGAAATGTCTTGTCATCGTAATAAAGCATCTTGTGCAATAACCCGCTTTTGCATTGTAAATGCCGAAGTCTAATTCTGCGATAACAAGCAATCAAGGTCTAAGTAATATCAAAAAGTTTTCATACCGTTATACGAAGTAAAAATAAGCTTTACTTTCGTTTAGCAGCAAGCCACTGTCCATAAGCAGCCGATTTATTTTTTACTAAAAAGCTCAATTTTTGCAGCAAAGTACACTAGGGCACTAATGAAAAATTACCCCAATTCTGCTGATCATGCTGTCCTGCCACATCTCTTATCGCTTAGACAAAGCTAATGAGTACGCCATCCTGTTTTCTCACATTGTAGTGATTTTTCACGCCGTAGAAACACTTTCTATAAACTCTGAATGAACTTTCTAGCTGAGTGCGTCAATTGAAGCGCTTGGTCGTTCTAGGTAGATTAATGATTCATCTCGTTGCTTTAATCGCAAAACTTCTGAAATTCACACAAACTTAGCATTGTCGAAAAAAATTAATTGTCAAAAAGTTTCAGCAAAAAAGAGTAACATGAGGCAGAACTACAAGAAATTGAATTAGAAAAATGCGCCATTTGACCGCTTGGTCGTTCTAGTGTTAATGCTAGTCAAGTTTCAAAAAATATTTGCGAATTGAATTGAATTCTTAACTTGAGTCCACTCAAACTATTAATAAACTTTTTTAAAGGTTGTTTTAAATTTTAATCGATGAATTTTGAATGCCGTCACAAGAGAATTATGTAGAACTAAAATGTCAATTACGATCCGTTAAAGACTGGTTGAGAAAGTTGAATTAGACTTTTTAAAGTAAATATTAATAACTCAGATCAGATCAAACTTTATTTTCGAGACAAAGAAACACAAAGCAAACATCTTGTAACTTTGAACTTGTAATTCAATTTGGACAAAAAAGAAACAAAAAACAAAACAAATAAATTTAAATTTGTGTTTGATTTTCGGTGTTTTGAATTTCAAATTTCAAAAATTAAATGTTTTATCTTGCAGTAACTCAGAGATGAATATCTCTACTACAGCTAGCAACTTCATGGAGCAACTTAAAGCCAAAAAAATAATCTTTACAATTTGAACTCTTTCCATTGTCTATTGACCACAACATTATTTTAACCTTCTACCGCAATATTATTGCTGCTATGGAGCAACGAGTAAACACAAAATTGACAAAAAGCTTAATAATATTTCAGTGTAGTAATAATTAAGTTAGCCATATCACAAAGCTGATAGGCAAAACGCCCAACATACTGTATACATATCTTTTATTTTGCGGTTAGCCTGGAGTATTAGATGGGACAGTTTGATGTTGGCCCAAAAAGCTAACGACACTTGGCAATATTTTTGATACTTGTTTTAACATTGGTGAATTACTTCCTGGAGAGGGTGACATAATTTTTGAAAAGTTTTTGTGGGTTTTTGGAATCCGGAAAGGGGCACATAGACTCGGGAGCGTTCAGGCAGATTTCCCAAATTTTCTGCAGTGTGAAAAGTGTATTCACCTAAATTAGCCGTTCAATAGTCAATAGGCTGTCCCACTTGACTTGAATGATGCGACTCAATTGATTTTAGTCAATCGGAAAAATACTGTGTTTAATATATTATCCTTTTTTGGGTTAAGATGCTTGTTTTGTGCATTTTTTGCTGCCATAGTGGTATTTTTGTTGGAAAATATTTGTTTGAATGTGCTTTAAGTGTAAAAGAATGTATCCAGATTACTTTATGTGAATCTACAGTATTATTGACATCCCGCAAAATTGATACTCTTAGATTTTTTCTCGTCAAGTCCTTGTTCTAGCTACTGCTGTGACATTTATTTTCAGGAGAAAGAAAATAAAGAAAAATTTAAACGATTTAGGTTAGTGTCATAAAATATTTTCTGGGCTGAAACTGAAAATAGAACAATTTAGTAGCAGCTTACTTCTGCGGCAGGTATTTGCTAAGTCATTAGGCGAGCAAACCCATCCTGGATTATTCACACCGACGGATGCGTCACACGTACACATAATAGGGGTGCTTGATGACGCAAAGTTGTTGTCGCACGTGTAGGTAAGCACGTGACCATTAGGGTAGCTAACCATGTTGCCTCCTGTATTGAGAGCCCCGTTGGCGTAGACCGGAAGAATAGCTGTGCAACCTAAACGACAAAATTTGGATGATGAGCACATTTTTGTTAGCGCCATCTTACAAATGGCAAAAACAATAAAAGATAAAGAGCACCATACATGATATAACGAAAATGCAAAAACACGGTGTCTGGGCAATAAAGCAATAACACTTACCACCGGTCGGCGTGCATGCAGGAACCGAGTTGATGTACATTCCTTGATTGTCGCACTCGTTGCTTGCTCCAACCGGTGTGAGAGCGTAAGTTGGATTTGTGCACATGTACGGAACCGACGTACCAACTGGAAGCGTACCAGGAACGTCTGCGTCTAGACCATTTGAGCCACCATCGCCAGGGAACACGGTGACGTCACAAGCTGAAAAGTTTTAGTTTATTTGATCATACTAACACGAATGTACTGTACTGATTTAATAATATTAACAACAATCTTAAATTTCATGAGCAAAATTAGTGCAATGGTGAAAAATTGGCTCGCTTATTTGGAATAGCAATGAACCTAAAATAATTATTAACAACTAATTTTCTTCAACCCGTCATGTCACAACTCTATGAGTTTGCTCGACTCATCGCCGTATTATTGCGCATGGGCACCACAGCTGATACTTTTGAAAAAATGTTGCATCGCTGGCGAGCCGTTGGCAACAGTGTGTACGATTTGACCGGCGCAAGATTTTAATTTTAGTCCTCATGTTCCTGAAACGAACGCGTTACCGCTTGACTAACTGCTCATAGCTCCATTTTGGTAAATTGTTCACAGGAGTAAAGCATGGAAAAAATAGAATTGAAGTGCTGCAAAACAGCTGTACAATGCTTACTGCACGTTGGTAAATCAGCTGTAGTGGGAACCGACCACTGGGCTGGTGACGTTCCAGTGTCCGTGCACGTGCTGACTGTCGCATCGTTTGGAATAAGGTCGCCGTTGCAGGAATACAAGATCGTGTTTCCAGCCAGAAACTGGCCGCTGATATCGGCTGGAAAGGTCACCGCGTTGGCTTGAGTTGCCGCTGGCACCGCACAGACTATTAAAAACAAAAAAGTTTAAAACTTCAGAAGAGAGAAGTCAATTTTATTACTTCAAAAAAAAAGTATAATTTTAAGGTAAATACAATAAAAAAGACACCATACTTTATCAAAAATTTACTTTACCACGTTTCACTAGAACTACGTGAAAAATTATTTTAATGATTAATGTACAGTAATGTAAAAGATTTAAAACTAAACATCTTAACTTAATCTTTTTAATACAAAATTTTTCAATAGCGTTGATGAAAATTTGTAACTCTAGTTCGACGTAAACATTGATTATTGCATTATCTGGAATATTAATACAGTGCCTCACAAAAATCTTCATAACAGTCTTGATATCTTTTATGATGTTAATATTTTTTTCATGAATACCATCGCAAAACCTCACATCAAAAAGTTGACTGTGCATAAACTTAAATACAAACTATAGCACACATTTTCACTGTTGCCCACTAAGACTACTATTAATACATTGTTTCATTGTCGACATGTATAAACTTTTTGAAAATCCAATCACAATGTTAAGTCATTGCTTCCGTGACGAGGCATGATGATATTGGACATATCCAGTGACAATTTAACCATGATATAACAGAGTAGCTAACCCAGGGGGGCTACAGCCCCCTCCCCATTGGCCTGAAAAGTACGCAAAACAGCACGTTTTTGGTGCTTTGAGACCGATTTTTGCTCCAAAAATGAAAGCAGCCTCCCAATGGAATTGGGGAGCAGAAGTTGTGAAGGACTTCCTGTTATTGGATATTTTTTTTTCTGAAGCTCACCCAAAGTTGGTTGGAAAAGGTGACTGAATTTTGGTGAAGACCTTTTTTTTGGGGGGGAATCACCTAATTTCTGCCGAAAAACCGCCTCAATCTGATTGAAGACAGATGAAAATTTAGGTCAAGTTTGTTTACTGCTGTTTCAAGCTTCCAAACCCCCCCCCCCCCCCCCCCCCTTTGCAAAATCCAGGCTATGCGCCTGTTGTAACAATTGATTATGTAAGCTGCAATCGCACCCAACAGTGATAAAATTGAGCCTAAACGGTCCAAAACCTCGTTCTGGTAGAACAATCACTGCTGGAACGGCTCTCCTTTAGAAATTCTAAAAAGCAATCATTCAGTAACTCAATAGGTAACCGAAAATCGAAATTTTAATTTTGATGATAGTTGAAAGCTTAAGCTATTAGCAGTTAAACAAAATTCCACAAGAAAGGCTTTCCAAACAAGGCCTGCAAACTTTGAAAAGCTGACACAAAATTTTAATTGAAGCATACAAGCTTAAATCAATGAAGGCTCAATAAAAAAAGCAAAAAAAGAGAGATCAATAACAAACAAAAAATCACGTTAAAATACATCCAAGAAATATAAAAGAGGTGATGAAAGATCTTGAAGCGTGGCGGCTCTATCTCCAGCGGTTCGGCTGAGACGCAGCTTTTACTGAGAAGTGGACAGTGCAGAGAGAGCGAGAATTTTGTTTGGAAAACAATCTCAAAGTTTATCTGCGGAGTCAAACTGTATTACTGTACAGCCAAAATTTAAAAACTTTAATAAAACAATAAAATTCTAAAAAAATAGAAGACAAAAACAATAAATTCAAAAATTAATCATCCTCAAAAAGTTTAATCGATGTGTAAAAGTTCATAAAAAAATATTTATAATATCAAAATTAAAAAATAAAATTGTATCATTAATGGTTTGTTCCAAATAAAACAATCCAACAGGGTTTCACGAAAATTGCCAGAACTAAAAAATGACAGAGCTGTAACCTGCTGATAGTGTATGACAGTACTGAACCATATCAGTACTTTAAATTTTACGACATATTGTAGCACTCAGGAATAATAAACTGCTTTTTTTTCGTGCATGGCAGGCTTTACAAATAGATTTTGCTTGGAAGTGTCTTTTAAGCTGGTTGGGTTGATACGCCCTTACAAAAAAAAAAGGATTAAAATTAAAAAAAAAAGTATTTTTGAATTGGAAGTAAGAATTACTGTTATTTTTCAGTATATGCTTGTTGATAGATACATTATGAACTGTTAGTTTTGTGGAAACGCTAAAAGCTTCGCCGTTCACGGACGTCACTCAACTTAATTGTCAACTGATACTTTTTCAGTCTGAATTCTGAAGCCCCTTTAATCATCACACCCCTGCTGTAAAACAAACGCACTTTTTGTGACGTTTTTACATTTTGTTTTGAAATCTAAGCTAACACTAAGTTGAAGTATTTGATGCAATAGTGTCGCAAAAAATGGAATTCATGTTTGCAGGTACTCGAAGTTTTAATTATTTATTGCCATAATTTTTTTTGCAATGTATTTACAAAACTAATTTGTGTTTTTTTTCTTAACTACAGCAAAGTATAGGTCAAAACGGGAAAAAATCAGACAAAACTTTGATTTGTGCAGCTGTTGAAAATACGTCGCTTGTAGATTAATGATAAACATCCTCGTATTTTTGACTCTCCAGTAATGCGAGAAATCGTACAGTAAAGTAAAACAAATTTTGTATCAAAACTCTACGTCTTCAAAACGTTTTTACAAAGAATGTATTGAGGGTAGAATAAAACTATCATGGATATGCAACATTTCGCTCAAGTTCAAAAAGCAAGTCAAATCTAATGTTCAGAATTGTTTTGCAGCTGTTCAACCCCACGTTATTTTTCTAACGCCCAAGACTCTACCCTCAATTCACAAGGATGCTGTGCCCATCACACAACAAAGCTTGGTAGTATACCAATATATGTGCCGCAGTGATTGCCGGTACGTGGGTCGCACATCCTTAAGATTGCAGGAGAGAATCATTTAACACATTCCCAAATCAAAACAAGAAAGGAAAAGCCAACAAAAGTTCTGCCTAGACCTAACTGGAAAACCAAGACTCCTCTAAATTAATGGGAATGTGATTCGGCAATTGGACTACACTTACTTCAAAATTCTGATAGCGCTCTCCACTATCGTGATCGACAATTTTCAATTTTGGTAAAAGCAAAAGCCCAATTTCACTTAACTGCACTAGAAGCTATTTTCCAGAGGTGGATTCAAGGACACAAGGCTTGAGGCCAAGGCCAAGGACCCAAAAAAAAACGAGGCCAAGGCCAAGGACAGCCCTACCGAGGGCAGAAACTCTCGAGGCCAAGGACAGGAATGCTCGAGGCCAAGACCAAGGACCAAGGACACAGGCGCAAGCGTTCTCCAAAAAAAAAAGGTCTTCAAAAATTTTTTCAGGCGATCTCCAATTCATTGGCGTACCCAGAATTTTTGATTGGGGGAGGCCTAAACCACAAATCACATGAAATGGCGTCATAAAAATTTTTCCAAAGAGAAAGTACTTGTGGGACAAATCTTTCGTAGGGTGGAAGATCTGAAATCGTTGTTGCCTGTTCGCACGTAACCAGGATTTTGCAAAGGAAGAAGGTTTAAACTAATAGTTGAAAAATGCAATATTTAACTTCGGGAACGTGTTGAGAAAGCTAGTGTAACTCAAATGTATGACAGACGGGGATTTGGGGGAGGGACCCCAGCCTCCGGAGGCTTTGGGGGTCTGGGGGCTAAGCTCCCAGCCTTTGGGCGATTTTTTGTAATTTTTTGGGAAAAAACGCTATTTTAATACCATTGGATCACATTTCGCAGGTGTTCAGAGCCATTTAAAAGCACTAGATTTTCGACATTTGAAAGCCAATCTAAAAAATCGAATTGTTTAATCCTCCTTTTACTTCAAAAGACGTTTAACATCTTGCATTTTGGAGTTAAATTTTAATAGTAAGTGATTTGGTCCAGGTAGGGGGAAGTAAGGTGCATTGTCTCTGGCGACATTTTAGCAATAAATAATAATCCACTTGAAAATTTTCCTTAGAGATTTTTATTTTGTCATAAGAATAACCAGTTTTAAGAGTACATGTTTGCCAGGAGGCCCAGGCCCCCTCAATTGAAGTTCAATGATTCGTTCAATCAGCATTTTCCATGGCTATTTTTTTTTAAAGTATTTTGTGCGTAAAACCGGCAAGGTTGGAGGTGAAATACTGAGTTGTTTTTGAAAAATGGTACAATAGATGGTTACGTCTACTAACCATGTTATTGCCGGGTTGGATTTACATCGCTCTAGGCCCCTGGCACTTTGGAGATTTTCGCAACATCTTTCTGCCAAATATAGGTGAAGACCAAAAAAAATCTTACGATTTCAGCTCGGGGACCCAAGATAGTACTGCGTCATATTATGGTAAATTCGGCCCTGATTAATGCATTACGTTCACAAAAAGGCTAGATGTGGGCCTGAAATAGCAAATTTTAGAACAAAAACTCTTCATTTTCTCCGGGTTATACGTTTAAATTGTCTGGCAAAAATTGAATTGAGGGGAACCAGGCGCTCCTGGTCTTCGATATTGTTAATTAGTTATACTGTTGTCAGCGAAAAATGCTAAAAAGAAACTGAAACTGAAGAAACAATAGGCTTTTTTGTCACATTTTTGTCGTTGGTGAAATCTCAATTGGGGGGGCCTGCCCCTCCTCCCCTTGCATACGCCTATGCTCCAAGTGAGGAAAACAAAAAAGATGTACGCAAATTTTCCGCGAGGTTTCTGGCGTTTTCCAACGAAATTTCAACTGTTCAAAAAATAGTGCTGTCCTCGAGCCGAGGAGAGGGCAATTTTCGAGGACTTGAGGCTTCGAGGCCAAGGTCAAAGACTTCAAAATGTGTCCTCAAGACCAAGGAAGTCCTCGAGGATTCCACCTCTGCTATTTTTATTAAAAAACACAGCAACCAATTTCGTACCGGCAGAAAATATTCGTCTACTCTCTTCCAATTTAAAAATAATTAATCAGTAGGTGGCGCACATACGAAGTTTGACAATCGCCAATCAAAATTATTCACGTAATATATTAATATTTTTTTAAGTGGAAATTTTGACATCTCCAAAAACTATAAAAGGCCGTATTTTTCAATTCTAATTTATTCTCGCGTTGTTTCTTGATACAGGCGGGACGAAAGCCGTTAGATTCGATTTTTTCAACAGTTTTTACCAAAATCTTCAAAAGACCCAACGATGAATCTGATAATGATCAAAACAATTTTAAAAATTTGTTCCACTAAGCAGTTGTTCAAATATTTACAAAACTAATTAATGTTTTTTTCTTAACTGCAGCAAAGTAAAGTTTAATCGGGAAAAAATCTAACAAAATTTTAATTTGGGAAACTATTGAAAATATGTCGTTTGTACCAGATTATTGATAAACATCCTCGCATTTTTGCTTTCCCAGTTATGAAAGAAATTGTACAGCAAAAGTAAAACAGATTTTACAGCAAATCCTATGTCTTCGAAACTTTTTTGCCAAAAGTAAACTGGAACATGGAATATATCATTTGATTAAATTGCATTTAGAAGTTGGAATTAGATTACAGTAACTGTCACAATAATAATAATAATGATAATGAGTTGTTTTCTCGAATTGTTTTTGCCACGTTTGCTCTAATTATTATCGTGGTCATTTATTATCAAGCTTGTCAGCGTGTGGTTTAAAGTTGCATAAAAGTTTGTTCTGGTGATATCATATTACGTATAACGAGCTCTTTTTCTCTCTAAATCTAATTTGTACTACCGGTACCACATTTCTTAACTAGAGCGACAAATTTGAGAAACTGTAATGTTTGTGAGAGTGAAGAAATTATTGAAGTCTTGCTGTTTTGCCCCATGATCTTGTTCGAGATTATATTATTCGTAAATGGCAGTCTACGAGTCGAGCTGTAAGTGTTGTGTAACTTGGTTTAGCGAATGCAGAAATAAGAATATTTTGAATTTGGGATTTTAGCATATTTGTCGCATCTGAAGTACGAGTTGTAAATTGGTTGCCATAAGTTTGTCTTAGTACTTTCGATTAATACTTTTGATTACTTTTACTAAATTTCTTTTAATTAATTATTTTGATATATTTTATATTTGCGCTAATTATGCTTAATTTTGATTCTATTTGAATAAGGGTATATGTACCGTTGTGGTAGTAACTAGGTGTATGAGTATTCGGAAGACCTCAGCAGCGACGAGCTCGCATTTTTAAAGATCCCGCCGTCCTTACTTCGCTTCTTCTTGCCATCTGGGGCATTAGTGTAAGTGAGTTTGTGACATCTGGGGGCTCGTCCGGGATATTGAAAATGGCGAGTCAGTTTGTTTCTGAGGTATTTGAGAAGTTGCGGGAGCAAGTGAATAATATGGGACTTGATGAGAAGTCGAAGAATAAGTTTTTGATGGATGAGTGGAAGAGGTGGTGTGACAAAGAGGAAAGAAAGGAGAAACGAGAGGCGGAAAAGGAAAAGCGTGAAGCAGAAGAAGCTCGACAGAAGCAGGAAGAGGCCCAGCGTCAACGGGAGATTGAGCTGGAAGAGGCCCAGCGGCAACGAGAGTTTGAGCTGGAGAAGTTGAAATTGGAAGTCGAAGCGAAAAAGCTGGAAAGGGCACAACAGGATGCAAATCGGGATGTTGTGAGCAGACCCTTAGGGAAGGTGAAGTCACCGGAGCTTCCTTCGTTTGTGGATGGAAAGGATGACTTGGATAGCTATCTTCTCCGTTTTGAGAGGTACGCTGTGGTTGCTAAATGGGAGAAAGCAAGTTGGGCAACCCATATCAGTGCGTTACTGTCTGGCAAGGCGTTGGATGTATACTCAAGATTATCCGAGGATGAGGCATTGAACTACGATAGGCTTAAGACGGCGTTGCTCAATCGATACAATTACACAGAACACGGTTATAGGCAGAGATTTCGAGAAGCGAAACCTGAAGGATCGGAGAGTCGCGGCCAATTTATTGTTCGGTTGAGGAACTACTTTGGGAAATGGGTTGAACTCTCCGAAGTTCAAAAATCTTACGAAGGAGTGGAAAGCTTAATAGTACGAGAACAATTTGGCAACGCATGTTCTAAGGAGCTATCCGTCTATCTGATGGAAAGGAAGCCGCAGACGCTGGATGAGTTATCGAAGCTAGCTGAACAATATTTGCAAGCGCACAATAAAAAGTTATCGGCTAGAGATGTGGTCCCAAGACGTGACTTATCAAAGCCTAAAGAAAGTGGAAGACCAAGTTTCAACAATGATTTGAAGTGCTTTGCTTGCCACGGTTATGGCCACAAGGCTGCTGATTGCAGAAGGCGTCCCCCCAGGAATTATGTTTCACTGAGAAGTAGCAATAGTGCTCCAGGAAGAGACAGAGCTGCAACCCACAGCGCTGGTTGCGCCGTTCCCCTTCGGACAAAAGAAGAAGCAAATGGAGCGCAATTAAATCAGAACTCTGCACATGGGAGTAGAGATAACATCGATGACGGAGAGTGGTTAGAGTTAAAAAACGGCGAAAGAGTAAGGGTGCTAAATGCTGCATGCTTGGAGAACGTAGAAGAGAATCAGATGCCAGTTGTGACAGGTGTGGTTGGAGGCAAGGCGGTGCAAGTGCTGAGAGACACCGGGTGTTCGGGAGTGATTGTCAAGAAATCATTGATAGAGGAAAGCCAATTTACCGAGGAGGTTGGATACATCATGACCATAGATCGTCGTGCGTTGAAAGTTCCGACTGCCACCATTGAGATTGATACTCCTTACTATTCTGGAATGGTGGAGGCAATGTGCTTGGAAAACCCGTTATATGATCTTATAATCGGGAATATACCAGATGCGAGGGATCCTAATGATGCCAATGAAAAGTGGTGTGTTCCTGTTGCTGTGGTTACAAGGGCGCAAGCCAGGAAGGAGACCCAACAGCCGCAACCGTTAATCGTCGCTAAGGGGGCAAACAATCTTTCAATTACGAAAGAAGAGCTGATCAGACTTCAAGAAGAAGATGAGTCGTTGGCGAAATTCAAAGGGATAGAAGAGATCGTTCGAAATGGCTATGGGGTTGGCTACAAAAAGAAGGGAGGAGTCCTGTACCGTATGCGTAGAAGAGTGGATGGAGATGAAGCACCGAACAAACAGATACTAGTGCCCAAAAAGCTTAGGCGAAAAGTAATGGAGATAGCTCATGATTCTATTTTTGGCGGTCACATGGGCGTGAAAAAGACGGAAGATCGCATTTTGTCAAACTTCTACTGGCCTGGTATGCATCAAGATGTGGCCAGTTATTGCCGATCGTGCGACGTTTGCCAAAAGACTGTTTCCAAAGGTAGTGTGTCACGAGTGCCTTTGGGCAAAACCCCTCTTATTGATATGCCGTTCAAGCGAGTAGCCATTGACTTAATCGGTCCGATTATTCCATCCAGTGATAAAGGGCACCGCTATATCTTGACGTTAGTTGATTATGCCACGCGCTACCCTGAAGCTGTACCTTTAAAGAACATTGACACAGAAACGGTTGCAGAAGCGTTACTTGATTTATACAGCAGGGTAGGGATTCCGGAGGAGGTTCTCAGCGACTTGGGGACCCAGCTTGTATCTGAGTGCATGCAAGAAGTTTCAAGGCTGCTGTCTATACGACGACTAACAACAACCCCTTACCATCCAATCTGCAATGGACTATCAGAGAAATTTAATGGGACATTAAAGAAAATGTTGAGACGTCTGTGTGCGGACCAACCTAGACAGTGGTATCGGTTCATCAACCCGTTGCTGTTTGCCTACAGGGAAGTACCTCAAGAGTCGACTGGTTTCTCGCCATTTGAGTTGCTTTATGGCAGAACAGTGAGGGGCCCCATGAAGATCTTGAAAGAGTTATGGGCAGGAGAGGATGAAGGAACGGAAGTGCAAACAAGCTACCAGTATGTCTTTGAGCTTCGTGAAAGACTAGAGGAAACAATGAAACTGGCTCAGAGTGAACTGCGTAAAAGCCAGAGCCGTTATAAGCATTACTATGACAAAAAGGCTAAAGAAAGATGTTTTGAGGAGGGAGACAAGGTCTTGATTATGCTGCCTACCAACAACAACAAACTGTTGATGCAATGGAAGGGACCGTATAAGGTTGCAAAGAAGCTGGGAGAGAACGACTATCAAATATCTGTTTCAAATAAGTTGAAGACTTATCATGCTAACATGCTAAAGCTTTATCATGGTCGCAGTGCTGCCGAAGGTGAAAGCCAAGCTGCTGTGGCGACTGCTGTTGCAAGTTTGAGGGAGGAGGAACTGCCCAGTGTTGATGACGAGTCACTGCTTGAGCTCGGCGTTCATCATCAAAGGGAGGATGTCAATAATGTTAAAATAGGGCATGAGTTAACGGAGGAACAATCAGAGCAGCTTAGAGACTTGCTGGAAAACTTCGCTGAAGTATTTTCTGACGTGCCGGGGAAAACGGACGTGATCGAACATAAAATTGAATTAAGCGATGATGAGCCTGTTAGCAGCCGACCATATCCGTTGTCATATGCCGTGAGACAAGATCTGAAGGAAGAAATTGACGATATGCTAAAGCTTGGCATTATTCGACCCTCAACATCGCCATACGCCTCACCTATTGTGATTGTTAAAAAGAAGGACGGCTCAAACCGCATATGTGTAGATTATCGCAAGCTCAACAAATTAACTGTGTCTGATCCGGAGCCGATGAAGACGGCTGAAGATTTGTTTCAAAAATTAGGACAGTCCAAGTATTTTTCAAAAATTGATTTGAGCAAGGGCTATTGGCAAGTTCCAGTTAAGGAGAGCGACGTTATAAAGACTGCTTTCGTTACTCCAGATGGCCAATACGAATTTATGCGCATGCCTTTTGGTATGAAAAATTCTGGAGCGACATTGGTTAGAGGACTAAGAACTGTTTTAGCCAAGCTCGATGGTGTGGAGAGTTACATCGACGATTTGCTAGTGTATTCGGACACTTGGGACGCTCATTTATGCACCCTCAATGAACTGCTACGGAGATTAGGTGATGCCAACCTAACGGCAAAACCCTCTAAGTGTACTTTTGGATCTACGTCTATTGAATTTTTAGGGCATGATATAGGGTTCGATTGGATTAAACCTAACCAAGATAATCTCAGCAAAATCGAGGATGCGAGGCGCCCTACCACAAAGAAAGAGGTACGATCATTTTTTGGCTTATTGAACTATTACCGAGACTTTATTCCTTCGTTTGCTACAATCGCAGCGCCGCTAAGTGATTTGACGAAAAAGGGCATGCCTAACAGGGTATCTTGGGGAGAAGCCCAAGAGAAAGCATTTGTTACTCTTCAAAAAGCCTTGCTGAGCAGGCCGATTTTAAAATTACCGAATTATTCCATACCATTTGTTTTGCAAACGGATGCTTCGAATGTAGGCGTAGGTGCATCTTTGATGCAAAAGTATGAGGATAAGCTGCATCCCATAGCGTTTGCAAGCAAAAAGTTGACTGCTGCTGAGCAAAAGTATTCCACGCTAGAGAAAGAGTGTCTTGCTATTGTGTGGGCCGTTAAGAAATATAAATTGTTTTTAGCTGGTACCAAATTCGTTTTACAAACTGATCATAAGCCATTGTCATATTTGAATAGTGCTAAATTTCAAAACGACCGGATAATGAGGTGGTCGCTATCCCTCCAGGATTATGATTACCGAGTGGAAGACATACCCGGTAAGGATAACCACTTGGCAGACTATATGAGCCGGGTAATGTAAAGAATTCGAATTGATTTGATTTGTGCTGTGTATATGGTGATTTGTTTTGCTCTATGTGTATTGCTTGTGCTGAATGTCTTAAATTGTGTATTGGATTATGAATTGGATTATGAGTGGAACCCCCAAGCATAATTAATTGGATAAAAGTCTTATTGCATGCTGTTGTTTTGTCATCGCTATGTATTTTGCATTAATATTTTTTGTGTTATTAGGCATTTATTGTATCTGACAGGGGTTGAACTTAAATAAGCGATAGGGTAGCGTAATCGTGATTAATTTGGACTAACCTTGTTCTCTAAACGTAGCGTGTCTGTCTATTATGCTGCTAAACGTAATGAGACCAAAAGTAGCTTGCCAGGTGATTTAATTGTCTTGCGAAGAGTGCTCTGCTTTGCTTTATTTTGCCAAACTGTTTATGCTTTCTTAAGTGCTTCGTACGTAAAGTTGTTCACATTCATCAGGGAGCATCAAATTAGCCCGTTGGGTTGGATATCCGTTTTTAGATTAGGGTGACTTAATGACATTTATAAGAGTTTCAAAACCCCGTTGCATGTGCTGAGCGTAATTATTATTATTGCTATGATTTATGAATATTTTCTCTGATAATATTCTTAAGGTGGGGCATATGTCACAATAATAATAATAATGATAATGAGTTGTTTTCTCGAATTGTTTTTGCCACGTTTGCTCTAATTATTATCGTGGTCATTTATTATCAAGCTTGTCAGCGTGTGGTTTAAAGTTGCATAAAAGTTTGTTCTGGTGATATCATATTACGTATAACGAGCTCTTTTTCTCTCTAAATCTAATTTGTACTACCGGTACCACATTTCTTAACTAGAGCGACAAATTTGAGAAACTGTAATGTTTGTGAGAGTGAAGAAATTATTGAAGTCTTGCTGTTTTGCCCCATGATCTTGTTCGAGATTATATTATTCGTAAATGGCAGTCTACGAGTCGAGCTGTAAGTGTTGTTGTGTAACTTGGTTTAGCGAATGCAGAAATAAGAATATTTTGAATTTGGGATTTTAGCATATTTGTCGCATCTGAAGTACGAGTTGTAAATTGGTTGCAATAAGTTTGTCTTAGTACTTTCGATTAATACTTTTGATTACTTTTACTAAATTTCTTTTAATTAATTATTTTGATATATTTTATATTTGCGCTAATTATGCTTAATTTTGATTCTATTTGAATAAGGGTATATGTACCGTTGTGGTAGTAACTAGGTGTATGAGTATTCGGAAGACCTCAGCAGCGACGAGCTCGCATTTTTAAAGATCCCGCCGTCCTTACTTCGCTTCTTCTTGCCATCTGGGGCATTAGTGTAAGTGAGTTTGTGACAGTAACATTATTATGTAATCTAATTCCAACTTTTAAATGCAAAAGTGCTCACTTCTTGTTTTTTTTTATTTTTTTTTGTAATAAATCCCTTCAGAAATAAGCTTTTATTTCAGTTCAAGATTAATTTGAATTAGATTATCTACTAATAACTTCTAAAAATTTGAACTTCATAAGGTAAGGAGAAGATTCTTAATTTTGAAGTTTGCTAAGTCGTTTTTAGAAACTAGAAAATTTTTGGCTCTTATTCAACTGAAATTACGTCTTAAACTGTTTTTGGGAAGTAGCCACTTTGACTTTGGCCTTTTATGATTTTGTATCAAAAAACAAACGGAATTGAACAAAATTTAAACCGCTAATAAAGTCATTTTTTCAATCACGTTTTATTTTTTTATTTCTCAAAAATAAGTTGAGAAGTCACTATAATAACGTCATCAAAACCAGTTTTTCTCAAAAAATTTAACAAACACCAACCGGTATACCAAATCTGGACTTTCCATAATTTTTGAATTACAGTTAGAAGTAAGGTAGTAGGGCAGTTTTGCCTCCTCCTCTTCCTCCCCCCCAACTCGATTAAAGTGCGTTGGTCTAATAGCTAGTGTAAATCAAATAAGGTTTAAACAAGCACTTGCTTCTTAAGCAGGTTGTCGCAAAGTTTAAAGGACAATTCCAGGAAGGATTATTTGGATCAGTTGTTGTGTCACAAGTGCACGTGATAGGGTTTACTGCAGAAGCAAAGTTCGTATCGCACAGGTAGGTGAGCGTGTCACTATTGGAATAACTGGGCTGGTTTCCACCAGAATCGAGCGCAGCGTTGGTGTAAACTGGAAGAATGGTAGAGCATCCTTGAAAAAAATAAAAATCGTTATGATAAGCTTTACCATTACGCTAGATAATGAAGACTCAGTTTACGAAAAAAAAATTGTATTGTACTCGTATTATGCTACTAAAGTGCAACTTTTAACATAATGTTTAAAACGCACGCTGCTTTTGTTGCGATGACTTGATAATTTACAATCATAATTGCTACAAAAAGTACATAATTCTAAACTTTTCGATTGATTGATTGATTGATGTATTTTTACCTTTCTAATACGAGAAAGCGTCTTTGTCACTATTTCTTGGACAAATCCGCGCCGGTTTAGGAATTAACCATTTTTTCAAGTGTTCCGGTTTATATTTGACTTTTTCTCTCGTGAATTTGATTCTTGTTGAAAGTCACCAAGCAGAGATAATCTTCGTAAATCATTTTAATAATTGAAAAATGCGTTTTTCTTCAAATTAATACATATCCGTGAGAAAATTTATGGCATGATTATTCACAATCAGGTTAAAGATCTATTTATAGCTGTGAGATTGCCCATGCAAAAGGCACAATGATATTTTGTCAATTTTAGACGCCAAGTCAAATGCAGCCGTTCTCTGGTTTGATTTGTTAGCTTCTCTTGGTACCGTTAACCATGATTCTCTTGCTTAGTAAATTGACTGCTGAATTTGGTTTTTCTGGTGTAGCTTTAGACTGGGTTTCAGCATATTTGAATAATAGGAGCAACTTTGTTAAAAGTGCTGGGTGTGCTTCTCATACAGTTGATGTTAATCTGGTGTACTCCAGGATTCAATTTTAGGGTCAGTCCTACTTAACTTATACTTTAAAAGTGCTGAAATAATTCCAAATTCACATGGTCGTGGTGCGCATTCATATACTGATGATATGCAGTGTTATTTTTCTTTTGATAGAGATTCTTCTGTAAACATGATTAAAAACAAAATTAGAGCATTTTTGCAAGATTCAAAGCATTAGTTGACCCAATTTTCTAAAACTAAATGAAAGTGCGATCAAAATTATTGAAATTTTATCTAATCGTAATGTTGAATCCAGAATAATTACTAACAAACAAATTTATGATAGCTGCTATTTGCATATGACTAATAATTTTGTCAAAATTCTTGATGTAATATTTGATGACAGACTAAACTTTGAAAAGCATATCCTTGTTATGCCAATTTACGCAATTTAGGCAGAATTGCATCTAAGCTCACTAAAACTCTAAAAGTTCAGCTAGTTCATTCTTTGAGATTGTCACATAGTGATTATTGTAATGCTTTGTTTTATAACATACAGGAAAATTTATTTCACAAGTTGACAAAAGTTTTATTATTATGCTGCAGTGGGACTGACTTTCAGACTTCGTTTTTCTGCTCTCATATGCATATGCTACCATACTTGAAAAGACTTCATTTTTTACCATTTAAATTTTGTATTGAATTCAAAATTGCTTTGCTTACTCACAAGTGCCTGCATGGTTATGCTCCTACATATTTGAAAAATTTAATCAACTCTTGTTCTGTTTCGGCAAGATACAGTTTGAGTGTTGATGATGAGAATTGGCTTTTTCAAACGTTGACTATCTTGAACTTTGCTAGATCCCAATCTTTGTTTTCGAATGCATCGCCTAAGGCATGGAATTCGTAGCCATTATCTCGGCGTGAAATTGAAGCTTTTTCCTTTTTTAAGAAACGTTTAAAAGCCTATTATTTTAATTTAGTCTTTGAGGATGTTACCACTGTTTAATGCCAGAATCTTGCTACTTATTGCTCTAGAATTAGTACATCTGTTGTGTATTAACCTTATTCTTGTAAAGCTATTTTATTGGAATGTTACTGAGGCCCCTTAGTCAGATGCATTGACAGTTCTTGGTGTTATCTCAAGGGGATATACATTGCAATTATTATTATTATCATTATTATCCAAGAACGCAAGAACGTGATCAAGGTGAGGGTTGAGCCCAAGATCTTGCAATCATGGTCGTCGTAAACACGACGCCTTTACCCTCTTGGCCACACTGCCGACGTGATTTAAACACATTGTTGAGAAATGTCAAGCAGTAATGAAGGCATTTTACGTGTCTTTGCTTTAAAACTGACCGTATTTGAATCGCACAAAAAGAATAATTTTTATTGGGTGAGGATAAAAGTTTGCCAAAATTTATGAAATGGTTGAAGAGTTTATTCAATATGCACATGTTTGTTGATTTTGTTGCTTTTTTTTGAGTTGTCGTCTCTCTGAAACTTGTCATATGCATTTGGGATTTGGTAAAATACCATTGCAAAATTAACAACAGCTAAGTAACGATATCAGAAGCATGTACCGCAAAATCCAAGTCCTGCAGCAGGCATCCAGGTTCCATCAGCTTGGCAGGTTGTTGTGTCTTCCCCAACCACTTGTTCGTTGTTGTTTGTACATAGCCAAGTGATCGTAGCACCAGCTGAGAAAGGTGGGGAGCTTTCTGCGATTAAAGGTGATACCATCCCGATGACTTGAGGAGCCTGGTCGAAATCGCATACTAAAACAAAGCAATTCTTTTTTTGTATTTTTATTGAAAAATCCAATCGTTTTGTCGACTCAGTTTTGTAATAGTAGAAATTCTCGTGTTAAGAAATGCACGTTAAGCAAAAAAAACGATGAGAAAATTTGCAACGCACTGTCTTAAAACTACCTTGAGAGAAAAAAAAATTACTAACCGTTCCAAGAAAATCTTGAAAAATCAATTCCAAAAGCAGTCAAATCAAAGGTTTGAAACAGAACCGTTGTTCGAAGTACTTGAAAACACTTATGCAGCATTTTTACCCCCGAAAGGAACTTTGGTTAAATTGTAGAAGTCACAAACAGTATTTTTGGAGTATAGCACGTACTACACAGATAGATGACTTTTTACAAAACAGCTTTATGTTTATCAAAACTTTTCGGCCAAAAACTTTCACATGAGTTTGCTTTGGAAGGTGTTTTAATATTGAATCAAATGGATTTGTCCAGGCAAAAATAATTTGTATTTTTACTTTTCAACACTTTTAATAAGCATAATGTAAAGCATACGTTTTTTTTTTGATGGGGGGGGGGGCGATTTTCAATTTTCTTTAGAAAGAAATTGGTTTTGCAGTAAGTATACTGCATGTTTCAACCGATTGTAATATACTATTCATTTATTTATTGCCACCTAGCAACTAGGGCAGCGAGATGAACTCGTCTAACTAACCGGAATACCGATAGTGATAGATCCACAAAATCAAAATACTTTTTTTGGGGTCATGAAAATCATTTCAAATAGTTAGGAGGCTAAGGGCTTGGTAAAGGGGGCTTAAGCTTAGTAGTAGTCGAGTGAGTTGCCACGGATTTCACTATTATGTAAAGTGTGATGCTGCCTTAATAGTTGTTGAAGCATTGGATTAGCCTACCGTCCCGGACTGATGAGACTTGATAGTCAACGAAACGGATTTGTTTTAGGCAAGCTATGCTCAGTAAATTATTCGTTTTGCGGATAAGGTGTTAACTATCTACCCTTGGCTGGCGGAAATTACGATAATTTCAACACATCCTTAAGAAAAAAAGAGGAAACACCAACACTTTAAGTAAAATCTGTTGACAACACTGTATAAAAGTTGTAATCATTTTTGCCATGGGAATTAAGTATAAACAGTTACTTCTAACAATAAATATAGTAAAACTACGTATATTCAATTAACTTAATAAATCAAACTTATTCAAAATTAAGTTTCATTGATAGAATTACAGAAGTAATTCCTTATCATTTTAAGAGTATTTCAAACAAAAGAGTTTGATTGCTTTTGCTGTCAAAAGCAATATTGAGATGTACTGTAGAGAAAACAAAAATTAAAACAAAATTCATGTAATGATTTCGATCCTTCTACTTTAAATTAAAGTTATAAAGATTTTACGTTAAATTTCATTTATATTTTACAAAAAAGCATGCTAAAAATCACAAGCATATACTTTTTGATTAAATCAAACTCAGTAAAGAGAATTCAAGACAAAGCGCTTGGGACATTGTTTCAAAAATTGAATACAGTTTTAATGAAAATATGCCAATTGTCGCGATCATTGATACTTGGCTAGAGTACAACCAATGAACTCTAGCGAAGTCTACGTCGACTTAAACCAGAAAACGACTAAAATATTAATTGACAAATGGAAATGGCAGTTGATAGTTTCGTAAGCTTCTTGAATCGCAGAAAGTAGCACACCAAGCTTACATTAAGAACTTCTATTTAAGATTGAAAAACACAAATCATTTCTTCCCGAACAAAATCGCTCCACTAAAACTAACAACGATCGACCAACGTAAATCAAACCACTGCTGCGATTTACCGATTCAGATCGCACACTACGAAACTAATCTCTAAGATCCTCCAACTATTAGAATATTAGAGTGAATGAAAATAAAACGACCGGCCTATTTATACTATGGCAAAAGCTATAGAATATCCCTGAAAAATCCTTGATTCGTCACAATAGAAAAAGCATACGAACTTGCGATAACAAATTGCAACATAATTATGATGTCACAAACTTCAATTTTAAATATAGCAATTAAGAATGATAAACAACCAAATAATTTAATAACCGTAGAAGATCTTGGAACATACTACAAAGGAATTATCTCAAGCATTCTAAATTAAAAAGGTGTCAAAACTAGCAAAGCGGTCACGTTTACAATAAAGCATAGAAAATATTCATAAAAAGAGCATTCCAAATTATTATATGTGACAACAACAAATGGATTTTAGCTGAGACTCGTTTTGTCCTTGCTAAAGGGACTCATCAGGCGACAAAGGCCAATTTTGTTATATTAACCAAAAAAATTGGAATTGGAATAGGCCCCTCTTACCGTTTCTATGTATTCCAGTGCAACAATGCTACTTCAAAACTTTTTGCCTACAACTATTGATCACCGTTACTTCAAACTCACTCTGTACTCAAGACCTTTAAAGTTTACCCTGGTATAAAGCTACAGCTGAAATACACTACCTGTTACCGAAATGTACAGGCTAAGGCTACTCACCGCAACTATTGCAATTTGGTCTGCATAAAGTAAATTTGAAATCAATCATAAACCTAAAAATATGAAAGCAATCATAAGCATAGAAATAAAACAAAACTGGTCTTTGTCACCAGATGAGGCTCTTGAGCAAGGACGAAACGTGTCGCTACGGCTCAAATTTATTTATTGACACATTATCATTAAATCATTATTCTCTTTGTGAGACAATGTCCCATTGCTCTTCTCCTGAACCCCCTTACCTGAATTTGATTTACACTCACCTACGGTAATTAGTGATTTGAGCACTCTCGGTTTAGCAATATTTTGATTATGACCCCTATTGTCTTAATCTCTCTCAAAATTTGAATTGGCTCACTGCTTAGTTTGAACGCTTTTGAAAGAGTGCTATGAGGATATAAATTTTAAATCAGAATAGCTTTGAGGCCTCTTATTAAAATTTTCCATTGCGTAAAGCTATGTATGTAATCAGCCATAGACAGTATCGAGAGTCTTATAAACACAATCAAACCTTTAATTATCAGCCTAGACATACTGTTTCGGTATCGACATTCGTCCTTTATTCCTCGTCAGTATAGCTAGGATTACAGGTATAAACATGAGCCTAGAAAGGCAAGGGAATCGCAAATTAATTAGATCACACTACAATTTTTTCCTTTTTTTTCCCCAGAAGTATCAAGTAATCACTATATTATCAGAGATAATTTTAATAGCTCAATTTAAAATAATTTCGAATAACATGCCTTAGACAACTGTGTCACTCACTCTCAGGGCTGATCAATTGGGCTAGCCAGACCAAAAGGACAAACATCACAAGTGATAAAAATCTTCCAACCATACATCTTTACCAATTTTTCAATGAATGAATAAATCTTTACCGATTATGTTTATAACACATAAATTTCTAGCTGTCTAAGACATGCTACTGGAAATTATTTTGAATTAAACTATAATAATTATCGCTTGCCATATTGTGATTACTAAATACTTTTGGAAAAAAAAAGGAAAAAAATGTGTTATGATGTGGTTAATTTGCGATTCCTTGCCTTTCTATGCTCATGTGCATACCTGTAATCCTAGCTATACCGACGAGGAATAACAGACGAATGTCGATTCCGAAACAGTATGTCTTAGGCTGTTAATCAAAGGGTTGATTATGCCTATAAGACTCTGGATACTGTCTATAGCTTATTATGTTCGTAATATTTTGCAATATTTTGCCTTTTTTTACAATAATAGGCTATTACTCGGTATTGATTTCTATACTTACAATTGATTTCAATTTTAACTTCGAGGCCAAATTGCAATGTTAGCGGTGGGTAGGCCTAGCCTGTAGATTTTGGTAATAGTTAGTACACTTTAACAGTAGCTTTGAGTTAGTGGTACTGTAAATGTTGTTTGAGTATACAGTGAATACATGAGAATGATGGTCTGTAGTTGAAGGCGAAAAGTTTCAACGTCGCAGTATTGCTCTGGAGACGTAGAAACGGTAAAGATGGCTTGCTCTAATTACAATTTTCTTCGGCAAATAAAAAAATGTCTTTTTCGCCTGATGAGTCTCTTAAGCAACGTCGCAACGGCTTCACTCAATTTATTATTATTGAAACATTATTCAATTTGTAAAACAATGTACCAATTGCTTTAGTCCAGAATCATATTAACTAGATTAGATTTACGCTCAGCAAGATAGTGAATTAAGTACGCTAGGTTTAGGAATCTCTTGACTAAAATCTTTGCCTTAGCCTCTCTCAAAATTACGATTCTTGATAGATAGTTTATGAAACAGCCTGTTGCAGCGCATCATTACATGCTTTTTGAACAATTTGCAATTATTCTGAAGTGCAAAATTTTGTGGTTTACAGAATTAACTTATTTTGAATCACTTTCAATCAATTTTTTTAAGTAGAGAAGTTAGAATATTGTGGGTGTTGTTACATTTCGATATTTGTCCTCCTGTCAGCGGACAGTGTCAGACATTAACTATTGAACATTTCCCACTCTTTTTATTGCGGTAAGTACTTCATTGTGTTTGAAGGAATTCGCACCCGCTTAGGAGTTTTCAGCGATCCAATTTTCTTGTGAGCTTCTTCGAAACTTGTCCACTGAATTTGTTACTTGTTTAAAGTCACCAAAAATAGACAACCATTGTAAAGCAACTAAGAAGCAAAAACATGACCACGGATCAATTCGAAACCATATCATGCAATCGTCGTAAAAACGGTGCATTTATACTCTCAGTCTCGCAGCAGATTAATATTCATCTTGATGACTTTTTTTTGTAATGTGTAATTACTTCAGATTATGTGTCTGTAATAAAAACCCTGTAGTCTAGGACCTGTTTTATTTTAAAATCTCCAGAAGAACAAAATCTACGATAAAGATAATCTGAAATTGCAACAATGAGGAAGCAAAGATAGTAAAGTTTAAAGAGTTCTGCTAAATGCAAATTTAGCCAGAAACTTTCTTACTGCGTTATGAATTGTCTGAAGAAGATTTGAAATGCTATTGAAAAATTATTGTATTTGATTTAAAACACGTCTTACATAATGCACAAGTCGGAAGATCACTCATGTTTGGCAAACTCCAAACACCACCAGGGAGGCACTCATTTGTTCTTGAACCAACCAACTGCCTCCCAGAAGGACATGAATAAGCCAACGTATCTCCTTCAATGAAGCAGTTAGCTATGGTTTGAGATACGGTTGGAAAAGCTGCCTCAGTGTTTGGCGGAAATGGACATTCTTTGACATAAAAAGAAAGCTAAGTTAAACGTTTAAAAACAACAGGGATGTCCAACGTTTGATCGTAACCTGCAATAAACTTTTATAATGCCACTACCTGGTCTTTAACTTTTTTTTAATCGAATTTACGTAGGAAATGTGTCAAATACTTTTTCCTGTTTTTACTTATTCTTGGACTATACAATCAACCCAGAAAATATGTGAAAATTTTTTCTTCTTTTTCATTTATTTTATTTTTGTTACCTTCTTTTCTCACCTAATGTGCTCGAAAAATATCCTGATCCCCTTTATTATGGTCTGCACGTTTTTCGGGCGTAAATTACACTTGGTTTTATAATCATCAAAGGGTTACTGGCTTGCGAGCAATATTGTGCATGTAATACGTTATACAAAAAAGCAGTCCTGAAAACCGTCGAACCTTAAACTCACTAGAGTATTTTTCAATGCTTATTTTTGAAGGTATTTGGCATAAATTTTTTCCAAGCAAATGCAAATTTAGTGATGCTGATTGAAGTTTCACCTACAACTGTTTACATGTTTACAGCTCATTATTTTGAACTAATAAGGTGCTTCTAGTGCCTACTACTTTAAATGGCATTACTTAGGATGATTTTTTTTTTCAATTAACAATATTTAGTTGTTCCTATTCAAATCATACTGATCAAATTTCCAACATACCAATATTACTGTATTTGAAAATTAATATGATTACACGGCGGCCAGATGGTCGAGCTGTAACGCGTTCGCCTCTGGAGCGGGAGGTCTGAGGTTCAAATCTCGGGCGTGTCAAATTGGACACGGTGCTACGAATGGCAAGCGGCCGCCCCTGCAACATTTCTTCGAAAGTAGCTGTTTTCCGGGCACAATGACGCGGAAATGGCCCTCAAACTTGTAACAAGCTTCCGCGTAATACAGCGAGTATAATGAAAGATTTGATTTTGACTTGACATAATCACACCAATAATATAGAAAATTCTACCTCCTGGAAAAGATTTCAAAACATTTTTCTTCCAACAAAACTTTAAAACTGGAGTCAGATGTAAATCTCAAATCGTGCTGTGTAGCTCTTTTTGGAATCCTCAAAATGATTCTCCAACAAAATACAAAGTAACAAACAAAACTGCAGTCAAAACAGTCGCAGTTCATGCAACGTAAATATTAACACTTTACCCTGCAAACATTGCGGCACATCATCTCCCATTAGTGTCCATTCAAAGGTTCCACCCTGGCACATGCTAGTTGATGCCCCCACTAATTTCCATCCTGGTCTACAGGAATAAGTTACTTCGGTTCCAGGTTCGTAAGGTGGCATTGCAACCATTCCTCCTTCCATAATCGCTTCTGCAAACCCGACTTGAATAACAGGTGGGTTTCTGCAATCTAAAATAATTCAGTAACCTCATTTTGTGACAAATCATTAGAAATCTGAGTGACAGTGAAAGTTTCTTCCAGGCACATGCTGATTGATGCCCCAAATAACTTCAATCCATGTCTACAAGAGTAAATTACTTCGGTTCCTGGCTCATAAGGTAGCACTGCTACCATTCCTCCATCCATAATCGCCTCTGCAAACCCGACTTGAATAACAGGTGGGTTTCTGCAATCTAAAACAATTCAGGTAGCAACTTCATTTTTTTTTAAATGCATTAGAACTCTGACTGGTAATTACAGCTATTACTACCTCATCTACAAAGTGTGTTGATAAGTGTAATTAGGCCTACATTGCTCATGTTTTCGTGAAATTTATGAAAAAACGCGCAAAAAATTGCTTGTTTTTTTCTTCGATGATCTTCTTCGTTTGCGTAAATGATTTGTAAATTGATTAGCATTAAATTTAGGATTTACGATATACACTGTAGATTTGGACTTCATACATATCTGAGCACACGATGGTGGTGGAATATCTTGAGTAAAAAATCCGTCATCTTCGCATGTAGTTAGAGGTTCGTTTGGAGTCAGTTGATAAACAAGCGGTTCAGCACAGAAATAATAAAACTGGGTTCCTTCAAAAAATGGAGGATTGGCGTTACCGCCTCCTACCGGAATGATATTGACTACTCCTTGGCTGTTGTCAATCATCGGAAAGTCAAAGCACACTAAAAATTTTGTTTAATTTAGACAAAGTGAATAGCATTTTAATACAATTAAAAGTAGGTTTTAACCAGCACTTAATTATCAAAACCTGATGATTATTTTCAATCTCAGCTGTAAACATTTGAAGATGCAAGTTGAAGACACAATGATTCAGATTTTCAAAAAAAAACTTTTGAATTGCTGAAAGACAAAGTTAGTTGCTTATTCTTTAAAATGCAAAAATGAAAGATAAATACATCAATAAAAAGAATCTAAAACAGGCTTGCGAACTCAATCAATTTTTATTCGAGTTCAAGTTCAGCTTGCTTTAACAAGTCCGAGTTCAAGTTTAGTTCTCTAATTTAATTTTTTTGAGTTTAATTGCGACAAAATATCAAGTTTTTTGAGTTCGAGTTTAGACTGAAAAAAATGCTAAATATACTTTTCGACTTAATCGCTCTCGTTATGCCTTCGTGCTGGTTTAGTAGGTCGCCATGGAATAGACAAGTGAACGACAATCTCAATTTGCATGGCATGGTCAGCAAAAAATATTTTTGCCCGACAAGTTTTTAATCTTTAAACTTAATTTTAATGAACTCAAACATTTTTTATCGAGTTCAAGTTCAGAAAAATTATTTGTTTGGATACGAATTCAAGTTCAATTTCGCAGCCCTGATCTAAAATTTATTCAGAGCTGGATAACACTGTTTCGAAAATCTAGGTTTCATCAGCAGCGAAACTGATCTAATCTAAAACCGAGCGTATTCCCCCACTACCTTTAGGCCCAACTGGGCAAACCCTTATGATTTGAACAAAGGCAATTTATAAGAAATGAATGATTTTTCACTACTGTGAGATAGCAATTCACTCACATATCTGCTTTACCATCAGGCTAGTGTTTTATCAGCATCTGAATTCACTCATAGCCTATCCTGGCAGCCCACCCGAACCTTCAAACCACACACGAGGGCAATTTCTGCACTTGCCATCGTATCCTCTTCTCAGATTACTCTGATCAAAGTCTGACAACAAGGTCACCAGAAAGAGGATTCTCGACCAGTATCACACTGGCACTTCACTTAGCTCAACCGCATTGCGCTAGCATCACTAAGCATGGACACCATATATGACATGAAATCATATATGACATCACATTGCGGTAAATTGCGTATGTGATGTCATAATGGTATTCATGCTTAGTGATACTAGCGCAATGCGGTTGAACTAAGTGCAGTGCCAGTTTGATATTGGTCGAGAATCCTCTTACTGGTACCGTGTTGTCAGACTTTGATTAGAGTAATTTGAGAAGAGGGTACGATGGCAAGTGCAGAAATTGCCCTCGTGTGTGGTTTGAAGGTTCGGGTGGGCTGCCAGGATAGGCTAAGTGTAAAATCAGATGCTGATAAAGGACTAGCCTGATGGGAAAACAGATGTGTGAGTGAAGTGAAGTGCTACCTCACATTAGTGAAAAAATTAAGTTGAAAATAATTTTTCACTTGCAGTACTTCACAAAAACCGCTAGGCTTTTACTTTAAAAACAGCTACGCTCTTTTATTACAAGAGCTTCATTTGTGCTGACTACAAAAATCAAAACGAAAAAACATGACGCCCATCGTGATAGAGTACTGGAATGTCATAATGACTTCCACTGCTAATTGTGCATATAACTACTGATAAGAGCTAAAACCTCGAAACAGAGTTGTCCTGCTCTGTGCAAGAGAGACTCCATCTGGTGGTAGCTGCAACTGGGGTGGGTGGCTAAAATTGAAATCGTTTTGATATCCCATGAGTCAAACACAATGGACGTCAAATTTATTAAAACAAAAGAATTATTTACATAAATAAAGACTCTGCTACACTATTGGCATTTACATCTGAGGCAGGTTTCTTGCCTATCCTGAGGGAAGCACATCCATTCAGGATTGTCAGGATCGTTTGTGTCGTCACAAGTACACTGAATAGGATTACTCATAGACGCAAAATTTTGCTCGCAATCATAGATAAGCACGTCTCCAGGCAAGTAAGCATTCTGGTTTCCACCCAAAACAATGCCACCATTATCGTATTGTGGAAGAATCGGTGTGCATTCTAAAACATAAACAAGTTACGAGGAACTTCAGAGATAGCAAGTTCATCTGGCCCAGACCAGGATTTCATCGGGCATGCCATGGCATGCACTGAAACTGCTTGTTCCAGATCTGGCCCAGTTCTTTCCCAGATCCTTCACCACAGACGAATTTTTATCCATTCTTGCCAGATCTGGTCCAGATGTGTTTCATAATGATTAAAAATTTCAATATTTGCGTTGCTTGCGCCAGATCTGACCCAGACCATTTGACACATGCTATGTTTTTTTTTTAAACACAACTAATTTTGTGAGATGCAGCAAGTTTGGTTCCTAATTTACAAAATATTTCTTAACTGTAGTGGTAAAAAGAAGGATAGTTTGTTTGAGTAAGCTTTAGTATATTGCAAACGCCAAAAATCGCAGTTTTGAATGTATAATGATGCAAAATGGGAATTATTTAATAGTAGGGAACATGGCACTTTCCAGATGGGAAAGTTTTATTGGAACAACAAAATTTAAACAAAGAAAACGAAGAGTGTTCATGCATATTTTAGTTGTCAAACCTGCTGTTATTTGGTCCCTTAAAGAATTTTAATAAATTTACAATTACTGAGTACTGAAGCAGAACAATGTCAACTTCTTTGAAAAAAGTCATTTTGAACGTGTTTCAATGTTTTTCAGTGTAAGTGGTTGGAAAATGTTTTGAAGTTGACGATTTGGCGTTACTTTAAACGTATCGAGTACATTTCAAAGACTATATCAAGAATGTTAGGCCTATGTGCTGATAACTAGGATCGAAAAGAGTTGGAATTACTGTCCTACACTTACTAGCATCTTACCTGTGACTGTGAGGTAACCAGTAGCTGTTTAGGGTAGAGTGAGACAGGGGCGTCGCCACCTTTGCGAGATCGGGGGGGCAAAATTAAAATCAGGGGGGCAAAGGTTTTCGCCGAAATACGAAGGCTTTTTCTGGCCGAAATCACAAATTTTCCGCCCGAAAGCAGGTGATCTCAAAAAAAAAAAAAAAAAGGTCTTCGCCGAAATCCGAAGGCTTTTTCTGGCCGAAATCGCAAATTTTAACGTTTTTTACGCCCAAAAACAGCAACTTCTTCCAAAAAAATACCGTGGGGGGCAAGAAAAAAATCGGGGTGGCATTGCCCCCCCGCTGGAGCCGCGCCTGGCAGCCTGGAGTGAGATTGCAATTTAGAAAGCCTAGCCTATGACTTTTGGTTTAATGGTTTTAAAACACAAAGGAAGAGTCTAATTTGCCTGAAGAGGCAAAAAGCATTTTCCCTCTTTTGAGGTTGGAATTAGGGTTAGAGTTAGGGTAAGGGTTAGCAGGTTAGGGCTACAGTAGGTTTCAGTAAGACTACACGATAGTGACTCGTGGCATAATACATGTAATAGTCATTTGAGCTATTTTGTCTCTAGAGGAAAAATAGCCACTGCTTTTTTAAAATTGACAGAGGCTGCTGTAACCGTTACCTATTGTTACTGGTACGTATATATCTAAAAATGAAAAAAAAAAACATTCAAAATTTTTTCAATCATCGTGTTGCACCGGTATGGTAGCCTACAGTATCTTAATGGAATGATCTCCCTAAGAATATAGGCCTAGTTAGTTTCTGCTCCAACGTTGCATGTGTTCAAAAATTGTCTCAAACACTTCAATTTATGTAACATTGCATTGCAACAATTCTGTAGGGTTACCTCGGGTAATTCCAGACATGGAAAATTCCAGACAGCCTGGGATAATTCCGGACATGAAACTAAAATTGCAAGTATTATGTTTTTGTATTACCTACCGTATGTCATTGTAGATTATTATTTTCGGAATTAAATAATTGTCTGGTCATTTTAGAAGTGGTAAAACGACTCTGCGTAGTTGCTCTCTACTTTCGCTTAGGCCTATAATTAGAAGGTTAGACATTAATTTGTGCTATGTTGTAACCAAACACGCTTTCAAAACCTATAGGCTATTCTTAGCAAACCAGATCCTGATCAAGGTTATTTTTTCATAATTCCAATATTTTACAAAAAAAGTTAAGGCAGTGTCTGCTGCACCGGCCCTGTTTCCGACATCTAATCGCTACTGCACTGGCTGCGCCAGTTCTTTCATTTTGCTGTTCAATTTACTATCTCTCAAGCTGGCATCGCTGCGGAACCCTAACTCTAATTGTAAGATTTTTGAGAAAAAAAAAGAACTGTGTTGTGAATTAGCTCTCTAGCGCTATTTCTGCCAAGTGCGTCCAGCGCAAATCGATACCCAAACCCTCGGCTTGGCAGACATGTGCGCTTGCCACTACACTACCTGGGCTTCGCATTTCTTGCGTCAAAGTGTCGTATTTAAATCGAAGCAATAAGAAAAAAGCAATATAACAGGCTGCCGGTGCAGCAGCGATTTGGTGTTCGAAACTGGACTGGTGCAGCAGACACTTCCAAAAGTTAAATCTCATCTTACTTTGTGTCCGAATCTCACTTCAAAAAATCCGTGAAAGAATGAGTTTGGGAAGAAAAATGATTGTAAAAGAAAAACAACTTTAGAGGATAACTTGGGGGTAAATAATGAAAAACTTACATAGTTTCATTTATTTTAAGGCCTATGCATTAAAAAGTTACAAGTTGCACTCAATAAATCTATCCGCGGCAGAAAATCACAGATGAAATTATAAATCTGGCTATGGCGTCGACAAAACTAACCACATCCACAAACCAGGCTTTACGATAATTTTGGAGTGGTTGTTAATTTAGGACGGCTTCCAATTCAAGCGCATTTGTGGAGTAGCCTAATGACAGGGATTTAACCATGGGAAAGGCGTTAAAATGAAAATTTTAATCAACACGGCTTAGGCTTATCAATTTTAATCGACATGGCGCTGTGACTAGATTGGTGCTAGAGTGGCGTAAATATCCGGCGGAGTGTTTTAAAATTTCCAAAAAAGTAGCCATAATGCTTCTTAGCATATTATTCTAGTTTAAAATGTTTGTAAATCTTTTATCAAAAAGTATCAATTTTGCACTTTTGTTTGAAATACGTTTATGTCCGGAATTACCCTATTAAGGGTGATTCCAGACATGTCCGTTCAAACCAATTTTTGTATCCATTCCTTAAATATTTTTTGAACCGGTGTGAAAATACTAAAGTCCAATATTGAAATGCACGATTGAAAGCAACAGTTTTGGAAATCATTGTAGTAGAAAGCAGATAAAGCGAAAATAGCAGAATTTTGTCCGTAATTACGCGAGGTAACCCTATTAGGTGATGTGACTGTGTGACAACAGGTTTTTGTATGTGCTTGACACTATTTTACCTCTGTTTGTTTTTGTGTGCTATACATTCAGTTATTGCTTTTTTCGCACATTTAAGTGTGTCTAGGTGTTAACCTAACACCATTGTGCTTGCTTCAAATAAATAAATAAATAAAAAGTTGGTATCCTAGCCAAAAACTCAATCCAAACTCAAAAGTCACATCAGACATTCTTGTCTACCATACCAGAGTACAGGCTAGTTCTGAGTTGATGGCCTAGGCTATACCGTCTGACTGTAATTCTAACCAAACTCTAAAAATAATTCTGAAATCAAACCCTAACCCTGAACCTGTATTGATAATGATTAAAAGAATGAAAAATAATACATTGAATGAGCAAATAAATAGTCTAAGCACTCACTCTTTGCTCTCTTATCTGTTATTCTCTTTATGAGTGCTATTGTTAATGTTTTCAAAAACTACCTATTTTCAGAAATTACTGGTAAAGGTTAGAGTTATGTCTAGGGTATGGGGTTAGCTGCGTTCTAAATTAACGCTTGGCCCAAGCAAGCTGAAATCACTTTGGACAACCTATTATTTGGCGTAACTTGCGCAACGGGCTAGCTAACAAAATAGCCTACTGGATAAAACATCAAGCAAGAGTAAAAAAACACAATTTGTATCTGCTCTTGACACAATAGAATAAAATATGTTGGCAGAGAAAGCTGTTGCTTGCTTTATTTTAGTTTAGTTACCTGTACAGTGTAAGTAGGCCTACTTTGTGATCATCACATTTAGCACTTTGCTTAATTGTCTGCATATTATTAATTGCAATTAATGCTTGTTAATCACACACAGATATTTTTAAACTCATTTACCATTTATTTTAATTTTCTTTTTTTTTAATTTTCCCATGCTTGCAGCGATAATTAATCACTGTTTCAGATATCACAAGTACTTCTCTAAGCTGCATGAGGATTTTTGCAATTTTTTTGAAATGATTATTTTTAAGATCTTAACCAAAATGCTGCTTTAAAAAAGTTTTTTTTCCCACGCTTGTTGCGATAATTGACCGCTGTTTTAGGTATCACAAGTAATTCTCTAAGCTGCAAGAGAAAAACATCAAGAATTTTGCAATTTTTTTGAAATGATTATTTTTAAGATCTTAACCAAAATGCTGCTTTTTTTTTATTCATTTTCCCACACTTGCAATAATTAACCTTTGTTTCAGATATCACGAGTAATTCTCTAAGCTGCATGAGGAAAACATCAAGAATTTTGCAGTTTTTTTGTAATAATCATTTTTAAGATCTTAACCAAAATGCTGCTTTTTTAAAAATTTTCCCACGCTTGTTGCGATAATGAACCCCTGTTTCAGATATCACAAGTACTTCTCTTAAGCTGCATGAGGAAAACATCAAGAGTTTTGCAATTTTTTTGTAATGATTATTTTTAAGATCTTCAGCTTTTTGCAAAAAATTTCAGCTCTCTAGCTGGTGTGCCCTAGTTTCTAAATTATTCACAATTAAAAATGTGCTTGTAGCAAAGTTACAAACCACTACGTTTTGTTGCAACAAACCGTAAAGTAATATTTAAAATAATTACGGTTAAGAAGCATTCTTGCATAATGCATGATTGGAGAAAGTTAGTTATTATCCTGCGTCACATTAACATCTGACATAACTAGGTGCACAAAAGTTTGATTTGCTAATATGATTTGCGCTTTGCTTATTTTTGATTTTGCAAACTCAGTGTTTTTTGCCAAGAAGTACATTTTACAAATTTTTTTCTAAAGTTAGCCTTAAATCTTACTGTACCTATTTGTTTATGGGCAAGTAGACATTTAATATTACTTGCCAACAAGCAAGTTGTTAAAAAAGTTAATTTTGACCGCTGGTTAGGTTTTTGAAAGGTCATCCCATGCCAAATGAGCAAATGGGTTACACCATATGTTTTGTATTTTAATGAAATTTAGCATAGTTGTAGATCTTAATGAAAAAACAAAAATGGAAAAAATTTTTCGAAGAACTTCAATTATTTACAAAGTTATAATCATTTAAAAAATCGCCATTTTTTGCTTGTTCTGCTTCATTGCACATGCTGAAAACTTTCTTAAATCTTTAATTTTTTTACTGTGGTCATAGGAGGCTGCAGAAAATTGCTAGACAGAGTTTTAAAAACCCAGGAAATCCAAAAATCGAGCTTGAAAAGTAATAAAAGAACTATTCATGAAGTAACTAAGCTTTCAATTTATTTATTGCGTTTTTTGGATGCCCAAATTCAAGAACCTATTTAAAAAATGAGTATTAAATTTAAAAGCTGAAATTCACAAATTTATTTCTACTACCACTGCTCTTCTATTTCATATAACAAAATTGAATTAATTTTGATGCCTACCATAAAAAATTTTGTTTTTAAGTGACATACGTTTTTTCAATAAAAATAGCATTGAATCAGTTTAAGATAAAAAGCAAAACAGCACAAAATCAATGAAAAACAGTTGAGAGAAAAGAATAGACACTAACTGACCCAAACATGCTAAACAGAGTTTTTATCCAAGGGAAAATCTGCAACACTGATTACTGAGCAGTTTTAAAGACAGAGCATGAACCCTAAAGTATGATGATAATTAGCTCATGTTGTAGCTTTTTGGACCATGTGAGCTCTTTTATGCACATTGTGTTGTGTGACAGGAATGATGAAAAGCATATGATTGCAAAAGTTTGATGGATTTAATTCGTGTTTATTCAATCATATTTCATTATAAATTTAATACTATTAACTCGAATGGTTGGAAATGTACGGTGAAACATTGGTGATTTCAATATTAAATACCAGAAATCTTTCTGGAAAATTTCATCTCCTTGCTTTGCAAACGTTAGTATTATTGTGATTATATCTGCAGTTTCAATAGGTAATGTAGTGCAGTTTCAATAGATAATGGCCAACTGCTTTTTAACTGCAATATTTATTTTCAATTGTTTTATGTTGTATCAGTAGTTCTGCAGTGTTTCCCAATAAGATCAATGCAATGAGTTTGCTACAAAAATGTGGCTTTGGAACAAAATTGAATAAGATGTGCCAAAATTATGAATTGTCAACAAAATCCGCTTTGCTTAAAGCATGTTGAATTAATCTATCTTAGAACCTCAGGGCTGAGAGATGAGATTCAAAGCATAAAACCAGTCAAGTCAGGTTTAAAAGCTTTTTTCTGCTTTAAGCTAACAAATGGTGCATGTTATGAGTCTCAAGTGCTGATAACACTACCATTACCAGCACGTCATCAATCACAGAGAGTAAGGTAGAAACTCCCACCTATTCAACTATGGATGCTGAAGTTATGAACACATCATTTGAATTGTGCTCTATATCTGATATCACGGCCCTTGTAGTGACATGATAAAAATTTTAAGCTCACTGCAAAATTGTGAAAACTGCTATTTATACTTTTAAGCAAAGCAACCAGGAAAAATATGTGACAAACAATAGAATCCTTTATCAACAAAAAGTTTAAAAAAAAGATTGAACTTTTAGACCACTTTGCCAAGCCTTTAAGTGAGAAGGGAAGTGAGAAGGTATAATCAGCTAACCAAAGCATTCCTAATCAAATCTCTTACTTTAATCTCTGGTACCTGGACAATGAACAAAGAATGCACAATATACCTTTCTTCTTCTTCATTTTTTGTTCCATCTTCACTTGATCACCCCAAAATGTTGTGCTGCCTTTTCTTCTGACAAAGTATCAAAGATTAAAGTGAGAGGTTTGATTTTGGTACTTTGGTTAGCTGATTGTTGCTTCTCACTAAAGGCTTTGCAAAGTCTGTCTAAATGTTCAATCTTTTCACTTTTTTTGTGATACTATCGTCTTGTTTTTCACAAATCTTTATTGATGTGCTTTCCTGGTTTGTTTTACTCAGGAGTTTATCAGCAGTTTTCAGAATTTTGCTGTGAGCTTCAACCGCTTGTGTTTGCTTGCTTTTACTTTGTCACTTTAAAGATCGTGATATGGACCAAAATTCAAATAATGTGTTCATAACTTCAGGATCCATAGTTGAATAGGTTGGAGCTTCCATCTCACTTTGTTTGTGTGATGATGTGGTGATGGTAGCGTCACCAGCATTTATAACTTGGTAACATGCACCAACATGCTCATCAGATCTTCTGACCTAGTATATACAGTATAACCATTTTTTCACTGCCCAAATGCCCATTTGTTAGCTTGAAGCAGAGAAATGCATCCAGACCTGCCTTTATTGATTTTTTAGATTTGCATACGATTCACAGCACTTTTTTCACTGCAAATGATATTTTGAGAGATACACCATAAGATGATGCTTGCAGATTCTTCTAATCTCATCTCACGGTACTGAAGTTCTGCAACAGATTAGTTCAACACGCTCAAACTCAAGTGCTTTTTGCAAAGTGGATTTTGTGGGAAATTGTGGCACAACTCGTTCAATTTTCTTCCAATGCCACAATTTTGTAGCAAACTCATTCAATTTATCATATTTTGAAACTCGACAGAACTACTGATACAACATAAAACAATCTAAAATGAAAACCACAGTTAATAGAAATTGTCGATTACCTGTTGAAACTGTGCTACATTTGAGCAGATATGATTACAACAATACTAGCTTGCAAAGCTTGGAAATGGTATTTCTTGAAAGATTTCTGGTTTTTAATATTGGAATCAGCAATTCTTCAACCTACATTTCCAACCATTCGAGTCGATGTCATCAAAAATTTAATGAAATATGCATGGATTGAATACAAATCAAATCCATTTCAAACTTTTGCAATCATGTGCTTTTCATCATTCTTCTCACACACCAAAATGTGAATAAAAGAGCCTATGTAGTCAGAAAAAGCAGACTGTTAAGCCAGAGCATGTGCTTAGATATCATGGTACTTGAGTATTCATTCTTTGCCTGTAAAACATCTGCTCAGTAATCAGTGTTGCTGATTTTCTAGGAGCTAAAAGATCTTCAAAATAATGATAACAAACAAATTGCAAAATTCTGGATGTTGTTTTTACGCAGCACAGGGTATAGTTGTACTTGTGATATTTGAAACAGCAGTTAATGCAGCAAGCATGGAAAATTTTTTCTTGAAAAAGCCAAAAAGTTGCAAAGACGTTTGAGTATCGAAAAGTTTGCATGCAATAAAGAAGTGTTAATTGTAATGGTTGCAAAGTGCTAAAATGAACCAAGTAACATCTTTCTCTACTTGCATTGTATTTTATTCCAAAAAAAGCGTACCTAAATTGCATTTCTAGATAATCTTGTTTGATGTTGTTTAACATGCTGTATTTTGTTAGCTTGCCCGTTGGGCAAGTTTTAAGCTGAAAAATAACTTGCTCGATGCGATTTTAGCTTGCCTTGGGCAAATGTTAATTTTGAACCCTGCTCGAGCAAGTAAACATTTGATATCACTTGCACGATGGGCAAGTTGATGAAAAAGGTAATTTTGACCACTGCTCTGTTGTAATGACTTTGTAACATCACTGGCAACTAAGCTAAAGGAGTTAAGTAATTAAAATCCGTTTAAGATTTAATAGTAAGATGGTCCAATCTGAGCATTTAGCAACAAAAAGATAACAAATTTTTAACATAGTTTATAACCTAAAATGAATAAAACATATTAATCAATACTATAGACCAGGGGTGTGCAAACTTTTTCAATAGCAGGCCAAATAGCAATAAGCTCAAAATACTTCAGGCCGCTCCTTTAAATAGGATATTTTACCAACTATTATTATTGCCATTGTTAAAGATAAAACTGCAATAATATCAAAAACAGTAATAACAGTATGTTTTGAAAAAAGTTGTTTATTTAAAAAACAAGAACATAGCAATACGATTTAATCTTCCTAGAAACAATTCAGTGAGAAACATGCAGGTGGCTTTTTTCTGAACCACTCTATTCAAATTTACTTTAATTGAGATGCTGGCAACCCTAAGCCCATTTTTCAAGTGTTCATCTGTCATTACTGATCGATAACGAGATTTTATGAAACCCATTTTAGAAAAAAAATTGTTTACACAAGTACGTTGAGCCAAAATGTGCCATTTTAGAAGCCATAGACTTTCTTAAACTTTGGAACTTTTCTTGGTCAAGATATTTCCAATAAAAATCGCCAAGATCCATTTCCACATACTTAGCCTCCAGGTCAGTCCTCTCCTGAAAATCAATCAGTTCCATTTGGATATCCATGGGGGCTTTTTCAATGTCAGTGTGAAACAATGAAGAAAATATTTCAAATAAATGTTCATGGGATTTGAAGTCTTTAAAGTGAGCCGAAAATTCATTAAGCAATTTTTGAAGTTGATCTGCAAATTCGGTCTTTTCTAGGAGCATTCCCATTTCTTTTAAAGTTGAAAAGTGAGCAAGATTTGCATTCTGTATGTGTGTGTGCTAAAGTCTCAACTTGTTTATAAAGCCTTTTATGTGACCGTACATTTTACTCACATACTGGGCTTTTCGTTGCATCTTAGTATTGAGTTCATTCATGCGAGTAGTAATATCGATCAAGAAAGCTAGATCACACACCCAACTTTCATCTTCTATTTCAGCCATTGGTCGTCCTTTACTTTTTAAAAATAGTACAACCTCTTTTTACAATTTGTAAAATTGTCGCAACATGCTACCCTTGCTTAACCAACGCAACTCGGAAAAGTAAGCTAGATCTTGATGTTCGGTGTTGAAATCCTCCAGAAACTTTTGCAACTGCCGGTGGTTAAGTACTCGAGTTCGAATAAAATTTACAACCTTAATGACCAGGCCCATGACATGTTTGAACTTTAAGATTTTTGCACATAGATTTTGTTGATGAATGATGCAGTGGAAAATTGTTATATCATCACTGATATTTTTCTCTTTCAAAGCAGATTTCAAGAGACTTACAATTCCTATGCCAGTTCCGGACATGGCTCAAGCACCATCAGTTGCGATTCCGTATAAAGTGGATAGGTCCAAACCAAACTCATCAAAAGCTTTGAGAACTTCAGAAAAGATTTTAGCACCAGTTGTGGTATCCTTCATACACTGCAGTGACAGAAGTTCTTCGGTTTCCTTCAACTCCTTGTCCATTCCTTTTATAAATATAGCCAACTGTGCCACGTCCTTCACATCGGCACTTTCATTGATTGCGAAGCTTCATGATACAAAATTTTTCACTTTGTTTTTAAGAGTGTCACAAACATCACCACAATTTATTGATGTGCCTTGCTATCGTCCAATGCGATTAACTTATTTTCTCAAACTCTTGTACCTTTTGGCAGCGTGGCCGAATGGGTAAAGGCGTTGTTTTTACGATGACCCTGATCGAATGATCTAGGTTCAACCCACACCCTAGTCACGTTATTGCGTCCTTGGATAAGATGCTTTACAATGATTATCTCTGCTTGGTGGCTTTGAACAAGCAGCAAATTCAGTGGACAAAAATTCGAAGAAATCCATAGGATCATAGGAAACTCCTAAGCAGGTGCGGACTCCTCCAATCACGAAGTAGTCCTGTTAATGAAAAGTGTGTGGATCGTCCAACAAGTTAGCGTCTGACGCTGTCCGGTGACAGGAGGATAAATATGCGCTACAACAACAACAACAACAAATTTTATGACACAATTCTTCTGCGACATCAGTAAGGCATTTTTTCACAAAATCACTTTCAAAATACGGCTTCATAGTTTGAGCTATTAAGAATTAAGAAACTGCATCGAACTGTTTTTTCATTATCAGTATGCATTTTTTGAAACATCAAACGCTGGCTCTTCAACTGTTCCTTCAATTGCTTGACTTTCAGCTCTCTGTTACGTCCTTTTAGCTTTTCGTAAACACAGTTAGCATGTTTTAAGTCATAATGTTAAATCTTAAATCATAATGTTAAATCATAATAAAATGTTAAATCACACAATGAAATGTTCGTGGGCCGCAATCTATTCAAAAACCGCAACCTTTGTGGGCCGCAATCTATTCAAAAACCGCAACCTTTGTGGGCCGCAATCTATTCAAAAACCGCAACCCTTTGTGGCCCGCGCAATTTCTGGGCGCGGGCCGCAGTTTGCACACCCCTGACTTACAGTGAAGATGCCATTTAAGTGAAATATATTCGCTATACTTTTACATCTAGTGTACCAGGTTTTTAAACTTGCATTTTAATATTTTTATTACTATCTGATTTCATAAAAGTTTTTAGATCTGATTTGCTTTCACTTGCAAAAATTTTAATACCTATTAAATATCAATTTTGCATTTGTGAAATACATAGTGTTGTGACACAGGCGTTACTGTAAATGCAAATACTGATCTTCATTTTTACATTGATTTTTACAATACAGTGTATTGATTGCTATTTTAAAGTAGTTGAGCAAATTATGGTGATGCGGTATTAGATTTATTAATTTTAAAAAGTTAACTGCAGGTAAAATCACGAAGAGACATAGTGGTATCTAATGTCAGGGCAATCATATTAGATTAGATTGTGGTGGACTCCATCCTTCATGACTCAACTCTTTCGGAGATAGTCTACTTCAAATACAACGTAGGACCTCCTGAATTTAAGTTTATTGGCAACTCAGAAGTTAGTAAAACATTGGTGATGCTATCCCAGTTCTATCTTAAGGCAACGTTGCAATTAGATTATGGTACAGCATTGAGCTTTGTTGCTATGTGTTAATCGGTTTGATCTCTTCAGTAAACAAAATATCATCATTATAACAGATGTTATAAATGCTAACATTGTCAATAAAAATTATAATGAGAAGACTCCTTTGTAGTGTTTAAAACAGTGTTTCCACTAACATTTTTGCTGATATGTAGGTACCTAATTTTCTTTAAATAGTTGTGCCCAAAGCTTTGAGAATATGTTTATAAGCCCTAAATTTTGTCTCAATTCCAATTTAGTATTAAAGTAGGTACAGTCAACTTCCATTAATTGACCACGATTTGTTGAAGTAATTCCATTCCTTGACAATATGCGTCTGATGAAAGGGAGTTGACTGTATATCAAAGTCATGTTTGTACAAATTTGTCAACTTTTTTGAAGCTATGTTTATCATATTGCCAAAAATTAATTCCCTTGATCCAAGAAAGCACTGATTTGTTGACAAAAATTGGATTAGTTGGAAGAAGACAAATTTTATTTACTGCTGCTCAATAACCATACACGGCAGTCAAAGATTGCTTAGAATTAAGACAGGGAAATTGCAAAAGCATTTTTCGGTCATCAAACTGGTTTTAAAGTGCAAATTCTCTGAAATGGCTTGGTCAAGAAGGTTGGAGTTGACGCCAATCTAATCAATCGATATCTGCATTGGTTAGGCCTGCAGTTTTCATTAAGTGCGATTTTTAGTGATTTGTTGCACATTTATCTTATTGCAACCAAGCAACAATGGCACTTACCCTTTAGAAAAATTTGCTTAGAAGTTGACCATTTTTGATATGCTTTGGCTTTTCTTGTAAATTTGCTGCTTGTTTTAAAGCTACTTAGAAGAAATAATTGTGCGTTATCCAAGGATGCAACAACGCGACTTGGGTGCATGTCAGTGTTCCTTTTAACATTCTGTTTAATCAGCTAGTGCTTAAATTTTCTCAAAACAATTTATTGCCGATCAGTGGTCAAGTGGATAGAGCGTCTGCTACTGAAGCGGTTGACTCTGGTTCAATTCCCGATCAGGTCAAACCAAAAACTATAAAAAGTGGTATTCACAGCTTCCCTGCTTGACGTTCAGCAATTAAAGGGACAGTGTGAAAGCTTGCGCTGTGTGTTGTAGGCAGGTGGCAGCTTGACTCAAAGACCAAAAGATCCATTCGCTGTCTCCTGGCTAAGGCAACTTGGTGAATAAAATGTAATTACAATTACAGTACCTGAAACTCTAAAAATATGTTTGTGCACCTTAATTTTGCAGTAGTTCAGTATTAGAGTATACTAATAAGTCATTTTTTAAAAATTTGTCTGCTTTTCTAAGTTCAAGCTGATCAAATCATTGCCAAAAATTGGCTTGGTGGGGATGCTTGTGTAGGTTGAGCCTAGATTCAGCAATTAGAACCATTGTAAAAAGGATGCTTTTACCCTCTTAGTCTTGGCCATGCTGCCAACCAATAGGTAATATCTTACCCCAGCACTTCAGCAGCCTGATACACATACCAAATACCGATAATGCAATTACATCTTTTTGTTAGATTTTGAGTTGGTGCATTAAAATGCTTTAGTTAAATTACGTAAAAACAAGTTTTTTACACTATTTCTCTTAAGCATGGAAGGGCTTATTTGATTAAATAGTTTAAGTAGTGCTGCTTGCTGAAACAAAACTTTGTTTTTTCACAGCACACATGAATCATTTATAATTATTTTTAACACATGTATTAACAAGGCCTTACCGAATTTTCGGCATGTGACAATTTTGTATTTAAGTGAATGCAAGCTTCGACATCTGACAAAGTTGTTTTTATTTGAAGGTAAATTTTGAATCGTGGAAATTTAGTGTTGCTGTTAAAGGTTATTTACATACTTAAAAGTTATTTACATACTTACCAATAAATATGTCAGTTGTGATACTTACCAATTAACAAGTGTCAATGTCTCATTCTTAGCTAAATGTGTGTTATTAGCACAGGTCATTTTTTACAACTGGTGCTTTATTGTTAATTGCATCTTTCAACTATATGAGTAGATACAAAATTTGAAAATTGTCATTTTAAAATTTCTCATTATATGATGTCTGAACATTTCCTTTTCGCTGTAATATCGGTAGTGATTTGACTTGATCACCATTGCTTTTGCTAGGGTGAACCACTAGCCAGACATTTTGAGTGTCAATTATAACCTATAGGTTTTGTTTTCTGTCAAATATTCAAATTTGTAAATAAATTCATAAAGCACTGCACAGTTTGTTCAATTATTTGGCTTTTTTTTGTTTGATGCCTAAGCCCTTTTTAAATTGAAAATTAAATCACATTCATTGGAAATGACTGGGAAAAAAAGCATACCAGGTTATGTTGACTTAATATTGATTCTTTTTAGCAATCATTAAAGGTATAGTGTTTTAAATTGGTAAGATGGAGCAAGAATTTGATTTGGAGTATGTTGTGGTGGAATTCATCAAAGATAAATCTTTGACAGCTATTCCAGAAAATTGGTTGCAAGAAAATTATGCTTACTTAGGTGGAAAGTCTTACTTAACTGGAAAGTGCCGCTAAAAGTGGAGAGATTCCAACCAAAAATTGGAAAATATACCAAGTCAAAGAGTGGTTTCGATCAGGTATGTAGGTTTGGTCACATTCAACAAGGGTGGCTTAATTGTGCCGATTTTAAGTAAAAGGGCTGCAAATTTTTTGGTTTGTAAACAAAATACTGGAGCTTAAGTCCTAGGCCTTTTACAAGTTGTTTTTTTCTTGTTTTAAACAGCAAATGAGCACAAAAATTTACTGCAATAATGATTTTATTACAGATACTACCAAATAGTAAATATGTAAGATATTGCTGCTTTATGTAGAATTTGTAGAGGTGGTGTAAAGTCTGATTTAAAGTATATTGAAAATTTTTAAGCTTTAAATTAAAGTCTTAACTTCATGCAGATGATTGGAACAAATCCCTAGAAAACGCTGATCACATGGAAAATCATTCCAATCTCGAATTGACCGATGATGGAAATTTGGCAAAGTCGAAAGTGTAAGATTTAATTTACCAAAGAATTCTGCAATTGTGATTAGTAACATTTAGATTATGACACCTTTAATAATTTCACAGTTTTAGATGTTTTGATTTTGAACTAAAAGTTGTATTTTTGATTGCTTTGCATTGACATAACATTTCAAATCAAGATTATAGATTAGCAGATTGTACAGCTGCATGAAGTTACAGGTTTTCAACATTGTTTATGTAAATGGTTCTTAATTTGTAAATTTGCGTATAACAATCATGTTGAAAAATTGTTTAATGTAAAAAAAAATGTAATTTGTTATGCTAGGAACATTATTAGAACGATTTTATTGTTTTGAGAAATAGTTATGATTTTTTAGACTGTCGTAAACTTTCTCAATAGCATAAAAACTTACTTTACCTCTAGGACAGTTTACTCATGAAGTACATTGTCTCTGCCCCATGAAATGCCTCAAACTAGTCCCAGATTTTATTTTCTCAAACGCACCTGAGTTACTTTAAAAAATTTCTTATAATTGAGCATGTGCTTAATATTCAGCTGTTTCGTAATATATAGATTAGGTTGTACGGTCCTCTATAACTGAACTTCATGCATTGTTAACTGGCTCTGGCCCATTGTCCATGGAGCACTTTGGAAAGTTGAAAGACTGTGTTCGAGTTACTTTGAGAGTTATGTAGAGCTTTACTATTGTAAAATTTGATAATTATTGTTATTTATTTTGTGCATCTTATGGTATGAAATAATAGCAGCAGTGGAAGCCATTTATTGTTAAAGCGCAGGATACCTCAGTGTGCCGTGTTGTCCAAAAATACAATTATGCTTGTTGATTTTTTATTAAAAGCTCATACATTAGCATGATCAGCATATTAATCTGTTACCAGTAAACCTGCATTTTGTTGCAATGATTTAGTTCAGTATCATTTAGTTATTTTTGTGGTTACCTTAGTTTTGCTTACATGTTTTTTAGGGGGAACTCAAGCGACATTATATATAGCAGTGATACAGATTCCGCATTTTCACTTAATAGTCCTGGTCGCTCTTTGTCAAAGAAATCATCTCATTCTTCAGCCCAGTCTTCCCAGTTTTCGACATTTACCCCAAACAGGCATGCCCATTCCATAATGAAGAATTTGCAAACCCCAAGCTTCTAAAAGACACTTTTACTTTGAACGAAAATTTAAAACAAAAATCGGCCAAACGATGCGTCTCTGGCTGAAGCTCCCCTTGCAAGATGTTTCGCTTTTTAGAGAATTTACAGCAAGGCACGCCTTCCACTAGTGGAACTCAATCTAGCATGGGTATGTTAATGTCACTATATTTTATTTGGATACTGATATGCATTCTTTAAAACTTTTAAACTACTTGTTGGTCTTAAGCATTTATTTTACTCTTTGCAAGTGCGATGTTAAATCTTGGAAGCAATCCAGTTTCATAAAATTTGATAAAATATATCTAAAGGAAAAGGTGCATGATTATTTTCATGTAGTCTCTAGCTTGAAAGAGCACATGTGCATTGCGCAACATATTATAAATAAAGGAGAAATGCTAGTGGGCTTTGTTTATCAGGTCAACTTACTTTTGAACTGCAGCCTGTGGCTGTCTATTGTGTTTGTTACAATAAGTATATCTTTTAATTGATCACTGCCACAGAATAAACTAAGGCCAGGAAACGCTGAGGATTTGCGTAAAACGCACAGTCTTTGTGTCTAGAGCTTGCGACCTCCCGTTTTATTTCATTTGTGTTTGGTTCCAGATTGTATTGCACCTAGACTCGCTACAGTTAGAAATGCTCCAGTTCTAAATTCAGCAGCTGATCTTATTTCTGGATTGGAACCAATATTCGGTAAGTTGCTTTGTGTATTGTTGTGTGAGTAAGTGTGGTCTGCAACTTATGGTCCTCTTCTTGAGTGAACAAACAAACAAAGTTGAGGCTAGCTTGGTTCATGCAGGATAGCGCAAAACCTCGCTTAGCTTGCGTGACTTTAACAAATTCAGAAGACTTGCGAAATTAACAAAACAAAAAGAATAGACATGACTTGACTTCAACAAAAAGGTTTGTGTCAAGCGCCCAAAACATTAAAAAATTGCGATGCAGCCTATGCTCAATGTTGACTGTTAATGGTAGCGGCCGGCCCATATTTCAAACCAAGTCAACTGCCAACATTAGGGTTAATTTGCGGCGGTCAGCTGTCGTGGATCCCTCGTGTTCATTAAATAGTAAGGTCCCAGCAGACCTCAGATTTGTTAAGTCATGCCTGGAAGCTCTTGCAAAAAAAATCTTCATCACAGATTTTATGATTGGTCCCTGACAGTCTTGACTTGAATCCACTTGATTTGTGGTTTGCGGAGCAGCAAAGGGGAACGTCTATGCCAACAGACTGATGTCAAATAAATGTGGCCGTTTTCGCTGTGGAAATCATCTCGTTGAGGCATAAAAAAAAAAGACAAAATTTCTGCAATCATGAAAAAGCATGCTTTACAGAAATGGAGCTCACATCAAGAATATAGACTAAAAAAAGTTTGTGCAACTTTATAACATACTGGTAATCAATAATCATCCTACAACGGTTTTAGCTTTGGGTGTTTCGAGTTTTCAGCTTGTCATTTAAATGCTTCCTGAAAGCACCTTGTATATACTTATTTATCCAAAAGTCCATTTTACTATAGTTTTTTTGTTCATTGCATTATCACAAGTAAAACATTTTAGAACGAATTTTCAATACATTGAAAGAAATTAAAATGGGACAAAAGAAAAATTTCAAAAAATTGTTGTGTGACAAAAAACATTCGGATATCATGTCGTCTGGATTTTTAAACGAGTTTCCCATGCGAACATTTAAAGTTTAGCATTGCGGTGTTGGATGAAGTTTATTTAAGATTTTTTTAATATTGAGAACCTTTTCTATTACCCATTTCATTAAATGAAACGATTTTTTTTTTGGATTTTACCAGACAGAGAAAATATATAACTTATCTTGCTAATATTTTAATGAATGCACTTCTGTTTAGGTTGAGCATTTACCTGCCTTTAATGGCAGATCTCCAGCAGAAACTGTAAGAAAAATGTTGGAAGCGACCTTTGCTATGGAGTTATCCTTAAAATACAACCTAAGTGGCAAAAGAGCCCAGGCTAAGAAGGCGTTCCACCACCAGCTGTACAAAGTCATGTTTGGTAAGACGATTTATTTTTATTTCCTTGGCCAAGTAATGGAAAGCCCAGGAAGGCCCAATCTGTTAGCGTGTGTGGCTACTAGAGTTCATAGTCGAATCGACTTTTCCTCGATCTCTGGCATCTGACGAAATGTTATTTATCTACACCAGGGATGGGCAACGTTTTCGTCTTGCTTGCCACATCTAGACTCAATAAGGTTCCAGAGGTCCATCACCATTTCAACGGACCCAAAAAAAGGATTAAGCATTTTACAGCCGATTTAATGGCGATGCCAAAAAAAAAGGTTCTAGGCTGAAAATTAGTCACTTTACAGCTGATTCAATGGCGGTGACCTAAGGAAACAGCATTTCGGCGGGATTGTAGGTAAATTTCAATCATAAAAAAGGTCTTGGGCCAGATAAGCATGAAATTGCACAGGCTGGGTGAAATTGCTTGGCGGGCCGGATCTGGAGGTTGCCGACCCTTGATCTACACAATTAAGTGGATGGTTCTTAACTGAGTTTGCTGGCAAATAGCTCTTTAAGTCGGAGTGTAAGAGAATTCGTTGATATGTGCATCAAATTTTTTGTTGTTCTTACTCTTATAGAAGTTATTCAAATAAGCTCAATGAGTATCATTTTGCTGCTGCTCCGGTTTCTGATTTTGTCGGTGCTATCGCGTAAAATTGTGCTTTTAACTTTGCAAATTAATCCCAATTTTATTGTTTAGTGCACAGTAAACAATCAAGATATCTTGAAGTATTGTGCTGTATGCGCACTTACTCAATTTATACTAGATCTCTGCTATATTAAAACATTGTGTTCTAGTGTAAAGTTTCTCATGCTATATTCTTGTTTAGCTGCTCTCCGTCGATCTTATTCTGATGCCAGCGAACGAGATTATCGTAGCGCAGTGACGAATTGGTTGGACGGCTCAAAAGATCGTAACGGCGGAAGGAAAAGACGTTCCGAATCTCATGCAATTGCCAGGGATGAAACTCACAGTACAGAAAAAAACTAATACCCTCGTATATCTGTCATGGTTACGTTTTCTGATGGAAATGTTTGCATCATTTTTAATTTAAGCTCTAAATGACATCGCTTGTTTTTGTGCTAAAGTCGTTTTAACGCAATTTTAAATTCTACGCAATTGTAAATCAGTAAAATGTTTTGAGTCCTACTTGGTTGTTAAAATTCAAGTGTGACAATTATCACTTTCCCACGTATTTTGCTAATGTTTGTATGATCGCCTTGTGTATTGTGAAATAAAGTTGTGATTCGAAAGCTAATCGCTGTCGTAATGTTGCGGTCAGAATGCCGCATATCACTATTGAAGTTTATTATCTGGACCAGATCTGGATCTGATCTGGCACGAGTAACAAGTGCTCTATCGCCCGATCAGGACCAGATGTTGAAAACCAGCTGTATTGGATTTTAGGTGGAATGCCATAGCTGGCGTTGATCTGGACCAGAGCCGGTCACAACTTTTTACGTCGGGTCCAGATTTGGATTTGATCTGTCTCGAACAACAAGTGCGCTCTTGCCCGGTCAGGGCCAGATGTTAATGCCAGATCGGGGTCCGTTTAGCACGCCCGACCTGGCTTCGGCCGGGCACAGATCTGGCTGAGTGGTGCCAGGTCTGGCCCCGGTTGCTCGAAACACATGATGCCTGGTCTGGCCCGGATGTGAGCCAGATAAAATTGCTATCTGGGTTAGTGGTGATAGAAAGTTTATCAATTATTTTTTCAAAGTCGTTGCTGGTCCAATTCGAGAATGTGGATAGCTCTTTGTGGTGTTATTTCAGTGGTATTTAGCTTAAATATTGCTGTCTTTTATAGGCAAGCTTTGGATATGTAGGTGTGTTTGAGCACCACATTTAATACTGTACTGTAGGTCTAGTATTGGAAGTTTAGCATCTATTCTACTATAATCATCTTTAACAACTACTGTACTTTAGTTTTGAGTTTAACAAGAACTAAGAGACAGCGGTCATAAAGAAATGCCCTAAGTATCAACGTAATACTTTAAAAGTTTTGTAGTTGAGTATCTTTTAGTGAATTGTACTGGATAAGTAAGAAGCGCTTCTATAATGGGATTAATATCTTTTGTTTGCTTAAAAAAATGCTAGTTGTAGTTTGTTCTTAGCAGCGAAGGAGAGCTTTATCTGCTTAAATACTTGTTAGCTTAAATTCGTTTAGTCGTAATTGGCATGGCTTTCGTAATAGTTATCGCCATCTAGCACATACAGTAGAATCTTTCAGTTATTTCTTGTGTGTTATCTTACATACTAGTATCACAATGCATTTTGCTACTATTCTCAATGCTGCTAATTAGTAAATGATGCACGTGAACAAGCTTTGTGCGAATTCATTGATAGATTTACCGCGTACATTTGATAGTAGGAATGGAAGCCAAGCGTTTTTATGGAGGAGGTTCGAAAATCATGTTGCTACTCTCTCACTTTGGTGTGTTTGATTGCGACTCCTCAGCGAATTGAACATTTTTCAGTTTTCTGAGTCTCTGCGCAGTCTCAATGCAGTCTCAGCGCATTCGCAGTGAGTCTCAGCGCATTCGCAGTGGAGTCGCCAAGGAGCAAAAAATTTTCAACCTGTTCAAAATTTTTTTATTTTGCAGCGCAGTCTCCATGGAATCGTACTGCAGTCTCCGTGGGTTCGCAGTGCATTCGCCATCAAATTGACGGAGACTGCGCTGCAAACCCACGAAGACTGCACTGCAGTTCTAGCGAATGCACGGAAACTGCGCTGCAAATCATATCAAGTACAAGGGAAATGGCGTAGTTGATTGTTTTGTAATAAATTTCATTTTGCAAAATAATCAGCAGTGGAACGGTAATAGTAAAATAAATTATTGCGTAAATGTCAACTATTAGACAGAAGTAGGGTCTAAAACTAATATATTTTTACCTGAATCTAATGAAACAATTGAAATTTATATGAAAATTGATGAAGTGCTCTAAAATAAATAAAATTGGAAAACTTTTCAACAAAATGTTAATACGGAACTAGATGGCATAAAAACTTGAGTTTTGATAGTCGGAGTCAATATCTTGTATGATTTTGTACTTATAGTAATTGTAATAAATTTGGAATTTGCTTTTAAAAATTTTTTTTTAAGTTCAGGGATGGTGCGGTTGACAACGTAAATGCTAGCTACAATGTATATGCGTTTGTATAGGGCTATGTTTGGAACAAGTATATTGTGTCTAAAAGTGAGGTCCACTGTTTGATTCTGGCAGTACAGTTAGTTGATAGACAATATAGTGCTGGTGATACGCAAGATAACTGATTGCTGGCATCCATTTTAATTGATGGGTGACTGCTTGGGTTTTCGTAGTGCTGGCTTGACTTTCGCTTTGTTTTTAATCAAACGTACGTTGAAACTGACGACATCTGATGTGGATGATTTGTCGTTAAATGAGTTTCGTTCGGTAAGATTTGCAACTGTGCAATTATAAAATTTTTAATCTCAGTAAAAAGGTTACAGTACTTTCAGTAACCATATTGCCTCGCTACTCAAAAACACCGCTTCGTTATCTTATTACAAGGCTACTACAAGCTAGGCTAGCTCTATATTTCAAATTATACTTAATCAATTAATTGAACTTCTAATTTAATTTATCTTATTACTAGAATCGCATGAGCCATAAAATGCCAGTCTCTTGTCGGATACAGTTGGCAGTACAAATTGTATGTTCCAAAAATGTTGTTACTATTTTGAATTAATTTTGACAGTGTTATCACTGATGTTTGTAGTTTTTTGATCAAGGCGCTTAGTATAACGCCAAGTTATACCAAGCGCCTTTAATTAAAATGAGTTTAATTAAAATACTAAGTTTGCCTATAGCTAGTTATGGCTGAGTAGCATGATATATGCAGTGGTGTTTAAGAGTAGTGTTGCAATATAGACATAAAATTATTAGCTTATTCCATTTGTTTTTATTAGCTTTTGAAAGCAATAATGCCTTATACTGCAGAGTAACATTTAGTTTATTTCCGATTTATTTCGCTTTTTTTTGAACTTGTCCTTTAAAGGACAGTTAATCTTTTTGCGTGTTATTTACTAATCGATAATTAATGACTATTTTGATAAGATAAGCAAAAAAGATAATTACTGACAAATTGATAAGTCGAAACGTCTCTCAAATAAAATGTTTCACGACAGCTTCGGCTATTTTATTCTCTTCAAAACTATTTCTGATGTCCAATTTTATGCTCTGAAGTCGGATATCTCTACGCTTTATGCTGGCAAGAAAATGCATATTAAAGTAGCAGCAGTGCCAAACGACATTAAAATTGCATATTTTAGTAAAATTGACTTTGAGTGCAATCTGTTTAATGAAAACTGTGCCAATTTGTTGAGCATATATCCTCTTCAATCACAGAAATAACACGACATAATAAAAACTTGAACAAAAATTTAAAAAATAATGATAATACACTTTAATAAAGCTGCAGTAATTCAAACGTTATTTACATTTTATTTCTTTTGTGATTTTGAAATTAAGTTGCGACAATAAACTTTGAAAAAAAAAAGAACTATTTTATTGGTTTATATTTTGCTTAAAATTTGGTCTCAAAAAGTTTTGAAACCTTTTATTGGATTTTCAAGAGCGTAGCTGTTGAAATTTACCTATAAATTACATTGCCAATTTAAAACATTTTTTTATTTTTCGCATTAGTTTAAACAAATTTATTTTCACTTCTATAAAGAACCGCTAGCGCCTGTAAATGAAAAAGAACCTCGGTAATGAACTAATGATACCATTAAAAAAATACTGCGGTACCTCTCCGCTATGCCGTAATACAGCATTGCTATGTCGCGAAAACTAACCGGTTTTAGTCATTTTTCTTTCCGATTTTGACTTTTTAGACAACGTTCGTTCTTCTTGTTCGCTGCTAAATTAAAGCTTTTACTAAAATTTAAATCGTCTTCAGAAGTAGTATGCTTAATGAATCTTCCAAATAAACTTCTTTTCTTTCATTCCACCTGCTCTCTCATCACAAGAATTATTATTATTATTTTTTTTTTGCTCTACATTAGTAAAAATCAATTCACAACAGAGCTGGGCGTTTGAAAAACACACCGTAAAGCGCAAGCGCAAATTCCGCAACCAAAATTTTTCTAGTGTAAAGTGCAAGCGCAAATTCCGCAACCAAAAATTTTTAAGCTCAAAGCGCAAGCGCAAATTCCGCAACCAAAATTTTTTAAGGTTAAAGCGCAAGCGCAAATTCCGCAACCAAAATTTTTTTAGCTTAAAGCGCAAGCGCAAATTCCGCAACCAAAATTTTTAAGCTTAAAGCGCAAATGCGAATTTCGCAACCAAAATCTTAAAAGCTTAAAGCGCAATTGCAAATTCCGTAACGAAAATTCTAAACGTTTTAAAGCGCAAACACAAATTCCGCAACCAAAAATTGAACATAGCAGCCTTCAGTGCAACTACGATTTGATTGCTTGAGAAACGCGCACAAATTTCGGTATTTAAAAAAGTTTTTGAGTGCAAATTTTTGCATAATCGAAGTTTCAAAAGCGCACTGCAGACGATGATGTTAAGTATAAAAATATGAAGGTACCAACATTGTACCATCTTCAGCTAAGCTGCCCTGGAATAAACCAACTGCATTGCGTTTAGCTTTTATAACTAAAGGCACATATCTAAGACCGAAAAAAGAATTATTTTTATTGTTGAAAAAAAACAACTAAACTCTAAAACAAAAAAAATAATAAAAATAAACGGTAATAAAAATAAATAAACACCAAAACAAAAAAGCTCCACTCACTCACATTCAGAAATAATGCGTTGACTTTTTTAAACACTTTTCATTCTCATGCAGCAAAACAATCTTTTCAAAATTTTCTTTCGTCATAGACGATCGTTTCGATCGCAAAATATCAGAACCAATAGCAAATAATCTCTCGACGGTGGCCGAACTCGGAATAGCAGTATTGAATCTTTTGAATTTTTGCAACCACGCATCTTTCTTGTAGGCAGGAAAGCAATCTTTGGTGATTTTGTCGTTTGCTCTTCCGACCCTTTTATCTAATCTTTTTCCTATTGTAGAGGCCAAGTTTTCGGCTACTAATTACAGTACAAAAAGTATTTCGTACTTATTAAGTGAGGTAGCTTAAACTACATACAAGGTTCAAAATTAACGCCTGCCCGCTTGCCCGAGGCAAGCTGAAATCGCTGCGGGCAAGTTAGTTTTCAGCTTAACTTCCCCGGTGGCAACTAAACAAAATACAGCATATTAGACAACTTCAAACAAGATTATTTAAAGACGCAATTTTCTCGGTTTTGTTGCAATAAAGTAAAATTTGTACGTAGAGAAAGCTGTTCCTTGCTTTATTTTAGTAATCACTTTGAAGCTATCACAATTAATGCATTGTCTAATAGTACGCACATTATTTATCGGAATTAACACGTCTTAATCGCACGCAGATTTTTCGATTCTTGGACGCGTTTAGCAACTGTTTGGCACAAAATGTTCCGTTTTTTTCTAGAAAAGTTTTCCGGCGCTTGCCACGCTAACAGCTGTTTCAGATACCACAAGTATTACCCTGCGCTGCATGAAGATAACGTCAAGAATTTTACAATTTTTTTGTGATGATTATTTTGAAGATCTTTTAGCTTTTTAGCTGGTGTAGTTTCCAAAATATTCGCTAATAAAAATACGTTTGCAACAAACCACAACGGTAACTAATAATTATGATCGTTAAATATTTAATGAAATATTTAAAATTAAAAAATCAATTTTTGCTGACGCATGATTGGAAAAGTTACTGTTTGCATCACATTATCTTAACGATCGCCCACAAAAACTTGATTCTCGAAACTACGCGTGTTTTGCAAAGTCAGTGCTTTTTCCAAGCTAACCTCAAAACTTGGAGAACTTTTTTTTTCCGGCAAGTTGAAAGTTTCTTGGGCAGATAGACATTTGATAACATTTGCCCAACGGCCAAATTGTCAAAAAACTTAATTTCGATCCCTGATATAATTTTAATACATTATTCTTTGTCTTTCAGCCGTATACAGCATATAGCAGGCCTGCCCAACCTTTTTACTGGTGCGGACCACAATTGCGGGAGAAAAGTTATTGCGGGCCTCATGCATTTTTACCAAGAGTTTTTGCCAAGAAATTCAGGCCTTTTGTTAGCCGCATTGATGGCTAAGACCAACGTTAGACCTTTTTATTTGCCAGAAAATGGTAAGCCTTTCCAGGAGAAAATCAAGCGCGCAAAAAGACCTCGCGGGCCACACAAAATAGCTTCGCGGGCCAAATGTGGCCCGCGGGCTACGGGTTGGGGAGCCTTAGAATGTAGCTTATCTAAAGCACACGTACTACCACTAGGGATGGGCATTTCAGAATACTTGGCTATTTCAGAATTATTCCGAATAGCTAAAACTGAATCCTAATCTGGCTTAAATTAACTTAATTTGCTGAAAAAGTGAACAACCAGTCAACCACCACCGATAATCAAAAAAAATTTGTTAAACGACTAGTTAATTAAAGCTGCGCTTTATTGCGGTGCATGACATTGAGTGCAGCTTTAGTTGCATTCTGAATTCGCTCACAGTCAAGTCTGCACTGGAGAAGCACCTTTCGAAAGAAGCTGATGGTGCAGAAATGCAAAGGTTGCTTTAAATAGGAAAGTTGAAAATTTGTGGACCACCATTTCATGCATTCATTTTAAAAGGTTAAAAAGTTTGAGTTTTGGAGAGCCCCGTTTGGGAAAACGTTTTCTTATATTTGCCCACCCTGAAAATTTCATGAGTCCAGCGTGAGTGGTTAAAAAGTTTGAATTTTGGAGGGTCCGTTTGGGGCAAACCTCCATTGTGGCACCCCCAATTTTTGTTACGTTTAGTTTATTTTTGATTTTTAGCCATTTAAAAAATCTAATTCATCTAGCTCTAACGGTTTAAAAGTTGGAAATTTTGGAAAACCCGGTTGAGGGGGATCTCACAACTCAGAGTTGTCAACGGGCCGATTAGTTCAGGCCCGAACCCGGCCCGAACCCGAAAATATAAGCCCGAACCCGAAAGCTATTTTGAAGCCCAAATCATGCCCAAAAAAGCCCGAAAGTTAGGTTAGGTCTGGAAAATCCAGCAATTTTGCAAGGTTATTTTAATTATATTTTTGTGCACTTAAGACAAAAAGTACGCTTCAGGCCCGAAATAAGGCCCAAAATTTTGTCAACTTTAGGCCCGAACCCGACCGGAAAAGCCCGGCTCGACTTACAACTCTGTCCCAACTGGCACCCCTGATTTCTGTCACACACAAGTCCTCCTTGATATATTCAATCAAGGGCGTAAGCAGGGGGGTTTTGGGGTTTAAAAACCCCCCCCATTGGTCGGTCGACTAAAATGCACAATAAACAAAACATCACATTTTTAACGCTTCTGAGCCTGTTTATTTGCAATGACATGGACTTCAACATGATTTAAAGCAACTTTTGTAGCATTTAGAGTTTCCTAGGGGGGTGGGTTTATTTGTGAAAGATATAACTTATAAATTAGTAACAACTTCAAAAAATTGTCAAAATTAGCAAATTTAACCGCTAAAAATGCTTAACATTGACTTCATCAAAAATAAGAAGATGGGGTTTCAGTATTAGTTAATTATTAATCTACTAATCTCGTTCCATTTACTCCCATCCAACCCCCCTCCTTCCCCAACTGTCTCACACTATAAACTACAGAACATAAATGCTTGTAAGTTTTTCAAATTATGATTTTATGATTTACCGGCTTGTAGATTAGACAACTAAGGTGTTACCATTAGCCATTGCCCACATAGCTCACTTATGCGCAAAAGCGTACACAGGGAGGTGGGGGTTTAAACCACCCTCCGTATTGATCCGACGTATATCATTCGAAATATCGTCTTATTGCATAAAACAAACAATTAAGCTCCTTCTGTGCTTTCATATTAATACGAAGCATAATTTTTTTGTAATTTAATGCAACATTATAAGCGACTTAGTGTACTACTGAAAATCTGAAATGTCGTGTTACGAGTCAGAGGAACTTTCAGTAGCGTAGGCGGGGGGGGGGGAGGGGGGGTTGTAGCCTCGTCATTGGCCTGTCAACCAAAATGCAGAATAAGAAAAATACCTCGTTTTCAGCTCTTCTGAGACTGGTTTTTGCACTAGAATTGACTAAAAAGTGATTTAAAGCATCTTTTAAAACATAAATTTAGGGGGGGCTAATTTGTCAAAAATAAAACCCAAAAATCAATAAAAACTTTGAAAAATGGCCAAAAACTAGCAATCAAATTTGATCACTAGTGTAAAAATGCTAAACATCGGTTTCATCAACAAACACATTAAAAACTTAGGAATAGGGATAGGGGGTGGGGGCTACTTAGTATTAGTTAATTCCCAATCACTTGTCTCAGAATTTTTTCCGTTAGCTCCCCCCATTTATTTTTCTCTGTAAAGGTAGACGAAGTAGATTACTTTGTGTGAGTTTTCTTGAGCTATACGATTTTATGATTTACCAGCATGTAAACAAAAGAGCAAAAATTTTACCATTAGCCACCTTCCACATAGCCCATTTATATAAACAGTTTAATCATGTTTGTATTTCCAATTTCTATACCACGTTATAAAAGCTTTTTTTTCATCACAATAGCCCTAAAATTAAGTTATTTTTGAAAAAAATGCAAAATTCTCAAGCAAAAATACAAAAAGACCCCCGTGTCTCCGGGGCTGGGGGCTTTGCCCCCAGACCCCAATAGCTTTCGGCGGCTGGGAGCTCCGCCCCCAGATCCCCATAACAGCCCCCCAATTGCGAATTTCTGGCTACGCGCTTGTCGGACTTTGCACTATTTATAACGATATGAGGTTTCTTAGCATCTGTTTTCAACAATTTTTTTCTTCATCGTTCAGTTGCAGAGCTTATAATTTTAGCTATAGATGTATGCTTAATGCTTAATTGTTTTTTGTTTAAAAAGTTTTGTTTGCATTAGGCACGTGTGACTTTGATTCCGTCTTGTTACATTGCACTAAATTATTTATTCGCTAAAGTATAGATCGCCAACAAATTTTTGATGTCACGTTTCAAAACCCCCCATTGAAAAATCCTGCGTACGCCACTGTATTCAATTGCTCAAACTTCAAAAGCAGCACGTTTAGCGGTTTAAAAGCTGATAACGCAGAAGAAAATAAAACAAGAAAAAAAATCTCTCTATCAGCAATTTGCTTGTATCAACTATCTCGTGGTCATGCTTTAAATCTGTAAAAACAAAATTTATTTATTTTTTGACAGGGACATGCAGATCAACATTTAAAAATTGTTTTGTGATTGCACACCTTGGAAAAAAATTCACAATTAAAGCGCAATAAATATTAGATTTACCGATTCGCAAACGCAAATTGCGCAAGCGCTGAAAAAACAGGCATAAAGCGCAACGCAAATTGCGCAAGCGCTGAAAAAACAGGCATAGAGCGCAACGCAAATTGCGCAAGAGCGTAAAAAAAAGGCATAGTGCGCAACGCAAATTGCGCAATTTGCGCAACTTGCGAAACTTGCGAACTATTTTGCGCAACGCCCACCTCTGATTCACAACGCATTCTCAGAGAACTTTTCATGCTTTGCGACTATACGGAGACTCCAGGGAGCTTCTACGGAGACTGCACTACGAATTGATTCGCAGTGGAGTCGCAGTCAAAGTTGCCAAAGTGTGAAAGCAGCGTATTTTATTTAGCGGTTTTGATGGCGCTGCAACCAGAAGCTACTAAATTAATTAGTAAGTTTATTTACTTCTGCACTGACATTGACTCTATTTCAGTACCTAACGTTGCAAATTTAAAACATTAGTTGACATTGATTTGACTTACGACGTACCACTAATACTATTTTCGCATTTGGGTTGCAGCTCCATGCAAAACTGCAGATACAGTAAAGCATGCTTAAAACAAAATTTGTTTTCTTGACCTAATTGCTTTAAAGCTACTCGAAGGCATTGCTCATTTAAGTGCTTCTACCTGGTACCAAATTTAAGTTACTAGCAAGCTTCAAACACCTCTTCTAAAAAATTGTTCGTTTTAATTTAAAAAGAAGTAAGATATCTACTAACCGGAAGGAGGGACGCATGCTGGTACCGGGCCAAACTCTCCTTCATTGTCGCACATGTTGCTTGGTGGACCTACAAGCGTGAAGCTAGGATCGGTGCAAAAGTAATTAACCTCCACACCAACTGGAAGTACAGGAGGAACATCAGCATCAAGAACGTTTGAGGCAGGATTCTCAGGGAACAATGTTGTATCACAAGCTGAACAAAGATGTGAGGAACATTAAGTTGTGAAATCAACAACAAAAATTTTAGGATGCATTTTGTGGTTAAATTTTGGTGGATGGTGAGTTTGCCTTTGAACTGCTCTTCTTTCTTCTCGGACTTGTGTTCTTAAAAAATTTTTTTCACGCTATATCAACAGATAGATCGTATATTAGCTACTGTATATTCATCTACTACAAACCTGCTAACACAACTCAGTTTGTAAAATTTTTATTACTCAGAAACATCCATATTTCTTAGTCCTAGATATGACATACTCTGTTTGCAAATCGTTAAGTGTTGTTTATAATTGAAAGCATTAAGGAGGATTTACACAGTATCCGTTTTTCATCCGTTTTTTCTACGTTTTTGCTTTCCATGAAGAAGCATGCACTTTTTCGTTAGCATTTTCACAAGTCCGTGTCCGTGCTAAGTAAATTGCTACATATAATTAAAAACTTTATGTATGAATGATAAGAGCAATATTTCAAAATAGAGTTGTACTACATTTTAAAAACCTTTTTTTTTTAAATTTTTGTCCAGTATGCAACAATCTGGCTGGTGCGGATACGCAAATATGTAACTGCGGACAAAAAACACTTACTTTTTCATGCAAAAAAAAAAACGGACAAAAGCGGAAGAAAAAAATGGATACTGAAGTATATCCATCGTTAGAATCGTACTGGAAATTTATTACAACTATGTATATCAATAGTGTTCATCATACTCATTTGTAATGGAGCAATTCAGCTGGTAAAACATCGCGTCAGTATGAAAAAGCTCTCAATACATTTTCGAAATGAGAATACACCGTTGCACTTTTGGAAGAACATTTCTCCCATTTTCTTTAAAAGCATAAAGTCTACCCTTCATGACGCTCCAACTTGAAAAATGATGTGAAACTATAATGATCTCCATCAAAAGAGTATACCGGTACTGTATACGATATTTAGGTGTGTTGAAACTTTAAATCAAGAGCAAATTTGATTCATGCACATGAGTTTTGATGCCATTTTATGCTTGTCAAATTGCCAAAAATCATTCTACACTTAATGAATTACCTTTTAATTCACAATATACTGACCCAAAATTTCACAAAACTACAGCGCTTTGCTTACTACATTCCGGTAAATCAGATGGAGCGGTAATCGACCACGTGGCAAAAGGTGGTCCGATGTCTGTGCAAACATTGATTATCGCATCGTCTGGAATGAGAGCACCGTTGCACGAATACGCAAATGTATCTCCAGCTAGGAACTGGGTAGTTAGGGCATCGGCAGGAATGGTCACTGCATTTACTGGTGGCGGAACAGGAGTCGCACAAACTAAACAACACTGTTTTTATTATGAGAAAGTTGATAGTACATGACTGCCATTCATGGTCGACAACTACAATTCAACTAGGCTAAACAAAGAATATTTCATTCATCGACATCTGAGCCTACGTGAGTATGAAAAGCTAACAGTCAAAGACAATAGTTTTGAACATCATAGATCCAGATTTAATGAATCTTAGTACATTGCACATTAAGATGAAACTATCAAATCAAGTCTTTATTATTATACTCGCCAAAATGCGTAACAAGTTTGCGGAGCCCATTTCCACGTCATTGAGCCCGTGCAACACAATAATTCCTTTCAAAGAAACGCTGCAAAGATCGCGAGCTCTTAGCAATGCTGTGGGTGATTTGACCGGCCCAAGATTTGAACCTCAGACCTCTCGCTCCAGCGACCATTGCGTTACTGTTGGACCCAATGGCCGGTTACATAAAAATTTTCTCTTCTTCGAAACAGCGACATTTCACCACATTCTAATACTTGCTAGAACTTACTTCTTAAACATGCTGTCTGAAAATTATTGGGTGAACAATTCCAAGCCAGAACATTAGGACCAGTGGTTATTACGTCACACGTACAAGTGATACTTGCAGCTGTTGTGTCAAAACCTGTGTTACACGCATAAGTGAGCACTTGGCCTTCAAAGTAGTTGACCTGACCAGCTCCAGAAATGATCATTCCGTTATCCAGCGTTGGTAGAAAAGTTGGACATGTTGGTTCTAAGCAAAAAAAGAACTGTCAAGAAAAATAGGCTTTCTCAAGCACGTCATACAATTGAACACCATAAATTCGGCGGCGAAAATTATCACGAAATTAATCAACCAACAAAGAACATGGAAACTAAAATGGCAAATTTATTGTTAAAAAAGCTTGCATTTTATCAGCATCGTTTACCGAGATGAAGTTATGTGAAATACTAATATACTTTTAGCTATCATAGAAGTTGTAAAACATTTTGAAAAAGATGAAACTTTTTCGGCTGCAAATTGGGATAAAATTTGCGCATAAAGTTCTATAGTGCTCCCCCTATTGATGGCGCATAAGATCAACCCTTTGTTGAACGTTATCTACGTTTAATTTTAAAATTATTAACTATTGTTTATCAATTATATGTTACTAATGGTGTGCCTTTCATTGCAATTTGGTTAAATTTAAACTTACCAATCTCGCACATGAGGTTAAGCCCTTGCCATGTTCCATCGGGCATGCACGTTGCAGTAATACTGTTGCCATCTTGTGTATAGCGGTCAAAACAATCGTAAGTAGCTATGGAACCTTGAGGGTAGGTGCCTTCGCTGTCAGGTAATTCATTCACACCAACTAGCTCGCCGCCACTAGGTGGATCAGGGGGCTGCCCACAATCTGGTCAAATAGAATAAAAAAATGTTAAGGTTTTTCTGAAAATATTGCTTTCAACAGAATGGCTACTACTTAAAACGAGCACTATAAAAGTACAGGGTCCAAACTTGCGGCCTCATTATTGGTCAAATATACTAAATAAATTTGAGTTAAGGAGGATGATTCCAGCACATAATTTAAGATAACTTTGTTGTATTTCGAACCAAAAACTTTTCTCTGGTAAGGATAGTTTGCAATTATGTGTTTTTGACGCTAGAAGAGCCCAAAGGAATAACTGTTTTAATCGATTTTATAAATAGAGTAATTACACATATAGTAATTAAACAAAATTTGCATTATAAAAGAAGCAAGTTGCTGCGTTAAAGTAGCAACAACTGAGATTAGAACCTTTTTACTTGAATAAAGCCAGCTAACTACTGTAGTCATCCATAGGCTGTAGGTTAGAATCCAGTTGGAGGAGAATATTTTTCTCATTTATTGTTTTAAGGCTTAAACAGTCAACATTCTAGTGGCTCTTGCCAAAGTACCTGCCCATAGTAGTCTTTGGGTTAGAAAGCAAGTAAACAAGTATTATAATTAAATTGCTCACGGTTCAAACTTGAGGCCCACGCAAACGTCAAAAACATCACAATTGAAAATTATATACTGTATGGTAAGATGAACTTTTTCGTTGATCAACATTGTTATTAGCTATAGTAAAATGTAAATTAAAACTTGTAAAAAAGAGAGAATAGCAAAAAATAATATAAAAAATCTCTATAAGTTTGTATAAGTTAGCTTACTTGGGATACAAAATGCAACAATGTTTTCAAATGTGAAACTGGTAGCAGAACATAGGCTGAAAGGCGTTCCTTGAAGAGTGTATCCTGGAGGACAACTAAAGAAAACGGGTGAACCCGGTGGAAAAACTTCCAAATCTGGCTCAAATAACAAAGGATCATTTAACATTGGAGTAAGACACCCTGAAATAAAGAAAATAAATCACACAATGTTTTTGATTTTTGTTGTTTTGTTTCTGGTACATTTGCTGTTTTGTTTTTCTTTTTTTTTAATGCTTCACAATCAACTGCTGAGTACTTATTGGAACAATGCATAAATTCGCATTAAATTCAGCTAAATGGTGAGCGTTTGCAAAAACTTTGCAGAAAAATTTGATGTCGCGTAAAACACAAATAAAGTTTACTTTAAAGCTAGTTGATCAAGCGCTGAGCTGCTTTTGAACAGATAGGAGCAGAATTTATGGTCTATGATTGGTTGGCAGTGCAAGTTGAACTTTGGGAAATAATCGTGCGCTTTCCGGAAACTCCAGCTGCTTCAACTAATGCACAATTGCAGGAATTGATAATCGTTTGGTTCAATTAAGGCTTGAAATTAGCGATGGGTTGGCAGATTGCATACAGTAAGTGCTGACTCTCTTAGTAGTTAAACTACTACGATTCACCTCGTATACATATGGGTTGCAACGTAACATCTGAGTTCCAATCGGGTATTGTGGCCGTGCTTTGACAAATCAATGTCAGATTTGTTGACAGAGTTCCTTCTATGAAATATCCAACATTGCAACTATACGTTGCAACAGTGCCAATAGGCGATGGCCCAAGTAGGATAGAATCAGGTGAGAGTGTTGCAAAAGCAATAGGATTAAGTTGACGGCAAACTAATAAAATGTAAAAACTTATTTAACACTGCGCACAAATTTATTACTTCAAAATGATAATGAGTGTTAACTCTTTTAGTTCTTATAAGAGCTAGTTACATTAATTTTTTTAGAGAACGAAGGTTTGTTAAAATAAAGTTCTTCACTACAGTAACTCGATAGAAATTTTTACCAACAATTTGGGAGTCGCTGCTATAAGCCAATGAGGTAAGAATGCTGCTAGCACAAGGCATTAAGTGCCTTGAAATCAGGAGTAAGACTAAGGTAAACCTAATATGAAAGTTTTCTAGACGCCAGAAAATTTAAAATGTAACATTAATTTTGTTTGCTTGTTAATAGTTACTCATTTACACTAGCCTAACATAGCATAACACCTCACCAAGCTAAAAAAATTTACTTTTATTTGTGTCAACGATCTAAGTCTACATTAAGTTACGAATATTAAGACTACCGTGCACCGGCGAGTTGGTCGAGCGGTAACCGTTCGTCTCTGGAGCGGAAGGTCTGAAGTTCAAATCTCGGGCCGGTCAAATCGAACACAGTGTTGCCAATGGCTTGCCACCGCTGCAACATTTCTTCAAAAAATGCTGTGTTGCCCGGGCGCAATGATGCAGAGATGGGCCCCGCAAACTCGTTACACGCTTCGGCGTATTACATCGAGTATAATGAAAGATTTGATTTGATTTGAAGACTACCGTCATTGCTGCATTCCGGTGCATCATTACTCCACGTTCCATCATTTTGGCATTCGTTCGTGTTGATGCCGTTTAAAATGAAAGGAGAAAAGCACTGGTAAGTCACCACGTCACCAACGCTGTAATAACTCTGCTGCGGCAAATGGATTCCATCCGACAACGATGGGGGAAGTCCGCATTCTAAAACATTTTTTGATTTTTACAGTAATGTGATAAACAGTGTGCCAAAACAATTCTAAAACAAAGTCTGCTTAAATTATTGTCTTAAAATGTTTAAACTTAAATGCAACAATACTTTAATTACCTATTTTGTTATGCGGTTAAATATAGCAGTTGGTTACAAGAACAATCTACCGGAAAAATGTGGGTCCAACAGTTACTTTACTTTATAACTCTATAACATCAATTACGTTATGTTTTAGAGAAGAAATTCTTTTGAGTGCTTGAGATGCCTTTTTTATATGGTGATCTTCTTTTTAACTTTATATTTGCAGTGAATAACGACAAATATATTATTAATGCTATTTATATACAAATAAATTATTTATGCTAGTTACACTACGTAACACAATTTTTGTTTGGCTACTTTTTTCAGTGCCCCTTGATGAATTCTTGAGGGCTGAGTTCAACAATCCGGTTAGTTTTTTTGTATCATCGTTACTTTTTGAGATATTCATAGTTTTTGTTTTGTCCGAACTAGCTGCAGCTAGCAGATTGTAACTGCATATCAAGATTCGTTCAATATATATTAAACGCAAAAGTCAGTTTAAAAATGGTTCATAGAGAAGAAGGCTTGAAGATTAACACAACACAGTTTTTTCAAAAAATATATCATTCAAAAATGCAGTGTTGAGCGAACTGTTCTTTTATGACCACTCTTATTTTGCCATATCAAAGACCAAATGTGGTTTACCATCATTGCACTGTCCCAGCGGTCTTTATATTGTCTTTCCACTTGCTCAATATCCTGTTGAAATCTCTCACCATGCGCCTCACTGATGTCACCAAGACTTCCTTGAAAAAAATTCTAATGAGAGCATAAAAAGTGAAGTTTTACAGACGTGCGACAACCCTTGTTTTGGAAACTTTTGATAAGCTTTCCTACTAAGTCTTTGTAATTTGGATCCTTTTTATTTCTCAAAAGTCCGTCAACCTCACCTCAAAATGCTTGCCACGCTTTCTTTTCTGTTTCATTCATTCATTTTTTCTTCCAAGGTTTTAGACTTTAGCAATGTGTTTATCTGGGGACCAACGAATATTTCGTCTTTTATTTTGGCCTCTGATAACCTGGGAAACATTTAACGGATTTCTTGACAAACTTCTCCTTCAAAATCCAAAGTTTTAACAAACTTTTTTACTAGACCTAATTTGATATGAAGTGGTGGCAGTTAAACATTTTTCCTGCTTCCAAGTGGCTCTTTGGAGACGTTATAAATTACATCAGCTCTACCATTCCCGAGCACAAAAAACAACATTGTTTTGCGTATCCGCCCTGCAAACCCAGCAAAAATCCTAGCATTTTGAAGTCACCACAAACATACCACTTAAACTAAGCATAATCGATTTTAATGAGCAGTTGCTTGACATTTTCAACGTCTTCTTTCACCTACAGTGATTAAGCAAGTGGAATTGATGGATGTATACTGCCTTTGTGAAATAACACCGCTTTAATACTTTTGGTAGAACTGTCAATGAAAAGTCGCTATTGAGTCAGGGACGTATCCAGAAGGGAGGGGGCCACCAAAATTTTACTTTGCCCCCCAAATAATTTCAGCTGAACGTCATTTTTAACATAATTTTATGCATTTCTTGTCTAAACACGTCACTTTGCCCCCCCAAAATTTTTGCTTGCCCTCCTAGAAATTCCGTTCTTGCTACGTGCCTGCATTCAGTAGAATCATGATCTATTCCAACAGCACGAAACAGGCCTTCTACATCTTTGCATTAGCAAAGGTCTTCAATAACATCAAAATTTGCAGAAAACTCCAAGTGTCTCTTCCTGTAGGCTGTACTCTTGCAGTCATCGCCAAGCATGTTCCACTTATTCATTCAGTCTGGATGTTAATAACTCTGCTCCAGATTTTGTAAGATACAAATCACGTATTAAATCATCCAATTCTGGTTTATTCGGAAAATGAGGTTTTGCATGCATTTTGCTGTTGGAGCATATTCTGCATCAATGTCTGAATTTTTACTTGCTGTTGCAGAGGCTTTACTTAATCGAACGTTTATACTTAAAATGATAAAGAACAAGTACATAGCGAGAAATTGGATCCAAACCTAAGAACATATAAATACTGCTAGTTACATTATCCACAGAAAATTACTGACATTTGATGGTGGGCTTGGAACCGATAAGGCAGCAGTGTGGAGAACAGGTGCAATGGTTGAGCGTATACCTGGATACGTCATAGCTCTTCTTCCTCTAACCTTATGATACTTTGAAATGTTTATCATGCAAAAATAGCGATCATCATAAGAATTTTTGGGTTCTCTCCAAACTCAGGAAACTGCAAATAACACAAATCTTCCAGAACCCCTCGACCATCCTTCAAGATTAGATCGACAGCTGCCACAGATTACATGAGGGGCCCAGGACTTGTCCTGATCGCCAATGTCCATCTCAAAATATGGTCTATACGCTGTCCAATACTTTGTTCCTTTCACAAGTTCATACGAAGAGTGTTGGCCGCTGATGTAGTATCCACATACATAACAAAAGAAATCTGATGAAGTTTTACACTGTCTACTAACCTTTTTTATAACACTGTTAAAACGATAAACTCCAATAAGATTAACGCAAGCCTTTACTCTATAAGATGTAATCATTAAGGGTAGAAAACACTGCTACTGAGTAGGCTGTTGACGTACATGGCCGGCTGTTAGGTTCCTGATTACAACGCGGATCTTCTCTTTGCAAACACTGAACAAAGATTTCTAATCCGACTATTCTGAATTCTATAGGCTGAGATAAGACAAAACTGAGAATTGATAAGCAATAAAAGCACTTTTGTCAGAGAGATTTTGCACTCCAATTTTCCCATTCACTCACACAAGTAAATAAAACACCAATTTACAACATGATCATCCTGACAAAGTCAGATCAGAGCAAGCATAACTGCATACAAAATCTACAGTTAACGGAAAATCATAAAAAACCGAAAATTGTTGTATCTTTAAAACGATTGATGATAGAACAAAACTAATAGCATTTTTGGAATTAGCACTTAAAAATCATAAAGACGCACCTAAAAAAATTAGGCAAACAAAGTTTTTTTTAATTTTGTTACGTAGTGTTATTTATGGTTAGAAACTAAGCTCCAAAATCTTTTGTTTCTGAGAAGCGCGCGCAAATTGCCCAATCAAATGGCAAGTTATTTTTTGCAATTGAAGTAGTTTAAACTTACCAAAGCAAGAGGGTGAAGAAAACAACCAGTTGCCGTTAAGACCGCATTGGTTGGATGCTATTTCCGGCGTGAGCGTGGCGTTCGGCGTTATGCATGAATATATTACAATTTCTCCGACTTGGAATGGGGGTGTGCTTGGCGTAAAGCTAACTCCATCATTTGCTGGAGGATCCATTGAACAAACTAAACATAAGGAGTTACCACAAAACAATTTTAACCAACAAACAAGGCAAACATTGCTCTGTATAATTTTCAATTCTAAAATTAAATCAAAGTTTGAAACTAAATCTATTAAAAACTAGTTTTTCCTATGATCAGCTTTTAAAAGCTCTCAACACAAAACATGAAACTGTATTTTAAAAAATGATATTTGTCCTTTTGGCCTTGCTGGCATTACTGGTGAGCACCGAGATTGGGCGAAACATTTCTCTAACGCATGCTATTGGATATCATTTTGACTTCAACTATTATAAATGTCTCTTGAAACATTGTGATTACTAAATATTTTTGGAAAAAAAAGAAAAAAATTGTGTTATGATCTGGTTAATTTGCGATTCCTTGCCATCCTACGTTCATGTTCATACCTGTAGTCCTAGCTATACTGGCTAAAAATAAACGACGAATGTCGATTCCAAAACAGCATGTTTAGGCTCTTAATCAAAGGTTTGATTGTGCCTATGAGACTCTGGATACTGTCTATAGCTTATTATTAATTTTCTTAGTACAGTACATTGTTCTTAATAAAATGAATATTAAACAAGCTTTACGTCCTTTGTAGTCGACTCCTGGGAAGTCAAGACAACTGCCCTTAATACAAGAGCTGTACGTAATACAAGAGCCCAGCAGTTTTTCACGTGTTTTGCAAAGTACCACAAGTGAAAAATCGTTTATTCCCTACAAAGCCCCGGCCACTGTGCGGGCCAGTAAGATTCGCCAGTATAGCCGAGAGATTTGCCCAACTGGGGAATACCTTGGGTCAGATATGCTGAGGGCTGCTGATGAGAGGTAATAACACGAAGCAGCACTGTCCAGCTCCGTGCATTTATGACTCGAGCTGCTTGCAGATGTGCGGTTAATCTTACCACCCAACTGCTAGTGGAAGTTATTCTGACTTCCCAGAAGTCGACCACGAAGGACGTCGAGCTTGTTCAGTTTTGATTTCAGTGGTCACGCAGAGGGGAGCCCTTGTATTAAGAATAGCCTCTGACTGTTTTAATACACGAGCCCAGCGGTTTTTCGCTTGTTTTGTAAAGTACCACAAGTGAAAAATTGTTTATTCTCTAGAAAACCTCTGCCACTGGGCAGGCTATTAAGGTTTGGCCGAGTGGCTGGAAAATGGCTTTGCTTAGACATGACGAGGGCTGCTGATGAGAGCTAATTGCACGAAACAGCGCTGTCCAGCTCTATGCAAAAATGAATATTGTTTTGCAGTACCTTACTAATAAAAAGGGTTTCTGGATAGTGTCATACCAAACAGGGGTATACGAAACAAACAAGCTAAATATTGCTTGAAATTTGATTTTAAATCCAAATCGTGATCACGTCGGCTGAAAGTGCGCATTTGGATCTTTGTAAAACTACGTCAATTGCTCCAAAAATTTTACGTAATTTTTATTATTTTCCATCAAAATATTCCATAAGGGTCTCACCATTGAAAAATAGTAAGCTTGAACAAATTGCTTTGTGCCAGAACGTTTTGGTATCGCAATGTTATTTTGAAACAGGGGAAGGTAGCGTGTTCAGCATGTGACGAAAACCTTCTTGTAAAAAAAATAAGCTCGCATAAATGGGTAAGCGTAGCAGAAAATTTGAACTAAAGCTTTCAAAACTGAGCAGAAAAGCTTTTCAAAAGACTTTAACATTAATAGAAGAAAACCTAGCTATGCATTTTTAAATCAAAAAACTCGTTAGAGTTGTTGTATTCGGGCGAAGCGTGTAACACGTTTGCGGGGCCCATTTCCGCATTTATGCACCCAGACAATTCAACTGACCGATTAGTGGTCGAGTGGATAGAGCATCTGCTACTGAAACTGTAGATTTGGATTCGATTCGCGAGGGTGTTGCATCAAATACTATAAAAATTATCATTCACAGCTTCCCTGCCTGACGTTCAGCAATAAAAAGAGTCAGCATGAAGACTTCACCGGGTAGGCAGGTGGCAGCTTGACTCAATAACCAAAAGGTCCCTTCGCCGTTACCTAGCCAAAAAACTTGGGGAATAAAATGTAATTTCAATTACAGTTCCTTTCGAAATAATATTGCATTGGTGGCAAACCGTTGTCAACACAGAGTCAAATTTGACTGGCCGAGATTTGAATCTCAGACTTTCTGCAGAAGAGAACAATGCTCGACTGGGCTCACTGATCTAACATGAAATTAATGACAAATGGTTATACTTTGTTTATTCATTTAGGCGTTGAAAAGTTCGAAATTTACTTAGAACTGCTATAACAAAATTTTAATTTCCTACCTGGAGGTGGTGGAGGTGTAGCTGTTGTTGTTGTTGTTGTTGGTGTTGTTACATTAACTGAACGCAAATAAAACATGCACTAGATATAAAACTATTCAACAGTGATTTTTGCTTTTAGTTTTATTGTTTGTTTGCATAAAAGCTTTGCATTTTTACAGTTGATAATACTGTAAAAAAAATCACTGATTGTTACAATCACCAAGCAAATTGACATGGCATTGTAGAAAAAAGGTAAATAGACAAACTGCACAGAAATTCCTAAGCATTGCCAAAAATATAACTAGGTAAAAGTGCAACTTTGGTTTAAGTTTTTTTTTGTATTTTTTATTTTTCAATTTATTTTAATGAAAATTGGCATGAATCAATTTGACAAAGTTTTATTTATTGCTATCTAGTTTATTCTCTACTCTACTTAAATACTCTTTACGTTAAATTATGAAACATTAAAAAATATGTATGGCAGTTTACTATGATAAATTAAATTGTGATTATTTTTGGATGGAATTTACAGAGCAATAGCATCATAAAGCAACAAGCTTAAAAAATTATGTGTTGTTTTTAGTAACACAAAAGTCTCGTAACTGCTCTTGAAAAGACTTAATTTAATATCATTATTTTAATACTATAAAGCAGTGGTTCCTAACCGGGAAGGAATTTTATCATTTTGAAGGAAGGAATTTTTTAGTTCAAGTTTAATCATACAACTGCTCCAATCTATTAGGATCTAATGACTTAAATGAGTGGAAACAAGCTTAAAACAAGTCCAAAATTTCCAATCCAGCTCAAATTTACCGAGACGATTTTTATCAGCGTTCCGGTTTTCCGTCATATTACTTAACCTATTTTAATTAATTCGGAAAATTCAAATGTTAATCTTTTGATATCATATTGCTATTACACCTTGCTATGTGAGCCAAACAGTAGCTTGCCGAATGCCGTAAAACGAAATATTGAAAAGTCTTTGGTACCAAGTTTGTTTTGGGCAGTTAAAAGGCCGCTTTTGCAAAATTAAATTTTTCGTCTAGGTCTGATTTTCGTCAGGAAGACTAATTGTATTCGATTTGGCATCCGAAATATTTAAAGATTCTGACATTATCTAGTTTGGTATTTTTTAAAGAGCAAATGGATTTGGGGAAGATTTCATATTCGAAGTGGAGAATCATTGACACATCGTCTTTCTAGCGTAAATGCTTAAATCAAGCAAAAAAAATCTTATACAGTAGTGTATAAGTTAATGAAAAACCGGGGAGGGTTTAAGTTGCTCGTTGCAGCACCTTGGTTCATTTTTTTGTAGATGTAATATTTCAAGTGCAATAATCATTAGATCCGCACTAAATGCTAGTTAGTAGTGATATAAATTTTTGGCAATCATGCAATGAGAAATTCATTGTTAACGTAAGTTTGACGTAGTTTTGATGTAAATAATTTAAAGTTTTGAACTTTATTACTATGTACAGTAGAAATGTTATTGCTTGGCGCCAATGACCGCAAATTCAAGAAAGCTATTGCAATCGAGTGACTCTTCCAACGTGGGTGATAATAAGTCCTATACCGAGGAATTCGGTCCAGGATTCGAAGTGCTTTAGTAACAAGATTGTCTTTACACACGTTCCGCGAAAGGCTGTTTGGGCTAGATTAGCTTTAGTGTTGTTCGTGAAAGAATTTTCTCTCCGATTAACAAAATAACAAAAATATCAGTGCGTTTTGTCCAGTTTAATTGATGCAGAGAAAAACTAAACATTTCTTAAAATCAGCAAAGGAGTCATGAACCAAACAAGGTTTGAAAACACTGCTTTAAAGAAACAACATCTTTGTAAAATCCATTTGTCGCTGTTATTGTTTTAGATTGAGCTTGTGTTCCAACATTCGAGTCATTATAAGGTAATTATTATTTCAGCCTCGTATAGCGCAAACAATATTAGAAGCAAGAAGATGTAGTAAAAGTTTTTGTAAAAATAGATACAAAATCATTCCGGTTCTTACTTGGACTACATTTCGGTGGATCCTCAAACCCAGGAGCACAAGTTGTTCTTATGATAACAGCTGCAAAATCATATCGTTTGTTACACAAATATTGACAATATTTACTGAGAATCAGTTTTTCTTGTTATAGGTTTTTTACAAAATAGCTTTTCCAGTGGTGTTCATGAAAAATCAATAAAGGTTTTTCGTTAAAGAAGTCACGTTCGTCGTGCAAACTACTCTCAAATTATGTCATTCACACAATTGACCTTATTTGGGAAAATTACTTGTTTTTGCTTTAATTACAATTACAAATACAATTGCAACCTAAAATTTTCAATCACAATTAAAATTATTCAAGTTCAAGTAATTGTAATTCAATTACAATTTCAATTACAATTACAATGAAAAGATTTTCAGAACATTGCAACCATTTCACTTACATACGAAGCCTCGAGTTTTGCTTATGCCAACACTGTGGATTTGTATTGTATTTATACACCAGATCTATCAAAACCCCATTTCTCTCTATCCTTGATCTTCAATCAATCTTTGTTTAAGTTTAATTTTTGCTATGCATAATTTCGTTTGTTAGCAATTGTCAAGTATGTTATTGAATTCATATCGCTTCCAGCAGCATTATGGTTTTAGCTAAACCGTGGTATCATACCGCAATTATTTTGTCAAAAAAAAAAGTTTTAACACAATTTAAAAATGTGAAAAAGTTGAAAATCTGTACCATACAACTTCAAGTTACAATTACTATTTAACACTATCTTAACTTTTACCAATAATATCACATATTTAGCATGATGATACGAAATAGAACCATTAGTATTGCCTTAACATGCACACAAAGGCAAAGTAGCAAAAAAACACACAAAATCTTAATATCACAAATAGCATTGAAGCTACAATGGTTACTTACAACCGATTAGAGTCACATCTGACGTTATAAGCCAATTTCTATGTGAGCCTATTTTTTGTCTTAGAGTTAGTACTCATAGGCGTAGCCAAGGGGGGCAGGCCCAGAGGGCCCTTTTCCCCCAATCGAAATGCCACCAATGAGATAAAAATGTGACAAAAAAGTCTTGTTTCTTCAATTTCTGTTTCTTTTTATAGCATTTTTGCGTAAACAGTGCACTCGTATAACAGTACTTAAGAATAATATTGATGATCAGGGGACCTGACCGAGCCTCCTAAATTCAATTTTTGCTAACCAATTTAAATGTACAACTCGGGCGAAATTAAGTGTTATTGTTTTTAAGTTGCTACCCCAGGCCCCCATCTAACCTTTTTTATGAATGTAATGCAATAACTGGGGCCGGATTTACCATATGGCACAGTGCCAGGGGCCCCCGCTCAGATGGTAAGACTTAGTTTGGTCTGCATCTATATTTGGTTGAAAAATGTTACAAAAATCCCAAAAGTACCAGAGGCCTCGCGCAATGTAAATCCGGCTCGCGAATAATATGGTTAGTAAGCATAACCATCTATTGTGCCATTTTTCAGTAACAATTCATCTCCACCTCGTCAGTTTCTGCATCAAAAAATACTTTTGAAAAAAAAAAGCTAAGGGAAATGCTCATTGAAGAAATCATTAAATTTGAATTGAGGGGACTTGAACCCCATGGCCGTACATGTACTCCTAAAACTGTTTATGTTAATGACAAAACAGAAATGTCTAAGGTAAATCTTTGAGTGGATTATTATTTACAGCTAGAATTTGGCACGAGGCAGCGCACCTTATTTCCTTCTACTGGGCTAAATCACTTACAATATTTAACATCAAAATTGAAGATTTTAAACGCGTTTGGACTTAAATTGCAAGCAAAACGAGGATTGAACGATTTAATTTTTTCGTCTGATTTTTAAATGTTAAAAATCTATTTCTTTAAAAATGGCTCTAAACACTTGCAAAATGTGATCCAATGACATTAAAATTACTTTTTTTTCCAAAAAAATTACAAAAATTGCATTGCGGCTGGGGACTCCGCCCCCAGGCTCCCGTCTGTGATGCATTTTAGTTACACTAATTTACCCTACACGTCTTCCAAGCTTAGGCATTTTTGTTTTTTAACTTTTCATTCAAACCTTCTTCCTTTAGCAAAATTCTGAAGTGCCAAACCAAGGCACGGCTTCTGATCTTCCATTCGGCCATATCTTTGCCCCAAAAATAGCTTTTTTTTTGAAAATTTCAAATGACGTTTTTGCATGTCATTTGTCGTTTGGGGCGCCACCAATCAAAAATCCTGGCCACACCTACGTTAGTGCTAGTTATGATTAGAGTAGGTGCTAAATTTAGATTATGAATATGATTAACTCTATCTTTAAAACTAACTGTAACTATCTCTAACCTACTTTGATGTTCGGTTTGTGACGTCAGATGTGATTGCAACCGGTAGAAAATATCAATATCGACTCGCAACCGAACGTAAATTGATATTGTTCAAACATATTCTCTAATCGTCTATCTTAGTGAAAAATAGAGTAATTATTATTAAAAATAGGCAGAGAATTTTTCAATAACAATTACAATTATTGACTTCTGAAAATTTTCAGTTACATTTACAATTACAATTACAGCAAAATTGTGTAATTAATAACAATTTTGTCAATTACATTTATAATTTTTTCAAGCCTGCAATCGACTTTTGTTTTATTTTTAAAGGCAAAATTACTCTTTAATTATAATAAACCTCTAAACTAAATGGTGTTCTATTTTGTAGCGAATTCTGTATGCCTCTTGCTCTTTAAGTTTGGAAGTCCAAGCTGTTGTGCCTATTTGAGCAACAACACCTGCTGAATTATTTGCCACGCACTGTGGGGACTTTACTTTGTCACATTTATCAATAGTCGTCGAGCAAAGAAGCTTTGAATACAAATTCATATAATTTTTGATTTTTCCTGATAGGAAATCGAACTCGGGGTACTGTGTTGCCTAAATGTTTAATTTACCACACCACGGATTGATTTGATCAAAGTGCAAAGTTCGCCGAAACAATTTTAAAGAAAACTTGAAAAAAAATACAATGTGTTTTAAATTTACTAATTACTTTTCTAACTTAGTATATTTATTGCATTGGCTGTTTGGAGGCACGTGTCCACTCAATTTTTTTTTTTTTTTTCTAAACTCACTTGCTAATTTTACTGTACAGTGGCATTATGTCGAAGAAAATAATTTTCTTGCTTCTCCAACTACAGAATTTGTGGTTAATACTGCTAATCAAATGTTGAAGGAGTATGCCACAATTAAGAAAACGTTGAGGGAGTATGCACATTTGACTCCACTCATCCTGATAGAGTTAAATTAATTTAGAAGAGTTGGTTTCTCTATTATTAGCAGTCTGCACTAATGTTGAATTGGTACTTGATAATTTAAAAGGTAAATGTTCGAAAAAGTGCATCTTCCCGAACCATCTTATTGTGGATCTAACGCATCTTCAGTCTTTGAGTTTTCGTTGAAAGATGAACAGCTTTTCAGTTTTCCATGTAAATAACCTTATAATTTTCGAACATATTGATGGAGTCTTTGTTGAACATTTTGGTTGGTACGACTAACAAACCGATTAATCTTGAAACTTTCTTGAATAGCCGGCAAACCAGCTGCTTTAGCGACAATAACTGCAAAAGTGGTAATTTTTTTTTTGAGATAAAAATGTCTTTAATTTCTATAAGCTACTTTATGATATTTTTGAAAAAAACATTATGAAGTTCTAATGGAAAGTACTTACGGTCTATTATCGCACTGAAACACAATGGTGGAATTGCATTCCAACAACAACCATATCTGAGGCATTCTTCACTGAAAAACAAATTAAAACTCAGTTAATAATATTGACGTTTTTGCGAAAAGCAAAATTTTATAATTTTGAATCATACTTTAAATTCTTTATTTGAAAAACTGCTTGTAAAACAATAAACTTGCCAAAGGATTTTTGTTTTTAGTCGTTCCTTCTTTTTTTTTAATTATCTTTTTCTTTTTTTAGTCATCATCACACAACGCTACAAAATAATAGTTTTGACGAGGACTGCAATATCAAACGAGGCCAGAAACAAAGCAACTCCAGAAAATATCGCACGAGAGCAGAAACTGTTTTGGAGGGGAGCAAACGTTACTACTAGTACAACAAAAACACATAGTTTTGATTTTTGGTTTTCATACGTCTACCTTTCAATAGTAAATCCTACTTTTATTATGAGTATTTTATTTGTCTGCCCTTTTCGACCCAATTATTTGTCCCGAAACAATGGACGATGAATGAGCGATATTAAATCACAACTAAAAAATTTTTACATCTATTGTGATCTAGCGTTGGAATGTCAGACCGAATTTTGTTGACAGTTGGTTAGTTGGTTATTTCAACCACTAATGATTAAGCAACTCAACTTAATTATGTACATATCGAGACAACTCTACGTCTAGTGGTTAGCTTTCACCAAAAGACCTCAGATAATGTGGCACAAAGTATCTTCGTCCCGGCTCTTGCTCAAATTGAACGAACAACAATAGCTTACACAGCGGCTTCCATAATGGCTTTAAAAAGCAGCTGCAAAATGTCAAGTGTTTTAGAACTTTGTATCAAGCACCCTGCTTGATATGGCAGTCGCTCAAACCAAAATAAATTTTGAGACGCTTGCTAATGTACAATGACGATAAATTAAATCTGACAAATTAGCGATAGCTTTTGAGTAATTTAATTTGTTCTTAAAACAGTAATCAATTTTGAATGTGTGGAAAGTTAGCTGTCTGATTTTAATCAGGATAATATTCCATATTGTTGCTCTCTAATACTTAAGCGATTTTTAAGAACGTGCGGTAAATTTTTTTTTTTTTTTTGATGTTAAGTTTGTTTTGTTTCTTTGCTCTTGTAAAACGCGAATGCAGGGAGCAAATATTGGAGAAAAGATCGTAGAAAATTATTAGAGAAGGCAATGTTGTGAATAACGGTGCTGAAGTTCAGCAATTTCCAAAGTGTAAAGCCCAAGCAATTTTAGTGTTCCTACTTTCTCAGCTTGTAATATTGGGAAGTAATAGACATCCTTGATTTGGATTTATGGTAACAATTCTTTTTGCTTTGTTTTGCAAAAATTTTTACCCAATCAAGTAAAATTGGTTTGTGTTTCCCCACAATCGGAAACCAAATAAAAGATGGTAGAATTAAAGAATAATAAGAATAAAGAATTATATAAAGAATAATATAATAAAAGAATTAAGAATAAAGAATAATATAATAAAAGATAAAGAATAATATAGTAAAAGAATCAAAAAATAATATAACAAACGCACAGCAAAAGAGAGAAAAAAGGAGGAAGCTTTTGCTGAAAGAATGCAGGATTTGAAATTACGTTTGTTGAGGTTTACGCTAAATTATTTTGTAGATTCAAGGCAATTTATGGGGATTTTATAATAAGATATGTTCAAATTTGCTGTTTGTACAGTTAATTTAGAGGGTATCACAATTATGACAGATTTTTCGACAATAACCTGAAGTTCATTTGCTCATTTACCAAAATCAAATTAGCAGTCTATTCATTTCTTGATTGCATTCGTTTTCCAAAGCGAATGGTGAAAGGATTGCTCGCAAGCAAAGAACCAAGTATTATTGGCAAAAAATTGCATTTTCTTTTGCCGTACGTTTTATGACAGTTATATCTGATTTGCGGTTTGAGTGCCTCGGTAGGTTGTCTATCGGCCGGGAACATCGAAAGATAGTTCTTTACAAATTTTTGCAATTAGGTCTTGATTTGCAGGAGAACTCTTTCTACGTTCAGAGGTATAACGGTCATCCATGGGAATGAAAAAAGCCAACATTTTATTTTTTTGCCATAACGGTGACCATTTCTTTGGTTACTAGACAATGGACATGATAGAAAGCATTTATTTGCTTGTTAGCACAAATCATTTTTCAAATTTTTAGTGGTAACAAAATTGGTACCAAAGCTAGAAAGGGTCGCGTCGTGAACGCTTCGAAAAAATTTGGAAATTCGTCACAATTACATTGTTTTAGCACAAAATTTAATTTTGCCTGTAACTCTTGTATAGGTCAATTTGTGTCTTCTGTTTGCTTTTCCGGCCAGAGAAAGATTAGAGAAAAATTGTAACAAGAGTTTATTTGAAATTGATGTTTAAAATGACCTTCATTTAAAATGACCTTCATTTTAAACATCATGTTTATTGCTGATATCTCTCACCAATTTGTAATTGTTTTCCCAACCACGCAAGAACGTCCTGCGTTTGCTATGTTGCATTCTCGAAAGACAGACGAACCTGGATATCCTGGTTCGCCACCTGCAAATACCAAGCTGCCAGGGGAAGGTCGGAAAGAGAATTGTGAGCTGGTTTGGCACTCCGATTCAACAACCTCTGAAAAAAATAGATTTGCTTTTCATTTCTTTCGAGCAAAAATAAATTAATGTAAAGCCTTATGTGAATCAGTTTCCATTAACTGCAAATCATTGGTTAGAATTTTTTTTTCTTTCTTGATGAAGGATGTTACTGCGTAGCTTTTAACATTAATGTTGCTTAATTTTGTAAAAATTCTGTATCATCGAATCAGATTTTTAAAAAAATTTTCATACGCAGTAAATTAAATTAACGTTTTTCGATTGCAAACTGGCATATGATTTAAACTTAAACTAATTTTTAGTTTTACCATTATACTTAGAAGTTGTTCTTTCTTTCTCGTCGGTATACTTACTTTGAATACCTAGCTTAGTGAGTGAATTATATTTACGCTTATTTTGTGAAAAATTACGTTTTGAATTGAACACCATAATAAGCGGTAACAACTATATTTTCTGTTATCCTATAATATCTAAAGATTGACATATTTTAGATTACCGTCAATATTTTCTTCCCAAAATATGTTTTATGTGCAGCCAATAGCTTTTCATAAATTTGTCGCAAAATTTTATGTTTCATTTATGGAACAGAGGCGGGTTATTGTACAGGTCTACGCAAACAAGCAGGTTTAATAACTTTTATCCCATACGTTTTTTGCGTTTATGCACGCGTAACAATTACTAAACTAAACAAATAAGTTTTACTGACAAGCAGTTGTTACTTAGGGCCGTTGATGCAAGGGTCATAAAAGGTCGTGATCCCTTACCCCTAACGGTTGCTTGAGCTCGCAGGTTCGAGTTTCATTTAAACTCAAGTACTGCAATGCATAATAATAAAAAAGTTAAATACTTTTTCCAAAGTTACGTTCAAATTCAAAACTTCAATAAAATTTTGTTTACAACTGGAACGCTATAAATAACATCTTAATAGGATGTGGCACTCATTTTTGTTTTGTTCTTCTTTTGGGTACGAATAATAACTGATTCTTTATAAAAAAAATATGCGGAGTGTAATCCAAATGACGCTAAAATGACAATTTTTTTCAAAAAATTACCAAAATTGCCTGACGGCAGGGGTTTCCACCTCTGACTCACGTCGATTTACTCAGCTCGCGCTCCATTGGGGTATTTTTCCAACAAAAAAATTACATCTTTTGGAACATGCCTACTAGGGTGTATCGTTTTTGACTTTTTTTTTCAAAATCTGGATGGCTAGTGATAAAAAGTGGCAATTGCATGAAAAAATGACGTGTGCAAAATTTTAGCAAAATTGGGAATGCTTTCGAAGTTCCGCCGAAGGGGGGTAAAAATTCAAATTTTGGCAAAAAAGGGACAATTTTCAAAGTTAGTGTATGTAATGAAAACAATTATTTTTAACCTGGCTAGAAGCAAAGTTGCAGTATTAGGTCTGCAAAACATCATTTTAAAACTTATTTTGTATTGGTATGAAGATTTCAGGTCCCGCTTTGGCAGTAGATAAACCCTAAATTTGCTAAAATTTAGGAAATTTGTATCTTTTAAATGGTTTTTCTAATGCTTATTTGTAACTATTTGCATTACTGAGCACAGCATTTATTGTTGTTGTTTAACTTTTAGAGCCACTAATAGTTTTAAAATGTTTTCCTGTTTTTAGTAATCAGTATGCTATGGCCTGCAATAACATTCAAATTAAGTGACTGGCACATAGAAAGTTTATGAACTGCTGGTTAATTTTCCAGTTTTGTTCAGCGCTGCTCCTTTGATATATAACAATGTGGCGTTGGTATCGAGTCTTGCCATTTGTGCGGTTTATTATCACCAGATTACTTGAGCTTGAAAAGTGCTGAATTTGTAACAGTGAGCACATCATAATAATATTATTAATATGAACATCAGATATCACAACATAACACAGAACACGTCAAAAAATGAACATCAGATAGCTAGTTTTATACCCTTTTCTACTGATAGCAGATAGCGAAATTCTCAGATCAGCCTGAAATTTAATCAGTTGTGGCAAGTTATTTTTTAAAAGTAACCCATTGGTCAAAAAATGAAAAGATATAAATAAGATCACCAACTACCTATCTTTGAATTGGGAAAAAATGTGACTCAGTTGCAGTTTAGAAAGTTGCAGTTATTACAGTTACAGATCCTGTTAGTGGGCGAAAGTTTGGGCCAATAAGCAAAAATTTGGACTAGTTACAGAAACTAGTTACTGCCCACCGCTTGGTTTAATAGTAATTAGTTTGTTGAAGCAGTTTAGAAGGCACTGGTTACTGCAATGCTAATAACTACGCTCATTTTTTTCAGGAAGTTTATTTAAAAGTACTAAGAGTTTCATCCTCAGTGATTTTTTATTTTGCTACATTGTCAATTGACATCATGAGTAGTGGTACTAGACGTTCATCTGAATGTCCAATTTTTTGGCTCTCCAAAAAATATCAGCGAGAGATGCTTATTAGCCTACGAAGAAGTGATGGAGTACTATATTTATGTTAGGCTGCAAATAAAGCAAAGAAAAGACCCATCGTTTAAGGCGATTGCTGCTGTTGTTGCCCAACGTTTAGAAATATTGTGGAAGAAAGCTTGTGTTTAAAAAAAATTTGTTTTTAAAAAAAATTTGTTTCAAATAACAATTTCTTTCAAAAATATTACTTAGATTAAAATGTTAATATTTTCGGAGCTTTTTATCTGACACTTATCAAGAGAAATTGTCAGAATAGAGAGCGCAGGAAAAGGAGCGGCTATAGAAAAAAGTCGAGTAGTAATTGGCTGGAATAGGATCAATGAGAAAGTGTCATTTGTGTACAACCTTTAAGTTGAAAACAATTTTTTTTTTGTCGGCAGAGGGCAAAGTAAGAAGTTTTGATAAAAGGGACTTCAAAAGCATATAGATGGAAGAACAAAAAAAGTTTTACAAAAACTTAATATCTTAGTGTACTTTTTTTAATCATGTCACTTTTATCAAAACTTCTAACCCCCCTCTGCCGAAAAAAACGATTCGTTCTCAACTTGAACGTTGCACACAAATGACGCTCTCTCATTGATCCTTTTCCAGTCAATTACTGCTCAGCTTTTTCCTATAGCCGCTCTTTTTCCCACGTTTTTATTCTGCCAATTCCTCTAGACAAGTGTCAGATAAAAAGCTCTGAAAATATTAACGTTTTGATCAAAGTATTACTTGTTTGTTTGAAAATTGAAAAAAAATACGTTTTTGAAAAAAAAAATTACAAAAATTGTTTTTTTGAAAAAACATTTTTTTTGGGAAAAACGTGTTTTTGCACAACATACTTTTTTTTGAAAAAAACTTTGTTTTTGAAAACAATTCATAAAATTACTTTTTTTTTTGGAAGCAAACTCTGGCACATAAAAGTCTTGGCGCCAGAAGTCCTGGCGCATAAACGTCCCGCATATAAAAGTCGTAGACCGCACTGATTTACAGTAAGCATCTGAGTTGAATCAGAAGTAATACAACACAGCGGTCAAAATTAACTTTTTTAACAACTTGCCCTTTGGGCAAGTGATATCAAATGTCTACTTGCTTGATAAAATTTCAACTTACCAGAAAAAAAAATTTGCAAAATACGCTTTGAGGCTGTTTATGTTTGGAAAAAAAATTGTAAAATGTACTTTTTATCAAAAATACTGAATTTGCGTAGTACATGTAGTCGTGGATTTGTTTCGAGAATCAAGTTTTTGTGCGCTATTGTTATGGTAAGGTGACGTTATAACTTTTTCCAAATGCATTACGCAAAAATTGATTTTTTGATTGTAATGCATTTTCTCGTATTTTAGAAACTACACCAGCTAGAAAGCCTAAATTTTTTGCAAAAGTTAAAGGAGCTGAAAGATCTTTAAAATAATCATAAGAAAAAAATTGAAAAATTCTAGACGTTGTCTTCATGCATTGTAGGTATAGTTGTGCTAGTAATAATTAAAACAGCGGTTAACGCGACAAGCATGGAAACATTTTTCTCAAAAAAAAAATGTAGCACTTAGTGCTAAAAAATTGCAAAGCGTGTCGGAGTATCAAAAAATTTTTGTGCGATTAAGAAATGTTAATTGCAATTAATTATGTCCATTTAATTAAACAAAGTGTTCATTAGGATGAGAGCAAAGTCCTGAAATAAACCAAACAACATTTTGTCTACTTACTACAAGTTTTTATTGTATGTTAGTGCATTTTATTGCATATCGTATTTTATTGCAACAAAACTAGACCTACTGTAAATTGCATTTCTAAATATTTTTGCATAATGTTGTTTAATATGCTGTATTTTGTTAGATTGCCCATTAGGCAAGTTGAGGCAAAAAATTACTTGCGGGTCATTCCATGTCAAACGTCCTGGACCCACCAGCTCGACCCTCTTCAAATTTGTTCAAAATGTGTTATAATGTTGTATGGCATGATTGACCTTCACACTAAAAATTTTAGCTCAATATCTCTTGTACTTTTGAAAATATGACGATTTCAAATTTGCTACCCCCTCGTGATGGCGAGGGCTTGGTCATTTTCGGCCATTTTCAAAAGCGCATTTCTCTAAATGTAAAAACAATGAAAAGCTGATTTTTGGTGAATTGATCAACTTTCAGCTGTATTTCATACAACAATGTCAAAATGGCGCAGGCTTATAGCATGATAGAAATAGGGGGTGCCAAAGTGTTCACATTTTGACGCGAGAGCAAAATTTTGGTCAAGTTTGAACACCTGCATCTCTCATATGAAGCATAGCATTGCTCTCATTTTTAGCTTGGTAGCTCCCTACCTACCGGACATGAACTTTACCAATTTGGAAGGAAAACACCGCTTTCAAAAAAAAGTTATTTTACTTCAAAGTATGCACCAGCGACAAAATTGCAAAAAACACGCCATCTTGTGGTGGAAAAATGGCCTCGTCAGACACTGTTTTCAACAAAAATTTTTTTGAGAATGGAGAGAGTTTTTCTTAAAGTACTTACACACCAAAATTCAACTTTGTTCCGAAACTGTAAAGGGATGAGATCAGTCATCTTCCACCATATAGTTTTCTCTTAAATTCGCAAAAAGAAAATGAAAAAAATGATCCTCAACATGAGATTTAGATAAAAATTTGACATGTTGTTCAAGAAGTTTAGGCTCAATTGATTACTGAAACTTTTGGCCTGTTACTGATTATTGTGTAGATGCAATTTTGACTCAAATATGCCACTAGATGGCTTACTTTGGTTAGGTAGCATGTGCTTTTTGCTTTCATATTGCTCGATCATTTTTAGTAGCTTGAAATTACAAAATTTTGGATATTGTTGTAGTTAAATGTAAATTGGCCTTTAAATATTTCAACAATACAACTTTAGACAACAATTTCATGCTCATTATTGTAAACTTACCAAGGCCAGCCAAAAACTAAAAGACAGCTAAAAATGATATTTTTTCGAAAGTGCCAAATTCAACAACAGCACATCACGCAACAGCATCACAAAAAATTTGGGGATATTGCAAGCCAATAAATAAAGACTATGTTTTATGCAACTGCAATTTGCACTATAGTACGCAATGTGTCCCACTTTCTTTAGAGCAACTTCATTACATATAATAAATCAAGAGTTGTGTGCAGCAGCAAACAATTCTAAAATGTTGTCATACTCTGTGGCAGCCAACATAGTTTCTTCTGCAGTGTTGTTGTAATTAAGGAGGAGCAATTATGGTTAATGTATCTGTAAATGGTACCTGTCACAAATAATAATTTTGAATGCCTGAGATACGATGATTTGCTGTATTTGGACGTGTACGAGACTGATTTGCTTTTTTTTTGGATTTAGAATATTCGAGATAATTCCTTTCTCGTACATTCTGCTGTTTTCTGCAGTTATTGATGTTTGGGTTGTTTACGACTCTTAATTGCTATATTTAGACTTGAAGTTTGTGATGTCATAATTATGTCAAAATTTGTTCATCGTAAGCTCGTGTATTTTTTTCTATTGTGACGTATCAGAATTTTTCTGGAATATTCGATGGCTTTGGTCGTAGTATAAATAGACGGGTCGTTTTTCATTCATTATTCTAATATTCTAAAAGTGAGTGATTTTAGGTATTAGTTTCGTATGCAGTTAAGCCGAGTTTGTGTATCTGGGTTTGGCTCGTATAGCTATTTAGTAAGAGGTGTGAGTGGAAGGATTTTGCTCATTGAGTTGGTTTGTGTTTCAATCTTAAATAGAAGTTTTAATTTAAGACTGGTGTGCTGCTTTCTTGAGATTCAAGAAGCTAAAGGAACTATCAACTGCCATTTTCGATTCGTCAATTAACATCTCAGTTGTTCTCTAGTTTTAGCCGACGTGGGCAATTCTAGAGATTAAAGATTGTACTCTAGCCAAGTATCAACGATCGCGACAGTACCAAACACCTATTTTGAAGATCTTGTGGCCATGTCAAAACCACAGGATTTTGCTTCGTGAACTTGATATAAGCAACCTTGTTTTGATCCGATCGTTCAATTACAGCACCAATGTATCGAACTCTGTAATAGAAGAAACATAATTATTTTTCAGATTGTAAAGTTTGATGAAGCTGCTCACGTGACCAAATTGAAGTAACATTATCATCATTGTAAAGTTTTACTTTAACTCCTTCTTCATCTGATGACAGTATTTTCATTGCTAAAGTTGGTTTGGATTGAGGGATAAAGCAGTGATGGGATCTAGAGCCAGAAACGGTTGGACACCTTGAATATTTTTGTTTTAATTCATAAGCTTTGATATTGCTAGTAACTTCTTCATCGCTAATGTAGAACAAAATTATTCCAACAATGTTTTGGGTTGCTCATTGGAACATTTGATTAGGGGTCAAGATTTGGTTGTTTTCAGTTGCTTGAAGGCTTGCTCTTGCCACAAACTGCTTTGTGGTTATCCAATTCCATCACAAGGTGACTTTCCATGACTTGTCGCAAAAAATGCCATTTAGCTTTAATCCCATGGTCAACTTCGTGATAGCATAAATTAATAAAATTTTTGTTTTGATAAATTTGGGTAATAGCAGGTAACTTTTCCTTGATGTACGTTATAGCTTTGCCAGTAAATGCATGTACAGTGTTTGTGTCTTGCCTCATGCACTCACAGATGAAACAAAAACTCAAACATTTGGGGATACACAAAAACTCAAGCACTGAAAACAACCAAATCTTGACCCCTAATCAAATGTTTCAATGAGCAACCCAAAATATCGTTGGAATAATTTTTTCTACATTAGCAATAAAGAAGTTACTAGCAATATCAAAGCTTACGAATTAAAACAGAGATATTCAAGGTGACCAACTGTTCCTGGCTCTAGATCTCATCACTGCTTTATCCCTCAATCCAAATCAACTTTAGCAATGAAAAGGCTGTCATCAGATGAAGAAAGAGTTGAAGTGAAACTTTACAATGATGATAATGTTACTTCAATTCAGTCACGTGAGCAGCTTCATCAAAATTTACAACCTGGAAAATATGTTGCTTGCTTGTATCACAGTGTATGGTACATTGGTGCTGTAATTGAACAATCGGATCAAAACAAGGTTGCTTATATTAAGTTCATGAAGCAAAATCATTTGGTTTTAACATGGCCACAAGATCTTCTAAATGATTATTTGTGACAGGTACCATTTACTGATATATTAACCATAATTGCTCCTCCTCAATTACAACAACACAGCAGAAGAAACTATGTTGGCTGCCACAGAGTATGACAACATTTTAGAATTGTTTGCTGCTGCACACAACTCTTGATTTGTTATATATAATGAAGTTGCTCTAAAGAAAGTGGGACACATTGCGTACTATAGTGCAAATTGCAGTTGCATAAAACATAGTCTTTATTTATTGGCTTGCAATATCCCCAAATTTTTTGTGATGCTGTTGCGTGATGTGCTGTTGTGGAATTTGGCACTTTCGAAAAAATATCATTTTTAGCTGTCTTTTAGTTTTTGGCTGGCCTTGGTAAGTTTACAATAATGAGCATGAAATTGTTGTCTAAAGTTGTATTGTTGAAATATTTAAAGGCCAATTTACATTTAACTACAACAATATCCAAAATTTTGTAATTTCAAGCTACTAAAAATGATCGAGCAATATGAAAGCAAAAAGCACATGCTACCTAACCAAAGTAAGCCATCTAGTGGCATATTTGAGTCAAAATTGCATCTACACAATAATCAGTAACAGGCCAAAAGTTTCAGTAATCAATTGAGCCTAAACTTCTTGAACAACATGTCAAATTTTTATCTAAATCTCATGTTGAGGATCATTTTTTTCATTTTCTTTTTGCGAATTTAAGAGAAAACTATATGGTGGAAGATGACTGATCTCATCCCTTTACAGTTTCGGAACAAAGTTGAATTTTGGTGTGTAAGTACTTTAAGAAAAACTCTCTCCATTCTCAAAAAAATTTTTGTTGAAAACAGTGTCTGACGAGGCCATTTTTCCACCACAAGATGGCGTGTTTTTTGCAATTTTGTCGCTGGTGCATACTTTGAAGTAAAATAACTTTTTTTTGAAAGCGGTGTTTTCCTTCCAAATTGGTAAAGTTCATGTCCGGTAGGTAGGGAGCTACCAAGCTAAAAATGAGAGCAATGCTATGCTTCATATGAGAGATGCAGGTGTTCAAACTTGACCAAAATTTTGCTCTCGCGTCAAAATGTGAACACTTTGGCACCCCCTATTTCTATCATGCTATAAGCCTGCGCCATTTTGACATTGTTGTATGAAATACAGCTGAAAGTTGATCAATTCACCAAAAATCAGCTTTTCATTGTTTTTACATTTAGAGAAATGCGCTTTTGAAAATGGCCGAAAATGACCAAGCCCTCGCCATCACGAGGGGGTAGCAAATTTGAAATCGTCATATTTTCAAAAGTACAAGAGATATTGAGCTAAAATTTTTAGTGTGAAGGTCAATCATGCCATACAACATTATAACACATTTTGAACAAATTTGAAGAGGGTCGAGCTGGGACATTTTGAAAAATCAGGACGTTTGACATGGAATGACCCTTGCCTGAGGCGATTTCAGCTTGCCTCAAGCAAGCGTTAATTTTGAACGTTGAAAACACTTGATCAAAATGTTTTGGTGAAATCAATTCTTTATTATAATAATGCTGTAGACGCTTTTGGGATATCTTTGTTTGGGTGAAAAAATAATAAATAAAAAGCCAAGTTATTTTAAAAAACTTGTCTTGTACTTCATAGCACTATCCAAAATACTAAAATATCCAGAAAAATACATTAGTAGTACCTCTATTCCTGAATGATAAATATTGCTGTATTCTTGATTACTAATACTGATCACGATCAGTTGAGTTGTTTGTCAACACAAAGTCCTCATTCATTACGCAGTAAATGTCATCATTCATCACATAAATCCTACCACTAATATTACTAGCAAGACAAAAAAAGAATGCAATGAATACAGATTGTAAAATGTTGTTTTGATAGAGAATCTGCCAATCATTATAACCAAATCTTTTTGAAAAATAATTTGTATAATGTGAAATTGATTTTGGCTGGGTAGACATGTTCAGTAGCTAAACTAAAAAATAACTGTCTTTCTCAAACACTATTTGAACAAGATATAGGTAGGCTACTATTTTGACTTAGTCATACACTAAAGATGGCTATTTGCTACCCAGCCAAAATTGATTTTACAAGAATTGTTTTTAAAAAAGATTTGGTTTTACATTACTGTTTGGCAGATTCTCCATTAAAACAACTTTTTACAATCTCAACTATATACCGTATTATACGAATGAAGAATTAGCAATTCATTTTTATTTTTGATCATTCCAATTCTACCAAATTACTCTACTGCTGGATAAATAAATATGGAACATGGAACTCAAGCTGTTGAAAAGCAACTTTTATGGCCTCATCACTCAATTGAAACTAGTCAATTTGACCGAATCAGATAACCAAAGATTTTATCTCGCCCTCCAAACTGCAAGAAATATACAAAACGTCTGTCCGTATTACTGTACTCTTGTTGTGTTCAAACTGTTACCGGTAAATAGCCTACCTGGTACTGAATAATCAGATAGTAGATACAAGTACAATAGCTTGCTTCTGACACGACAGTGACTGCTACAGCACAGTTGTGTTGTAACATAGTTTGCAGTTTTGACTTAGGCCTATTTACTATAGCCTAATGAGTAAGACTAGGCCACTCATTCTGCTGTTCTAGGCTAATATCGGTACATGAACCCAACCTGTATCAGTCACTCAGTCTACTCTGTACTGCATTATTTTTTGTTAATGCTAGCTACTACTAGACTACAGTAGTCTAATAATAGGCCTACTGCGGGCTAGATGAAAGCGGTTGAGCTAGGGTTCCTAAGCAATGATCACAGATAGATGTAGACATATAAAATTCTCACACTATTTCCGTTTTATTATGCATATCAAGTTTGTTCATTCACCAGAAGAAACAATGATGCAATCAATTTTGAAAAGCACTTGAGCGCAGTCAGGCGTGGAATTTATTATTCGCAATAAGAAAGGAGCAAGAAAGAATAGCCTGACCGCGCGTTTATGAATGATTGACTGCACATGACCACATTACTATGCTCAATGCTGTTGTTCTTTTCTAAAATTTGCCTCGAAATATTAAGAAACAAAGTATTTCCACGGTCTGCAACGTCATAGAATTGTCGAGCTTTGATGAGTCAAAAAATTGTACTTCCAGAATATATGGGTGCAGTCATAGATGGGCAAGTTAATGCAAAACCTTAGCTTCGTTAACCACTAGTCCGTTAACAAACTTCATACCTCCGTGAACGTTAATCCGTTATTTTCAGCTGAAATTAACGGAAGTTAATAAAGTCCGTTAATCCGTTAACATTTTGCGTGTAATTTACATTTCGTTTTATTCACTCGCTTCTAGAACACGTATTGAAGCTGTTGAGCTGATTTTAAGGAAATATTTATTGCTATGGTGGTCTTCTTGTGTTTTGGAAGTTACATTTAACCGACTAATCTAATTTCAACATAAAAACAAGTTCAAATGCACAACGAAGCTGCATGATATTAACGATAAAAACCTTAACGGAAGTTAACAGAACTTAACGGAAGTTACTCTTAGTCCGTTAACAGCACTTAACGGAAGTTAATTTAGTCCGTTAACATGAAAAAACTTTTTAACGGATTAACGAGTTAGTGAAAAAGTTAGCTTCGTTATTAACGGATTAACGGACATGTGCCCACCTATGGGTGCAGTACACTTTGTAAATATGCTACTAGTACAAGTATCACCCTAATAGCTAAACAATAGCCTACCTTGATGCAATACTGTGTATCACCAGAAAAGTAAAGTTGTTTTTTTTTTCGCCTTAACACTTAAAAGTGCAGTTAGGAAACAGTGAAAGCATACTCACTAATTATGATGACTATGGCGAAAGACTAGCACCTTAGGCTCGTATTCTAAAACAGAACTTGGGTCTCGTGCAGTTTAAGCCTCCTATCATGATTTATCCAGCTAAATTGGCCACATTCACTGCATATTGATCATAAAAAAATGATGACTGAAAGGTATTGTTAAATAGCATAAACTTGGTGGTTTCAGAAGAGGATAGTTTAACCTAGAGAAATTCAAACTGAAAGAGAAGCCAGAACTTGAGTAGGACTTCGTACTCAAATCCAACTCGCTTGGCTATTGTGTGACACAATTTTGTCGATTCGCATCAGCCAAGTTGGACTTGAGTAGCCTCATGAGTACAAAGTCTTAGGCCTACTTAAGTTTGTTTTAGAACACTCGTCTTAAATTCCACTACACAATCTAGTCAGGATCTCTTTTCAGCAAAGGTGGGCATCGGTACTTTAAAAGTAAGTCGGTACCGGTACTCGGTACTTGCCCCTAAAAGTAATTCGGTACCGGTACTCGGTACTGCGTTTAAAATGTACCGACTTACTTTTGCGGTACCGGTACTTTTTGAAAAAAATGTGCAATATCAAAGTTCGACCATTGGTGGCAAAAAAAAGTGAACTTCATGCATTATTCCGGTTAGGGGGTGTCCTCTCTCGTCTTCGTTGCCACACGTGTTGTAGGCACAGCTTCAAGTTCTGCTCATGTCGTCGCAGAAATGGTCGGAGACTTCTTATTGCAGAACCTGTGGTCATGAACTACGGGATATTTCAAGGTTTCAACGAAGTTTCAAACAGCGCAAATGGTGCTTTTACTTTAGATATTTAGATTAAAATAAAATCACAAAAATTTAATAATTTAGACAAGACATCGAAGTAGTGGATCTTAATAAAACAAAACATTTACTAGCTCTCGGTGTGCAGAAATTTAACCTACACATGTCACAACAATGCTGCGTCTGAAACTCTTAGAAGAGCTACATTTGGAATTTTACTTTCGCTTGATGGGGTTGCTGTTTTGCTTGAGTGGGATTTACGGTCAAGACCTTGATGGGGTAGCTAGCTTTGTAGAGTTTCTCCACCCTCAATCTTCAAACGGGATCACTGGTGTCCAACTATGCTGAGCATAAGGAGGGAATTTTGATACTTTACCCGATTTGGAACATCGTGGGGTTGCCACTTTCAAGGTTAAATGAGAGTGACTACCTCCAAGAAAAATGTAGTAAATTTTCTCCCCAAATTAGTGCACCTCTTTATAGATATTCTGCCTTCAATGCTAGGGGATGTGACTAAAATACTGGGAGATGAAACCCTCCAATACCCACGTGTTCGGCACCATTAGACGGGATACACAACCATATATATCATAACAACAGCTAACTTAATAGGAAATTAAAAGAATACAATCAACATCAGGAGTGCAAAAGTTGAGATTCTTAAATTTTATTCAAAAAATTTCAGAATTAAGAAAATAGCACGTACTGGTAAGTTTTTAAGGTAAAAAGCCAAAATAGCCCACAAAAACTTGTAGAAATGACAGGATTATTGCTAAATGGCATTAATCGATTAAATATTTCGTAAAGATATATGTACTGTTAAGTGTTAACATCAGTGGCGTAAAAACTAGTAATGAAATTAAGACAGGTTAAATAATTAACAACTACAACTTAAAAGGAAAAAGCAATACCGGTGCAAAAATCATGTTAAAACACAGAATTATTGGCAGCTACTAGCTATTATGCTATCAGGAGAGTTTTACTGGCAATAGTTTTGAAGTCGCTTGAAACAAATAAAAAATAATGACGTCGTCATAAAAGAAATTAATCATCATAAAAGCAAAGCTTCACTTAGCGTTTTGTAAGACGAATGCTAAATTGCCCCCTCCTTAAAATTTTTCTCACCGGTTTAGGACACAAAAACGACCAATTTGTTCAAAGAAAAGGGCAAGATATGCACGAAAGCGCTAAATTTGCAAAATCTTAAAAAAACTGAAGGGTTGCCACAAGTAAAATCAAAAGTACCGAAAAAAGTACCGATTTTGCAAAAGCACAAGTAAGTCGGTACCGGTACCGGTACTATTTTCAAAAGTACCGGTCGGTACCGGTACCGGTACAAAAAAAGTAATTCGGTTCTGTAATTCGGTACAAAAGTAATTCGGTACTGCCCACCTCTGCTTTTCAGATCTGTCTGCAGAACAAAAATAAACACGTTGTGACTGGCGAGTTGGTGACCAGCATATGCACGGTCTTTGTTCTACTGTCTTGCCCTTTCCGCCAACGTGCAAGCGCAATAAACCATGCGTGAATTTATGGTCACGCTACCTGATTTCCCAACTATTGCACTACCCAAGATCCTACGCACTTTCAATTAGATTGTTATTTTTTTCACTTTTTGTATATTATTTTAGTACTTTCAGTACAACTAAGCTATTATCACAGCCTTGCAAATATTTTAGTGATTCATGGCAAGATAATGATAAACCAACCAATGAAATGACAGCATCTACTGCAGCGGATGAATAAAAATACCGCAAAGTCAAATATGGTAATGATGATTTGATCGGACGATTGCCCTTGAATACAAACGAACTAAAAGCTACTAAAATAATTCTGCGACATTGTTAGCGTTAGTATCAACCACAAAAAAGTTATGCTTTGCTTGATACGCATAACAATAAAATGCGGATATAGGTCTACGCTGTTATATATTGTAATTAAGCTAAATCTAGAGATGATGGTGTCTGAAGCTCACAATCAGCGCAATATGTGGATGCTTGCGGCAGCGCAGTGGTTATGGCTCCAAATTAATCAAGTTCTTTGGCACGTTTGAATGATCTGTGCGTTTCATGATTTCGCAACTTAATCGATATTGAGTCAATGTTGCTCAGTATTGGTAATCTTGCATTGTTTCGTCAGTATTGAACAATTCTTGCCCAATATTGTGTGATGAAACTTGTTTTTTGACAACACCCTAATTAAAACATGAAACTATGAATGACCGATGAAGTTAAATTGTGATATAAAGCAGTTTAATAGTATTTTTCGTTTTTACTTAAATGTGTTTTGTAAAATAGGCCCGATATTGTTTTTGTATTGGCTAGACAACATCGATACACACAATCTAAAACTACACCCAAACAATATTGGCCCTATATATGCATGTTTGCTGGGATGGCGTAATTCACTTCCAAAACAAAACGTAGTCGTAAAAATCAGTATTTACGTTACTTACAGTACCAGTTAAGAAGCACATGCATAAAAAATGAAGCAGGTTTGAAAACAAAAACTATACTTGGTAAAAAAAAAAAGAAATATAAAGTATTGCTCATTTAATTCAATGCATCGTACTGCATAAGCGTCTACTACTGCTTTAAAAAATTTAAATTTAGTTGAGTCTTACCTGGCGGCCTTGAATTATAGCAACTTCCAACCTCGTAGCAGCAACCCCTATCAATTGAATTGAGTCAAAGATTTTATTTAAAAAATGGTTTGCTAAGATTGTGGTTACAACTTAAAAAGTTAGTATTAGTTTACAAAGAATTTATTTGTGTGACCACTTATTCATCGGGCAATTCGCTTTTGCGGTCGGCATATTTTTAAGAAGTTCCCGTTTTGGTGCATCTAGACAAGAAGACTAAATACTATGGAGTAATATTCTAAAAAAACTTAGATAATTGATTCTGTAACATACTTCTACGATTAATTCTACAATAGCACGACTTAATTTAAGGTCGTTGTTAACGAACAAGATTATAAAGTCATTATACAGCCTTCGTTAACGAAAAATTAACACTTCTATAGTAACGTTTTCAACGTAACAGTTTCAGCGAAAAAACATTTGCTAATGCATGTGCTGTTCTATAAAATTTAAATGCAGTGGGTTTTAGTTATTTCTTTTTAAATTACTATAGTTTGATTTTGATGTTATCATTGTAGCTAACTGGCATTTCAAAACCCGATTACGTACATCTGCAAGCAAGCATCTTTGGAAATTGCCGCGCCTCCACATTGCTGTCTCGCAAAGAACGAAATATCGCAGCCCCTGACAACAACACAAACACTTAAACGATAAAAAAATCATTTTGTCAATGCATCTTTGCAGAACCGCTTAGCAAAAGTTTTTGAAAATTAGCAAAATTAAAATAGGGCAACAAGTTTTTCCAAGTTCGGCTTATTTATAAAGATGATTTAACAAGTGAATTGAGAATCCAAAAATAATCGAAATTAATTTTTGTTTTAAAGCATTCAGCAAACATTGAAAATTGACCTGCTTTTGCCTTATCAAAACTAAAACCTCATCAATTAGTAAGCTCTTTTTGATAATCGGAATTTGAAAATCAGAAAATAAATTTGCAAAAGTTAAAATTTTCAAACTTAAATAACGTATACAAGTTCAATATCATTGCAGTATTGCAGCTTTAGAGCAAATATTTATCACAATAATGGAACATACGGGCAGCGAATTTCTGAACAAGCTTGCGATTCCATTGTGGCACAACCAGGTTCAAAACATTCTCGAGTTCGTGTTTGCATTCCACCGCCACAACTAAGACTGCATTCGCCCCACATTGACCAATCTGAATTCAAAACGAAGGAAAACATTGCATCCGTCTTTAGTTCAAATTAAGGAATAAATTTGAAAAATCTATAACTAAGCAAATTATTTTCGTAAAGGATTTTTTTTGCTTTTTTGCTTCTAAGTTGATTCTATAGTTTTATTTTTCATGAAAATTGGGATTAAAATATGCTGCAATTTTGCTGATTGATAATATATGTAAGTCTGATTTGATGTGATCTTAAAGTTCAATCAAAAATATAATCGCAAGAACAACTGTAATTTTTGAAAAACAGAAAGCTCTGAAACTACTTTTTATCACCGTTCCAAATACGAGCCAAATTCTTCGTCAGCATTTTCAGCATTGTAAAACCTTTTCGTAGTGCTGGGTTATCACGTAAACTTCATAGACTTCTCAAAGATTCTAATGATAAACCTTTTTCCTGAAAAATATGCTTTACCAGTGGATGTTGGAAAATTTATTGCATTGCAAACTTCAATGGTGCTACGTAATGGTGACGTTGTTTTGATGATGGCTTCGAAGCGATACGGCCATCGAGGTACATCGGCGTCATCGTCCGTCAGACTTTCTTGGTTGTTGCTGTCACAATCACTCAGCTCTGAGCTACAAGTTACTCTTTGTTAGTCAAAGCAAGATTAAAAAAATATTTGAATGAATTACGATTATCTTTCAAACAATAGTTTTATTTTTGACAATTACAGTACGTTTCATTCTTGAATAAGGTGAAAGATTGAGTTTTATTTTTAATGTTTTCATGTTTTAGAATATATTCGATAATTTAATGCCAAACAACTGCTAAAGCAATTACAAGTTTTTGGTAATGAAATAACAAGATGTGTTTTTTAAGTTTTTACGAGAAAAACACCACTAAACTTTTATAAATGTGATATGCTTAAATACTTGCTAAACTTTTAATTTGAACCTTAATTGTATAATATATACTTTTTTCAGTAAAATGGGTTTTAGCTTAATAAATTTGGGCTGTATAAGACCGTTTTAAAAAGTAAATTAATGTCATAGTATATATTTTTTTCAGTAAAATGGGTTTTAGCTTAATAAATTTGGGCTGTATATGACCGTTTTAAAAAGTAAATTAATGTCATGTTTGCTTGAAGCTGAAAATTTTAATCCGACAATCTCTTGACTTTGACGAATCTTTAAGGGGTGGTAGAGAGATAGCTAGTGATCTAATAACTGACAAACCTGCATATTGTGTGATCAGCAACAAACTGAAATACTGAGGGAAAATCGATCGCTTGTCGATTGGCAGGCAGCTGCACACGCAAGCCATTGCATGTGGCGTATTGAGTAACTACAGGTGCATTCGGAAAGAAAGGCTCGTCACTAGGAACCAAGCACTGCTCACGAACTGCAAAGAAATTTACAAACCATGATTGCTTGGTGTTAAATTCTACAGAACAATTAATTCTCACGATGTTTAATACAAGCAGAAAAGCAGTCAACAAAATGACAAAGAAACCGCAATTTTGAAAAGTGAAAAGGGTTGGGTTCATGGAAAAAAAAATTAAGTGATGAAATGGGCGGAACGAAATACACCTAACCGGGATAAATGCAGTAAATCAAAATGAGGTGAATCAAGGCGAATCAAATGTGATGAGCAGAGTCACTTTTTAAAAAGAAAGACTATGAATAAATTATTGCTCAGTAACAAAATGTTCAAAAAAATGGAAGTTTTTTGCGGACAGATTTATTGATAAAAAAAGAGAATGCCATGACTGCTGCACATTTTTCCGCATTTCAGTGGAAAACTTTAATGCTTCGGTTTCTTGAATCGTGCGGGTGATGCATTGTTTAATCATAAAAGCTTTTTGTGCGGCTTGGTGTTTCGTTTGTGCCAATGTAAATTATTATGATTTTCTAAAATCGAAATCTTGATTAATTGAAATGATTTTTTGGACCTGGAATAAATCATAACAGTGCCCGTCTAATTGAAATAGGTATAAAATTGAAATAATTCAGGATACAATTTTACAAAAACTTTAAATGTGGATATAGTCTATTATCTCTATAAGTTGAAAGCTGTAACGTGTTGTTTCGTCCCATCTCTCAGGGGGCTACTTTTTGAAAATAGATCTGAGAAATGTACACTACAGTCACACCAACTTGCAACAAAAAGTTCTCCACTCAAAACCCAATCGTGTTTTTGTAAATTCATAGTAAATATGGCGAAATGGATAAATATATCCATGAAAAATTCCTGCGCAACCGTGCATGCTTCCAATCGGAATACGACTTTATCGGAAACTTTGGGGATTTTTTTCATCAGCTGTGTCTATCACATAAAAGTTTCGACTAGGACCAGCATATTAACTAGTTGTGATATCAGAAAATGAAGTAAATATAGGTTTAACCGGAAAACAAAAAAAAAAAGAAAGTAAAGTGCATCTACAATGTATATCTGATCCAAAAATGTAATACAATGCTCTAATATGATGTTAAGGTGTTGTACACGGTCTGATGCAATTGGGCGGCAAATACGGTATATCGACAAACCTGTAGCAAAGGAAATTAATTGAAAGAAAGCTGCTAAACACTAAGAGTTCTGCTAAAGCTATCGTAGAGGTAGATAGCCAAATAAAAAGTAACTATTAAACTAAAGTGGTTATATTTGAAATCAAATAATGTTTTATGTTATTTACCAAAAACAGAATGTGATACTGGTAAGTGGTACCACAGTATATTGTATAAACCATAGGTGGGCACAAGTTCGTGAATCGTTAATCCGTTAATAACGAAGCTAACTATTTCATTTACTCGTTAATCCGTTAAAAAGTTTTTTTATGTTAACGGACTAAATTAACTTCCGTTAAGTTCTGTTAACTTCCGTTAAGGTTTTTATCGTTAATATTTTGCACCATTCATTCATCGTACCGGTACAAACCAGTTTGCACTGGTAACACTTGTTGCGTATTAGCACGAGTTTTATAGAAGAAAAAGCGAAGAAAGGAGCTATTTTTGAGGCAAATAATAACCTGCAGCCTCATAGGTCTTTTAATTATCGCTGTTCAAAATTTCTAAAGATTTTCCGATCGCAGCTTCGTAGTGCATTTGAACTTATTTTTATTTTGAAATTAGATAAGACTGTGAAATGTAACTTCCAAAACACAAAACAACCACCCGAGCACTAAATATTTCCTTACAATCAGCTCAACAGCGTCAATACGCATTCTAGAAGCAAGTGAATAAAAAGAAATGTAAATTACACGCAAAATGTTAACGGATTCATGGACTTTATTAACTTCCGTTAATTAAAGCTGAAAATAACGGATTAACTTTAACGGAGGTGAGAAGTTTGTTAACGGACTAGTGGTTAACGAAGCTAACGTTTTGCATTAACTAGCCCATCTATGGTATAAACCATAGATGGGCAAGTTAATGCAAAACGTTAGCTTCGTTAACCACTAGTCCGTTAGCAAACTTCATACCTCCGTTAAAGTTAATTCGTTATTTTCAGCTGAAATTAACGGAAGTTAATGAAGTCCCTTAATCCGTTAACATTTTGAGAATAATTTACATTTCATTTTATTCATTGACTTTTAGAACACGCGTAATCACCTGTTGAGCTGATTGTAAGGAAAAATTTATTGCTATGGTGGTCTTTTGTGTTTTGAATGTTATATTTTACAGTCTAATATACGTTCAAGATAATTATAAGCTCATATGCAGTAACAAAGCAGCGACCGGAAAATCTTTTGAGGTTGCGAACAGCGATAATTAATAGACATATGAGGCTGCAGCGTTTTATTTGCCACAAAAAGCAATAGATATATCGTTAATTGTTTGTAGGAGCGCCGAGAGCCAAACGTAGGCTCGGGGTCAGCTCAAATATTGGGCATCTCCAGCTTTGTGAACTTCAAAAAAGAAGAGGAAAATGCCACAATTTTCTTCGGATTTTGATGTCATCCCCCCCCAAAAAAAGGTCCTCGATATTCCACAAACTGATTTGTCAGTGTCATTTCCATACGCCCCCTGAAGTCCAAGGGCCCCTTGAAGCCCATGGGCCTCCTAAACTCTATGGGCACCGGGGTCATTGTCTCACCTCCCTTCCCCCCGGCCCTGCCTAAAGGCTACCAGCGCAGAAGCCCAAGAAGAGCCATTTTTTCGCATTGCTTGTTTTTAAGTAGTCACCCTTCTGGTGGCTCTTCCCTGGGATTCCGTGCTGGTAGCCTTTAGGCCAGATTGTACGTAAACGATTAAACATCATGGAAACTGTTAGATAGAGACGGTTGCTTACTCAGTGCCACGACACTATTACTCTAAGTCTCTGTGCTTTCACGCTACAACAGCATCTAAAATTAACTATTTAAGCTATGGCTTGCAAAACAATTTCTAGACAGTGTCGAGATCCAACCTAACCCAAAGCTTAATCTTGACTCTAAAAAAAGTAACTAAAAACATTGCGAATGAATATTCGTCATTCATTCTCGTTTTAATCCTATCACCAACCACTGTACTGTGTAGGCCTATGTAGATTTCACGTTTTGAAACCATCCGCGATCCGTGGATGCAAGCACTTCCTAGTTTTTGGATGACATTAACACTTAGCTCAAAATAAACACTGTTTTTACAGCTATGTTTTAGTACCGGTACCTACCTTCTGTTCTTTCAATGGTCTAAGATTTGATCATATCGATTCCACCGATTACGGTTACAAATACGCACCCATGCAATTGATTTTCCATTGCGATTATTTCACCTTTAATCATCACTATTACGATTACAGCGCTTCGCCAAAATTTAAAAGTAATTTTTGTAACAGCACTTACGAAATCGGAATCTATCCTGCATTTTTGCTGCAATCTACCCTGCAACTCTGTTTTGCATATTCAATATTATTAAGCTGTTATTAAAATTGCAATCATGCATGTCTTGCACTTGCATTCTGTTCTGTAGTTGGTCCACGGTACCCTCTCATGATAGAGTTTATACACGTATATCATCATCCACGCTTTTGCTTGGTACTGGAAGCCTAGCCTATAGTAGTAGCCAGCCATGGCTCGATTATTTGCAATTCGTAGATTACGATCGTTTGTAATTGATTTCTGAGTATGATAATTTGAAAATTGCGTAATCGATTACAAATTAGTGATTGTAGACTACGAGTATAATCGAGATCATTTTTGCTCTAGGTTAGGCTAACTAACTATCCATGTCCACTTTTCTTGCTAACGCTGCCATGCTAGTCACTTCCATCTTACCACCAATAACAGATTATTCATGGGTCTATCGCAGTATTGCAGTTTAACTCATCTAAGATCTAACCCACTTTATACTTGCATGATTAAAATTATATTTGCAGCATTTCTTATTGCGCTTGCTCATTTGATCCCGCGCTCGCTTGTTTATCTCGCAGCTCCTTCGCTTTTTCTTCTACAGTATAAAACTCATGCTAATTACGCAACAAGTGTTAACAGCGCAGATTGGTTTGTACCGGTACGATGAATGGGTGGTACAAGAAATTAACGATGAAAACCTTATGTTAACGCAACTTAACGTAAGTTAATGAACCATTGTCGTTAAGTTAACGGGCATTTTAACGGAAGTTAATTTAGTCCGTTAACATGAAAAAACTTTTTAACGGATTAACGAGTTGATGAAAAAGTTAGCTTCGTTATTAACGGATTAACGATTAACGGACTTGTGCCCACCTATGGTACAAACTATAGGGCAGGCAACTGCACATATGCTCATTAGTGGTAAAATAAACTCGCAAACTACCATATAATGTTCAATGGTGGGAACTTGGTACTTTAAAACTAGTGCTGTTCTAAATTTAATAAAAAGCTTTTTCATTGCTTTATGTGATCAAGCAATTGATAAATTTCAAACGTGGAAGCAAGTTGAATCTTCATTTACCCGTTCTTTGAAACAATTTTCAAAAAGTATTGTCGGTACCTGTACTAAAAAAGTCCCGCAGTTCTTTTACGAAAGTATAAAAACACATGTTTGATTACAGCCCGATAGCAGGTACGGGAGCACATGCCTTCCGGAAAATTGCAAGGAACTCCTTACCAACATAACACTACCAGATTATGCTTCACTACATCTCCATTATATCAACAGCACAGTTTCATTTTACAGTAGGCATACATATGCAAAACTACTGATGAAATAGGATGTCATGCATAGTTATAGATGCTCTTTTGTGGTCCCACTTTTACATACCGGTATAAAACATATGTTTGCGTTAGTTGAGTTTATGTGGCATTTTGTAACTGTGACAGGTTTCTCAAAATCAGGCAAGAATTTTGTCGTTGTGCAATGCATTTTTTTGGCAGAAATATTTCTAGCTCTATTGACTTTGTTTTTCTAGCTGAACTGAACCAAGCAGGGCTTGAATATTGTCGCGGCAGGGCATGTGTCAACCAGGTAACCATCAAACTTTGCTTAAGGCTGCATTTAAACTTTCATCTAATTTTATATTCTAATGTCATAAGCATAACTGGTTTTGTTCAATAGATCCAGTAATCAAGCTTCCCATTGCAATGATGCTGAGAAAATGTATGCCATATTTTGTCAAAAATGATAAAAGAGAAGGTATTCTCCCAACACAAATTTTCTAATGAAAAAGATGACAAAATTAGTTGAAGAAATGAATAATTATATCATTTATTTGTTACATAAGCGATTGTTGTTTGGTTTAAATTTATCTTGCCGTAACATAGCAATTTAAAAGATACCGGTATGTAAGTACAGAAAACTATCACAAACACAGGACATTACTTGAAGTATCGTACACAAACAAAGGACAGTATTATTCTGTTTAAACATGTTGCAAATATGATGCAGCTTAAATCTGGCCCCTAACTCACAACTTTTAACCCGCAATTTGACGAGCTCTTTATTGTCTCTCTTTATTGGCAGGGATGTTAAACACGGCGAGATGCAGCAGTTCAAGTACAGTTCTACAGTTACATTGATGGAAATTTACTGAAGGACTTTTGCTAAAAATAATTATCAAAAGGATAGCTTAGTAACTAACATTATGCAGTTTAGGAAATTGACTCCAATTTCGGGAAATCACCTGTATAAGCACGGGTTTTTACAGTTGCGTCAGAATGGCGTAGGCAGTATTGCAATGACTTATCTATATTTCGAGCGCTTCGATTGGACTCGTTGTTCTGGCTTGCGTTGTTCTGACGTCACTTGACACGTATTCATTCGCATTGCACTTCAAGGTCAAATTTTAAAAATACTGCGAGGTTTCGTGTGGAGAAATTTTTTTCTGAAAGTTGGTGTGACAATATTTTTTCCAAATTTAGTTTCAGTAAGTTGCCCCCAAGAGGTGGAACAAACTTATTTTCCAGAGCTCGTAGAATTTTCAGTCTACAGACTTAGAGTAGTAAAACCAAAAATAACTAGATGTTCATTTTCTCAGAGGAAAATAATACGGAACTTCCGCCAATTCCTTTTCACCAGCATTCTCCGCTTCAAACTTCCAAGGTTATTTATATTTCTGTAAAACTCACTCGTATGCAATGCAAAGAAAGTGATTTTGCTTGATAAAAAATAAAATGTTGATTTTAAATCATTTGTGGTTTGGGTATAACGGATGTCCGACTAAGTATTTCAAACAAAGTGATTTTTTCTGATGAAAAAAAATTTGATTTTAAACCATTTGTGATTTTAACCGATGTCGATGCCGACTGAGTATTTTAACCCAGCTCTCTTCAATCACGACAATTTCAAACACTGGCGTCTTTAACCATTATGCCAGAACAGCGCATGAACCCAGTTGACTGAAAGCAAATGTTAAAATTAACTTTCAAAAAGTGATTTTGGGTGGTTCCGGGGGGGCTTGTATTTCCAGAGCAAAGAACAAAAATTATCTCCTAAATATTTACTGATATCAAAAAATACTAGCACTATAGCTCAAGCTGTTCAAAACTTGATTCTTGGGGGGTCCACATTTAGTGGTTCCGGGTGGTTGGTACGTCCAAACTATGTCAAAATATTTTTTATTTCAATATCTTGTCATGTAAAAAAACTAGCGCCCTAGCTTGACTGCTCAAAAAGTGATTTTGGGAGGTTTCTGGGGGGATGATACCCCCAATTTATATCAATGAAATTGTTCCTTAAATATCTACTGACATCATTTTGAAATGAGAAAATTGCTGGCCAACTAGATAATTGCACCCAGGTCAAATTAAGCTCAATGGTTTCATATACTGGCGCCTTTACTCACTATTCCACAGCAGCACATGTGTATAAATGACGAAAATTACTTATTAAAATCACGTATTATACTTTGTCATCACAAGTTTTTCGCGCGTCTGCCCCAAACCACGTGACGTAACGCCTCCAAAACCGCAAGTGCACAACGTCATATATGATAAAAACAAATGTTGATTTGAAATCATTTGTGGTTTGATTAAAGCAGATGTCCCTCTAAGTATTTGAAACCAGCTCTGTTCAATCACAACAATTTCAAACATTGTCGGCGTCTTTAACCATCAAGCCAGCATAGCATAAGAATCGAGTTGACTGAAATCAATATTGCTAAATTTAACTTTCAAAAACTGAATGTTGGGGAGGTCCATTTGGAGGGTTACAGGGGGTTGGCACTCCCAGACTTTGTAACAAGAATTTGTGTATCAAACATCTACTGATGTGTAGCTTCGGTAGAGAGGTTATTTTCAGTAACCATATTGCAACACAACTCAAAAATACCACTCCATTGATCATGTAAGGCTATTTTTAATTTAAGCTAGGTTAATTTTATATTTAATCGAACGTTTTCAGCGTTCTACAAAGCGCCCTCATCAGGAAACTAAAAATACGGTAAATTAATAGCTAATATCACTTTCAAATAAACTGAAACATAGTTAAAAGTCTTTTTCTCAACTTACAGTAATAATTTGAACGAGCAACTGCATCTAGCTAAACTGTCATTTTTACATTCAGGCAATTCAAAATTGGCAATTGATGAAAATACAATTATGACATTAAACGCAAAATGGTGACTTCATAAACTATCATTAGTTATTAGGCTATCACGGTAAAATCACTGCACATCTTAAAAAAGAAAGAATAATATGTAATACACACTCAATAAAAAGGAGGTTCCATTAGCATGCATTTGTTTGTTGATAGTTGGATTCTGCTTTTTGATTAGGAGTGCTTCATGTATTTTCGCCTCATATGCACTATTACACTTATGCATTATGCTAAACCGGTATAATTGAAATTTAGGGTTTTTATCTAGGCAGCTGTTGCAATTTAAAATGTGGTTTTTGATTGCACTTTTGCTTGATTTGCAGTCATTGATGTGTTCCTTCGCTCTTGTTATCAAATGCCGTGCTGAATAACCTACATAATAACCTCTATGTGTAATAGTGCATATGAGGCGAAAATACATGAAGCACTCCTAATCAAAAAGCAGAATCCAACTATCAACAAACAAATGTATGCCAATGGAACCTCCTTTTTATTGAGTGTGTATTACATATTATTCTTTTTTTTTTAAAGATGTGCAGTGATTTTACCGTGATAGCCTAATAACTAATGATAGTTTATGAAGTCACCATTTTGCGTTTAATGTCATAATTGTATTTTCATCAATTGCCAATTTTGAATTGCCTGAATGTAAAAATGAGCTAAATGCAGTTGCTCGTTCAAATTATTACTGTAAGTTGAGAAAAAGACTTTTATCTGTGTTTCAGTTTATTTGAAAGTGATATTAGCTATTAATTTACCGTATTCTTAGTTTCCTGATGAGGGCGCTTTGTAGAACGCCGAAAACGTTCGATTAAATATGAAATTAGCCTAGCTTAAAATAAAAATAGCCTTACATGATCAATGGAGTGGTGTTTTTAATTTGTGTTGCAATATCTACTGATGTTCATAAAAACAAGCTCCCTAGTTTAAGCCGTTCAAGAAATTAACTTTTGTGGGTTCATTTGCAAAGGTTCTGAAGAAATGGCAAACTACTGTATGTCAAAAAAGTTGTCTCTTAAACATCTACTGATAACAATAAAAACATGAGCCTTAGCTTAAGCCGTTTAAAAAACTGATATTTTGGGGTTTCCTTGGGGTTTACGGGGGAATGGTTTCCCCAAATTACGTTCTTGTCTGTTAAATATCTATTAATATCAAAATAAACTACAACCCTAGCATTTGCCGTTGAAAAAAGATATTTTTGGGTGTCCATTTGAGGGTTCTAGGTGGCTGGTACCACCAAAATATGCCAAAATATTTTCCAATTAAATTTTCACTGATTAAAAAAAAAAACTAGTGCCAAAGCCTAACTGTTCAAAAAAGAGATTTTTGGGAGTCCATTTGGAAGGCCTCCGGGGGGTGGTACACCCAAACTATGTCAAAATATTTGTCCATTAAATATCTTCTGATATCAAAAAAACTGGAGGCTTAGATTAAGTCGTTCAAAAATGTGTTTTTTGTGGGGCTCATTGGGGGATTTCTGGCGCGGCGCTACACTCAAACTATGTCAAGTGTTTGTACGTTTAATATTTTGTGACATCAAATAAACTATAACTCTAGCTTTAATCGTTCAAAAAACTGATTTTTTATGGTCTAATTGAGGGTCCCGGATGGTTGGTACCCCTAAACTATGTTAAAATATTGTTCGATTAAAGATTTACTAACACCAAAAAAAAAACAAAAAACAAGAGCCATAGCTTAACCGTACAAAAAATTGATTTTATGGGGTCAACTTGCGATGGTTTTTGGGGGGTGGTACCTCAAACTAGGTACAGATGTTTGTCTCTTCATTATCTCCTGATATCAAAAAAATAGCCCCCTATCTTGAGCTGTCAAAAAAAAAGATTTTTAAGGAGTCTACTTCGGGATTTGTGGGAGTTGGTAACCCAAACTATGTCAAAATATTGGACATTTAAATTTCTACTGATAGCAAAAAAAAACTACCGCACTAGCATAAGGAAATAAAAAAAAAAGATTTTCGGGGAGTCTTCACAGAGAATGAATCCTGATACCCTTTGATCATATCTTGTGTCAAAACGAAAAACATTAAAAGCAATTTTGTCCTAATCGAATAAAAAAAAAATACTAGATTCAATATAATCTTTGTTTGATAAAAGCAAAGGTGAACTAGATATTTGAACCCAGATTTAGTCAATCACTTAGTTTTCAAGCCTGGCGCCTTTAACCATTAGACCACGGCAGCACGCGCATGTAGGTGACTAAAATCACCTAATAAACTTTGCTATTACAAGTTTGGTTGCGTTCGTCCCAAATCACGTGATGTAGCACCTCCAAAATTTCAAGTGCACAACTTCATATATAGACTTATCATCTGGCCAAATTTTAAGTTTCTAGCTTTGTTAGTATCAGAATCACTTAATAAACTTCGCTATCACAAGTTTTGAACGCATGTTCCCAAAACCACCCGACGTACCACCTCCAAAATTGCAGGTGCACTACTTCATGTACAGACTTATCATCTGGCCAAATTTCAAGTCTCTAGCTTTGGTGGTTTTGAAGTTTTTGTTATCATAATGAAATTTGCTTAAATAAAGAAAGAAAGAAAGGAAGAAAAAAGTGTCGAAATAGCCATAATTTACTTTTGAGTGCTAAAACTGCATGGCCAGGCGCTTCTAAATTGGAAACGCTTATTCTACTCGTGCAATTAGTTTTTGAGCTAGAGCTGTTTAAACCTCCGATTGGCATTTTAGTTTTTGGCTCGGAAACGCGTATCACCTGACTGATTGCTCCCCAAAATTGCGTTAAGAATGATTCATATATGCCCCATCTAAGTTCTAAATTTCAAGTTTCTATCTTTAGCCGTTTCAAAGTTACAGCGTTTTCGACCTTTGGTTGCCGAATTTGTAATTTTGCACGGAAAAAATATAGGGACTTCCAATGCAAAGCGTCGCGGAAGTCCAAACAAAGAAAAAAAAATGTTGTAATTGTTATAATTTCTTTTTGGGAGCTGAAACTGCATGGCCAGACGCTTCTGAATTCGAAACTTTTATTTTCCTCGTGCGATTAGTTTTTGAGCTAGAGCTGTATAAACCTCCGATTGGCATTTCAGTTTTCTAGTCGGAAACCCGTATTACGTTACCAATTGCCCCCAAAAATTGCACTAAAAATAATTCATGTATGCCTCACCAAAAGTCTAAATTTCAAGCTTCTATCTTCAACCATTTCAAAGTTATAGCGTTTTCGACCTTTGGTTACCGAATTCATAATTTTGCCCGAAAAAAACACAGGGACTTCCGATGCCAAACAAGTAATAAAAACAATCAAACCTTCATTTGGATTTTCCATTTGAGCAGAAAATATCGCTTCACTTTGTGCAGCTGTAAAAAAATTCTGAAGTTATTAAAGACATTGTGCAGAGAAATTAACGATAAGTTATGGACACAGTATTTAAGGTTTTAATATTTCCATTTTAGTCTTGTCAGTTTGCATTACTTTGACTTTCTACACCCATAATTATACCAGCAATCTTAACTTTACTGACAAGCAATACGACAAACGTGGATTAAAAAAAAAATTGTCTTAAGGCTTTTAGCCGTGCTGCGGTTTTGATTGTGCTTTTAAACTTTTATACCCTGTAGTAGCTTATCATTGATTTCAAACTCAGTAGCATTAATGCAGGTAAAAACTGATAATTTTTGCAAAATAATTTGTTTCTTTTATGTTTTTACACCGTTTATTATTCAGTGTAAATGTCAAGGCACAAGCATGCAAGCAAGCATAACGAGAAACTACATAACATCATAAAATTTTAAAGCGTAAACGATTTAACAATTATTCAAGCTGCTCCAAATACAAAGTACAAACTTTTTTAAATAAAGTTTTTGGGCTAATGAAATAATTTTTTTTCGCTTAACACCCATACTTATGATTTTTAGTGAAGTTAACTTCATAAGCTTCTCTTCAGTAATAATCTCTGTCTCGTTGATGATAAGCATTGCTCCTGCTCAACACATTTCAACTCAGACAAAGATCGCTACTAAAGATTAATATATATTTTAAACCAGAAATATAAGTGACCACTATTGTATTACCAATGTTGGTTTTCACTTGCCTATGCCGAGTGCAACGTCATCAGCATATTGGTTGATGCAGTCCCGCGACGGTTCCATTAGAAAGGAGGTGTTCCTCAGGTAGACCTGCAGCCTGTCCGACCAGCAGTCTGCGGTATCTTGGTTTGAAGACGCACTAAATACATTAAATTACTTTTTAACTTTGTTGAAGTCTTTTTCTTACTTGAGCGTTAATAAACTAGCTAGAAGCACAGTATGTGTAAATTTTAGTGACATATTTTGTAATCTTTACAAAAGAATTGGGAGTATTTTCAGTAACTTCAGCTTCTAAGTTCAGTTATTAGGCCTTGTTACAGTGCGTTCTATCTTGTCGTCTTGTGATACCCATCGAAGAACTACATAAAATTTTTTCTGTAGATAGACTTTTTGTTACTCAACATGATTAGAATGTCTTCCGTTGCAAAGTGGTGCCTTTTTTAAGAAATCACGTTTTTAATTATACAAAGTTACAGCGGATGAATACAGACGCGCGGATGCACACCAGTGATTTTGTGTTGCCGTATTTTATTTTAAATTGAATTACCGGGCAATTTTGTCATTTTTTGTAAACAAAAATTAACAAAAAGCGCAATTTGATAGTCCTAAAGTAACAATTTTACCTAGGTTTAGTTGTTTTTGTTAAATTTGAAGCACAGTTAATTTATTCGTTAATTTACCAAATATGTTTGTCGACGATTGAAACATCAGGCTGAATCAGCTGATCTACTGAAAATGCCTGATTGTACCGGGATAAAACAAACATTGCCTGAAAAGCTACCAATACTAGGTGCTGGAAAAGTAGGCCTAATACATAGCTAAGGCCTGGTCTGTGAGTGGAGATTAGCTATAAAGTTCTACAGGGACCAACTAAATATGTCTTTTATATAAATATTACAGAAAATAGGCTAGTTATTAGATTCATATTGAAGAATTAGTCCCTCTCATTGACATATTGAAGAAGCTAGAAGCTAGCCCAGTAGCCAGGTAATGCGGAAGATACTGGTGTATAGTGCTGCCGATTGTGGTTACAGTTTAAACAGTATTCTGTAGCTACTACAGATAACCCATAGATCCACTTGAACAACTGGTAGCTTTTACTTTAAGTACCAGCATTGATCTACCTGTAGCTTGGCGCAGTTGCCTACCACACCATCATATTAGTGTTTGTGTGTGAGTACTAGTAACTTAAAACTTCTTCAGTAGAACTAGGTTCTAAGTTAATTACCAAGAGCAAAACACATTTGCTATCAAAGTCGAATTGTATTGGCGCCTAGCAAGTTCAGAGGAATCAATCAGATTGGTGATTGTCAGATCATGCCTTTCCATCACCATAACTAGACATGCAGACAGACCTAGAATGTGAATGACCTTGCACCAGAACAGTTTCTTACAAATTCATTAAAGTAGTAATTTTAGCTTTGAGTTTCCAGCTCACAGCTAAAACAACATTATAAAAATTATGCATAGGTAGTAGGCTATGCATCAGTAGATTCAGTACCTTATACTGGTATGCCACAATACTGTATAATACATTTTTGATATTTAGCGTTGTTAGATGGTTTTTGTGCTAGAGGTATGGAGTGCATCATTCACTATAATGATGTTAATGAAAGTGATGTTAAAAACTTAACTGACACATATTTTAATACCCTGAAGAAATGCGCACAGCAATGGCTCTCTTTCGAAGGTGTTGAAAAAGTTATAGCTCTTAAACATTAGCAACTGTGGGACAATTCTTCAATGACAGTTTTTTCAACAATCTCTCACAAGTATGGTTTTCACCCAAGATGCTACTGTCGGTTTACTAACAAAAGAAATATTGAAAAACAAATATCTGCTAGAACATGTTCCAAAAAGAAGCTTCCGGAAGATGATTGTGATAATGAAAAAGATGTTGTTCCATCAAAAGTTTTACAATCATCCAGTTCGCTAAAGATTCATGAAAAAAATAGGCCTGCACGTTTACTGCCTATGCTTTGCATTATTTGTGGAAAAAAAGAAAGTAACTTAAGCAAACCTCTACAAGTTAGAATGGGAAGAAAGAAAGATATTTTACGTCTTGCTCTTACAAAAGATGCAGGTTAGAGCTATTTTTTATTTAAAAATAGATAATTAAAAAAACAGGGCAAAATAAAGTTTATTCCTTCAAGTCGTTTGTGCGCTCCTAAATGTTTTCAAGACTTTTTTTAGGAATGCATTATACAATAGAGCAGGCAGAGTGACAGAATAACTTGCTCTTACTTCTTGGAATTCTTAGGACCCATATTAGTTTCATGTTTTAAAAAGTTGAGCAACATTCTATTTTCATAATGTTCACTGCAACACTGAAAACCAAACTAAAAGCTGACGATAATGATCAATTGTATTATAATCAGTGCTCTTGTGTATAATCAATTGCATTATAATCAGTGCTCCAATAATCAGTGCTCTTGTGTTCGAAGCGGGTTTTTTTGCACTGAACTTTGTTCATGTATGTCTTGTTCAAACGATAGTGAGACTGTATTTGAAGTTAAACTATTGAACGATGTTAGTGAGGATGATGATGATGATTAATTGGTGCGCTAATTGTAATAATAGTTTGCACTAAATTTTGGCTCTCCGCTTTGCCTCTGTAAGACGAAATCGTTAGCAAAAAAGCTAAGTTTTGAAATATAATAAGATGTTTATGGGCTATGAAGTCATCAAATGATGACGTCGAATGTTATGGTATTAAACAAAATTATTTGGAAAATTATTAGAAGTCACCGGACAAAACGAGCCTCTTAGTGCTTATAGCTCCTGATGGTGTAGGCCTACAATCAGTATATACAATCTTTGTATGATCTACAGTAACTTGCATCATATTAAAATTACCATAGTATATTTCATGTCAAAAATGGCTTTTCGTTATGATGTCATTAATCGATGGCGTCATTATTTGGAAGAGATATTCGATTAACAAAAAAATACAGTATTTCAAAATAATTACAAGTAGGCTTCTTTGTAGGCCTAAAATCATTACATAGAAAGTTAGAAACAATAGTAAGAAAAAATGGCGGTCAATCACCAGCCATGTTAGAATCGATCCGTATTGTTCTAGCAATTAGCGTCATTGCAGTTAATAATGACATCATTAGGTGACGTCATTCAAGTTGTTGGTTGAGTGTTCCATGGGGGCACAAACAGTTCCATATCAAGTGTTTGAAAAATTGAAAAGTTTTTGAGCTGTTTTTGACCCTCCGTGACGTCATCATTATTACGCTATCAATCGATGACGTCATTACTAATGACAGACGTTGTGAAAACCAAGTTGCATCGAAGATCAGCTTAGTTACGAACTTTATTTGGCATCCATAAACTAGTTAAAATATGAATCGTGTACAATACCAACTAAAGTGAATTTCTAATAAATTTTTACCATTACGAAATCAAACGCGGTTTGTCGTACGAAAACGTTTATGGATTTGCACCAGTTTTTACCAGATGTGTGTAATAACATAGTATCGCATTCAAAAATAGTTTGGTTCTTGTATGTTTACCAAAGCGGTAATTAGAAGAGTTAACACCTACCCCAACTATTAAAAAAATTATTAATTTTAAAGAATTTTTTGCTTCTGGGTAATGACGTCATCAAATCAATAACGTCTCAAATTAATGACGTCACGAACTTGAAGATAAGTTGTCCATTAATTGATGATTATTTTAAAAGTAATGTTAAGGATTTATACCGCCCATAGCAAAATATAGAGCCGAATAAGTAAGAATAATTTTTAGGGAGTATTTTTTTCTTTATGACGTCATAACTTCTAATCGGCACCGATTTGACACGGAAAGCACTGTATTTGACTTCAGTACTCTTTAATCTCCAAAATTGCCAAGTTTCGTCTAGTTCTTCAATGGGTATCACAAAATCTGTTTTCTAGACGACTTTTTGCATGGTGTAACAAGGCCTATATAACAAAAAGTTCGCATCGTATCGAACCGATATTAATGATTCATCAATGTGAAGTTAGATTTGATGACGTCATAAAGCATCAGTCGCCAGCTTGCCAGAGAGGGCAAAATTCGCTATTTTTTCCGTGACCCTAATCGCATGATCTGGGTTCAACTCGCACCTTGGTCACGCTGTTGTGTCCTTGAAGTAGACGCTTTGCAATGACAATGAAAAGCATGTGGATTGTCTAAAAGTTAGCGTCTGATGCTATCCTTTGACTGGGGATGAATATGCACTACAACAACAAGTCAGCTAAAAAGTAATTTTTGGTATAAAACCAGTACTTTAAATGCATCAAATGCTGTATTAGACGTTGCGTTTCTCCTTACCTGCAACTTGTGTCGGAGTTCCCTTCATACCAGAAAGTATCAAGGATTGTCGTATCGATCACGCTTCCCCAGTCCCATATGTTGCCCGCCTTTGCGAAATATAGCTCAGTGAAAAAGAAGCTAAAGCCTACTGTATACTTCATTAGTTAGTAGTTAGTGTTGTAAAAATTAGCTTGCTTTGTTGTGTTTTAAATGCAATTTTTACTCAGAAAACACAAGGTATCCAAAACTTGACATATTCAACATTCTGCTTGAAGAGTTGAGCATGCTAAGATGAGCATTTAATCATTTAAAAAAAAAATTTTGTTTCTTGAAACAAGTTCAAATAAATCGAAGCTTTTTTATTTTGCATGATTTGTTTTATTCAAATTTGCTTTGTTTCGCAAAGCAAGTGAAGCGACCAAAAGCCAATACACTGAAAAGCGTAAAACAGTTTTTCTTTCTTAACACTAATTAAGTACCGGTAATAGTTTCTTAAGTTGATGTTATAGTGCATTTTAATTTTAAAATTTACAACTATGACATAGAAAAATCAAGCAATGACGTAGCAAACTTGGTTTCCGGAAATACTCAAACGTAAGAAACTTCCACAATAAGTGAGTTTAACCTAATTTCAGCAATAAAATTATTTCTTTCAAAGGAAAATTTCTTCTTTTATTGAGTTTAATCCAAAAAAAAAGCAAGTTGTATGCTGAATGAGTAGATACAGTATTTGCAATCACTAATTGAAAACTCAACAAAAGTAAATTTAGAAGAAAACAAGCTGCGCAAAATTGAACTCAGAGTGTTTATTTTGCTGGAGAGGGGTTGCAAAGTTGCACTTTTAGCTTTTGGAATTACATTGTTGGTTAATTTTTTGATATTGTAACAAAAGCAACTTTTGAGACAATCGAAAATTTCAATAATCAAGTTAATGCAAATAAACTAACCCCGCTTCGCAAGCAGTTGGTGAAATACTGCCTCAACACTTCGGTGTTATCAGCATCGATATTGTTTGCTTGGCGTCTCTTTCTCCTTCGTTCTGCATCTTCAGGCGTATGACAACCTAAATTATTTGAAAAAATTGGTGTATAGGTTGAAAAATTTATCTAGAATTGATGGGATCAGCTACAAATTTGGGATCACAAACATTTATTTCGCCGAAAATACGTGGGAGGCAGTAATATTACTCAGTCGCAAGTATTAATTGAAGAAATTTGAACCAAATGATCGTGTAAATCAGCTATCAAATTTTCTATTTGAAGCTGCATTTACACGGGCGACTTTTTTGCAACGCGATTCGAAGATTTTTAATGCGTGAAAATCTCTCTCGCAGAGTGGTTACTCACACCAGTCGAGACTCGCTTGCCGCGATCACGTTTGGCAAAAATTGCCGCCTTGTAAGTAGCACCTGCGATTTGCGATGCCGATTATATTTTGCGCGACTCGATACAAGAATCGTGCTCGCTCGCGATCACTTACACGAGGTCGATTTCAACGTCTCGAGAGTCTCTGGGCAAAATCGCGCTCGTGTAAACAGCAAATCGTATGCAATTTACTAGTCGCCCAGGCATACCGCAATGCACAAATGCTTTGCGGGTCGTTGACTGCAATTATCCTAAATTTACTTTATGAAATATTGTGTTTATAGTACGAAATAGTCTGCAGTGCTTTTACCGTGATTAATAGTGATTTCGACACTAAATTTACTTCGTATTAGAAACGCAGAAGCAATAATTTTCCTGTTGATGCTGACTCTGGTCTACTGTAGATACGGCAGTCATGAGCTGATAACTGTAAAGCCAATCAAGCAGGACTTTAACCCTTTATAAAATGTATAATAAATTAACCACGGGTAGCAGTACCTTGATTGTATTCTGCTTTTATAATACCGTAAGTACACTTTTTTTTATAAGAACCACTAACTTTCGAGTTGAGGCTGGCTGTTCTTAATTTTTTGCCAATGTTGAGTCTTAGTTGCTCTTAATTGGTTCTTAAATTTTGAGATCATTGGCGTCAACTACGGTGACCATGTTTGTTAATTCCTAATAATCTTGGCTTGTAAACACCTTTTTAGCTGCTTTGGCAGCATCGTAAAATTGCAGAAAGTGAAAAAGCTAGAATTAATTTTCGTTTAAACGAGAGCTAAAATGTTTTCTTGTTACCTGCTTAGTGAGCAATAGCACTCTTTAGTCCCAAAATTGTTGCAGTCTTGCTTGCAAATGCCAGAAAACTACTCAAGCTGTATTGTTTTGAATCAGTACAGAATTAGGTACTTTTTTTGATTTGGAATTCATTCTTCTTCGGTTGTTCCTAATATTATTTTATCTCGTTGAGACTGGTGTTGTTCATAGTTTGCTATTAAATTTTGAGCAAAAATGAGCCTCGTGTTCTTACAAAATTTTTTATATATAAAAAAGTGTGATCAATTTTGTCATTGCTAAGATTCTGGCTAAGCAAAAACAAAAGTTAAAAATCTGAAAACTCTGGAATAGCTAAGAAAATGAATTCAAAATAATGGCATTTGGGCAATATATTTTGGAAATGAAGGTGCTTGTTGCAGAAGTCGTCTGTAACACTGTTGACACTCCAGCAAAACTCTGGACCTTTCACCGTGTCTGTCTGGGCAAACTACAATTGAAATTCTCCAACTTAAACTGTATCGTTCAGACAAAATAAATAATATGGAACAGTAGGGCATGGCAAAAATTAACTGAAATTTAACCTGAAAATAATGAACTAAAAGAGTGCCGCACGAGCGGCCTTCAAAATAAAATACATCCATTCCTAGAGCGGGGCATCACAAAAAGGTCAATCGGTGCTATAACTGTGCTAGCAGTGTAGGCTCACGCTCTATGCTCAGTGGTTTGGCCCAGCACCTTGTATACACGTACCATCTACTAGTTAACATCTATTAGTATACACGTACCTACTGCACCGCGTATAGTAATTAAACACTAATTTCATGGAAATGTTGTTTGTAATTAAATCATGTTTTCAATTTCGAGTGGTTTTATGGCGCTTTTTCATTTGAGTAGCGCCAGAAGTGAGTTTTGACCTGAAGTCATTGAAGTATTTTTGCATTGTTTATAATATTTCATCCTCTGCATTATACTTACTGTAATTGCCTAGCGTTTAGCAAATGCATGCGCTGCTTGTTTTATTATTGTGGAACAAAATTACATGAAAACAGATATCATATATATGCTAGATGGATTTTTTGAATGTTGGTGTAATTAAAAAAGAGCCAGTACTTCCGTAGCGACGGAAGGCACCTGGTATAACTGCAGAAAAACTTAAAAAGTAAAGTTACAAAAAATAAAATAAAATTTAAGAATAAGCATTTTGTATAATATGACAGCACAGACCTACCGGTGCCATAAAATACAAAATATTTGTGCACTATTAAGAAAATAACTAATATAAATTTGTCAGTCACACACACTTGGAGAAAAGGTAATTTCAAAACTGTTTTTTGAATTAACTGCAAAAAATATCAATGAATTTTAATATTTTATATTACCAAATATTATGTATAACCAAACAAGAAACATAGTTAGAAATAGGTTGAGGTAAAGAAAAACCAAGACCATAACGGTAAGTGACAGATTTTTGTAATAAATTATGAATATTACATATATCGCTTGACTTTGCTCCATTCAAGCCAACTCAGAATGATACAGAGTAAGTACGCTTTTTGGAGTAATTTTAAGCTTTACGTATCTTTACGTAATTTCAAGTTTTACGTATCACACTGTTATTTGCACGAGTAGCACGCCGCCCTAGCTGCTTCATCTTTCACCTTGCATTTTCATTGCAAGTTTTAACGAAATTAGCTGCTTAATAGTATTCAGTGCATTTCGTTTTACGCTTGCGTTGGCTTCATACAATTTTTTTTCAAAATTCCGAAGCGTGATTGTTTCGAATGCAAAAGCTGACAAGCGGCCCATTGAAGTGCCTTTGCAGCAGTTGGCTTTTGCAAATTCAAAACCAGCAAGCCGCGCTTTGAAACTATATCGCACCGTGTAAGTAAAGCAGTGCAATAGCGACTCTTCCGCCGACTCGATTTTGTGAGAATCAATGGCACGCAGTCTCAACGTGTAAGTGACTTCTGCGAGTTGCAATCGTACGCGAGCGTCGCGTCAAAATCTCTACCTTGTGAGTGACTGCTGCGATTTTAGTTATTTGGGGGCGTGTCTGGCGATATCGCGCTGACTAAATCTCACGTGTTTCTAGCGCCGTGTAACTGACCTACGCGATTTGAAAAAGAAAAAAAGCAAAATGCGATTCTCGCAGCTAAAAGTCGCCCGTGTAAATGCAGCTTGACGCACATCTGTGTCATGATCTTAAATATGATTTAATTATGATGCCTTTGTTTACAGGCCAGTGTTTCTAATGCTTAACCGTTTGCGTGTTTTCAAATCAAATCTTTCATTACCCTCGCTGTATTACGTCGGAGTCTGCAACAAGTTTGCGGAGCCCATTTCGGCGTTATTGCACTTGCAGGCAGCACAGTTCCTGTCGAAGAAATGTTGCAGTGGTGGAGAGCGGTTGGCAACAATGTGTCCAATTTGACCGGGCTGAGATTTCAACCTCAGACTTTCCACTCTAGAGACGAACACGTTACTGCTGGACTAATGGCTAGCCGATACAATTTCTTGTATAGGAGTAATTTAGACGAATAAAAAATTAATTATTGCAGCTAGAAAGCAGCCCAGCTATTACTTTAATTTTATTCGTTTGGGTATGCACTGTTCACGAACAAGGCAGCATTCGACTACATGATACACCAACACAAATCAACGTTTTCGAAGTTTTTTGAATTTCAAGTTGAGTTACTACACCAATAGACAACATTTCGGAAATCAGCTACGATTAAAACCAGCCAGTCGGGCATGCGATAACGTGATCGTCTTTGGAACGGGAGATCTGAGGTTCAAATCTGGGACCAGTAAAATCGTATTCAGTTTCACTACATCTTACCACCGCTCAAGCGACATTTCTTTAAAAGTACCTGTGTTGCCTGGGCGCAATGATGAGGAAAATAGACCTAGCAAAGTAAGTTATATAGCCATAGTACAGTGTAATGTAATATAGCCAGTGCAATAAAACATTTGATAAGATTTCGAGCTATTAATAAATTTAGCGCTTCTATTATTTTAGTATAAAGAAGTTTAAATTTATGTTGAACAGCAATCTCAAAAATCAATCTTACTTTAAAGAAGGCAGGAAAGATAAAAAAAGATTAATTGCTATTTTCAAACTCCTCATCTCTTGTCTTTTCTGCCAAGAATGATCAGAAATACTGTAATTGCGGAAGGTAAGTACAGCATGTATTTATGTGACGCAAAAAAACAAAATTATCGTCTTTTACCATACCGGGAATGATTTCATTGCGCATTATATTCCGGTGTATCAATAACGTCTCGGAATGAATTAACTTAAACTTTCGCTTGTGCTTCTGTGTTTCTTAATTTTTTTCCATTTTCCAACGTTTTGATTTTGTACAAAATGTCAGAACCTTTCACCATTACCTCACAAAACACTATGTGATGTCCGTAAACCATCAAGCAAAAAGGCAGAACTCAAGATGCGCATTGCCCGGATTTATTGTTGGTGTTCGGAGTCAATATTAAAATAAATTAAAATTCGTGCGAGGCCAGAAAAGGAAGATCGAATGTATGAAAGAAATGTCCGTAAAGCCGCATTTACACGGGCGACTTTTTTGCAACGCGATTCGAAGATTTTTAATGCGTGAAAATCTCTCTCGCAGAGTGGTTACTCACACGAGGCGAGACTCGCTCACCGCGATCGCGTTTGGCAAGAATCGCCGCCGTGTAAGTAACACCTGCGATTTGCGATGCCGATTATATTTCGCGCGACTCGATGCAAGAATCGTTCTCGCTCGCGATCACTTACACGAGGTCGATTTCAACGTCTCGAGAGTCTCTGGGCAAAATCGCGCTCGTGTAAACAGCAAATCGTATGCAATTTACTAGTCGCCCAGGCATACCGCAATGCACAAATGCTTTGCGGGTCGTTGACTGCAATTATCCTAAATTTACTTTATGAAATATTGTGTTTATAGTACGAAATAGTCTGCAGTGCTTTTACCGTAATTAATTGTGATTTCGACACTAAATTTACTTCATATTAGAAACGCAGAAGCAATAATTTTCCTGTTGATGCTGACTCTGGTCTACTGTAGATACGGCAGTCATGAGCTGATAACTGTAAAGCCAATCAAGCAGGACTTTAACCCTTTATAAAATGTATAATAAATTAACCACAGGTAACAGTACCTTAATTGTATTCTGCTTTTGTAATACCTTATGCACGCTTTTTTATAAGAATCGGTAAACTTTGAGTTAAGGCTGGCTGTTTTTATCGTTTTGCCAATGTTAAGCCTCAGTTGCTCGTAATTGGTTCTTAAAGTTTGAGATCATTGATGTCAATTATGGCGACCATGTTTGTTAATTCCCAGTGCTATATCTGCTTGTAAACGCCTTTTTGGCTGCTTTTGCAGCATCGTGAAATTGTGGAAAGCGAAAAAGCGAGCACTAATTTCTGTTTGAACGAGAGCCAAAAAGTGTTTTTGTTACCTGCGCTGTGCGCAACAGCACTCACTCTATAGTCTCAACTTTGTTGCAATTTTGCTCGCTAATACAAAAAAAAAAAACACTCAAGCTTTATTGTTTTTAATCAGAACAGAATTTAGTTTGTTTTTTGATTTGGAATTTCTTTCAGTTGTTCTTCCTAATTTGTTATTAAATTTTGAGCAAAATTGAGCCTCGTGTTTTTACAAAATTTTTTGTGTATAAAAAAATGTAATCAATTTTGTCATTGCTAATATTCTGACATAGCAAAAACACACGAGTAAGTTAAAAATCTGAAAACCCTACAATAGCTAAGACAATGAATTCTCAATAATGGCGTTTGGACAATATATTTTGGAAATGGAGGTGCTTGTTACAGAAGCCCTCCGTAATACTGTTGACTGCAGGTGCTCCAGCGAAACTCTGGAGCCTTCACACTGCACGTCTGGGCAAACGACAATTGAAATTCTCCAACTTAAACTGTATTGTTCAGACAAAACAAATAATATGGAACAGCACAGCATGGCAAAAAACAACTGAAATTTAACCTGAGATTAATGAACTAATACAGTGCCGTACGAGCTGTCTTCAAAATAAAATACTTCCGTTTGCCAATTGCTCGAATGAAACGGAATGCCAGAACAGAGGTAACTCGGCCAAAAAGCGCGTAATTTTTAAAACGTTTGCAGCCAATGGTTGAAGGAAATAAGGTGGCGTGCGCAAACTGAGCAAACTGAAAATAAGAAGCGGCCGAATTCCGAAACTAGAGCGGGGTAACACAAAAAAAGGTCAATCGGTGCTGTGACAGAGCTAGCAGTGTAGGCTCACACCCTATGCTCACTCGTTGGGTCCACCATCTTGTAGACAAGTACCATCCACTGGTTTTTGTCGGCTAAAATAGTGTTAGCGTTTGCTTTCTTTTCTGACCCGAGATTGCCTGTAGCCTATCGGCATCTCTTGGGGTTAAAATAACCACATTTAAAGGGAGAAACATAACATCTACTGCACCGCATATTGTAATTAAAGAATAATTTTATGAAAGTGCTATTTCTAAACAAATCATGTTCTCAATTCCGAGTGGTTTTATGGCGCTTTTTCACTTGAATTACGCCAGGAATGAGTTTTGACCTAAAGTCACTAACGTATTTTTGCACTGTTCATAATAATTCATCCTCCGCACTATACTTACTGTAATTGCCTTGCGTTTAGCAAAATAATGCATGCGCGGCTTATTTATTATTGTGGGTATTGATGCTTTGTAACAGCTGTGGTTTAGTAGCTCCATAACAAATTCACATGAAAACACGTATTATACAAATGCTATATGGATTTTTTGAATGTTGGTTTAAATTAAAAAGGAGCCAGTGCTTCAGCAGCGACAAAAGGCGCCTGATATCAGTAGTTATGTATATGGCGTGTTCGGTGCACAGAGGTCACGTGACTGCACTGTAACCGTCCTTGTGTCTCAAATTAAGAGAGGTCACGTGACTGCACTGTCTCAATAAAAATCATTCAGTGCAAAGCAGGTCACCTGACTCTTAAAAAATGCACTGGAAACAAAATGACTTAAAATGCACTGAAACCGTCCTTGTGTTTCAAATTTTTTTTTAAATTGTGGTTCTCAGTCCACCCCTCCCGATGTTAGTAGGAGATATTAAACTCGCAATTGAGCGCTTGTCACATGTAACCAACTTGTGCTCATAATTACGCTTCAGTCGCGTTTAATTCTTTTCAATGATTAGTTTGATTTTGTCATTTTCTATAGGTTTCACTTTAATTGTAAAGCCATTGCTATCAAATATTTTCACTTTGGGTTTACCGTACGCCTTTTGTATTCTTTCAATGTCTTCTTTTGATAGAACATCACTTGATACTTTTGACCACTCGTGTTTATAAGTAGGATACATGATAGAATCTGTACTTTGTGAATGGGTTAAACCTAAACAATGACCTATTTCATAAACAGCTACTACAAATAAGTTGTGTTTGGGAGGTGTTTCTTGGTCTGTCCAATCTTCATCAGCATCGAAATGTAAATCACCCCCAATTCCTGAACCTGGATAAAATCCATGAGCTAAAACACCGCCTTTACCTTTAAAAGGGAATCCATCGCCATGTTCCTTGGCACAAAAACTAATTTTTATGTCACATGGCTCATTTGGCTGTACTTTCTTAAATTTAAGTGCTGTAGGTTTATCCCAAACTTTGAAAGCAGAATCAATTTGTTTGTGTATCGATTCTTCTGTAAGTTTTGGTGTTAAGTTCGTGATACAGTAAGTTAAAACACGTTTATTCCACTTTTGTTTTATATCTTCTATATTTTCTGGAACTGATAAGTTTGAAGGTTGAAATCCACAAAACATCTTTTATTTATATGTAGATTTAAGTTGCTCTAATTCTTCAATCGGAATCCAGCTATTAAAATCATTGCTGTATCCAGACCACTTAACTAATGCCGATTTCTTTTTATTATCTTTGCGAACAACTTTTTCTATTCTGAATTTAGTTTGATTCGTTTTCAAAAGTTCTTGTTCATAGAAAGTTCCAGAAATTAAATCACCACGAAGATCAGTGATTTCGTAAGTGTGTGGATTGGTATTTAAAACTTTAGAAATTAAAAACAGTTCCTCTGTCCAGTTTGGAGTAAAACCCTTGTCAAAAAGTTTTCGTTTGTATTTTGAAAATCTAACTGTGTCACCAACTTTAAATTTTGCTTTTGTTTTTATTGGTTTAATTTTAGCGTACAAATTATAGTAAACAATTCCTTGATTTTCTTTTTCGCTTGCTTGAACAGGCGTCATTTTCACGGATGAATGATAGCTGTTGTTGTACTCATCAACTATCTCAGGTAGCATGTCTAAGTACTCAGTTGAACTTTGTTTTGTAAATTGCTTCCACATTTTATTTTTGATAGTGCGATTCCAGCGTTCAACAACAGAACTTTTTTCTTCATTTTCAGTTGAATATAATTTAATGTTGTGTTGGTCCAACAGGCTTTTTGTATTTTTGTTGTAAAATTCTTTTCCCTTATCAGTCCATAAGAATTCTGGGATTCTTTTTTCTTTGAAGATTTTCTTGAAAGCATTAGCAACAGTTTTACCCGTTTTGTCTTTCAAAGGGACTATCCATCCGAATTTAGAAAATACGTCAATCACCATCAGTAAATATCGGTAACCTTTATTCCATTTGCTAAACTTTTGCATTTCTACTAAATCAGCCGCCCATATTTCATCAATTGATTTGCTTATAACTCGGCGTCGCAGAAACTTTTTCTTTACTGGTTTGTGTAGTTCATCAGCTAGTTCTGTTTGCCACGACGCCTTTTCCCGTTTTTTGCACCTAACCCCAACTTATATTTAGTTCCAATTGCTGCTTGTACTAACTTTTTATCAAATGATTCCCGGATACCTTTCGTTTTTGTTTGCGATAAACTGTCTAACATATCTTTATCACATTTTAGTTTACCTTTTTTATTGTCATTATCTCGGTAACAAATATCATGTTTTATTGCAATAGCATCTATTTGATTGTAAGGTTCTTGGCCTGGTAAAGGTTGGTCGTTCGAATCAAGTTGTTTATCCAAAGGATTATATGGCCCAGTGTACTTGTGACTTGGAAGAGTGAACCCACCTTTTGGTTTTGGTAATTTTCCTATCGCAGCATGAAGGTCTAACAAGCCTCCTTTTTTGTTGGTTTTAATGAAACTATGCTTTGTAATACCACAACTAGCACAAATGCAACGTAACATCAGGCGACCATTTCCTTTTGCTTTTATAATTTCATCAGAACCTGGAACACATTTAGTTTTTTTCTTTTCTCTAACACAATAAGTTTCCATCTTTAATATATGATACATAAAACTTCATAAACATTTCATTAAAAGGTGTAGGTTTTTCATGAAAATCTAGCAATAGTTCGTTTGCTGTTCTCCCCTTATTTCGCTCTGTTATATAATACACACAGTAGTAACCACAAAGAATTGAGTTAATATTTTGAATTTGTGCATCATTGTAAATAATGTTTTTGTTTGTAGTCTTCATATATTTAACAACTTCATTTGGGGGTACAAGTCCAAAGCTGTCGAAGTATTCTACTTTATCTGATTTTTCTTCGTTGTAAACACAAACCCAATGAGTTTCACTAACCGCAAAATAATCTTGCAAGTTTACGACAGCTGATTCATTTTTATTCATTGCTTTTGGTAACATAACTTTGCTAAATGTTCCTCGATAATTGTCACACTTAATCATGATTTTATCAATGTCTAAGTTTGTTAATGGTTTCATTTATTTACTGCTTTATTAGTTGCTCCTTGGATGGCCCCGGAAGCAGCTGCTAATCCTAAAGTTGGCAAAACTTTTTTAGCTAAAAACGGTAACACTAGTTTTCCTAAATTAAGTAAGCTACTTAAGAAACCACCTTGTTTTTGCAATTGCGTTTTACTAAAGTTTATTTGAATACCGTGTCCAGACGCTTTTGCTTTGTTAATTCTATTTATCTGTCGACTCGTCAGTTGCAAACTAACGTTGCCTTTAGTCTGTAAACGTGCATTTGTTAGTCTAACACTTACACTAGTTTTGCTTTTATATGCATTTGCAATTTTTTTCTTTTGATTTTGTGTCAAGTTCAATGAGTAATCGTGGTACATTTTATATTAGACTTTATAAAATCAAACCCAAGATCGGAACATTTTTGAAAGGAGAATTTTTTCCTAGTATTAAACCTTTTCCGAGAATCTGAGGTTCGTCAAAGCGATAAGACCTACCTTGTCTTTTTGTTCTAGGCAACATAAGCCCTTTACCCTTTGATCCAGGTAACACAAGTCCTTTTCCTCCTAACAAACTGGGCAGCAAGCTACCTGCTAAACCTGCTAAAAGAGTTCCAATAAAACCACCCTGTTTTGAAATTTGTAGTTTTGATAGCTTCAAAGTAACACCTGAACCTTTTGCTTTAGCATCATTTATTTTGTTAACTTGCGTCTTTGTTAAACCAAGAAAGTCTGATCCTTGTAACTGGTGGTTAATAAATGTGAGTGTAAGCCCAGTTTTGTTTTGAAAAGCTTGTTTTATTTTTTCTTTTTGAAATTGGGATAAATTTAATCCGATTTTAACATACATTTTTATTTATACTCAGATAATTATATTCATTCGACCTGAAAGTCCTTCTAACTGAAGGTATCTATCAGAAAGTACGACTGCATAAACATAGAAAGCTTGGTCAGCGTTATTTGCAATATTTCTAAAGTTACCACCAAGACTAAACCTTATTTCAATATCTGCCGAGCTGTTTTTAAGTCGTTCATTGTGTTTACTAACATCAAAATGATGAATTGGATACAAACTAGCCCAGTCTTCAGCTGATAATTGACAGCCCGTGTCGGCGTCTTGGTATTTATTTACAGCCTCTAGAAAACTCATGTATAAGCGCGAATAATTTCTATTTTGTGGAGTAAAATTACATTCAAATTCTCGTTCAGGATATTGAATGCTGTTTATTCTGCAACTAATACGTCTTAAGTTTGCATTGTCAAAAATCATGTTATTTAGCTGCTGGTTGTTATCTCGTTCACTCGATTGAAACGCAACAAACACATGCCTGGGAAGCTCTGTTCCCGGCTGGGTTGTTATTCTCCAAGTCATGCTTGTTTCTGTTGACTGAAACATTGTTCGATACACTCTCATTTGTTCAAAGTAGAGCTGTTTTATATGTCCTTTTACTAACATAGCATCTATTTCCGATTCAACTCTTAAACTTGGTTTCACTTTAGGCATCCACAAAGAGATATGACTTATGTTAAACTTACCAGCAGCAACACCATTTGCACGTAAAATATAGTTATTAGATGTTTCTCTATCCACGACTATACTGTGTTTAACACCCCTAAAAACCTTATCGATATCACGACAAAATCCAAATATTTGGGAAAGAGGAAGCATTAAAGTAATTTGCTTATTTCCCGTAGTAATGTTCTGTCTTGCGGTGAAACCAATATTTGCTTGTAGATTGTTGTTGTATATTTCTACGATTGCTCTAAGACCATCACGTACAGCATTTGCATTCGCATCATCAGCTACACCACCAAAATTTTGTTTAAGAGATGGGGAACCATTTCCAGTGTCTTTAAACCACAGCATGTTAGAGGCGGTTGATCTTGAATAATCATCACTAAAGCTAACTAAATTGAGTATTGTTGATGCTTGAGGTAGATAAAGGTTTATGTTTTCTATAGTTTGGTTATTTAATTGATATTGCGCAGTTTGAAATAAAGACCAACCGTTATTTACCAATGAAATTACGTCATTGTTATTGTAATTAGCATTCGCATTAGTTTGAAGTTTTCCTCTGATTTCTAGGTATGCTTTATGCGGTAGAAGAAAAACATCTTCATCTTTTGTTTCAATAATGTGCTGACCATCTTTGTTCATATTATTTGAGTCTCTCGGAAGGTATTCGACATATTCAAACTCAGTAATTGAATTGTCCACTAAGTTTGTTTCTTTAATTTGCAAATATGGATTCGTTAGTTCTGTCATTTTATAATTAAGACATATAATTTTTAAATCCTGATCCAGCAATTAAATTACTTAAGATAGCTCTCGATCTGTCGTTGAGATTTTCTAATTCTCTGTCATTGATAATTTGCTTGTTTATTGGTATATTTTCTAAGACTGGTTTTAATGTCTTTTTTGTGGGTTCTAAGGCTTTTTTCAGTAAAGGTGCAGCGAGTTTTTTAATCTCAGTCTTCACTCCAGTAGGAATTCTGTTAAGAATCTTAGAACCAGTGCTGATTACGTTCCTTACCTTGTCGTAAACATTTTTAAGCAAACTTCCACCTATGATTTTCTTTTTATGAAATCTAGTTTCTCTTTGTGATAACATTTATAGTTAAACTACATAATCTCTCTCAGGTGAACATAGTAAGTCACTCGTTCATTATTCATATTTACAAAATTGTTATCTTGATCTTTTATAGAGAATTGGATACTATCAATTTGACTTAAATTTTTGATTGGAACGTAAATGTTTTGCTTAGGTTCAACTTGAATCAAATATCCCGGTGGTACGTTTGGACTAAGAGTATAAAGTAAGTCACTAGACGCTCCGTTTATGTAACTTCCATCAATTAAGCTGCAATGAATCTGAAGCAGGGGCGTATTCTCCATGCATGCAAGGCATGCATTGCATGCCTAGTCATTTAGCCAAAAAAGAAAATAATAATTTGAACAAGTACATGTAAAAATTTAAAACAAAATCAAACTAAGTTGCCACGGTTACAGGAATTCACTTTCAAGTCGAAGTAGCTATAAATAGTCTTACTTAATTCATTGATTTCAGTTTTAGCCTGTTTTCAGCATATTGCTAAATTACAAAAAATAATGGCAACACGCATGCAATTTTCAAATTGCATTCAACGGCTCAAAAGATGACTGTGTTTCGATACGATTACGAACAAATTAAATAGGTTTGAAAGCTTTGATTGGCGCATTGTTTTCTGCAAAAGTTCTTTTATCCGTCTAGTTTCTTGTTTTCGTAAAATATAGTCTCTATTTTGATTTTAGATTTGTTACAGTAAATTAGCTTAAGACATGCCACAAACAATGCGCCAAAGCATGCAATTTTAAATATTGCATGCGTGTTGCCATTTATTTTATGTGATTTAGCAATATGAAAAAAGCGAATAACTGAGTGGCAAAACCAAGCCGTGATAGCCAGTTGGTATTGGCTTTAAGTAATGTAAGTCAGAGTGAGTACTGTTCGCACTATTTAGGCTAAATGTTGAGCTATAAAAGTGAAAGCAAGATGTGAAATCAATTTAAACAAAGAGTTACCGGTAGTTGGTTCAGTTAGTATTTAGTTAGCCTAAGCTAAAGCTAGTCGTAGAATTTGCACTTGGTTTGCAAAAAAGTTTTTAGGACTATCAATAAATTACCGTTTAGTAGTTTCGCTACTTTGCTTGTGCTTTACTGGTTCTTAAATAAACTAAACAAGGCCAGGCCTAATCATATATACATTGGACTAGCCTTGAGCCCACTAGCCTGCTTAATATTGTATAGCAACAGCATCGCTGGCTGTTGCCAGCAGGCTACGATATACCGGTATTGTAATGACATGAGGAAGAGGCTTTGAAAGTAGTCTATGTATTTGCTATTCAGCAAGTTGGCTTAGCTTAGTTCTGCAATTAATGTTTTTGCTTCAATGTTATTAAGCCTTCTTTACTGTTAATGTTAGCCTAGTATGGTACCGGTAACCGGCTACTGGCACATATGTAACTGCTAGACCTGTCACTGTCTGTAGTAACACAAGGAAGACTTGTACTGGGACAGTAGATGTACAGTACACACCAATGTGTACTGAAGAGCAGGGCCACCGAAAGGGGGGGGGGCAGGCAGGTATAATGACCCCGGGGCTCATGGACTTTGGGGGGCCCATGAGGCTGCCCATGGCTGGAAAGGGGCCCATCAAATGACATATAGAAATGAGCATGGGAGACCTTCTTTTTGGAGATCACCTGATTTTGAATGAAAAAACCGTTAGAATTTCTGTGAAGAACTTTTTTTTTTGAAATCGCATCATAATTTGGACAAAACTGCGGCATTGTTTCCGTCTGTTTTGGAGTTCACAAAACCTGAATTCTGTCATATTTCAGCTGGCCCCGGGCCTACGTTCGGCTCTCGGCGCCCCTGCTGGAGAGAGGAGGCCTAGTTGCAATACCAGACATTTATTATTGTTAAGTTGTTTTTTATTTTACTGCCTGATAATCAATGACGTCATCATAACTGCATGCCTTATCTGAAATGTCACGCTACGCCACTGATCTGAAGGCTGTTGATATTTGTAATATTTACAGGATTTTGACTATTATGAATTCCATTTACACCCAAAAATGCCGAACCAAATCCTAAAACGTCACCTATTGAATTTGGAATTCGAAAATCAACTATGTAATCATTTTTAAGTTCAATTCTTGATTTTAATGTATTAAAATTTGGTGTTATAGTTATATTATTTTTGTCATCACGTCTCTGTTCCATCAAGTACTTGATTTCATTATTGAGATCTTCAATATTATAGCTCCCTGGAGGAATCGATAATAGTCGTGCAGCTACTCCATCTGGTGAATAAAAAAATTTATTATTGCTGCTCGTTATGTTATGCCAAGAGTACCATATTTGAGCATTGATTAAGGACATCTCGTAACTTTTTTTAATGTCTAGTTGCAACGGTGGATTAAAGCTAGTTATAAAATCTTCTGATTTTCCTTGTCCTTTCCTAGAGTCAAAGAATAGTGGTATTGATGTCATTTTAATATATTGTCAAATAATTTTTGGTGGTCGCAGTGTGAAATGCATTTGTTTAATTTTAGTTTTTTCAAAATGTTTGCAATTTCTTGATCCAAACGTTTGTTATTATTGCCGGCTTGTTTGGCTGCTACTAGTAAATTAAGTCTTTCACAAAGTTTGTTGGGATCTTTAAGCCCTTTTCCAAAGGTAAGTTCCATTCCCCCTAATAATTTATTTAATTTTTCTCTGTACTTTTTAAAAGTTTTTATTTGCTCATCAATCACTTCTGTATCAGCATCACGTCTTCTTCGTAAACCACCTAATCTTTGATTGATTAATCTAGCTCTGTCTTTCAATGCGTTTATGTAATCTGGCCCGCGTTTTACAAGCTCAACAATATCAGTCTCAAAATTGTTTTGTGTAAGCAATTCTTTTTCTTCGTTATCGAAAGCACTCTCAAAGTGCACAGTATAAATTGATCGAGGTTTATCTTCAATGGCAAGCTGTTGCTGTATGTGTTGAATTAGTTGGTCTTGCCTTTTATCAGTTTTTTTCTGAGTTTCTTCAAACGTTTTAGTAATGGGACGAAATACTTCAGAGGCAGACTTTTGCAGTTGTTGTTTGGCTATAATTTCTTTTTGCAGCTTTTGTTTCAAACGCTTTCGGTTATTAATATAATCCTTTACAAGTTTATTTCTGTTTTTCAACTCTTCTTCATTTACAAATGGCATGTTTACTATATAGCATATAAAGCTTAAGCCCAAAAATGGTCAAAGCATTTTCTGTAACGAAGGGGTAGGTGTTTGGCTGTTTTGTCCAGCACCATAAAATTGTAAGGATCTTTGGTTGCTTCACGGTAAATCGACTCCATTTCTTCTTTTGTTATACCTTTAGCATGATCGTCAGTAATGTGTCTGATATCTTTGTTGTCTAAGTTCCCGAAAAAAACAAAACAGTTAGTGTTTCTTCTTATGTACTTCGGAGTGTTGAAGTATGACTGGGTGAGGTAAATACAGTTGCAATTTCTGTTTCTAGATAAAGAAAAGTATTCCATCAGTTTTTTCATATTGTCTAGCTTAATGTCGTCAAAAACTATTACTTTCTGTTGAGGGTCAAGCTCTTCTACTGGAGGCAAGTCTTCAGGGCTTAGCACTTCAATACCTTGCTCTTTTAAAAATCGATACTTATCTTGCTCAGGATTAACAGTATAAACACAACAAAGGTCGTAATTCATCCACTTGAGAACCATGTTTAAAAGCAAATTTGTTTTTCCTGATCCTGTCGATCCTACTATCATGTAATGGCAATCTGGTAGAAGATAATGATGTTTGATTTGCTTGTTGTCCCCACTTAAATATTTATCAAAGTTTATTATATTCATTTATAATAAAGAAGGACAAAATGAATATTTCAAAATTTGGAACAAGTGGAAGTCAATCTTCAAGTACTGTTAAGGTTGTAGGTATTGAACACAAAGTTTCCAAGTCAGGAGATATAATGTATGGTGATTTAAACTTAAACAACCACAAAATTACAAACTTAGCCAATCCTGTAACAGAATCAGATAGTGTAAATAAAGGATTCTTGGATAATGCAATTAGCAACATTGTCCACTTTGCCGAAAGCTCTGAGTTTGGTTCGAGGTTGGCTACTTTAGGTATAAACAACGATGATCAATATGTTGTATCGCCCTCTCAAATTCAAATTCAGAGGTCTCAAATATATGGTGTGGAAGTACTTGGTCGTTTACCAAACAGGGTCTTTCGTATAGAAAATATTCCACCTAACAACGCATCAATTGAATTAGGTGAATCATTGATTCTAAAAGGACTTGTTGAACCCATTCTACCTTCTGATGCGGCAACTAAACAATTTGTTGAAAATTTAGTTACAAATGTGAGAGATAATATTAACTTACAAGGATTACACACTATCATAAATTTACGAGATCCCACAGCACCGGGTGAAGCAGCAAACAAAAATTATGTTGACCAAATAACGCAACACATTCAAACCGAAGACGATAATGTAACCATTTCACGAAACTTAGATATGAAAAATCATACCATTTTCAACGTAGGTAGACCTTCCGAACCTACCAGTGCAATAAATAAACGTTATTTTAAACGAAATATATATCGTCCAAAATTTCAAATATTTTTGGGTGCTTCTTCGAGGCCAATTCCATCAAGTGCTATTCATTCAGTTCGTACTAATACAGATCACAATTTACATTTCGTGAGTGCACCTCTTGTCGCTGGGAACGATTTTCTGTCTTTGCAATCCGATAGTATTCATTTGAGAGATGAGGTAACCAGCAGTTACATCGAAATAAGCGTAAGCGGACTTGTGACAGTTACCAGTTATGACGATGAAGACAAATTACATATTGATATAATTCGTGTTAGTCAAGGAGAAACAGATAAAATATGTAAAACAACAGTAACACCCCCATTCGATTGTTTTAATTTAAACTGCATGGTTTTTCCAAATCCTTCTCGAGATGTGTTTCGCATACAATACAACTATGTTTCTTCAAATTCTTCGGTATCAATGAATATGAGCAGCGTTGTAATTAAAGTTAAACAGCTTGAAGTGGGTGATCAACCAGAAGCGTAATTGTATATCGTAAAATAAACAATGGACTTTAACCACATTAGTAGAAAATTGACTCAAGAACAAGTGAATGAATTGACAAAACTGTATCACACTTATCACAAACAGTATTGGTGTTATAAGAAAATGTTTAAAAAATTTAAAAGAATGGACTTAGCTCTAAAGCTGTCATCTGTTATTTTTACTACAACTGGGGCCGTGGTTGGTTCTGTTACATTAAATCCGATTTTCTTGGCGTCTGTTAGTGGTACAGGCGTTCTTTTACAGACAATAACGACGCAGAAAAATTTTTCCAAAAAAACTGAGTCTTGTAGATATGCTTATCAATCGTATCAGAAATTACTCAACAAGTTAAAATTGTTTTTAAGATCTGGTGATATTGACGAGTTTTTCGAAAGAGAACTTGCTATGGTTGATGACCAAGTTGCTGATATATGTCCACCAATTTCTGAAAGCTATGAAAAATTACATGCTAAACGATTTGTTTCCACATGATTTCATATTTTTTACTTAATGCATCACTAATTTTGTATGAAGGTTGTTTGGGAATGTCTAAATTTTCTAAGATTTTGCTAATAAAAAATTCTAACTTAGGAAACCTTTTGCTAGTGATAATTTTTAATCTACTTTCCACAATTACCCAAACGTCCATGAATGCTCGTGTTTCATTAGGAGACAATCTAAGTTGCTCTATTTTACTTTTAACATAAGCAGTTCTACTGTAAACTGATTTACGTAAGACAACATTACGTGGATTATAATCAATCCAGTCGTTTACAAAATATGGGTGATGAACTACACCACAGTTAATACAAGTTCTATTTCCATTTATAATTTTTATGTCAAGATTTTCACAACAATTTTCATCCATCTTTTTTTATAATAGCATATATTTTTTTTAATTAATAATGACCATAGGCAAAACTATCAATTCCATTAAAAAGAATATATCGTTTATCATCAAAACACGAAAGAGACTTCTTGTTGATTTCAACAGAATAAATTTTGTGGTTTTCACTTCTAATTGATTTCATTTTATGAAACATTTGACAATTATTGAAGAGCGTGTTTTTGTAATCTTCGTGCTTTAACAGATTCCTCACTACATTTTTTTAAATCCCTTTTGCAGTTTTGCAACCTCTTTCATCATTTGTGACGTAGCTGTACATTTTAGATCTAAGTCCTACAAATTCTACTATTGGCACACCTGCGGTTTCATCTTTCATCTTTCCAATTACTTTCTTGTTTTTTAGATCATAAAAGTCTGAGGTTTCTTTGTAACCACTGAAGTCGAATTTGTCTTTGTCAGCCCAAAAATCTTTGTATACGTCTTCTGTTTTTATATCATATGTTACTGAATCTGTATCTGTAAATAAGAGTTTTGCATTCTTGCCATATTTCTCTCTAATGTAATTATAATGAAAATCATACATCAACGTTTTTGAAATATCGAGAATACACATTCCCACATAAGCGGGGCGGTTTAGGGTTAAAGATTCTTTGATTTTATGAACTGCAACAAGATTTTTATTAAATATTTTGCTGCTAACGTAGGTTGGTTTTGCACAATGCTTTAATAGTTTTTCTGGTTCGTTGATCAGAGTAACATTGACACGTTTACGAAGATTTTCAATTGTTTTTCCAAACACTGAGTTGTTCATAAGTTTAAAAAAATCTTTCTCAAAGTCAGACTTGGCGGTTTTTCGCTTTTCTGTATTGAAATCAATATACTTTTTTAACCAAGGTGATTCGTTAAATTCTAATACCCGATGTACTTTTGTAACTTTTAAGCCTAATTCAATATACTGCTTTAAGTTTTTGTAATAAAGAACATAACTCTTTTTTGGTTTTAAATTAGGTATTAATTTTTTAACTCCTTCAACTTTTATATTAAACTGAGTTTGTAATTGTTTACAGTAGTCTGAAAGGAGGTGATGTTTAATTTCCATTTTTTCTGGAGCTAGTGGATAGTCATTATGACTATCATGAAGGTGTTCAGGATAGTCCAGGTCAACTTCTAGTATTAGTCCTTTTTCTTTAGGTAAATTTGCTAAATCAATTTCTTTTTCTGATAGCCATTTAAAACCACCCGTTGGTAAATTTTGGCTCATTGCCCATCCATATAAATTGTTTGCATCAAGATATGTAATATAATTTGATGGCTGCTTTGAATCGTAATTATTCATGTATTTGTTGTTAGCTTTAGCATATCTTTTAGAAATGTATGAAACTCCCCCTCTCACACCTTTTTCAATGAAAAGAAATTTGTCAATATCTGTCATTAATTCCAGTTTTATTTCAGTCATTTTAAGCATTGCATCCCATGATAAACCGGGAGAAGTAAAATAATGGCAAGGGTCTAATTCGTAATATTGAAGACAAGTCTTTCGAAATTTCTCAAATACATCTGCTAACAGCAAAACATCTGATTTAAGGTACAAGTCGTGGTATTGTCCCATGGATTCTAACATGAAAGTAGTCCACACATTCTGCGCATGCTTGTAATCCTCATCGCTTATATCTTCATCGGTTAAAAGACTATAGAATTCCTTTTTTGATGGGAGGTTTCTGTCGTCAAACTTATCAAAGCTGTTCATATAATCGTAGGGATAAACTCCTTTTCTTTTCATTAGTTCTAGTTTTTCATCCTGAAATTCTTGTGATGTGTGTTTTAGGTCAGAAAGTGGAACGTTCTTAACCAAAGTTTCTAATGAGCTACTCATGAATTGGAAGCTATCGATAAATTTTAAATTTTTGCCTAAGAAAAAAGCCATGTATTTTTCTAGATTGTTTGGAATTACTTTAATACCCTTCTCAAACTTTCCTATTTCTTGCATAATAAAATGTGAATCATAACCCCTTAAATTATGAAAGATTACTGGTATCTTATGAGTAAGTCTGAAATTTCTATTACATTCATTATGTGCCGCCCCTCTGTATTTTCCTGTAACGTGACAATGATCTCTAACCCTTTTGTCTTCCTCAGAAAAGCCTTTTTTACAAATGTGACATTTTGTAGCTGCTTGAAAGTTTTCTTCATCTTTGTTCGTTAAATCCATAGGTTGATTGAAATGTTCATTTTTCGTTTTTTCACAATAGTCAACTTCTTCCAACATAGCTTCCAAAAATTTATAAACAGCGTTTTTACCTCTATACAGTTGAATTGGTCTACTGAATTTATTGTCATAGCAACAAACCACCTTGAAGGAATAGCCACAATCGATGTGTTTTTGGTATCTTTCTGTGTAGGACTTTTCATCATTTGGCTGACAGCTGTCAATCTTTTGAGTTATTGCTTCAAAATCAGCATATATAACAAAGGGAACTGGTAGCTGTTTATGAAAGTTATTAAACTTCACCGAGCTACCTTTTTTGGGCATTTGTATTGCTTGCTTTCCATTTATTATTATGCAGTTTGGTGTGTGTTTGTGTAGAATTTCCTCGCTGCTAAAACATTGAAGACAATATCTGCAGAAATGTTTTCTGTGTTGGTGCTTGCTTTGATTATACATAAATCTATTAAAGTCTTTTATCCAAACATAATGTTGCTTTTCGTCTTCCATTATCAATAACAAATCGAGAGTTGTTTCACACACCTTTTTAGACACAAATAAAGGAAAGCGTTGCTTGTTTTCATAACCAATAACATTAATGCTGATGTTATTTTGTTCTTCAATTTTTGGTATTTGCTTGATAGACACTGGAAACTTTATACCGTCATAATTTAGTGTGTCTACATATTTTTTGTAATGACTTATTCTTTCACGATTGCTTTTTACTTTCTCACTGTATACTTTAGCTAAATGACACCACCTAAAGCATTCGTTGTCTTTGTTTTTGATGTTAATTAGTCCTTTCTTAGCATTTCTAAGTTCTTCCGGTAATGCACAATAACTTGATCCATGAAGAGGGGTATATTGAACTAAGTTAACGTAGTGCCCATCAACAGAAAATATAGACCATCCAGAACCTTCACTAAGCCAATTTCCAATTTTATTTATTATTTGATTGGATGCATTTTGTTGCATTTCACTCACATCATCTTTATTTAAGATGACAATTGCTCTGCTGTTAAAAAAAGCTGTCTTGGTTACTGCTTTGTCTTCTGTTTGTTTTTCAAATGTAATTTTAAGAGTAATTGTTACTTTTAATCCTTTCATTTTAACCAGGTCTAACCGTAATTTATCTTGCACTACCTTCTCTGTTTCATTCAATTGTTTCAATGGGCTAAAATCAACAATATCTACATCATAAGATTTAGTATAGTTTTTCAGAGCAGTTTTGAGTAACTGCACTTTAATTACCCGTTTAGGAAAAAGATTTAAAATTTTTTGAAATGCTGCTGAAGCACTTGCTTTAATAGTTGGTGGTACGTAAGCCATCAGCCAATCGGCAAAATCATTTATACGCTTTTGAACTTTACCAGCTGCATTAAGAGCTATTTTCTTTAAGGTTGGGGGAAAATTTCTAAAGGGTGACGGTTTTAAAGTAGAAACTCCAATATCTGGAACCGCCTGATCTAAAATATTTGATTGGTTCATTTTTATTATAAGAGAAATATAATCTTTAAGTAATTTTTATGCTTAAGAAAATTTTGTCTGTAGTTAAATAAAAATGAATGATAAATTAGTCATTGAAAATCGTGAGTTTTATTTTCATCCAACACACAAAGCATACGCTGGGAGCATTGATGGATGCGTTGTTCATGTTGTTGCTAGAGAACCAACATTTGGAAGCATAAATGAAAGAGGTTATTATGAAATCACTGTTGAAGATTACTGGGATAGAATCTTGCTTCATAATTTTATATGGGAATGTCATCATGGGTTATTAAAAAATGGTGAAAAAATAAAACACATTAACAAAATACGTTATGACAACAGATTAATGAATTTAAAGCTTAGAAGTTCAAATGAAATTATTGTAAAAATTTCGACAAACAAAAAGATAAGCTACGTTTAACTTGTTAATCAAGCATTTTCTTTGACTTCACTGGGATTCGAACCTGATCTTCTGTTTCTTTAACTTCACTGAGAATCGAACCTACTATTTTGGATTTTCTCCGACTTCACTGGGATTCGAACCTGGTCTTCTGTTTTTTGAGTGACGTAATTTCGCGGAACTGGTGGTTCCGCGGCATTCTAGAATGTTCTTCTCTTGAGTGACGTAATTTCGCGGAACTGGTGGTTCCGCGGCATTCGAGAATGTTCTTTCCTTGAGTGACGTAATTTCGCGGAACTGGTGGTTCCGCGGCATTCCAGAATGTTCTTTGACTTCACTGGGATTCGAACCTGTTCGTTACTGTAAAAGTTAAGCGACAGCTTTACCCACTCGACCATCGCGTCTTGATTGTTAAAATAGAAAAAACGCGTACTTAAACTAAATACGTGATTACGTCACAGACAAGCTTAATAAGCTGTTTGTATGAAAGAGAAAGGACATTTAGACGTTTACGTTGGTTGCAACAAGTTGATTAGAAGAGTGTGGAGCAGCTGCGATAAAATGATTAACAACTATTGGAATGAAAGTGAATTGCAAATCATCAGAGAGCATAAAAAGTATCATGAAGACATGTTAAATTACCTAGATGAGTTGGAGATAAATGGACCATTAAATATTGAACCAAACAAACCTTCAAGCAAGTTGCCGATTCCTTATAAAAAAAAGAGAGACTTGTTGGCGAAAAGTTGCATGAATATTTAGTTCAAAATCTTTCCACTGCAGATTTTCAACCAGGGCTTATTGAACCGGAAGAAAAGACGATCAATTCGTTGACTGAATATTTAACAAAATGTGTTCAACTTGAAAAGAACGTAAACAAGCAGTCTCTTTGCTTTCATGTTCGTTGCGGAAAAGCTTTGAACATTCTCCACGCATTATGGCGAGAAGAAAGAGCAAAAGGCTATATTTACAAAACATGGAAAGCATGGGTGGAAGAAAACATCAATATTGGTGATCGAAGTGTCAGAAAGAAGAGAGAAATTGCTGATTTGATCGGTAATTTACCACGATTTCAATTTCTGACTCTTTCATTTTCGGAAGTCTGTAACCTAAAAAGTGATATAAAAGCTATGTTGGATGCTTATCCTAACATTCGAGAATACTGGTCAAATACACCATAATTGTGATTATTAACTGATATCAAAAATATGTTATTTCGGGCTCATTGTTGTGTATTGTATGCTAATCAGCTGTGGTGTTGTTATATCCATGAGAGCTATAGACGTCTTCGAGTGTTTTACAATGATTCAAGTGGAGGCTAATGTTGATACTTTTGATGCCCTTGTTCGCAAACTTTTATTTCGTTTTATGAATCGTTGCCACAGGTCTACCAATGTGTTTGTTCACTCATTACCTCACTCTTGCAGATTTCGTTGTTCGAAATATGTTGCTCGCTTTATAGATTTGCTTAGTGTAAATGGTTTGGGAGAAGCTTACTGTTCTTCTCTGGCGCTTTAGAATTATTAATGCATGACTGTAAACTTTTTTTTGGGTGTGTGTTTCTTTTTTTTTTCGTTTTCTATGAGCGCTTTTGCGCTTGACACAAATAAATAAATAAATAAATAAATAAACAAAATAAAAGTGATTATTGAAATGAATAAAATGCTAATGCAGTGTTTGTTGACAGCCACACCTCCCAAACACAACTTATTTGTAGTAGCTATTCATGAAATAGGTCATTGTTTAGGTTTAACCCATTCACAAAGTACAGATTCTATCATGTATCCTACTTATAAACACGAGTGGTCAAAAGTATCAAGTGATGTTCTATCAAAAGAAGACATTGAAAGAATACAAAAGGCGTACGGTAAACCCAAAGTGAAAATATTTGATAGCAATGGCTTTACAATTAAAGTGAAACCTATAGAAAATGACAAAATCAAACTAATTATTGAAAAGAATTAAACGCGACTGAAGCGTAATTATGAGCACAAGTTGGTTACATGTGACAAGCGCTCAATTGCGAGTTTAATATCTCCTACTAACATCGGGAGGGGGGACTGAGAACCACGATTTAAAAAAAAATTTGAAACGCAAGGACGGTTTCAGTGCATTTTAAGTCATTTTGTTTCCAGTGCATTTTTGAGATTCAGGTGACCTGCTTTGCACTGAACGATTTTTATTGAGACAGTGCAGTCACGTGACCTCTCTTAATTTGAGACACAAGGACGGTTACAGTGCAGTCACGTGACCTCTGTGCACCGAACACGCCATATACATAACTACTGATATCACTTCAGAAGAACTCAAAAAATAAACTTAAAAACAAAATTTAACAATTGGTATTTCGTACAATATATATCAGCACAGATCTACTATAAAATACGAAATACTTGTGCACTATTAAGGAAACAAACAATATGAATTTGTAAGTCACACATGCTTGGAGAAAAGGTAATTTCAAAAGTGTTTTTAGAATTAATTGCACAGAAATGTTGATAAATTTTACTGTTTTATTTTACCAAAGTATTATGTATAACCAAACAAGAAACACAGTCAGAGATGGGTTGCAGGTTGCAGTGGTGAAAAACCAAGACCTAATGGGTAAATGACAGAATTTTATAATAGATCATGAGCAGTAATGCCCGCTTGACTTTGCCCCATCCAAGCTAACTCAGAATGATACAGAGAAAATAAGCTTTTTTGAGTAATTTCAAGCGTTTAGTGCTTCATCTTTCACCTTGCATTTTCATCGTAAGTTTTAATGACATTAGCTGCTTAATTGTATTCCCAGAATTTCGTTTTACGCTTGCGTTGGCTTCACGCATTTTCTTTTCAAAATTTCGAAGCGTGATTGTTTCAAACGCAAACGCTGGCAAGCGGCGCATTTGAAGTGCTTTTGAGGCAGCTGGCTTTTGTAAATTCAAAACCAGCAAGCAGCGCTTTGAAACTATCTCGCACCGTGTAAGTGAACCAGTACGATAGCGACTCTTCGGCCGACTCGATTTTGTGAGAATCACTGGCACGCAGTCTCAACGTGTAAGTGACTTTTGCGAGTTGCAATTGTATGCGAGCGTCGCGGTAAAATCTCTCCCGTGTGAGTGACTGCTGCGATTTGATTTTTTAGGGGGCGCGTCTGGCGATATCGCGCAGACAAAATCTCACGTGAATTTTGCGACGTGTAAGTGACCTACGCGATTTGAGAAAGAGAAAAGGCAAAATGTCGATTCTCGCCGCTAAAACTCGCCCGTGTAAATGCGGCTTAACGCAGAAAGATAATTTGTTTATAATGTTACTTTTTTTTGTATTTTTTGTTTTTGGCGTTGGCGTTGTTGGCCATTGACGTAATAATGTTTCGTAGCCATGCTGTTACATCAACTTTGACTGTACTAGACGAAACATCATTACCGTATAGTGATGCCATTACCTTTTTTTGAGAAATGACATCTGTTCAAATTACATTGTTGATGACGTCATTTATCCAATCTTTAGCCATAAAAAGATTTTGTGGGGTGGTTTTGGCCAAAACTTCATCTTATCTGATCAATGTCGATATTGCGTGGAATCGTGTGAAAATATCGGCTATATGAGCAAAATTAATTTAATTGCAGAAAACATTTTTTTTCAAATTTGAGTAACTACAGTAATCCATAAATGAAGAAACGTAAGATATCACCCAGCAACAAGAACATTAATTTGCTTAGTTTATACACTCAATAGTGATTCTTAACTTTTAATTTAAATTGCTTCTCTCTAAATAGTTTTTTTTTAATGCTCTGCAAATTACATCAAAATTATTACAGTTTTTCCCACTTTTTTAATATGGCCGGCTTTCGTGATCAGAAAGTAGTCTGTTAAACAAAAAAAATTCAACAAAAACTAAATCACTCACTGTTTACCTTCCAAATATTTGATGCAACAGATCATAAGAAGGAAGCTGTAGAAAATTGTTTTCATTTTCTAAAGTAATCAAATTATGACTTCAGAAGTAATCTGTTATTACATAGCATCTAATTTACTATTTATCTTGTTCCAGCCTCACTATCTTGAGCTTATGAAAAACGACAAATATTTTGCATGATTTTTATTGTTGATATTTGAGAAACTGAAATCGCTTATCAACCCTAAACTGAGACCAATATCGTAAGATTTTGCACGTCATAACAACGACACCATCGCCAACTGGCAATGTTTTGGTCAAATTTTGCCCGAAGCAACCGATGAGAAAATGTTTTTGCGAATTTGATAAAGTTAATTCTTGATATTTCAAAATAATCTACAGCATCTATTCAGACTATTTTTCAAATTTAAATTGAAAGTAAAACTTCGAATGCCATATTGCTTTAATTGATACACTATAGTTCAGTACCGCTTTAATAGCCGGTTACGATACTATAAGCGTAATGATGATCTATTTGTATAAAACACCCGTTCTGCTTTGATCTCAAAGGCGATAACGCACTACCTACAGTATTAAAAGCGATAAAATTTTGAAAACAAACCGCACTCACAGTGTTTTCACCTTTTAGACACGGTCTACATTGAGCGTAAAATCGGGAGCAAAAGAGCGTAAACTTAGTTTATTTTAACTAACACTCAGCTTTGTGTGGCGGTTAGGCGATATCCCGCACCTACCGAATTAAAATAAACCAAGAATATGCTCGCACAATCACAATTTTAAGCATACTGTAAACGGGCCTTACCAGCATTTGACCGATCTATCCCGAAAGGTAGCGAGTTATGTCGTGTCAAAAGGACCGTCCCGATGTGGTCAATCGGTTCGCTAGCATGACTAAGAGTTTACTGAAACCTGAGCACTTTTAACTCTGTTCATTCAATTAATCGTTTATTGGTAGTTGGCTAAGCTGAGAACACTAGAAATGCTGTTGCAGAAAGTTTGCTTTTGTGGTGGAAGTATTGTCTGCGTCGGGCATAAGCCGCATTTACACGGGCGACTTTTTTGCAACGCGATTTGAAGATTTTTTATGCGTGAAAATCTCTCTTGCAGAGTGGTTACTCACAGGAGGCAAGACTCGCTTGCCTCGATCGCGTTTGGCAAGAATCGCCGCCGTGTAAGTAACCTCTGCGATTTGCGATGCCGATTATATTTCGCGCGACTCGATGCAAGAATCGTTCTCGCCCGTGGTCACTTACGCGACGTCAATTTCAACGTCTCTAGAGTCCCATGGCAAAGTCGCGCTCGCGTAAACAGCAAATCGTATGCAATTTACGAGTCGCACAGGCTTAGCGCAACGCACAAATGCTTTGCGAGTCGCTGGCTGCAATTATCCTAAATTTACTTCATAAAGTATTGTGGTTATGGTGCAAAACAGTCTGTAGTGCTTTCTCCGTAATTAATTATGATTTCGATACTAAATTTACTTCATATTAGAAACGCAGAAGGAATAATTTTCTTGTGCATGCTGCACTGGTCAACAGCAGATATGGTAGTCATGAGCTGATAACTGTGAAGCCGATCAAGTAGGACTTTAACCCTTTATAGAATAAATGATAAATTAATCACAGGTGCCAGTACCTTTATTGTATTCTGCTTTTATAATACTGTAGGTGCACTTTTTTGATAAAAACCAGTAAATTTTTGAGTTGAGGCTGGCTGTTCTTAATTTTTTGCCAATGTTGAGCCTCAGTTGCTCTTAATTGGTTCTTAAAGTTTGAGATCATTAATGCCAATTATGGCGACCATGTTTGTTAATTCCTAATGATCTGTCTGCTTGTAAACGCCATTTTTTGCTGCTTTTGCAGCATCGTAAAATTGCGGCAAGTGAAAAAGCGAGCGTAAATTTTCGTTTGAACGAGAGCCAAAAAGTTTTCTTGTTATCTGCGCAGTGCGCAAAAGCACTTTACAGTATAGTCTCAAAATTGTTGCAATTTTGCTCGTAAGTTCCAGAAAACTACTCAACCATAATTGTTCTGAATCAGTACAGAATTTAGTTACTTTTTTGATTTGAAACTTCTTCTTTATCGGTTGTTCTTAATATTATTTTTTGTTGCTGAGACTGGTGTTGTTCCTAATTTTTTATTAAATTTTGAGGAAAAATGAGCCTCGTGTTCTTACAAAACTGTTTTTGTGTAAAAAAAGTGAAATGAATTTTGTCATTGCTAATATTCTGGCATACCAAGGTAAGAGTTAAAGATCTGGGAATCCTAGAATAGCGAAGACAATGAATTCACAATAATGGCATTTAAACAATATATTTTGGAAATGGAGGTGCTTGTTTACAGAAGCCCTCTGTAACACTGCTGACTGTAGGAGCTGCAGCGACACTCTGGAGCCTTCAACGTGTCTGTCTGGCCAAACCACAATTGAAATTCTCCAACTTTAACTGTAATGTTCAGACAAAATAAATAACATGGAACAGTACGGTGCGGCAAAACATAACAGAAATTTAATCAGAAAATAATGAACTAAAAGAGCGCCATACAAGTGGTCTTCAAAATAAAATGCGTCCGTTCACCACCAATGCTCGAATGAAAAGGAATGCCAGAATAAAAGGTAACTAGGCCAAACACAAAGGCGTGCTCCAAAAAGTGCGTAAATTTTAAAAAATTCGCAGCCAATGACTGCAGGAAATTAAGTGACGTGAGCAAGCTAAAGGGAAGAAGCAACCGAGTTCGAAACTAGACCGGGCAACACAAAAAAAGGTCAATCGGTACTGTAACAGTGCTAGTAGTGTAGGCTCACACCCTAACCTCACTCGTTGGGTCCAGCACCCTGTAGAAAAGTACCATCCACTGGTTTTTGTCGGCTAAAAACGTGTTAGCATTTGCTCTCTTTTCTGACTCGAGATTGCAAGAAGCCTACTGGTATCTTTTGCGGGTAAAAAAAAACACAGTTAAGTGGAGAAACACAACACCGAGCGCACCGCATTGTAATTAAATATTGATATCATGAAAATGCAGTTTTTCTAATCAAATCATGCTCTCAGTTTCAGTTGCAACATTTTAAAAGTTTGAGTAGTTTTGAGGCGCTTTTTCATTTGAATAACGCCAGGAGTGAGCTATGATCTGAAGTCACTTACGTATTTTTGCACTGTTCATAATATTTCATCCTCTGCACTACACAATTGCCTTATAGCGTTCAGCAAATGCATGCGCTGCTTATTTTATTATTGTGGATATTGTTGCTCTGTAACGGCTGTGGTTTAGTAGCACCATAACAAAACTACATGAAAACACAGATGATATAAATGCTATATGGATTTTTTGAATGTTGGTTTAATTCAAAAAGAGCCAGTACTTCTGTAGCGACAGAAGGCGCCTTAAAATTTAACAATTAGCATTTCGTATAACATTGCAGCACAGATCTACTATGAAATACAAAATGCTTACGCACTATCAGGAAATAAACGATTTAAATTTGTCAGTCATACACACTTGGAGAAAAGGTAATTTCAAAAGTGTTTTTAGAATTAACTGCACAAGAATGTTAATAAATTTTGTTATTTTATATTTCCAAATATTATGTACGACCAAACAAGAAACACAGTCAGAGATGGGTTGCGGTAAAGAAAAACCAAGACCAAAACGGCAAGTGACAGAATTTTATAATATATTATGATCATTAATGCCCGCTTGACTTTACTCCATCCAAGCCAACTCAGAATTGTACAAAGTAAGTAAGCTTTTTCGAGTAATTTCAGGCGTTTAGGTATTGCACATCCTGCACGAGCAGCACTCCGCCCTTGCTGCTTCATCTTTCACCTTCCATTTTCATTGCAAGTGTTAACGAAATTAGCTGCTTAATTGTATTCACTCTATTTCGTTTTACGCTTGCGTTGGCTTCATACACTTTCTTTTCAAAATTCCGAAGCGTGATTGTTTCGAATGCAAAAGCTGACAAACGGCACATTTGAAGTACCTTTGCGCCAGTTGGCTTTTGCAAATTCAAAACCAGCAAGCAGCACTTTGAAACTATCTCGCACCGTGTAAGTGAACCAGTGCGATAGCGACTCTTCGGCCGACTCGATTTTGCGAGAATCAATGGTACGCAGTCTCAACGTGTAAGTGACTTCTGCGAGTTGCAATCGTATGCGAGCATCGCGTTAAAATCTCTCCCGTGTGAGTGACTGCTGCAATTTCATTTTTTGGGGGCGTGTCTGGCGATATCGCGCAGACAAAATCTCACGTGAATCTTGCGACGTGTAAGTGACCTAAGCGATTTGATAAAGAAAAAAGCAAAATGTCAATTCTAGCAGCTAAAAGTCGCTCGTGTAAATGCAGCTTTAAAATCTTTTTTAGGATCTTGTTTACAGCGATCTTGACCTTGATCATTATCTTGTTCTTAACCTAGTAATGGTGGTAACGTAATATTTTTTACTCAACTTATCGCATTTTTTTTTTTGGTTTGTTTTTTTTACGCGTTATGAAATCTTTTATCCAAAACGTGCATTTTTTTAGTAATTCAAATATGAAGCCAAAGCGAAAACATTTACATAAAAATTTTCAAACTTTATAATTTAACAACATTTTTTTGATTGGTAGAATTTTGGCTTGAGCAGCAGAACCTGAAGCATGAATTTAACAAGGTGTGAATAAAAACTTGTTTTCGCTTTATTTTCGCTTGGTGGTGTAACTGATTCATACTCATCTCGTGATTTTGCTCCTGAAAGTTTTATATTTGACACCAATAAAATCGATAAAAACAAACAAACTAATTATTGAGTCAGGAAGTGACGATAACTCAGGGACAAAGAGTCAGGCAAGGAATCGAAACGTTTCTGACCCTCAGTTCGATTACCGATTGGGCAATCAGTCAATTGTGTGTGACATTAAAAAAAAATTAACGCTGATTTAATGTATCCGTAATTGTGGCTTCCCAACTTGATAAAGGCTTGCAACTAAAACTCAAATTGGGGGCTTTGCATTGGCTTGGTTAAACAGGCAATGAGTGTTTGGTCAAATCCATAAATAAACAAAAACAGCCTCAAAGGCGTCGCGGTTTCACACAATTGCTAGACGTTTCTCCACATGAACGGTGGCTCCGACATATCAGCACATATTTTGCTCGACGTTTGGCAACCGTTTACTCAACTAATCTTTAGTTAAATATAACCCTAAAATTTATTAATTTTTAATAAAAACAACGCTCATGGAATATGATAATTGGGTAAAAGAATGTGTTTCAAACTGCATCTCAACGTTCGTGTTTTTACATAAAAGACGGGATGAAATTTGTACGTAATTGACAAACATACATTCCAGAATTGTACGCTTGCTGCTTCTTCATCATGTTCGTTTCAGTCTCGAAAAACTTTAAGATTCAAAGAACTGCAAAACAAATGAAGGAAGTAACGGCAAGATACAAACTCTTCACATTGCTAGAATTAGCATCCTTACACTTTGTACAGCGAAACCGTTTATCTAGACAAGCAAAACAATTTCTTTGGAGCATTCAATATCTTTTCGTGGAGTTTTTTTAATTGCAAGTGATTTGTCTTAAACATGTTAACATACCCAGAAATTATGACACAACAATCAAATCAACATCCTACCATATGCAGGAAAGATTTATTACAAACAATGTACTGAGAAAATTAATAATAAGCTATAGACAGTATACAGAGCCTCATAGGCACAATCAAACCTTTGATTAACAGCCTAAGACATACTGTTTCGGAATCGACATTCGTCTTTTATTCCTTGTCAGTATAGCTAGGACTACAGGTATGAACATGAGCGTAGAAAGGCAAAGAATCGCAAATTAACCAGATTATGACACAATTAAAAAAAAAAAAATTGTGTCATGATCTGGTTAATTTGCGATTAACCTGGTTAATTTGCGATCTGGTTAATTTGCGATTAAATTAAAAAAAAAATTGTGTCTTGATCTGGTTAATTTGCGATTCTTTGCCTTTCTACGCTCATGTTCATACCTGTAGTCCTAGCTATACTGACGAGGAATAAAAGACGAATGTCAATTCCGAAACAGTATGTCTTAGGCTGTTAATCAAAGGTTTGATTGTGCCTAGAAAAGATTTAATTTTGACGTTTATGTCACAATAATACGTAGCTAGAGTATTTTAAATTTTAATCGTTTTCGTGCACTTTGGTTAGGATATTTATGCCATTTTTGTACACAATAAATACAATTGTGATTTTTCCATTGTTTTTTACATTTTGTTGATATGATAAGTAATGTCTTCGAAGAGATAAGATCTGTGTTGACTTTTTCCTATTTTTTGTTTTACGTAGGGCTTCGCCAAATACTGTAGTTTCCGCATACATTACATGTTATTGCTGTTGTTGCATATTTATGATTTTGTCCTCGTATTACGGGACAGCCGTGCGCCAAATGTGGTCTATTTAAAATTTGTACATTTATAAAATACTTCTGGTTGAAACACACCAGCATTAGTTAGCGAGCGAAGTAAACAAAGTTTTAATCCACTATTAAATCATGTTGAATTACTTTTCAATCACGTTTTTGATCGACACACAGTGCTTGGATCTGACGTAAACAAGAGCAACTTGAAAACTCGTAAAATATTTTAAGGTTTTCTTGTTTGTTCAATGATCTATAACTCACATGCATGAAGAAGGGAAATGGTATTTTCTAAATAATTCAAGAATACGGTTCACAAGATTTTCAACTGTAACTTTAAAAGCTTTCATACCGGTTTGACTTCAATTATTCTGCTTCTTCTTCTTCCATCCGTAGCAAAAAATTGATAAGTTCCATTTACATTAGTTACTGGATCACCGTTTTGGCACTTTGACCAGTTCGAGTGAGATGATTCTGATATTTCTCTGCACTTAAATTTCAAACCTGGGTACAACGAAGACAAAAGGAAAGAACTTTGGTTTATTCTGCAAAAACATGCGAAAGTCTGTTAAGATTTTACTGAAACAAAACGACCCTGAAATGCAAGTACAACCGTCCGCCGCAGAAAAGAAAACTTTTTGAATGTTTTTTGTGAATTTTGATATTTGTTCGATTGCTTCCGTAATTGCCTTTTAAATGGTGTTTCTTATCAATTTTGTTGTAAAAACTAATTTGTTTGATTTTACATTAAAAATAGACTATAGTACCAACATTTAAAACCTGCTAGGTTTTAATGGAACGGCTTCGTCATTTTTTTGTCTTTGTTTGTAGATTTGATTAAAGGCATCTTTATTAGTAGACTGAAAACTGACAGTTTTGCCTTTTTTATGCTTTGCTTGTTCCTAGAATTGTCCAATCAGCGTGAGTTGCCGATTCGTCCAATCAGGATTAGTCACTATCATTGGACATTTAGTCACGCTGATTGGACGATTATTGAAATTAGGATTAGTCACTATTATTGAAATTAGTCACGCTGATTGGACGAATCGAATCGCCGATTCGTCCAATCAGCGTGACTACTTTTTCACGTTTACTTGTTTTTCGAATATATCAAATTAAATCAGTCGAATATGGGTGACCGCTAAAAACCTTCACAACAAGAGCAACCAATTTTTCTTTAATGCTCTTCTCTTTTTCTCCGGGCGTCTCTATTTAGTCTACTAAATATAGAATCCAAGATTTGATTGAATTCAATATTCACTGCATTGATCAAAAGTTTCTATTCTACAGGCACTACTGTAAAACGCTAAACTGTGAAGCCTATTTGCTACGACTATCGAATTCTCCTCCTTATTGCTAGGTCCACAACCTCTTGTAAAGAAATGTCACAGCAGTAGCAAGGCATTAGCAACACAGATTCCGAATCCCCCAAATTAAAAGCTGAACCTCAGACCTTCGGTTATAAAGAAATCAAGCTTGCTCAACAATTAATCAAATTTTAAGATTTTCAAAAATAGGGCTTCATGTTTAAGCTAGACCGAAGGGAAAATCCATAGTAGTATAAAAAGTTAGAATAATTGTATTCAATTAAATTGGCGTTGGGTCCATCCTTTTTGGTCCAGGCGTTCCAGATATATGCAACTTCAAATGCTCAAATAGGGGCCTCTCTAATCATAATTTTTATTGGCGACCTTGACGTTTAATGCAATGGCTTAGTACACAGAAGCCTGTATTAACCTTTAAATAAATTAAAAGGCCTTTATGATTTAGCCCAAATGCGCTGTTGTCTTAGGATAGAACTAAGTGTGAGTCGCCAATGTTATCAAGGTCAGGGTTGCCAATAGAAATTATGATTGAATAGGCCTACGTCGTGTTTGAAGTAGAATATCTCTAGAAAGGCTAGGTCAAAAAGGGTGGAGTCAACTCCAATCTGATCAAATACAATGGCCAAAACTTTAAATAACCCTAATGATTTAATTATAGTAAAGTCTACTTGTACTCACTTAACTCCAGGTGGAGGAATTCGATAAGCAATATTCATTCTGCTTAATCTGGGAAGTTCTCTGTATCCAACTGTATTAGCGAAGTCTATCCACGATTTACGTTTCATCTCCTTGCGTTTGTATGCCTCAACCTCATCTTCCCATTCTGGCTGTGAAAAAATAAATAATTTGACGACCCATCTCCCACTATCGAATCATGAATGGAGTGGTGAATGTTGTGTTCAGAACTCAGCAGTTCAAAGTAAATGTTTAATATCTATGCGAAGTTTTAGCTGCAGTTTTGACGGTTATTGTAATGTGCCGAGTTTCAGTTTTTTAATATTTTTTTAACATCGTGTGATTAAAAAAATACTTTTGGGGTCCAATTATTGCAAGATTTACAATATGCTCAATGTTCTTAAGGAGTGGCACGTGCATGGAAAGGTCTAATCCGAGAATGTCCAAATTTTTAAAGGAGTGCTAAACTAAACTGCTGGTAACGATTGGTGGCACCATTTTGCTTGCCAGTTATCAGGTCAAAACTTCTTGCCATTGTGCAAATCAGCCCCAAAAACCGGTGTAGAGCTTAATTGTTTTCTGAAGGGTTTCAGAGCATTTTAGTCCAGAAAATGAAAGAGACCAACAAACAAAATCGATTTTCAACATGCTACCCTGTAATTGATCGTAACTGCAAGATAAATTTTGTTGAAAAAGGATAAAGGCGACGCGGGCAGAATAAATTAACACGCGGGTCGGATACTGGGCAGCCTGGTTTCTTCAAAGCTTGGTTCCTAGGCAGCCTGGTTTCTTTACTTTACCTTGTGCCACGCACGCTCAGCTAAAGCAATTAAACGCGGAAAGAGCTGGTGATGAAACATTTCCGTGTTTCGTAAAAATTCAGACCAAATATTTCCTTGAATACCAGATACTTGATCTAAAAACAACATATGTTATTTCAGAGCAATTAAAGTAAAAACTTTGCAAACAAAATATAGAGCATAACTTACAGTTCCAAAAATAATTCAGCAATATAATTAAAATATAACTGCGGCATGCATTTATTTAATTTAGTTGTGATGTTTTTGACGTTTGCTAGCCAGAATTTCAATGTTTAATCGTTAGCGTGCTTTCTGGCATATTGGATTCCGCGCTGGTAACCTTTATAAGCTTACCATTACATCTCAAAACATTGTTTTTAACAGATTAAATCTTACTAGGACATTTTCTGCTCTGTACTCAATGCAATACTTATATAGCCTTTTTCAAGGCTTCCAAAGTCACAAAACGAATCCGATGCCTTGAAAAAGTATTCAAAAACTTTCTACCATCAAAGCATGTGTAATCACCGAAGTATTGTTGAATATTATTTATATTAGGCAATAATGAGTAGATTTTTTCTGAATGTATAATTTTATTTTATTTTAATACATTGAATTTGACGTATAGTAAAATTATTTAAACGTCATAAATTCAAAAAATAAACTTTTTATCATCGTTTTGGCTACAACAGTGTGAAAGTAGTTTCAGACCTTATTTGCGTTTCATAATAGATGCCGACAGCCGTACAACAAAATGTTTGTGAACTTGAAATAAGCATTAATCGATAAGGGTTTAAAAATAAGCCGAAATGATTTTTCTTCAAATATGTTTGATTTTGTTGTGGATCTACTACTTCCAATCAAACTCAGTGCAAAAGCCATATTTTTTGCTCCAAATTTATTAATCCTATTTCGCATGAGGGGAAGGTGGGCAAAAATTCTCTTCTTTCATTTTGTGAAATATCCTTAAAAAAAATACGATATTTTTTCAAACCAATTTGATTTTTAGAAAAGCCTAGTCATAAATATCCCCTAAAAATGTGAAGTTGTTAACGTTAGAGAAAATTTGCAATTTTAAGTTTTTCCAAAATCACCTTGCAGAATTTGAGCACATTTTGGCCTTTTTTACATAAATGAACTTATAAGACGTTTTATTGACTTTAATCACTTTAATTAAGGCATTTTTGTGATTAAGTATCGGAATGCAAACTTATGCACATAATTTAAACTGCCCATGATATCATTTTGTCACAATATGGCCATGGCGTCATTGCAATGACTGACTAACTCAACCCAGCTTTTCTAAACGATTTTAGTGACCACAAACACGCATGCTAATTTGGCGTTCCCACGATTTTCCGTTTAGGTGTTGTGTTAGATAGGAGGAGCATTTTACTTCAATGCTAAACAAATCAAATCTTTCATAATACTCGCTGTATTACGCTGAAGCGTGTAACAGGTTGGCGAGGCCCATCTCCGCATTATTACGCCCGGGGGCAACACAGCTTCTTTCAAAGAAATGTTGCAGCCGTGGCTAGCCATTAACAACACTGTGTCCACTTTGACCGGCGTGAGATTTGAATCTCAGACCTCCCACTCCAGAGACAAACTCGTTAGCGCTCGACCAACTGGCCAGTACAATGTTTAACAATTTGCATAAATATTCTCATTGTTTATGACACGAGGAAAGTTGTTACACTGCTCCAGTAATAGAAAAAAAAGGGAGCAGAAAATTTAGCATGTATCGGTTCAGACTGGCCATGTCTGCAAGCAAATAAATAATATTCTTTTCACCAATACAATAACTTTCGAACATTTTATACCTAAAATATAGTCAGGTTCATCCTCCAGCAACTTTCTCAGTGAAAATGTAAACACAGTTGAGTCGTCAACACTTTGAGCTGCCCAAACCATCCCCCGTTCATCTGGGTCTGGTTCCGATGGGTGGTCGAAGTAAAAGTAGGTGGTGGTGGCTAAAACCATCTAAAAAATGATACAATTAAATCGTGCCTGGATGACACTTCAAAAAGCAAAAAAACAACTTTCAGTATGCTTTCTATATCCCATAAAGCGTTGAATTACTTTACAAGAACACTGTCTCATTGTCATTGTATTGTTGTGATTAAATTACATCTTTTTTCACATAGTTTCCCTGATCTGGAGACGGAAAGCATTATTTCGGTCTTTGAGGCAAGCTGCCACATGTTTATTTGTCTACCAACAACGGAGAAGGCTTCACAGAATTTTTTTTATTAATGAATAGTGTTTATCGTAAAAGTAAGCCAGTGAAAGTACGCGAATAGTGCTCATCCTTGTCGACTGGCTTGTTGAGAATCACAACTTCGGTGCAGTCACATTTGGGCGTAAGAAACCTCAACGATAAAACTTGCGCTGGTCTACAAAGCCCAAGTGGTTAAAATTTTTGGTTATGAGTTGTTTCTGCCACTTGTATGAATTAGATTATCTCCGCCAGCAGTTCTGAGAGTTACTGAAGATGACAGACTGTCTGAAACAGCATTGTAAAACTTTTGGAACGTCGTGCAGCTAAAAAGTTGTGAGCACACTTTTGGTGGTCATCGGTTTGAACAGTTTCTCACAAAATTTGGCAGCCGCGGCAAGCCTTTGACCACTTGTGTCCGCTTTGAACGGTCCGTTATTTGACATCTGAGCTCCAAGTCAATTCGTTGTTGAGTTTGCTACCGCTCCATTTTGAGCGATATTTATGCTTTTACCATTTGCGTCATAATTGCAGTAATGTTGCTTTACAGCCAATAAAAGGCAGTAATGTTTTTTTTTCCATTTCTTGTTCTAGATGAACGTCATCGCAATTTTCATACATGTGTTATGCTACTCGAGACCACTACAAAAATATTGAATAGAAAATAACACAAATAAAGCATTCAGAATTGTGAAAAAAATTACAACGACGAAACGTCAGACGTTAAGACATGCAGAACATATCAAAGGCAAAACAAACGATTTATATTTTTACGGTTGCTCCATTTATGCCACGGAAATATTATGTACAATGATAGCGTAAAACCTATTTTAAAAGTTAAAAGGTAGACTGTCAACTCTCTTACATGAGGCTTTGTAATGCATTAAAGATATCAAGATTAATTGTTATGAAGTCGGTTATAAGGTAGTCATGTGGAAATATTGATGAAAGTTTTCGTCAACATATCGCAAAACCTCATGGAAAAACTTGCAATACAGTGTGCGCCAATTTTACATATTTTATGTTTTAATTGAATCAATCTTAATGACATTAAAATAGGCTATCATTTTGGTACGTATTTACGGTAGGGTAATGCTATTTTTGGTTTTCGTTGAATGTTTTAATTAACAAGAAACATGTTCAAATTATCCATTACACACTATCTTTATACAAGAAGTTTTGCAATGGTGTGTGTTAATGAAAAATTTCATACCACTTCGTCATGATTTATTGCATCGCATAAGCTTGTATCACAAATTTTATTACGCAATAAATTATATCGATAACAACCGTGATGTATTTTATGACAAAACATTGTCAATTTTTCAAAATCGCTATCGCCAAGATTGACGTAAAACGGCTTACAAGTTAAAGCAGTAAGTTTTTATCCCCTATCAAAACATACGTTGAGATTTGCCAGCATTAGTTTTTTTTTATTTGATTGCACTCACACCCTATATGCTAGATCAGCGTCATTCACTGACGAAGGAAAGCTTCTTAATAGCTTTCTGATGCAGTGATATCAAACTCCAAACCTGTTTCTACAGTGAATTATTTGTGTTTTATCTTAATCGGAACACCTGTGGACAGGGGTGCCGAAACCCGGGGGGGATGGGGGATATATCCCCAATAATTTGACTGTATTCCCCCCAATAGTTTGAGTATGGTCTACATCTGCATCCCCCCAATAATTTGACTCTGGTGTGCATCTGAGCGTTGGTGTTCACTTGAATTCGGGGAAAAAAAGTGTTCCATTTTTGATGAAAACCTTTTTTTGGTCTTCATTTAATTTGCTCACCTGAACAAAATGGTGGTGGTGGTGGTTCATCCCCCCTAATGTTGAAAATAGGTCAAAATTGGGGTAAAATTGCAAATTATCCCCCCAATACTCAACCAAGATCGGCACTCCTGCCTGTGGACAAATGTCAACAAATAGAAACAACAGCACATTAACAACGATGCACGGCTTTTGAGATTTTAAATTACAATGAATGACTGTTACTATTGTTCTAACAAAATAATTATTGTTACAGCTAATAATTAGTTATTGTTTCAACAAAACTGCCAGCAACTGTAAAAAATTTGCAAGTGCATTGAGTGAAGTAATTTTTGCCTGAAGGATGTAAAGTTCTTTCAACAGTTCTTACATCTTAGACGTAGTAGCAGCCTATACGTACATTTCAAAATACCTAACTAGATATTAGCACTTGTCTGAATTTAGAACATTAAATTCCTAGCTCACTGATCGCGGTGGTAATTGAAGGAAACTTTTGGAAAACGCTATTAAATTTTGGTGAAGTCATTTTTTTCTTCGTGAAGTTCTTTTTATTTAACTAAATTAGACAGAAAAGACAACTAAAGCTTGAGGAAGACCTATTTTTTCCAAAGCTTGACGGAAGAAAGCAACGGAGACAAGGTACTAAACACAAATCTTGGGCCTGAGATTGTCGAAACCTACCCACTTCTTGGTGGGTAGGTTTTGACAATCTCCGGCCGAACCTACTTGAATTACCTAACCTACTTGAAATACATCCACTTTTTGGTCCAAGCCTACCCACTTCTTGGTGTCAGAGTCTAACCCACTTCCTTTTGATTGGAGTCTACCCACGCTTTTGTTTCGAAAAGCAGCACTGAATATAACTGTTCTATAAACAATTGCATGAGTAACATAGCTAGAATTTTCTCAAGATTTCGATTTGCTCAACCATACGTAAGCAATCGAAAATTGAGAGATGAAACAAAAATACTTGCCGAAAAGATCGGATTTATTGATACTACTTCTAACACCAGAAACCGTACAGTTCAGGGCATCAAACTGAGAAGATGATACAAATGTAGAAAGCATACTTGCCTTGTATACTTGGTTTTCCCGCAACGCAAAGAATACCAAAAAACACATTTTGCTTAGAATGCTGAACGATTTGTGGGTGCAATACATGTTTGTGTATTTTTGTGTTTGAAATACACCCTTCGTTTGTTGATATTTTGTTGTACTTCAGCTAAGAACTAAACAAGCACAAATTATACATTGAGTAGGAAGCATACCCCGGATTTTAGAAAGATTTTAATGCTTTATTAAATTCAAATTAACCTTACAATCAATGGATCGGGATCAATCGCGTATGTCCAGTTACGTAGCCAAGTGGGGGGGGGAGAGGCGGGGAGATGCAGCCTCCCCTTTGGCCTGCAAAAAAAATGAAGAAAAAGGAATATACTACGTTTTTATCGCTTCTGAGACTGACTTTTGCACTGGAATAGACTCAAAAATGATTTAACGCGTATTTTGAAACGTTTGCTTAGGGGGGAGGGGTAATTTGTCAAAAATATGACTCATAAATCAGAAAAAAAACTTCAAAAAATGGCCTAAAATTAGTGATTAAATTTGATTGCTTGTTAAAAAATGCTTAAGATGGGTTTCATCAAAAGATATATAAGCTCAGGTATAAGGGGAGAGGGGGCTATTCAGTATTAGTTAATTGCGAATCACTTCTCGCAAACTTCCTTCCATTAGACCCCCAATTATATCTTTTGGTGTAAAATATAGACGAAATACAATAGATTACTCCTTGAGCATTGTATTGAACTACCGGGATAGGATTTTATAATTTACCAGCTTGTAAATAGGAAACTGAAGTTCTAGCAATAACTACCTCCAAAATAGTCCATTTATGCAGCTAGCATAATCATGTTTTTGCATTGCTAATTTCTCGGCCTTAATTTAACAGCCAAGTTTTAATAGCATTAATTTCTATCAAAATAGGCCTAAAATTAAATTATTTTTACCCCCAAAAATACACGATTTTTGATCGACCCCCCATGCAGATTTTTGGCTACAAGCCTGCGAATGTCCATGGCAAGAAGAAAAATATATAAGAGTTGAAAACGCTGCTCATTAGCATTGAAAAGCACATAAAAACGGCATGTTGACAATTGTCAACATATGTTCCGATTAAGTTACCCAAAAGCGATGTTCTGATAAGGGTTAAGAGCAACAGCTTTTTGAAATAGCTTTTTTAAGATGAAAGCTTTGAGCCACAGCTTTTTTAAGATGAAAGCTTACTTGGTAATCAGCATATAAAATATTCCGTCTGTCATTGTCATGTTTGTCCCCCCAATCATAAACGACAACGTTAGCGTTGTTTTGAGATAGTGAAAATACAGGTGGCCGCACTTGTAAAACTGGAGTCTGACTGCAAAAGAATAATGTGATATAATCGTTACGTTAAGATTTTTTCAAGTGATTTTTGAATGTAATGCTATTTTAAGTAATTTTTTTTCGCACTTTATTGAATGCCCTGAACAAAAAACTATAAAGTTATTGCGAAACAATGCAGCGCTATTTAGCTCTATCGCTGGTGAACTTCTCGCTCAAAAGTTTGTTTCCAAGTTTAAGTGTTTTCTCGTAAGATTCATATTAAAAAAATACCGATTTGGAGAGACTTTTCAATAATGGCCAAATTGGTTACGCGAATCTCAAAAACTTTATTTAGTGCCAGATAAAGGTCATACCATTAAAATTTTATAAATCGTACTCATGCTATAATAGTCAATACAATACCTCTAAATTGAGCAGTTGATAGATTTTATTTATGTGGCCATAAGCTAAGTAAAAATTTGGGCCTCAATTTCTCCGATGCTACTATAACCAAAAAATTCTCACCAAATAATTATTTTATTTATTAGGGATCTTATCAGGAAATTAAAGCAATCAAGTTTTTTGGGGAAAAAAAGATAAACAAAAGGCTAGCCAGTTATCATACTACCATGGATATTGTCTTATCTACTGTACTTTTGCTGGTAGGACACTATTTATTCTTAGTATCTGTATCATTTGTATCTGTATTATTCTTGGTGCATTTTAAATCTCAAAATTGTCACTGACACGTTACTAAGATGATAAAAACAAAAAGTTTTAAAAGTTCGAATAATTATTACTTTTGATGCTCATTTGTTAGAGAATTAATTATTAAGCACTCAAGCTTTCAAACTTTAAACTTTTCTGGCTTGGTTCTTGGTTCAAAAAAGAAAACAGTTAATTTTTTTTCAAGAAACTCACATGGGTTGATACAGTGGTTAATGGATCTCTCAATGTTACCAATGCCCTTCCTTTTTAATTTGGCTGTAGCACTTACTGTTAGCAGCAAAAGCATTTTGAATACTGTAACATCAAGTTTCAGGTAGAGTTCTTAAAATGATTTACCGAATAACTGCATCTCCCCAAACTCCTACCCGAAGTCCGTGGTCGTTGACGCATATTTGAACAATTCTACTGAGGAAATGGTCTTGGAGATGTTGCTGTCTAGAACTAAAAAGTTTTCATTACATCGCAAATCATATTCTAATTCTTCTCTTAACGTTTTAAAATGTTTTATTTTTGCTAGATACTCTACCAGTACCATGAATTTAATAATTCTTTTCATGATAATGTAACCTCAAACTTTATTTACTTTTTTTTTACAAAACAGAACAAACCTAAAGATCCGCTTCAACAATGAAATGAAGTAATTTTGAAAACGTCAGTAACACAGTAAAACTAATGAATTCGATGACTGTGTCTTTGCCGCTCACTAATCTTGCATGATAATTATATTCTGCATTTGAAATATCAAGAAACTGTCCCTTTCAAGAAATCTTCCAAAAGCAGTATTTTACAAAACAACTTACTATAAGTAATGTTTGCCGCTTTACACACACCAAAAAGGAATGACTAAAGTATGACACGTAATGCTGAAAAAATGTGGTCTGAAAATGGAAAAGTGTATGCAACTCCTGAATTAGTAAACCTACTGGGTACAATCCCGATCAAGCAATGAATTGAAAATTGTTATTCACAGCAATGACTTTACTTACAATAATGACACTCGGATCAAGCAATGACTTTAAAATTGTTTCCCCCCTTGACTTTGTCACTAAAATGAACAATGTTCTTCATCTATCGAGCGTTGTGGACCGTGAGACAGATAGCAGCTTGACTTGAAAGCTGCAAAGTTTTTTCGTTTCTTCTTAAACGAAGCACATTTGCGAGTAAATTGAGATATAGTATCTTAACTTAAGGCATTTTTCCTCAATTTTAAAACTTATACAGATTTGAAAACAAACGTTTTGATAAACCCTTTCGACTGCTTGAATGTCCTGTCGCATTTAGGTGACTTCCACCAAGACATCTTCATCACCTCATCTCCCCCAATATGGATCATTTTTAAAGGTTGCACCGGATCATGAAGTTTTTTTAATTCCCTTACTATGTGGTTGAGAAATCTATAAAACAATCGTGTTTGTTCTAGCAATCAATTGAAAAAGCTTTTCGTTTAGTTTTTAAACCAGTACCTAATAGGCATCTCAAAAAAACTAAAAAAGAACCAGATAGATCTTGCCTCAATCTGGCCTTCCCAGAAGAGCACTTTTGAGTTTGGTTTTGTTTTTCCCAAACTAAACCACCAAAAACTGTTCGGTTTCAATAGGAAATAAGTTCGAATGTTAACGTAAAGGCTACATGTTTAAAGTTTGATGTTTTGACGGGCAAGTAGCATAGGTGGGCAAGTTAATGCAACACGTTAGCTTCGTTAACCACTAGTCCGTTAACAATCTTCACACCTCCGTTAACGTTAATCCGTTATTTTCAGCTTTAATTAACGGAAGTTAGTAAAATCCGTTAATTTGTTAACATTTTACGTGTAATTTACATTTCGTTTTATTCACTCGCTTCTATAACACGTATTGACGCTGTTGAGCTCATTGCAAGGAAATATTTATTGCTATGGTGGTGTTTTTGTGTTTTGGAAGATACATTTTAAAGTCTAATCTAATTTCAAGATAGAAATAAGTTCAAATGCACTAACGAAGCTGCGATCGGAAAATCTTTGGAAATTGCGAACAGCGATAATTAATAGACCTCTGAGGCTGCAGCTTATTATTTGTCACAAAAAGAGCTCTTTTCTTCGCTTTTTCTTCAATAAAACTCGTGCTAATACGCAACAAGTGCTATACCAGTGCAAACTGGTTTGTACCGGTACGATGAATGAATGGTGCGAGATATTAACGATAAAAACCTTAACGGAAATTAACAGAACTTAACGGAAGTTAGTTTAGTCCGTTAACATGAAAAAAATTTTTAACGGATTAAGAGTTCAAAAAAAGTTAGCTTCGTTATTAACGGATTAACGATTAACGGACTTGTGCCTACCTATGGCAAGTACAATATTCTGTCTACCAATGGAAGACGTACTTGTAGGTCGAATCCATACAAGGATTCATTGCGTTGTCATAGAAACTCTGAACTGACTTTACTCTTGATTTGTCATTTAAATCTCGGAGAAGAAACTCGGACGCTTTTTTTTTCTTTCCAGCTTTCATCAAGCGATGATACCTGAGCGTGAAAAATTGTGTCTCATACAGCTTATCTTTCTAGAAATTTTCCGCATAAGTTGGCAGAATAATTTGTTACTTAAACCACAGTACAATGCAAGAATAATAATTTCAAGTTTATTTGTTTCCCATTATGTTTATTTTAATTTTTACAGCGTATGATATTATTTCACTTGAGCAACTTGCACTTTTTATTCGTTGTGCTTTTATTTGTAATTTTGTTATTTAGTTGTTTTTGAAGTAAAGACTTATTATGGTGTAACATTTGTTTAATTATGCATAAAATGGTCAGCGTAAATTAAACAATGTAATTTTTTGGTAGAATGATGGTATACTACCCACTACTAACGCTTGATGATCTGCAATTTTACATGTTTACTGAATATAGATGATGAATGATGATATAATGTGCAATGCTTTCTACTGCTAATTAAATTGCTACAAGCCATTGAAAATTTTCAAAGTATCTAAAATCATTTTTAGTTAACGAGGTAATAATTCTACAAATAGATTGTAATTATGTAATTTTTGTTTGACGCAAAATTTTAGCAATCATTACCAACAATTTTTAAAGTTATTCGTTTGCGTGCTTTCGGCTTGTGGGTAGCCAGCGCGGAAGTCTGCCAGGATGGAAATCATATTCAACATAAAATGTGAGCAAAGCGTCCTCCTTGTAAGGACTTATACAGTGGTTATCACATAAGAAGTGTTAGTGAAATGTGCAAGTGGTTTTAACGCTGGTAATTTGAAGGACAAAAAGGACCTAAACGTCAATGAGTTAAAACTCTGGACCGTTATATTGTCAAAAACATCACAATTAATTTATTAATAATGGCATCATAAAAAAACCTCGCGTTTATCTCTGGTGGCGGGTCGAAAGAACGCGTTCCGCTTGCGTTTGACCGGTTCGGTTGAGCAAGCTATGGGTGACTGGCTGGGTTGCTTTATTAAGCGATGTTGTTGGAGTTGAGTCTTGCTTCTTGGTTTTTCGTTGCTTTATTTTATAACGTCATTGATTGGAGCAATGACTTCGACATACTCCCGCCTTTTGGTTTTTTTTTGTTGGAGTCGAAGTTTTGGGGTTGGTCGATGAAGGAGAAAGGGCTAGCCAATGTTGACTATGCTATCGTCAACGGTTCAATCACGTCGGGGTCACCTGTTGTGGTGGGTTAAACGAACGCGTTCCGATTGCGTTCGACCGGCTCGGTTGAACAACCGATGAGCGATTGGCTGGGTTGCTTTGTTAAGCAATGTTGCTGGAGTTGAGTCTTGCTAGTTGCTATTTCGTTGCTAGATTTTTGGACGTCAATAATTGGAACAGTGACTGCGACACTCTGGAGCCGGAGGTCTGAAGTTCAAGTCTCGAGTTTGTTAAATCGCACACGGTTTTGCCAACTTCTCACCACCGAGGCAGCGTTTCTTCAAAAACAGCTGAGTTGCCAGGACGCAATGAGGCAGAAATAGATCATGCAAACTCGTTAAACACGGGCGTAATACATCGAGAATAATGCAGCTTTGGTTTTGATTTTAAAAGCATGTTGCTGAGTGTACATAGCAAAAATTGAGTAGGCAAAAAATTGTCCTCTTTAGCTCAATTGGTCCTCTCACTGTATACCGGTGATGTTCAGCCTGAGCAGGTTTATAATATTCTAATCAGAGAGGAACTTTTTTGCATTGCTTGCTGTAAACAGCCGCTGCTCTGTCATCATTCTTTATAGGCTTTCTTTTTTGTAGCGGAAAGGTCAAAAAGCTGGCAAACAATTCAACATCAAATCTCTGAGCGCCAACATCAAACAATATTATTATTATACTATTAACATCATAAAAGAAGTATTTTCTAAAGTGATGTCACTACATTACCTGACTTCCATTGCTGTGATTGCAGCATGACAGTGTCCTGGAGCGTCGATTTCTGGGATCACCTCGATGTGCCTTAATGATGCTTCGTTCAGAATTCTTCGATACTGCTCTTTAGTGTAATATCCAGAACCTGAAATGCGAAATCTGTGAGATTGTGTTTGAATTTGGACTAGTGATATTTCAACTCGATTTCCATTTAAAACCGTGTAAATTGGCCTACGCTATGCTGACTTAACTCATGCACGGTGTATCTCCTGTAATGAAGTTTGTTTTGTGTCTTGTTTTGTTTCATAAAAGTAAGGGTATCTGGTTGCGCAAAGCAATGTGACAAAATGTTTCAACGGTGAAAGCAAAGTGACATGGCATTAAAAAAAGCAAATTTCGTCGACGCAAGAAGTGCCAATTAAAATGAAAACGTTTAACCCCAAACAAAATATTCTTTGTTTTGCTTTGTTGCCAGTTGAAACGTGCCTTAAGGCTAGGCATCTTCACGCACCTGAGCTGTTTGCAAAAGGTCCAGATCCTAAAGCTGGGAAGATAGATTCGCTTTCTTTTTCACTGTACTTTCTGAAAAGTAAACAAAACGGTGTTTTATAGAAAGCTGGTGATTGGGTTCACACCCAGCGTAAAACACTGCATCCATAAAAATGTTTCGTGATTATAAGTTTGTTTTGAAAAAATAAATTGGCAAATTAAATTGCAAGAAAAATATTGCAGTTATTGCAACTCATGAAACCAAGAATTGAGCAAAACCTTTTTGCGAACAAGTAGTTAAACTACGCAAATCAAAACCGAAATTGTAGAAAGAAGGCGATTGGGTGATGGGCCCAACATAAAACACGCCGCTAACACACAATGTCCGGACAATGCAACATAACAGCTGCAAGGATTGGGTAGTAACGAGTCCTTTTCGATTGGTGCGAGATAAAACACTGTACTGTAAACCCTCAAATTTAACGTGATGTGCTGTTAAATGTTGAGTCCTGCGCTGTAATCACAATGGTACCCGAATTACTAAAAAAGGGTGCCGGTAGCAAAATTTAGCTTTCTTATTATCCAACAACTATTTTATGAATCCAAACATGAAGAGATTTTGTGTTAATTAAAAACCAAGTCAACGACATTGCTTTTGTCAATTTCGCTACCGTGAATTAAACATGCAGTAAATCCAACTAATTATTCTTGTATAAGATAGGCATTAATTTAAAGAAATAATATGAAACAACTTCTTGATTACCTTCAACAGTATTATTTTAGCTGAATTTTTGTTGATTAGATTATTCAAGTTATTTATTACATTACAGAGTTGAAAACAGACATATTGGTTCAGGCCGAATCAGACTACCATAAAACTTTTATAAGGACGACAGACAAAATTTTGGGTTGCAGCCATAACTCAAAAACGCCGAAAAGTTAGCTGTATATTTATTTTTTGTCGCAAAAGTTACCGCGTTTGTTCAAATCATCTCTCACCTAACACTAGCGACTTGTGTAAGCTCAGGCAGTCCATCTATCTCCAACCTCCAACCCTCATCATCGGTGAGGTGGAAATGCAACTTGTTTAGTTTATAAAAGGACATCACCTGTAATGTTCAGACTAATTTGTTGAACTTTAAAGGATTGGCTTAATATATTCAATTGCAATAGGCGATAACATTTTGTAAGAGCATTATTATCGAGTCAAGCAAATGGCTGCGTTTTTATTTGATTACCTAGCTCAGTGGAGGCTTTAGACTGTCCTTTTTGCTGTAAGTATCAATCAGGGAAACTATGAACTTCAATTTTTGTTGTGCTTGGTTTGTCTAAACCGGAAATTTAACCAAATTTCTATACACTTGACCAGTAATGGTTAGTAATGGTTATTTCACATTCGGCCAATGTTGTTTTGAAGCATGCCAAAACGAGAAGCATTTCGCGTAAAAGAGCATCATCAGTAGTAATTTAGAGAATACCTTTAATGATTAATTGATCACGTAATCAACTCCATTTTATTTGCCTTTCAATTGTTCTAATAAACTCCATAAGTGTTTATGTCAGTTAAAAATTGTCCTAATTATTTATTCAATGTACTTTTAACAAAGAAATGACGTCATCGGTCTTTAGAAAATTTCTAGAAACATCGAGAAGAAGACCTCGGTAAGGAAACCTTGGCCAGTCCTGTAACAAAAACAAAATTAAAGATTCATAAGCTCAAATTAATCACCTCGTAAATTAATTAGCGTTGCTTTTGTAGTCAAAGCCAATTCCAAACTAACAAAGATGGAAGAAAATTTGCAAACCAATTCATTCGTAAATTTAAACTAATTGTACCTGTTCAAACATTCGCCAGTAATGCAAAATAAATTAAGCAAGTTGACTGTACATGTAAATGACAAAATCATCAGTGGATAAACTTAAAGATACTTACGATTACAGAACCTGTTGGAAGAGAATACTGATGGTTTTTGTTTTTTTCCGCAAGAGCAATCAAAGACTGAACCGCATAAAACGCTCCGGATGCATTATGAGCTGTAATTTCAATCGAAGGCCTTCAAAGCAATTAATGATCATATCATATAAAAAGTCAAGAACGTCGGGTTTGCTTTAAACTTGATAAAATTTGCAATCAACAGGCTGAGAGAAATTATTTGCAAGAAACTCTTGTAAACTGCAGCTGATTAAATTAGCACAATCACCAACATTTGAAGAATTGCAGTACAAAAGCTTCCTGCTAAAGAGCTTCATCAAAGGGTGGACAGAAGGTCATAAAGTCCAATTAAAAAAGTTAGTACCAATCTTTCATGCTTACACCAACTTTATTTTTTGACAACGGTGAGTTGCATTTGCATGATAATTTTACTATTCCTACTAGTGCACTGCAAATTTTGTATGATGTAAATTTATTTGATAATCTTAAATCAATCTTTAATCAATCTCAAATAAAATTATATGCAAACAAACAAAATTTAACATTGTGAGAGAAGAATAAACTGTATGAAAGTACCAAACGAGGAAGTCAAAATTTAATTTAATTCTGTGTAAATATTGTTTAAATGCTGAGAAGCAATACAGTTAGATCGTCATCTACAGTATACTGCTAGCCAATATCTATTAATTCAAATGATTTGGTACAACCGGTTTCTGGTATGTCTCAGGCTTTTTCCAACGTTTCACCAATCCGCACTAGCTCGCTTCGTCAGGGCATTACACAAAGCTACATGGAAATTAAATAAAAAAATCACAAAATGACAAAAATCGATGGATTTCATTTTCTAAATATCTTTTGTGATTTATTTACAGTATTTTGGTTGTAGCTTTGTGTAATGCCTTGACGAAGCCAGATAGTATGGACTGGCAAAGGATTGGGAATAGCCTAAAAGCACAAGCTGTGCAAAACCATTTGAATTTACAAAAATGCCTGGTATCCTGAACTAAAACATTCAACAATAAAAAGAGATTGAAATAAAAAAAAAGGATTGTGCATTCAGTATTCAAAAGAAACCGAGAGAAGACATAAAGTTGATATTTAATGGCTTGCGTTAAAACAAACGAACGTGTTGTTTGTAAAAAAATTTCGACCAGATGAAGCATCATTAATACAGTAATTTAGCACAACAAGTTGTAAAAAATGTGAAATAGAAAAACAGTCTCTGCATGAGTTATTTATCAGACCTCAGCAACATAGCAATTAAACACCCCCATTCTTAAACCAGAGTAAAGAACTAGCAAAGTTTGATTGCTTAAATTTCTTACCCGCGTTGCGATATTTGAATCTCATAACCTTCTTCATTTTTAGTCGGGAGTGGTTCTTGTGAAAATCGAACAAACTCAAAAGAAGGACAATGGGAATCTTTTAAACTTTCTTTGAAATGAAAATGCTCTATAACAAAAGCAACGTTAAAACCTAGGCAAATGATTCGTTATGTTCATGAACCAGATACTTTGCGTCTGACCAACTACACCTACACGACTTTTTTGGCTTCTGTCATAGCTAGGCTACGACTATGGGAAGACTGCTTAATTCTAATATCACGAAAAAACTTTTCATGTTGCAGTATTTTTCTCAAGAATACAAAGTAAGGTAAGACCAGTCGAATGAAGAACCAGTAACCCGATAGATATTGAGCATAATGAGATTCAGTGAAATAATTAAGGATTTAAGCTATTACGCCTAGATGCTTTAACAAAAAACTCGTTGTCAGACACTGATCAAAATTGAGCCAGAATGCTTCGAAACTACATTAGTATCAGCAAAAATTCTCTTCTCACTTTTTAATTTAATGGATCATGGATTTTACCAGCACATGATAAAGCACAGCATTAGCTAAAATAAATATTCTGCTAAACATGTATTTTAATTAAGATATTATAGTGTTTTTGTTTATAAAGAATTTTGTCCCCATTGAGTTATGTATACTTCGATCAAGTTATTTAAATTATCTTTTATGCACCAGTAACGTTCTACGAAACACCAGCAGCAATATCTGTATTTTACGAAAAAATGCGAATCCGACTTGGCAAATTAATTTCATGACTTTGATTAAATTAAAACTGATTGCACTAAATCGCGGTTGATTCGCCATTGCTGTGCGATTGCACATAGAGTGAATCGTGATAAGCTTAAGTTTTCTTTCAGCAAAAACTTTTTCTTTCCATGCAGTCATGCCAAGGTACCTTTTAGTAGCTTCATTTCGTTTCCGAACTTGATGGTGTCTCCACAAGTTACCCAACGAGAAAAGTCGGTCAGAAACTTTTCCTTGAAATGACTTCGACAAGGTGTAGGCAAAATTTTTAAAGGAGCTTTTTTCAAATTTGGGGTTCCGTAACTGTAGAACAACAAGTTTGTCTGCCAATAGAACAAACACAAAGTAGTGCATACAAAATCGCAATTGTACAGAGTGGCAAATAGGCCTGAGCTTAATCATAACCTTATCGTATGCATTTTTACCTCTTTCAACGTAAAAAAAACAAAAAAATTGGTAAAAATAGTCAGTTTGATGACGTAGCAAAATCAACACCTAAATTTGAATTTGAACCATTAATAACTACAAAAAAATTATCATTTTTTGCACTAACTTTAATCGCTCAATATCAATCAACTGCTATTTACACTAAAGTACAGTGCTATCACTGTGCCGAAAATGACCAAAAATGGATGATAAAAAGAAATAAAACACAAAAGTAAAAACTTCATACTGCTTATAGCGATACTCTGCTGGGAAGGGTCCGTGATTTGTCGTAACAAATCTTAATCCGTCATCATCGGTGTTTTTGATCACGTGAGCTTTTTCATCCAATCCCACCGTAAACCAACGAGGCATAAAGAAATGCTTTCTTACTTCAGCAGCGTACGTTCGGATTTTGATGATAGTTTGGTTTCTCGAAGATATTCCTTGACAAAATTAGAGCTTTTATAGCAACTTTAGTTTGGTGTACATCATTTTGCTACTTTTTAATGCAATTCTTTATAAAATGTGCGTGGAAAAATTGCCCATTCACCGAAATGCCTTCCAAATCCTTATTGGGAAATTTGGTTACACCTTACCGGATAAAAATGCAACAATCTTATCAACGCAGCTTTGCCACTGCTGACGTAATAAAGTAAATATAATGTAAACTATACCGTAATAAAGTAGCCAATATATTAATTTGTTGCACAAGAATGGAAAACTTACCTGAAAAATCTGCGTTTGGAACCAGCTTGAATAGCCCCCCATCAATGTGATGAAGGGTGAAGTTAGAATCAAAAAGCTGATGGGATTGGTTGTATTGAAAATAATCTTCTTCAACCATTTTCACATGATTGAAATAAATGCACCAGCCTCTCTGAAACAAAATTATTTCACTGCAGCACCTTTTGCTTAGAAATATCCTCCACCCCCGAAAAAAATTAAAACTCTCTTTTGCTGAAAAACGTGGCGGCTTGCGAAATCTTTTCGGACCAGACTACAAACCTTTCCATTGAGTACCGCTGGTATATGTTTTTTTACTAGTCCAATTTCTGGCCCCGCTTCTTGGTTCGTTTTTAAAAATGAAAAAAAAGTCTCGAAGATTGCAACCGAGAGCCTGCACGTAGCCAGGAATTCGCAATGGAAGGGGCTATTATGGAAGTGGGGGGCGGAGCCCCCAGCCGCTGAAGGCCAATGGAGTCTGGGGCAAAGCCCCCAGCAGCCGGAGGCACGGGAAACTGGGGGTGGAGCCTTTAGCGATCGAAAATTTTGCATTTTTTTGCAAAAATAACTTAATTTTAGGGTTACTTTATTAAAAATAATGCTTTTAAAACGTGGCGTAGAAATTGGCAGCGCAACGTGATTTAAGTGGTTGAATTAATGGGGTATGAGGGAGGTGGCTAATGACAACATTGTAGTTTTCTTGTTTACATGCTGGTCAATCATAAAATGCTTTTGTTCAATAAAACTCAGACGAAGTAATCTGTTTTGTCTATATTTTATAGAGAAAACTGATTTGGGGGGGCTAAAGGAAAGATATTTAAGAGAAGTGATTGCTAATTAACTAATACTGAATAGCACCCCCCTTATTCCTGAGTTTATAATATACTGTATTTGCTGATAAAACCTAAGTTTGGCGTTTTTACACTGGCGATCAAATCTGATAGCTTATTTTTGGGCATTTTTCAAAGTTGTCATTGATTTGTGAGTTTTATTTTTGATAAATTAGCCTCCACCCCCCCCTAGAATGTGTGTTTCAAAAGATGCTTTTAATCACTTTTTGGTCCATTCCAGCGCAAAAAAAACAGTCTTAGAAGAGCTAAAAACGTGGCATTTTCCTTGTTCTGCATTTTGGTTGACAGATCAGTGTGGTTGGCTATAGCACCCCTTGCCCCCCCATTGGCTACGCTACCGACCGAGAGTCTAACAAAGCTATTCAGCAGAAAGAAATGAGTGTATACTGTATACGGTGCAACGATGAAAAACGATGATAATGAAAATACTTAAAATCTTGAAAAAACAAAACAAAAATTCTCTAAAATAAAATATCTAAAATAATGAGAAAAATATACAAAATAATAAAATCTTGTTCTTGATAAGGTTTTTCTTTTTCTGATGCTCTTTTGCTTCTTTTTAGCAAACGAATTTGGAAAGGAGAGAGTTCTGTAAAAAGTTCAGCACCCTTACTTTTGCATCACTTGGTATTGCAATTGTCATATACATGAGCAATGCCACGATGCAAATGCAGTTAATGCAAATATACTACATATGAGCAAAGATATAATTGTGAGTTAAACTTGGTAGTGGTGAATCTCCTGCCACAAAAATTGATATAAAATCTCGGCTTTAAAGTTTTATGCGTTGCTTAAACTTAACACTTTTTTATGGTGATAAAAAGCGAAGCTGGTTTAATCTTATCTTACAGAAACCGAGAGGCGGTCAGTTTTGCCCACTCTTGTTTTTCGTGAAAAATCCCTTTATGACTCAGGCATTTTATGATTGCAACTCACTCACACAATAATAGACAAAAGCATTGAATTGACTTTTTTTTTACCCTGAGTGCATTAAAAATTTAACGAAAGTCTATTTGCGTTGCGAGGTGCCTGATTATGGGCTGGTAATAATAAAGAAATTTAAAGCCTTGAGTTTGTCTGCATTTAGAAAGAAAACTAAAAAGAAAAATTATTAAACAGAACTGAATCTGAAATAGGTCGGGTCAAGCCAAAGACTATAAAATTTGGTACGCACAGCTTCCTGCTTGGCGTTCAGGAATTAAAGGGACAGTGTGAAGCTTCCACCGTGTGCGGTAGACAGGAGGGCAGATGGCAGCTTAACTCGAAGACCGAAAGGTCCCTTCGCTGCCTCCTAGCCAAGGCAATTCACCAATAAAATGTAAATATTCACCAAGTTGCCTTGGCAGGAGACAGCGAAGGACTATATATTCGCAATTACAATTTACTCGTTCGTATTAAGAAATATCTAATACTGCTTATTAAAGCACAAACATTAATTTTCTCCTGAATGACAAGGAGCACCTTGACTCGATAACCAATGAAGCGGTTCTGTGGTGCTCTTTGCCAATCACTTTGACTGTGTTTGTTTAAATGCATTATTTTGCTTTATTTTTTATTTGTTTTTTATTTTAATTGTGAATTGATGAAATAAATTTTTCTATCTCTGAGTACAAAATTTGAGCCTCCTGTGACGTTATTGAAAATGACATCCTTTTTTAAAAACATGATGTCATCAAATCAAGACTTTTTTTGAAGTGTAGTAAACACCAACCAGCATGCCATGTTTTAGTGTTCCCAGGATTTTAAGTTTAGGCGTTAGATAGGAAAACAATTTTACCCCCTCCTATCTGCCAAAATACGTTGGTGAAATAGTCCGTGTAAAATAGAATTAACTTACCGCAGGTATTTTCGTGTTGCCGTTGTTTTTCAAAGTTACGTGAATTATTTTGAGCCGGCTGAAATCAACATAGTTGAGCTCAACATGTACGTGCACACTTCCATTGTTTGCAATATACTCCGCCGCGCTCCGCTCTGACACTACTTTTTCTGCGATTGGCCGTATCACCCCGCCGAAGCCACCTGCATGTGCAATAAAATTTTTGCAACACACAAACATTTCATCAAGACGAAAAATTGTTTAGGTTGCAGTTAGACTATATATATATATTTTTTTTAATACGATTGTTTTATGCGCATACAAACAAACAACGGCACAGCAACTTTTAAAACTGTATAAAGCCAATGTGCACTGCAGTTTAAACATTAAATTATGTACAATAAATCACACTAAACGTTGGGCTGAATTTTGAGCATGTTTGATCACGACTTGGAAATTTAAATTGAGTAGAATATAGTGGCAACGCAAGTCTAAATAGATAATTATGCTGATATAAAAGATACAATGACTACGAGAGAATGGGGATAGGTAGACCATCAGTATTTGCATGGCTTGCAATTATTCTTAAGGATTGGTGCGATTGAGCGGCAGTCATTGAAAATCAATGCAAACCGAGCCTAACTCATGAGATGTGATATGCAACAGCGCACTCTGTACCTTCGGTTTTTATAGGTAAAAGCTAGATTGTGATTTGCTTCAACCAAGAATTTATCTACAGGCCAGATGGTTGAGCGGTAACGCATTCGTTTGTGGAGCGAGAAGCCTGAGGTTCAAATCTCGGGCCGATCAAATTAAACACATTAGTGTTGCCATTGCCACCGCTCGCCATCGCTGCAATATTTCTTACAAAAAAGCTGTGTTGCTCGGGCGCAACGATGCGATGATGGTCCCCACAAACCGGTTACACGTTTCGGCGTAAGTAATTGTTATTACTGAACATTTTATTTACCAAGTTGCCTTGGTTAGTAGACAACGAAGAGACTGTTCTATCATCAAGTCAAGCTGCCTTGCTACCTACCTATCTACCACACACAGTGGAGGTTATACACAGTCCTTTTAAATGCTGAACGTTAAGCAGGAAAGCTGTGAATACCAAATTTTACATCTTTGGTTTAACCCAGCCGGAAAACGAACCCAAGTCTACCGCTTCAGTAGCAGACGCTCTATCCACTCGACCACTGATCGGTTAGATCGGTAATACTGAGAGCATAAAGCAAGGTTTGATTTGAAGAATCCATCTGTGGTTAATGCAGACCAAGTCGATCTTGAAAACCTTACCTAGATAAACTAGAATTACAAAAACCATAATTAACAAAAAAAAACAACAGTAATTGTCTTAAAGGGTATCGTTGCATTTTGTTTAATCATAACACTTTTTGTGTAATTATAAATAGCTCGTTTATGACGTTATGTTTTCTTTATTAATTGTACAGGCCAGTAGGTCGAGCAGAACGCGTTCGTTTCTGGAGCAGGAGGTTTGAGGTTCAAATCTCACGCAGGTCAAATCGGACACAGTGTTGCCAACGTTGCGCCACGGCAGCAACATTTCTTCAAAAAAAGCTGTGTTGCCTGGGCGCAATGACGCGGGATAGATCCCGCAAACTAATTACACGCTTCGGTGTATCAAAGCGAGTATAATGAAAGATTTGATTCGGAAATTACGCAAAAACAACAAAAATGCCCTAAAAAATACGGTTAAAGTACGCGGTTCAACTTTCAACATTAATTTTTGGTAAAATATTTGGGATGAGGGTTAAGCATTTTTTATTCTATTCTTCTGAATTGAGTTGGTGCAGTATTGGTGAGAGAACAGCAACTTTTTTCTAAAATGACGGAAAAATCTGGAAACAATAAGTTCTTGTGGTATGTTTAAGACTTTATCACACTTATGGACAAAATCTCATACAATTGTTAACTCACTTTTCAGCAATAATCTAGCAGTTAAATGTTGGTATACGAATCAAAATTGTTTTCAATCCTCCACTTCCAAATACTTCAGTATCGGTAGATAAAATATTTAGTTGATATGTTCAAAGATAACTATTTGGTAAGATTTTAATGTTGTAAAAAGCAGTTTGCATATCTAGAATCAAGAATACCAAAAAATTTGTCTTACCTTTAATTGGCAACCTCGTGGTCAAATTGTTGAAGGAAATCATAACAGCCGTAAGCAATCCAGCAAAGAGCAGAATTTTAATTGTTCGCCTTTTGCGCATTTTCACCTTATAGCTATACTTTAGCACAAACTTAATTGTAAATCTGACCCCTTCAATCTTCGCAAATGTTTTATTTGTACGTTAGAAAACACTAACTTCATTGTAATTCGAAAGTAATTAGTCTGTCAACTTTCTTAAATGGCGTTCATGAAAAAATCAACGCCATTTTGTAACAAAGAATATCACCGTTGTTATGAATTTTTTTTATTAAAGGGGCACAGCATGACAACGGTAATTCTTCTATTTTAAGAGACACTGCACTCTAATTTTTGATTTTTAACACTACATGTATAAAAATAATTGATCACAATGTTTTTGTCCCGTTTTTTTTCAATGTTTGACTTCAAATTTTTTAACAGGAAAGATTTTGACTTAACGGAAAAAAATCCTACAGTGGCAACATCGCGGCATCAAATTTGCTTAGGTGGTTTCAAACCGACTCAGTCATCTGGATGGTAGCGGGGTTAGAATGTGTTTTTGCCAAATTGTGCTATGTTTTTGGAAAAAATGGTGTGTTTTTAAAAGTAAAATTAGGCTTGCTGGTTTGAAATTTCTTCTTTTAACGCAAAACTATTCGGTTTGGCGCACTTAAAAAGAAAGTTGATAAATAGGCCTAAGCCAATCCCAATTTCGGTTTGTGTCAAGTAGGCCAACCTTGCAGGTGATTCTTGCAATTATTAAACAAAATTAAGTCCAATATGAAACGGCTATGCGCTAGTTAAAACTTCACAGCTCAATAAAATATTCTAGTAGACTATTTAACTAATGATAGGCTAGCAGACCTACAAGCTAGGCTTTGTGGCAAACCTACTGCTGACTGGTAGAGATTAGCCTTTTTCACCAAGTTAATGAAGATAAAACGAAACTAAAGGACAATCATTTGTGCATTTTTGATTATTTACTTGTTAGCAGTTTAGATTAGGGTTAGGTTCAGGATAATTTATTCGTTCTTGTAACCATAGTGTAACTGTAATTTTTTAATTTCATCGTTACATCCACACGAGCAACACTTAACAGTTTAATCCAAATTATTTTTAAAAATGGCAGGGTTACTACAAAAAGCGGAAAAAAAGAAATGCAAATATTTTTCGATGTAGAAGTTGAAGAATTTTGAAATTAGACTCAAAAATTAAAAGAAAGACTCAATTTTGTTTTGTATGGCAATTAATGAGTTAAAATTAATTTCCTTTAAGTAACAATATTCGTGACACAAGATTTCGTGATGGAACAGACAACACTTGTGACAAAAAAGTGTTAAAATTCTTCATTAACTCTATTGCAAAACCTCGAATAAAGGGTAACATAACACACTATTTTTTTGGTTCAGTCCATTTCATGAAATTCATTATGAATTATAAGCTAAAAAATTAAATGCAATAGTTTGGTTGGTCATTGGAAATACCCTGGAACTCCGGTAGCATGACCAAATTGACCACCAACTCCGTCTAGAATTGGAGGTTTGTTTGCGCCAACGTGGTTGACTTTGGTACACGGATTAACAAAATTTGAGCAAACGTCCTGGCAATTTGCTTTAATTGTTATGTAATTTAAGGACAAATTCTATGAATTTGCAAATTCAGTTTGTTTTCGCCTAACAAGCCCAACAGTTTAGAAGCTCAAACTAACTTAGTTCATCATTAGTGAAGTAATGTTATTTAAATAGAATGAATAAACATATTCAAATTGAATAAGATTGTCGATGATAAGAGGCTGAGGTACGTAGTTTAAAACATTTAGAATGATGAAAAAGAATTTAAGATTGTTCTGTGTTTAAATAAAACAATATTATGCTTTGATTTATTTTTTTCGTTGACTTGAACTAAAAACCACTTGATGCTTGTTCGACCACTCAAACCAACACATTGCCCTTTTGCTTGAATTCTGTTTACTTCTTCAAACGGGAATTCCACGGTTGGCCGCAATGGCATATAAGCATGTGTTTCCAAACGAAATAAACGTCATATTGTTGACGGTCCGAGAATCAAGATTTAGCCAGCAACCTCTCAATCACTAAACTGACAGCATATTTTCGATGTGAACCTTTTCTTCTGCCTGACTCAAAGACCTAACGTCCCTTCACAGTCCTTTTGTCCTTCCCTTCATAGGTAAGTGTTTTGCGGTATTTAAGTGCATGTGAGTTCGACGCAATAATTGTTTAATTGAGTTTTTGTACCTCGATTCATTATTTCTCAGGTTGCCAATGCTACCCAAACTCTAACTTTAATGTAAGATTTGTAGAAAAATAAGAAAAAACAAAAAACAAAGAGCGAATCAAATTCGAGTGCGATACCAGTCACACGTGCACTTATAGTTTTCACCACAAAGCAAGGTATCGGTATCTTAGTAAGACTTGGCTTGCATCAAAGTCGAGATCAAGCAAAAAAGCCACAGATTGTACATATAAGGATAACCTTCAAAAAAAATGCTAACCGATTTGCTTCCAATTGAGCTTTACCACCTCGACTTTTTTCATGTTCGTCTCCCATGCAACTATCTCAACTTTAAATATGAGATGGATTCAACATGTGATGATGATGAAGCGATAAAAAAATTAAAGTTTTTTTTTTATTTCTGCCGTGTTTCTATTGCAGCAGATGCTTAGTCACAAACCGATCACTGGTCGTAGATAGAGCGATAGACGCCGGTTCGATTTCCAGTAGGGTCAAACCAAATACAAAAAAATTGGTATTTACAGGTTTCGTGTTGAAAGTTTAGCAATAAAACGGACAGCGTGAAGCCACCATCGCTTGTAGTAGACAGGTGGGCAGGGGTATTTTGACTCAAAAGGCAAATAGATCCTTTCGCTGTCTGCCGACCAAGAAAAATTGGTAAATGAAGCTTTAATATTACATTTGCAACTATGTATTTGTCTGCGTTAGCTGAAAACCAGATAAAGAGATTACTGAGGTTTGGTCAGAGCAAGTTAAAGATTAAAAGTTGTAAAATCACCTGTAAAATAATACCCACACCGGGCTGTTTCGCAGTTACAAACTATTCAGGGAAGCGGCATTAAACCAAAGCTATAAAAACACTTTAATCAAACCAAAATAAAATCTAATTTAGACAACAGAAAAACCAACGGAAATTTAACTAACAACTGAAGTTCCTACCCTCCCCACTCCCGCGAGCTTCGGCTAAGCCGGCAAACCATAGCAACAATTACCGCGCTGCCAGGGATGTACGAGGACTGCCGCATAGCATTGCCAGGAATCGACCAGCGGAGCCGAAGGCCGGAATTAAGGGAATAGCCAAAACTTTAAAGCTTGTTTAATTTTTTGATTCATCAGGATAGGTAAATCTAATTTACATAGAAACAGTCTATTTAATTTAATACACCAACCGATTCGGCGTAAAGGAGCATAATATTTTGTTTCACATTCGCCCGTTTTACGCTTAAAAATAAAATGTTTACGTCCAATTAATGATGTCGGCAAAAACTCTGATCGGGTTATTTTTTAAATCATTGCCCATTTTACAGAGCACTGTATTTTTCATTTTCCGAATTGCATTGAGAAGGATACAGCTAAGTATACCTTCGATTGTTTAGTCAAGCTGTCATATGCCAAGTCTCTAATGCTGACCGAAAAGCAGGAGAGCTGTGAGAACCAAAATATATAACCTTTAGCTTGACTCAATTGGTATTTGAATGTAAGCGCGCCGCTTTTGCTGCAGACTCGACATTCACTTTTAACCGATTTCTAAACAATAAAAAAATTATTTCTTTTCGGTAAGTCGAATTTTCAGTAGTTGAACAGTAGTAGCACAGCAATTTGCTCCAAATATTTTATCTAATTTGAACTGAATTGAAGTAGCCTACTTAGCGGTTTCACCAGAGATTTTCAACAATGTTGGTGAAAATACAATATTTCTCCATCAAAGAAATCACGGTTGTCTTGCAAATTTTATCGGATTTTAATTTGGTATTTTTTACAAGCGTTTGTGACGCAACTATTATTATCAAAAACTTTGTTGGGTTTTTATCAACATCATTGCAAAACTCCTAAACAAGGATGGCAGTACGGTCGGTATGTTCAAAATTTGCGTACCTCGTACCTCGCACCTTTAACCTTTAACAGATACAGTACAAAAACAAACAAATTTTTTTTGTACTGTATCTGCAATCAATCTGGTTAAATTAATCCACTAATGACATATGCGACCTATGTTAGCGTGTTTTTGGTTTATATCTGATTTGTATTATACCTAAAGTTAGCTTAAGGCAGCGTTTCTTAAAAGGGTGAATGGTGCAACCCAGGGTGAATTAAATTTTTGTGAGGATGAACCAGTGCAAAAATATGAACCAAAAAAAATGAAACAGGTAATTTAATGCGAGTAACAGTGGTAACACGCTTTTTGCTAAAAGATCATGTCTCGAAGTAGAAATTTGTTCAAAAATAGTCTAAAAATTGAGCTATTTTTATTGGAAATTCATTCAAAATCTCCGAGCCTTGATAGCACGCCTTATACTCCAAGCTTTTTGAAATTATTTGGAATAATCAATAAACGTATTTTCATCAGGGGAGAATAAAATGAGGAACTCTTCAATAAGGTAAACGGAACCGAAGAAGTTAATAACCATTGGCTTACGGGCTATTTGAACTTAATGACATGTTGAACTTAGAAACTGCTGAGCTTTATATGCTGATATTTCATTCAAAGCAGCCAAAGTCATATACAGCAAAAAATAATGCAACATCTAGAGGTGATTTCTTACGCTTCAGGAATAGTTTAGTTATAAAAAAATGACAATTTGTATGCGAAAATTAAGTTTTATTGAAAACAAAGACATCGAAGAGGCTACTGCCACAATGATATTTGTATTTGCTTGTATTTGTGTGCAGTAAAGATATCCAAATTTGTTTAGTATACCAAATTGATTTTAATGTAACGACAAATTAAGAGGCTATAATGATTACTTGAGAATACATCATGCAGTCTATGTACACCAAATTAAATAGTGTCTGGACACAAATACGGGTCTAGCAATCGGAGTGGTGCAATCTCGTGTATTTTTAATTGTATGTGTACGGTCGCACGAATCTTCGTTAACGGCTGCAGGTAGCACATGAAACGCATCGTACCAATAGGTACGGTACGTTTCGTATGCAAACTGAGACAGCACACCAACGTACCGTACTCGAACGATTACAAAAAACGCGGATCGTACTTCTTAGCAAAAATTGAGGCGTTCCGTCCCGTACTAACGTACCGTACCATCCTTGCTGCTAACTATTATACCGAATTTATAGAGACTTCCGCGACGTTTCGCGTTGGAAGTCCCTATGTTTTTTTTGTTCAAAATTACGAATTCGGCAACCAGAGGTCGAAAACGCTGTAACTTTGAAACAGCTAAAGGTAGAAACCTAAAATTTAGATTTTAGATGGAGCATATATGAATCATTCTTAGTGCATATTTTGGGGGCAATGGGTCACATAATATGGGTTTCTGAGCTAAAAACTGAAATGCTAATCGGAGGTTTAAACAGCTTTAACTCAAAAACTAATCGCAAGGAGAATAAAAGTTTCAAATTTAGAAGCACCTGGTCATGCAGTTTCAGCCATCAAAATAAATTATGGCGATTCCAAAACTTTTTTTTATCTATTTATTTATTTAAGCAAATTTTATTATTGTGACAAAAACACCAAAACCACCAAAGCTAGAAACTCGAAATTTGGACAGATGATAAGCCTATAAATGAAGTTGTGTACCTACAATTTTGGAGGCGCTACGTGACGTGGTTTAGGGCAGATGCACCCAAAGGTTGTGATAACGAAGTTTATTAAGTGATTCCAAAACCACCAAAGCTAGAAACTTGAAATTTGGAGATGTGATAAGTCTATATATGAAGTTGGGCATCTGCAATTTCGGAGGCGCTACGTTATGTGGTTTGGGGCAGACGCACCCAAAACTTGTGATAGCAAAGTTTGTTGAGTGATTTTAGTCAAGGCAACCTAGATAACACAAGACCTATCACGAGGATTGTGACGTGCCGTACTAATCTAAGGCTAAGTATCTTTTTCTAAAGGCGCTATATGAAAGAAAACGTTGGATCTTCTTCGTGATCCAAGAAGCATCGCTGTAAAATAACGTTATAGCTTTTATTATGCTGCCTCTTCGACATGCTTGGAAAGCTGGCCAACATTAAACTAAAAAAAAAAGTTCACTTGCGGCTAGCGAGACGATATCTCGGGGCAAAAGAAAGTTTCTTAGAGACAGTGCAGTCGCTATGGGGGGGGGAGGGGGGGCAGGGGGGCCGTGCCCCTCTAACGGTTGCTTGTGTCGCCCATTTTGGTTCACTCAAAATACTGTTTGTGGAACATCACGCAACGACAAGACTACAGCCAATGAAAGAAAAAGGAATAAGTTTGTTCAAACATAATTATCCTTTGAAGTTTTCTCGATTCTTTGCAAAATTGCTGGCAACCCACTGCTGTACATAAATCTGACGCAATATTCCGTCTTATTAACACGCCTTTACGGATGTGTCGCGGAAGAGACATGTAAACCCGCAAAATTGTTGTAGGTACTTTGTAAGTGCTTATGACATGAAACTATACGTGAAAACAGTTTTTTCAGAGGACAGCTCTTCTGATTTTTAGAGCACAGTTAAGATTTTGTGGTCGCAGTCCTGGTGCAACCAGAGTGAAGAGGCTTAAGCCCCTTTAGCCAAGACATTTAGAAAATTTAATCTCAAAATACAAGCGTTTAAGCGTGTTTTAGACTTGACCTGAAGTAAGGAGGGGGGCTGAAGGTGTTAAGCAATTTAATTCTTTACAATGGCTTCTAAATTTTAGCAATGTAGTTTTTCATATGGCTTCAAAAAGTGTGAAATATGATTAAAATGGCGTTAAAATTGCTATTTTTTGCTGCAAAATTGCAAAAATCGCCCAAGCCCCCGTCCACAGTCACTAAATATCTAGTGACTATGTCTGTCTGTAATATGTTTGAGTTGTATCCATTTGTTCAGCACCGGGGCTAAATCATGCAGTTTTTGAGCAAAAAATTTTTTTCTTGGTTCACCTTTCTTTTCAAAATCCTGGTTATACGTTTGGAAGCAATCACTGTTGTAGATAGATTTTCAAGCTATTATTGACCGCAGACAAAACGAGTTAAGAAACGCTGCCGGCCTTATTTCAAAAATTGCGCGTAATTGTACCCGTACAAGATCTGAAAATTAGTTTTTGTATTCAAATACTCAAATTTTAATGCCCTCCCACTTTTGGCTAGTGCCCCCCAACTTCGTTTGCTCTGGCGACGGCACTGCTTAGAGCTTTCTCAATTCAGTCTTCATATCTGCCAGCCCAATCATGCAATTTTGGTTTTTCTAAGACTGTTTTATCCCTACTTTAATCGTTTTGAGAACATATACTATGACCTTCGTAACAACATGAACCTTCGTGTTTCATCAAATTGGCACATACTATGGTCTGCGTTACGAAGAAACTTTCCGAATCTTTGTTTTAAAGAATTTCAATTTTTTCCGAATAATCGTAAATATTTCACGAACTAAAGAATCTTCGGCCGAAATTTTTTTTGTTCGGCCAAAATTTTTTTTGTTCGGCCGAAGATTTTTTTGGTTCGTTACTAAATTTTTTGATCGTACTACCTTTTCTTTTCTTTTGAAAAAAAACTGATAATGATTCAAAATGTTTATGAATTTGCCCGAATGTTCGGATAAACTTACAAATACTCTAGACCACTCGTAAAATTTTTCGAAGATTTTTTGCTGGCTGTTACACTTATTTCGCCGGTTATTGGTGAGTGATAGACGAAAAAGAGAGTGCTATACATTATTTCTTGTTTCATCATAGGTTTGTTGCATGAATTTATGAATGAGGAGAGAAATTTTGGAATGACGAAAATTCTATAGTTTATTAGATTATTAGAGAGCGAAACTAATAAAGAGTTTGCAGAATTTACCGCTTTGCATGGATCACCGCCCGTTTTTAATAGCTCTTTATTGTAAGAGTCACGTTTTTTTTTTACTTATGAATTTCTTCAAATCGAACCAATGCAGTTTAATTTTTTCTAACGAAAATGAATTGTCATCTGCACAACAGATCGAATCAGCAATCCACTTCCATTTTTAATCTACCATGCCTTTCGTCTTGCAGGCAGAAATCGAAAATGGTAGATAGCAGAGGTGGAATCCTCGAGGACGCCCTCGAGGACACATTTTGAAGTCCTTGGCCTTGGCCTCGAAGCCTCAAGTCCTCAAAAATTGCCTTGTCCTTGGCTCGAGGACAGCACTATTTTTTGAAGAGTTGAAATTTCGTTGGAAAACGCCAGAAATCTCGCGGAAAATTTGCGAACACCTTTTTTGTTTTCCTCAAATGGAGCATAGGCGTAGGCAAGGGGAGGGAGGCAGGCTCCCAATTGTAACTTCACCAATCACAAAATTGTGACAAAAAAGCCTATTGCTTCTTTAGTTTCAGTTTCTTTCTAGCATTTTTCGCTGACAAGAGTATAACCAATTTACAATATTGAAGACCAGGAGCGCCGGGTTCCACTCAATTCAATTTTTGCCAGCCAATTTAAACGTATAACCCGGAAAAAAATGGAGAGTTTTTGTCTTAAAAGTTGATATCTCAGGCCCACATCTAGCCTTTTTGTGAACGTAATGCATTAATCAGGGCCGGATTTACCATAATATGACGCAGTACCAGCTAGGGCCCCTAACTGAAATCGTAAGATTTTTTTGATCTTCACCTATATTTCCGAGAAAGATGCTGCGAAAATCTCCAAAGTGCCAGGGGCCTAGAGCGATGTAAATCCGGCCCGGCAATAACATGGTTAGTAGGCGTAACCATCTATTGTACCATTTTTCAAAAACGATTCAGTATTTCACATCCAACCTCGCCGGCTTTTACGTACAAAATAGTTAAAAAAAAAATAGCCCTGGAAAATGCTGATTGAACGAATCATTGAACTTCAGTTGAGGGTCCTGGGCCCCCTGGCGAACAGGTACTCCTATAACTGATTATTTTCATCACAAAATAAAATCTCTAAGGAAAATCTTCGAGTGGATTATTATTTACTGCTAAAATGCAGCCAGAGACAATGCACCTTATTTCTCCCTATATGGACCAAACCACTTACAATTAAAATTTAACTCCAAAATGCAAAATGCTAAACGTGTTTTAGACTCAAATTGCAAGTAAAAGGGGGATTAAACAATTTGATTCTTTCAATTGGCTTACAAATGTCAAAAATCTAGTGCTTTCAAATGGCTCTGAACACTTGTGAAATGTGATCCAATGGCGTTAAAATAGCTTTTTTTTCAAAAAATTTCGAAAAATCACCCAACGTCTGGGGGCTTCGCCCCCAGACCCCCAAAGCCTCCAGCGGCTGGGAGCACCGCCCCCAAACCCCCGTCTGTGATACATTTGAGTTACACTAGCTTTCTCAACACGTTCCCAAAGTTAGATATTTGCATTTTTCAACTATTAGTTTAGGCCCTCTTCCTTTGCAAAATTCTGGTTACGGGCAAACAGGCAACAACGATTTAAGATCTTTCATCCAACGATATCCTTGTCCCGCAAAAACTTCCTCTTTGGAAAAATTTTGATGACGTCATATCATGTGATTTGTGGTTTAGGCCTTCCTTAATCAAAAATTTTGGGTACGCCAATGAATTGGAGATCGCCTGAAAAATATTTTTGAAGATCTTTTTTTATTTTTAGGAGAACGCTTGCGCCTGTGTCCTCGGTCCTTGGCCTTGGCCTCGAGCATTCCTGTCCTTGGCCTCGAGAGGTTCTGTCCTCGAAAAGGCTGTCCTTGGTCTTGGCCTCGGATTTTTTTTGTGTTCTTGGCCTTGGCCTCGAGCCTTGTGTCCTCGACTCCACCTCATAATTCTGACTAACTAAAGGTGGATTTACACAATATCCGCTTTTCGTTCGCGTTTGTGCGTTTTTTCTTCTCCATAAGTTCAAGTTCGATTTATTATTTGTCGCTAAGATGCAATAAAAGACACACTATGCATAAAAATAATTTGCAAAAGCAAAACAAAAATTACTTTTTTCACGACCGGAGACTGGAAGGGACCTGTTACGGTCATCTAGTCAAACAGCCTCCGATTATGCACCTTTTTGCTCATAAGAGCTTTAGGCCTACGAGTATTTGAAGTTATTGTTATGAGAGAGATATGATGAGACAATTCTAATACAAATTCTAGTTAAATGTTGTTAAGAAGAACTGCTTAGAATCAGATTTAAACTTAGAGAAGGAGGAATTTTTGAGGTTGTGGGGAATAGAATTCCAGGTTTTAACACCCTGGTATAAGAAAGATTGTTGCAGGTTTGTAGTTTTCATCAATGGGATAGTAAACATGAGAGAAGAGGAACAGCGGGTAGGGCGGGAATGTCTGACATTGGGCTTTGAGAAGTGTTGGTTTAGGTTATATGGATGTTGCTGATGGTATAAATTGTACATTATTTGACCAACTTCACAATGGTAAAGTTTGTTCAGTTTCAAGACCATTAGATTGGTGTATGAAGAGTTTGCACTGGAATTCCATTTTGTTTGGGTAACAATTTTAACGGCTATGTTTTGGAGAATAAAAATTTTATGGAGATAAGATTTATAGGTAGAACCCCATATGGGAATCGCATAGAGAAGGTGAGGATAAATTAATGCATGATAGAGTTGCAATAAAATTTCTTTGGTGAAACAGTATTTAAGTTTATTAAGTGTACCTACTGCGCAGGCGATTTTACGCTCAACAAATTTGAGATGAATGTCAAATTTAAGGTTTTCGTCAATCCATAGTCCCAAGTACTTGACATTGTTATTTACAGCTATTGGAAGACAATCACATAATATTTTTGGTTTTTGTGTGGCAGTCTTAGCTCCTGGAGTTATAACTAAAGCACTAGATTTTGTAGCGTCAATTGTTAGCTTATTAGCTTACATCCAACGATTAGCTATTTCGACTTTGCGATTCATTAAGGTTTTTACATCTTTTTCTTTTGTAGCTTTAACAATAGACAAGTGTCATCAGCGTATAGCACCGGTTAAAAGTCAAAAATGTTGAATATATCGTTGACATAAATAGAGAAAAGTATAGGACCGAGATTTGATCCCTGAGGAACACAAAATTGTATTGTTTTAGTTGTGGAATAGCTCCCATTAATATACACAAACTGTTTACGTTCAGTGAGGTAAGATTTGAGCAGGTTATATACTACACCACTAACACCATAATGATGTAATTTTTTTAAGAGTACATATCATGCGAAACCGTATCAAACGCCTTCCTTAAATCCAAAAATATAATCCAGTAAATTTTTTTTGTTCATATGGTTATTTATTTTGCTCATTATATCCAGCATAGCATGTGTAGTCAATAAATTTTGTCGAAAACCATATTGGTTAGGGTGAATGACATTATATTTTTTTCAAAAAATTTTGAAAGACGGGTATAGATGAGTTTTTTTAGCATTCTTGAAAAGTTTGATAGCAGTGATATAGTTCGGTAGCGATTAATATCAGTTTTAGGTCCAGCTTTAAAGAATGGGATTATTTTGGCTGTTTTTAGACAGCCAGGAAAGATACCGAATTCAAAAGATAAATGAAAAAGATAGGTTAGATATGGTGTAAGTACATCACATGCTATGCGAATAAAGTATGAATTAATATTGTCGTGCCCTGAAGATTTGCGAAGACGCAGAGAGTGTATGATATTGGACACTTCGCTATGCCTAGGTGGTTGAAGAAACATTGATTAGGCAACTTTTTGGTTCAGATATTTTGAAAACGAGTTATTATCATTAGTTAGAATTTTGTCGGCCAGGTTTTTACCGACTGATACGAAATGTTCATTGAGTTTTTCAGCGATTGAGAAACTTTTGTTTATATCTTGACCATCAATTTTTAAGAGATGTATTTTTGATTTGTTGGTTCGGGATTGGTTTGTAGGTAGCGCAGATCTAATTAGTTCCCAGGTTTTGCGAGGATTGTTCAGATTTCCACCAAATTCTTGTCTGTAGTAAATTTTCTTAGATGCGGTTTTTACTTTAGTTAGTGTGTTTAAGTACTTCTTGTAAAACCTTTTCTGGATCTCGGTGCCTGCTAAAAAATGGCTCTTGTACATCTACGTTTGTGACGAACAGAAATTAAAATGCCTTTTGTAATCCAAGGCTTTGACTGTAATTTTTGCTGTTTAAGTGATAGCTTTTTAAGAGGCGCTTGGATTTCATTACGCGACGAATTCTGCAATCAGCTGATTAAAAATGTCAGGTGTAGCGCTGTAGATTTGCGGATTAAAAGCTTGCAAGTTTAATTCAAGTTAGCGGCAGAATTCCTCAGAATTGAATTTGCTTTTGTCTCTGCGGTAGATTTTAATGTTATTTTTCAGGGGTTTGCTGAAATTCATAGTAAAGAAAAATATGACAAAATGGAATTATAAAAAACTATGCTAAGAATGAAAAAATAAAAAACTATGCTTCTTTTTTCCGCATTTTTGTCGATATCCATAGCAACCAAACTGTCACATACTGGACAAAAGTTTTCAGAAAACGTTTTTTTAAAGGTGTACAGCTCTATTTTGAAATACCGCTTTTTGAACAGAATTTTATCAATATATAGCAGTCTACTTAGTGCGAAAACGTACTTACAAAAATGCGGAAGAAAAAGCCCATACTTTATCAAGAACAAGCTAAACCCTAAAATACGGACGAAAATCTTAAACTGCGTAAATTCGCCTTAAGCTCACAAAATTCACTTCTTAATTGAATTAAATCTGCGACTCCTTTTTGATTCAATTTGCATAAAGAACTTGACAAAAATTTTGAAACAGCCAAGCTTAAGTTTAGCTATTTTAACCAGAATGTGGCACGTGTACTCAGTGGAAGAGGTGACAATTATTTGTTGTTTATTGTCAGTAATAGTAAATTATTTAATGACTGCTACGTATTTAACGATAATTTTTATTCGTGTTTGAGCGCAAAAGTTGAGCAAATTGCTTTTACGAACATGAAAACGATGTTGTTTTTTTTTGTTCGGAATTCATTAAAAACTTTTTACGAAGATTTTGGAAGCTACAACTTTGTTTTGAAAACTAAATAGGGAATACCCAAATCCGAAAATTTATTACTTGTTACATTTTTTTCAAACAAATGTCGATCAAGAACTACAAAAACCACCAAGGGAACCACAAGGATACCAGAGATATCGCACCTCCGGGCGGGAAACCATAGCGAATCAATGGAAAAGGATGGTTCCCCTGGTTCCCCGCATAGGCGTAGCCAGGATTTTTGATTGGGGGGGCCCAAACCACAAATCACATGCAATGACGTCATCAGAAATTTTCGAAAAAGTATTTTTTTGTGGATCAAAGATATCGTAGAATGGAAAATCTGAAGCCGTAGCCTGATGGCACTTAGCCAGGATTTGGGTAAAGGGAGAGGGCGAAAACTAATTGTTAAAAAGTGTAAAAGTCTAACTTGGAAGACGTGTTGAGTAAGCTAGTGTACTCAAACGTATCACAGACGGGGGTCTGGGGGCGGAGCCCCCAGCCACCGGTGGCTATGGGGGTCTGGGGGCAAAGCCCCCAGCTGCTGGGCGATTTTTGTACGTTTTTGGAAAAAAAAGCCATTTAAATCCCATTGGATCACATTTTGCACGAGTTCAGAGCCATTTCAAAAAACTAGATTTTTAACATTTCAAAGCCAATCGAAAAAATTTAGTTGTTCAATCCTCTTTTTGCAATTAAATCCCAAAACACGCTTAGAATCTTGCATTATGGTATAAAATCTTAAATGTAAGTGATTTGGTCTATAGGGGGAAGTAACGAACATTGCCTCCTGCAATACTTTAGCAGTAAATAATTAAGTTCATAATAACGTTAAACGAGGGCCTGGGGTGGCAACTTTTAGGCCAAAACTCTTAGATTTCGCAAAGGTTTTGCATATAAATTGTTAAAAATTTGCATTAAGGGGCCCCTGGCCCGGGAATCTTGGTCGTTAGTCAGGGATCCTTGGGCTCCCTGGTTGCCAGTTAAGGCCCGGTTGCCCCTTGCTTGTCGGTTAGGAGCCCCTGGCCCCCTGGTTGTTAATTTAAGGGCCCTGGGGCTCCCTGGTTATGAGTTAGGGCCCCCGGGGCTCCCTGGTTGTCAGTTAGGGACTCCAGGACCCCCTGGTTGTTGGTTAGAGGCCCCCTGGTTGTTATTTAGGGGCCCTGGGGCTCCCTGGTTGTGAGTTAGGGGCCCTGGGCCCCCTGGTCGTCAGTTAGAGCTTTGGGGTCCCCTGGTTGTTGGTTAGGGGCTTTCTGGTTGTTAATTAGGTGCCTTGGGGCCCCCTGGTTGTCAGTTAGGCACTCCGGGGCCTCCTGGTTGTTGGTTAGGGGCCCTGAGGCCTCCTGGTTGTCGTTTTGGGGCCCCCTGGTTGTCGGTTAGGGGCCTGGGGCCCCCTGGTTGTCAGTTAAGGGGCCCCCTGGTTGTTGGTTGAGGGTCCCTTGGTTGTTAGTTAGGGGCCCTGGGCCCCCTGGTCGTCAGTTATGGGCCCCCTGGTTTTCAGTTAGGGGTTCCGGACCCCCTGGTTGTCGGTTAAGGATTCCAGGGCCCTTTAGTTGTTAGTAAGGGCCCCCTGGTTGTTAGTTGGAGGCCCCGGGACTCACTTGTTGTCATTAATATTATTGTTAATTACTGTTATGTGCGTAATTACTGAAAAAAAAAACAAAAACTGCAACTAAAAATCGCCAGGCTATGTTGTCATAACTTTTTGTCGTTAGTGGTATCTTGATTGGGGGGGGGCCTGGGCCCCCCCTGGCTACGCCTATGGTTCCCCGCCCGGAGGTGCGATATCTCTGGTACCCTTGTGGTTCCCTTGGTGGTTTTTGTAGTTCTTGATAATCTACTTGAGGTCCCTATAGCTTTGTTCTTTTGAGAAGGAACACTCGCTTGGCGTGATGCCTATGCATGATGTCGATTTGCAAGTTTGTTCTCCATTGCTGCATTGCTTAAATTGGTTTTCTCGTTGTTCTTCCGCCTGATGAGTCCCTTGAGCAAGGACGAAACCGGTCGCCAATGCTCACCTGTGCATTCCTGTGGTGTTGTGATCATGGACCTGCTTGATGATCGATGTTGTTTTTCCTTTTCAAATGTCGATCACAAAAAAAAAATAAAGCTACAATTTTACGAAGAAAAATTATTTTAAACTTTCAAAAAACGTTCGTTAAAATCTATTTCGAATAAAAATTTGAACTCTGAATGACTTCCAAAACACGAACGTTGGTGTTTTTCCGAAGACCGTAGAATGTGGCCCCTGGCTACGGTTTCTTTCATAATTATAAAAGTGTTTTAAAATCAAACGGTGAAATTGCTTGAAAAAGCATGATTGAATGATCGGTTTGTTGAACGGTTTGTTGAACGACTTAAGATAAGGCTCCATTTTTTATTGATATCAGTAGATGTTTAAGAGACAAAAAAATTTGACATAGTTTGGGGGTACTACCCATCCGGATCCTTCCCAAATGGACCGCTAAATATCAATTATTTTGAATGGCTTGAGCTAGGGCGCTAGTTTTTTTGAATATCAGTAGATGTCTAAGAGGCAAGTTTTTCTACATAGTCTGGGGGTACCAACCCCCCGGAACCCCCTAAACTGACGTCCCCAAATATCACTTTTTGAAAGTTAAATTAACACTATTGATTTCAGTCAACTGGGTTCATTTGTTGTGCTGGCATAATGGTTATAGACACCAGAGTTTAAAATTGTCGTAATTGAACAGAGCTGGGTTCAAATACTTAAATGGACATCCGTTTAAACCAAACCACAAATAATTTTAAATCAACAATTGTTTTTATCAGATATGAAGTTGTACACCAGCGGTTTTTGAGCAGAGACTTGAGTACGGTACGGAATTACGGTGCGTACGTACGGAAAAAAGTACGGTACGGAATTACGTACGGTATTTTCTGGTAAACTACGGTACGGTACGAAAATACGGTATTATTTTTTCCGTACCGTACCGTACTCTTTCCATACATAAAGTTTTAAAGACAAAAACTTTGGTTTTGACTTTGCTGAAATTATTGCATTGAATATACTACATGTGTTACCGTACCAATTTTTGTACAAGTTTGGCCAGGTATGACCACACCGGAGTTTTCTTGACAAAAAATTTGTATTATTTTAAGACTTAACAAACATGTTTTGAACTGCGATCTTAAGGTGTGCTGCAGAATTTCAACAGAAGTTTTATGACGTAGCAACTAACCAGCGTTTCTCAAACCATGGGTCGCGACCCACATGTGGGTCGCCAAGGCTTTACAAATGGGTCGCTGACGCAAGTAGAGCCCTTAGTACTTTGTTTATCTTAATTTATAGTTTAGACACTGATTTTCTAATCTTTGTGTTGTTTTTTTTCCGAGAGGAAATATTTGCTTGCGTCTGAGATTAAAAAAAAAGTGTCTGCTAGGAACTTTCATTATTCAGGTTTTGTGTGAAGTTGCAAACGAATATCCAATATTGTATGAAGAAGTCTTAAAAATTATAATCCCTTTCCAAGTTCATATTTATGTGATATGGGATTTTTTGTTCTGGCATTTATGAAAGACAAATATAGAAACCGTCTGGATGCAGAGCAGAGCCGTCGCTACGGGAAGGGAGGGGGGCGTGCCCCCCTAACAGCTGCTTGTGCCCCCCATTTTGGTACTCAAAATACTGTTATTGGAACATCACGTAACGACTAGACAATCGACAATGATGGAAAAAGGAAACATAACTTTCAACCATAATTCTCGTTCGACGTTTTCTCGATTCTTTGCGAAATCGCTGTAAGTAGTAATGTGAACTGCTGTACGTAAATATAACGCAATACTCCGTCTTATTAACATGCCTTTACGGATGTATTGCAGAAGGGAGATGTAAGCCCACAGAATCGTTACCGGTGCTTCGTTAGTGCTTCAAGATTTTTAGGTCATAGGCAGTGGTGCAACCAGGGTAAACGGCCTTCAACCCCCTTAACAATTCACCTCGAAAACTTTAACTCAAAATACAAGCGTTTAAATGTATTTTAAACTTGACCTGAAATTAGGGGAGGGGAGCTAAAGGGGTTAGGCAATTTAAATCTTTCAAAAAACTTTTGACTTTTAGTACTTAAAATGGTGTTAAAATTGCTATTTTTTTTGCTGCAAAATCACAAAAATTACCCAGCGGCTGGGGGCTCCTCCCCCAGCTCCCCGTCTGTGGCACGCTTTAGTTGCATTAGTTTGTCTAAATTAAGGCCTAAATTAGATAATTTTTATGCAAAAAAAAATTACTTTTGGTTCACCCCTCTTAGTAAAATCCTGATTGCGCGTCTGGTAGCATTCACTATTGCAGATAGAGCTTTCAAGCGATTATGGGCCGCAGACATAAATAGCTGAGAAAATAATGCTGCCAAATAGATTTTTTTTGGACGTGAATTCAAAAATGTTTAAATTGCACTTAGTTTGTAGCCGTGCAAGATTTGAAGAACAGTTTTTATATGCAAAAGTTTAGTCTATTTTGGTGCCCCCCCAGTTTTGGCTAGTACCCATCACTTCGCTTGTTCCGGCGATTGCACTGATGCAGAACATCCTTCCGATGGGTTTTGCGTTGAGCCACAATTTCAAAAACTTGTTGAGGCGAAATGGCGATAAATGCTGTGTAATAAAAGTTTATTTTTTTTTTTTGTAATTATTTAGTTGGGTTGCAACTGTTCAAGCAGATAAGGTTTTTATACAAATTTGGGTCGCAGAAGAAAATGGCTGAGAAACACTGCAACTAATCATAATTGTATTTTGCAAGACGAAACGAGAATATTTATTACAGTAGTGCCATTACTGGATCAGGTAGACGTTAGCGTAAGCAGGAGGCATACAAAATGAAAAACTATCTAATAATAATACAGCATCAGGACCGTGACAAGGCAGCCCCAAACCCCCCGGTCGGGGGGGGGACAGCCAAAATGGGGGCCCCACTTTTTACTTTACTACTACTACTTTGAACGTTGGTATTGTTGATAAGTGGTAGTATTTTTTGCAATATTTAGAACCAAATTAAAGGGTATTGTCAATTTGAAATTGCATAAGATACTGAAAATACGCTGGCTGTACCTGTATGTCTCTGCTGTTGCGTTAAAATTTCATCTATGGTGTAATAGAATCACAATCGCTTTGTCTTAGCTAGTTAATCAATTCAGGTGTTCAGCTTACCAGTCGATTGCACAACAGCCAGTCCAGAGTCAGTCTAGTTATGGTTACAGTCAGATTGCCTTCAGATGTCAGCAGTAGCGTAGCAAGGGTGGGCGAGGGGGGGAGGGGCTATATCCCCCCACTGGCCTGTCAACCAAAATGCAGAATAAGGAAAATGCCACGTTTTTTGCTCTTCTGAGACTGTTTTTTTGCACTGAAATGGACTATAGAGTGATTTAAAGCATCTTTTGAAACATATATTAAGAGGGGGGGAGGATTTTTCAAAAATTAAAGTCACATATCAATAAAAACTTTGAAAAATGCCCAAAAATAAACAATCAAATTTTATCGCTAGTGCAAAAACGCCAAACGTAGGCTTTATCAAGAAATATATTATAAACTCAAAAATAAGTGGGGGAGGGGGCTATTCAGTGACAGTTAATTACCAATCACATCTTTCCATTAGCCTCCCCCCTCCAATTATTTTTTTTTACAAAATATAGACGAAATATATTACTCCAAGTCAGTTTTATTGAATAATAGGATTTTATGATTTACCAGCATGTAAACAAGACAACTACAATGTTATCATTAGCCACTTCCCACATAGCCCATTAATGCAACCAGTTAAGTCATGTTGAGCTGCTAATTTCTATGCCACGTTTTAAAAGCATTATTTTTTATTAAAATAGCCCTAAAATTAAGTTATTTTTCAAAAAAATGCAAAATTTTCGAAGCGCTGGGGGCTCCTCCCCCAGATCCCCAGAATAACCCTCCTCATTGCGAGTTTCTGGCTACGCGCCTGGATGTCAGCAAACAAGTTAAAATTTATTTCATTAAATCCTAAGTTTTTAGAGTTCAGTACAGATCTTTTCAGGATCATTGATGTCACAACAGCAGCTTACAAGGATCGCATCTTTAACTCATAATTACAGCTCCATTATTTTTTCACGTAACATTGTAACAATACAGTATTAATCGTCTTTGAAATTTAATAACACTCACTCTCAAACGATAATTCTATTGATTTTTGTAGTTAACACGGTGTGGCAGTTAATAACCTTCTGACTTGTATGCTGCAGCTGCACTGGTGTATTTTATATTGTGGATATCATTAATGTAAATTTAACTGTAAATTTTCGAGCTATTCTACAATCCTGGTTTTGGAAAAGTGGTGTGTCTTAGATATGTGAAAGTTAAGTGACTATTTAAGCCGATTACAAAAATGTGCAAATTTAAGCGTTTCGGAGGGGCCCCTTCTTGAGTTTTCGGGGGTGGGGGGAACCGAACCACCTAGTCACGGCCTTGTACAGCATCGGTAGAATATACGTAGACTGAGAATTATAGCTAATTAATTATTAATTGTTGTACATTAAAGAACCCAGTGAGAGTAGTTATTCCTGTGGAGTTCGTAGTTGCATTATTTTTAAATGCAGATGCTATTTTAAATAAAACTTCAGTCGCAGTGGGAAACTGGAATAGTGCACAGAGAGCAGTTTTAGTTTAGAGATTTAGTTATCCCGATTTTCCATCTGTACTGTACTGAACTTACTGGGGAAGATTTTTGGGAATGTGATTTTCATTGCTGGGTTAAAGATTTTAGTCAACGATTTGGAAAGTTTAGTAGTCACTTCAGCAGTAGCGCCAGCGAGAGTACTGTCAGCTGTTTGGTACTTTTTGTTTTTCCCGTTAAGAAGTATTTAAAGACTTGATTAAGATACATTCTAAATGACTTGAGGCTTAGACTAAAAGACGACATAATCGAGGCAATAATATTTCAGCGATAGAACTCGCAAACTTTTTGCTTGCCATATTTTTGAACTATAGGAAAAACGGACAATGCTTTCTTTTCAATTTGTTCGTTTGTTAATTATCGGTGTTTTGCAAAGTGTGGAGTTTGGGACAATGAAGTTGACAATAGCTCCTTTGACCTATATCATAGCAATTTTGAATTGTTTGGTGGAAAAGAAGTTCTACTATTTATGATCGAGCTTTACTTAATTATTTTACAATTTGTGCTTATTTTGCAGAGTTCCATGTCCTGCCAAAGGCTAAGTTTTATGACATGAGACAAAACTTTTAGTCTATTTATTGAAACGATGTCATAAAAGCGACGAACAGTTTAGCGATTAGTAGAATATGGAAGCACGATAATTGAGATGAGTAGATAAAAACAAAACGCTTGCAGCGTTGGTGCTGCTAGGGGTCGGTTCGCCCCGGGTGTCATCATTTTGGCGTGACACCAATTTATGATGTAAAACTATAATCTGGCCAAAAACTCTACCGATTTGTGGTTAAGACCTGTTTTTATTTTGATCTCCATCCACATTTGGACCAAAAACTGCGCTAATTTACGTTGAAGATCTTTTTTTGTCTCCATCCGCAACTGGAAATAGTTTTCACCGAAGTCTGTCACTTCTGGGGAAGCGTCATACGGCAAAGGGTGACACGGCAAAACCCCGCTCCGGGAGTCAACGCGAAATCCCCTCCCGGGAGCCACAATTCTTAGCAACGCCTCAAACTTGCTGCTTTGAATCGCTGAGAATAAAGCGAATTTATAATGTATATTATCGTTATCCAGCTGATGTCATTCACAACAATCTTTTAATGTTAATACTAACTACCGTAACTAGTTGGATGAGTGCCCGAAATTTTTGAAGAGAAAATAAAATTATCTAATTCTAAAACCTCTCATTTGCTATTGCGTAGAAACAAATATTCAGTAAATTAATTAGGACGGAAAGGTACGGTATTACGGCACGGAAAAAACTCCGTACCGTACTGTTACGTGCGGTATTTTGGTGAGGTACGGAATTACAGTACGATATTTTTTTGGAAGTACGGAGTACGGAAAATCATTCCGTACCTTACCTAATCCCCTGCTCTGAGCTGGTCCATTGATCATTTTACTTATCACTTCGGGCCACGGGTGAAACATTCATGTTGTTGGGAATGGCGTCAAAGTAGACTACCAGTACCGACCAATAACCGGTACCGTAGGCTACGGTATACAACCACTAGTATCGGTAAGCTACCGAAATATCAGGATACCTAAAACCTACCCATAGGCGTAGCCAGTATTTCGGATTGGAGGGAGGGCAAAACCAGAAATTATATAGGTGAAGACCAAAAAAAGAGTCTTCACAGTTCGATTTAGGATTTGTGATTGGTGGGGGCCCGAAATTTAGTTGGAGACAAATTTTGGATTGGGGGCCCCAAACCTCAAGTTACAAAGTGGGAACCAAACTTAAAAACAACTGAAATAAAGGTCAGCACGGGCTGGAAAGCCGAATTTCTCCCGAAAATCAAGTTAAGACCAAAAAAAGATCTTAACGGTCTGCGGACAATCCACCAACCGAACTTAGTGAGGATACTGAAAACCACTAGCCGTTTTGGCAACAAATTTTTCATTGGTTGCAAAGCAATTGGGGGAGGGTGGGCCCCTTGCTCCCTTCCCCCGGCTACGTCTATGAACCTACGCAAATTTTCAGCGTTTTTTTTTTTGCAAAACTTTGTCGCATTGTTATCATAACTTAAAAATGTGCACAGCAGAGTCACGAGCAGCAAGCTTGCTAAGCTACTGGAAGACTGCAGTTAGGCCTTTTTAAACAAGTTATTATCGAAAATATAGGCTACTGGTACCAGAAAACTTAACTTTTTCTTTCAACACTTTCCAATTGAAGTGCAACCTCAACTGCTGACTGGTAGCCTACAGGTCTGATACTTAAACTCGCTTCAAAATCGTAGCACTCGCGCCAAAAGCGATCACCAGCGGTACGTCATCAGAGCGTCATTTTTTCCGATTTTCTTCAAAATTCAAACCTCTGGAGGGCGATCGAATACTGCAAAAGTTTTAGAATTATTTTTGCTAAATTTTCGTGAACAGCTTTGCTAGGGCGATCACTAGTTTTTAAGAAAAATACCGGAACTTCTTTTAAATACGGTTTGCAGCATTTTGGATGTGTTATTTTGTGTAAAGAAAACTACAGCGCACAAAAAATATCGAAAGATAACGCTTATAACTGCTAAATTTGTTTGTGTTGTAACCAGTGCTGGGCAACGCAAGTTTTTTTTTTAAGTCTGCAGTCCGCAAATCCGCAACCGAATTTTAATTTTCTTGATCCGCAACCGCAAGTTCGCAATTGGACGTTTAAAAGCTTAGTCCGCAACCGCAAGTCCGCAACTTTCTAATTCTTGAAGTCCGCAATCGCAAGTCGGCAACTTCTTAATTCTTAAAGCCCGCAACCGCAAGTCCGCAACTTTGTAATATTTGAAGTCCTCACAGCAAGTCCACAACTTTTTATGAACCTAGTAGAAGAGTTTTGCAATCAACCACGTCCCAAAAAGATCTGCTCAGAGTTGAATAGCAAAAATAAGTCAAAAGTTTTGACTTGTGGGAAATATAGAAAGCGTATGGTGGATACATTCCACGCAATAGAAGGAATTACTCACAATCGTTGATTGTAGTAAATGTACCACAGCATGACTTCTCATTGAGCTGCTTTTTCGGATGGCAAAGTTAAGAATTGCCCAGCCCCTCTTACTTTCAGGTCCAACTCAAAACAGATTTAAACGCTTGTAATTTTGGGTAAAGTTTTTAAGTGACTTGGCTGAGTGTTTTTAGACCCCAGCCTTCCTAGTTGCGCTACTGCTTATACAGTAGGTGCCTAAACTGCATGGAAGCATAGTGCACAACCCACGGACGAACCCTTAAAAATGCTACAATGAAGCTCGGGATTCGGAGATTAATAGCCATTGGATTACAGTGAGAAGCCATCAAATAGCAAAGCACAATCCGCATTTCCGCTTGCAACAATATATTCTTAGAAAACAATGTTTTTCGAGGCAGGAAAAGGCAAAGGCAGTAGAAAGCAAAAAAACATTCATATCACTAATTGTATAACTCAATTTTTAGTCCCTAGTTTCAGAAAGTACTCTAGGAACGAGACAACCACATGTTTCCAGCAGTGCCGTCGCCAGACCAAACAAAGTGTGAGTGCCCTAGCCGAAAATGAGGGGCACTATAAAATGGACTGAACTTTTGCACATAAAAACTGATTTTTAAAGCTACAATTTTGTATTCATCTTTGAAAAAAGGTACATATAAGCCCGGCAGCGTTTCTAAGCTCGTTTCGCATGCGGCCGGTATAATCGCTTGAAAAATATGTCTGCCGTAGTGAATGCAACCAGAAGTACAACCAGGATTTTGCTAAGAGAGAAGGGGCTTGAACCAAAAGTAAATGTTTTTTGCACAAAAATTGTCTAATTTAGGTCCCGTGCTGAACAAACCGCTGCTACTCAAGCGTGTTACTACCAGCTGCTGGAAATTTTTGCGATTTTGGGCAAAAATAGCAATTTTAACGCCACTTAAATCACATTTCGCACGTTTTAAAACCATATCAATAATTACAGTAAATTGCTAAAATTCAGAAGTCATTGAAAGATTTAAATTGTGTAGTCTCTTGAGCCCCCATATCTTTCAGGTCAAGTGCAAAACAAGTTTAAACGCTTAATCTTTTTTTGACTATATTTTCTGCATAACTTGGCTACAGGGGGCTAATGACCCCTTAGCCCCTTATCCCTGGTTGCGCCAATAACTGCGACCTAATATAAATCTAGAGTGTGATCTATAAAAAAAAAACAGCTGGTCTTTTATAGAAATGTTTTCACGTATTGTTTTAGGTCGTAATCACTAATGAAATGAATACCGATAACACTTCTGCATAGACATACATCCCTATTCCGCGACACATCCGTAAAAACGAGTTAATAATGCAGATTTTTGGGTTCATTTATGTACAGCAGTTGGTGGCCAGCAATTTTGCCAACAATCGAGAAAACCTCAAACAAAAATCATGTTTGAACATTATTATTCTTTTTTACATTATTGCCTGTTGTCTTGTTACGTGATGCTCCAAAAAAGCATTCTGAATGAACAGAAATGGGGGGGCACAAGCAGTCGTAAGCGGGGACGGCGCCCCTGGCCCCTCTGTAGCGACGACACCCTTGGCCCCGCCGTAGCGACAGCCCCGCAGATCATGCAATTAGGGTCGTTGTAAAATGAAGCCTTTACCCTCTCGGTCACGCTGGAGACATCGAATAAATGAGATTCGATGGTATTTGAATTGGTAAAAAAACTCAAATTTATATTGAACTGCATGTTTTAGGTAATTGACCGAGTTCTAAAAGCTACTTCTAAGTACAGTATAAACAAAAAATCTGAAAAAAAAACGTGGCTAAAGCCTATTTTTCTCACCCTCAATGAAATCTAACATCATCAGTAATTCAGCAGCTTCTAAATTTACTAACTCGCATTGGATGTCAAACACATATTTGTTTTATTTTGTTCCATTTAAAACAATAAACTAAATTTCATAGACATCCATAAATACAATTAAATAGAACACGAAGATGCGAAGGACCTCTCGGTCATCGAGTCAAGCAGCCACCATTTAGACTAGAATCACAGCGCCGTGTTTAGACCCGGCGCCACGGGGGGGCATACCGGGACCGGGGCCCCAAATGAGTGTTTGTGCCCCCCCAAACGAAAATTGTGCCCCCCCCCAAGCGAGGACTGTGCCCCGAAGAAATTAACAGGCTCGGGGCTACTGGAATGCAAATCGTGGCCCAAATTGGTGTTTGCCACCGTTATTTTCGTAGTTTTTTGTGAAGTGACACCGAATTTCATGACATTTTTGGGACGAAGACCTTTTTTTTTATTTTGGAGATCACCTGTTTTTGGCCGGAAAAACCATTGTAATTTCAGTGAAGACATTTTTTTTTGGAGATCAACTTTTTTCGGCCGGAAAAACCGCGTGGATTCCCTTGCAATTTCAATGAAGACCTTTTTTTTGTTTCAGTGAGTGAAGACCAATTTCAGTGAAGACATTTTTTTATTTATTTTGGATATCACCTTTTTGCAGGCGGTAAAACGGCTTGGATTCCCTCGCAATTTCAGTGAAGACCTTTTTTTTTCATTTTTTTTGGAGATCAACTTTTTTCGGCCGGAAAAACCGCTTAGATTCCCAATTTCGGCCGGAAAAATTCTTGCAATTTCAATGAGGACCTTTTTTTGGAGATCATTTTTTTTCGGCCGGAAAAATCGCTTGGATTCCCGGAAAAACCCATGCAATTTCAGTAAAGACCTTTTTTTTTGAGATCACCTGTTATCGGCCGAAAAAACCGCTGGAATTCCCGATTTCGGCCGGAAAATCCCTTTGAATCTTTGGTCTTCATCTTGCTCATTTGATCCAGACTGGGATAAATTTCTCGTGCCCCCGTGCCCCTCTCGAGTTCACATAAATAAACTTCTCGTGCTACCCGAAAATTTATTTCTGCCCCCCCCCCCCCCCAGTCACGCTATCCTGGCGCCGGGCCTGGTCGTGTTTCCTTGAAGATGATATAAATAGACAACAAAACGTTTGAAAACTAGTCGCGGGAGTGCTAGGTTTATTGACAAAGTTGATTGATTGTAACGCAGCAGAGTGTTGATACGTGCTAACAGTTAAACTTGGCAAATTGGTGCTTCGTTTTTCCAACCCTCCACTCCTTCGGCGAGTGAACAACAATTGCTGTCCGGCCCTATTAACGTGCCTTGGTCACAACTGTATTCAACTTCAAACCCAGACCCGGAAGGCCAAGGATCATTAACACCAGGATCTCGACCAGCACCAACTGTGATCAAAGGAAATTCATTGTGGTCACAACCTACAATAAAAGCATTTAAGATTAAAATTAAAATTTTAGCTTTGAAAAATGACATTCTGATCAAAATGTTGTAGCTCTGAAATGCCGTGCCATGGTCAAGGATGTGAGTATAATTAGATCGGACCGTGACTATTGGACACAGAAGATTAGGCACCGGAATTATTAAGCACCAGGACTTTGATCCGCCAGATGCAAATTTTGAAACGCTGACGAAAAGCAAAATCAGTGGGGGTATGTAAAGTTAGGCCAATCGCATAACACTAGATTAGCGTTGACTCCATCCTTTTTGACCCAGCCATTCTAGAGATATTTTACTTTAAACACAAGGTCGGTGACTCTAATGTTGAAATTTTAATAATTTTTATTGGCAACCCGGTCGTTGATAAACATTAGCGTCTTTGCGATGCCTTCCCAGTTCTATTCTAAAGCAACAATTAGGCTACTGCATTGGGTCGTTTCGCAGCGCACTAATCAGCTTGATCTTGTCAGCAGAAATAGATCCGAGCTGGAAAAAAGACTTGACTGCACGATAGCCTATATAACAAAGGTCTAAGAACAAACCAAAGTCAGGCTAATATAGTTATTAGAGTAGGCTAGTGGATCATTGTTTTCAACTTAAATGGAAAATTTTATTTTAGGGTCAAAAATATCCTAAGCAAATACAAAAGGCCCACTCAAATATTGAAAGTCTTATTATCAGGTATGAGTTTGTATTGTGTAGCGTAGCAATAAAAACCTTATAGCTAGACTAGGCTAGGATTTAGACTGAAATGTATCTGCCAGCTTGACTTTTACTGAAATCGCTAGGCTACCGAAAAGTATACTCTTTTTACCAGCTCAGATCCGTCGTACTGAAAAGATCACACTGATTAGTGCGTTGCGAAACGACTCATGTAGTAGCTTAATTGTCGCTTTGAGTTAGAATTGGGAAAGCGTCGCTAAGACGCTAATGCTTATCAACGACGGAGTTGCCAATAAAAATTATTAAAATTTATAACATCAGAGTCACTGACATCGTGTTTGAAGTAGCAACGGATGGGTCAAAAAGGATGGAGTCAACGCTAACCTAGTCTAATACGATTGGCCTAACTTTAGATACCCCCTTTGATTTTGCCTTTAGTCCTCGTTTAATTTTTGCAAAAAGTCGTAGACAGCCGTAAATAAATATGCAGCAAAGTTTAATCTCTTATCTAAGCAGAAGCCTCAATTTACGCGAAATGACGTAAGCAGAAATTTCAGAATTTAGTTGTAAATGATACTGCACATCAGAGAGCTGATGCTTGAAAAAGAGTAAAGCTAACCGGGTTTTACAATATTCTAGTCAAAACTTACAGCATCAACCAATAACGATTTCACACTACATGAATTTTGTGTGTTTGAAACCATTAAGAATAGTGCAAATCTGGGAGTACTTACGGTCGCATATAACAGGTGGATCGAGATCTGAAACCCACTCAAGCATGTCAATTCCTTGCAAAGTACAGGTATACGTAAACATTTTAATACCGTCAGCGTTTACCAACTGGTTGTTGCATTCATACGTAATAATCTCGTTTTCAAAGTAAGGTGCTGTCATTGTCATCAGCGTGGCTCGTTCTACGCCAGGAGGAGTACCGCAAGCTGCGAAAAAAAATCCAAATGTTTGAATTAAAGAGTTGCTCCCATGTATATTATTTTAAGCGATATCAAAATTTCTTAAATAGCAGCTTATAATTTTTCATTGAAAATGTTGCCAGTTGGTCGGCCAAGCCATAACTTTTTCGTCACTGAAGAGCAAACTAACTCTGAGGTTCAAATCACTGACGAGTCAAATTAACGTGGGCTCGTCACCACTGGAATATTTCTTTGAAAAAACTGCGTTGCCTGCAGGTGCAATAACGCGGTGATAGGCTCTGTATACACGCTTTGATGTATACACGTGGAGTGTATACACGGGCAATGACGTGGAGTGTAAACTATACACGCTTTGGCGTAAAACAGCATGCATCATAATTTTTTTTTTGTAAGCAGACCCTAGCGTTTACATTTCCATTTGCCATTTAGAAGCATAATTTTTGAATATTCAAAGAAAAAGCAGTAAATAAAAAAGGTACATCAGTAAACGGCAAAACTAAAAAGTTTAATCGTTTGCGTGCTTTTTGGCCTATATTCTGGCTTAAAAAAAGTGTAAACGTCAAAACATTGCAATTGAATTATTAAAAATAAAAATGTTAATCGGGAAAATTAATCTTGTTCAATGCCGAACATTATTTTTATGTCAAAGATTGGGATTCAGTATGGATAAAACTCAGACCGTTTTTTCTGTATCTCGTCAACAATGAGATTTAAACTGGACATTAGGTTTGGGTTTGCCAGTTTCAATATATTGTATACATTTTCACCTGGCGGTCACTTGAAAATCTTGAAAGCTTCATTTTATTGTTTACAGTAATATCAAAAAAGTTACTTAAAACTAGTCTTTAAAATAGTCAAAATAAAAGACATTTACCGAGTTGGCATACGCTTGAAAGGTCGTCAGTCATTCGTTCCCAAATGGCAGGGGCACCAGTTCCAGGATTTTGTACGCATTTGTTAGTCAAAACCGCTAGGTCAGCTGGGTCAGCGTCATAGTTGTCATCGCATACGTAAGTAATACATTCTCCAATGAAATAGGGTGCCGTGTCATCGCCACCGGTTGGAGTTGCTTGCATTCCGTTTTCAATATCTGGAACAGTGGCAGTGCAAACTAAAAAAAAAAATTATGATGAGATAGCTTTTGATTTCTGCAGCAATGCTATAGTAAAACGCAAAAGGAATCAATCTTGTTGGTTAAAATCTGTCCTGTTTCTTAAAGCTTAAAATTCAACTCCTGATTGAATTTTCTCTGGAATAAATTCAAAATTCTTTCATCGAAGAGCAAATTATGATTTCAATAATCTATTGTGTTTGCTGGTTTATGAAGTCCGCGTAAAACTTAACGACAAAAAAGTGGGACAGAAGATGACCAGTATACAACGCTTTTGTTTAAAATTTATTACTTTTATGGTGGTTCCGGTTTTTGTTGATAGCATAATTTTCTAAAATTATCAGCAACTGAATTTAAAGCTGCCACACTCTAGGGGATTCAACAAAGGAATACGTAGCACAAAGCTTTGTATTAACTGTACCAAAAAGTTTGCTTTGGTGACAAAATCAAATTGAAACGGTTATGAAATTTTGGGTGAAAAGATGATATTCACATCACAATTGACCCCTACTATCTTTGCATATTTTTGCAACAATGTTTCACAAGCGATTTCTAAGCGATGATTTAATGAACGAGGCTGATGGATTAAATATTTGTTACGATAATGAAAATTACTTCAGGGCGATAGTTTTTTATTAAAATTTTAAGACTTTGTTTGATGTGACGTGTATTGTATTATGATAAGAAATTTTGAATTAAGTTTTGCAATTTTCATTTCACTATCAGTTTTTGGGATAATTTACCATTCCCCAAAGCAAACTTTCAATTTAAACATTTTTCAAAGTGAATTATTCTACTATTAGATTGTTTCGACACAAATAATACAAACTGTACTGTACTGTACATGTAAACTTTAACCTTTCCTAAACTTTAACGTAAACTTTAATGTAAACTTTAACCTTTAACCTTTTACCAAAAACTAACAATTCTGCCAACTCGCACACAATTCTGGATTCGCGTTCTATCTGTGCTGGTTTTTGGGTTTTGTCATCTATTCTTTATAGTAAACAATTATGAGCTTTATTTCAGAAATGATGACTCTAATTTGTCAATTTGTAATATCGTGCTTTTTGAGATTCTATCTGAATATGCTTTACTGTATATAATGCTGCCGTTTAAAATAAAAATATTTTCTGTTATTTTAATTTAATTTTTTTATTTTAGTTTTTTTTGACTTTCAGCAGTTGATAGCGATTATTAGCCGTACCAGTTGATGTTGACGCTATGATGGAATTATAAACTTACATTTTTTTAGTAAAACGTCGGCAATTAAAGTTAGTGTTTGAGTAGTACTTTTGGTACGTCTAAAATGGTCTATGACTATGGAAAAATCTTACTCCTTTTTAATATTTTGACAGGCTTTGAGTGCTACAAATGCATTCTATTTTTTTTTACACAGACAATACATTGGCATTTTTGAGAACCAAACACATGTGTAAAATCAATCTCAAGTGGATTAATTAATTTCATGAAATCTACAATAGGGTTTTAGATAGCTGTTACGTCGTTTCAGCTGCAGAGGGTATCGAACCTGGCCTTGTCCGTCTTGTCGAGTCGGGTATCGCTGCTCTTTGTATTGCTGCCTACACGTGACGTTTCACCTCACAATTCCAGCCAGTTTGCTACTTCCTTTGCCTTTCGCAATTTGCATATATGCAAATCTGCTTCCTTTCTGCTCGGCGTTTAGCCAGCTTACTGCTTACCTTTTCTCGATTTTCACTCATTCTTTTTCTGACTGTAGTCTTGGCAACTGCCACCTTTTTTACTGAGCTTTCGCACTTGGAACGATTTTTCATATTGGATACTTCTCTCGCAACTGGCTGGAAAAACTATTTCGGTACGTATTACGTTTATTTATTGTTTTTTGTTCTTCGTATGTTTGCCATTGTTAAGGTAATTTCTCGATCCCCTGATAGTTTAGAATTTTATATTTTGCATGTTAGCTTCTCGTCCCTCTTTATTGTGTTAATCTTCCTACTTGTTTTTTTTGTAACTTTACCCTAGGTTTAGACCTTCAGCTCGTATAGCCGGGTTTTTTGTTATTTTTTAGAAACCGCTCCGAATGCTCTGATCATCTACAACAAGCGGCCATTCAATAAACAATAACTCGGAACTTTTCTCGCACCTGGCGTTTTGAATTAGAGCGCGTTTTGAATTAGTGTGAGGCCCATCTCCACAGCCAGTTGTTTAAGTTCTTACAATAGCCTTTTCAACCGCAACCTATTGGAACTCCTAATATAAAAATGGAGGTTACTACAATCTATTTCTTAAAACTGTATCAGTGCAACTACTTCTGGGTGTGAAATACGTTATTGCGTTTTATCAGTTTTTTTTGAAACATCACTCTTTTTGTTAATTTTTGGAAAAATTGCAATTATTTTAATGCTGCCATTTACAATATTGAAGGATAAATGATTAAAACAACAATTTGACAATCAAAGTTTAACTGTTTCAGAAGGAGAAACTCATCCATTGCTTTATCGTATACCTGGTTGACAAACATTTGCTAGATCGGCCGTCATCCTTGACCAAACAGCAGGATCACCATCACCAGTATTTTCGATGCACTGGTTTGTCAAATCTGCTGGTTCAGCATCATAGTTGTTATTGCAAACATAAGTAATAATTTCCCCAATGAAATACGGTGCTGTATCATCGCCACCGGTTGGCGTCGCTTGCATTCCGTTATCAATATCTGGAACTGTGGCAGTGCAAACTAAAAACAAAACAAGTTAAATGCGTGTTAACTATACCTTACATTACATCAAAGAATAAAATTTCTGGCATTTCATGATAGTCCTAACAGTAAAACATTTTACTTCAAAAGCCATTTAATATGACTACGAGTTTTTGATAAAAATATTTTTCAATTTAATAAAACCATTTTTCAACAAACAACCACTAAAATTTGCTGTAAGGAAAATTTTTTTGTCGCTTGCCAGAGCCACTTTACAATAATTTGTCTACATTGTGACTCTTCTAATCAAACTAAATTACGTCATAAAGCATTTGATTGAAGTAATAACCACTTTGATTCACGCTATTGACGATTCTGAGTTCAGATAAAACAATTTATTAACAAAACTTTGAAATAACTTGACGCAAATGAAAAAAAAAATGTTTATCAAAATTGTCTGTGGCGCTACCGTAGCGACAAATATAATGCAAACCAGATAATATTTTGCGAAAACATTTTAGAGAGACCCACCTTTCGTCAAAAGTGGTACTCTCATACAAAATTGGACGCTCTAATAAGCTTCTTTAAATAGCTTAGAAACAATTTTCTTGTTTCTTTCATTTTAAACATGGATTGGGCAAAAAGCTAATGCATACCAGGTCTGATTTCGGTCACACATTTAAACTGAAACGTGGGATTTAATTAAATAACAGACTGTCAACATCAATAATTCCTTCAAAAAACCAGAGAGGCAGTAATCAGAAACAGTCTTAGGGACACTTTATTTTGTATTCAATTCCATTCGTTAAATGGTTTTTAGACGTTTGCCATAATTAAAAAATAAACCAGGGATAGGACAACCCAAGTTCAGGACATTCCACAAACGAGAATATGATGAGACATACAACGACTTAAAAACACCAATAAATTACAAAACAAAAGCTGGAAATTCATTTTCACCTAAAAGCTGTCAAGCAATAAACCGATGGGAACATGTATTACAAATTACAAAATTTTGTGTTACTTTTGATACAGTTACTAAAAATTTGCAAGAGAAACATATTGTGCGATAAAGCGATGTGGGAACACCTTTCCAAATTTTTGAAAAGATCAAAATACATGATAAATTGAAAAGGCTACAAACTCATAAACAAAATTTAAACGCTTATTCTATCAAATACCTGCTCGACAAATATTTGTTAGACCGGCTGTCATCCTTGACCAAACAGCAGGAACAACAACGTTTCCACTATTTTCAACGCATTGGTTTGTCAAATCCGCTCCATCAGCATCGTAATTAGTATTGCATTGATACGTAATAATTTCGTTGATGAAGTAAGGTGCTGAATCACCGGAGCTTACCATTCCGTTTGCAATATCTGGCACAGTGGCAGGGCAAACTGTGAATAATATGAAAAAAAAATTAAGTGAGAGAGCACAATTACTGGAAAAACACACATTAAGATTTCGCCTGCATACTCTACACAATCTTATTGTGTGAAATTATAATATATGATGTGATGCAACAAACCTTTTTTTTATTGCAAGCTATATTGAAACGGAATGCTACTACAACCACAGTTGAATCACATTTATTAAATTTCCAACAATGTCTCATCTAGGCAAAATCATGCTTCATTCTGCACCAAAAACAACATTCAAACAAAATTTAATCAATTAATTCATCCATCACCTGCTCTACAAATACTTGTTAGACCGGCTGTCATCCTTGACCAAACAGCAGGAACAACAGTATCACCACTATTTTCCATGCATTGGTTTGTCAAATCCGCTCCATCAGCATCGTAATTGTTATTGCATTGATACATAATCATTTCGTTTATGAAGTAAGGTGCTGAATCACCAGAGCTTACCATTCCGTTTGCAATTTCAGGCACAGTGGCGGGGCAAACTGTAAACAAAGATGCAAACGTACAGCACGAGTGATGTAACACTTGCAGTAAAAAAATTAATCTTCAAATATTACGCACAATCGCATGGTGCTTACGTTTATGTTTCATCCTCTTTGTTTCAATGTTTTGTTGAAAATTACAATTTTTCTATAATGATGTTATCATCCTGTAATACTAAGATTTTAAGCCCACTCAAGCTCACAAGCATTTAAAAAGTAAAAGAAAAATTACTTTATACGAAACGCAAACTAATGCAAAAATTTTCGTCCTTGCATCAAATCTACCGGAAATGTAATTTAAAATTAATCTAATCACCTTTTTCACCACGCAGTTCTATTATTCAATTATTTTTGGTTTTGTGTTTTGCTGAAATTAACTAATTATTATCTGTTTAAAAGCACTTCTGAGTATTAGTTTAAGCCTGCACGAGATATGTGCGATTCGCGTCAAGCAAGATTCGTTTTTTGTATTTTGTGTGAGCAACGACAATTTTATGTTGTTTTTTTTCAATTGAAACAAGAAGCGATATCGGAGGTTTCAGTTTAATTTTTGCTTTGATTGCTATTTTTTACTGTAATTGTTTAGAACTTTTAGAAATTGTAAGAAATTTTTAATGGCAAGGTCAATTTTAATCTTCTACGTAATACTCAACAATTTACTATTTTTCAATTTACTCTATTTCACATTACTTTGTGAAACAGTTAGTGGAAACTTACAACAGAAATATACCGTAAAGTGATACGTAAAAAAATGTTACAAATTGTTAAATATTGCAATTACATATTGCATAATAAACTTAGAAAATTGTTGATACTCAACCTTCTGAAACAGTGAAACATTTCACTAGCACCAGATGATTCCTTAGGACGAAACAGACCGTTGTGTTTTTAACCTTTAATTGTGATTTTTCAGGTTGCATAAATAAACTTACAAACTCATAAAAAAAAACTCAATCGGATATTTAATAGAATACCTCCAAGACAAACACTTGTTAGATCGGCTGCCATCCTTGTCCAAGCAGCAGGAACAGCAATATTCCCAATGTTTTCCATGCATTGGTTTGTCAAATCCGCTCCATTAGCATCGTAGTTATTATTGCATTGATACGTAATGATTTCGTTTATGAAGTAAGGTGCTGTATCACCAGAACTTACCATTCCGTTTGCAATTTCGGGCACTGCGGCGGGGCAAACTGCGAATAACATGAAACACAAGTTCATCCAAAATAATGCAAAAATACCATCCATACATTGTGTTTACCAACATGCGAATGCGTCGTTATAAAAATAGTTCGTAACGTCATTATCGTCACGTTGAGTTTTGTCTCAATTTACAATTTTGTTTAAGGACGTACTTATTATCATTATTATTATTATTTATTTATATTACATTATTATTATTATGACGTGCTTATTATTATTACACAACGCAAATATCGAGAAAAATTTCATTGAACGCAAGGTTAATATTTTTTCAAAATAACTGATGCATGTGTCAACTTATTGACAACTTTTGATTAACAGTGTCTTGGCAATACAGTAACTTACTGCTTAAGTTTGCACTTGGTTAAATTCGTTCAAAACTTACAGCAAATTTAGATTGAAGTTTTTCAAAAGTTAATCAAAGGTTGAATACACCAGAGTTGTAAACGGGCCGATTAGTTTAGGCCCATACCCGGCCCAAAACCAAAAATTAATTTGAAGCCCTGATCGTGCCCCACAAAAAAACGAAAATTAAGTTGGGTCTGAAAAATTTCGCAATGTTGCCACGTTATTTGGATTATATTTTTGTGCACCTAAGACAAAAAGCACACCTCAGGCCCGAATTAAGCCAGAAATTTTGTCAACTTCAGGTTTCAGCATACAAATCTGAAACGCACTAGATCCGTTGTTTCTTTTCAGACTTGGCGCGGATCGTTAGCTGATGCATAACTGAATTTCTTTTGCTTTTAGCGTTTAAAATCACTTGTCGACGCTGTCGTAATTTTTGCTCAAAGTGTTCAAATGAATTTTCACTTGGATTTATTTATCTGCTACTTAAGCGTAAACTGAACATCGTGATGTAACAATTATTGATCATAGACAACACAAGCTGCTAAGTGCTCATAAAGCAATTATCCCACGTATTACGCACAACAGCTGAAACATAACATTGTCAAGTTCGAATCTTTCAATTGTTCAATTCGAGCTTTCCGATTAAGTTTGCAATAGCTGCTCAGGTTCAAATTGCAAACTTATCAGCAAAAGGATACAGTACCGGGCAAACAATTCTATTTTTAAATTTTTTTTAACAAAGTTGAACATTTCTGAAATTAATGAAACTCCTTCTACCAATGTTTCAGATTTTTTTTATACTAAATAATATCGAACAACAACTTAAGTCTATCACAGTTTCTTGTAACTGGCTTCACGACATTGTATTACCTCTTTTTGTATTTAAAACAGTTTTCAACAACGTTCAAAATTTTATTTCACTCGGCTTTTGATGTTGACATAAAAAATAGCAAGCTTAGTTGACGTGAAGTGATTGATTTTGTTACGAAAAATTCGGAAATAAAAGCACGTTTGGGCAAAATTGTTAAGAGTCATTTTACAACAAAATAAGTTTTTTCATATTTTCGTAGTTATTTTACTAAAAAAAATTTTCCATGAAAAAAAAATTAATTTTTCACCATATTTCCGCAATAAATAGATTGAAATGTTGCACTTGACACAAAGGCCAAATGAAACTATAAAAATTTAAACGAGATTTTTTTCAAAACGATGAAATGCGACTTATCAACTTATGACAAAACGTGTGCTTTAATTGTGAATCAGCAGTCAGTTCAAAATCTTTTTTTTACTTTATTTAGCAGAAATCATCAAATACCTCCTCGACATATATTTGTTAGATCGGCTGTCATTCTTGACCAAACAGCAGGAACAACAATATCACCAGGATTTTCCATGCATTGGTTTGTTAAATCCGCTCCATCAGCATCGTAATTGTTATTGCATTGATACGTAACTATTTCGTTTATGAAGTAAGGTGTTGAATCACCGGAGCTTACCATTCCGTTTGCGATATCAGGCACTGTGGCAGGGCACACTGTAAACACGCAAATAGTTAAACAAAATGATATAAACGTCGCACACACTTATTTAAATTTCACCAATATACGAATACATTGTGTCATCAATTTTCTTGAATTTAAAGGTTTTGTCAAAATTTATGATTTTGTACAATGACGTAGTGCATAATTAGCATTTCTCATATTGAAATTAACAGCCAAATAAAAACTAAAAAGGCTTAACATCCTTCGTGGCTGACTCTTGGGAAGTCAGAACGTCTTCCACTGGCAGTCAGATTGCAGTATCAATCATCAACTCAGCAGCCGCAAGCAGCTCGATTCATTTATGCCCAGAGCTGGACAGCGCTGTTTCAAGCTTTTAGCTCTCATCAGCAACCGACAGCATACTCTATATAAACCAAAGGTTTTTCCACGTCACCTCACGACCAAACTGGGCAAACCTTAATGGCTTGCACAATGGCAGAGGCTGCAGAGATGGTGGTTGATATTGCCACCTAACTGCCAGTGGAGGTCGTTCTGTCTTCCCGGGAGTTGACCTCGAAGGATGTCAAGCTTTTCAGTTTTGATTTCCGTGGTCACGCAGTGTGTAGCTCTTGTATTAAGGATAGCTTATGGCTGACTTAAATACAAGAACCCATTGTTTTTTCACTTGTTCTTTCGTGAAGTACCACAATCAAACAATTGATTATTTCCTGTAAAACCTCTGCCACTACGCAAGCCATTCAAATTTGCCCAGTTTGGCCGAGAGGTGGCTGGGGAATACCTTTAGTTTAGATATGGTGAGGGCTGCTGATGAGAGCTGAAAGCTCGAAACACCACTGTTCAGCTCTATGCATAGCCAAATATAACTTAGCAGCGCATTAAAGTATGAGTAAAGCTACTTCGAACACAAATTAAGTGTTAATTACTGATGCATGTATCAAATTTTCAGTACCTTAAAGATCATGTGCCAAGGTAAATTTGTTATTTTGGTTTTAATTGTAACATCAAAAAAAGTTGTTAAGCAATAGTACTTCGAGTTTTATAGTTGTTATGAAGTCGTTCTGATTTAGAAAAAGTTCAAAATAATAATTTGGAACTATAAAGTAAATGACGTCATGCATGAACAATAGCTTCCACGTAGTTTTACCACCATCAGTAAGTGTGTAGTCAGCTATTCGCTTTTTAGCTGATAACTGTTATAGATGTAAAGAAAGAAATCTTAATAGCTCGACTTTCATCACTAAAGAACGCATGATAAAAGTCGTAATCAGTTACACCTAATAAAAGCTAATTAAATGATGATCTAATTGTTGTCGAAAGAAGCTAATGAAAAGGTTGCTTTGTTGTAATCAATTGTAGGATCAGCAAACGTTATGTTAAGCAAGAAATTTTTAATTTTATTGTACACTACAATTATTGCAGAGGTGGGTCCTTCAGGACATCATTGGCCTCGAGGACACATTTTAAAGTCCTTAGCCTTGGCTTCGGAGCCTACAAGTCCTCAAAAATTCCCTGTCATCGGCCCAAGGACAGCATTATTTTTAGATTGGTTGAAAAAGAAATAAGCAAATAAAAAAGACAACATTAACTTTTAGTGTATCAATTCGTTTCCTTGTCATAGTCAAAAAATAATATAATGTGATGCCAACTACGCCAAGTCATAATAAAACTTAATTTGAATGTCATTGTGTGAAAGCCCTAATTAGAAAATAAAAGGGCAAAAAGCATTCCAAAAAATTATTGTTTTCATTTCTGTTATTACTACCGGTGCAGGCAACACAAACTGCAAACCGCTAAAGCCATCCAGAGCCATAGCAAAGAATTGGAGGGTCGGGACACAAACAACTTTGAGTTATTAATGCAAAAACATGACTGTGCCTATCCTGCGTGTGAATTTAGAAGAAAATATGTGTAGGACAATAAAATGTAATTTAGTATTACCAGGTATGGCATTATGATATTATATTACAGCAAATATGATAGTATATTTTGATATAACAAACAAAAAAGAATTTGTTTTGAGAAAAGAAGAACAATTCTAACCACTGGCAAGCCGTCTGTAGGGGGGCAAAACCACATTGAGTGAATAATTTCTGAGTTGGAAATCGACGCTAGGAATCCCAAATAACAAACTCTTAGATCAAAAAAACGCTGCATGAAGAAATATTAAGCAATTAAGAGTGAAGTTAAATATGACTACGGTATAACAATTGCTCGAATGCCTGGAGAGATGCGCGTTGGTCGCTGGACTTAATAAATTTTATTCACCTCGTCCTTATAAAATGAAGAGGCAAAGCTACCACAGAAAATTTGGACTTTTTTAGAAAAAATATAATGCTTTGTTATTTTTCCGTTTCTACGATTGTGGAGTGTGGACTTTTTGAAGAGGGGTTTAGGGCACATATCTCAAATGCCTTTCCTTCTTAACAAGACCCTACTGAAATCCTTATGTTATTATTTTTTAATTAAATATCTTATGTTCAATTGAACAAAGTGCCTTTTGGCGACCGAAATATTAGCAATCATTCATTGATAGGCTTAAGATGAGAAAAAGCATCACACACACTAGAATGTAAAGAAAAGATTGGCTTAAAATTATTGAGTTGGGAAATTGTGGAAAAATTAAAGTTTTTCTAACAAGTAAAATTATTCCTGAAGCGAAATAGGCAGAACTAATTTAATAGTTCACAAAGACATCTCGTCTTACAATCCTACTTCATTTGAAAACACCTTAATGCTGTCTCCGCGTCGAAATGGGTAATCATTTCAACCCCTAGTGACGCAGGTGAGGCGGAGCCCCCTATCGCGGGAGCATTCCCGTGTTTCGAAGTCCACTGACTTCATCATCAGTGTGAAGAGGAGTCGACACAATGCAAAGAATTTTGATCCCTGAATTAGGTTAACTCAACCGGTAAATTTGAATAACCAAGTTATCGGTATAGGCTATCGTCTTCATCCCGTAACTCCAGCTGCTAAAAAGGCAGACCCAATTTTTTCCCCACGTACTGCTCTGGACTCGAGTTTCGCGTAATACCAACGATTATCGGCAGAGCTGACGTTCAAACCGAAATTCAAAAACTTAACTAAGTTTGCCTGCAAACCGAAATTCAAAATCTGAGTAAACTAGCCCATAACGTTAAATCAAAATAGGATTGTGAAACATAATCGCAATTATAACCATGGTAACCCGGAAAAAAAATTAACTCTGGACAGGGGACCAAGTGGGCTAATAGACAGAGATGAAAAATTAAGTACATAAAATGGGCAAGGGGACCAAGTGGATAAGGGGGTCGGAGAGTTAAAGGACAAAGATCAACAACATTTATGGTATTTTTCTAATTTATGGTATTTCCTTTTCAAATTGCTCAAAAATCTAAGTGTGTAATGTTTTTGAAAGTCACAAAGATTGCTTTTTTTCCGAAAAAAAATCACTAAATTTATGCAAACTGGGACTTATGGACTTTGCCCTCGCCCCAAGATTCCGATTTTTTTTAATGCCAAAAACTTGTGTTTACAAGTATACCCGGTACGGTACCTCAGTTCATTTTAAAAACATAAGTTTACAGTATTTTGCAATACTTTAAGACAATAACGTTTAAAAGTTTGGTGAAAAAATGGCATTTAACCAAACAAAACACTTTGCGCTTAGAAACCTGCTAAAAGAGTGGGGATTCGAAATCAGTGAGCGTTTGGGCCGGGGTCCTAACAGCTAACTAATGAATTTGAGGCATTAAAATTGACAATTTCTACGTTTATACTTTTGCTATGTTTCCTTTAACGAGTTATGGCCTTGTTTCATTACTGCGGTACGCTATCAACATCAGATGCTAGGGTGTAAAATTTCAGAATGGCAATCAATATTATTTTCAAAAACTACTATTTTTGAATTATCATCAAAAACATAACGAAATGCAATATCTTAAACACGTTTGTGTTCAAAAATTATGGAAAATTTGTCAAACATAATTTAGAAAAATTATGTCTTTGGTCTCGACCATTCCCTCCCTTGGCCTTAAACGTTGTGTCCTCGACTCCACCTTTGAACCATAGGCCATTTGTTGTTGCTGCACTAACTTTTAAATCGCATGTAAATAAAATAAGTAATCTGTTTATTGCAATTAATTACAATAAGTAACCTTAAATTTACGGTATGAACTTGCACAACCAACAGTTCTGATTAATAAAACTCTGCAAGGAATTCGATTTATCGTATATCGCTGCTACAAAGCTTATTACCCGTATAGTCTATACATAATTTTTATGGTGCGGAAACACTCTCCCTGATGTTTACACAGAACCTGCTTCTGAATGTAAAGTCATTCATGACGTCATTCGACGGCTAGCCAAGTTTTGAGTATTTTGCTCTTCAAAGCTTAATAACTCTGCCAACCCGGCATAAATTTTTCCAAAATTTTCGAAATTTCTTAGTTTACTAGTATGCTATATAATAATAACCAGAAAATTTGTGTTGCATTTTTCTTGTCGCTCGATCTTTACGAGTGAAAAAAATCTTTGACCTTATGACTGAGCAAGCGCTTCTATTTTAATTTCTTTTTCAAGGTAGAGCATTACTGTTTAACTATAAAAACCAAAATTTTCTAATCAACTTATGATTGTTTTGAGCACAGATTTATAGTGAACTCTCAATGAATCAATGGCGCAAACAAAAATAAGCTTGGGTAATTGAAATGACGTCGTTTACTTAAATCTCACTACATCACACTCTAGTCTTGCAATTGACTTTAAGGCATTGTAATAGCTTTTTTGTGCTCTTTATAGTCTCTCATAGAAACCGAAAATCAATTTAGATGGCTTTTCATGTTAATCCTAAATGCAGCACTATTCAATCGAAAGTTTGTTTTTCTTTTTTAATTTAATGAGATTATCTGATTGATTCTAAAAATCAAAGGATTGTAAAATTAAAGTGGATGAGTCAAATTGGAAGACCAATGATTACCCATTTAAACGTGGAGACAGCTTTAAGATGTTTTCAAATGAAGTAGGGTTATAAGACGTGATGTCTCTGAGAGCTATTAAATTAGATTTGCCTATTTTACTTCAGGAATAATTTAACTTGTTAATTATCATAGTTTGTAGTTGAGAGATTGTCCACTGCACAAACAACACGAGTGCAATAACACTTGAGATACATGACGCGATGTCTTGTAAACTATTTAATCAGTTCTGCTTATACAGTATTAATATTGTATTTGCAAAGAGTAAATTGTTTATTTCCGTCCTTTTGCTTACTGGCTCCCGCATCCACTTGACCCCCTTGCCCCTTTTATTAAATTAATTTCCATCACTGTCTATTACCCCACTTGGTCTCCGGTCCAGAGTTAATTTTATTTCTTTTTTTTCCTTGGGCTACCTCGGGTATATTCGCAATTATTTTTCACAATCATACTTTGATTTTAAATATATGATCTAGTTTAGTCAGATTTGGAATTTCGGTTTATAGGCTGGCTTAGTTTAGCTTTTGAACTTCGGTTTGAACGTCAGCTTTGCCAATGAACTTTGGTATTTAGCGAAACTCGATTCTAGGGCAGTACGTGAAAAAAATTTAAGTTTGTTTGTTTCTAAGAGCTGGAGTTAAGAGATGGAGACGATAGCCTATATCCGCAGCTTGGTTAGCCTATTCAAAATTTAATAGTTGAGTTAGCCTAATTTAGAGATCAAAATTCCTCGCATTGTGTCGACTTCTCTTCACACTGATAATACAGTAATAAAGACAGTTGATTTCGAAACGCCGTAACGCTTCAGAAATAGTAGCTCCGCCTCACCTACGTCACTAAAGGCTGAAACGATTACCCATTTAGGCGTGGAGACAACACTAAGGTGTTGTAAAAGGTTATCAAAGGATTGTAAAACGTGATGTCTCTGCAAACTATTAAATTAGTTTTGCTATTTCACTTCAAGAATAATTTAATTTGATTAAATCATTTCACACAAAAAGTATATGCAGTATCATCATCAATAATATTGTTTAAATTATACGCTTAAGTTAAAACTGAATTTTTTGGTACTACGTCGCAATACTTTGAGAGGTTGAGACTAACAATTTAAGAATTCACAGTTTGAAACTTTGTGTTTTCGCTTTGAAAGAATGCACAAACTTAGGAATATGGTTGGATTTGTTTTTACAATTTATTAGATTGTAGTTACGCTAATGCGTTATATTATGTTGCAGTCGCTAGAAACTTAATTATAACCATACTATTGGATCATCCTTCCTTAATTTCCCAGATTTTTAAAGTAATTACCAAAAGTAAATTCAAAATTTTAAGCAAATGAGCAAAATTTAATCAAGCGATTTAACACTTACCTGCTCGACAAATATTTGTTAGATCGTCTGTCATCCTTGACCAAACAGCAGGAACAACATTGTCACCACTGTTTTCCATGCATTGGTTTGTCAAATCCGCTCCATCAGCATCGTAATTAGTATTGCATGCATACGTAATCATTTCGTTTATGAAGTAAGGTGCTGAATCACCGGAGCTTACGACTCCGTTTGCAATATCAGGCACACTGGCAGGGCAAACTGCGAATAAAATGAAAACAAAAACATTCAACGGGAACGTTACAATCATTCGCACCTCACACACTTTTTCAGCTGCAGATATAATCTCATTGAGTTAAATTAAGTTAGTGAGATCATCATCTTTAACTCAAAGTTTCCGTCAAAAACTTAACGATATCATTATCAATTTACTCTGGTCATTCGAAATGAAATAAAACTCCATAGTAGGGTGTTGCAGTTGCCCAGAACTTTTCGGATTTTTTCTACCTTCTTTAAAATAGAAGATGCCAAAAAAAATTAAAAATACAAAGTTTGGGAACAAAAATTGAGGTTTAGGGGTCGCACAGAAACCTTTTTTACCAGGATTTAGTATTTGTTTTATATAGTGCCGCTAGATAATGCTATGTGAAATCTTTGTTACTAATGAGTCATTGCAAAATTGAGCATTAACTTTTGGTCTTATACATTCAAAATAACTTCACTACAACTTTTAAAACTGTTTACATTTGTGTTTTTGTTTGTTTTTTTCAGAATTAATAGTGGTCAAAATTGATCGCGTTTCTGTGCTGGGAGACTACAACAGAAACTCTATTTGAATTAGACCTACGGTATCTATTTAGGCTGGCTGTGTAAAACTGAGTGAATCATAGCCTACAATGTTACTTTCTTAAAGAATGGCGGTGCAAACTATGCTTTAGGCCTAGTTATTGAAATCTATTATACTGCGTCTCGAACTTAACTATAGTTACAGTAGCAGCTTACTAAAACCATATTTGTTATGTTTTGCTGTGTCAGATACGGAGTTTAGTGCAATCTACTTAGTATAAGCTCTATAAAACATGAACATTAGTAAATCTATTTCCAATATACCATTACTAGATCTGTAAATTCTTGCAGTTGGCTGCCAGAAACTATTTTTAGTCCTGATGACAATACTATCAATAGCACAAATTTTCCCACCACGAATCTGGAATTCCAACAACTTGTTAATTAAAAATTATTGAGAAAGTAAAGAAGCTGGTAAATGAAATAAAAAATTTGCACAAATTAACTTTAACAAAACAAACAGTCTAAAAGCAAACAAAATCATTGAAAACTTAAAGGAAAAATTCTCTCACCCTTCATTGCCCTCTTTCCCTTGAGGGTTGCTGGGGCAGCATCACAAGATTAAGCTACCACACTTCACGGTCTTCCATCACCCCCATCATTTTGCGTGGGTGAAGTCCCAAACAATTCCACCCAAGACCCTCAATGTAACATTGATTCATCTACAGTAGTTCTAGGTCGTCCAACTCTTTTTTTTCCCATTTGCTTTGGGAAGTAAGCTTGTTTGGACATTTTTCCTGAGGCATTCTCCTTACTTGGCTAAACCATCTATGCTGAAGATCTTTCAATTAGGAGAAGTAGCGGCTTTAGATAATTTCGAATCTCAAGAGATGTGCACCTTGTCCGTAATGAAACTCTCTTGATTTTTTGGAGAAACCTCACTTTGGACGCTTGCACTTGCGATCGCACCCTTGCAGTTATAACCGAATTTTCATGACCAAACAGAGATAGAGCAGGTGAGAAGAGACAAAGGCTCTTTCAAAAATTGAGAGCTTCGCTTTTTTCGATAATTCTCGTATCACAACAACTGGAATAGTGCAAAGTTCTCATTATTGCGATTGCCTTTCCAATTCGGATATCCAGTCCTTCGTCTTGGCATCCGTCACTCGTGAATGCAACTCCCAAGATACCTGAACTTGTATACGCGTGTTTCTGTGTCGCTCCATTACGTTGCAACAAGCACTGATTAGAAGTTTTGATCATGCTTATTTTTATTGCCCTAAGCAGCTGCAAATCTATTTAACTGCGCTGAAGGCCAGGTTCTGTAAACCCAGAATCAAAAATCTTCAGCACAAAGCAGGCAACTAATTTTTCAATTTTCTATCGTGGCAAACTCATCAGCTTGGTTGCATTTGTCGATTCAATTCATGTAAACAATGAAGAAGAGAAGAAACAAAACGCACCCTTGCCGGAGTTCAACGTCTATATGGAAAGCTTTGATTGCTTGCCATTTACTCAACCACGAATTTCCAGTCGGCACCATAGAATGCCTTAATGGCATATATCAACTGACCATCGATGCCATTCTCCTGCAGAATCTTCCAAAGTTAGAAAGGCAATCATATTATACTTTTTCGAGATCGACAAAACATGCAAAAAGATCTTTGCCATATTTCCAAGATTTCTCAAACATTGAAAAAATTGAACCCAACAATGAAATCTTGGTCATCAAACAAACGCCTTAACATGATTGAAAAGTAAAAGAAGAAAAAACATTTTTGCTTAGCATGATGACTGATTGAAAAACCAGGATCAAGAATAAAGGAAAGCCTTTGGCTGCCAAAGAAAAGAAACGGAAATTATGACAGCTTATCAATAAGATCATTTTTGTTAACACATGTCTGGAATAAGAAAAAAAGACTGACATTGGGTCAAAACAATAATGAGCGCTTTCCAGTTTAAAACTAGAGCCAGATATGAAACTAATCATTAAATTAGAAAAATATGCAATAAATTGATATTAATTATGCTTGTGGCTGTAGGTCTATTATGCTACTTTTGAGTTCTCGTGGTGGCTATGTAGTAAAAAACAACTCCAAAAACAGAAGAAATTATCAAAAAATGATCACAGGTTCGACTTTTAGTTCAAAAACACTCCAAAACAAAGAAACTTTTTTTTGAAATTGTCAAAATTTTGATGTCACTGTGCTACCCCTAACCATCGACAAATTATTACGAAACTTGACCAAAAGGGTTTTTATGCGAAACCCCCAACTTGAGCTAAAGTAGAAGTGGCCATGATAAAATTTTCAGGTTTATGAGGCGGCTGCAACACCCTACTCCACAGTTAAAAAACTATTTACATATATATCATTTGACGATAAAACATATCGAGCCCAAGTTTTTTATTTATGTCTGAATTTTTCAAAAAGTAAGTTTAACAAGAGCTCTATTTGCTTACCTGAAAGTATTTTTGTATTTTTGCAATTTTTTTAAGTTTTCAACTAATCCACTGAATTATTTGTTCATATATGCCATCTACTGCATTTTGCAATACTTATTCAATTAAATAATTAAATACCTGCTCGACAAATACTCGATAAATCGTTTGTCATCCTCGACCAAACAGCAGGTACAACAATGTCACCAGGATTTTCCATGCATTGGTTTGTCAAATCCGCTCCATCAGCATCGTAATTGGTATTGCATTCATACGTAACTATTTCGTTTATGAAGAAAGGTGCTGAATCACCGGAGCTAACCATTCCGTTTGCAATATCAGGCACTGTGTCAGGGCAAACTGAAACAAAGACGAACAAAACGTTCAACCGGAATGATGTATTCTCACATCAAGCATAGTTAATTTCCAAAACATAAATTTACAACGCGTCAAAATTTGTTTTTAAATGTTCTCATTTCTGTTATTTTCTAAATTTTGTCGAAGCGTGTTACTGAAAATTTCGGACTTTTTTGTTCCGTTTTGATTTTATTTCAATGGTCTTACTTTGAATTCGTGATAAGCATAACAATTTCATTCGTTTGAATAATTTTAAAATTTTTTTTATGGTAATATTCTAACGTTATCTTAACATATTTACAGTAAGAATAAAGATTTAGTAAATTTTGTGTTTTTAGTTATAACCGGAAGTTTATGACGGTAGCTAATACCTGTTTGATTACAAATATTTTAATTCATTTCGGATTTAAACGTAGCGTTGTCATCCGCCAAATTTTGTTTATGATGATGCTTCTGGTATTTGAGAAGCAAAACGTCAAATAAACATACTATAACAATTGTGGTGCTTGTAAGAATTGCTGAAAGAAAGCAACTGTTTTACAAAACCTATAGCTTAATTCCATAACGTCATTATCATATGCAATTACTGGAATATAAACTTCAGATTGTTTCAAAAGAAAATGCTTTGAAAATGAAAAATGTTTATAAAAAAGGTCACCAGTTGACCAACTGGCCAGTTGCGGTACATATAGTAGTTTTGAACAAGATAATCTAACGTGGCAAAAAACCTAAAAACCCAACCTTAGACTTTCAATGATTTATTCAACCTCACAGTATCACAGTTATCTTGCAACTGCAAACTGGTACCGAAAATTCGTGCTTGATTTTTTAATGCTCTACGCAATTTTACAAAAAGATCAGAATTTGGTTTCTGTTAGCACTTATTTAACTGATATAAAACATACTATTTCTTGAAAATGATAATACAAGTAGAACACTTTTGGTTAATTGATTTAACGCGCAATCTGATTAAATTTAATAATCTACAATATTTGCAGTTTTATTCACCAAGTTATCTAGGTCAGGAGACAGCAAAGGAAACTCGCCGTCCTGTCTACCACACACCATAGAGGCTTCACACTGCCTCGTTAATTGCTGAACGTCTGTCAATAGCAACTTTTATAGTTTTCAGTTAGACCCAACCGGGAATCGAAGCAAAGTCAATCGCTTCAGTAGCAGACGCTCTATCCACTTGACATTTACTATAAATTTTTGAAAAAATATGAATAACTTTAAAACCCTACCGGTATTATTTTGGTGAGGGTAAATTTGAAACGTGTGAATTCTTTTTCAAAAACTTTACTACAAAAGAAAACATAATGCCTGTAGTTTTAGTATTTACCCATAATACAGTAGGTTAGCTCACGCGTTCGCTTTTGGAGCAAGAAGTCTGAGGTTCAAATTTCGGGTCGATCAAATCGGACACAGTATTGCCAACGGCTTGCCACCGCTGCGACATTTCTTCAAAAGGAGCTGAGTTGCCCGGGCGCCATGACGCCCCGCCAACTCTTTACATGCTTTAGCGTAATACAGCAAGTATAATGAAAGATTTGATTCATTTTGATTTGAACTAAACAATTGTGCACCCCTACTTCAAAATTTTAGTGACATTTTCATTTCAAATGTTGTTCAAACATTATGCTTCATTACTCAATCACAGCTCTTGTGTTACTTCTTGTAGCAGTTGCAAACCACTTGCAACAAAATAAAGCAGTGATCGAATGATGTCCGTAAATTCCAAATTAAATTCAATACAAAACAACTAAATACCACGTAGAACCAACCTACACTAATTGATTAATTAAATACCTGCTTGACAAACACTAGCTAAATCGCTTGTCATCCTTGACCAAACAGCAGGAACAACAATATCACCAGCATTTTCCATGCATTGGTTTGTCAAATCCGCTCCATCAGCATTGTAATTGTCATTGCATTCATACGTAACTATTTCGTTTATGAAGTAAGGTGCTGAATCACCAGAGCTTACCATTCCGTTTGCAATATCAGGCACAGTGTCGGGGCAGACTATGAAAAAAAATGAAGAAAAAAATGGAACGGAGTTTTATAGCGTGTTATCATGCTTGAACCACATTTGTTGTGGTTCCGTTTGCATCATCATGCAAGAACTCTGGTAATGCAAACTGCGAAAACAGCAAAATGTAATTGAAACAAAATGACACCATAGTTGTAAAATACGGATCGAAATTGCAAAATTCAGCTAGTGAAATAAGGATGCTGCAACGTTTATAATTGCACCAAAACGACAGTCCAAACATAAGTTAATCAATCAATTTATCAAATACCTGCTCGGCAAACACTTGCTAAATCGGCTGTCATCCTTGACCAAACAGCAGGAACAACAATGTCACCACTATTTTCCGTGCACTGGTTTGTCAAATCCGCTCCATCAGCATCGTAATTTTCATTGCATTCATACGTAACTATTTCGTTTATGAAGTAAGGTGCTATATCACCGGAGCTAACCATTCCGTTTGCAATATCAGGCACTATGTCAGGGCAAACTGCCAATAAAATGAAAACAAAAACATTCAACGGGAAAGTTTTAATCACTAGTACCTCACACACTTTTTTAGCTACAGATATAATCTCATTGAGTTAAATTAAGTTGTTGAGGTCATTATTTTTAACTCAAAGTTTCTGTCGAAAACCAAAAGTTTGTTATCGATATCATTATCAATTTACACTGTGCATTCGAAATAAAATGAAAGTTCACAGTTAAAAAAAAAAAAAGAAAAGTTACCACAAGTGATAATTTTCGTGCAGCATTTAATACTATGTCTTCCAGCCAATCAGTATACTCTCTGCTCGCTGTTGCTTGATAAAAACACCCCGAAACATCAGGCCGTACAGAGATTGAGAGTCTATAACTACTTGATCAAATCTGCGAATTGGTCAGGTCGAGCATTCTCGCAGGGTGCGAAAGTTAGCAGAAGTGATTATTTTCGTGCAGGGTTTAAGACTCTGTCTTTTAGTCAACTAGTATAATCTCTGTTCGCTGCTGATAAAGGGACAAACCCCGAAACGGCAGGCCGTATTGCGATTGAGAATATATATCATGTTGAAAATGAATTATATCGAGCCCAAGTTTTTTATGAGTGAATTTTTCAAAATTAAGATTAAAAAGGCTCTATTTACCTTCCTGAAAGTGAATTTGCATTTTTGCAATTTTCGTCGAGTTTTCAACTAATCCACTGAATTATTTCTTCATATATGCCATGTACTGCATTTTGCAAAACTTATTGAATGAATTAATTAAATACCTGCTCGACAAATATCTGTTAGATCGTTTGTCATCCTTGACCAAACAGCAGGTACAACAATGTCACCACTATTTTCCGTGCATTGGTTTGTCAAATCCGCTCCATCAGCATCGTAATTAGTATTACATTCATACGTAATCATTTCGTTTATGAAGTAAGGTGCTGAATCACCGGAGCTAACCATTCCGTTTGCAATATCAGGCACTGCGTCGGGGCAAACTGCGAATAAAATAAAAACAAAAACATTCAACTGGAACGTTACAATCACTCACACCTGACACACTTTTTTAGCTACAGATATAATCTCATTAAGTTAAATTAATTTTGTGAGGTCATCATCTTCAACTCAAAGTTTCTGTCAAAAACCAAAAGTTAGTTTATCGATATCATCATTGGTGGGCATAAGTCCGTAAATTGTTAATCCGTTAATAACGAAGCTAACTTTTTCATTAACTCGTTAATTCGTAAAAAGTTTTTTCATCTTAACGAACTAAATTAACTTCTGTTAAGTTCTGTTAATTTCCGTTAAGGTTTTTATCGTTAACATCTTGCACCGTTCTTTCATCGTTACGGTGACACTTGTTGCGTATTAGCACGAGTTTTACAGAAGAAAGCGAAGAAAGGAGCTCGTTTTTGTGGCAAATAATCAGCTGCAGCCTCATAGGTCTATTAATTATCCCTGTTTACAATTTCCGAAGATTTTTCGATCGCAGATTCGTTAATGTATTTGAACTTAATTTTATTTTGAAATTAGATTCGACAACAAAAAGTAACTTCCAAAACACGAAAAGACTACCACAGCACTAAATATTTCCTTGCAATCAGCTCAACAGCGTCACTACATGTTCTAGAAGCGAGTGAATAAAAGGAAATGTAAATTACATGCAAAATATTAACAAATTAACGGACTTTATTAACTTTTGATAATTAAAGCTGAAAATAACGAATTAACGTTAACGAAGGTGTGAAGTTTGATTACGGACTAGTTGTTAACGAAGTTAACGTTTTGCATTAACTTGCCCACCTATAGATATCATTATCAATTCACACTGTGCATTCGAAATAAAATAAAAGTTCACAGTTAAAAAAAAAAAAAGAAAAGTTACCACAAGTGATAATTTTCATGCAGCCTTTAATAGTATGTCTTTCAGCCAATCAGTATACTCTCTACTCGCTGCTGCTAAAAACTCCCCGAAACATCATGCCGTACAGAGATTGAGAGTCTATAGCTACTTGATCAAATCTGCGAATTGGTCAGGTTGAGCATTCTCGCAGGGTGCGAAAGTTAGCAGAAGTAATGATTATCGTGGAAGCTGTAAGACTCTGTCTTTTAGTCAACTAGTATATTCTTTGTTCGCTGACGATAAAGGGACAAACCCCGAAACGGCAGGCCGTACAGCGATTGAGAATGTATAGCTCCTTGATCAGATCTGTGATTTGATCAGGTCGAACACTCTCTCTAGATACGAAAATTACCACAAAGGATAATTTTCGTGCAGGGTTTAAGACTCTGTCTTTTAGCCAACCAGTAAACTGTTTGTTCGCTGCTGATAAAGGGACAAACCCCGAAACGGCAGGCCGTACTGCGATTGAGAATATATATCATGTTGAAAATGAATTATATCGAGCCAAAGTTTTTTATTTATGTGTGAATTTTTCAAAACTAAGATTTGAAGAGTTGGTTGGTGGTACAGAACTTGAGAATTGTCTTGATTAATATGTTCATATCTTTGAAGCTTTTCTTGACAAATGTGAGACGAAAAGCTTCGAAGATATGAACATTCTAATCAAAAAAATAAGATTGAAAAAGGCTCTATTTACCTACCTGAAAGTGCATTTGCCTTTTTGCAATTTTTGTCGAGTTTTCAACTAATCCACTGAATTATTTCTTCATATATACCATGTACTGCATTTTGCAAAACTTATTGAATGAATTAATTAAATACCTGCTCGACAAATATCTGTTAGATCGTTTGTCATCCTTGACCAAACAGCAGGTACAACAATGTCACCACTATTTTCCGTGCATTGGTTTGTCAAATCCGCTCCATCAGCATCGTAATTAGTATTACATTCATACGTAATCATTTCGTTTATGAAGTAAGGTGCTGAATCACCGGAGCTAACCATTCCGTTTGCAATATCAGGCACTGTAGCGGGGCAAACTGAAACGAAGACGACCAAAACGTTCAACCAGACAGATGTATTTTCGCATCAAGCATAGTTAATTTCCAGAACATAAATTTACAACGTGTTAAATATATCTTCACATATTTACAGTAAGAATAAAGATTTAATAAATTTTATGTTTTTAGTTATAACCGGAAGTTTATGACGGTAGCTAATACCTGTTTGGTTATTAATGATTTAACTCATTTCGGATTTAAACGCTGTATTGTTGGCTGGAAAATATTATCCCAGATGATGCTTTTGGTTTTTGGGAAGCAAAACGTCACATAAATATCTTATAACATTTGTGGTGTTTATAAGAATTGCAGAAAGAAAGCAACAGTTTTACAATACTTATAGCTTAGTTCCATAACGTCATTATCATATGCAATTATTGGAAAATAAACTTCAGATTGTTTCAAAAGAAAATGCTTCGAAAGTGAGAAATGTTTATAAAAAAGTCATCGTTTGACCAACTGGCCAGTTGCGGTACATATAGTAGTTTTGAACAAGATAATCTACCGTAGCAACAAAACTACAAGTCCAACCTCAGATTTTGCATGATTTATTCAACCTCACAGCATCACAGTTATCTTGCAACTGCTAACTGGTACCGAAAATTCGTGCTTGATTTTTTAATGCTCTACGCAATTTTACAAAAAGATCAGAATTTGGTTTCTGTTAGCACTTATTTAACTGATATAAAACATACTATTTCTTGAAAATGATAATACAACCAACACACTTTTGGGCGCAATCTGATTAAATTTAATAATCTACAATGATTGCAGTTTTATTCACCAAGTTATCTAGGTCAGGAGACAGCAAAGGAAACTCGCCGTCCTGTCTACCACACACCATAGAGGCTTCACACTGCCTCGTTAATTGCTGAACGTCTGTCAATAGCAACTTTTGTAGTTTTCAGTTAGACCCAACCGGGAATCGAAGCAAAGTCTACCGCTCCAGTAGCAGACGCTCTATCCACTTGACATTTGCTATCAATTTTTGAAAAAATATGAATAACTTTAAAACCCCTACCGGTATTATTTTGGTGAGGGTAAATTTGAAACGTGTGAATTCTTTTTCAAAAACTTCACGAAAAAAAAAGATAATGCCTGTAGTTTAAGTATTTAGCCACAATACAATAGTTTAATTACTTGAATTCAGCAATTGTGAACTCCTACTTCAAAATTTGCACTGGTATTTTTATTTTAAAAGTTGCTAAAGATTAAGCATCATTATTCAATCAAAGCTCTAGCGTTACTTTTTGTAGCAGTTACAAATCATTTGCAACAACAAAAAGCAGTGATCGAATGATGTTTGGAAATTCTAAATTAAATTCAATACAAAACAACTAAATACCACGTAGAACCAACCTACACCAACCGATTAATTAAATACCTGCTTGACAAACACTGGTCAGATCGGCTGTCATCCTTGACCAAACAGCAGGAACAACAATATCACCAGCATTTTCCATACATTCGTTTGTCAAATCCGCTCCATCAGCATCGTAATTAGTATTGCATTCATACGTAATCATTTCATTGATGAAGTAAGGTGCTGAATCACCGGAGCTAACCATTCCGTTTGCAATATCAGGCACAGTGTCGGGGCAGACTATGAAAAAAATGAAGAAATTTAAACAGGATTTTTAGCGTGTCAAGATGCTTATGCCACACTTGTTAAGTTTTCGTTTTTTATCACCATGTAGGAACTGTGGTAATGCAAACTGCGATGACAAAAAAAAAGTTAATGAAACGAAGTGATACCATGGTTGTGATACGCATTAAGTTTTAAAATTCAACCAGTGAAATAAGGATGCTGAAATGTTCGTAATTGAACCAAATAGACAGGAAAAATAGAAGTTAATCAATCAATTTATCAAATACCTGCTCGGCAAACACTTGTTAAATCGGCTGTCATCCTTGACCAAACAGCAGGAACAACAATATTACCAGTATTTTCCATACATTCGTTTGTCAAATCCGCTCCATCAGCATTGTAATTATTGTTGCATTCATACGTAATCATTTCGTTTATGAAGTAAGGTGCTGCATCACCAGAGCTTACCATTCCGTTTGCAATATCAGGCACTGTGTTAGGGCAAACTGCAAATAAGATTTAAACAATTATTCCATCAAAGTATTAGCACTAAATTGATCCACCGTAGTGTTAGCATTTATTCACGACATAATTTAAATTTCAACAACATACAGTCCCAATGTGTCAAATGGTGTTTGTGACATTTATTAAAATAGTTTTTAATTATCGAGAAAAACAGGATATTAGTGATGATATCATTATTAGTATGCTTTAGGTATTTGTGAACTGTGTGACATTCTGTATTGCTTCGAGTGACAAAAGTTTTATTTTGAACACAAACCAAACACAATATTTTAATGCTTGCTTTAATTTTTCGGCAAAAGTGTTTGGAAATTCTTATGACATCGTTGATCTTGCATACTAATTTTAAATTCTATTTTTATGGAAATCCGTTGACTGAACATGAAATTGTCAAGTTTAAAAATCTTGGCTGAAATTCTTCTCAAGTTTTCAAATTTTTACAAGTTTCACAAGACTGATAATCTGCAACGCGTAATTAACTTTCTCACATCACTCGAATCATATTGATATCAAAATGGTACGTTTGCTTTTTGGTGTTCAAACTTGAAGTAAGTGAAGAATTTATGTTTGAAGGGCGTTTCATATCAATGAAACAAGGCAATATTTGATTAAGTTTATTTCTTAAAGCTTTGTAAATGTGCATGCGCAAACTATTATCAAAACTTTCAAATTTAAATTAAAACCTGAATTTCAAAGTTTCACACATATTATGCAAAAGCCTGTTGATGATTTTATCAAATACCTGCTCGACAAACACTCGTTAGATCATTGGTCATTCTTGACCAAACAACAGGAACAACAATGTCACCAGCATTTTCCATGCATTGGTTTGTCAAATCCGCTCCATCAGCATCATAATTGTTGTTGCATTCATACGTAATCATTTCGTTTATGAAGTAAGGTGCTGAATCACCAGAGCTTACCATTCCGTTTGCAATATCAGGCACAGTGGCAGGGCAAACTGTGAATACAAATTTGTTGGAGTTTTAAACATAGTTGGCGTATAAACATAGTTGCACAGCACTCGTTAGGTTTTTAGCAACATACATTTAACCATACGATTGTTACAAACAAGCATGTTGTGAAATTAACAAATTTATTGGAAGTTATTGAAAAGTTACCATTAGTTTATGGAATCATTATCAGTTCACTCTGCCAGTTTTAATTTATGTGAAACCCCGCTGTATTTTGAATGATAAAAAAAGTTGACCATAAACGAAACGAAATTTTTTAATGCTTGCTTCAAATATTTAGTAGAAGCATTTAGAAACTTCAATGACGTCACTGACCAGGCAGGCAAAATTTTCAAAACATTTTCACTGTAGAGTGAAGCTAAATTCCTCAAGTATGAAAAATATTCTGCCAAAAATCTTTTAAAGCTTTTAAGGGAATGCGATCGAGTTTCATAAAGCTTAAGATAGCATTCCTAAATATTATTGACCACGGCATATGTTTTTACATTTACATTGCTTTATTATACCTAGCAAGTAGTTTAACTAAGTAAAACACAACATTCTCATTAAATTCAATACTTAGAATTTTGTTCATTTTGAATGTGCGAACGGTTTTGAATAGGTGATATTCAGCTACAAAACTGAACACACAAGTTTATTTCACACACAAGCAAAACCAACTAATCAATTCATAAAATACCTCCTCGACAGGTACTTGTTAAATCGCTTGCCATCCTTGACCAAACAGCAGGTACAACAATATCGCCACTATTTTCCATGCATTGGTTTGTCAAATCCGCTCCATTAGCATCGTAATTGTCATTGCATTCATACGTAACTATTTCGTTTATGAAGTAAGGTGCCGCATCACCGGAGCTTACGACTCCGTTCGCAATTTCAGGCACAGTAGCAGGACAAACTGTAAAAAAGACAAAAAAACATTTACTTGAAATGATAGAACACCTAATAAATCACTCACAACAAAACAGCAAAAACGTATAAAGTCATTGTGTTAAAAAGATATTGCTCGAAATCGGTTTTGTTGAAAAACTGAGAACTATTTGAGGTAAAAAAGAGGTGCAGCAAACTTCTTCACAATTTTCCTTGTTTGCAAAAATACTGTTTAATCCGTTTGGCTCCGTATTCTTGGCAACCCTTCATTTTGCAATTAAGTGACTTCAAAAAAAAAAAGATTTTGCAGAATTTCTCGCAGACTAAAAACGTGACGTTCAATGAAAAAAATGATATAAAAAAATACTAAGCAAAGACCTAATATGACAAGTTGAAACATACTAATTTACTTCAAGATCATTTTTGGCTTCAAATTTTATTACTCTCATTGGCTAAAATTATTACTAAAACTGGTTTAATTTTGATACAGAAGATTATATCACTTGTGTTATGTCACTGATAATTTGAGTTTGAATTGGAAATGCTTGCTAAAGCAGAATCCTATGACTTTCTTTAACGAATATTGTGTTTCTTAGTATGCTAAAAATTTTGCAAAATTAGCCTTTTTATGAAGTCATAAAATTGCGAAATGCAGGGTTGCCAAAGTTACGAAGTCAAACCTACAAAATCGTATTATAGCAAATAAGGTGAGTTTTGGGCAAAGATTAGGCCAACTCTTTATTACCTCAAGATGTTCTCATTTCTTCAACAAAACCGACTTCAAAAGGTATCTCTTTAAATCAAGTTTGTAACGCCCATCTAAATTAGTCTTTTTTATACAATTAATCAATCAATCAATCATCATATTTATTTACCAAGTGACGTCATATCACAAGAAAAAAACTGCAACTTTCTCCAGGCCTATCAGTAAAGCATCGAAACATGCAATTCCTTCAAAACCAACTCACAAACTTGCAGAGTCAAAGGGATATTCAGTCACTTGGTGAGGAGACAGCGAAGGACCGAAAGGTCATCTAAGTCTATTGCCACCTCACCAAGTTAAGGTTAAAAAAGCAGCTTCTAGATTTTCTCAGTCTGCTACTTCGTATGATAAAAAATTTTATGCAAAATTAAAACAAAGTGTTTCGAGGATATGTACACATCCTATAGTATATACACAAAACTCACAGTCAACATGTAAAGAAAATACAAGACAACATTAGAATCGTACTAACTCTAAGCATACTAAAATATTTTTTTAAATAAATAAAAATAATACAGTACTGTAGGTACACATTGGATACAAAATAAATCAACAAAGTTCATAATGCTTATTTATGTTTTATGTAGGATTTAAAGTGGGCAATTGTAGTGAAGAAAAAACTCCTTGCTTTGTATCATTTGCCAATATGTCATCAGTACCGGTACAATTTCCAATACCAGTAAATACCAACCTTAGTCAGTTACTGCAAAAAATGCTTTATAATTGAAAGGCTCATCAAAATGAGAGATGACGTGTTCTATAAATGTGTGATAGATGAAAACACCAGCTCTGCCATTCAATAGATAGAATAGGTTATTTTTGAACTCAAGCATAAATATGCAACCATGTTTACTGTAACTACTACTGTATTGCTGATAGAAAGTTGTTATCCTAGCTTTTATCAGTTTCATAGGTTGATAAAAAATGAACTTTAACAGCTTTTTTAAATTTGTAGAATGAAACTTCATTTAAACTGCTTCGAATTTCATTCCAAATTTTAATTCCTGCATATGATAAAGACTTTTGCCTTAATCTTGTTCTAGATCTAAGAAGAAAGAAATTGTTTTTGTGGCTCAGTCTTGTCTTATGTGAATAACAGTTTTTTATTAGGTTAAATTTATCTAAATTTGCAAAAGTTAATACATTACAGTGAATTTTGTACATTAGCTTTGCAGTTTCAAGAAAGTAATTATCCTTGAGTTTTAAGCATTTAGCTCGATGGAACAAAGGATTAGTATGCTCTTGATATCCACTTCCAGTTAACAATCTAATGCTTCTTTTTTGCAGAATGAAGAGAGGTGCTAATGTTGATTTTGAAGCAGTCCCCCAACTACTTATGCAATATTGTAGATGAGAGTATATAAGGCAGTGATAAACAGATCTTAGTGTTTGCTCATCTACAAAGTGTTTTAATTGATTTAGGGCCCAAGATCCCGTTGCTACCTTTGAACATTGTTCCTTGATTTGTTGTTTCCAGTTTAGATTGTCGTCTATGAGAACACCTAGATACTTTATGTGATGTGATTGCTTGATTGGATTATTATCTATTGATACTTTAAGTTCAGGTTTGTTTTGTTTTGTTGTCACTACCATAAACTCAGTTTTATTAAAGTTAATTGATAATTTATTCAACTTGAACCAATTGCTTACATTGACTAATTCATTGTTAATATTTTGTTGCAGTGTTCAAACATTGGAATGGGAGAGAGTAAGGTTTGTATCATCTGCAAAAAGATGAATTGTGGAATTTGTGGCAAGCGGAAGATCATTGATATAAATATTGAATAACAACGGACCTAGGGTTGAGCCCTGAGGAATACCACAAATAACGTCTCTTGACTTGGATCTATATTGATTTACAATTGTATACTGTTGCTGCTCAGTCAGGTAACTTGCTAGTAACTGTAATGGTAATCCTCTAATTCCATACTTTTCTAGTTTTTTGATCAGTATTGTGTGATTGATGGTATCATATGCTTTTCTTAAATCTAAGAAAATAGAACATGTAATTAGCTTTTTATGCATATTGTCAAGTAGCTTATTGTAAATATCTAAAACGGCTTCATTTGTTGAGCAATTTTTCTTAAAACCATACTGATTTGGACTAATCAAATCATTGCTCACAAAAGAATTATTTAGTTGATCAAGCAGACACTTATCAAATAGTTTGGCAAAAGGATTTAAAATAGAAATGGGGCGATAATTCTACATAATTCTCTTTCGCCTTTTTTGAAAATTGGAACAACTTCAGCGGTTTTTAACACTTTTGGAAAATATCTTGTTGATATGCATGCATTAAAAATGTTAGTTAGGACTGGAGTTATAACAGAGCGTGACATTTTTATATGCTTTGCAGGAATTCCATTTTTTCCTGTACTTTTTGATGGATTCATAACTCTGATGTAATTTACTACTTCTTCCTCAACTATTGGTTCCAGAAAAAAAGAATTGCAGCTACTCTGAATCAAAGATGTGGCATTAAATTTGCCATCAATTATAGCTGGTGTTTCGATTGTAAATGCAAGGTTAACTCCTATCTCTATAAAATATGTATTGAACAAGTTGCTGATGGCCTGTGGACCTTGTGCACTTTCACTTTTGGAAGCATACATTTTATTAGGAATGTTATTTGTCTTCCCATTTTTCAAGTGGATAATTTGATTTGAAATTTTCTAAAGCGACGAGGTGTCACGCTTATTATCATTCACTAAATTTTTAATGTAAAGTCGTTTTGCATATTCCTTAATATGAGTCAGTTTATTTCTATAGACTTTGTATTGTGCTCATGTATTATTATCATTTAATTTAAGGGCTCTTTTGTACAATAAACTTTTTTGCTGAATTGATTTAAGGATTCCTTTGGATCACTATGGTTTGTTTTTTAGTTTTGCTTCCTTTCTGCTTTGTTTTCGTAATGGTGCATGTAGGTTTAATGTCTTATGAAAAATGTCAATAAACTTTTCAGTGTAGTTGTCAATGCATTACTGTAGTTGTCAATGCATTACCATTTCAGTGTAGTTGTCAATGTATACCGAATTGACAACGCGATTTTTGCAAAAGACGAAAACATTTAATCAAAGCGATAACATAGTTGTCTCAAACACTATCAATTTCCAAAGAAAGCTATCCTTAGCAAGCTGAATATCTTTAGCATCCGGAAGAATATTTAAACAAAATGATCGAACAGTTTATCAAATACCTGCTCGACAAAGATTGGTTAGATCGCTTGTCATTCTTGACCAAACAGCAGGAACAACAATATCACCAGCATTTTCCACGCATTCGTTTGTCAAATCCGCTCCATCAGCATCGTAATTAGTATTGCATTCATACGTAATTATTTCGTTGATGAAGTAAGGTGCTGAATCACCGGAACCAACGACTCCGTTTGCAATATTAGGCAAAGTGTCGGGGCAAACTGTAAAAAAACAGCAAAAAATAGTATATATCTGAGGTGATAGAAGATTTTGTCCAGCCTTTATTTTCGATGTATAATTTTGGTATGTTAAATCTTGCTTGTGACGTCAGCATCATTTGTTCAAAGTTTTATCAAATATCACGATTTGAAGCAAGGCAGTAGAATTAAAAATATCACTTAAATGTTTTTTCATTGTGATTGTAAGAATAATTTATGAAACTTTCAAAGTCAACTATAAAATTTATTAGAAAATTTTTTTAAGAAACATAATATAAACAAAACGCAATTGAAAAATTCATCATTTACCTCCTCGACAGATACTGGTCAGATCGGCTGTCATTCTTGACCAAACAGCAGGTACAACAATATCACCAGCATTTTCCGTGCATTCGTTTGTCAAATCCGCTCCATCAGCATTGTAATTATTGTTGCATTCATACGTAATCATTTCGTTAATGAAGTAAGGTGCTGAATCACCAGAGCTTACCACTCCGTTTGCAATATCAGGCACAGTGTCGGGGCAAACTGTTAAGAAGAAGAAAAATTAATTTTGAAAGAATGCATTTCATGTCAGAAATGTAACCGATGAGGATTTTCTTGACCCGATCGGTAAATTTCAAAATCTACGCCGGTTGGCCGGTTTCTGACCGGCCCGGTCGACCGGCTTTTTTACAGAAGGTTTTTGTTCACTGTTCAATGCACCTAATGAAAAATTTTCAAAAGAGAGGGGCCATGGGTAAAGTGTTAAGATTTGTGACTTTGGACGGGGGTCTGTCTGAAAAAACATGCAAAAAAATTGTGGCGTATTTTGCAAATATTACTCAGTTTCAAGACCTTTTCAGGTAAATTTCGGTTTGAAAAACCTGTTTTGAGCAGCACAAAACATGCACAAAATACGCATATAAAGAACTGGAGAGTACAAGCCAAATATTATTAGACGTTTTTTCTAAAGATATTATGCGTAGGCCCAAGAAAAAAAGTAAAATTTTTTTACTTATTGATGACAGATCATTTGCAATTTGCCGAGCAGCAAACACTAAACTGTTGCGACATTGGCAAGAAAACATTTCAAATATAATGTGCTGCAGCAGTTTGTAGAAATGCTACTTCAGAACAAGCCATTGATAGTTAAATAAAAAAAAAATAAGAGCAATGTCTTTCTCGCCCAGTGTAGAATGTAGAAAATTTAAGTTGAAAAAAGCTTTTCAAAGCGGCAAGATTTTAGCATGTACTAAAAATCTTAAAATCTGCACCACTTCTACCATCCAACTGACTAAAATGATGCAAAAATGCCTGGTAGCGTAAGCCTCTTATACCTGCATGCTTTATTATAATCTGATTATGTGATTTTAGCGTATATTTTGCACTTTTTTGCTTTGTGCCGTGGCCCAAAGGGGGTTGGAAGGGACAAGGCACAACTGCCCTCACCCCCGATCCCTAAATACGCTCCTGGATGTGCATGTTCTAACAGTCACAGCATATTAGTAACAGCTTAAAGCCATTCAACAAGTGCTTTCAAAAGCTGTCGTTTGTTAATACTGTTTTTTATAAAAAGTTTATTTATAACAAAATATTTATGTAATTTTCGGTTGGTGCGTAGATGTCTTTTAGTTGCAAGAGAGGAGAATATGACCGGTGTTTCAACCGGCTTGACCGGCCGGTCAAGAAATCTCTACCCGACCGGTAACGCGAACAGCCGGTCGACCTGACCAGTTTCCATCTCTGTTTCATGTACTACTAACGTTTACTTACCAGCTACCTTCAATCACATTTTTTTGAACCATTTTTGTGACTTATTCAATGTTTTTTTTTCAGATTTGATCAACTCTGATATCACAGTTTTGTTCCTATTGCATAATTTTTAGCTCACATTATGCAGTTCTAAATGAAGTCAATAAAATTTCACAATGTTTGAAAGATAAAAAAAAAACATGCTGAAAACAATAATAAACCCAAATTCGCTTTAAAAGAAGTTTTAATCTGGTAGCAAATATGATTAAAAAGTAAATTTTAAGTACTTTCTTGAGCAAGCCTATATGTTTCTTGACGTTATTTTGCGCTTAGTTTAATTTGTTTAAGTCAAAACTAATGTTAAAATATCCCAGTTGTGCATCAGATACCATAGAAATTATTAAGGTGACTTGGGTAATTTTCGGACTAAACGGAAACTAATGATTGAATAATGTTTCATCAATAAATTCATCAATTACCTGCTCGACAAACACTCGCCAGATCGGCTGTCATTCTTGACCAAACAGCAGGTACAACAATGTCTCCACTATTTTCCATACATTCGTTTGTCAAATCCACTCCATCAGCATTGTAATTGTTATTGCATTCATACGTAATCATTTCGTTTACGAAGTAAGGTGCTGAATCACCGGAGCTTACCATTCCGTTTGCAATATCAGGCACAGTGGCAGGGCAAACTGCGAACAAGACAAAAAGACATTTAATTGGAATGATAGAACACTGAATGAATAACCTACAATAAATTAGCAGAAATGCATAACGTCATTCCGTTTAAGAGATAGTTCTCAAAATAGATGTTATTGAAGAAATGATAACTACTTCAGGTAAAAAAGACGTTGTCGTAACCGTTTAACACAATTCCCTTTATTCACGAAAATGCGATTTAATCCGTTTGATTGCATGTTATTGGCAACCCTGCATTTCGCAATTAAGTGTCTTAAAAAAACGTGATTTTGCGGAATTTCTGGCAGACTAAAAAAAGGCAGGTAATATTACAAAATACTAAACAAAACGCTAACATAACATGTTGACGAAAAACAGTCTATGAAGAAACAAGCTTTTGGTATATGCTGTAGATCTGGGCTACCAACACTGCTATACATTTCTATCCTGTTTGTCTTCCAGTTTTATATCATTCGTAGGCTTAAATTATGAGTGAAACTGCTCTAACTTCGATATAGAAGGTTATATCACTCACATAATGTCACTGATAAATTTAATTTGACTTGGAATTGCTGGCCGAAATAAAAATCTTCTTCTTAACCAAACATCATGTTTTTTAGTCTGCGAAAAAATTTGTTAAATCAGTCTTTTTGTAAAGTCACAAAATTACGAAATGCAGGATTGCCGACGTTACGAAGTCTAAAGGATAAAATCGTATTTTCGTTCATAAAGAAGAATATTGGGAAAAGATTTGGACCATATCTTTATTACCTCATTAAGTTGTTCCCATTTTTTTAAATAACCGATTTCAAGCAGAAGGGGAAGGTGGGTAAGTTGGCCTTTTTTTTTAAATTGAAATACTTTTGTCATTGTGAATGCTATTAGAAAATCAAGTAGATCCTCTAAATCTATTAAAAAATCAAATAGATCCTCGAAATCTCAAATCTTTTGGCTTTCATTTAGCGCTCTTAGTTTGAAATCTTCTTAACTTTACTCCCAAAGCTAACTTTGAAATGTTCACTAAAACTAACCAACGTGCCCCACTGGTAGGGTATGTTGGCCAGTTCATGAGGATAACTTGGCCATATCACTTCTTAAAAATAAACAAATTTTAATAAAAATACAAAAATCAAAATAAGGAACATCAAAACAATTTGAAGAAAGCGTCAAATTTATTGCAATTGTAGAAACTTCTATACTAGCCGTTATACAGAGCCTAGAAAACAAAGATTTGCTTGTAGCAGCAACTCCGCGTAAAGAATTTGTGGTGGCAACAAGCTTTAAACAGCATATTTGATAACCACGACGTGCAGTGTTAAACTACATGATGTTTTTGTAATTGTTGCTTCAGTCAGGTTATAAGTTGGTAAAAACCTAATCAATCAGCATGGCCCTGCAATAGTGTTTAAATCACAGAGCTGGACAGCGCTGTTTCGAGCTTTTAGCTCTCATCGGCAGCCCTCAGCTATTTTTAAAGTCAAGATGTTGCAGTGTTTAAATCAGATACAGTTTGTAAAATAGATGCAGTGGTGTAGAGTAACGAAATACTTTTACTCGAGTAGATTACTGCAATAATTCTTTCCAGTAACAAGTACTTTTTAAGTAGTTTTTTGTGGCTACTTTTACTTGATTACTTTTAGAGCGAAGAGCCGAAGAAACGCTACTTGAGTAATATTTTGATTCAGAAAAGTACAAAGTACTGTAGTTTTAAATTTAAACCACAAATTCGTCAGAGTGGTTAACTTTTCTACCGCAATTGTTCAATTTAGTTAATGTAGATGTATTTTCCTCCTTTTTCGGCTGGCAACTCTTGCTTCAGAGGTCAAACCAGCACAGCGACTGCAGCCAACTAGCCATGCCTTTTTTCTACGTGTGCGCGCACGTATCAGATCCAACCCGACGAAAAGCAGTTAAAGATGGTTTTAGTTTCGCGTTCGTTGTTTGGTGTCTGCTCTTCACCGCATACTGGCATAGATGTTTACTGCATTAAAAGTAAATCGTGAAAAAGCAAAGAGAGATATAAATTTGCCAAAATTGCGTCCTATGATTACTAAACGTTTCTATTACTAAATTCTACGCAGTAAAAAATGTTTTTGAGCAAATTTGAGCAAAGGTTTCACCTAAATGTTTTTGTAAAGTAAAAAATGTTTTTAAAAACCTAAAAAGTAAAAATGTTTTTGAGCAAATTTGAGCAAAGGTTTCACCTAATGATTCCATGTAAAATCTGCGTGGCATTATTTTTAAATCTCGAAATTTTGCTGGTGCTGTTCGTTTTGGCTGATTATCTTGAAAATAGTAACAAACAATTTGCAAAAATTCATGACATCTTGAGAAAATGAGGAGTTAGAAGACCAAGCGCTATGTGGCTGTGATGTAAAGATAGTCGACCAGTTGTCATATGTCGATTGAATAGTTTGTTTATTTTGCTTGAATGCTTTCAGAAATACTTATACTTGAGTACTTTTAAAAAGACTGCTTTTTACTTTTACTCAAGTGCTTTTTTAATCAGTATTTTGTACTTTACTTCAAGTAGTTTTTTCGCCAGTAACGAAACTTTTACTTGATTGCAACTTTTGAATACTTTTTACACCACTGAGTAAATGTGAGCTTACTGAAAAGCAAGCCCATTGAGCGACTGATGCATGTTAAATACTGAAAATTGTCTTTCGGAGGTCTATTTGGGGAGTTCTCGAGGGGGTGGTACCCCAAATTATATCAAAGCATTTGTCTCTTAAATATCAACGGACATAAAATAAACTTTCGCTATAGTTTGAACAGTTCAGAAAATTGATTTTTGGGGGGTTTCTAGGAAAGTGACCCAAAAAAATTTTGAGAGAAAAAATTGCGTTTGCAGCTCAACAACTTGACATAAAAATTTGATTTCGATGTTTCGGGGTTTAGGACAAGAAGAGCTTACAAGATTTAGGAAGAAAAAAAGAAAAAAAAAAACACCGCAGCCAAAAGTGAGTTGGTAGAGAAGAAAGGGTATCTTAAGACATATAACCGCGGAAAATAGTTTTTGCCGTACTTACGAGTAATTCGTTTTTAAATGAGACCGCTTTTTACGCAAAACTTTCGGGACGGTTGGTGGGTTCTGAAACCGAAGTCACGAGACCACTTGCCTCGAAATTCGGTGTAAACATACAACTTATTATTCTCAAACTGCTGTCATAATTTCATGTAGATTAACATTTCATCTAACCGTTTTCAAGTTATAACCAAACGTTTGAAACTTCGCAATCGGTAGTTTGAAAATGGCCGAGTAAAAACAAAGAAAAACGCGACGCGAGCGTCGGTTGCTCCAAAACCATGCAGATATTTAACTCACCGGTAGCTCATTAACTTAGCTAGCCTAGGCTTAAGAAGATGAAAAGAAAGCATACAAAGAATAAATAGTTAATTTTCAGTAATCATTGTTGTGGCTAAAGTAGCTCGCACAAAATGTAGGATTTCTTCATTAACATTCTATGCATAATATAAATCGCTGAAGATTTTCAGTACACAAGCTGAAGACCCAATTTTGACAAAAACGTTTGGAACAAAACAATTTGTTTCCAGGAAAGTTGGCCAGATAGATGATCGGTCACAAATGGCAGTGACCTACTAACCCCACTTGGTAGCCATATTGGAAATAGCCTCACAGTAGCACGAAAGTTAACGTTCAGAACACTAAAGTAATAGGATTTTATTGCTAAAGCATTTACCAACCTTTAAGTGGAAACTAACTTTTCTAATGTTTTACAAAGGCAGCAAAAGCTGATGCTGAACTGAATTTTTCAAAATCCAAATTATCATCAAAAATCAGTTTTTTATAAACAAATTTTTCCTCTGCTTAGAAGAAACTTATCTAATTTAGTGTGGTATTAGGTTGCAGCAATTGAATTGGTTGTACAAAAGCACGTGACCAACTGATTATTGGACTGCTAATTTTCAACAAGAAGGAAATAGCCTACTTGCCCTCCAGGCCAACTAACCCCACCTTTTCCTACCTACCTAAATCAAGTTCCTAACTTACAAATAATTATGTATTTTTCCCTCGAATAAACAGAGCAATTTTTCTAAAAACGAAATACATTTCATCAAAAATTAAATCGAGTTTATTACTTAAACTAGTGGAGCAGATAACATTTTTGCCTTCGTTTCGGGAGGCTATGCTCAGAGAATGTACCATTTATCTTCATCAGGACTGGAATTCAAAGTTAAATGACCAGCCTACGATAAATCAGAAAATCACATGAGAGCGAATCATACTTCAACGCAAAAAATTATTACAAGTTGAAAAAGAAAAAGTGACAGATATTAGTAGTACGTAAGTTTTACGTTAACGTATGATTCACTGCCACCTGATTTTCTGATTTATCGTGTGCTTGTTTTTAACTTCGCATTCTACCCCTGAATTAAGATCGGTAGTACAAACCTTGAGCATAGCCTCGTCAAAACGTTGGCAAAAAACGTTTTCTGTCTCACCAGTTAAGCTAATCAACTTGATATAATTTGTATTTTTGGTGGCAAAAACTGAGACGTTTAATCAAATAAAAGATAACATTGTATCAAGCACTGTAAATTTCCAAACATAGCTAATCTAAACAAGCACGTTTGCATCACAAACACTATTTAAACAAAATTTGATCGACCACTTTATCCAATACCTGCCCGACAAACACTGCTTAGATCGGCTGTCATCCTTGACCAAACTGCAGGAACAACAATGTCACCACTGTTTTCCATGCATTGGTTTGTCAAATCTGCTCCATCAGCATCGTAATTAGTATTGCATGCATACGTAATCATTTCGTTTATGAAGAAAGGTGCTGAATCACCGGAGCCTACCATTCCGTTTGCAATATCAGGCACTGTGGCAGGGCAAACTGTGAAAAAAGAACAAGGAAAAAAACATTTAACTGAGGTGATAAAATGCTTTGTCCAGCTGCAGGAACAAACCAACATTTAATTTCGATGTACAGTTTTGGTAACTTGAATCTTGTTTGTGACCTCAGAATCATTAGTTCAAAATTTCATCGAACATCACGATTTGAAGCAAAGCAGTAGAATTAAAAATATCACTTAAATGCTTGTTCCTTGTGATTGTAAAAATAATTTTTGAAGCTTTCAAAGTCAACTTTAGAACTGAATAGAAAATTTTCTAAAGAAAAACATCAGTAAAATGCTATGGATAAATTCATGAAGTACCTGCTAGACAAACACTGGTCAGATCGGCTGTCATCCTTGACCAAATAGCAGGAACTACAATATTGCCGGTATTTGCAGTGCATTCGTTTGTCAAATCTGCTCCATCAGCATCGTAATTGTTATTGCATTCATACGTAATCATTTCGCTTATGAAGTACGGTGCTGAATCACCGGAGCTAACCATTCCGTTTGCAATATCAGGCACAGTGGCAGGGCAAACTGTAAACAAAGCAAAAAAAGAAATTTAATCAAAATAATGCATTTCTTGTGGATTGATGACGTTTACTTCCCCGCAACTTTCATTCTCATTGAGTTCAATTTTTTTGTTACTTATTCAACGCTATTTCAAACTTGGTCAACTCCGGTATCACAGCTTTGTTCCTACCTAATTTTTAGCGAACCCTCTGCAGTTCTAAATGAAATCAATAAAATTTGACAATGTTTTGAAAGATAATAAAAGACATGTTGAAAGCAAAAATGAATTCGAAATGGCATTTATGGAACTTTTGATTTGGTAACAAATGTGATTAAAGAGTAAAATTTCAAGTTCTTGAGCAAGCCTGTTCGGTTCTGGATGTACAGTAGATATTTTTAAATTTAATTTTTTAAATCACAATTATCAAAACTGCTACTACAAGATCGAAGTAGCACATCAGATAAGATCGTGAAATTTGTGGTGGCTTGGGAAGTTTTCTGACAAAATAAGGGCAAATGATTAAGTAATATTTCATCGATCAATTAATCAAATACCTGGTCGGCAAACACTTGCCAGATCGCCTGTCATCCTTGACCAAACAGCAGGAACAACAATATCGCCAGTATTTTCCATACATTCGTTTGTCAAATCCGCTCCATCAGCATTGTAATTATTGTTGCATTCATACGTAATCATTTCGTTGATGAAGTAAGGTGCTGAATCACCGGAGCTAACTATTCCGTTTGCAATATCAGGCACTGGGTCAGGACAAACTGTTGTCAGAACAATACAACAATTAATTCAACTGAAGTAACACAGCAATTGGGTCAGCAGAACACTAACATTTATTTCCAAGCACGATAAAATTTTGGCGCGCTAAACCATGTTTGTGACGTCAATGCTCTTACTTTACCGTATTTTATGTACGTTTGGGGAGAAAAAGTGCACTCTTGTTTATTTTTTTGTGATAAATCCCTCCGGACAATGATTTTTGTTAATTAAATTGACTTGAAGTTACATTTATTTGCAATTAATATTTGAACTTGTTAATTTTAAGGAAAATTTCCCAATTTTGACGTTTGTCGAAGTCATTTTTCAAAATCTGAGCACAATTTGACCCATAACCAAGTCAAATGGAGCCATAAAACTCTTATGCGACGTAAATACTTTGACCTAGGCAGCTTATCATTCAGCATCAAAAAGAAAACCTACAGAATGTTTCAAAACTAAAGCTCCCCCTCTAAAGCATAAACTTAAACACAAAAATGCTAAAATGATACAGATTTAGAACAGACATTTTGTCGCGTTTTTCACCAAATCAACGATATTTTGTCGGCAGAGGGCGGGGTTAGTAGTTTTCATAAAAGTAGCTTTAAGAGCAGATAGATAAAAAGATGAGCAGCCTCGGGCAAGAATAGAAAATCTGCTGTCATCATACTGTTGAACACAGGTAGGATTTTGTAAAAGATGAAGAGTCCAATGGCTGAATCAGAAGCAAGAAACTGGGTATTAGTCTGGGTGGAAGATTTTCACCGACGAGCAGGAAGTAAGCGTGTTTAGGAAGAAGAGCAATAAGAAATAGATTTGGGGACATAATGCCCCATTTACTGTGTCTACGTCTCCTATGGCTCGGTAGTCGGTTCTGTTTTTACCCGGTTTCAAAAGCAAGTAAAATCTGCTGTCAAACAGTGCTTTTCTGCTGTGCAACCACGTATTGTTTACTGTACCAACCAACTTCTCTCCGCTACCTACAAGGATGTACTGCCTTCCTTTACAGAAAAACAACGTGACTTATCAATTCTCATGCCACTGTGACAGTCGGTATGTAGGCCGTACTTCCCAAAGGCTGCAAGATAGAATTAAACAACATGTCCCCAAATCTATCCCTTCTTGCTCTTTTTCCTAAAAACGCTTACTTCCAGCCCGTCGGTGCAAATCTTCCACCCAGACTAATACCCAGTCTCTTGCTTCTGATTCAGCCATTGGACTGCATCTTTTACAAAATCCTATCTGCGCTCAACACTATGATGACAGCATATATTCTATTCTTGCTCAAGGCCCCTCATCTTTTCATCTATCTGCTCTTGAAGCCACTTATATCAAACCAATGATAGTTTGTGGGAATTCACCTGTTTACCTCATGGCATTCTTCAGGGGTATAATTTTAAGAAATTGCGAAAAAAGGGCGAATCTAATTTTATTTTTCTCAGCATTTCCGCTACAATTCATCCAAGGTCGATATAAACAATTCGAAAAACCTTTGCAGTTTCCAGTACGCCTTTCAAAACGCTTGTTTGGGATAAATACAAAATCTTTTATGAAAATTTAGTTCAGAAGTGCTAGGAATGCTCAAGCATATTTAGCTTTGCCAAGGTTAGCCAATCCATTTAATATTTCCTGAATCACTAACAATGTGGGTCTATCAAACTCAGTTATTTGACATGAAACAAAAAAAAAACTTAAAATGAAAATAACTCAGAAAAACTTACCTAAATAAACTTCAAACTAGACTGTTAAGGAAAACCTAATTGATATCTATTTTAGCTGTGGAGGGGGGCCCTAATTTTGAAACAGTTTGCACGTACATAATTTGAATTGTTCATGAAGTTATTGAAAAAACGACGTTATTTTTCGAAAATACGTGTCTGACGTCGCTATGATGAAATCATCAACGCAAAACAAATTGTTGTGAAAACTTTTTTTGGACAATTTGGTGTTCCCATAAGTTTTGTTTTAAAAGTTAGATAGATAAAAAGGGGGGCATTTTCCCCCTCTAGTGTAAAATGCGTTTGTCATACAGTCCATGTAAAATAGAGTTTAAAGTTTTATTTAATAGCACGATTTAAGACAAGACAATATAACCAATTTTGTCATTTAAATTTGATTTATGGCTTTTGTGCGAACGAGGTAGAAACTCCCATATTATCAAAAGTAACAAAGAACTTGTCAGCAATCCTTAAACGGTAATTTTATCACATACCTGCTTGGCAAACACTCGCCAGATCGGCTGTCATTCTTGACCAAACAGCAGGTACGACAATGTCTCCACTATTTTCCATACATTCGTTTGTCAAATCCGCTCCATCAGCATCATAATTAGTATTGCATTCATACGTAATCATTTCGTTAATGAAGTAAGGTGCTGAATCACCCGAGCTTACCATTCCGTTTGCAATGTCAGGCACAGTGTCAGGGCAAACTGTGAAAAAAATAAAAAGAAATTTCAGTAGAATACCACAGCATTAAAAAAAGCATTAAAAGGATTAAAAATTAAAACCTATGAAACCCAATTCTTTTTTAATAAGTAGCGATTTCACCCAAATCTTGTAGAATAAGATTTACCCCTGATGATCTCTTTTACGGATGAAACAAGCTATTGGGTGTTACATAGGTTTTAACATTTAATGTTTTTAATGTTTTAATACTGTGGTAATCCACGGCGATATTCTCAGTCAGTATTCGTTATCGAGAACGCTTTAAAACCTTGATATTATTCACAGATTAAAAAAGAATTATTCAAAAAAGTGACGATACTGCAATAGCAAAGTATTGATTGAATCTCAAGCAAAGCACAAAATGCATCATTTACGTCAAATATGACATCAATGTGTAACATAATATTGATTTTGTTATTTTACCAATCTTTCTTTAATTTTGCAAAAATTTTGACTTTTTTTAATCATAGTCACTAATATTACATAGTCTGAAAACACTTATGCTTTTAAAATTGTCGCTTAAACTGTAAGGAGTTGAAAATTTGCTTGAAAAACCAATGGCTGTAATGTAAAAGAGCCTGAAAAATAGCAGATAGGAGCAGAAAAAGTTGTAATTTGAGCGCATAAGAAAAAAGTTGTCAGTAACTTTGTTATTTTGCACTTTTTTTTCGTACCTGGCATTTAGACTCAAAACTAAGAATTTTTTCGTCAAAGTAAGATTGAGAACCATTAGGCTTCAGCAAATTAAATAAATAGACCTCTACTTACGGTTCTACAGTATAACAGCCTAAATGGTTTTCATTTTTCAGATTTGTGAGGCATATGTGTAGGATATAGTTATGTAATCAAATATATTTGCAATTGCATGTCATAGTCAAGCTGATAGGCCTTTGTCAATGTGCAAATTAAGGAACAAAATAATTGAATAAAACATTCAAACAAGGAACTGTAAACTACGAGTCAAAAGAACCCAGGTGAAATCGTAATGCCAGATTGAGCTATATTAGTAGCGCAACGCTTGGACCGCTGCCGTATTCTGGTTCCGGTTCCTTTAACTGCAAAGTTTGGATGTTCACTCAATTGCAATGCATTCTTCTGGTTAATGGCAAAACACAGTGCAGTTTATTAAGTACATCAGCTACTTTGACTATCATCACGGCCTACATTACAGAACGCATTAGCGAGATCGTAAAGGCCATTTTTAGCTTGCTAAAAGGTGCTAACGAACAAAAAACTGCGTAGAGACACTGTCATTTTCGAGCGGTCTTGCTCAACATGCGTTAAAAATGCTCACTCAAATTTCTTTGCGAGATGTTACCTAACCTGTGTAAGTATGAACCAAATGCTTCATTGTGACCTCAGAAATATTTCTACTTACAATGCGTTCAAGCATATTATATTGTACACTGCCATTGTTGCGAAAAAAGATACTTATAGCCATGTGTTAATATTCTAAGCACGCAAAATATTTGATTGACAATGATTAGTTATTGAACGCAGATTTTAATTAATTTTTTGGGTCAATATAAAAGCGAACAACTTTTTCCATGCAACAATTTTTAAAATTACGGAAAGCGCCCTTGAGGTTGTTTGTGGTAAACTTATATTTTAACAGTAATAATAAGTTTTAAAGTTTTTTCAAAAGTAAACAAGTCGAAGTAGCTCTCTTTTTAGCTCCAGTAAACTTTGAACTGACTGTAACTGTTTTTAATTTTTTGCCGATTTTCGGCCTCATTTGTTCTTAATTTTTCATAAATTTTGGGAGCATCGATGTCAATTTTAGCGACCATGTTTGTAACACTGTTTAACTCCTGATGCTCCGTCTGCTTGAGTGAAGGCTTTTTTTCTGTTTTTGCAGCATCGCAAAATTAAAAACAAATTTGCAGCATAGTAAGATCTCTCAGCTGCTTGAGCACAGCAATAGCACTGTATAATTTTGGAGTACTGTTGTTGCAATTTCGCTTGCAAACACAAGAAAATCACTAAAATTTTAATGTTTTAAATCAGTAAAAAATTTAGTTTTTTAATTGATTTTAATTTTATTTCGTTTGTTTTTGGTTTATTTTGCAGCCGAGGCTAATCGCATTATTTTTAATTTGTTCTTAAATTTTGAGCGAAAATGAACCTCGTGTTCTTAGAAAATTGTTTTTCTGAGAAGAGTGTATTGCTATTTTTGCCAACTGGCGCTACTTAGTATTTCTTTATCAGTCGATGCAGCAAATGGTTCTCAATACAATTCGCTTTCTTAACAGTCTAATAGCAAACAAGACGACCACATTAATTTATTTTCAGCAAAATTTGCTTGAGTCGAAGTTTTCAACATTTTGCCATAAAATTTCTTAGCCAAAAAAGATTTCTCGCACGCTTGAAGAGTGCTTCAAAATTTTCGTTAAGTTGGCGAGGAAGACGTAACATTTTTTTACGCGAGTTATATCTCGCAATCGGTTTAATCTGCTTAGCGAGCGAAAAGCCGTTGCCGAGCTGTTAGAGCTTCAAATGCACAAACAAAAATAACCTCTTGCCTTGAGCGAGTATTTTGTTCGGTAGCGCCACTTAAAAAATTTCTCATCATTAATGCGAGCAAGGAAATTTTTTAATGGAGGCCCAGATCGTTACCAAACGCGCAAAAAGATTGTCTAGTTCAGATGAATCTACGTCGATAAATCGCGTTCGAATTTGTGCAATGCAATATCATAAGCTATTGTACTCTTTACATATCTACAATTAGCTTAAGTAAGCTATGCTGCATTCAAACAGTATAGAGTTGCTAGTCAGTTCACATTTGAAAATGATCTGGAATCTGCTTGCCTACCGCCAACCTGTAAGTTTAGAGCTATTCAAAGTGCTTAAACTTTGTATGTTGGCGTGATTCTTTATGTGACTTTTTAGCTTTTCACGAAGAATTCAGCCTGCAAGCTGTTTCAAGGTAGTTTTTGCCATTAGTTTAAAAAAAACAAAAACAAAATTTTACTTCATTTAACAACACCTAATATTATTTTGATTTAATGGTGTTTTCAACAATTAGTTGATGTTAATTTTTCATGATTATTTTATCAAAATTATGTGTTCGTGAAAAAGTTTTGCAATGTAACCTATATATTGGTTCGGAGTTTAATTAAAATTTTTTCACATTGGCTCTAACTATATTATACTTTACAGCTTTTTGTTGTAATTGAATTGTCATAAATAATATATTCTGTCAATCTAATAGCTGACTTAGTAATGTAAAATAAAAACAAAGTTTGCGCAGTCAAAGTTAAATGTTGCTTTATCTTGCCAATTTCAGATTGTGCTTTTATGTCTGCTAATGATAAAATTTGTTTTTGTATGTCTTTAATAAGCTTGCTTTGGATAAACAGGTATTTTCAAGTTAAATCACATCCATTATTAAAATTCAAAGACTATGAATATATTTACACAACACAAGAACTTATTTACGAAGATGCCGATACAAGATGTAAACAGTTGCAGAGAAATATCTTTTATTCAAAGAACGCAACTGTAATTTTGAATCTCTATGACTGGTTGGATGGGCTGGAAAAATGTAAGTTTATGCAATTTGATCGGCGCCGAACCTACAATATGTTGTCGTCAAAAAATATTTTGAAAACAAGTTGTGTGTGGTAGCTAATTCGGTGATTATCTAACATCTTAAAACCAACTCTTTATTGCGCCAGTAAAAATCTAAATCAAAGTAATATCAAAAAAAGTAATATATGACTGACGATTGCGTATTGTTAAAAGTCCTATACTATATACGAGGCAACACTGCTATGTAACCTGCTTGTAATCTGTTTTTGGCTTGAAATATCTCAATCTTACATGCTATTCTGCTCTTTTCTGTGCTAATGTTGATTAAAAAAATTTAAAAAATGTTCCGATAAAAAGCAATATAAAAAGCAATAAAAACAATAAAAGCCAACCAACATAAATAGTTATGTAATGTAGAAATAGTAAAAGAAAATATGGACGACTCAAAATGGTCATTTTTAACCGACCAATGAGTGACGAGAAAATTTTAAATCCTAACCACAGCTCGTTCTCAGTTTTACTTGAGTCTGTTGAAGGCCTTTTACATTTCATAGAATAAAACGGATTTGTGAAGGCAAAAGCAGTTTCTATTTACTCTTCAACTGTTTCGATAAGATTAAAGCGTGCATTCACTGTATCAGATAGCATGTCTCATTACTGCTGATTGTGTAATCTCTTACAATGCCTATCTCTGTATTGTAGATTGCTATTCTCCTAAATACATTATACTAAAAAAACACAAACATGAAATTTGCAATGGTCTTTAAAGATCCTGCTCTCACATATAAAATGAGACAGAGACCGCAAATAATCATAGAATTGAGATTATTTAGTGTCTCTTTGGTTAAAACTAGGGTTTTGATTTGCAAATGTGAAGGTTTTTGCCACCACTATGTTTCACTTCTTTCAAATTATTCCCGTTTTAGCGTATTTAGAGCGGTTTAAGAAGATACTTTGGCTCAAGTAAGCTCCGTCTTGATTTTGTGGAAATTCCGGCTGACTTAAAGTCTATCTACGGCCCTAACACCAATTAATTGTTTTGAAACTAAACTATTATTATGAATGCACATTGGGTTTGACGTTTGGCTAAATTACTTCAACTTTAAAGCAAATTATGCTAATATTAACCTGTGTCTTTTTGATTTTGCAGCTTTAGGAGTATGCTATATGGTTGGTATAAGGCGAGCAAATGTTTCTAATGATGGGAAAAAATTTGTCTATTTTGATGGAACACAGGTAAATCACAGCGAGTTTTTTCCATGGTTAAAGTTTAATCCGTTACAATTGGATCCTTGGGATGGAAAACCTAGTGACTGCGCTTGTGTCAAAAAGCATGAAGAAACTTACAAACTGAAGAGTATCTCCTGCGAACATCCAGCCAAGGTTATCTGCACGAAGGGTAAGTTATTCCGATAATTTTTTAAATCTACTTTTAATCTATCATTGTTTTTATGCAGCATTTCAGCTATTTATTATACATTTTTTAATTTCAATTTCTTTAACAGCATTTAAAAGTGGAAATGATGGACCCAAAAAGTTTTGTATTTGCTTCCTAGACGTTATGATTGTGGCAGGATTAGCTCTACTGGGAATTATGCTGCTGATTTACATAATAAATTGGTAGGTATTTCACAAATGCATTAATTTTTTTTACTCTGAACAGATTTTTCATTTCCAGCAAAAATTCTTCCTAAATTGCTATCATCCTAATAAAAATTTTACACTAGTGTGGAGAACCAATTCTATCAAATGGTTATTTTGGAGTGATGCCTGATATTATTGTCTTTACTTTAGTTTTTGTTTAAGAAATATCTTTTTGTTCAATAGCCTAGTGTTAAGCAACACTACGACTTTATAGAAACTTTCTGAAAATCTGTGAGGGGTAAAGCAATGCAATTTTGCATACAGTATTGTGTTAAAGCAACCCTTTTAATCTTTGCTTTACGAGTTTAAATATTGCAGTTTTTATCTCTTATATGTTTGTTTGAATAGTAGGTTTTTATCAATGATTTGATCTAGCTATTGTAAAAAAGGACTACGTGATTAGGTTTTTCTATGAAGCGCCGATCGTGTAAATGTGTAATGAGTAGTAACAAAGTTTTCATCAACAAGACAAAGTGCTTAAAATTACTAGTTTTTTTTTTATCATGACAGGCCATTAAGTCTGTCAGTCGGTAAGAATAATTCTTAAAAAGAAGTAACAAAATGAATGAACCACCCAATGAGATACAACACATGTCTGTCATGATAGCCTACCAACAAAATATAACAGCTTAGCACAGTTTTAAAGAATATCAACATTTGTTAGCTAGGCTAGCTAGGTAGGCTTACCAACCCAATAGGCGGCTATATTTTGTATGTTCTCACATATAATATCTTATCATAGCAAACATGTGGTATAATTCACGGGGTAGTTCATTTAGGTCTTTACTTTTTTGCTTAAAACTATTATATTAGCAATTTTTTTATCAACCAAAAGTACCTAATTAACGCGCGTTATGTTTTTTAGCATTAGTTAACTGCACTAATAACCACCACTACTCTTTTTCAAAAACGCCATAGCACACATAAATGTCACTAGGCATTTTGCGGATGACCCAAATCATGTAACAATTAAACCATTGATTATAACTGTTAGTTACACTGTCAATACTTAGTAATTGCGAAACCTAATGATTTGAGTGTCGAAAAATCACCCATTTCTTTTAAGTTTTGCTTTGCTCTGAGGTATTTTGCTTTTGCATTAAATGCGACAGTTTGAAGCTTCTTCCACCGAGTGTGGCAGCCAGGTAGACATGAGGCAGCTTGATTTGAAGACACAAGTTCCCTGCGCTATCTCTTGGCCAAGGCAATTTAGTGAATACAATGTAACTACAATTACAATTAAAATGTCTAATAATCATATTTTTATTACTTTTTGCATAATTTTTACAAAGCTGCTTTGATTTTTTCTTGTGCTTTAATCTGCTAGGGAAAAATTTGTTATTAGCCGATTATAATTTAACTGCTCATAATGAAACGGGTTACGTTTTGAAATATTCAGTCAAAATTAAAATATTCACTCAAGCTTTGTTTGCTTGCTTTGTGCTTCATTTCAATGTTTTAGCATTGTAATTGTAATTACATTTCATTCATTTAATTGCCCTGGCCAAGAAACAGCGAAGGGATCTATTCGGACTTTATGTTACAGCATTGCAGATGTTTTGAATTGTAAAAATTGTAATTATTGTTTTTTAATCTTTTGGAGAAAGACAGGTAATTTTTGATTAAACAGATCGTTAAGTACAACATTTTTTGAACAGGCGAAACAAAATTCGAATCAAAAGAGCAGCAGCGACCGAAATGTCAAAAATATTGTTCGTCAGTCCCGAACCATCTCCTGCAAATATTTTTGGTGGATCTAACAGCATCTTCAACAGTCCTAACCAGTAAATGACATCGCCCAAGGGTCCGGTTACACTGGACAAGATGAAGGTTGGCAAATTTCGCGAGCGGTCACTTACATCACTTTCTCAAAATAGGCAAACCATTCATCAACAATTTTGCCTAAGTAAAGTTAAGCAACCGCTCGCGAATACTGCAACCGGTTGAAAACTTTTGCAAGTTGTCGACGACATCAAATTTTGGTTCGTTCATGTCGCTTCATATTCTTCGCGTGCAGTTTAAACGCACGTTTATTCGTCATCGTATAATTTTTTAGTTCGCGTAGCTTGTCACATTTTAGTTGTTTCCGGCGAAAATCCTGTTTTTGTTTTGGGATAATAAGGATGAAAAAAAGTTCTACAACAGATAAATCTTCCATCAAAACATCATTCAACAAGCACGTTCCTAAACAGTTACGGAAAAAAAAAATTGGCTAAAAAGAATGCAGATTATTTTGCCAAAGTTTGTGCGCTCAATTTCAGGAGACGTTTTGGCCTAATAGACTTATTTTTCAGTTTATCTAGTTTGTGTTTTGCAGTTTCCCTTGGTAGCAAACTTGGTGCATTATCCTGTATACACTAAACAGTATATTAAATAAAAAAATACTCCTAGAGTAATTCACAAGGGCAGTTTGGCGCAAACCAAGCAAAAGGTTTTGTTGGCAATGGATCTCAGAGCAAATTACGTCAGAACTGAAAAACCTAAGGTGGCTTTTGCCGATCACGCGTATTTGCGGTGCGGAAACACGCTTATCATTTGACTGCATGCATTTCGTCTTTTTTCTTTTTTTTACATTTACATTGAAATAAATATCATGCGTATTTCCGCCTAAAAATACGCGTGAGCGGTAGAAGTCGCTTAAAGGTGGTTTTACACGGTACGGGAGTCAATGCAAGGCAAAGGTAGGAAAAGTTTGCGAGTGGTTGTTACGTCACTCACTCAAAATAGGTCTACCACTCGTCAAAATTTTATGTAAGTGAAGTCAAGCAACCGCTCGTGAAGCTTGTGACTGGTTGAATCCTTTCACAAGTTGTCGATGACGTCAGATTTTTTGTTTCGCGTCCAGTGTAAGCCCACCCTAACAACGAAACAGCATGTTGAAGACATTACATTACACAATTAAAAAATGTTTTATGATTTTTAATTAATAACTGCATAATATTTTTAGATCTCCTGTCAACCCTGACCAAACAGCATTATCACAACCATTGTACATGCATCTGTTTTCTAAATCCGCTCCATCAGCATCGTAATTATTATTGCATTCATACGTAATCATTTCGTTTATGAAGTAAGTTGCTGTATCACCGGAGGTTGCGACTCCGTTTGCAATATCAGGCACAGCGGCAGTGAAAACTGCGGGTGCTCTAATCAAAGATAAAAACAGTCAACACGACTAAAACAAAACATTGTACCTCATACAGTAACAAAACTTTATAATTAACGTAAATTCTAGTTGGGTTATAATTATTATGAGTTGTAACCAACTAACCATTATTGTTAATCTATTTTTGTCATAGTTTTTCAATTCATTTTTTTGCACTTTAATGAAAAAGAGTTTAAAAATCCAGAGTGTATTGACGAGCAAAAATATTACAATACATTGAATAAAAATAGCAACATTTTCAATGCATGTTTCAATTACTTTGCATGCATGCTGAGATTGAAAATATTTCGGTAATGCAATATGACGTCACTCAAACCTATTTTAAGTGGGCTATTTGGCCACCGCATTTTACAAGGGGGGGAAATGCTTATCCTATGTAACTTCTGAAACAAAATCAAAGAAAACAACAAATTTAGCGGGTTGGTGTCCACTAAATTTTTTGTGAAAACTGATTTTGAGTTGTTGACGTTATCTTAGTGACGTCATAGTCAGATTTACAAAAATGTGACGAAATTGGCGATCCAAATTTACCCGTATTTTTTTATACTGATTCATAAAAGGCTTAAATTCAATGTGGTTTTGTCACAAAAAGGTTTTATGACGTCATCCTAGCTAAATATGGGCCAAAACGCTAAGATTTCGGAGAGTGACTTTGGCAATTTCAAAATTGGAAAACTTAGCTTTATCTTGGGCAACTTCAAATTTTCAGGATTTATTTGTTGATAAATTTGACTCTAAATCACGTTAATTGCTTGCCAAGACTTGGCTGTTTCCTTCGTTTTTTTATTATTTTAATATCTTTGAAAAAATTTGCTTGTTCGCTGTTTTAACTGACACATATTTCAACGACTATGGCACTAATGTCTGTCTGTTTTTAATTAATGCTTTCTGACAGTGAGGTTACCGTTGCAATATTAAAATTAGAATAAAATCTTTAGCATCAAACCTCTTTCTTGAAGTTAAACTTATAACAAATGTCTTGAATCGTAATATAATGGTGATTAATGTCACTATATTCATCTTTCACAAAATAACACCAAAAGGGTTGGTCAAATAAGCGGTAATTTATCGTGTTTTTGAACAGGTAAATAAAAATCAATGGAAGCGCCAGCAACATTTACAAGTTTTTTACCATTCTCGAACCAGCTACAGAAGATACTGCCTTTGTGGTGATCACCTTAAGCAAACCAGTTCAGGACTTTAATTAGTGAAGCACAGCTATGCTGAATAAAAAAACATAAATCAACTAAATGTAACAACAGGAATGCATTTTGCCCCAAACCAAATACTGAAGAGGGCTTGATGACAATGAGCCAAAGCGCTTTATGTCAAAACAGATGTGAGAATATTGTACTATTCAATTAAAAGGTATTTTTATCATCTTTTTATTAACCATTACTGCATAATTTTGGTGCAATATTAATACAGTATATGACTTTACTGAAAACAAATGCGTATTGGCTACTTACAGCGAACAGCGATTGTGACTGTAAAAAAGATGCAACAGCTTCGGCATAAACTTGAAAAGAAGATAAGTGAAACAAAAACCCCGAAAAGTAGAACCAAAGCGATCAAGGATTAGAAGCGGTTATGTAACATGTAGCATTTAGGCCTTTCAAGCCAATTGGTACAGCAAGACTCAGAAAAAAGTTTAACTTTTTAATAAAAAAAAAGAGATTTGACCTCAACGTAGCCTGACAAAGCGCTCGATAACAGTAACAGTCAGAGCGTTGTTTGTTCATGATGTATCTACTTGAAGAGACATTTTCGGAATAACAGGTGCTGTTGTGTCTTTATTTTTTAATTTCAGCGATTTTCTTGTGGAATAAAAAAAGAAAAAATTATAAACTAAAAAATCAACAAAAGATATTGAAATATCTTTAATCTTGATTTACAAGAAAGGAAATCCCTCTATCTCATTTTATTTTCGCACTCATTTCCTTCAAAAAATAATTTTAGTTCAAACTAACTTAGAGTCAAACTTATTCAAAAACAACTCCTGAAAAATCGAAGTTATTAGGATAAGCAGGAGCATTTTTCGATGTTTATCGAAGTCTTCTCCAAAATTTTAACATTTTTTGGTCTAAATTTAATTAAAATGACGTTGTATTTTATGATATAACCACTTTGAATTAGGCATTATATAATTCATACTTAAAAAACAAACCTATAACCGAATTTGGATCAAACTGTCATAAATTTAAAACAAACTAATTTGAAATAACATAAACTCAAAATTTTGTCATCTAAAACATTTTGGAAAAGACCAACCTGTTCATCAAATTTAGCATTTCATGACTTACGATTTAGGTTAATGGAAGAGACATTTTTTTGGCCCAACCCTCCCATGTAAAATGCATTGATCAAATAGCTGTGTAAAATAGTTGTAAAGCAAAAACCAATTTAATCTAAGTTTTTCGATAAAACAAACAAAAATCGATACCTGCTCGACAAACACCGGTCAGATCGGCTGTCATCCTTGACCAAACAGCAGGAACAACAATATTACCACTATTTTCCGTGCATTCGTTGGTCAAATCCGCTCCATCAGCATCGTAATTATTATTGCATTCATACGTAATCATTTCGTTTATGAAGTAAGGTGCTGAATCACCGGAGCTAACCATTCCGTTTGCAATATCAGGCACTGGGTCAGGGCAAACTGTAACCAAAGCGATAAATTTATTAAACTGTCAGATTATGCATACTTCAAGCTTCCAACAATTTACAATATAATTTTGCTAAATCATTTATCTACAGTCAATACGTAATAAATGACACTTATTGAAATGTAATTAGGTCACCAAAACAATTGATTAAAATACTGCACTTAACTCATTTCAAGTATGACTGGATAAAGCAGAATTGCTGAATAAAAGATAGTTTAGTACTGTAAAATCTGAATGTAAAATCCACCCAACAGAAATTTGTTAGATTGGAAAAGAAGAAAAACAGTAAATTTTAGGGTATTGATGAGGATAAGAATTTAACTGCTCTACAACAAATCTGTTCTTCTGAAAAGTCAGTTATGGTTTTTGGCGCATAGTTATTGCGTGCAATGAGATTTTGACAATAGTAAATTATAAGATCTGAAGTAACATTTGAGCTGGTGACGTCAATTATCAGCAAAAATTGCTTATTTTAGAGAAAAAATATCGGTTTTTAAAAGCAAGCAATCCAATATAATTAAAAAATCAAAAAATTTAAAAGTTAAAATTGATACATTAGGATTACAGTTCGCTCAAAAAATAGTCTTTACATCTATACAACCAAATTTCAAAATTGTAAATTTTTGCTGAAGCTTTAATCAAAAACGCTTTACATGAAGGTTTGTCAACAAATTTTATGAACAACTACTAAAAAAATAATGTTTATAAATATATTTAAAGTTGGATACACCAGTCATTTAAATTAGCTTAGAGATTCTGAACCAATGTTTGGAAAGATACAGATTATTTCAAAATTGGGGCTTCCTCTCCAGCTCACGTGAAAATTTGTGAAGTTTGTTTTTCAATTGTTTATTTTCCTATTCATTGAAGTAAGTTTCTTCTGAGCGACTTTTCTACTTTTCTTATATTTTTATGTGAAAAACTACAATATAATAAATAATGTAATAATCATATAAAACTAGGTTTATCATAACATAACACAGTACACGTCAAAAATCAAAATTTAAAACCCTACAGTCTGTTTCATCCGTTATTGGGATCATCACGGGTATCTTATTCAAATAGAATCGATTAAAATTGAATAAGATTTGAATAAGATATTTTGGTAGGATACCCCTGATGATTCCGATTACGGGTGAAACAGACCGTAGGGTTTTAAATTTTAATTTTTAACCTGTATGTGTTATGACATTCGCTCTGGCCTACGCAGTCGAGCACTTTTTTGAATCGGTTGAATTCAAACTCCACTCATCATAAAACTTGATTTAGCTATACCCTTAAAAAAAATAAGTCAAGCAAAGTTAGAAGGATATACAAATTCAGGCAAGGCCAAGCAAATCTTTGAGAAATAATTGCGGTAGTTCTCTCAAAGGATCGTTTTGAGAGCGTACAGAAAGAGCTAAGTTTGAAAGAAAAAGAAGTTTGATTCTATATATTTTTTTTCATTTGTAGAGCTAACACTCAACGAAAATAAAGCTGTGACGTAAGCAGTTGGAGGTCATGCAAAATATTGCCGTTGCAGTAAAAAATAAATACCTCCCCAAAATCTATACAATTTCAATATTTTTTACTTCAGTTGATGCAAACTTATCCAATTTCTAACCATGAAACACAGTGTAGTATAAAGTTTCATAACAATAAAGTAATAAAAAGTATCATGCAACACAATTTCATGACAGTATAAAGTAATAAAAAGTTTCATACAACACAATTCACAAAGGAACATTATAAAATCAATTTACTGTAACTTAGTGTTGTGGATAAAAATTAAAAAAAAAGATAATAATATTGAAGCGATATAGCAAATTTCGTAAAAATTCAAATTAAAAAGTTCTGTAATAACACAGCTTCAGAAAATGCAATAGCTACAGTACACAAATCTTACTAATTAATTTGCCAAATACCTGCTCGGCAAATATCTGTTAGGTCGCCTGCCATTCTTGACCAAACAGCAGGAACAACAATATCACCAGCATTTTCCATACATTCGTTTGTCAAATCCGCTCCATCAGCATCGTAATTATTGTTGCATTCATACGTAATCATTTCGTTTATGAAGTAAGGTGCTGAATCACCGGAGGTTACCATTCCGTTTGCAATATCAGGCACTGTGGCTGGGCAAACTGAAAACAAGACAAAAAAAGGAAATTGAAAATTTGGGTGATACAACAATTCGTAGTCGAAATCACTTATGCTTACATACGGCAACATGCAATTTCATCGTTTCATATCATGCCTGTGATAGTTCTCCCTAAGTGCAAAAGACTAAAGTAGATTCTTTAATAAGAGTGGTATATCAGAAGTTTTTAAACAAAATAACACATAATTTAAGCAATTACAATGCTTCGGTTTGAAGCAGTTTTAAATGCATTCAAATAAAGTCACATTTTTGTGAAATGGATGTTTTATAACGGAAAATGAAGGAAATTTATGGCGTGTTTTTTGATTCGGCCTAATATACAGAGCGTCGCAGGTCAAGAATTTCTCATTGAGCTGATTGCGATAAATTGCGATTATTTTCAGGTAATTTAAAGGTGTTGCTTAGGGTGTTGCAGGCGCCCTATAAAAATTAAAAACTTGTTTGTTTAAGATGAACTTTTTTTGGTATTGCAGTTTGATAAGTAGATCATGAATACCAAGTTTCAAACATTTTTATCAATGTTTACCTTCCCCGCCAAGCCCATTTTGAAGCCCACTTTTCCAAAAATTGCCTTTTTTTGCCACTAGAGGGCGATATGGATAAGTTGTGGTAGTGGACATATTTTTAAAAGATGCCCCATGTTAGTCTCCATGTTTCAAAAAAAATTGAATGAAATTGAGTCATCCTATCCAGAGATATTGCTATTTTATTACACGTTTAATAAGCGTTGATGCCACCAAGCGGTGAAAATTAAAGTTAAATATATCAAATATTAAGTTTTTGATGTTGAATTTTAGTATATCATTCATTTCAAAACCGTAAAAGCACATTTTAATGCAACATTGAGTGAGTATTATATACTGATTTATAGGTATTTTAGTAAAATTTTGTAGGTAGTGATTAGTTTTAAAAGATTCAAGTAGTTTTTGCAAAACATTTCCGTCGAGTGAGGTTATTACAGCCTCTTGAAGAAAATTACTACCAACTATTTCAGGTTCTTTCAATAGAAAATTTATTTAGTTTTTGAAATGTGGTACAAAATCAATGGTAGTTCATGAACTAAGCTTTCTACTGAACTAAACTAAGATTAATGAATGTTGCAATTGCACAGTATAGGTTTATTAGTTCACATGAAATATGAGTGCTTGAAGTACAAATAACAAACTGTTATGTTAGATGCCCCATGTTAGTCTCCACCTTTAAAAAAAAATTGAATAAAGTCGAGTCATCCTATCCAGAGATATTGCTATTTTATTACACTTTCAACCAGCGTTGCTGCAACCAAGTGGTGAAAATTAAAGTTGAATGTAATAATATTAAGCATTTTAATGTTGAATTTGTGCATACTGCAAAGTTGCAAAATTGTACTTTGGTGTTTGTTTTTAGCATTTAGTCACTATTTGCCTGCATTAGGTATTGCGCTGTTGCAATAAAAAATTGACCGATTTTAAGATTATTGCAATAATGTTTAAGAGTTGGTCACTATAAGTTACTAGATTTTAAGCATCCATCAATTTGAGCTACCTAACTTTTTAGATTTTCTACTAAACTGATTTGACTGGCAAAGCACTATATTCTTCCTATATTTTAAAGGGCAAAAATTATTTAGCAACCACGCAGAAGTAACACATTGAACAAATTGGAAAGGACGTTTTCTTTGGTTAGGAATTTTTCTAAGATTTTTTTCCGCAATGAATGCATGATGTTGTAGATTTTCTTCCTTTGTAGCAGGTAAAAAAATTAGTAACCAGCGTGATTCCTCTCATCTTGGAGTCATTGCACTCTCGCAGGCTGTAGATAGTATCCTTTGCCATGGCATAACCACTCACAAAAAAAAAAAATTTTTAGCATTACTAGCTTTCGAAATCCTGCACCAAACCTTTTTAAATCTGTCAGCATTTGGAGTCACTTTATGCCGTGAAAGTACCTCATCTTACAGGACTAAGGGAACAAGCTCTCTTTCGCTCCTTGACATTTGTTTAAGAAGGCAACAAGGAAGTTACTAAGAACTTTATGGTTAATAGGTCAAGCAACCACTCTCTTTATCGGAGAGGAAATTCATACCAGTATCATGGAAGTGTTTAGCGGGCTTTGTCTTAGAATTGCAACATTTTGAAGACTTCAAAGTCTACAGCCCGTCGTGAGCATGTACTTGATCTTTACATTTACACAAAGAACTGCCGATAATATGAAAAGAAATATATAAACTGCATGAGAATTGAGAAAGTTTCTGTAACAAAATTTGAACTTTTTGTCCAAGAATGCTTTAATATCTGCAGGATTGCAATTCTAAATCTTGACTCCCTGATACTAAACACACCTCTGCTATAAATTTTGTTCAGAAACGAAAAATGCGTTAATTGCTGCAGTCAGCCAACTACCCCATAGCTTGACTAGAATGATCAATAGTTTTACAGAAACAATTCTGAAATGAATTTTTAGTTTTGTTGTATAAAAAACAATACACAAATTTAGCAACTTCAAATCTGAACAATGGAGTACATTCCCAAAATCAGTCAATTATTCTTAAAAAGTACTAAAATTTTATTTAAGATAAAATCCATTTCGGTCTCAAAAGACCATCAACAGTTTAAAAAAAAAGTAGGTTACAAAATCAAAAAGGGACAAAAAAGTGCAACAACCCTGGTTTAAACTTTGCTATAAAAAATGAAGTCACTGCGTAAAAGATTGAAAACAAAAGCGCAGTGCCATAATGTATTCCATGTTTCATTTATTAATGAATCGTCTTCACAAAACCGCCATTTTGTACTTCTTCGGTCTGGGTTTAATTCTCTGGACCTCTCCTACCACAGATCAACAATCACATTAAAATTGAATAAGCCATCAGTTTGCAGAATCTAAAATTGTGAGTAATATGGGTTCACTGAATCTGTGAAATGAGCGCCAACAATGCCTCTTTTTCCTTGATTTCATACGACTTTAATATTTTTGTAGATGCAGGCGGGATACGTGCTCCCCACATTATTGTACAACACAATAGTAGCGCATGTACTAAAGCATAGTCGAGCTTTAAGGAAACGTTTGCTTTAGTTTATTTGGATTTCAACCTGACCAAGCTGCAGTTTATCAGTATTTCGGGCACTCATATTTCATGTGAACTAATAAACCTATACTGTGCAATTGCAACATTCATTAATCTTAGTTTAGTTCAGTAGAAAGCTTAGTTCATGAACTACCATTGATTTTGTACCACATTTCAAAAACTAAATAAATTTTCTATTGAAAGAATTTGAAATAGTTGGTAGTAATTTTCTTCAAGAGGCTGTAATAACCTCACTCGACGGAAACGTTTTGCAAAAACTACTTGAATCTTTTAAAACTAATCACTACCTACAAAATTTTACTAAAATACCTATAAATCAGTATATAATACTCACTCAATGTTGCATTAAAATGTGCTTTTACGGTTTTGAAATGAATGATATACTAAAATTCAACATCAAAAACTTAATATTTGATATATTTAACTTTAATTTTCACCACTTGGTGGCATCAACGCTTATTAAACGTGTAATAAAATAGCAATATCTCTGGATAGGATGACTCAATTTCATTCAATTTTTTTTGAAACATGGAGACTAACATGGGGCATCTTTTAAAAATATGTCCACTACCACAACTTATCCATATCGCCCTCTAGTGGCAAAAAAAGGCAATTTTTGGAAAAGTGGGCTTCAAAATGGGCTTGGCGGGGAAGGTAAACATTGATGAAAATGTTTGAAACTTGGTATTCGTGATCTACTTATCAAACTGCAATACCAAAAAAAAGTTCAGCAAAATCGGTAAAGGTCGGGGCGCCTGTAACACCTTAGTGTTGCTGTAGTTTTACAACTCAAACTTGTATAAAATAAAATACAAAACTTTGCTTTGGAGAAAAAATGCGAAAAAAGATAAAAGAGGATTGGAAGAAAAGAAAAATTATGCTGCGGAAAACTAAAAGTAAAACGTAATTTTCAAACGCAATTTTTACTTTTATTCTTCAAAGTATAACAAATATTTTGGTTTAGGAGTTTAAGTTGAATTATTTTTTTAATTTGTAAAAGTTGTAATATTAAAAAAGGAGCAATATTTTTTTAATAAAGAATGGATGATAATATTTAGATAACCTTCCAGCATTAGCGTACTTAAAATATGTGCAATCGTACACTTTTTATAAGAACTTTGTAATAGTAATTTGTGAGATTTTTTTGTTCGAAATTTTTTTTAGTCTTTGCACATTGGTTAAATTGGCTCTGATTTTATTGTAATATACATTGCATTATTATCATAAAATAGTCATAAAATACTGTAATATTTTGTTTTATTCTACAGTAATAGCTGATTTGTTAACACAGAATAAGAATAAAAACTTTGCGTTCAAAGTTAAAAGTTGCTTTTACTTTGCTTTATACCGTTTTCATGCCTGCTGTTGATAAACTTTGTTTTTGTTCGTCAATAATAATCTCGCTTTGGATTCGCGTGCATTGTCAGAGAGAATTATATGAAGCATTTACATTTGAAGAATATGAATTTGTAGATACACAACAAAAACTCAATTTTGAAGAAGCAAAGGTATTATGTAATGAGTCGCAGAGATATCTCTTTCATTCTAAAAGGTCCGAAGTAACGCAACAGCTACAAGGATGGTTAGCTGGATTGATTGGATGTAAGTTTTTGCACTTTGATAAAAAAAAAAGGCAATCTTTTGTGCATTCATACAGGCTTTCAATTGAGCAAGAACAACATTTAGTTGCTGCAAACATTACTGCATATTTGCGATGAGAAATCAAAATGTACGGTAGACATTTGTTTGCCAATCAAAAAGATAATTTTACTTAACGCAAGAAAATAAGAAGTCGTGTAGTAAGTTTGAAAAAAAAAGCTTAGAATTATACGCAGGAAAAATAAACAAACTTTTAGAACTGCATGTAATGAAATGAAGTATATCTGAAAAAACATAAATGTTTAACAATATGAACCATATAGCTTATGCTGTTATCAAAAACTGACGTAAAATTATAACAAAAATTAAAAAAAAAATAGCAAAAATCTTCAAGCGATTATTTGAAAATTTCACAAAGCGCAAACAACCGCGCATTTTCGAAAACCATTGTATACAGCCCCTGGCGTTGGATTTTGTGGGCAGCAATTTAGCAGTGTTATAAGATAGCTTGGTGCTAATTTGCCAAATGCTATATTCAACTTTCTGATCAGATGCCATGCTTAGAAACTGTTTCTGGCCATTTTTATCAATGCATAATGGCTGGCACGACGTTGGTGCTATATTGATATGACATTAATAACCTCTTGCTTCGAAGCAGTTGGCATTGCTGCATCTAGTTCAGTTCCGGGAAAGCCTCTAATTTGGGTAATAGACCAAAGTTCGGCCGGAACTGTAGATTTTTTCGCTTCCAGCCGCCTGTATGAGGGTGCCCAAAATTTTTTTAAATTTAGAAGAAAGTAAGATCGACTTTTTTTTTGCTTCTGCACTTTGATTTTTGAAGAAGTTTTCTTTTTTAAATACTAGCCATGCAAACTAAGACGAGCTTGCAAAACAACTGAGGGCGAAATGAGGTTATATGTTGGCCTTCCTTTTCTGTCAATATTTGAGGTTGTAACTTGCTACTAGGGGGTGTGAATTGTTAGACAGAAAGCTATGCGAACTATGACGCCAAACAGCAAAAACTTTAATGTAATTAGTACAATACAAACAAGTTTTACAATATGACAAGTTTTATATTCCATGGCTCATACTAGGTACAGTTTATTCCATTTTTTTTCAATAAATTATCGGTCTTTAAGCAAAATTTTAAAGCACAGTGGAAGTCCCACTTGTTTCACGAGTGTTAGCTGCACTCCTGATTTTTAGTCCCGTCTTGATTTGTTGAGTGCACCTCGCCTAAGTAACATATCTAGCTGCGGCTTTGTCGCCAACTAATTGTTTTTAAACCAACAGAAACGAGCAATGTACCTTTTAAGAATAATTGTGGATAGTGACACAGAACAATGAATAATGATGAAACATATTCAACCAAACACACACCAGCTTTAAATGCAATTGGCATTGTCGCATGACTAACTTACTTTCACTTTAACGTATATGCAAATACTGACTTGGTTCTCAAATTCTGCAGCGGAACGATTTTGCTATATGACTGGTATAAGGCGAGAAGACGATCCCGACAATCGGTACAAATTCGTTTACTTTGATGGATCACTGATGGAAGACCGTGCGTTTTTTGATTGGATGCCATTACATCCTTTAATCAGAAATCCTAACACTTTGATACGCTTTGACTGCGCTTGTGCCAAGAAGTATAAAGGGACTTTTAAACTCCTGAATATACCTTGCGAAATACGAGCCCAAATTATCTGCGCTAAAGGTGCGTTAAGTTGATGACTCTCATAGCCTCAAGTTTCAAGCAATCTTTATTTTATACATTGTTTTGCATTTTGATGAGTGGAGTTTGAATTCAACCGATTCAAAAAAGTGCTTGACAGCGTAGGCCAGAGCGAATATCATAACATAAAATTGAAGTTAAACGTTAAAAATTAAAATTTAATACCCTAGAGTCTGCTTCACCTGTAATCGGGATCATCAGGGGTATCGGCCAAAAGTAACACAAAGTTTAAAATCTAAAATTTTAAAATCAAAAATTAAAAAATTGCTCCTTGTTCCGGTATCGAGGCCACATCCGGCTCCTGGGCGGCCTAAAGTACACCCAACTAGCGGAGGAGACCGAACCTGGCCTTCCTTAACTTGAACATTCTAAGCCACTAGGGAGCCAGACTTAAGGATTAACACCGAAACTGCGACAACAAAGTTTTTGCATTTGATATTTAGCAGTTTTTTATTTTGACTTCATGACCGGCCAGCTGGCCAAGTGGTGACGTTTTTGTCTCTAAGGTGATAGGTCTGAGATTCAAATATGGGGTTTGTGAAATTGTACACAGTGTTGCCAACGGTTTGCCACCTTTGCATCATTTTTTCAAAAGAAGCTGTGTTGTTGCCTGCAGGTGCAACAACGCAAAAATAGGTCCCTCCAACGCGTTACACGTTTCAATCTTATCCAGCGACTGCAGTGAAAAATTTAATTAATTTAATCAATTTGGCAGCAAACTTTCCAATTGGAGTAGATGGAGATATTGGAATTGATGAAACAAAAGATTATTGTGCTTGTTTCCCGTCTGTTATTGTACTTGCTGCAGGATCAGGATTATTGGGAATTACGATTATTCTGCTAATGTGTGTAATAAGATGGTAAGTTTTCTCAGTGTTAAGACTTGAAATATCAAAAAAGCATGATTATAAATCACCAAAAAAAAAAACTGATAAAAAAAGTTTGCAAACATTAAAATACAGGTTCTAGGCTTTTGGCAACTGAAAGCTTTGCGCATAAAAATCAAGGTACCTAAAAGCGCTGAAGCTTTGAATTTTAAGAATAGCTTTCAATTTTTTACAGTAATTTAATTTGCAAAAAAAATTCATTATTGTACATTTGCACAATTATCATTTATCTGCTGTTGATGAGACAATTAGTGCTTTGAAACGTTAGTAAAAAATGTTCGACCAAATTTTAAATCTTTTCTCTGCATTTCATTTCGATGTTTTAGCAAAATTTGCTTGTTCGCAATTGTAATTGGTACATACTTGTTGCAATATCTGTCGCTTCTTAATTGATGGTTTTCTGATAGTAAGTGTGTTGCAGCTGTCGTTCACAATTTTGCATAAAGTGTTTTCTACCGATTTTCAGCTGTTCAAATTAGACTTATTGCAGATGTATGGGGCGCCGTTTGTCTAAAATATCTTTTCATTTTATGAGGACAAATTTTGCTACGATTTGACATATTTACGGCAATATGACATATTGCAACAATATGTAACATATCTACTGCACTATGACATATTGCAACCCTATGTAACAAATCTGCTGCAATATGACATATTGTAAGATTATGTAACATATCTACTGCAATATGACATGTTGCAACAATATGCAACCTATCTACTTTAATATGTGATATTGCAGCAATATGTGACATATTTTAACGATATGTGACATATTGCAACAATATGTAACATAGTGCAGCGCAATATGCAACCTATCTAATTCAATATGTCATATTACTGCAATATGTGACATATTGCAACGATACGTGGCATATTGCAGCAATTTGTTACATATTGTTGCCATATTGCACATATTACCACATATACATATCACATATGTTACATAAACGATATGTTACATGTTGTTGCAATAAGTCACATATCGTTGCAATATGTCACATATTGCTGCAATATGACATATTGAAGTAGATAGGTTGCATATTGTTGCAACATGTCATATTGCAGTAGATATTTTACATATTGTTGCAATATGTCATATTGCAGTAAATATGTCAAATCGTAGCAAAATTTGTCCTCATAAAATGAAAAAAATATTTTAGACAAACGGCGCCCCATACAGATGTTCCAAATCGCAATCATTATAATTTTATTGTCATGCTTGTTATCTTTCGCAGAATGACAGCAACAATTTTGATTTCATTAACAGTAACCTACATTATTTTTCAAATAGGCAAAACAAAGCTGCACGAATTAAAATGGCTGAGGTATCCGGAATGACAAAAGTGCTCTACATCAATCCCGAACCGATTATAGAGGATATTGGAAGTATACACGACAGCAGCATTAAAAACATTCCAAATATTAATTTAGCTTCTTCTGCCACCAAAAAATTCAACATTAACGTTAGCAGTTAATATTGCTGGAGAACAATTTTTTGGGCATTTTGTTGCTAAAATAATAATTACTTGTTTTAGTTAATTGTATCTGAAATCAGCTGACAATAAAGAAAATCAGTCATGTGATCTAATAATATTTTAATTAACATTTTGTAGCGCGCCCATAGTGATAGATTTATTCCAGCTATTGCTCGAGCAACAAAGCTGCGGTTTCTTTTGTTTGCGATACTCTTATCCTAAAATAAACAATGTCCGTTTATTAATACCTAAATTAATATTGTTGATTTAGTTGCAATAAAGAAAAAACAAACAAACAACGTTTAAATCAGTGCTGTTGCCTGAGCAATCGAAATGAGGGTGTATCAGCAAAAAGGGGGAGGACTAAACTAGACTGAACTATTGCATATAAAAATTGGTATTTTACGGCTACAAATTACACGCTATCTTTAAAATTTTAAATTTATGTTTGAAAACAGAAACGTATCAGCCCATCAGTGTTTATTAGCTTGTTTCGAATGCAGCCTATGTACTTGACTGAAATATCTACTTCCGCAGTGAATGCGATCAGAAACTCAATCAGGATTTTTCTAAAATCGATGGGGCTTGAACCAAAAGCAAATTTTTTTGCACAAAAATTGCCTAAGTTCGGCTTCGTTCTGAACTAACCGATGCAAATTAAGTTTATCACAAAGAGAGGCCTGGGGGCAGAGACTTGGAGGGTGATTTTTGTATTTTTGCAACAAAAAATAGCAATTTCAATCACATTTTGCACGTTTTTGAAGCTATATGAATAACTACAGTAAATTGCAAAAAATTAAAAAGTCATTGAAAGAATTAAATTGCCTAACCCCTTCAGCCCCCTTATACTTACATTCAAGTCCAAAACACGTTCAAACGCTTGTTTTTTGGGGGTGGCTAAAGGGGCTGAAGCCCCCTTAACTCCTTCCTTCTGATTGCGCAATTGACTGCAACCAAAAAAAATTGAGTGTGCTTTAAAAAAACAAAAACAGCTGGACTTAAGAAAGAATGTTTTCACGTATTGTTTAGGGTCATAATCACTAACGATATAGTGTAAGCTTACATCCCTATTCCGCGACACACCGACACATCCGTAAAAACGTGTTAATGGGACGGATTATTGCGTCACATTTATGTACATTTTTTGGCCAGCAATTTCGCAAAGAATCGAAAAAATTTCAAACAAAAATTATTGTTAAAGGTTAGTACAGTCAAATCTCGGTTATAGAGCGCTTCTGTTCTCGACCAAATCGGTTTTTGACCAAAAAATGCGAAATTTTTACGTCTCAAACTTCGAAGATAAATTCGGGTCGCGACCAAACTGAAAGAAGCCAAGCGAACACGAACGCACCACGATGCTGCATAAGTCGGCTTTTTTCACACAATCTTTGATGTAACTGAGCTGTTGTATTTCTTTTTAGTGTTTCATTATTCATTTCTGCAATTTTTTCATAATTTTTTGTATTGTGCTGTATCTTAACCTTTAATGTTTTCGATGTTTTAAAAATAAAACTTACGAAATGCTTACTTTTTGTTTTCTTTTCATCATCTTAGATAGAAAATCCTTTATCAAAATAAAACACAGTCTATTTCTACCCGTTTTCATTTATGGTACACAGAATAGAGTACAGTTTATGGTGCAAAATAGTAAAAAATACTTTGCAAAAGTTGCTTTCTAGACTTGGAACGGATTAAAATTATTTACATTAATTCTAATGGGAAAAATCGTTTCGGATTTCGAACAAATCACTTTTCCAACAGCCTTCTACAACGGATTATGTTCGAAAACCGATGTTTGACAGTATTCCTTTTTCCATCATTGCATGTGGTCTTGTCGGTACGTGATGCTGCAAAAAGTGTTCTAGTAAACCAAAATGGGGGGCACAAGCAGTAGTAAGGGGGGGGGGGGAACGGGGGCGTGCACTGTCTGATTTAATACGTGGTAAGCAGGGCCTACGAGAGGGGATTTCACGGGGTACGTCGTACTCGGGCCCGGGCCTAGGAGGGGGCCTGGAAGAGTTCAGGGAGCCCGAGCTCAAAAAGTTTCCGCTTTTAGTTTTTTAAGACCTTGGCCTTCAAGTAAAATTCGGGACAATATAGGCCTTCCGGAGAGTGAAGACGTTTTTTTTTTTCACGCTCTGAATTTCGGTTAAGACCTTTTTTTTGGAGATCACCCGATTTTGGAGAGAAAAACGCTCTGAATTTCGGTGAAGACACTTTTCTCTTCTGGTTCTCACCTAAATTTTGCGCCAAAATACGCTTCGCAGGAGTTTTTGAGGGGCCCGGTATTGACCTTTGTACCCTCTGGAAAATTTTCTCTCTGAGGTCCTGGTGGTGAGCAGGATCTTTTGAAGATCAATGTAATTAGGCGGCAAGCTTTTGATCTTATTGGTACAGTTGAAGTGTGTATCTTTTGAAGATCAATGTAATTAGGCAGCAAGCTTTTGATCTTATTGGTTCAGTTGAAGTGTGTATATTAACTGGTTTTGCCTGCATTGATCAGGTTTTTCCCACAAAATGTAAACCGCTTTTAGCTAGCTCATGTAGAATTAAAAACGGGCTGTAGTTGGGACTTCAAACCACACATCAGTATCGTATGGCTAAGTGCATATTGATTGGATTTCAACAAAATGCTGACCAAAGATTAAATCGCTTTTTGGTTCAAACTAAGCCTTACTTTTAAATTTGTATTTTCCATTTGTTTGTGTTCTTGTGGGTTGAGGTCGGTGACTTTCCTGATTCTGAGCAAGAGTGGCTCTTTTCCTTATTGCTTTTGAAACGTCTTGCTTTATTCGTTTAAAATTCTGACTACAGCTCATTCTTGATTCCATTTGACCTCACTGAAAGCGATTTACCGATTTACATTTTATGAGAAAAACAAATTAGCGCAAGCAAAAGCAATTCGTATACACACTTCAACTGTTCCTATAACATCAATGCTTGTCATCGACAGCATAATAAGAAAATGCTATTCTCTTTACTGCATAATTATGGTGATCTTTTAAAGATCTGCTCACCAAATTTCTAATCTGCCAGAGATCGTCACTGAAGAGTTCTGCCTGAAAAGCTTCTGACGAAACCCACGGTTTTGATTCTGCTGAAAGTCATATTTAAACTACTCACCATCACAAAACTGTCCAAAAAAATTGCAAATAAATAGAAAATCAGTAGGCATCATTAGAAGACATTGAAAGTAATTTTAAACATGATTTGCTTTGAAAAAGATGGTACTCTTTATTTTTCTAAGTTGTTTCTTTACTTTGCTAAGACAGAGCACGCTAATACTCAGCTACAAAATGAAGAAGAAAAATTAAGCTTTTAAAACTACAGATCAACTTATTTTCTTTTGGCGTTGCCACGTCTTATGAACCGTATCAACAAAATCGTATTCTGAGCCACTTCGATCTGGCAAAAGCTAAGTGTTTTCATTTTTCTTTAAATGTAAAACAGTGTATCTTCGTGAGGGGGAGAAGAGAAAGCCGAAAAGAATTTTGGAATAAGCAATTGGATGAAAGTTACTTTTACCTTGTTATAGTTAAAAACTATGTTCGCAGAAGTTTAGAGAAGAAAAACTTTTAACCAACCGGTAACTTAGGTATTCAAAAGTACCAGTTAAATTATCAAATTTCTAGGATGATAATACAATTCCTTGCGCTTTGTCTACTCGTCTTTTTCCGCTAATGATGAAATCAGTTGACTTCGAAACTTAGGATTGCTCCCGTGATGCTGGGAATTCCTATCTCACTAACGTCAATCGAGATGGAATCAGCTACTCATTATAGGAGTGGAAACAGCGTAAGTTGAAGTGACACAACATTTTCCCAGCATTTAACACGTACGGGTATTATTTTTAGACAAAGCAGCATTTTATCAGTAAGTAAACTCTACTGAATACAATTAAAAGTCTTTCTTCCAAAATCCAGTGTTTACCTGGGGTTTTGAAAAAGACGTTACATCACAGCTTATGACGTTATCAGAGATGGAATCGGGCCGAGTTGGTTCAGCCCGAACCCTACCCGAACCCGAATAAGTAAGCCCGAACCCGACGCAAAACCGAGGCTTCATAAGGAAGCCCGATTCGGCCCAACAGTAGTTTTTCCTGTTCATTAAGTAGGCTATGATAGATATTTGGATGTTAACGTGCTGCAAACCAGTTTTATTGTTTAGAAAAAAAATGAAACAAAAAAACAAATAAATCAATCAATTGTAAGCAGAATTCAGCAGTTCTATTGCCTCCACGGTTTCTGGAGATAGCACTGTCCGCCTTTCTGTTATTGTTAGCCTCGATTGAGCCCGACAGAGCCCGATTTTTCTTTGAAAAGTTAGGCCCGAAACCCGGCCCGACCCGAAAAACCCGACCCAACTTCCATCTCTGGACGTCATACTTCGCAATTTACCTCATAACAGCAAGCCAAGCATAAGCAAAATTTTCTTTATTTTTAATGCATTAAAACAGTTCTCACGTTTCGGCATTTTTAGAACTGGTCATGAGAATAAGAATGTCATTAATGCTAGTTTTGACTCTTTTATTGTCACTTTTTAGTTTTTGCTTTCTTCGCAATTTTTAGCGGAGGTCTACCTATGCTAAAATTCATAACTTCACTGTCAATATAAAAAAATTTCACTGTCAATATAAAAAAAGATTTCACTGTCAATATAAAAAAAGTAAAGTTGAAAAATTTCACTGTCAATATAAAAAAAGTAAAGTTGCTTCTTCGCAAAAGCGAAGAAGTTTTTTGTACATAATATATGCATTTATGCAATGCAATTTTCTATCGTAATTCATCCTGATTAACTTCCATAATTAACACAGATGTTTATTAATCACAATTTTTCTCGTTTATAGTCTACACTTTACACCTTTTTTGTTTCTTTTCATTCAAGAAATGCAAGCATAACTTTATGAAACTACAATTTTTGCGTCACTATAATGCGACTGATTGTTAGTATAATAAATCCGAGCTACATATACAGTAGCAATAAATTTTGTTCTAAATTTGGAAAACCTTCTTATTAATTAATGACCACGAAAAAAAAAATAATTATTTTGTTGTAAAAAACAATGATAAGTACAGTAAGGGTCTGTCGTTCATCATTATTCACTACTATTAGTACAAACTTAAGTTACTGTATGAGTTATTTCAAAAACTAGTATTGCAAAAAGCAACACAAAGATATGAGCAAATGATTTCGTAAAAATCTTAAACATGAATGATACGACTGAACAAAAAGAATTCAGAAAAAAAAAAAAGAAGACATGAAAACAAAGTTTAATTTTATTAAAATTAATGTACTGAGAAATTAATGATAAGCTACAGTCAGTATCCAAAGTCTTAGAAGCAGAATTACGGTAAACCTTTGATTAACATCCTAAGACATACGGTTTCGGAATCGAATTTTGTCTTTTATTCCTCGTCAGTATGGTTAAGACTACAGGTATGAAGATGAAAGCAGAAAGGCCAAGAATCGCAAATTAACCACATCATAACAGAATATAGATATTCTTTAAGTATACACAATGTTACAAGAAATACTGTCTGAAGTTTAATTTGTTAATAAATGGAATACCTTTGGGGTGCCATTCAAAAACTCCTACTTTCCATTGTAATATAGCCTTATTAAGCGATTCCATGTGATATATCTATCACATAGATTCTTTGTCAAATCGGTTTGACTAAATTGTTATTCCTAAGTGCTATACCAAAAAGGTGTGAGTAAGTTGTCATTCCTACGCGCTTTATCAAAGACGTTTCGGTAACGTTGTCAATCCTATGTGATTTGCGATTAACTTTGTGGCAGTTAGCATTAATATACGTCTACAGGGTGCCATTCGTGAACCCATATTTTGGCATTTAAAAGGAGTGACATAATTAAAGTAATGTGTTCGCAAATATGTTCAGCGCGCACGGGAGTAATAACTACCTCAAAGCTATTTGCAAAGCTCAAAAAACTTAGCCAAAACTATCTGATATAGCACATAGAAATTACAACTTAGCCAAGCCTATTTGACAAAGCTCATAGGTTTGTTAAAGCTTCATGATTTAACACATGCCGTAGGTTTGATTGCAAAATAAAACCAACGTACTTGGACCAACATTTTGTTCATACTAATGTGCATGATATACAGTAGCACATGTGATTGTATAATGAGGCCATATTACATAGAAAAGGAGAGGTTTACTAATAGAACCGTACAAATACCTGCTCGACAAACACTTGTTAGATCGGCTGTCATCCTTGACCAAACAGCAGGAACAACAATATCACCAGCATTTTCCATGCATTCGTTTGTCAAATCCACTCCATCAGCATCGTAATTGTTATTGCATTCATACGTAATCATTTCGTTTATGAAGTAAGGTGCTGAATCACCGGAGCTAAACATTCCGTTTGCAATATCAGGCACAGTGGCAGGACAAACTGTAACAAAAGTAAACTGTAAAAGTCAATCAGACTGAACCAGATTATTATGTGCAAAATGTGCAGTTTTAATCAACTTCAAGTAACTTATAGCTATAAGGGGTATGGTCTTAATATCTTTATTCTCTTTTTTATCTTCGCAAAAAAATATATTACAGTATGTTGATTGACGTCATATTCAGTCATTCTCAACCTTCACTATAGTAGATTAATGTTAAAAAATTGGAATTTAAGAATACCCGGAAACACTGTCAAATATCAAATTAATCAAATTTTTCATTGTATTCGCTGCAATACACCAAAGCATGTAACGAGTTGGCGGGGCCCATCTCCGTATATCATCGCACCAGGTAATACAGCTTCTTTCGAAGAAATGTCGCAGCGGTGGAGAGTTTGTTTGTAACACTGCACCCGATTTGACTGGCCCGATATTTGAATCTCAGACCTTCCGCTCCAGAGACGAAGGCGTTATACCGCTTGACCGTTTGGCCTATGTGGAATACAGTCCAATTATAAACTTTTGATGAATGCTTCACTTCGTAAGTTGAATGCGACCAAAAATAAAATTTTATGACATCAGTGAGCTAGCAAGCGTAGTTCAGATACAAACTTCTAGGTTAAATAGAGTTGAAATTTGAGAAATATTTTAGCGCATTCTTCATGGCAGATATATCAGGAAGTATATAAACGAAATATAATAATAAATTATTGTAAGTTGGATGAACAAATTTGGCAAAGTAACCATTTTTTTTGTGATTTAGTGGCTTCATTAACACGTTCTGTGCGTAACACGAATGTTTTTGTCAAAGCCAATATTACGGTACTTTCTCGCGCGTAAAATGGAAATGATCGTTTTCGGAAACTAAGGCAATTACAGCTAAATCATTGCCAAGCAGACTGGTGTTCTCAATCGCAGCTGCTCGTTTCATTCTGCGGCAATTATGCTACGATTTGTTCACAATTCTACGTTCGTCTATGAAGCGGGAGGTCTGAGATTCACACTTTGCGCCGGTCAAATCGGACACTATGTTGACAATTGCTCGCCACAACTGCAACATTTCTCCAAAAGGAGCTGTGTTGCCCGGGCGGAATGACGTGGAGATGAGTCCCGCCAAATCGTTACACACTTTGGCGTAATTCAGCGAGTATAATGAAAGATTTGATCTGAACATTTAGTAAAATAGGGAGGGATTGTTCCGGCAACTAAAAAAAATACAGTACTACAGTACATTTTTGCTACTTTTTAATCACACGGATTTATTTTTGTTGACACAAAAGAATCAATGTTATTTGAAAATGGATCACTGTATTTGGGCAGAAAGAAATCATTTTGACTGATAAAAAAAAGCATTAAAGTTTCAGAACTATAAGCTCACAAAATCAAGAATAGTTTGATGCATTTAGCGGATTATTAGTTTAAACAATTTGCAAGCTTGCCATTTTGTGCTTAATTCTAATATTTTGTACTTATTTTAAAGAGCAGTGTCTTACAGAATTTGAATGCGCTTATTTCCAAGAAACGTGCTTACTTTGCTTGCCGTATTTAATACGTTTAGTTAGATTTTTTTTTTGTATTAATTAGGACGCTTTGTCTTTGGAATGAAAAATTGCGCAGCAAATTGTTGGAGGTGAAAAATATTTGTCATTTGGCTTAACTCATTAAGTAAATCTTATTTGTATGAAAAAATATTTATTTTTCGTTCATTAATTACGTCTATGGTATTTTAAATTGTTCAAGTTTTGTTAATTTTTCAAAATCGAGAACTTAATACCGAGCAATACCTATTTCCAATACGATTTTTGTAATAGAGATTTTAAGAAGAGGTAACCTTTTATGTCATCACACTTCAGCGTGCTTGTTTTTTGGTGTAGGCAAATGGTAGCAATGGCAATTTGCTGTAAACATTTTTTCAACTAAAGATACGAAATCGATATGAAGCAGCTTAAAAATTGACACATATTGTTTTGCAGTTATGCATGCACCAAAATCATAAACTACGTCTGGTGTTGCTTCGTGTTGCATTTTCAACAAAGCTGCAATAAAAATATATTATAGGATAGTGTTGGAAATTATCGTAAAATTTCAAAACTGAACAAGAAAATTTTAGAAATAGCTCAAACATAACTTTTACTATACCTGCTCGACAGATACTGGTCAGATCGGCTGTCATTCTTGACCAAACAGCAGGAACAACAATGTCACCAGCATTTTCCATGCATTCGTTTGTCAAATCCGCTCCATCAGCATCGTAATTGTTATTGCATTCATATGTAATCATTTCGTTTATGAAGTAAGGTGCTGAATCACCGGAGCTTACCATTCCGTTTGCAATGTCAGGCACAGTGGCAGGGCAAACTGTAAAGAAGAAAATGAAAAAAATTATTCGACTGCAACGGTATAATTATCGCACTATGCATATTTTCCAGCAATACACAATTTCAATGAGTTAAGTCATTTACAGTAGTAAAATTGTTTTAATTTCATAGTTGCTTGACTTAAAGACCCGAACCAGTCGCCCTTCTTACAAAGATGTTTTTTGAGTTTTTCAACTTATTTTTGTTTTACTTTGTTAGAAGTTCGTAGATAGATAAACTGTACTGCTGCTTTAGAGTCGTTACTATTTAGACGAAAATCATCGCTTTCTTCAATAACGTCATTTTCAGTACATGCTATTTAACGTTATTTCAAACAGAAGGGCATTTTTGCCCCCGACTTGTTTTTTTTTTGTTTGTTTCTTTGAGATAAAACTTATCAGAAAAAATAGTTTTGTTTTAAATTAACTTTACTTTGAGTCAAAATTTATTACTAATAAGTCCTGAAAATTTGAAGTTGAAACGCAGCGGGATTTTCCCAATTTTTAAATTTCGCAAAGTCACTTTACAAAGTCCGAACAATTTTTGGGCTATATTTAACTTAAATGACGTCAAAAAACGTGTATATGACGCAACAAACTTGACTTAAGGATTATATGATTTCGTGTCAAAAATCAAACCTATGTACAAGATCTGAACCGCTTGTGGCGTCACCAGAAAAATGACGTAATTTTTCAAAATATGACCGTGACGTCATAATGATGACGTCATCAACTTAAACTTATTTTTCTAAAAAATTAGTGAATACAAACCGGCGTGCCTAATTTGGTTTCCCCATAACTTTTTGCATACGAGTTGGAAAGGGGCATTTTGCCCCTTAGCGTTACACGCTTTGGTCAAATATTCCGCGTAAAATAGCGTTAAGAAAGACGATATAAAACAAACCTTATCTAGTATTTTACGCAAAAATAAACTCTTCTTATTTTTGCAAGCTTTAAAAAATTTAATTTTGGGTTATAAATTCATAAGCAATGTACGTAGCATCGTCTAAATTTGAACAAACTGTAAAAAAAACTTTTTAAAATTATTATTTGGCAAATGGCACTTGTGAGTGACTCAAATCAATGATATTATTGAACCAATTAGCTTGAATCTATCACAACGTTTGTGAGTATTTTGATTAGTTTAAAAATTTGATTATTTTGACCATAATAAAACTTGACTAACAAAATACCTTTGATGCTTAAAACGTTTCCGGAACATACCTCATTGATTTATATCGTAACTACAAAATTTCGAAATGCTGCATGAGTAACTTCAGTAAACTCCAAATCTTTTTTTTTTCTTGATGATCGATTTGCTTAAACTTTCAGCCGAACATGCGGTATAGGCAACCGAATACAATTTCGATATCAAGTTACTACTGACTATCAAAAACACTACGTCATAAAAATTTAAATATGGGATAGCTGGATAAATCCAAAAATTCCAAAACTAATAAATTTTAAATCAGCAACTTTGAACCAATGCGTAAAAACTATTTTGACGTTACAAGTTGTATAAATTTTGAAATCAAATTTGTCGTTTATTGCAGTTCGTTACATATTGGTTTTGGACTTAATTTTGCAGGTGTTAATGTGGGTTGCAGAAACCAAACCCGGAACAAAATACGCTTTGTTTTGCAGGGATGTGCAAGAAATTTTACACAATTTGATGAGCACGAAATTTTATTTTACAAAAGTTCTGGTAAAAAATAAAACTAAATAGCAAAGTTTTAGAAAAATAAGTTTAAGCACAATTTTTAATTGAAAAGTTTTTTAAATACCTGCTCGACAAACACTCGTTAAATCGGCTGTCATTCTTGACCAAACAGCAGGAACAACAATATCACCAGCATTTTCCATGCATTCGTTTGTCAAATCCGCTCCATCAGCATCGTAATTGTTATTGCATTCATATGTAATCATTTCGTTTATGAAGTAAGGCGCTGAATCACCAGAGCTTACCATTCCGTTTGCAATATCAGGAACTGTGGCAGGGCAAACTGAAATATAGTAGTTGGGAAAACTAACAACAAGAACAATAAAAATCTTTTACGACATGCAATATTTTACAGCATGCTTGAAGAATCATACAATCTTACCACATCATATCATTACCCAACTACCCTTATTAAATGCTTTCGTTTTATAACATAGTTTTGCTTATTGACGTCATAATAAATTCAGGCAACGTGGATTTCTGAGAGAGAGAGAGAGAGAGAGAGAGACTTCTTTATTTACCAAGTGACGCGTAAAGCAAAAAAAAACTGACACTCTGCAAAACCATACTTCAGTCGTTTGTAAGAAACATCACATTTTTCCAAATTTCTCAAGTGTAAGCAGCAGGGATACTGATAGTTCATACGTGCAGAAAAGTGGGATTAGCAGTGCCCCACGCAAATGTGTGGTTACGATAACATTATCCTGGATACAGATTAGTTACACACTGTTTCTTTAGACAGAAAATACCAGCGCATCCCTTTGCCTGCACTTAAAACTAACAGTGCAAATTATGCAATACAATACACAGTCACTTGGCAAGGAGACAGCGTCTGATATCATACATCTGATATTATGTCATGCATCTGATACTTATAATGTGATGCATATCAAACTAAAAGTACAAAGTATTTGGAAAAGAAAGAATGTTGATTAGAAACTTATGAATAATCAATTTTTAAACCATGGTTAAATTACTGATCTAAATACGATTGAAATAAATTAAATTTTGAGAAAACTGGACTTAAAAGCGTGCATCAGATCTCCGTTAAGTAGGGTTTAAGATACTGAAATCATACTTGAAAAATTGGGTGGCGACTACCTCGATATCGAGACTACTTTGATATCACGACAACTTTACTGCGGTTGTTAACTCATTTCGGCAATTTATCACAAAAATAAATTACAAAATTTTAGGTAAGTTAGCTAAATTTAATCAATCAATTATTTAAATACCTGCTCGACAGATACTGGTGAGATCGCCAGTCATCCTTGACCAAACAGCAGGAACAACAATATCACCAGCATTTTCCATGCATTCGTTGGTCAAATCCGTTCCATCAGCATCGTAATTATTGTTGCATTGATACGTAATCATTTCGTTTATGAAGTAAGGTGCTGAATCACCAGAGCTTACCATTCCGTTTGCAATATCAGGCACAGTGGCGGGGCAAACTGTAAACACGATGAAAAAACAATCAAATAGAATGAGACATTTTTATAGTACACGCATTTGCAATATTATCTACATGCGCAAAATTATAGCTTGAATTTAGAATTTTTCCTTTGTTTTTGTATCTTTAGACTCCAGTGAATATCATTTGGCACAACACTAAATCCTATATATACCGGACTATTTTTACACTTTATTTGTACCGGGGGGGGGGGCATTTGCCCCTTTATCTAAAAACCGATTGGTAAGTGATAGAAGTAAGATTTTTTGTATCTTGAAGCTATTTTTTGTAAAATTTTTAAAAATAAAAATTTTGAGGTTCTGACGTCACGCAAACAATGATGACGTCATCAAAACCAGTAAATCCTTATAACAGCATGCAAATTTGTCTAAATGTTGCGAAATATTATTTTCAGCTGGGACTTTTGTTATTTCAAAGTCATCTCTGATAAATCCACTGCAGTTGATGACGTCACATACACGATGACGTCATCATGCATGATGATGTCATCTTTAATACATTGTGTTTTTTACTATTTCTAATTTTTTGTAATTGAGATATTGCATAATTCACAAAATTTTGGAATACTGCAATATCATTTTCATTATACTATTCAACGGCTAATGAAAATGAATATTTTTTTCTGAAAATGCAATTTATTTTGAGAAACAGCAGAAAAATCAATATTTTTGAATTATGACGTCATCAATGACGTGATGATGATGCAATGCATTTATCTGTAAATGAAATATTTTATTCCAACTAAAGATTAGCATTGATAATGAATACGCAGTACAATGAATAGAATAAGGATACTGATAAGCATGTGCTCAAAACTGCTTAAACTCCTTGGGTGCCTCTAACAAAAGCAATGATGACGTCACTTCCGGTAGTCCAACTGACCCCAAACTTTCTGAAAATGTGTGTTATTAAATTTGATTCAAAGTCAGCGTGTATCAAAGCAAAATTTTTCTTTAGTTTAGGAGCTATATTAAAATAACCAAGAATAGGTACAAATAGGGTTAAACTAATGTTTAAACGTTTGTTTCTCTGTATAATTTTCTGTATTAAACAGTCTGTTGTTAAAAAATCTCAACACCATTATAACCGCATGATTTTTCAAACACTGAAACTGGTTCAAGGAACTCATTGTAAATATCAAACTTCAAAGTATTAACATCATGTTTTATTTTCGCTAACATAGCGCATCAAAATTTCCACCAAATTAAAAATGGTGATAAATGCACAACAGTTGTTTGAACAGTGCGGTGGTTCAGATTAAATAAAAACTTATAGGACAAAATCAATTTTATCAATTAAACAAACAAGATTTTAGTTCACTCCAAAATGAAGGCTTCTAAACTAAAGCAGGTAAGTTTAATTTAGACAAATAAGAGGAAAGGCAGAAATACCAACATATTTTCCGCAATGCTGCAAGTATTTTACAAAATAAGCGTTTTTTCTTCAAAATACTGCTACTTAACAATGGACTAAAAACCGTCCAGTCCAATGGCAGATTGCTCTGTTCATAGTCGCGGAATACTGCAATATTCGCGGAATACTGCAATAAAGCTGCAATACTCCAACTCTAAAATTTGTCGTGTCCAAATTTTTTTCAATATAGTTTGGATTCCGATTTTATCAAAGTTGGTATGACCGCTATCAACTAAACAGTTACAATTTGTTTATGTGTCTTTGATTCATTTTTATTTACCTAATGGCCTACATGTTTGTTTTTTAAGGTGAAAATTTTACCACACAACCACAAAAAAGAGAGTAGAAAACAATTATTGGCTTCACTTGGCACAAGTATCAGTAGATTAGATACTGATCAGCTACGATATCTAAAAACCTTTAGCTTCTTCAATTATCTTTAAGTCGATCACGTTCTAATTTGGTAGTTAAAAACGCAAGAGACAAAAATTGCTTCCTATTAGCTTTAAATTTCTTCAATCGTAGTTATTTGATACAGAACCATGTCACTAAAAATTGCTCGTCATATCAAAATATGTTCATCACAAATCTAAAATTGCTTTTAAAATTCTATAAAGAGCAGTAAGAGAGAAACACAAAAGGGAACCATAATGAAATTAGAAAGTAGCCAATTGATCAACTCTCTCTTTATACTCGCCGTAATAAACCGAAGCGTGTAACAAGTTTGCGAGGCCAAATCTCCGCGTCATTGCGCCCGAGCAACACAGCTCCTTTCGTAAAAATGTCGAAGCGATTGCGAGTCGTTGACAACACTGCGTCTGATTTGAAATGCCCCATATTTAAACCTGAGATCTCCCGCTCGAGCGACTAACGGGTTACCATCAACACTGACCGACACAGCGATTTGAATTATGTTTTATTAAAACTTAAAAAAAAGCTTAACAAACGATTATTTTTGTTATCATTAATGTTTGAGCGTATAGATCAAGTACTACAGTTTTACAGCAAGGCTGTACAATGCAAATTTATCTCAGTTAAAAAAAGACAATTGATTTGAAGAGCCTGATTTGAAGTTATCGATATCGATATTTGAAGTTATCGTTATCGATATTTAAAGAGCCTGGTTATCGATCTCGAGGTCAAGATATTATGTTTATCAATTCTTGGTTCAGATCTATTTGACATCAAATTAGTATACCATCACATACATAACATTTTGCTTGGGCATGTTTAATTATATCTTATGAAAAGATTGTCATTGATCCATTTCTTACCATAATCTTATTGCTCCGACTGTAAAAATAGCAGCTATTGTCCTTACTTGTTTTCGTTATCTGTCGTTTGTTGTAGCTAACTTTCCTTTTTTTTTTTTTTTTTCTTGGCTGTGTCTTTTTTTTTGTTTTGTTTGTTATTACGTTACTATTTCTGACTACTGCTTGAACGCCTTGGTAGAGTCCTGGGGTGCTAAAACTCAGTCCAAAACCTGATGACTTGGTAATGATTTACTAAAACTTAAAACTGCTTTCATGATAAATAGGCATTTAACTGCTTGCCTGTGAATTCCAGTACATCGCACAGCAAGGTGACTAAAGCCATTGCCGTTTAACTTGAGTATCACCGGACTCTACCTTAACTGGTGTGAGATACACATCATTAACATTGCATAGACACAAATTTAGTTCCACTCGTGGGTATACCTTCGTTCTGACTTAGGTATCGGAGAGATCACAAGTTTGGTACTTTGTACCAGCTAATCATTTAGACGCAATGTGGATGGTGTGACTCATATTGCTATATGTTGTGTATAATTGTTTTGATGCATATGTATCGATTGCAAAATTGTTATTGTCTTGATGCTATGACCAGCTGCTACTTGAAAGGGTTTCCGGATCCGGTGAGGTTTCATTTTCAGGGTGGTTTTTCTTTCCTCACCATGCTCCGTTGAGCTAAACATAGTTTTGGGCCGGTTGAGCCACCCGTTGACCACCTACGTAACCGTGCCTGGCCTTGCACTGGTCACTGTCCCTCTCTTTTCTCTTTATCAATCATTCGAACAACTACTCCAGCCGTTAGTTTTACTTCCATCTTGTGTGCCTGCGTGTATGTTGATGATTGTGATTGATTAGGCCTACAATGTACTTTGAGCTGGTGTGACAGGTGTAGCAACCATGAAAATAAAAATCGCTTTTTTGTGTTCAGTATCCTCTGCATGTCTTAACGCCTGACGTTGTGTCGCTACTTCCTTTTCCTGACTCTACGTGTTATTATTGTGTTACCATGCATTTGCTATTGTTGTGGTGGTCAAGAATAAAAAAAGAATGAAAAAAAAAGTCTTTGGTGCTTGTGCTATTTCATTTAGTGCGGTTTAAATCAGGGCTTCCCAAACTTTTTTGCTCGCGACGGCCTTTAGTGTTCTAAAACTTTCCGCGACCCTTCACGGTTAAAATAATAAACTTTGTGAGTAGTGTATTTGTGGTAATTATTTAAAGGAAACAATAACCACAAGACAGTGGTACCCAAAGCGTACAAAACTCAAACACATTTGCAAACATTCAGTTTGCACTTGTCTTTACCGCTGCTTCAACATAATCTGCAGTATTACCGTTATCGTGTAACTTTTTTAACCAGCTATCCATTGAACAAAATCTAACCAGTAGTAGTAGTATGGTAGTTATACCTCCACTCACCGGTACTACATCCAGGCGCGTAGCAAAAATTCTGCAATGGGGAGGGTTGTATTGGGGGTCTGGGGACGGAGCCCCCAGCGCTCGACAATTTTGTGTTTTTTGGCAAAAATAACCTGAGTTTAGGCCTATTTTGATGAAAATTAATGCAATCAAAACGTGGCATAAAAATTAGCAGTGCAAAAACATGATTATAAGGGCTTTGCTGGTGGTAGCTACAGCTAAAATTGCAGTCCTCTTTTTACGAGCAGGTAAATCATAAAATTCTATACCGGTAGATTAACAAAGCTCTCAAGAAGTAATCTATTTCGCCCTTGTTTTATGGAAAACTATTTAATTAGGGGGGCTAATGGAGGCAAGTTTTAAAGAAATGATGGATGATTAACTCATACTGAATAGCTTCCCCCCATTTCTGAGCTTATATATTTTTTAATTAAACCTATGTCAAGTATTTTTCAATGTGCGACCAAAGCGTTTAATCTATGTTGCACCAAGTACGTTGATATTGCTAGTGTCTGCATTTTAATCGAATTTGATATGAAAAACATAACATATCGATCAATTTTTCAATTAATTGAATACCTGCTCGACAAGTAGTTGTTAAATCGGCTGTCATCCTTGACCAAACAGCAGGTACAACAATATCACCAGCATTTTCCATGCATTCGTTTGTCAAATCCGCTCCATCAGCATCGTAATTGTTATTGCATACATACGTAATGATTTCGTTTATGAAGTAAGGTTCAGTATCACCGGAGCTTACCATTCCGTTTGCAATATCAGGAACAGTAGCAGGGCAAACTGTTACAAAAATTTTAATAAAGCTTTGAAAAAATAAAGAACAACATAACTATTTAAAAAAATTAAATCGATCAATTTATTAAATACCTGCCAGACAAATATCGGTTAAATCGCCCGTCATCCTTGACCAAACAGCAGTATCACCTCCACCAGTATTTTCGATGCATTCGTTTGTCAAATCGGCTCCGTCAGCATCGTAATTATTATTGCACTCATACACAATAGATTCTCCGACAAAATAAGGATCAGAATCACTCAGTGCTGGGTCCACCATTCCGTTCTCAATGTCAGGAACTTGATTGGTGCACGTGGGCGTAGGGGTAACTGCAATACAAAACATAATAACATCTCTTATATGAATTGTCAAAATTTTTAACTCTTTTTAAGCTTTTATTGTTTTTGATTGTTATTAATGAATTTTCTGCCACTTTTTCACAGTTTTTTCGTTTTATGTCTTTTGTTTTTGGAATTTATTTTTGTTGGAGCAAGAGCTGCTAGTTTTTAAATGATGCGCTTCAAATTTTAAAACGACTGTGTTAGCTGGTTGCATGAGATGGTTTTGAAATTGCGGTAGTGTGATGCAGTTTGGCAAGGCACACCAATATTTTATTTTTCATTTTTGCTTTTATTTGATGCCCACTTAAAAAGTGAGCTCAATTTAGTGGTTGTGCATTGCGCAATGCGGTGTATACAGGAAAAAATCAACATCCTGAAAGAGAATAAAATAAGCAGGATCGAATATTGACAATGAACGTTAAAATTTTTTCACTGCTTCGGGCATCAATCTTTCACCTTAATTTTATGTTTATATTTTTCAGTGGCTGAACGAGTGAACGTTTAGGAGTTTTATTCCTTCATTGCAGCGTACAGATAGTTCTCTGGTTTGCTGAAAGACAATGTCCTAAACCATGTAGGCCTACATAAAAGTAAAGATAGTGTTTGACCTTAATAGATTGCCACTGTTATCAAGAAATTGCAGTTATTTCTCAATTTGTTGTAGCCTCATCAGTAGCTAACAACTTGTTCATACCATTTAAAGTTTGTCACCTCATCAGTAGTTTGTCACCTCATCAGTAGCAAACAATAAAGTCTTAAAGCTTGTACAAAACTTATGGCTTCGGACAATTTTATTTATTTGCTGGAAAGTTAGTGATTGTGTATATTTTGTTCAAACATAGGTTAATGTTGATTAGTACAAATGAAGCTTTTATTTTTTTAAATGAAAAAATTCCAAGGTAGTCCTCCCGTAAAACTATTTCATAAAGTTAAAATTTTGGGCTACTATTTTACAGTATTTGCGTACCTTAATAAACTCAGAAATTTTGTATCGCAACATCAACTGCTTTGTAATATTTTACCCAAGCACTCTAACTGATGACATCACCAGAGTTGACTAAACATACCTGGCTGGCAAATATCTGCTAGATCGGAAGCCATTCTTGACCAAAGTGCAGGATCGCCATTGCCAGTGTTTTCCTCGCATTGGTTGGTCAAATCCACGCCGCCGGCATCAAAGTTGTCATCGCACACGTAGGTAATCGATTCTCCAACAAAATACGGAGCTGTATCTCCCATTGTGGTGTCAACTCTGCCATTTTCAATTCGTGGAACTGTGGCAGTGCAAACTGAAAATAACTTGCGGTAGTAAAGGCATCAAAAACCTGAGAAAAAAAACGAATTTTTCTAATTCTTAACTAATTACAGGACAATACAAAATTCATCAAAATGAGAAAAAATGAGCCACAAATATAAAAATAGAAAAAAGAAAATTACAAAAAAAGATAAAAAAGTATCTAAAATGTCAGCATTCTTATTCAGTCGCAAAAAAATGTAACATGTAATTGTTTAAGTTGAGGCAACATTTTAAAAAGCTGCAAATATTTGGTTAAACAGTGGAGACTAAATAAGTTTTTCTTTTTTTTATATACATCGTATATATATTTCAAAATCTACTTTGTTATACAGTCAAACTTCGATACTATGCCACCCTTTGGGACCGAGAGAAAGTGGCATAGTAGCGAGGGTGGCATAGTAACAAGGATTTGTAAAAACAGCCTTGTGATGTAACAATGTAATGCCACGTTGTATTACACGATTATAATTTACATGTATTTCAGTATAATGCACAGTACAGTGCAGTAGTTTCGGGAAGGCCAGTGTGATGCAAGCATGCGATCGGCTACACGACGAAGTGCATGAAATCCGCAGAAAGAACATGCGCCAGCTGACGATTCCTCAGAGTTTTGGGCTGAGCTACAGTAGATAACTTGAGAGAACATATTACATGCACATACTGTATACTTTTGCCGTTTCACAGCCGTTTAATTGTTTCGTTCGTAGCGTTTATTGTTTTGTTAATACACTGCAATACTGTACCTCATGTGGCATAGTAGCGAGGGTAAGTGGTGGCATAGTACTGTAAATATATTTCCTATTGAATTTGGTTGGTGACGATCAAAAGTGGTATAGTAGCGAGGGTGGCATAGTAGCGAGGTGGCATAGTATCGAAGTTTGACTGTACCTGAATTACAGACTCACAAAAATAATATTAGAGTTTGACTTTTATGTTTGCGACATCGGAATCACTTACAAATAAATCAAATCTAATCAAATTTTTCATTATACTCGCTGTATTACGCAAAAGCTAGTAACGAGTTGGCAAGGGCCATTTCCGCATTATTGCTCTAGGCAACACAGCTCTTTTCAAAGAAATATCACAATGGTGACGAGTCGTTGGCCACACTGCGTTCGATTTGACCGGCCCCAAGATTTTAACCTCATGCCTTCCGCTTCATAGATGAACGTGTTACCCCTTGACCATTCGGTCGGTTTTATATATCTAACAATCAAGTTTGATTATTCCGTTTCAGTATTTCAATTGTTATAATTTTTGTTACATCAGTTAATCATTCACTAAACAACTTTATCAGCGGCTACTAGATCGAGCTGTAACGCGTTTGCTTCTGGTGCGGAAAGTCTAAAGTTCAAACCTTGGCCCGGTCAAGTCAGACACATTGCTGCCAACGGCTTGCCCCAGCTGTGACAGTTCTTCGAAAGAAGCTGCGTTGCCAGCGTGCAATGACTCGGAACTGCCGAACCGGGACCCACCCACTCGTTGCACGCTTCGACGAAATATAGCGAGTATGTTGAAAGATTTAATTTGATTTGGGAAACTCTGAGAAAAACAATATAGCATGCTGTAAAATTGTAAGTAATTTTTCTCTTTGAACTTTGTAGTAAACATCATAAATCCCAGCGTTTTTGATCAAAATGGTATAAACTTTGGAGCATAAAATTGGTCCTGAGAAACAGTTTCACTAAGGATGTTAGTGAAAATGGGACAAATTATTGAAAAAAAAACAATGCACAGAAGGAATGAAAAAAATTAGTTGTATTAAGCATATACTGCTGACCAACCTCCAAAACATTGCAAAGTAAGATGTAATTAAATTCAATTCAAAACAATTTCAATTTAGTTGCAATGCTTCACATCAGAACGACAATCGAAGCATTAATGCTAAACTTTGACAAATCTTCGCATTCTGCTTTGAAATATCTGACATTTGTTTTGAAGGTTAATACGTTGTAACGACTATTAATTGTTAACTTTCTTGAGCAACAGGGTAGTTCCAGATGTGCAGTGAGCAGCTATAAATTTTTTTTCTTTGGTAAAAACGTTTTTAACAAAATAAAAAAAAATCGCTCTATAAAAAAAATATTAACAAAATAAAAAAATCGCTCTTTATTATAAACACCTGCTTGACAGATATCTGTTAGATCGTTTGTCATCCTTGACCAAACAGCAGGAACAACAATATTGCCAGCATTTTCCATGCATTCGTTTGTCAAATCCGCTCCATCAGCATCGTAATTGTTATTGCATTCATACGTAATCATTTCGTTTATGAAGTAAGGTGCTGAATCACCCGAGCTAACCATTCCGTTTGCAATATTAGGCACAGTGGCGGGGCAGACTGAAAATAACTCAATTGGATAACAATAACATTATAAAAGTTTTAGATAAAATATTAAACTTATAAAAGTATTTTTCCACTGAATCGTTTGCGTATTTTTTAGCCTTTATTCTACTAGCGCGGAAAACTAATAAGGCATCCGATAGGCGACCCATTCAACGAGCAAGAAAGAAAAATTGTCCTTTCGGAGAATTTGATTCATTATTCACAATCATTTTCTTTAAGAAGCAAATGCTGTGTGAGTGTAGCAATTTATTTAAAAAAGAAGCTGCAGCAGCTGTCTAATTTGCAAACTAAGGCTGCACTATAATTGCCACTCTGATCTACGGCACTGTCGAAAAAATCCAAAATAATGCGGATTAATCTGCTCCAACCTCCATTAATTTTTAAAAAGGCCCAAAAATTTCTCAGAGCAAATCCGATAAACGACAAGATCTTGTAATGGTGACCAGCACTTGAGTTTAATTCTAGTTATAGCAAAGACACGACATATTTTTCTTTTTTTTTACATGCTGGAACAGTTTGTGACAGTTTAATGTTAATTGCTCAAATAATAAAAAAAAAACAAAAAAACGATAGTTCAAATTCTATGTTCCAATTGTAAAATACTGTAGAACTTAATTCTGTGTGAATTTTCAGCATCAAAGCTTTAGGTTGATTAACATACGTGCTATTTAAAAAATGATTTCAGGCTACATCAACAATGTAAATCATGTAAGCAACAACAAAACTAAGTGAAAGCGGATAGTAATGGAAGTGAGCAATCCACTCATTACGAACCATATACCTGCTCGACAAACACTTGTAAGATCAGCTGTCATTCTTGACCAAACAGCAGGTACAACAATATCACCACTATTTTCCATGCATTCGTTTGTCAAATCCGCTCCATCAGCATCATAATTATTATTGCATTCATACGTAACTATTTCGTTTATGAAAAAAGGTGCGGTATCACCGGAGCTAAACATTCCGTTTGCAATATCAGGCACAGTGGCAGGGCAAACTAAACAGTAATACAGCACAAACATTAAGCATTCTTTACAAGGTTATCGCTCATGCAAAACCGTAAAACAAAACAAACTTGCTGCTGAAACCAACTCAAAAAATAAAACAAATGCCGTATTAAACATTGCTAATGCTGTTTCCCATTACTAGAAGGGTATTTACTAGACAATTTCGGAAACAAAGTAATGGTAATAATGGGTTGCAATCCAGGACATACAGTATAATGTATTTATCGAATACTTTGTACGTTTCGAATTTACGGCTGTCCGAAATCAATAATCAGAGATCACTACCATTTGCGGCACTAATTTGAACATCATCGTTAATTCTGCTTCCGTTCGTCTTTATTGCCTTAATTCATAATAGCATTGAGATGAAGCAACATGTTTAATATTATGTAAAATGGCTCCTAACAACATTGCACTTTGTTTTACAGACAAATCTCTGCAATTGATTGTACAAGCTTTTTCTAAACATAGCAAACGAAAAGTTTTAGAATCAATTATGGTGAAAATTTTGTTTATTAAAGCAAAATGTTAGTATCATATGCATTGATGAAATGTATAGTTAGTTCACCAATCAATCAAACTCTTACCTGCTCGACAAACACTAGTTAGATCGGCTGTCATCCTTGACCAAACAGCAGGTACAACAATGTCACCAGTATTTTCTATGCATTCGTTTGTCAAATCCGCTCCATCAGCATCGTAATTGTTATTGCATTGATACGTAATCATTTCGTTTATGAAGTACGGTGCTGAATCACCGGAGCTTACGACTCAGTTTGCAATATCAGGAACTGTGTTAGGGCAAACTAAAAGCAACACAAACATTAGTGTTAGAAAGTTTTTCCTCAGGTAGACTAGCATGTAACCAGCACAAGAAAAACAATAAAACAACTGCCATATTTGACACTACTGATGTAGTTTGACATTGTATTAAACAACATTTGCTACATCATATAACCAGCACAAGAAATACAATGAAACGATTGCCATATTTACCACTGATTATGTAGTTTACCATCATATTAAACACCATTCGCTGCATCATTTAAAAAGCAAAGTAATAATAACATGTAGCAAGCAAGGAAACATAACACGTTTAATAATTGCGCTGTAAGCATTAAATCTTGAACTGTCCAAAAATTAATGATTCGAGATCATTATTCTTTTGAATACATTGCGTGAGATAATAAAACTCAGCAATCAGAAGTACAGCAGGTTTTCGGATCTAAACTTCTGTACCTTTACGTAGTCAACACTGGGGAACCCCTAAAACTAGCACAAGCAGCAGTGAAACTAAACTTTAAAACAAGTGATGATAAAGAATGTCTAGCAATTGATGATTAGAAATTGCCACCATTTGTGCCACTAATTTCAAATTCATGAACAATCTTCTTTCAATCCATCTTTGCAAATTCATGATAGCACAGTTATAAAGATGAAGAAGCATTTTTACTCGTAATGTCATGCAAATCAGCTCCCACCTAAAACATCATTGCAATTTGCTTTGCTGAAAAATCTTTGTAAGTGATTGCTCAGATGTTTTCCAAACTTCACGAGTAAAACATTTGTTAATAAATTTTAACGAAAATTCAGTTTTGAAGTAAATCATCACATGCATTGATAAACTATAGATCACCAGTCAATTAATCGCATACCTGCTCGACAGATATCCGTTAGATCCCCTGCCATCCTTGACCAAACAGCAGGAACAACAATATCACCAGCATTTTCTGTGCATTCGTTTGTCAAATCCGCTCCATCAGCATCGTAATTGTTATTGCATTCATACGTAATCATTTCGTTTATGAAGAAAGGAGCTGAATCACCGGAGCTTACCATTCCGTTTGCAATATCAGGCACAGTGGCAGGGCAAACTGAATGCATCACAAACGTTATTGTTGGCAAGATTTTCGCAAACGTAAAGTTAAAAAAACACAGCTACTGATACCAGCACAAAAATTAAATGAAGCAAATCTTTATAATAAGCATTGCTCATCCATTGTATAAATACATGTTGATAAATCATCTGAAAACAAACATAATTACAATAATAACATACTGCTTTAAGCAAAGCAACTTCAAAAATTTAATTTATGTTGTTGACTTTATGTTTTAAATCTTGAACTGTCCGTAATTTGATGACCAAAAATCATTCTAGTTTCGCACGCACAAAGTGTGATATTAAAAGTCAACATTCATGTGGTATTTCAGCAGTGTTCGAGTAAAAACTGCTATACATCCACTTTGTCCACTCTTGGGTATCCCTCAAAGCCATCAAAATCAGGAGCAAAACTACACAGCAACAAATGATAGAAGATGTCCGAAAATTGATTATGAAAAATTACCACCATTTTTGGCGTTAATTTAAACATGATCAACAATTCTGCTTCAAGTTAAAGTATTCCCGAAGTGAAATAGGCAGAACTAATTTAATAGTTCACAGAGACATCACGCCTTACAATCCTACTTCATTTGACAACACCTTAATGCTGTCTCCGCGTCAAAATGGGGAATCATTTCAACCTCTAGTGACGCATGTGAGGCGGAGCTCCCTATTTTTGCTTCTAATTCTGCTTCAGTTTATCCTTATAAATTAGTTATAACTTAGCAATAAGGAACCACCTTTAGTGGTGCGTAAATTGGCTCCTAATAACACTGTATCTTGCTTTGCAAAAATATTTTTGAAATTATTTATCATGCAAGCCTTTTCTAAACATAACGAATAAAATGCTTTATAATAAATTTTGATGATCAATTATTTTTGATATTAAACATACCATGCATTGACAAACTGTTTAGATCACCAATTAATCGTATATTTACCTGCTCGACAAACATCTGTTAAATCGCTTGTCATCCTTGACCAAACAGCAGGTACAACAATATCGCCAGCATTTTCCATGCATTCGTTTGTCAAATCCGCTCCATCAGCATCGTAATTATTATTGCATTCATACGTAACTATTTCGTTAATGAAGAAAGGTGCTGTATCACCGGAGCTTACCATTCCGTTTGCAATATCAGGAGCTGGAGAAGGGCAAACTAAAAACCAAAAATAAGAATTATCGCAATAAGCCCATCTGTTTATTGTGACCAACTTTTATAGAAATGATACCATAAAAAATTATTGGAAAAAAGCTACAGTACCTGCTCGACAAACACTAGTCAGATCGGCAGTCATCCTTGACCAAACAGCAGGAACTACAATATCACCAGCATTTTCCATGCATTCGTTGGTCAAATCCGCTCCATCAGCATCGTAATTGTTATTGCATTGATACGTAATCATTTCGTTTATGAAGAAAGGTGCTGAATCACCGGAGCTTACCATTCCGTTTGCAATATCAGGCACGGTGGCAGGGCAAACTATAGGTAAAATATATGTTGGTACTGCAATATTCAAAACATTTGCACGCGCAACCTGAAGCTATACCACCACGCAGCTCGGAATTCAAAAGTGTGATTATCCTAAAATTAGGTTTAAAGCTACTGCTATTGAAACGTCCAATCAATTTTTCCGTTTTTTTTTTCAGCTCGGAAACTCGTTTAGCGAGAAAGATAGCCCAAAAATTTGCAAAAAAAACTTGCTTCATGGGTCCTCCAGTCAAGTACTGAACTTCCAGTTTTTACCTTCACTCGTTTCAAATTTATATACTATTTCACTCTCTGGTAGCAGAAAAAGTGCTAATTACGTCCAAAAAGGGACTTCCGACGCGAAGTTAACGGAAGTCCAATTTAGAGAATTTAAAAAAGATTTTTAAAATCGACATCCATAAAATCAAAATTCAACCATATTTTGTCCTTTCAAAATAATCAGAAGAAAACTTATTTGCATCATTAACAAAAAGCAGAATAATTGTTATTCAAATTTGAAACTTGAAATTTGACATAGATTACAGTATAAGTATTGTAGAAGGACATGTTTATTTGATTGCAAACTCATCAAAATAAGCCACGTCACAAAAATGGCAAATACATAGCTTGTGTTATAATGCAGTTCATCACTAAATGGAATACCTGCTCGACAGATATCTGTTAGATCGTCTGTCATTCTTGACCAAACAGCAGGAACAACAGTATCACCAGCGTTTTCCATGCATTGGTTTGTCAAATCCGCTCCATCAGCATCGTAATTGTTATTGCATTGATACGTAATCATTTCGTTTATGAAGAAAGGTGCAGAATCACCAGAGCTTACGATTCCGTTTGCAATATCAGGCACGGTGGCAGGGCAAACTAAAGACAAAATACAAATTATTACGGTAAATATAGAACCGCGTTAATTCTTTGAATTCAAAAAGCGGATTTCAAGACCTGATCAATTTAATTGGCATGTATTTTGGTATGAAAAGATACTCTGCAAATAAAAAAATTTACCAAGTGAAGCAGTAAAATGAATTAAGAACAAAAGATTACAGAACGATCTTTCTGATCGATTTGACATTTTCAAATACCCAAAACTATGCGCTAAAAAGTTTTCTTTTTCTTTAATGTTATTATGCCACTTATCATTTCTGAATAAGGTCGGTTTGGCAGATGCACAAGAAAGAAAATTGAGGTAAAAAAGGTAAATAAGCAAAATACGTTTTTAAGTATTGATCAAAGAGTTATTGCAATTTTCATCAACAGAAAAATGGCAGAGTGGTCAATAAACCTGCTATGAAATAATTTTATCTGATCTTGATTGCTGACAAATTTATGGGCTTTATTGTAATGAACAAGCGTATGCTGCCAGGGTAAGTAAATTAATAATACTTTACACGACTATTTTACTCTAATCGTTAATGACATTTTGAATTTGACACCAGAACCAGTCCATTTCATCCCTAGAAGATCAACACTCAAACGCATTTGAACAACATAATAAATAAAAAAATAATAATAATGATTAATTAAGATAAAATTTCAATATTTAATCGTTTGCGTGCTATCTAGCCTGAAGGCTACCAGCGCGGAAGCCTAGGGAAGAGTCTCCAGAACGGCAACTACTAAAAACAAGCAATGCGAAAAACTTGTCCTCCAACAAGATTCGAACCTGCAGCCTTTGGATTACCGGTCCACTGCTCTATAATTTGAGCTGGAGAGGATGTCTCCTCACCTGCTTAATTTTGGCTATTTAAACCCAGCAACTTAATGCTTGTTCAATGATGTTAATAATAATTTAGTTGTGATGTTTTTTACATGAAAAACATCATAACTAAATTATGATTACAAACGTCAAAAACATCACAATTAAATTATCATTAACATTATACAACAAGCATTAAGTTGGCCAGGAAACTTCAAAAAGGCCAGCAAACGTAAAAAAAAATCGCAACAAAATTATCATTAACATTATAGTACAAGCGTTAAGTCGCTGGGCTTAAATTGCCAAAATTAAAAATGCGAGGAGACTAGCTTTCTAGCTCAAATGGTAGAGCAGTGGACCGGTAATCCAAAGGCTGCAGGTTCGAATCTTGTGGGAGGATAACTTTTTCACATTGCTTGTTTTAAGTATTTGCCCTTCTGGTGCTTCTTTCCTAGGCTTCCGCGCTGGTAGCCTTTAGGCCAGATAGCACACAAACGATTAAATATTAAAAGCTTTGGGCAGCAAACGCCAAAAACATCACAACTAAAATAAAAATTTAAAGTTTAGAACAAAGCATAGAAGGACGCGTTTATCGTATTACAAAACTTCATCAAATTAAACCACGACACAAAAATAGAAAAAATACTGATGTCAATGCAATCAATCAACAAATCGAATACCTGCTCGACAGATATCTGTTAGATCGGCTGTCATCCTTGACCAAACAGCAGGAACAACAATATCTCCTGCATTTTCCATGCATTCATTTGTCAAATCCGCTCCATCAGCATCGTAATTGTTGTTGCATTCATACGTAATCATTTCGTTAATGAAGAAAGGTGCAGTATCACCGGAGCTTACCATTCCGTTTGCAACATTAGGAACTGTGGCAGGGCAAACTGTAAACAAAACATGCCTAGCTGTTTTATAGTCAACTGGCAAAACTAACACGAATCTTTTTGCTTTGGATCTCCCAAGAAATAATAAACATTTTTTTGAAAATTGCAATTTGCATCGACATGGCGTGAACTTAGCTATTAGGTCATCTATTTGTATAACATTGTATAAAATTTTTTTTTTTTTTTTACTTTTTATTTATTTAGTTTTTTCATTACTAAAGGCCTTCATAGCTTCTGTCTTTTGACAGCATATATTTTACTTTTCTCTTTTTATGCGTTTCACGAGCCCGCAATACGCGTGACCCATCAAACAGACTGTTGTTGATGAGTTTAATTGAGCGATGAAAACATTTTGATTCGCCTCCAGTTCAACCGCAAAAAAAGTTCATTTTTACAAAAAAATTTACAGTAAGTTAAAATTTGCTTTTTGGAATTTTTGATATTAAAATTATGCGATAATTTATGCAGAAAAGCTGCAAAGCGCTGTTTCGAACTTTTAGCTCTCATCAGCTTTCAACATATCTAAAACGAAGGTACTACCCAGACACCTTTTGGCCAAACTGGACAAACTTTAATTGTTTCCAGAGTGGCAGAGGGTTTACAGCAGGGGTTCTTAACTCTATGTTTACAGCATGTTGAATATGATCAAGAAGCATACTCACTCATACATATAAGTTAAACCACTATAGTTTTTAGTTATTTTTTCTAATTTTTTTTTTCAACAATATGAGATTCCTGCTTCTCCCCTTCTCCCTCTTTCTTCCCTTCCCCTCTCTGCTGCTATTGTTTGTTTGTTTGTTAATGTGTTCTCAAAAAAAAGAAGAACAAGATTAGAGATTACTGAACAAAAAGTAAAGCTTCAATAACAATAGGTGGTTGCAGACACGAAGACAAAACCAGTCCCCTCGCAGTCTCTTTGTGCCTGTTTTGCTATAATTTTTACCTTGCTCTAATTTGTGCTGAATGTGCTTAATTTATTTTCATTTTGCATTTCTTTGTAGGTTTGTGCTGTTTATCTATAACACGTAACAAAATAAATTTCAGTTCAGTTAACCTTTTTGTCTCGTTTACCCCTTGCTAGATAAAAAAGTATAATTTACCCCAGGCGCGTAGCCAGGATTTCGCAAAGGGGGGCTTGAAACTTGAAACAACAAACGAACCTGACATTAATATTCATCAGTTTTGACTCAGATTTAGGCGGTTTTTTTGTCAAAATCAGGCGAACTCCAAAAAAAAGGTCTTCAGGTCCACTGAGATCCATTTGCTATTAATTTTTGAAGCTGTCTTCTTTTTGGGCTACAAAGATCTGGCTCAACAGCAATCCAGTGCAACATTGTTACTTTTTTAACACTAAGAATTGAAGTTTGCTTCACTTTATAATTCAGGAAATTTACCCCCTTGGTAAGTAAAATTTACCTCCAGGGGGGTAAATTTACCCCCGGTTAAGAACCCCTGGTTTACAGGAAACAATCGATTTTTCACTTGTAGCACGTCACAAAAGAACAAGTGAAAAACCGATGGGATCTTATAATAAAGACAGCCACAAGCAATCCTGAAGAGAAAAATTATGTCGAGCTCGAAGGACGTCAAGCTTTTTAAGTTTGTGATTATGCGATACTGCGGAAAAAGTTTGCTGCATTTGTTTAATTCGACGTAACTGAGAACAGTTTTTGAGTCTTGATCACTTCTCAAAAATAATTCCAAATTTAATTAAAATATTCTGGAACAACAAATTACTGTTGTTAGCACTGGAATTCAAGCATTAGTTTGAAAAACCGCATTAGCCTCGCACAAAGGTACTAGATTAATCGACTTTTTTCTTTAAGTGTTTAGTTCCTTATCAAATCAAATCTTTCGTTCTCGCTGTAATACGCCGAAGTGTGTAACGAGTTGGCGGCGTCCATCTCCGCATCATTGCGCCCGGGCAACACAGTGGTGCTAAATATTGTTTCTGTTTAATCGTTCGCTAAATTTACGATCAATTTATTTTTGTTTGGCAAAACAGGTTACTACTACCGCTACCATATTTTTGCGAGCAAATCAAACTAAAACCTACAGAAGCAACTCAGTCGATGTTTTGATTTTTGCGATAAGGAGTAGTTGCTGTTACGGAAAATATCAAAAATTACGTATTTCTAAGTTTTAGTTGCTGAGCAAATCACAAATAATTCAACCACAATTAAAAGCAAAATGCTATCATTGCGTTTCTAATTATCCTTTGCTGTTGCAAGCATTTAAAATACGCGATAGTGCCAAACGGTGGGTGTGGTTCGGGTAGACGGGAGGTTATGCCATTAAGAATTAAATTACCGTTGTTCTGGTTTGTGCCTTTAAGTTCGAATACCACCGAGAGCAACAGCTTTTTCAAAATTAGTAACAGAAGTTTTGAAAAAAATAGGTTATATTTTAAACGGACGTATGAGATGAGGATGAAACAGCTTTGCATAGAAATAATCAAAAAAAGTATTAACAGAGATATTTTATTGCTCGTTTCAGGTTTAATAAGAGCAAGTTAATCGCAAAACCAAAAAAGTTTGGCTACTTACAAGTTATCAAACTTACAAATCATTTATTTTATGCTTTTGAGATACGCTAGCTGAATTTCTACAGATCAATAAATTACTCTGTGCGTAAATACGGATGTTCGGTAGGCTCCGCTAAAATCGCTAAAATAATACCCCCAACAGGCCTAACGATAAAACAGCCTGTTGGGGGCATTAGTTTAATGATTTTATAGGTGTTTTATTATTGTTATCTTCTTTTGATCATCTATTTATCCATTTAACTTCATTTTCGCATTCTGACAAAAAATAAACTGAAACCAAAACAAATTAGTTAAACGTTCAACACTATCTATTGCTTATCAAAAAAAAAATTATTCTATAAAAAGATAAAATAAATTAAACCGTAAGTTTTTTGAAGACTAAAGTCTACATGTATAGCTATATCTCTTCGCTTATTTTTGATTGCGACCGGGTGACAAGATGAAACAATTAAGACTGATCCTTTTGTTTTATGTGTCTACAAATTTCTTCGGAGAAATACGCGTTGCAAAAAGTAATTAACTTGTACCACACATTTTCCTATCAAGTCGGCTGCAAATTTGGCACAACTACAAAAATTAAAAATAATTGAGAAATATTAGTGGATAGGTCTAAAAATTTATCAAGAAGAGATGGGATCAGCCACAAAATAGGGGATCACAAGCATCAATTCCGTCGAAAAGACCTGGGTGGCAGTAATCTGCTCAGTCGCATTACTGCTAACCGAGGATCACTATTAAGCCATCATAATTACAAGATTCGCATAGGCTAGGAAAAACTTTTGGTGGATAATCGGTACCGGCAAAGTCCAAAGCATAACAATTTTGTTAAGTCATAGAGCTCAGTCAATTTCTTGACCGAACTACCACCAAGCAAAACAGTCCTGCGAAAAAAAAAAAAATCTCTGCGTCAAAAAGAAATTTGAAAGTAAAATAACCCTCCATGCAATGCTCAGAATAGCGCTATTTCGGTCAATACCAAACCTCGTCAGCTGAGCTGGCATGAATCGAAATGAGTAAAAAACAAAAACTGTTTTGCTTGGTGGTAGTTCGGTCAAGAAATTGACTGAGCTCTATGACTTAACAAAATTGTTATGCTTTGAACTTTGCCGGTACCGATTATCCACCAAAAGTTTTTCCTAGCCTATGCGAATCTTGTAATTGAGAAATATCTAAGTTTATTTCAATCGTCAAATTATCGTTACCTGCTCGACAAACGCTTGTTAAATCGGCTGTCATTCTCGACCAAACAGCAGGAACAACAACATCACCAGCATTTTCTATGCATTCGTTCGTCAAATCCGCTCCATCAGCATCGTAATTATTATTGCATTCATACGTAATCATTTCGTTTATGAAGTAAGGTGCTGAATCACCGGAGCTAAATATTCCGTTTGCAATATCAGGTACAGTGGCAGGGCAAACTGTAACCAACATTAAAGAAACCAATTATCTCTTGCAATACCATTTTTTGTTTTTTCGAAAACGGTTGCTCTCCAAGCAACCAAACAGAAAGCCTGAAAACCACCGGCCGTTTTTAGCAAAACAGTCGCGATTTTGTCAGGGCCGTATTTATATTGCGCAGGTCCTAGGCGCTTTTCCCTCCCTAATGTGGACACAAATCTAGATAAAGTTTTCGCAATAATGATTAGGAATGTCGTTTTTTTTTGGTTATTCGCCGAAACCTTATTTCTTCATTACTGCAGCTTTTATACTGTGTTGAAATAGAATATTGGTCATTACTGAAGAAAAAAGACCTAATTTTTGTTTTTCGTCATTTAAAAAGTGATCAGCAAAAATGCTGATGACATTTTTTATAAAAAATAATTGACCTTTGCATTATCATTGTGCTGAGATTGTTAACGGCGAAGGCAAATTTGATGCTTCAGTATTCTGTGGATTAGGAATTAAAATACCAGTACTTGAATATTTGAGTGAATGATTGATTGATGCATTTATATTCTCGTGTCATGAGAAAGGGACGGTGGCACAATTTTTTAACGAATCCGCATCAGCTATAAGAAGTTAATCATTTTCGTCTAGTTTTTCGGTTGACGTACTACTTCTTCTCATGTAAACTTGCTGCATATAAAAACTACCTAAGCGGAGATAACCATAATCAAGCAAACCCAAGGATGCAACAAAGTGACCAGGGTACGGGTTGAACTCAAATTATGCAACCAGTTTTGAAGGGCGGGATTTTTACCACTTTCCTGAGAAACATGCATCGGACAATTAATATTGCTGCTGTTGTTCTACTGCATATTTATCCTCCTGTCACAGGAGCATCAGACGCTAAATATTGAACAATCCGCACACTTTTCATTGCAATGACTACTTCGTAGTTGGAAGAACCCGCACCTGCTGTGAAATTTCCAGTGATCCAATGTTCCAGTGGATTTCTTTTAATTCTTTTCCACTGAATTTGCTGCTTGTTCGAAGCCACAACGCAAAGATAATAATCATCGTAAAGCGTCGTATCCAAGTACACAACAACTTGACCAGGATGCGGGTTGAACCCAAACCATGCGATACAGATCGTTGTAGAAACGATGCCTTTACCCTCTCAGCCACCCTGCCGACTTGGTATGTGTAAAAAAACAATCAATGTTTGCATCAATAAATCAATACCTGCTCGACAGATATCTGTTAGATCGGCTGTCATTCTCGACCAAACAGCAGGAACAACAATGTCACCAGCATTTTCCATGCATTCGTTTGTCAAATCTGCTCCATCAGCATCGTAATTGTTATTGCATTCATACGTAATCATTTCGTTTATGAAGAAAGGTGCTGAATCACCGGAGCTTACCATTCCGTTTGCAATATCAGGCACTGTGGCAGGGCAAACTATAATCGACAAAAAAATATCAATATTTAGGGACATAAAAATCGAGGTTTGCGCTTAATCTAAGAACAACAACAATTGCCAGAATAAAACTAAGCATAGCAATTTATTAAACACACTTCGCTGTATTTTTTCAATGCTTAAATGTTTCTAAATTGACGCCGACAATGTGTTATTTCTTTTTTGTGTGGGTTGCAGTGCAACGCCTAATTACCTATCAAACTTTGATTCGGTAATTGTGACATACTCTAAGCGAAATCGTGGCCATCTGCTCTCAACGAATGGCTATTGTGAAAAATTCGTGCGGTAAATTCTACAATTTATTCTACTGATTATGCTTATAAGTTAAAGCTAAACGCGTCCAATAAATTGCTATACTAGGTTCTATTCTTACAGTCGTTTTTGCTCTAAGAAGGTTAATCCTCTCCTGTTATCCGATCCCGCCTTGTTATTTAGCAAGATCTTGTGTTTCGCGCTATCAAATTTATCAAATCAATACCTGCTCGACAAACACTTGCCAAATCGGCTGTCATCCTTGACCAAACAGCAGGAACAACAATATCGCCAGCATTTTCCATGCATTCGTTTGTCAAATCCGCTCCATCAGCATCGTAATTGTTATTGCATTCATACGTAATCATTTCGTTTATGAAGAAAGGTGCTGAATCACCGGAGCTTACCATTCCGTTTGCAATATCAGGAACAGTGGCTGGGCAAACTGTAACCAACATTAAAGAAACAGATTATTTCTTGCAATACTATTCATTTTTGTTTTTCGAAAAAATTTGCTCTCAATGCAACCAAGCAGAGTACCAGTGATAACCACCGGCCGTTTCCAGCAAAACAGTCGTTATTTTGGCAGGGCCGTATTTATATTGCGCAGGCTCTTCGCGCTTTTCACTCTCTATTGTGGAAACAAACATAGATAAAGTTTTCACAATAATGACCAAGAATGCTGCTGTTTGGGTTATTCGCCTAAAACTTGCTGCTAAATGCTGTAGTTTTCTTGCTGAATCAAGACAAACTATTTGTCATTTTTGCAATTATTGATGAAAAACTAATTTATTTTTATTTTACGGTTTTTAAAAAGTGATCATCAACAATACTGATGACATTCTTTATCAAAAATAGTTGCCTTTGCATTTCCACTATGTTGACAACGTTAATGGTGAATGCAAAGTTAATGCTTCCGTAATCTGTGGTTTAGGAATTAAAGTATCAGTAATTGAATGTAACAATAATTGATTGATGCACTTCTATCTTCGTGTCACGAGAAAGGGACGGTAGTTACGTACAATCTTTTAACGAATCCGCTCCAGCTAAGTAGTCATTCATTTTCCTATTTTTTCGGTTGACGTGTTACATCTTCTCACGTAAACTTCCTGGTGTTCAAAACCACCAAATCGAAGATAACCGCAATCAAGCAAACCCAAAGATGCAACAGCATGACCAGGGTGCGAGTTGAACCCAAACCATGCAATCAGTCATAAAGTGCGGGATTTTTACTACCCTCTGAGAAACATGCATTGGACAATTAATAGAATGCGTAAAAAACAATCAAAGTTTGCATCAATAAATCAATACCTGCTCGACAGATATCTGTTAGATCGCCTGTCATCCTTGACCAAACAGCAGGTACAACAACGTCACCAGCATTTTCCATGCATCCGTTTGTCAAATCCGCTCCATCAGCATCGTAATTGTTATTGCATTCATACGTAATCATTTCGTTTATGAAAAAAGGTGCTGAATCACCGGAGCTAACCATTCCGTTTGCAATATTAGGAACAGTGGCAGGGCAAACTGTAATCGACAGAACAAAATCAATATTTTGGAGCATAAAAGTCGAAGTTTGCGCTTAATCTAAGAACAACAACAATTGCCAGAATAAAACTAAGCATAGCAATTTATTAGACGCACTTTGCTGTATTTTTTCAAAGCTTAAAATGTTTTTAAATTGATGCCGATAATGTGTTGCTTCTTTTTTGTGTGGTTTTACAGTGCACCGTCTAATTACCTATCAAACTTTGATTTGGTGATTGCGACAAACTTTAAGCCACGCTTTGGCCGATTGCTCTCAACGAATGGCTATTGTGAAAAATTCGTGCGGTAAATTCTATAATTTATTCTACTGATTATGCTTATAAGTTAAAGCTAAACGCGTCTAATAAATTGCTATACTAGGTTTTATTCTGACAGTCGTTTTTGTACTTAAAAGATCAATACTCTCCTGTTATCTGATTCCGACTAGTTGTTTTAGCAAGTTTTTTTGTTTTACTCTATCAGATTTATCAAATCAATACCTGCTCGACAAACACTTGCCAAATCGGCTGTCATCCTTGACCAAACAGCAGGTACAACAATATCGCCAGCATTTTCCATGCATTCGTTTGTCAAATCCGCTCCACCAGCATCGTAATTGTTATTGCATTCATACGTAATCATTTCGTTTATGAAGTAAGGTGCTGAATCACCGGAGCTTACCATTCCGTTTGCAATATCAGGCACAGTGGCTGGGCAAACTGTAACCAACATTAAAGAAACAGATTATTTCTTGCAATACTATTCATTTTTGTTTTTCGAAAAAATTTGCTCTCAATGCAAGCAAGCAGAGTACCAGTGATAACCACCGGCCGTTTCCAGCAAAACAGTCGTTATTTTGGCAGGGCCGTATTTATATTGCGCAGGCCCTTGGCACTTTCACTCTCTATATTGTCGAAACAAACGTAGATAAAGTTTTCGCAACAATGACTAAGAATGCTGCTGTTCGGGCTATTCGCCTAAAACTTGCTGCTAAATGCTGTAGTTTTCTTGCTGAATTAAGATAAACTATTTGTCATTTTTGCAATTATTGATGAAAAACTAATTTATTTTTATTTTACGGTTTTTAAAACGAGATTATCAACAACACCAATAGCATTCTTTATCAAAAATAGTTGACCTTTGCATCTCCACTGTGTTGACAACGTTACCGGTGAAGGCAAAGTTAATGCTTCCGTAATATGTGGTTTAGGAATTAAAGTACGGGTAATTGAATGTAACAATAATTGATTGATGCATTTCTATCCTCGTGACACGAGAAAGGGACGGTAGTTATGTACAATCTTTTAACAAATCCGCTCCAGCTAAGTAGTCATTCATTTTCCTATTTTTTCGGTTGACGTGTTACATCTTCCCACGTAAACTTGCTGGATGTTCAAAACCACCAAAGCAGAGATAAAAACAATCAAGCAAACCCAAGAACGTAACAGCATGACCAGGGTGCGAGTTGAACCCAAACCATGCAACCAGTAATAAAGTGCGGGATTTTTACTACCCTCTGAGAAACATGCATTGGATAACTCAGAGAATGTCTAAAAAAAGAATCAATGTTTGCATCAATAAATCAATACCTGCTCGACAAACATCTGTTAGATCGCCAGTCATCCTTGACCAAACAGCAGGAACAACAATATCACCAGCATTTTCCATGCATTCGTTTGTCAAGTCCGCTCCATCAGCATCGTAATTGTTATTGCATTCATACGTAATCATTTCGTTTATGAAGTAAGGTGCTGCATCACCGGAGCTTACCATTCCGTTTGCAATATCAGGCACAGTGGCAGGGCAAGCTATGATCGACAGAAAAAAATCAATATTTTGGAGCACAAAGGTCAAAGTTTCCGCTTAATCTAAGAACAAAAGCGATTGCCAGAATAAAACTAACCATAGCAATTTATTAGACGCATTTAGCTGTATCTCTTCAAAGCTCAAAGTGTTTTTAGATTGGCGTTGATAATGTGTTGTTTCTTTTTAGTGTGTTTTTACTGTACACAGCTTAATTACTCATTGATCTTTGATTCCGTAATAGTAACAAATCTTAAGTCAAGCCGTGGCTATCTGCTCTCAACTGGCTTTTGTCTATTAAGTCATGCTCTAAATTGTATAATTTATTGTACTGATGATGCTTTAAGGTAAAGTAAAACGCATCCAATATTTTGCTATACCAAGTTCTGACAATCTTTTTTGTTCTCAAAAGGTCACTCTTCTCCGATTATTCAAACCCGACTGATTGCTTACCGCTGTTTGTGCAATCTCCTTCGAATGCATACTTCCTTATCATGAATTGCAATTCTTCTTAGAGCACTATCTTAAAAAACCACAAACAAAAAATTGCAATTGTTGTAATTATCCTTCTCAGCGAATATCGGTGCAAAAGCATGTACTAAAGTTTATCTAATTAGCCAGCTACCTGCTCGACAAACACTTGTAAGATCGGCCGTCATCCTCGACCAAACAGCAGGAACAACAATGTCGCCAGGATTTTCAATGCATTCGTTTGTCAAATCCGCTCCATCAGCATCGTAATTATTATTGCATTCATACGTAATCATTTCGGTTATGAAAAAAGGTGCTGAATCACCGGAGCTTACCATTCCGTTTGCAATATCAGGCACAGTGTCAGGGCAAACTGAAAGCAACCAAAACAAAGCATACAATCATTTCTAAAATTCCAACAAATCTGTTTATGAATTTCATTTAATCAATACCATATTTTCAGCAGACCAGTGCAAAGGTATTTTTTGACCAAGTTATTGCAATATGTAGCTTTTTCGTAAGTCGGTTATGGCTACAATTCACTAATTCCACACTTCAGTATTTTTCCTCTATCGCAGCCGCCTTTTGTGGTATTTATTTTAATCCAACTCTTTTGACCACATCATCAATTTTCATTTAAAGCATTCATCTATTCCAGAGTTCAAACTAAATTAAATCGAATGGTTTAAAAGAAAAATTGTTACTACAAAACGTAAAGCAATATAAACATGTCAAATGTTTTCACCAAACGTCATTGACCTCAAAGTTTTTGGAAAGAAATTCAAAATTGAAAGTTTCATTGAGGTAGTGAGTTATAAGCCTTTCTCTTGTTATATACTGAATGGGATGGATTTTTAGTATTATTGTAGATAGGAAACATGCCTGTCGATGGTCTCAGAGATCTTTTTCAAATAAGTATTGTCTAATAGCTTCAAAAACAATCAATTCTTCTAAAATTCTCGAAAAAATTCTTTTTTTTTGTGGCAGTTTTTTATTAGTAATGAGAGTAAATAACCCAAATACTGTAATTCATCTGCAATTTTTCAAGAAACAAAATATAAAATTACGAAGAAAAATATAATAAAACATCACATATTTATTGTTTTATTGATTTATTTATTTTTTAGTGAATACATTGATTAAGAGACTACCTGCCCGACAAACACTTGTTAGATCTTCTGTCATTCTCGACCAAACAGCAGGAACAACAACGTCACCAGTATTTTCTATGCATTCGTTTGTCAAATCCGCTCCATCAGCATCGTAATTGTTATTGCATTCATACGTAATCATTTCGTTTATAAAAAAAGGGGCTGCATCACCAGAACTTACGACTCCGTTTGCAATATCAGGCACTGTGGCAGGGCAAACTAAAAACCAAAATAAAATTGTCAAAACAAGCTTACTTGTATAGCATATACTGTACGTGTGGTCAAGAGGTTAAATGCTTCGTTTATTCCACGATCCTGCGTGATCGCATGATGTGGGTTAAACCTTCATCCTGCTCACATTGTTGCGTCTTTGGATGAGATGATAAATTATCTCATTACGTGGCTTCTAACATGCAGCAAATTCAGTGGATAATAATTTGAAGAAATTCACAGAAACAGAAACTCCCAAGCAGGTGTGGATTTCTTCAAACACAATCACCAATTGAAATTAAAAATATGCAGATCAAATAGCTAGTATTTGAATAGCAACAAATAGTTAGTTCTATATCCAGTGGCTGCAACGACAACAATAAAGCTTTAAATAAAAATGCTACAAAACGCAAAGTTAGATAACAATTTACAATACGTTCTTCCCAGAAATATTTTTGGCAAAAAATTTTATTACTTGTCTTTTTCATAAGCTTATTGAACGATTTACGTCTAACGTAACACGTCAGGGCGGCACTACCTAACACTTTTTTGGAATAAAACAACGATAGGGTTTTCGAAACTGATTGTAAACAATCGCTAACTGAAAAAAATAGAAGTACCGCAGCATGTATTAATGCAATCTATTAATAAAGATTGCATACCTGCTCGACAGATATCTGTTAGATCGCCTGTCATCCTTGACCAAACAGCAGGAACAACAATGTCGCCAGTATTTTCTATGCATTCGTTTGTCAAATCCACTCCATCAGCATCGTAATTGTTATTGCATTCATACGTAATCATTTCGTTTATGAAGTAAGGTGCTGAATCACCGGAGCTTACCATTCCGTTTGCAATATCAGGCACAGTGGCAGGGCAAACTGCAAAAAACATTAAAAGTATTCAGCTAGAGCAATGCAACCAGTGTGCCACGCGAAATAATTGCAATAAGCTTTCAGAAGCATCCAAAATCACATGTAATTTCTAGTTAGTAATTCGATTACCCAATTATTTAAATGCTTATGTGAAATAATATGATTTACATTACCCTTGCAAATTAAGTGTTTTCATGTCTGAATTGACAATTAATATTAAATATAATTTGTTGTGGTCAAGATACAAGATAATAAACTTGCTAAGGCTTGAATGAATTTTCTACAACAACATTGGGAACGATAGCCACAAACAACGGATTTCATTAGTTAATCGAATACCTGCTCGACAAACACTGGTTAGATCGGCTGTCATCCTTGACCAAACAGCAGGAACAACGATATCGCCAGCATTTTCCATGCATTCGTTTGTCAAATCCGCTCCATCAGCATCGTAATTGTTATTGCATTCATACGTAATCATTTCGTTTATGAAGAAAGGTGCTGAATCACCGGAGCTTACCATTCCGTTTGCAATATCAGGAACAGTGGCGGGGCAAACTGTACAAATGTTGAAAGACATTTAGCTGCAGCAATGCAACCATTCTACCACATGCAATATTGCAATAAGCTTTCTCAAGCATGCAAAACTACGTGTCATGTCATGTTTGCAATTCAATTACATATTCAATAATTTAAACCCTTTAGTGAAATAATGTGATTAGTATTACCTTTGCAAATTAAATGATCTCATATGTGAACTTGGCTAGAAACATTAACACTTTGTTACTAAATCTTTTTTGGGGCATTAATTTCTCAACAGCAAGTCTTCTGAAGCTCACCATATTTGTTTGATAACAATTTCAAAACTACACAAGCAAGAAACTTCAAAATTTTACTGCGTGGTAGAACATGTATTCATCTTTCAATATAGCAAAAACAACTTTGGAATTTATTTCCGAAAGTAATAAAACATGAATTGTGTTAGAGCTTTGATTAACTTTGAAGCTGTAAAGCAATTACTGTTGTGACGTTGAACAATCTTTGCAATCATTCTTCACGTGATCATCACGTCATTGTTTCTGTTATACCTGACTGAATCTTGCAAATGTTCTCTTGCCATTCGCTGTTTGAGGACGTAACGTTAGGAGTGTTATTATCGTAAGAACTGTCTTTAGTCTTGTAAGCGAGAATACTGTACGTGAAGTTGAGTGTATTATTTACGTGAGAATAACCTGTTGTTTTGTTGTTGCATTCTATTTGATTAAGAATTAGTTAAATGAGTTGAATAAGAATACGTTATTTGGTATCGAGTGATGTAAAGATACAACAAATTGTATTTAAGGTGGTCAAGTTTCTGATCTCAAGCACCCACGTAATGATTCCTAAAAGGGATTATAATGGTTGTGCGGAATTATAGCTAGCGTAAATTGCGATTATGGATGCTTCACGATGAGAAGCGGTCACTGATAGTAATTAATATAGTGACGTACACAATACGCCAATTGTGGGTCGACAAAATTATTCAGAAATCAAAAAAATTCCAGAAAATTTTAAGCATTTGAACTGATATATTGAATAATACAGGTACAGTAGATGATAGATGATATCTAAGATTTGAAATCTTTGAAACAAAACGTTTGCAGCAACAAACTAAGATATTATATGTCTAATGAAGGCTATTGCGGTTCAATTTAAAATATTTTACTGTGCTTTTACTTCAAATAAAAACACTAATAATGCGGCATTAGCTTTTCTGACTCTTACTTGCAAGCTGCAAGTTTGATTTTTTTAAATTTTGCTAAAACAATTTACATCAATAAAGGATTTATTTTATCACTGATTCCAATTAAATGCTGCTGATTTGCTCATGTCACTGCATATAAAAGAAAAATTGTTTTAGAACAGGCTTCCCAACCTTTTTACTGCTACGTGCCACTTTTATAATAGAAAAGTCATAGCGGGCAACATGCTTTTTACTAAAATCAAACATCAATTAATTGCAAGTTTTTTTCCATGATATCAATCAAGATCAATCAGTTTAGAGAGCCAAACGACTTGTTTTTTCTGGAAATATCAATAGAAAGAGTCCATGAGGAAACCGAGCCCAAAAAATACTTCAAAACTGTTCAAAATTATGCGCTCAAATGGAAAAAGAACTTTTTTCTCTTCACTCTTATTGACGGCAGATTTGTGAGACTTAAGAGCTCCAACAGCTTTGCAAACCATGCACCTCATTGCAAGTCCCAGGAATAACTTGAATGGAAACAGCTCTTTTTGAGCAACCCCTCATGAAAACTGCTGCCTACGCCACTGCATGCGTTTATGTAAATATTCTTTTGTTTGTCAGCCACTAGGTTACAGTATTTAGTAGTACCAAAGTCTACCATTGCCATAAAACACTGCTTAAAATAAGTCCTCACCGTCTGCCAAAGTTTGCGTTAGTCAGGACTACTTTTGTTTTTCTGAAACTAACAACCTAAACAATCCTCTTACCTCTGCTACACCTGCAGGCTAAACTTGCATATCTACTTGACTTTTTACCAGCTTGTAACCATATTTTCCAGCTACCTCCTTCGAGGAGACTTGACCGATTGAGCGTTGTTTTATCACAGTGACGTGACAATAATATTTCGTCGATCACACTTTCAAAAAAAGCGACAGCTCAAAGATTTAAAACATGAACTACATGAAGAAAATTTTTGATGAAATTAGAAAGTTTGCCTTTTAGAAAAAAATACTCATATTGGATGCAAAATGTTTGGAGATGTTGCAGCTGTGTAGCTACTGTGGACGAGCAGCTTGTGCGATTGCGATACACAAAAAACAACCTCACGGGCTACGAATTGGGCATCTTTGTTTTAGAATCTAACGTCTCGAATTTATTGTGATCTGTTCATTTTTGGAAGTAAAGCACTAAATTACTCCCAAACTTAATCAAATACTGTAAATAAAAACTTCTTCTTGTGAAACAAGTAAGAATCGTTGACAAAACAGTCTGATAATGGTTTTTTAACAATAGAGATACTAATTAAAATCAAACCACAGATGAGAACAATAATTAAAATTAGATTAAAAAGCGCTGAATCAACAGTACAGAATACCAATCAGGATTTAGTTTTTATACTAAACTGAGTAATTATCAGTCTTGCTTGTCAATCTGTCTATGTACAGCAGAGATGGAACCGGTCAAGATTTTCTCAACCCGACCCGACCAGCAAATTTCAAAATCTACGCCGGTTGTCGCCCGTTCGACCGGTTTCTGACCGGCGCGGTCGACCGGCTTTTTACCGAAAGTGTTTGTTCACCGTTCAATGTATCTGATGGAAAATTTTCAAAAAAAGAAGGGGCATGGGTGAGATGTTAAAATTTGTGACTCCGGACGGGGGTCTCAGAAAAAAACGCAAAAATATTTTTGCGTTTTTTGAAAAAATGACTCAATTATAATACCTTTTTAGGTTAAATTTCGATTTGAAAGATCTGTTTTGAGCAGCGCAAAACGTGCACAAAATAAGCATAAAAAGAACTGAAAGGAACAACCTAATTATTAGACTTCTTTCTAATGATATTTTGACAAAGGCCAAAAAAGAAGTTACAATTTTTCAACTATTGGTGACAGATTACTTGCAATTTGCCGAGCAGTAAACACTACACTGTCATGACATTGGCTAGAAAATATTCGAATTGTAATGTGCCCCAGCAGTTTGTAGAAATGCTGCTACTTTAAAGCAAGCCATGGCTAGTTAAATATAAAAAAATAAGAGCTACCGTATGTCTTTCAAGTCCAGTGTAGAGTGTGGTAAATTTAAGTTGAAAAAAACTTTTCAAAAGGGCAAGATTTTAGCAGCAGATTTAGCAGCGGCAAGATTTTAACTTGAAAACAGCTTTTCAAAGCGGAAAGACATACCAAAAAATCTGAAATCTACTGCCACTTCTATTCTTAAGCTGATTAAAATGATGCTAAATGCCATGCAGCGTAAGCCTCTATACAAAACTTTAAAAAATAAAAGCTTCTCTGATGACTATTTGCAATATCTTTTATTATTTAAATATTTGTCACCTAAAACTAATTGCACAAACATTGTATTTGTAATATAACGAAAAATGAATAAATGATCAAGACAATTAATTATTCATTCAAAATAAACTGTGCCGTCCAGCCGTTACGACACCGAGCTGGGCCCCGCAATCTTGTTATGCGTTTTGACCAGGGGTAGGAAAAGCGTAATTAGAATCGCAAAGCGCAACTTTCGCAATTGCGCAAGTTGCGTTGCGATTTAATTTTTTGTTTTGAAACATTGCGGAAGTTGCATTGCGGAATAAGACCTTTAAAATTTGTTGCGCTTTGATTGCGTTGCGCTTTCAAAATTTTTTTTGGTTAAAAGCGCAATTGTATAAATTGAACCTAATTTTGCTCCATTTCGATCGTAATATTGATGAATGTCGGGCTTGTTTAGCAAATCATTTACTCTTTTTCAGTCTAAAATTGCAAAAACTGCGGTATTTGCATTATGTTGTGATATTTCAATTGCGGAAGTTAGGTTGCGCTTTAACTTGGTACGAAAATGTCGTTCCGCAATTGCGGAATTGCGTTGCGCTTCAACTGAACCAAAAAGTTCATTGCGAAAGTTGCGCTGCGCTTCGGAGAGCAAAAAAATTTAATTGCGCATTTTGCGCTGCGCTTTCACTGGTTAAAAAGATCGTTGCGCTTTGTTGCGCTGCGCTTTTGATGTAATGTTATTTGTGCCCACCGCTGGTTTTGACATAATTTTGCTAGCATAGCTTAATGGGAATTTGATTTTTATTTTTTGTAGTGGAGTATGGCAAAAATAACCTGTGATTCTATAGAACCATTATTTTTTTTATTTGTTATATAATATTTTTTCTTTAGATTGTAGTTTGCAAAGAATTATTGCATTGCAAACCAAAGATAACTCTATTCAATCGAAATTAGCGTAAAATCACAAACAATGAACCCTATAACTCGTTTATTGCCTCTGTCGTACTAGCTTGTTGTGCGTAACGCAGTCACGCTGATAATTGTAAATTATATAATCTCGAATACCAATTTGCACTGGTTCTCTTAATCTCTACTAGAATATTAAACGTGAGATTAAAATTTTACACCGAAAAGCAGAAATTGGCAAAAGTTCAAAAAATTGTCAAAACCACTCATTTTGTTCTTAAACCTCTTATTGCATAAACAAAAACAGATCATCGTAATTTGCGAGAACAAACAGGAAAAGTGAGGTAATTCAAGTTTTTTTGCAAACCAGATTTCAGGAACTATTGTTTTTGCGAGTGTGGGCTTTAGAAGCCCTCCGTTGAAAACCGTAGGATTAAATATAATTTGCTGTGGTCAAGATAATAAAACTAGATAACGAATTTTTTAAGGCTTGAGTGGATTTTCAACAACAACAATGAAGACGATAGCCGTGATCCACGAATTTCATTAGTTAATTGATTACCTGCTCGACAAACACCGGTCAGATCGGCTGTCATCCTGGACCAAACAGCAGGTACAACAACGTCACCAGCATTTTCCATGCATTCGTTTGTCAAATCCGCTCCATCAGCATCGTAATTGTTATTGCATTCATACGTAATCATTTCGTTTATGAAGAAAGGTGCTGAATCACCGGAGCTAACCATTCCGTTTGCAATATCAGGCACTGTGGCAGGGCAAACTAAAAACAGAAAAGGATAATTGTGTAAACGTTTACTATAGTAAATTATTAAGGTATCCTTTTGCTTCAAAAAATTGGTAGATGTTTTTAGCAATAAATAAATTGAATTACCTATACTGTTGTCGTTATAATGGAAGATGAAAACCATAAGCTGTTAAAAGTCCTGTAACTGTATGATTAAATAAAGATATTTCATTTGATAAATCTTCTATCAAGTTGCGTCGTCAAATTTTTTTGTAAACAAAAGATTGAATGTTAAGAAAAATGATTGAATGTAACGTATAGCTGCGCTGGAAAAAGAGACGAAGCCATATTTTTATCATTACTTTTCGAATATTTTGTTGCCTTTTCACTTACAACTACATTTTTTTCTTGGCATCATCACATCTAGGGTGATGTGTGCATGCTATTAACAGAATTTCTTTCAATTTCTTTTAAGTTAAACTTTTAACCAAATAAACAAAGGTAAAAACGAAATAATCATTCAGTTATCCTTATAATTGGCTAATATCTCATTCTATTTCAATCCAACCCCATATTTGCGCTTTGAATCGCAAAGTTTCGAGAATGACTGAATTTTATACAACGCACAATTTGTGGCTTATAAAAAAAATTTGCCGTCGTTTCCAAAGATCAATAACTTAAATATAAGGTTTGTTATTATATTGTGATTGCGTAACATCTTTTTAATTCACAAAAGTTTCCGGAGCCAAGGTAAAGAAGGGTCCTTTCGGTCTTTGGTTACTGTTTTACAATGCGAGCATAGTATCACGTAAAGTAAACCAAGAAGCTATTCAAACATCATTCTTTGAAAAATGATGAGTTCGGTTCTAAACCAATTTCTTAAAAGGCTTAACGTTGCTTTTATGCGTAAGTTAATTGAACGATTGAATGAGGATATATGTATAACCAGTAGGCAGCAAGCCAGCAATAAACCTGCCCGGACGTTTGCAAATTGCTAAAGCGACCAAAACGTTTTGAGAAACGCTGATAAAAACAATCGGAAAACTCAAAAATATAATTTCAACTGACTGATAGCTGTAAGATATAAAAATGAGTTTTAGCGACCGTCAATATCGAAACAAATTGTTTGTTTTTGAAATTAACTGAAAATCGATTGAAGTTTAACTGAAAATCGATTAAAAAAAATAAACACTACTGAAAAGACCAACCAACCAAATACCTGCTTGACATACACTTGCTAGATCGCCTGTCATCCTTGACCAAACAGCAGGAACAACAATATCACCAGGATTTTCCATACATTCGTTTGTCAAATCCGCTCCATCAGCATCGTAATTGTTATTGCATTCATACGTAATCATTTCGTTTATGAAAAAAGGTGCTGTATCACCGGAGCTAACCATTCCGTTTGCAATATCAGGCACTGAAGCAGGGCAAACTAAAACCAAAATAAAATCATCACAATAAAACCTACTGTATATCGTGGTCATGCCTATTGTAGTCAAAACTACTCTAATATCATAAAAATATAATTGAGTAGAATTAGAATACCTGCTCGACAAACATCTGTTAAATCGCCTGTCATCCTTGACCAAACAGCAGGAACAACAGTATTACCACTATTTTCTATGCATTCGTTTGTCAAATCCGCTCCATCAGCATCGTAATTATTGTTGCATTCATACGTAATCATTTCGTTTATGAAGTAAGGAGCTGTATCACCGGAGCTTACGACTCCATTTGCAACATCAGGCACTGTGGCAGTGCAAACTGCAACAAAAACAAACCAACATTGAACTAAAGTGGTAATAACATTCGGAATTCAAGTTTAAGTCTGTTGAAGCTTTAGACTTTTCTCAAAATTAATAGCCTAACACAAGATGACAGAAAAAAATGCAATTATACCGCTATAGAAATCAAAGAAAGGGCGAAAGAAACAAGGCTTATCGAGAAAGCACCAACTAATCATACTACGACTCATTAATTTTTAGTTTATAGTTATGCTTTAAAAAACGTAAATCGTTTTCAAGTGCATGAATTACGCCGCAAGTAATATATCTGGTAAGATTATATTTAGTAATAGTCCATTAAATGTTTTTTTGATGTTTGATTTGTAAAGACTTCAAAAGTTTTTTATTTTTTTATTTCTTGTTTTATTCGGAAAGGTTTCATTGTTAGAACCCACATTCTACTTCAGGGAGACTTTGGAGAATATGCTGGTGTTGAAGAATATGGTACAGCACAATTTGACCAAAACAAAAAAAAAACTGAGTAAAATAAAAATCTTTATGTTTCCAAAACCAAAACGATATCTACAATCAATAAAAAAAAACAAAAAAACACGCGGAAACGAAAAACAAGTAACGACTGCAAAGCTGTATACTATCAGATGCTCAATTTTTATTCATGCAAAAATTTAAAATCAGAAAAAAAGGTTTACTAAGTTTGTAAATTGTAGTCGCTACACTTACAAAATTTATTAACTTTTATATCTGTACTTTAATATATTTTTAAGATCACTAATCTCTTAGTCTTTTTACTAATTCTGTAATCATCCAGACTCTACCTAAAGTTTAACGTTTAGATTGTTGTCACCCCTTTGTAGAGCCCAACGGCAAAACAGTCAGTTGGGGCTTTATTTTAACGATTTAAGAGGTGTTTTTATTATTGTTAATATCACCAGACATAGATTAATTGAGACACACAATAGGCTTCCAGAAACAAAATTACCCAGAACACTTCAATTGAAGAATAGAGACATCAAAATATTCTGTTGAAAGATGTTTGTGTTTTATTGTGTATTCAACATAAGTTTATCTGCACGACAAAACTACTCTACTGCATTTTTCAAATGCAGTAAGTAATTTCAAATTAGCTGATAATTTTCTCTATAATTAAAAACAAATTTCACAAATAATGCAGGAAAACTTATATTACCTGTAGTATTATATTAGGAAAACTTATTGGTTGGCAAAAAACTTAATTTTTCATGACACAGTACTCATCCTATATTTTCAATCATCCTATAACTTATCAAAAACGTTCATATAATCCTATAACTCTTCAAAATATAGTGGTCGAGAATACCGCTGTTTGAACATTGCACTACGTGATTGCTTTTTACCACCGGATGGGGAAGACCAGAATAACTATTACGATCTCCACTGGAAGAAAAAGTTTGAAATTTATTTGAATTTTTTTTTGACAAACTTCAAAATTACTTTCGTCTACGTCGGAAAGAAAAGTTGCATTGCTAAAACATCAATTGTACAAGACTATCTACATAATGCAAGCGCAGCCACATAAGGTTGAAATAAAGCATGTTATTTTCAAAACAAAGCTTATATTGCAATGATTAAAACTAACATAATTTGTTTTACTAATTTTGGCAGATTTGTTCAATCAACTAACATACATAATATTAAGCGAAAATAACACGCTGCAATTGTTTGGACATTTTCATAAACTTTTATTACTGGGTACAAACTGAAACAAATTATTTCTAAAACAAACAGAAAAATTAAAGTGGTTTTGGACTTTATTGAAACAAATCATCTAGTTCCACTGCTATAATATCAAACCATGTATTTTCAGCTTACTTCCTAGGCAACTTGGGACATCAGACCCCATCAACGACCATGCAAAAGTTGGTGCACCCTGGCACACGCTCATATCCACCCCAACGAGACTCCATCCAGGTTGGCAAGTGTAAGTTACAATAGTGCCTGCTGTGTAAGGTGGCGTCGCAACCATTCCAGACGTCATAATATCGCCCGCCATCCCAACAGTAATCAAAGGTGGGTCTATGCAGTCTGTCATCAACATTTTAAATTTAGGAATTTATTGTAGTTTAGGTAAAGTTCATACGAGCAATTTATAAAGGAGCATGTAAACCAGGTGCCGATTGGCTCTTTTACACAACTTGGAAATAAAAAGTTTAGAGAGCATCAAATTAAGTATTGTGTTGTAGGTAACAGTAAACTTTTCTCAGGGTCTATGAAAAAGAAAAATGGAAATCAACTGATTAATTACACTGCTACAAAACACGAATACTTTGGAAAACATTTCAAATTTTTGTGGGTATTTGCAGGGTGTTTAGCTTAAGCAATTTAATTGAGGGTTAAGCCGAAGGTGGTATTCAAACTTTGCGGAAACCGGTTCCATAACCGATTCTCTAGTAAACTGAACTACCGGTTTGGTTGATCCAAAAGAGCAAGGTATTTATGGAAGTAATTTTTAACAACAATTTCTTCAAATTTAGGAATCGGTTCGCGCTCGCCGGCTGATTGGCACCTCTGGGTAATAACCCCTTCATGTAGATTCATGCGGAAAGTTTACTGTTATTCAAATATCCTCAATGGATTTATGCTTTACGTTAAGCAAAATGCTTCTAAATATGTTATGTTAAATGGTCAAAATTAGTTTTTAAGCCTCTAGACTAAACCGTCTAAAATCAAGAAAAGCGCACATTTTTCTGTCTCCCCCTTTCAAGTTATTCAGCCTTCCGTTGCGACGTTATTAACACAACAGCACAAAAGTGAGATTTAAAACCTGAACTTAGAGTAACTTTTAAACTGCCTTAAATTTTTAAATAATGTCTAAATAGGCAGAATTTGTCTATCAAAAATGCATGGTCAGGAAAATTTTTCATCCCTAATAGATATTTCACTTTTATTCCGTAGTATTTAATAGTGGTGTTACGACGTTCGCGGGCCAGAGTTTTTAATATGTTAATCGTTTGCGTGCTTTCTGGCGTAAAGGGAACCAGCACAAAACTCTAATAAAGATTCACCAGAACGATGACCACTTAAAATAAGCAATGTGAAAAAGCTGTCCTCTACAAGATTCAAAACTGCAGCCTTTGGATTGACATGCAAGGAGACGTCCTTTCTAGATCAAGTGGTAGTGCAGTGGATCATTAAACCAGTGGCTGCAGATTCGAATCCTGTGGAAGGACAACTTTTTCGCATTGCTTGTGTGAAGTAGTCGCCGTTTTGGTGGCTCTTCCCTAGGCTTCCGCGCTGGTAGCCTTTATGCCAAAAACGACGCAAACGATTAAAATACTACCATTCTGGTAAAAATGATTGCTTGCTTTGCGAAAGAAATTGTTCGAAACATTTAAGTATCAAAATGAGCTTTCACATTACGAATTCAGTCAACATGCAGTAACCTACTTCCTTGCCGACATGTGGGTGGGTTCCCATCTTGCGTAAACATTCCAGTATCTTCGCACGTTGTCACAGGATTGCTCACCGTCAATCCAAAAACATTGCCATCCTCACAAACATACATGAACTGGTCGCCTTCCACAAACGGTGGTGTATTTCCCGAACCACCAACTGGTAGAACCATGACAACACCAGGACTGGTGACTGGTAACAATGGCAAAGCATTGCATTCTGAAAATATTTAAAATGATTTGGGTTCTCACTAAAAGAGACAATGTCGTTTTTCTTGATTTTCTGCTAGAAGCGCCTTATAAATTTACAAATAGAAAGAATCATTTTCTTGGTATTTTTGGTTCAATTGAGCTAAGCTTGAAACATTTCGTACAAGACAAAAAACGTTTGAATGTGCAATCTCTAGTCTGAGAAATCCATTTTTTCTGCACAGTTAAAATTTTATACCAACGTGACAAATAATAGCGGGTCAATTTCAGATTTGAGTTGATTTTTCTTTTTGCAAATTGGCAAAAATTTTAATAGTGCAAGCGAAAGAACAAACAAACAACTTAGGTGTTTGCAGATGAACTTTAACTAGAGTTGGTGTTAACAACAGTATTGTTGGCACCGTATTTTTTAATTGCTAGTATCTTTCGTATGCATTGTCCATCACGTCATCGTTCCGGTCATATGCAGAAAAGTATCTTTAAATTAGTGAAAAGCAACATCCCCAAAGCAAAAATTGAATGACATGTAGCGCTAGCAATTTTCTAACTGCAATATTGCGCTTTGGCATGTATTTCGTTTTAGGCGGCTTTTACATATCACACGCGGTTACGATCGGAAATACGCGTGATCTATTTTTAAATATAAATGCAAAAAAGAAAAATGCATGCAATCAAACGACACGGGTATTTCCGCGCACAAATACGCGAGATCGGCAAAAGCCGCCTAAATCATCAGCGTGCACGAAAAGATAAAGGCGTCGTTTTAACGACGACCATGATCGCATGATCTCGGATTAACTCGCACCCTGCTCGCGCTCTTTGGGTAAGACTCTTTACATCGATCATTTTTGCTCGGGGGCTTCAAACAAGCAGCAAATTTACGTGGAAAGACTTCAAATGTCAATTGAAAGGCTTTGAATGCCATCATCTCCAAGTTGATAAGAACGATTTGTTCAAAATAAAAAGCGCAATCGTCACTTCCTCATGACTCGAGGATAAATCCAGATCAATCAATCAAAAAAAAATTTTCCAATATTTTGTTAGTTACGTATGCATAATATCTTTTTCTACAATACCTCTCAAACATCGTGGGATATCAGATCCCATCAACGTCCATTCGAAGGTTGGTGCACCCTGGCACATGCTCATATCCATCCCAACCAGTCTCCATCCTGGTTGGCAAGTGTATGTTACGACAGTGCCTGCTGTGTAAGGTGGTGTTGCTACCATTCCTGACGTCATAATATCGCCCGCCATCCCAACAGTAATCAAAGGTGGATCCATGCAGTCTAATATCAAACAATTTAGTTACGGCATTTATTGTATTCAGGCAAATTGAGCTATTTATAATGGGGCTTGAAAACCAAGCGAAAAATTGGGCTCTTTCACACGACTTCGGAATAGATAATTTTGAGAATATCTAAATAGGTCTTTAATTTTAGATAGTAGAAAATTGATTCAAGATTTACGAATAGAAAAGTGACGATCATTGGTGAACTACTCCATTGGAGTTGAAAGGCACAAATGCTTTGTTAAAGAGCTAACAAACATGAGAGTTTTTCAATCTGTTTCAACGTGTTTTGGGAACTTGAAGAAACAATATTTTAAACGTTCAATTATGGTATAAAAACCCAACTACCTTTCATGTAGACCCTTACAGGCAAGTTTACTCTTATACAAAATGTGTTTTTTGGATCCATCTTTAAACTTTTAGTAAAGGCAAACACATGCAGTGTTTTTATTTTGATCAGTATCATATATCTTTGCCTCGAGGCTAAATCATCTAGCACCCAGAGTAGCGTAAAATTTTGTACTCTGTGATACCGGATGCTTTAGCATTTGCTTGTGGCGTCACCTCGTGTAAAGATTATTTATATCTTGCTTAACTATAAACGAGAAATTGTTCGAAACATTCAAAAATCACTTAGAGATTTCATTTTTTCAATCCAGGCAACATGGAGTAACCTACTTCCTTGCACACATATGGGAGGGTTGCCATCTTGAGTGAACATTCCAGTATCTTCGCACGTTGTCACAGGATTGCTCACCGTCAATCCATAAACATCGTCATCCTCACAAATATACATGAACTGGTCGCCTTCAAGAAACGGTGGGCTATTTCCTGAACCACCAACTGGTAGAACCATGACAACACCAGGACTGGTGACTGGTAACAATGGCAAAGCATCGCATTCTGAAAAAAATTTTTACATCATTTTTGTGTTTACTACAAAAGAATATGTCCTTTTTCTTCCTTTTCGGTTAGAAACACCGCATAAATTTTCAAATAAATGCATTATCTTCTTGGTATATCTGCTGAAATTGGGTAAGTTTGAAACATTTTGTTTAGGAAGAGAACTAGTTTGAAGACATTTACTAGTATGAGAAAGCCAATTCATTAGCACAGCTAAAATTCTGTGCTAACATAAGAAACAACAACGCGTTAATCTCACATTCGTAATTGTTTTCCTTTTTGAAAAATAACTGGAATTGAAAAATGGCTGAAATAAACATACAGACGAAAAAAACACACAAAAGGAAGTGTTTGCAGATGACCTTTGATTAAAACTGGTTTTAATAGTAGTTGTTGTTGGTACAGTATAAAATTTTTGTTAATTGTTCGCACCTAGTTCATGCAAAGTTCATTACGTTAATGGCCCGGTCAAATACACAAGAATATCTTCAAATTGCTGAAAAGATACATATCCGACGCAGATATTTAATAACTTGCAGCGCTAGCAATTTTTTTCACTGCAATTCAATTTAGCATGCTTTTCAAATTCTTTATCAGATACATAAGCATAATAGCTTTTTCTATGATACCTCTCAAACATCTCGGAACATCAGATGCCATCAACGACCATGCAAAAGTTGGTGCACCCTGGCACACGCTCATATCCATCCCAACCAGTCTCCATCCAGGTTGACAAGTGTATGTTACGACAGTGCCTGCTGTGTAAGGTGGCGTTGCTACCATTCCAGACGTCATAATATCACCAGCCATCCCAACAGTAATCAGAGGTGGATCCATGCAGTCTGTCATCAAACATTTTAGTTTTGCCTTTTAATGTAATTTTGGAAAATCGATCTATTTATAATGATACAGAAATTATTGCAAATACTGACATGCAAACTAATCATTATAATAACCACTTTATTTAAATTATTTGCAAGAATTACGCCGAACGTTTTCGGCAAAACACTATGCCCTTGTCAAAGCATTTAAATGCATATACTAAACTACTACTTTTCACATAGAATACAATCAAAATTAATTAACGCTTTCGCTGACTTTTGCTTTTGCTGAGTTTTGCTAACGACAGCAAAAGTCAGCAAGTGTTAATTAATTTTGATTTTATTCTATGCGAAAACTAGCAGTTTAGTATATGTGTTTAGATGCTTTGACAAGGGCATAGTGCTTTGCCGAAAACGTTCGGCGTAGTTCTTGTAAATGATGTAAATAAAGTGATTGTTGTAATAATTAGTTGCGTGTCAGTATTGGCAATAATTTGTCTATGGTAAGTGAAGACAACCTCTCTTCCCAAGTTATATTTATAACGAGGCATAAAAACCAATTGAAACAAATTGCTCTTTCAATTGACTTCAAAATAAAAAGTTTTGAGACTATCTAATTAGGTCTTTAATTTTACATAGTAGAAACTCGCTTCAGGATTTACATAAAAAAAAGTGACGATCATTGGTGAACTCCTCCATTGCAATTAAAATCCATTAATGTTTAGTTACCAAACAAAAATACTTGAAAGTTTTTCAGACAGTTTCAATATTTTGTGAGAAGTTGCCGAATTAATTTTAGCATTTCAATGGGGGAATGAACCCACAACTTTCTTTTATGTAGACCCTTGAAGGTAACTTTTATTGAAAATGTATTCATTTCATTATGCTTAATTTTATGATTAAGACTATTAAATGCAGTGTGTTTTATAATCAATATCATACTTCTTTGCCTCTAAACTAAATTTTCTACCAACCAGAACAGCGTAGACTTCTTGCTCACTGCTGTTGGGTATAAAGATTATTTCTTTCTTAACGATAAACGAGAAATATTACTCAAAACGTTCAAATATCGCAAAGAACTTTTATTTCTCGAAACCATTCAATTTAACCTACTTCCTTGCACACACATGGGTGGGTTGCCATCTTGCGTGAACATTCCAGTATCTTCGCACGTTGTCAGAGGATTGCTCACCGTCAATCCAAAAACATCGTCATCCTCACAAATATACATGAACTGGTCGCCTTCCACAAACGGTGGTGTATTTCCCGAACCACCAACTGGGAGAACCATTACAACACCAGGACTGGTGACTGGTAACAATGGTAGAGCATTGCATTCTGAAAAAAATTTTAAACGATTTGGGTTCTTAGTGAAAGATATTATGTCGTTTTTTTTTTTTTTTGTTTTTACAAGCAGTACCATATAATTTCACAAAAAAAAACAGCATCATCATTTTGGCATATCTGTCTAAATTGGACTTAGTTTGAAACATTTCGTGGAAAACAAAAAACTGTTTCAAAGCACAATTACTAGTCTGAGAAACCCATTTCATCATCACTGTTAAAATTTTAAATCAAGCAAAGAAATAAAGTGGGTTAATATCACATTTATTTCGTTTTATTTTTTGTTTTTATGAAAAATGGCTAAAATTCTAATGGTGCAGACCAAAGAAACAAAACAAAACACACGCATACACAAAGTAAGAGGTTGCAAACTTTGACCAAAGCTGTTATCAACAGCAGTGTTGTTAGCACGTTATAAAATTGTGTTAATTGGTCGTATCTATTTTATGCATTGTTCTTCATGGTTTTTGTCGGGTAAGATACACAATAGTATTCTCTAATTGGTAAAAAGAAACATATCCGACGCAGAAATTTAATAACTTGTAGCGCTAGCAAATTTTTTCACTGCAATTACAATTTAGCACGTTTTTTAAACAATTTATATGTTACGAACTGTAGGTATGAAAGCTTTTTGTACGATACCTCTTAAACATCTCGGAACATCAGATACCATCAACGACCATGCAAAAGTTGGTGCACCCTGGCACACGCTCATATCCATCCCAACCAGTCTCCATCCTGGTTGGCAAGTGTATGTTACGACAGTGCCTGCTGTGTAAGGTGGCGTTGCTACCATTCCTGACGTCATAATATCGCCAGCCATCCCAACAGTAATCAAAGGTGGATCCATGCAGTCTAATATCAAACAATTTAGTTTCGGCATTTATTGTATTCAGGCAAATTGAGCTATTTATAATGGGGCTTGAAAACCAGGTGAAAAATATCTAATTAGGTCTTTAATTTTAGGTAATAGAAACTTGCTTTAGGATCTACGAGAAAGAGAAGTGATGGTCATTGATCAATTCATCCACTGCAGCTAATATGCACGATTGTTTTGTTAAACAGCTAGAATACATGAACGTTTTTAAACTGTTTCAACGTTTTGTAGGGACACTCAGAAATAATTTCACCAGCTCAATGAGGATTAAAACCCCAACTACCCATTTTGTGGTAGACCCTTGCAGGTAAGTTTGATTTAAAATGCGCTCGTTGAATTTTTGCTTAAGTTTCAGCAAAAGGCAATTACATGCTGTGTTTTTTTTTAAACCATTATTATATTTCTTTGCCTCTTGACTAAATCTTGTAGTATTCAAACTAGTGTGGGCTTCATACTTTTTGCTGCTGGATTTTTAGCATGTGTTTATGACGTCACCTGTAAAACAAAATGTCACTCTTATTCAAGTAAAAATAATTTCTTAGTTAATTTTAATCGAGAAATATTATTCAAAACATTTAAATAACTTAACCTACTTCGAAACAACTTAACCTACTTGCTTGCACACACATGGGTGGGCTGCCATCTTGAGTGAATATTCCGGTAACTTCGCACGTTGTCAGAGGATTGCTCACCGTCAATCCAAAAACATTGTCATCCTCACAAATATACATAAACTGGTCGCCTTCCACAAACGGTGGGCTATTTCCCGAACCACCAACAGGAAGAACCATTACCACACCAGGACTGGTGACTGGTAACAATGGTAAAGCATTGCATTCTGCAAAAATTTTATATGATTTGGGTTCTTACTAGAAGAGAATAAGACGTTTTTCTTATTGTTTTTTTTTTTTTTTTTTGCCAGCACTACCATATAAATTCAAAAATAGGAAGCATCACCATCTTGGCATATCAGCCTGAATTGGGCTTAGTTTAAAACATTTCGTAGAGGACAAAAAACATTCCAAAGTACAAATCAGAGCTGAAGTCGAGGACACAACCTTGCAGGCCAAGGTCAAGGACACAAAAAAATCCGAGTCTAAGGCCAAGGACCAACTTTTCGAGAACAGACCCTCTCGAGGCCAAGGACAGGAATGGTCGAGGCAGGGCCAAGGACCGAGGAAATAATTATTCGAAATCACGGTCGGCAAATTCTGCATAATTTTTAAACACGAAAGTGCTTAAGATATTTATATTTAAAAGTGCTTAAGATATTTAAAAGTGCTTAAGACATTTTGGTTTTTGATGATAATTCGAAAATAGTTTTCAAAAATGATAATGAATGCCGTTATTTCTTCAGAAAAAATAGCAATTTTGTGGTTTTAAAAAAAATTACATTTTAGATTTTCAAAGCAATTTGAAAAAAAAATATCGCAAATGCTAAATTAGAAAAAGTTTAGTTTTTCCACAATTTCTCTTCTTTAATTTTGAGTCAATGTTTTTTTTACATGTCAGTGCATGCACTACGCAGGCGCGAAGCCAGAAATCTGCAACGTGGAGGGAGCTGTTACGGGGTCTGGGGAACGGAGTTCCCAGAGCTGGAAGATTTTGTATTTTGTGGCAAAAATAACTTAAATATAAGCCTATTTCGATGAAAATTAATGCTATTAAAACGAGACATAGAACTTAGCAGTGCAAAAACACGAATATACTAGTTGCATAAATGGGCTATGTGGGAAGTAACTATTGCAAGAATTTCAGTTCTCTTATTTCCAAACTGGTAAATCATAAAATCCTTTACCGTCAGTTCAGTAAAACTCTCAAAGATTAATCTATTTCTTGTTTTATAGAGAAAGATATAATTAGAGGGGCTAATAGAAGGAAGTTTGAGAGAAGTGATTGGTAATTAACTATAATAAGCTTACATATATTTTTGATGAAATCTATGTTAAGCATTTTTCAATGAGCAGTCAAATTTGATTATAAATTTTTGGCAATTTTTTTAAAGTTTTTTTTCTGATTTATGAGTTTTGTTTTTGACAAATTGCCTCCCCCCCCCACCCAAACAAACGTTTCAAAATATGCTTTAAATCACTTTTTGGGTTTATCCCAGAGCAAAAGACAGTCTCAGAAGTGCTAAAACTGTGATATTTTTCTTGCTCTGTATTTTGGACGGCAAGCCAATGGGGGGGAGGGGGGCTATAGCCCTCCGCCCCTTTGGCTACGCTATTAAGTGCATATGATGTTTTTTTCACATCTAATGCCTATCAATGAATGAGAGTAAAAGTTTCGACCGCCAAAAGACACTTTGTTAAATTTAACACAAGATATTTAATTATGAAAAAAACTGAGGACTCCAGCAGGGTCGTTTCAAAAAGAAAGTCATTGGAGACATTTGCCCAGGGCCGTCTTTTAAAGGGCCCACAATTGTAGAAACGGAAAACTAATAAACCATACATTTTTTTAAAGATGCCCAAATTTTTTGCGGAAACTTCGCCTCTTTATCTTAATGACGTAATGGAAAAACTTTTTATGTATTCCACGAATTCGAACAAATGTAGGTATAACTGGTATATTTAACTTTTCTTAATAATCATTCATTCAGTTTTTTTGTAATCCAATAGTTAGCTATTTGGGATTCTCAGCGGCAATTTTCAATACACAAATTGGTGTGTAAAGTGGATGTAGTTTTTTCTCGAGACCGCTTGCCAGTGATTAGAGTGGTTCCTTCTTATTTGAAAACAAATTCTTTGCGCTCGCGTATTTGCAGAATGAGTCGGCGTTTTCAAGATACGTAACACATTTACTAAAGTATAACATCAATATGCCTTTCCTGGTACTACTGTAATATCCTTACATTTTATTATCACACATTACTTTCTTCTTAATTCACAAGCAGAACAGGTTCGGTCGTGTTTTTGCATTAGCAACTCAAAATTTGTTTGTGTTTGGATCCCAGATTCATTGTTTAGTGCTTAGCGGTTTCTGGATGGTTTAATGCTTTGCAGTTTATACCGCCCGCACAAAAATTATTCGCAAATACAAGAGTAATAATTTTCTACATTGCTTTTTTGCTCTCTCATTCTCCGATTAGAGCTTTCACACAATGCTATTTAAATTAAGTATATCACATTGTAGTATGTTTCAAATGAGGAAGGAAAACAACAAATTGACAAACTAGCAGCTACGTAGTCTTTTGTTAAGTTACTTTCCTTTTTAACCAACCAAAAAATTATGCTGTCCTCGAGCCGAGGACAGGACATTTTCAAGGACTTGTAGGCTTCGAGACCAGGGTCAAGGCCAAAGACTTGAACTTCAAGCCCGAGGACTGCAAAATGTGTCCTCAAGGACGTTCTCGAGGCCAAGGGCGTCCGAGGACTTCACCACTAGTACAACCACTAGCATGAGAAATCCGTTTCATTAGCAGAGCTAAAATTTTTTACCAACAAAAAAAATGATAGCGGATTAATCTCACATTTAAACTCTTGATTTTTTTTTTCTTTTTTTTGAAAAATGGATGGAATTCTAAAACTGTATTCAAAAGAAAACACACATACCCACCCACACACACACACACACTGATTAACAAAATGTTTGCAGATGAACTTTGACAAGAGCTGATTTTAGCAGCAGTGCTCAGGGAACAAATTAAATCTTTCATTACACTTGCTGAATTACACCAAAGCGAGTAACGAGTTCGCGAGGCCCTTCTTTGAGTAATGAGCGCGGGCAACACAGCTCCTTTTAAAGAAATGTCGCAGCAGTGGCGAGCGGTCGACAACACTGCATCCGATTTGACCGGCCAGAGATATGAACCTAAAACTTCCCGCTCCAGAGACAAACGTGTTACCACTTAACCAACTGGCCGTTGTAGATGGAACGGTTTATGTTAATTGTTTGTTTCTATTGTATGCAATGTTCATCATGTTATTTTTCCAATCAGATACATACGAATATCTTCAAATTGGTGGAAAGCAACATTTTCGCTGCAAAAATCCAATAACTTGCAGTGCCAGCAATATTTTTTATTGCAATTTTAATTTATCATTTTTTTGAAATTGATTATTTTTTACCTAACAGCTACTACAAAATTAAAATTTAGTTTAATAATTAGATAAATTTAATAACTTTTACTATGATACCTCTCAAACATCTTGGGATGTCAGATCCCATCAACGTCCATTCGAAGGTTGGTGCACCCTGGCACACGCTCATATCTACCCCAACCAGTCTCCATCCAGGTTGGCAAGTATAAGTTACGACAGTGCCTGCTGTGTAAGGTGGTGTTGCTACCATTCCTGACGTCATAATATCGCCCGCCATCCCAACAGTAATCAAAGGTGGATCCATGCAGTCTAATATCAAACAATTTAGTTTCGGAAATTACTGTAGTTTAGGCAAAGTTTGTTGCAGCAATTTTTAACGGCGCACGAAAAAAGGCACTTGAAAGCTTTGACTAATAGATTTAGTCTACAATAGATGTAAAATGAGGGAATGAGTTTAGTTTTAGTTTATTTTATATAAAACTTTGTTGTGCCCGGCGTTGATTATAAACAAACTAAGTTGGATAAAACAAACTAATAATAAGTTAGCCTAATCATAATTTTACACAAAGTGTAGACCTGGCATGGAAATGGAAAGTTTAGAGAACAACAAATTAGATTTTGTTCTTAATCAAAAATAACGCTCTTCAAAGGGTTAAAAAAAGGCAAGTCGGACATTAAACTTCCCCAATCCCCTTAGACATTCTAATACAAATATGTTTTAGGAATATGTAAAAATTTTACCAGTGCGAACACCCTTTTTACTTTTAATTACATCAGAAATAATGCTACAAAATGCTTGTGTGTCACATAAATTGAAGTTTTTGTGCTCAATTTTTGCATTGCTACGCTATCAGACCAGACCCCAAGTCTCAATGGTCGCTGATATCCTGCCACGGATGCTGGATTCATGCACATTCGGTTTTGATACAGTATTATCAAAACAGCAGAACAAAATTCAAGTATTAAATCTTAACGTAACTCTTAAACTTTCTTAACGTTAAAGTTAAAAATCATACTTATACGTTTGGAATCATATATTAAGTCCGTCGTTTGCAGACATTTCTTCTCCAAATTTTACTTTAATGAAATTACACATAAATTGCTTAAACTAGGCAATGTCTAAAACGTTTACATAAAGCAAGATGCATTTGTTTTTTTAATTCATTTATTGTGATCAAACCTACTTCCTTGTCCACATATTGGCGGGTTATCATCTTGCGTGAACATTCCAGTATCTTCGCACGTTGTCACAGGATTGCTCACCGTCAATCCAAAAACATCGTCATCCTCACAAACATACATGAACTGGTCGCCTTCCACAAACGGTGGGCTATTTCCCGAACCACCAACTGGTAGAACCATGACAACACCAGGACTGGTGACTGGTAACAATGGTAGAGCATTGCATTCTGAAAAAATATGGAATGCACATTACTTTAAAATTCATACATTTCTTTTGATTTGCATTTTAAGCAAAACAAAAGTGTCAATTTTAAAGTAATGTCATTTTGATATACTGTGTTACATTTGATTTAAGCTGGGCTTGATTTAAGTGCAGTGTTATATTTCCACAGTGCCTAAACCGAGTCCAGAGTTTCTCGATTTCACGTATCGTTTTTCATCAGCAAAGCTAATAGTTTCAAACATTCAATGTTGCGCCATTTGCTTTGCTTTTTTTTTTTTTTGAAAAACAGCTTTGAAATGTTGAACACACCGAGGGAAGGAAAAACTTCAAAGCAAGCGTCTGCTAGTGAACTTTAACCCAGAATTTCTTTTTTATAGTATTAGTGCTACGGTTAGCTACATTTTTTTTTTGCAATCCGGCAAAAAACAGCTACTACAAAAACTTTAAAACTTGTAGCGCCAGGATTCATCACTACAGCAGGTATTTAGAATGTTCAAGCATTATATGTTACCGAATAGGTACTATTGTAAACAACCACAGTTATACATTAAAAATAACCTAATTTGTTACCTCTCAAACAACTCGGGATATCTGACCCCATTAATGTCCATTCGAATGTTGGTGCACCCTGGCACATGCTCATATCCATCCCAACCAGTCTCCATCCAGGTTGACAAGTGTAAGTTACGACAGTGCCTGCTGTGTAAGGTGGTGTTGCTACCATTCCTGACGTCATAATATCGCCCGCCATCCCAACAGTAATCAGAGGTGGATCCATGCAATCTGTCATCAACATTTTAAATTTAAGGATTTCCATTTAGATTAGGCGCATTTCGACTCAGCAACTTCTAACCATTCCGATGGAAAGCAGATAAAACATTAGGGTTTTTATGCCAAATTTTAACCGAAAACCTGGGTCCACAAAAATATTATCTTTTGCGTACGAATAGCCGAACATCTGTAAATAATTTGGATTGAGGTAAACTGGTGTTACAATGTTTGTCAAACATATGTTTTATGTAAAAAAGCATGTTTGACGTTCAGCATTAGAAATCTGGTGTGAAGCCTTCAAATTGAGTTGTGGACATGTGGGAAACAGTAGAAGTTCGACTTGAGGAACGAAAAGCTTCTTCGCTGAGTTCTGATCAAAGAAAATTAGCAAACAAAGAAGAAATTTTATTAGATATTACAAATAGCAAATCTTGAATGTTTACACTCATAATAAAGTGTTTCACATCAACGAGATCATCATCAAAAAAATGCTTTTTGCATTCAAATAGATTTTTATTCTCTCTGTTTTAATAAAACTGTTCGTCAGTGTTAAACAAGACAAAGTTTGAAACTAACCCTATTCTACACAGGCTATTTGGCCAACGCATTTTACACGCCGGGGGGAGGGGGGCAAAAATACCCCCTATCTAACTGCTAAACTAAAAATCAGGAAACACCAAAATTAGGCATGCGAGTTGCTGCCCACCAAAATTTTTCATAAATTGGTTTTGATTGATAATGACATAGTTGTAACGCCACGACCATATTTTCAAAATCGACCTCATTTTCGCGAAGACGTCACAAACGATTCAAATTTTGCACATAGATTTGCTTTTTAATGCGAATCATAAAACGCCTAAAGCAACGTAGTTACGTCACAAAAACGTATTATGACGTCATTTAAGTTAAGGTTTGGTCAAAAATGCTCAGATTTCCGAAAGTTACTTTGAAAACTCAAAATTGGAAAACTTGCCGTTACTTTAGCAAATTCAAATTTTCTTGAGTTATTTTGCGATGAACTTTGACCCAAAATCAAATTGGTTCAATAAAAGCGTGTTACAGAAGGGTTTCATCATGAAACAAACAAGAAGGGAGCCTGGTAAATAGGGTTAAATTTTAGCTATCACAAAGAACATGCTTTCAGAATTCAACTAACACCTACTTCCTTGCACACACATGGGTGGGTTGCCATCTTGCGTGAACATTCCAGTATCTTCGCACGTTGTCACAGGATTGCTCACCGTCAATCCAAAAACATCATCATCCTCACAAATATACATGAACTGGTCGTCTTCCAAAAACGGTGGGCTATTTCCCAAACCATTAACTGGTAGAACCATTACAACTCCAGGACTGGTGACTGGTAACAATGGTAGAGCATTGCATTCTGTAGAAAGTCAGAGTTTCAAAATTTATAGTTTACTTGTATTTTTTTGTTTTGGTTTGGTTTTTCAATAATATAAGGACATCTATTCTACGATTAGGAACAAAAAAATTGGGCAAATTAAAGTCTTGTAAACTTTTTTTTTAATTTTTTTTTAGTTTAATTTCTATTTCAGAAACTGCAGATACGATAATTTTAGAGCCTTTTTTTCTTTTCGGTTTGCTTAAGGTAGCCTCATTATACGAAACCCTGCGAAATCAAACACGTTGTAGACAAACCCACCGCTTTGTCCATGTAATATTTACTATGCTGCTTTTCTTTTGAGCGTATTTCATTAAATTTCATTAAATACGCTGAGAGGAAAAAGAGACCTGTCTCAACATTACCTCTCACACAAATCGGGATATCAGATCCCATCAACGTCCACTCGAAGGTTGGTGCACCCTGGCACACGCTCATATCCATCCCAACCAGTCTCCATCCAGGTTGGCAACTATAAGTTACGACAGTGCCTGCTGTGTACGGTGGTGTCGCTATCATTCCTGACATCATAATATCGCCCGCCATCCCAACCGTGATCAGCGGTGGATCCATGCAGTCTGTAAACAAAATATTTTCATATTGATCACAATGTAGATTAGGCACACAAAATTTTTTACCCGGAAGGTTAGGGAGTAGAAAACTTTATTCTGTTAGTCACTTAGAGTACAAAACGCTAAATTACACTTTGCGCAATAGACAAAAAACTTTATCATGAACTATTGCACATATCAATGGTTAAATGAAATAGAGTTTCGGCAGACTTTAGTTTGATTCCTACGCAGGTTTAGCAAAAACTGGAAAACTATTAGGCAAACCCCCCCCCATCCTGACATTCTGCAATCAAAAGGAGCAGTGTAAAACGTTCATGGTGCGAAGTAGACATGTGTGAAACGCTGATGGTGGGAGGCAGACATGTGTGAAACGTTCATGGTGTGAGGTAGACAGGTGATGAACTGGCGGCTCGATCAAAGTCTGAAAGAATTTTTTGTTGCCTTCAGCAACTTGGCAAATAAAGAGGGAATATCAGCTGTAATTTGATAAAAAGTTTTGATAACAGCAAATGTTCTCTTATTCATAGATAACCGAAAACTTGTATTACAGTAAGTAATATAGGAATTTGTGGATAAGAAAATTTCATTTCGAAAAAGACTACTTACACTATAGCTAAAATGGGCTTTTAAAAGTTCCCAACGTCATCACAAATTTGTTGTCAAACAACGATTGCCATTTAAATAATAATTATTTTACTTCAAATAAACTAAAGTACATTTGGTTACCACTACCCATTAAATTAAACCTACTTGCTTGCACACACATAGGCGGGTTGCCATCTTGAGTAAACATTCCAGTATCTTCACACGTTGTCACAGGATTGTTTACTGCCAATCCAAAAACATCCTGATTCTCACAAATATACATAAACTGATCGCCTTCTAGAAACGGTGGGCTATTTCCCGAAACATCAATTGGCAGAAGCATGACAGCACCAGGGCTGGTGACTGGTAACAACGGCAGAGCATTGCATTCTGCAAAAGATTAGCGGAAAAAATGTTGGTTTATTAAACAGAGATTTCATTTCTTGTGCAAAATACGTTCATTAAAATGGGTCAAAGAATTCAAATAAATTTTAAACTTTTATGTGAAACAGAATGGAAAAGCATCTAAACGAAAACCTAAACTTCAAATTTTTGAATTTAGTCATGCTACCAAGTGTGTTTAATTTATTTATTGACGTGTCTGCGATTCTTAGAGCAAGCTTCAATTTTTCTAATCATTGCCATTTAGCGTAGACTTGCAACTTCTGTTTTCAGTGTGCACGTGGTATTTTCAAATAAAAGCAACACTATTTGTGTTCTCTAGCCGTCTAGAGCATACGACATTTTTATATTAATCCTAATCTAACAAATAACTAAAATCTTCTCACAAACATTTGATAGTTAGTAACTTTGGAGTAAAGCTAAAGAAAACAATTAACAAAAATTTGGAACCTCTGTGAGCCTTTATATAATGCTGCACTATAGGAAATATAAAGTGGTTACATATATGCAAACTGAAATAGTTGAACATGTTTTTGGTAGCATATGAACAAAACAAATATATAAACAAGCATAGAATTTTTCACACAGTGATTATTCAATGCTTCTAAAGAAGATTTCGTCAAAGATGCGGTTTTTTTTGTCAATCAATTGAATAAACTTAAAAATACAAATTAATCTCACATTACCTCTCAAACATCTCGGAATATCTGACCCCATCAACGACCATGCGAAGGATGGTGCACCCTGGCACATGCTCATACCCATCCCATCCAGTCTCCATCCAGGTTGGCAAGTGTAAGTTACGACTGTGCCTACAGTGTAAGGCGGTGTTGCTACCATTCCTGACGTCATAATATCGCCCGCCATCCCAACAGTAATCAAAGGTGGATCCATGCAGTCTGAATGATGCAGTAACGCAGTTCAATATCGTCTATACATTTATTTATGGGTCTTTTCGAAAAGCAAAATAAGCATATTTGAGTTTTTCGATGCAATTTCTACTCTCAACAAATTAGATGAATTGTTTGCTTAGTACGCCGTTTGAACACTTCCATGCTGCATTGAAACGAGCATATCGGCAACGCAGGATCTTTAGCTGTTTTTTTAACCCAATTTTGCACGGAGAGTACTTTTGCCCTCCTCTCGTTGTTTTGTGACAAATATCTTCAGGAAAAAGATTTTTATTTAAAATCAAAGTTACTTTGAGAGTAACTTTGTTACAAATAACTTCTACAAATTTGAAGTCGCAAAGGTAATGGAAAGTTTTCCGGTTTTTGAGCTTTTTCGAAGTCATTTTGCAAAATCTGATCATTTTTTGCCTAATTACCTAACTTAAATGACGTCATAAGTCGTTTTTGTGACGTCACTATCTTGTCACAGGCATTTTATGATTCAATATCAAAATCAATAATTTACAAAATTTAAACCGCCTGTGACGTTACTGTAAATATGACGTCATTTTTCAAAAACATGGCCGTGACATCACAATGATGTCCCTCTTCCGTGTAAAAAGCATCAGTCAAATGCCTTCTCTAAATTAGGATTAGCGTATCTTGTTTGCCGCAAAACAAACAGAGAGAACAGTCAATGCAATCTAACATTTTTTTCAACACTAATTCATAAATTAACATATTGCAAAGTATTTTCTCTAAAATCTTATTTTTCCGAAAGTTTGTAGTATAACTTAGTTTTTTAAACTACATAAAAAAATGTGGAACCAAAGTCTATATCAAATAACTTTTACATAAATAATAGTTTATTTGAATGCTCACTTTCTTGCACACACATGGGAGGGTTGCCATCTTGAGTGAACATTCCAGTATCTTCGCACGTTGTCACAGGATTGCTCACCGTCAATCCAAAAACATCGTCATCCTCACAAACATACATGAACTGGTCGCCTTCCAAAAACGGTGGGCTATTTCCCAAACCACCGATTGGGGAAACCATGACAGCACCAGGGCTGGTGACTGGTAACAATGGCAGAGCATTGCATTCTGCAGAAAATAGGTGAAAGAATTTGGGGGTGGACCAACGAATTTTCATTCATCAGTCAAAAAACTTCTATTTCAACCACGCTTTTCAAGTTTATTGAGATTTGGAAACATAAATTTTGTAGCGCCGTTTTGTTGTTTTTCTTATTTATTTATTTGCTTTGAGTGAGTTTCAAGCCCGGTTCATGATTTTCGTTAATTTGCATTTGGAAGTCACGACTCGTTCCTCGAGGCAAGTATTTAATCCACTGAATCGTTGCGAATGTTGAAATCTGTTAAATCCGGTAACTGTGAAGATGTTCTTGTTTCCTTTTATATGACGTAAGTTACTAATTTTCGCGTTGACCTAATTGAGTGCAAATTTTAAACTTTGCAAGCTGAAACCTTGCGATGTCAAAATCACTAATCAGTTGAGCGTATCCAGTAAGCAGCGGTAAATTTTTGTTACTAAATTTAACGAGTGAGTCAGCAAAGAACTACAGTGTGAAATTTGAGATATCGCTGCATTTGCAGCTCGTATTGAAAACAGCTGATCTTCCGTTAGATTTTCGAGTGCCAATTGTCTTGATTTCTATTTAAATAAGATAGTTCGCTGACTCAATCCTAACAAATATTATTTTTTCAACGTTTCCCCCTTTTTTTTGTGAGCATTAACTGCAGCGAGTTTGACATCGGCCAGGCTTCAGTTTAAATCAGGGTGTCGAACTGAACCTGAACCCGAACCGTAAACCCGAATGAACCGTTTCATTTTGGTGAACCCGAACCGAACCTGAACCAGCAAAATTTTACTTCAGTGAACCTGAACCAAACCTGAACCCTCAAAATTGTGCTCAAGTGAACCCAAACCGAACCTGAACCCCTAACAAAAGCAAGAATATATTTTTCCATAACCGGATGCCGCTGGCGCTGGTACACGCACAATAAGAGCAGTGGTGATCATCAACAGAATCAGCAAATTCTCCTTTTTTTTTTCTGGACGAAACGAGTAACGACAGTTAGATTTTAAGTCAATGAACCCGAACCGAACCTGAACCAGTAATATTTTACTTCAGTGAACCTGAACCAAACCTGAACCTCAAAAATGGTGCTCAAGTAAACCCGAACCAAACCTGAACCGCAAAAATATTTTGAGCAGGAGCTAAACCTGAACCCGAACCGTTATTTGAAACGGTTCGACACCTTGGTTTAAATATTCAACATTTGATTTGATCGCATTTGAAATTCTCCGTCTGCATTGAAAAATTCATCAGTAAGTACAATGTATTAGTTTGTTAAATAGTTTGTTAATTGAAAAATAGATTTTAAATTTGAATAAGTTAATGAGATAACGAGTTGTGTGCTGAAGGTCATATTTTGTTTTCGTTAAAGCAATAATTCCAATTTGTTTTGTTTTTCGTTCAAATTTAAGCTTGAATTTATTCCGTAAAATATTTTATGTGTTTTTTGAGTGTTTAAATGTTTATTTTTTCTCAGAAACCATTTCCCGTTTTCGCTTCCGCTTACCTGTACACCAACAAATAAAGGACGAATTTTCAAACAAGAAAAGCGTGTTACGAATTCTCGAGGCAGACGGTAAACAAATCAAATCCGTAGCAAATTTCATGAAACAGATTTGACAACTTTTTGAAGAAACTGATCTCAGCAGAACCCGTATGCTTTAAATTTTTTGAGTTAAGCCTATTTTGACAACGTTGACCATGTAAGTTCCTGCCACTGAATTTTCGTCATGTCGATTTTAGTAGTTTTGCAAGTTTGATTCTAGCCGGAGTCTTTTCAAATACTTTTCTTGAAAATCCACAAAAACGTCAATCATCAATACTCATCTAAACTTCATTTGAGTGATTCAACGATACTCGTGAAACTTAGATCAGGAGCAAGCGCCGAAGCATTCTTTTGAATTTTCTTTACTTTATGTCAACCAACCGAAGAAAAAAGATCACAAACTTAAACACTTAGAGTCTTAGAAAATTAATGTTACCTCTCACACAAATCGGAATATCAGATCCCATCAACGTCCATTCGAAGGATGGTGCGCCCTGGCACACGCTCATATCCATCCCAACCAGTCTCCATCCAGGTTGGCAAGTGTAAGTTACGACAGTGCCTACAGTGTAAGGTGGTGTTGCCACCATTCCTGACGTCATAATACTGCCCGCCATCCCGGTCGTTATCAAAGGTGGATTCAAACAATCTTAAAATACAAAAATCCTTTTGTACAATTCTAAAACAATTGGAAAATTTAGCAAATTTGCATTATTTAATTTATAATACGTACTCTGCTAAACTCCTAAAAGCGCGTTTAGACTGGACGCCAAGCGAAGGTTGGCAACCTTTGCAAATGGTCGCTTATGTCACTCGCCCAAAATAAGCCAACCAGAGTCGTAAACGGGCCGACTAGTTCATGCCCGAACCCGGCCCGAATCCCAAAACTAATTTAAAGCCCAAATCAAGCCAGATAAAAACAGAAAGTTAAGTTAGATCTCAAAAATTTATCAATGTTGCTTATTTATTTCGATCATATTTTTGTGGACCTAAGACAAAAAGTACGTCTCAGGCCCGAATTAAGCTCGAAATTCTTGTCAACTTTGCCGAACCCGGCCTGAACCCGACCCCGACCCAAAACGCCCGGCCCGACTTACAAATCTGAAGCCAACCACTTAATAATAATTTTGATTAAGTAAAGTTAAGCAACAGCACGCGAAGTTTGCGAGCAGTTGAAACTTTTCGCAAATTGTCGATGACGTCAAATTTTGATTGCTTTGCGTCGCTTTGCGTTGCTTCGCGTGCAGTGTAAACTCACCTTTACGCACAAACTCATTTAGCCAAATTGAGGTAAAATACGTTCAAACGCGAATCTCTTGTTTTCGAAATGTAACAAAGCCATATGACAAAAAATTGTTGAAAATAAAACCGGTTATTGAAGTCATTGCGCACTTTTTGCATCATTACGGTGTACCTTTAAATCAAACCCTTTCATTACATAGTCGCTGTATTATGCTGAAGCGTGTAACGAGTTTGTGAAGACCATTTCCGCGTTATTGCGCCCGGGCTACACAGCTCCTTTCAAAGAAATGTTGCAGCTGTGGCGAGCTGTAGGCAACATTGTGTCCGATTTGACCGGTCCGAGATTTGAACCACTGACCTCCCGCTCCAAGGAAGTAAGCGTTATTGCTCGACTAACTAGCCGGTTTACGGGCATAGTTGTAAAGTTTCTCTAACCATCCAATTTTTAACGTCTGTTTAGGCCATGATGATATAAGTAGGAGTATTTTCGTATGCAATACAATGGCGGTAGCTGATTTGTCAATTTTGAAGTTAAATCTTGATGGTTCAAGTATTTTTCTACTTTAAGACCGAAAAATGTTGAACCACTTTAGTGGCTCATAGCCTAGATGGACCTTTGTCTCAAAACCAAACACTTTACTATTTAAGTAAATAGGACCCAGAGTTTTTCCGAATTGCTTGTTGCGAAGACAAAAGTAACTTCCTCGGCTTCTTTAGAGCTGAACAGCGCTGTTTCAGGCAGTTAGTCCTCATTAGCAACCATTCAAACTGTTAGTCGATATGAATAAAGCCTGCAAAGCAGTAGAAACATTTCAACACTACAACGGACAAATTTATGATGGTCTAAGTAAAGTCCAAGTGGTAGAAATACTAGGTTACGATGGTTGTTTTTACAACTTGTGTGGGTTAGACAATCTCAGCTAACAGTTGGGAGTGTTGCTGATGAGAATCAAGAGTCGGAAACAGCTGCTCTGCACAGCTCTGTAAACATTTCTAATCATCAAATACTGCTTATTAAATACAACAATGAAAAAAAAAAAATTAGTTTGCTGTAATATGCAGTGCACGCATAGACATGTTACATCATCACGTAAACGTAAAGCGTTATCTATTATTTTGAATTTTTTTGACACTGCAATAATACTTTCGTATTCATAGATGCATTGCCACTTGACCACCCATTACGTCACTCACTTGCTTGCACACACATGGGTGGGTTGCCATCTTGCGTGAACATTCCAGTATCTTCGCACGTTGTCACAGGATTGCTCACCGTCAATCCAAAAACATCGTCATCCTCACAAATATACATAAACTGGTCGCCTTCAAGAAACGGTGGGCTATTTCCCAAACCATTAACTGGTAGAACCATGACAACACCAGGACTGGTGACTGGTAACAATGGCAGAGCATTGCATTCTGCAGAAATTGGTCAAGTATGATAATTGATGAATATCATATTCACTCATTGAAAAGCTTCAACCTACATTTTCTAATAATTTATTGAAGAAATACGTCTAAAACAAAATCGTTGAAGCTACGTCTAAAACAAAATATGTCTAAAACAAAATACGTCTAAACAAAATACGTCTAAAACAAAATCGTTGAAGCCACATCTTGAATCATACAAAGCATACTCACCTCTCACACAAATCGGAATATCAGATCCCATCAACGTCCATTCGAAGGATGGTGCGCCCTGGCACACGCTCATATCCATCCCAACCAGTCTCCATCCAGGTTGACAAGTGTAGGTTACGACAGTGCCTGCTGTGTATGGTGGTGTTGCTACCATTCCTGACGTCATAATATCGCCCGCCATCCCAACAGTAATTAGAGGTGGGTCCATACAGTCTAACATTGACAAAAATAAAAGTGTATCAATTTTATTTGGCATTCTGCCATCCCAACTTTGGTCAAAGAAGGATCCATGTAATCTTAAAAATGAATTATTGAAATCATGGTTACGTGATTGTTGAAGGGGACATACAGAGAATCAAACCCACACCGCGATCAAAACCATGAGTAGAATTCAATAGAGAAAAACAACTTTACCATGTTAAAGATCGAACCAAACAAGTTTGCATTGGTTTGTCAAAAACATGTCAAAGACTGCAGATCAGACCACTACAAAATTATATCAAAAATGTTTGTTGTTTTTAAAACGTAATTAAAAACTTATGAAAGACATATCAAGCCGGCTCAATAATTTTTGAACTGAGGCGCGAGAAAATTTTCAAAAAATTCTTGTCCCTATTTCTGGTTTACACAACCCACTGTAGCCACTCACTTGTTTGCACACACATGGGAGGGTTGTCATCATAAGTGAACATTCCAGTAATTTCGCACGTTGTCAGAGGATTGTTCACCGTCAATCCAAAAACATCTTGATTCTCACAAATATACATGAACTGGTCGCCTTCTAGAAACGGTGGAGTATTTCCCAAACCACCAACTGGTAGAACCAAGACAACACCAGGACTAGTGGCAGGTGACAATGGCAGAGCATCGCATTCTGCATGAAATATCTATTGTGTCGATTTTAATGTTATCGAATGAATTTTGAGCTAAGGATGTTTGTACAACCAATGTGAAGAACGATCATTGTTTCTAATTTTACAACCAAACAAAAACAATTACCAATCAAATCTCGGGCCGGTCAAATCGGACACAGTGTTGCCAACGTCTCGCCATGGCTGCGACATTTCTTCAAAAGTAGCTGTGTTGCCCGGGCTCAATGACGCGGAAATGGGCCCCGCAAACTCGTTACACGCTTTGGCGTAATACAGCGAGTATAATGAAATGAAAGATGTTTTTGATTGGTTCTACAAACATCCCTTGCTCAAAAATCCCGTGAAGTCGTGGGAAAATCAAAAACATATTTCTAGTACAGTCAAAACTTTTATTGCACAATGTGATCGCGCGTTAAATAAACCTTTTCTTGCATTTTCCAAACGTTAACCCTATATATACTGGGCTATTTTTACACCCTATTTGTACCGGGGGGGGGGCAAATTTGCCCCCCTATCTAAAAACCGATTGGTAAGTGATAGAATCGAGATTTTTTTGGTTGTTGAAGCTATTTTTTGTTAAATTTTTAAAAATATATTTTTTGAGGTTGTGACGTCACGAAAACGATGATGACGTCATCAAAACCAGTAAATCCTTATAACAAAATGCAAAATTGCCTAAATGTTGCAAAATATTAGTTTTAGTTTGGACTTTTGTAATTTCAAAAAATCTCTGATAAAGTTACCACAAATGATGACGTCATCATGCATGATGACGTCACATGCATGATGACATCATCGTTAATATATTGTGTTGATTATTCTTTGTAATTTTTTGTGACTGAAATTAGTATATTTCACAAAATTATAGAACACTGCAGTATAATTTTCATTTTGTCATTCAGCAGCTGATGAAAATGAATATTTTTTTTATGCAAACGCAGTTTATTTCAAGAAACAGCAGAAATAGCAATATTTTTGAATTATGACGTCATCAATGACGTAATGATGATGCAATGAATTTATCAGCATATAAAACTTTTTATTCCAGCTGAAGATTAGCATTGACAATGAATACGCAATACAATGAAGAGAATATGCGCACTGATAAGCATGAATTGTGCTCAAAACTGCATAAAACTCCTTAGGTGCCTATGACAAAGGCAAAAATGACGTCACTTCCGGTTGTCCGGCTGACCCCATACTTTCTGAAAATGTGTGTTATTAAATTTGATTCAAAGTCAGGGTGCATCAAAGCAAAACTTTGCTTTCGTTTAGGAGCTATATTAAAATAACTGAGAGGGGGGGCAAATTTGCCCCCCCCGGTACAAATAGGGTTAAGGTAATGTGTAATTTTTATTCTATAAAACTTTATTTTATTTTGGTACAAGAAAATTGGCTTGCGCAGAATGTAAAAATTAATATAGTGTAAGGATGTGCGGGCAGTGCGTCGCATTGCAGAGTTTTTGAGTGATGAATTTGCAGTAACTTTTTAGTACAGAATTAAGGGTTTAGGCTGAGTGTTAAAAATCGACGCAATTTAAGTAAGCTCATGAGAGATATTACTAATGAACGTATTAATTTTCAGTTTATTTTAACCCTAAAAATTTTTTATTGTGTTCAATTCATCAAAAACATTATCAATTCACCTTGAATATATTTTGGCTACAACAATGCTTACATCGGTGTCAAATCATCATAAATTGTTTCAATACCAAACCAAATTACCAATCTGTTTGAACTTCTCAAAAACTATGTAATAGTTTAGATGGTCATAAAATCACGGTGGAAATGCTTTTTAATTCCCGTAAGTGGTTTTCGCACTAATTACAAAATCAAAACACTTTACTTTTAGCCGAAAAATTTGTTCGAACTGTAAAATTTCCTTGGTTATGTCATTTTGAAACTGTTGCTTTTTTTGTTTTGTTTCAACTGCCAAATCAATATAAATAATCAAAAGCTTACACCGTATCTAACTGTTTTCACGTTACCTCTTAAACAAATTGGAATATCAGATCCCATTAATGTCCATTCGAAGGTTGGTGCACCCTGGCACATGCTCGTATCCACCCCAACCAGTCTCCATCCAGACTGACAAGTATAAGTTACGACTGTGCCTGCTGTGTAAGGTGGTGTTGCTACCATTCCTGACGTCATAATATCGCCCGCCATCCCAACAGTAATCAGAGGTGGGTCCATGCAGTCTGGCATTGACAAAAAAAGTTAATCAATTTTTGCTGTGATCACCTGCGACAAGTCATGAAGAACAATCCAAGAAAGTAAAATTTAATTTAAGACGCATAAAGCACAGAGTCACAGCATTATGATCAAAACGATTACTTAGTGTAAGTTTAACAAATATGCAATTGAATAAAACTCAAAACTTTCGTCACTTTTTATTTGATAATGTTTTGGCCCGTAACCGGGTTTGAATGACTTAGTGTTTTAAGCGTTTACTCAAAAATTTAACCTTGTTTCATTACAAAATGGTCCTCTAAAAAACCACCTACCTTCAATCCTAGGATCCAAACAATTTTTAAACTAGCGGTATGATAAAACAGTGCTGATTTCAATCTCATAATTTTATATTCTCTTTATGAAATAATTAGAGCAATAGCTTACTAGCTTGCACGCAAACTGGGGGGTTGCCATCTTGAGTGAAAGCACCAAAATTTTCGCAAGTTGTAAGTGGGAGGTCGGGAGAAAGGCTGAACGTTAGGGCATCCTGGCAAAGGTACATGAACTGGTTTCCGGCAACAAATGGCGGAGTGTTGATGATTCCACCTACTGGTTGGAGAAGGACAACACCCGGAGAGGAAGCTGGCAGCAATGGAAGATCATCACATCCTATTGAGCAAAACATGAACATACAGTGTTGATAAAACCATCCTTGTCAATAACAATAAAAGTAAAACATGGTAGTGACTACGTGTTTTTGAAATTTAGAGCCGAAAAATAAATGAAAATTATATGACAAAAAATACAACGCAAAAAAAAATTAGTTTCACCACAAAGACTTTTACCAAAACTTATAAACACAAAAAAATCTTTATTTGAATTAAATTTACGTTTGTTAATAATTATTTTTCAAAAGAAAAAAATGAACATATTTTTTCTAGAAGTCTACAGAGTTTGTGGCGATTAAAATCAAAGCTCCTATGGAGAATTTCTTTTTTACAAAGCGCGTTGCTAACCACTGTAAATCTGGCGCTTTTCACTGACGCTTTGAAGAAAATGCTTTGCATCAACGTCAGATTTCCATCGTTTCTTTTGCATGATGAACCAACCGTTTTTGTTGTTTTTTTTACTGCATTATACGGTTTTACTGTAGCTGTGTTTGAGAGGTATGTAAGCAAACTATGTCATGTAGGCAAACTATATCACACGCACACGTTCATCACTAACTTTCTCGCCCAAACTTAAAATTATGCGAATTTAGTTCAAATCTTTAGAATAAAAATATGATTTAACGATATGTGACGAACAAAATTACTTGGCAAGCAAGCCGGAACGGATGATGGTAACCAGGTCCCACCCTGAAGAGTTTCGGTGCAAATGAGAAAGATGATTTCCTCGAGACTTGCAAAGATGAAGCCAAAATTGCATTGATAGGTAGCAACGGTTCCAAAAGTAGATGAGGAGTCGAGAAGCGCTATGGGTGAAATTATCCCGTTGTCAATAGGACGCAGTGGAAGACAAGCTAAAAATAGTATTATCTTTTTAAAGTTTCTATTTTCGGCACCGATTTGGGTTTGCTCTCAATAAGAAATAAGAACGACAACAAAAAAAATAAAAATTAGCAACAACAACAACAACATTAAAAATTAGAATGCAAAAACATGTTTTCAAGTCAACTGTACACTATCAAATAGGAATAGCTTGTTTTGTTTACTTTTTCAATCAAAATTATGTTTTTTTTTTGTAAAGCAGCTTTTTGTCTGCTACAAGTCGAGACGTATCGTCAGAATGGAGAGCGCAGGAAAAAGAACGGCTTTTTTCTGTGAACGAATAGCCGTTCTTCTTTCTGCGCTCTCCATTCCTGCTCTCCATTCTGCAAATTCTTCATGACAAGTGCTAGAAATAAAGCTGCTTCGAAGAAATAAACATTTTAATTAAAGCAAATCTTAAGTTCTGTATCACCAATATTAACTTTTCCAATTGTTTACTTTTGTTTCAAAGGAAAATTTTCTGTACTCGTCTTTGCATTCATTTTAATATAAAGCAGACCTTGTCACCTTCGTCAGAACATATTGGCGCCGTAGCGGGATTCCAGGTGCCGGCTGATGTACAAACAGCGGTTGGCGGCCCAAGTAGAGTGGTGCGTGAAAAGCATTGATACGTCACTACGTCGTTTTCCTGGTAGAAGTCTTGATATGGCTGTGGAAAGCCTCCATCAACTGGTGGGGGTTTGCCGCACGCTAAACAAATTCGGTTTCAATGTCTCCTCTCGTAAGTTAAAGCGAAACAGAGCAAAACGACAAAGTTAGTGTAAGAAAACTATCTCCATTTTGCCAGTAACAGTTTAAGCAGTTTTTAAATTTCCGATCTTTTACAGGTCTCATTGCATGTTTTATAGTACTTCTGTGCAGGTAGCGTAAACACAGAGAGTAAGCTACGACCAACAAAGCATTACACTAAACACAGTACACTGTACTGTACAGCAGTGGCATCGCTAGGGGGGGGGGGGGGCGGGCGGCCCGCTCCGGGTGTCGCCATTTTGGGGTGACACCATATTATGAAACCATATCTTCTCTGATTTGTGATGAAGATCTTTTTTCCGTCCTCATTTGAACTGAAAACCAACCAATTTAGCGGCGAAGTCCTTTTTTTTTTTTTTTTGTTTTGGAATTCACATATTTCCGAACCGAAAATCCACTACTTTGACGGCAATGATTTTTTTTTTTTTTTGGTCTTCACCTATTTTTGGACCGAAACGGGGTGACACCACGAAATTCCGCCCCGGGTGCCACCATTCTTAGCAACGCCACTGCTGTACAGTACCAAGCATGTTTCGGATGATATATTTTTTGTTGATTTACTTAGCAAGTTTGTTTTGCTTCGTGTTTTGTTCACTATAAGAAGCCTCACAGTATCGACACAACTTCAGTAAAGCATTGTGCCACTTTGAGGGTACGGTACTAAATGTCCTTGCACGTGGTCGACTAGTCGGTCAAATAAAGCTGGAAACATTTACTCTATACCTTGTTGCATGAGGTTTTTGCAATCATGTTGATGAAAAATTTTTACGCAATTTTGCTATTGATAGCGCCTATTGCATCACAATACTTGTATCACGTATATTATTACATTGTAAAAGCAACTGGGATATCTTTTATGACAAAGTATTCCTACAACCGGTCATTGGCAGGTCATCGTCGAACTAAGGCTTTTGAACACAACGTGGCAGATTATTGGATTGGGATTCACACAGAACACGTGGCATTGGAAATTCAGTTAAATTTACTTACTGTAACAAGTTGGGGAAGCATAAAGCCACAGGCCGTCAAAGCATTGGTTGGGAGCATTCGGAGGAATCAGCATGTTGTTATTATTCGTGCACGAGTAGTTGATAAACTGCCCGGAAACGTATTCGGGTAGAATCGGATTGTAAGCAACTCCAGTATTGGCGGGAGGTTGCTCGGCGCAAGCTGTGAAAAACAAATTTGTAATGTGATTGCATTAGATCAAAACTTGAATCTCAACGCAATAGCTAAGATAATAGCTGAGACAATCACCATTTTACTGCAATAATCATTAAAGTACAGAGCATCTCCAAATAGTTGCTGTGCTGCTGATCTCGAGAGTCGAGAAGAGGATAATGATGATGATGATAAATGTTTTTTTTTGCGTACACACCCACAAGCAAGAAAAAGAAAAACGTTATTGCAATAATTAGTAGTGTTATAGTTGCATACTCTAGGAGTGTTCAGCAGCAAAAGAGGGCTGCGAATGAACCTTTTGGTTTTCAAGTCAAGCAACCACCAGGGCGCACATAGCAGCCACCAGGGCGCACATAGTTACTTTTATCTTTTTTCAAAATTGATGTATGAATAGTAATATCGTATACAATATGCAAAAAAGTAGCCTAGAAATTGTTAACCTGTTTTACTAGCAAGACCTATCACAATTATGTGCAACTAATATGCACAACCCCACTTTTTCGTATTTATTTTAGCATATGCAAAACTGGATTACTACAAATTATACTATTGCCGGTTCATAGCTAGATGGCACAGCAAGTTTAAAACAAGTTTGGATACTTAGTCAACTATTTACAACTTAGTCAACAAACCCAAAATTAGATAAATTTGAGAGCAAACTAATTACAAAGTTTGCACACACACACAAAACCTTTCAAGAATTGCACTTTTTAAAATTGCAAGTATGCAGTAACCGCAGTAAATATATATCCGACAGATCCACTTCTTCCTTCCCCGGCCTTAACCCCTAAGTATCTTGTAGACGTAAAGGCTTTTTACGCCTACAATGGCTTGATGAATTAACAAACTACCTGCAGAAGCAACAACATACAGACTTGTAACATCATACTTTTGGCTTTTTTCTGTTTTCGTAATTCAAATTTAAATTTTTTGATTAAAGTTGCTGCTGTTTGTATTTGATTGCCTTTTCAAGTGATATTTGAGTACACGTACATCTGTAGTTTGGTTGTCTTTGATATGCGATAAAAATAGCTTGATCTTAAAATCTTTTAATGAAATTACAGTAATTTTTTATTCGCCGAAAATGTTAATAGTTTGAAAGACACAAAAGCTTTTCTTACTTCGAATACATCTTGGTACATCGGGGGTAAAAAGACCATTGATTTGACAGTACAAAACGTTAGCACCTTCCAACTGGTAACCGGAGTCACAGGAGTAGAAAACCGGATCACCGGTGTTAAATGGGCCGTCAGGAAAGCTCTCTCCAAACAAGATGGGCGGTGCAACGAAACAAACTAAAATGAACCAAAGCTATCTATTAGTGATCTAGTGATTGAGTATTTCATGCAGAAATAATAGAATCGGGTTCGATTCTCCGTCAGGTCAAACCTAAGTTTATTAAAAATCAGTAGTCACAGATTTTTTTAAGCTTGAAAATAACAGTTTAGATTAGTTGCCCTGAACACTGGTCGGGCAGCTGCTTAACTCTAGTCAAAATCTAATCAAGCTTTTCAATATACTAGCTATATTACACTAAAGCGTGCTCTGGAATAGTGTAGCGGGTTCGCTGAAGAGTGTAGCGAGTTCGCTGAAGAGTGTAGCGGGTTCGTGGGGCCCATCTCTGCGTTATTGTGCTCGGGCATCACAACTCCTGTTGAAGAAATCTTGCAGAAATGTCGAACCGTTTGTAACACTGTAATTAATTTGATTGGCCTGAAATTTGAACCTCGGACCTCCCGCTTCAGAGACGAACGCGTTACCACACGACCAACTGGCTGGTTGACTTGACAACTAGTCTCGACGATCGCAATGTTCCTTCCCTATCTGTTTATTAAGACTATTTCTAAGTAGAGATAAAATTACAATTATTTAGGTTAATAATTAATATAACAGGCAGTAACTTCGGAAACTGTTTACGTTATAAAATGTTTCTATTTAACGAGAGGGAATATCAGGCCTAATATCGTGTTGCGTTGAGCTAAATTGAATTTTGAAATGATTCGGAAAATCAGGAGCTACAACCAGCAAACCAAACACCATTGCAAAAACTCTTTGTTTATAAATCAAACAAACAAAAAAAACGGAAGGAAATCATTTCCGAAAATCCCGGTGTATCATCATGGTTAAAGAAGGGAAGATCACTTTACAATGCTACTCATGTCACCTTGGTTACAAGTTAATCCTTGAATTCCAGGTGGACAATTGCACTGGAACTGGTTGATAAGGTCTCGACAGGTGGCACCGTTCAAGCACGGATTACTTCTGCATTCGTTGACCTCTGGATAATGAATGAAGATTGATACTAAAATTGCTTCAAAGAGAAAATGATTTCACAAAATTCAGTCTTGCAATGAGTGCTACCAATATATGCTACAGTTTGCCGCCAAATATCGCAAAGACAAGATACATATGAAAAAAACACAACAAAAAAATCAAACAAGATAACACAAAATCAATTTTTTGAAAATTTTTGTAATTTTGTAGTTTTTCATAATTTATTGTTGGTGGTCGCTGTATCAATTTATGGCATTGGCCGTCATTTATTCACATTCTAATTGTGGTGCGCTAAAGACGAGATAGATTGTCCTTCAGCTTGGTTTGAACGCGACGACTTCAGCGAAGCGTAAAAATATCGATTGTTACTGCGGCAGTGAAAGGGGTCAATCGAACACGCGGAATTTTTTCCGCTTTTTTTTGTAATTGCCGGTTGGAAATTTCATCCTAAACCTAACGCTAATCTCATTCTTATACCCAACCTTAACTCCTACGTTATCCTCAACCCTAAACCAAGCTTTAGCCTAAACCTTAACTCAACTTTCACGAAACTCCGCGCAAAAAAATTCCGTGTTTTCGCCACTTCTCAGTGGAAGTGTCTAAGCTAGTTTCAAAAGATGTTTACACTCAACTGGTGAATTTCAATGGAGCAAAACAGTTCGTCTGTAAATGATGTCATCACGAAAAAGAGGTAGATAATTTTTCATCAAACCAAAAAGCGAATCATATTGCAGTGCCGCAACTTGAGCGTTGTTCTAGGGGGTGGGAGGGCAAAATCTCTTTCAGGTGGGGCAAAAAATCGGGCCACAAAAAACAGGGGGAATGCTTTTAAGACCTTATAGTGATCTCAAAAAAAAACTCCGCAGCTGCTGTATTTTGCACTTATGCGCAGAGCACTGGATACGAGCATGATGGGCAGTTTGGGGGGGAGCTAGTTTTTGTTTGGGGGCACCGCCCCCCTAGTTGCTGCTCTATCGAATTGCCGCTGCAAGCTACGCCGGGCTAAAACACTATAGATGTGATTCAATACATTTCTGCTGACATTCAAAACTCTTGATAATTTACCTCCAAGATCGCCATTTGCAATTTTCTGACGTGAATTTTGATTTTTCTCGCGTGATGTTTTTTTTAATAGTTGCTTTGTGTTTCATTTGCAAACATAATTCTCACAATTTTTATCGCTTTCAAAACGTTGATCTTAGAGGATTTGAGACTTGAATAAACGATGATTGAATTACAAAAAATACTGTATATTGATTTTCTTACCGGAACATCTTGGAGGGTTTTCAAATCCAGGCTCACATTGACTTCGCAGTCGTAAAACTAAAAAACAAGATCAAAATCGTCAGCCCTTGCTGCACCTTAATCTCCGTAGCCGCTCGCTGCGTGCGTAGTAGATTAAAGGATCGAGCGTAAGCTACTGAATTGGTAGGTAATCAAATCTGGTTTTTGAGTCACTGTCAGGTCAAATCAACGATCTCAAAATTGGTAAAAATTTCCTTCTCGAAGGTCACCTCCATATTGGGCCAAAAACCGTAATGACAGCAGTTAAACGTACAAGTGTCTGGTTGCATGGATGACCAAAAAGTTACTTTTCTGTCCTCCTGATTATTAACCGAGGCTCTTGTTAAATTTATGAAATGTTTTAGCTTAACCTAGTAGAGTCAACTCCCGTTAATTGGACCCCCTTTAAACGGACACCCTCGCCATCGGACACAAATTGTCAAGAAACAGAATTCCTGCATTGTAATGCACTGTGCTTTACCTCTATAATCCGACAATCTCACTATCTGACTATGACAAAAAATTTCTAGGAACAAAAGTGCAAAATGCATTAAACAAGTCCCAGTTAATCAGACAGCATGGCAATCATCCCGCAGTGTTTGCCGAAAAGTGCAATACCAAATAAAAGGAAATAATTACAAGTATTGCGTAACTTTTATAACACAATAGATAAAGCATTGGAAAAAACATTTGTGACGTATTTTGCGGTTGCCTTGTCTATAATAAGTTGCATGCGCTAACCAGGGTTACGCAAGTGCAGATAGGCGTTGCGTGATTAACGTACAGACATTATCAACCACAAACTAGGCAAACTCATCAATCTGACAACCTCGCTAATCGATATTATTCACTAGAACAAATCATGTCAGACTAAGGGGAGTTGACTGTAGTAGTAAAATTTATTTCGCAATCAGCCTCACCTACCGTAATATTGCGCTGAGCGACACTGTTGGGCTCCATCATCCCAGCAGCATCCCTGACGAGTGCACGTTGATGGGTTCCTACATTAAACAGCACTTTAGTTACATATTCATTGATTTATCTTACCGTAAAAGGACAACCTCAGACGCTGACATTGGCTAATTTGCATTCTTTTCATCGTAATAAATACTATAACCTTTGGACCAAATTGCAACTGCTTAGAATTAAGTTTCCGGTGGTTCAATGCTTCTGAATGGAGATTTCTTCGAATTGATGTTGTTCAATGAATTTATGCTTATTCGAAGCCGCTGTAAGCAAAGACATCCTAAAACGTCTTAATTAATGTGGCGGGTCAAAAGGAGCACGCTGCAATTGCCGTTAACTGGCGCGGTTGAACAACATATGAATTGACATGGTCTGTTGACTTCAGAAGCAATCGGTTCCAATTATTTCTTGCTTGTGGGTTTTTCGCTGCTAGCTTCCACAACGTCATTGGCTGGAGCAGGAACTGCGACATTAAGGACTCAACAACGCTGACCAAGGTGCAGATTCAACCCACATCAAGCCATCAATAACGTCGTAATTGTAAAAACGACACTTCACTTATTGGCCACACAGTCCATTCAATAGTCGTCGTGTTTCGTGAGAATTTTGACTCAAAAAATTCTTCGAACCATTTACGCGTAGACTCTATGGTTTCGTTGAAGCAGTATTTCCTCAAACCGGACAAGATTCCACCAAGAACTTCCACGCGATGAGTTTTGCTAACTGATGATCTCAAAAATGAAAACGGAAAAAATTTCACGATGTACTCGAAGTTAAATTATTTGGAAATCTGGAGAGATTTTTACTTGACTTTAAGAGATATTGCATTTTCACTTCTTTCTGATCACATACGACTAGTCCCGTTTTACCAAACCTATACGATTGCTTCATAGCTTAAGAAAAATCCAATTCAAGAGTAAAAGACAACTTCAAACAAAGTGTTAACCAGTTTGCATAAACATAGGGTGTTTCTTTAATTTAAACCGGTAAGCTTACTGTAAAACAAAAGTTGCTTAAACGAGGACTAAAGGCAAAATCAATGGGGTTATCTTAACTTAGGCCAATTGCATAAGACTAGATTGGTGTTGACTCCATTCTTCTTGATCCAGCCTTTCCAGAGATATTCTACTTTAAACACGACGTAGGGGTCTCTAATGTCATATTTTTCATTGCCATTCCTGACGTTGATAGCCTTAGCGTCGTTAGCGACGCAATCCCAATTCTAACCTACAGCAACGCTGGTATTTTAATTGTAGTCTACTGCATTGAGTTGTGTTGCTGCGTACTAATCAATTTTATCTTGTCAGCAAAATTCATAGATCTGAGCTGGAAAAAAAGAGTAGAGTGGTTGGTAGCCTAAGTAACAAACGTCTAAGAACAACCAAAAGTAAGGCTAGTGGAGTCGTAGACCATTGTTTCCAACGTAGTTGGAAAGGTGTATTTTAGGGTCACAAAATACAATAAGCAAATGCAATAGGCCAGCTCAGCTGCAGGTAGTCGTTCGTATTATCGGGTATGAGTTTGTACTTCGCAGCCTAGCAGTAAAAGCATTATTGATTGGCTAGGCTATGATTTATAATGAAATGTATCTGACAGCTTGATGTTAACTGAGATCGTTTGCCTACTAAACAGTCTACTTTTTTACCAGCTCGGATCTGTTGTGCTGACAAGATCAAACTGAGTAGTGGGAAGCGAAACGACTCATTACAATAACCTAAGAGCGGCGTTGCTTTTGGTTAGAAGGGATGGCGTCGCTACGACGTTAAGGTTATTAACGTCAGGGTTTCCAATAAAAACTATAACATTAGAGGCCCCAACGTCGTTTTTGATGTACACTATCTCCGGAACGGCTGGTCAAAAAGAATGGAGTCAATGCCAATCTAGTTAAATACGATTGTTTACCTTTAAATACCCCCATTGATTTTTGCCTTTAGTCCTCATTTGAATAATTATTAATATACTTAATGCAATTTTACTTGTTTCTAATTCTTCTCTAGGTGGAAAAAGTAGCCAAAAGTATTACTGCACTTCCTAGTAGAAAAAATAAAAAGTGCCAATATACAGACGGATACAGTAAATCAAATCTTTCATTATACTCGCTGTAATACGCTGAAGCGTGTAACGAGTTTGCGGGCCCCAACTCAGCGTCATTGTGCCCTGGCAACACAGCTCTATTCAAAGAAATGTCGCAGTGGTCGCGAGTCGTTGGCAACACTGTGTCTGATTTGACCGGTCCGAGATTTGAACTTCAGACCTTCCGCTCCAGAGACGAATCACGTGCCAGATGTCTCGTTCCGCTGATACTAATTGTTGTTTAACGTGATTGCTTTCATGCAGATTCATCAAAAACATTTTTATCACGTGTGATGCATTTATGAGGTCAAAGTTCAAATTTTCGCGTTACCTTTGCGCACTAGCGCTACCGCAAGACTGAATAGCTATTCCAACGCAAATTTTTACAAACGAAGATCCTGGAAATCCTGGAGAGCCTCCGTGAAAAAAGGTTTCTAAAAAATCATCTGTTTTACCAAGCAATAATTTTGGACTATCTCGTATGCAGAATTAATTAAAGAGAGAAACCTTCTAACAACTCTTTGTAATTCGCTAAGTTTATTCGCTAACCTACTGTACATAAGTCGTCTTGGTTAGGAGGCAGCGAAGTGACCTTGTGTCTTCAATCTTCCATTTGCCTACCTGTCTATCGCACATGGTTTAGGCTTCACGCGGTCCCTTTAATTGCTGAAGGTCAAGCAGGGAAGCTGTGAATACCAATTTTTATAGTCTTTGGTTTGATCCAACTGGGAATCGAACCTGAGTTTACTGTTTCATTAGCCGACCCTCAATCCACTCGACCATATGGAGGCATCTTCAAGACTTTTCTTCGGACAATTACCTCTATTTCACTGCAGCAATACACTTGTTCCTCTCCGAAATCCATTTTTGGTACAAACTCATTTTTAACTTTTGATCTTAAGCAATACAACTTGTTCTGTACCCTAACTCCTAGGTCAACGCAGTTTCTTCGTGCCCCCATCTCTTTTAACGATTAGTTGGTTAGCATTTCGCGCGACGTGATCACTAATAGACCGAGTACGTGGCGCGTCACAATGCCCACTGTCTGGTTCGTACTGCAGATCGTACTAAATTCGCCCATTTAAATCAATGGTAAAATTCTTACATACACGCACCTTCAGGCAAATACTGTACGTTAACGGGCGGCGTTTTTTGTTTAATTTTACTTTTATTTGAAGGCCCAAAGCTTCGTGATTCCGTTTCAGGTTATTTCAGTGATCAAAAGTTTTTATAAATGGGTATTGAACTCATTTTGAAAAGGGTACTATTATGACACAGAATAGCGTTTCTAGACAACTTCACAGGATATGCTGTACAGAAAATCAATTGCTAAACAACGATAAACATAGCGAAGTGTGAAGTCAAGGACAATCTAAGATCAAAAAAAGGTCAACGACGACTTGGAAATGAATGAAGGTTACTGCTCTAAATCAACAGCTCATAGTGTAGAAAGGTCAAAGCAAAGTACATGATATTGTATTATTTTGTGAATGCAAAATTGAAGTCGCGTATACAGACGTATACGGTACGCGCGGCGGGGCCTGCAGGGGTAAGGTCTAGGAGAGCTATCCTCCTTCATCCAGTCCCATAGCAATGTCACTTACAATATTTAGCAGAAAAAAGAGCTTTTTAGACAAAAAATTGCTATTGTAATAATTATTTCTTCCTTAAATTACACTCCGCCACGAGGCAACACAAAACGCTGAAAGTACGAGGAATGAGTGTTTTCGGTTGAATTTTCCGTTTTTGCTTTTCAACTATGATGTATTGCTTGTTCGATTCTAAAGTGTGAAGATAAAATTTGCAAAGCATCTTATCCAAGAATTCAGGAACGCAACTTGAACGAGAGTTAAACAATTAAAGCAGTTAAAGCAAAGTTTTATTTGTTGTAGAAGATTACAGCCTTTCACACACTTTTATTACCGGATCAGTGGCGCACGCAGGGGGCACGGTGCCATGCCTCCAGCCCACCACCCCTTTGGCCTCAAGTCTGAAAAAAAGATGCCTACGTAAAACCAAAGATAAAAATTATTGTGAAATTTTGGATCAAGATGTCAATTAAAGTCACCATTTTTGAACAAACGTATTCAAAATTTTCCATTAGATCGATTTGTTTGACAATATATCGGAAAACAAGAACGAAGTTTGGTAATTTTTGTCTGAAAATAGCGTAAAAATCCCTTTTTTCAGTAAAAAAGGTCAAAAATTTATTCCTTTTTTGAAAATTTTTCTCCTCCCCTCTTCGAAAATTCTGGGTGAACCACTGGGCCGGATTGATATTTTTGCGAGAGCTCCAAGAACAACCCAACCTTGTTGCCCTATTCTCAAAAATAAAAATATTACCGGCAGAGATCTACCTTGTACTACAGAACACTTAGGTCGTACTTTAGATATCATGGTTATAGGTCATCACTGAGGAAGTATTTAAAGTTTTTTAAAAACTACTTGTTAAACCAAAAGTGTCTTCGCCAAAAAAGGGACTAAAACTTAAACAAAAAAGATCATTACTAGGGTAGCGAGGCGCTCCAGCTTCGGACCTGGACTCCTGGCGCTCCATGCACGTCCTTTGTGCAGGGCTTTTGACAGAAATTGAAACTAGTCGAAAAACCTGCAAAAAATGTGCCCGATAAATAAAATTAGAAAACTTAACAGTTTTCCTTTTCGTCAGGGTTAGGGTCAACTTGCTGACTCCTACGTCGAAGAACCTGGCTGTTTTGTATTCGTATCTTCTCATAATCTTCTATCGAAAAACTTGATTTCATTATGTGATTAGTTTTGATTATAAAACAAGCAGCGTGATTCCCATTTTGAAGCCAAATTGCTATTCTTAGGAAATCGGTAGAATTTGCAACTACTCTTTTCGCTTGTATCAACCCATCCTGGTGCAAAACACAATACCATTTTACTCTTTTATCCTATATGCCAATCGCAACTCTGCTCAAAAATATCAAATAAGCGTTAAAACGCTATTTTTCGTTGCAAAAGTACCCTTTTCAAAATGAGTTTAATACGCATTTATAAAAACTTTTGACCACTAAAATAACCTGAAACGGAATGACGAAGCTTTGGGCCTTCAAATAAAAGTAAAATCAAACAAAAAACGCCGCCCATTAACGTACAGTATTTGTTTGAAGGTGCGTGTATGTAAGAATTTTACCATTGATTTAAATGGGCGAATTTAGTACGATCTGCAGTACGAACCAGACAATGGGCACGCCACGTACTCGGTCTATAGCAGAACCATATTCTTATTGCGTTCCGTAATTAGTGTCATGGTTTTCTTTTGAAGCTTCTGCTCAGTAAAGTTAATAATTTTATTCGCTATTCTACAGTATAGAGTACTAACTGTTTCAAACTACCCTCTTCAATTCTTTTCGGATTATTGTAGCGTGTTTTAAAAGAATTAACACTTTATCTTCCAATGCTGTGCAAATGCACTATTCAATTGCAAGACACAGCAGACTAACTAACTTACTTATGCCTCGCTAAGAATAGTTTTGTCCTTCAGCATTGCTACTAAAAAATCTTATTGCAGATTTGTGAAGAAACCAAAGCCATCATCGTCATCACTTTGTAATTTGCAATTTCTTCTTTACATTAAATTTCTGTCTTACCTGAATCGCCAGCGTTGTCCTGGTCAGGAGAAACAGAAGCGCTGAAGAAAGGCAAGCTGATGGTTGGACGACCTAAATACACATTGGTGCATGAGAATGTCGGTTTTGCTTTCAAAATTTTATAGATTACAGTATCGCAGCCCTAAACGACAAAGTAGCCGCAGAGCAAAGTGAATTTTGAGCTGTTTCGGACAATAAAAACTGCAAATAAAACGTCTGTATGCTATGTTGTTATTAGCAAACTCTTGCAAAGGTTCTGCAGTACAGTATGTGATTGCATAGAAAGTAGATTTCTAACCACATTGTTCTTATCTCTGAAATAAGACATGATTGTCTAGCGAATTGTTGCACAACACACGTATTTAACAATATCAATTTCATTTTATACGTTTTCATCTGGGTAACAGTGAGATACGGTTTTGTATGTTTAGTGTCCTTTAAAAATATCTCGTGGGCTAGATCTGTAAAGTGCAGTGCATGCCAAATTGCGGGCGCTTCTAAGCAATTATGAAAGGATATGCTTTCAAATTTGAAAGGATGAACAATCAATTCCGAAAAGTTTAATTTGGCACATTTAATTGCTACAGAACCTTCTTGTTGCTCATTAATATAACAACAACAATAATTGCAATTTATATCCCCTTTGAGACAACACCAATAAGTGTTATTAGCTCTTGCCCGGTTTGGGATTCCAGTTCATAATTGCGTTTCTTTTTACTTTGTTGTTTCTTTTTTATAATAAATCAACCAAAAACCGGACCAGAATAATGGGTACCTTGAAACGATAATAACTTATTATACTGTAATAACTCACTAAGAGGTTCATAGCAGCGAAAAAAGAGGACGCTTGAAAGAAAGAACCTGACCCGGAACTGAGTGTAGCAACATCCACTGAAAAAATATAACCTGCATATGACTGTTTTGTAACAATTACGTGATTGTCAATGGAGACAATCATTGATCTCCACCTCACCACTAGCTAAAAATTTCGATTTTCTCGCTTTTGTGTTTGTAATCTATGTTTAGCATCACGACGTCATTTTTGTACCAAAGTTTGCGGCAGAATTTGTTGCAATGTTCGTCCATTTTTTGTCCATTTTCTAACACGCAGTTTTTCAAATTCTGCTTATGATTGTACTTTGAGACAAAAATTAATTTTATCATTTCCATGAATTTTTTAGAAACAGATATACTGTTACTTGGTTGTTATAAATTCACTAACTGATTTTGGACAAACATTAAATGCTTCTTTCTGTTTTGTAACAAAAAGTTTTTGTGCGTGATTAAGGATTTATTTGAGTAGTTTGGTTCTAAAAGATTAAAAACCCCAAGTCCGAGTAATCAGCCTGCCAAAAATGTGTGCTTTCGTGTTGGTAGTTGAGAGCAGTGACTTTATTTTCCAACTAAACACGACAAATTTTAAGCTATGCACTCTTTAATTAAATTGTAACTTTTTTTTTATACACGATGTGCGCCACCTTCCAAAATTAAATTAATACATTTTGGAGCCAACTTCTCTTTTTTACGGCGACGGACGAAGAAAATTTGCAGAGAACCATAATTTCACTGATTATATAATTTCTGAAGTCCTCACTAATTGACTTTCCAGACTTATCTACTTTGCAACTCTAACAAGATGCGTCGTACCATGCTAACTGTAATGTTTTTAACATTTTGAACGATGATTAGAAATTAGCACTCAAGCATCGTGATTAGAAAATTTATGCAAACACGTAAACATTGATTACTAAAATTGCGCCATATACAAGTCGATCATAAATATCACGAGCGTGAAAATCGCTAATTATAGGGAATTTTGCTGATCAAAACTTTTTTCAGCTTAAAATCTTGTGCAAAAACTTTTTTGGGGTTTTGAATTTTGTGGCCGAAAGGTTCTTCGCTGTCTCCTGGCCAAGGCAACTTGGTGAATAAATGTAATTGCAATTAAAATCAGAAGATTTTTCTACATGTAGGAAAAACAAATAGATTTGAGAGAATGTTTCAGAATTTTTTGCTTTGGATGAAAAAATAACTAGTCTATCCTTTTTTACTTTGCATTTGGTCATGAGAAATCTCTCCTCTTTTGGAATTTCAAGATTTAATGCGGTAAAGCACCTGTTTTAAAATGAAACTGTTGTAAGCCAAAATTTCGAGTTAAACTTAATCAAAGACAACTAAATATTGGAAGTAACTCGTGACATCATAAAACTGTCAGTAACCTAAACAATTTTTTAACATTTTATTTTAACAACTGAGTCTAATAAAGATTATCAACGCTTCACTTGTGACTTATCAGTGCATAGACCTCTCTTATCGAGAACGTAAAAATATCTACATGTTTAAATCAAAAATACAGTAAGTAGCCAAAGAAGCATGTAGATGAGGGAGATAGAAAATACATTTCCTAATAAATTCATCCTCGAACAGTATTGATCGCATAAACTTGAGCGATGCAATACCTTGCAACTATACTGTATGTAGTTGCAAAATTTTGAGTTATTTATTTTTCAACCTAAGACTTCTCCCTGAGGTAACGCCATGCTTGGTGGAGCTTGAACTGGAAGCCTATATCACTGCAGAGGTTAAAAGGCAATTTTCGGATTAGTTACTTGATTAGTAATACCAGCCAGTTGGTCGAGCGGTAACGCGTTCGTCTCTGAAGCGGGAGGTCTGAGGTTCAATTCTCTGGCCGGTCAAATCGTGCACAGTGTTGCCAACGGCTCGCCACCGTTGTGGCATTTCTTCGAAAGGAGTTGTGTTGCCCGGGCGCTATGACGCGTAGATGGGCCCCGCAAACTTCTTACACGCTTCGGCGTATTACAGCGAGTATAATGAAAGATTTGATTTGATATTTGATTATATGGAGAGACACCTTTCTACACGTCAAGCATTTTGATCTATTATGACATCACCATCACGTTTAAAATCTAAAAATCAAGTCCAACGCAAGCAAATCAAACATAGTTGTTTGTAGAGGTAAAAAACAGAATTATGCTGGGTTTGAAACTGTTGGACTTTTGATTTTTTTTTTTGAAAGAATCAAACGATATATTTTAAAGCTAATTCGACAAAAAAAAAAACATTTAGTCAAGCAAGCCCAGAAGAGTGATCAATTTTAATCGACAGAAAAGGAGCTAATCAAAAAGCTCAAAGGCGGAGCCCCCAGCGCTCGAAAATTTTGCATTTTTTTGCAAAAATAACTTCATTTTAGGTCCATTTTGATTAAAAAATAACGCTTTTAAAACGTGGCTTAGAAATTGGAAGTGCAAACATGATTAAACTGGTAGCATATATGGGCTATTTGGGAGGTGGCTAATGGTAAAATGTTAGTTCTCTTGTTTAGATGCTGGTAAATTACAAAATCGAATAGTTCAACAAAACTCACACGGAGTAATCTATTTCGTATACAGTTTATAGAGAAAAATAATCGTGGGGGCTAATGAAAAGAGATTTAAGAGAAATGATTGGTAATTAAGTAGGCTAATACTGAATAGCCCCCCCCCCCACCCCCTATTCCTTAGTTTATAGTACATTTGTTGATGACACCTATGTTTAGCATTTTTACACTTGAGATCAAATTTGATTGCTCATTTCTTACCATTTTTCAAAGTTTTTATTTATTTGTTAGTTTTAGTTTTGACAAATTAACCTCCCCCTGAATGTATGTTTCAAAAGATGTTTTAAATCACTATTTAGTCCACTCCAGTGCATAAAACAGTCTCAAAAGGGTTAAAAACGTAGTGTTTTTCCCATTCTGCATTTTTGTCGACATGCCAATGAAGGGGGCTATAGCCTCCCCCCCGCCCCCCTGGTTACGCTACTGTTTGCATAGGATTCGTATGCTTTGCGACTCTACGGAGACTGCGCTGAGCAGAGTTGCAAGTCTGGCCGGGTTTTTCGGGTCGGGTTCGATTCGGGCCGAGTTCGGGCCTAAAGTTTACAAAAATTTCGGGCTTAATTCGGGCCTGAGACGTATTTTTGTCTTAGGTGCACAAAAATATAATCAATATAACCTGGCAACATTGCTAAATTTTTCAGATCTAACTTAACTTTCGTTTTTTTCGGGCATGATTTGGGCTTCAAATTAGTTTTGGGGTTCGAGCGGGGTTCGGGCTTATATTTTCGGGTTCAGGCCGGGTTAGGGTCTGAACTAGTTGGCCTGTTCACAACTTTGGTGCTGAGGCTGCACTGCGAATTATTCGCAGTGGAGTCGCAGTCAAAGTCGCCAAAGTGTGAGAGCGGCATTAGATTTTAAAAAGTGACACAACAATTTACAAACATTAACTAGGCAGAAGCACCACCATTAATGAAGGCGGCAGTGGCTTCGTTGGCAGTGTGTCGGTTTTGTTTTCGAAAAGTTGCTGAAATGTAGCGCTGTGTTCGTTAAAATAGCACCAACGCTTATTTCCCATTGAGGCAAAGCAATCTACTTGTGGTAACGTAGCCTGACGAAAGACTTGGAAACCGAACGAAAACTGGGTGTTCTGCATTGGTGTGGTTAGATGACTGACGCAGAGCGCTTATTTCATACGGATGAACAAAATATAGTGGACTAAAAAAAATCGCAAATCAGCAAAAGCAATACACTATTTAAAAAGGTGGCTGGTGGCAAGGAAGTTGAAAATTGGTTTTATTAGAATGTTCGATATATCGTTAAAGCTTTGAAGAAAAGATACGATGATATGCACAATTACTAACGTACGCAGCATTTTCGAAAGGGGGGGGGGGGCAGAAAATTTGAGTTTTTCTGAAGACCAAAAAAAAAAGGTCTTCACTCAGATTCAGCAGGTTTTTTGGCCCGCATTTTCTGCCCAAATTCCAAAGGGGGGGCATGACTCAATTTTGCGTACTTTTCTTAAATATTTATGCATTACTGGCACCCCAAAAGGGGGGGCATGGCACAATGCCCCCCTCCTAAATAAGCCACTGTGCACAATAGCACATGTACTAATTAAGATTATGAACAATGAGACGAAGTCAGTTTCTTGTTGTGACTCTCCGCATCAAGCTTAGATATCACATCACAGATTGTACGTGGCACAAAGAAATTCATCGACATTAAAGTCTAGGAATGTTTTAGTGTCGGTCTTCTCGTTTTAGTTTTTGTTTCTTTGTGTTATTTTAAGTCAGTTTTTGGTAGCTCGAAAAAAGATGCCATATTTTTTATTATGGCTTCCCAGAGTGGCTGCAGACTTTAAGACCTCGCGGTCCCTTCGCTGTTACTCAGGCGCTGCTTTCTTCACCAACGATAACATTATACGTACTCTGTTTTATCTGTTTTTGTTTTTTTGTTTATTTAGTGGCGTCAATAAACAAACGTGAACTTGAACTTCTAGTCAAGCGGCCACCTGCTAGCTGAATACCTCAATATTCACCACACATGGTGGGCTCTACACTGCCCCTTTCAGTGCTGAACGCCAAGCATGTAAGCTGTGAAACCATACCAAATTCTATGGTCTTTGGCTTGACCCACACAAACTCAAGTCTATTGATTCAGCAGCAGACGATCTATTTACCTGACCGCTTTACTTTTTCGGTTACGCAATATTTTTTTTTTTTGTGCTAAGCAAGAAGTTGCTCTCATTTACAGTAGCTGCAATTTAAACCTCCAAAAGTTGCTTTCACGTCACCTAGTTCTTGTAAACAAAAAATAAGAAATATAAACAAATTATCACTTGCACTTACGCTAACTCGCAAATGGTTTGGGAGGCATCCAATCCAGCAGAACAAGCATTTCGTGGGGTGAACGAGGAAACAGAGCATTGGGGGTTTTGGGAGGAGGATATTCGTACCACCAACAAAAATACCACAAACTGAATCCAGCCCATGGCCTCTTTGCAAAATTTTGTTTTTCCCGCATGTTCATGAATTGTTTCTTTTATTTTGCCTTGAGGCGCATTTGGATGTGCAAACTTGACACTACCATGCGACTAAAATTAGTCTATAATATTTACTTAAGTCGTCTCATTGCTTGAAATAAGCGATGATATCAAAAGTCTGGTTGTTGGCATTTTTTCACTACCGTACAAATCCTCTCTCTTTGCATATTACAATCAAGTATGTCGCCATAATCATTTGGTAGGCTTAAGATGATATCAAAAATACAAACTTTCCAAAGTAAAACTAAACCAAATTTAGCTATTTATTTTGTTACAGGAGTGTAGTTAAAAACAATTTACAAAAGGTAAAGATTTACGATAATATTTAAAATGTCTTTGATTGACCTCTCATTTTTCTTGCTAATTTTCTATCCTTTTATCTCGTTACAGCGATTATTTTCTAAAAAATCCTACTGTAACATTGAAGCTCACTTTTACATTCTTTTTAAAATTTATTTATTTTAATTGGCCTCGCAACACAGTACACATCACACATGAAAATTTAAAACCCTACAGACTGTTTCACCCGTAATCAGGATCATCATCAGTGTCTGGCAAAATAAAACACAATTCAAAAATTAAAATTACTATAATCATAGGCTAAAAACTGAAACTATATGAAGCATGAAAGTTAGTTCCTCTTTCTGTTTTTAGCTCCTGATTTTGATTTTAAATTTTAAACTTTATGTAATTTTGGCAGCCACCCCTAATGATCCCGATTACGAGTTAAACACTCTGTAGGGTTACAAATTTTTAATTTTAATATGTGACATGTGTTGTATTATGATGTCCGCTCAGGCCTTTACTGTCGAGCACTTTTTTGAATAAATTGAATTCAAACCCTTCTCAATGTATTTCGATTGGCATATGATTTGCAGCCAGTTTTATAAGATGTTGACGTAATTTATTTGCTCCATGATATGCTATGCTGGCCAAGTTTTTGTTTCAGTGTCAATTTTTATTGATCTGTTTTCTCGTAACATGGCTTTCATCGTGTTATATCGCGCAACTTTGGTTAAAAATGTTCTTTTACAAAACTTTGACTATTGTAAGTATTATTACTAGTATTATGATTGTTACTATTGTGATTATTATTGTTGTTATCAGGCATGTGTTATCACCAGGATTTTGCTTGAACAATAAATAAGTTGAAATATTTTTGTTTGAAAAATGTCTTGTTTTGGCAGTATGCTAAGCAAACTGGTGCAACTTAAATCTTTCATAGATGGGGCTTTGGGGACCTCAGCCGTTTGGCGATTTTTGTGATTTTTGGGGAACAAAATGGCCGTTTGATTAGCGCCAATTGGAACAAAGTTTGCACGATACAGAGCCATTTACAAAACACTAAATTGCTAAAATTCAGAAGTTATCTCAAAAAATTAAATTTCCCAGCCTCTTCAGCCCACTGTTACTTGCAGATGAAATGCAAAACATGTTTAAACGCTAGTATTTTGGGGTAAATGATCTAAATGACTTGGCTAAGAAGGGGGAGGCTGAAGCTTCCTTAACTTTCCTGGATGCACCACTGATTTTTATCATTATTATTAAAATTATTACCGTGATATTAATTTTACTACTGTAAACTGAAAGCACTATAGCATTCTGTAAACCAAATAGAATTGAATGTGGCATTTTACTGGACAAATAAAGAGAAATCTAAAGGCAGAACGTATACTGTTTGTGTTTCTAGCTGTACTACGTTTGAACTGATTGAGAAACAAAATCGAAATTTTTAGAAAGTCAGACTTGGAGTATCATAGCTTGAATCTACAGTAAGATCATAAAGCCAAAGCTTATCATCGATATTATGCTGCTAGCTTTCTACATAGTGCACAATTTGTTAAATTCAAAAACTGGTGAGATTTCATTTTTTGGACGACCCTGAGTGCATGATCTTGGGTTGAACTCGCACCCTGGTCGCGTTGTTGCGTCCTTGGATAAGACGCTTTACGATGATTATCTCTGCTTGGTGTCTTCTAATAAACAACGAATTTACTGGGGAAGAAGTTAAACATCAACCGGAAAGCTTAGAATCCGTTCAGCTCCTAATAAGAGGGTTAGAATTCGGTGTTTTCGCTTTCTCATCAGAACGATTGTTCTGTAATTTTTTGTTGCTTCATTTTACAGCGTGATTTGTATATTTTTTTTGTTAGCAGAGAATCCTCCTGAACAGAAATGAATGACCATTGAATTGAATTGAATTGATTCGTCCAAAATAAAAGTGCCACCATTGCTTCCTCGTGATTGGAGGAAAGATATGGATCAATCAACCAATCAAACAACTTCACAGGCATATTTGCATTGATAGTTTTTTTTTTTTTTTTTCTTTTCAGTCAATTTTAAAGTAAAAAAATACAACACAATACAAAAATAAAGATAATTTCAAAATGACGTCATACTTAACAAAACAACATCAATTATAGTAAGCAAACAACTTTAATGGAAATAAGCTTATTTTCGAAAATGAAAATTCAAATTATTCCTATATTTTGCTATTATATATTCAGAATTTTTAAACTGATTAATTGCATTAAAAAACAGTGACATATCCGGTTTTGAATTTAAAAGTTTGCATCGCTAAATCAAAAATCTTGCAAAAACAAAAGTAATCCATTAATCAATCAAAAATAAATCAAAAATAAAATAAATCAAAAATAAAATCTTAATCAAAAATAAAAGTAATCCATTAATAAATTGAAAATCAACACATTTCTTCCTGAAAGCCAAACAATTTCTGAATTCGATCTAATGTAATGTTAATCTTTAAAATAGCTGAAAGCCAATCACTTAAATCATTCCAAAATTTATCTACAACTAAACAGTCAGAAAATAAATGCAGCTGGTTTATTTAAACAAAATACGTATCTGTTGTTATCAACTAATTTAAAACCACAAAGTTAAATATTTGTTACTATTGACCGTATTTAGTATTCAAAATCAAATGATATTTAGTATCATGTGAATAGAATCCATCCTATTTTTTACCTTAATTTTGAGTCACCTTGCAGTTTGAAGAGCTTACCGTTGGTGTCGCAATGTGGCGCTGTCGCACTTTGATTTTAAGCTTTTGAGCAAAAATTTTAATTGAAAAGTAGCTTTTTGTTCTTGCTGTAAACTGCAAATTACGCACGCTATTGCGTAATGTCAATCATATATTTAATTATTTATTTGTGTTCAAATCTGATCTATTGTAACGTGCGCATGAGTGTGACCGGTAGAGGAGTGGATTACACAGTTGTTATTGATCTCACACTTTCACCAAAGCAAACACAAGAAGCAGTTTTTAAATTCAAAAAGATTTTTCAAAAGTCAAAAACATTTTTCTAAAGTCAAAAGTCAATAAATGAATTGCTGTAAGTAGCTTTTCAATCGTTTTTTAATCGTTCTAATTGTTTCAGTCTTTTCCACTGACGTTTACGCTTCGACTACAATTATGCATATTATAAGTATTCCGGTTTAACCCCAATTTGGATGAATTCAAAACAGTAACTAACAGTGGCGTCCCGAAGAATGATGACACCCTGGGCGGAATTTTGTGGTTTCAACCTTTATATACCAGGCAGCAAAAATTTATATTTCAAAGATAACGGTACTACTTTATTACTGTAGATAGCGGTTGTTATTTGGCTAGTTCAAGAATATCTCATTGTAGGATTCTGAAAATTTGAAGTATGAGCAAGCACCACACGTTTAAAACCACGCGCGCAACCAGAAGATTGCGGTAGGGAGGAGGGAGGGGGCTGTTTTAGGGCTCTGGGAGCCCTGCCTTATCCACTGGAGGCCATTGGAGGTCTGGAGGCAAAGCCCCAAGGACTCGAAAAAAAATTTTTTTGCAAAATTAACTTAACTTTAGGCTTATTTTGATAAAAATTAATGTTTTTAATATGTGGCATTGGGGAGAATTCTGGAATTAGCTGTGCAAAACATGATTAGACTCAGGCGCGTTGCCAGAAATGTGCAATGGAGAGAGCTATTTCGGGGGTCTGCGGCGGAGCCCCTAGTGCCCGAAATTGTTGTATTTTTTTGCAAAAATAGCTTAATTTTACGCCTACAATATTTTGATGAAAATTAATGCTTTTGATATGTGCTGGCATAGAAATCAGCAGTGCAAAAATATGATAAAACTGGTTGCATAAATGGGCAATGACTATGTGGCAGGTGGTTAATGGTATAATTTCAGTTCTTTTATTTGAAAGCTGATACCCCAAACCATAAAATTTTATACTTCAATGAAACTCACAAGGAGTAATCTGTTTCGTCTATATCTAGTAGAGAGAAATAATTTCTTGAGGCTAATGAAGGGTATTTGCGTCAAAGTGATCGGCAATTAACTAATACTGAATAGCCCCCTCTCTATTTCTGAGCTTATATCTTTTTGCATGAAACCTATAATTAGTATGTTTCAAAAAGCGATCAAATTTGATTTCTTGGTTTTGGCGATTTTACAAAGTGTTTATTGATTTGAGAGGTTTATTTTTGACAAATTCGCTTTCCATCTAAATAAATGCTTCAAAACATGCTTTAAATCATTGTTTAGTCCATTCCAGTGTGCTAAAAATTTCCAATGATATTAAACATATTGTTGCTTTCTTTTTTTCAATTGGTTGCGGCACTCTGCGTCTGTCTAACCAATGATCTAACCACACCAATACAGAACAATTTTTTTGGTTTTGTTTGCAAGTCTTTTTTCAGTCTGGGCCACCAAAACGGGGTGGTAAGACAGCTTGCCCCCAATGGGAAATTAACAAAAAGTGTCTTTCTGAAGGACAGAACCACGCACTACCGGTTCGGGAATCAAGTTTGAGCGGTTTCCGAACGGGACAATCAGGTACCAATTGTCAACTGATTTGATCACAAAGCGCATTTTGACCCGATTGTTATGCACCCAACACATCTAGTCATTTTGTACCTAATAAGTAGTGATATAATGTATTGCTGTGAAACCCTGGGAATCAGGTTCGCAACCAAGGTTTCACTAAGGGAAGGCTTGCTCTGAACTCAGGGTAAACTCCTTTTGTAATAAAACTGCCTCCATTTTGCAGCGCGTCGAGCACACTTGGTCTGGGCGTGAAAGAGCATAGCGGTCTGTGGCAGGCGCGTAGCCAAAAGTCTTGTTTCGTGGGTTTGGGAGCGGAGCCCAGCACACAAAAATTTTCTATTTTTTAGCAAAAGAATTTAATTTTGGGCATATTTTGATGAAAGTTAATGCTTTTATAACGTGGCGTAGAAATTAGCAGGGCAAAAACATGATTAAGCTGGTTGCATAAACGGGCATGGGAGGTGGCTGAAGAAAAAACATCAGTTCTCTTTTACACATGCTGGTAAATCAAATTCTATAGTTTAATAAAGCTCACAAGGAATAGTCTAGTTTTCCTATATTTTACAGAGAGAGATAATTGGGGAGCTAGTGAAACGAGATTTGAGAGAAGTGGTTGGTAATCAACTAATGTTGAATAGGCTCCCAACCCCCCCTCTTTTCCTGAGCTTATTTGATGAAATCATTGTTCATCATTTTTCAACAGCAATCAATTTGATTGTTTAGTCTTCGTCCTTTTTTAAGTTTTTACTGATTTATGAGAATCATTTTTGACATTTTATCTCCCCCTAAATTAAACGTTTCAAAAGATGCATTAAATCATTTTTGAGTACATTCCAGTGCAAAACAGTCTCAGAAGTGCTGAAAACTTGGTATTTGTGTTATTCTGCATTTTTGGTCGACAGGTCAAAGAGGGGGCTAGAGCCACCCCTCCCCGTGGCTACAATACTTGTATGGAGACGAGGCTTCAATCCTCTGGGCGATTTTTGTAATTTTTTTTTTTTTTTGTAAAATGATATTTTATAACCAACTTTGACATTTTGCACGTTTTGAGTCACTTAAAAAAACTGAATTTAAGACTTGAAAGCCATTTCAAAAAATGAGATTGCTTAGCCAGTTTCGACCTCCTCCAAGTTACCTACCGGTACTGGCAGTGCTGGGCAGTAACGAATTACTAAAGTAATAAACTATTAAAACGAATTATTTTTTAAGAATTTTTGCAGTAATTACACTACTTTTTCAAAATACAGTAGCAACTTTTGTGATAATTTTATTAATGTTACTGTCTAGTAGAAATGCTGAACTGGCTGGTTATTTTAGACCTCCAGCCAATCAAAAAAGTTGTTTCTGTTGAGAATGACGCAGAATCAAGCCATTGGCCGCATGCCCTTCTGCGCGCTAGAATGGTTTATACTCGTACATACAGTACAGTGTTAGTTTTGTCAAAGACGATCAATCATTGATAGGGATGCAGCACAAGCAGTAGCGTAGCCAGGGGGTGCGGGGAGGGCTTAGTTCCCTCATCGGCCTGAAAAGTATGCACAATACCACGTTTTTGGCTCTTTTGAGGCCGATATTTGCACTAAAAACGAAAATGACCACTCCCCATTGGCATTGGCGATGAGACTTGGTCAAGGACCTGATGCAAAAACCTTTTTTTTGAGATCACCTAAATTTGGACAGAAAAACCGACTCAATCTGAATGAAGACCGACTAAAATCTGGATCTAGATTGTTTGATGTTGTTTCCAGCCTCCGAAACAGACCCCCCTCATTGCTAATTTCTGGCTACGCGCCTGAGCACAAGCTCAATAATATAATAGATAATATACGGTCAAGTTTTGTAGTTTTGCAGTTATCAAGGAATAGACTTCGATGACGATGGTTTATTGCCCTTAATTGTAATCAAGCCCTGGCTTTATTTACTACAGTTTTGTTTTTTATGTTTCATTGACGGACATCGGTTTGAATAATTTATACATTCTACAGCATTTCGGGTTAGCATTCATCTGCTGTCGCGTTACTCGCGTACCGTCAAATTTCAAAGTTGTGCAAGAACAAAAGTTATGTTCAACAGTTTGTGCAAGAGCAAGGACAAAAGTTGAAAATTCTGGACACTTTCCACAGAAAATCAGAAAAAAGAAACACAGATAAGATTGCAGAAATCGAATAGAATATGTGAATGTCTACCAACCACCTCGTTATAAACTTTGACAATACTTTTAGAAACTCAAGAGAAGTGATACCGGTAGGTGGAGCCGACTTTATACTCTGCGGGGCTTCTTTACCACATTTTCGGCCTACGAAAATTTGTTGACCATAAAAAAGTTTTTCACCGCTTAGGATGAGTTGCATTTTCCGTCCAAAGTAAGCCGAAAGCCACCTAAAGTTTTTGCGCCCAGGGGTCTCAGTATTGCCATTTCGCCACGTGATCAACCCGGCCCCGCCGCTGGGCACTATTGAAAAAAAAAGTACAAAAATACGATGTGAGGATTACCGTAAGCAGAGGCGTTGCTAACGATAGCGGCACGCGGGGCGGATTACGTGGTGTCACTATTTTTTGGTCCAAAAATAGGTGACGACCAAAAAAAAGATCTTCGCCGTAAAATTGCATGATTTTTGGTCCAAATGAGGTTGGAAACCAAACTATTGGAAAAAACAAGGTCTTCACTACAAATCAGTGGAGTTATGGTTTTACATCATAATATGGCGTCACCCTAAAATGGTGTCACCCGGGTTGTTATCCCCCAACATGCGTAATAATAATGATGCCCTATCTTATGTCGTGAATGGCGAAACTGTATGCTCTTCGAATTTCACAAAATACTTAGGAATAACCATTGACAACCAACTATTATTCAAAACTCATATTAATAATCTTGAAAGTAAAATTGCTCGGTCTGTCGGTGTTATTGCAAAACTAAGCTATTATCTTCCCCACAATACTTTATTAACTTTACATAATTTTCTTGTTCATTCCCATTTCCTTTATGCCTTGCCTGTCTGGGCTTCCACGCACAAACCGTATTTAACAAAATTACAAAGGCAACAAAACAAAGCATTGCGTATGATTTCTAAAACACATATTAGAGATAGCATATCGCAACAATACTACGAATTTAAAGTTCTACAGATTGAGGATCTGTTTACATTCAAAATTGTTAAGATTATGCACTAATTTACACATAGAAAAACACCAAATAAATTTAATACATATTTTGCTTACACAATAAATGTTTCATTTCGTCTTACTCGCCAAGCTTACAACAATAACATTTTTTTGCCCCGTTTCAGAAATCTACGATACCAACGCTCATTAAAATACATTGGACCGAAAGTATGGAATATTATTCCTTTGAAAATTAAAAATTCTTCTTTTCTGAAATTTAAAGAGCTATTTAAAAAGCATCTAATAGAGAAATACTTCATAAACGCGATTAAATTTGTGTAAATACTGTTTGTTGTTCATATATTTATTACACCATTTATTCTTGTACTGCGCATGGATTCTATTAACAATTTATTTCATATATTCTAACTAATATTGGATCCAAGTGATTCTATTTTATGTTACTAAGCCTATTGTTATTTAAATTGTTTATTGCTGAATGTTTACAAGTATTGAAAATGCTGACTTCAGTCTGCTTATACTTTTATATCTGTGCTCTATACCTTGTTTTTATCCTGGGTGAAATTTTAGCTTTTTCATTGTATAGAGCTATTAATTCAATTGAGCTATAACGAAATTGGTTAATACTTTTTGTTAGACATAATATTGACTTGGCTACTGCTTGACTTGAAGACTACGGTCCCTTTGCAGTTGCCCGTTGCCAATTTGCTGTTATATTGCCATTGTGCATTTTTTATGATTACATGTTTGTTTTTTGAGCAACAAAAAATAATAAATTTCTGTTCTGGGCTGTTTCCTCCCGCCCCCCTAGGGACGCCACTGACCGTAAAGCCGCATTTACTCGGGCGACTTTTTTGCGTGCGAGTTTTTGATAAAAATGGATCTGGCAAAGTTGCATTTACTCAAAGGCGGCTTAGATCATGATAGTTGGGACCTTACTGATGGAAATGATTGTCTTAAGTTGGTTTCATACCAATATTGTTATAATTGAAAACTTTAGAAGAGAATCGGTGTTGCGATAAAAAATCGCAGTGAGATCAGTTCCAATTTTGCTTTAAAAAGATTTAGAATATCACTATCGGAATGGAAACAACTTGGGACAGTCATTTTCAGCAGTAAGATAATTTTTATCACAATGAGAACCATCATTGAATATACGCAACTTTGCCACATTCATTTTCATCAAAAAATCGCACGCAAAAAATTCGCCCGTGTAAATGCGGCTTAAGGGAGATTTTAAGACTTATAGCGTATATTTAGAGACTTGTAGAAAACTTTCAAAATCTGATAGCGAGAAATTTCAAATTAATAACAATGTTAAGGTGAATTTACACAGTATCCGTTTTTCGTCCGTTTTTGTCCGTTTTTTTACGTTTTTGGTTCTTCTTGAAAAAGTATGCGCTTTTTCATCCGCATTTTTATAAGTCCATATCCGCACTAAGTAGACGGTTACAAATAGGTAAATATTTTTTTCAAAAAAATTTTTTTCAAAAATTTTGTGTATGAATGACAAGAGCGATATTTTAAAATAGAGCTGTACCTAGGGACGCCCGCAGAAATTTTTTCAGGGGGGGCAAGCGATGTAGCTATTCTCCACTGGATCGAATAAAACTTGACAGCTGCTACCAGGATTTTGCTACGGAGCTTGAACCAAAAGCTAAATGATCCCGTACAAAAACTGTTGCAATTGGGCGGCATATTGAGCAAATTAATGGAATTCAAGTAGCCTATATTACGGATGGGGGTTTGGAAGCGAAGCTTCCAGTCCAGGCGCGAAGCCAGAAATTCGCAATAGGGGGCTGTTTTGGAAATCTGGGGGCGGAGACCCCAGCAGCACTCAAAAATTTTGCACTTTTTTGCAAAAATAACTTAATTTTAGAGCTATTTTAATAAAGAATAATGCTTTTAAAACATGGCATAGAAATTGGCAGCGCAACATGATTCAACTGGTTGCATTAATGGGCTATGTGGGAGGTGGCTAATGATAACATTGCAGTTCTCTTGTTTACATGCTGGTAAATCATAAAATCCTATTATTCAATGAAACTCACGCGGAGTAATCTATTTCGTCTATACTTTATGGAGAAAAATGATTGCGGGGGGGCTAATGGAACGATATTTGAGAGAAGTGATTGGTAATTTATTAGCACTGAATAGCCCTCCTCCATCTTTTATTTCTGAGTTTATAATATATTTGTTGATAAAACCTATGTTTGGCGTTTTTACTCAAGCGATCAAATTTGATTGTATATTTTTGGGCATTTTTCAAAGTTTTTATTGATTTGTGACTTTAATTTTTGACAAATTCACCCCCGTACCCTGAATATATGTTTCAAAAGATGCTTTAAATCACTTTTTAGTCCATTCCAGCGGAAAAAAAGTCTCCGAAGAGCTAAAATATGTGGTATTTTTCTTCCTCTGCACTTTGGTTAACAGACCAATGGGGGGGCTATAGCCCCCTCCCCTTGGCTACGCTACTGCCCCAGTCACTGGGCAATTTTCGCAATTTCTTGAAAAAAATAACCATTTTAACGTCAGTTGGATCTCATTTCGAACTCTTATAAGGCCATTGGAAAGAACAAAATTGTTGAGATTAAAAATCTATTTGAAATTTTAAAATTGCCCAGCCTTTTCAACCCTCTTTAATTGCAGATCAAATTCAAACCACATTTAAACGCTCGCATATGTGAGTTAAGTTTTCCAAGTGACTTGTAGAAGGGGAGGCTAAGCTCCCTTAGCCCTTGTGGTTGCGCCACTGACTGCAACCTGAATTTTGTTAAGGGGGGTTTAATTAACCCAAAAAATTGAAGTTTTTGCTTGAAAAATGCCGCAATCGGGCAGCGTACCGAGAAAACTGGTGTAACTAAAGCATATCACATACCGGGGTCTGGGTGCAAAACCCAAGCTGCTGGGCAATTTTTCCAATATTTCAGAAAAAATAGCCATTTTAATGCAATTCGAATCAAATTTCGCATCTTTTTAGAGCCATTTAAAAACCTAAATTGATAGCCTACAATTTGAAAGCCCTTTGAAAGAATTAGGTAACTCAGTCCCTCTAAACCCCCATGTTACTCACAGGTAGAATCCAAAACTTGTTGTAATTGAATAAATTAAATGATGAGTAGCCCCCATTCTCTTTTTTTATGAAACTTACGATAAGCATTTTGCATTAAACGATTAATTTTGACAGCTCATTTTCAGCCATTTTTTCAAGTTTTTATCGATTAATTTTTAAGCTGTATTTTGACAAGTAATTTAATACCCCCCCAAACAAAGAATAATACTAATGTATCAAAAGTGGCTTTGAACCATCAGTTTAGAGGCCATATAACTGCAAAAGACTGCCTCAGAAGGGCAAAATTGACGCATTTTCCTTATCGTGCGCTTTGGTCTACTATAGGCCAATGCAGGGGCACAACCCCCCTGGCTACGCTACTGATTACAAGCTTCGTTTTGATTTCGTTTTCTGAGCAACATTAATTTAATGGCGGAGTAATTATTATTTTAGGGTTTATATAACCACAGCGTAAACTTGAAATATTAAACGCTATATATTGTATTTAGATCCTGATAAGGGCTTAATGCCAGATGCTGAAACGTTTGATATTGATTATATAATAAAACAGTTTAATGCTTAATCCTAAAATATTGCTTACGCTCGCTTTTAAGAAAATGCTGGATGATAATTCACGTAAAATAAACAATTCTGTTCCTCGTGCCCTCCAGTGGCGTCGCTAAGGATGGTAACACCCGGGGCGAAATCAATGGTGTCACCCTTCATAATGTATAGAAGGCCGCAAAAGGTTATATTTTAAAGAAAGCGGTACTACGCCATTACTGTAGATGGCGCGATTGTAATTTGGCTATTTCAATAACTTCTCGTTTTAAGATTTTAAAGCTTGGAAGTATGAGCAGCGCACGTTTAGTATCAGGCTCATAACCAGAAATCTGCAGTGGGGAAGGGGCTGTTTCGGGGATCTGGAAGCTCCGTCTCCCATTCAGCGGAGGCTAGAGGGGTTCTGGGGGTGGAGCCAACAGCACTCAAAAAATTTTATTTTATTTTTTCAAAAATAAGTTAATTTTAGGCCAATTTTCATTGAAATTAATGCTGTTGAAATGTGGCACAGAAATTAGCAGTGCAAAGCATGATTAAACCGGTTATATAAATGGGCAATGGCTATGTGGGAGGTATCTAACCGTAAAATTTCAGTGCCCTTTATTTACAAGCTGGTCCCATAAATCAAAAAATTTTATAGTTCAATAAAACTTACTACAAGTAATACATTTCGTCTATATTTAATAAAGAAAAATGACTGGGGGGAGCTAATGGAAGGATAAGTGAGTTGAAGTGATTGGCATTTAACTGAAACTGAACATCCACCCCTCCCTATTCCTGAGCTTATATATTTTTTCATGAAACCTATATTCAGCATGTTTCAAGAAGCGATCAAAATTGCCGCTTTAAATCGTTTTTAGTCCATTTCAGTGTGCCAACTATTTTCAATGATATTAAACATATTGTTGTGTTCTTTTTTGTTCGATTGGTGTCATAAACTGGTGTCACTTCAAATTGATGACACCCGGGGCGGGCCGCCCCCATAGCGACGTCACTGCTGCCCCCGCTGCCCCCGCCCTCTGCACCAAGTTAAAAAAAACTCTCTAAAGGGTTGTTTTCTTAGTTTAGATAGCTATATTTAGACTTATTTTGCTAATTTAAACATAAAAAATACTTGACATCTTAATTTCCAGGGGGGCAAGTGCCCCCCTAGCCCCCCTGCGGGCGCCCCTGGCTGTACCCTTTTCCAAAAATTTTTTCTCGGAAAACTTTGGTCCAGTAAGTGCCAGCCTGATTAGTGCGGATATGGACTTATAAAAATGCGGATGAAAAAGCACATACTTTTTCAAAAAGCAAAAACGTAAAAAAACGCATAAAAACGGACGAAAATGGATACTGGGTAAATTCACCTTTATTAAATGTTTATTGCACGATTTTGCTGCGTAACGTTATAGCGTTCAAGATTACGCTTCAGCGCACCAGGAGCCGTGGTAGCCGACTTGTTATAATATGAAACTGACCACAAGAACAAAAGATCCGAAGTTCGAAACCCGCTTAGTTTTAAAACAATTTTGTTTTCACTCAGGTGTAATACAGCAATTACAGTAATATTCGCGAGTACTGAACCGTATCGAAGAGACATCATTATGACAGATATCGCGGACGAGATCCAACAATTCCTTTCATATAGTGCCATTGGAAAAGTTGTTTTGATGATAGACTATTGTCATTTTGGTTGAATTTTTGATTCAAAGTAATTTGTAATTTTTAACGACAAAGTACTTACTGCTTTATAATAACACGCTTATTGCTGAAAGTTACTTCATTTATTTCCTACAGTCCTGTTTCGCGCGTTACCGCGATCATCAGGGAGTAGATCTCACTCAAATGGAATCACAAATTTGTTATTACTACTTTATATAGTAATTTTTGCCCACCTCTGGGTACAGGTCAAGTCTAAAAGACGTTTAAAAGCTTGCATTTGGGCTAAAATTTTTAAAGTGACTGACTGGACTAAGGAGGGTGGTTTTCAACTTTTTTACGCACTCCCTCCTGGGAATGATTTATAGGCATAAGAAGTACTATTCTAAACGTAATCACTAACGTATAACGTCTGCAATATTTCGGTATCAACGTGAACGCCTACCGCAAACCTCTGGGAGATTTGTTGGTCGACTTAAGGCGGCAAAGTATTGTGTGTCAACAATGAAACGACGCTAGCTAACGTTCATTCCTTCACGCTTCACTAAATTTTGACCGAGCTATTCGGGGCTCAGTTATTCGCCGGTTTGTTGTAGATAGCTGAGCTTTTGAGCAGATACGGAAGTGTAGTGATGCAAAGAAACATAAGATGAAGAAATTATGAAGTATTAACACAATAATAGGTAAAAAGTTGCTATTTTATCACCAGCTGCGAAGGTAAAACCTACATTTTAGGTACGAAACATCGTTGTTAGCACGTGTATCTTGGCCAAGAAACAAGGAATGGGCTTTATTGTCTTCGAGTCAAGCTGCTACCGGTCCACCACCCTGTGCTAACATACGGTGAAGACCCCAAGATCCACCTAGTACCTTTTGATGCTGAATGTTCACCTAGGAAACTATCTTTTGTTTGATCCTAACTTTGGTTAATTTGTAGCGGAAGTACTGTACTACTGTATATCACTCTCTGATCTGTAGTTGTTTGCTATTTAATTTATTTTGTATAGCAGATAGACCTACTTATCTACACTTGGTCAGAAATTACTAATTAGCTTCAGTAACTTTTTTCGCAGCGAAACATTACCAAAGATGCTAAAGAGGATTGCGCAAGTAATTCTTATACAGTAGCGTTACTAGCGTAGTTCGAGATTTGCTTGAAAATTTTTTGCGTGCCTAAAACAGAGATGCCCAATCCGTGGCCTGTGAGGTTGTTTTGTGTGTCTCGCAATCGCACAAGCGGCTTGTCCACAGGAGCTACAGCCCTTACAAACATTTTGCATCCAATGTGAATATTATTTGGTCTCTGAAGCGGGAGGTCTGAGGTTTAAATCTCGGGGCGGTCAAATCGGACACAGTGTTGCCAACGGCTCGCCACCGCTACGACATTTCTGCGAAAGGAGCTGTGTTACCCGGGCGCAATGACACGGAGATGAGCCGCGCAAACTCGTTACACGTTTCGGCGTAATACAGCGAGTATAATATTGGATTTGATTTTGAAAAAACATACTTTTCAATTTTATTAAGAATTTTTTTATAAATTTCAAGTTTTTACCCTATGAACCGCCGCCTTCTTTGAAAGTATGATCGAAGAAATATCACTGTAGTCAGTAGCGTAGTCAGTAGCGTAGCCAGGGGGGGGGGGGGGCGAAGGGGGCTGTAGCCCTCCCCCATTGGCATGTCGACAAAAATGCAGAATGGGAAAAACACTACGTTTTTAGCACTTTTGAGACTGTTTTATGCACTGGAGTGGACTAAATAACTTAGTGATTTAAAACATCTTTTGAAACATACATTCAGGGGGGGCTAATTTGTCAAAACTAAAACTAACAAATAAATGAAACCTTTGAAAAATGGTAAGAAATAAGCAAACAAATTTGATCTCAAGTGTAAAAATGCTAAACATAGGTGTCATCAACAAATATACTATAAACTAAGGAATAGGGGGTGGGGGTGGGCTATTCAGTATTAGTTAATTACCAATCATTTCTCCCGAATCTCTTTTCATTAGCCCCCCCCAATTATTTTTCTCTATAAACTGTATACGAAATAGATTACTCCGTGTGAGTTTTATTGAACTATTCGATTTTGTAATTTACCAGCATCTAAGCAAGAGAACTAACATTTTATCATTAGCCACCTCCCAAATCGCCCATTTATGCCATCAGTTTAATCATGTTTGCGCAACCAATTTCTAAGCCACGTTTTAAAAGCATTATTTTTTAATCAAAATAGCCCTAAAATGAAGTTATTTTTGCAAAAAAATGCAAAATTTTCGAGCGCTGGGGACAAAGCCCCCAGACCCCCGTGCCTCCGGCGGCTGGGCACTTTGCCCCCAAAGCCCCAGCATCCAGCGGCTGGGGGCTTCGCCCCCAGACCCCCATTGGCCTCCGGCGGCTGGGGGCTCCGCCCGCAAATTCGCAAACACAGCCCCCCCGTTGCGAATTTCTGGCTACGCGCCTGACTGTAGTAGCAGCATAGTTTATTTTTCTTTAGAAAAGAAGCAATGAGCAAACAAAAAAGTATTGTCATCAAAGAAATTGTCACGTCACTATAATAAAACAACTCTCAAATGGCTAAGTTTGCTCGAAGGAGGTAGCTTCAGAATGAGGTTACAAAAGTCAAGTAGATACGCAAGTTTAGCCTGCAAGGGTAGCCGAGGTAAGAGAGTTGTTTAAGTTGTTAGTTCCACAAAAACATTAGTAGTTCTGACTAACGTAAACTTTGGCACACGGTGAGAACTTATTTTACGCAACGTTCTATGGCTATGTTAGACTTCGGTACTGTTAGATACTGTAGCCTAGTGGCTGACAAGCAAAAGAATGTTTACGTAAACGCATGCAGCGGCGGGGTCAGGGTTTTTTCATGGCAGGGTTGCACAAAAGGCGCTGTTTCTATTCGAGTTATTCCTAGAACTTGCAGTAGGGAGGGGTTAGCGAAGTTGTTGAAGCTCTTAAGTCTTACAAATTTGCCGGTGAAAAAAAGGTCTTTCCGCACTTTAACCGCATAATTTCAGGCTATTTTGCGGAGTCGATTTCCAAATGGATTCTGTCTATTAGCTAGTCCAAATCAAGTGGCTCACTAAACCGATTGATTATGATTGATATTATCGAAGTATACTTGCAATTAATTGTAGTTTAATTTTGGTAAAAATGCTTGTGGCCCTCAATAACTTTTCTTCTGCAAAGGTGGCTCGTAGTACCCGCAGTTAAAAGGTGGGGCTGGCTCGACCTAAATCAAAAAAAAATATGGACAGAATCCAGACAACAGCTCAGAAGAACAGAGGTGCAGCCGCGTAACCACGGGGGTAAGGCTAAAGGGGTTCAGTTCAGTTCTTTCCCCCTTTAGCCAAGCCACCTGAAACATTTAATCCAAAAATTCTAGCGTTAAAACGTACTTTGGATATAACCTGAAAGTAAAGAGGGTCTGAAGGAGTAGGCAATTTATACAATCAAATACCTCTAAAAACGTGCAAAATTGTAACCAGTTCCACGGTGAAATGGCTATTTTTTTTTTAAATCACAAAAATTGCCCCTCTGCCCCAGACCCTCAATAGCGATACACATATGAGTTTTGCGCAAATGAGACATTGTTTGAACACTAGGTTTGAAACTTTTGGTTCAAGCACCCTACTTGGCAAAATGAAGCTTGCGCGCTTGACAAAAATGTCATGGAATTGACTTCAATAAACTGGGATAAACAAGTCAAAAGTGCAGCAATAGCCTTGGGTATTATGACAATACAAGCGCGTAGCCAGAAATTTGCATGAGAGGGAATTTAAATCAGGAATCTGATGGAAGCTTCCTGCGCTGAAAGTCATTGTGAGTTAGTTAGCGAAGCCCCCAACCGCCTAAAGCTGGGAACAGGGGCGCCGAAAGCCGAGGGTGGGCCCGGGGACAGCTCAAATATTACGCATCTCTGGTTTTTTACAGTCCAAAACAGGCAAGGAAAATGGCCAACTTTTCTCCGGATTTTCAAGTGATCTCAAAAAAAAAAGAAAAAAAAGAAAAGAAAAAGGTCTTCACCGAAAATGAAACGGTTTTTCTGTCCAAATACAGGTGATCTCCAAAAAAAAAAAAGGTCTTCGGTGTTTCATTTCAATGTTGTATTTTCTCATGGGCCCCGGGGTCATTGTCCCCCCCTGCCCCCTCCTCTCAGAGGCCCTGGCTTGGAATCTTACTTTGGCCTCCAGTACTCGATAGTTTTTGCAATTATTGTTTGGAAAACAACTAAATTGCTACTGTTTTTTGTTTTTTTGTTTTCCTAAAATCATTGTTAGGGCAACATCATTCATTAGCTCTGCAAAAAATGTGTTAAACGCTGGCTGCGTTAATGAGATGTGGAAAATGTTACCGGTAATCGGAAAATTACAATCATTTCATCACATTTGACATGTCGGCAAAATTTCGAAATTATATTACGGAATCACTTACAAGTTTAAAATTGTTTAATATTTATCCGATATTTCATAAAAAGATATAATGGAGGAAAAGACAGCTTCTCCCCAAACAAGAATAAATTTCCGTCTCTATTCTTGAATAACTTTAAGATCAAATTCAAAACAACTGAAAATAAAAATTCGTAAATTTATCCTCAACTCAAAATTTACTTGTTCTTATAAAAAAAGGGGGATTTTGCTGCATTTCCGCGTCCCACATATGCATAGGTTTTACGAAGACAATAAGGCATAAGTTTAACACGCAAAAATTTTTTGTCCAAATAAACGCCGTAAAGCTTAATCATAATGGAGCATGGGAAAAAAGGGCATGAACATGAAATGGGACGTAGAATGGACTTGGTAATTGCATTGTTACGTGGCTACGAATTTGCCGACACGATTTGTGAAACTTCCCAACAGCTGACTTAAGCGACGGCGTTGTAGCATTATGACGAAACAAACAGCTGCAATTAACGAGGGACTGATGATTCCAGAATGACGTCACTGATTTAAGCAATACCATTACAATTCTGATTGCCGTCTGAAAAAAGCCACGTTCACAGTCAAATCTGTATGGTTAAGTAAAATAAGTTATTAAAAGTCTGCAAATTTGCGCAATATCTAAATGATGTTGTCGCTGCCTCAATCAAACACAAAACTGTTGGAAATTCGACTTCTTTCGTTTGATGGGTTTCGGCAACCTCCTCAAATACCTGGCAGTCTTCGAGGAAAAATTTGTGGTGTTTTGAACTAGAGTAACCCTAGTAGTGATAAAAATATGCTGAATGGAAGATTACTCTTTCATACGTTATACTCTAAATACATTTTATTTTCCAAGTTGCGTCAAGCTACCAACCTGTGTACTACACACGATAGAGGCTTCGCTGTTTTTAGAAGACCTTTTATTATGGCTTCCCAGACTGGCTGCACACCCAAAGACCTCATGGTCCTTCGCTGTCGCTCAAGCGCTGCTTTTTTCTCTAATGATAACACTGGGTAGTGGGTACTCTATTTTATAATATTTTTTTGTTGTTGTTTATTTAGTGGCGTCAATAAACAAACTTGAATTTGAACTTGAACTTTAATTGCTGAACGTCAAACACCGAAGCTGTGAAAACCAAAATGTATAGTCTTTGGATTGACCCGACCGGGGATCAAACCCGAGTCTACCGTTTCAGTAGCAGACGCTCTATCCACTCAACCACTAATCGGTTAGACTTAAGTGAACTGTAAATGATAACCATAAATGAACCAAAATTATGCATCCAGCTTCTGTCTAACAACACCAGCAGTGGCATAATTGAATTTGCTGCGTTATGTTTTCGACTCAAAATCAAAATATGGAGGAATTACCATAAATTCTTCCGATAGACACAACATCAATTAAACCAAAGTTTGGCCTAAATAATAAGTTTTCTTGGACCTAGAGAGTACGAAAACTGCTTTTTACGCAGTGTTCAAGCACATACGAAAATCTTGCCATTTTTTTGTAACTCATAGAAGTCGCAGTGGATAAGAGTGACGGTAATTGGAAGCACAGTCTTGCTACATTATTACGCTTTTTGCTGTGCACGTTCATATGTCATTTATGTCTTTTAAAGCGCTTCGCTAATATATAAACTCTCTAATTTCCATGGTTCGCTCATAATTAGACATTGTCTTCTTTTGTTGTGACGCAGCAATAATCAAGAACCGGGGGCCGAAAAAATAAATTAAAGAATATTCCGGGACTGCTGAGTAAACATTTAAAAAAGGTACGTGTGGGCGTTATTATCCGCATGTCTTAAAAGGTGGTATTTGGCGATGACTTTTACAGTTGTTCAGCAGCGAAGGATAATGCTCATTGCATACCTGGGGGCTATGCCGTCACCTATATTGACTCAACAGTAAACTATTTGAGTTAGATTTTCAAAGAAGGTAATTGTTAGAATGAAAATACCAGCCTCAATAAACTGTATCTTTCTTAATTGCAACAAAAATTCTTTCATTAGAAAAAGTCAGAACGTTGCATAATACATGTTAATTTGTGGTTTTTGCGGTAAATTGAAAAAATTATACCGTTATCCAAAGGATTTTAGGTGCAAATAACTTGATTTTGCTGCAATTTTTATTTCTACAGTTTAGTATGAGGTTAATATCAGGGTTTCAAAAAGTGATCGTTAACATACGGTACTTCGCTAATATACAATATTTTGTTGCAACTCTCATATACAGTTTAAATTTTTCGATACGGATGAAGTTTAGTTGCAATTTTTGAAACCAATTTTCAAGCCAAATCGGTTGCAAGTATTTCTTGTGCAAGTAGTTCTCGGATTTCCTATTTTGTTTTTTATTTTTCGGACAGACTGAAGGAATACAAAAGTTGTAAATTTTCGTCTTTTTTTCTTAGTGGATTGCTGAATAATATAGGTACCTTTGGTTTTGTGTTTTTTTTTACATTTTTTGAACCAATTTCAGTAACTTTAGTATACTGATAGCTTGACTAGAAGTTATGTGAAGCAAGAACTTACTTTTGCATCTACTGGTGTTGTATATGTTTGAAAAACAGCCATTGCAGCCATGAAGCAAGTTTTGATCCTCCTAATTTGCGCTGGGATCGCTGTAGCTTATAACTTTGAAGACCGACTTCCTTTATACAAAGTTGGAGAGGACGGAAGCCTTTTTGGTTTCAGTGTTACCATGCATAAAACTTCAGACAACATGCGAGGTAGGTTCATTGATTAACTCTTCAATTATCATCAGGTGTTGTGGATTACTATCAAATCAAGTATTTGTCTTGGGCGGTATCAAATCTTCATCTAAGTCTGTAACGAGTTGGCGTGGCCCATCTCTGCGTCATTGCGCCAACGGGAAAAACAGCTGCATTCGAAAAAAAAGTCGCAGCGGTTGCAAACCGATTTGGTCGGCCCGAGATTTGAACCTAGAATCTCTGGATTCAGAAACAAAAGCTTTACCGCTTAGTCAAATGTAAAAAAATAACGTTACATGCGATGTTCTAGATATCTTTGACCTAACGATATCATCGTCAAAGCTGTATTGGTTTATTTTTGTTTTTCTTGCGCTTTGCTGAAAAATCTTTGTAAACCACTACAGCAGTTTTAGCTAAGCAATGGGTGAAAGAAGAGAGGGCACTTCGACCGTGATCTTAATTTACATAGTTTACGTTGTTTTATAGATTTTGTTGGCCAGAGCGCTCTGGTGATTGGAAGTCCACGTGCATCTGCCCTAGCGAGTCAATCGAACACGGTCAGCCCTGGTGGAGTTTACTTCTGCCCTGTCACAACATCAAGGAATGACTGCACGCGAATCCTTATGGATAATGGTATGCTTCCATTTAGTTGTTTATTTATTTATTTTTGAGCAGGACGAACAGAAAGAACACAAATATTTTCAACTTGAGTATTTACACGCGCTTGGGGAAGTTGCAATGATAGGGAACCGAATCTTCGCTTTTGCGAGTTCTAGTTAGTTTCTTTGCCGTCGCGCCACCTGCAAGTGCGCTTCCATGCTTATTTAATATAGAATTTTATGCATTTTCAAAGCAGATCAATAACAACACTTAGTCGTATAAGTCAATTGACTATATTGCTGTATCCATTTTGACCAGTGAAACAATTTGATTGTTTTAAACTTTATTTCAAGTGATTAGGCATTATTGCTTTTCCAAACTAAATGTATGAAAGTCAGCTTATTAATACGTCATAAAAGACGTAAAGGTAAACACACTTGCTGGCTTGTGTCTACTCTGGCGTGCAATGAGTGCTAATTACTGTCTTACGTTGTGAAAAATAATTTTCGTTGATTATCAATGCTCATTGCAATATTCTTTTCGCATAATTCGATATAGAAGTTGTTGTCCCTAGCATTTATTAGGCTGAGCATTCCGAAACACATTGTTTTGCAATATTGAATGTCTTATTACTTGATACTTTTGCAGGTGGTTCAACTTATGAAAGAAACAAAACCGATCAATGGCTTGGTGTGACCGTAGCGAGTCAAGGTGAGAGGCTATTGGCATGTCTTGCAGTTGAACAACACAGCTTGGACAACACTAGTTCATTACAAAATTCGTACTGAAGATATTGTTGATTGGGACAAACTTTATTTTAAACCAATTGCACCAGCACCTTCAAAAATTTAAGAGCGCAGTAACAGGATTTCTTGAATAATGTAATCAAACAAATGTTATACAGCTAAAATAGAGTACAATTAATAAGACTTTTTGTTTATTTGCTTTAATCATTGTCAAACTTATCTAAGAAGAATTCATTTATTATTTAAGAAGATTGTTGATTAATTAATTTATTATTTAAGAAGATTGTTGATGTATTCTATTTGAATCAGAGTTGTAAACGGGCCGACAAGTTCAGGCCCGAACCCGAATATATAAGCCCGAACCCGAAAACTAATTTGAAGCCCAAATCTTGCCCGAAAAAACCCGAAAGTTAAGTACGATCTGAAAAATTTAGCAATCTTGCTAAGTTATTTTGATTATATTTTGTGCACCTAACACAAAAAGCACGTCTCAGGCCCGAATTAAGCCCGAAATTTTTGTCAACTTTAGGCCCGAACCCGACCCGAAAAGCCCGGCCCGACTTACAACTCTGATTTGAATAACTTTGAAAATGGTGGAAAGAAATAACCGAACCATCTCTTTAATTATGTTCTGCAGTATTTTTTTTTATCAAATAACTTTTGCACATTTTTGCACAATGTTAGCTCGACACACAACCGCAATGCTATAGCTTACAACCACAAAATACATCGTATCTTTATTGTACGGGGTGTTCCAAAATGGTTGACCCCATTCTAAATACCCATATCTCGGCAACTACTTGATGAATCATAATGAAACTTAATACACTTTATGTTGAAAGTCATAAGTTTTATTGGCTAAATTTACAAAGAAAAGTACAAATATTTGTTGGTTCTATGACAGATTTTCATAAATGTTCAATATGAGCGCCGCCTGTGACTCTGCACACGTTGAGTCGGTATTCTAGCTCGTGCCAAACTCGCTGTAGCATGTCTTCGGTAACAGTGTCCAGTGCAGCTGTAATTCTCTCTTTCATTTCTTCAATGTTAGCTGGAAGAGGAAGTACAAAGACTAGTTCTTTCACATAATCCTAGAGGAAAAAATCACACGGAGAAAGGTCGGGTGATCGTGGTGAAATGGCCACTACGAATACCGACTCAACGTGTGCACTGTGCAGAGTCACAGGCGGCGCTCATATTGAACATTTATGAAAATCTGTCATAGAACCAACAAATATTTGTATTTTTCTTTGTAAATTTAGCCAATAAAACTTATGACCTTCAAAATACAGTGTATTAAGTTTCAGTATGATCCATCAAGTAGTTTCCGAGATATGGGTATTTAGAATGGGGTCAACCATTTTGGAACACCCTGTATTTTCCAGATACAAAATATATTGTACCTTTCCGACATAAAATATATTGTATCTTCCCGACATAAAATATATTGTATCTTCCCGACATAATCATGTTGAGGACTCTAAGATCAAACAAACATCAAGGAACAAAAATGTGGTATTTGGTTTCAAAAGATCTAAGAAATCAAGTAATCAACAAAATTTAAGAACCTTTAAAATTGAAGTCAATAAACCACAGCATTAAATCATATCAATAACTCAATAAAACTTTATCATCGAAAGTCATCAAATTTTCACATGTTCATCACGGGTGAAATTTTCTGGCAGCGTTTGGCACAAAGGTGTTATCGGTCCTTTTGCAGTGTTCCGTAGGGATTACGTATTGTAATTTTTTATCTTTTTTTTGTGCTTCTGGATTGAAAATAGCTTTTTAACTGCTTGTTAGAATTTCAACGTTTCAAATTGGGATGATTACAATAAGTTGTTGGATGTAATGATACGCTGTAATTTGTTTTGACGTACAAACTATTTCAAGGCATAGGAGGATACCTGGTCACGTGCGCTCATCGCTACAGCGAACGGGAAGGCAGTAAAGATCTGGAACGGGAAAGAGTATGTGGGAAATGCTTCCTATTAGACGGTGAGTTATACGTTATGTGAAAACGAAGTTTTTAATGACTGATATTATTAATGACTTAGTCAACGCAAAACGAAACCGTTTCTCTCTGTTTTTTGGTTTATCTTATTTTATCGGCAATTTAAAAAAAAAATCCAAATAAAAAAACTATTCAATCGTAAGTTCGGTGATTGATATTTAAAGAGTTTTTTTTGAGGGGCCAGAGTGGGTGGGTAGTATCTTCATAGGTATTGGGCTATCTTCAAAGTTACTTTAAATGTGCTGTTCATGCTGGGAAAAAGTCAGTAGAATAGCCGTAGCTGCGATTTGCGATAAATCAGTCGACGCGCAATGTGAGTCAACTTGATCTTGTTCTACATTGAAAAAAGAGCGGGATTTCTTAACCGGGGGTAAATATCACTTACCCAAGGGGTAAATTTACTGGCTGGCAAACTTCAATTTTCAATTGCGCAAAACCTCAAAACCAACATATGTCTTGTTGTAAATTTGGAGATCAGTTCAAGACACGGAAAATTCGGTACTTTTCAAACCGAAGACCTTTTCTTTCTTTTTTTTTTTCTTTTTTTTGAGTTCATCGTAAAATGTGGAGAAAACTGCTGCTTTACGGAATGAAGACCTTTTTTTTTTTGAGATCATTGCAAGTGTTGCCGAGATTGTGAACAACCAAGAAGATGGGGGTAAATTTTCGTGGACCACGAAAAAGATTAGGATAAATTATTCTTTTATCATTTGCCAAGGGGTACCGAGACAAAAAAGGTTAAGAACCCCTGAGGTAGAGTGAATGCTGTAGTCTAGAAAAGATGAAACCTTCGAATTCCGCTGACCCCAGTCCATTCGGGAATGTCAGTGGTGATAAAAATTCTTTAAAGAATGATTGAAAATGAGTGGAAAGTTGCAAGTTTCATAAACCATTTGTTACTTTAAGCAGACACTGCGTAGCGCATTGAAGAAGCACGACCGCTGCTGTACTCTACTGTTTCAAGCCATGGGCGTCGGCAAGGAGGGCCATGCCCCCCCTGGATTTTACTTACTCTCTTTTAAACCTGCCATATTTCAAAAGTTCTTCCATTTTTAGTAGTTAAGACTGACTCTATTCTTGTTACCCCCCCTAAAAAATTTTCTGCCGACGCGCTTGTTTCAAGCCACATGCAAACAGTTCCGTGTTACAAGGATCCAGTTGCAGATTGCAGGAGTTAGGAGGTGTTGTCCTGTTAGGTTATTGAAAACAGAAATATATTTTTGTTTTTTTTCCACTGTTTTACTTAACAACTTATTTCAGTGATGAGGGCTCTTCAAAAACATTAGATTTTTAGAGAAAAAAAATCAGTAAATACCAAATCTACGGACTTTTTCAGCAAATTTCCAGCGCAAACATTCATGAACAGAGGTGATATTGAGCTGAAGACCTCTTTTATTTTTTGGAGATCGTTTTTTTTTCGATCTTTTCTCTCAGAATATTGAGCAAATACGTTTTTTTGTTAAAATTATTTTTATTTTAATGATTGTCAACCTAAAACTGTAGGTTTTCGTGTTTCTTCCAGTAACTTGGCCATCTTCTCGGCTAGCATTTAGAAGCATAAGTTATTCATCTATACAATGTATTATTGTAATATGCAGTGCGAATGAACTGTTGCGACGCGTTTCGACCTTGCTCAAGGGTCTCATCAGGCAAAAAGAATAACACATATTTAAACATGCTATGAGATAAAACTGCAACCAAAAATTTGGAAACAAACATTAGCAGCAATTTAGAATCATTAAACTGTCAAACATGAAAATCATGTTTTTTTCGACCTTATTCTGAGTAATATTGAATGAAGACCCTTTTTTAAGATCTCCAAGTTTCCAAAGCTGTTTGCCAATATTGGTGTAGTCCATTTCGAATTTTCGTCAAAAATATCAGATTTGCTTCTGAAAGCAAATTACATCAGATTTCCATCAAGAACTTCCCATTGCAATTCACAAACATCAGGCCTGACCCAAAAATGTCCAAAGCTGACGTCACTGACTTGCTTTCATGCTGCTGAACAGAAAATTCCATTTTGAGTTTGACTCGTTGCTGAGGGTTTCGAAACACTTCTCAGATATGCTGGAGTTTTGTTAAACACGTAAAAGTGCAGTACCTTGTTGTAAGTTAAAAGATTTTGAGTTTGTGGGACTTGACTCTGATAAAATGGGCAGACGGCAGGCTTGACTCTGATAAAACTTTTAATTATACTTGCAGTTACACACAGAAGCGTGTAACGAGTTTGTGGGCGCATCTACACGTCATTGCGCCCGTGCAGCAGAGCTCCTTTTGAAATGTCTCTACGTTGGCGAGCCGTTGACCACATAGTGTCTGAATTGACTGGCCTGAAATCTGAACCTCAAACCTCCCTCTCTAGAACACGTTACCTCGCAACTAAATGGTCGATTTGAGTTTCAATTAACATTAAAGAAAATTTTAAGTCAATAAAATATATATAAATCAATGAAATAGATCACTGGAAAGATGGTCACTGGCTGGCACTAAATGACCTTCTAGCCCCTTCGCTGTCTACTTGTCTCCACAAGCAATTCTACTGCAGGCTTTTGATATTATCTGTGTTAATTTAATTACTTGTGGACGACTCAGCATGCGGATAGTCAGGCGATCTACGACATAAGGCGAGACAAATTGCGCACCTGATCTGAACTGAAATATATTTTAACCAAAAAGAGATATATTTTGTTACCTGTTATAAATCAACAGCACAAACCCACGAAGTAATGCTAAATGAAAATAAATTAAACACATTCATCATAAATCAGTGCTAGGTAAAAAGTTATAACAAAACAGGCACAAGGAGACTGCGAAGGGGCTGATTTTGTCTTTGTGTCTGCAGCCAACTATTGTTAATAAAGCTTTACTTTTTGTCCCGTAATATCTAATCTTTTTTTTTTTTTTTAACACACTACAAACAAACAATAGCAGCTGAGAGGGGAAGGGAAGAAAAAAGGAGAAGGGAGAAGCAGGAACCTCATATTATTAAAAAAAAATAACTAAAAACTATAGTGGTTATATTTGAAAATATATAAGTCTTAATATATATTAGTTTATGTTTCTTGATTATATTTTTGCAAGAGTATGTTGTTAAGTTTTGCTTTGAAAGATTGCAATGTTTTGCATGTTTTTAAATCGGCACCCAACGTGTTCCAAATCAGAGGACCTTGATATTTTATAGATCTTTGAGCTTTTGACGTATTCAAAAGAGGAGTAAAATAATTATTTTGATAGGATGCTCTTGTAAACTTTTCATCTACGTTACTCGCTTCAGTAAGGTAGTTACTAAATTGATCTGGCAGCATTTTCATTTTAAATTTAAATACAAATAATGCTTTTTCAAAAAAGACCATATCATAGGGACGCAGAGATAAGGACCCAGGGCAATAAGGACGCCGAGACCTAACTCTGCTATGTGCGCTGACTTTTTCGTGTTTCGAAAATTAATTAAGTAATTAAAGAAGTGAAATCGGTCAATTTTTCAAATAAATTGCTGCAAGTAAAAATTAAAAAAAAAAACAGAAAAAAACAAGATAGATTTCTCTAAACTCTGGATAATTACTGCAATTAGTACCCGTGCGTTTGCTTTGCTACGGGATGAAAGACTGATTATTATTGTTTGCTTAACAGATTAAGTGCAACCGTTAAATGATTGCGTAGCAATCGCTGACCTGGTCGGTGTTTTTTGTTATTTTTTCAAAGAATAAATTTTAAAAGTAAATCTTCTGCAAAGAGCTTGATTTTATCAGCCATATTGCAGCAACAGACAAAATTTTTAATACAGATATCATTTTTTATTTAAGGCAAACGTTTTCGACTATTCTTCTGGTCTTCTTCAAAGCAGAATAGTACATGCTAACAGTTTAAAGATTTTGCTCTGAAGAGGACCACAAGAATGGTCGAAAACGTTTAGCGTTTAATAAAAAATGATACAGTATTAAAAATTTTATCTGTAGCTGCAACATGGCTGATAAAATTTTAAAAGCCTACTCACATTTTAACAAAGCTTGAACTTAAATTCGAAAAATGCTAAAAACTTGACATTCAAAAATTTAAAAAAATGCTCATTAAAAAATAATTACGTTCGTTTGTTTGATTACATAATTATTTTTCGAAGCACGAAATTGTCGGTGCATATGTTGATTTACACCTCTTCTCCCTTATGTCTGCGTCCTTATGCCCTGGTAATTATATCTGTGCCGTTATATCCTGGGCACTTATGTCCGTGCCCTTATGTCGGGTTTCGATAATTTGGGTACGAAATTGAAACTACAGCATATTTAAAAACATAAAAATTAGCGTGCGGTAATAATACTTCGTTATTGGTAGCAACGAAATTTTTAACTATTTTCGTCGCAATGTATTTTGTCGTAATAATAACGTACACTTTTTTGCAGGAAGTGATAGCAGTAATATCCGTGAAGTCGACCCAGAGGAAGCCAGACGACTAGAATTTGTTGGTATGCAACTTTTGATTTGTGAATACCTGATAACGAATTTAGATTGTTTTGTTTTTGATAAAATTACTTCTGTTAACTCAAGAGCAAAACATATTCTTTTCAACCCTGTTTTACATAGGCTATTTGACCAACGCATTTACGCGAAGGAAGGGGGACAAATGTGTTCTCTCCCTATATAGCAAAATCTTTTTCTTTTTCTGAAAACGAGAAAGACTCAACTCCAGTTGATATGCCCATAAGTAACTCAACTCTAGTCCTAAAAGAGAGACTTGTTCCATTTCGGAACTGCAGTAGAATTAGAGGCCGAATACCCGATCATTACGTCATTTTTGAAAACAATGATGAAACATTAATCCGGCAAAAGTGTGTTCAAGATTGCTATTCACGTACCGATAATTTCTTGCATGTTGTTTTGAATAAAACATTTTTATTATTTGAGGCCATGGTTTGGATAAAAATCACCAGCAAGAGAGAGAAAAGATAAAATTTTCTTCGACTGCTGGTGATTTAAATCTTAGTGAATACCATTTAGTAGTGTATGAATTACGACTAATTTCGCATGTTTCAAATAAGCTTGTGGTAATATTATTTTACAAAAAGGAAGTGAAATGTAATTGGAAACAGCACTAATTTCAGCAGCTCTAGGTTGAAATGGTGTTGAATCCTATTCGGAATCTTTTTATCAGGAAACTATGACCTTGATATGAAAAAGTAATGCGTTTTTGTTTATGGTAATGTAATGCCTTGTGGTTTGATTTTGTTTTTTTGTTTTTGTGTTTTTTGTTTCTGAAAAGGATGCTTTTGATTAAAAATTGCATAAACTAAGGGGAAAATCAGAAGCAGCCAGGGTTTATTTTTAAAAACTCAATAAATCAGGAGCTAACGTGGACGTATTTTAGCCTCGCCTTGCGCGGACCTTACCGGAAGAAATATGTACAACAAGAACAAGCTTGCGTACACTCAGGCCGGCACTGCGCTGACATTTTCTCAGGATCAGTATTTGTTGGGTACGTTTAAATAAATTAAATCTTTCTTTATACTCACTGTAATACACTGAAACGTGTAACGACTCTGCAGGCCTATTTCCGCGTTATTGCTTCTGCGGGCAACACAGCTCCTTTTGAAGAAATGTCGCAGCGGTGGCGAGCCGTTGGCAACACTGCGTCCGATTTGACCGGCCCGAGATTTGAACCTCAGATCTCTCGCTTTAGAGACGAACGCGTTACTGCTGTACCAACTGGACGGTGTTGGGTAAGCCCTTGGATTCAGTAAGCGTTTCTACATGTCATTGTCCACTTTCCATGGCGGGTTCTTGGTTCCGGTGCCTGCACGCTTGTTGCTTGGTCATGCGTAAAAATGTCCAAAATTTTTGATAAACCCGTGCTATCAAAGAGTTTACAATTATGTTACCGATGTTTTTGGGTGACATGTAATCTCTGAAATTGGAATTGTTCTTTCGTGATTTGGTACTTTTTTTAGCATGGCTTAATAATAAGAAGTCACCGAAACCAAGAGCCGGGCCTGTAAATTGGACTTGCAAAAACGTTGTTTTTCTGAAATTTACTCATGATGCTGTTAATGTGTTCATTCGTACAAATCCAGCACGTTGCGTTTGTCTAAACACAAAAATGCTTTAGGTTTTATTTGTAAGCTTTTGTCAGGCTGTGACTATGTTATAAACAAGCGTAATAAGAGTCTTTTTTCAAGAGACATGATTCATTGACAAGAAAGGATAAGTTGATAAGAATTTCTTTAAGAAGCATAATAAACATCATCAGACCAAGAAAAAGGTCTTTACTCAAATTGCGCCTTTTTTTCCCCTGAATTTAAGGTGAAATGTGTTCCTCAACATTTTTACGTCTTTGCTTCAGATCAACTTCCAACCAGCACTAGTCCTCCAAAAATTCAAGCTTAGAAATTCCGTCCTCTCTTTCCCCCTCAACGGCTCTAATGCGACTCTATTCAATAACAATAATGCAGTGTCTTCACTGGACGCAAAATTGTAACCGTACGAGCGCATATCCTTAAGTTTATTTCAACCCTCTGACATCTTGTAAGCTGGTGAGGCATTATGCAAGGCGTACCAAATTTCTGTATAATTTACTCGCATGACTTGTAAAATAATGAACTTGCATTAAACCCCCCTTTGATTTTACAGCAAGTGTAGACCGGGCCTAACTGTTCACTGCTTTGCCCAACTTATTATTTTGGATACTAATAAAGTTAATTGCATTTCAGGTGGCCCGGGAGCTTATGCTTGGTCAGGTGGAATGTTTGGTTACCGTTTAGCGACCAGCCCGCCTGTCGAATCAGAGGTTCCCGTTCTTGATGAACCCGGAAACGATTTTGCTACTCCCGGATGCAAAGACGATGAATTCGGTCCAAGGTCGACCAAAGTGAAGTGTGACGAGTAAGTCAACTCACTACACATTCAAACTCAAAAAGCAGCTTGACTCGGAAGACCGAAAGCTTCCCATGCCCAGGCAGCTTGGTTGATAGATAAAACATCAGTTACAAACATGTGAAAGACTTTTTTTACAAATTACAAATCATGTGACGTGCACAGAGCACAAATGCGTTTGAACATGACGCATTGTGCGGAATGATGCTGTGGTGATTTATTGCAAGACTGCACAGTGCACAGTACACATATACCGACGCTTGGTTACGAGATCACATTGCCACCTAACCATCAGATTACCACACACGGGTGAATACTTTACCCTGTCTCTTTTCGTACTAAAATGATGAGCGTTAAGCAAGCAGGTATAACTGCAGGTACCAGTGTATATAAATCTTTGTTTTGGCCCGACAGGGAATCAAACCCCAGTTTACTGTTTCAGTAGCAAAGAAAGCTGCGGCTAATCGGGCTAGTTCAATTTTCTGATTTTACGTACGTCATATGATTGCAGTGCAATTACTCTTATACAGCAAGTATTTTATTACATGAACTTCGTTACTTATTCCCATGTTTTTCCTGTCTGGGTTATGCATAGCTTGAAATTTATATGAAACGCCGTAGTCAAAATGAACTGCGATCCAACCGCGAAACTATGCAAAAGATAAGCGTGCGATTTACGCAGAAAATCAAACCTTTATTACGCTAAAGCGTGTAACGAGTTGGCTGGCTCTATCTCCCGTCATTGCTCCCGGGCAACACAGCTTCTTTCGAAGTCCTCTCGCGTCGTTGCGCCCGGGCAACACAGTCTTGCGCTACATAATCAGTAACAATTAAAGATAAGGTGCAGAACACAAAAACACTATTGGAAGCTCACGCAATTCTCATCTTTGACCTTGGTTTTTCAGCATTCCTGTCCGAAGGGACAGCTACATGGGCTTCTCAGTGGCGGTCAGTCACTCTATGGTCGCAAATTCGGACGAGGCTGTATATGTTGTAGGCGCACCTACGGGAGATTTCACTGGAGCTGTAATTTTATACACCAAACGAGGTAGGATTGTATACTAATACACGAAAAATCATTAACGAACTAATTCAAGTTGGTTCATTGTAGGTGCAACTTGCTTCATTGTAACTCAGTTTGCAACCAAAGACAATTTTTTTAGAAGTGTTTGAAGAACTTTGGCACTATAATTGATATTTGAATGTTGTTTGAATCTGTATTTGAATGAATCTATTTGAATATGTACTTGATTGTTGTTTGAGAGCTTATGCTGCATTTTTTTGTACTTGCTGCCAGTGGCCAAAAAAAGGGAACTTGTTACCTCCTCTCCGCCCCCTCCTTAGTCAAGGCACGAAAAATATTTAAACCCAAAATACAAGCGCTTAAACGTGTTTTGGACTTGACCTGCAAGTAAGGGGGGAGCCTGAAGGGGCTGGGCAATTTATTTGTTTTAAATGACTTCCGAATTTTAGCGATTAATTTTTTCAAACGGTCCTACAAACCTGAGAAACGTCATCCAAATGGTACTAAAATGTCTATTTTTTGCCAAAAAATCACAGAAATCGCCAAGCGGCTGAAAGCTTTGCTATCAGACCTCTATGGCTTTTGGTGGACAGTTTTCTAACAAAATTCTTTGACGCTTGGTTCAAACTCTTGCAAAATCCTGGTTGCGTCCCTTTCTGATACTGGCTGGTTGTTGAAAGCAATTGATGAATCCATGCACAATAAAACGACAAGCCAAGAGATGTAACTTATTGAAGATATAATACAATAAGAAATACTAATAGTTCAGGAATATCATAATATAGCAATCGGTGGCCCGGAGTAGATTTGCTGCTAACTTTTTTATGCTGGTAACGTTGCACGAAATAGTTTTGATTTTATCGATCGTAAATGACGCTCTTACATCTATGATATGAATGTAAGAAAAAAGCCGAAACATTGCTGAAGGGTATTTGAGCATTTTCGCAAGCTTGTTTAGAAATACCACTGCTTCCTTTCGCTAGTTACATCATAGTGTAGCGTAATAGTAAAAGGACTTATAATATTATTTTCCAAATTGATTATTGTTTTCAAATGCCTTTTTTATTAATACTTGGTAATCTTACAGATATACAGTATATGTGCAAAACTACAACAAGAATTTCAAATAAAGATCGCCAAAAAGTTGTTCTTTTTCCGTTTTGAAAGTCAAGTAGGAAATCTGAAAATATGTTCCTATTGACCCAAGTGGGAAATAGACCCAATTCAGCCGTTCAAGAAGCAGGCGATACAGTGTAAACCACTGGTTAGTGAACACACAGAAATGCGCCTATTGTGTAGTGACAGAGACATCGTTTGTTCGCATGAACCAACTACCTCTGCTGTCCAACCACACCAATGCAGAACTCTCTTTTTTTTGTTCTGTTTTGCAAGCCACCACAACGGGTGAATTGTTTTGTTCCAACGGGAAATAAACATAAAGTATCTTTCCCATGGACACAACGCTACATTGCCAGTTCAGGAATCGAACCTGGGTCATTAACTTTACTTTTTAATCACTATCATGACGCTCTACCACTGAGCTATCATCGGCAAGATAGGCCATGATTCTACACTACAGAGACCAAATCACTTTATTCTGCACTTGCAATGCTTTCAGAATCAGCCAGCTCTACTAGTCTTGCATTCAAAGACATGATTAAAGGCGAGCAAGTGGGATCTAGTTTTGGTTTTTCCGTCGCTGTCCTTGACCTGAACGGCGACGGCCAAGATGATCTCCTTGTTGGGGCTCCTCAGTTCTACGAAAGCTCGGATACAAGAAAGATTGGCGGTCGAGTTTATGTGTACATCAATAGCCGAATACCGAGATTTAGGTATGAAGAATTACAATGATAAGCTCACAGTGCGTATTAAATAAAAAGTATGCGCAATCACTAATACGTAAAGCATAAAACAAACAAAAAACTGAAGGTAACACAAAACAATTTGTAACAAAAGCAGAAATTGCTTTTAGAGAATTTGCTACGACAAGGAACCTAACCTGGAAAGAGAAAGTTCTATTACCTAATAATGATAACTTTAACGTTGAAAAGTAATCTGTGGCCCATTGTTATAATTTTGCTAATTCATTGTCATCAGTCTCAAGTGCTAAAGCGAGGCGTCGCTGTGCAATTTGTTAGGGTTTGCCCAGTGTGGCCAAGAGATGGCTGGGAAATTCTTGGTTTGAATGCGATAATGGCTGCTGACCCGCTAACAGCTCGAAACAAAGTTGTCCAGCAGCTCTTGTGCAATGTGGTCCATCATTATTGTTTGGGTAATTTATTGATTTTTTTTTACTATTAATCCTATTTTTAGCTAATATTCGTGATAAACCATTTCAGAAAAGCTTTTTGCTTCAAATCGACTTGAATTTAGTAAATAGAAGTTTTTCAATTTTAAGGTTTGCTGAAGTTACTTTCCGAAATCTGAACGTGCTTTGGCTCATGTTTTGCTATAATGACGTCGTAAGACGTTTTGTGGTGTAACTACTTTGACGTAAGCATTATATAATTCTACACGAAACAACAAACCTATGTACAAATATAAACATAGCCGTAGGAGGCGGGGGCTGGGGGGTCGGTCGCCCCCCATTTAGTTTAAAACGTCAAAAATTCGAGCAAGTAATTTTTTTTATCCGGGCACACGCTGTGAGGCAAAACAGATCAAATCTCATGACTTTAAACCCGCAACTTTGATTTTTTTTTGCGTAAAAATGTAAGGCTATTTTACCACTAGCGGCTAAATAAGCCTACACACAATTTACCCGGTTGTGGCAAAATTGGCCTGATTGATAATCTTGTGTACAACAGTGCTGTTTGTGTTTTTGATCTCTGAAAATTTGAAGACTAATATTAGAATTTAGGTACATACTCTTGAAATCAATATAATGGTAAATTTGAACAAAGTAAGTTGGAGTAACTTACAGGCAATTGTTGCTTTGATTTTATGTCAGCAAGTGCTGCTATACACTTAACATTTGGTAAACGCCCTCCATGTATCAAGTTTTGTTCTGTTGCCAGTAGCATAGGTGTGTAAGTATCAACGTCACTTTTCCTGACTTTCTTTTAATCTTAGTGATTTATTTATTTCTAGCAATACACAGATCAGAAGCACAAATGATCTTTTTATTAGGTATGTGCACTGCGTGCTGGTTCACCTGAGAGTGTACATAATGTGGATTTTTGTTCATTTTTTATTCTTACTTTGAAGCTTATTCTGTGAGACTGCAAATACTTTGAAGTGCTACCACTACCCATGTATACTTTTTAGGTAGTATTTTTTTTACGGCAGTGTTCTATTTATCTGAGATGTAAACTTATTGACAATGCCTGTGACACTGAACACTTGCGATGTAGGTGCAGACTACAAAGGCTATCAGCAAGGCTGCACAGTGCACAAACAGTATTGAAAATTTTTTGTAATTTTTGTTGCTCACATGGCTCCTATTTTCTTCACTGAATCTGCAATGCAACAAGTAGTGGAATAATTCAGACGGAAGCTATTGCTATTTGTATTTTTAGAGTCATAAGCTTTGTTCTATTTTGTTTTCTTTTTTATTAACAGTATGGTATATAGGCTACCGACTATCAACTATTAGGTAAAACTCAGTCAGGTTTGCAAGACTGATAGCTTCAAAAGTTTGACGTATTACGGTGGATGTGATTTTATGATATTCAAATCAAATCAATTTTTTTTCCTGACAATGACAAAGAAAAGTTGTGTTCATGCTATTTATGGAATATCAGTAAATTGATTATGTTTTATGCGTTGTAACAGATAATGCTCTTGAGCTTTTTTTGTGGTTCAAGTCTCCTATGATGTGAACCACTTTGTTTGCGCTATTACATCAATAAATGTGTCTGAAGTATGGTAATGATAACAATAACTCCTACACTTTTTTTTATCAATGCAGTCAATACTGGCAGGCAGTGCTGGGCACCGCAAATTTACACTCTATTCCACAACCGCAAACTCCACAAAATAGCAATGGGTGGTTCGCAAATTCGCAAGTTTGCGGTAACTTTTTGCACTTCTGCAACCGCAAATGACTTTTTACTTCCGCAAACTTGAACCCGCAAACTTTGTTATTATTTTGACCTGGTTTGATAAATAGAGGAGACCTATAGCAGTAACAATGCTTCATATTTGTTGTGTATGCTATAGACCTGTGATAAGCACCAGCAGGTTTTCTTGATTTATCTAATATCCTGTTTTTGTGAGTTACAATATAAAAGTCAGCAGCATGGCCGAGCGGAAATGTCAGCAGATAAAATATAAAATATCAGCAGATATAATATAAAATAAAGTGGAAAATATAATATAAATGTCAGCAGCATGGCCGAGCGGAAATGTCAGCAGATATAATATAAAATATCAGCAGATATAATATAAAATAAAGTGGAAAATATAATATAAATGTCAGCAGCATGGCCGAGCGGAAATGTCAGCAGATATAATATAAAATATCAGCAGATATAATATAAAATAAAGTGGAAAATATAATATAAATGTCAGCAGCATGGCCGAGCGGAAATGTCAGCAGATATAATATAAAATATCAGCAGATATAATATAAAATAAAGTGGAAAATATAATATAAATGTCAGCAGCATGGCCGAGCGGAAATGTCAGCAGATATAATATAAAATATCAGCAGATATAATATAAAATAAAGTGGAAAATATAATATAAATGTCAGCAGCATGGCCGAGCGGAAATGTCAGCAGATATAATATAAAATATCAGCAGATATAATATAAAATAAAGTGGAAAATATAATATAAATGTCAGCAGCATGGCCGAGCGGAAATGTCAGCAGATATAATATAAAATATCAGCAGATATAATATAAAATAAAGTGGAAAATATAATATAAATGTCAGCAGCATGGCCGAGCGGAAATGTCAGCAGATATAATATAAAATATCAGCAGATATAATATAAAATAAAGTGGAAAATATAATATAAATGTCAGCAGCATGGCCGAGCGGAAATGTCAGCAGATATAATATAAAATATCAGCAGATATAATATAAAATAAAGTGGAAAATATAATATAAATGTCAGCAGCATGGCCGAGCGGAAATGTCAGCAGATATAATATAAAATATCAGCAGATATAATATAAAATAAAGTGGAAAATATAATATAAATGTCAGCAGTATGGCCGAGCGGAAATGCATGCAGGTTTATTGTTTAAACAAAACTGTGACCGGCGTTGGATAGCGGCTGTGACTCTGGTGGCTGCAGTGTAGACTTGGAAGAGCGCGACCTTGCCTGCCAGCCACTTTCGTCGCTCCTTCTAACTTCTGATTGCAATACGTTCGTTGAGATAAAAATTTTTGGTTGATTTACACACTGGTACTTTTCATACCGAATAAACAGAGCCGCACAAATTTTTGTTGAATTGCGATGCGTAAAACTCTTGTCGTACGAAGTTGCGTTTTTGCGTTCTATAAAATGATACTTAACAGGCTTATAGGCTACTACATTTTACTGTTTGAGAGACGGAATGGGGGGCGATTCGTTATCTATGTCCCTTCCTGCTCCTTCATAACGCATGACAATATGCAGATCACAATTAAAATAAGTTAGTTTAAAGTTCAAAGTGATAATATTGCAGTAGACTTTTTTTTTCTGAAATATGCCGTCTAAAATACGAATTCCAAAAACACGATTAACGAAACTAAAAAGATTAAATCAAGATTGAAAATGTTGGTAGGGCTGCAGCCTATTTATTTACAAAACATGCTGGGCATGTTATCAAAGTCGTTTTGCGCAACCCCTTGCCACTTCAAAAAGCTTAAGTTTTACTTCAGAAAAACTAGCTGTTAGAAGTTTCTTGACGTCAAGCTAGTTCGTTTCGCTGTAAGAATAGCAGGACCCATAAAAAATAATCGTTCCATAGCAGCGGATATTGGCAAGGGGGTGTTGTACTTTATAAAGAGGCCTACATCTACCCTACTCAGTCTATACATTGAACCGTAAAAACTACTTTTTTGTAAATTGCAAAGAAACATTCTAGCGATGTTGCTACTTGGCGGATTTGCGGTAAATTTCAATTTTTCTGCCGTAAATCCGCGAATGTTTTCGGTCAGAAATCGGTTCGGAAATCAAAACTTTGAGTCCGCGATTTGCTGTCTTGCAGACCAGACCGCTTTGCGGAAGCGCCAGGCTTTGCTGGCAGGTAACTAAGTAAATTGTGAGGGGAGACTTAAACTGATAGACCAATGAGTTTCAGTTTCAAATTACAGGCCGACATTGGCGCTTGCATGATAAGAAGTTGTGTATTTTGCTGTATATACATAGCAAGTTAGAATGGCTGATGTATGATCGTAAACTTCACAGTGCCGTGTGTTTATAACAAGTAATTTTCATTGCAACTTTCATTTCAGCATGCAGTTATTTGTCTAATTAATCTTCACTCATTTTTTTGCAGTTGAAGTTTTAAAATTCTTTGCAGTTTTAGTTGGAATATTTACACTGAACTCAAGTGATAATGCTGACTAATTATGTGCGTTGTATACCGTACAAATTTGGAGTCGTAACATAGATTGCTAAACAGCCAAGCTCGTTGGCGAGAAACTGAACATTGTTGCTGTTATGTTTTTATTTATTACTAGCAAATAAATGACCAGTCGATAGCGGTAGCCAAACCAGACTCTTCAATAAATCAATGTCCAAGTGCTCATTACTTGTCATTGCAATTTTCAGAGGTGGTGTTCTCTAGGACACATTCTGAAGTCCTTGGCCTCGAAGGTCAAGTCCTCAGCCTCGAAGCCTCAAGTCCTCAAAATTTGCCTTGTTCTCAGCTCGAGGACAGCACTATTTGTTGAATCGTTAAAATTTTGAAGATCGCCTGAAAAAAATTTTTTTGAAGACCTTTTTTTGGAAATTGCCTGAAAAAAATTTTTGAAGACCTTTTTATTCTGAAGAACACTTACGCCTGTGTCCTTGGTCCTTGGCCTTGGCCTCGAGCATTGCTGTCCTTGGCCTCGAGAGGGACTGTTTTTGGAAGGACTGTTATTGGCCTTGGCCTCGGGTTTTTTTCGTGTCCTTGGTCTTGGCCTCGAGCCTTGTGTCCTCGACTCCACCTCTGGCAATTTTAGCTGATAGGATAACTCTGGCTACAAGAAAACTCGTATTTTGTATTTCTAGTGAAAAATTCATTATCTGAATATTCTTTTATATTTAGCAGGTTTTTGTGCAATGCCAACTGCATTTACTACAGTTTTGTATAGCATGCACTCATGTAATTTATTGAATACTGATTGAAAAGTGAATCAAAATACTTTCATCTTGTCAAATATCACAAAAAGGGTTGACTCGCGAAAAAGATTCGTTGCTAAATTAGTTCCAGTAAACTTACTACGCGTAATATGTGGGCAAGTTAACAAATATTTGGGCAATTTTGTCTACACCCTCCCAAACTGTATCAGTCTCCAACGGCTATGAATATCAACCGTGACAACCGTCTACGGCGTCATTGTGAAACATGACGTCATTTTCATAAAATGCCCTGACGTCAATATCACATCTAAAACCAGTTTTTATAAAAAAATTTTGGTAAACACCTCAATGATTCATCTTCCTGTTGAAGTAATTTCATGTAATTGCAGCAAAATCCAGCCACGAAAGATAAACGGGTTACCCGGATCCTATTTTGGTCACTCTCTAGCGCCGCTTGGCGACATTGATCAAGACGGTTACGATGATTTTGCAGTTGGATCTCCATACGACCAAAGCGGGAAAGTTTATATATATAGAGGTACAGTACTGTAATTTTCTTTGCTTTTTGCTCAATTTCTTGACAGTTCTATTTCAGTTAACAGTTCTACTCAATTAAAATTACAAAAAAAACGCAATTTCTTTCAAAAGTACAAAACTCTATTCGGATTTTACTTTCAATGAGCTTTCACGAACTACTGACATCTTGGAAAAATAAACGTTAAGTATCTTTACTCTGGACACAACTACACATTGTCAGTTTAAGATCTAAGCGTGAAGCAAGCAGCTTTTCGACCACCAACTTGACGCTTTAACGACCGATTTATCGCCGAGCTCTAAGCAAGTCAAGACAGAAACAAGTATTGAAAAACTACAAAACTATCAGTTTAGTTGGCGATTTGTAGCATTTGCTTGCATTATAGGCGACCCTAACGGGGACGTCAAGTTGTCGCAAACTCTGGATGGGAAAAAATTCGTGAAAATCCCATCTCAGATGCGAGCGTTTGGAATCTCGCTATCGGGAAATGTCGACATCGATAACAACAAATACCCGGACCTTCTTATCGGAACACTTGAAGACCAAGCCATTCTTTTCCGGTGGGTTGAATGCATAGTAACCCATCAGTTTAGTATTTTTTCTATTTGTCTAAAGCATCGATAAAAATTTAACCAAATCTCTCGTTCTACTCACTGTATTACGTCGAAGCATTTTACTAGTTTGCGGGGCTCTTTTCTGCGTCATTAAGCCCGGACAAAATATCTCCTTTTGAAAAAATGTCGCGAGCCTTTGGCAACATCGTGTCAGATTGACAGGCCCTAGATTTGTTCCCGTTCCAAAGACGAATGTGTTTCTACAATTTTGTTTAGAACTCGACCTATCATCTCCGTCTATTCTTCACTGAACATTTCAAAGCACGTCATCGATCTGGCTACTGACTGTGACTACGGCCGGGATGGAGATTCCTGCTTCACACTGGTAGTATGTTTCAAGTGAGTCGAATGAAAATACAACTTTAAACCTCTTTTTTTTCATTCGAAGATAGTTCGGACCATTTTTGACGTCTAAAAAATTGTCGAGCACACGTTTGATGGCGTTTTAACCACGTTGTACTCAGAAAAAAGGCAAAAATATCCCCCTATTGTTTTCTTTTATTTTTTGTTTGTTTGTTTGTAAGCAATCTCTTCAGAAAACAGCAATTTACTTTGATCCAACGTGCTATTAACTTCATTTAAAAACCAGCTGCTGGTGCATCTTTGCTATTGTCAGCTATTCGCTATTAAAGTTGCAATCGATTGTACAGATTAAATTTTTCACTTAACCTAAAAATAACTGTTTGTGTTGAGCAAAAATCTTGAAAATTAAAAAATAAGAAAAAATTTTAAAAACGTTAAAATTAAAAAAATTAAATTAAAAAAATAAAATTGAAAAATTGGCTTAAAAAATTAGAAAACAAGAAAAATATTCATCAAAATTTCATTCAATGATTGTCAACCTAAAACTATAGGCCTTCGTGTTTCGACCAGTAACTTAGGCCATCTTCACGGCTAGCTGTTAGAAGCATAAGTTATTCATCTATACAATTTATTATTGTAATATACAGTGCGATTGAGCTATTGCGACGCGTTTCGACCTTGCTCAAGGGTCTCATCAGGCGAAAAGAATAACACATATTTTTAAACATGCAATGATATAAAAGTGCAATTAAAATTTGGAAACAAAAATTAGCAGCAATTTCAAAGTCATTGAAATTCTAAACATGCACTCATATAAATCTGCAACTACCAATTTTGGAAATAAAAATTGCATCGATAAACACATCTGCTTTTGTCTATGCAAATTTTATCGTCGTCAAACAACTTATGACATGTTCATATAAAAATCGCAGGGAGAGCACGAGCTAAATGCATGTGCGACACATTGCTTAGTGAATAAACGCTTAACTAAAAATTAGCAGCAAATTAGAATCATCAAAATTTCATTCAATGATTGTCAACCTAAAACTATAGGCCTTCATGTTTCGACCAGTAACTTAGGCCATCTTCACGGCTAGCTGTTAGAAGCATAAGTTATTCATCTATACAATTTATTATTGTAATATACAGTGCGATTGAGCTATTGCGACGCGTTTCGACCTTGCTCAAGGGTCTCATCAGGCGAAAAGAATAACACATATTTTTAAACATGCAATGATATAAAAGTGCAATTAAAATTTGGAAACAAAAATTAGCAGCAATTTCAAAGTCATTGAAATTCTAAACATGCACTCATATAAATCTGCAACTACCAATTTTGGAAATAAAAATTGCATCGATAAACACATCTGCTTTTGTCTATGCAAATTTTATAGTGACGTCAAACAACTTATGACATGTTCATATAAAAATCACAGGGAGAGCACGAGCTAAATGCATGTGCGACACATTGTTTAGTGAATGAACACTTAACTAAAAATTAGCAGCAAATTAGAAACATGTTTAAAAATATGTATTATTCTTTTCGCCTGATGAGACCCTTGAGCAAGGTCGAAACGCGTCGCGATAGCTCAATCGCACTGTATATAACAATAATAAATTGTATAGATGAATAACTTATGCTTCTAACAGCTAGCCGTGAAGATGGCCTAAGTTACTGGTCGAAACACGAAGGCCTATAGTTTTAGGTTGACAATCATTGAATGAAATTTTGATGATTCTAATTTGCTGCTAATTTTTAGTTAAGAAAAATATTGTTTTTTGATCAAGCATTTACCTTTCAGAAACACAAAATGAAAGAAGACCCCGCTAAAATCGCTTCAAGTCTTGACCGAAAACATCTCCGCCACGAAATACTTTGAACTAGCGGAGTTTATGATTCAGATTTAAAAAATAAGCTTATAGTATGCGTAAAATTTAACCCGCCTACGATGTCATTAAAAAAGTAACAATAACGTGAGTTTTGCTAAAAATTAGTCGTGGCGCCATTGTGATGACGTCATCAACTCAAAATCAAGTTTCTGAAAACGTTAGTAAACAACAATTGAATGTCAAGCCGTTTATAAGTTTCAAGCTTATAAACGGCTACTCTTGTTTCAGCTTTGTGTGAAGTATTTTACATTATTGTGTACCGCTAGATGACGTATGATATTAACTTCTTTCGCATTTTGACTTTCGTGTACAATTTCACATACCGATTGGTAAATTTTTTACATTCAGGTGGAGTAGCAAATCAACCTTCATATGGCAAAATTCGGGAACAAAAACAATGGTACTACGCGCTCACACGAAGTCCCAATAACGTCATTTTTGCTAAAACTTAGCCGTGGCGCCACTATGATGACGTCAACGCAAAATCAAGTTTTAAGAAAACGTTAGGGAACAACAATCAAAATGTCCAATTAAGTGCATCTATGATCTCTGAATTGGGATTTAAGTTGGGAGACATTTTCGCCCCTCCTATCACGTGTAAAATGCGTCGATTATTATAACCAGTGCGAAATAGAGTTAATGCAATGACATCAAATTTACTTTTCATTTATTCTGTTTTTTGCCGTTTGTAAGTTCTCGTCTCAGCTTTGGGTGAAGTATTTTACATTACTGCGCACCGCTCGATGACGTAATAGATTAACTTCTCTCGCATTTTGGCTAGCGCTTGCAATTTCACTTACCGATAAGTAGATTTTGTGCATTCAGACGGACAAGCGGACACAAACTCGCAAAGGTACAAGCTTTATTCTTTGCCATTACAAATCTACAAGTTTGTTTCAATATCTGCATTAAAAAAATTGTTGTGTACTTTTGAAATTATGTGGGACTGTTATCAACAAAAAAAAGTGCTGTTAAGATGTAATTAACATATGGCGCCGCGGTATGGCGTCAGATTCGTAATTTCAAGGAAGAGAATTTGATTCTCTGCGCCATTACAGATTGTACAAGTCAATGAGCACTAAACCTGCTTTTCAAAATGTTTTATGTTAATTCTAAAATTTATTAACAGCGAAAGAACGAGTTGCAGCTTTGGCATTCAATGGGTTTGAGAGCGAGAGAAAATCATATGAAAGTAAAGGGTTTTAGAAACCTGGCTACTCAATTGCATATTTCATCAGCACATAACTACCAGTACAGTGTGTATAATTGGTCAAAGGATCAAAAGTTCAAAGCTGCAGTACTGAGACTGGGGAGAATTTGGAATCTGACTAAAAAATTAAACTCGCAACTGTAACGATTCGGTTTCTTGCCGTTTCAAAATCCGCAAGTGCTTGTGAATACTTGCGTTAAAAAACTGTCTTGTGTTACTTATCAATTTATGTTCTTCTTGCTTATTAAAAACAAAAAAAAATCAAATGAAAAGTTGACAAGAGATACCAAACTCTCAAATTTATGATGATCCGTCCCGTCTATTTCAGGAAAACAAGGTCCAAAAATGCGCTTGCAGAACTTTGAATTTTGCAGATTGGTAATTACATTTTTATTTACCAAAATACCTTGGGCAGGAGACAGCAAAGAGACCTTTCGGTCTTCGAGTCAATCTGCCACCTGGCTGCTACACACGACGAAGGCTTCACATTGTCCCTTTAAATGCTAAACGTCAAGTAAGGAAGATATAAATATCGATTTTTTATAGTCTTGATTTGACCAGACCAGGAATCGAACCGGATTTACCGTTTCGATGGCAGACGCTCTAACCATTTGATCACTGATCGATTCATATTTGCTAACCTTTGCTAATTTTGAATTTATAATTAATCATATAAGAACCGTACAGAGCTCATTTGCTTTCGCAGCTATACAGCCCGTCATTCCGAGTATGCTGCAGCACTCGGTATCAATTACACGATTGCACTTGACAACGATGAACTCGCAGAGAACAAGAACTCGCGGGTTCGATTCACAAGTCCACAGGGAAGCAGCATCAAAACCGAAGCGACTTCCATTAAGCGATCAGGTACAGGAGTGCGCAGAACTTTTAAAATAATTGTTTAAAATTTTTAAATGTGCATTATCTTTTTTAAAATGAAATAGAAGACGCTCACACAACAATGCTTTTATGAGAATATTATTCAATTACTAATAAATTACCGTGTAGCATGAAGTTGCTTTTTGCCAAGAAACTTTTCAGTATTTGAGTTAAGCTGCCTCATGTCCATCATTCAAACTGTGGGCTTCACATTCTCTTTTATTACTGAAAGTCAAGCGAACTGTGGAGCTGTATGGTCTGGACGTCGTTCATTAAATTAGTTTAATACTTAGCTTAATACGTTTTGTCAAAAATTAGTAACAAGTACCAAGTGATTGAATTTTTTCTTTTCTTTTTCACATGTAATTTTTTTGCTTTTTTTGCACGATAAAATGAATTCATTCATCTCGGAACGTAAACCTAAAATCAACCAGATTCGGTTTTCAAAACTGGGTTTATCATTTCAACAAGATGTTTATAAAGTCGCTAATCGTTAGAGCTCGGTCTTCTGTGTGGCGTAAAGCTTTGTTTATGAAGCAATGCCGCTATCTCAGTGGCATGGCTCCGGAAATGGTGGCCATTGTTACGACAATAAAAATTATTGGGAAACAAAACACACAAAACCATACTTTCACTTACAGTGTAAAAGCCAGTGGCGTTACTAGAGGTTTGTGCCTGGGGGGAGGAGGATCTTCTAGGGGTTTACAATTCGACTTAATTCAGGTGAAGACCAAAAAACGTCTTCACCAAAAATTCGGTATTTTTTAAATTTAAATTTTAAATTAAAAAACTTTTGAGTTTAGAGTAGATTTGTTTTTCACAAATTTGTTGCTCTTAAGGGGTATTTTACTAACTAAAATTACCCGGTCTTGAGTGTAATTTTAAGCTACGAGACCGAGTCGACGATTGTTCGAGATGAAGACCAAGACCGGTGCGAAAAAACCGAGACCACAAAAAAATCGGTCTTGAAATCTACAGCCCTGGTGGTAGCCTTATGTTTTCCAACTTGCAAACTTACCTCGTGATGATGCGGTTTCGCGCATACTAACTCAAACGACATATCTCTTCAAACTACCGTTAGCTTCTTTTAACCCCTAAAAAATTCAAGTTAGGAGAAACGGTTTATGGGTTTTCAACTTTTCGTTGCTTTGCTCGTGCCTTATTAGTACTCAACGCGTTGTTATATTTCTTCAGATTACCAGGACTGTTTGGACGAAGAAAAAATTTATTTTAGACCCTCATCTTTGGATCGGCTCACCCCCATTGACATTACGTTCGGTACGTCTATTTCATTCAAGATATATTTTAGTTATGCGTAAGCAACAATTTCAAACAAACACACAAATGCTAGAGTGAAAAAAACTCTAATGTTGAAAAGTTCATATGAGAAAATTGCAGGAAAGCTGACACTGGGCCTTAACAGTGATTGGGTCAATTTCTTTAAATTAAATTTATCCAACGTACTCGTATAACAATCGGCCAAAGATAACCCCAAAACAAAAATAGTCGATTTTGGCACCGAAAAGGGCCATCATCAGAATAAAATAGAAAATGAAAACAAACCCCGAAAGGGCCCAAAAACAGCAATTCCATGCCTAGCTACCGCATCCCACGCTATCTAATGCCAACTATTTCCAGCTTCATATCAGGGAGAGATTTTCAGAAAAAGTTAGTCTTCAAATTAAATAGAATAAATCCTAAATTATTACCACATAACCGTAAGGAGCTTAAATGATAGGACCTAATCTTGTAAAGCCAATTACTGCTTATTTATCCAAATAATCCAGACGCGCAGAGAAACAGAAAAGAGTATTGAAGAAAAAAAAGTTTGCTTTTGTTGCTATTTTTTTTTGCGTTCACGCATATTCGACTGATTTGATTGGACATATTCTTCGCACGAGTGAACCGAGAAGAAAAAACTCAGGCTGATTGGACAAGTCGGCATGTTCTAGAAAAACGAACGGTGAAGACAAAAAATACAAAACTCTCAGTTTCCTGTCTATGGTCAGTTAATAAAGAAAACTACACCAACGCTAACCACCCTTTTATGGGGTTTTGGTTTCAATTTTTTTTATCAGGTTGGGCCACCAGAACGGGTAGACTGCTTGGTCCCAATGGAAAATATGAGTAAAATCGAACCGGAAACGAATTGGGAATCGAACCGGAAACCGTTAACTTTCCGATCACTAACTCGACGCTCTAACATTTGAGCTACTGCCGCCGCTAAGCTGTAAGGCATTGACACGGCTAGGAATCGAACCCTGGCTTACCAATTCATTAACAGTAGCTCTCTTCACTCAATTAATGCGACAAGTGCGTTAAATACTGAATGCTCTATCCATTTTACATTGATGATTGTTGCGTCATATTTCCAGACGCTCGAATCCACTCGACAACTGTTCGGGCGAGCCAATGAGTGGTCGAGTGGATAGAGCGTCCGCTGCTGAAGCGGTAGACTCGGGTTCGATTCCCAGTTGGATGAAACCAAAAACAACAAAATTTTCATTCACAGCTTCCCTATGCTCAGCAATAAAAGGGACAGTGAGAAACCTCCAGCGTGTGTGGTAGACAGGTGGGCAGGTGGCAGCTTGACTCGAAGACTGAAAGGTCTCTTCGCTGTCTCCTGGCAAAGGCAAGTGGTAAATAAAGACGCAATTAACAATTACCTCAAAAGGGCGGGCGCAATGAACAGAAGACAACGAATTTAAGGAGAAGAGTAACTTATTAATGGTACACAGTGTTTTGCGTAGTGCAGATGCATAGTATGCTGCAGCAATATGCAGTGGAGTTGATTTTTTTGCTATTTTAAATAAATTTGAATGTCTATTTATTTACTTGTTTACAGGTTTATCGCTACTTTCCGATGATAACGTCACAGAGACTACGGAGGTGCTAAACCTCAAGGAAGACCCAATTTTGGACGCTGATTTGAGCAGAACAAAGCGTGAGCAAGTCTACCTATTGACAGATTGTGGTGACGACGGATGTCAAAGCAACCTACGTGTTAATGGAACCGTTCCGCCTGAAACTGTCGTTGGTAGGTATGGCCTGTCAAAATCGTCGCTACAAAGTTTAAAAAATTAGGTTGCTTTCCATCTGGTAGGATTCTAATAAAATATAGCAATAATTTAATGTTAGGATATCCGCTCTGGTCACTGATGTTGAATCAGTTGAATCAGCCACTTTTTTGAATCAGCTAAATTGCAACTCTTTTTATCGTAACAATAATTTAAAGGAAACTTTTTGTGATATTGCAGAAGCAGACAGTAAGATAAATCTCCGACTGAACGTCACAAATGATGGAGAAGAGGCCCACCAAGCCGCTATCTCCATTAAACTTCCCCCTAGAGTTTTCTACGACAGTTTTAATGTGTCGAGGTCGTCTGGTGCGGATATCAGCTGCTTGACCCGGGAACAAGGTGAGCGGCTGGGTCTACAAGATTCTGCCAGCACTGATTTTGATTCTTGTTCGTTTTTTTTGAGCTGCCGCGTTTTTTTTTGCATTGGATATAAGAGTGAATGTCCAATGAAATGTCACACCAGCATCCAAAGAGCCAAAGAAGTTTCAGTACCTGGTTATTGCATCAGCGTGCCCTAGGGGATAAACGCGTTGTTTTTACGACAACTCTGATCTCTTGATCTCGGTTCAACCCGCACTCTGGTCATGTTGTTGCGTCTTTTGATTAGACACTTTACGATGCTTATCTCTGCTTGGGGACTTCGAACAAGCAGCAAATTTACGTGGGAGAAGTCAAAGGTTAATCGAAAAGCTTGGAATATATGATCAGCTACTGAGCGGGTGAGGATCCTTCCAAAATAAAAGCTTTCTCGTGAGTGGAGGATAATTATTGATTATTCAATCAGTCAATTTCCACGCAACTCAAAGAATACGCTACTTTCACCATAAAATTTTACTGAGTTACTTCAACGCAAATTAAACGTATTAAAGTTACAATATAAAACCTCATCCAGCAGCCTGCTTGTCTCTCGATTTACCTTGGAATAGATGAAATTCTGTGCAACTAGAATTGTAAATTTACTGTTAGTAGATCTACAGTATAATCCAGTTGTGACCAAACGTTTTAATTTGCTGTGAATATGATTCTTTGATTTTGTTTGGTTTCTGAAGCCCTTTGAAAAGGTTCGACTGGTTATTAATGTTTATTCAAGTGGTTTTGGCTGTTGTAGGCAATTCAACATTTATTCTGTGCGACCTTGGAAACCCTTACGTGACTGGTAGCGAGGATGTGATTGACATCATTCTTGACGTCTCCTCCATTCCAGTCGACACTAAAGAGGTGAGAAAAAATGCGTGTTTCATTCATACATGCTGTGCATGAGTTTATTTGCTCAAAGTAAAAAAAATAGCTCACGTCGACAAAACACATATCGCAAACAACATGACTCCGCATTTTTCTCTGGGTTTTCAGTGGTTGGTTTGAAACTGCTCTGCTTATTTTTGTGGATAATGGCAGGTTGTAACAAAAATATCCCTCATTATTGAGTCCATGTTTTAAAGCCAATCAAAACCAAAATTTTTATCCCTTAGATTACTATTATTTTTAGATTTTTCATTGGCTTGCAAGTTTTTGAATTTCTTTTTAAGTTTAATCCCAAAATATATTTTTTCAGGTTGTCATTAATGTCACAAGTTTAACGACCAGTAATAACCCCAAGCTTAACCCTCGTGTTTTGAGGTCAAAGGTTGTGTTTGAGATGCTGCTGACTCTGACAGGCTACGGTCAGCCTCAACAGGTGGGTTTCGCTGAACAACGTATTGTATTAATTAGAATTATCGCCAAAAAAATGTCATTTGAAGAATGAAAAGAGTGAAAATTTATTTTCGAGCAAAACGAGTGAGCCACTATCTAAGCGCAAACAAATTTCTTTACGAGATAGGCCAATATCCACACAAAAATAATTTAAAAAGCTCATTACTCCACAAACTGTAGTGCAGTTTATTTGCCTAGTCTGGAACTAATAATGGAAAAAATGCACTATAGTTTGACCAGGCGTTTGGGTGGTTCGCTTCCCTCCAGTATCGGAAATTAGGATTCTATTTTCGGGCTGATTAACTTGAACACAGAATTGCCACCGGCTTGCAATTATACATAATTTCTCTGCAAGGAGTTTAAGGAATTGTGTAACCCAGGACGAATATGCAAATATTGGCGCTACAAACTCACTATACACTTAAGCGTAAAACAGCAAAAATTGGACGATTTTAACATGATAAAAACGAGATATTCTTTGTGGATCTCCTGTATTATATAATTGTATTGGATTAGCTAATTTAGCTGCATTTGCGGTATGCATCGCATCTTTTTTCCAATTTCTGTACATGTTCGTTGAGCTAAGACGGCTATTACGCTTCAGGTTCGATACTACGAGGCCCCGATTAAAGGGGAGTCAGCAATCTTTTACAGAGATGAGATTGGGCCGCTCATCAACTACACTTTCATTGTCAAAAACGCAGGTTAGCATGTTCGAGATAAATTGAAATAATAAAAAGCAGAAGTCATAAAGTCACAACCTGGATCAGCTTCCGCTTGGAAGAAAATGACTCTACGGATTCCCTTTGGCAGTCGTTTTTCTGACGACCATAATCTGATTCAGTTTGTGACTTTATGCATTACTTTCTTAAATGATATGTGGATGTGGAAGCTGGGATCGCCTCATATCATGGCTACACGCTTGACTAACTGCCCTGAGAATTGGACAGTCGCATTCGGATTCCGAAGCTCGCTGTGCCAATGACGAGCGCATGAGCTTGTAGACTTTCATTCTATTTGATGCGTGAATTGAAACATAGCTATAATTTTTCAAGTAGTATAACATCCATTACAACGTGGGATAGCTTTTGATAAGTTACGATATCAATAGAGGCGTACCTCAAGATTTGACGTTGAGGGCAAGCTTCATCAAAAATTTGCTGCATTTTCCTGTCAATTTTTGGTGAAAAAAAGGTCTTTACCTCAAGTTTGTTGCTTTTTTTCCGTTAGATTAAAGACTTTTTTCCATTTTGTTTTTTTGCTATTTTTTAGAAATTTTGTTAAACCTGGGGCATGGGGTTCCATTCGGAAGGGGCCTACGTTTTGAGGAGGGGCAGTGGATTTTAAAAGTGAAATATTGCAGATTATCAAAATTTGTCAGATTATCAAAAATATCTTGAGCAGATTATAAAAATTTGTCATTGTTGAATTATTGCCAGGAAAGCCTAGGACAGAACCGTAGCTGAAATCAGCAATATCTTATATACAGGATAGCCTATGGCTGTCCTTACTACAAGGATCCAGCGATTTTTCACTTGTTTCTAAAGTACCACAAGTGAAAAATCGTTTATTCCCTACTAACCATCTGCCTCTCTGCAAGCCATTAAGGTTTGCCAGTTAGGCCCAGATGTTTGTTCAACTGGGAATACCTTTGAAAAGATAGCTGAGGGCTGCCAATGAGAGCTAAAAGCTCGAAACAGCGCTGTCCAGCTCTGTGCTTAATATCTTATAGAACTAAATTTGATAAAGTTTTATTGGAGCAAACGAAATTTAATAAGCACTTCTTCAAATACAGTCTATTTAAATCAGATTGTTGTTTTTAATATGTATCGCTGTTAGATTGGACAAAGTTAGACATACAAGTGCAAATAAATCAACTTTACTTCCTTTTTACAATTTTTATTTTATTATTACATTAGATTTGCTTGTTTGCTTCATTACTGTTATTTGTTTGGTATGAACCATTTAGAAATGTTCAAGATAACATTCTTCAATTCAGTCTCCAGCTAGTATCATGGAAACTGAGTCTATTGCTCGCTAAACCGATCAGTGGTCGCGCGAAAAGAGCGTCTGCTACTGAAACGGTAGACCCGGTTTCAATTCCCTTTAACTAAGACTATAAGAATTGGTAGTCACAGCTTCCTTTGGTTTTTACAGACTTAGTATAGTATTCCTTTTACAGAATTGGTATTGGTATCCACAGCTTCCTTGCTTGACGTTCAGCAATAAAAAGGGACAGTGTGAAGCCTCCACCGTGTGTGGTAGACAGGTGGGCAGGTGGCAGCTTGACTCGAAGACCGAAACGTCACTTCGCTGTCTCCCGGTCAACGTAACTTGGTAAACATTTCTTTAAATGTGCATTATATTAATAAAATTAATAAAATGTAATCATAATTACAATTATGATTGCTGCAGGAAAGCAGATCGCAAACGGAATCAACCTGATAGTCAATTATCCGCAAGAGATCAACAATGGGAAGTGGCTGCTTTATCTGGTGTCCACCAGCGTCACAGTTGGCGGAGGAAGGGTCGCTGGAAAATGTTCCGAAAACTATACGAACGTGCTCCAAATTAAGCCTCCTTCCCCAGAAGTTCGAGCCAGCAGGCGAAGCAAGCGTTATGCCAGCGAAGAAGTAAGTCTGTCATTTTTGTCTGTACTAATGTAAGTATAAGTAATAATGCCTGTCGGAAAGAAGTCCTCTTACACTCAACCACCATGACTGAGCTGTGTAACAAGTCTGTCTATACTTTGTCTGGTTATAAGTGTTAAAGCTCCGTCCTGGAACAAATTTTTGAGTTTTAATTTATTTTAAGGGAAAACGTGTTTGTTTTGGGGACAAAAGATCTAGAGTTTAATTCCCGGGCCATTCAAGCCGAGCGAAGTTGTACCTAGCCACCGCTGCTACTTTGAAAGGAGCAGTTTTGCCCAGGTGCAATGGAGTTGATGGTCTCGCAAATTCGACACATGCTTCTGTATACTACAAAATGGAATGAAGTTTTGAAATTTCTTGACATTTTCCTAAACTTATCAAATTCTGGCTCATTACCACCACAATAAAACAATTTTCTAGTGACAAATTGTCAATAATCGTATAGATGCTTTACGAAGTCGTAATTCAGTGTAACAAAGTTAAACTTTAATGACGTTTTTATAGCACTTAATAGGCTAAAACGCAAGGCAAGCACGTACATCAAGCCACATTGAATTAAACCCGACATTTTGTTAATCTTGAGCTCGAACCCGAGCCCGACCCGAAAAGCTCGGCCCGACTTACAATTCTGTTACAAACATATTGTTACTTGGGTGACAACGAAAGCGCTTCCTATTTGGATATGACTTTCAAAAAAGTTGATTTCGTTGTAGCTTTCGCAATAAGCTTTTCGGACCGAACTCTTCAGTTGCCATCTCAGTCTGGTTTGGTATGTGGTGAGTAGGATCTTTAATATTTATTAGTTTGGTATGTGGTGAGCAGCTTATTGCGAAAGCTACAATGAAATCGACTTTATTGAAAGTCATATTCAAATTCTGCACTACCTCAAAATTATTCATGCCTCCTATTCGGTTTGACTGTATGGATGAGAACTTGAAATCATTAAATTGTGATGGATGAAAAAGCAGGACCTCTGACGGGGACAGCAACACCTTTTTGTGAAAATTAAATTATTTTGCACCTGCTTTACCCACATTCTTTAAACTTTTGTACTTTGTGCATAGGTTTGTAGCCCAGGTTTTGAAGATGTAGGAGCGAAATTTCACTAGAGAAAAAAATCCAAAGATAACTTTTAATAAGTGTATCAAGTTTCAAAAAAAAAAGAGAGCACGATTGGTATGTGTGTTGCAGGGAAATGTGTCGCCACTATACAAGTCAGAACGAACAGCCACTCCATACACCATCGGCGCCGTCCGAAGCACTCTCAAGTTGAACTGCGCCGACAAAACGGCACAATGTGTGTCGGTAAGCTGCGAGATCGAACCGCTACAGGGGGGGACTTCTGTGTCGGTATTTTTTCAGGTAAGGTTTGATATATGAAGCGTTTATTTATGTTATTCTGTTGTTAGCGATTTATATTGTGACTGTTTGTATCGTTAGCAAACTATGGTATAGCGATTTATTTATTCACGTTTATACACTGCAGATTATTCTACATCTGTCTCACCTCACCAACGCAAAATACTGTACCCTTAAGTTTGAGTTATTTTTCTAACTTTTTCTTCTGCCTAGGCCATCACAATAAGTAAATCGTTGGCCCCAATGCAAAAGCAAGCGTTTGTTGTTGACGACACATGAACAGTTTGTGAATCAAATGAGGAGTCAGCAGCATTTCGGTTACCCACCCTACGTTCTACAATATACCAGCTGAAGTATTGCCCCCGCGGTACCACGATTTGAGAAAAAAAAATTATATCCACGTTGTTGACAACAATACTGTTTTTCTTAAATTTGCGGCCAGAGTATTCAAAATTAATTTTTGTCAAGCGTTGGAAAGGCGACCTAGGAAGAACTTGTTAGAACGAAGAATACTTAAAATTGTTACTTCGATTTTATTTCATGTCGGCTTATTTTGATTTTTTTATCAACTTATAGTTCATGTATTTCGGACTGTTAATCTAAACACTGCTTGCTCGAATTTTAAAAGACAACTTTTGTGCTGACTGCTAAACATTATTCTTTTTCTGTACCGAAAAAAAGTACCTTCTGTTGTTTTAGTCTCGGTTGTGGAATGCAACTTTCTTGGAGGAGTTTAAAGCGGTTGACCTAGTGCACGTCGGTGTCTTCGGAAATCTTGTGAACAAGAACGCGAACGTCAGAATCAGTGGCAATCAAACGTCACAAACAGTAAGGCCTTGTTTCAACAGTTTGTTACAGAATTTCACCAGTTTAGTTCACAGTCTAAACAGTAAACAAAACAACGTGTTACAGCTGCAGGCTGTAGCAGCATTTCTAACATACAGGTTAGGGTGTTTCATTTTTTCACCATTTTTGAAATTGAAAATGCTTGGGGTCGTATCTGATAGACTTTTTGACGCTGATTTCCAATATGCAATTTTTATTTTGCTATGACGTCATTTTGAGGTTGCAGCACGCGTTCGAAACTCTGGCAGAGCACGATTTCGGGACTTTCCCGTATCTCGGCAACGGTACGAGATAGCGCGTCGAGACTGGTGTCAAAATGCGCAGAAGGGTCGATTTCCTATACTCTCTCAATACAACTTTTAAGTGTATCTTGAACAGAAAAAAAGTTATTAGCAAATAGCATATTTATCATGCAATTTTGATTTTCAACACACAAAGGCATTATGGCATTCGCTCAAATTACACGCAAAACGTAGTTTGTACGTAAGTTCACATAAGGAAAGAAAAGTCAATCAGCCTTGTCTAACTCCATATTACACAATAATGCCCGCAAGCGCATGTCAGTTTTTTCATTTGTGATGGTTCATCTCCAATTTTGTCATTCACTATATTCTTCAGCCTCCCAATTCAGCGTTCGTTTGATCTGTTGTTGTTGTGGATAGTTTTCCAAAACTGTAGGGGAATTCGGCTATATGGAATACATGGAGCTTTTTTACTTTGAGTAGTGAAGAAATGTTTTAGTCGAGTAGTTCTGTCCATCACGTGTGATTTGATGTCAACGGTATCAGGAAGCATGCAAACTTTGACGACCTCCATGCTATAAAGAGGAGTCTCTCCGTACACACTTAAAGCAACATTTTTTTGACTTAGCCAGCGTGTAGGGTGTTTTTAAAAGTATTTCAGTGCTACATCCACTATTTCTGGGTCAACGTCTCGATATGCCGAAAGGATATCTCTTTGGAATAGCGTGAGAAAAGGACCTTCCGATGCTGTTGGCTTTAAATGGATAAGCATAAAAGATGGCACGTAAACGCATATTACATCCGAGGCAATTTTGAACAATTTTTTTTTTGGTCAACTACAAAATTAACTAATCCAAAAATTAACAACCTTAGATAGCCACTAGCTGTTGTGATCCATCTGGAATGTGAAATTTCTTCTTGTCTGTACCAAAAGATATTTCAAATTATCTGGCACATCTCAAACCAAATAAGAAGCCAATACCAGCAAACACAAGTATTCATTTCTGAAACTGCCATCTTAAAAACCTTTGGCTTTTTGTTCCAAAAACCCTTCCACCTTTGCTTCTAGCTGCAGAGAAGCAATATTGGTAATCGGTACTGGAATACTCTGACGACAAAGAATGTTGCTAATGTCGGGTTTATTGATGCTTTTAATGCAGTTAAGCAAAGCACCGTCTTGCATTGCTCCTAAACCTTTTGTTTTTTCTTCGATAGTTAATATTACAAGCGAAAAATAAATTTCGTTAACATGAAACATGCACTCCAGCACAAGGATATCGTGCCAACGTTTTCATTGAAAAAAATCAACTAGCCTCTTATTCACTCCGGACTTTTTACCACTATTAAGGGATGTTGTGTAAGCCATTATCGAAAAAACATTGCTTATACATGGACCGCAAACTTCATTTACAATGGCATTAAAAACTGTTTGGGCAGTGACTGATACACCTGTAGGAAACGATTTCACGGCCATAATTCACTCATCAATTTTGTCACGCTTCTCTGATCAATAAGAAATGGCCCTTCGATTTCCAAAATGCGATCTTCCCACGGACAAACGCATGCAAGCTTTCCATTAAACGCTTGGGTATTTTCTGTAATTTTACTCTTGCATTTACATATATCGAACAAATCATTCATCCATTCTTCGTTAACTTCACCGCTTTTTTTAGTTTTTGCTCTTTTCTTTACTGCTTCAAATTTGGAAATAATGTTTTTCAATTTTGTTTGTATTTTGATCGAGCCAATAACAAAAAGGCTTGCTGTTTTCCATATTTTGATTACGTCATTGACTGTGTCATCTTTTAAGTCATTGAAATATGGTCATTTCTTCAAAAATTTTAGGTCAGTGTTGGAATAAAATTTGCGCAAAAAATAGTAATGGCTATTCACATCAACGTTCAACGGTAATACGCTTTTCTGTAACTTTCTACATTTTATCATAACACCAGCAGAATCTGATCTTTTAGCCGCCGTCATTCTCTCAGCTATCCTTGATTTAAATAAAGAGTGGAACTGATGCAACATGATAGAGTGGACTTTGGACATGATAGCTCCCATTAGCCCGAAATAAACTTTCTATTGGAAGTAACACCGGCCATTATCACCACGATTTGATAATAGAGTAAGCATTGAAATCAATTAGTACAGAAGATCAAAGCTTTGCTAGAACACAATTCACCCTCATTCCTCAGTTTTAACTGCAGTAGTAACAACAGATCAAACGCTTATTTATTACTTAATGTGGAGTTAGACAAGACTAATTGACTTTTCTTTCCTTATGTGAACTTACGTACAAACTACGTTTTGCATGTGATTACAGCGAATGCCATAATGCCTTTGTGTGTTAAAAATCAAAATTGCATGATAAATGTGCTATTTGCGGATAACTTTTTTTCTGTTCAAGATACACTTAAAAGTTGTATTGAGAGGGTATAGGAAATCGACCCTTCTGCGCATTTTGACACCAGTCTCGACGCGCTATCTCGTACCGTTGCCGAGATACGGGAAAGTCCCGAAATCGTGCTCTGCCAGAGTTTCGAACGCGTGCTGCAACCTCAAAATGACGTCATAGCGAAATAAAAATTGCATATTCGAAATCAGCGTCAAAAACTATATCAGATACGACCCCAAGCATTTTCAATTTCAAAAATGGTGAAAAAATGAAACATCCTAATACAGGTGTAACGGTTAAAAATTCCCCTTCAACGTTCTGTCATTATTTGTTAGATTTAAAGTAGGGAACAGAATTACTTGACTGTGTCAATGTTACGCTTTGATTTCCAAGATTTGATTGGCCCACTGCAGGTAAGTTCGAGCATCAAATTCCATTGTTTGAACGCTGCTTTTAAACGCTACTTTAACAATTGTCATTACATGGCTTTTAATTTTCTGTAAATAATGAATATTAATATCCATTTTTACATGCCGAGTTGTCCAATTTTTTGAGTACGTTTTTTGTAGTTTTCAATTATATGCTTTTCGAAAAAAAAAGAAACCGAGAGCGTGGCTAGAAAAAATGGCAACATGTTTAATATTTTTTGTGGCATCTTGTGCTGTCAACAGATTGAAACGACTGTGGACCATCCGTTTTTCGAAGAAGATGTGATTTCCGTGTTTCCGTGGTGGTACATTGTTATCGCCTTCATCCTTGTACTCATCATATACATCATTATAATCTGCCTTCTCAGAAAGTTCGGGTTCTTTAAACGAAAAAGGTAAGATTTTTTATAGTGAATAGTTTGCTACGAGCTTGAAACAATATTGGCTTGAGTGTACGGATATTGTCCGGCATTCGAGGAAATCAACATTCAAGAATGTACTCGCATAGGTGCCTGCGGTTGTGCTTTATATATTTATGTTCTACTGTTAGTTGCATTATTACTTGAACCAATGACGCTTTTCTTCAACAGCTGATTTCAGCAATAAGATTAAATTCATCCCAACTAAATTTTTGTTGATAATTTATGATTGCAGTCACACTGTCACAGCTTTCATAATCTTGACTCACAAAGCTGCTTTTTTACTCCAAGATCTGCTACTATTTGTACCTCATTTCCTTCTTTGCACCACTAAATATTTACTATCTTATAGTCTGCTTTTATGCATTAACTTGATTTCAAACAGCGCTGGATTTTAAAGAAACGCTACTACTATTAGTACCGGTACTACGGTACAACATGCTGGGTTTGGACATTAACCATGGAAAATGAAATCTTTCTTTGTTTTATGTTGGTTCAAGTTACTAGTACAAAACCACCTTCAGTCAAGCAATTATCCTATCTGTTAACATGACTTACCATAAAAACTACAGTTAAAGTCACGTGTTATCAGTTAGAACCGTATAATCTTTCCTGATCAGCAAACTTTGCAGAGTTTTAAAAGAAGGAATAGTTAGTGTTTCTACGGACGATCTTGGTTACATTTACATGTAGATTTGATAACTTTGTTTCCCTACGGTTGTCAAGTCAATCAGTCGCGCTCATCAGCATAAAAGCGGTTGTTTGGGCGACTTGGAACGGAACCTTAGCCAAGTGTGAACGATAAAAAATGCCAAAAAATTGTTTTGAAACCTTTTTTTTAGTTTTGAAATTTTTGTTGCAATAGTGCATATTTTCTCTTTTTGTCACCGGACACTGTGAAACGCTAACTTATTTGAAGATCCGCACACTTGTCATTGTAATGACTACTTTGTGATTGGAGGAATCCGCACCTGCTTAGGGGTTTCCAGTGATCCAATGTTTCTGGAGATTTCTTCGAATTCTTGTCGACTGAATTTGCTGCTTATTCGAAGCCACCAAGCAGAGAAAATCATCGTAAAGCGTCGTATCCAAGGACGCAACAACGTGACCAGGGTGCGGGTTGAACCTAAATCATGCGCTCAGGTTCGTCGTAGCAACGACGCCCTTTGCCCTCTCGGTCACGCAATCGTAATAGGCAGAAATGGTATGGAAGCCCACTAAACACATTAACTCCGATCGATTGATTATTTTTTGAATATTTTTTCCTATTGAAAACGATGCCATTTTAATGGAACGTGGACATGCATCATCATGTCTCCCCCTACACACAACAGTCACAACTGTGGATTGATTACATTCTGCGCAGATATCCTGTACGTGAGCCTCCTCCTAATGAAGTCACAGATAAAGATGCTTTGATCGAGGAGGAAGCCCGCCACACTGAAGGAAGAATGTGACGTCATCAATGCGTATTTATATTGTCGTTTGAGATATTTCTGCATGTTTCTGCCTCGCTTTTGCTACTTTAACTTTTTCTACAAGTTGCTTTTATTTCCGTTACTAACGAAACTAATTATGGATCATAAATGTTGGAGTTAAAAACAACCTATCCAGTGGCATACGATGCATGGTGCATTTCGTAGATTACAGACTATGTTAGAGAACGTGGTTCTGGAGGACTTGACCTTGTAGCCAGGCAAGAGTCGAAAATGGAGTGCCAGACGCAAATGAGTCCGCGGGGGAAATATTGGGCAAGAAATCAGGAAAGACCATAAAAAAGTCTTTAACAATTAGCGCAAACCTGGATCAGAGTGCTTGGTTAGCTCATTGTTTAACCAATTTCTAAGTTTTTGGTAAAACTTTTTGAAACTGTAAAATCCTTCAAAAATTAAGAATTGTATGGCTTTTTTGAAAAGAGATTGCAAATTTAGTGCGAATGGCAAAAAAGACATGATGTGCCTGTCTCATCGAGCTAATGCTTCACACTCTTGTGATCCGTCGTTAAATTTGATGATCCGAACCAATAAACGGACTTGACAACTTTTTCTTCCAATTTTTTAGGCAAATTAAGCGGCTTGAAGCTAAGCTACGATAGTGAGTGTTTGTAGAAATGCGATTGCAGCGCTATTTGTGGCTTACAATTGCGCTAAAGGCACTTCAATGATAATTCCGAAAGTACATCAGCGGCACATTTAATCAGATTGACGATACTCACCTCCAGCTTGATTTGAAAAAGCTTCGACGACAGGTTTTTAAGGCAATCAAACGACTGCGAAGATTTTCAAAACAAATTTCGTTTGTCAAATGTTATGCAGTTTGGTATGTCTGAGAAAATAATGTCGTACTCAGTCTTTCATAAATGGTTTCGATATTAAGGTGCGTTTACACAGGACGCGACGCAACGCAGAGCGACCGTTGACAGCCTTCGCGAGTGGTTCTTCACGTTACGAGCTCAAAAGGCCAACCATTCATCAACAATTTTGTACTGTAAGGAAAGTTAAGCAACCGCCTGCCAAGTTGGTGACCGGTTGGAACCATTTACAATGACGTCACAGTTAGATCGCGTTGCGTCGCGTTCTGTGAAAACGTACCTATATTTAATATTCGTATCTGATGTTGAGTTTTACTCCTGTTTGTTGTTCAGATATTACGTTTCCTGTTTCACAGCCATTGTTTCATATTTTGCATTGTATAGAATGAAGTTTTAAGTTGAATAAAGTGTAATGAGAATTGAATATTATCTGACTAGTGGACTTTATTCAACTTAAAACTAGCAAACAACATTGATAAATTACACTAACTCAGAAGCTGTCCCGTAGAATACTAATAGAGTAACATTAACAAAAATGTGGGTCAAAAGATGAAGGATGATTTTATGGAAACCCTTCAATGCTTTATGGAAGTCAACTACACAAGCACCGAGTTGCAACGGCGCTATGACGTCATTAGTTATCATTGCTATACACAACTAAAAGTAGTCGATGAGGCCATTTTTTATATAGCCGGTCTGCGCTTAAAGTAATAAAGTCGTGAGCGTGCGAGCATTTTTAGTTTATTTTAAACAAAATTTCGGTAGGCCGTGCGTACTGCTTTAATATCTTAGCGTTAGCGTACAAGCTGTCAGCTAGTTAAAAGAAACTAAGGATAAGCTTGTACGCTCACGATTTTACTTCCAGTGCAGACTCGGCCTTTCGGTTACAATTTTTTAACATCAATTTTTTACTGATTTCGTTGAGTGAATTGTCAGTTAAAAATAAGTGGTCATGTAAGTATTGATTTTCCTACATGGAATCAGTTACGTTTTGTGAATTTTTTTTGTTGCTTTTGATGTCAAATTGAAATTCATTTTGCACGATTGAAACGCAAACGAAGTCAACATTCATTTTGTATCTTGTAAATATTGGTTACCAGTTGAATGTTTTTCGGTGTTAATAACTTAGGTAATATTGTATGTGTGTATTGTCTTATTTGTTACCTTGTATGTTTGTGCTGTAACATCAAATGAAATTCGATGTGTACTGTTATGCATGGCTTGTGTTTTTTTGTTGTTGTTTAAATTTCCTCGAAATGATTGTAATGATGATATGCGATAGTAGAGATAAGTTACGACACTAACAATACATTTAATAGATCTTGGTAATTCTGTGGCTGAAAAGAATCGAAACGGCATAACGGCAGCAAAATACTGCGATGTGCAAAAGTAAATTATAGCGTCTTTGTCACCTATAGAAATATTAAAAGAATCAATAGCTACGCTTATCTTTGTAAACATTAACTTTAATGTCTTAAAATAATTTGCACTTGGTCACAGACCAGACTGATGCCCAATGATTATGTTTTACTGCATTTTTCAAAATCTTTTTAAATGTTTCTAACCACTAAAACAATCACAAACTATTGCGGTTGAACGATTCCAAAAATCTCATTGATAAACTTCAGCGTTAAATATTGCTTGTGGTGGATTTTTAACTGTTTGTATGATGATAATAATGTTATTGAATATTTGCAATTGCCAAATTTTTCTTAATAAATTTGTTATTAAGGTAAATATTTGTGTGTTGCTTTTCAGAGTGACATGGAGATGTTTCTTCGAAGAGCGCGTTAGTATAAAGCTCCGTTTACTGGAGCGCGACCGCGACAATATTTTTGGCAACACAGAAAACGCTGTCGCTTTTGTGCGTTTATTAGCACGCGACACCACTGCGAGATTTTGCTCTCTTTCGCAAAATTGCAATTATGTCTATATTGTCGAAAAATCTATAGTGCAGCAGCCATAATTGATTGAAGATAGATATTGTAATCACTGTTGGACTGGGTAATATCTGAAAGGCAAAAAAGTTATGGAAAAATAATGCTTTTGACAGCGGATTAGACAAGACTGGCATAGAAACTCTTTTGACACGTGGCATAGAAATTGGTGGTGCAAACATGATTATAACTGGTTGCATAAATGGGCTGTGCGGGAGGTGGCTAATGGTGATATTGAAGTTCTTTTATTTACTTGCTATTAAATCATAAAATTCTATAGTTCAATAAAACTCACACGGAGTAATGTATTTCGTTTATATTTTTTAAACAGAGAACGATAATTAAAGGGGGGCTAATTGAAAGAGACTTGCGAGAAGTGAATGGCAGAGGCGTTGCTAAGGATGGAGGCACCCAGGGCGGGATTTCGTGGTAGGCACCCTTTTTCGTACCAAAAATAGGTGAAGACCAAAAAAAAAAGTCTGCGCCTAAACATCAGTGAGTTTTTAATCCAAATGAATTCAAAGTGAAAAAAAGGTATTCACTACAAATTGGTGGAGTTACTGTTTCACATCATACACTAATATGGTGTCACCCCAAATGGTGTCACCCCAAAATGGTTACACCCGGGGCGGGCCGCCCCCATAGCGAAGCCACTGAAGATTGGTAATTAAGTAATATTGAATAGCCCCCTTTTTTTTGAGTTTATGATATATATTCAATGAAACCTATTTTCAGCATTTTTAAACAAACACTCAAATTCAAATGCTTATTTTCGGCCATGTTTTGAAGTTTCGCTGATTTGTGGGTTTTATTTTTGTCAAATCAGTCCCCCCTCTCTCGTATGTTTCATACTTCTTTCTTCATTGCCCGCTTTTCCGTGAGGGTTGCGGTGGCAGCAGCTCGAGATTAAGCCGTCTCACTTCACGGTCTTCCATCACCTCCATCATTTCGATTGGGTGAAGTCCCAGGCGATTTCATCCAAGATCCTTTATATGTAATGGTCCTTCTAGTTCTTGGTTGTCCAACTGGTCTTCTCCCATTCGCTTTGGCAAGTAAAGCTTGTTTGGGGAGTCTTTCCTGAGGCATTCTGCTTACATGGCCAAACCATCTAAGCAGAGATCTTTCAATTTGGAGAAGTAACGGCTCGATGTTAAAAAATTTTCGAATCTCAGAGCTACGTACGTACCTTGTTAAAAAGTGTAACTTTTTGCGTTCTTTATAAAAACCTCATTTCGGACGCTTGCCCTTGTGATCGCACTCCTTCAGTCATTACCAAAGATTCATGACCATAGATGAGAATGGGGACAAAAATTATTTTGAAAACTGAGAGTTATGCCTTTTTTGACAATTCTCGTTTCATGGCAAGTGAATAGGGCAAATCTCGCAACTGCACTAGCCCTGCATATTCGGGTATCCAGTTCTTTGTCTTGCCTTCCGTCACTCGTGAATGCAACCCTAAGATACTTGAACTTCTCAACCAGCTTCAGTGTCGCTCCATTCACTTGTAACAGGCACTGATTAGGGTTTCTTGAAAGATGAAGTACCTCAGTTTTGGCAGTGCTTATTTTCATTCCGGCGGTGTCGCATGCATCTGCAAAGCTACAGTATTTAATGCGCGCTCTTTAAGCTCTTTAAGCTCTTTATGCTTCAAACGATGTTTTAAATCCCTTTTTGGTCTATTCCAGTGTAAAAAATCGGCCTAAATTTGGGTGGAACAATATCTTATTCTGATCTTTGTTCTTCTCAAATTTTCTCAAGTTTTTGGCCCCCCTTTTTAAAATCCTGCGTACGCTACTGACTGATAGCGTGGCTATTCTGCTTGAAGATCGAAAGATCAAGTCGTGGTTTTTTTAACTTTTTAAGTTAATTGATCATGAGACTTCTGTTTCATTGAATCATTTACCAAACTGTCGAATTGTGTTCACAAATAAGCAGTGTCTATGTCACAGTATATCACAATCAACTGAACAATACATATTTTGCTGAAAACCCTAAACAACAAATTCTAACAGAATGAGATTAATAGTGTTATTAAAATCCGTTTACGCTTATTAATCAATACGTTTTTTTTCTCTTTTTCAAAAGGATATCGTTTTGATTTGTTTTCTCGATAAAATCAAAAAATTAGATGCAATTTTTTACATTGAGTGTTGAACTGAAGCCAAAGATTTTTTTCGGACGTGAGGCTAAACATATTCATGACGTTCTTTAATATTACCACCTATTACTATTTCAGAAACATGAATCTTTGCAATATCTTCTTCAACAAGAAATAAAATTTAAGCAAAATCTTTGTTATTGTAACAAAAATACTCGGGGAATGATTCTTCATCAAAAAATAGCTCCTGCAATAGCTTGGTGAAGAAACCTTGCGCTGTCTTTTCTTCATTTAGTGGGAGAATCAACCAACTTCGTTTTAAAGCTCATACCTCTTTTTGTTTTCCAGGTATCACACAGCCCAACAGTGATTACACTATCTATCTTCAGTCTATTATAGCCAGGCGCGTAGCCAGGATTTGGAAAAGGGGGGGGCTATTTTGAAAGAGTGAGAAGTGTGCAAAAGACGTTGACTCGAATTTTCATTGACCTTGAATCAGTTTCAGATGGTTTGTCCGAAATTTGAGACGAAATGTCTCGGAAAGATCAGAAATTCAAAGGTTTTTTCCGCCCAAAATTAGGTGATCTCCAAAAAAAAAAAAAAAAAAAAAAAAAAAAGGTCTTCGCCAAAATTCAGGGCGATTTTTCTCCCAATTTCGCAACTTCAAACGTTTGAGGGGGGCTCTTTTCGTATGGGGGGGGCTATTTTCCATTTTTCACGGAAAATCGGCCTCAAAAGCACAAAAAACATGCGTTTTTGCATACTTCACAAGCCAATGGGGGGGGCTCGAGCCCCCCCCCGCCCCCCCCGTGGCTACGCTACTGATTATAGCTACTGCACTTGCTTTTTTTGACAAGACATAATCGCAATTTTGCAAAAGTGAGCAAAATCGCGTAGTTGTGTAGCGTGCTAATAAAGAGCATTATAGTGTCTTTGTTTCGGAATCAGCGATGAAAGCAAGAGTAGACAGTAACCTATGTGATTTGAGAGTAGACAGTAACCTACGTAACCTAGTAGACAGTAACCTATCTTATTTTTGATGGCTTTCTGGCCGTCTCTAATTTATTAATTTTTTGAAGCGGATAGCTCCCGAGCTATTACAGCGCCATGGTTTACAAACTTTTGAAGACGCACGGAGGCGCTATGGAGTCTATTTGGTACATGTTTTGGAAAATTGTGCGGTGTGAAAAGCTAAATGCATTTAGCAGTTAGCAGAAGTATATGACGTCATGCGTTGCTCAGTTCGGTCACGATTAATTGAAACGGCATTTGACTCCAGGAAAGATTGTTTCCGTTACCAGATTTCCAACTTAAAAAATAAATCGCATTACGGAGTTCTTCAGTGAAATTAGATTCTAACTTTGGTTGCATTGTAGTCCACTTTTGAATTCGGTGCTCAACAATTATTAATGAATTTGAAGTTTGTAATCGGAGACCAATAAATTCAAACTGTCGATTTGCAAAGCCATGAATTTATTCGAGGTTTATTTGCATACTAACTTCACAAAATTTTTTAACTACATCAGTAGCGTATTAGGTGGGCATTGTGCCATGCCCTTTACCAAATTTGGGCGGTGACACAAGTACAATACAAAAAAGGCACACAAACATTAAAGGTATACAGTAGCGTAAATGAAATAAAAATGGACGTAATTTGGAATGTTTTTCAACAGTTTGGCATTTTCTCTGCATTTGCAGTAATTAGTGGTGGGATGGGAGACTTTACTTTTTCTCCTAGTATGCCAAATGTTTGCTGTTTAAAAATTTTTTAAACTCAAGATTACAAATCTGCAATAACGGAAAAAAACTAGCTCTATTTTAATTTACTGCCCATTAACGTATAAAAGATACGTCATTATTATGTCTCTTCTATTATTTTAGCCTATGTCATAAAAACCAAAAAAAATCTGCAGCCGTGAAACGCTTCAGGGGCATTTGCACAAAACAAATACAACTTGTAAAGCAGTACGCAAGGGCGTCGGCAGAAAATTTTTCAGGGGAGGGCCAATAAGAATATAGCCAGTTAAAACAACTAAAAATAAAAGAATTTTTGAAATTTGGTAGGTTTAAGAGAGAGTGTGAAAATCCAGGGGGGCCATGGCCCTCCCCTGCCCCCCCTTGCCGACGCCCATGGCAGTACGGTGTTTCAATTTACAGTAAACAGAGCAAGTGCAGTATTACAGTAATTTTTTCAGCCAATGCCATAATGCTGAAGCGTTTGATGTTCTTGCTTGCAATTGCAAATGACTTGTCACTGATGATTTTTAGAAAAACTCATGTTCAATTCCTTAATTATCCAAATAAGAGCACAAGAAGAATTCGCTATTGAAATAACTTGAACTCTCTAATGGTTAGTTGTATTTTGTGTGTGTGTTTTTTTGTTTTGTTTTACATGCTTTACGCTGCTACAAGGCACAACTTCTGAACAAAAATAATCTCCAATTTTGAATAGTTTTATGAAAAAATCTTTAAAATCTTTGAGCACAGGGAGGTCAGGTCATTCTCTAGCCCGTCATTGGCCTGCGGCAGCTGGAGATCAAGTCCTCCAGTCTGTCATCCTTCTTTACAACAGACCATCCCCTTTTTGGAATTTGTTTCTGAGCCACTTAACTTAAACATTATAACGACGTCAAAAACATTGCTTTCTTAGTTTTCCAATACCCTATCTCGGTAGCTTGGCCGAGAGGGCAAAGACGTCATTTCACAACGACTCTGGTCGGATAATATCGGTTCAACTTCACCTAGTCACGTTGTTGCATTTTTGGATAAGACACTTTACGATGATTATTTTAGCTCGGTGGCTTCGAGCAAGCAGCAAATTTAGTGTACAAAAATTCGAAGAAATTTATTGGAATATTGGATCACTGGAAACTCCCAAGCAGGTACGGATTTCTCCAAGCACAAAGTGGTCAATGCAATGAAAAGTGTGCGGATCGTCCAATAGTTAGCGTCTGACGCAGTCCAGAGACAGGAAGATAAATATGCGCTACAACAACATACAAGCATTGATCCTTTTTCAGTAAAATTATGCTGTAGGAACCACCCAATATAGTGAAAAAGCTAAAAGACATAATGATAAAATTAAATGATAAAATAAAGTCCATCGAAAAAGAAAAATAAAAGTTAATTTTTACAGGCTGTTCTGAGACTTTGCTTCAGTAGGCAAGAAATTTGTATTTTCAAGTTTATTGAAATTTGATCTAGCAATCAGCGCCCTTATCTTTGGACCGGAAAGTCGGCGGTTCGATTTTCGAGTCGATCAAACTGGACAGTGGACACAGTATCGCCAATAGCTCGTCACCAATTCCAAAGTTCTGCGAAAAGAGCTTAGCAGTCCAGAAGTGATATAGAGCAGAGATTGGTCATGATACTCAAATAATTTGATGAAATTTGCTGCACCAGTGATCAAAATAAGTGTTTAGTGACTGTTCAGTGTTTTCTCAAGGCGATCGAAATAATTGTTTAGTGGCTATTCATTGAGGTAGGTTACAGGAAGCGGAATTGACGGAATAGAGAATTGACTGGATTATGTTTTTTTGGAATTACCCCATTTTCCAAACAATCGCTGGAAACTAATTATTAGGCGCGGATTCCTCTAAACGCGAAGTAGTAATGGCACCGTGTGCAGATCGTCTAACAGTATGATGTTGTCCGGAGGGTGATGATAAGTATGCAATACAACAACATGTGGAAAATGTTACAGCGGAGAAAATCCAAGAAATATATTGAAAAGCAAGAAAATTAGGGAGATAAGCGTCGGTTTTAGCACCAATAAGTTAATTCAAGTTCCAAACCATGCAGGCAGGCATGATAGCTGTATTGTAGTAACCTAATAGGTCCTATAAAATTTGCGGCCTTGTTATTCTGGCTTAGAAAGCTCAAAAACGTCAAAAAGAGAAAAGATTTTACTTCTCAAGCCGTTATTAATTTGGCTAATGCACCCGAATAACTTATAGTTATTATAATAGCAATTGAATCTTTAAATTTGGCCAAGGTACAGCGAAGGGAGCTTTCGGTCTTCGAGTCAAGCTGCCATCTGCCCACCTGTCTACTACCCACGGTGGAGGCAGAAAGGTGTTCTTTTTAATGCTGAACGCCAATCAGGAAAGCTGAGAACTCTAATTTTTATTGTGTTTTGTTTGAAGGGGAATCGAAGTAGTGTTTACCATTTCAGTAGGAGACGCTCTTATCCACTCGATCACTGATTGGTTAACATTATTCTATTATAGTATAACGCCATAATTGTCAAATCTCTTCTAAACGCTAGCTTTTTGTGCCTCAGATTATTTTTTGAAAAATAAATTTTTATTTAAACTTTTTTCAAACATAATATTTTTTGGACGTTACTTCAAGCAAAGTCGACTAACTGGAAGTCACATAAAAATTTTGCACCACCTCAAAATTTTTAATATATATGTTTTGCTAATTTTTGTTGTTGTTTGCTTTTATTATCATCAGCTTTGCATAGAACTAATGTTATTGTGACAATTGATTAGCATAACTATTTTGTCATAACGTTGCTACAGAGGGAAGGCGCTACGCTGTGACAGCTCGTTTCTCTCTTTTATTCTCTTTTAGAGTTGCGTTTAGTAAGCGCCTCGGATTTCCGGACATAAGTGTGACGTCATAAACCACTTCCTTTAGTCAGCATTTCAGTCTATGCTGTGCTACGCGGCATAAGTACAGAGCTAGAGGGGCAAGTTAATTTGTGATAAATCATAATGAAAACGTAGTTTTTTCTCATATGTTGCAAAATCATCTGATATTTTGAATAAATGCGGTTATCTACCGGCATCCACAGACTTGACACCGGCTTAAAATCTAAGAGCAGTGCGAGATTGGAAGTTCAGAAATAGTTAAAGAAAACAAAAAATGTAAGCAAACAGGTAGCCATCCGTCTGCTTGGAGACTAATACAGAACAAATGCAGAAAATTGGTTTGTTAGGTGTTGAGTTTTATTTGAAAAAAACAATGGCAGAAATTTTACTCTTCCAATAATAGTATGCAGCCCAAACCAACCATGCAGAAAGTTTTTCTTGGATCTAATAGACCACGGAATAACGTTAACTCAAATGACAAATATGGGCAACATTTAAAAGTAGTTAATTTTAGATTCCGGCAAAATGGTTATTTTTGGCGATTAACTTAACTTTAGTTATCAGAGGCATTGCTAAGGATGGTGGCACCCTTTTTCGTACCAAAGATAGGTTAACCCCCCTCCCCCCCCCCCCCAAAGAAAAGAAAAGACCTTCGCTGCAAAATGAGTGAATTTTCGGTCCAAAAGTAAGTGAAGACCAAAAAAAAAGGTCTTCGCCCAAAAATCAGTGAGTTTCTAGTCCAAATGAATACAAAGTAAAAAAAGAGAGGTATTCACCACAAATCGGTGGAGTTATGGTTTCACATCATAATATGGTGTCACCCCAAAATGGTGACACCCGGGGCGGGCCGCCCCCCCTAGCGACGCCACTGTTAGTTATAATGTACCATTGGCGATTACTTTACGCGTATTGAGTTTTGAACTAAAATACAATTTCATATAACCCAGTGTTTTTCAACCTTTTTCAAACTACGGAACACTTTTTATATTTAAAAAATTTTGCAGAACACCAAGAAAAAATCAAATGCATTTTAAGACTTAAAATTATTTACTCAATTTCAGTCATTTACACACAGAGGTGGACAAAGTGCAATTAGGCGTGTAAAGCGCAACTTCCGCAATCCCCGCAATTGCGGAAGTTGCGTTACGCTTTATTCTTTTTATCTTGAAACATTGCGGAAGTCGCGTTGTGGACTGAAGTCTTTAAAATATGTTGCGCTTTAATTGCGTTGCGCTTTCAAAAATTTTTTCCGTTAATAGCGGAATTCTATACATTGAACTCAATTTTGCTCCATTTCGATCGTAATTTGATAAACGCAAGCTTTCTTCATCAAATTATTTACTCTTTTCTATCTAACATTGCAAAAAATACGGTATTTACATTGTTTTGTAAAATTTCAATTGTGGAAGTTAGGTTGCATTTTAACTTGGTTCGAAACTCCCGTTCCGCAATAGCGGAATTGCGTTGCACTGCAACCGAATCAAAAAGTTCATTGCGAAAAAGCGCTGCGCTTCAGAAATTAAAAAAATTAACTTGCGAATTTTTCGCTGCGCTTTTACTAGTTGAAAAGATCGTAGCGCTTTATTGTGCTGCACTTTTGATACAATGGTGTTTGTGCGCACCTTTGTTTACACATTTTCACCAAGCATAATGAGACCGGGGCAATAGAATCACCGGTAAAAGTAAATGCAAACGAAATATAACTATCACTAACTATATTGTCTTATAAGTGTGTTTGATTTTTTTATGAATTATCTTTTCATCTTTGTTTACACTCTTTTTTTTAAGTTCTTTTCCATACGCACTCCACAATCTTTTTATTTTGTATTAATACTATGTTGTTATAAAATATACCTACATCAATATTACTACAAAACTAAGTACTAGCTTACCAGCTTAAGCTAACAGTGACCGCATTTAAAACAACAAGCATGCTTACTGAATTACCGTATTATTGCGCAACAAAACGTCACCACAATGGCAAGAGTACTCACATGAAAGCTAATTACGCTGTTTACTTTATATGTCAAATCAAATGAATTCTTACAGAACGGCTGACGATGTTCCGCGGAGCACTGGTTGAAAATCACTGATATAATTCAAGAGCACCGGTTGAAAATCACTGATCTAAACTATAGTTAAGTTTATCCTGCTTATATTATAAATTCATTTGCATCACATAATAGTTTTTTATCATAAAAGATCATTTTTGCAAAATCTCATGAAGTCGCGCCATAGAAGCCACTCTTCAGACCTCGCTTAAGCCCTTTTGATGAGCTCGGTTTTCTGAAAATTCTTACATCGAAACCAAAACTCAGTTTTGTTTGGTAATCAATCATTTTTGTGTGCCGGTACGCAACAGTTAGGTAGCGAGATACTTTCTTCAAGTTCCAGCTTATGGAGACTCCGAACAGCGATGACAATCTTTTATAAGAAGTCACTCCGCCTCAATACACTCCGCTCAACTTAATACAATCCGCTTCAATCCGTACAAAAAACAAACCTGACCGATAATTTGCCTGCGGTCCTAAACTCATAGACCATCTAGTGTGTAACTTCCTATTAAGTGCAAATTAATATCATTTGAATGTTTGTAAACTTTTCGAAATACTGTACAGCATCCATGAAATGATCTATGGCGTTGCAAACAAGTTGCATAAATAGAGTACATGTAGACTATAAGCTACATGTGGCTTAGGCTTACAGAGCTCCTTTCAGTTAGTCATCATGTTTCCATTGCTTTTTTGGCTGACAAACTATTGTTGCGACAATGTTATATAGCTAAGCAGTGGGGATGCGAGCAATCAGCCATTTACTTTTTCATCTGTCTTGTGATGTCATAATGGATGCTCTGCCAGAGAGTAATTTGGTTAAAGGTAACTTTCCCAGCTGAACAACATGAACCGAAAGAACGAGGATAAGAAAGGGTCATCATATTCTTAGGTTCGACATAACTGAGCGTAAAATCCTGAGCATACGAACAAATTCTTAGTTTATTTTAACCAATCGGCAGCTTTATGCTGGTAAGGCGATACGCAGGACGGAACGAATTTTTGTTTACAATAAAATAAAAATATGCCCGTACTCAAAACGATTTTACACCTGGTCAATGTAGACTGGACTTAAACGTCGAGAGTCACAATTAGCAACCATGTTGAGAGACCAGGACCTAGAAAACAGTTTAACCGATAATTTAATCGATACTATTTCATGCAGGTGTATGTTACAATTTAATGATAAATAGTAACTCCATTATTAGGTCAACATTTGCCGGTAACATTTTTATTACCGAGCCGTAAGCGATTTAATAGAACAATGATTGCCGACGTGGCAGACGACATCACACAAACATCAGGTGAGTTCGAGGGATGAAACAATCACGTCTTCTGCTTCTTTGCTGTAGCGAGTGAATTATTATAAAAGAATCGGTGCTTTTACTGTTTTTATTCAGTGAACTATTGTAGGCAGTCTTTAATTTTTCTCCTATAGCTTTTGCACTTTTTTTCCATTTTATTTTTATTTCCCTATTTCCATTTCTTTTTTCGTATTTTTTCCATTTTTTCTTTGAACTTTTGGCCTTCGTTACAGAGTTGTAAGTCGGGCCGGGCTTTTCGGGTCGGGTTCGGGCCTAAAGTTGACAAAAATTTCGGGCTTAATTCGGGCCTGAGACGTGCTTTTTGTCTTAGGTGCTCAAAAATATAATCAAAATAACTTGGCAAAATTGCTAAATTTTTCAGATCTAACTTAACTTTCGGGTTTTCTCGGGCATGATTTGGGTTTCAAATTAGTTTTCGGGTTCGGGCCGGGTTCGGGCCTAGGGTTCGGGCCGGGTTCGGGCCTGAACTAGTCGGCCCGTTTACAACTCTGCTTCGTCATTAGCCGGTGCAAGCTAACAATGGGTCGGTTGGAAATACTGAGTTCTTTCGATGAGGGCATCAAAATGTCACAAAATGGAACCTCAACAACACGCTGGAGAACTCGTGAAGCCATTTTTACACTCTTCATAGAATAAGTATCCTTTTACCACGCAGCAGTCAGCAGCATCAACGATACCCATAAATTACCTTTTGTAACCGCTAGAGTTAGCAACTTTACAACGGTTTTTGCCTGAGGCAATGCAGAGGCCGACGCTTCGGCCTCCAAATTTATTGGGTATTTGTTGACGCAGACCACCCGAGTGAATCGCCATCCGACAATGACTCATCATCACCGCCGTGGTTGAGTGAAGTGTGTGGAGGAAACCGCCAGACTCAACTTTGGCATTTCATCCTCGAGCTGCTCTCCAACCCAGATTGCAAAGACATCATATCATGGGATGGTGGCCATGGAGAGTTTGTAATGAAGGTAAGAAAACCGTAGTTATTTTGGAAAAGTGATGGAGACATTACAAATGTAAGTGGCTTTGTACTATTACTGTGTACTGTCTATGCCACCACTTTCTTTTGAGCCGTTGGCAACGCTGTGTCCGATTTGACCGTCCCAAGGTTTGAACCTCAGATCTCCGGCTACAGAGAAGAACGCGTTACCGCTCGACCAACTAATGGTCTGTATTACTTCTAGTTTAAATGAGGAGAGCAAAGAGATACCTTTCAAAAACTTCAAAATATGTAATAATTGCCATTGCTGTACAATCACATGTCATTTGAACCCACCTGTGAAACTTGACTCTGTCATAACTTGTGTCACAGAACGGGTGTCGCAAATACCCACGCTTCCACGTAATCGTGCATCATAGAACCATCATGCAAAACTTGATTCTCCACTCCTTTTTACGTTAACAATCAGATTGGTAAAGCAAACTTACCCAGTTGACAAGGCAACTTTCCAGAGCAAATTAAGGATAATACTTACTATCGTTGGGGTATGAACATTTTACATTAACCCCAAGCACAACATGATAAAAATCAGAAACAACGAAACAAAAATGCGTCAAAAAACAACATAAAAGTAGATGAAAGCACTGTCTATACCGTGACTAACAGATCAATTTAAAATAACTTTTAAAACCGTAGAACGATCAGCACCATGGCATAAGGCTCACGTTATTATAGCTAAGCTGCTTCTACGATTACACTCACCAGTAACTCACTGTAGGGAAAAGAATTCAAAGTCAATATTTCTTGTCTTAAGTCTTTATTTAAGAGTTAAAAAGAAAGAAACTCACTATTATTGCGGGTCAAAAAACTAAGAAATTAAGAAAACTAAGAAATTGCTTCGTTCCTTGATGGGGCTATTATCAAAGATCTTACAATGATCTAACAATTCAAAGATGGTTGGATTCTTCATTTATCTCTCGCCCTAACACGTCCATTTTGTGTGAAAAAAAATTTAAAAACAGGAAGAGAATGAATAGTTAAAGACCAGAAGCGAATTGGATAAATAGAAGTAAATAGAAGTATTTCTTGCAAACTTGCGGGGATTTTTTGTGGTTTGTTTTCCAAAAGAAAAGGTAAAAAATGGAATCGAAGACCAAAACGGTAAAACCAAAATCCGACCAGAAAATAACGTGGAAAACAAAACGGGGAAAATGTACCACGTGGTAACCACAATATGGTATGCAGCTTTCACCAACCGAGCATTCACTTGATTGACTAGTCAAATCAAATTTTTATTGTACTCAATGTATTACGCCGAAGTGTGCAACGAGATGGCTGGGCCTATCTCGGCTTCATTGCACATGTACAACGCAGATCTTTTTGAAGTAATATTGCAGCGGTGGCCAGCCGTTGGGAACTCTGTGTTCGATTTGACCGGCCCGAGATTTCAACCTCATACCTCCTACTCCGGACAAATGTGTTACCGCTTGACCAACATGTGTTTTTTTTAATGATTAAACGTGCTCATTAAGTAAATTTTGATTCAGGAACCAAACGAGGTTGCTCGGTTGTGGGGAGAAAGGAAACGTAAACCCACGATGAATTACGAGAAGCTGAGTCGAGCTCTGAGGTGAGTAATCTCATACAATTCAAAGTATGACACAGCGTGATTTCGCATTTTTTTTTTTTTCACATTCAGGGATCATTCATTCACATGAACCAGGCACTTTGTCTAATCACATTAACGCTAGGCAACTTTTTGGTGGTCCGTTCGCAAGTCTTTCCTTAGGCTGGTCCACTACAATGGATCGACTGCGTGGCCCTAATCCATACAATTTAAGTTTCGAGGCATAATGCTACATTGCTTCATATTAATGGTAATTAATCTTGCTGCTTGGTATTTTCCTTAAAGTTTGGGTTGAAAATCGAACTAAAATTGCCCGGCGGTGATCATTCGACGTCTAGGTATTTGAACCATTGCAACGCTTCCTTTTGATCTCTACAATAGCGTTAGCTGCTTTCGGAAACGACCGATTCATAGAATTTCATCGTTAGCTTTGTGCAGACAATGCGTGGAAATGACTTGACTATCGGAGCGCTAATAGACAGAAGCACGCGCGACCGTGACGTTCCTGGGGGATATGCGGCTCGCGAGAAGCCATCGACGTTCACCCGCAAACATTAGTCGCATCGGGCGGTGGCTAGACGCCTGCTCTTTGAGTGTCGTGCAATACCGCATCTCTCGTTCACTGCAAAAAACCGTGCAATTTCATTGTTAACGAACGGGATAAAATAACACAAGCTTAAAGCCACCCTTTGTTGAATGAACGGCCGTTGCTTTTAGTTTCTAATAAAACCTCAACCTCTTACATACGTCACTTAAGAACTTCGTGCAATGCTCTCTTTTCGATCCTTTGTTTTTTGCTAATCTTTTAAGTTTCCGTGTTTGCGTTTTTCTTTTTCTCGGTGTATTTGGCGAACTGTAAGCTTGATTGGTTTGGTTTGACCAAAGAGGTTAGATATTGACTGCATTTAGAAACACCTGCACAAGGTTTTAAATTTGGCCGATTTTTTTGGGGGGGCCGGGTTGGGGCTTAAGATTGCCGAAACGCCGGGCTTAATTCGGACTTCGTGTACATACTTGACTTACGTTTCAGCCTTATACATACTACAAAAACGTAATTCAAATAACTTTGCAACACCGATTGCGACTTCGTTTAAACATCAAAGCGATTTTTATGACACAATAGTCATGATTACGTCACAAATTATCAGCAAGGAGTAGTTTCATTATACGAGCAATAGCCCTATACCATTTTAGATCTTACCTAATTTTTGTTTTTTTCGGCCTGGTTTTGGCTTCAAATCACTTTCCTGGTTCGGGCTTATGTTTTCTGGTTCGCAGCTAGTTCAGGTTTGTGCTTGTCGGCCCGTTTACAACTCTGCACCTTCATGATTACACAAACAATACTTTATTACTTCATAGTGGATTGGACAAATGAACAAACGTTGATTACAGTTTAGCCTTCTATCCTGAGTTCAGGGCAAGTATTGTACAGTATACACTATGCAGTATTAGTTATTTCTTATATGAGCCCGTCTTTCACGCACTCGATTTTTCTTCCAGGTATTACTACGACAAGAGAATCTTGCTGAAGTGCAAAGGCAAGCGCTACGCTTACCAGTTTAACGTCGAGGCGCTGGAGGACATGCTCAGTCGACGTCAGAGTCGCAAGTCCAAAGGTATTTCGGAAGTTTAATAAATGCGATTTCTAGCACGGATACAGCCAGATATAGAGCAAATTTAAATTGTTGTGTTTCCTGGCGTAAGGGTTACCACAGCGAGAGCCACCAGAACGGGTTAGTGTTTGTTGGGTGCCTCTTGCTAAGGTTGCCGCTCTGGCAATTTTTAAATAAAGCACGTAAATGATTATTTTAATAAACTTAAACCAAAAAACATAAGCCCGAGCTCAACATTCTATTCAATTCCCTCTTCATTTCCTTTGGTTATTTAAGTTTCGACACCATAGTGATTGGCAAGGCCCATATAGTGTTGTCACGTGCCCACAAAGAAAGACGCTTTATTATGTCAATTGAATTGGAGATTGGACAGTTTCCGGTAGTTTAGAGTTGGTGAACTTTAGTTATGGAAATTTTACTAATTTCAACTTGTTGTAATACGTCATGTCGTAAAATCGGTGCAGGTAGCTGCAAAATAAGTTGCGCACAAGCTCGGAAACATGTTTTGACATATATAGTGCAATGTCTGTCTTTTATCAAATCTGGCATCCTGATAATTCCAAACGGTTAGGTTTGCCAATACAGCTCGTTCCACGGTAAATTTTTATCCGAAGTTGATTTTTTCGATTATCCTGTGTTTTTTTTTTCGTTTTCCTCGGGGCAGAGATCCACTCTACTGTCAAAAATATAATTTCCCTAATCGTATTGGATTGTCTTACGAGTCGGAGATCTGTTTTGGGTGAAGCAAATCAAAAACAAAATCAGTCTACTAGTTTTCAAGGCCAACTTATGGCTGCGTATCACAATTAGCACTGAATATTTTCAACCGTAGGTGTTTATTTTGTACGTTTGTGCTACCTTACAAACTACGATAAATTGCAAGGTATAAATACTTTTTTGTAGCCATTTTAGCCCAGTTCCAAATGGAATTGGTTAACCTTGGAGTGCATGCCAGCATCAATTATTAAAATTTGTGCAAAGATGCTGGCATTTTTCCAGCTGAAAATCTTTGCAGCTTTTGTGGATTCACAATATGTCACAAATTTTTTTTGTATTTTTAGAGTTTTACGATTTCTCATTTCAATTACGTTCTTAAATGCTTTAAAACTTTTTTTATGTTTTGTGCATAAGACTGCAAGTGATAAAAAGAAAGTGGCTACTTGTTGGTATTTACGCCTGCACCTATGACTAATTAGAGGAAATTAGCAGAAATGTGTTTTCCATAATTTCAACAGCTTTGCGCCCAGGTCATATCACGACTTTAACTTTTAGACGAGAAACCACACAGCGAAGAAAGACGCGTCAATGGAATTTCAACAAACAGAAATTTGGAAAAGAAGGCGTTAAAGACCGAACAACTTTCATTGGTTAGCGATAGCGAAGACGACGACCGTGTTGATAAAGAACTTCTCAGACGCTTTTATGGAACAGCTGTAGACCAACGTGGATTCATCGCTAAACCAAGGATGCGAGAGCGGGATGGCGCTTCGCGTCAGCTTTACAGCGAGACCTCCTACCCTACGTTAGCACTTGCGTCTCCAATCCAAAGTCGTCTTGCCATGCAAGCCGCTATGTTGCAAGCAAACTCATACTTGAGCTCATTTGATCCACAGCGTCTAAAGAGGGCGCGCCAAAATGAGTTGATGCGGGCGGTGTCACAATGGAGAACAAACCCAAATATGTCAAAGGAACACGGGCGTGACCATCGCCTAGGTGGCAAATCAGCCAGCCCATTCATGAACGCACCAAGAAAGGTTAGCTTGCAATAATATTGAACACAATATTTGTTAAACTTAAAGAAATTACACATTAGAGCTAAAGAGGATTCAGTCAGCGAATATTTATATTCCCAAACACACTCCAAACTTGTGCAACACACTTCGCCGAGAATACTACGTGTAGGTTTGGTTCAATTTTTTATTTTTAAATTTTGCCGCCTGACAGCTTGTTAGCTTTATACAATAATTATTGTAGTTATTGCATTTTTTGCACAAATAGCGTTGCCCAGGAGATAGCCAAGAGATGTTTTGGTCTTCGTGCCAAGCTGCCTTCTGTCCTCGTGCTACCACACACGACGGCGGCTTTAAACTGTCCATTAATTGCTGAACGTCAAGCAAGAAAACGGCAAATATTAATTTTTAATTGTATTTAGTTTCATATGGGTGGGAATCGAACTTGAGTCTACCGTTTCATTTGCAGACACTTTCTATTAACTCGACCACTGATCGTTTATATTAATGTCAGTCAACTTCGCCAGTTTGACGTGATTAATGTTGATCGATTTCGACTGTGTTTTGCCACTTTGATGTTAAAAGCCTTGCCGGCGTGGCGCAGAAGAAATTGTTATTTTGGCGCAGTATTTGCTCTATACTTTATGTCACAGGCATATTCCACCGAAGCGCTTCGCCATTTGCACCACAGTAGTCAGTCTAAACAACGGTCAATGTCGACTTCAACTCAGCACATCCGCCATAAATCCGCTTTCTCCCCATCCACCTACAATCGTGACCCCGCTGTGCATGGAAAAGGTGAAAACTTGTCAATGTTATTTGTTTCTTTTTTAAGACTATAAAAACTATAACTAAGCCGGCAGTGTTGCCGAGAGAATAAAGACGTCGTTTTACGACGACTCTAATAGCATGATCCGGGTTCAACTCGCACCATGGTTACGTTATTGTATCCTTTGACAAGATGCTTTACGACGATTATCTCTGCTTGGTGGCGTGGAACAAGCAGCAAATTCAGTGGATAAGAATTCGAAGAAATTCACATGAACACTGAATCACTGGAAACTCCTAAGCAAGTGCCGAGTCCGTAAGCACAAAAAAGTCATTGCAATGAAAAATGTGCTGATCGTGCAATAGTTAGCGTCTGATGCTGTCCGGTAACAGGAGGATAAATATGCACCACAATTACAGCTGCACTCATGAATGCATAATATAGAGAAGTGTACAGCTGCATCCAGTAGCGTAGCCAGGGGGGAAGTGGGGGGGGGCAATAGCCCCCCCCATTGGCCTGCCGACCAAAATGCCGAATAAGGAAAATACCACGTTTTTAGCGCTTCTAAGACTCTCTTTTGCACTGGATTAGACTTAAAAAATGATTTAAAGCATAGTTTGAAACGTTATTTGGGGGGGGCTAATGGACTGCCGACCAAAATGCCGAATAAGGAAAATACCACGTTTTAGCATTTCTAAGACTGTCTTTTGCACTGGATTAGACTATTTTGAAACGTTTATTTAGGGGGGGGGCTAATGAACTGCCGACCAAAATGCAGATTTAGGAAAATACCACGCTTTCAGCCAGTAGCGTAGCCAGGGGGGGGCGGCAGGCTATAGCCCCCCCCCCCCCCCATTGACATATCGACCAAAATGCAGAATGGGAAAAACTACTTTTTTAGCACTTTGAGACTGTTTTATGCACTGGAGTGGACTAGATAGTGATTTAAAACATCTTTTGAAACATATGTTCAGGGGGGGGGTTAATTTGTCAAAAATAAAACGAACAAATGAATGAAACCTTTGATAAATGGTAAGAAATAAGCAATCAAATTTGATCGCAAGTGTAAAAATGCTGAACATAGGTGAGATCAACAAATATACTATAAACTAAGGAATATGGGGGGGGGGGCTATTCAGTATTTGTTAATTACCAATCATTTCTCTCAAATCTCTTTTCAGTAGCCCCCCCCAATTATTTTTCTCTATAAACTGTATACGAAATAGATTACTCCGAGTGAGTTTTATTGCACTATTCGATTTTATAATTTAACAGCATCTAAACAAGAGAACTACATTTTACCATTAGCCATCTCCCAAATAGCCCATTTATGCGACCAGTTTAATCTTGTTTGTACTGTCAATTTCTAAGCCACGTTTTAAAATCATTATTTTTTAATCAAAATAGCCCTAAAATGAAGTTATTTTTGCAAAAAAATGCAAAATTTTCGAGCGCTGGGGGCTCTGCCCCCACACCCACGTGCCTCCGGCGGCTGGGGGCTTTGCCCCCAAAGCCCCAGCCTCCGGCAGCTGGGGGCTTCGCCCCCAGACCCCCATTGGCCTCCGGCGGCTGGGGGCTCCGCCCCCAGACCCCCCAAACAGCCCCCCCATTGCGAATTTCTGGCTACGCGCCTGGCTGCATCTAAGGTGGATAATAACTAAGCAATCTGCTTTGAGTTGCTTTGCTTCAGCTTTAACTATTACTTATTTGCTTTTTTGCAAGTATCGAAATCGGTTATTGGTTGTTAATCTAAGGGTGGCTGCTTGACTTGAAGACCGAGAAGGTTCCATTGCAGCCTACCAGTTCAATTCGTGTTTATAATTTGCATGTCAAATCATTTTTTATATGCAAACGTTTTTAGCCTTAAAAAGGCACCGTGCCAAAACTTTTATAGTAGTTCTTAGCATGAAATATCTGAACGGAGAAAGGTAGCCTACTGCATAGTAAGACATTGGACATGTAAAACTTTGATATTTGGTCGGTTCTTTTTTTAGTTGAGCAAAAATAAAAGTTTTTGAGTTGTCCATACATTATGTTCAACTTGTTCATATTAAAGCCGTGTAAACTTTTTAATTTATAAATTTTTTCGTTTTGCTGCTTTTCAAAGAAATTGAAAAGCGGAATTAATTTTAAAAGAATTCTTTGTTTTGCGACATGCTAATTCGACAATTGGGTGACGCCTGGTAGACAAATGGACTTTATGACAAAAACGTGACAATTCTTACGTCACCAATCATAATTAGCAGCATTTTAACGTCTTATTCTTCACAGATGCTGCAAGAGGGGAATATCTCATGTTACATCATCGCCGGAAGTCACCGCTCAAGCATGGCGTCTCTTCGCAAAAACACGCGAGTCGCAGCACGGTAGCAACACAAGGTAGGAAGCCATCGCAAGCCATTGCAGGTTTGCTGCAAAAGCGCTAAAAACATGGGAAGGTTTTTTGGAAACTAATCAACATAGAGTCTTTAGGTGCATCAATCCACGCGATGTTTTTCTTGTAAAAATTCTTTTTTTAACGTACATGCACACATTCATATGGCTTATTTGCAATAGATTCTTTTCCATTTAATTTCTGTAAGCATTTTGCTGACTTTAGAAATTAGAAATAACTTAGGCTACTTTTATTACTAATAACTTTTACCATTTTTCGTGGGTGAGAGTGTACTTTACCAAGGACAGCTAGAAACATCATTTATCTAGAAGCTACACCTATAAGACCCGCTCAATGCTGTACGTAAATTCGTAGGCGTACGAAGGGATTCTTAGTTTGTTTAAACTGGGGGTCAGCAACCTGCGGCTCCGGTGCTGCATGCAGCTCCTTCTTCCTTATGTTGCGGCTGTTTTTGACAATAAGAAAATGAAGGGTAATTTACTTTTAAGTGTAAAACTACCAAAATTTAATTGGTGCTGTAGCGAGCTCTTATTTATGTTTGTGATTTATTTATTGTGCTCAGTGGCGCAACCAGAGGACTAAGGGGGCTTTAGCCCCCTCCCCCCCCTTAGCCAAGTCACTTACAATATTTACCCACAAATACAAGCGTTTCGGTTTCAGCCTTGACCTGTAAGTAAGAGGAGAGTTTAGGGGCTGGACAATTTATTCTTTCATATGATTTTCAAGTTTAGCAATTCAGCGTTTTCAAATGGCTCTATAATCGTGCGAAATGTCTTCCAAATGACACTAAAATGGGTATTTTTTGCTGAAAAATCACAAAATCGCGCCCACCCCCCATTTTTGATGTGCTTGAGTCGCACCGATTTCCTCAGCACTCCGATCAAATGAGATATTTTTTAAACAAAGATATTCTAACTTTTGGTTGAAGCCCCCCTTAGTAAAATTCTGGTTGAGCCCCTGATTCTGCTGTTTTAGTTCGTGTTTTACGGTTTACCCTGAAGTGTTATCCCGTCAGAAGGCCAATCTTTCTCAGGGTCGTAATTGGAGTAAAACTGAAAACAGTTCAAAACCGAACCAATTGATTTTCGTAACATGAAATGCTCTCCGCTTAACTTATATATGACAACGTGAAAAAGCATGCACTTGAAAACCTGTCGATCTTTCGATCCGCGTCTGTATGTGGGCAACTTTTCCTAAATAAGAACTTCCTTGAAAACAGATATCTCACACGTTTCAAAGCTTACTATCATGCGTGTGAAGATGACACCTACAGCCTTCATGTGCGTGCAGATGCTATGAACTGAGATGCAAGAGCAAAATCACATTAAGTCTAATTGCATTAACTACTTTCATAAATGCGGCACATGACAGTTTTTTTGTTCAAACCCCCCCAAAAAATGCACAATTTGTTTTTCTTTCGTGAAAATACTTTTACGGCTCGAAGGGATTTTTATTTTATCGAAAATCGATTATACTGGCTCTTTAAATACAAAAAGTTGCTGACCCCTGGTTTAAACCAACTAGCCGTTTCCTCGTACGCTAGAAAGACGTACTGAATTATTTTTATTCAAAGTAAAATTTAGTTTAACCTAAACTAAAAATACACTCCGCTCTCACGATTTTACACCCAGAAAAGACCGGACCTTAAACCTCAACGGCAATTAAAAATATTGATCACAATCTGAATGCAAAATTTGTGAAATGTTTTGGCAGCAATATAATGCGTGATTTTAGGCTTGATTAGCTTGGAGTAAGGTGTGTGATGTTTTGTTTTAGCAGTATCAAAATCATTAGTCTTGTTGATATTTTTCCATTTTTCTTTGGTTAATTGTAAGACTCATATTATTGTTTCGCTGCAGAGTTGCCTTTTCACAATTCCAATGCAAATGCTGACTTGTGGTCTTAAAAATGCTTTGTCAGCAAAAAAGTGGGCGCTAACAATCAATAGATAAAGTTGCTGTAGATACGGAAAAGAAATGTTCGTTCGACTTATTGTTGAGCTAACCACGGCATTTGATTGGTTGACATTTCGTATCTCTAAGCATTTTGATTTCAAACTTTGACTGGTTTCGGTGCAAAAAAAAAAAAATGAAATGACTGGTATTTACAGTAGTTTGAACCATGGAACAGATATAATCTTAAATATTTTAAATCGATAGTTAAAGTAAAATCATTATCAATATCTTTATTCAGATGGGATCAATTCACTATTTTGATTTTGTAGCTATTTGAATGACTTATATCGTCTATTTTTGTACTGCAGCTTATTGTTTTTTGATGATATATCTCAGCGATCGATAATTGTACCTTTTCATAAAAAGGTATTATTCTTTTATAAATAAACTCTTTCTGTCTGTCCGGCTTCTTTTGAAAAGCTTCCAGATACTTGCCTCTTCCAAGGCAAATGTTCAAATACCGTAGGTTTGAAAGTTTGCAGTGACGTCGTTCAAAAATAAGTTTTCTAGCGTGGGAGGCGAGGAAGAGTGTAGTTGTTGCCACTTTAAAATAAAATTAATTGCAATACTAGTATCCGATAAAGCCAATAACAAATAAATTGAAATGATAAGAGGTCTATAAACACAACCAATTTCACAATTATCTATCCTACTCAGCAGTGAAGTTTTTATGCCCAATCATAACATAGCTTCAACCGTTCAGTTGGTCGAACAGTAACGCGTTTGTCTCTGGAGCGCGAAGTCAGAGGTTCAAATCTCAGGCCGGTCAAATCAGACACAGCTAGTGTTGCCAACGGCTTGGTACCGCTGAATTATTTCTTCGAAAAGAGCTATGTTTCCCGCACGCAATGACGCGGAGACGAGCCCCTCACACTCATTACATGCTTCGGCGTAATACAGCGAGTATAATGAAAGATTTGATTTAATAGAACAATTTCATTGTAGGACCCGTTCGAGCGCCAAGCAGCGAGACAATGGCGTCTGAAGGTGAAGAGAATAGATCAGCACGCGACAGCAGCTCCCCCATGTTCTCCTTTGTGGATGATCATATAAAGGTAAGTTTGGCCTAGCTATTTGCACGTTTAACTAAAAACAACAATGCAGGCTGGGTAGCCGAGAGGGCTTTCAGCAGTGCTTTCTGAAAAACCTGATTGTACTGTATGATTTTGGTTCAACTAGTGCCCAGGCACCTTTTCTTATTCTTGGATAGGGTGTCCTTTTCTTATTCTTGAATAGAGTGTTTAACTAATTTTTTGATGGTGGTATTGAAAAACCAAATATGTAAGAGGAAGTCATTAATCCACTGCAGAGCTTGGAACTTGGTCGATCTCCAGAGGAATGGATTCATCCGAAGAATAGCGAAGAATAGCGCCACAGTTGCTGCTTTGCGGGAGGAGAAAAACATACAACGATTATCAAGGATGCAGAAGTTTTGTGTGGCATTATTTGCATTGTTCTGCATTTTTATAGCAGTTGAACTAAACGCACACCTATAACAACTTTAAGTATTCGTTTCAAAAAAAATTTTTTACTTTAATGATTTATTTAATATTTTGCTATGTTCTTTCCCATATTTTCAGTTAAAAAGAGATCAGAGAAAGTTATGATTTTACAGTTAAATTAAAAAACCCCTAAATGTCTTCTTCACCCAATCGGGATCTTCAGAAAAGAACTTCACACTGTCGTTGCTGGCCCATTTTATTGCGTTTTGCGCTTTTACCCAAATTCAAAACTAAAAAAATACGACGCTGCAAGTTTTTTGTACCGACAATTTTAGCAGCTTAAAGAGTTTGACTAATTTATTCATCAAACACTTTGCTAGGCTTTAATTGAACAGTACTAACCACATATTACACATCCGGAATGCGCTTAAGTAGATTTATATGGCCAGGGGTAAATTGACAGTGCTCAATAAAGATACTACGGAATGGTATTTCACTGCACTAATACAGATAGTGTTATGCAGGCATCACTGCTGCATGTTGAACCGGAACTGCTTTTTGGTAGTTACATTATGCTGTAATGACGTGTGCAGTCGTGACCAATCAGCAGGCCCGGAAGTTTCAGTTAATTTTGGATGCAGCCTTGTTTGATATGTCGTTCTCAGAACGCTTTTGTAACTGCGCTTTCAAACGAGAAACTCTCTGCGCTTTTGCTCAGTTATTGACGAATGCATATTTTGAACATTGTATAGCCGCTACTAGTAGGCTTGCAGTTGAGTTATTGACAGTTTCAAAACGGAAGTAAATTAATTTTTGTCGCCTAATATCGCTTATTTTTTGAAATGCAACTTCGAAACTTCTTCTTGAAAATCTTCTTGAATTTGGAATCTTTCGCATTCAATCTATTCTAGGCAATATAAAAACCGATCAGTGGTCGAGTGAATCAGGCGTCTGCTACTGAAACGGTCGACTCGGGTTCGGTCCCGGTCGGGTCAAACCAAAGACTTCAAAAATTGGTATTCACAGTTTCCCTGCTTGACGTTCAGTAAATGAAGGGACAGTGTGAAGCCTCCACCGTGTGTGGTAGACAGGTGGGCAGGTGGCAGCTTGACTCAAATACCGAAAGGTCCCTTAGCTGTTTCCTGGCCAAGGCAACTTGATGAATAAAATGTAATCACAATTACAATTCTTGCTCTAGCGCTTATATGATTTTTGCTTCTAGTCGATTAGTTTCTTGCCTCGCACTACCGCAGGAAATGCCCGTTGGTGCGTGAGCACTACCTTGTCTCCAAATCACGTCTTCCCGAAAACATTTTGAGAACTTTTATCACCCTTGATAGACAAGCAGATTGAAGTGATTGTTGTTAGCAAAAAAAGTTCGAAAACAACCAATCAGCGTGAAGAATAGGCATTGTGATGTGGCTCGATCAACAATATCAATGATTATGATCTACAATGGCAACTAAACAGTGTGGTTTTAGCTTATTATGTTTGTTTGGCCACCGCTTTTCATTTTTTTTCGGCATTTCAAAACATGTAATAACATCTGCTGCAGGCTGGACCGTACTTTCGCATTCTGCCCACAAAAATCCTTGCATGACACAAAACTTGTCAAAGCAAAAAAAACGTTGGACTTTACTAGGACTGAAAGACACTATTTTGTTTTGCGCACACTTGTTTTGCATTGTATTTTGGTAGGCCTTTTTGCGAGAACTTTTTGAGGCTATGACTTTAGGTCAAGAGCAAAATGGAACCACAGAAAACATTTTATAATAAAATTCTAGCTATACCGACATATTCTTTTTTTCTTCCTTTTTTTGGCATATTTCTTGTTTGCCACAATCTACCAATTATTTGTCTTTCAGGCTTATAATGACGAAGAACAGCAACATACTGTGAAATCAGGCAGGTGCAATTCAGAAAGCGTCGCCAATTATGAGGCAAAAGGGAAAGGTGAGTGAATTTCGGCGCTTTATCGCTGGACTCGCTGGAACGCGGTTTGTAGCATTTCGAGGGTTTTGTTAATCTGCGGTCTCAAGGTTTTATTTTGGTCTAAGAAGGAAAAAAAAACTTATTTTTCTTGAGCCAGTGGCTTTCTGGTTATTCTTTTTTGAAGCTTAAGTTATTTCATATTTTTTTATGAACTATCAAAGGACTCGACTTTCAAAACTTATTCCTCAAACCAAAGGGCTAAAGTATTCTATAAGCCCCTTATGGCAGCTTAACTTTATCTCTTATCATCCGTTTTTTACTGTAGCAGTGCTGCCAGCCTTTTGAACAATTTTTTACGCTTCTGCTGCAATTTTATCCAATTTTAAGCGTTCTGATGCTGATCAATAAAATACCTCACATGTTAGCTTGAGAATTAGCTATGGAAAAAAAATCTTGGCAAATTCGTATTCTTTTTGATATGTCATTTTTGCTAGTGTTTTGGTCGCCATAAAGTTTCTCTTTGATCCGTTGAAATATGTCATTCAATTTAAATTTTGTGCAGACCACTCCGGATCAAGGAGTGGATCGTCCGGTCCACGCTCCGCTGTACCCGGTCATTATTCCAAGGAATCCCCAAGGATGATGGTTTTGAAACGACCCACAAAGGAGGAACTGCAATCTGCCAACCATTCAAGTGGGTACAGTGAAAGAGTTACTGCATATTTTCCTGGTAGCAGCCATTTGCAATACGTTTATCGCCATCAAAAGTATCGTTAATTTTGTAACTTGGCTGCAACTGAAATTGGATTTACGAACGATTAATGCCTATGCAGTATTTAAACGTTTCAGTAGATTGAAACGCTCCAAAATAGTTCACAAATCTTTTGCAGAAAATTTGAGAAGAAAATTATCCTTACTTCTCCACTGTAACTTCAAACTTTTACAAGAAAGCTCTTTCCTACAGCTGCACTGCATCTAAATTATGAGTCATAGTGCGCTTCGACATTAATGTTCACTCTAAATTGGCAGTAAATTGAAGGCTGATAGGTCATCATCTTACAGTAAGCACACCTCTTCATTGTAAAGTAAAATTTTTATAATTACATCAATATATTGCATTACTGATTTACTAATATAACTCTGTAATACTGTATAATGCATTACTTATTTACTAATATATCCTTATTTACCGAGTTACCATGGTCACTATACTATGATGAGTATACAATATCAAAAAATATTTTTGTTCGTAGTGTATAAATGCTTTGCACCAGTCTATCAGTTGTTACATTTAACCAATGTTAATTGTAATTGGAAGTGAAAAACTTAGACCAGTTAAATCAACAATCAATTTCTTTAGGCCATTCGGGCTCCTCGCCGTCATTGAGAAATGCAGCAAAGATAAGACAAGGATATATTGAGCTCAGAAGACCCGACAAACATAACGATATGCCAAAAATTTCCAGCATCAAATCTGAGCAAAATTCTTCAGGTCATCGATATTCAGGACACGACAGAGGACAAGGTTAGTTGAACACAACTAAACAGTCCAATTACCTGGCTCGAAACACCTTTGATCACTCTATCATGATGGGATGCAAATTTATTATAATTTTGGACTTGTAAAACACCTAAAACTCAGGTGTAAATTTAATCATGTAGCAAAGAAATTAATGTTACTGGTAGCGTTGTGTTTAACATACTCAATTTAGGTGATAAAAACTCAACACAAATCTTCAATTTTGGTTGGTCCAAAATATTGCGACAGAGTTTTTGTCTTTCTAAATCAACGCGTTCGTCACTGGAGCGGAAGGTCTGAGATTCCAATCTCGGACTGGTCAAATCAGACAAAGTGTAGCCAACGGCTCGCCACCGCTGCTACGTTTTTTCGAAAGAAGCTGTGCTGCCTGGGCGTAACGAAGCGGAGATGGGCCCCGCAAACTCGTTACACGCTTCGGCGTAATAGAAAGAGCATAATGAAAAATGTGACTTTGCTTTGAAATCAAGCAGCAACTAAATGGGGACTCCAGATGGTTTTATTTTCATGACCAAAGCGAAATATAAAGAGTTTGCAAAGATTGTGACAGTTTGCCTAAAATTTCTTGTTGTAGATAAAACATTTGCTTTGTATCGAGACAATTCACGTAACTCAGACGAGCAACCTCTGGACCTCAGCTGTCCCAAACGCAAACCTAAAGGTAATACCAGATTCTATTGTTCGCGATTTTTTTTACCAAAAGCGGACGCAAGCCAAAGCCTTGCTTAAACAGCTGAAAAACAGTAAAATAGCAATTGAGTGTTGTTCATAATAGTGAGTTGGACATCACTTTTGTTGTAATGACTGAAGAAATTCAAGTATCGTTTTTTTGGCCTTGTTTTATAATAACATTGACCGAATCAAACGAGTTTTAATGGCACAATATCATTTGTAAAAGAAAGTCAACAAAAAGTAATATACTGTTAATGGATATTAGCAATTTTTCAAAAAATAACTTCCAAATGATTTTAAAGTTTAAATTTTGGTTAGTACAAGCTCAATTTTTTTCAACTGTTTAAAAAGAAACATTTGATACTGATATGTATGTACTTTTTTTTACGTCTTTAAACTGTCATTAAAGTTAGGCTGGGCGCATGCACGTTTTTTGATTTAACGTTGAACACCAAAAGTGAGAATTTTACCATCAAAGTTTTCTGACCTTTATATAACTTTTAATTGCATAACTTATTTTGTTTCAGTTGATGAAGAGTCTCATGAGAAAAACATGCAGCTTCCTCTTGGTATGCGTTCTCCGTACTCGCTTGCATATCGCAATAAGACCTCCTCTCTAACAACTTCACCCCTGGGCTATGCATCGCGAAAATCCCCTCTTACCCCTTACTTGTATTCTCCAATGCGAAATCTACGCTTGTCGGATCCCACCAGTCCTGTACCAGCAAGCCCAAGCAGAAAGCGACAAAACGCGTCCAGAAAACAGCCTATTTTTTCTTCGTGCGATTTTCCGGATGAGATGTCGGATCATTCGGACGAGATGGATGATAACTCCTACCCTAAACATGGCCGCTTCACATGCAAAAGCGAGTCACTGGAGAAGAAAGCTGAGTACGACGAAAAATCCAACTTTCTCTTTGATGTGCGGCATAGTGTGCAGAACCTGGCTGCAAGCAAACTGAGAAGCGCCAGCTCATCGTTACCGTGCAGCCCCAATCACGTAATGCCCGCTAAATGGCGGTTCAAGCAAAAACAACGGGAAGAAAAAGATGACCAATCGGTGACGCCGACTGGACGTCGTCATGAACTGAACGCGAAACTGCACAGTAAATCGCGGAGTTACGGAGACACTTTATTTGTGACGGAGTCTCGTGACAGCGACGTTCAAGCTTACCAGAGCAGCGATCAGTTAATTGTGATCGCTGACGATCTGGCTGCTGACAACGATGAGCAAATGGACGGCGTAGAAGCGGTTTCGTCGTCAGTCTCCCCAGAGCGCCAAATTAAACGTTTCGAAAGAGCATCCGATGAAGTCCGCGACATCAACGAAGCCAGCTGCAGCTCGGACGACAGCGTTATGCTACCAGACGTATCCGATACACCAAACAATATACAGCAAAGCACCAGCCCAAATGCAGCTTTGGCATCACGTAAAAGTCAAGAAACAGGTAAAGCGACTATATGATACCTTCTTTCTCTTGTAGTTGAATTTATATTAGTGGGACAATATATCACTTGCGCTTGACAAGATATTATTTTGGAACAGCTAACGAAATTGAATTTTTCTGGATGTAAAGCAGCAAAACAGCGGAAACAAATTTGTATAATTTACTAAAATTCATCTACATTAGAACTCTGGCCTGCAAATTTAAAAACATCACAATTAGATTATTATCAACGTCATAGTAAAAGCAAATGTGTAGTTACTCTTTCTTGCGACTTGAAGCAGATTAAGCTTATAATATAATACGCATTTAATTTTGTGCATTGATTGATGGATTCTCTTTTCCAGACTCAAACAACAACTTATCGGAGTCGCAATTTTACATGAAGGAAGAGATTGCTGACGCTGTAGTGCTTGCTAAATCAGCTCGTGATGAGGTCATGGATGCTGAACTCGACTGCGACGTCATTGAGTCCGATTGTGTGACAAACGAGGCAGTGGATTGCGATGAAATAGAAGTAGTGAAAAGAAATGGCGAGAGCAATGAGATAGAAGAACCGCAAACAAACGGGCTGAATTTACAAATGATTGAGAACAACTCAAACAACTCGCTTCAGCGCCGTAGTGATAGCTTTCGCAATACAACTAATAACTTCTTCAAAGCGTTTATAGCTGCTCGCGTCAAAGCAAAGTCATGCTCTCCGACGCCGTCTAGTGTCGCAATTATCAATAATGATGCAACACCGCCCACTAGTGGATGCGTCGGAACATAATGCACGATGTTGTTTGGAAGTTAAAGGCGATATTTTTTCTTTTTTTTGTGAATATTGGTTTGATGCAAAATTCATCTACCCTTTTTACCAATCCAATTGAAAGAGCTGAAAGCGTTCCTCGGCCCATTTCGAGTACAAACAAAAAATGACCATAAAAAAAATTCAAACATGGATCGTTAGTCTTTTTCAGAATGCTACAAATTAAGTTCAAAAATATTTAATAAGGACAAAATTGCAGCAGATTGATTCATAATTTGGAAATAATTTGGCTAACTTTAGTTTAAGTTATTGCTTTCACAGAAACAGTGCAGTCTTTACAAATGCATTTTCCTTTCAAACATAGTTTATTTCCAAACCCAAATTCGTTAAGTGAAACAAAGAATGCATCAGGTTGAAAGGACCACTTTTGCATGCAACTACTTAATCACCAATACCAGCACCTCCGTTGATATTTAGCAAGCCTAGGTTAGTGTTAGCGGCCTACAAATCTCACATCTACGAGGAAATCTTTCAAACTCGACGTGGGCTAAATTAGCACAACTTACTGTAAACTTCACCTAATTCTTCATATTCTGTTACTGTACTGGGTGATATTCACCAATTTTTGTGTTTTAATCGCTTAAATTGCTTGCCTGCTTTGCATTGTTTTGATCGCAATTGTTCCTGTACATGCGCTTGTAGTTTTATTGCATTTTACAGAAGCTTGTTTCAATGGAAGCGTGCATTAGATTTGAACATTCATTGTGTTGAATTCCGAATATTCTAAACTTTTTTCTGTATCTTTTTATTTCAATTTCAAGGAAAAAAAGGCTAGCAGTCATGGCAGTAGATATCACAGCTTTAGAAACAAGTTTCGTCCAACTCTTCACCTGATAATGAAATTAATTTTTTTTCCAAATTTGATCAAAAAAGGATTCTAAATTTTGTTTCAATTAACAATATTACCATCAAATGTTTTTGAAGATTTTTTTCCAGTTTTGATAAGTAAAAAAATTCACTGCTGGTGTTAAAATCTTGGCAATCTTCTCTAGTTGAAATGGCGTAATTAACTAGCAAACTAAGTATCTGCTAGAATTTGATCTCGAAGTCTGCTTGGTACAAATACTGTAGACTCACATTTTGATTCTAGTCCAGAAGAAAAAAGAAAAAGCTATAATGTTGTTGTTTATGAAGGCTAAATAAACCAAGTGTAGGTGAAGCTAACAAATTGCTCAAATACTTTCCTTAGAAACAAATTCACAAAGTGAATGTGTTTTAATCGCAGCAACCATTCAACTATTTTTAGTGAACCATAATTCAAACTTAATATTTCAAAAAAAAGCCTTAAATTCGTACCCTAAACGTAGACATGGCACCAATTTCTAATGTTATTAGGATGCTCAGAATCAGATGACAAAACTACTTACTTATTGATACCTATAATTTATGATACATCATGAGGTGACAAACTTTCGATCACAGCATGAACTGTAGTTGCTTGTTTAGTTTTCACTTGCCCACTAGTCCATTTTTTTTCCACTTTTTTATTAACGTTTTTACTTGTTCACTTTTTTGGTTCTACTAATTTTTTTTTTTTCTATCTTCAAAACTAAACTAGGAGTTTATTAGAAAAGTGAACTGAGGAAGTTGATAGTTTGTCAGTTGCGATGTCTTCGTTTGTGTTGTTTCGCTGAAATGCACCTAGCACCACAAAAAGTAACCTTAAAGACAAGCAGGCCAGAATTATTCGTGCCGTGCAATTTTGAGTAGAAAATAGTTTTAAGACTATCTGAAATGAAATTACTATCCTGGTTTTTATCCTAAATAATTTATTTTGTTGTTGTAATTGCTCAATGCGTTACATGCAAGTTTTTGCAAAATGTTAACGGAAAGCAGCAATCTTTTAATTGGTAATATCAATAGCAATAAGTTAATCTTAGTCTGACTCTGGATCGGAAATTATTGGGTTGGTGTTAATTTACCCGGGCTATTACTAATGCTTAATACATCCTTACACAACTTTTGTGATCAGTCATTTGAGACTTTATCATAAAACTTTAAACATTTCTTTGGAAAATACAGCACACCTTTTGTTTTGGCGAAGATAAATTTAATTGACTATTGCAGATTAACTATATTATCTTTAATTCGTTGTTTACGGACAAATGATTTCTTATTGGTTCATGTGCAATATATGACATCAAAATTTTGAGATGAAGTAGGCTTTATGATATACTGTATTAGTTTTTGTCTCAAGATTATGACATTGCTTTCCAATTACTTTATAACCTTTTTTACGTGCAACTATAGTGTCCTTGCAAGTTTTGTGTCCTTTAAAAGAATGTCGTAAAAACTTTAAATAAACATCTAAAATGTTTTTTGTTGATTACCGTAGCAAAATAGTTAAAGTACAAGACGCAAATAAATTAAGTTAAATTAAATTAGGCACAAAAATACAAACAAAACTCAAAAAGCAGTCAATTGAACTGCATCAAGAGGTTGCGAAAGGACATCTCAGTTATCGAGTCGAGCAGTTACCTATACATTGTTGCTACTGAATTGTTACGCTGTTATGCCTGGTATAGGTGGTTGTTAAGTTGATATGCATTTATCAAATTTTGAGAAGTAGTTATATCAGCAAGCATAATTGTTTTCCAAGTTAGTAAATTCGTATTCTATACAGCACTGTAGCAAGTTTAGCTGCATTGTGTTGATTTCAGAAATGCTTCCTATTTGTACTAAATCAGTGTGATATAATTAGATAGGCATTGTGGTGTGTTGATATCGATCGTTTAGTTAAAACAGCATGAGTTACAATCCTCTGCAGCAAAACAGCTACACTCCTATATGTACATTGTACAGTATATGTCTCCGCAATTTCTGCGTTGATTCTAACGGAGTTGTATAAGACCCGACATTTTATACGCACCTCAACTTAAGAATTGACTCATTCTGCAACCAAGTACTCTGCCCTTTGCAATATGCTAGTGTTGTCGCAGGGTCCACACATGCCTCACTGCTTACATCATCAACGATGGCGTATTGTGCTGGATGTCTTCGGCTTTCTACAGCAACCTATCTTCAATCCTAGCATGTATCCATTCCTCTGATATTTACCCAAGTGGAGTAATTTTACCCGCGGCGTAAAGACATCTAGATCTCAACCAACTGCTACATTCCAAAATTAAATGAAGCAACAGAATTAAGTCAATTTAACATACAGTCATAAGTAATACAAAACAGAGACAAAATTCTGCGTGCTACATCAAACTTAGGGTTGAACATGTGGCACTGGATAAATCACCTTCGCTCTTGGCGTGGAAAAAACAAAACCAAAACTAAAAAAGTGGGAATTCACTGGTCAATCCACAGCGTAACTTTCAATGACGGATTAGAAGATGACAAACAGCAAAGCAAAGCGTATAACATGCTCATCTCTGCTTGAAACCTTGTTCCATTATTGTTGTTGGCAAATGCATTGAGAGATTCAAACTGAATGAGCAGCTGTGGCAAGCATTTTTCTAAGAAAAAAAGAAACTTCCAAACATTGCTCAAAAATTATTTCATATTTTTGGTAATTTTTTGTGATTTATTTTCCTTAAAGCTTGGCAAATACGGAAAAGCAACGCAAGTTTATTCAAAAAGGCATGTAAGACCAAAATTTTTTTGTTTTTTTTCAAAAAATTTTTGCAGATTTGAAAACCAACTTCACCAAATTTGAGCTTTCTACGACCTTCCGTTCCCAAAGTATGACAATTTTGATTTTCCCTTACAAAGATTTTTTTCCGTTCAGAAACACGCCGAGGTGTCAAATAAAAACACAATTTCAAAATAATACTGCATGTTTGTAACTCTCAATAAGAGTATTCGGCTGTGCAAGACGTAGAAAAATCAAATTTGGTCAGAATGCATTTTAAGCTTTTCCCAACGTATTGGTCTGCAGTGAAACGCTGTACTTGAAAACCTTTTTAAGAAGTAAGGATTAATGTTTGTCCCACTTGGCAATCTACGTCGCTCAAATACAAATTTATTGTTTGCGACTCCATTGAATATGATTGCAAATTGATTCTCAGTAGACTCACAGATATTTTTTCTGTAAGGTACTTTGCACGCTCTGGGTCCCCCAGTTTGGTAAACACCATATCCAAATGAGACATTTAAAAGAATTTAAATTTTTGGTTCTAGACCCTCCCCAGCAAACCCTTGGTTGCGCGGTTGCGCGTTTAATTGGGCATAAGAACTAGATGTTCATTGTCCCGGAGGAAAACAATACGGGACTTCTGCCACTTCCTTTTCACCATTTTTCTCTCCTTCAAGCTTTGTAGGTTGCCAATATTCCTGTAAAATTCAGTCGTACGAATGCAAACAAAAATTGTAGAATGCGATTTTGTCGGATAAAAAAAAAAGGAATAACTGGTAATTGCAATAAGCAGTATTAAGCTCAATGAAACAGAATCGCAGAATAGTCTTCCAGAAATAGTACGTATTCCTTACAGAAAATAAAACCTGAAACTCTCTGCTCTGCTAATTACAATATATTCGTGATTGCAATCCATAAAATAATTTTTGGAGTAAAGAAGAATCTAAATTAGTACGAAACGCATTGAAATAGAATCAAGAAGTATGTCAGGATTTTTTCTTAGATGTTAAATGATTTCAAAAAAAGATTGCACCTTAACTAAAGCCGTTCAAAGATATTTTAGGGACTTATTTTGGGGTTCTTTGAGGACGTGGTACCCCAACCTTGGTCAAAATATGTGTTTGTTAAATATGTACTGATATAAAAAAATTGCGCCCTAGCATTAACCAATCAAAAAATTGATTTTTTTGGGTCCATTTGGGGGTTCCGGGGGAGGGGATGTCAAACCCAAACTATGTCAAAATATTTGTCACTTAAATGTTAAGTACAATAAAAAAAAACTGGGGTCTTATTTTAATCTGTTCAAAAATATTTTTCGAGGGTTTGTTTGAGGGTTGATTGGGGAAGTAATACCCCAAAATGATGTCAAAATAATAGTCTGTTAAATATTTACTGATGTGAAAAAAAACTAGGGCTCCAGTAGCTGTTTAAAACTTATTTTTGGGGAGCCATTTTGGCCTGTTCCGGCATGGGGGGCTGGTACTCCCAAAATATGTCAAAATATTTGCCTTTTTATTGTTAACTAATGGCAAAAAAACTGGCGCCTTAGCTTTAAACCACTGAAAAAACTGATTTTGGAAAGTTATTGCCCTAGCTTAAGCCGTTCAAATTAGTGTGAAGTGCATTACAACAGAATCAAAAAAGATTCTTCACGTAGAATGAAACATGAAACCTTCCGATTATATCAAATGCAAAAACAAAGCACTTTAATGCGAGTTGGCTTATCAAAAAAAATGCTTCATTCAATAATGTATTGTTTTAGAAAACCAATGGCCGACTAGAGATTTGAATCCAGGTCTAATCACTCACAAGTTTTTTGAATACTGGCGCTTTTAACAGCCATGCCACAGCAGCACTCGCGCATACGTAACGAAAACTGTTTATATAACTTGGTCATCATGAGCTTTGGACGCTTTTGCATCCCCAAACCACGTGACGTAGCGCAGAGTTGTAAACGGGCCGACTAGTTCAGGCCCGAACCCGAAAACTAATTTGAAGCCCAAATCATGTCCGAAAAAACCCGAAAGTTAAGTTAGATCTGAAAAATTTAGCAATGTTGCCAAGTTATTTTGATTATATTTTGGTGCACCTAGGAAAAAAGCACATCTCAGGCCCGAATTAAGCCCAAAGTTTTTGTCAACTTTAAGCCCGGACCCGGCCCGAACCCGACCCGAAAAGCCCAGCCCAACTTACATCTCTGACGTAGCGCCTTCAAAAATGCGGGTGCACAACTTCATACATAGACTTATCATAACTTCAAGTTTATGGCTTTGGGGTTTTGGAGTTTTTGTCTCTATAAAAAAAGTTGAAAAAAAAACAGAAATAGATAAAAAAATAAATAAAAAAGTATCGGTAAAAGTTATAGTTTTGATTTGGGAGCTGAAACTCCATTACCAGGCACTTTTATATTCAAAAATTTTATTTTCCTTCTGCAATAATTAGTTTTTAAGCTAAAACTGTTGAAATCTCCAACTGGCATTTCACTTTTTGACCCGAAAACCCGTATCACGTGACCGATTGTCCCCAAAATTTGCTTAAAGGTTGTTGCAAATTTCAAATTTTTCTTTCAGCCGTTTTGAAGTTATAGCGACTTTCGATCTACGGTTGCAGAATTCGTAAATTTTTACAAAAAAAGTATCGGGACTTTCAACACGATGCGTCGCGGAAGTTCCAAAAAGCACATCAGTTACTTCGTTTTCCACTATCGCATTTGCTCTCTGGGAGCTTTTGTACTTCGAACTTGGGGTACTGGGGTATAAAAATTTACGTTTATTATTATTATTATTTTTTTTTTGATAAAATTCCGCTTTTCAAGTAATCAACTTGCGATTGCGCTTTTTTATTTGCTATTTTTAATTTTCGGTAGCGGAATTTGCCTTTAAGTTTTACTATTAAAATTTTGGGGTGAATAATTTACATTTGCACTACAAGATTTAATGATTACGGTTGCGGAATTTGCGGTTGCGCTTTATGTTGTTTTATGAAATGCCCAGCTCTGAGTAAAATCGCAATTCAATTCACATAATGAGCATAAACGCGGACGTCAATTAAACTAACAAAAAAGTAATCTCTTTGAATGGTTCAAAATGCATTGTATTTTTTCTTCTGCGAACTTGCAGCCGTGCAGTTTCTCATTTTCTCATAGTTTATTTTATCAAATATCTTCATACAGCTCAGGCGCGTAACCAGAAATTCGCAATGGGGAGGCTGTTGTGGGCGTCTGGGGGCAAAGCCCCCAGCCGCCGGAGGCTGGGTGTTTGGGGGCAAAGCCTCCAGCCGCCGGAGGCACGGGGGTCTGGGGGCGGAGTCCCCAGCGCTCGAAAACTTTGGATTTTTTTGCAAAAATAACTTAATTTCATGGCTGATAAAAAAATAATGCTTTTAAAACGTGGCTTAGAAATTGCTTTAAAATGTAATGCTTTTAAATTTTAATAAAAAAATAATGCTTTTAAAACGTGGCTTAGTATTTGGCCTTGCAAACATGATTAAAGTGGTCGCATAAATGTGCTATTTGGGAGGTGGCTAATGGTAAAATTTTAGTTCTCTTATTTATAGAGAAAAATAATTGGGGGGGGGCTAATGAAAAAAGATTTGAGAGAAATTGGTAATTAACTAATACTGAATAGCCCCCCCTATTCCTTAGTTTATAGTATATTTGTTGATAAAACCTATGTTTAGCATTTTTACTCTTGCGATCAAATTTGATTGCATATTTCTGATCATTTTTCAAAGTTTTTTTTATTTGTTAGTTTTATTTTGAACAAATTAGCCCCCCCCCCCTAAATATATGTTTCAAAAGATGTTTTAAATCACTATTTAGTCCACTCTAGTACATTTAACGGTCTCAAAAGTGCTAAAAATGTAGTGTTTTTCTCATTCTGCATTTTGGTCAACATGCCAATGGGGGGGCTTTAGCCTAAATTAGCATAAGTCTTTTACTCGGTTTGAGCCATACTCCTAAAAAAAAGCTTCAATAATTATGTTATGTATATGTTATACTATAAATATAGGCTACTGTACTCGATCACAAATGAAATTTGGAATTTTTCTAATTCGAGTGTTTTCTCTAACTATATTTCAATGACCACGTCTCTGCTAAGTTATTTATTAAAGAGTAATTTTACTTTCAAGGCAGCCTCTGTAAGTCAAGTTATTTCGTAACTAATGTTCCAGTGCAAAATATCTTTTACAAGTAAGCTACACAAGACCAGCGAAAAGTAGCACCTTAAAGTGATGAGATTGTTTTATTAAAATATCGCAGGCCGTTTCAAAAACTGTTTTCAATTTAATTATTTGAAAGCTCTCATAAAATAGAGATATTGTGAAAAAATGGTTTAAGAAATAAAGCAATTTGTTTGATATATCAATCCACAACAACGAAACAAGAAGGAGAGAGGATAACCACCCTTGCAACTTACATTCTTTAGAAATTCGTTCAGACTTTAGAGCATAATTATCCAGACTGTCGCAATAGATTCGAAATTAATCATAAATTAGGCTTCTGTTGACGAAAGAGCTTTTCTATTGTTCTCAAAAACTAATGAATGAAATACCGGCCAGTTAATCTAGCGGTAACGCGTTAGCCGCTGAAACGGGAGGCTTGGGGTTCATATCTCGGTGGGGTCAAATCAAACGCAGTTTTGCCAGCTGTTAGTCTAGCGGTAACGCGTTAGCCGCTGTAACGGGAGGCTTGGGGTTCATATCTCGGTGGGGTCAAATCAAACGCAGTTTTGCCAGCTGTTTGCCACAGCTGTGACATTTTTCGAAAGAACTGCTGTGCAGCCTTCAAGCGCAATGACGCGGAGCTGGGTTCAACCGGCTTGTTTTGCTCTTTGGTGTAAAACACCAAGTAAAATAAAACAAATGAATTTATTTGATTTGCAGAAAAGCTGTTTAAACACTTTTATAGATCTAAAGCAAATGCAAAAAACACTTAAAACATTAATGATGAAACAATAGAGTGCTTTTAGGCGCGCAACAAAGATATTGGTAAGCGTGGAGGGCTTTCGGTACAAAGTTAAGATGTTTTTTATTTCGATAAAAATCTATTAAGTGGCGTATTGAGCAAACTGGTGCAACTAATCGCATCACAGACGGGGGTTTAGGGACAGAGCCAGCCGCTGGCCGATTTTTGTGAGTTTTTTGGAAAAACTAGCCGTTTCAACGCAAATTGGATCTAATCTCGCGCGTTTTTAGAGCCATTTGAAAGAACTGAACTGTTAAAATCGGAAGTTATCTGCAATAATTGAATTGCCTAAACTCTTCACCCCCTCCCTTACAGGTAAATTCTATAACACGTTTAAACACTTGTATTTAATGGGGAGAGGACTGAAGCTCCCTTAGCCCCCTGGTTGCGCGACTGAGTGCATCCCCAAAATCAATCAATAGTTCTTAAAACGCACAAAAATTTATTTAAAATTTTATAAAATAAAATTAATTTTATGTTTAAGAATTATTGACTGATTTAAGGATTGCACTCTATATTGTTTAATCATTAGTAAACCGTCTCCAAAAAATCGTCGTTTATACTTCTTTTTCCATCTGGGCAATTAAAATTGCAATCAGTGTCAATTTTGGAAAAAAACCTTTCGGTATTTTGTCGGCCGCTTTTGATAAATGTATTGAAGCGCAGTAAAACTGCGATGAATTTCAGTGAATCTTATCTGAAGACGAAGAAACTCGACGAAAGTGTGCATTAGATCCAAATCACGTAATAAAAAATCGCGGTAAAACGACTTCTAGCGCCGCAGATGGCATAACTTTTACCTAATGAGCACTGTCAGCGATTGCCCGCATAAACGAAAGTTGGTTTGCGCGAATGATCGGTTCAAAGCGTTTCGCTGGTGAAGCAAATTATTCTTACAACGCTTGGGGCAATTTTGTTGACGCCTGATTGTTGATTGAGAAAGTTTAGTACCAGCAAATTCATCGAGTGAAAATATAAGCATTGACAAGATATTGTTAAAGTGAAGTTTTGGAAAAGATATTACTAGCTAGAAACTGAATTAAATTGGAACTCTTTTAATAAGCCCAACATTTTGCATGGATTTACTTCAATGCAGGTTTTTCAAGTTAGCACAACCGGTAATCGTGGAATTTTGGATCTTGTGAAGTTCTGTCAGAATTACATGCCGTCAAAATTAGCAGCAATTTTTAGTTGCATTGTCATACCCAGCAGTAGCTTGTTTTTGATCAAACACCTTAAAATTAGTAATCGTTTAATACTTATTTCGAGACTGCTAATTCAACAACTAAAGCGTTTTACAATTTTTAAGGTTGTGCAGTGATTTGTAACAATTTATAGCCTACAATAAATTGATTAAAATACTTGAAAAATAGGCGATTAAAAGTTATTTGCAGGTCGAGCGGAATCGCGTTCATTTCTAAAGCGGGCAAATCAGGCACAGCTTGCGACAATTTTTTGAAAAAATCTGTTTTCCGCAGGTGTGAAATAGGCCGTTTAAAAATTCACGCGCCTCGGAAAAGCGCAGCGAGTCTAATGAAAATTTTATTCATTTTCGGTCGCGTAACGCTCTAGGTACGATGAACAATGCCATTTCGACCTTTAACAATACTAATTCAAATGAAAATCTTTTATTACCTATATACTCGTGTTGTATTACGACGAAGCGTGTAACGAGTTTGTGGGGGCCCATCTCCGTGTCATTGCCTCCCTTTCTTTCAAAGTTAGTTTCAAAAAAATGTTGCAGCGGTGGCGAGCCGTTGGGAACACTGTTTCCGATTTGACCGGCCCGATATATGAACTTGCGACCTCCCGCTCCAGAGACAAACGCATTAGCAAATACTCTACCCAGACTATATGAGGCTATTTATTGCTGTACAATAAAATGTATCTTTCTTCTAATAGTTACAGTATGCTGTAAAGCATAGGTGGGCACAAGTCCGTTAATCCGTTAATAACGAAGCTAACTTTTTCATTAACTCGTTAATCCGTTAAAAAGTTTTTTCATGTTAACGGACTAAATTAACTTTCGTTAAGTTCTGTTTACGGACTATATTAACTTCCGTTAAGTTCTCTTAACTTCCGTTAAGGTGTTCATCGTTAATTTCTTGCACCATTCATTCATCGTACAGGTACAAACCAGTTTGCACTGCTAACACTTGTTGCGTATTAGCACAAGTTTTATAGAAGAGAGCGAGGAAAGGAGTTCTTTTTTGTGGCAAATAATAAGCTGCAGCCTCATAGGTCTATTAATTATCGCTGTTCACAATTTCCAAAGATTTTCCGATCGCAGCTTTGTTAGTGCATTTGAACTTATTTTTATCATGAAATTAGATTAGACCGTAAAATGTTACTTCCAAAACACAAAAAAAACCACCACAGCCATAAATATTTTCTTACAATCAGCTCAACAGCGTCAATACGTGTTCTAGAAGCGAGTGAATAAGAAGAAATGTAAATTACTCGCTAAATGTTAACGAATCAACGGACTTTATTAACTTTCGTTAATTAAAGCTGAAAATAACGGATTAACGTTAACGGAGGTGTGAAGTTTGTTAACGGGCTAGTGGTTAACGAAGCTAACGTTTTGTATTAACTTGCCCACCTATGCTGTAAAGTCATCAGATCATTGTTGACTTTACGGCATACAGTAGCTTACTTACAGACAATTTCTAACCAAGTTGAATCACAAAGAGTCAACAACAGAACTGTTCCAAAGTTAGCCATGCACTTGAGACTTTACACGTGAAATCTTTTCACCAGCGGCTATTTCAAGATGTGTGGAATTTTATTAGTTGCTGCTTTACTTACAAATCGGCTTGGTGCGTTATCTGAGCTCATTTCAGACCCAGTGGTGGAAATGCGATGGGACTTCACTGATTGTGGCCAGGATGGCAGATTCGGTCCTCAGCAGGTGAGATTATGATGACTTGCATGGACTTCTTCAAAGATAAACTATTTTGGGGTCAAGAAACAGTAACTTTTGGATTAGGGCTGGTTGTTTTTAACTTTTCGCGAATTTTCACCTTCCTTTTTGTTCTTAATCTGTCGTTAACAATTACGTTTTTCTAAACCTTTAGTGGTTTAGAATCTTTTCCACAGACACAATCACGCTTTCCCAGTTTGAGAATCGGAATTGGAAGCCAGCAGCCTTTCAATCACTTTTCCGGTACCACTTTACCCTCTGAGCTATCGCTGCTGCATCTCTGTCTTTGCTACTGTATAAACAGCAAAGCATGCGGAATTGGGTTGAATTTGGGATGTGCCAAATTTAGTTTTTTTTCGGTTTAACGTAAATTTTGCTCCTCTTGTTGTCCAACTTCAATATCCCGCGCCTCCCTGCTCAAAGCGTAATGTCAGTGGTTCACCACTTGGCGAGATTCATTTTCTTTGCGGAAACAACGCCGACGCTAACATCGCCCAGAAAAATGCGATGACATGATTTTTATTTATTTCGATATTTTAGCAAGATTGTACTGAAGCATACCAAAGTACTAACCTCGATGGTGATGTCATAGTTACCACTGGTATTCAAACTTGGAGTGCTCCCATATCGGGCTTGTATTTGATTACAGGTGAGTGACGTCATTTGAGTTAATGCAAATTAAAGCTTACGAAATCAACATTCTGACGAGGAGAAATCAATTGCGATATTTGTGGGATCTGTTGATCCTAGACATTTTATTAGCTTCAAGAATTTTAGAGAAAACAGACTTAGTCGATCTTCGATTACCGCAAACGTAACATTTCAAAATTAATTTTGCTCAAACGGCATAGCAAATTTTTCTTTGCATTTTTTTAAAATGCAGATCTTCTTTGGGCAAAATTAAGTTTGAGATTAAGGTTTGAGCATGCTCTAGCCAAACGCAGTGCACCGCTGTTGTGCAAGTTTTGTTTGCAGCAAGTACTTTGTTATTTCGAGACACTGGGCTACATACAGTACAACCGGTAAATTGCTTGACCTCATCAATAAGAAATATGCACCACGTGTACGCCCATTGCCCAAAACACAACTACAATACGCATGATCGTTGGTGTGTTTTGCAATTGATCGGGAGACATCGACGTATAGACTACCAACCCAACGTTCTACCAATTTACCAGTCTTCTAACTCCCAGAAGGATCAGTTTGCATTATTACATTCTTCCAATTAAGCAAGAGTATACGTTACCCTTGGCGTTCTGATGAAAGAAAATTGGTTGAACCTTTCGCTGTGTGACGCCTGCTTCAGAGCCTCGCTTTGGTGGATAATTTGATTATCTTATTTTGCAGCGCGGGGGGCATCTGGACTGAGGACTGCTGGAAGAGAAGGGGGTTTAGCAGCGGTGACTTCTGGGGAGTTTCGTATTGAAAAGGGGGAGACTCTTAACATTCTGGTTGGTAAGACAACTCATTAAACCTCGAAATAGATTATTCGCAGTTCACCTTAAATCTGAAATCGCGACAATGCTACGGAGGAATGAATGCTCCCATCTTAAAAGATTATGGCGATTGCTGAACAATATTTTTAAAAAGTGGAGACAATTCGACAATCGCCCTAGTTACTTTAGTATCTGAAAACATGGTCTTTCAGATTATCCCCAGAAAGAAATTTTGTATGTTGCTGAATATTTTCGTCTGAATTTGCTGTATTTCCTGCTGTACTGCTTTTCCTGTTACGCAGGATCGACTGAGCATTTCAAAGCCAAAAACTTACTCGACTAGCACTACTTCCTCATCCCTGACTTCCTCTAGCAGAAAGTTGGAATTCTCTATTAAAGTTGCATAAAAACGACACATAGGTTTATTTGTTGAAAGAACAATTTCTATTGTCAACGCACTAATAAAAAATGCAGTAAACGAGAGTGAAAAAAGTGTTCAAAAAACAAACCGGTAGTAAAGCAAGTAACCAGAATGCAACACCTATTTGATTTTCGAAGTCACTAAAAGTCTTTCAGGCTGACAGCTTCTAGAACAAGTAACATTATTATTGTTGTTGTTATTGCTTTATTGCATTGATCCTCTTTCAACCGGCCTACGTCAGACACCAACTATTGGACGATCCACACACTTTTTATTGAATTGATTACTTCGTGCTTGGAGAAATCCACACCTGCTTAAGAGTTTCCCGTAACGTAATTTAATGTCCCTGTGGATTTACTTGAAGCCGTGTCCACTGAATTTGCTGCTTGTACGAAACCACCAAGCTGAGATGATCATCATAAAGCGTCTTGTCTAAGAACGCAACAACGTTACCAGGGTGCGGGATCAACCCAGATCATGTTATCAGGGCCGCCGTGAAACGACGAATTTACCCATTAGGCCCCGGTACCGACTAAACGAATGCTAGCGAATGACGCAGTTTATGATGGTTGTCCGTGTTGACCAAACGTTTTTCTAGGTCAACGCAGCGATTACAACCCCGAAGCTGGTGAAAATCGCGGGCCTGGCGGTTCCGGAGGAACCTACGTAACGAGGGTTCGTGATGAATTCATTTTGATGGTAGCTGGAGGAGGAAGCTCCAGTGCTGGTGACGTCACTAGTACAACGGCAAGCCATCATGCGGATGCAAGCTTAGATGAAAACGGGAAGAATGCTTCGATGGTGGATGGTCGTTATGGAACTGGTGGCGTTCTCGGGTATGGCGGATTTCGTGGAGCGGTTTTTGATGGACAGAGAAGCTCATCTGGGGGCGGGGCAGGATTTGATGGTAATGGTAACTCAAGTCACGTGGAAATCGATCAGCTACAAGATGTGGAATTCCCAAAATCTTCGATTCGTTTTGTGTCATCACAATTCTCCGATCGCTCTGCAGGAACCGGAGGATTTTTCATGTTTCGTGTCGACACAACAGTGCGTGAAAATAATGGAGGATTCGGAGGAGGTGGATCTGGATCCGCAGATGGAGGTGCTGGTGGTGGAGGTGGATTTTCTGGTGGTGGAGGGGGATCATGGGGCGGTTGGGGTGGAGGAGGCGGATCCATAAATAATGCAGAAAGACCTTTTCTTACCAAGCTTCACAAAGGAAGAGGATCCGTTAGCATTTCACTGATTGGTAAGTGTAGCTATTTTGACTCAATGTCATAAAATCTTTTCAGAAATCAGAAAATACGTGGCGTATTCACGCCAAGCAAAACTACGTTTTGCTATCACAGCTACAGTATTTAGCTTTTTTCTATTTTCTAACGATTCAGAATTTTTTAAAAATGAGCATTATATGGAGGAACTACTTGTCTCAGTTTTTATCTTTTTATCGCAGAGGTGGAGTCCTCGAGGACGTCCTTGGCCTCGAGGCCTCAAGTCCTCGAAAATTGGCCTGTCCTCGGGTCGAGGACAGCAGTATTTTTTGAATTGTTAAAATATTGTGGAGCGCTTGAAAAATTTTTGGGAAAACGTTTTTTCGTGGAGATCGCTTGAAAAATTTTTGTGAAGACCTTTTTTTTTTTTGGAGAGCACTTGCGCTTGTGTCCTTGGTCCTTGGCCTTGGCCTCGAGCATTCCTGTCCTTGGCCTCGAGAGTGTCTGTCCTCGGAAAGGCTGTCCTTGGCCTTGGCCTTGGTCTCGGATTTTTTTTGTGTCCTTGGCCTTGGCCTCGAGCCTTGTGTCCTCGACTCCACCTCTGTTTTATCGATTGTTCTAAGCTAATTGAATTGGGATAAAGCTCTTTATCCAAAATCGCAACTATGTAATCTAAAAATATCTAAGTTAAATCTATACTCTGTAGAGTAGATCATTCGATCAGAGCCGCCACAAAGTTTGCTCTTCCGGTTACTTTGCTGAAAAAAATCCTGCCTTGCTGTTGACAATTTAAATGACGCAAACATGTCTGAATTGGTTCTATTAACAACTTTTTTTTTTATGCAACAACAGCAAAAAGATATTTGTCCTCTGGAAAATATATATATTTAGTTCACGCGTACGTATTCCTAATTGGGACCAAACAGTCTACTTCGTCGTGTGGTCAAAGCTGACAAAATTTGCAATCAAAACCCACAAAGGATGCTGGGAGGGTTTGACTTAGACAGATGTAGCAGAGGGCCTGGTTCACAAGTACAGAAACAAACTGAAAAAAAGCGCTGAAATTTCTTCGCAGATGTTTAAGAAAAGGCTTGAACTGTATTCCAGGTCATGCCTGCTGCGGACCAGTGTCGGTATATGTTGCTGCCAGTTGCATTGCCGGGATTATAGTTGCCACCTTCATCATGCTTACTGCTTACAAATGCGTTCAATCACGCAAGAAGAATGCTACAGACTCATCACAACCCAGTTGAAGATTCAACGTAAAGCCAAAGCGACTTAGATTAGCCAGAGCCTTTTTTAAATTTAAGCAGGCTTCCAAAATCAGATTTAGATATTGTCGATGGGTTGTTGAGACTGAAAAAAATGACATTGCAAAATAATTTCAAGGTTCCCATCAGAAATTCTATTTGTACTTCCAAAGCAGGACCTGCGAGAGGGGGTTCAGGGGGTACATCGTACTCGGGCCAGGGCCTAGGGGGGCCCGGGCTCAAGGGGCCCTGAAGAGTTCAGGTTTCCACGTTAAGTTTTGGTATCGCACCATAACACCATAATCAAACTTGCCTACAGCAAAAATGTTAGTCAGCCTACTCACTACTGGTAATTGGTCGCTATTTTTGCTAAGCAGCCTTTAGGGCATCCAATAGTGGCCGATTTGATTTAAAAAATAGGAAAATGTCTCAAAAGCCATATACTTGCACCAAAATTAACATTTTGTTACATTTCTCTGACTTGCGAGCCCTAATTCTACGATATAACAATGTACGAGGGATATTTCATTTCCAGAGATCCAAAAACGTTTCAACCTCGGAGAGTGGAGTCAAAGTTGACATACTATGCTACTATTATTAAGTAACTCACTCAATCTGCGCTCCTGTCTTATTTGCCTTTTATGTCTATCTAGCCTCTAGCTCAATCTAAGCACTGGTATATTACCCGTATATTAACAATTAAACTTATAGCCAAGATAATCAAGATTTTGGGTGGGGAATATTTTATCCGACTAGCTAAATTGATAAAACCTTTATCAGTAAAATATTTGGATTTGCAGTATTAAAGTGATTAAATTGTATAATATTCTGTCAATGTCATCATCCCGTACTTCGCATACTTTCTTTCATGTATATCACATTTTCTGCTTGTCAATTTTAGCAAGTTTAGGACTGGGATGTTGATCAAATGCTGTATTTTACCCTCGAGAAACACAAAAAGGGCTAAAGCTTCCGGGGCTTTGCCCCGGACCTCGCTGAGGGAGCTCACAGCGCTCCCTCAGACCCCTTAGCTAGATTTAAACCAAATTTTATGTCCGGTTGTGTTTTTCATAGGTTCTAACTGAATGCGAATATCGTTATCCCCGCGCTTTTAAATAAAGATCTACACCCATCGGACAAAAAATGTTTTAACGGCATGGGCCCCGATCAGGCTTGGGGGGCCCGGTAATGACCTTCGTACCCCCTGGAAAATTTTCTCTCTTGTGCCCTATACCAAAGTCTCGCTTTAGGCGAGAGGTTTGGTGCTCTCAAGGCACAAACGCCTAGTACTATCCTTAATGTGCTTAATAGTGAATTTCATTTATTGTAAAGTACGAATTTTCAATTTTATTTACAAAACTGCAATTTTTGCCTTAAGTTGTTTTCTTTGTTTTTGTTTATTTGAATACAATATTAAAATTTATAATTTTGAAATGTACCGGTAACTACGCTAGGCCAATTGACAGTATGAGAATAATTCCACACCCAAAATCGAAAATAACAGAATAAAGCCTCAAAATAAAGAAGCGCAGAAAAGTTTTGCTTGAAAAGCGCCAGGGCTTCAAACTCAAATTTGAAATCGAAAAAACTTGTCTTTTTGCTAAACGTGAACTTGAAAAAATAGTTTTTCTAAACTCGAACTTGAACTAGATGTTCATTTTCCCGCGGGAAAATAGTACGAGACTTCCGCCAGTTCCATTTTACCATCGTTCTCCCCTTCATACTTTGAAGGTTAGCGATATTTCTGTAAAACTCAATCGTATGCAATGCAAACAAACTGGTTTTGTCTCATAACAAAAATAGATGTTGATTTTAAATCATTTGTGGTTTGGATAAAACCGATGCCCGACTAAGTATTTGAACCCAGCTCAGTTCAATCACGACAATTTCAAACCTTGGCGCCTCTAATCATTATGCCAGCTCAGCATATGAACCCAACTGACTAAAAGCAATTGTTAAATTTAGCTTTCAAAAAGTGATTTTTTGGTTAGAAATATATGGATAGAAACTGGGTTTGGAAAAATGGCGAAGCAATCATCTACGTAACGGCAAAAGAAGTTTGGACGGTGGGTAGGGGGTGTGAGACCAAAAACTTTGTCGAAACATGATTCATTATGACCTCAGCCATTAACGATTCAATTGGTGAGCCCATTACAACCCCATCTAGCTGTTGATGAAATTTGTTGTTGAATTGGAAGGTGGTATTTTGGGTGCAGCAAGTTATTAATTTCTTGAGCCAGTTATGATTGAATTAAGCCATTTCAGCTTGTGCATCCGTCACTGAAAATAGATTGGTGGTATAAGTAGTGGGAATGTTTGTTTTAATTTTGTTCCTAATCTCATCGAAAAATAACGATCTCGTGAATAATTGAAAGCAATTTAAAAAATGCATGCATGAGGCCATTATTGTTCGTAATTTAGCACATGCTGAAACCAGGCAAAAAGTAAAATGAATACTATAAAATCAAATCGAAACCGAGATCGAAACCGAAATCGAAAACGAAATTTAAAACGAAATCGAAAACGAAATCAAAATCGAAATCAAAATCGAAATCAAAATCGAAATCAAATTAAAATCAAATAAAATAAAATTAAAAATAAGCAAGAATATTTTTACTTTGAGTTGCAAATTAATGCCCGTAACTAAAGCAAACTTAGCTTGATTTTGTTGTTAATTTTTACATGTACTTGTTTAAATTATTGTTGTGGTTTTTGGCTAAATGACCAAGTTTTGCGCTTGTCCCCCCAAAAATTTCGATCTGGCTACTTACCTGATTATGATAAGTGAAAATTTTAAGAAATTGCTTCGGTAATTCTCAGTAAACGTATGGTTGTATTAGGTTTATGGCATAAATCATATTGGGCGTATCCAATAGCCTTTCCAGGAGCAGTAGCGTAGCCAGGGGGGGCGGGGGGGAATCTAGAAAATTTTGGTGGGGGGGATTTTAAGCACAAACCCTCAAAAGTTCGGATGTCTTCACCGAAATTGAGAGTGATTTTTGGGCCGAAATCGGAAATTCGAACGTGGTCTCCAAAAAAAAAAGGTTTTCACCGAAATTGAGAGTGATTTTTCGGCCGAAACCGTTAGCTTTACACTGGTGGGGGGGGATGCATCCCGAAATGGAGCCTAATTTTTCGAAATAGAGGCTGATTTTTCGGCCGAAATCGTTACTTTTAGGCTGATGGGGGGGATGCATCCCCCCCATCCCCCCCTAAATCCGCCCCTGCTTGAGCCCCCATCGGCCTGAAAAGTATGCAAATCAGCACGTTTTTTGTGCTTTTGTGGCCGATTTTTGCCCCAAAAATGAAAACAGCTCCCCCCAAAGGGATTTGGGAACCAAAGTTGTGGAGGACTTGCCGTTGTTTGGACCAGAATAGTGGAGTTTTTTGGTTTTGGAGCTTACCAAAAATCGGTAAAGACCTTTCTTTTTCTTTTTTTTTTTTGTGGATCACCTGACTTCGGCCAGAAAATCGGAAAATCCCTTTGAATTTCTGATTTCGGCTGGAAAACCCTTCGAATTTCGGTGAAGGCCTTTTTTGTTTTTGTTGTGGAGATCACCCGATTTTGGCCAGAAAAACCATTTGAATTTCTAATTTCGGCCGGAAAAACCCTACTAATTTCGGTGAAGCTTTTTTTTTTTGGAGATCACCTAAATTTGACAGAAAAACCGCCTCAATCTCATTAAAAACTAATGAAAATTTGGGTCAAGTTCGTTTACGCTTGCATCAAACTTCCAAAAAAGCCTCCCTTTGCGAAATCCTGGTCACGCGCCTGTTCAGGAGGATGAAAAATTTAAATTAGCAGAGGAACTGAAGCAATGAATGGTCCAATCGGGTGACATCACAAACTATTACTGTATTAGCTCATAACTGCAAGAACAATGCCCATGATTGCTTCAAGTCATGGGACTAAAAGCTCACAAGCTATAGAAATTACGGGGGGGAATTTTTACTGCAAATCGAAATCAAAAATTGTAAGGGTACCAAGGTTTTAGTTGCCAATATTATTATGGATATTGATCAGGACTGCCAGGTTTTTGTTCATGCAAGCCCTACTGATGAGCTTACTCGAAATTCGTAATTAACCCTGGTTACTAGATTAACTCGATACTCGAGTCTTATAATCTTTTTGCAAATTCTCATCAAAAAGATTGTCCTGTAATTTTTTTTCGTTGCTTCATTTTACTGCGTTAAGCGGCTTTTACCGATGCGCGTATTGTTAAGCGGAAAGGCGCGTGATATCCCTTTTAATGTAAATGGAAAAAAAGAAAAATGCCTGCAGTCAAATGATTAGGGAATATCTGCAGCGCAAATACGCGTGATCGATAAAAGCCGCCTTACTTGGTTTTATTTTTTTATTTGCAGAGTATCTTCCTCAACAAAAGTAAAGTTCAATTGAATTGAAATGAATTGGAAAGTGATTTGGGAAATTTTGTTCTTGTTGAAATTCATAATCTGATTTAGCTATTAAATTTAAGTTGGCATATATTTATGGCTCATTGATTAGGGGACATATTTTGGTTGGGTTGGTTTACAGGTTATTGAAGATCTAGATTTCTCCGCACTTGTTTTCATTTGCTGTTTGGTTTTGGGGAATCGCCTTGTGCTCGATCACCTAAATTGGTTGGTTACCAGAAAAAATGAGGGTTTGGTGCGCCTGGCCAAGTTTTTGCCTTTTTGAATCTTCCAAATAAAAAATTTTTTCAAACTTTTGACGTAAAAAACATTTGAAGAGGACTTCTTTGTGAAAAGTTTTGCTTCAATTAGTGAAATACTAGTAATAATTTTGTGATTACATTTCCATCTTCTTGTTCCTTACAAAGCATGCAAGTTGATGAGATCCAATACAGTACTGCATTTTGAAACAAATTAACAATACCCGCTTTTTTAGTTTTTTTCTTTTTTTTAAGTAAAACTTAATCTTATAAGAGACGCGATCGATGAAAAGAAGATCAAGAGCATCAAATTCAGACAGAAGAAGTACTAATTGACGATTTTATGAAGACGGTTCAATAATAATGAAACATGGAGAGCATTTCCAAATTCAGTCAATATTTTTTAAACATAAAATGAATGTAATTTAAAAAACTTTAAATAAATTTCAGTGCTGTTTAAGAATTACTGACTGAATTTGAGAATGCACTCAGTAACTCAACCAGGGGACTAAAATGGCTTCTGTGCCAGATTTTATTTGACAAAGGTTTGAATCTTAAACCTTTAGTTCCAGTGGCGCACGCGTTACCGCTCGACCAAGTGGCCGATGTTTTTTTTTTAGGTTTGAAAATAATATAGATAATAAGTTTTTTTGTCGAAGTGGAGCCCAAATTGTGATTTATTTTCGAATTTATTGTTACAGTCTAGATATGCTCTAAACTTTAGACAGTTGTTTCGCCCAATCCCAGGGATCATCAGTTAGCATAGCAAGGCCAAAACAAAAAGTATCACAAATAAAAGGACAAAATCATGGCCAAAAGGACAATTATTACAATTATATTTTGTGATATTGTGATTACTTAATATTTTTTGGAAAAAATGTGTTATGATCTGGTTAATTAGTGATTCCTTGCCTTTCTGCGCTCATGTTCATACCTGTAGTCTTAGCTACACTGACGAAGAATAAAAGACGAATCTCGATTCCAAAACAGTATGGCTTAGACTGTTAATCAAAGGTTTGATTGTGCCTATAAGACTCTATATACTGTTTATAGCGTATTATTAATTTTCTTAGTACATTGTTCTTAATGAAATGCAATTGTTTCATCATTCTTAATTTTATAAGTTTGTGGAATTTTAAAGCTCAAACTGCAATACCCAGCGTTTTTTGAAAAATTTTGGAAGTTAAAACTGGTAGCAAATCATGAAACAAACAAATTTTAAAATTTCTCTTGTGCTGGTTTGCGGTTTTTTGCTGAGAAATGTTGATTTCGGAATGGGACAAGATCTAAATTTTGAAATTGAAGGAAGAAAGTTTCAACTTTACGCTACAGCTGTTACTTTTAATCAAGCCCTCACGAATTGTAACAGCACATCTGGTTCCGGATTAGCATTTATAAAAGAAAGGAGTGTAGCTCTGAAGATGCAAGATACTGTTTTTCGAAAATTTTGGAGTAAGCCAGTAGGTGGCAGTAAAGAAAACACAATGTAGGCCTAATCGTGCATGATTATGCTATATGCTTATCTTGGATGGTAAACGTGGACTAAAATAACTGATTGATGAAAAGGAATGGGGTTTGGAAGATTGCATATATTAATTTTGCGCAAAGGAGTAATTTTTTATAAATTCAAAATATTTGTATGATTTCAATGCAAACGAATTGAAAACAGCCATTACTTTAATAAAAATCCCAAACTTCATCAGCGAATGGGACCTTCGCTAACCGGCTCCAAAAGCTTTCGTAAGCCCGATTTTGAAAACCAAGAGTATGTGCTATGTTTTTTAGTGCAATAATAACTGCAAGAGTTTTTTTTTTATGTAATGTGCAATTTTTCTGTTTTTTAGTTGGTGAGCGGTTACAGACTCGGCTACCGCGCGAGATAGAGTACTGTGGTGCCGGGACATAATAGCTTTTCACAGCTTCTTGCAGATTAATTAATTGCAGTAGGGCTAGGGTTCCTAAATACTGAAAAAAGGATCGATGTATAGGCAGATACAAATTTCATTCTATTCTTGTTTTATTATTCATGTCAAGTCCGTCAATTTACAAGAACAAAGATTGATGCAATCAGTTTTCAAAAGCACTTGAGCCCAGTCAGGCGTAGAATTTAAAATTACATTACCAAAACATGAGCAAGAGAGAATAGTCTGACTGCGCGTTTACAAATGATTAACTGCAGATGCCTTCACACTTACCAAAAAGAGATTACAGTACATCTTTTGATGCGCTTTAGTGACAATGCATTTTTATTTCTTCATAGCTTCCTTTTTAAAAAGAACTAAACGATGCTGTTGCTACTATTATTAGTGCGGGTGACCTTTGATCGAACGATGATAAATTTTTTTATCATTTCGAGCGGTAAAGCGTTCGTCTGTGGAACGGAAGGTCTAAGGTTCAAATCGCGAGCGCTCAATCGCGGTACAGCGTTGCCAACTGTTCGCCTCCCGTCCGACACGTTTTCGAATGGAGATGTGTCGCCTGCAGGCGCAATGATGAGAAGATGAACCCCTCCAACTCGATACACGCTGCGGCGTAGTACAACAAGTATAATGAAAGATTTGATTTGAAAAGATAAATCGCATCAATTTTTACCTATTGTACAGAAAATAACATTGAGTGTTACTGGGCGCCAATACAAAGACCCCATGGCACTGAAATCTTTAGATGGATCGACGATCAATCGGCGATCGACAGTCGAGAAAGTTTTCCTTGGGTTCCTGATGACGAGATATCTCGATATGGAGATCGCCTTCTGTGTGTGTGCTATGGAAAAAGAATTGGTGACGATAACATATACCTCGCAAGTATGCCTTGTGAATTTGAATTTCCGGGCTATATTTGTGAGCTGAAGCAAAGTAAGTTCAACAAAATTAAGAAACAAACTTTTTGGTGGGTGTTTGATTGTGGAATAGATTTTACCAAAACAGTACCACAACTACCAAGGCTGTTGTCGAGACCGATTCGTCCGAGAACAAGACTGAGATCGATCTCGGTCTCTAATTTTACTTCAAGACCAAGGCCGGCAAAGTTTTAGACCAAGACCGAGTCTCCCACTCCCTGTAGAATACAGTATAACGTGCTTTTCAAAATCTATTATTGAATTAAAAAATGCTTGCTTTGACGCAGTCACAACAACTACAACATCAATTACAACTACTCTTACGACTACTACAAGAACAACAACAACTGCAACAACTACAAAAACAACTAAAACCATTACACAAAAATCAGCAACTGCAACAACAAGTAAAAGTACTGTCTCTGCCAATTATAACAAAGAAAAACTGCCGCAAAAAGTTAAAGTTGCTTCAGCGATTGCTGGCTGCTCAGTTGCTGCTTTAGCATTATTTGGATTGACGCTCTTTTATCGCAAACGAAGAAGGTCTGTATGATTGTTTATCTTTTTTTTATGAACTTATCTCGGTCCTTGCTTACTTAGGGCATAAAAACTAAAACTGTAACCTAGGTCAAAAATTTGCCCTTTATCTAGTAGATGTCGTTTGCTTGAAAACTAACAATAGTGATGCAATTTTTTTGACTTTTCAGTTCAGCGTATCCGTTACGATAAGAGAAAATTTTAACAAAACGCTTCCTTGTTCAACTCAGTAAACGTAAACGTAGTTGTACTGAGACTATCGCATAAATAGTTAGGCGTATCTAGCAGTCTTTTTGGGAGGGTGAAAGTTTTATATTAACAAAAGTGGTGTATCATACCGAAAGATAAGCTTAAGGCAGCGTTTCTGAAAAGGATGAATGGTTCAAACCAGGAATAAATCAGTTTGGTCAAGCGGTAACGCGTTCGTTTGTGAGCGCTTGGTCTAAAGTTCAAGTTTCGGTCAGGTTAAATTGGACACAGTGTTGCCAACGGATCACCGCTGCTGCGACATTTCTTCTAAAAAAACTGTGTTGCCAGGGCGCAAGGATGCTGAGATGGGCCCCGTAAACTCTTCAACCCAGGCTGACCTAAATTTTTGTGAAGGTAAACCAGTAAAATGGGATGAACAAAAAAAAAAGGAAATTGGTAAGTCAAATGTGAGTAACAGTGGCAACACGCTTTTTGCTTCAAGATAACGTCCGAAAAGTTTGACGTCCTTTGTGGTCGACTCCTGGAAATCATAGCAACTTCCACAGGCAGTTAGGTGGCCAGATCAACCACCAACCCTGCAGCCGCAAAGCAGCTCGAGTCATAAGATGCACAGAGCTGGACAGCGCTGTTTCGAGCTTTTAGCTCTCATCGGCAGCTCTCAGCTTCTCTAATCAATGTTATTCCCCAGCTGGACAAGACTCTTGGCCAAACTGGACAAACCTTAAGGGCTTGCACAAATGCACAGTCGTTATGATTTCCCAGGAGTCGACCATGAAGGACGTCAAACTTTTCGGTTATGATTTCGGTGGTCACACAGAGGGGAACCGTTGTAGTAATAGTTATGGCAATGGCTCTCCTTACTACACGGGTCCAGCAATTTTTCTCTTGTATTAAGTACCACAAGTGAAAAATCGTTTATTCCCTAAAAACCCTCTGCCACTGAGCAAGCCCTTAAGGTTTGTCCACTTTGGCCAAGAGTCTTGTCCAGCTGAAGGTTTGTTCAGTTCGGCCAAGAGCCTTGTCCAGCTGGGGAATACCTTCACTCAGAGCGGCTGTGAATGCTTGAAAAAGTGTCTGCAGCTCTCAATACTACTTCCACTACCATCCCACAAACTCCACACATTCCCAAAAATCCACAAAAAAAAAAGAAAAAGCTGGGGAATACCATCGATTAGAGAATTTGAGGGCTGCCAATAAGAGCTAAAACTCGAAACAGCGCTGTCCAGCTCTGTGCATCAAGATAATGTCGCGAAGCAGTAATTTGTACTAAAATAATCTAAAAATTAAGCTATTTTTATTGGAAATTCATTCAAAATCTCCGGGCCTTGATACCTCGCCCTCAGCTTTTTGAAATTATTTGGAAAAATCAATAAACGTGTTTTAATCAGGGTAGGATAGAGTATCTCAATTCACACATTTGGCGTCGGCTTCAGCTGTTTTTTGCCTCTTGATACAAAAATCTGGCGTAATATGCGAAAAGACTCGGAAATTTCAGCAATCTTAATTCAAAACTGGAAAGCTTTAAAGATGCTTGTGACATCGTTAGAATGAAAATAAACACGGCCATACCTGAGGTACTTCATCTTTCAAGAAACTCTGATCAGTGCTCATTGCAAGTGAAAGGAGCGACACTGAAGCAGGTCAAGTATCTTGAGTTACATTCACGGGTGACGGAAGGCTAGGCAAAGAACTGGATACTCGAATTGGCAAAGATAGAGCAGTAATGCGAGCTTTGCGTTGTTCGGTTTTCATGAAACGAGAATTGTCAAAAAAGGCATAGCTCTCAATTTTCAAAACAGTTTTTGACCCATTTGCACCTATGGTCATGAATCTTGGGTAATGACCAAAAGAGTGCCATCACAAGTGCAAGCGTCTTGAATCAGGATTTTACGAAGAATCGAAGAAGTTACACTATTTACCAAGGTGCGTAGCTATGAGATTCGAAAATCTCTTAACATCGAGCCGTTACTTTCCCAAAGTGAAAAATCTCAGCTTAGATGGTTTGGCCATGTAAGCAGAATGCCTCAGGAAAGACTCCCCAAACAAGCTCTACATGTCAAAGCAAATGGGAGAAGAGCAGTTGGACGACCTAAAACTAGATGGACCAATCACATTGAGGATCTTGGTTTGAATCGCTTGGGACTTCACCCAAGCAAAATGATGGATTTGATCGAAAACTGTGAAGTTTGGCGGCTTAATCTCGAGCTGCTGCCCCCGTAACCCTCACGGAAAAGCGGACGATGAAGAAAGAAGAAAAATTTAAATTTATTTTAGTGCTTTTTAAGAATTATTGTCTTGCGTCATCATTAAACATTTGAGAGCTCTTTTTTGCATTTGCTTCAGATTAATAAAAGCCCTTAGTCGTTTTTTTTGTTTTTGTTTTTCAAATCAAATCAAAATTATCTCTTTGATTAGTTGGTGTTGTACGCCGAATAATGCAATAAGTTGGCTGGAGCCATCTCCGCGTCATTGCGACTGCAGAGCACACAAAGCTTCTTTCGAAACAATCTCTTCATCGGTGGTAAACAGTTGGCAACACTGTGTCCGATTTGACCGGCCCGAAATTTGAACCTCAAATTTCTCGTTCCAGTGGCGAACGCGTCACCGCTCGACCAACTGCTGGTGGTGTTTGTTTTTTCATAGTTTTAAAAAATAATATAAAAAAGGCCTTTTGTTGAATAGGAGCCTATATTATGATTATTTTTGAATCTATTTTCGACAGTCTATATGCTCTAAAGCCCCAACGAGTTTGTAAAGAACTTAAGTAACAAGGGTAGGGTGGAAATCTCCTCTCCCTCCTGTTTCGTTGCTGTGGAATAAAACAATTGGTTTATTTCTTAAACCATTTTCACGCGATTTCTTTATGAGATTTATCAAACAATTAAACGGAGAACATTCTTTAAAACCGCCTGTGATGATTAATGAAGCAATCCCACTGTAATGTGCTACTTTTCGTTGGTCCTGTGTACACGTGCAAGCAGTATTATGCACTGGAACATTAGTAAAAAAAATAGCATTTTTTACAGAAACTATACCTTGAAAGTAAAGTTATTCTTTAGCAATGACGATCTGAAAGCAGCGACGTGCTCATTAAATTACAACCGGAGAAAATACTTGAATAACAAAAGTTGCATATTCCAAATGTGATTGAGCACAGTATAATTGTTGAGCAAGCATATAACGATGAAGTAAAATTGTTCAAAACATAATTGGAGATACTTTTTTAGGAGAGTGGCTCAATCTCAGAAAAAATATTTTTCCAAGCTGTATGGCAAGTTTGAGGGAACTGAACTATGAGCACGTGAGATACTGCACCGCCTTCAAGTTCGCAGAAGAAGAAAATACAACACATTTTAAAGAATTCAAAAAGATTGCTTTTTTGTTCGTTTAATTGATGTCCGCCTTCATAGTCACAATATTTGAATTTAATTGCGATTCTACTCGGAGCTAGACGTTTCCCAATGCAGTGTAAAGCAGGGTGTCGAACCGTTTCAAATAACGGTTCGGGTTCAGGTTTAGCTCCGGCTTAAAATATTTTAGCGGTTCAGGTTTGGTTAGGGTTCACTTGAGCACCATTTTCGGGGTTCAGATTTGGTTCAGGTTCACTCAAGTAAAATATTACCGGTTCAGGTTCGGTTCGGTTTCATTGACTTAAAATTTAACTGCTATTACTCGTTTCGTTCAGAAAAAAAAAAGGAGAAATTGCTGATCCTGTTGATGATCACCACTGCTCTTATTGTGCGTGTACCAGCGCCAGCGGCATCCGGATATGGAAAAATATGTTCTTACTTTTGTTAGGGGTTCAGGTTCGGTTTGGGTTCACTTGAGCACAATTTTTAGGGTTCAGGTTTGGTTCAGGTTCACTGAAGTAAAATTTTGCTGGTTCAGGTTTGGGTTCACCAAACTGAAACGGTTCATTCGGGTTTACGGTTCAGGTTCAGGTTCGGTTCGACACCCTGGTGTAAAGCCTAACCGCAAATTCCACAACCTAAATCTTTTAAACCTTGAAACGCAAACGTAAATTATTCCCACCAAATTTTCAAATGTGACGTTCAAACGCAGATTCCGCTACCAAAAACCAAAAATAGCAAAACGCAATTAGAAATGCGTGACTGCAAGTTGATAGCTTGAAAAGCGCAATTTCACCCGAAAAAAACTTAAGCATGAATTTTTACACACCAGTACTCCAGTAGTCCATTCGCCAAGTTTGGAAAACAGTGATCAATGCCGGTCCGCGGAGAGTTCGCTAGCGGGCTGTGTAGCCTATTTTTCCAGCAGGGTAACTACACTTTGGAATATATTTGTAACGTTAAAGGTAACGCTGCGTTTGGACATTTAAAAAAATGTTGGATTGCACGAATTTTAACATCTTGAGATGAAATAACTTCAGTTTACAGAAACTATTAGCCTGTTTACATGTGCACTTTTGGGAACCAGTTCTTAGTTCTAGTGCCTGAATTTTGCTGAGTCACACACAAAAAAGGTTCTGGTTTTTTGTGTGTGACTCAGCAAAATTCAGGCACTAGAACTAAGAACTGGTTCCCAAAAGTGCACATGTAAACAGGCTATATAAGTACAATAATTTTTTGAAATAATTTCAGCTTACAAAAAGTAGCGCTTGTTAAACATTTGTGTTTGTTGTTGAAAGCCGTGGTGGAAAACCACAAGAGCCCGGCAGAGCGCCCAAGCCTTGATTATGCTTTCTTACAAGACTGCACTCTTCGGTATGCTTGAATTAAAAACAGTCCTCAAGGAGGCAGTCGTCTAGACACTGCCGTCGCCAGAGCAAACATAGAGAGGGAGGGGCACTGGCTGAAAGTGGGGGGGGGGGGCACTAAAATAAACTGAACTTTTGCGTATAAAAACTGATCTTCAAATCTTGTATGGCTACCAATATGCGCAATTTTAACAATTCTGTGTTCACGTCTAAAAAAAAGACAGACCTATAAGGCTGGCAGCGTTTCTTAGCTTGTTTCGTCTGCGGCCCACAACCGCCTGAAAAATCTATCTACAACAGTGAATGCTACCAGACACGCAACCAGGATTTTGCTTAGAGGGGTGAACAAAAAGTAAATTTTTGCGCAAAAGTTGTCTGATTTAGGCTCCGTGCTAAACAAACTGATGCAACTCAAGCGTGTCACAAATGGGGGCATAGTCATTAAATATATAGTAACTGTGGACGGCGGCCCGGGGTTGGAGACCCCAGCCGCCGAGCAATTTTCGTGATTTTGCCGCAAAAAAGAAACAATTTTTAGGTCATTTTAATCGCACTTCGGACGTTTTAAAAGCCATGCGAATCAATAAATTGCTAAAATTCAGAAGTTATTTCAATGAAGAATTAAACTTCTTCGCCGCTTTAGTTTCCCTTACTTCAAATCAAGTCTAAAATACGCTTAAACGCTCATATTTTGAGGTTAAATCTCTTCCTGACTTGGCTTTGGGAACTTAAGCCCCTTCATCCTGGTTGCGCCACAGACCGTGACCTCTAAATTTTGAGTGTACTTTAAAAATCAAAACAGCGGGTATTTGAAAAAAAAATGTTTTCACGTATTGTTTTATGGCCATGATCACCAACAAAATACCGGTAACGATTCTGCAGGCTTACAACAGCCAAATTAATAATATACGCAGATGACATGACTTTAATCGTTCCAGGCAAATCTAGAGCTGATGTGGTAAACATCGCAAATGAACAACTCGTTCGCGTTTTTAGTTGGTTGATAAATAATAAACTCATCGTGAATACAGCCAAAACAAAATACGTGATCTTTTCCCCTAAAAGCCGCAATACGAAAACTACCTGTGAACCTGATACCCAATTAAAAATAGCAAATGTCGCAATTTCTGAAGTGGATAACTTTAAATTTCTTGGCGTTATTGTTTCAAATAATCTTTCCTGGAAAGCTCACATGCTTTCTTTTCGAAACAAACTCCGCGCTTGCCTGGCACTAATTTATAAATCTCGTGACAATTTACCTCGCTCATTTATGCTAACTTTATTTTTCTCTTTTGCCTACAGCCACTTAAATTATTGTATTTCTACATGGTGCACTACAAACTATTGCCTATTAGAATTCTTACAACGATGCTGCAACAAAATTTTGCGAATTATATTTTTTCGTGACTCTCGTTCAAATTGTGATGATATATATAAAAAGTTTGTAATTTTAAAAATATTGGATATTCATAAATTAGAAGTTGGTTGTGTCGTTTACAAATTTTTCCATAATGTTCACTGAATCATTCAAGTTGAATTCAGCAGTGCACCAGCGTCAAACCAGAAAGTGCAACGATATCTACGTCCCTTTGATGAAAAAAGTAATCTGTCGCCAATCAATTCTTCGCAATGGTGCTAAAACCTGGAATGATATCCCAGTTGAAATTCGTTCTTCTCACAATTTAACAAACTTTCGTAGTAAATTAAAGAAATATCCCATTAGCAAATACTGAACCCCTTCCATCACAGCCCGGAACGTTTCCTAGTTTAAGATTACGGTAAATTTGCTATTTCCTTGTGTTTGCTTTCTTTATTTGTTTTTTTCCTTGATTCGCCTTGTTTTCTGTTTGCTTTTGCTTCTTTTATGCTGATATATTTTCTTAATTATTGCTTTCAAGTCCTAGTTTCCATGTTCCACCTCTATTTTAGAGATGTTTATAAGTCACGTGCTTGGACTTCTCATGGGAACTGTGGCGAAGTGCATCAAAGTTGAACTCCATTATTTATCTTTATGTCATTTATTGTATTAATTTGCTGCATTTCGCCAAAAAAATAAACTAAACTAAACTTTCGCGACATATCCGTGAAGGTATGTTAATAAGATGGATTATTCCGTCAGAATTATGTGCAGCAGTTGGTTGCCAGAAATTTCGCAACGAATCAAGAAAACTTCAAAGGAGGATTATGTTTGAACCTAATTACTTCTTTTACCTTCATTGTTGTTGTCTTGCAGTAACGTGATATTCCAAAAATAGTAATTTGAGTACACTAAAATGGGGGGCACAAGCAGTCGTTAGGGGGGGTACGGCCCTCCCTGACCCCCCGTAGCGACGGCACTGCGTCTAGATTTTATTCAGTTGAATTAAGTTGCAAAAGTAGTAGTAGTAGTAACACAGATAAAATGTACAGTCAAACTTGAATATTCGAATAAAAAGCAATGCTTGGGCGCTCAGCCGGGCTCTTGTGGTTTTCTACCAAGTCGGTCAGCAAAAAACTTTCGGTTTCAACCGGTGCACAGCACAAAAATAGTAGCTGACAGTTGGTGTAAGACGAAGTGACTGATGTGCTTTTTGATATGTGCATTAGTCGCGCAACCATAAGTTTGTTCGGAGATACTTGAACGAAAAGTTTAAATTTTTCTAAATGTCTCATTCGGGCATGCTGTTCAGCAAACTGGGTCATTTCAAAGGGTGTCACATATATGGTTCTGGATCGAAAGCACCATATGCCGGATTCGTCTTGTTTCATCACAATTCTCCGATCGCTTTGCAGAAAATGTAGGGTTTTTTTATGCTTCGTGTCGACGCAACGATGCGTGAACATACTATAATGGGGAATTCGGACGAGGTGGATCTGGATCCACAGATGGAGGTGCTGATGGTAGGGGTAGATTTTCTGGTGGTGGAGGAGGATCATGGGCGGTTGGGGAGGAGGAGGTCGATTCATGAATAATGCAGAAAGACCTTTTCTTGCGAGGCTCTACAAAGGAAGCGGATCCGTTTGTGTTTTACTGATTAGTAACAATAGTAAGTGTGGTTTTTCGACTCACTGTTATTTATATAAAATCTATTCAGAAATCTGAAAATACTTTACTTATTCGTTGCAATTAAAATTACATCTTTACTGTCACAGACACAATTGAGCCTCTTTCCTATTTTGAAACTATTCATAATTAAAAAGAAGAGAATTCTTTAGCTGAATTTCTTGCCTCAGTTTTAATATTTTTCGCAAATGTTTTCAGCAAATTGAATTGCCATAAAGCGCTTTATCCAAAAACGCAACAACGTAATCTAGAGATGGATACTCTGAGTCAAACTTGTATACCAGGGCTGTCCAAATTGCGGCCCGCGCAGCAAGTTTTTGCGGCCCACAACTGCTTTTGAGATTTACGATAAGTTTTTTTTGATTCTTGCAATGTTGAATCAAAAAATTGCGTTTGTCAAATTTGCTGAAGCTTGATTTTTTCGAATATTAATTTTGATCAATTTTTCGTGAACGTTATTTGGTTAATAATAACGCCCTTGCGACTAATGATAGAAAGCAGCAAATTTGCGTTAAGTTGGCCACTGCATAAACTAACAGAATATTTTTTTTTATTATTTATCGTATAATTATTTTTATCACCTCGGAATTTGCATTCCAAAACGAAGATCTCTGCTACCGTGCCTCATAGTTCGTCCCAAGATTATTTCCTTGCAAACAGATTCGTGCATTACCCCACTGTTTGAGAGTTGCAGCAGACGTCTCCGAATTTGCGCTTTAATTTTTGAGATGTTATCATTGGTACAGTACCTACTCGACCAATCTTCTGAAATTTGCTTGCATCATCCAAAATTGAATTCTTCTTGGTATTGTAGTCAGATTTATTTAGAATGATCACGCCTGTGTCCTTATCTGGTTTGGTGATTATGATTTCACGATTGCTTCGTAGTGGCTTAGTTGCGTCGAAGCATTCCCGATGCAGAGTAAAATCTGTTAAATCTATCTGAGTTCCACAGAAACCATGCGCTAAATGATTCAGTTTTGCCTTTAAAACACTTCAGCTTTCTTTTGACTAACTCAAGAGATGGAAAAGCTGCCCAATTAGCACTTCAATCTTTTTGCATTATATGGTAGCAAGCTAAAATTTAATCCATGAGATAAAACAAAAAACGAAACAAATAAAACAAAAAACGAAAAAAAGATAAAACAAAAAACGAAGCTAAAACGAAACAAAATTTTTCGACCTATCAAATTATCAAAATGACAAATTTTGACCAATCAAAATACAACGAGAAGTTTTCTATTGTTTTTGCATTAACTTTATGCAATTGTAGGTGATTTTTGCAGCATCTTACGTCATTGCAACAACAATTTGTCTATTTCAATGTACTGTCACCTCTACTGTAGAATTATACAACACATCACATTAGTTTTTCCTCACTCCAGCGTAGATTCATGAAGAAAGCTGGACAAAAACGTTCAATCTAAAACAAACTTTTTCAAGGATATCCATTTCTCAAAAAGTGGAAATGCTAGCTCAGAGATCCGACACTTTTAAAAGGTGTCTTTTTGTCGAATTTGCGCGAACACGCCGCTCCTTAGCTTCCCCTTCCCCTATTATTGCTCGCACATTATTCTAGTGCTCTTGCGTTTAGTGATAAAATATTCAATCCTCAAGTGCTGGATGAATCTGTAAGTTTTCTTGACAATTAAGGTGGTTGCTTGACTTGATAACTGCGAAGTCCTTTCGCGATTATAATCAATTCTAATTAATCACTGCCACTAGACGAGTATTGTTACTGAGCGACTAAATAAAGTTTGTCTTGTCATTAGTAGGTGTGTCAGTAACAGCACTTGCATTCATTGTTGGTCATTTTGCAAGCACCAACTCTGTCATTTGTCCGAAACGAGCTTGGTTTGGTTTTAAGCAAAAAATATTCTTCACAATCTTCCACATTCGATATACCGCATCCTTACCAATTAGGCCTACTTGTAGGTTTGGAGCAACTATTCAAGACAATTGAAAAAACTGTACAGGGTATATACTGGTCACCTAAAACTGAATCAATGGTCTCAAATCAACTTTAAGAACGACCTAAAAACATCTGAGGCTAAAACCTGCAGAAAAAAAAAAAAAAAAAACTATAACCAGCTTCACCAAAAAATTTATTGGTTTCTTAGTTATTATTATAAAATACAGAGTTCATTTTTGCATAACAGTTTTAACAACTTTTTTTATTTGATAATAAAATGCAGTTGTTTCATCATTTTTAGTTTTTATAAGTTTCTGGGATTTTATACTCCAAACTGCTAATATCCAGTGTTCGTAGAAAAATTTTGGAAGTTAAAACTGGTAACAAACCATGAAACAAACAAATTTTAAAATTTCTTTTGTGCTGGTTTGCGGTTTTTTGCTGAGAAATGTTGATTTTGGAACAGGACAAGATCTAAATTTTGAAATTGAAGGAAGAAAGTTTCAACTTTACGCAACAGCTGTTACTTTTAATCAAGCCCTCACGAATTGTAACAGCACATATGGATCCGAAATGGCTTTTATAAAGGAAAGGAGTGTAGCTTTGAAGATGCAAGATACTGTTTTTCGAAAATTTTGGAGTAAGCCAGTAGGTGGCAGTAAAGAAAACACAACGTAGGCCTAATCGTGCATGATTATGCTATATGCTTATCTTGGATGGTAAACTTGGACTGGAATAACAGATTGATGCCAATCAGTGCTCCGAAAAAAAATGGGCTAGGGAGATTGCATGAATTGATTTTGTGCAAAGGAGTAATTTTTCATAAATTCAAAATATTTGTATTATTTCAATGCAAACGATTATTGAAAACAGCCTTGACTTAAATCGAAATTCCAAAATTCATCAGCGAATGGGACCTTCGCTTACCGACCCCGAAGGCTTCCACAAGCTCAATTTTGACAACCAAGAGTATCGTATTATGTTTTTTAATGCCGTTATAACCGCAAGAGTTTTTTGTTTTATGTAATCTGCAATTTTTCTGTTTTTTAGTTGGTGAGGGATTGCAGACTCGGCGACTGGGCCAGATACTGTGGTGCCTGGACATTATCGTTTTTCGCAGCCTCTCACCAGAACGCGATTAACAGTACATCTTTTGATGCGCTTTGAAGAAAATGCTTTTTTGTTTGCTCATCGCTACCTTTCTAAACAAAAATACACTAACCTATTGCTACTGCTATTAGTGCAGACGATCCTTTGATCGAACGATGTTAATTTTTTTTAATCATTTCGAGCGGCAATGCGTACGTCTACGGAGCGGGAGAACTGAGGTTCAAATCTCTGGAGTTCAAAATGGAGTGCAGTGCCGCCAACGGTTTGCCACCGATGGAATACTTCTTCGAAAGGAGATGTGTTGCCTAAATGCGCAATGGCACGGAGATGGCCCAGGCAACTCGTTACACGATGTGACGTAATACAACAAGTACAATGTAAGATTTGATTTGAAAAGATAACTCGTATCAATTTTTACCTATTGTACAGAGAAAGACATTGAGTGTTACTGGGCGCCAATACAGAGACCCCTTAGAACTGAAATCTTTAGATGGATCGACGATCAATCGGCGATCGACAGTCGAGAAAGTTTTCCATGGGCACCCGATGACGAGATAACTAGATATGGAAACCTCCTATTGTGTGTGTGCTATGGAAAACTTATTGGTGGCGATAATATATATCTCGCAAGTATGCCTTGTGAATTTGAATTTCCGGGCTATATTTGTGAGCTGAAACAAAGTAAGTCCAACAAAAGTGAGAAATATACTTTTTAGTGTGTGTTTGATTGTGGAATAGATTCTACTAATACATTATTGTACGTGGTGGAATAAAAATCCGGCCAGTTGGTCGAGCGGTAACACGTTTATCTTGGAAGCGGAAGGTCTGAGGTTTAAATCTCTGGCTGGTCAAATCGGACAGAATGCAGCAAACGGCTTTCCTCCGGTTCGACATTTCTTTGAAAGAAGCTGTGTTGCCCATGCGCAATGACTCGGAGATGGCCCAGGCAACTCGTTACAAGCTTTGTCGTAATACAGCCATTATAATGAAAATTTGATTTGATTATACTATACTTACATTACAGTCAAATAGGCATATGGATATTGAAGTGCCCCGAAATAAAAATCTTGACGATGTGGAATCTTGAATTTTGGCAAACAAGTGAACACAAGTTTCAAAACAAAGTTAGTTGGTTGGCAAATAAACCGTCAAACCTCCACGAGTGTTTGAAATTCGAGTCAGCAGCATAAAAACGATTGTAGTAGAATGATAAAGTAATACACCGAATAGCCTCAAATCATTATGTTAAAATCTGGAGCAATTCAAACCTATTAAAAATGTTGACTTACGTATCTTTTTAGCAATATACGTTACTAATATAATACTCAGTTCAAATCTCTGACTTAAAACTTCCATCTAGCGATTAAAATAACAATCCTGCAGCAGCTACTTATTAAAACATTTCTGTGGCAGAAACTAATCTTAACAAAAACGTCAAACCACTTTAAATTAACAAGTATCAATCAAAATAAAAAACTACGCAATCTACCACACCTAAAATCTAAATGCACTATATCACCAATCATATTGTACAGTATAGTCTCAAATTTTAAGTTGCTAGTTGTAAAGTCTTAACTTTTGAGTTATTATAGCTGGAACAAAAAATCTTTCATTAGTAAGAAAAAATGGAAAAAACTACAATGTCGGAATTTAAACATTTTGAATTCAGGGTCTGAAACCATCTCCCGGTTTATCGAAAATCAAACATTTTTACTCTCCTTCTCCGGTTAGTGCTGTAGCTGGAGCAGTTTAACTATATCTTACACGGGGTGTGGAACATTTTTGAACCTTGTCGTTATTTTTGTGATAAATCCCTTAAAAATTTTTTTTATTTCAAATCAACTTCGCTGTGGGTCAAATTTCATCATAAATAACTCCTAAAAATTTGAAGTTTTTAAGGTAATGGGAAGTTATCCAATTTTTGAGATTTTCCGAAGTCATTTGCAGAAATCTGTGCATTTTTTGACCTATATTTATTTTTAATGACGTTATAGGACGTTTCTGGTACGTAACTACGATGACTTAAGCATTTTGTGATTCAAAGTTAAAAATAAACTTGGTACAAAAATCGAACCACCTGAGATCGCGTTATCGCAAAAAATGACGTCATTTTTTGAAATATTGCTGTGATGTCATAATGATTACGTCATCAACTCAAAACCAAATTTTCTGAAAAAATTTGGTGAACAGAACCTCAACAATTTGAAAACTTTTCGGGCTTTAAGCAACTTCAAATTTTTGGAAGTTATTTGGAAATAGATTTGGTTCAAAGTACGGTTATTTCGAATAAAAAGCTTGTTTCTCAAAAGATTTATTAGCAAAAAAACGACAAGTTCAACAAAAATGTCCCCACTTGGTGTAAAACACATTACGATTAGCGTATATTATTAAATTTCAAAATACTTGCTTTAATGCAGTCACAACAACTACAACAATTGCAACAACAATTACAACTACGATTACAAATACAACAATAACAAGAACAACAAGGACAGCAACAACAAAAACAACTGTAAAAACAACTAAAACCATTACACAAAAATCTGCAACTGCAAAAACAAGTGAAAGTACTGTCTCTGCCAATTACAACAAACAAAAACTGCCGAAAAAAGTTAAAGTTGCTTTAGCAATTGGCTGTACAATTGGTGCTTTAGCATTATTTGGATTGACGCTCTTTTTTCGCAAACGAAGAAGGTCTGTATGATTGTTAATCTTTTTTTTATAAACTGATCTCGGTCGTTGCTTACCTAGGGCATAAAAACTTCAACAGTAACGTAGGTCTACAACTTGCCCATTATCTATAGTAGATGTCGTTTGCTTGAAAACTAAGCATAGTGATGCAATTTTTTTGACTTTTTCTTCAACGTACATTACGTCGGATTACGATATGTGAAAAATTTTAAGAAATCGCTCCGATAATCACTCAACAAACATGTGCAGTAGGGTGGTCCTTAAATACATAGCAAAAATTAAACAATAAAAATTATTATGGGAACCGAAGGAAATGTGTTCCTTTTAGGCTAAAACAATCGTGTGTGAAAAATATCCGAGACAGAAAAACATTTAGAGGTTGCACATACTGTAGGTAATAAAGCTTTTCATAAAAACCCAATTTTGCAACAATAAGTGCTTCGCTGTTTGCCGAGTATTAGCTGTTCAAAAGCAGAAATATTACGAGTACAACCCAACTTATTGTACGTTACGAAGCAAGTAGTATACTGCCTTTATTCTCACTTGCAAAAGCAATGCCTGTGGTACGCTGTGTGGCAAAATGCATGTAGAACTGCAGCTGATATTGATCATCCCATTTTTCAGTTAGCCAGACGTATTCCTACATAAGTGCCACTGCCACACCACGCTCTGCAATTGCATTTGGGACTTGGATGTCTTGAACTAACTTTTTAAATGGCATCAATGAGCCTGATAATTCATTTCAAGAATCAAAGTCAATTGATAGAAATTTTTGATCCATGTTCATTTTTTGCAACAACCCAATTAATTGCGTTTAATTTACAAACCAGCTTTTCCATTTGTTGTTTCCTAATGGCACACTTGGGAAAGTTTTCATCTTTGTAAAGAGCTGCAACCATTCGTCACTTCATGTCATCGTGCACTTTTAGCTAAAAAAAAACTGAGCCACAAGTTTCTCAGTCGTGTACCAAATCCAACCAGAGAATCTTTTCATTGCGGTTGCTCCATCTCCCTTGTCAATGTGATTTTGCCACATTTTTTCTAAGTCCAAAATATTTTCTACATTTTGGCAAGTTTATTGCTGATACAAGAAATGATGCTTTGGTCTACGCTTGCCACAACAGAGTTGTAAATCGGGCAGGGCTTTTCGGGTCAGGTTTGGGCCTAAAGTTGACGAAATTTTGGGCTTAATTCGGGCCTGAGACGTGCTTTTTTGTCTTAGGTGCACAAAAATATAATCAAAATAACTTGGCAACATTGCTAAATTTTTCAGACCTAACCAAACTTTCTGTTTTTTTCGGGCATGATTTGGGCTTCAAATTAGTTTTCGGGTTCGGGCCGGGTTCGGGCCGGGTTCGGGCCGGGTTCGGGCCTGAACTAGTCGGCCCGTGTTTAAAGGCGGTGAATCATCCAGCCAATTCCAGTGGTTTACAATAGCTAAAATTGAACAATAATTTTTGATATTTTTTGTTTCAATTTTGTGACTGCAATTGCAAAGATATTCAACAAATACAAAAAGATGTCCCCCCGAAAAAAGTTTTTGGAAACTCTGAGTTTTTTTCTTCCCGCCAAAACTACAGTAGGCCTAATGGTTTAGAGAACTGCGGTAGGCCTAATAGTTTAGAGATAGTTTATTTCTAAATAGTTTAGGCCTAACTATCTCTAAACTATTAGGCCTAATAGTTTAGAGATAGTTAGGCCTAATAGTTTAATAAGATTACAGTGGGCCTAATAGTTTAGAGAACTGTGGTTTTGGCGGGAAGATCAAAACTCAGAGTTTCCAAAAACTTTTCTCGGGGGGATATCTTTTTGTATTTGTTGAATATCTTTGCAACCGCAGCCCCAAAATCAAAACAAAAAATATCAAAAATTTTAGTTCAATTTTAGCTATTGTAAACCACCGGAATTGGCTGGATGATTCACCGCCTTTAACTCTGTGCCATAATCAGTTTACTGTGCAGCGCAGAGCTTATGTGTCTTTTAAAAACTTAAAGGAACCTCTAATCAAACTCTAATTTTGTGTACGACAACAGTATGTAAATATAAACGTTGGATCTTGTTCAAGTTTTAAAAAGAAAGGGTAACATAAATCTGGCTCCTCAATCTACGTTTGGGAGTATAGCCAAGCACTCGATCCCCTAAAATCCACAGATCAGCACCATAATTTAAGGTTCTGGCACCCCTAACCAATTTCTGATTTTGTTCAAGTTTTGCTTTATTGGAGATGCAAGCACCAGATTCTTACTTTCAGTGTTTGAGACATTCATGTCAAAAAACATTTTCTGTAGCAAAAACTTTCTCAGCCAATCCCCGTTCTACCAATGTTTAAACGATATCATTTGGTTGAGACTAACTGGTCCCAATAGGAATTAGGGCAGTCTTGAGCATATATTTTATTTAGATGCCAGAGACGATGATAAGCAAGCAATCAACTTGTGAGAATAAATTAGAATGAGATTGAAAAGAAAATTTTGCTATCTTTATCATGAGGGTTGATGGATCAGAGCATTTGTACAGTCCACATCGAAGAAATCTATCACATTATTTTTTTTATTACTTGTGGTAGCCTTAAAGATTCGCTAAGTATTTCGACAAATTTAATAATTGTCCAAGAATTCGAGTTACACAATCTTGTTTTGTAGTGATGAGGTTTGAAATTTATCCAGAAATTAACACTTAGCAACTTAAATGATTCCAGGCAAGTTTAATAAGGCAAACAATTTCTCACTAAAGGAGAAGGCTTATAAAAAATATATATAATGTGTAATTGTATATGCTGTAACTTATGAATAATGTCAAGATTTCGCTGTTCATGTGCAACCCGTAAACTTTAATTTTTCTCCAAGATATTTTGCATATACAGTTTTTTATAGAAAGCAAACAAATTTAACCCGGTTCCTGTATAGTTTTCCAAAATACTGAAATAAGGACTACCCTAATACACAGTAGTTGATGAAGGCTATTGCATAAATAGTTAAATATATTCAGTAATCTTTTCAAAAGGGTGAAAGTTTTATATTAACAAAAGTAAAAATGAAGCAATGAATGGCCCAATCGGATGGTATCACAAACCACATTTTCAGCATATAACCCAGGGATGATATAACCGCTGGGACAATGATGCCCAAAAACTCACAAATTATGGAAACTACTGGGGATGTTTTCTATTGCCAATCAAAATCAAAAATCGTGAGGGGTACCAAGTTCTAAGGTGCTAAGATTGTCATGGATTTCGATTGGGGTTACCAGTTTTTTGGTTCGTGCAAGCCTTACTGACGAGCTTATAAAAATTTGTAATTTCAGCCCAAGATACCAGATCAACTCCAGACTCGAGTTTTGGGCAGTTCTTTGGAAAAAATCGTTTTTGATGTAATTTGTTGTCTGATTTATTTAACAAATTCAAATTTGCATAGACCTACAGAATGGTCTATTGATTAGGGGCTAGGGTTTAGAACTTATGATCAAGTTTTTGGAGCTTTTAAATGAAAAATTTTATCACAATGTTAAGCTATAAATACTCTTCGTGAAATATTTTGCATTAATACTGTAAATGAAATATTGAGATAATTGAGTGATTACAACTTCATCTCCATGGTACAAACAAAGCATGCACGTTGGCGTGATCTATTACTGCATGTTTCAGAACAAATTAACAATACTCGATTTCTAAGTTTTTCTCTTTTTTTTAAGTGAAAATTCATCTTTTAAGTGACGTGATTGTTGATGAAAAGATCCAAAGAATCAATTCCAGACCGAAGAGGTACATAATGGCAATTTTGTTTAGACGGTTCACCAATGATGAAACATGGAATGCATTCCCAAAATTTTATTTTCTAAAATTTTATATAAATTTTAGTACTTTTTAAAAATTATGGACTGATTTCTGGAATGCACTCCATGTTTCATCGTTAAACTTTTTAGTATTTTTTTTTTTGTTTTTGTTTACTTCAGATTAATAAAATCACTTAGTCAGGTTTTATCCTAATCAAATCAAAATCAATTGTTTTATTTTATTGACTGTTTTATCCCAAAGGATGTAACACGTTGGCTGGGCCCTTCTCCGTGTCATTGTGCCTGCAATGTGAACAGTGCTTCTTTCGAAGGAATGTTGCAGCGGTGGCAAACAGTTCTCAACACTGGGTCCGATTTGACCCGACCGAAATTTGAACGCCAAACCTCCCATTCCAATGGCAAACCAATCCCGCTCGACCTAGTGGCCGGTGTTTGTTTTTTCTTAGCTTTTGAAAATAACTGAAAACAAACTCCTTCGTCCAACTATATTATGATTATTTTCGAATCTAATGAGACAGTCTTGATGCTCTAAAGCCCAAACGAGTTTGTTAAGTACATAAGTAACAAGGATGGTGATACCCTCTCCTTGTTTGTTGGTTGTTGTGGATTAGTACATAAAACAATTACTGTAGCTTTCATTTCTTAAACCATTTTCTCACGATTTCTCAATTCTATGGGATCTTTCTAACAATTAAACTGAGAATATTTTTAAAATGGTCTGTGATATTTTAATGAAACAATACCACTTTATTGTGTTACTTTTTGTTAGTCCTGTGTACATATGCATTATATTATGCAGTGAAACATTAGTTACAAAATAACCTTTTTTACAGAGGCATACGTTGGAAGTAAAATTCCTCTTTAGTAAATTACGACCTGATAGTATCGAAGAGCTCATTAACATACAGTAACGAGAAAATACTTGAATAACAAAAGTTGCATATTTCAAATGTGGCTGAGTGCAGGGGTGCCGATCTTTGTTGAGCATTGGGGGGGATATTTTGCAATTTTACCCCAATTTTGCCCTGTTTTCAACACTGGGGGATGAACCTCGACCACGATTTTTTCAGGTAAGTAAACTAAGTAAAGACCAAAAAAAGGTCTTCCCAAGAATGGAACACGTCTTTTTTTTCTCGATTTCAAGTGGAAAACTGCGCTCACAGGCGCGTAGCCAGAAATTCGCAATGGGTAGGCTATGTTGGGGGTCTGGGGGCGGAGCCCCCAGCGCTCGAAAATTTTGCATTTTTTTGCAAAAATAACTTAATTTTAGAGCTATTTTAATAAAAAATAATGCTTTCAAACGTGGCATAGAAATTGGCAGCGCAACAAGATTCAACTGGTTGCATTAATGGGCTATATGGGAAGTGGCTAATGATAACATTGCAGTTCTCTTATTTACATGCTGGTAAATCATAAAATCCTATTATTCAACAAACTCACACGGAGTAATCTATTTCGTCTATGTTTTATAAAGAAAAATAATTGGGGGGGGGGCTAATGGAAAGATATTTGAGAGAAGTGATTGGTAATTAACTAACACTGAATAGCCCCCCCCCTATTCCTGAATTTATAATATTTTGTTGATAAAACCTATGTATGGCGTTTTTACACTAGCGATCAAATTTGATTGTTTGTTTTTGGGCATTTAAAATTTTTTTTATTAATTTGTGACTTTATTTTTTGACAATTAGCCCTCCCCCCTGAATATATTTTTCAAAAGATGCTTTAAATCATTTTTTAGTCAATTCCAGCGTAAAAAAAGTCTCAAAATAGCTAAAAACGTGGTATTTTTCTTATTCTGCATTTTGGTTGACAGGCCAATAGGGAGGGGGCTATAGCTCCCCCCCCCCCGCCCCCCCTTGGCTACGCTACTGTGCGCTCAGACGCAAACCAGAGACAAATTATTGAGAGGGATACAGCCAAATTATTGGGGGAATATATCCCCCCCGGGTTTCGGCACCCCTGGCTGCGTGCATGCAGCATAATTGTTGAGCAAGCATATAACGATGAAGTATTCTGCGCAAAATCTAATTGAAGACACTTTTTTCAGGAGCATGGCTCAATCTCAGAAAACATATTTTTCTAAGCTGTATGGCGAGTTTGATGAAACTGAGCTATGAGAAAACGAGATACTTCACCGCCTGCAAGTTCGTAGAAAAAATACACCACATTTTAAACAATTCAAAAAGATTGATTTTTTTGTATCTTTAATTGACGCCCGCGTTCATACTCACGATATGTGAATTCAATTGCGATTCTAGTCAGAGCTTGACATTTCACAAAGCAGTGTAAAGCCTAACCGCAAATTCCGCAACCTAAATCTTTAAACCTTGAAGCAAAAACGCAAATTATGCACCCCAAATTTTACGTGTGAAGATGATACGCAGATTCCGTTAGTTAGCATTATCCAATCGTTAACATCCGGAGTAAGGTACGACGCTGTCCGGTGAAACGATGATTAATATGCACACCAACAAAATAGTTATTTATAATTGCCTGAAATTTGTTCTGCCAAGCACCACTAAAAGCTATTTTAACAACTTGTGGAACTAATAAATTGAGTTTACTCTTAACTAAGTTACAGTATATTGCTGATAATCATATTTAACAGTCATTTAAATTGCTCTATAACTTCAGCGTAGTTTGAGATTTGCATTAATTGTACCCAGTACTTAAATTGTAAAATTTTGCATGGGGGACGCTTTTGCAGCCTTGACCAACTTCACAAAAAGTTTAGTGGAAATGATGTATTTCCGTCGCCGAAATTGAATGAAGATTAAAAACAAGAAAAAGGTCTTCGCCGTAATTTGCGACCACTTTAGGCGGTAAATTTGTAGGATTTTTTAGTCCTGGCTTGCTATTTTTCCTCTGGTCATCCAGCGCTCAACTCTCGATGGAAGGACGCCTAAATCTCGATGGGGGGACGCTAACTCTCAATGGGGGGATGCTAACTCTCAATTGGGGGACGCGTTCCCCCTACAATTTAAGTACTGACGGTACTGCATCCTGCATAATGTAAATGCCGGGTAAAATCCCAGTCGCAAAAACCTTAACAGCAAAAAAATTACCGGTAGTGCTTTTATTGAATATTATTCTGTTTTTACGATTAGGGCTTTGTGACAGTAAGCTCCTTTTATATTTTTGTATGAATGAGAGGTGCAAATCCGATTACGTTATAGTTTTCTATAATAATGATGAGCAGAATTATTGGTTTAATTAACATGCGGTTGGTCCTACAGCCAAAAAAGCGAGATAATATCTAAATTCTCTATGCATGCAATTTTCAACAACTGGTTCTTTAAATTTAGTAATTGGTTTTTGTAAACCGGTGCGAAAAGGCTAAATGCGCCACTAAGCATTGAAGTTAACCAAATGCCATCAACATTGCAAATATTTAGACTTTTGCAATCTTGTGTACAATATGTTTTTGTTGTTTTGCTTTTGATTACAAATCAGAGTTTTTGAAACATCATGTTCGAAAATGGTAAAATTTAAATTTATTTGTCTTCACAAGTGGCCCATGGATTAATACCGTGCAAATAGTAGAAAATTACTCTGCCCAAGCTCATCTCGAGAAAAACAATGCGCAATAAATTTAAAATCTCTAACATGCACGCACGAATTGTGAAAAGGTTAAAAAGGGGTTGTGTGCTACACAAATAGCGCAGACTAAAAAAATAAAGCTTAGTTGGAGGGGCAACGCAAATTCAAAATTGCAATTATTGTGTATTTTGCGCAACTTGCAAACTACCTTGCAGACAAACCACCTATGAGTCTATTGCATCTATTCGCAATCACATTCAATAGAGTCGCAAACAATTTGCATTGGAATGGCGTAAAAATTTCAAGTTCGGCAAAATAACAAGATTTTCGAGTTTGAATTCAGGCTGGCAAAAATACTCAGTCTACATTTCGACTTAATCGCTCTCTTTATGTAGATATGCTGTTTTTCTAGGTTGCCCCGGCATAAACAAGTAAACGATAATTTCAATTTACGTTGTATGATCGACAAAAATTGTTTCTGTACGACAATTTTTCTATCTTTTAATTTCATTTTAAAGAACCCGAACTCGAACAGTTTTTGTCATGTTCAAGTTCGACTTTGAGTTCAGAAAAATTATTTTCCTAGTTCGAGTTCAAGTTCAATTTCGGAAAAGTAATCGAGTTTTTTCGAGTTCGAGTTCGCAGCCCCGCTTCACACTGTTTCTTTAATTGCTAAACGTAAAGCATGGAAGCTGAAAACACCATTTTCTAGTCATTGGTTTGACCCGACCGGGAATCGATTTCCAGTCTCCCGTTTACTCGACCACTGATTGGCATAAAAGAATAACTTACCGGTTACGGTAATTGTATGTTGTGGTTTTTTGTAACAACGACCTTCATAATAGGTAATTTTGGTTAACTTGTTTTTGTTTTGCAAGAAAATTTACCATGATATCACTTGTTTACTCCGTTTTGTTGTTTTTGCTCGGAAATTCGGATGCTCGCTCTTTGTTATGTAGTGTTTTGTATTTTAGGGTGTATCCAGTAGCGTACGCAGGATTTTGAAAAGGGGGGGGAGAGGAATTTCAGAAGATTTGAGAGGAACAAAGATCAGAATGAAAATTTTTTAAGCCAAAATCAGTCCCATTTTTCTGTCCAAAAGTAAGTGAAGACCAAAAAAAAAGGTTTTCACTCAAATTTAGTCCGATTTTTTGCCCATAAATGGGCGCAGGCCAAAAACAAACGTCTTCGCTTACCCTTTGTGTGCTCAAAGCTATTGCCCAACTTACAAAGGGAGGGGGGCATGTCGCAATTTCGTATACTATTCTATGCTAATTATACTATCCTGGCGACCCAAAGGGGGGCCATGGCCCAATGCCCCATCCCTAAATACGCCCCTGGGTTATCATAGTAGTTGATTTAGCGCGTTTGCCAACTTGTTCTTCCGAAAACTTTACCTTTTCTCCCATTGTATCTTCACGAAATTGACCACGTGCCTATGGCCTATATGCACGCCCGTGTGTTGTTCCCTTTGGTTTTTAGTGCTGAACTGTAGCGCCGAACTGGATTGTTGGACAGAAGTGTTGAATTATCGTTCGCCAGCGCACGACAGAGTCGGTTTGCACGGCAGATTGAGCTGGTTACGTAGTGGAATTGCTGCACTGGCAGTATTTTCCAAAAAAGTTAGGTACTGTTCGATTTGCTGAATATTGAAGAGCGGCTTCCAAGTCAAAATGGCCAAAAACTGCGTGACGACTCGCTGTGGAAGAAGTCGATTGCATCACCTTCATTTGCAAAAACAAACGGCTGGTTATTCTCGAGTTTTGGAACCAGCTAAGAATCGCTCACCGCTCATTGCTCACCGTTTATCAAGCATTGCGAAGTGAAGAAGGCGTAGCACCCTCGTTGTTGGAATGAAGCCAGCTACAGTTCTCTCTCAATCAACTACTTTGGTCGATTTCCATCCGTTTCATTGGCGAAGACTTTGATAAACTTTGGCCGTAGTTGGTTAAAGGAAGGTACTTTTTTTGACTTTTTTTCCTAAAGTAATATCTCTCTTTTTTCTTAACCCTTAAAGTATATTTTTGCTTGTGAGTCATACTTTTGGGATTTATTTTGAATTCACAAATTATGGGATATTGAATTGGGAATAATCAGTTATTGCCATTTGCTATTTTATATACGTGTAGGCTTACAAAATATTGTGAAGGACTGGAATTTACTTTGATTAAACTTGTGTCTTTTTTAATTTGTTTTTTGCTGCAAACGAGTAGATTAAGCCGTTTTAGTTTTGACGTAATTCATTTGTTTTCTTAAGCTTAATAGATTTGTTTAATTGATTTAACTTCGTTGTGCGTCGTATTTTCTTTGAGCAGACCGCATTCTTAAACAGCCATTTGTCGCGGTCACGCAACTGCTCCAAGCAATGACGTCACATCTCAAAATAAATCAAGCAACGGAGTAGCAGCAAACAAGAAGCAACTTCAACGGAATAGCGTAATGAAGCAATCCAGCCAATCGCTCATAGGCTGCGTAGCTTAGCCGGTTGACCGCCATTAGAACCCGTATTTTTTACCCCTAGCGCCGCTACAAAATTGGTGACCCCGATGTCCAATTTGATGCGGACGTTACAATTGCGAGCACGCCAGGACGTTGCAGTGGTAGACAATCTCCCTTGCGCTGGTTGGAGACGTTGAAGTGCCGTCGCCAGCGTAAAGGGAGGGGGATGATGAAGCGTTAGCTTCAACGTAGCCACAAGTTAAAGTTTAATCGGATCAATTGGTAATTAAGTCAACCCGGAAAGCAGCTCTATAAGTTGTACAATGGAGCCGATTAACCGCAAGCGGAGCGCGATCATGCAGGTCTTCAAATGCAACTCCAGCTCAACAATCACCGATTCATCAAAAAACTCACACCTGCTGAAAGGTTGTACAACTGAGCTCAGTCGACTGCATTGGGGCGCATCCCACAAGCCCTCAAATGCAAAACGAAATCAACAGCCACCAAATCATTCAACAACTCACACCCGCTCATAGGCTGTGCAGTCGAGCCGGTTAATCACAATTGGAAGGCGTTCTTTTCACCCAAACGCAGCTACAAAAGTGGTGACCTCGCCGTGATTGAACCGTTGTTGGACAGGCTCTTTCTCCTTCAACAATCTCAACAATTCAACTTCAAAAACTAAAACGAGGGGGATGTATGTTGCAGTCACGCAACTGCTCCAATCAATAACGTCACATATCAAATCAAGCAATGGAATAGCAGCAAACAAGAAGCAACTTCAACAGAATAGCGTAATAAAGCAATCCAGCCAATGGTTGATAGGCTGCGCGCAGTCCAGCATTTTAACCCCAATCGGAACGCGTTCTTTTGACCCCTAGCACCGCTACAAAATGTAATTTGTCTGAAGACAATCGTAAATTCTGATTGCATCTTCTATCTTGTGGCGGTTAATGTTAAAGAGGTAGGTCCATAGGTGGGCAAGTTAATACAAAACGTTAGCTTCGTTAACCACTAGCCCGTTAACAAACTTCACACATCCGTTAACGTTAATCCGTTATTTCCAGTTCTAATTAACGGAAGTTAATGAAGTTCGTTAATTCGTTAATATTTTGTGTGTAATTTACATTTCTTTTTATTCACCCGCTTCTAGAACACATATTGATGCTGTTGAGCTAATTGTAAGGAAATATTTATGGCTCAGGTGGTAGTTTTGTGCTTTGGAAGTTACGTTTTACAGTCTAAGCTAATTTCAAGATAAAAATAGGTTTAAATGCACTAACGAAGCTGTGATCGGAAAATCTTTGAAAATTGCAAACAGCGATAATTAGTAGACCAATGAAGCTGCAGCTTATTATTTGCCACAAATAAGAGCTCCTTTCTTCGCTTTCTTCTATAAAACTCGTGCTAATACGCAACAGGTGTTACCAGTGCAAACTGGTTTTTACCGGTACGACGAATGAATAGTGCAAGATATTAAAGGCGGTGAATCATCCAGCCAATTCCAGTGGTTTACAATAGCTAAAATTGAACAATAATTTTTGATATTTTTTGCTTTAATTTTGGGACTGCTGTTGCAAAGATATTCAACAAATGCAAAAAGATGTCCCCCCGAAAAAAGTTTTTGGAAACTCTGAGTTTTGTTTTTCCCGCCAAAACCACAATAGACCTAATGGTTTAGAGAACTGTGGTTGGCCTAATAGTTTAGAGATAGTTTATTTCTAAACAGTTTAGGCCTAACTATCTCTAAACTGTTAGGCCTAATAGTTTAGAGATAGTTAGGCCTAATAGTTTAATAAGGTTACAGTAGGCCTAATAGTTTAGAGAACTGTGGTTTTGGTGGGAAGAATAAAACTCAGAGTTTCCAAAAACTTTTTCCGGGGGGACATCTTTTTGTATTTGTTGAATATCTTTGCAACCGCGGCCCCAAAATCAAAACAAAAAATATCAAAAATTATAGTTCAATTTTAGCTATTGTAAACCACCGGAATTGGCTGGATGATTCACCGCCTTTAACGATGAAAATCTTAACGAAAGCTAACAGAACTTAATAGAAGTTAATTTAGTCCGTTAACACGAAAAAGCATTTTAACGATTTAACTAGTTTATGAAAAAATTAGTTTCGTTATTAACGGATTAACGATCAATGGACTTGTGCCCACCTATGGGCAGGTCTATCTTGTAGGCCTACTAGTTGTATCAGTGTATCAGAAGCCTACCTGGCTGCAGCCTACATCGCTAAGGGGAACTGGAACAGTTGTGAGTTAAGTCAAGGAGAAGAAATATCATTACAGCGCCTATCTGAGTTGACATGATTGTGTAGGAATTTGGGTAGCCTACAATGGACCCCAATTCTAATGCCTTTAGCTTCGATGCTACAACTCAATTTAATTGAAAACAAATCCTATTCTTGGTTATTGGCCAAACCAGCATAAAAAGTTCAAAAACATGGTACGTCCTTACAGGACAATGGCAAAGTCAAACAAAAGAATCACGGTTGCAATTTTCATGATGCACTACGTGAGAAAAGGGTCATGTGATTACACAATGTTTCCTAATATGGCGTGATTATCGCTGAATTGCAGGTTTAATCAAATCAGTGCGCATTTCAGAAACTATTGCTGCACGCTGAAACGGATTCTGAGCAAAACATTAAACACAAAGGACGCTGGTTCAGTACAGCGCAGAGTCGCTACAATTGCGCTGAATTGAGAAACACTATTTCCAGGTTGATTTTGCCTACAATCCACTTTTAACCCATTAAAGCCCAGTGGCAACAATTGTTGCCAACGGATGCGCCTTTATTTATTTGCTGAAACGATTTACTTAACCCAATTATTTTCAATTGTTATGTCACAAATCTCTTGCCAGACAGTTTCTGTTGTCAGAAAGCCAGTTTACTGCTAGCTGATTTGAAATTTAGTTGTTAGTATTTTCGACAGAAAGAGACTCTTGAGATCCAAACGCAAAATTTTCGGATGGCTCAAACTTCAAGGTAAGTTGTGCTAATGTGTTTTATAAAAATTGAAATAGATAGCAATTATTATATTCCTTTATTCTTCTTTTATTGGCATATGAGTGAATTTGCAGTTTTGTTTGTGTAATGGCTAAGATTTATGTAGATTTTTTACGGTGGCAACATTTGTTGCCACTGGGTATTAATGATATCATTTTTGTGCATTTGCCTGGTCCCATGTAGCGAAAGATTATTTATAAATTTTTAAGACCTGCTGGAATATCCAACCACTTTTTTGTACAAGATTGTTTTGACGATGATAGTGACTGCGTTTATCGGACCCGCAATGCACGATTCGCATTCCAAAACTAAGTAGTACTAAATAGGCACAGTATGCTAATCTATTACCTAACCCTTCCATAAGAATAGCCTACTCCTCCATAAAAACTTTTCTGTTGCTTCTGTACAATTTATTATCGCGTGGTTTTTGTCAGGAACGCGTGCCAATAAATGGCAAAATAAAATAAGCAAGGAACAGTAAAATAATGCGAAAATATCGCTGATCTGATAAACGCAGCTTTTCTCTGGCTTTTTATAATTGCAAGCCTAGTGAAATTTTGAAGTTTTATAGGCTTATAAATACTGTAAATATAAATATTTACTTCCTTTCTTTGCTTTTATTTGGTAATCGAACCTAAGAAGTAGTTCATTTTACTTAAAATGAAAGCTGAATTACCAACATGTTGTTTTCGTTGTAGGTTTACTTTGAGTGATGTTCTGTCAGCGCAGGAGGAAAATCAGTTGGATGATTCTCAACTCGAAGACGACGAAATTGAAGTCGTCGTGTTGCCACCGGATGAAGGTGGGATTACAGATGAAGATTCAGATATGTCTGATGATGAGGCAACAGGTACCTTTATCCATTTACCTCGTCGCATTTTGAATGCTGAGGCAGAAACGCCTAGTCTTGCCTGCACTGTTCCAGCACCTGAAGCACAGCAGCAGCCAGCAAAGAGGAAAAAGAAAGCGCCAAGAAACTGGGGTAAAAAAATTCTGCCTTCCGAACAGCTTTCAGAGCCAGCAAGCGGTTATGGTCCGTCCATCGTGGGTTATTTGAATGCAACTATCAACACTCCATTGGATGCTTTCTTTTCTTTTTTTTCAAAGAATTTGGTAAATGAAATAACACAGCAAACTATGATTTATGCTCAACAACGCGGAAAAATTGATTTCGTTGTTACCATAGAGGAAGTGGTAACCTTTATAGGAATTCTTATTCTTTCCGGCTATACCCCCGTGCCTTATCGTCGGCTTTATTGGTCAGTTGAACCAGATGTCCATAATGATCTCGTATCTGCTTCAATGAGAAGAAATAGGTTTGACGAAATTATGCAGTTTTTGCACTTGGCCGACAACAGCAAGGTAAATTCCGACCGGTACTACAAAGTGCGACCTTTGTTCAAAGCAGTCAATGAAACTTTCAAGCAACTTCCTCTCCAACCAAATATCAGCATTGACGAGTCAATGATCAAATATTATGGTAAGCACAGCACTAAACAGATCAATAGAGGAAAACCTATCAGGTTTGGGTTCAAATTGTTTTCGTTAGCATCTCCGGCAGGCTATCTATATCATGCTGAACCCTACTGCGGATCTGATACTCATTTGGAAGAAGAGTCTTATGGTCTCGGAGGAAACGTTGTTCTGACTCTGGTACAATACTGTGATGTACCAGCGGGATCAAGATTATACTTTGATAATTGGTTCACATCCCTCTCCTTGCTGGATCGGTTGAAAGCAGACGGGATTGGAGGAACAGGAACAATACAGGTTGATCGTTGCGAAAAAACTCCTCTTGAATGAAAAAAGAATTGGAGAAAAAAGGAAGAGGTTCCTTCTCCTATGCATCGGATGGAAAAAACATGCTGGTAAGGTGGTGCGACAATTCGGTTGTTTCCGTTGCTTCCAACTGCACGCTCACCGAATCAACAAAGTTGGTACCAAGATGGTCAAGGTAACAGAAGAAGACAATAGACGTTACCATGCCCGAAATGGTACACACGTACAACCGCAATATGGGCGGGGTAGACCTTTTCGATCAATTTGTGGCCAATTATCGCATAAGAATAAGAAGCAAGAAATGGTGGTGGCCATTTTTCTCATGGTCAATCGACGCTTGTGTGGTAAACGCTTGGATAATGTACAAATCCATCAAGGGATCTTCCATTTCTCTTCTTAACTTTCGACGAGAGGTTGCCCAGCAAGCTCTGAAACAATGTGGTGCTCCAAGAAGCAGACCGGGCCCCAAAATTAGCTACAGCGAGTCAACTGCCAATGCTATCCGGTTCGACAGAAAAGACCTTTGGCCAGTTCCTCTTCCAACTCGCTACTCCAGATGTCGTGTTTGTGGAGGAAGATCCTCAGTTAAGTGTGAGAAGTGCGATGCTCCATTGCTTGTCCAGTGCTTCAAAATGTATCACAAAGCTTAAGATTTACGGAAAAGCAAAGCATTGTGTTTTCATGTGATGGTAATAAATTGCTTCAAAAAATTATTCTTGTGTTATATTTTTCCAGGCTTTGATATCGTTAAATCCCAGTGGCAACAAATGTTGCCAGCAAAATTTTCATAGATAAACAAAAAAATTTTTGAAAAAAATTTGAAAATCACATTTTGCTTCGCTACAGCACATCCAGTTTATAAAATTAGAATTTTTCTACGAAAAAATAATTCTGGGCTGTAATGGGTTAAACTGTTTAAAAAAATTCACAGTCAGTGAGTTGCAACTCACGTCTTTTGCATCTCCTCGTCACTGAATGCTTTTTGCTTTTTTACTTTTATATTACCGCTTAAAATAAGTGACAATAAAACAATGAACTGAACTGAACTTGGATAGTAGCCTACTCTAGGTTGGAAAGTTCGATTTGACTGCGCCGGATTTTCGCACCAACCTAAAACTCATATAATTTTTACGCCACGCCAATCAAAGTGCAAGTAGCCGCCAATATCAACGGATAGAATTTGCCTCAAGAAATTCCGCGATCTCTTTGCTCTACGTCTTGTCCTTTGAAAAGCAAAAAAAGGTATTCACCTCTCCGGAACCATGCATGGACTTAGGAGGTGTTTTCACCGTCCACGTTATAATTTACGTTTCTGCTGCTTTTCAGTGTCAAATTAAGTAAAACCTTCCACACTAAAATGATCAAAATGCTGTAAATATGTAAGTGCTAATGCTATGTTGGTTCAATTTTTTGATTTTTTTGTTGTTTTTTTACAGTAGCATTGAACTTTGAAGATTGTATTGTCACTTTTGCTGCTTCCAAGCTAGTTGTGGCAAAAATAAAATGAATTGAATTGAGCTGAATTGCAATTAGTAGCTTTAGCGCCGCGCCTAAAGTTATTTCGCGTTTTTTGCGCCATCTTGGCACAAGAGTTCGTAATGCTCAATTGCTCATTGTTCATTGCTCATCATGCGAACTTTCCAGTGTGGACAGTAGGTGCTGTACCAAATTGTCAATCAGTTGGTTACAGGTTAGGGTATTAAGATATTGCAATTTGTTACCCAAGTTAGAAGTCTTTAAGTGCTCCGATGTGTCAGCTGTTGTAGTAATAATAAGCCTACCTCCTAAAGTATCGATACACTGTAGTATTTTACAGTTTTAAGCCACCATTCCAGATAGAAAGTGGCTATTTTACCTCTAGAGGCAAAATAGTGTTTTTCCTCTGTTTGGGTTAAGGTTTTGGTTAGGGATAAAGTTGGGATTAGTGTTAGGATTAGGGTTGGGATTAGTGTTAGGATTAGGGTTAGAGTTTGAATTAAGGTTAGGGTTTGGGTTAGCATTAGGCTTAGAGGTATTTTGGCACTTGCAGCAAAATAGCCATTAGGACTATTTTGCCTCCAAATAGCAAAATAACATGGGGCTATTTTGCCTCTAGAGGCAAAATAGCCACTGCCTTCCAGATAACCATTAACCGGTACTGGTAGGCATAGACTGGTAGCAATCCAATCCCTGATCCTAAGCTACTCACTCAGTCACTCTATCTGATATAGGAAAACTATATTCTTCAAATGGATATCAAAACAAGTTTTGTTGAACACAATGCTGGAGATAAATATGATGGCAAAAGTATTTGCCGAGATTTTTTAAGAAATGTTTGTCACAGAGGAAGGTAAAGTAAAAGTTTAAAGTATCAGTACCTGTATTTGCTACCGGTATATCAGTAATATTGTATCATGATTAGGCCTACTTAGTTAGTGTAGCAGCTACTATACTTTGATTAATTGTACCTGTTTTGTATAGGTACTGTGTGTAGTCAATCTGAAATCAGAAATGACTGCATCTGACTCTGAATGTAGGACTAAAAATTTCCTGACATACAGGCATAACTTAATACGGTAACAGATGAAAAAATATCAAAGAAACATTATTATGGTTTTTTAGTCAAGTTAATTACTAGTCTGTTTCAGATTACTTACGCTGTAGGGTGTTTACACTCTTGGTTCCTATTCCTTTCTGTTTCAGGTTTTCATGATATTGGAAAATGGTTGATCAATTGTCATATGTTGTTGTTGTGTTTAGGCGCTGCAAGTTTAAACATCCTTCTCCTGAGGAACTTGAAGAGACAGTGAATGTTTCATCTAATGGAATTGCTTATGAATTCTGCCATGACTTTCAAAATAGCCAGTGTCAACGTTCCAACTGCAGGTCAGAAGTTTTGAGAATTGCAAAATATCAACTAAAGTTAACTGGTCAAAGTGGGAAGGCTTAACGAGTGCATGCTTTTTAAATTAAGCAATATCTTCACTATGGTCTAAAAAAAGAAAATCTTGCAAATCTGCTGATTGATTTTTGCATAGTGGACTTTGTAGCAGTATTCCTACTTAGCTGATTTTTGTCTTGGCTCAAGCCCCAAAATTTTTTGAGCAATTATGGTAGACATAAGCTAGCTTTAGAAAAGTAAACAAATTTTTGGAAATAGGGTTTTTAGTAATTTTGGTGGGGTCAAATTTCAAGCATATGATTTGGGCATTATTGTATGAAAAAATTTTGGGTATGCGCAGGTTAGCTAAAAAGTTGGAGGACCCGCTATATACTTCAAAGTAGTACCAGTAGTGATGATTTCGGTTCTTGAGGTAAATGGAAAACAAATGCTAAGCCATTAACATTATAGAGGGAATCCAGTAATGGGTGTTGTTTAGTATGAGCTGTTGCTTTTTTTTGGAAGCTCTATGACTCGTGTTTGAGTGTGCGCGCACTCTCTTCTTTTCTTCGATCTATGCTATTTCTCAAATCTAGCCCTAATCCTAATGAGTGCATTCTTGAGAGGAGCAAGAGCACACACACGCTCATACACGAGTTACAGAGATTCCAAAAAAAAAAGCGGACGGCTCATACTTAACGACGTCCTCCAGTAATTTTGCAGAGGAGTTTGGTTCAGCGCATTTATAGAATTAATCGATTTAAAACTGTCCAGTTGGTGAGGCATGAAAAATTGGACACTATTTTGTGTTTTGTCAAAAAATATGTGCTTTCTTAACCAAAAGCAAGCCACTGTAAAACCAACCTAAAGAGATTATACAAATTTTACTCCAGAATCGTTTAGAGCTGATCTAAATGACAAACTGATTGAGTTGATTAAAAACGACTTACCTACATCTAACACCTTAGTTCTTGATGCTATGTATGACAAGTTTATCAACATAATTAAACAAACAATCAACAAACATGCACCAATGAAAATTGCTTTGCAAAAGCAACAAAACTTGCTTGAACGACCTTGGATGACCTGGTTACTTATAGTTTCTACCAAAGTTTCTATCAACCAAAATCAAAAAATGTATAAGACTCATTTTTTGTCTGAAGGTGAAAACTTATTTTCACTATATAAAACTTATGCAAACAAACTAAACAGAATAAAATATTTTGCAAAAAAAACTTTAGTAAGATGTTTGATAAACACAAATCCAATCCACAAAAAACTTGGCAATTTATTAAATCTCTTCTTCCAAATGTTGACGAATCTTCACCCTCCATTAATAAAATTTGAGTCAATAAAACTGAAATTATTGGCACTGCCAGTATTGCGAATCACTTTAACACATAATTTTGGAGTGTTGGTAAGAATCTCGCAATGAAGTTTTCTGAGCAAAATGATGCAGATCATCTTGTTTCTAGGAAAAGGGTATCAAACTCAATTTATTTTGAACCAACATCTCCTCCAGAGGTTTTTAAAGGAATCAATTCATTAAATCTCAACAAATCACCTAGGCTACATGACATATCTGCTTATTTTATAAGACTAGCCAGTGACATTATTGCAATTCCATTGCCTATTTTGTGTGATTTGTTTTTTTCCGAAGGTGTTTTCCCATATTGCATGAAAAATGCTAAAGTTATTCCTATGTTTAAAACTGGCAGTAAAAGTGGACTATCAAAGTACAGGCCAATGTCACATCTATCAAGTCTGTCCGAAGAAATGAAAAAACTAGTCTACTCTTGACTAATAAATTATCTCAACAAAGATTCGATATTACATCATAATCAATACGATTTTCACAGTGGCCTTTTCACTAGTCATGCTCTATTTAGATGTGTAATGACTGCTTATGATAACATCAACAAAATGTTATACACTCTATTGATTTTCATTGATTACAAAAAAGCATTTCATAATGTTTGTCATAAAATTTTCGTTTCAAAGCTGGAACATTATGAAATACGTGGCCCAGCTCTCAATCTAATTTCATCTTACCTAAATCACAAAAATCAATGTCTAAGCATTAATGATTGTCTTTCCGCTCTTAGTCATTAAGCTATGGTGTACCACAAGGGTCAATACTGGGTCCCCTTCTATTTTTACTCTATATTGATGACATCAACAATATTGATGCTTATTCTAACGATAGCATAAAACAGTATGCTCATGACACTTACCTTGTAATTAATCTTGACGAACTGAAAGCTAAAGCAAATAAGTTGCTGCTTGGTACTGAACAACAGTCATCGGGTAATAAACTCATGATTAATTTTTCAAAATGCAAAGCATGACTGTTGCTCCTAAGCTTAGATTGCCTTCAAGTACTATTCCAATTTTAATTAATGACATCTCTATTAGACTGGTCCTTAAAAAACTTTTTTTTGAATTTTTTTGGTCTGAGGTGTTCAAAGTGTTCCTTTTGGTGAAAAAACACCACTCATTAAATATGTCTGAAAAATTTTGTTATTTGGGGGTAGCTCAACCCCCATACATTTTCTGAGTGGGGCCAAATAATCCAACAGCGATATCTCGAAAACTACATGTGCTAGAGACTTGATTCAGGTGTCAAAAGATGCAGAATGTGTGATTTCCTATTCAACTTTAATACATCATATGGACCTATCTGGTCTAGATTTTATGTAAAGTCAGAAAAACACATTTTTAGCGAAATACGACAAATAATGTCGGTTTTACTGGAAAAGCTGCAATTGAGCTTATTGTAATTTCGTGCCAATGTTTGGCACCTGGAAGTGGTTACAAAGTTCATTTCTATGTGAAAATAATTGATTGTGATGATATGAACCTCAGTTCAAGACAACCAGCTGCTATTAGTGCAGACATTGGAAAAACTAAATTACATAATTAAATAAAGTGTAAACAAGGCTAATGCATTGCTGGTGCTCTCAGTCTCTGCTGAAATAGCTATAGTTGTAACTAGGAGCAGTCCAGGTATAGCAGCAGTTTTAAATTATTTCCGACTGGCTCATCATACCTAGATACTACAAAAGTTTTTCGCACTTGAAATGAAGCAGGGAACATTACAAAATGCTGCTAGAATATAGAAATAAAGCAAAGCTTCTTATAGAAATTTGCATCAACTTGTATTAATCATTTTATCTTTAGAAGTATATTGTAGTTAATTGCTAAGTAAGGCTTATGATAAATGTAAAAATGCGTTTCTTAAGGGAAGTATGAAGATGATATAAAAGGAGCAAAACTCTCTTCTAATGAACAAGTGCTATGCTTCTTTCTGAATAACCACAATAAATTGAATCTAACCATTAAAGAATCAGCTGCAAAGTGAGTCAAAAAAGTGATGGAACTTTGGGATAAGGCAAGGATTCCAATTTGCTACAAGTATGATACAGGATAGCATAAAAAGAAGTAATTGGGCTATTTGAAAAGTGGAAAAATATCAAGAAAAATGTGAAAAGACAAACAGAAACACCAAAAGACAAAGAGGCCAACTTCAAATCGGAGTTCAATAATTTGTTCGATATTGCCCATGCCAATGCATCAAATATGAGTACTATAGAAAAAGTCCATCAACTGTTGCTGGTGCAAAGAGAACCAGAATGTCATGGAGTAACCAGATAACATTAGTGGACTTCACAAGCAAAAACTCTATGATTCTTTTCAAAAACATGCAATTTTCTGATGATTTTCTTGAATTTCCAGCAGATCAGTGGAAGCATCAATCCAGCTTTAATGATGCAAAAAGCTTCATAAGTTCAATAGCCTTCACGAATGATCGTGCTGAACATGGCATTGCTCTGATAGAAAGTTTTTCAGGCCAATTTACACAAAGAACAGTTACAATTCACGTTACAAGTTGTTGCTGAATTTTCAAAAACCTTCCTGAATTTTCAAAACAGAGCATGCTCAACAATTTTGAATCGCGCCAATAGGCAGCATAGCATTTAGGGAGTATTTTGCTCATAAACAAAACGAATCTAGGTCAATGAACACTGAACAGCTATTTTAAAGGACTGTAGTGTGATAATGATATTTGAGATAAAAAAATGATACCAACCATTATGACACTATCAGATCGTGAATTGCTTCTGATTTGTCTTGTAATGCAAGGCTTCTAATCTACTAACTCAAACACATATTTTACCATATATATTCATTTTTACACAAAAAATGAGCTTTGTAGCAAATTACCAGGTGTTGCATATTGGCACATTGTAACGACTAGAACAATTGCAGATTTATCAGTAACATTAACCCTAAAATTATTTGTCGTATTTCACTGAAAATGTGTTTTTCTGACTTTACATAAAATCTAGATCAGATAGGTCCCTAAGATGTATTAAAGTTGAATAGGAAATCAGACATTCTGCATCTTTTGACACCTGAATCAAGTCTCTAGCACATGTAGTTTTCGAGATATGGCTGTCGGATTTTTTGTCCCCATTCGGAAAATGTATGGGGGTTGAGCTACCCCCAAATAACAAAATTTTTAACGGAAAATGTATGGGGGTTGAGCTACCCCCAAATAACAAAATTTTTCAGACATATTTAATGAGTGGTGTTTTTTCACCAAAAGGAACACTTTGAACACCTCAGACCAAAACAATTCAAAAAAAAGTGTTTTAAGGACCAGTCTTAATCTCTATACCAATAGTCAACTCCTTCCAATACCTTGTCGTAGTAGTGCACAATAAACTAGCTTTTTTGACCACATATCAAATGTAGCGAAAAAAGTATCTCTGTCAGTTGGCATCATTTTTTAATTAAGACATTACGTATTTTCCGACCTCAATTTTGCTTAAACTATTCCATGCTATATTTCATTCTCATCTGTTGTATGGTATTATAGTATGGGGATCAATCTCTAAATCATACTTGCAAAAACTTGTATCTTTACAAAATAAAGCTTTAAGATTAATTACTAATAATTTCGCATGTCATCCACCCTTCATAAGTGTGTCTTTATTATACAAGCAAAATAAAATACTTAAATTTTGAGATATTTGTGCTTATGAAGTCGCAATATTCATGCATAAATTTTGCAATTAAGAATCTTCCAATTACTTTTTCGAAATATATACTTTTGTAAAACAGATGCTGTGCACAAATTAAGAACGAGGCAAAATTTAGGTTGTAAGTTTGCTATTCCATGATACAACACATCTCAACTGCAATGTTCTATAACATATGATGGAATTAAGATTTGGGACTCAATTTCATCTGAAACTAGAAATTGTTCCTTGAAAGTTTTCAAGAAAAAATACAAGCAATGTTTACTTGGGCTTTATCAAAGATTACTTTCACACAATGAGATTTTTAAATTCACTCAATTAGTGTATATACTTTTTTTCTGGTAATACCATTCTTACATTTAAATCAATATAGCCTGCTTTAGAATTTGTAACATGTTTGTTGCCTATAGTAGAACTTTGAAATTATATTTTGCCAATTTTTTTTTAACTTGTTGTTGCAACTACAGTAGTGTTTTTTTTTTAACTTCACAACAAGTTTACTACTTTGCCCAGTAGTGCTCTGGTGTTTGTATTTTATTGTATTGTGAAAATCTTTGCTTTAAGGTGACTGCTTGACTTGAAGACCATAAACCGGTCACTTCGCAGCATCCTTGTTGTCTTATAGAATATTTTACTTGGTGTGCTTTATTGATTATTGATGTGAGCAACAAAAACAAAATAAATCGTTCGTTCTATAGGTTTTGCCTGCTATCGCCAGTCGATTTGAAATGATTTTACCTGTAGTTGCTATTTCTGATTTGATTTGGATCTTATTGACCACTGCACCTAAAGTGCATAGGCCTATCTGATATTGAAGAACAAACTTAAATTGGCATACATGTAGTAGCAGTGTTGTACCTCCTTGAAGTTGCAAACACATCTCAGAAGTGGCTTTGCTAAATGAAATAATTAATAATAACAACGAATTCATACTCAATATATACAAATTGACTGTAAATACTGGTAACCAGCATCTTCATGAATGCAACTTTTTTATTGTTTTCGACACTGCTAGCAATTACGATGTATTAAATACCAATCAAACAAAAAAAGTTAATCTCGAGCTGCTGGCTTTTCAACCTTCTCGGAAAATCAAGCAATGAAGAGACAGAGCGATTGAAATTGCAGTAAAGGTTGTAACAAGCTGGCAGGTTTTATTTTTACATTTTTCCAACCTTAGTCAGTGTGTTGGACTGGTCCATTAATGGACCTGTTGACCCCAGACCTTTTTTAAGAGTTGAATGCATTCCACCTACCCAGCCACCATTGAAGCTCATTTGCCTAATTTTGTTATGGTTCTCAGCAAATTACCACCAAACTTCATCAACTTTTTTGTGTTTAGATTCATTCATTGCAGCAAGGAGGAAGAAGAGAGCTATGTAATCACAAAAACTCTCCCTCTCAGACTCAAGTATCAATATGATTTTGGGATAGGAGATTATTTTCTGGGCCATGATAAAAGCTTAATTGATTGTAAGCCAGATGGTCGACCAGTTTGTCGGGATCACCTTAATCGTGACTGTCATCGAGGAAAGAAATGCAAATTTGCTCACATCGATCAAGAACAGATTGCTTTATTAGCAGCAGAAGCTGAGAAAGGACTGGGTTTTAAGCCAGAGTCTGGAGTGAAAAGACCGCGGATGTTGGTGGATCAAAATGATGCGACTGATTACTGTGAATTGAGATCAAATTCAGCTGCAGTCAGCTGCATTCCAACATCTAAGTAAGATCCATAAAGCGTGCTTTTCTTGCACTCTCTTTATATGAACCAGTGAATTTTGAGTTGAGTTGGCTGTTGTTAAGTTTTTACCAATTTTCGGCGTCATTTATTCTCAGTTCTTAAATTTTAAAGCAAGGGTCAGCAACCTTTTGAACTAGAGAGCCACATTCAGTTCTAGCAAGGTTCCAGTGGGCCGCCATTATTCCAGTGGACTTAAAGAGAAAGGTCTTCGCCAGAAACTCGGGCCTTTTTTCGGACGAATCTGTGGCGAAAACCCCCCAAAAAAGGTTTTCGCCCTGGGTGAGGTCATTTTAGCAGTTTATTGCGGCATATCTATCATTGAAAAAAGAAAACAGATCGCGGGCCAGATGACAATAAAAGGTCGTGGGCCGGGTAAAATGCCTTGTGGGGCCGCATCCAGCCCGCGAGCCGTAGGTTGCCTACCCCTGTTTTAAAGCATTGATATTAATTTTACTGGCTATGTTTTTAAACTGTTTAATTCTTAATGCTCTGTCAGCTTGAGTAAAAACTTTTTAGCTGCTTTTGCAGCTTTGCAAAAGCGAGTTTTTGTCGAATTAAATGACAGCCAAAGTTTTTCTCAGTTGCCTGCGTGATGTACAACAGCACTCTATAATCTTAGAATCGCAGCAAGTTTGTTTGCAAATGCAGGACAATCTCTAAAGTTTCATCATTTTGAATCTGTGCAGAATTTAGTTTGTTTTTAGATGTTAATTTTTTTTATTTTTTTATTTGATCTTGATTTTTTTACTGCTGAGGCTAGCCTTGTTCATACAAAAAGAGTTTATCTGCTTCTTCAGAACTGGCCATGTGATCAACTTCTTGCGGTGATCTAATCGAAATTGCAGTAAGTAGATCTTTGGTTCAATTTCTGGTTCAGTAAAATCAGATGCAAAGTTACTATTGATAGTTTGTCACTGTGGGAATGTTCTTTAAAGAGCAGTGTTGCGTGTTGATGCAATTATGCAGATGCAGACCAACCAGCTCATTTCACATTTTATCGTATTTCAAAGATTTGATTTATGTTATGCTGCAGATTCTTGGAGGAGGAAAATGAGAACCTGCGTAAGCGGGTGGAGCAGCTTGAGAAGCAGGTCTCAGATCTTGCAGCCACCAATGAGGTTCTACTTGAACAAAATGCTCAGTTCAGGCTACAAAAACGGTGAATGACTGTAACTTGTTTCTGCATTTGCTATTAACAATTTCATCATCATCATTTTGCTTCAGAAGTTGTGTATCTTACTTCCTATTCCTGGAGTCTAGCTGATTTTCTCCATATGCCGGGGTCAGCTATTTTTACTGCCAAGTTTCAATTTTGTGCTTTCAACCTATGCAAACCTCTGGCAAGATCCAGCACTTCTTCCATCTTTAGTTTGCTGATTATTCCAAAATTTGAAAATTCTAGTTTTAACTGTGTATGCTGATAATTAATTGCGTGTTATTTAGGTTTGGCCGTGTGCTTGCAGGGTAATATTCTACTTTGCGATGCTGTAGGTTATAGCGGCACAAGTTGTTGAACTTTCTCACCAGCTATAACTGCAGCTGCTCAGGCAGCCCAGCTAAGATTTGCTCCCAGTGGTTACAGTAGAGTGTGGGCTGAATAATCGAAAAGCACGTAGAGATTAGCATATCAAACAAAAACTTCTCCCTAAGGATCCCGTGAGAATGAAACAGGTTTTAAGGGATTTCCTATCTTACGGATTGCTGCAATTTGTATTATTCCACTGGGGATTTTCTGTCGACCTCTCTTTTGATGGTACTTCCAAACCCCACACTTGAATTAATTTTTCAAACGCTAAATTAGAAAAAAATGTTCTTAAATTGGAAATTTGAATCTTTTCATTGACTTACTCAATTATTCATGATTTTTTTTCGCTGGGATCCCACGCTGCACTCTGCATTTAATCAAAGTTTCAAATAAAAATCGGCTATGAGTCGGGAAAACACAAACTTTTGTAATCCGTTTGTGAAGCTGTCGATTGTTTCAGGGGAATCACCACGTATGGTCGCTCGTCTGAGGTCGCCAGCTCATTTTCCACGAGCCCAGTAGTCGTCAGCAATGCAAGCATACCGGTGCAGCTCAACATGCAAGGTGGGCTCCTCAGCTTGTTTCGACTTGAGCCCTTGGGGAAGCTGGCTTTGTTCTCCGCCTCCTTTCCAAGAAATATGAGAGGGCATTCAAGTCGGAAAATTTTTGTTCAATTTTCAAAAAGTTTTGGTAGATCTTGAGATCAATTTCACCGAATTTGAGTTTTCTACGATTTTCCATTCTCAAGATATGACAATTTAGATTTCCGTGTAGAAAAGCTCTATTCTTAAAAAAATTTGCCTAGGTTGCCAACTACTAACAAAATTTCAAAAAGTTACCGCATGTTCGTAACTCTCAACAAGTGAAATGTGGCAGTGTTGTCAAAATAGAATAAAGGATCGGAATTGTAAATTAGTTGCTTTGGAAGTAAATGTAGCCCGCTTTCCAAAATTTGATCTTCCATCACTTTAGTAACAAAATGGCAATACTGAAATGAGAGCAAAATCGTTAACTTTGAACTGCAATATCTTGAAATGGCAAGACGTAGAATAGAAAGTTCAACTCGAGTGAGAATGCATTTTAGGATTTGCCCAACATTATGTTTAACACTAAAAAATTAAACTTAGTGGCCCTTTAAAACATTGGAGTCCATTTGATTTTGAATTTTTTGGCGCTTCCAAGTCCAGGGAATGACTATTAATGCATCCGAGGACACTGGAACAACATCCTGACTCGTGCTTACGCGTGACGTGATGTTGCTGTGCATGGAGAAAGGATCACGTGTTTGATCAGATTGGCCGCATTGCATTGCTTTTTCAGTGCTAATGCTTATGGTTATAGCAAAACTAACAAGAAATAGAATATGATTAGACGAATCCTGCAATAATTTTGTACATACGTTCTTGTGTACTGGGTGTATGATTGTTTTCAACTTCTCGTTCATCCAGAAAATTGTTCTAAAAAACACACCAAATTTGTTAATATGGCGTTCATTTGACGTAACGATAGACGGTTTCGAAAACGTGTATTTTTGACTTTTTAGTCATCGTTCAGGCTATAAGGTTCCTAGCAACTCGACTTGTTTGTGATTTGTTACTTTTTTGCGCGGAACTATGTAGCCATGAAGTCGATTCCTATCAGTGAATCAGCGTTTTTATTGGGTACGTGTCGATTCATTTTTGAATTTTTTATTGCTTTCTGTAGGAAAATTGCCAATGTTTTGGACGCATGCCAACTCACCAAAACCTAACAGGGAACACTGGCACGAAGGACTTTAGCTCGATGCAACTACCTTCACCGGTTGCTTTGCAGTTTTTCATCAAGTTTTCCGCATTACTTATGAGTTTTTTGTTTTTGACAAATGATCTTTGTATTGCTGAAACATGAAATTTATTTTTAGGCCAGGAGATGCTTGCAGCTGGGCCGGCCCGGGCGGTTGTTGCTCCAGCACCGTTACACCAGGGCTCAGTCACGCAGACCACAGACATCGGTGAGTTTTTGGGCGACTTGCAACAATCTTCCTTTTCTGCGGCTGGTCGCTTTGCTGCTCTGTCAATTTGGCTAGAAACCAGTGTGCAGTCTTAAATTCTCTGAATGTGCAATGTGCATGTTGTCATCTATCCGTTACAGTGGGTTGGTGGAAATTAAAAGCTGGTTGAGAGGCGTCACACCTCAGATTTAGGATCACACCCAGGCTCCTCCCAGTAGTTCGTGACTTGTTGATTGTTTTGGATTAAAGAGCTGGATACCTTTCACCCTTTTCGTTTTAATTAGGGGTTTGGGCGCGTGTCTTGTGTATGATTGTGTCAAGATTGTATTGTATTTGGGCTCACTAAACAGTTAGTTAAAAACATAAGAATGAATTATGACTAACAATTGCACCCAGAACTCTATGTGCTTTAATGTGTGACGTCATAAACGTTATGTTGTTGCAGCTCAAGTGATAGCAGTGAATTCTGGAGGCAAGGTTGAAGTCCTCTCAGCCACCAACCAAGTCGTGCCCGCCTTATCCGGCCCCATCCCTCAGGGAAATCCGCAACTGGGGCAGGCCCCCGTCAATGCACTTCCGCCACAACCCCTTGCCACTTTCTCCGGCTCCGGACAGACCCCACACAACCAAATTGTGCAGCCGCCCATGGCCTCGTTCGCCCCCGCCATACAAGGACAAATCCCACCGGCGAGTTTTACGGGAACAATCATGGCCGCCGCTTTAGGTGGGGGGCGGTGCGCCATTCAAACCGCCCCTGTTCCGGAAAACATCCTTCAATCGAGTGTCGGTTCTATGGGGCCCGCTGTGCCCCTCCCCCAACTTGTCTACACCGTAACGCGCACCACGGATAACATGCCGCTTGCGAGTAGCATTGTTCCTGCCACTGGCCGCGAGGTTGCCCTGGTGTCCGCCACTGGGCACGAGGTTGCCCTGGTGCCCGAGCGACCGTGCAACCCAGGGAACAGCATGCATGTTCCTCCTCGCGGGGCTCAGCAGGGATTCAACAACGCCGCCTCACAGGCGCTTGTGCAGGCGCCCGCCCATCAAACAGGAGGTGAGCCACTGTAGGCGCTTTATATACATTATTCATCACCCAATGTGATGTCATAAGCCGGATTGGTGAGGGGTCGCCCTGAATGATCAGGAATCGACTGGTTTTGAAACCAACATGCTGGTCTATTTAGCTATTGGGGCTGGAAGGGAGAAAGCCTACCTGTTCATTTCATTAAAATCCACCAATTAATGTTGTTTTTATTGCTTTTTTGATGGCATTTTTTCAATATGTCATTATTACGCAGTGACTACGAGCGAAACTTCTTGGCCTCTTGCGGCTGTGATTCATTTAAGATTCCTCAATTCGCTTAATGCAAGAGGTTGTTGGGCTATTTTGTGTTACACCAAATTTGTTTAACTTGCGGCGCTCCTGGTAATAGTTGAATTCATTGGTGCATCTCCCTTTCTGAACGGAAAAAAGCGACTGCAGCTTGTAGCGCTATTCTCTGACGAATCCTGCTCAGTAGCTGACCATTAAGCAAGCTTCTGGATGATTTTTTCGTTTCAAATTTGTTGCTGTTTAGCAGCTTTCAGGCTTATCCAAAAACGCGACTATGTGACCCATATCAAGTCAAATAGTTCGTTATACTCCCTGTTTTATGCCGAAGCGTGTAACGAGTTGGCGGGACCCATCTCCGCGTATTTGCGCCTGCGGACAACACAGCTCCTTACCAAGAAATGTTGCAGCGTTGGCACACTGTGTCCGATTTGACCGGCCCGAGATTTAAACCTCCGACCTGCCGATCCAAGGATGAACGCGTTACCACTCGACTAACTGGCCGTCTCCGCGTATTTGTGCCTGCGGACAACACAGCTCCTTACCAAGAAATGTTGCAGCGTTGGCACACTGTCCGATTTGACCGGGCCGAGATTTAAAACTCCGACCTGCCGATCCAAAGATGAACGCGTTACCACTCGACTTACCGGTCGGTTAATGTGACCAATATATAGTTTAAATCAAATCGTGCGATTTGGATCATCGTAAAAATAACACTTGAACCAACTTGGCCACACTGCCGACATTACTTACCTGTTTGCTGTTTGTTTAGAAATTCCTCCCGCAATCCCGTGCGCGCCAATGACGTCAGGAATCGGTGGCGGTAACAAGCAGATGTCTCCCGCAGTGTCGCGCGGGGCGGTACATACCGTCGTGCAGAACGTGCAGTCGCCGCGTGTCAAGGCGGGACAGCGAGGGGTGGTACCAGGGGGCTCTGCGATGAACGACCCTAACATTATGAGCTACCCATTGAGCGCCGTGGCGCAACCACAGTTGCACAGCTGAGCCCAGCTGCGGCGTGGCGCTGCGAATTGGAAACTGATAATGGCGGCGGCTCGCCACTGGAGGCGCTGTTGTGGACAGGTAGACGGTGGAAGCACTTGTGTTACGTCATCATGTTGAACTTGCATTTTATCATCAAGAGATTTCATCGCGTTATAAGGGCTTGTATTTTTAAAAATAGAAAAATCAGAGCTGGGTTTTGGATGTTTTTATTGCGTCAGTGGTCACTATGCGCTTAATTTTGGATTCTGTTGCCCGCCGTATCGACCACAATGTGGCTTAGGCTGTAGTTCCCTGGCTCTTTTTTGTCGATAAGAGCAAAAAGCATGTTTCAGCGCGAATTCATGAAATGTTGCATCTCGGAACTAAAGTTGGGCTGAAAACTCCCGAGAGAGGAAAGTCATTTTGCACCACTCAAAAAGTAATCTCACTTTCACCACATTGGAGGCCACAGCGAACAAAACCCATTGGTCGCCTTGTGCTATCTGCTGGAAAGGCGGCTACTATTTTGCCTCAAATGAAACACAAGAGACAATATGGTTTTCATTGAGACATTTGCGCGGAGCATTATTGTGCAATTTTGACAAGCAATAATTAGTCTAGACAAAAATTATTTCGTTTCAGAAGTTGAACAAAGCCGTGAAGTTAACGACAAAAAATTTGCCAATCTGGAAAAAAATTGACTTACGAAAATTTGAGCGTTGTAACTTATTTTTAGCCTATATGAAAGCAATTAACTGTTTTATGATGTAAAAAAACAGTTAATGACCTCATAAACAACAATCACGATTTTAGAGGTATGCTGTTAAATTATTTGAATTGGTAAAATCTTTACGATGTTGACACAGAAATTGCAACCGGTCGATATCTGCTGAGCTACGTTATTTGAAACCGTCTGCCAACCAGCTTTGTTTTTTTTTGCTAACCAACTAGTACGTCATCAAATTGTAAGCCAATTCAAACTAAATGTGCGGAGTTAAAACGGATTTTTTTGATTTTTTCAGAAACTAGACAGTCTTCGAAAAAAAAATTTTTGCTTTGTGATCAGAAAATTAAATGCGATTTTTTGAAGTCATACTTGGCTAAGCTGTACCCTCCCTTTAAGAGCAAATAAACATTAAGAGCAAATAAACAATTGTGTTTGTCGGGAACAATAAACAAAGAAGATCAACGCTACTGCAATGCAAAGCAACCATAAACACCACGTTGTATAGGGTGACCATGTTTTCACCACCAGAAAGGAAGACGTATTTGACAAAACTTATTATCAACGCAACAAGTTTTTGCTAAGTTAACAAACTTTATTTGGATTGGATTTCGCACCCAAATTCGACGGAGTCCAAAAATTAAAAAAAAGGTCTTCGCCGCAATTTAGATGGGATTTCGTCCGCGAACAAGGCCACCGAGAGGGGGAGGGCAGGAAGGTACAATGACCCCGGGGCCCATGGGCTTCAGGAAAGCCGTTGGCTTCAGAGGGCCCATGAGCTCGAGAGGGGCCCATCGAAATGACATTGAGAAATCAGCATGTGGACCTGAAGACTTTTTGGAGATCACCCAATTTCGACCGGAAAAACCGTTAGAATTTCGGTGAAGAGTATTTGTTTTTGGAGATCACATCACAATTCGGACAAAACTGTGGCATTTTCTTCGTCTGTTTTGGAGTTTACAAAACCGGAAATCCGTCATAGTTGAGCTGCCCCCGGCCCACGTTCGGCTTTCGGCGCCCCTGTCCGCGAATTCGGAGTCCTATTATAACATCAATCAATTTTATGAATTTGTAACAACATTTCAACCTCTTGCATACTGAACTGGTTGCAATCAGCAGTCGAATAAAATTTATTCGCTGGTAAAACAAACTATGCTTATCAAGAATACGCTATGTTATCCCGCTCAAAGCTTCACTAATTGGCCAATTGTGACAAACTAATATCTATATTCTATAGTTTCAAACATTGACGTCAGAACAGTAGTGGCGAAGAAACTACGAATATTAAAAGTGAACGTAACAAATGTTAAAAGGAGAGCATTTGGGCATTATTTAAGTGTCGTCTGAGGATCACTCACATTTCATTAAAAAGGAGAACGTATAATCACCCAAACAATGTATCACTTTTCAATTTTTAGAGTTTACAGCCACTTGATTGATTGGAGCATCTTTATCCTTCTATCACGAGAAAGCGACGGTGCGCTATGCTTTGGACGAATCCGCACCCGCTTAAGAGCAGTCTGCGTCCTGTAGCAGCACCGACAATCGCTAATTGATGGAAAAGCGCCTGGGTAGTGATCAAAAGCTTTAAGTTCGATCCTCAAACTAGCCATGTGTGGTTGGAAAAAGCACTTGACGCGTGATTCTTATTAGGGCCAAGCAGTCTATCCTTTGTTGCGTCCCTGCCTGACAAAAAGACTTGCAAACTGAACCTATGTTGATGTGGTCGGACCATAGACTTTGTTTTGCGAGAAACAAACGCGCAGAGAAAAAGAGAAGAGCGTTGGGAGAAAAAATTTTGCTTTTATGGCGAAGGTTTTTTGCGGTCGCGCGTATTCGACTAATTTGATTGGACATATTTGTAGAACAAGTAAACCGTGAAGGAAAAAGTCACGCTGATTAGACGAATCGCATATTTTAGAACAAATGAACGGTAATTAAACCATGAAGAAAAAAAGAAAAAACTGCCAGTTTCCAGTCTGCTAATTAAAGTCTATGGTTAGACAGACGCACAGTGTCTGGTTCAAAAGCATGAACACTTGAATCGTGTTGGAGAATTTTTCACACTTCGAACTTAAATCGAGACCTGAGACTGCCCAACAAATCTTATTCATTAGAATTATCTGTGCTGACGAAGATTTGAGAGTACTGCAGCGGTAAGGTGCCGGACTTTGCTCTTAAGATCAAAAGTTCGATTTCGTTTGCTGCATCTGATTTTGCAAACCAATTGCTCCGACTCAGTAAACACAGGATGCTTCGAAAGAGAATGTTTGATCACATGCGATAAATGTTTCGGGACAAACACGGACTTTTCCTTACCTACTTACTTAATGAACTAAATTGGATTTATAACCAATTCTTTGAGTTTCATTTTTTGCAAATTGCTGGAGGTTTTTAGGGTTATTGTTAAAACTTGCATACGATTTGTAAAATATAAGTGGTCTTGTTCACACAAAACAGTAAATTCCATCAACTTCGTTGACTATGTACAGAGCCGGATTTACAACGTGGCACAGTAGGCCTACCACGGGTTCCGCGCTTAAGTAGTAAATGCCACGAAAACTTAGCGAATATCTTTTCCAATATAAAAATACAAAGATCTTTTTTTGTTTTGTTGCTTTTTTTACAAAAAAAGCAGCGAAATCTGTTATATCTCTCCAAAGCCAAAAAGGCCATGACTGGGCCCCGTTATAAGTAAACCCGCCCTGACGAAATAACCTAAAAGAAGAAGTCCGTGATCGCCCCCCGAACAGTCTGTTTAATCAGTAATGGGATTATCAGGGGAAAATCTTATTAAAATAAATTAACAATAAAAGCCAATGTCTATACTAATAACATTTACGAGATTGCCGATCGCCTTTATACAAAACAAAATGCGGAGCTTTTCTTGCAGCAGAACCTGTAAAGGAGTTGTAGACGTCGCTACTGACGAGATCTCTTTTTCAAAGGCTAGTAAGTGCGTATACACGAACGACCCTGAGCAGGCATTCAAGCAGGGGCGCCGAGAGCCGAGGGTGGACCCGGGGACAGCTCAAATATTACGCATCTCTGGTTTTGTGCAGTCCAAATCAGGCAAGGAAAATGGCACACTTTTCTCCGGATTTTCGAGTGATCTCAAAAAAAAAGGTCTTCACCGAAATTGAAACGGTTTTTCTGTCCAAATTCAGGTGATCTCCAAAAAAAAGGCTCTTCAAACCCATGGGGCCGCTGATGGACTCCCTAAAATGTATGGACCCCGGGGTCATTGTCCCCCCCTGCCCCCCCCCCCCCTCTCGGAGGCCCTGCATTCAAGTCCCGTGATGATATCAAACAACCGTGTTGAAAATATCGTTTTTGATAATCGCAAAATTAGCTGTACTTCGCGCATGACGCTTTATTGTCCAAGAAATTGAAACAGACGAAAAAATCGTAATAAACAGATTTCTGTGATGTCACAACAGAGGAATTACAGGTGATGACAGATGTGATGCAAAACGCATAACTACAAGCCAGGGCAGCGAACGTGGTCGATTTTTATTCGAGTTCAAGTTTAACCTGTTTTAACAAGTCCGAGTTCAAGTTCGAGTATTCTAATTTAATTTTTTGAGTTTAAGTTCCGCAAAAAATATGAACTTTTTCGAGTTCGAGTTCAGCATGAGAATAATGCTAAATTTACTTTTTCACTTCTTCGCAATTGTTTCTAGATGTGCTGTTTTTTCTTGGCCATCACGGTATAAACAAGTGAACGACAATTTGAATTTACTCGGCATAATCAATAAAAGCTGTTCCTGTCCGACAATTCTTTAATCTTGAAAATTTACTTACTGTAAATGAACTCGAACAGTTTTATCGAGTTCATGTTCGAGTTCGCAGCCCTGCTTCAAGGTAAATGATTGATAGAGCTTTTTGTTTTTCTCACCAAAAAATGTCAGTGGTGCTATATCAAACTTTTGGTGTTATGGAGCCCTTGAAGTGGTTGACCATTATTTACGGAGCCCACGATAAACTTCTAAAATAAAACCAAAAAGTAAACGAGTAGCTTGCGGAACCGCCAGGTTTCTGTGCCGAAGCCCTGTGGCTCCATACGGAGCACTTTAAGAACCTATGCTCTAGAGTGTCTTTGGCGTTTTCCCGGGAAGGAATCTACAACCGCTAAGGAGTTAATAGTTCTCAAGTTACAAACTGTATTTATTTTACTGAAATATATGATCACGGGAGAAACAACAATGCTTCCAATCTAACTTCTAGTCCAAAGATCATGGGAACACTATGCGGGTGGGAGTGGGTGTTCACCAAAACTTTTTAGCAAAAGTGGTTTTGAGTTGATGTCTTGATGACATCACCATGGTGACGCCAGAGCCATGTTTTGGAAAATATATCTTTTTTCAATGACGCCATCATCATCAGCAGCAGCAGCCTAAATACTTCACTACAGGAGAAAAGCCTTCCCAAATTTTCTCCATTTCTCACAACCAAGGCTTTTTTAAATCTAATTGGAGTTAAATTTAAATAGTTTATAACGGTATTTAGTGTTTAATTTTCCTGGTTTTTGTTTTTCGTTGTATGGCGTCCATTCAATCAATCCTTTAGTCCATCTATTATCATTTGTCTGCATAATATGTCCATCCCAGTTCCATTTTAACATTTTAGTATTGTTTAGACAATATCTTGTTGTTTGGTTTGTTCTCCAATCCATTTCGCTGTTTCTTTGTGTTTCCATGTAATTCTTAACATTTTCTTTTCGTGGAATCTTTGTTTTGTTCTTAGCTTAATAGCTTGTTTCTTAGTTAGATTCCACGTTTGAACGTGGAATGATGTCATAGGCGGCTCAAATTTTGCACAAAGGTTGATTTGTTAAAACTGAATCATAAAATGTTTAAGTCAACGTGGTTGCGTCACAAAAACGTATTATAACGTCATTTAAATTACATCCGGCCCAAAAAATGATTAGATTTTGGAAAGTGACTCAAGTAAACCTAAAAATTGGGAAACTTTCCTTTATCTTAGCAACTTCATATTTTTAGGGTTTATTGGTAAACAAATTTGACTCAAAATCAGGTTAATTAGAAAAAAAAAAGCATGTTTCTGAGCAAAAATTTTTTCTGAGCATTTTTGCCTCCCTTCTTCCTCCGTGTAAAACTAAAAGTGGTAACCTTGAGGACTGTCAATTTTTGGTGTGAGTTAAACCAATCCGATTGATCGGGGACGTAGGCTACGACGTAAAAATACCGTCTTAGACCTCTCGATAATGATTCTGATAATAATAAAGTTTGCAGTGCGAATTCACACAATGCGATAGGCTGGTGGATGCATTGGCGTCCAATCGATTCCGCAAATGGATTTATCGCATCAACTCTTCGCACTTAACAAAAAACGTCGCTGTTAGAAACAAAGTTTTTAACCTAAATAGCTATTGATCAGCTCAGCCGCGCTTCTCTTTTTTGACTTCATAGCTTGCTTCAAATACGACTTGAAGTTGTTGTCCTTCTTGTAATACACCACCAGGTTGATCGCTCTACAACAAATCAACAAAACACTACATCAGATCAGGCTACTTTGGTTTATTGTGATGATATTGGTGCTATCAAACTTCTTCTGAGGGCTGGGCGCGGGGTAACTCCGCAGAGATCGATCAATCGGATCAAATTTAAGGTCTGGATCAGAGATCAAAGAAAAACAAGAGACAAAATTGCTCTAAGTGGAGGAGGTTCGCAGACTTAACAATCTGAAAGGACATGATCAAGATCCTGCAGAAAGTATTCGCAGGGCATTTTTACAAAGTGCACCTGTCTTATACTGTTTCCATCTGCAGTTTTTGTTTTTTTACGTATTTTGAAATAATTGCTTCATTTTCCCTTTTCGCCACGCTTGTCTTCAACCATTTTACGCCACTTTTAAAGGTGACTTCACAATGAGTTCTTTTATTCTTTTTCTTTAAAACTTTGCAGTAGAGTTAGAGCTCGAACTGCGATGCCAGCTGAAAAGAAAGCAAATGAAAGTGCTAAAAGAAAGGGTACATTCGGAAATACGCGTCCGCAGGCGTCGACAAAAGGATAAGTTCTTTTTTTGATTGATTTTGCAAAAGTGAGAAAAGAGTAAGAAACTGTGAACAAGGTAGCGAAGGCAGGAACTTCACAGCTCATAATGGGGCGAGGCAGATCTGATTCCTTTTGGAAACACTTAATGAACTTGTCACTTACGCTGCGAATAAGAAATACAGCGTTACGTTTCCTTTATCAATTTGATTCATTGATGCGTATGAACAAGAACTTTGCATCTGTTTAACCACCCTAATGCAAAGCAACCCTTTTTAAGGTTATGTTTGCTAGTGTTTTGTCAGAATGGGCCATCACAAACGGGTAGAGTGGTACACTGATTGAATTTCGACGATATTACCGTAACTTAATAAGAAGCCCATAATATACGTACCCATTTGATAAGAGCATGTAGTTGGCAATAAATACAGCCACGGGACTTCTTTTTCCTACTAGGTCGAACGAATAAGCAAGTAGAGCTGGAACTGAAAACAAAATTTAAAACTTATTAGATTTGCACAGGTTGGTCGAACGATTAGGCTCCCGCCTCTAAAAAGGGGAGATCTGAGATTAAGTTTCCAGGCGACTCGAATTGGCACATTGTAGCTAATGGTTTGCCACCACCGCAATATCTTTGTAAGAATTTGATCAGTCAGACCTAGAAGTCTGAATGCCCGTAATACAAATTTTTTGTTCAAAACGTAAATATTACTTTACTTTTCAAAAACTATAATAGAAATTAAAATACTGGAGCTCAACGTTTTTGTAGTAATATGTACCCAAACGTTAGAGCAAATAAAACGTTTACAAAAAATTGATTATATTATTTGTTAAACACTAGAGTCTGTTGGCAGTTTCGTCTGTTGGCAGTTGGCAGTTTTCGTGAAAATCTTAGATCATTCAAGTGAAATGTTATATCATGTTTTTGTAAGATTTTACAGCATACGTCTAGTTGTGATTTTTTTTTGTTTTTGTTTTTTTACAAAATATGCATTTAGTCTTTTTCGACGTTCATGAAGCTGGCCAGCAGGTTCATTAGCATTGGAGCTCTAATCAGTCGGTTTATGACATCCCTGATCGCACGATGTTGGTTCAATACGCGCCCTGGTTACGTTGTTGATGCGTTGGATAAGACGCTCTACGACGATTATCTCTTCTTGGCGGCTTCAAACAAGCAGCAAAGCCATTAAAAAAGTTGAAAAAAAAGGAAAAAACTGTATCAATGAAAAACTCCTTAGCAAGTGCGGATGCCTCCAAACACGAAGAAGTCATCGCAATGAAAAATGTGCGGATTATGCGACAGTGCGTATAGTCACAGCACGCTGTCTGAAGTTTTCCGATAGCAAGAAGATAAATATAAAATGAGCTACAAGTTGCTGATTAGAGAGAATTGGTAGTTAGAAATTGCCTACATGCATATAACTTGCACTTTAAGCTAAAAATAATCGGTTGCTTAGAGAACCGTTTGCAAAGAGAACCGGTTGCTTAGAGAACCGGTTGCAACCCGGTTCCTGCAGAATCTTTATAGTTGAATCTAGAATACGTTTAAACATTTTTCTAAAAGACTTTGTACCTATATTGCGTTTAGCATAGGGGTAGCCAAAGGGGTCCCCCAATCGCAATGTCTGCAATGATAATTTTGTGACCAAAACGGCTGTTGATTTTTCATTGTCCGTTCCTAGATGGTTTTCACCTAAACTTCAGGCCGTGAAGATCTTTTTCTTTTGCTCTTCATTTTATTTTTGGGACAAAATCAGCTCTTCAATCCGTGAAGACCTTTTTTTGATTTTTTTTTTATTTCGGTCTACACTATTAAAGTTGTGGTTTGCCCCCCCCCCCCCCAATTCTAAATTGGTCTCAACTAAATTTCGGAACCCCCCTCCCCCAATCAAATATTCAAAATCGGATTGTAAATACTTTTTTTTATTTTTGGTCTTCACCAGTGTGTTTTATGGTTTGGGCCACCCCCAATCAAAAATCCTGGCTACGCCTATGACGTTTAGCCTAGGCAAAATAACTTAGAGATCAATTCCGCAAACTTGCAACGCTCTTCGGAGTACAATCAATGTACTATGAAAACAATGAATACTCATTAGTATTGTTTGATTTTCGTTGCTACAGTATGTGGCTTAGTTAATAAAAGTCTGAAGGGTAGTATTCACAAATGTAGATTAACAAAGCTTTCGTGAAAAGTTTGGACTTATTGCCAAGCGAATTGCAATAATTATGACGTAATTCAAGAATTACTTCCATTACAGTGTATTCTAATAAATTTAAAGTATAGAAAATAGAAAAGTGATAATTCGCGAATTTAGGCAATTAGTAACTTGTCGAATTTAACCAATTAAATGATACCGCATAACTTAAAGTCGTTGCTGTCATTGTCTGTTTTCAAATGCGATGAATCGATTTCTATTGTATAATAAAATACGAAATTAAGAAATAAAAATTTTTCAACAAATTGACACATTGACACAGCAATAAAATTGCTTCAAATGGGGTTTATTACAAAACGCATCGCAAATGTCTCGCTTTGTGAAACAAACAAAAATTTGTGACGTCATAATTTTTACGAAACGTTGTATAACACAGTTAAGCACACTTTTTTCATGAAAACCAGTAAATTTTCGTTTGGCGCTGACTGCTCTTAAATTTTCTCAAATTTTTCACCTCGTTTGTCCCTAATTTGCTCCTAAATTTTATTCCACAATAAAGTGATACAAACTTGTTCTTTACTTGGTTAAAGGCTGTCTGTTGTTTATCTGCTTGTTTTTAAGATATTAGGGTCTGTTGTTTATCTGTTGTTACCTTTAACCTTCGAATTTATCTGCTTATTTTTGGAGATCGAGCACTATTTTTGGTTCTGTTTGCAAGTCTCTTGGCAGGGCCACCACAGCGAGAGGACTACTTGGCCACAATGTACGCGTTCCACTAGTGGTACGCAAAGGTTTTTTACGTGGTACGCTATCACTTCTATCATTTTTATAAAAAAGCCTTGGATTTACAGCTTTCTGGTATTTTATTTATCGGGTTTTGTTTCCAAATAAATCAATTTTCCGAAAGCTTGCGATTCTTGTTGTTTCGTATTATTGCGAACTTCATGCTCGTAAAGCAGCGTAGAATTATGCGTCACAAACAAAACTATGACTTTTGCAAATAGCAAATGATTATGTAGAAAACGTAATAAACTTTAGCTAAATTCTTAATCAACCCTGCATCATGCGCAAGCGAAAGCGTGGTCAGTGTATGTTAAATACGGTTTCATCTCAGTTGATCGCTATGGCGAAGTTTTTCCACAATGTGCGGGTTGCATGAAAACATTCTTCAAAGCTACTATGAAGCCCAGGCGCAGGCTCGAATGCCATGTAGAGCAAACCAAGTAGATAAAGCGAACTTAGATTAGAGATAATTCTAGCGACTGGGCGGGAACGCCAAGCAGCAAAGCATGAACAACTTGCTAAATCTAGCAGAAGGGTGCAGATTTTATAAAGTCGCTACCTATTAGAAAAAATATGCAAGCCCATACAATGGCAAAGTTTAGGAGCGCTTTTCCTTTATTTGAAGTTTATGTTTAAACGAAACCTTGACGCGCAGGACCGCGATGAAGTAATTGCAGGCAGGCGAGTAGCCAGGAATTTGCAATCGGGGGGAGAGCTGTTTCGGAGGTGCAAAACCAAACTAAAACAGTTTACACTTAGAATTGGACCAAGTTTGCGCCCGAAATTAGGTGAAGACCAAAAAAAAAAGGTCTTCGCCCGGGTTGCGATCGAGTTCTGTGATCAAATTCAGATCAAATCAAGTGGTACGAGGACGCAAAAAGATTGAGAACCACTACGTTAGACAGATGCAGCAGAGATGGAACCGGTCAGGATTTTCTCGACCCGACTGGTAAATTTTAAAATGATCGCCGGTTGACTGGCCGGTCGACCGGTTTCTAACCGTTTTCTAACCAAACTTTTCACGTTTTTTTTTACAAAAGATTTTTCTTCACTATTCAATGTATTTAATGAAAAATTTTCAAAAGGGGGGGAGGCATGGGTGAGGTGTTAAAATTTGTGACTTTAGACGGGGGTCTCAGAAAAAAGTTTTTCAGTATTCCTTTTTTCACGCTGTTAGTGACATAAATTTCAGTATTATGTAATGTTATTGCTCCATCATTTTAATGTATTTGGGTATAATAGTACAAGTATTGTGATGTTCGTATGTTTTTACTGTTGCCTATCTTCTGCTGTTATTTTTTTATCATTTATCTTTTTGCTAGTGCAAAGGCAGCACTGCCGAAAATTGTTTGAAGAAGCTTCCCGGTTTGGGAAGCGAAACGCTAAACCAATAAATAAACTCAGCGGTAGTACGAAGTCGTTATGAATAACTATCCCGATGAACGCAACACGTCCCTTATTTTCATTGAAAACACTAAACTGTTATGACATTGGCTAGAAAACATTCGAAATATAATGTGCCCCAGCAGTTTGTAGAAATGCTGCTACTTCAGAACAAGCCATGGCTAGCTAGACATAAAAAAGTAAGAGCTATGTCTTTCTTGCCCAGTGTAGAGTGTGGTAAATTTAAGTTGAAAAAAACTTTTCAAAGCGGCAAGACTTTAGCATGTAGTAAAAAATCTGAAATCTGCGCCACTTCTACTCTTAAGCTGATTAAAATGATGCTAAAATGCTAGGTAGCGCAAGCCTCTTCCACATGCATGCTTTATTACAATCTGATTACGCGATTTTAAGGTATATTTTGCACTTTTTTGCTTTGCGCCGGGGCCCAAAGTGGGGGGCATGGTACAATACTCCCACCTTTATTTCGTCCCTGGATGTGCATGTCTTAATGGTCACAGCATATTAGTCACAGCTTAAAACCATTCAACAAGTGTTTTCGAAAGATGTGGTTTGTTAATACTGATTTTTTATAAAAAGTTTTATTTATGACATACTAAGTATATTTTGGTTGGGGCTTAGATGTGTTTTAGTTGCCAGAAAGGAGGATTTGATCGGTTTTTCAACCGGCTTGACCGGCCGGTCGAAGAATCTCGACCCGATCGGTAACCCGACCGGTCGGTCGACCCGAATGGTGCCGGTCGACCCGACCGGTTTCCATCTCTGAGATGCAGAGTGTCTAAGTCGCACGAACGAAAGAACGAGGGATTTGAGTGCTATGCTTTTTTCATTCGATTGTATTTCTGTTTCCCTACTGTGTTTATTTATTTATTTTTTATCATGTGGGGTGGATTGCATAGTATTGAGGAGCCATATAAGAGTTTTGCCACCCTTTGTTTTTAGAATCTTTAAGTTACCCAGCTGACAGCCGGTGGTTGATTCAGCTTATGATTCTAGGCTTTCTTTTCCCTTTATTTTTATCTGCTCACTTGCAGTGATTGTGAACGCCAGACCAATCAATGCCAGCATAATGTATGCGGATTTCTCCGCCTGAAACCCAAAGTTTCTCTGGCCTTTTGATAAAATCTTTCGCCTTCGGGCTTGTCTCTTGATCACAATTCCCGTCGCCACCGAAAGAATTGTCTGAGAAACAAAAACAACATAAACAATATCTCAACTAAATCAACCGGTGAGTGCTCAATTGAACAAAGCGTCTGCTACTGAAAGAGTAAACCCAGATTCGATTCCCGGTCGAGTCAAACTAAAAGCCATAAAATTGGTATTTACAGCTTTCCTTCTTGACCTTCAGCAATGTGAAGTCTCATTCGTGTGTGTTGGACAGGTGGCTGTTTGCCTCTAAGATTGAAAAGTCTCTTCGCTATTACCTCTTGGCCAAGGTCAAGCATGGCAGTACGGTACGGTGCGCCTCAATTTTTGTTAAAAAGTACAGTTGGCTTGTACGGTACACGTTTTTATGAAGGTACTTTGGTACGCTGTTGGTACTTTGGTACTTAGCAAAACTGATGTTCATAAATCCTATTTTAGTATATATATACAGTTAAGACTCGTTTGAAGCGCGAAAAACGAGAACTTTGAAAAAGCTTTAGCATTTTTTTTTACCTACGTACCAATACCGCACCTCTCAAGTATGCGGTACGTTTGGAGTGTACCGTTCTTTGAATAACCTGTACGTACCGCACCTTTAGAGTACGTTTAAAGCGTACCATCCGATGAAAAGAACGTAGGTACGGTACGGATGTAAAATTTGTTTTTGTTACGTTACGTTATTACGGTACGGTAAATTTTTGAAGTATGTCTTGTTCAAATTTTGAACTTACCGCACCGTATTGCCATCCTTGGCCTTTGCACAACTGCAGGCTACCAGCGCGGAAGCCTAAGGAAGAATCACCAGAACGGCGACTGCTTAAAAGCAAGCAATGCGAAAAGTTGTCTTTCCGCAGGAATCGAACCTGCAGCCTTTGGATTGCCGGACAACTGTTCTACCGCTTGAGCCAAAGAAGACGTCACCTCACATGCTTAATTTTGCCTATTTAAACCCAGCAACTTAATGCTTATTCTTCGATGTTAATAATTTGGTTGTGATGTTTTGACGTTTGCTGGCCAGAGCTTTTATTATTGATCGTTTGCGTTTATTATTATTAATCTTTTATTATTAACCAATAATCCAAAGGCTGCAGGTTCGATTCCTGCGGGAAGACAACTTTTTCGCATTGCTTGTTTTTAAGCAGTCGCCGTTCTAGTGACTCTTCCTTAGGCTCCCGCGCTGGTAGCCTTTAGCCAGATAGCACGCAAACGATTAATCAGAGGTGGAGTCGAGGACACAAGGCTCGAGGCCAAGGACACAAAAAAAAACCCGAGGCCAAGGCCAAGGACAGCCTTTCCGAGGACAGACACTCTCGAGGCCAAGGACAGGAATGCTCGAGGCCAAGGCCAAGGACCAAGGACACAAGCGCAAGTGCTCTCCAAAAAAAAAAAAAAAGTCTTCACAAAAATTTTTCAGGCAATCTCCACAAAAAAACGTTTTCCAAAAAATTTTTCAAGCGCTCCACAAAATTTTAACAATTCAAAAAATAGAGCTGTCCTCTAGCCGAGGACAGGCCAATTTTCGAGGACTTGAGGCCTCGAGGCCAAGGACTTAACCTTCGAGGCCAAGGACTTCAAAATGTGTCCTCGAGGACTCCACCTCTGCGATTAATAATAAAAGCTCTGGCCAGCAAACGTCAAAACATCACAACTAAATTATAATTATTGCCACCAAACAAAGACAATAGTATAAAGATCCCTATCCAACGCCGTTATAAAAATGACTCAATCGCCCTGTTGGTCATATCTGAATTGACCGGCCCGAGAATTGAACTTTAGACTTTCCGCTCCAGAGACAATCGCATTACAGCTCAACCAACTGGCTGGTTAATCGGTAAATAGGTCTGAGGTTTAAATCTCGGGCCGGTCAAATCGGACAAAGTGTTGCCAACGGCTCCTCACCGCTGCGACGTTTCTTTGTAAGGAGCTGTGTTGCCCGCAGGCACAATGACGCAGAGATGGACCCCGCAAACTCGAAACACGCTTTGGCGTTGTATAAAACGAGTACAACGAAAGATTTGATTCTATTTAAAAAGTTTTTTTCAAAAACAAGCAAATTCTTTTACTGGCAGAGAGTGCTTCTTTTGCTAAAAGTTTACATTACCAATCAGAGTTGTAAGTCGGGCGGGGTTTTTCGGGTCGGGTTCGGTTTTGGGTTAAAAATCAACAAAACGCCGGGCTTAATACGGGCTCGTCATACGTACTTTCCTTGTGTTTTAGCCTTTTGGGTGCTAAAAGTGTTTGGTTTTGGCTTCAAGTCACTTTTTGGGTCCTAGCCGAGTTCGGGCTTGTGCTTTCGGGTTCGGGCCGGTGGTAGTCAGCCCGATTGTTACCAATCAACGATTTGATTATGAACGTCTTTGCCTGGCTATCATCCAAATGACGTCATCGTAAAAGTTGATAGTAGGTATTATTTTTGAAGCAAAAGTACAAAATCAAATAAAGTTTTTTCATGATTAAAAGTTATAAAAATCAGTTTTGATGAGTAAAATAATCTATGTCTGAACTCCCCATTTTATTTGCTCAGGTGATGGCACTGAAAACTAGTACATTTTTTTAGATTACTTGCAAATTAATTTCCTCTTTGATTCCGAAGTGATCACTGGACCTCCAACGAGCCCCCAGATATCACATAAACCTGCTTTTACAAATCATCATCGTATTTTTTTATACGGGCGCGCAAGTTTTTTTGGATTTTGGCTGGACCAGCCAGTTGGTCGACGCATTCTTCTTCGGAGCGGAGGGTCTGAAGTTCAAATCTCGTGCCGGTCAAATCGAACACAGTGTTGCCAAGGGCTTGCCACCGCTGCGACATTTCATCATAAAGAGCTGTATTGTCCGGGAACAATGACGAAGAAATGAGGCCCGCTAACTCCTAAACGCTTCGGTGTAATTATAAAGCGGGTGTAATGAAAGATTTGATTTTGATTTGGCTGGAGTAAACGCGCGAAAAAACGTACGCTAAAAAAGTGTTTGGTAAAGCAGCAGCGTGATTGACTAAAAAAATATTTTACACATACTGTGGTGATGTAGGAAATGGAATACGGCAAGATTGACCCAATAGCGATGATTCGATAGTTTGCGGACTTTCTGTGGGAAGATGGAAGATATTGAAAAGCGAAGTAAAAATACTTGAAATCGTAGGTGTCCGGAAACCAGCCTGAAACCAATAAAAGGTTGATTATTCGCAATAAAAAAAATAGAAGACATAAAATTCAATTTAAATCGGTCTCCGATAGAGAGAAAAAATGAAAACGAGTTGGATCCGAAATTCCATCAACAGCCAGAGACTGGATTTGGATTTTCGGGTGTCTCTCAATGCAGGACAGGCGTCAGACCACTTTGCCACCGTAGCTCGAGAATTGAAACAAACATGAAAAATCACAGCATTGATTATAATCAAAGCTGTATGGCAACCACAGTATAGATTACCTCAGAATCAAAACATCAGAAACATTAAAAATTAAAACCTGTAAAAACGTAACAGTCTGTTTTACCCATAATGGGATTATCAGGGGTGAATCTGAACAATTTAATAAGTAGGCAATTGAAATCTATACTTCAAAGTTTAAAATCTCAATAATGGAAACTAGGTCCAAACTTTTCAATCAAGCGGCTAAGCTGCACTTAACCAAGCTTTTTTTTTCGGCTTTTTCTTTAAGAGTACTTTTTTTATGGTTACGTCAAACCCCGTAATTGAATAATTTCAAACAAAATAACCTTTTTTCTACAAAATACTGCACTACACACCAAAGGTGGAGTCGAGAACACAAGGCTCGAGGCCAAGGACACAAAAAAGAATCGGGAACCTAGGCCAAGGACAGCTCTTCCGAGAATAGACCCTCTCGAGGCCAAGGACAGGAATGCTTTAAGGCCAAGAACCAACGACACAAGGCGGAAGTGTTCTCAAAAAAAGGTCTTTAAAAATTTTTTTCAGGCGATCTCCAAAAAACAAAGTCTGCAAAATTTTTTTTCAGGTCATCTACAAAATTTTAACAATTCCAAAAATAGTGCTGTCCTCAAGCCGAGGACAGGCCAATTTTCGAGAACTTGAAGCTTCGAGGCCAAGGACTTGACCTTCGAGGCCAAGGTCTTCAAAATGTGTCCTCGAGGACTCCACCTCTGCTACACACTACACAACATATTTATTGTATTCACAACTTCACTTTTTTTTATCACAAAGGTATGAATTTGTTTTACAACCTTTTCCAACAAGATTGCATCTTTGCGAGCAATTGACAAAAAATGCACATAATATGGTAGAAATTAGTAGAGATAAACGTCTTGCGCCTTAGTTCAACTCACTTGAGTAGGTAGAAGTTGCGATAGCTGTTGCCCAAACCAAGGTTAGTTTGGCGATGACGTACTTGGCCGGCTCGTGCTTGGTGTGGATGGGCCACCTCATAGCGGCGAATCGGTGGTAGCTCATGAAGGTGAGAACGTACATGAAGGAGGTTAAACACGAGAGGAACGTTATGGCGGCAAACTTCGCCTTCCCGCTATTAAGTCTAGTCGATTCGTTGTAAATTTCCATCGGCGTTGAATTCACTGTCCAGACAACTTTTGGTAGTGTTACTACTATGAGATAAAAACCTGGTAATAAAATATTGCATTATGAGCTAACCCGGTGCAGAAGAGCAGAAGAGTTGTGTCAAGTTACTTGTTGTGGGGCAAACTCTAATTAGAGACCGAAAGTAGGATCTACTCAGTATATACTGTCTTTCATAGGTTTCATTTTATCGACTAAACATCAATAATGTTGATGCAAGGTCTAATAGGGAAACTACAATAACTGGATAACAATACCATACTCTGCTTCATACATTAGAGCAGTGGTCGGCAACCTTTTGAACTAGTGGCCACATCCAGTCCTAACAAGGTTCCAGCGGGCCGCCACCATTCCAGCGGAGCAAAAGAGAAAGGTTTTCGCCAGAAATGCAGGCCTTTTTTGGACAAATTGATGGCGAAGACCAAAAAAAGAGGTTTTCGCTAGGAGATGAGAATCATTTCGGCGGTTTATCGCTGCATATCTATCAATAAAAAAAGATCGCGGGCCGGATGACAATAAAAGGTCGCGGGCCGGGTAAAATGCCTTGGCGGGCCGCATTCGGCCAGCGGGCCATAGGTTGCCAACCCCTGCATTAGAGCGTAAACGGATCGATCTGATCCGTTCAGGCCTTAATCTGGCCCAAACCCTAAAAAGTTGACAGCGTGGCAGTGAGGGTAAAAACGTCGTTTTTACGACGACGCTAATCGCATGATCTGGGTTCAACCCGCACCCTGGTCACGTTGTTGCGTCCCTGGATAAGACGCTTTGCGATGATTATCTCTGCTTGGTGGCTTCGAACAAGCAGTAAATTCAGTGGATAAGAATTTGAAGAAATCCACAAGAACATTGGATCACAGGAAACTCCTAAGCAGGTGCGGATTCCTTCAAGCACGGAACACTTAGGGCAATGCGGATCGTCCAATAGTTAGCATCTGACAATGTCCGGTGACAGGAGGATAAATATGCACTACAACAACTATTTGAAGCCTAAATTAGGCTCGAAAAATCCCGACCGATAAGTTAGATCTGAAAAACTCATACGGTAATTTGCTCTTTTCCTTTAAATAAATTTGGCGTAGTTTGCAGTGACTAAATAAAACTACTTCTTGATGTATTGTTGTGTATATGCAATAATAACAATTGTGCTCTAATAAGTACTGTAATATAATTCTATTGATGCTTAGGTAAAAAGTTTTCATTTGGAGTTGCAGAGTTATTTTCATTAAGTTTTTATAGCTCCTGAAACTCAAGACACGTATAAAGCCCGGATTAAACCCGAAATTTTGTCAGCCTGAAGCCCGAATCTAGTATTAAATTATCTAGTCCAGAAATTTTAAACCCTCATCCAATCCGTCCCAAAAAGTCCGGTCAAATTTGCAACTCAGTCATATGGTACATTTATCCCTAAATTTGATGGTTCGCTGTCGGAATTTTTAGCTTTTGTGAAACTTGTCTTCTGCGTTAACTACTCGTGTTTAGTCGAGAAGCGCTCGGCGCTTGTGCGTTTTTCTGTTTGTATCTCGCTTCTTCAGTTAGTAAGTCTCAATTCAGTGATTGTCAGTCACGAGTGAAGTAGGATCGTTTTAAGTTGCAGCGTTAGTTTACGACAGATTTGGAAATATAATCTTTTAAAGCCAGTAAAATGGCAATTATGAATTATATAGCTGTGAGTTTATTACAATTTAAAAGAGTTTGTTCACTTTGTAACAGAGGACAAATTATTTGAGCTAACCAGAGACATGGCAAATACGAACTGGAAGTGTTTGCAACCAGAAAAGTTGTTAGTTGATCCGAATTCACCTACAGCCGAGGATGAGTGGAAGTTTTGGCTGAAAGCTTTCACAAACTTTGTCGAAGCAATGCCGGTTGGTGAAGGCGAAGCACAGATAAACAAACTTAATGTTTATTTGTGCTTCGCCTTCACCAACCGGCATTGCGGGTTCACATACTACTCAAACCACGACGGAATCAAATTTGCATAACTGTGAGAGAAGCATTATCTGTATTTGTAAGTTTTGGCAGCTGTTTCAGCGCAAATCAACTCACCCCCCATCAAGTCTGCGACTGCAAGCGACGCGCGAATCCGGCCCCAATTGCTGCGGCATTTCGAGTAGACGTAAATTAGCAGAACAACGTTTCCCAAAATAATCCAAACAGACATGAGGAGAATTAGCACAAAGAAGATCCAAAACCCATAGACTCTATAAACGGAAATTTCTGTTAAATAATAATTAGTGATATTTCCTTCAATACTCTCCACAAATGCAGTTCTTTTTTTCTTCTCCGTTTAGGTCGTGCATTCTGCACCTGGCTAATGTACGAAGAACAACCTCGTAGCTCAATTTGCGCAAATGTTACATTACAACATTCTAGGCCTCATCCAAGCAGGCCATCATGCTGTACGCATCCCAACGGTTACGATGTCTTATCTCTTTAAAACAAATGAAGTTTACGACTCGTAGCTCTTACGAAATGTTGTATTACACATCCTCACAGGGAAAGTTGTAGAAATACCATTAACCTACCCCAAAACACTGTAATTTCCTGAGCTGTCGGGCCAGTTTCTAAGGGGCCCACTCTTAACTTGACGTCATCAGAATTCCATAACGATTCTCAATGTTTGTCAACAGGTAATGCACCGCAACGCAACTGCTGCTTTCTGATGCAATTGCCTTCTGAAGGCCAGGTCTGCACTGGGCGTAAGAGCGAGAGAATAATTTATTCGAGAGCATTTCCTCGTCAATATTTAGGAACTACTCCGTGTAGGTAGCTAAAATTAAAATGGAAGTAGGTTGCTGAAAAAAGATTCGCTAGAGAGTTGCTTCTATCACATTAAGTGGCTAAATCTTCTCTCCAGCGCTCAGAGTAACTCGCCTGCCTGACAAGTGTCTGCAGTGTTTTTGAGTGCTTCAACTACCTCCCACAAACTCCAAAACTTCTATACTTTCCACAAAATTACAAAACCAAAAAATCCACAAAAAACAACATGGTACGTACGCGCAACTTTTACACTTTCCCAATGGAACATGAGTGCAGATTTTGTCAGTCTCAGCTGCACAGAATGGTATCCATGGAATTCGCCATTCCTCAGTTGCATTTTGCATTGTAACGTTGATGGGAAAGAGACTGAAAATCAAAACATTATTTTCCTAATAGCTTCCGCACTCAGAAAAAAGAAAACATTACGCCATCAACCTTCTGTAAATCTGCGCATAGATTCTCAACAGATTCTTGAAAAAAGTGACTGCAGATTAAATGCAGACTTACACTTTCAAAAACCAGAACATATATCAGGCTCCGAAATCGCAAGTATCTTTAAAAAGAGGAAAGTTCTGCACCTCTCAGATGCAATTGTTTTTGATTGATTGATCCATATTCATCCTTCATTACCGAAGAAGCGACAGTGACGCTTTTATTTTGGACCAATTGTCCACACCAGCTTAGGTGTTTACCGAATTTCAAGCTTTCCGGTTTACGTTATTTACTTCTTACCTCGTAAATTTGCTGCTAATTCAAAGCCATCAAGCAGAGATAATCATCGTAAAGAGCCTTATCCAAGGAGGCAAAAATAGTTCTGCAGTATATGGTCATTATTAAGGTTTTAAAAGCCTGTAACAAAAAGCTAGAACAAATATCGCTGCAGACAGCCACAGTTCTGAGACATTAAAAACTTTTTAATGTATTAAAACAATGGAGTAGAGAATTTCTTTGGCTTTTACCGAAAGACGGATTGACGTAACAAAGCCTAAGCCAAACGCTTTTTCCAGACGGGGTTTAACATTGGTGTTGTTGTAGTCAGGAATCACGGAAGTACTCGTTCATCCAGCGAAATCCAGCGTCCCTCCACAGAAAGAAGGCGTCTTGGCTGATTCGGACGTAAAGACCTGTTTTTCTAGTCTGCCCCAAAAGTTTGAACAACAAAATGGCCAACTTGGACATGGAGACCTTTTTTTTATGAGCGTGCGTATTTTTGATTTTTAGCCCTGACACATTTTCATCCTACGATGTGTCCGGTCTCCCCCTCAACTAATATTTTACAGTTTAAATGATAATTTCGTGCTGGGAGTAATCGCACTTGTTTGAGAGTTTCCATGATCCAATGTCCCTGTGGATTTCTTCGAATTCTTGTCCACTGAATTTGCTGCTTGTTCGAAGCCACCAAGCAGAAATAATCATCTTAAATAGTCTTATGCAAGGGCACAACAACGTGACCAGGGTGCGGGTTGAACCCAGATTTTGCGATTAGGTTCGCCGTAAAAAGGAAGTTTTTGCCCCCTAAAAGTTACATTATTGAAAATTTCCCACACGGGGCTCAAATTTAGCATTACTCTAGGTTTTGGGGCTCTTTTTTTGTCCTCTCCTTTCCGGCCCAGCTATAAAACGAGGCAAATACTCACGTTGTCATTTGGAAGCTTTGTTGTTCTCCAACAACGGTTGCCATGGAAACCCGTTGCTGATGTCCGCTTATAAAACTAATTGACAAATCCACATCCTCAACAATGAAAACCGAAAAGAACACAAACAGTTTTAATTACGTCATAATAATTCTAATGCAGTAATATGATGATTTATTGTCAACGCGCGCTCTTTATGCATAATATCGCAAGCGAACCGGCGTAACTATTTGTTTATTTAACCCTCTGCAGCTTGTGTGCTTGTAAGACAATAAGAATTATGATTAAAACAAACCAAGGAACCTGCCAGTGGTTCGAGCGGTAATGCATTCGTCTCTGGAGCGGGAGGTCAAAGGTTCAATTCTGTGACCGGTCAAATTGGACAAAGCGTTCCCATCGGCTCGCCATCGCCAGAACATTTCTTTGAAATGAACTTTTAAACTAGGTGGGATCTTGCTGAGGTAGCAACCCCTTTGAACGATCGACGCAAGTATCTACAGATTTCAAGAAACTAACACCCTAGCTTAACCCTTTCATTAAATTGATTTTTGGGGAGTACAGTTGGGGGTCCTCGGGGGTTGGTGGTACCTCCAAAATACGTCAAAGCATTTGTCTGTTAAATATCTACTACAGTATTATCAAAAAACAAAACTGGCACCCTAGATTAAGCCGTTCAAAAAGTGAATTTTGGGGGGTCAATGTTTTGGTTCCCCAAGGGGAAGGGAGTAGTACTCCAAACTATGTCAAAATATTTGTTTGGTAAATACCTACTGGTATCAAAAAAACTGGCAGCCTAAGTTAAACCGTTCAAAATAGTGATTTTGGGGTATATCCGGGGAGTGGTACCCCCAAACTAGGTCAAAATATTTGTTTGTTAAATATCTACAGATACAAAAAAAAGGTACCCTAGGTAAAGCCGTTCAAAAAATTGATTTTGAGGGAGGTCCATTAGGAGAGTTTCCGGGGGTGGTGGTACCTCCAAAATACGTCAAAATATTTGTCTTAAATACCTACTGATATCACAAAACACTGGCACTCTAGCTTAAAGATCATGTGCCAAGGTAAATGTGCTGTTTTAGCTTTTAATACTCCGTCAAAAAAAGTTAATTAGCAGCACATTTAGAGCTTGATTGTGCTTAAAAAGTCAGTTTGGTTAGCGAAAACTCAAAATTGCGATTTTTATCTTTTGTGAAAATGACGTCCTTACCGCAATTAGCCCTAGGGGTTTCAGTCAGCTTTTGCGTTTCGAAATACTGTCACCATTCGCCTTTCCGCTGCTAAATATTACATATTTGTTACATTTAGCATTCATGTGAAGCGAGAAATCTTGTTAGGTTATGTGTTGTAAGTGAAGAAGTTGTAATGATACCTGTAATTCTGTAATCTGCTGCAATAAATAAAAAGTATTTGAAGGAATTGCATGATGACCTGAATATTATCGAAGTAACTCAATAAAAAGAATAATCGTAGTTTTAGCTAGAGAATGCCAATTACTCTTTGCAATCAATGTGTTAGACAGGACAGTGACAGCAGTTTTCTTCAGCACTGCTATACGTCATGAGTTGCTACACTAATTTTAAATTACCTCTGGAATTAAACTCATATGACTTGTAAGTTATCGGACGGTCGGTTTTTTTGTTACTTTGACCGACTCACGCGCACTTCTCAGTTAAATGCCAAGCAAACAAAAATTACGCTGAAGAATACGTAAGTCTTAGTCAGCCATGGCGTGAAGCAATACCATATAGCAGCGGAATTAAATTTAAAAAATTCAAATTTAATTTTTTTTAACTTGATTTAATAGACTTAATTTAAATTGAAAGCGGAATTTAGCGGAGGCAATAGTTCAGAGGTAAAGCGTCGGCTAGTGATCGAGAGGTTGCTGACCGATAGTTCGATTCCTGCATTGGTAATGCGTCGTCGTGTCCTTGAAAAGACATTTTATGCCTAATTCTTAGTGGGTAAAGCAGACTACCCATTATGGAGGCCCAGCCTTACGAAAGACTTGCAAACAGAACTCAAAAAAGTGTATCTACGTTGGTGTGGTTTGACAGACGGATAGCGCTTGCTTCATATGAACAAACGAATAAGTGATTGAAAATCTTCGACACTCGTCTTATCATATTATTATGAACCCCCGGCAATTTTAATCACTAGAAGTTTCGGTTGAAATGAAGTCAGCAACGTTTCGTCAGACCTTACATTGTTGCAGCATAATTATATACTTTGCCAATAGCTCTGTTGGTTTATCAGCCCAGAAGTTCTTAGAGTATTGATTATTATTGTTTGATCAAAATAAATTGCTACTACAGTACACAGTAGGTCATGGTCATAAACCACGATTGCGCAGCTGATAGATAAGTAACATACTGTCTAGAGCCTAAACCTACTACAATTAATCATTGATGATGGTATTAGTCTGTGAGTAGCTTTATTTTGTGCTTAGCAATAACAGATTCAGCATTAACTTTCACAACTAACAGCATTAATCAACCAAAATTGGCTAGAAATTTAATCGATATCACTGCTACTAAGTTTATCTGTACTTTTCTATAACATCAACAATTGGGCAACCCGTTGGTTACACAGGATGTGTTATTGAGTAACTGATTGTTTGAGCACAAACAACGCCTTTCCACGGTAGGAAGTTTTTGCGCATAATGTGCTTCAAAATTTAACATCCCCTCCGATTTGGCAAAAATTATACAAAATTTTCAAAACTTTTTAGATTACTCTTGTTCTATCTAGCAATAACCAGAAAATTTGAGTCGCATTTTTCGTTTTGCTTGACATTTAAAGTGTTCAAAAAATTGATTTTTAGGGGGTCCATTCGAAGGGGTTTCCTGGAGGAATTGTACCACCAAACTATGTCTAAATAACTTCCTGTAAAATATCTGCTTTTAATGAGAAAAAGTCGCACTCTCGCTTAAGCCGTTGAAAAAAGTGATTTTGGGGAGTCCATTTGTGAGGGTCCCCGGGTCCCCAAAGTATGTCAAAATATTTGTCTCTCAAATATCTACTGATATAAAAAAAACTGGCGCCCTAGCCTGAGCCAGTACTTAAATTGTAGGGAGGATGCGGGAGAACGCGTCCCCCATCGAGAGTTAGCGTCCCCCCATCGAGGTTTGAGCGATGAATGATCAGACGAAAAAGACCTACAAATTCCGGCCGAATATAGTCCAAATTCCATGAAAAAAGTGATTTCGAAGGAGAACACTTCAACTGTCGGCGAAGACCTTTTTTGGTCTTCATTCAATTTCGGTGGCGGAATTACGTAATCTTCACTAAAGTACTTTCGCATGCCAAATGCGTTTGGTCAAGGCTGCAAAAGCGTCTCCCCATGCAAAATTTTACAATTTAAGTACTGGCTTGAGCCGCTCAAAGAATTGACTTTTATGGGGCCCCTTTTTGAGGGAGTTTTCGGGCGAGTGGCCCCCAAAAATTTCGGAAGACAAGATACCTTTTCACCCCTACAAACCCACTTTTGTCCGCGATAAAGTTTTTTCTTTTTTATTTCTTTTTTCCTTTTTTTTCTTCCTAAATCTTGTACGCCCTTTTTCTAAACCACAAAACATCGAAATCTAATTTTTGTGTAAAGCTGTTGAGCTGGAAGCGTAATTTTAAGATATGAAACTTTGCATTCGTTAGTCGGAAAATGGCCGAGTAAAAGCATAGGAACACGCGACGCGAGCGTCGGTCGTTCCAATAAGGGAGGCAATGACGCGAAGTTGGGTCCCGCAAACTAGTTGTACGCTTTGACGTAATACAGCAAATATAATCAAAGATTTGACAAACAAAGAAAACGCTCGTACATTCACGATTTTACGCCTTAACCTTGCGGATTTATCGAAGTGGTTTGCCGTTATATTTTATTGTTACTGCATACAGGCGTAAACCGAAATGGCTTTAAAACCTTATTCTGCCTTGCTTTAGAATAGTCTCATCATTTTAAGGTTTATATCTTGTACGCTTTTTATCTAAATTTTTGGACAAAAAAATTGTATACATTTTGCTTTTTTTTGCATATTTTACTTGAATAGGTGTATTAATTATAATATTTGCTCTTATGTCAAATGACGTTCTCCAAGCCATGATTTAAGTTATACATTATATTAACCACCTTTGCCGACATTGCGCAGGCTATGTGGAAACAGATGGAGATCCATACCTCAGCTATTAACATAAATTGCTTCTTACGCATAAAGCGATCTCTAAAGCGAGGTATCTTGCATCATTTTTCCGCATTTTTAGTGTGCCGTCTTTTTTTTTTCTTCTTTTCAGGCGTTTCCAACCCCCCTAAGACATTTTTAAAAACAGTCAAAGACGTTGGGAAACAAGCAAGGCATTTCTTGAGCTTACACGCTGCATTTGAGACTGCTCAGTTGGTAGACTGGTGACGAATTCGTGTCTAGAGCGGAAGGTTTTTCGTTCAAATTTCAGCCTGGTCAAATTGGACACAGTGTTGCCTACGGCTCTCCACCGCTATAACATATGTTTGAAAGAAGCTGTGTTGTACGCCGGCGCAGTGACGTCGAGATAGGCCACTCCAAACTGATTATGCGCTTCGGCGTAATACATGTAGGAAAACTAATGTAAAATTTGACTTGATTTGATCCTACGTTTGATCTTTGTATCACAATGCATTGGAGGCTGAAATCATATTATTTTTTTTTAACGAAAAACAATTCAGGTAGTATTTCGTTACACAAAGTAGTCTTTGGGGTTAGGTTTAGGGTTAGCTGTTAGCAATGCAATAAACTAAATTTGGAAGTACAAAACTACAATGATAAAATTAAGTTTTTCAGGAATTCTAAATTTATTGAGCGCTTTCTGCTCTGCTTCTAGCTGGATTAACACTAATAAAATAAACCAAATCTTTGATTATACTTGCTGTATTACGCCAAAGCGCGCAACGAGTTTGCGTACCCATCCTCGTCTTTGCGCTCGTACATTATAGTTCCTTTTGTACGTTGGCAACATTGCATCCGATTTGACCGGCCCGAGATTTAAACGTCAGACTTCCTGTTTCAGAGGCGAACGCGTTATTACTTTGCTTATTGCCTGGTTTTGCTGATTGGGTCTAACTCAATTTTTTTCAGAAGAAAAAGGCACACTGCCAATAAGTCGATAGCATCAATTTCTTTGTTGCAACTTAAACCGGCGCTGACACTTCTTCCGATTTTAAAGTGGTTCAACTGGCAACCTGTATCAGCATGGTAGCTATCTGCAATTTTATCGATTAGCTGTAGCTTTAATTGCCCCCCTGACATATTGATTATGACCTTGAAATTAAATACTGTATTTCTCTTTAAAACAAATATCGTTTGATGACCGAACAGAAGGTTTTGTTTGACCTCACGTCGATCACTTTGCATTTTTCGCCGAACTACCAATATGCGACGTTTTCTCTCAAAGATAATAAGTGGTCGAGAAAATAACTAAAATATGACATCGCAAGCAGAGATGGAGTCGAGGACACAAGGCTCGAAGCAAAGGCCAAGGACACAAAAAAATCCGAGGCCAAGGCCAAGGACAGCCCTACCGAGGACAGACCCTCTTGAGGCCAAGGAGAGGAATGCTCAAGACCAAGGATCAAGAACACCAGCGCAAGCGCTCTCCAAAAAAAAGGTCTTTAGAAAAAATGTTTAGGCGATCTCACAAAAAATAGTTTTCTAAAATATTTTTAAGGCGCTCCACAAAATTTTTAACTACTCAAAAAATAGTGCTGTCCTCGAGACGTCCTTGGCCTCGAGTACGTCCTCAAGGACACATTTTGAAGTCCTCGAGCCGAGGACAGGCCAATTTTCGAGGACTTGAGGTTTTTAGGCCAAGGACTTGACCGTCAAGGCCAAGGACTTCAAAATGTGTCCTTGAGGACGTACTCTAGGCCAAGGACGTCCTAGAAGACTCCACCTCTGGTTGCAAGTGATGCCGTGGGAATTCAGAACAGTTCAAGCTTTTACTACAACTTCAAAATAGTTCTAATCCAATCACAGTATTTTTAGCAGATTTGCAACAGCGTTTTTTTCATCTCCAATTTTTAGGCCCTATTCTTGGTTTGAGTCACGCTTTAAAAAGTGCGAAATTAACTAGGTTCGGCCTATCTCATTCGTAATTTTGCACATTTTTAACATGGTTCAGTAGTAACCTCACAGACATCGGAACCAAATACCGAACTTGATTGATTTTAAAAGCCTCAAACTGGAATTTAGATTATACTTTTTTATTTTTTAAGAATCGGCGAATTTTACGTTGAGGCTGACTGTTCTAAAATTTTCACCAATGTTCAGCTTTATTTGTTTCAATTTGTTCTTAAAGGGGGTGAAACATCAATTGCGATAGTTTACGATGGTTAAAATTGAAAGAAATCGTTGAAATTTTTCGTTCTCATTTTGGGAAGTTCTAAGAGATATCCCCCCAAAAAATTTTTTGGAAACCTTGAGTTTCTTCTTTCAGCATGAATTTCCAGAAAGGGAGAGTTTTATCAAAATTGGATAGGTCATGTGATGTTACTGGACGGGTAAATATCATCTAGTCTCTCTTTTTCCCTCGAAATTCAGGCTGAGAAAACAAATTCAGAGTTTCCAAAAATATTTGGGAGGATACCTCTTTGTATTTGTTCAATATCTTCGCAACCACATCCCTATAATTAGAGCAAAACTTTTCAAAAACTGGATTTCGATTTTAGCTATTGCAAGCCACCGAAATTGGCTGGATATTTTACCCCCTTTAACTCTGTTGGAAATAAACTGACACAAATTCGTTCTTGCTGGATTGAAAGCTTGTCTGTTATTAGATATGATTAGCGTACTGTTACACAAATCAACAATGTCAACACAGAAAATTCTGCTGCTTAGTACTCAGAGACAAATACGTTGTACAAGCCGTGTTCTTATTTTTTTCTCACGCTGAGGTTGGCATTGTTCTTAAATTTTGAGCAAAAATGAGCATCGAAATTTTTGTTTTTGAACTATTTTTTTTTGGACAATGTTATGCAGGGGCGGAAAACCCAAGGGGAGGGACGCGTCTCCCCAACTTTTAGGGCAGGGGGTCGCCAATGCTTTATTTGCTTCCCAATTTTGACTTGAAAAAAGCTTCTCCAAAAAGTAACTACGTAGTGTAATTTCAAGTTGTTGTTTTTTATTGGAAGTAATCTGTTTTTGATCACGGAGTTTGCAGGGACAACTTAACGGGAAGAGGAGGTACACAATTCAGCATACCGGCAATGTACAATATGTTGTCTTTGCACTAGGACTTTTGTGAGCGTGTTTGAAAATTAAGGCTACAGTGATATTTGCAATCCCTTTAAGCAGTGGGGAAACCAGGAGGGGCTGAGGGGTCTTAGCCAAATCACTTGAAAAATTTAGCCTAATCAAAAAGTTATTGCGTTTAAACGTGCATTGGTTTTGATCAGTATGTGAAGTAGGGGCTAAAAGTGTCGAACAATTTAATTCTTTTAACCGGCGTCTAAATCTTAGCAATTTGGTTAAAAGTGAAAGCGCTTTGCAGCTAATAATTTGTCGAAAAAGTATTAGGGTAACTAGGTCATGAACATTGCGCAAACAGCTATTACAGTATATAGGCTTTGCATCGTCAGATCATACAACATGTTCATTGCAATTTGCAGCGGCATTGAAGCTGATTGCTGACTCGCTTAATTTTTGTTTTGAAAAACTATTTGCCTAGTGCTGTCGCCAGAGCAAACGAAGTGAAGAGGAATTAAAATAGACTGAACTTTTGCACAGCAAAACCGATCTTGTACAGCTGCAAATTAGGCGCAATATCGAAATTCTGTAATCATGTCTAAAAAAGAGATAATTATGTAAGTCCTGTTGCGTTTCTTAGCTCCTTTCGTTTCCGGCCCATATAAATTATGATCACTTAAAAAGTTATCTGCAGCAATGACTGCGACCTTAACAACCTTAAGTGTGCTCTAAAAAAACAAAAACAGCTAATCTTTTCAAAACAAAATAAACAATTGTGTTGATATGCAGTTTTACGCTCCGACACAAACCTAAACAGGCGTGCAACTAAAATTTTGCAAAAGGAGATGATTTGGAAGTAAAAATTTTTTTGTTTGAAAAATGCCTTTATTGGGTGTCAAGCTGAGCAAAGTGGTGTAATTCAACCATCTCACATAGATGGGTTCTAGGAACGAATCCCCTGTCGCTTTGCAATTTTTTCATTTTCCCCTGTCGCTTTGCAATTTTTTCAACGCCATTTGTATCACATTTCGCACGTTTTCAGAGCTATTTGAAAGAATTAAATTGATATGACTTAAAATCAGTACTTAAATTGTTGGGAGGATGCGTCTCCCCATCGAGATTTGGCGTCCCCCCATCGAGATTTGAGCGGTAGATGATCGGACAAAAAGGACCTGTCAGCACGAATAAATCCTACAAATTCTGGCAGAATAGGCCTATAGTCCCAAATTGCGGTGAAGACCTTTTTTTTGGTCTTCGCTCTGCTTCGGGGACAAAACCCTTAATTTTGCGGCGAAGACCTTTTTTTTTTCTTGGTCTTCACTTGATTTCAGGGACGGAATTACATAAATTCCACTGAAGTGCTTTCGCATTTCAATTGGTCAAGGCCGCAAAAGCGTCCTACCCTCATGCAAAATTTTACAGTTTAAGTACTGCTTAAAATCTAGTAAAAAAATTAAATTGCCCAGCCCATACAGCCCCTACTTTAGTAATCTACACTCAGGTCAATTCAAAAACACATTTAAACGCCTGATTTTTAGAGTTAAATTTTTTAAGTGACTTGACCAGGGGGTGAGCCAAAGCCCGCTTTGCCCTCATAGTTGCGCCACCATATCGATCGATAAACGCTTAGCGGCCTGCTGTGCATCCTGAAGCATAGTTTGGACAAACACTGGCTTCGGGCTTAAAATACTTTGAATTGAAGACGATGCAAACGTTCATGGTTTTGAAATTGATATAATTAGTTTAATTACTTGATAATCTATTTGGTGCAGAGGTGTAAAGTTTGGATGTTAAATCTGGTGTTTGAAACTTGAACCACTAAACTTTCGATATTTAAATACTTCAATAACCTTATACTGTAAGTAGGTTACTTTAGTCAAGCACAAATAGGTAGGATTGAATGTTATTATTCGTTTTGCAATATTGTCAGTTTTCTTGTCGTTCGATGATGTTCCAAAAAATTATTTCTAGTAAACCAAAAAGGGGGGGGGTCAAGGTCCATTTGGCTCCCCCGTAGCAACGGCACTGAATTTGCTTTGCGACAAAACTTTTTCTTCGATTGGAGCAAAGATTTATATTTACTTTCTATCCTCGATTGAGCTTAATTCTTTTTTGTTTTTTGTTTTGTTCAATTTTTTTTGCGGTAATTTTGTAAAATGTTTTTTGCAGTTTGGCCGTGGTTTTGCTATGCCAAATTTCATAGTTGTTGTGATTACTTACTTGAAACTTGCAATCACTAAACTTAATGCATACGGTCAATCTACATTGTCTGTTGATTAAGTGGCTGATATTTCCATGCTGAGTGAATTTTTTATGGTAATTGATTGATTGGTTGATTGATTGATCGATTGATTGGTGCATCTTTATCCTCCTAGAACGAGAAAACGACGGTGCGCTATGCTTTGGACGAATCCGCACCCGCTTAGGAGTTGACTGTTTTCCAAGCTTTACAGTTGACGTTTGGACTTCTTCCCACATAACTTTGCTGCTTGTTCGAAGCCACCAAGCAGAGATAATTATTGTAAAGCGTCTAATCCAAGGACGCAACAACGCGACCAGAGTGCGGGTTGAGCTCATGATCATGCGATCAGGGTCGTCGTAAAAACGACGCTTTTACACTCTCGGCAACGCAGCCGACAAAGTGCTTCAAATATGAGATGAGATGCATCGTACGATATTGCTTACCTTCGAGAGCGACTATTTGCAAACGTACGCTTAATGTTGTAAAAGTACAATACAAATTGCGCTTAGCTTTGTTATGGAAGTGCGGAATGCTTATATGAAGTGCGATCGAAGTTTGCTTTGTTATGGAAGTGCGGAATGGGATGTGGAAGAAAATTTTAGCGTGAAATGGAATATGAAATGAAATGGAAAATTTTTAGTATGGTATCGAAATGGAATAGGAGAAAATTGCCAAAATGGAATATGGAAGAATCGTCTTCCATTCTATTCCATACCATGCCAACCAGTGCGCTGAACAATTCCAATGATATTAAATAGAGTTGGAGTCGAAAACCCAAAGCTCGAGGCCATGGGCACAAAAAGATCCAAGGTCAAGGACAGCCTTTGCAAGGACAGACCTCTCGAGGCCAAGGCCGGAACAAGGACACAGGGGCAAGTGTTCTCAAAAAAAAGGTTTTTTAAATTTTTTTTCAGGCGTTCTTCGAAAAAAAACAAGGTTTTCAAAATTTTTTTCAGGCGATCTCCAAAAAAGAAGATCTTCAAAAAAGTTTTCAGGCGATCTACAAAATTTTAACAATTGAAAGAATAGTGCTGTCCTCGAGCCAAGGACAAAGCAATTTTCGAGGACTTGAGCCTTCAAGGCCAAGGACTTGACTTTCGAGGCCAAGGACTTCAAAATGTGTTCTCGAGGACTCCCTCTCTGACATTAAACATATTGTTGTTTTCCTTTTTGTTCGATTGGTATCATAAAATGGTGTCACCCCAAAGTGGTGACACCCGGGGCGGGCCACGCCCATTAGCAACGCCACTGAGACATCCTTAGACTTTAACCGAAAAGGCTCCCAAGCAGAGACGTAGCAGCCGCCCCCCAAACCCCCCAATTGGGGGGGGCCCAGACCAACTTTGGGGGCCCAAGTTAGTCTGAAATTGCTTTTTGGCTACGTGACTATTTTCAGTTCAGCAGACTTGTTTACAACCGATTTAAACTGTAGGAAGAAATTGGCTTGTGACATCATAAGTGAATGCAACGTCATTTTATCTCGCAGAATCTAGAATATTTCGATTGATTTTCTGGTAGAATCTTGAATATTCGATTGACGTAACAATGCCGTTGTTACGCAACGATCATAGAATGGTCTGGAATTCTGTTTGGCTATAAATACCGGGACAATATATATACACTGCAGAGTGCAGATAAAGTATTTTATTGACATTGTATAGAATGAAACGTTCAAAAAGTGGTGCTCAAAAGAGAAAAGAAGCAGCCACTGCTCGAGATGCTGTAGCGAAATTGCCCAAGATGACAGATTTTTTCAAGATTACTGAGCAGAGTAGACCTGGCACTAGTACCGAGAGGGATGAGGAAAACTATAGTGTACAAGAAAAAGAAGACTATGACGATCAGCATCAAAGTGATTGTGAATTTCCAGAAAATGTAAGTTGTGATGTACCTGCCAATACGCAACCTTCAATATCAAAAATAACTGAATCTCAATTTACCCCTATCCCTGATGACCCATGTAAATGGCCTGAAAGTATTTCTGATGCTCAACGATGTGATATAGTAAAGCGTGGACCACATCAACTAATAATGAATTTTCCATATAATAACACAACTCCAAGGCGACGTTTTTCCTCCAACCATTATAAACGTGTGTTACCTAATGGTGAAAGTGTTTCACGGTCGTGGCTAGTTTATTCTGGGGAATCAGATCAAGTTTTTTGCTTTTGTTGTAAGCTATTTGGAAAAACACTAAGCCCCTTTTGTAGTGGTATAAATACATGGGAGGGTTTTTCGAAAAAACTGAAAGACCATGAAAACGGCAATTCCTATCAATAATGCTGCAGTCAATGGATGTTGCTAGCTGAAGGGATAAGAAATTCATCCACTATCGACAAACGCGAGATGAATATTTTTTTCAATGAAAGACGTTTTTGGAGAAATGTTTTAGGGAGACTTATCGACATTGCCTTGTTTCTATTGGAAAGGAATCTTGCTTTTAGAGGATCTGAAGAAGTCTTAGGATCTCCTCACAATGGAAATTTTCTGGGTATATTTGAGCTTTTGGCAAGAAGAGATCCGATCCTAAAAGAGCTTCAAGACAAAATCAAGAATAAAAACACTAAAGATCACTATTTGAGTCCTACCATACAAAATGAACTAATTGAATTGCTAGCGACAGAAGTTGAAAAAGAAAATTTACAGCAATTGAAATTGGCAAAATATTTTTCTATAATTTTGGACTGCACTCTGTGGTATTATGTACAAAACATATTGTACCAATATTGCGCATTGCTCCTTGCTGTGTTTTAATAATTGTAAGCCACTAGATGGCATTGTTGATGCGTACGTGACGGCGCGAAACTCTTTGTTTCATTCTCTCCGATATCTAGTAGGAAACCAAACAGGTTAAAATATTCGTGTGTGTATTACTATTAAACTCGTGTTAAGCTGAAGTAAATAAAACAGAACATGGCGTCGTCGGCATTTCTTACCTGAACTCAAGATTATTGGGAAATTTAGCCTAGTAGTACTTCAGTGCAGCATAGCAATCCAGCTTGATAATTTACCGGAACTATGTCAAAATCTAAGAAGCAATTAGAAGAAGAGTTGGCAGTCGTACAGCAGCAACTAGCTGAAGCGACTTCATCCACACAGCCAGCAGCAGTTTCTCAGACTGTATCAGCTGATGCTCCGCCAACTTGGTTGCAGCACTTACTAACCTCTCAAACAGAAAGCCAGAGGCAATTGCAAGAAAGCCAGCTGCAAATGCAGCAGCTGCTAAGCCAACTGCTGGTTAGAGAAACCCCTACAACATCGAACAGTGGACTTCAGACATCCACACCCCAGCCTGCACGAGAGTTAGAATTAAATCGCACACCCAAAGCGGATGCCCAAAAACCCTCCATTTTGAATGTTGGACTGTCCTTGGCGGAATTTACAAAATGGCGAAAAGCATACAGCGATTATGTCGAAGTGTCTCAGGCTCAAAAACTCCCGCAACGCAGCCAATTAGCACTGCTGCGTACATTCTTTTCTATCGAAATGCGAGAGGCAGTTGAACACATCCTTCAGATTCCTGATGAAACAGAACTGTCTACGGATGAGCTTTTAGACAAAATAAAGCAATATATACGAAGTCAGCGCAACATTGCATTGGACTGTGTGGCATTCGAAGAACGCAAGCAAGAAGTCGGTGAGTCTTTTGATGCATTTTTAATAGCAATAAAAACATTAGCTCGTGATGCCGACCTATGCGACTCCTGTCTAGACCGACGTCTCGTTACGAAAATCATGTCCGGAATCCGGGACAAAGAGACGCGAATGAAACTTTTGGCCATCAGCCCGCTGCCAGACTTACAAAAAGTCATCGATTTGTGCAGATCCGAAGAGTCCGCAAAACGAGACGAGACCCGTATGGGACGAACAAAGACTGACAGAACCGTTTTTCGAGCTCGTGCTAAGTCTAAGGACATTCGTAATTCCACTTCCTGTAGAAGGTGTGGTCGATCCACTTGTCCACCTAATGGACAATCTGTGTGTCCAGCAAAAGGCAAAACATGCTCAATTTGTCATAAAAATGGTCATTTTGCATCAGTGTGCTTTCATAGGCCTAAGTCGCAGTTTTCAGCTGACATTAAGAAAAAGAGTAACGGCCATGTCAAAAAAATTGCCCGCAGCGTCAATGAAACGAATGGTGACCGACCGGCTCCTAAAATTGCTGTCACTTTGTACACTGCAAAAGCACAAGATCGACTCGGTTCATTTGAGGCTACACCTGACACAGGTGCGGAAGCCACTCTGGCTGGGATTGATATTCTCGAGAAAATACATCTCACTATCGAACACTTGCAGTCACCTCCTGCTGAAAATCTTGTTGCTGCCAATGGTCAAGACTTAAATTGTGTTGGTACTTTACGTTGTGTTATTGAATATTGTGGACGTCAGTGTATTGACAATGTGTACATATGTGAAAATGTTGACAATTTTTTGTTAGCTTGGTATATGTGTAAATCGCTTGATATTTTGCCGCGTACATATCCACAACCTATTGACCAGTCACGATTCGAACTCCCAACCAATTCGGTGTCTCGAGTTATGAGCCAAGATGGGAAAGTCTGTATGTCTCAAGAACCATCGAAGACAGAAGTCGATAACCTCAAACAAGCTTTACTTGAAGACTACAGCGATGTCTTTTCCGACAAAGGAAAGCTTCGAGAAATGACTGGAAGACCAATGAAGATTACACTGACTGAAGATGTTCAACCATTCGCACTATCCGCAACGCGCCAGATACCTTTTGCGTACAGGAACTTAGTTAAAGCAGAATTGGAGAAGCAAGTGGCGGCCGGTGTAATTGAGTCTGTTACTGAAGCAACGGACTGGGTGCACCCACTCGTGGTATAGTACCTAAACCGAAGGGTGGAATAAGATTGTGCGTAGATCTACAAAACCTAAACAAGTATGTCAAGCGACCTTACTACCCGACTCGAACTCCTCATGATGCAGTGTCTAACATTACACCTGGATCAAAGTTCTTCACTACGTTAGACGCAGTTAAAGGTTACTGGCAAGTACCACTTGAGGATAAAAGCCAAAGCCCTCACGACATTCATTACTCCTTATGGAAGATACAAATTCCTCAGAGCGCCTATGGGCCTAGCTTCTTCCCAGGATGAATACTGTGCTCGCGGAGATGAAGCTCTACAAGGCATAAACTGCGTGGAAAAAGTGGTCGACGACATTCTGATCCACAGTTGCAACCCTCAAGACAATTTAAGCACTGTTATCCAAGTGTTAGAGCGATGCCGGCAAAGAGGCATCACATTAAATCCCGATAAGTTCGAGTTTATGCAGCCAGCAGTGGACTACATTGGCTATCGAGTCAGCTCAGGTGGAATTGAAGCTGATATGAAGAAGGTAGAAGCGATACAAAACTTTCCTGCTCCTACCAACATCACTGAACTTCGTTCTTTCATGGGTCTAGCTAATCAATTGGAAGGATTTTCGCACGAGCTGAGTAAGGCAGCCGAACCCCTTCGAGATTTGATGAAACCCAAAAACGCCTTTTTATGGACTCCAAACCACGAAGAAGCATTTGGGGACGTGAAGACGGTGCTGTGTTCTTCACCTGTACTGGCAACATTTGACCCAAGTTTACCGACTATGCTTCAGACTGATGCATCAAGACTGAAAGGACTTGGATTCGCTCTACTACAGAAGCATGGAGACACATGGAGACTAACCCAGGCCGGATCGAGATTTATCACTGATACCGAATCTAGATATGCCATGGTGGAATTGGAACTTTTAGGCGTCGTATGGGCTATTCGCAAGTGCCGAATTTATCTGCAAGGGATGCCAAAATTTGACGTGGTAGTCGATCACAAGCCACTAGAATCTATTCTCAACAATCAAACCATGGATATGATTGACAATCCGAGAATTCAGAGACTCAAGGAGAAACTCTGTGGCTACACATTTCAAACTATCTGGCGGAAGGGGAAGGAACACGTCATTCCGGATGCGTTATCCAGAGCTCCGTGCAGCGACCCAGCACAAGATGACATCATCATCGATGATACGAACTGTCCTCTCCAATTACACATTTCGTGCATTCTCCGAGATGAAAATGAAATAAACGATGGACAGCCCCTTATCGATCCCCTCCTGGAAGAAATCAAGAAATGTACTCTCGCAGACAAAGATTCAATAGAACTCGTAAAGGCCATAAAAAATGGATTTACTGTAGCGAAGCAAACTCCATCAGTGCAAGCCTTTAAAAAGCTCGCCGACCAGTTGACCGTTGAAGATGGATTAATTTTGCTGGATGGACATCGCATTGTGATACCACACAGCATGAGACGTGACGTATTGGCGAGGCTTCATGCATCCCATCAAGGCATCGAGAGGACCAAACGACGAGCACGTCAAACTGTTTACTGGCCAGCCATTAACAGTGACATCCAAAACACCGTGCAGTCCTGCTCAAAATGCCAGGAAAGCCTTCCAAGTCAGCAGAGAAAACCAATGGAACAGGACCCACCTCCAAAAAGACCATTTGAGGACGTTTCTGCTGACCTTTTTAGTCACGCTGGGAAATCTTATCTGGTATACGTTGACCGCTTATCTGGATGGATAAAGATAACTGAATTTCGACATGACCCTTCTTCCCAGCAAGTGATAAGCGCCCTTCGAAAGTATTTCGTGGATACTGGTGTTCCCGTCCGCATCCGAACAGATGGTGGACCCCAATTTTCTGCAAGCAAATTTCGCCAGTTTCTTAAAAGATGGGGAGTCAATCAAGCTCTCAGCACCCCTCACTATCCCCAATCTAATGGGCACGCAGAAGCAGCAGTAAAAGCCATGAAACGTTTAGTCGCTAAATCCACTGAAGCTGGAAATATTGACAGCGACGAATTTTGCGAAGGGCTACTTGAGTGGTTAAACACGCCAAAGGCACATGGACTATCCCCTGCTGAAATTCTTTATGGCTCACAAATCAGATCGATTGTCCCAGCCACTTTCAGGACATACGCTGACTCTTGGAAAGAGAAATTCGACAGCTGGTGACAAGAAGGCGGTGAAACTTAAAAAGGGGGAAGAAGAGTATTATAATAAGCAAGCTAAACCGCTACCGCCTCTGAAAATTGGCCTGAAAGTCCGGCTACAAGATGCTGTAACAAGAAAATGGGATCGTTTTGGTATCATTGTTGGCATTGGGAAAAATCGAGATTACCATATCCGGTTGCCAAGTGGCCGAGTGTTTTGGCGAAACCGAAGACTCTTAAGGCTGGACTTCATCGAGGAGCCTTCTGACAAGAGAAGCACCCTTGAAGACAAAATTCGAAGCAAGAAGAACGTCCGATTCGATGATGACGTTGAAATTCAGAACATCCCTCCAAGACGCAGCAAGAGACACAGACGGAGCCCATCACGCTTCCAAAACTTTGTATAATCTGATAAGGAATCTGTCTTGAGTCGTCTACCCTGTTTTCCGACTCCAAACAGGGGGGTTGTGGTATTATGTACAAAACATATTGTACCAATATTGCGCATTGCTCCTTGCTGTGTTTTAATAATTGTATGCCACTAGATGGCATTGTTGATGCGTACGTGACGGCGCGAAACTCTTTGTTTCATTCTCTCCGATATCTAGTAGGAAACCAAACAGGTTAAAATATTCGTGTGTGTATTACTATTAAACTCGTGTTAAGCTGAAGTAAATAAAACAGAACACACTCCAGATCAGGCTTGGAAAAATTGTAATTGTAATTGACAAAATTGTAATTAATTACACGATTTTGCTGTAATTGTAATTGTAATTGTAATTGAAAATTTTTAAAAGTGAATAATTGTAATTGTAATTGTAATTGAAAATTTTTCTGCCTATTTTCAATTACAATTACTCTATTATTCACTAAGATGGATGATAACACAATGTGTTTGAACATTATCAATATGCTACCGGTTGCAATCACATCTGACGTCACAAAGCGAGCATCAAAGTAGGCTAGGGATAGTTCGAGTTAGTTTTAGGGATAGGGTTAATCATATGCATGACCTAAAGTCAGCACGTACTCTAATCATAACTAGCACTAACTATAAGCCAACAAATAGCCTGACATAGACGTGTCTGTAACCGGTGGAAACCATGCAATAGAATACTAGCCAAAAAGCTATGAGCTGGTTAAAGCATCTATGCTAAAGATTGCCATGATCTATGGTCAAAGTTGGTAATGTGCTTTGGCCAAGTGAAAATGTTGTTAATTGGGACTTTGCGCGCGCGCGTAGGACCTTTGTTTTTACTCGACTATTTTGATAGATGAGCAGCGAAATTTATTGATTTGCTGATAACTATAGGGATCCTCCAATTATGTTGACACCTACCCCAATTAGCTGCAAAAGCTAAACAAATTAAATCTATTACTATTGGATAGGTAAATATGAATCAAAGATTAAAGGTAACAAAATTTGGTGGACCACATTGAGGAGACTATGCCAAATGGGACATGTAAGCTAATCGCATTCCAATTTTTCTGTGTATCACTTAACTAAGCATTATGGTTTCCCAATTGTCATTCTTGTCTGAGTATTTACTAAATCGATCTTAATACGCTGGAAGCTTTTTCTCTATGCCGTCATTTTCGTACCCTCATCTGTCAACACGATTGTAAATGGACAATAATTTGTAGCCACTATCTGAACAAAGGCACGTAACGAATCGAAGTTCGAGCAGATAAGAAGCATTAGTTGACCGCAAGACTGGCTTGTTAGCGGTCGACAATATTTTTGTGTTAATTTACAGGTATCCTATAGTTTTTAGTAAAATTAATCGTGGTTTTAATCATAGAAAGTAATTATGGGAATTTAACGCAAAAGTTTGAAAGCCGTTAACCACAAACCTGATCAAGTTAATAAAACCTTATGAAACTCAAAAGCAGAGTATTTCAGATCTGACTATCAGTATCAACAACCATAAACACGCTTTAACACAATTGTAAAATTCTTTAGTTCAGTGAAGTGAGATACGTTCGCGAAGTCCCCGGATTTCGCTTGCGACGTTACATTTTAGTTTCTCCTTGTTGTAACGTTAGACCAAAGCCATAAGTGAAGCATAAGCCCATCTGATAGTTACTTAGCTTGTACTGAGCGTAGTACAGCAGATGTGAACTAAAAAATAGGGTAACCTGCCGTGGTACTGGACTGGTAGCGCCTACTGTTCTTTTGCATTGTTAGTGATTTGCTATTATTGCGGTGGTTACGATTAAAAAATGAATGAAAAATTGATGTTTACCTAAAAAACTCAGCAGTAGCATATACGGTATTGTAAATAAAGATGTCAAGCAGACTTTTGTAAATTCATCAACAAAAGTTGAGGATATTTTCTGCACTTTATTTTCTCTACCGAATACTATAATTTTCTTCAATTTTCTTCTAGCATTTAGCCTATTCTATTTTTTCTTACGAGGCAAATTACGATTGATTTAGTTTTGTTACAAAGTATGATGCAAAGAGAAGATGAACAAGAAAGTGAAAACTGTGAGGTTGAGCAATCGAAACTATCAGAGCTTCATGTCAAATTTTTTGACTCAACAAAAGAGCACAATATTGCACAATGCAAGCATTGTAAAGCTAAAGTAAAATTTTCAACAAAGGCCTCCTCAAATTTGATCACTCATTTGAAAAGGTGCTGTCCGAAACATCATGTTAAATACATGGACCTTAAATTAAAAGCTACAAAAAGTCGCCAGCATTCAAAATCTGATAGCAATAGACCTAACGACCAAACCACAATGTCAGCTTTTCTAGTCAAAAAAAAAAAAACTCAGGAAAAGTTTTCTAGAAATGACGTTCGACAGAAAACCATAACCAAAGCTTTGATCAATTCCATTGCTTGCGATCAACTTCCACTCAATATTTTGGAAAGTCCAACTTTTCGAAAGCTCTTGGAAACGACTGAATCAAGATATTCAATTCCCAGCCGTCCAACAGTCAGAAACACTATGCTGCCTAAAGTCATGAAACAAATGGAAAATGTGATAAAAGAAGAGCTGTCTACTTTGGATCACATATACATTATCCTCGATTTATGGACAAATCGAAACATGGCAAGTTTTTTGGGGATGACCGTTCACTTTGTAGATGAAAAGTGGACTTTAAAATCTTTTGTGCTAGCAGTAGATTCATTTGCAGGTAGGCATACAGCAGACAATATTGCAACTACTTATCATTCAATCGCAAGCAAACATGATATTTGGAATAGGGTGAATAAGATAGTTTCCGACAATGCCTCTTCCATGATCAAAGCATTTTCCATTTCTTTGCCAAACTTTGTTTTAGAGCGTGATGAGCAGCATGGGAACCAAACCGAGCATCATGAGGTCAGAACAAATGAAGATGACATGGAATTGGAAGAAGAGTCTGATGTTGATGACGTAGACAACTTGTTAGCAGACCTACCTCAAAGAATAAGTTGCTTTGCGCATACTAAACAACTGTGTATACGTGACGGTTTACATCAACCTTCGTTTTTAAAGAGTTTCGTTGGAAAACTGCTAGCAAAAATGAGCAAAATTGTTAATTCTGTCAGAAAGTCCACCATTGCGTCGCCATTTTTGCGACAAAAAGGCTTGGTTTTAAGAGCTCAGAACGCAACAAGATGGAACTCTCAGCTGACAATGATAGAAAGCGTTTTGAAAAACCACAGCTACGTAAATGATGCTTTGGATTTAATGGGATCAACGGAAAAAATTTTGGATCACGATGTTTTGGCCTTAAATGAATTGGTTACTGTTTTAAAACCATTTCAAGAAGCGTTACTAGAAGTGGAGGGAGATAAACGAGTAACAGCATCTAGCATATGCTTAGTTGTAGTTGGACTTCAAAAAAAGTTCAATGCTTTTTCAAATCAAAGTTTTAGATATTGCAATGGCCTTATTACATCTCTCCAACAATCTATTCATAAACGATTGAAGTCATTTTTGGATTGTCGAGACAACCAGATCGCTGCTCTGCTTGACCCAAGGTTCAAAACTGCATGGATCCAAGAAGATGAACTCAAACAGAGTGTGATAGCACGACTCACTACTTTAGTGTGTATTAAACGATCTGCTGTTGCAGTTCTACGAGCTGAAGACGAAGTTACGTCTGAACCCTTGGTGAAACGGCCTAGCCTGTTTGGCTTTATCGACACAAGCAAGAGTACCTCTATTTCTGATCCTCACTTCAAGCAAGATGAGGTCACTGAATACTTGCAAGAACAGATTATTTCATTTGATGAAAATCCGCTTTCCTTTTGGAAGAACAATGAAAAAAAGTTTCCACATTTATCCCAATTAGCTAGAGAGTATCTTGGATGTGCAGCCACATCAGCGCCTTCTGAGCGAGTCTTTTCAATAGCTGATAATTTTTACACATCCGATCGAAGTTTGTTAGGCACAGCAACATTTCGCTCTTTGATGTTCATAAAATGCAATCAATCACTGTATGATAAGATCAATTTTTAAAGGAATAACTGCTTTGCATTACACAGTCTGGTGTGGTTGTTTTAGTGTATATTATTGAAAAGTGCTGAAACAATATTGCTGCTAAGATACACCTGCAGTAGTTTTACTCTTTCTTTTTAATGCCGTTGTACTCCAAGTCATTTCTAACAGTTTTCTTTGTTTTAGACGCAGTGATTACTCACTGCAAATTATGCCTCTGAAAGCTGATATTTGTGTTTCATCACAATATGTGATCTATTGCTGAGTGTTCTTTAGCAATGTTGCGGTTACTCATCATATATCCAGTACAAAACTATATTTCTCATAGTGTTAGCTGTTAACTTCTTGTGTTGTTTCGAATTCGTTAATAATTGCTAATTAGTATTGTTCATTGATTTCATTATGATTCTTTAATGTTGATAATTCAGAATTAACTGGGCCAAGCAAGCAACAAACATTGATTGTTGATAAGTAACTATTGTAACTTCAATGCTATTTGTGATATTAAGATTTTGTGAGCTTTTTTGTTTTTTTGCTTGTTTGCCATTGTGTGCATGTCATTGTCAAAGTAATTCGTTCGTTCGTTCGTTCGTTTGTCAAAGCGTCACTAATGGTTCTTTTTTGTATGATCATGCTAAATATGTGATCTTATTGGTAAAAGTTAAAATAGTGTTAAATAGTAATTGTAACTTGAAGTTGTAACGTACACACTTTCAATTTTTTTACACTTTTTAATTGTGTTAAAATTTATTTTCTTTTGCACAACTAACTGCGGTATAATACCAGGGACGTAGCCAGGGGGAGCAGGGGAGGGAAACTGCTATCCCAAAACTTTACTTTGCTTACAATTGTTTACTATTGACAATTGCTTGCAAGCGAAATTATGTATTGCAAAAATTAAAGTTAAACAAAGATTGATGGAAGAACAAGAATAAAGAAAAATGGGGCTTTGATAGGTCTGGTATAAAAATACAAAACAATTTAAACAAATCCACAGAGTTGACATAAGCAAAACTCGAAGCTTCGTCTGTAACTGAATTGGTTGCAACGTTTTGAGAATCTTTTCTTTGTAATTGTAATTGAAATTGTAATTGAATTACAATTACTTGAACTTGAATAATTGTAATTGTAATTGTAATTGAAAATTTTAGGTTGTAATTGTAATTGTAATTGTAATTGAAGCAAGACCAAGTAATTTTTCCAACCCTGCTCCAGATATGTCACATCATGAACAAATGTCTGTCATTCTCCGTTATGTACTATGTAATGAAGAAGCTGCTGTTGTTAAAGAAACATTTTTTGGCTACTTGAGAATAAGTGACAGTACTGGGAAAGGCTTGTTGGACGCTTTCTTAGAAAAAGCGACCGAACTGCAACTCGAATTGTCTGATTGTCGAGGTCAGTCATATGATAATGGTGCTAATATGAAAGGAAAACATTCTGGGGTGCTAGACATCTAGATGTTTGCAAGCTAGAATGCAAGAATGCTAGACAAGAATGCTAGACATCAATCCCAAAGCTGTTTACGTGCCCTGTGCAAACCATACCCTTAACTTAGTTGTTGTTGACAGTGCTAATTCATCGACGGAAGCATTGACATTTTTTGGAGTACTTACAAGGTTGTATGTGCTCTTTTCTTCCTCTGCTCAGCGTTGGAAATTTTGAAGAAACATGTGGAGCTGTCCATAAAGTCACAATCTGATACTCGTTGGGAAAGCAGAATTAAATGCATCAAACCTCTTCGATACAATTTAAAAGAGATGTTGCTGGCACTGAAAAACTTGGAAGCCATTTCCATAGAAAGAAAAGATGGAAGAGCTGCCTCAGAAACAAAATCGTTGATAGCTCATTTATCAAAATGGAGTTTTCTTTTGTCGGTGTTTATTTGGTATGATATCCTATTCCAAGTCAATAAAGCAAGCAAGATTCTTCAATCGTATGGAGTCTCCCTTCATACAATGGAAACGGAAATCCAGGCAACTGAAAAGTTTTTGCAAAACTATCGCACAACGGGTTATGACAGTGCTGCAACATCTGCTGTTGAAATAGCACAGGAATTGGATATTGATCCTTCTTTTCCTCCGTCAAGAAGTGGAAAGAAAAGAAGATTGTTTGATTACCAAGGTGAAGAGGAACAACGAGCTACTCCTGAACTGAAATTTAAAAGCAACTTTTTCCATCCATTAGTAGACCAGGCTATTATGTCAATAAAGGAGCGCTTTAATTTGTTACGTGAGGTTTCTTCCGCCTTTTCGTTTTTGTACACACGAGACAAACTTTTTGCTTGTGCAACAAGAAGATGCTCTTCTTACTTGCTGTAAAGAGTTCCAAAAAAAGTTCGGTGACATTGATTCTGATGAAATGAGCGCTGAGCTACAGCGGTTTGTTTTAATTTTACAAAAAAAACGCAATCTCAATACGGCTCAAGACTTTTTGAACTATCTTCTAAAGACTCATTTATTTGAATTGTATCCGAATGTGTACATCGCACTTCGAATCTTACTAACTTGCCCCGTGACTGTTGCCAGCGCTGAAAGAAGCTTCAGCAAATTGAAACTGATCAAAACTTTTAATAGAACGTCTATGACAGACAGTAGACTATCTTCATTAGCCATGTTGTCAATCGAAAATGACTGCGCCCGATCTCTTGATTATGACAATGTCATAACAGCATTTGCGAACAAAAAGGTTCGCTCCAGACTATTTAAATGATACTGTGTTTTCATAAATTTTTTCATGTTTTTCAGTGTCATTGCTTTCGTTTCGCAGTGTCTGCATAAATGTCCTACTGAACTCTGGCATCGGTGCCGAATTTTTTATGACTTGAACCTTCGGTATCGGCATGCTTTATTCTGATATTAGCCTGTTTACTTATGTACAAATTGTGGTGTATTTTCTTACTGCAGCTTTTCAATTTTACACCTCTAAAGTGATATGACCTGTGCGCAGGGGCTCTTGCGCTTACTTTGGGGGGGGGGCCCGAAGTTGGAGTGCTACGGCACTGCTCCCAAGGCCTAGCAACATCACATTGTTCTGAACGCTAGCCGCCAAGTATGATGTGTTAGAAACACAAAATGTACATGTAATGAAGTAATTGTGACAACGTTCGAATAAAGAAAAGAAACCTAGGTCGTAGATAGAATCACGAAATCATGCTGCAAATTAGCGAAGAAAATGCGAAAAGAGCTCTGGTGCGCCGCAAAAGCCTTTATGTCTAAACAGCATGAATTATACCATACCGCGGATGGTGAAAAACCCCTCAATTTTCGCGAACCCTAGAGGTAAATACCTTTTTCTTCACAAGGTAACAGAAAGAGTTGCAGAGCAAGGTAAAAGCGGGAATTCTAAGAATGAAAGCAAACTTTATCTGATTAAATCGGAGCCCTTTTGAAAATGTATCCGCGATTCCGCGGCGCTTGATAAACCGGCTCGGGCTCAGTGTATTGAAGTTCGAACTTATCCTGTATCACGGATCAACATGGATTGGCAGTATCAACAGCTCTAGGTTGCAGTTGTGTTTCAAATTTACAAGTTACAACTCCACATATTCAGCGAGAAATAGCAATGTTCCTACAAAACTGAAAGGTGAAAACGAACCGAGATTGGCAAAAATTCATTTCAATATTGTTTTCAGGCCTAAAGGCCTAGGCTAGTTTCAATATGCCTATGCGTCGCCCAGTAAAAAAGTATTTAATATAAGCAGGGCGGGATTAAGGCCTGAAGGCGGGGGCTGATGAGGCTGCAGGCCCACACCGAAAATAGGCCCACCACAATACCAAGTCAATGAAGTCATAAAACTAGTAACTAAGTAAGATACTGTAGCCTAGGCTAATACTAATAGGCTAGGAATAGAAATGTTCCAGCCAGGCTCTTATGGAAAACACTCTCCATCCACTGTCACTGTAAAGTCCAACTTGATCTCTATGAATGATGCAACAATCGCGTTTTCTCGGCTTGGCCAGATATGCTATCAAGCCCATCATCTACCAGTATGATGTTATCGATAGCCTAGTGCCATTGGTTTTCTTTCAGTTATTGCAGCTGTTCTCTGTTGCTACCGGTAGGTGTTTTGGGAGGAGTAAGGGTATTGTTTCTCTTCACTGATAAAACAACACCATTTCAACAGTGAATGCTAAGAAATTCAGATGTTCAAGTTCATTAAATGAAAATAAATTTATGCATGCATTTTCTAACATATCTGTTGTTTCCAGCATAGGCTGTAGCCTACCTTTGTCTGATGATTTCTAATTGCTCTGGCGAGCGCTCATTTGCAGTGCTAAAAAAGTAAAGAATCATTTACGTTTGTCTATCAGTCTATGCATAGGCTCAATTAGTATTACTTGACTGGAAACTGACAGTTTTGTGTTTCTTTTCTTCATTGCTTAATTTTCTAGGATATGCTGATTTGTGCGATCAGTGTGACTTACTGTATTTCTTGGTTCATTCATCGTAAGAATATGTTACATGTACCGTAAATACATGCATTGAAATGCAATATTATACGTAAACAAATTATGCATCAATTGTGACCAGAAGTATCATGTGAAACCAAAATTAATACCATAGCATGAAAAATGAAAACGAAGAAAAATGGGCAAAAATTAAAAAAAAGAAAAATAATAACAAAAATTTTAAGGATAGAATTCCAAATCCAGATCAACAGTATCAATGTGCCATTGGCATTCAAATTTTGGAAGTAACAAGCCAGAACAGAAGAAACAAAGGACTCCAAGGTAATCCACATTACACAGCGCCAAGATATAAGTTGTGATTTCCGATAGAGATTTGCTGTTGTATGTATCCAAAAGTTGCATGTCATATCACATGTTCCAAATGTGATTTAGTACAGTATTTTTCAGTTTGCAAGTAATTAGTATATACCGGTATAAACAGTTTAGTAAAATGTATATGAAAAAGAAGAAAACTGTTACTGCGGATATTAATGAGTCGATAATATCTGATCAGTCAAATACAAATAAGGCATGTTTTAACTAAAAATCAAAATCCAAAATACTATGGTGATGATTCAAAAAAAAACCTCATATGTGCTAATTATTATCATAATAGTATGTGCAGTATAGATAGGAGTAGATATATATTTAATATATATAAGTAAAAATCATACTTTAAAATGATGCATCATGGAGTAAGCATAGCCTACACGCATCATATTAAGAATGCTGTAAGTGAAAAAGAAAAACTAAAAACTCAAAATAAAAATGAGTAAATTTGAAGTACTGTACTGATATAAAGAATTTGTGGTGGTCTAAATTTTTAGGAAGTGGTATGCATATGTGGAATAAGATTAAAGGATATTTCTTTCAAATTGATTCCATTACTTTTTGATATGCCTCTAAAGCCATGCAGCACAACCAGCATTGCTTTAAGAAGGGTAAATCGAATTTTGGTCCTCCGCTGGCAGATTACATCAGCATAGTTTTCTTTTCTTTTGTTTGCAATCAGTTCACCCAGCCGATTCAAAAATTTGGTATATACATTCCCGAGACATTTCTCCTGATGTCAGAAAAACAAGTGGAGTAAAATTCCCTTTTTCTACTTGAGTGACTCTTTCTTGATAAGAATCCTTTTTTTCTTTTTCATGTTGGAGTAGAATGGTTCGAGGGATTTGTTCTCATTTGATGGGCAGTTTCGATGCGTAATCCTTATGCAGTTATGTCAGCGAAGGACCTATCAAATGGGGACCATATTCCTCTACCAGACACATCCAGCCTGGCATTTGGTTCCTTGTTTGAGTGTGCCAGAGTTAAATCACCTGGCTCAACTGGTATAAGGTGAGGTTCAGTTTGGACGTCAAAACACACTTCCTTCATTATTTCGGCCACAGTATCCCTGATGTGATTGTGTCGCATGATTACATATCCCCCTAGTTTGCAACTGAGGAAATGGTCAATGCTATTCAATTTTCCACAGCCACAGTGTTTTGGAATGCTTTCAATATTCCAATTGTAGCGAAGATATAAACTGTCCTTGAATTCCAAAATTCCAAAATGCTTTTCTCCGTATCAGAGGCTGCTGTTACGTGACATGGTAAGAATAAGCAAATCGCTATCCTAGCTCTAACCTCAACCCTAAACCTAACCCAAACTCTAACCCTAACGTTAATCCTAACCCAAACTTAAAATCTAATCCAAACTCTAATGTTAATTTAAAAAATAAAAATGAGTAAATTAGCAATTGAGTGCTCACTCTTTGATCTCTTATTCTCTTTATGGGCGTTACGTAACGTAACACTAGCCACTTCCTTTCTTTTTTTCTTTGCGTGTCTATTTCTAGTCTGCGAAATAAAGAGTCTATATCAGATATGGTCTATGGGCCAGTAACGGTTGCATTTCTGTGCTCTACTTTGCATTGAAAATGAACTTTTGGAAGAAAATAGACACCAATGACATTAAGAGCTTTGCATTGTTTAAATCCAGAAAATGTGTCATCTGAATGTGTGCATCATACCTAGTAAATATTGGTACTTTATGTATTTGTATTTCGTTAGTTTTTATTACAACAAGTATATAAATTAAAAATAGGCCTCTGACTATCATAGACCCCCAGGCCAATAAAAGGCTTAATCCAGCCCTGAGCATAATAGGATGTGTTGAGTGACTAAAGAATTGGCCTAACATTGTTAAAACTTAAAGTAGTGTTAGGCCTAGTATTGTTTTATTTCTGGTTGGCCTCCTAATTTTTAGAACATAAAAAGTACTGTAACAGTTTTGAACAGCAATTCACCTTAAAAAGAAGATCACAAAATTTTGTTTCATTTTTAATGAATGTATAATTAAATAGCCAATAGTAGGGTTACAGCACTATAAATTACATGATTATCAAATATTCTCATTCTGCACAATGCACAGTGCAATGCTTCACCTGTTACTCTAAATTTTTTGTTTTCATTTTAATTGTCATTGCTTGTTGTTTTCAGGGAAAGGAAACAGGCTTGCAATCAAGGGGACATAGCCCACCTAGAGAAAATCATGCCATTGTAACATTCAGGTCAAAAGGAAATGTCCATAGGTGGGCACCAGTTCGTTAATCGTTAATCCGTTAATAACAAAGCTAACTTTTTCATTAACTCGTTAATTCGTTAAAAAGTTTTTTCATGTTAACGGACTAAATTAACTTCCGTTAAGTGCTGTTAACGGACTGAAGTAACTTCCGTTAAGTTCTGTTAACTTCCGTCAAGGCTTTTATCATTAATATCTTGCAGCTTCGTTGTGCATTTGAACTTGTTTTTACGTGTATCTTGAAATTAGATTAGACTGTAAAATGTAACTTTCAAAACACAAAAAGACCACCATAGCAATAAATATTTCCTTACAATCAGCTCAACAGCGTCAATACGTGTTGTAAAAGCGAGTGAATAAAACAAAATGTAAGTTACACACAAAATGTTAACGGATTAACGGACTTTATTAACTTCCGTTAATTAAAGCTAAAAATAACGGATTAAGATTAACGGAGGTGTGAAGTTTGTTAACGGACTAGTGGTTAACGAAGCTAACGTTTTGCATTAACTTGCCCACCTATGGAAATGTCCGAACGTGGTTGACCGGCTCAGTTAAACTTATCACTTGCAGTTTTTCTTTACAACTAAACCAAATCCTAACAATGGAATTGATTTAAAATAGGATCCGGTTCGGTATTTTGAAATGGACATCCCTTTCCATTACAATAGAGTATTAGATCAGAAAGAGAAATACACTTCACAGTCAGCACTTGTTAAACTGTAAAATATCTGATATTTAATTATGAATCAGAAATTTGGGTCAGGGGCCAAGGGGATGCTTCCACAACCATAACCAGACATGATTGGAATAATATTTTTTTGAGGCAAAGCAACCAAAATTTCCATGCTCATAGTAGATAAAGTAAAGCACAAAAAATGTCTCCACATCCAAATTGGCTAGCCTATTTTTCCAAATGAAATGTTTGGTGCAAACCAGTGAAAAAAGGTGTTTAATCGTTTTACATGGTCTGCTGGTCTGGCCTAAAGGTAACCAGCGCAAAAACCTAGAAAAGAGCCACCAGAACGGTGACTACTTAAAATCATACAATGCTTAAAAGTAATCCTTCCACAGGGTTCAAACCTGCAGCCTTTGGATTACAGTAATCGAAATGCTGCAAGTTCAAACCCTGTGGGAGGATAAGTTTTTGGCATTGATGGATTTTAAGAAGTCACCATTTTGGTGGCTCTTCGCCAGGCTTTTACACTGGTAGCCTTTAGGCCAGAAGCATACAAAAGATTAAACATTAAACTTCTGGCCTGCAAATGCCAAAACATCGCAATTAAATTTAAAAAAAGGTGTTAGTGTCTAATTTACCCTAATCCAGAATGCTTTCTTTCTCAGTTCTGTAGCTGGTAAGAGGATGCTGAATTTCGATAGGCCTAAGGGATACTAGTTCTTGAAGGGGGATGCATTTCCCCTGAGACAATTTCAGATTTAGGTACCTAATTTGAGTAGGCTAGCTGCTATACTGTAAGTGTACAGTGTAGTAGTGTAGCCTACTACAGTATCTCAATAGCTTACCCTGTCCAGTACCCATACCCTTGCAACATCTTTTTGAAAATAAAATTTCTTTTAGCTATGAGCAATATCTTCAGCTACTACCATTTACCATTTCTTTTTTTCATCAAAGCAGTAGGGTTGGGTCTTTAGTTGGATCAATTTAGAAACTTGAAATATGACTTAAAAAAAAAAATTTTTTTTCTAAAATTTGATGTGAAATGTAACTTAAATTAAATGTAATGTATATAACTTAAATTAAATGAAATGAAAAGTAACTTAAATTAAATGTAACTGTAAAAAGGACACCAATTTATAGGCTATCAGTAGGCCTGTACTTTACTAGCTTACTCAGTTCTTATTTTTTGGTTGGTTTTGTAAGTATCTAGGCTATTTGCTATGGTAAGTTACCTTGATTTGTTGGTAATATGGTAAATCATTCTGCCTTGTTGGAATAAAAGTAAACTGTTATGTGATGTCATGGTTATGGAAACTTCAGTGCCATTAACATTAATGGATGATAATGAGAGAAAGCTTGATACGAAATGTTTTTATTGGATAAATTTGCCGATGGAGTTGTGGCTGAACATATTTAAGCTACTTCCACAAACTACATTGATATTTGTTGTTCGACATGTTTGTAAATATTTTCGACAGCTTGCTTTTGATCCAATCTTGTGGAAAGCTATCGACATGAATAGTTGGAAAGCTACCACCACAGCAGAACTTCTCACACAGAACACAAACTTGGCACAACCTGCTTACAATGATGATTTAAACACTATTCTTGATTATTTATCATTAAATGAAGAGCAAACATCTTCCAAAATATTTATTGCAATTGCAAAAAGTATTTATCACATTTTATCTAAAGTAACATTCAGTCGCTATGAAAATGATTTTCTATTTGGATTAGAAGAACAGTGTGCGTTGTTTAAATGTTCCAATCTTTTATATTTTGATGCTTCTTTTTGCAATGAGATTACCTCAAATACTCTAAAAGCTTTATCTTCTAATTGTGTCAAGCTAAAAACTGTCATACTAGAAGGGTGCAGGTAAGAAATTTAAAAGCTTTTGAATGAGATTTTTGTTTTGGGATTGTATATGGCTTGCTTCCAGGGTTATAAATATTCTAGTACTTTTCAAACCTGAAACTGTTTGTGTGTATCATGGAAAAATCTGAAGGTTGCAAAGTTTGAGCTGTATAAGATGTTACTGATGAAAATAATCATTTTTTTTTCTTTAAAAAGGATAGCTGATATTGCAAGAGCTGTATTTCTGTCAGTTGTTCTTTTTTAGTTACTTGTTTACCTTAAGTAGTCTAGAGCTTGATCCCTAAAAGTAGACGGATCACCTTGAAGTTAGGGGTTTCATGATAATTTTTAGTTTGAAATTCAAATGGAATTTCAGAAATTAAAATTGTCCTCTATTCTTAGAAATGTCGCCGATATCCCAAATGCTTCATTTTCTTCATTTTTTCTGAATTTTCAATTTCAACAGTGTCTGGTTGAGCAGGCTGTTTTTTCGCAGAAATTCATAACGAGTATTGTATACATACAGCATATATTGACACGTATCAGTACAATGCTGCATGACTACTCGGGAGAGCTTCACATCATTTTGTACTTTTTTTTGACATTTTTTTTAACCCAATAATTTTAACTTGTGGAAGCCTTCTGACCACTAATGTAGTACATTGGGTTTGATAGTGAACATGAGTACCGTATATCTGGTATTAGATTGGAGTTTGATTTTCATACAGAATGTGCAAAAATGATTTATTTTACAAAAAGGCAAAAATTTACGCTTTATCATCTGCAAGTAGGGGAAGATATGTCCTCAAGGCCCAGACCTCTGGGAGATTTCAACTTTTTTGTTAACGTACAGCGGAATTATTAAATGATATTAGAAACTTCACGAACAAAGCCAGTAGTTCATATCAGCAATATGTTAAAGCAACAACTGTTTTGCAGCAATGTTACTGATGAGGCTATGAAGTCACTGAGCAGCCTTCATGGGTTAGAAATATTGAACATTTGTCACTGTGCTGGAGTTACCGATGAAGGACTTGCTCATATAATGTTGATGCATGCAAAATTGAAAGAACTTTATTGCGATGGAATTATGCACATCACTGACGTGTAAATCTTTACATGAGAAGGTTTTCAATCATGTTGTTTTCTGTTTAAATGCTCTAGAATTAGCTGGTTTCATAAAAATTTTGTTTTAGCTACTAAACTGCAGTTGGAGTTTCTCCAGTTGATTAGCTTACAAACTTTAGTTATTTAAAGCTAAATTCCAGTTTAAAGAAACAGCGAGAAAAATTTAAAGCATATTGTAAAATAAATTAGTTTCAATTTGATCTAGATTTTTTAAGGTATATAAAGGAATAGCGCTGCGATTATTGGTAGGATAAACTAAATGGTTTTAAACGCTGCTCTATAATTGATTAATTGCTGAATAAAAACATCTGTTTTTCCAGCGTTTACGAGTACAATGTTCATAAACCATCGCGTTTGTTCCAAATGGGGCAAATGAAACCCGGAGTATTCCTTGTATCTTAACTTTCCAAACCTTGAGTTTCTGCATTAAAGGTGTTATTGTTGTAGTGGGTTGCTTCCATTCTCTCAGTATCAGTCAAGCATCAGAGCGCTTTCATTAGATGGGGAACACCTCCATGACATTTCTATCGTGTCCGTACTTACGCATTTGCCTCATCTCGACTCGTTCGAGGTGTCATTTTGCAGCAATCTCACTGACATTACTTTTGCTTCAATATTGCGTTGCGAAAACCACAGGTATGATTGCATTCTGTTTGAAGTGGCATGCTCCTCGTAGCAGCTTTTTGCAAATTTATTGCCTTCTTGCTCTTTGAAATGCCTTTTTGAGGTGATTTTTTGTCTTGCATGATTCTTTACATTTTGTTGTAGTTAGTTGCGTTCTTTCTTGAACTGTAAAAATTAGACTTGAGAAACAAAAAATGGCTTTTCGAATTCTGACCATGGTTATTAGACGCAGGATGTTCAGGTCACGGGCGACTATGTGCCATGACTAATAGTTCTAATTGCCCTTTGAAAAGGTTATTCAATTTATTGTTTCGACGAAAATAGATCACAGTGACACTCTTATTCTGATGCTCACATTTGAGTGTCGAGCGCTTGAGCTTATTGACTAACTACGAAGGAAGGGGTATCTTAGTAGCTTGTTTTCAGGTTTCGGCGGCTACATCTGCGGAAGCTTTCCAACTCAATTAGCTCTGGTCTGGTCACGGAGTTGTTCGAGCACGTGAATATGGAACTCCTGCGCGAACTATCGCTTACCGACTGCTTGGCAGTTTCTGACGACACTTTACGCTCCATTTCAACCACGTAAGCTACAGCATATCTTGAGTTCTGTTTCGCCCTTTGAGAAGATATCTATTTGCCTCCAAGTATAAAGTAGAAGTTTGCCAATCGTTATGGTGCACGGAAACGAACTACTTGCGATTAGAACCCTAAGATTTGCTTAGTGTTGTTGTGGTTGTGTGGGTGGACAGACGCAGGGAGCATGGAAAAGTGAACAAGATGAAAATTTTAAATGTAAAAAGCGACTTCATTTACCACATAGAAATTTGATTTTAAGTAGCGTTTTTGGTCGATGCGAGGCGACTCGCATTTGTTTTTTTCTACTGGAAAATTGCGGTGCTTGCAGACGCACCAAAAGCTGTGGGAACGCTGTCCTTATTTGCGGGGTTGCCATATTTTTGAAGTATAAAAGTCGGGGCAAGTACTTAAATCTCTTCATCTCAGGAAAGCAAAGAAAAAACTTGTTTCTGTTAGTCCTGCGTGCATAGATTCTGTGACAAAACCGGGCGAAAGAAAGGCCCAAAAAACGTAACTGTCTCGGCTAAAACAGGAACGAATGGCAACCCTGTAATATTTTCAGATGCTTGATGTTGGAGCAGATTCATTTGGACTGGTGCGTGTCCGTGACCGATGAAGGTGTATCGATGCTCGTCAACCACTGCAGGTGTCTATTGTAACACTGCTTCTGGTATACTCTATTTTAATCACATCTTGATTCACCCCGTTGCTATGGGCAAGCGACAGCACGAGGCTTTCACCACGTGCCTCTAACACGGCGGGATATGCAAATACCAATTTTTATTGTTTGGTAGGTTTGATGGAGGATTGAACCCGAGGTTGGTTTTAACAGCGAATGTCGCGTCCAATCAAGCATTAATAGGTTAAATAGTAAATTTATGCTTGCTCTCTTAAGAGGATTTGAGATCACATTTGTTTAATCGGCAGATATTTCGAAGTTGAATAAGTTCTATTATGTTGCGAAATGGGTAGATTTCGTCGAGTCTTTGTTCGTCCTGAAAAAAATCCAAGCTTTTTAGCTTTGCAGTTTCCTTTACTCGTCATTGCCTGATTTGTGAAATTTGCTTAGTTTGGTATCTTTTTATTTCGTGTGAAGCATTTTGTTTTATTTTCCCATTTGAATTACTGCAATTGGTCGCTTCTGAACGTTTCCTATTAGCCTTGTAATGCTGCTGCTATTCAGGGAGTTGAAGAAATTGGTCTTGGTGGGTCTCAAGAGGCTTTTAGGCTCCTGGCTGCCCGGACTTGACCTGCCCCACCTTACGCTCCTTGACCTGACCCAGTGTGACTTGGTCAGCGATGACGAGCTGCGCCGTCTGGTACAACGCTTTCCGCAGATCACCGCCTACAATTACTACCACGAGCACGTCGCCCCTGATGTCGTTGAGTCCTCACAAAGCCCCAGCCCATCTAGTGCTCAGGAGGCCCCCTGTCCTGCTTCAAGAGGCGCGTTTGTTGATTTTTAATCGCGAATTTCTGCTGCAACTGCGAAGTCGGATGGTCGCGCGGTTTGTTGTGACGATGCAGAAGCGCGTCGGCATTGAAATTCGCAGACGCAAGTTCGATATGAATTGACCTGGTTGTTGATTTTAAACTCCATAAATTTTTTCAAAAGCCGAATTGAATTTTAGTGTACTGGAAATATGAACCAGTAGAAAGCTAAAAATTGCACAGAGTCCGGCTATATCTACTAGATTTAGGAATGTAATGATTGAAACCTTGCTGAACCTTGAGCGAACATGTTACTGAAGGATTTAAGAGGTTGCTTGTCTCCTCAACAAGTCGGTTTTATTTTATGCTCCCCCTTTACCTTTTCTGCCTCATTTACAGTGTTAACCTGCAAACTTTGCAGGAATGCCGAGGCTGCTCTTTTTTAGCGACTATGTCGTTGAGATTCAGTATTTGTTACGGTTATAATGAAGAAAGGCCAAAAAGTACAAAAAATTTGATTACTAACACTCATAGGTGGGCACAAGTCCGTTAATCGTTAATCCGTTAATAACGAAGCTAACTTTTTCATTAACTCGTTAATCCGTTAAAAAGTTTTTTCATGTTAACGGACTAAATTAACTTCCGTTAAGTTCTGTTAACGGACTAAAGCAACTTCCGTTAAGTTTTGTTAACTTCCGTTAAGGTTTTTATCGTTAATATCTTGCACCATTCATTCATCTTACCGGTACAAACTAGTTTGCTCTGGTAACACTTGTTGCGTATTACCATGAGTTTTATAGAAGAAAGCGAAGAAAGGAGTTCTTTTTTAAAAAGAATAAGCTGCAGCCTCATAGGTCGGTTTATTATTGCAGTTCGCAATTTTTAAACATTTTTTGATCGCAGCTTCGTTAGTACATTTGAACTTAGTTTTATCTTAAAATTATTTTAAGACTATAAAATGTAACTTCCAAAACACAAACAGACCACCATAGCAATAAATATTTCCTTACAATCCGCTCAACAGCGTCAATACGTGTTCTAGAAGTGAGTGAATAAAAAGAAATCTAGATTACACGCAAGATGTTAACGAATTAACGGACTTTATTAACTTCCGTTAATTAAGGCTGAAAATAACGGATTAACGTTAACGGAGGTGTGAAGTTTGTTAACGGACTAGTGGTTAACGAAGCTAACGTTTTGCATTAACTTGCCCACCTATGCTAACACTTCGTCTTTTTCGTTGTTCTGTATTATTATTATTGTTTTTTTTTTCATAGTCAAATGTACTTGAAAAGTAGTGGCGTTGTTTTTCTGTCAAAATTGGATTGGAGCATCATATGATGGACCACAATGTGCCAATATTCAATTATCTGACGACCTAGTCGTTGGAGGCGTGGCCTTAGACCCCCGAGCCAGAGATGGAAACCGGTTGGGTCGACCGGCATCGGTCGGGTCGACCGGCATCGGTCGGGTCAAGATTCTTTGACCCGCCGGTCAAGCCGGTTGAAACACCGGTCAAATTCTCCTTTCTTTCAACTAAAAGATATCTAAGCACCAACCGAAATATACGTATGTTTCATTATAAATAAAAATTTTTATAAACAAGTATTAACAAACCCACACCTTTTGAAAACACTTGTTAATGGTTTCAAGCTGTGACAAATATGCTGTGACCATTAAGACATGCACACCCAGGGGCGTTATTATGGGGAGAGGCATTGTACCATGCCCCCCTCCTTTGGGCCACGGCACAAAGCAAAAATCGCGTAATCAGATTATAATAAAGCATGCATATGGAAGAGGCTTACGCTATCTGGCATTTTAGCATTGTTTTAATCAACTTGAAAGTAGAAATCGCGCGGATTTCAGATTTTTTAGTACTTGTTAAAATCTTGCCCTTTTGAAAAACTTTTTTCCGTAGGTGGACAAGTTAATGCAAAACGTTAGCTTCGTTAACCGCTAGTCCGTTAACAAACTTCACACCTCCGTTTACGTTAATCCGTTATTTCCAGCTACAATTAACGGAAGTTAATGAAGTCCGTTAATTATAGAGAATATTTTGCGTGTAATTTACATTTCGTTTTATTCACTCGCTTATAGAACACGTATTGACGCTGTTGAGCTGATTGTAAGGAAATATTTATAGCTACTGTAAGATGGTCCTTTTGTGTTTTGGAAGTTGCATTTTACAGTCTAATTTAATTTCAAGATAAAAATAAGTTCAAATGCACTAACGAAGCTGCGATCGGAAAATCTTTGGAAATTGCGAACAGCGATAATTAATAGACCTATGAGGCTACCGCTTATTATTTGCCACAAATAAGAGCGCCTTTCTTCTATAAAACCCGTGCTAGTGCGCACCAAGTGTTACCAGTGCAAACTGGTTTGTACCGGTGCGATAAATGAATGGTGCAAGATATTAGTGATAACAACCTTAGCGGAAGTTAATCTCTTAACATGAAAAAACTTTTTAACGGATTAACGAGTTAATGAAAAAGTTAGCTTCGCTATTAACGATTAACGGACTTGTGCCCTGCTATGCTTTTTTCAACATGAATTTACCCCACTCTACACTGGGCAAGAAAGACATAGCTCGTATTTTTTTACGTCTAAACTAGCCATGGCTTGTTCTGAAGTAGCAGCTTTTCTAAAACCTACTGGTGCACATAATATTTCAAATATTTCACAACAGTTTATAGAGTTTGCTGCTCGGCAAATTGCAAATAATTTGTCACCAGTAGCTAAAAAATTTTAACTTCTTTTTTGGCCTTAAACGCATATCATTAAAAAGAACGTCTATTTATTAGCTTGTGCCCTAATAAATTAGCTTGTGCCTATAGTTCTTTGTACACTTATTTTGTTCTGCTCAAAACAGGTCCTTCAAACCGAAATTTAACGTTAAGAGGTCTTGAAATTGAGTTGTTTTTACAAAAAACGCAAAAATTTTATTGCACTTTTTTTCTGAGACCCCTATCTGAAACAGGGCTGCGAACTCGATCGATTTTTATTCGAGTTCAAGTTCGAGTTCAGCCTATTTTAGCAAGTTCGAGTTCTGAAATTTAATTTTTTCGAGTTCGGCAAAATAACCGAGTTTTTTCGAGTTCAAGTTCGAGTTCGCAGCCCTGATGCTTACATAAGTTATACACTGAAAAATTGGAACGCGATTAGCTAGCAACCGCATTTCTTACGTCGTGAATTTTTTCAATCACAAACTCATTTCTCAATTGCTAACTTTTTTGTCTAACATAAAACTCGCTGATTTATTTTTACCAGAGATGGAAACCGGTCGAGTCGATCGGCCGGTCGGGTTACCGGTCGGATCGAGATTCATCGACCGGCCGGTCAAGCCGGTTGAAACACCGGTCAAATTCTCCTTTCTTGCAACAAAAACATCTAAGCACGAACCGAAATAAACATATATATTTTAACCGACAAGGTCGGTTATGATTTCCGTGGTCACAAGGGTTCAGCGATTTTTTCACTTGTTTTTTTTAAGTACCACAAGTGAAAAATCGTTTATTTCCTACAAAGCCTCTGCCGCTGTGCAAGCCCTTAAGGTTTGTCCAGTCCAGCTGGGGAATAGTTTTGTTAGAGAAGCTCGAAACAGTGCTGTCCAACTCTGTGCATATATATATTTATGTATAAAATTTTTTATAAAAAACAGTATCAACAAAAACCACACTTTTTTAAAACACTTGTTGAATGGTTTCAAGCTGTGGCTAATATGCTTCGACCATTAAGATATGCACATCCAAGAGCGTATTCAGGGGAGAAAGCATTGTGCCATGCCCCCCCCCCACACACTTTAGGCCACGGCTCAAAGCAAAAAAGTGCAAAATATAGATTAAAATCGCGTAATCACATTATAATAAAGCATGCATGTGGAAGAGACTTACTTTATCTGGTATTTTAATATCATTTTAATCAGCATGAGAGTAGAAATGGCGCTGATTCAGATTTTTCAGTACATGCTAAAATTTTGCCCCTTTGAAAAGCTTTTTTGAACTTGACTTTACCACATTTCTACATCGGGCAAGAAAGACATAGCTCAATTTTTTTTATATCTAACAAGCATAGCTTGTTCTGAAGTAGTAGCATTTCAACAAACAGCTGGGGCACTTTATATTTCGAATATTTCTAGCCAATGCCATAACAGTTTTGTGTTTGCTGCTCGCCAAATTGCAAATATTCTGTCACCAATAGCTGAAATATTTTAATTTCTTTTCTAGGATTTATGCATAATATCATTGAAAAGAACGTCTAATAATTTAGCATGTGCCCTCCAGATCTTTTTATGCTTATTTTGTGCACGTTGTGCGCTGCTCAAAACAGATCTTTGAAACCAAAATTTAACCAAAAAAGGTCTTAAAATTAAGTTATTTTTGTAAAAAACGGAAAACTTTTTGCCTTTTTTTTTTCTAAGACCCCGTCCGAAATCAAGAATTTTAACACCTCACCCATGCCCCCCCTTTTTGAAAATTTTTCATAAGGACATTAAACAGTGAACAAAAACCTTGCGTAAAAAACGGTCGACCGGGCCGGTCAGAAACCGGTCAATCGGCGTAGATTTTGAAATTTACCGTTTGGGTCGCGAAAATCCTGACCGGTTCCATCTCTGATTCTAACAAATCAAGTGACTTTTTACAAACTGGAAAGTAGAGACAATTAACTTACAGTCTGTCAACGCGATAATTGCGTAGTTTTCGCTACAAGGCCAACTTCTTTGTCACTCAATTTACTAGAGAGAAGAGAAGATTACAATCGCTCTCTTTTAGTTTGTACTGTATAAGTCTTTGCTACGAGGCAAACTTAATTTTTTGTCACTCGAGAGAACGTTGCATGATTGCATCGCTTTTCCTCTAATTCTCTTTAATCGCTCTGATTTTTTACTGTATACTTGTGCTGTTTTTCTAGATCGCCACGACATAAACAAGACAGTGAAAGATATGCACTTACGCAGCTGTTAGCAAACACGCAATCTCAATTTACACAACTTGATCAACAACAAATATTTTTCCGACGAATTTTTTATCTTAAAATTTCTTTTTAGTGAACTCGAACAATTTTGTTCGAGTTCAGAAAGATTATTTTTTCGAGTTCGGCAAAATAACCGAGTTTTTTCAAGTTCGAGTTCGCAGCCCTGGTCCGAAGTCACAAATTTTAACACCTCACCCATGGTGCCCCCTTTTGAAAATTTTTCATTGGATGCATCGAACAGTGAACAAACACCTGTAAAAAATCCGGTCAACCGGCGTAGATTTTGAAATTTACCGGTCGGGTCGGGTCGAGAAAATTCTGACCGGTTCCATCTCTGCCCCGAGCAATACATTCCGAATTGAAAATAGTGTCAATGCGATAATAGTCTGTGTGCTGTCCTAGATTGCTCCTTTCCAAACGTCGGATTAAAGTGACATTTGCATTTTAATATAAAGAAAACTTGCTCATTAGTTCTTCAGTTTAAGAAATATTAAAAAAAGTCTAGGCTCACCGACAATACAGTATTTGAAATTTGACTGCAGCAGTGGCGTAGGAGAAACTTTGATGCGTTTGGGCTTTTACAAAAATTCCGGAAAAGTGATGACGACGACTGTAGTCAAGAGTCCAGGATCGACCGCGAGGAGGTAGACGACATGACTGGAAGAAATACCATCGTTGGGCGAGCAGCTAGTATCCTGATTGATGCACCATCTGCGTAGTTCGTTAACGACAGTATCATACGCCAGAAGACCTCAGAGAAATCGCAATTTTAACCTGGTTTGAGCCAAAGATCAAAGACAGGGCTGCAGTTCACGCCGTATTGAGGTTCCATTCGTCGGAACCACAAGCGTTGCTGGTTATCCGTCTCTTTCTGAAGAAGGGGGCTGGCATTGTTAATTATTAGTGGTGAAAAGGGGATTCGGGTCGGAGATTTTTTCGCTCGGTTTTCTCTCAAAAATAATTTAACAGATCTAAAGACTAACTTCACCAAATTTCAGATTCCAACGACCTTCCGTTCTCGAGATATAACAGATTCGAAATTTTACCAGAGTTGCCAATTACAAAAGATGCCAAAAAGTTACTGTATATTCCTGATTCTCAGTAAAGGCTTTGCGGCAGAGTTCTCGTCAAAACCAGAGATGTGGAAGAACCCGGGCAGCCCTCACCCCTATCAACTCGAAGATGAATCTTGTACAATGAACTCATTTTAAAAAATTATGTGATCAAAAATTCGTTATTTTAGTCCGAATTTTTAAATAGAGCTTTGCCCATTTTTTTAAAATCTGGGGCCATACTCCGTATAACACATTGCATAATATTTTCACCAACATAAAGTTTCCAGTTCTATCAGTTCTTATTTCTTTTTCTGCGTTAATATATTCTTGATGCACACGCAAAGGAAAGCATCATAATGTCTCAAACAAAGTTTAATATTGTATAACTTATAACAGGCCCGGCGCCAGGATAGCGTGACTGGGGGGGCAGAAATAAATTTTGGGGGAATCATGAGAACTTTATTTATGTGAATTCGAGAGGGACACGAGAAATTTATTCCAGTGTCGATCAAACGAACAAGGTGAAGACCAAAATAAAGGTCTTCAGTTCAAAAATTTCCACAAATTCTTCTTATCGTCTCAAAATTCTTGCGCTTTTTCACGAATCGTTAAGTGAAGACCAAAAAAAAGGTCTTCGTCCCAAAAGTTTTATGAAATCCGGTGTGAGTCCCCTAAAATTACGAAAATACGGGCGGTAAACACCAATTTGGGAGTCTCAGGCCTCGATTTGCACTCTAATAGCCCCGAGCCTATTAATTTCGTTGGGGCACGGTCCTCGCTTGGGGAAGGGGCAGTGGGGCACGCGTCCGGAATGCCCCGCCGTGGCGCCGGGCCTGACTTACAAAACATGATGTTATTGTTCTAATAATTGTCTTAATTATTGCTAAGACAGTACTGCTTGTGCAGGCTATTGATAAGCAGAAAGCTTCCTGTAACCCTCATTTTATGGGCAATTTTGGACGCGCATTTTCTGCATTTTATGCAAAATGTAGAAATTAGCTGGGTGGAATACAATAGCCTGCTGCTGGGGTACGTTTGTTTTTCGCATGGGATGCAAGCTGTTCTAATCAATAGGATGGTATGTGACAAAAATTATTCTAATGTGGTACTGTATTTAACCGCATTATTCTTGCAATGCTTAATTATTTTGCTGTCCTGAAAATACACCTTGCGAGCAAAAATTTCAAGCCAACCACATGCACCAAGAAATCATTAAAAATAAAAAAAGTTCTACAAGTGTGGAAGCTTCGCCCCAGGGTTACCTACTTATAGCCAAGAAAAAATTTGCGCTTTACGTAACAGCACAGGTGCAATTGAAGTAAGTTATCGCGAACGCTTGGAAATCTGTTTCCTCACCTCAACAATCGCTCTTTATTTAAAGGTGGACTAAAGGCAAAATCAATGGGGGTATATAAAGTTAGGCGAATCGCATAAGACTAGATTAGCGTTGACTCCATTCTTTTTGACCCAGCCGTTGCAGAGATATTCTACTTCAAACACGACGTCGGTGACTCTACTGTAATGTTTCAAATTTTAATGGTTTTTATTGGCAACCCTGTTGTTGATAAGCATAAGCGTCTTAGCGACGCCATCCCAGTCCTAATCTGAAGCAGTGATTAGGCTACTGCACTGACTCGTTTCGCTGCGCACTAATCAGTTTGATCTTATTAGCACAACAGATCCAAGTTGGTAAAAAGAGTAGACTGTTCGGTAGCCTAGCGATTTCAGTAAAGATCAAGCTGGCAGATGCATTTCAGTATAAATCCTAGCCTAGTCTAGTAATAAGGTTTTTAGTACTAGGCTACACAGTACAAACTCTTACCTGATGATAAGACTGCCAATACTTGAGTAAGCCTATTGTATTTGCTGACGGTATTTTGTGACCGCAGAATGAACTTTTCCATCTAAGCTGATAACAATGGCCTACTAGCCTACTTTAATAACTCTACTTACCTTACTTTCGCTTGTTCTTGGACGTTTGTAACTTAGGCTATCGTACAGTCTACTCTTTTTTCTAGCTCGGATCTGTTCTGCTGACAAGATCAAACTGATTAGTGCGCAGCCAAACGACTGAATGCAGTAGCCTAATCGTTGCTTTAGAATAGAACATGGAAGGCGTTGCTAAGACGCTGATGCTTATCAACGACAGGGTTGCCACTTGCCAGTAAAAATTATTAAAATTTGAAACATTACAGTAGAGTCACCGACGTCGTGTTTGAAGTAGAATATCTCTGCAACGGATGGGTCAGAAAGGATGGAGTCAACGCTGATCTAGTCTTATGCGATTCGCCTAACTTTAGATACCCCCATTGATTTTGCCTTTAGTCCACGTTTAAGCTTCTCGATAAACGTTCAGAGAAATTCGCACCAGCTGAAACATGTAATTGGACTTTTCGCTTCAGGTCGCTCTAAATCCGAATTCCTGACTACGCCCATGCGCAGATCTTTGCGATGACAAATCCCTGAATACAAGTATATGATTTGGTTTTATATGATGTCTTTTAGATGATGATAACAACAATGCTGTTTTATCATGACTTATCTGCAAAAAATTTTTAAGTAAAAAAATTTTGAGCAAAAATTGCGTCATCAAGTGGTGGAAGCGGAAGCGATTCAAAAATTGCCGCTTCCAATCCCAATTCAAAATAAAGTAAAGGTTCAGAAATGTAAAATTAGCAGCTTTTTAATAAATGGAAGCCAGCTTTCCAAAAATGAATCTTCTGTCACAATCAATACTAAAATTGTAGGGAGAACGCGGAGAGACGCATTCCCCCATAGAGAGTTAGCGTCCCCCCATCGAGATTTAGCGTGCCCCATAGAAATTTGGTGTCCCTATCGAGATTTCAGCGTCTGTCTCAACGAGATTTCGGCATTCTCCAAAGAGTAAGCGTTCGGATGATTAGACGAAAAAGTGGTTGTCAGCAACAGTAAATCCTAAATTCCAACCGATTACGGTACCAAATTCCAATGAAGATTTTTATTTCTCTGGTTTTCGATCGAGTGTGGGTTTGTGCCGCAACTAGAACGTTGTTCTATGGGAGGCAAAATTGATTTCTGGGGGGGGAGGGGGCGAAATTTTTGGGTTGGTCTAGTTTTCACCATGTTTTCTGTTGGTTTCCAAAAAAAAAGCCACCATCTTGAAACTGCCGCAAGGAAAGGGAAGTCTGGGTGGACATGCTGGGCAGTTTGGAGGGGTAAAATTTTTGTTTAAAGGGGCGGCTCCTCGTTTTGCCCCCCCCCCCCCCCCCTAGTTGCGGCCCTGGCGTGGGTACAAAATCCCATCAAATTTCGGTGAAGACCTTTTTTTGTTCTTCAATCGAATTTGAAGACAACATCCTAACTTGAAGCAAAATTTCCACTAAATTTTAGGCGCATTCCGAATCCATTTGTTCAAGGCTGCGAAAGCGCCCCCCAATGCAAAGTTTTACAGATTAAAGGCGGTGAATCATCCAGCCAATTCCAGTGGTTTACAATAGCCAAAATTGAACTATAATTTTTGATATTTTTTGTTTTAATTTTGGGGCTGCGTTTGCAAAGATATTCAACAAATGCAAAAAGATGTCCCCCCGAAAAAAGTTTTTGGAAACTCTGAGTTTTGCTCTTCCCGCCAAAACCACAGTTCTCTAAACTATTAGGCCTACTGTAATTTTATTAAACTATTAGGCCTAACTATCTCTAAACTATTAGGCCTAATAGTTTAGAGATAGTTAGGCCTAAACTATTTAGAAATAACCTATCTCTAAACTATTAGGCCTACCACAGTTCTCTAAACCATTAGGCCTACTGTGGTTTTGGCGGGAAGAGCAAAACTCAGAGTTTCCAAAAACTTTTTTCGGGGGGACATCTTTTTGTATTTGTTGAATATTTTTGCAACCGCAGTCCCAAAATTGAAACAAAAAATATCAAAAATTATAGTTCAATTTTAGTTATTGTAAATTACTGGAATTGGCTGGATGATTCACCGCCTTTAAGTACTGGTCTAAGTACTGTCTAAATGGTAACACTGAAGGAAGTGGAAACTTGTTAATTTTGAACTGCAATATCTTGAAAACGACCAGAGGTAAAAAGTTCAAAATTGGTAAGAATGCATTTTACGTTTATCCCAACATTTTGGACAATAGTGAAAAACTTGACTTGAATGCTCTTTGAACTGCACTCAATACATAGAATTTCTCGTACCAAAATACCCTTTTTTTCATGGCACAATGCTCCCTTTTTCTAGGCTGCTGGACTGTAGCAGCATTAGGTTTCAGAAAAGGCGAGTTTCGACTTCACCAAATTCTTTTTGCTACACTGTTGTAGGCAAATTTTTAACAAGGATGATCCTATGAAATTTTTTGGGCCAATCCTCAAGTTGTTAATTTTTGCTTTATGTTTGTCGCAGCAAAGCAACGATATTTTGCTGGATGATTTTCGATCATTATCTTAACTCTAGCTGCTAATTGAACGAGAATAAAGCAGATCACGTCACACATTTCAACTTAATAGGAAAAAAGCGTTGAAAAATTAATGAAAGTGATTAAACTTCTCTAAATTACTTCAATTTAATCGCATTAGGATTAAAATGGGACTTGGTTGGAATCCAGAGCAGAGCAAAGCTAGCAGAAAGCTTTGAACTGATCAGTGGTTGGGTGGATAGAGCGCCTGCTATTGCAGCAGTAAACTTGCGTTCGATTCCCAATCGGATCAAACAAAAGATAAAAAAAAAAATTGGTATTCACCACTTTCCTGCTTGACGTTCAGCAATTAAAGGAACAGTGAGAAGCCTCCGTCGTGTCTGATAGACAGGTGAGCAGGTGGCAGCTTGACTTGAAGACTAAAACGTCCCTTCAACTGTCTCCTGGCCAAGGCAACTTGGTGAATAAAATGCAATTCTAGTTTTCAGTATGGTCAGCGATAACTAATTTCAAAGTTTAGTGATTTGCAATCTTGAGGTCGTCGCGTCGAACGGTCTGAGAAAATAAAAGCTAACATTACGTAACAGTTAGTTGTTGTTAAGGTTCAATCTGTAGCTTTGGCGTCATCATTGATTGCTTGATACAGATAAATTAAATCGTTTCATTTTTTAAAAATGCGACTAGAAGAGAAGCTGTAGCCATGAGAAATTAGATATTTGTGGTATATTTTCTAATTACATATATTTCGATAAACATGCATAAAGATCTGGCGTAACTGACGGGGGAATACGAATAGCGTAATACCCTATCAGATGTGGGCCTCCACTTAGAAAAGAAAATTTTTTTCACCTAGAAAAAACTTTCAAAACCCTATCACGAAAGAGCCAACTCTTTCACATTTAGATCTACCGGTAAACTACAAAACAGAGTTAAAACTTTTAAATTAGTTTCAGCAGGTTGACCAATCTCGTCACCTTTTCAAGATCGGCCGTTCTCTATCAATATGGTCGCCGATATGTCACAACTTTGCTATCACGCAGTTTAAAGTGACATTATATATAGCAGCTGCAATATTATTTTGTGTATCCTAAATATACTTTGTGATTGAGGCAGATGATACCATGCAAGTAAGCGCCACGTTTGGTGCCTCGAATACGTCATTGGCCGCTACGACGGATGTCACCAACGAAGAGGATGCCATCAGTAACATTGTGAACCTCATTTTCCCTTGTCCACGGCAAATGTGGGAATTTGTGGGGGGAGTATGTAGTGGAGTCCTTATTCTTGCATCGAACGTTGCATGCATCAACTTTCTTAGAAATAACCGAATGCCGCAGCACCCTGAAAACTATTTCTACGTCATCAATCTGGCGGTGAGCAACTTGCTGTGCGGCGCGGCGCTGCTTGGCGTCAACTTGCTAAACATTGTGGTGCACAATGCTGCGGTGGAGTTTAATGTGGATCGCTGTTACAAAATGTGCGCCATCGTTGGCCCAGTTTTCATTTTCAGCATCATGTCGCCGTATGTGGCGCTAGCGACACTAGGAATTGACATCGCTTGCTACTGCCACCTATCTATCGATTACCAACGACGAATATCGCAGAGAAAGGTTTTCGTCATAATTGCGTCGGGGTGGCTGTACGCGCTTATTGTTGTCGTCACCGCTGCGACAGTTCATCCTCAAATTCTTTGCGACAAATTTCATTGGGAGGTAAGTGACGTTATTCTACCTTTTCAATTCAATGTGAAGCAAAACTCTAATAAGTACTAATGAAATAAAATAAAATTTTTGCGATATCTTATCATCTACAGTACTTTGGTGACAAACTTTGCATTATTTTGGCAAAGATAACGGTTTATTGCAAAAGCATATTCACGGACATTCTGAAGCTTGTAAAAGACATCAGAATAAATTTAAAAGGGCATTCTAGTCGGAAATGTTTTGCTCGATTTTTCCTCAAAAAATTTTGATAGATCTGAAGACCAACATCACCAAATTTGAGCTTTCTACAACCTTCAGTTTCTGATATACAACAGATTAGATTCCTCTTAGAAAGGCTCTTTTCCCTTCAAAATTTTGCCAGGGTTGCCAATTAGAAACAAAATTTCAAAAATTGACTTATTGTTCTTGATTCTCCATAAATATTTTGCGGCAGCAGAGTTATTGAAAAGCAAAGTACAGGGTTAGAGCAGGGCTGTAGGTCTCGAGACCGGTCTCGGTCTCGAGACCAATTTTTTGTGGTCTCGGTCTCGGTCTTGGTCTCGGCTGTTTTGCATCGGTCTTGGTCTTGGTCTCGAACCGTTGTGGTCTTGGTCTCGTAGCTCGAAAATTGGTCTCGAGACCGGGTAATTTCTGTAAGTAAAATAAAATAGCTAATTTTGTAATGTTTGTAAGAAAAAATAGAATAGCGAGATCATGTAAATTTTGTAAGTAAAATGTACTTTTGTAAGAAGCTAACGAAGCGGTTACATTATCGGTAGGACAACGAGGTTTCGCACCTGGAGGTCAAGATTGTCGCATTTTTACATGAGAAAAGACGTCATTCACGCATAGCAGTTTTGATGACGAGGAACGAAACTAGAGTCCAAGCAAAACTACAGAGTTCTTGCCCAATTCTAGCACTGCAGATGTTTTTGCGACTTTTTTGATTCCCATGTGATAGAAGTTTTTGTGTCAAAGGATGTACACAATGCTACTATTTTGAGATTGTAGAGTGCTGCACAAATAAGTGAGAAATTTTTTGGCAGTCGTTTAAGCAGTTGTTAAAAAAAGTTCGTCTTTTCGCTTTTGCAATTTGACGACGCTGCTAAAGAAGCAAAAAACCTCAACTCGAAGTAGACAAGGCTATGGGAATTAAACTGTTTTACAAACATAGTCGCTAACATTGACGTTGATGCTCTCAAAATTTAAGAACAAATCAAAAACAAATGAGGCCGAAAATCGGCAAAAAATTAAAAACAGCCGGTCGCAATTCAAAATTTACTGATTCTTATCAAACAAGAGTGAATACGTTGTGTACATATTACTTTATTGTCGATTGCAGTCGCGTAGCCAGGATTTCGCAAAGGGGGGGGGGGGGCTTTTTTGGAAACTTGATACAACCGAAAACGAACTTGACCCAAATTTTTATTAGTCTTAAATTAGATTCAGGTGGTTTTTCTGTCAAAATTAGGTGATCTCCAAAAAAAAAAAGTTCTTCACCGAAATTCAAAGGTTTTTGTCGGCCGAAATCAGAAATTCAAGGGTTTTTTTCCGGCCGAATACTGGTGATCTCCAAACAAAAAAAAAAGGTCTTCACCGAAATTCAAAGGGTTTTTCCAGCCGAAATCAGAAATTCAAGGGTTTGTTTCCGGCCGAAATCAGAAACTCAAGAGTTTTTTTCGGCCGAATGCAGGTGATCTCCAACAAAAAAAAGGTCTTTACCGAAATTCAAAGGATTTTTCCTGCCGAAATCAGAAATTGAAAGGGTTTTTCTGGCCTAAATCAGGTGATCTCCAAAAAATAGGTCTTCACCGACTTTGGGTGAGCTCCTGAACCAAAAAACGCCACTATTCTGGTCCAAACAACGCCAAGTCCTTCACAACTTCGGCTCCCAAATCTCTTTTGGGGGGGGCTGTTTTCATTTTTGGAGCAAAAATCGGCCTCAAAAGCACTAGAAACGTGCTATTTTGCATATTTTAGAGGCCAATGGGGGAGGCTCGAGCCTTTCCGCCCTCCCCCCTGGCTACGCTACAGGTCGATTGTCGACAACAGTTATATACTAACCTACAGTATATATATATATATTTTGTCTCTGTCAACAGCGAACAAACCCACTACTTTAAAATTGGCAAATTTTGTTTGTTCATGATGTCTAGGCCGAAGCTAAACGTAAAATGGCAAGTGACGCAAACAGGAGGGCAAAGTGGGCTGCAGCTCTCCTCTTTTTAGTCATGTCACTTACAAAATTTGATTCATGAATGCAAGCATTTAAACGTGTCGTGGACTTGACCTGTACAGGTAAAGAAGAGGGGCTAAAGTGGTTGAGCAATTTAATTCTTTCAAACGGCTTCCGAATCTTAGCAATTAAGTTCTTAGCGATTTTTGCAATTAACAATCTTAGCTATTAAGCAGTTCTAAAAGCTTGCGAAATATGATTCAAATGGTTATTTTTTACGAAAAATCATAAAAATTGTCTAGCGACTGAGGTAAATTTCCGGATGTGATACGATTAAGTTACAACAGTTTGCTGAGCGCGAAGACAAAACAGTGCTGCAAATTCGGATTTGAACTCGAAAAAACTCGCTAATTTTGCCGAACTCGCTCACGAAAAAATAATTTTGCTGAACTCGAATAAAACTGTCCAAGTTCGTAAAACGAAATTTAAAGATTAAAAAATCGTTTGAAATATTTTTTTTGATCAAGCTTTGTAAATTGAGATTGTTTTTTTCCCAAAGTGCATGTTTTCCACTTTTTATGATTAGGTGACCTAGAAAAACAGCTAGGAGTATAAAAAAAGAAACAATTAAGGTGGAAAAGCGACGCAACGTTTTATCTTGAGTTAATTACGTGATAAGAAATTTGTCTCATATATAGCGAAAACTTTACTATTATTGTGTTAACAGTTATCAACTCCCGTGATTCTCAACCTATGGGTCGCCTAAAAATTTTTTAGGGTAGTTTTTTTTAAACTACTACAAAGAGTAAAACTTGCAGAAAGCAATACAGTAATAAAATAAACGCATATAGTAGTCAACCCTAGTTGCATTTTTGTAACAAAAAACTCCACCAGTGAAATTTTGAGTTTCTCAAAATCACAAAGGTGTAAAACGCTTAGAAGTAGTAAACGATATATTTTCAAATTTAATCTTTCTTTATGCTCGCTGTAATACGCCGAAGCGTGTAACAAGGTTACTGGGTCTATCTCCGCGTCATTGCGCCCGGGCAACACAGCTCTTTTCGGAGAAATATCGCAGCGGTGGCGAGCCGTTGGCAACACTGTGTCCGATTTGACCGGCACGAGATTTAAATCTCACACTTCCCGCTCCAGAGACGAACGCGTTAGCGCTCGACCAAGTAGCATAGAATTCACGCAGTGAAGAAGCTTTGTGCTCGTGGAGACTAGAAATCAAAGGTCATGTATGTCAGACTACGTAAGGACGTTATTGGTAAGGATATTGAAAGCTAAATAGCATATATTCATAAACATTTCAGTGAAAACTTTTTTGTACGATTTTCAACACAGTTCTGTCATCATGAAAAGTCTTTTTTTCTACATAGCTTTTAATTTAAACTATGCATCAGAATATACATGGGCCACAAAATTTTACACCATTGATTTTTTCAATAGACTTAAGTCGCATTGAAAAAAGATTGAGAAGCGATGGTCTACTCTACTGTTTGTAGAAAAAGTACAAAACTTGGATAGTATTTGCAGCTCACTGGAATAAATCTGCGAGTTTAATTTTTGAAAAAAAATGTGCAATTATAAGAAATGAGTTTGAGATTGAAAAGATTCACGATATATGAAATAAGTCGCGGCGGTTAGTTATTGCAGCAAAATTAATTTCGGTTACACAATTTTCGAATTGAACTTTATACAAAATTTTGTATTAAATAGGTTAGCGCAACGCAAAAGTGTGAAGTCTTTGTGAAAATAACTTTTAAGCAAATTAGTGCTGTCTATTCGTGACAGAAAAGTACGTTGTTTGTCGTATTTGATGAATTCAAAAACCTATATTTTACTTTTAACAGAATATTAAATAACACATGATAGTCCTTGAATTATCATTTATTGTTTCATTAATTTTGTAGTGGCAAATATTCATAGCGTAGAGCCATTGATATTTTTGAACTCGAAAAAATTTAAATTTTTGAACTGAACTTGGACGTGCTATAATAGACCGAACTCAAACTTGAACTCAAACAAAAATCGATCGAGTTTGCAACCCTGCAGCAAAATATTTTTCGGGTAAAAATTATATTGTTTTGTTTAAGCCTTCTCTTAGCATAATCGTAGTTACGTGCTTGGAAATCCCCCCTCCTACTTGAAACTCCTGGCTGCATTTTTGTAGCTATATCTTTAATACAGTACATCAAATATACAAATAGCTTTTTACAATTTTTTTTGTAATTTTATTTCATTAAGTTTGCGTCAGTTTTATTGACCCATAATTTCTGTCAGAAATAAAGGTGACCAAGCTTCGAGCTTTGAATAAGAGGCATTAAGTTTAGTTGAAGGATCTCTTTTTTTGGTGAAAATCTACATAAAATGACATATTTAGATGTTTTGATGAAGTAATCGTCGTTTTGACTAAAGCACTTTGTCATCTGAATCAATTTATATAATCATAAAACCAACTCATGAGCAAATATGAGCTCCAAAAACTTTTTTTCAAAAAACCGAAAAAACTTTTGATGACGTCATTTTTTCGGTCTCGGTCTTGGTCTCGAACTTTGCCGGTCTCGGTCTCGAAGCCAAAATTGAGATCGAGACCGGTCTTGGTCTCGGTCTTGGTCTCGGAAAAATTTTACGGTCTCGGTCTTGGTCTCGGACGAGTTGGTCTCGACTACAGCCCTGGGTTAGAGCTGTAAAATTAACTGCTTTTCAATACATGTAAGCCAGCTTTCCTAAAGTTAATCTTCTGTCACAATACTAATAAAATGGTAACACCAAAGTAAATGGAAAATGGCTAATTTTGAACAGCAATATCTTGAAAACGGGAAGGCGTAGAAACTTCAAATTTGGTGAGAATGCATTTTAGCATAGATGGGCAAGTTAATGCAAAACGTTAGCTTCGTTAACCACTAGTCTGTTAGCAAACTTCATACCTCCGTTAAAGTTAATTCGTTATTTTCAGCTGAAATTAACGGAAGTTAATGAAGTCCGTTAATCCGTTAACATTTTGAGAATAATTTACATTTCATTTTATTCATTGACTTTTAGAACACGCCTAATCACCTGTTGAGCTGAATGTAAGGAAAAATTTATTGCTATGGTGGTCTTTTGTGTTTTGGATGTTACATTTTACAGTCTAATCTACGTTCAAGATAATAATAAGCTCATATACAGTAACAAAGCAGCGACCGGAAAATCTTTTGAGGTTGCGATCAGCGATAATTAATAGACTTATGAGGCTGCAGCTTATTATTTGCCACAAAAAGCAATAGATATATCGTTAATTGTTTGTAGGGGCGCCGAGAGCCAAACGTAGGCCCGGGGTCAGCTCAAATATTGGGCATCTCCAGCTTTATGAACTTCATAAAAGAAGAGGAAAATGCCACAATTTTCTTCGGATTTTGATGTGATCACAAAAAAAAAAATCCTCGATATTCCACAAACTGATTTGTCAGTGTCATTTCCATACGCCCCCTGAAGTCCAAGGGCCCCTTGAAGCCCATGGGCCTCCTAAACTCCATGGGCACCAGGGTCATTGTCTCTCCTCTCCGCTTCCCCCCTTTCGGTGGCCCTGCCTAAAGGCTACCAGCGCAGAAGCCCAAGAAGAGCCATTTTTTCGCATTGCTTGTTTTTAAGTAGTCGCCTTTCTGGTGGCTTTTCCCTGGGCTTCCGTGCTGGTAGCCTTTAGGCCAGATGGTACGTAAACGATTAAACATCAAGGAAACTGTTAGATAGAGACGGTTGCTTACTCAGTGCCACGACACTATTACTTTAAGTCTCTGTACTTTCACGCTACAACAGCATCTAAAATTAACTATTTAAGCTATGGCTTGCAAAACAATTTCTAGATAGTGTCGAGATCCAACCTAACCCAAAGCTTAATCTTGACTCTTAAAAAAGTAACTAAAAACATTGCCAATGAATATTCGTCATTCATTCTCGTTTTAGTCCTATCACAAACCACTGTACAGTGTAGGCCTACGTAGATTTCACGTTTTGAAACCATCCGCGATCCGTGGATGCAAATACTTCCAAGTTTTTGGATGACATTAACACTTAGCTCAAAATAAACGCTGTTTTTATAGCTATGTTTTAGTACCGGTACCTACATTCTGTTCTTTCAATGGTCTTTGGTTTGATTATATCGATTCCACCGATTACGATTACAAATACGCACCCATGCAATCGATTTTCCATTGCGATTATTTCACCTTTAGTCATCGCTATTACGATTACATCGCTTCGCCAAAATTTAAAAATAATTTTTGTAACAGCACTTACGAAGTCGGAATCTTTCCTGCATTTTTGCTGCAATCTACCCTGCAATTCTGTTTTGCATTATCAATATTATTAAACTGTTATTAAAATTGCAATCATGCATGTCTTGCACTTGCATTCTGTTCTGTAGTTGGTCCACGGTACCCCTCCCATGATAGAGTTTATACACTTATATCATCATTCACGCTTTTGCTTGGTACTAGAAGCCTAGCCTATAGTAGTAGCCAGCCATGGCTCGATTATTTGCAATTCGTAGATTACGATCCTTTGTAATTGATTTCTGAGTACGATAATTTGAAAATTGCGAAATTTATTACAAATTAGTGATTGTAGACTACGATTAAAATCGAGATCATTTCTGCTATAGGTTAGGCTACCTAACTATCCATGTCCACTTTTCTTGCTAACGCTGCCATGGTAGTCACTTCCATCTTACCACTAATAACAGGTTATTCATGGGTGCATCATGGGTCTATCGCAGTATCGCAGTTCAACTCATCTACGATCTAACCCACTTTATACTTGCATGATTAAAATTATATTTGCTGCATTTCTTATCGCGCTTGCTCATTTGATCCCGCGCTCGCTTGTTCATCTCGCAGCTCCTTCGCTTTTTCTTCTATAAAACTCGTGCTAATTACGCAACAAGTGTTAACAGCGCAAATTGGTTTATACCGGTACGATGAATGGGTGGTACAACAAATTAACGATGAAAACCTTATGTTAACGCAACTTAACGTAAGTTAATGAACCATTGTCGTTAAGTTAACGGCCATTTTAACGGAAGTTGATTTAGTCCGTTGACATGAAAAAACTTTTTAACGGATTAACGAGTTGATGAAAAAGTTAGCTTCGTTATTAACGGATTAACGATTAACGGACTTGTGCCCACCTATGCATTTTAGGCATATCCCAACATTTTGTTCAAAAGTGAAAAACTTGACTTGAGTGCCCTTTAAAAACAAAGGAAAAGTGAGTATGTTTATAAAATGCGTGCAGCTGTATTTGTGTCTTCGCAGTGAGATAACCCTATTTTGAACAGGGGAAAATTGCCCCTTTCTCGGATTTTTTTATGATAGACCCTTTGAGAAAAACAATTTTTGTTTCGAATTAACTTAACTTTAAGTCAAATTTAAATTTTTCATAAGTAACTCCTAAAAACATAAGCTGCTAAAATACCAAAAAGTTTTCCGATTTTGAGGTTTCTCGAAGTCATTTTGAAATCTGGGCCATTTTTTGTCCAATATGTTAAATGACGTCATAAGACGTTTTTGTGACATAACTACTTTGACTTAGGCATTCTATAACTTAGGCGTTGCATAATTCTAGACTCATTAAAAAACAAACATACAACAAAATTTGAAACGACGTTATTTTTGGAACTACGGCCGCGACGTTACTATCACGATGTCATCAGCTTAAACCCAGTTTTCATAAAAAATTTGAAGGAACATAAACCGCATGTCAAATTCGGTGTTTCCATAGATTTTAGTTTAGGAGTAACAAGCGTTGGTTAAATTGCCGGTGCAAAATAAGGTTAACAAAGTTTATGACTTCGTAACATCAAAAACATCAATCAATTTGTTGTCACTATAGAAATTTTTGTGATTTTCTTTGTATGATATTGTTTTGCAGCTCAGCTTTCTCTTTGCAATCTTTCCTATTCTTCTTATGTTCCTTCCTGCTGTTTGTGTCGTCATAATCTTTACACACGTTATGTGGAAGTATTGGAAAAACTCCCAAAACATGGACAAATGCCTAAATATAAAAAGCTGCGCCGGCGAATCAAAGAGCAGACTAGCGCGCCGCTTTTTGCGCAGGTTCATCCACCTCGTCGTCTTTTCCATCCTCTGTGGCGTCGTTTACACGACACTTGTGGTCATCGAAGTTGTAATCGAAGCAAAAACCCACAATCGGTAAGCGGCTATATAAAGCATAATTAAAAATGTCGCCAAACTTTCCAATTAAACTTAAAAAAAAAAGTTTGACTTTAAATATCTCTAACATAGTTTTATCTAGAAAATCCTAAAATCAATAATGCTTACATCAACCCATAAGCTAATACCAACCGAAAACCCCCAGAAATCATCAAAAGGTTAACTAATACAGTAGTCGGTAAGCGAAAATTACTGTTGCGGTTTGGCGCTGATCTCCCAAACCAAAGGGTGCGATCACTTTCTACTGCATGTACCCATCCTGGCAGCCCCTATGTCGAGGCCAGGGCTGGAAATTAGGGAAAGACCAAAAAAAAGAATAGGTCTTCACCAAAAATCCGGCCTGCTTTTTCCAGCATGTAACGAACTACGTTAATTGAGTGCTGGAACAACTACTTGAATGCACGTGAACTTATAAATTAGGTTCTCAAACTCCCTACACTCAGGCCCGGCAACGTTTTACCCCCTGAACCCTCCTATCGAAGGCCCTACTCCGTTGTTCGAAGCCATCAAACAAAGACAAATGCTGTCAAACATAGTGTCTTACCAAAAAAATTAACAACGAGGCTACTGGCTAGAATTGGTATTAAACTGCTGCGTGGAGGGCAGTCATCTTAAAACGATGCTTGCCGAATGATCAGCCATTTTTTTAAAAACATAGCAACCAAGTTGTCGATAATAAATTAATTGTTTGGTGTTTTAGCATCTGCGCGTTGTATCGCGTGGACCGGATCTTCATCGCTCTTAACTCCTTTTTCACACCATGGATGCAGTGCCTCACCTGCAAGGAGTTCAGAAAAAAACTTCTGCAAAAATACTGCGCAAGATGGCGCACTAATCAAATGGTTCCAGTTTCCTTCCCCGCTAGTAAGCGCAATGAACCAGCTGGGGTTTGCACGAAGGCATTCTCCTGCAGCAGTTTAACGACTGCAAGCTGATTTACAACTAAGCTACTTACGGAAGTGGAAATAAAGGGATACTCTGCTTGGTGCGTACGTAAAATTTGCGGATGCGTTTTCATCCCAGACTACAAAAAACAATGTGTTAATTGCTCACCAACTGTGTGAATAGACGTGAGTGAAAAAAAGTAAATGCGTTTTCCATACAGACGAAAAACGGATATCGTGTAAGCCCACCTTAAAGGTTTACAACAACATTTGTGCATTTTACAAAACAAGCGAGTTTTTGGAGTGGGATGTGGATTTTTTTGTTATCATTTTAAACCCTATCAATTTCAGCAAACTGCTGTCCAACTACTATGTGGTCACAAACAAAATAATGTGCTACATTTCTGCTGCCTGGATGACATAACAGTATGGAATGCGATATTTTTTCGAAAATAAATCCCCGAGGCCTTAAGTTCTTTGTATTCTTCTCCCTCGTTTTACCCACCACTGCTATCCTCTTCACGAGCTCCTTGTAATTTTGGGCCACCTACTTTTCTTGCACAAGTTGTATGAACATATTGGATCACCTTCAGCAGTTTCTAGATCAGTGATTCTTAAACCTTTTCTCAGCTGGACTTCTTTGAAATCTATTCCAATAATTTTTTGCACCACTCCAAGTAATGCTGCACTGGAATTGCTTTTTATGCAACGATAGTTAAATACGAGCGTTTACAAACTCAAAATATTAAAATCAGATAGAAAACCAAGCGATTTAGCATCTACACGTACCCTTACAAATTGTTGTAGATAGATTGAAATTGTTGTGCTCTACAGTGAGCGCCTTGATTATTATCGTCTGGTATGTAAGTCTCAATCTTTGGCTCAAGAAGCTAAAAACAAAGTAAATTCAACAAGAAGCCTGTATTGACTGACATCAAAAAATATATATATAACATACCAGTCAAGCAAAAATTTATCGAAGATTGCTGGGTGAAAAAAACTCAAAACTTAAACTTAAATTAAAAAGCAAAAATAAAATCTCTTAACGGAACGGCCCAAATTTGAATTTATTAATTCCTTATTTTTCTGCATGTTGGCGTATTATACCAGTGGTGGTTTAACAGCACCACAACAAAATTAAATGAAAAGTACAAAACTCGTACTGTTCATCTATTTAAAATGCGACAAATTTTTTTTTAATGTTGGTTTAACTTTTAAAAAAGACAGTACTTTTGCAATAGCATGATTCTTATTTTATCAACTTTTTAAAGTTTAAAGTCTGACCCCTTCAAGTTGTGTCATTTCATGCAACAATAACTTGTGTAAATTTTTTTGAAAAATTTTGTGCCTCAGGTCCCTCAAAATTCGGAAATTTTGCGAAATTTTGGTAGTTTGGCATATTTGCCTTAATGTATTTTTTGATCAAAAACTGTAATAACTGATGTTTAGAATGATGTGGTACCTCATATTTGTCAAAATTTGACACTCATATGTGTTGTGAATGCAATATTGTTGCCATTTTTCATTTCTACCGCTATTTGGCGCTATAGTTTAAATCATAAATGTTGGTAAAATTTTGTAGTTTATTTAGTCCAGAGCAATGCCATTGATTTCTTGAATCTAATTTTTATCAATGGGTGTTCCAAAACTTCTATATAGTCCACAAATTCACTTTTTTTTTCGGTAAAACTAACAATTTTTCTCAGACCAACTATTTCTACATTAGTTTAGATTAGGCACAATATTTTTCTATAAATAGTTTTTGACTGCTGTACAATATTGTAGGATCTTGTAGCAATCGAGTCAAGCTGACGTCCTTTATTCGGTAATTATGGTCTGGTATTTACAATTCAGATTGCCTATCTGGCTTCAAATGCTGAATGTCAAGCAAAAACCCGTGAATTTCTTTTGAGCTTTTCTTATTTTAGGTTTAAGACTCAGCTTACAGCTAGGCATTGAATTCGATTGTAAGTTTTCAACCTTTATGGAAAATGACTTAAATTTAGTTAATCACAGATGCATATTATCAAAAGTTTAAAGGTAAGCTCCGTCTTCAACACTGTCTTCACCGAAAGGGTGGCCTTTTTTGCTGCGTATCTTGCTTCCTGCTTTAGAAGATATCCGTTCTGTTTCCAAACAAAATCTTATTGCAGTTTTTAGAGTTCCAAAAAAAATAATAATAGCTAAAGCAACACTATGCATCTTCAAACAACATGTATAATTTTCTTTCTTGAAAATCTTCAAAATGCTACTTTGGAGTGTTTGGTTTTGCTGGTTGTACAATTATGCAATGAACACTGCAATTTTAATACTCTTTATTCCAACAGTACGGTTGGCAAACGTGTTTCACAATCACCTTTTTGTCAAAGTCAAAATACTTGCGTTTGCTGTAGTTTTCGAGTTTCAAATAAAAGCTGAAAGCAAAGAATTTCAACTTCGGCTTTTTGATAATGATGCTGTAGTCCAACTGCCAAAAATTTGTTGGTGTTTTTGACTTTTTCATTTTAATAATGTTTTTAAAGTAAAAAACTTGAGGTGTGGCTATCTGATCAGTTGTTTTTACAATCAAAGTTTATTTAGAAGAAACTTGTCATAATTAATTTACTACAAATTATTGTGATTTAGACTGCACCATGAAGTTTTTTTTTTTTTGTGATTAGTTTAATCAGAGTTGAACCAAAAAGGCCAACAACAAAAAAAGTTTGTATTGGTCATATTTATGTACACCTAATTTTTTCTTTAAAATTTTTTACTAGTTTTGTGGATAGTGCCTGTTTAATGATCATAGTCAAAAAACCTAACATTGCCTGTTTTTCAAAATTATCATGCTGTACTGTTTATTCACAAAATATAAGAGCTGCCATATTCCTATAAAGCAAGTGTTGCCCAAGTTCGGTTTTTGCTTTAAATGGAAAAACCAGAGGTGGAGTCCTCGAGAACACATTTTGAAGTCCTTGGCCTTGGCCTCGAGGTCTCAAGTCCTCGAAAATTGGCCTGTCCTCGGCTCGAGGACAGCACTATTTTTTGAATTGTTAAAATTTTGTGGAGCGCTTGAAAAATTTTTTGGAAAACGTTTTTTCGTGGAGATCGCTTGAAAAATTTTTGTGAAGACTTTTTTTTTTTTTTTTTTTTTTTTTGGAGATCGTCTGAAAAATTTTTGTGAAGACCTTTTTTTTTTGGAGAGCACTTGCGCTTGTGTCCTTAGTCCTTGGCCTTGGCCTCGAGCATTCCTGTCCTTGGCCACGAGAGTGTCTGTCCTCGGAAAGGCTGTCCTTGGCCTTGGCCTCGGATTTTTTTTGTGTCCTTGGCCTTGGCCTCGAGCCTTGTGTCCTCAACTCCACCTCTGGGAAAAACTTTTTGTCAAGATTGGTTACAAACTTTTAATTATTTTTTATTTTAAATTTTAATCTTTCATTTACGTTGTTAATCAGCGTGCTGTAAATTGTTTATCGATCTACTTTGGTTTACACGTTATAGCTCAATATTTTTCAATCAAAAAAGTACTTGGTTTGAAGTGTTTAAACCAAAAAAATTTACTGTAAATTTTCAAGTACAAAGTTTTGAAATATCTGAAGAAAGTTTAACTGCAATCTGATATTTTGACACCATGTCGAAATAACGTTACAACTTATAGAAGTTTCGGAACACCCATTGCTGAAAATAGGATCAAGAAATCTGTACTATTGTTCTGAATTAATAAACAGAGGTGGAGTCGAGGACACAAGGCTCGAGGCCAAGGACACCAAAAAAATCCGACGCCAAAGCCAAGCACCGACTTCTCGTAGACAGACCCTCTCGAGGCCAAGGACAGGAATGCTCGCGAAACCCAACATAAGGGTGCAAACAAAAGGGCGCAGACATAAGGGCGAAGGGACATAAGGGTGCAAGGACATAAGGGAGCAGGGACATGAGGACGCAGAAAAGTAAACCTTAAATCTGCGCTAACATTTTTGTGCTTCGAAAAATATTATGTAATCAAAGAAACGAACTTGATTAATGAGTATTTCATTTAATTTTTGAAAGAAGTTTTTTTGAATTCGCTTCCTTTTTTCACTTTTCAATTATCGCACAAAGTATTACCCTTAAACAGTTTTTAAATCGCTGTACACTGATCTTGAACAAATCTTTGAAAAGAAATGTTTATTTTTAATGAGTTTATTTGCTTTACGGAACCACGTCAGCGGTTTTTTTCAAACGCAGTCGTTTAACGGTTGTACTTAATCCGTTAAGCAAACAAATAATTATAATTTGTCTTTTGTTCCCGTGCGAAGCCAAATCAAATCAAATCACTATTTTTCGCTTTAATCCGCCGAATTCGTGAGAGTAGTTTGCGGAGTCTGTAAGGCAGGAAGCGAATTCAAAAAACTTCCTTCGAAACTTGGCTTTCAAAAGTTAAGTAAAATACTCATTAGTCAAGTTCGTTTCTTTTGAATACGTAAGTATTTTCCGAAGCACAAAAATGTTAGCGCAGATTGCAGATTTACGTCTCTGCACCCTTTTGTCCCGGTGCCCTTATGTCTTCGCCCCTATGTCCTGAACCCTTTTGTCTGCGCCCTTATGTCCTAGATCGAATGCTCGAGGCAAAAAACTAAGGACTAAGGCGCAAATGCTCTTCAAAAAAAAGGTCTTCGCAAATTTTCCTCAAGGTTTCTGGCGTTTTTCAACGAAATTTTAACGATACGAAACATAGTACTGCCCTCGGCCGAGAACAGAGCAATTTTTGAGGACTTGAGGCTTTAAGGCCAAGTACTTTGGTCTTCAAAATGAGCCCTCGAGGCCAAGGACGTCCTTGAAGATTCTCCACCTCTGTTAATAAACTACAAAATTTTACCAACATTCACGATTTAAACTATAGCGCCATAAAGCGGAAGAAATCAAAAATGACCACAATGTTGCATTTACAACACAAATGAGTGTCAAATTTCGACAAATATGAGGTGACACATCATTTTAAACATCAGCTATTAGTTTTTGATCAAAAAATACATTAAGATTATTATGCCAAAAATACCAAATTTTGACAAATTTCCGAATTTAGAGGGGTCTGAAGCACCACTTAACATAAAATTTTTCAAAAAAAATTTACGCAAATTATTGTTTTATGAAAAATTAAGAGACACAACTTGAAAGGATAAGAGTTAAAAGTTTCAAAAGTTGAACAAATATGGATCACTCTATTCTACAGCGACTGCAGATTTCTAACAGTGTTAAATAAGCAGAAAAATGTGCTACAAGGTGATTGAAAAAGGCAAAACGCGCGTCTGCCAAGCAACTGCTGCAGAATTTCCAAAGAGCTAATTAGGAAGGACTCGAAACACAAAAGTTTACGCAAATTAGATATATGGAAAAAGTGTGTGCAAGACAGAAACATAAAAACCGAGGTGCGAAACCAACCACATTAAACGATAGAGCTGTAACATAGATCTCGCAACCCTTGTTTTAGATGCTCGTTTCTTCTTCCGGTGATATACTCAATTCTCCACACCACTACAAAATATTCACTTTGGCCATCCCCATCGATAACATAAAACCAATATTTTTTAAAATTATTCGCGTTTTTTCAGTCATCAATTTCACTCCCAAGAATGCATTTGCAAGCTCTACATTACGTTCAAATAATTTAAAAAATAGATTTCTTTCCTCAACCTCGCGCTTGTAAAGCGAAAGAGTAGTTTTGAAATATACAACTTTTATTACATTATGTACAAACAAAGACAAACGAAATAAAATCAGAATGAACTTAAAGTGTTTCAAATATGACACAACAAAATAAACTACTACATCTCGCAAGTTGCTTTAGAATGGAGTTGGGACCGTTTCGTCATTGAGACAAGCTGCCACCTGTTCACCACACATGATGGAGGCTTCAAGCAGGGAAGTTATGAATTTTGTAGCTTTTGGTTAGACTCGACTGAGAATCAAACCAGAGTCTATCGCTTCAGTATTACACAACACACTGAACCACGGCGATGATTGACCTAATAAAAACTATACAAACATTTTACAGAAAAAGCAATTTACACCAGCTCAGTAAATCTTACACCTTAAATTCAACAAAGTTTTTAATGATCGGAATGCCTGTGGATCGGGTACGGACTGTGGATCGCCTATACACTGCAAGCAATGAGCAATTTGCGGACTGCTAAAGCGCAGTGTTGAGCCTGTGCTAGGCTTCCGCGTCAAGCAGGTGGACACAGTCAACAGCCAGCGGGACGAAGTCTTCGGAAAGAGGTGCGTTCACCTCGCAGTCGCGCACCGAAAGTTCGGGAAGGAAGCCCCTGCTATGGTTCCGCTTCATTGCCCCGCCTGAAATACAAAAAGTTGAGTCAATATTCTCGGTGGAGTTTTTATCCTTCCACGGCAGGTTGGAGCTGTTCGACTCCACTGTAGATGCGAGCGTTGTTTAACGGAAATTGCCGACATGAACGCCAGGAAAGTGCTGTATCAAGGACAAAGTGGCGATTTTCACAGTGCAAAAAAAGCTGGCGTCATCACACAAGCGCCAGGCAACCATTGGTGATGGATGTGTTGGGGTTAATGGCCGTGAGAGACAACGGGAACCTAGAGCAGTATTACAAAAAGAAAAGTTAAACCAGAGTCTACCTTGAGCAAGAATTTAAAGTGCTGATAAAATTCAAAGAAAAATTTTATCCGAAATTGAAAGTTTTGAAATCGGATTTAACCAACTTAAGTCCTTTATCTGCAACTTTATAAACTGGTTAAAATAAGTCTTTAAATCTTTTTTTTTTTTGCACTAAGTTATCGCTCAAGTAAGACTTTGGTTTATGTTCGTCTGCGCTAGTTAAATGCTCATTAAAACAGCTGCACTTATCGTATGGTGGCGAAGATACTCAACCTTTTAACATGAGGTTGATGAAAATTTTCAACACCATTTCGTCATAAATATTGACTATTGCACCAGACAAGCTTGCATCTCAAATATTATTACCTTATTAAAATATTTATAACCATGATATCTTATATGACGAAGGGGTACTGATTTTTTTTCATGAACTCTGTTCCAAACCATGTAAAAAGTTTGAGTGCAAGCTACATGCTGAAACTAAAGCACATTTACAAACATCTGTGACGTCACTCGCTGTCACAATCCAGCTCATCCATCAACTACCTTATATGTAGATAATTATGATCGACACTAATGGAAAGTGTCGTGCGCAAATTATATCGTGATTAGAATCCGTGGTATCCCAAGCATAAAAATAACTCGGTTTGCGGTAAATTGAAACAGAAAGATTTTTAAACTTACGTTTTAATTAATTGTTTTCTTGTATTAAAATGTGAAACCCATATTTGTAATACTGCGCTGTGGTTGACTTGAGACAAATTGACAATCAAGTTTTCTTCCAATTCATTGCAACTGTGATTATAATTTAAGTTTATAACTAAGCTACCTTAGCCAAGAGACCGCAAACGGGCCTGGCAGTGTACGCCCACACCCCAACACTATGCCACTGCTCATGGCAAACCATGGCTTGTTTGCCCAAGTTATGGTGGAGAGACCAGTGCCGGCTAATACGTGGCGTGGAAAACGCACTCTTCTTTCTCGATTTCTCCAGCTTCGCTGGGTTCTGTGGAGCACCATGCTCTTTTCCACAAGACAGAACAGGGCAGTTTCAACAAACCACTTTCTTGCTGTAATCGCTAAGTGAGTTCAAACAGTCGAGACCTTCAATGCGTTGATTTTCGAGCGCATACAACAAGCAGTAAGATATAATACTCACCAGGTTTGAAAGGCAACTTGAGATCTGGTTGCAGGAGGAAGGAGCCATCCATTCCCATGCCTCCACCTGCAACAACTCCGTCTTTATTCGTGCTACGTGGACCGTTTAACGGCTAAATTAGTTCTATTTAGATAAGAATCAGTGTAAGGGGGATTTTACACGCGTATTTACGTGTAATATCTTTTTCAATTAGCACGCGAAAGGCAAAATGCACGCAATCATGACATGTGCCGTATCGAGTCAACCGCCTAGCATTGTTCGAAACATCTTTGTGAAGTCATTATTTTATCGAGAAATATGTTTTTTCATGTTTTAGTCGGGATTAAAAATCTGTATAGTATACAAAGGAGTGACAATTTCATTGAAAAATTTTGTGATGAAGACACTAAAACGAAAATGAAGAATACTCATCAACACATTTTTTACTTAATTTTAAGAAGTCGATTTTTAAGTTTCAGTTCAGGCTTGGATTAGTTTTTAAGCATAGATTTGGTTTTAAGTTAGATTAAAGAGAGAACTAATAACAAGTACTAAGAACTTTTCGTAGCGCATCAACGCAAAACTGCTGCAGCTCACCTCCTTCACAACCGAAACTGTCGCCAGGTTGCAGCAGTAGGACGGGGTTGGTCAGCGGGTTCCAGTCAACCGGGTTTAGTTTGCGGTCCGGGGAAGCAGCTTTCCATGCGGGCGGCTTCACTGCAGCTGGAAAACATACATATAAATGGAAGCGAAATACATCACATTAATCGTCAAGGGCGACAAACTGAGGTGATAAGGAGTCCACCCTTTCTCTTAGGTACAAAAATGTTCTATACCAGGTTCTCCAGTAAATGGCTGGGGTTGCAAAGTGAGGCGTTGGTTGCATCACTTCATCACCATGAGGAAGGCCATGGTAGTTCTAATTAACCACTATTAATAAGCATGAAAAGCGTGGCGCAATCTTCGATTTTGGGCAGTTACATTAACAATATCACCAAGGTTCAATTTCAACAACACTTCAAAGTTTTTTAGTTTTACGTGAAACTGATTATCACAAAATACGCAAAAAGAGCAGCCAATTTTCATAGAGCAATGCGAAGTCACTCATAGCTAGATAAATTAATATTGTTTTAGCACATTGATACGAAAAGAATTCAAAACTTCTAGAATATTTCAATTTGTTATTATTTACTAGTTGTTAAGACGTAGCCTCAATAGACGCCAACACACCAGCTAATCTGAATGGCGCTTTAGCGTAAAAGTTTTCAGCCAAACGTCGAAATGAAATATCTTTACGGCCATTCCAAGCACAATCTTTTAGAAAAACTGTTTTGGGAGAAAATGGATGATTGCAGCAACTGAAATCGAGTCAATGACCTTTAAATGACTAAACAGCTGTTAGTTAATTAGTTAATAAGCTGCCTAACTCACCTAGTTTTGACTGTACGCAACGCCGCTTCCGCTCTGTGGGTGCGCCACCCTCCTCAAGAGCGCGCTTCAGCTGATTTGCATGGACCGCCATCTGCTCCCTTGGCACACCCACCGGTTGCCACGCCATGGCGCACTGTGGTTCTGGAGGTTTGGGAGAAGAGTTTGGGAGGGTGTAGGGGGAGAAGGGCTCGTGGGTAGGACTGCCAAAGTACGCGCTGTCGCAAGGGCTGACTGAGCCCATTGAAACATCACTCCTGGAGGGACTTTCCCATCGAGGCAAGGATTGTGGCCGCGAATTGGGCGGGGGGATTTCCTGCAATATTTGTAAGTCTATGGTTGAAATCAGGGTTTAAAAAAAGTGCTCAATAACGAAGAGTCGAGTGTGACGTCATTGATGATCCCATTCGCGGATGAAATAGACAGTTGAGGTTAAAAGATTTAAATTTTTAATGTTTTAATACTGTAGTAATCTACTGCAAAATAATTGCTATGATTAAATACTTTCCACAAGCACAGTTGACATTATGCAGCAAAGCAGCAAGAACGTCAAGCTGTCATAGAATAAGATCTGTCCTGCTTCAACAGTTAAAAAAGTTATCAACTTATTGCAGAGCAGTGCTAAAAAGTAATTGAGCTTTTCAACTTCAAAGGTTTTGAAAAAAAAGAAACACAAGGTAGCTACCAGCCTAATTCTTCAAACCTTTTAAGCTTCAAACCATTTTATAGCAGAACTTCAGCACGAAAAAGGTACTTACAGTGAGTGCGAGGGGGTCATAAGTCGGGCCGACTTGTGGGTCTGTCAACGCGAAATCATAGGCAGGGCTCGCTTGTTGAGCGACTGGAGTGGAATCGTACATTGGACTGGGTTGTTGGGCTACTAACGTAGAATCCTCTACCACATCTTCAAGCACATCCGTGATAGTCCCTACAAAGAAAAACTTTTCTTAAGCCTTTCACGCCCACATCTTTTGCTTTTAAGTCTTCAGCTACACCATCTTTAACAAAAAAAAAAACAAAAAAAAAACAGCTCCCCAGCTGGTGTTGTATCTGCAATACCAGCGGGTAAAAATACGTTTGCAGCAAATTCTTTCTGTCGTTACGTCAAGAATAATCCATGATGCCTAAGAACAATCCACGTCCCGTTGTTACGTTAAGGAAACGTGGATCATTCTTGACGTAGCAACAGAAATAATTACAATAAAAAAAAATTAATTTTTTACATTGCATGATTGAAAAAAGTTACCAATAACGTTACATAAATATAACAATCGTGCAGTAATACTTGATTTTTTTGAAACAAGAATTAGCAACGTTGCTTTTTTGCAACTCAGGGTAGTTCAATACGTCCAGGTAATAAAAATGGTAAAGTTTGATCACAATAATGACAATTGCAAAGCCGCAAATAAACAAGTTCTAACAAGACTAACAGAAAAGTAGCTCACCTGAGGTCGAATCTTCTGAGTAAAAACACGGATCGCCGATAGATGGCGCATTGAAGCATAAGTTTGGTTCCGAAATCAATTCTGCAAAAAAAATTATTTAAGTAAATTGTTTGAATAAATGTTAACAGGCGAATTGAATTGCAATGGTTTCACTGCGAATAAAAGAACCAATGTTGTCATACACATTTTATTTCAAAAGAGACGTTTCGACCAGTTACCTAAGTGATTGCCGATCTTATTTGAATAAGATTAACAATCACTTGAGTAATTTTGAATTTGAATATTCAAATTTATTTGAATAGGTAATTAATTGCAATCACTTAGGTAATTAGTCAAAATTTTTCTTTTGAATTACAATGTTTACGACAGCATTGGTTCTTTTTTGGTAGTGAAACTGTTTCTCAAGAAAATCTTTATACCCCAAAAAGAATTCCAACAGTTTTCGCGGTGAAACAAGTTGTGATAAGCAGAAAAAAATATTTTAAATGGTTGCCGCTAATAGAACCAATGAACTGACAAAACATAAATGGTAGTGTATTTAAGACGAAGCAATATTTTTTGGTGTTTAAATGTAACGAAACTCACCTTCGTTCTCGTCAAGGTCGTCAAATGCGAGTTCAACAAATTCGCAGTCGTCGAGTGAAGGGACGGAAACGTCTAAAGAACAAAATGTTAAGTCTATGAGATCACAGAGTTGCTTCGGAATTTTTGATCCTTACTCATTTGCAACTCTTACATCTGTTAGTTCATAAAGGCAGTTGAGAAACTCTTTCATTACATCACGTAAGATTTTCTTCCGTAACGATAAAACACCTTCCAATAGACTCAAAACTAAACACGAGCTGTGGTCGGGATTTTGAGTACAAATCAGAACAGGTCAGCGCATGCGGGGCAGAAAGAGGGCTGGTTTCTGTCCGGTTGTTTCGACCTCTGCCCCAGCACGTGAATGGCCATCTCACTAACACACAAATTTCAAATGACAAAAGAAAGCACATGGCATGACGTCATACGCTGAAGGGGTGCGACTTTAAACCTAATAAAGTCTAACATTCAATAAGGGTGAGTGTGGAAGTTTATAATAAACAACATAGTGAGGTTATAGCGACTACTCACCAGTATCAACTACGCTTTCTTGTTTCACTTTTTCAACCTGAAACAATGGAAGATCAGTAGCACGCAACGCATTAGCACATGGCAGACGGAGAAGTCGCCTAACTTCGGACTTCTCCGAGAAGCCACCAACTGGGCAAATGTTACAAGGTGACTGGTGGGTGCTCATTAACAGAGAAGCGCACCTTTGAAAGGCGTGACAATGGCCACTTCTCCCGAAGACCACTCGCAAGTCGCTGGGCTCCATGACATGATATACACTTTTTTACAGGTATCAATAAATTTTGGGTTGAGAGTGGCTGCTATTAAACTTTTTTACGAATTTTTAGCCTTATTTGTTTATAAACTTTATTGGAAAAGTGACACTAACTCATTCTTGTTTGGTTAATAGAAATCATTTGTTATTGATCAGGATTATTGAAACAGTTTTTAGATCAATCAGCTAATAGAAAATGCCAAGAAAGATCTAGTAGATACTCACAATCTTACATTGGTACAATATTAATGGCTTTATGCCTGCAGATTTGATTTTTGTTTTTTTTAATTACGCATATGTTTTTAATTATTGTTTTCAGCTGAGGCCGACATTGCTGTTAAATTTTGAAAGAGTTCTTGCGCAACTCTCATTCCTAATAGCTAGGATATTTACTCGATAAACGAAACAACCAATGTTGAGGTAACAGGTCAGCAGCCGGGTTGACACGCCCACTTTTAAACCAATCACAAACAGCCGAACCGGAAATACGTTAGATGAAACAGCATGAAAGATCGAGAATATTTCGTGAACCGATGACGTCATACTAGCACAAACAACCTAGCAGCATTCAATGAAATCCAATATGGCGGATCGGCTGAGCAAAACAAGCAAGAAACCGGTAAACAAGTCCATTTATAGACTTTCAAAAGTTTGCGCTCGAAGCGATGCAAAGCGAATTCTGTAGAAACTTCGCGAAGCAGCGAGTAGAATTACACCAATCTTGAAATTTCAGCAAGTCAAGCGATATTTTTGGCATTTAGGAATGTTAAAAGAGGCAAAATACTTCTTTTAGGATCTAGTAGAACAGTAACACTAGTGCCGGCTACCAAAATGGAGACCTTGTATCGTTGAAATCAATAATACTTTTAATTTTATAGAAGCAATCGAAATAAAACTTACCGTTTCCAGTGCCGGGCAGTGCTTGAGTTGTTCCGATGAAAGCGCAGAGTTGCTGTGCTCCAACTCACTGCAATGTAAGCAACGATTAAAATCTGGCAACACTTGGAACGTTTTTATTAGCTTTCAACTTCCTGCCTTCAATGCCTCGAAACATAAGCGTGAAGTGAACCAAAATCAACCAACGAAACACAGCATGTGTTAGTTGGCCGTGCAGGGTTGTTTAATTCGGTATCAGTAACACAATCGAGAAATAGTAACGTGGTTAATGTATATGTACGGAATGACTTCCCGTTAACTCAGTTTGTAATGGATACAAAACCCATATAGCTTAGCTCATATTCAGGCAGCGCTCATAACTGCCAACTTTGCTCAAACTTAGACAGTGGGATAGTCACGCCACCCTGAAATGCCAGTAGTTTTGCCCAACATCCCCAGCCCCGCATCAACACAGATTGTCCACTGACCTGAGCACATAATGCACGCAGACGATGCACTGGGGCTTGTGGTTCTTCTGGTTGTTAATCACCGTCGCTTGTGTGACCAGCCACAAATAGCCGCCAGATTTGCCGAGAAACCGGTACAAACTGGTCTCAACTTGACTAAGGCGGAAAACTGCAAACAGTGAATTGGTTATAAGACACAAAATTGCAAGGTTTAAGAAATCGACTACATAGCGGGAGTAAGAAAACATCACCTGCCCTACTTCTTAATATTTTTTACAATCTTTTACCTGTGTTGTAGCCAGTGGGGTCAAATAGAGGTTTAAGTCAAAGAGAAGGGCTTCCTTTGAAATTCGCTGCATTTTTCTGCCAATTTGAAGTGAAGAAAAAAAAACATAAATAAAGCTGCTTTATTCTATCAAACTTTAGTGAAGACGAAAGCAAAAATTTTCGTTGCTATTTTGGTCAGTTTTGGGTAAGAGCTTTTTCCAGCTTTTGTCGTTTGCTTTTTTTCGGAAATATGTTGCAGCTGGGGCCAATTCTCAGAAGGACCACATCTGGGAGGGTGGTGACTGAAGCCGCGCTCCACTATGCAGAAAGTTTGTGATTAGAAGCGGCTTTGGACAGCGAGTTAGATACGATTAGCTTGTATTGTAACTTACGCTTGTGGAAGTAATCATTGATAGGCTTCATGTCGGCCACGTGGCAGAAGTCGAAATAGGACCGGTCGAGCACGTCCGCTTCTGTGTACGCGAGAAGCTCGCAGAACCTAAACAAAAACAATGGTTGATGGGGTAAGATCTATAAGCCAAGCAATGTTCTACAAAAACGAATCAGGTGTGTACTGTGCAGTTTGCAGTCTAGTTTGTTTACCGATACATTTGCCGATGGAGAAAGTTCGGGAATATCCCAATGGTTTGAGAGTTGCTTGCACCAACGAGTGCTGGCTGAGCAATTGTACTGAGTTAGTGTTCATATCAAGCACGCCGACACATGTAAAAATCTTTATTTTTGCTCTTGATCTTATTTACAATGCTAAGTAACACGTTATGCGAAACCTGACTGCCATAAGGGCACAGAGAGATATAATTCTGCGATCTGTGTCAACATTTTCGTGCTTAGAACACAAATGTCTACGACCAAGCATTGATGACGAATGTGGACCAGTTGAACGCTGTGCGCTGGATGTTTACCCCACGAATACAAACAGCAAGGTACTCACTTCTCGTCGCAATACGTGAACTTCATGTCCGGGGTGTGTTGCGACACGAATGTTCGGCTGTCCAGCAGATGCTCGATGTTAGCTGGGTGGGGAAGCGGTTCCGCATGAGCAATCAAGCATGGCGATTCACCTGTACAAAACTTTTCAAATTAGCAACACACGGAATACGGAAAATCAAAGCTGTTGCTTGAACGGAAACAAAAAACAATCATGGTTCTTTTGTTCCACCTCTGATTTACCAGTGTACACCATTTTAGCATCAGACACTTTATCCTTTACAGACTACCCGTTATGGTGGCCCAGCATGGTGAAAGACTAGCAAACAGAACCAAAAAAGTGCTCTCCATTGGTGCGGCTAAACAGACGCAGAATGCCTGGTTCGTTCGAACGAACGAATTGGTCGATATAATTGATATGAAAATGATACAATACACAAAAATTTTTGAGAGCAGATGGATATCAATAAAAAATTGTAAAGACTGACCTGCGTTCTGGGCTACAACACCGTTGCATCTCAGAACCTGAAAAGATAAGAAGTTTCAACAGAAAACTGGCTTTACTCTTGTCGGCTCTTTCATAATTTTGGAGTGTTGAGTTTAATTTTTGTCACGTAACCCCCAAAAAAAACATTAACTCGATTAAATCAAACTAACCAAAAAACAAAAAATGAATAAAACGATTTAGAGGTTTAAAAATTTTTCAATAACATGAAAATAACAACCAAAGCGGAACGGTATATCACCAAACATACAACGTTGATTCATTACTAAATTTAAAAAATGTGTTTACCAATCTTTCACAAGCAAGCCATAAAATCTAGCTTGTGGTCTTCAAATGACCGCACATATTGAAATTAACGACGACTTTAAATAACATAGCAGCATCATGCAGAATGAAAAAAATGCAGCAGAGCTTAAAGGCATTTTTCGGAAAAAGCCAAGAGATAAGCGTGACGCACGAACATAAACAAATATGCAGCTGCAGAGGAGAAAGTAACTAAGATCGAGCGATAAGGCGAAGAAAATCATTAAAATTTACTTTAAAGTTATGCGAAAATTTTAATCCAAGAAAAAACTCATCAGAAAGCTAAACAACTAATTTGACTAAATTTTTGACATTACAAGTGACTTTACTTTAACTAATGATTGCTTGAAAACTATGTCAACTAAGTGAAAGAACTTTGGCCCCACAAAGCTTTTATTGGTTGGTTAGAGCTACCCAACTAAGAGCATGGAGGAACGAAGTATATCACCTCCCACCAAAAAACGATCACCATCCAAGGTCTGCTATAAAAATATAAGTTCGAACGAAAAGACGCAAGAGTTGCAGGGACAAGGCATTTGAGGAAGAGATGACCGGTCGTTCGTACGGCCCATTGGGTTAACGGCATCCCCAACCTACTTGAAGAATCAGGGCAGCCCCAGAAAATCGCGCCAGAACTTTCCTAAACTGATAACTCTTAAACATCCACCAATTTTCAGTGATAAGCTTTTTAAGCCAATTAAAAATGCTCTTGAATTTAAATCCCACTCGAGATAATTAAGAGTAAGAATTTGAGTCGAATTAGAGTTCACTAAAAGAAAAAAAGCTAGATCGAAATCTTCGGTTAAATAATGCTTCTTTCTACACACAAATTGCCATAAAGTACCAACGTTCAACAAGCAATTTGCAAGCCGAGCCATAGAAATTGCGAGAAAAAATGTGTACGTGCGCGAGCGAGAAGCAGCAATGGCGTACAAATGCTACGTCATAAAGTCATGACATGACATGGCCGCTTTTACCTTGTAAGAAGCGGACTTTAGATTGATGTTTTTTCCATTCACTGTCAGCGTGCTTTTCAAACGCAAAAAGAAAGTGGTGTGATCTAAAACAAAAGTCATCTCTTTAACACCAGATTAAATTGATAATTAAAATGCAAATTTCCTCTCTCCCAGGTGTATCTGACATCACAAACCTAACTAACCTCAGACGCCGCTAAATTATGGTTGAAGTTCGTTCTAGGAAAAAGGTTAATGGTAAAATAACCTTAACATTAATCATAATTAACCTCAATACCTAAACTTGTAAACAGATTATGACGCCACATATGCCTTCAAGCGAAACAAAACGCATATTTGTGTTCAACCTTCTTGAATAGCAACAGCACCACAAAGTCGAATTGATTTAACTTGTAAAAAATAAACGAAGCTGGAGAAAAACTAAAAAACCGAAGTTTATTTTCAAAGTTTTATTACAAAAATAAAACTTATAATTCCATCTGTGATAGTTAACTTTCGTTGCAAACATTCAAGTCGCTTCTTCAATGTAGCACTATAAACAATATCACTGTTGTTTTTACATTCACTGTGAGGGACTAAATAAATTTGTCGGGTATCTTATAGCTCACCTGCTGCGCGGTCAAAGCAGTCGTTCAGTTCTTCGTGGTCTCCTTCATGTGTGTATTGCAGAATGTTTTGCCCCGTCAGGTCAAACTAAACAACACTGAAAACTTAAGCAAGCTCCTATAACGATATTAACCTCCTTCAGCTGCTTCAGGCTCCAATGCAAAATAGTAAAAGCTGCCCATTTAGACGGTCAAAAAAGATGGCCGTACTCATCAGCCGTGATTTACTCATCAGCCGTGATTGCTATATTTTCGGACTCTTCAGTGCATGGCTAGGGTTTGCACCATGCTCTCATCCTTGGTAAAGAGCCGAATAATTTCAACTAATCAGATTTAACAAGCAAACAATCCAAAACATTTCCACTTAATTTCTCAAATATCTTGCCAAACCATTGCACCTTGTGCGACAGTCCGTATAGGCTACAGAATCCGGACACCAACTGTTTGAACTTTAGCTAGTAAATGCGATTCACGTGAAATTACAATTTGCAGACCTAATACAATATTGTGCTTCCCTGTCATTGCCAGGACTGTTTGAGGCAAAAAAACAACTTTGCAAAAACGTATCATAACCTCTATAAAATCAAACACATGACCAGTTTAAAAATCAAAAAATTCCGCATTGCTACTTTTGCAACGACTTGCACGCCCTAAAGATGGATTGACGCAATATCCGTTTCTCAACCGCTTTGACCATTTTTTCTTCTCCATGAAATTGTATGTTCGTTTTCGTCAGCGTTTTTATATATTTCCATATCCGCACCAGCCAGACTGTCACATACAGGGCAAAAGTTTTCCCAACAAAATTTTTGTAAAGGAGTACAGCCCTAGTTTAAAAAATCGCACTCATCGTTCTTATCTTAATTTTGATCAATGTGTTACTGTCTACTTAGTACGGAAATGAATTTATAGAACGCGGACGAAAAAGCGCATACTTTTTCATGGAGAACCAAACACGTAAAAAAAGGACAAAAACGGGCTAAAAGCGAACACTGTGTAAACTGTGTAAATTCACTTTAACTGGGCTTCAAGTGAGAAATGCAGATTTACGCATCTAAATTTGCACTAAGATAAGTAAAATGCAACTTAGCAGCCCGTATTGCTTGCACAGCACTGTCATTGATGATAAGCTTGCTGCCAAATTCCAAAAATCAACACCATCTTAAACAAAGATGTGGCGGCATTCATAGCATTGACACGAAATGCAAACAAACATTACCAGTGAGGGTGCAGAAAACCATACAACAGGAGGTGTAAAATTTAAAATTTGCAAGCTCAAAAAAAAGATCTTAAGTACCGGTAAATAAAAGTACGAAAACGTTTTCATTTTCCATTAACAAGAATAAGTACCGGTAAGTAAAAGTACGAAAACGTTTTCACTTTTCATGAACAAGAAATAATATCGCGCAATATCCGCCAGAACTAAGTTCACTCACCGTGGAAAGTCCCAAGTAATCTTTCACATTATCAGATACGTAAAGCACATCAAGTTCTGACGATAAAATAAGCAAAAAACCATTTAACGAGTTCACGTAATCTTCACCGCCCAATGGCGACTTTCTAGCTTCAATTTCTTCAACTCCTGAAACACACACAAGAACATAAAAAATCCTGGCGAAAAAAGTGCAACTTCATTTTTCTACTAGTAAAACACGGTGACATTTCCTTCTGTCTTGTGCAAAATTCAATTGTTTTAACAGCTCAAACAAATTTATGATGGTTTTATTAATCTGTGTGTCCAACAGTTAAGACTTAAAAAGTTTTAGAAGCTTGAATCAAGAAACATTTGGCAATTCAAAACCAACTAGTGGCTTAGTGAATATATTATGGTAGTGACTATTTCACCGAAAATTTTCAACTTAGAGAGAATAAAACGAGAATGAGAAATATTCATCCGCGCTTTTTTCATTTGCTTTTTTAGGGGTTAAGATTAGGGTTTAGGTTAGGGTTTGGGTTAGGGTTCGACTTGGGAATAGTTTTAGACTAAGCATTTGAGTTTGTGTTATATTTGAGTCAGAATTAATAAAAAACTAGATAAAAATTTTCGGTGAAATAAAGCCTTCCATATATTATTTGCATCTGAAATGGTACAATTGGGTCCGACTCCCAGTTAGATCAAACTAAAACCTTTGATATACCTGTATTCACAGGTTTTTATATAATTTTCAACATAACGAGGTAAAGAGGGACAGCGTGAACTGAACAAGTGGTAGGTTGAATCGGAAACCAGAATGTCCTTGCATGGTTTGCAAGTCAAGCAACATCAAATGGCACAGTGTTAGATACGATTACAATAACATAGATTGTTGTATCAAACAGAACTCTTTGAGATGAATTTGATTTAAACTATCGGTTTTGGAAATCTGAAGTGGTTTGAGTACTCTCGGTTTGAGAATCTTTTGGCTATGACCCATATCTTAGCCTCTCTTAAAATTTAGATATTGTTGTATATATTTGCTAAAAGCGCAACCTACTGTCTGTTTTTCTTCCATTCATAACCTGCCGTAGTTTGATATAAGCGATGAGCAAACGCATAATGGCCGATCTGCAAGTATATAATCCGTGTAAGCAGTTCAGCAACAAATCATGATGATCGATTACCAACCTCTATTTATTTACAGAGAGGATAAACCAAAAACTCTACATTCCAGAAAGAAGAAACATAAACAACTGACTTTACATTGGCAACGGCTCAGCTTGAGGGAACAATTATAAACAGAAAATACACGAAAAATGGATTAACAATCTGAACGGAGAGGACTTAAAGGATTTTTAATAAGACACAGTGTTGCTTAGAGCTTGAGCAATCCACTTCATCACATATCTGCTTCCTGAAGCTAGGCTGGATGATGGACATCATCAATCAAAATAAATTTAGGGTGTCTGCCCATCCTTAGTCAGTGTTGTATAAACACAAATTTGCTAAATCTTAATCTTAGATTTCTTAAAAGGCTAGATTGCGTCCTGTGCAGCCTTAACTTCAAGAAGCAGTCAAGTAATTACAATTATCATTGTAAACACAACTCTGATAAAGGTGAAAAAACCAAACTCACTTGTCAAGATGACTCAGAACTTGCTGGGGAATTGGAATTGCATTGCAGATATCATCGAAAGTGTTGGATTCCTTGTGTCGTCGACTTCTTGCAGCATCTCTGCTCTTTTCACGGCGTTTCTGCCTAAAATGATAGGACTGATATTGCATCGATGTTTGAACAGCAATTTCGATTGCTAAATGATCTGCATTTACATTATTTACACTAAGAGGTAGTGATCCAAGTGCTATGAAAACAAATCATGATTTTCTTAAAAGTTTTTAATACATTAAATTGATCTTTTTAAATTAATTTGCTGCTAATTTGAGCTGCCAAGCTGAAAACGCACTGTGAGGCAGCGATTAAAAGAAAGTCACATTGCAACCATAATATTATGTAAGATCATGTGGTCTTAGATCTCATACAACTGATACTTCAACATTTCCAACCAGTATGCCAGGCTAATTGCCTGCCAACATCAGGATAAGGGTAGCCAGTTGTTGTGTACTCAAACACTTGAAACAATATATTACACCAATATAGTATGTACAGCAATACTAATTTTTTAAAGTAAATTTTGCAAGCATGGCACACCAAAAAATGTTATGATGGAAAGGATAAGTCTCACACCTTCTACAAAAACATAGCATAGAATAAGTTGTAAGACTACAGTTTTACGTTAGCAAAGCTAAAACTTTTCTTTTTTAACTGCAATTTATCATATGCTATTCATTTTATCATGGAAACTTAGGTTAAAACTAACTAAATATGCACCAGATCTATTTTATTTGTTTAGGTGTCTTTAAGTATAAGCCGACCATTTTTTTATTGGAAGCTCTGTATAGTGCACACTCTCTGCTCTCTCCTTCCATTAATAGAGCAAGTTTTTGTTGCACTAAAAAATTGCATTTATTTTTAACAAAAGTTGCAAAGTTGCATTTATGTACAAACATTTCAAACGACAATGATTTACTCCAGCGATTTATTTATACATAAAGCCAAATATTTGCAAATATTATTTGGGGAGAAATGGCGATCTTTTGCCAACAGTTTGCCTAGCGTGCTAAAACTTCGCTCCACAGTGCATAAAGTTGTAAGCTAGCTGTTGCATCCTATATAAAATTGATACGCAGGTAATTCGTCACATAGCTCTTTGTTATGCAAATCAAAGATAATTGAACTGTACTGATTTAGCATTATAGCATGTTTTTAAATTACACTAACATCTAACGCCATACTTCTGACTTAATAAAAACTGAAGTAAAAAGTTGCATGTAAAAAAAACAAAAAGTTGCTAAAACTTGCGATCTAAAATTCCAAACTACAACCTAAAACATTGTACTACATGAATTTTTAGTATTTAGAAAGCTGTCGCAAGCTGTAAAAAAAGTTGCAAAAACTTGCCTTACTTATTAGGGTCAGAGCAAGATTTTGGGAAACAGCTTAAGATTAGGGTTAGATTTTGGGGAATAGCTTAGATTGAAGTGAGAGCGTGTGTGCTCATACACAAATCGCAGAGGCTCGAAAACAAGGGGACTGCTAGTATTTAACAACACCCATTTGTTTGTACCAAATAATACTGTAGTATTTTTATTCTGAAAAGAAGAACTGTACTACTGGTAATTAATATCTGAGCTACTTTCTCAGCACTTTAAGTTTGCAATCTGATAGATTTTATTCAGTAGGGATTCAACTGATTACCGATTTTACATTTCAATGTGAACACAGCACGAAGATGTTGTCAAATAAAGTACCGTAGGATTGTAAGACGTCATATGTCTCTGTAAACTACAGTATTAAATTAGTTCTGCCTGTTTCAATTCAAAAATAATTTAACTGGTTAATTTTTATTTATTCCAACTGGCTTTTTCTATACAGTATCTGGTATAGCCTTAAGTAGTTACTTGTTTTTCAAGAATCGTTGCTTCTTCAAACTGCAAAGGTAAAACTGGGGTGGTTAAGCAACATAAACTATGTCAGGATTTATCAATCTATTTTATGTAAATTACCGTACTAAATAATGTGCACAAAAGCAACAATACAGTGATTTCATACCTTTTAGTAGCAACCAGATTCATCTTTTCATTCACATAGGCTGCAGCCATATCAAAGTATAACACTTCAACAATTCTTTAAAAATTATTTATGCAGAAATGAGTAAATATTTTTCTTCGATTAATGTAAGAATCTACATATAAAATGTTTTTTATAATTGCAATAATCTTAACTATTTAAACGTCATAGGCAGTACATGTCTTTTACAGTGTCACCACGAAGAACTAAGTGTTATGTTACTTTGATTTTGAAAAATATTGGTATATTTTTAAGTGCACCAGTACAATTGCATTACTATACCTACTGCGTGACAATTGTCATTGTCAGTTTTTCAAATTTTGTATTGCTGAAAAAATTTCTTTTTGATTTTTGTAGAGGCATAATTTTTCTGAGGAAGGCTCTATTTCACCGGAAATTTTTATCTACTTAATTATTAATTCTGACTCAAATCTAACCCGAACTAAAATGCTTACTCTAAAACTATTCCCAAATTGAACCTTAACCCAAACCCTAACCTAAACACTAATCTTAACCCCTAAAACACCAACTGAAAAAAGGGCGGATGAATATTTCTCATTTTCGTTTTATTCTGTTTAACTTGAAAATTTTCAGTGAAACAGTCACTACCTTTTTCTGATTGCTTTTTCAAGTGCTTTGAGCAACTGTCTGTAATAGTTCGTAACTAATGCACTCAATATGAAGCACTCAATTATTAGTATTATGATTATTACATGTAGCTGAAGGGCACACTGACTGCAAAATTCACAACTGCACACATCAGATCAGAGATAATGATATAAGATAACAAGTACAGAATACTTTGGAACCTGCTGTATTAACTGATACAAAAAAATTCTACATTAGTATCCCTCTACACTAATAAGTAACGCAGAGCTGTCTCTGATCTCACCCTAAGCCTTATTTTGTGACAAAATCAGTCTCAAAATTATTTGCTACTATAAAAACCTCAGAGCATAATGTTCGAAACATCGAAATCTGAATTACCACAACAATATAAAACACAAACTGCAAAGCCAAGACATATGGAAACTATAAAACCATCTAACCAAATTTTATCAGCAAGTCTGCATTTTATTGGGCATACGCTGACTTCTTTTTGAATTTTCTATTGTTTGCTACTGAAAGATTACCCATTTTGGGCCTCAAACAGATTCATCAAAACTTAAAACATAAACTGACGTTTTGTGAAACTACTTTTCACCTTGTCAAAAAATGAAATGAATGGCAAAAAACACAAAACAAACCGCATTCAACACAAAATACAGATATTTAAAGCAGTGTTTCCACTAAACTGTTTTTTTGTTTTCAGCAAACCAGCGATTTGTTGGAGCAAGGGCAAATAATTTTTGGCAATATGGTAAAACACAGCTTTAAAAAAGTCAACAAATTTGTGGAAATATGACATTTGGAATACTTCATACTAGAATGATTCGAAATTTAGGGCACATAAACGTCTTTTCATTTTTCAGAGCTTTGGGCAGTATTGTTAATGTTAAATGCCAGCATTTTGTCATCATTCATCACTGTTTTTTGTCATTATTTATCACTTCTGGCAATGCAGAATATGACAAATAGTTCAGAGCTTCAGGAAATGTCAAGTTATGTTTCCAGTTGTCTCAGCTTTGCATTTTACATTAAACATTTCAGGCTGATTAATAACAATCGGCACTGTATTGAAATCACTGGCATCAGCTTTATTTTTAAGGTGCTTTAGCTTGTTTACCTGGATAGTAGCCACCTCAGACCTAAAATACATTCTGCATTAACATTACACAAACAGCAAGTTTGGTCTTTTTTTAAGACAACTGCTTACTGTTCTTAAACTACAGTAGACCTAATTTTAAACCAATAATCTACTGCATAGTCACACTCACTGGTTAGTAGTAACAATCATTTTAAGCATTTTTTTGTGACATCAAAAACAGATGACTTGTAAGAAATTGCGAGTGTCTACTGCACCGGTCCAGTTTCTGATATTAAAAGGCTGCTGCACCGGCAGCCCGTTATATTGCTTTTTTTCATTAATTTGAGTGAAATATGGCACTTTGATGTATTGAACGCATTTCATTCACGTAGAACGCACTCCACCAGTGTGGCGATTCAGTAAATTGTGCTGCATTCTTTTCCTTAACAACCTTGCATTAGAGTTAGGGTTTAGCAGTTTCGGCAGCAGCGTTCCCCATAAGCGCAAAAAAGTGCGAAAAGTGCAAAATTTTTTTGGCATTTTCGCATTGAATTTTTGCGAATTCCGGCGTTTTTGCTCTCGCCAAAAACCGGCGATTTTGTTTCCTGCCAAAAACCGTAGACAGCTGCGGTTAATGCCACCTTGCTCTGGTATGTTGCAGAAATAGCGGAGAAAAGTTGCACAACTCAGACGAAGGACCTTTTTTTTTTTGGAGATCACATTGAAACCGGACAATATTGATGAGAAAATTTTCAGCATTTTCACATTGAGTTTAGAACGTTCTCACTATTTCCGGCATTTTTGCAGAAGGTGAAAACTTAGAGGGAACACTGTTCGGCAGAAATGCAAGCCTGAGACATAGCAAATCAACGTTTAAAAAGTAATGACCAAAGCAGCAGCTATTTTATGTTGGAAACCGAGCCGATGCTGCATCGACTCTGTTAAACTGCTATGAAATTGCCAATTTTAAAATTTCTTGCAGAGCAGATTAAGAAACACAATGTTTGGTAATTATAATGAATGCAACTCAGAACTAGCCTACTGTATCAGGTAGATATGCATTGCAAGGTTGCCAATCATCATATTTTGCCAGCTAATCTTTTTAACCTAATCTCAAATTTCAAGGATTTAAGATTGGGTCAAGAATCTGAACTTCTCTATGATTTGGAATGTACAGTATGATCAAACATCAGATTGCTTATCCCGCAAAAAATTTTGCCAAGTCGCTTCAATTCAATTCACTTTATTTCATTTATTCTTTTTCTGATGTTCAGTTTCATCCTATGAACAATCACAATGAAGTCAAATGGACTAAAATTCTATTTTTGCAGTTAACAGATACCGTAATGGTAACAGGAACAAGGTTGAGCTGTTTAGGGCTCTATATAAACTATTAGTCAGTTAGTGGGCAATTACGGTAGGCCAAGGCCTACCTCATTACTTACAGACTTAGGCCAGCTGCCAATCTCATAGTTAAATAGGCTAAATCTACCAGTAATTCAGTATTTCTGCAGTAAAATTAAAACCGAACTCAAGCATTTGGCTATCTCTATTATCTTTAATATTAAATCTATTTGTGCGTGTGCAGCAGACAGTAAATCTATTTTATTGATAATTGAGTGAATAGGCATACCGGTAATAATTCTTTAGAAATTGAATTCAGTGATCAAATGCTTGTAAATTGAAATAAATTGCACACTTTGCACTAAGCTGCTAGGCCTGCACAGTACAGCTCTGAGCTATTCTACCAAATTTAATTGCTGAACATCCTGAAATTCGGACATTTAGCAACTTCTGACTTGAAAAGAGCACAGCTGATAAATTCCATCTCTCACTGTAGGCTACGGTAGCCTACCGGTATGTAAAGTTTCACCATTCAATTTCTGTTTAGCCTACATATTAGATATATTACAGTAGGCTACTGGTATGTGGCGTGAAGGATTGGTACATATGGTCACTGAACAGTACACTGTAGCCTACAAGGTACGTGTCACTTACCGGTGCCAGTACAGTAACTTGTACAGTCACTCGTCAGACTGTCTCTAGGTCTTACTGATATCTCAGATCTGGCTAGGCCATCTAATTACAACTGAACTATGCTTACATAGCTGCATAGGCTTACCGAATTAATAGTAATCCCCATACTGTGATAAGGTAGGCTACTAATACTCTGTACACATCACTCACGATCTCGTGCTGTTTCGCGTCTTTGCACACTGAAGATTTCGCAAACAAAGCTAACCTGACAGCAAGACTGATTTTATATGGTTTCCAAAAAGTTACGGAGTGTCAGAAGTAAAAAAAAAAAAAAAAAAGAACAGCGCAAGAAAAAAAAAAGAGTAAGGGGAAAAACAACGTGGCTAATAAATCAAATTAGGGTAAATCCAGTAGTTTGCAATGTAGCTAATTTTTTAAGATCTAAAGTTGCTAGTTGCTGGACTATACCTTCAACATTGTTCAATACAGTAATTGGAACGACCGACGCTCGCGTCGCGTGTTCTTTGGTTTTTTACTCAGCCATTTTCAAGCTAATGAGTGGGAAAGTTTACACTTTTGCTGATAACTTGAGAACGGTTTGATCTAGCTACATGAAATTTCGACTGCAGTTTAAGACTAAAGAGTTGCATGTTTGTACCGAATTTTGAGGCAATAGGTCCCGCAACTTTGGATCAAGGACACCAACGCCGCCCCAAAAGTTGGACGTAAAAAGTGGTCTCGTTCAAAAACGGCTAAAGTATGCCAAAACATTTTTCACAATGTTGTATGTCTTAAAATACCCTTTCATCCCAACCAACCCACTTTTGGCCGCGATGAGATTTATTTCTGTTTTTTTCCTTTTTTTTTTCTTCCTAATCTTGTACGCTCTTCTTCTTGTAAACCACAAAAAATCGAAATCTAATCTTAGTGTAAAGTTGTTGAACTGCAAACGCAATTTTTTCTTTCGAAAGTTTTTGGTGCTCTTTCTCCTGGAAACCCCCAAAATAGGGCCCCAAATAATTATTTTTTTATCCGCTCAAGCTAGGGCGCTAGTTTTTTTGATATTAGCAGACAAATATTTTGACGTAATTTAGGGGTGCCACCTCCCCGGAAACCCAAAAAAAATCAATTTTTTGAACGGCTAAACTTAGGTTGCCATTGTTTTTGATATCAGTAGATATTTAACAGACAAACATTTTAACATAGTTTGGGGGTGCCACTTTTTGCATGGGGACCCCCCAAAATAGACCTCCTAAAAATCAATTTTTTGAACGGCTTAACTTAAGGTGCCAGTGTTTTTTGATATTAGCAGATATTTAAGAGACAAATATATTTTGATATAGTTTGGGGTGCCACCCCCCAACATAACCCTCCAAGAATCATTTTTTTGAATGGCTTAATCTAGGGTACCTGTTTTTTGATATCAGTAGGTACTTAACAAAGAAATATTATGAAATAGTTTGGGGGTACCACCATCCTGGAGGACCCAAAAATTAATTTTTGGAATGGCTCAAGCTAAGGTTCCAGTTTTTTTTCAAATATGTAGATATTTAACAGAAAAACATTTTAACATAGTTTGGGGACGCCACTCTCCTGGAGACCTGCCTAAAATCACTTTTTTTGAACAGCATAAGCTAGGGTGCCAGTTTGTTTTGATATCAGTAGATATTTAAGTAGCAAATATTTTGACATAGAGTCGCAGTTCCTGCTTCAGCCAGTGGCGTTGTGGAAGCTAACAACAAAATAACCACAAATGAAAAATAATATTGGAACCGATAGCATTATAAGTCAACAGATCATCGCTCGCTCGAGGTTGTACAACCAAGCCGGTTAACCGCACACGGAGCGCGCTCTTTTTGACCCGCCACAATGGTTTGGGGGTGCCACTCACTGGGTACCCCTCTAAATGGATTCCCAGAATCAACTTTTTTAAACGGCTTAACCTAGAGTGCCAGTGTTTCTATATCAGTAGATATTTAAGAGACAAATATTTCGACTAAGTTTGCGGGTGCAACCCCCAGGACCCCCCCCAAAATCAATTTTTTGAATGGCTTAAGCTAGGGCGCTTGTTTTTTCAAATCTGTAGGTATTTGCGTCGGTCGTTCAAAGGGGTTGCTTTTCAGCAAGCTCCCATCAGCTAGTTCTAAATGAAATTGCGTCTTATTCACCAGTTTGCTAAGTCAAGCCAAGTCAACTCAGGTCTAGTTTATTTCACCATACGCTTAAAAGTACGCAGGTAGGAAACAGCGATAAAATCATGCGGTCATCTTGGTCAACTGCACTTTTTAGCAGTACTCAACAGTTACAGGCATAGGTGGGTGCTAGTCCGTTAATCGTTAACAACGAAGCTAACTTTTTCTTGAACTCGTTATTCCGTTAAAAAGTTTTTCATGTTAACGGACTAAAGTAACTTCCGTTAAGTTGTTAACTTCCGTTAAGGTTGTTATCCTTAATATCTTGCACCATTCATTCATTGTACCGATACAAACCAGGGGCGACATGACAGAACGTGCTAACGAGCTCGTAAAGGCCATTCTCGCTCGCTAAAAAATCTTCTTATACTAACTGCCATTTCTGAGCCGTCTCGCCCAACACACGTTAAAACGGTTCGCTCGAATTTCTTTGCGAGGTGTTTATAGCTTGTGTTAGTACGTAATATCTCATTGTGACGTCAGATGCATTTCTACTTCAAAATAATGCGTTCAAGCGTATTGTATGTACCGCATTGCTATGGAAAAAGATATTTAAGCTATGCGTAATTATTCTACGCAAGCAAATTCTTCAACTGATAACAATCAGTAAATGAACGACAGAATTCAACGATATTTTTGGATCAATGTAAAATAAGAGCAACTTTTTCCACACTATATGTTTTAAATGAAGTAAAGCGCTCTTGAGGTTGTTGGTGGGTAAACTCATTATGTTAACAGTAAGTAACTTTAGGTCTTAAGGTTTCAAAATTTTTCGAAAGTGAGCAAGTCGAAGTACACTTCCTTTTTAGAAACGGTAGTTTGGACTGGCTGTTTTTAAATTTTTCCAACATTCAGTCCTAGTTGTTCTTGATTTTGTAAAACTTTTGAGAGCATCGATGTCAATTTCAGCGGGCATGTTTGAAACACTGTTTAATTTCTATTTGTCTGCTTTAAGACTTAAGTAAAGGCTTTTTTCTTGCTTTTGCAGCATCGTAAAACTGCAAAAGCAAAAAAGCAAGCTTTTTTCAAGTTGAACAACTGCCGAAAAAATTTCTCAATTGCTTGCGCAGAGCAACAGAGCTTTATAACCGTGAATAGTTGCAATTTTGCTGGCAAACACTAGAAAATCACTGAAATTTTATCGTTTTAAATCAGCACGAATTTTAGTTTCTTTGATTAGTTTGAATTTTTTTTTGGTTTGTTTTGCTGCCGAGGCGGCAGTGTTTTTAATTTGTTCTTAAATTTTGAGCAAAAATGAGCCTCGTGTTTTAGAAAATCGTTCTTATAAAAGGAGTGTGTTGCTATTTTTGTCAACTTGCACTACTCAGCATTTCTTTATCAATCGAAACAGCAAGTGGTTCTTAAAGCAATTCGCTTTTTTGAGCAGTCTAATAGCAAACATGGCGACGATTTGAATTAATTTTCAGCAAAAATTCGCATGAGTTAGAAGTTTTCAACATTTCGCCATTAAATTTCTGAACCAAAGAGATTTCTCGCACCCTTAAAGAGTGCTTCAAGATCCTCTTTAAGTTGGTGAGGAAAATGTGACGTTTTTTTACTCGAACTGCTTTCGGCAATCGCTCGAAGATATTTAGTGAGAAAGACTGACGTAAAGGATTTCGCAAGGCTTTACATACACGTGCAAAAATGACCTCTTACGTTTAGCGAGTATTTCGTCCGGTAGCGCCTCTTTAAAATAACTCGTTATTAAAGCGAACGAGGAAATTTCTGTCATGTGCCTCCAGTTTGCACTGATAGCACTTGTAGCGTATTAGTATTAGCACGAGTTTTATAGAAGGAAGCGAAGAAAGGAGCTCTTTTTTGTGGCAAATAATAAGCTGCATGCGGCCTCATAGGTCTATTGATTATCGCTGTTCGCAATTTCCAAAGATTTTCCGATCGCAGCTTCGTTGGTGCATTTGAACTTATTTTTATCTTGAAATTGGATTAGTCTTTAAAAATGTAACTTTCAAAACACAAAAAGATCACCATAGCAATAAATATTTCCTTACAATTTGCTCAACAGCGTCAATACGTGTTCTAGAAGCGAGTGAATATAAAGAAATGCAAATTACACGCAAAATGTTTACGAATTAACGGACTTGATTAACTTCCGTTAATTAAAGCTGAAAATAACGGATTAACGTTAACGGAGGTGTGAAGTTTGTTAACGGACTAACGAAGCTTACGTTTTGCATTAACTTGACCACCTATGATTGCAGGCATCAACTTAACCTAGTCATGGAACAAAAAAAAAAAGAGAATTCAAAACGTTTTAAACAAAAAATGACGCTAACAGTGTTGCCAGCTTTGCACTTAATATTTGGATAAAAACACACACAAAAAATTGTCTTTTGCTAAAGAAATTAAAATATTTAAACATTAGACTTTGTTAAAAGCTCAATTTATTTAGTATTGAAGAAGGCGAGCATAGGTGGGCACAGCTAACGCAAACATTAGCTCCGCTAACAGCTATTCCGCTAAATGAAAAAATTAGCTTCGCTAACGCTAATCCGATTACACAAATTTTTCGTAGCGGAAAATAACGCTAATTAACCATAAAAGTACAAAATGAAACGGAAAAAAACAAAAATCAATTTCGTAACTGGTACCTATATCATTTTAATATCGCGTTTTTCAATGAATCAGCCAAATCTAAACATATTGCACTTCCGAAATTACTAAATTTCAAAAGTTTATTCAATCGCAAGATATTGTCACGGTTTTGAGCACTTTAGTTAGACTTCTAAGCAATAACCACAACGGATATAGCCAGTACTTAAATTGTAGGGGGGACGGGGGGACGTCCCCCCCTACAATTGAGCGTCCCCCCCATCGAGATTGAGCGTCCCCCCCATCGAGATTGAGCGTCCCCCCATCGAGATTTTGGCGTACCCCCATCGAGATTTGAGCGCTGGTTTGTGGGAAGAAAAAGTTACTGTTTTTGGCCAGAAAACCGCTAAAATTTTCGATTTCGGCCAGAAAAGGCCTATGGATTTCGGCGAAGACCTTTTTTTTTTCTTTTTGAGATCACCTGTTTTTGGCCGGAAAAATCGCAAAAATTTCCGATTTCGGCCAGAAAAAGCTTTAGGATTTCGGCGAAGACTTTTTTTTTTAAAGATCACCTAATTATCCCTGAAAAATCGCATTCAGGAACAATGAAAATTTGGGTCAAGTTCGTTTGCTGAACAAACTTCAAAAAAACCTGGCTACGTGTCTGTTCTTCACTAAGGTTCGGTCAACGCTGAAAAAGCGTCCCCCCACGCAAAATTTTACAATTTAAGTACTAGATATAGCCAAATGCTCGGGCTCAAAAACCTAGGCAATCCGGCTACGTACTGTAGCGGGCTTTAACTGTAACTTCGCTTCCAGATGCAATATTTCAATCTTCCTGCTCCCCCTTTCTAAATGCTCGCTCTGCATGAAACATGAAAGAGCTTTTTGCTGAATTGATAATCCGCTGGTGGCGGCAGCCCGCTGGCCAACACAAACTAAGTGAAGTTCATTATGACACGAACAATTTTAATTGTGCTTTTTCCAAATGCTGGTTTTGAAATTTTGACCTCGTACTGGCTCGTGATTGCGCTTGGCCGGCATTATGATGTCATAGACTGGAGTGATTACCAACGCGAGAAAAACATTACCATATTGAAGCACGATTTTTTCAGCAATAATTACTGATCTAAAAACGACTTACATCGTATACTTGAAGTACATATTTCTCTGCCAAGCAAAAACAGCTAAATGTGGTAAATTTTAGACTATACTTTATTGAAGCCACAGTTGCAACTATTTTTTCTAGCGGATAAGCGGATTAGCTAAAAAATTAGTTTCGATAAGCAGTCCGTTAACATTTTTGAGCGTTAGTGAAACCGCTAATCCGCTAATGAAAAGGGTAGCTTCGCTAATTAGCGGAATAGCGGATTAGCGATTTGTGCCCACCCATGAAGGCGATTCAGTCAATATTTAGCTTAAAAACATATATATTTTGGGTTGACGGAAATAAAACGAAGTATAATCTGAAGAAACAATGATGGCAACACCGTATTAGTAAAGAAATAAATTTTTCCACGCTATTTATTAAAATTTGTAGTTATGATGTCTATTGCACCTGCATTTTTGGAGGCACTACGTCACGTGGTTCGGGGGCAGACGCGCCAAAAACTTGTGATAACAAATAAGTGATTTTAATAATTAATTTTTGTCGTAAATGCATGTGTGCTACTGTGGCCTAGCGGATAATTGGGCCAGTGCTTGAAACCTTTTAAGTGAATAAACCTAGGGTCAATTATTTACTTGACCATCGCTTTTTTTAAACCAAGATTATATCGAATCTGGCTTACTGTATTCAATTTTTTTGTTGATTAAACCAAAATTATGCTTTGAATAGTTTTTATTTTGCCACTGGATATGATCAAACGGTATCAGGCTTCATTCTTTGAGAAAACACCCAAAAATTTAACTGTTTTAAAAGGTTAAACTAGGGCGTTATTTTTTTTTTATATCAGTAGATGTGTAAGATATAAATATTTTGACATAATTTGGAGGTACCAATCCCCCAGAACTTCTAACTGGACCCCCCAAAATCAATTTTTTCAACCGTTTAACCAAGGGTGCTAGTTTTTTTGATATTGGTTGATATTTAAGAGACAAATAGGCTACTTGGACATAATTTGGCGATACTAACCCCCCTAAAACTGCCAATTAAACCCCCCAAAATCAATTTTTTGAACGGGCTTTGGCTGACCCTCCAGTTTGTTTTGATATTAGTAGATATTTAAGAGACAAATATTTTGACATAGTTTGCGGGTACCACTTCCCGGTAAACCCTTCCAAATGGACCCAAAAAAATCACTTTTTTAAACGAATAAGCTAAGGCGCTACTTTTTTGTTTGATATTACTAAATATTCAAGAGACGAATATTTTGACACAGTTTGAGGGTATCAACCCCACGTAATCCCCAACTGGATCTCCCCAAAAAATCAATTTTTTGAACGGCTTAAGCTAGAGTTGTAGTTTTTGCGATAAAAGATAAATACTTGGACATGGTTCAGCGGTATCAACCCCAGAAAAACCGCAAATGACTCCCCCCAAAAATTCATTTTTTAAATGGTTTAAGTTAGGACGCTAGTTTTTTTTTATTTCAGTAGATATGAACCAGCAATATGTTGACATAGTTTGAGGGTATCACCTCCGAAAAAGACTACTAAATGGACCCTCAAAAAATCAATATTTTGGACAGCCTAAGCTAAACCAAGTTTAGGCAACCTTTTTATAGTAGCGGGCCAAAAGCAAACTAAGCAAGGTTTCGACGGACCGAAATAAATTTTTGCAAAGAATTCGGCTCTTAAGAAGAGTGATTTTTGGCATTTTAATGTTATTTTTGGCATATTAATGTTATGACAATTCGACGTATTTCATCTGAAAGTGGATTCAGTGACCTGTTGCTTTTGCTTAAATTATAACAAAGCGTTACAATGTTAGCGCTCATTACTCTCTGAGAGGCGCGACCTAAACCGTCGCAGTCCATGAATTACGAAAATATTTTGATTTAATTTTTAAAATATTTAAAATTGCTCGAAAAATGACAAAACAGCTCTATTACGTGCTGCTTTTCTAACGCTTCAAAGCGTATTATGTGGCTATCAAATTTCTTTTTCTATTCATGTCGAGGTTGGTGTGAAACTTCTACAAGCATTTTGTGGATTTTCTAGAAAAAAAGTGTGATTTTTATTGATTTTTCTGTTCACGCTTGAAGTCCTTCGGTAGAGGTTCTCCTTTGCGGGCCCAATGTCTCTTGAAACATTTGATGTTTGTTTATTTTTATCAAATATTTTTTTTTATAAATATCAAGAATTAATTAATATTTCGATTTTAACTCGTAGCTACACCTACCCTGCCACTCAACTAATTTTAGCTTGTACAAAATTTTCAAAATTTGACAAGAGCTCTCAGGCCGGACGATTTTCCTTAGCTGGCCGAATCCGGCCAGCGGGCGGTCCGTAGCCGACCCCTGAGCTAGACCATTAATGTTTTTTGATATCAGGTAACGTTAAAGAGACAAATTCTAGGACATGGTTTGAGGGTACCACATCCTCAAGAAAACCCCAAATAACCTCCAAAATTCAGTTTCTAGAAGGCTTAAGCTACAGCAACCGTCGCGATATTGATTCTTGGCTGGAGTGCAACCTTTAATCTCCAGAATAGTCCACGTCGGCTAAAACCAGAGAACGACTAAGATGTCAATTTACAAATCAAAAATGGCAGTTGATAGTTCCTTTAGCTTCTTGCACTGTAAAAAGCAGCCCCCCAATCTTAAATTAATAACTTCTATCAAAGATTGAAAAGAAAGCAAACTCTCTCTGAACAGAATCGCTCCACTAAAACTAATCACAATCGACCAATTCAGATCGCACACTACGGCTACCCAAGCAAATCACAGATACACATTCTCGGCTAAACTGCCTACAAAACTGATATGTCGAACTCTAGAATTATTAGAATCCTGGAATTATTAAAATGAATGGAATAGAAAAACCCGCCTTTTTACACAATGGCAAAAGCTCTTGAATATTCCAGAAAAATCGTAATACGTCACAATAAAAGAACTACAAGCTTAAGATAACAAATTGCTTGATAAATATGACGTCACAAAATTCAAGTCTAAATATAGCAATTAAAAAGTCGTAAACAGCCATGTAACTCGGTAACTGTAGAAGATTGTAAAACATTCTAGAAAAGAATTATCTCGAACATTTCAAATCAAAAAAAGCGCAAAAACTCGCCTTTTTATACATTGGCAAAAGCTCTTGAATATTCCAGAAAAATCGTAATACGTCACAATAAAAAAAAACTACAAGCTCAAGATAACAAATTGCTTGATAAATATGACGTCACAAAATTCAAGTCTAAATATAGCAATTAAAAAGTCGTAAACAACCAAGTAACCCGGTAACTGTAGAAGATTGTAGAACATTCTAGAAAAGAATTATCTCGAACATTCCAAATCAAAAAAAGCGCCTAAACCAATATAGCAGTCACGACTAAGTTCAGGCAGGCAAAAAATCATAACAAAAGTATTCAAAATTATTACATGTGACATACGCCCCACCTTAAGAATATTATCGCAAATCATATTCAAAACATCACAGATAATAATTGCAGTATAAATACAACCCCAATCCATGTTTTTATCACATTTATGATCGTCACCATAGAAAAAATCTAGAAAAATCACATCCGTAAAAAATTAGTTTTACTTTAAAGCAATCAAGATTAAAATCCCTCAAGAATCGTATCACATAACACAAGTAAAAGCACATAAAAATACATTCACTGAAGCACAACAGCCATTTATTCGACTTAAAAGGTCAGCAACTTTGAAACACAGTTCTTTAAAAGGTGTTCCTGCGAAGTCCGAAAAGCTGTCTGCTGCGCCTCTCCCGATTTGATTTTATTAGTCTGGTCTTCGTTGATTGAATCTCGCAGCGGCGCTGAAATGGCAGCAATGATGGAATTTCATCTCGATAATAGAATAGCCTAGAAGTCTGAAAAACGATCTGACCTTACTTTTGGTTGTTGGTCTTGGTGTCGTCTTAATTTTTTCTAGACAGTTCCAATCGACATTCATATCAGTTTCGGAACAGGAATCACTTATTTCGTCTTCTGGATAATCCACAGCATGACTTTCACCGAGATTCTCTTCAGCATTCACCTGTTCTCTTCCTCTCGGCAACTCGCACCGCTCTTCTGATTTCGAATCATCAGCCACGTCCATTTCTAGAGAATGCCTATTCTGATCTTTCGAACGAGCCACAAATCCCCGAGCTAGACTTCGACCCCTTGGCTCTCAACCTCCAGAAATATTTCCAATGATCAATTCGCAGATCGGCTTAGGGATACACAAAGCATTAACTTCTCCCACGTAGTACGAGTATCAACTCTGGTCGTCGTAACTTCAATATCAGTAGATATTTAACGGAGAAATAATATTGGAAATAGTTTGTGGGTATCACCCCCCAGAGAACCCTTTCAAATGGACTCCTCAAAAATTACTATTTTGAATGGCAAAAACTGGAGTACTATTTTTTTGATATCAGTAGATATTTAAAAGACAAATATTTTGAAATAGTTTGGGGGTGCCACCCTTCCCCGGGAATTCCCCAATTGGACCCCACAAAAATCACTTTCTTGAATGATTTAAGCTTGCGTGTAGTGTTTTAGATATCCGTAGATATTTAACAGACAAATACTTGTACAGAGTATGGGGATATCACCTCTCAAGGATCCCTCAAATAAACCACTAAAACACAGTCTTTTGAGCGGCTCAATCTAAGGCTCCAGTTTTTATGATATCAGTAGATATTTAAAAGACAAATATTTTGATATGGTTTGGGAGTACTACCCTCCCCCGAAACCCCTAAATGGACCTCCCAAAAATCACTTTTTTGAACGGCTTATGATTGGGTGCTATAGTTTTTTTGTTTTTTGTTATCAGTAGATATTTAAAAGAAAAATATTCGAATTAGTTTGGAGGTACCCGAACCCCCAAATGGACCCCCCAAAAATTATTTTTTTAACGGGTTGAGCTTGGGTGCTAGTTTGTTTGATATCAGGATATTTAACAGACAAATACTTAGACATATTTCGGAGGTTCCACCCCCCAAGGCAGTAGCACAGCGATGGGGCTATAGCCTCCCCCCCATTAGCCTGCCGACCAAAGTTCAGAACAAGAAAAATACCACGTTTTTATCACTTCTGCGACAGTCGTTTGCACTGGAATAGACTAAAAAAAAAGCAATTTAAAGCATATTTTGAAACGTTTATTTAGGAGGGGGGTGCTAATTTGTCAAAAATATATCTCATAAATCAGAAAAAAAAAACTTTGAAAAATGGCCAAAAATTTGTATTTAAATTTGATCGCTTATTACAAAATGCATAACATAGGTTTCATCAAAAAATACATAAGTTCAGAAAAAAGATGGGGAAGGACTATTCAGTGTTAGTTAATTACCAATCACTTCTCCCTAACTTCCTTCAATTATCCCCCTAATTATACCTTTCTCAATAAAAAAAGACAAAATAGATTACTCCTTGAGAGTTTCATTAAACTACCGGTGTAGGATTTTATGATTCACCACCTTTAAGTAAAAGAATTGGAACTCTAGCAACAGCTAACCTCCTACATAGCCAATTAATGCAACAATAGTATAATTAGGTTTTGTACTGCTAATTTTTAAGCCACATGCCCCAAGCGGACTCCCCCCTAGACCCCCGTGCCTCCGTATCCACGGCACTGACTGTTGTTGGCGAAAAAGCTAAAAAAAAGAAACTGAAGAAACAATAGGGTTTGCACATTGACATCATTTTTATTATCGGTAACACTTCATTTGTGGGGGAGGGGGGTAGAGCTGGCTAAGCCTATGGTTCTTAAACATTTTTGAGCGCGGTGCAAATCTGAGTGTTATAAAATATCTCAGCACAGCTCAATTCAACCAGGGACACAGCATACTAACCTAATACAGCAGGTTAACTCTATTGTAAAAATGTCCAGCTATTGTTTTGCTGCTGTAATCCGTACTGTTATGTCATAACATGATCGCAACCAATCAGCTTGCAGTTTTGTGTATAGGTTACGTTACTTCAATTTGTATCATTTCTGTTTCCAATTTTTCTGCAAAATGGTAGTTTTTATTTTATTTTATTTAATTTACTGGGTTGCGTGCATGTTTTTTGCATATTAACATCTAGCAGTGGCCAAGTGGATGGAGCATCTGCTAATGAAACGGTAGACTCGGGTTCGATTCCAAGTCGGATCAAACAAAAGACAGCAAAATTGGTATTCACAGCTTCCATGCTTGACGTTCAGCAATTGAAGAGACAGTGTGAAGCCTCTATCTTGTGTGGTTGGGGGTGGCAGCTGCTTGCCTTGAAGACCAATAGATCCCTTCGCTGTCTCCTGGCATGGCAACTTGGTGAATAAAATGTAATTAAAATTACAAATTTGTTTTCTGCGTTTGGTCGTGGACGTTGCCAGGATATTGGAGGGAGAAAACCTCAAAACACATACAATGACATCATCAGCAATAAAATAAAAACATTTATTTTGCACAAAAATGGGAAACACGAATTATACAAATTGAAGTGATGCACGTGACCGTCGTGACCAACGCAAAAATGCAAGCTGATTAATTTGTATCCTTTTATGACATAACCGAAGCAAAAATTGCTGGATATTTAAAAAATGCAATTTCTTGCTAGGAGTGAACTTTTATGATAACTTCAGTTCCCAAACGTCAACAGCTTCTTATGACATAACCGAAGCAAAAATTGCTGGATATTTAAAAGATGCAATTTCTTAATTGCTTGGAGTGAACTTTTATGGTAACTTCAGTTCCCAAACGTCAACAGCTTCTTAATATTGTGGCGTGGAGGAGCTGATCATGATCAGGGCCACCGAGAGGGGGGACTGGGGGTACAATGACCCGGGGCCCAAGGAGTTTGGGGCCCATGGCTTTAGGAGGGCCATGAGCTCGAAAGAGGCCCATCGAAATTTCGTTGAAGACCTTTTTTTGGGAGATCACCCACTTTCGAGCGAAAAAAACGTTCAAATCTGAACTGGCCGCGGGCCCACGTTCGGCTCTCGGCGCCCCTGATCATGATCGGAACATGCAAATAGTGCATTCATCCAAGTTATTTATCACATGATTTATCTGATCCGACGAAATCAAATTCCAAACGCATCAACTTGTTTTTGTGTCATGATTTTGCGATGTATCAGCGTTGTCCCATATCTGCCTGGTCTGAGCAAAGTCACTTTGTCGGCAGCGTGGCCGAATGGGTAAAAGCGTCGTTTTTACGACGACTCTAATCGAATGAGCTGGGTTCAGCCAGCACCCTGGTCACGTTGTTGCGTCCTTAGATTAAACGCTTTACGATAATTATCTCTGCTTGGTGGCTTTGAACAAGCAGCAAATTCAGTGGACAAAAAAACCACAGAAACATTGGATCATCGGAAACTCCTATGCAGGTGCGGATTCCACCAGAAAGAAAAGTGAGCGGATCGTCCAACAAGTTAGCGTCTGACGCTGTTCGGTGACAAGAGCATAAGTACGCTCTACAACAACAACAATCACAGTGACTATGTACTATTAAGTGACCATGTAACATTAAGTGACTACGGTTTTTTAAGTGATTCAGGTTTCCAAAACGAATGTTTTTTTATCTTTTTTTATCTGTGGGCGCGCGAGCTCAGGTTGATTTTTTTTAAACAAATTTTAACGTCATTAGGACTAAAGAGGAAGAGATGAAACCTGTATAATACCATGGTTTGGACGTGGCAACACATTTTTTTAATGTTTGTACGGTTCTTAGTTTTTACAGTTTTAAAGGTTTTTCAAGTTTCTTGAGAGGTTTTTACAGTTTTCGTAAGAGTTTTAAACAGCTTTAGAGTTTTCGCAAACTTACTGCAAACGAGATCAATTTTAGGGTGAAAAAAAAAAAAGAAATAGTATTGCTCCATTCCCCATAAATGATGACTCCGCATACGCAAATCCTTCTGAACAAACAATAAAGTCAAGCAGTGAAGATCGCGAAAAGATCATGAAACTTTTCAACAACTTTTGTTTTCAACTCAAAATGTACGAATGAAAAACTAACTAACGGTAGATCGTTTACATAAACCTAAAAAAAAGAAAGCCAAGCCAGCTATGTCAAGTAGATGCATTTCTTACTCTATTGTTAATCATGTTTATTCGCCTGCAGCTCTGAATTACATGCTATAATATTGTTTCAAGTAAGCAACTGCATAGTGCATAGCAGCAATTAACTTTTGGGAGCACATTTCTGCAACTCATCACGGCGAAATGCCGACACCAGAAGCAATTCTGGGCACATTTGTGTATGTCTTGTTCTTGCGCAACAATCAGAGCTACCAGACTCCGACAAGCGCATGTTTTTACCTCAAGTAGAGGGAAGTATAGCCGGTCGCATGCAAATGGATACTCTTCGAAATTTTTTAGCGCTTGCATATTCCTTTTATTTCATTCTTCTGAGTAAAAACACATATTTTTAAATTTGCAGAAATTAATACATTACAGTAGATCGCGCAACTTGACGTAGCATTTAACTGTTTTTTAATCGTAAACGGTTTTATAATGTTTTTAAATTTTGTTTTTGTTTCAAAGTTTCATTCAAACAGGCAAAGCAGCACAGGCAAATTTGAATAGGATTTCGTATCGTCATGCTTAGTACGTAGCAGGTTAACTCAATGTATTTTTGAAACCGAAATGACGTTTTGCAGATCATGCATTTGGTCAAACGAAAGACAGCTCTCTATCGCTTTCTTGCCGCTAAACGTAAGTTAGTTTGTTTTGAGAATTTTCGGTTGTTGCCCGCTTATTTTTGTATGTTTTCGCCTTAACTTTGCACACTTACAGCAGCTATCACACTGCGTTTTCTGCTCCTCATAGCAGCGCCCAGCACTGTCGGACATCAAAAGCCAGAAGCGACGTCTTTCCAGGCGTGCACTTATTGTAGACAAAAGTTCTTTAGACCTTTCTTAGCTGCTATGCTTGCTTGAATAACGTTTCCATCCACAGCAAGCACTTGCTTCATTTTAGCGCTAACAATCACGCGGGTCATCATCTGTATCTAATTGGCTCCACTGCTGCAGTCCACAATCCGCATGCGTTGACGAGACGTCCTCATTCACTTCACAGTAACGTTCACCACGACTGCGTATAGACCCATGACTGTCCCAAAGTGAAATGAAAAGCAACTAGCAGCAGTCTTCTGGTCCTAAGAAAGGACGCACATCACTACAATCATAGTCACTTTGCTTGCACGTTGTTATATGTTTTCTTTAATACAGGTCCTTTTTGTTTGACCGGCATTTGTTTATGTTGTTTTTCCAGCGGCTAAGAACGAAGTTTTTTCTACAACAGTGATGCGAATTTTGAGTTTCTGGAAAGAAAGTTTAAGAAAACCCTGTCAAATGTGTTTATGAGCATGATTAGTTCAATCAAAGTTCGTAATTTTTACGTGAGATTAATATTTTATTCTTACATGTTGGTATCCTAACATCTTAAGGCATTATATATTACATTAATGTATTTTATTAATGTATCGATATATTAACTTTGCGTGATTTTCTTATTGAAGTTTATATTTGTTTGTGTTTGATCTTGCAGAGTTTCATAAATTACCTCCATCCTTAGAGTTGATCATAAGTAATCTCTTGGACTTCTCATGAAACCTGTGGCGAATAGTACTTTCATTTTCGTGTAATTTATATTCTGTATAGTATACTTGCTTTCCGAAAATAAAATACTGAATACTGTTAATAAATAGCCCTATGCTCCCTTCGTTTATATATTGTATAGGCCTATCGATATAATGGCTAAAGGATAAAATTTAAGATCATCGTAATGTGTTTTACAGAAAGTTGACTTTGTTTGGCCGGCTCTGGGGGTGCAAGCGGATTCACAATCTTGCTCTCATCTTCATTTAGTACTCGTTAAGAGCGGTGGTGTGTATTCGCTGTGCATGGTCTAGAACATGACGGAACGGAGTGAACTCCCTTGCCTCGCCCAGTACTGTACTGTAGTGCATGATGTTCATGTTATGTAAAATAATTCAATAGTTAGCGTTAGAGAATGAACAAGCAAATTTACAGTTTTTTTTAAGCATGAAAGTAATTGTGTGATTCTCAAACAATAATTCATACATATTAAATGATTTTTTCGCTATGGTTTTTAGAAGAATTAATACTGCACTTTTTCAGGTTCGCTTTGACTTTCAACATCAAGCGACACCGGGATTAGGGTCACTCGGATAGAAGCAGAAGGAAGAAAAAAGAAGAGAAAAACAACAGTTGAGCGACACTCCCATGAACATTTTCGTCATGCCAGCATATCTTCATCGAGCGAAATCCACATTAGTGTTGGTTTAATGTCTTTTTTTCTGTGGGAAGTATTGTGGAATGAAGGAACTAATGATGATCGGCACATGCAAACACTGCATTCATTCAGATTATTTATTAGATAATTTATAATAATAATAATTAGAAGCCGATCCACTGCAAAAGCACCACAGCGAGTGAGTGACCAAATTATTATACGAGTGAACCAAATTCCGAACGCTTCAACTTGTTTTTGTGTCATGTTAACGACGACAGTCAGAAGCGTGCCCATATGGATAAAGGCATCGTTTTAACGACAACCCTGATCGCATGATCTGGGCTCAAGCCCGCACCCTGGTCACGTTGTTGCGTACTTGGATAAGACGCTTCACAATGAATGTCTTTGCTTGGTGGCTTCGAACGCGCAGTAAATTCAGAGGACAAGAATTTGACAAAATCCAAGGAAACATAGGATCACTGGAAGCTCCTAAACAGGTGCGGATTTCTCCTAGCACGAAGTAGTCAATGCAATAAAAAGTGTGCCGATCGTCCAATCTTTTGCGTCTGACGCTGTCCGGTTTCAAGGGGATAAATATGCGCGACAACAACAATAATACCGTAATGTTTTTGTGATGCACCATATCTGCCTCGTTCGAGTGATTCAAATTTTCAAAACGAATGGTTTTCTGTCTTTTTCTATCTGAGGGCGTGCGAGCTCAGGTTAGTTTTTTTACTAAATTTTGACGTCATTAGGAGAAAAGAGGCAGCTATGGAAGCTATATAGGCCTATAGCATGTTTTGGGTGTGGCAAAACAATCTTTTAAAAGTTTTTTCAGATTTTGCAGTTCTAACGTTTTTTGAGGTTTTTAAGAGGTTTCTATACAGTTTTTGTAAGAGTTTTAAACAATTTTACAGTTTTTGCATAGTTACTGTTAAGTAGATTGATTGTAAGATGAATGGTGATTGCTGCAAACTTGAACAGCTAAGAAATAGATAACACAACAAGCTCTCATCTCTCATAATTCAAATTCCTTAGTATTACTTTAAAATTTACTCGTTTCTTGATTTTATTCTTTTTTCTTTAACAAACGAGTTTTTTCTTGAAAATGATTTGAAAAACTATGAACTAAAGTTTTAATTTAAATTACTAGTTTCTTGCATTCAAATTTAACTTATTCAAATAGAAACAAACTAGAAATGAAGGTTGAGTTGAATCAAAAACTCGGTTTTTAAAGCACTGCAAAATCAAAACGTTTGTTGCTTGATTAGTTCAGAGAGCATGTATAAAAAAAATAAATAAATAAAGCAAGAAGCAAAAGACAACACTCGCTAAATCTACAAAAATGCCGGGTTCAAATCTACCGCATAATGCTAGTGCTGTAATCATCAGGGTATCGAACTGAACCTGAACCCGAACCGTAAACCCGAATGAATCGTTTCATTTTGGTGAACCCGAACCGAACCTGAACCAGCAAAATTTTACTTCAGTGAACCTGAACCAAACCTAAACCCTCAAAATTGTGCTCAAGTGAACCCAAACCGCACCTGAACTCCTAACAAAAGTAAGAATATATTTTTCCATATCCGGATGTCGCTGGCGCTGGTACACGCACAATAAGAGCAGTGGTGATCATCAACAGGATCAGCAATATCTCCTTTTTTTCTTCTGGACAAAAAGATTAACGACAGTTAAATTTTAAGTCAATGAACCCGAACCGAACCTGAACCAGTAAAATTTTACTTGAGTGAACCTGAACCAAACCTGAACCTCAAAAATGGTGCTCAGGTGAACCCGAACCAAACCTGAACCGCTAAAATATTTTGAGCAGGAGCTAAACCTGAACCCGAACCGTTATTTGAAATGGTTCGACACGTTGGTATTGTTGGTAATCATAGACTCTTCATTACCTAGTACACTTGAAACTGAGAACATTTTGTCTTTTTTTTTACGATTTATTTGTTCCAAATTATGCCAATTAGCCCAATCAGCGTAACTTTTTTCTTCACAATTCCTAAGTTTGACAAATATGTCCAACCAACTTAGTTGAATTTGCGTGACTGCAAAAAAGCTTCACAACAAGAGCAAACTTTTTTCAATATGCTCTTCTCTTTTTTTCTGCGAGTCTGTTTCTATACACTAAATAAAGAGTCTATGCTGTAATTTTGCTAAAATAAATCAAATCTATCATTATAATTACTGTATTTCGCCAAAGCATGTAACGAGTTTGGAGACCCGTCTTTGTGTCATTGCTCTCAGACAACACAGCTCCATTCGAAGAAATGTCTCAGCAGTGGCGTGCCATTGGCAAAATTACGTCGGATTTGACCAGGCCTAGATTTAAACTTTAGACCTTTTGCTCTAGAGGCGAACGCGTTACAGAAATATTATCTTAAATCAACCTTTTTACTCAAGGGTTTGCAATAGAGCTTCTGAAAGTATCAACACAATTTTGTCAAAAAAGTTATCATTGCTATTGTGAAGACTTTTACAAGGCAATGATATTCCTAATATATGCTTTTGTAATGCTATAGCCAATATTTGTGACGAAATGGTGTTGAAAGTTTTAATCAACACCATTGCAAAACCTTGTGTAATAAGGTTGAATGGCATGTATCATCCACTTTACAAATGGCGTGGCGCAAGAAATGCAGAACTGCTTGGTTGGCGCAAAGTTTTTCGCATAGAAGTTGAAAGCTTTTATTTTATAACCAGAGTCGACTACCCTAAGCAGATAGACTTGGGTGGAAAGGAGTTTTCGATGTTGGCAGCTTAGCTACTAGCCTACAGCGATAAAATAATTGAAATGCATGTTATATTAATTCCTAGTTTTATCATCGTTTCGAATGTTTTCGGATAACCAGTAACAGATAAAGTTTAGAATGTAGGTGGTCGCAAAGCTCCGAAAAAAAAACAAAAACGGACGGCTTATACTTAACAACACCCTTCAAACGGTAAACCTACCTGTAAACATGCATGCTCTTTATCCTCTCATTTCTGCACTCGCTAAAGTTTGTGTGCTAGATTTTAAGACGAATAGGTCGTGGTTAGGGTTGGATTTTGAGGAATATAGTTGCTTAGGATTAGATTTTGAGAAATAGGCTAGCTTATAGGTTCCTAGAGAGAGAGCGCGCGCTCATAAAAAAGCGGACGTCTTCGTATCTAGATCCGAGGTCAGACTGTCACAGTGTCAGGGTAAGTCTAGTCTGCCTACTGTTTTTGTTGCAATCTAGCTCAGTAACAATGCCGATACCATCCCTGCGCAGTGTGTACAGTGTATGCCATTTAGCTGCTTACAATTACAAATAGGCTAGAAATTAAATATAAAAATCAAAGAATCCAGTAGTGTACTGTGTAGTCTTTTCCTATTTTGAGTTTTTAGTTAGCAAATTTATTTTTATTGCGTACCGTATTGAAACAAGGCTGAGGCTTGGGCTGCTGTTACATTACTTAAGAATAAAAAATCACTATCCTAACCCCAACCATAAACCCAACCCAAACTCAAAATCGAACCCAAAATGTAGCGATAATTTATAAAATAGAAAAGAGGATATAAGCAAATGAGTAGGTATTCACTCCTTGTTCTCTTATAATCTTTACCGGTACTGTTTATACGCATTGTGGAACATAATACTAGCCATTTTCTTCAAACAAACACAGGGTTGCCACATCCTGGAAAAGTCCTGGAAAGTCCTGGATTTTTTTTCTGTCCTGGAAAGCAGGGTGTCGAACCGTTTCAAATAACGGTTCGGGTTCAGGTTTAGCTCCTGCTCAAAATATTTTAGCGGTTCAGGTTTGGTTCGGGTTCACTTGGGCACCATTTTCGAGGTTCAGATTTGGTTCAGGTTCACTCAAGTAAAATTTTATTGGTTCAGGTTCGGTTCGGGTTCATTGACTTAAAATTTAAGGTTGCCAGTGATTTCGTCACAAAGTGATTTTGTCACAGTGATTTCATCACAAAGTGATTACGCGACAGACAGCATTCTAAAGACAGAACAGGCCCTAGGTTTGTGCTGCCAACCCCATTGTTCTATTGCATTACTAAAATTAAAGCCTTGACTGACAACAGCAGTCATGAAACAAATCTACTATCCCCAGAGCTATCTAGCCCTAACCCTCACTTTGTGGCAAAATCACTGTGACGAAATCACTTTGTGACGAGATCACTGGTAACCAAATTTAACTGTCGTTAATCTTTTTGTCCAGAAGAAAAAAAGGAGATATTGCTGATCCTGTTGATGATCACCACTGCTCTTATTGTGCGTGTACCAGCGCCAGCGGCATCCGGATATGGAAAAATATAATCTTGCTTTTGTTAGGAGTTCAGGTTCAGTTTGGGTTCACTTGAGCAGAATTTTGAGGGTTCAGGTTTGGTTCAGGTTCACTGAAGTAAAATTTTGCTGGTTCAGGTTCGGTTCGGGTTCACCAAAATGAAACGATTCATTCGGGTTTACGGTTCGGGTTCAGATTCGGTTCGACACCCTGCTGGAAAGTCCTTGAATTTTGTTTATAAGTTCTGGAAAAAGTTTGGCAAGTTTTCCCGTGATTTACCAGGAGAGAATGTGAAGTTTTGTTTTTGTTGTGGTAACTGGTACCTTGTAATTGCACAAAGGTATTGTTGAAATAATTTGCATTATGAAGGTCTGTAATATTGTTGAAATAAATTGCATTGTGAAATAAAAGGGTAAATTCAAAAGTTTATTTTGTTAAAAGACAGAGCTTATTTTTATGCTGGCGCACACATAAAAAAGTCGCTATCCTAGCCTTAACCCAACCCTAAATCTAACCCTAACTGTATCGCAAGCTCCAATCCTAACATTAATCTTAAACCTGTATAACCCTAATGTAGGGCTACCATACATTTTCTTTTAAGAGGATTTGTCGTCTTTTTCTGTTGGACACCAAAAAAGTAGCCAAATGTTTTCTGTTTTTAATGCTCAGCACTTAAAGGCGGGATTCGAAGACCAAACCGACCAAAAACGATATATATACTTCCATCCATACTTGCGTTCAGCTCCTGCCGACCTTAATACAACCATACTGACAGCAGATCTTTTTTTTTTGAGATCACCATTTTCATAGGGAAGAATTGGTGCAAAAACAAGTGGTCTCGAAAGAAAAAAACAGTCTTCAGTTTTTGAATTTTCTCTTGGAAAATTGTGTTCTGCAAAATAAAAAAGTCTTTAGTCAGTCCAGTTGGCCGGTGTATACCTTCAGCGTGTTTGGTCGTTTGGGCTTCATTTTTCAAAACTGTCCTCTTTTTGGTCTATGAAAATATGGCACCCCTACCCAAACGATAATTTAAAGAAATAGAAGAGAGTAAATGAGTGCCTATTCTTCTGCTCTTTGCTCTCTTATTTTTTTTAAGCAGTTCTTGCTTATTCACCAGTGTATAAATAAGCACTTTCTTGTTGAAATACCAAAATTTGCACTTTGCGGTGTAGTATGTATAAATTATTAAATATTATTAGGAAGAGTGAATTTATGACCAGTAATTTATTGCAATGCGATTCTCTAGTAGCAGTACTACTGCTAGCAGCAGAAGTGTATTGGGCTGTAGGCCCTCCATTGGCCTGTTGGCTAAACACAATAAAAAATGTAACATTTTTCACCCTGTGAGTATACTTAAGAGGCAGTTTTTTGCAGTAATATGGACTCCAAACGTAATTTAAAGCCATTTTTGAAACAGCATTTGGGGGGGGGGGCTAATGATGGTCAAAAATAAAATCAGCAACAACTGACAAAAATGGCTAAAAATAAACAATCAATTTGATCGCATAATGCGAAATACTTAAATTACGCTTTTAAAAAAAATTGTAAAGTGTCTATTCAGTATTTCATTCAGTTAATTATCAATCATGTTTTTCAAATCTTGTTTCATTAGCCCCTTCTCCTAAATTATCTAGCGTTATAAAATGCAGACGACTTAAGTTAATACTTGAGAGTTTTTTCAAAGGAAGCGCCCATTTGCACTTTAGGGTGCTTTGCTTATAGAGAAAAAGAAAGCAAGAGTGGTGGTCATTTATGTTTTTTCAAAAATTGTTATCGTTAAGGTGGGTGCCTATGTACGCTTTTTTAAAAAATTATTATGGTTTGGGTTTGGATTTTGAGTTTGGGTTAATATTAACATTAAGGTTATAGATAGGATTACAGTTAGATATGTTATGTTTAGGGTTGGGGTTAGGGCTAGGATAGCGATTTTATATTTGCGCGCTGGTGCAAATAAGCTCAGCTTTTTTCAAATGAAGGGATTTTATGGTTTACCTGCTTGAAATAAAGCTAGGACAAAAGTTTTACCATTACCATCACCCACATACTTTAGCCCATTTATAAAACCAGTTCAATCATGCTTCTAGTTCAAATTCGCAGTGCTAATTTCTGCGCTTCATTTAAAATGCATTAATTTTTCCAAACTGGGCCTAAGATTAAGTTATTATTGCAAAAATTATGTAGTCTTTTGTGCTGGGGGCTTTGACCTCGGGGCTCAGACTCCAATGGCCTCCGGCAGCTGGCAACTCCGTTCCCATACCATTGCAGATTTCTGGCTATAAACTTGGCTAGTAGTCAGTACTAGAAATCCAAATGTGTGGCATTAAAATTTTCTTTAATGACAAGTACAAAAAGTGGGTGCATAACAGAGTAATAGTGAAAATTAAATTTTAAGTCCTGTAAAAAATCTTGCACAGTCCTTGAAAAGTCCTGGAAAATCATCTAAAAAAGTCCTGGAATTTGATTTTGCAGTTTCTGTGGCAACCCTGCAAACATTTAACATAGCCTAAAGCACATGCATAAATCTGAGATGTAGCCCACAGCTAAAAGTGACTGCAAAGTGACCCAATCTGCAATTAAATAGTCAGGTTAAGCAGTGGCAACTATATTTTATTTGCCAAAAGGCAAATGAGAAAAAAAAGACGACATTGCTTTTTTGGGCATTTTAATGCATAGTTTATAGACTAGCTTATTATCGGACAGTGCAAGTAGCAGCATGTAACTACAAATTTTTAAAGTTGGCTAGACTTAGTTTTATGTTATCTAAAGCCCATAAAGAGAATGAGAAAGGAAAAAGTGAGTGCTCATTTGCTCTTGTACAGAACTCTTTTTTTTTAAAAGTATCATTAAGTGAAGACCTTTAATTTTAAATTAATAATAAATTTAAGTGAAGACCTTTTTTTTCTAGCTCTTCACCTGATTTTGGGCGAAAAATGGGACGAAATTTGAGTTTGACAATTTCAAATTCTGATCTATGGTCCTCTCAAATTTTCTGAAGTTTCTGGCCCCCCCCCTTTTTTTCAAAATCCTGCGTACGCTACTGGTTAGGATTAACATTAGGGTTAGAGCTAGGCTGTAGAGTTAGAGTCTAAGTTAGGACTAAGATATCGATTTTATTATGTAATATAACAGCAGCCTCTGCCCAACTTCTATCTCAAAACTTTTAAGCTATTTTACAATCTTACCCATCGTATAAAGTTCAGCATTGTATTTATGCAATAGCATGATAGTCAGTGTTCCCTCTAATTTTGGATCAACTGCATAAATGCCATAAAAGATGGGAAAATGCCTCAAGTCAATGCGAAAATGTCGTAATGCCGTTTACTCATGCCGTTTACAACAATGCCGTTTACTCAAAGCCATTGGGCCATGGCCCCCCCTTTGGGTTGCCAGGATTGCAAAATTGCAAAGAAAAGCGAGCAAAATTGAGGCATGGCCCCCCCCTTTGCAGATTGGGCATCAGGCTCTGGGCTCGAAATCACCTGATTTTGGGTGAAAAATGGGACGAAATTTGAGTGAAGACCTTTTTTTTTTGTTCTTCACCTGATTTTGGGCGAAGAATGGGACGAAATTTAAGTGAAGACCTTTTTTTTCTAGCTCTTCACCTGATTTTGGGCGAAAAATGGGACGAAATTTGAGTTTGACAATTTCAAATTCTGATCTATGGTCCTCTCAAATTTTCTGAAGTTTCTGGCCCCCCCCCTTTTTTCAAAATCCTGCGTACGCTACTGGTTAGGATTAACATTAGGGTTAGAGCTAGGCTGTAGAGTTAGAGTCTAAGTTAGGACTAAGATATCGATTTTATTATGTAATATAACAGCAGCCTCTGCCCAACTTCTATCTCAAAACTTTTAAGCTATTTTACAATCTTACCCATCGTATAAAGTTCAGCATTGTATTTATGCAATAGCATGATAGTCAGTGTTCCCTCTAATTTTGGATCAACTGCGTAAATGCCATAAAAGATGGGAAAATGCCTCAAGTCAATGCGAAAATGTCGTAATGCCGTTTACTCATGCCGTTTACAACAATGCCGTTTACTCAAAGCCGTTTACGTTTACTCAAAGTAAACAATAATGCCGTTTACTCAAAGTTTTGTGTGATCTCAAACAAACAAAAAAAGGTCATCGCACACAGAGACTGCCAAGAGTTTTCTTTTCTTTATCGGCGTACTTTAAAACAAATGAAACGACTACAAATTAAATAGCAGAAAATTTTAAATGTTATACATTGTGGCTGATAATGAAAAGCAAACGAAGTGAACAGAAGAAAGTAGAAAAGGATAACACAAAAGATTTTAAAAAGAAAATCAAATTTAAATCATTTGTAAAACACTCAAACAGTGTCAAAATGGGTTTTCTTAGTTTTGAAGTTTCATTTTATTGTACAAATAATTTTTTCAAGATTAGAAAGGATCTAAACCACATTTAGCAGTTAGGTTTGTCAGCATACTGGCATAGGCCTTGATTATTTGTTTATTAAGCAAATTCCAAGGGGGCGTAATGTTTTTGAGAAGTTTGGTTAAACTTAATGATTCTATTTTTGTTCAAAGTTTTGCCCCCAAATTCAAGTGAAGACCAAAAAAAAGGCCTTCGCCGCATTCTAGATCTATCTCAGTTTAGAATTTCGAATTTTTTGTTGCCAAGTCGGTATTACTTGCCAGAAAACCCAGGGGGTCAAACATATTTATCCCCCTTCAGAGTTAGACCCAAGGGGATACCACCCTCCGCCATAATCGATGCCTATGTTTTTCAGTAATTTAAAACTACTGAGTCCACCATGCGGCAGTATCTTGAAACTGTTTAAAAAGTTTAAATAGTCTGTGCTGAATTTTAGCGCCAGTGTAGCACTCATTTGTTTTGTGCACCAAGCCGATCAAATGCAACGATTGTGCAGATTTTGACAGAAAAAATTAGTTTCCAAAATTGCCACATTTTGATAGCACCAATTTAGATTGGTAGAATTAGTATCCAAAATTCCTGCATTTTTCTTGCTCTGCGACTCTACCTTTAAGACAGAAAAAAACATGGTCTTCACTGATTCTGGATCGCAAATATCGGAAAGTTTTCCGTTGTAGACACTTTATTTAGAGTGATTGAGAGATTTTTGCAGCCAGCAAAAGCTGCTTTCCGTTTTGTACAAAAGATTTTGTGATACTGAGCAACAAATTTTTCTGGCGTAACATGCAAAGATTCTGGAAGCAGCATAAATTCTTACAAGTGACAATTAATAAATTGCATCAAGTTGTGTTTTTTTTGCATTTTGTTGTGGACTGGCAGTTTTACAAAGCCAAAGTTATGGCATTTTTACAAAGACTGTAGCATTATTTTGGACCTTTACTGGCACTTGCTCAGAAGGTGAAAACTTAGAGGGAACACTGCCTCAAACTGTCATAAAGTTTAATCCATTATTGAACAAACTTTTTTGCAGCTTGTCGAGTCAAAAATCGGTTACTTAAAGTTACAAATCTGTGAAATCCAATTTGTATTCTAAGCATTGTTTCCTCTAACATTTTTACTAATTGTCAAATACGCAAATTTTTTCAAAAGTTATGCCCAAAGCTCTAAAAATTGGTTTGTATGCCCAAAATTATGCACCAATCCATTATTTAAGTATTCTAAGAGTCATATTTCCACAAATTTTTTGACTTTTCCTATCATATGGACAAAAATTATTTACAGTTGATCTAACAAATTGCTGATTTGCTGGCTAAAACTGGCCTAGTGGGAATACTGATTGTAAGTTTTGTGGTTGCATGTTGGATTGGTGTTTAAGAGACCTGTAGCGTTTTTGGGTCCATGACAACTAACTGCAACAAACTGACCGTGAACCAACTGACCACAAACAAACTGACCGCGAGCAACGCCGATTGGCTGAGAAGGGCGATCCTAAATATATTTTTACTACCCCAGAGCCATCTTGCTCAAACCCTCACTTTGTGACAAAATCACTGCGACGAAATCAGTTACGAAAACATGTAACAAAATCATTGCTTCGCGATCAGTTAGTTCGTGGTCAGTTTGTCGCCGTCAGTTGACTTGGCTTGAGCATTTTTGTCCTTCTCCTTGAAAGAAATCAATTGTAAAAACAGCTTCTTAAAAGTAATGCAGTGTAAAATTGCTTGGAAAGTTAGGGTTAAAGCGGGTCAAATATTTCTTTAAAATGACTGTCTAAGTAATCACATTAGCAATCTTGTTTATATTGTTTTTCAGTCATGCTTCTATTGTTTTTGTTTAATTGTAATTGTTAGGTTTCATAGTGACCAATATTAGATATGCCTGTTCGAAAGCCTGCGTTTTCTAATGTAGAACAGCAGTTTGTATTGGAATGCTTGAGAAAAGGCATGCGTGTAGATAATCGGCAAATGCTGGAACAAAGAAATATACAGATTTCATTTGGCATTGATCTTGGCTGTTGCACTGTTAATCTTGGAAATACAAAAATAATGGCTCAGGTCACTTGTGCCTTGGACAGACCCAAAGAAAGTCGCCCTAGTGAAGGCCGTGTGAATGTTCACGTCGAGCTATCCTCTATTGCATTTCCATCATTTGACCCAACAAAGCCTGGAGAGCTTGGCGTTACCTTACAGAGAATGTTGGAGAGATCATTGTTGTCTTCCTGTGCGATTGATTTAGAAGAGTTGTGTGTCCGAGTGGGTGAAAAAGTGTGGGCTCTTCATCTTTACATTCATGTCTTATCACATGATGGTAATTTGGTCGATTGTTCATTTATTGCAGCAATTTCTGCCCTTAAGCATTTTCGTCGACCTGACGTCACAGTTACTGGACAAGAGGTTGTTGTACACTCTGTTGAAGAAAAAAACCCTGTACCTTTAACGCTTCATCATATGCCATTGTGTGTTTCTTTTTCGTTTTTCAATGAGTGTGATAACATGGCGGTTGACCCAACCTTTCTTGAAGAGAAAGTAATGGATGGAGTGATTATGATCTCAATGAATAAGCACCATGAAATGTGTGGTTTGCAAATGATGGGAGAAATGAAAGTAACAAAGGAACAAATTATTCGTTGCACTAATGTTGCATTTTCCAAAGTTAAAGACATTGCTAATTTTATAACCAACTCAATTGATCACGATATTGCAGAGAAAAAATTAGGGAAATTATCTTCTGTAAGTGTGTATCCTCTCGGAGATCGAAGTAAAGTTGCAAGCCAACGAATGCAAAACATGGTGACGGGCAAAGAGCTTCACATTGAGCAATTATCAATGGAGAAAGATATTTCTGAGGAGAGCGACAGTGACAGCAGTAAAGAAGAAAAACAAAACCCTGCAAATCACTGGATGACCGAACACGGAAGTGACGTTACAATCGGCACAGGTGATGTTAATCAGTGGCTAATTAACGGCAAAGCTACTACAAATAAAAATGCTCAAAAAGATCGTTCAAAGAAAACATCAATAAAACAGAACAGTGATGAAGAATCCGATTCACAAGAAGATGAGCAGTTAATAATGGAGACATTGGACACTTGAAACGAATACAGACCGCAAGTGACTGCTTCGCCAATATACGAGCAGTTAAGCTTCAATTTTATTACTTCAATTGAGTGGTTGCTGTATCTTCTGTCATGAGACAGCAATCTTGGCGCTATTCTTTGGACGAATCTTGACCATGTTTCAAGTTTTCAGACTGATTTTTGATTAATAAGTTACACTTGATGCTTGTTTGAGTCTATCTAAGAAAGATAAAGCTTGGTGATTGTCCAGTCCTGAAATCAAGTAGCTTAGCCAGACAACGTATTGAACCCCGATTATGTTCTATGTGTCTTGCTGAGGGGGGGGCTGAAGCCCTCTTTTTGTTGCGCCGCTGAACTGCAGCATTTTAATTACCAAACCCATTAATCTCGCCAACATGATTGCTCCGAAGTGTTTTTTCACTTTGCATTTACAGTTTTATTTTCACATCAGTTCAGTCACTACTTCAAATTGAGCGGTTTAGTGAGTCCAGGAGCAAATTTCGGTCAACGTGCAAAGCCCAAGTTCTAAGAAAATTTGCGCACTTTTGGCATCTCGCTGTGTCAAGTTTTCTTGTAATCAAATTTATTACCGTAGCAACTGACGTAAGTTTGCACGCATAATAAACCCTCTTGAATACTTCGGACTTTGATGCAAATAATGTACCGTATCTGACATCGCTTCGGTTTGCAAACATTTTACACACAAAATGGTGACGCGTCCTCCTTGCTAACACGCACGATGATCTGATTGCTACTTGTATTTTTTTTAAAGTGACCTTACTGACCAATAACGTTATTGTGTCACAAAAACTTTGAACCCACGTTAACCTGCACCATTTTGATGCTCGACATTGTTAATGTCAAGCGGCAACACGTTCGTCTCTTGAGCGGAAGGTCTGAGGCTCAAAGCTCGAGCCGGTCAAATCGGACGCAGTGTTGCCAACGACTCGCCACCTTTGTGACATTTCTTCGAAAGAAGCTGTGTTGCCCGGGCGCAATGACGCGGAGATGACCCTGCCAATCGTTACACGCTTCGGCGTGGTACAGCGAGTATAATGAAACGATTGATTTGATATTGTGAGATATTTTATCATTGTATTAAGGACGATTTTGCAACAACTTTCTTTTTAACCCACTGTAAGTTCAAAGATTGTTTGAGCTATGGATAGATAGAAGTCGTGTGCATTGTGCAATGCCATGAAGAATATTTTCACTGTATAATAACTGCCTGAGATGATCTTGTGTTTTAACTAATCCGAAATAGGGCCAATAATTATCTTGACTATGAGTGTGAAGTGCAATCATCCATGAATGCATTGTTTTGATGCACGTTGACATCTTGTTATTAAACAAATAATGAGCTTCGCAGCAAGTCCGTTGACGAAAAGACAGCGCGCAATTTTAGTACAACTTTTTGCATTTTCGTTTAGCAATACAAGCCTTGTTGTATTAGTTTTTGGTTGTTTTCGAGAGATCACTGGGAAAACAACAATGAAGTGCTAACGATTTTATTAAACACTATTTTAAGAACCAGTAAAATTTTTAGTCGAGGATTGCTGTTTTTTAATTTCCACGAATATTTAGCCCCATTTAATTTTGAACTTTGTTGGAAAACAAAGTGGCTCTGGTACATTCTAATTGCCTAGCTTAGTGAAGTTTTCTTTTGGTATAGATCATGTTTCTTGAAATATATTTTTCTGGCAAATACAGAAAAGGCCAAGAAAGCTGTGCTAATTACTTTACATTAATGCACTCCAGCGCAGCCGGGGGGGGGGGGATGAGGGGGACCAGTCTCTCCTTTTCAAAGCGGCACATAATTCCACAATAATTATTTAAAAATAAAAATTGAAAAAAAATGTGAACTCGAAATACCAACAAAATGCAAAGGGGAGGTAACTGCTAGTAATCACTATCGATGTTGCTATTAAATGAAAATGTTTGATCATATAGCCAGTGATGCGCCATCTTTGAACGATAATGTCTTTTTTTAAGCGTGCCGTTTTGGGATTTACGTATGTTGCTTGTTACTTGATAGAGCTGTACATTAAGGATCGAGCGCCACCGCATTCTTCCTTGCTCAGGTGCGTATTTCCTGCCAACGATTATAAAGTTTTAAAGTCGTTAATTTAAACGGAGCTATTTTAGAGAGGCATTGGGGGCAATTGGTTTAGTTCTTTTAAATAGATTACTATGTAAAATGCGAAAATTTTCGCTGGCGTACCTGCAGTACATGCGGTAATAGCGAAGAATTTTGGTTACATGCTTCAATGTGCCAATATTTTTTTATGTTCAAATTGCTAATCATGTTAATGCAGTTTTTAAAACGTTTTCTATCAGTGGTTGGCTGTTCTAATTTCTACATAATTTCAGATGTTTTAGAAACAAAAATTATACAAAATAAATGGTACAATTTAGAGCAAAAGCAATAATTAACGCCTTAACGGCCATATTGTAGTGCAAAATTGAAGAGATCGCACAGCTGCAGAGGGCTTTGCTCACACACCCTCATTACTTTGCTCTAGATCCCGTTCCATAATTGTTGTTCTTTGTGTATAATTGTATTTTTATTCTGTTGCCTGACAGCGTCACACGCTAACTGTTGGACGATCCGCACAAAGCACCTGCTGAGGAGTTTCCAGTGTTGCAATGTTTGGTTGTTCCTATGAATTTCTACGAATACGTGTCCACTGAAATTGCTGCTTGTTCGAAACCACCAAGCACAGATAAAATCATGTAAAGCGTCTTCTCCAAGTACGCAACAACGTGACCAGGGTGCGAAATTGCCGGTTAAACCCCAGATCATGCGATCAAGATCGTCATAAAAATCTGCCGACGAAGTTTTCTCGCTTTGCACATTTATACAAATTAGCTACGCCATCTTTTACTTTAGTGAAATATCTTTGGGGCCCCTAAACTTCTCTGTGCCCCATCAGGCCCACAGATTCCTTAACAATAATACCGATCTGACTTTGTATTGACGAACTACAATACAACGCATTGCTTTTGCCTGTTTGAAGAAAGCGAGCACTACGTGGCGGCAAACTGTCTGTCTCATTTATTCTCAATTCGTTCCAAACTTTACTAGGCCAGCCTGCTATGTAGTAACGGCAACTAACAATTCCCGTATCGTTTGCCTGAAAAACGTGCGGTTTTTGTATTGTGAGGCCACTTCAATTGTAGTCTCTTACCGTTTTTTATCTTAGTTTGTGATGAGTCTGCCGCACAAACGAGAATGCAGTAGCACTGCTGTCAGTTACTGCCAGGACTTATTAATTTTGTTTCAATTTGCTTAATTAAAAGTTTCGGATTTGCATATGCAACAATCGTAAGAAAAAAATTTTGTCCCCCCTTTTTTTAAATTTCTGGCTACGCCGTGTTAATGCGTGATACTGGCCGGTGTTTTTGATTGTTTTTTCCGTCCAAATCTGGCATTGTTCTTAAATTTGGGACAAACATAAGCCTTGTGTTCTTGTAAAAATGTTCTTAAAAAGTGTAACTTGTTGCAGGTGTGCAATGCTGCTTCTTTTTCGGTCTGGGACCAGGATTGACGCTACAATCCTCGGTTTTCAAGCTCAAAATATTTTGTTCAACTCCAATCCTAAAAGTTATCGCAAAAAAATTTAGGTGCTATTTGCAAGCTGCTGAAAGACGGACAATTTTCAAAATATTTAGAATAAAATCAATTCCGACGCAAGAAACGCGCAAAAAGGCTAATGTGAGTTCATAAGTTATACTGACAAGTGACTAGTCATAGTCCGCCAAAGTTTGGAAGTATTCACAATTTGCAAATATGTACCTGGACTGCTAACTCCAGTGATTTTTACTCGAGTTCAAGTTTGACTACAGCCTGTTATAGCAAGCTCCGGTTCTCTCTTAATTTTTTCGAGTTCAAATTCGGCAAAATTATCAAGTGTTTTTGAGTTCGAGTTCAGGCTGGCAAAAAAACTTAAGTCTACTTTGCTAACTTAATTTCTTTCTTATTGTGCTCTTGCTGTTCTTGTAGATCGCCACAGCATAAAGAAATAAACGACAATTTTCATTTGGGCCTGCCCTGTACAATTGCCAAAAATATTTGTTCGGACATTTTTTTACTCTCTAAATTTTTTTCTTAAGAACTCGCACTCGGTCAGTTTTCTTCGAGGTAAAAAAAATTCGTTTTTCGAGTTCGGCAAAACGATCCAGTTTTTGCGAGTTTGCTGGCCTAGTAAGTAAATTACAACTTTTGAGCCTCGTGGTAATAAGCGTATTTTGTTCTTATTGATGTTGGATTTATCACTTTCTTTAACTACTCGCATTTATCTTCGCGCTTGTCGTGAAATACTAATTTAGATTCTTCAACAAAAATTGGATTCTAATAAAAGGTGAACAATAGTGGATTTTGAAGCAAGATTTTGATGAAGAAATTTTGCATGGTGTCGCAAGAGAGCTCATTTTTAGTAGATTCTGGCTGTTTCTATAAGCGTGCAAACAAGCATGGCAGTACGGTACGCCTCAATTTTTGCTAAAAAGTACGGTACGCGCTTTTTGTAAAAGCACAGAAAACGCTTTTTGGTACGCTGTTTGAATGTGCGTACTAACGTAGCGTACATGCAAGTACGTTACGTAAAGAAGTTTGCAACTTGCTGACGACGCTATGCACGGTACTTTGTGTTAGTACGATACATTGTTACGCGTCTGTAAATTATCTATGATGCGTGCTCTGAGTTTTGATTATTTGTTTTCCTCCTCTTTCTTCCCTGAGAATTAAGGCCAAAAGGAGTCACATGAGTTGAAAAACTCCAAACTTGGAAAAACTGATATTCATAAAAATTCTACCTTTTCGAAAGCGCGGAAAAAGAGAACTTTGGAAAATCCTTGGCAATTATTTTACCTACATACTGTACCTCTCAAGTACGGTACGTTTAAAGCTTTGATTGACATACGTATCGTACCTTTTAAGTACGGTACGCTTAGAGCGTACCATCCGCTGAAACTGTACCTAGATACTATGCGCATGCAAATTTTTTTTTTTTGGTACGTTACGTTACTACGGTACCTACGGTAAATTTTTGAAATACGCCAAGTTCAAATTTTGAAGTCGCCGAACCATACTGCCTTCCTAAGGATTCAGAAAATCAAAGGCCATTTGGTCGAGCAATAACGCGTTCGTGTCTGGAGCAGTGGCGGATTTAGGGGGGGGGATGCATCCCCCCCACCAGCCTAAAAGTAACGATTTTGGCCGAAAAATCAGCCTCTGTTTCGAATAATTCGGCTCCATTTCGGGATGCATCCCCCCCACCGACCTAAACGTAACTAATCCGGCGGAAAATCAGTCTCAATTTTGGTGAAGACCTTTTTTTTTTTTTTTTTTTGGAGACCACCTGATTTTGGGCGAAAAAAACGTTTGAATTTCCGATTTCGGCCGAAAAATCACTCTCAATTTTGGTGAAGACCTTTTTTTTTTTTTTTTTTGGAGACCACCTGAATTTGGGCGAAAAAAACGTTTGAATTTCCGATTTCGGCCGAAAAATCACTCTCAATTTTGGTGAAGACATCCGAATTTTTGAGGTTTTGTGCTTCAAATCCCCCCCCACCAAAATTTTCTGGATCCGCCACTGGTCTGGAGCTGTGTTGTCTGAGGTTTAGATTTCAAATCGGACGTAGAGTTGTCAACGGTTCGCGACCGCTGCGACACTTCTTCGAGTGGAGCTGTGTTGTCTGGGCGCAATGCACGGAAATGGGCCCCGCCAGCTCGTTACACGCTTCGGCATAATCAAACAAGTGTAATGAAAGGTTTAGTTTAATTTTAAAGATGAACCAATGGTGGATTTAAAAGGAAGCTATTGTATGTAAAGTTTCGCATGGTGACGTAAAAGAGTTCATTTTCACTAAGTTCTAGCTATTTTTGATTTTTATGAACTGGTAAGAGTTCAGAAAATAAGATCCTACTTTGGACCATGCTTACGTGCTGCACAAAGTACATTGGTTTTGACATGAAACACAGCTCTCACCGTCAAATTGAAAACAAACCAAAAACCGCGCTCAAAACTAGGCGTGTGAAAAGCAATTGAAAAAATCAAACGTTAATTGCGCTCGATGTAAGTTATTACGTTGAAGCGAGTAGTGGTTTGTGGTATGCATCTCCGCATCTTGAAGCCTGAGGGCAGCACAGTTCCTTTCAAAGAAATGCCGCTGCTACGGGGAGCCGTCGGCAGCACTTTGTCCGGATTTGACCTGTCCAAGATTTGAGCCAGTGATCTCCCGCTAGAGAGACGAACACGTTACCGCTTGACCATCAAACCAGCCGTTGAAAAGCATTTGATGACGTGTATTGGATATCAAGTAAGTCCGCGTTTTATGAAAATAGCTTGACAAGGAGTGGTAGGTGTCTTTTTTAAAGACTGAGAAATGTTAAATTTTTTGTGGTTACAGTGAGGCGCGATGAGGTCTAGAAAAGAAGCAACCAGCGGATGGAGAATTTTTCTAAAAAAAAATAGCCTTCTCCACATCATTCGAATCAGGTTTTGCACGTTTCTTAAACCTTTTGATAGAACTACATTACTATGATTTGAAAGGCAATTGAAGAATTAGGTTGCCTTGCCTTTCATCACTTACGGAACACAGGGAGAGATTTGCCATGTAGCAGCCCTCCCCTCCAGATCTTGGCTCTCCAGTTGCAACGAATTTCTGAAAAAAAAACAAATAACAACAAATTCGGATAAAAGGCCTCACCTAAAATCGACGGGAAAAACCATCAAATTCCTTTTTTTTGTCTTACCTCACCTAAAATTGGCTGAGGCAAAGCAACGAGTTTCTGGCGCAAATAAGTATTGACAGAGAAAAAGCAAATTTGTGAGCCCTTTATCCAGTACTTGAATTGTTGGGGGGACGAGTCCCCCCATCGAGAGTTAGCGTCCTCCCATCGAGATTAAGCGTCTCTCCAACGAGAGTTTAACGTCCTCCCTAAAGAGATTTTAACGCTTTCCACTCAGAGTAAGCGTTTGGACGATTTGACAAAAAAGTGGCTGGTAGCAACAATTTCCGGCCGAAGACTGTCCCAAATTGCTGACAAGTCCTTTTTTTTTTTAGTTTTGGTTTTCAGTAGAATTCAAGGGCAAAAACCATCAAATTTTGACGAAGATTTTTTTGGTCCTCAACGGAATTCGGGGAAGACTTGAAGCAAAATTTCTTAAGCGAAATGATGCATCTGAACTTGAAGCAAAATTTTCATTAAATTCCAGCCGCATTACGAATGCGTTTGGTCAAGGCTGCGAAAGCATCTTCCTATGTAAAATCTTTTAATTTTAAGCGAGAAAAATCTTTTAGATTTTAGAAGAATTTTAGCAAGGCAAATCTTTTGGAAGCCTATCTCAGCCTACTCTTCCAAAACAAGTTGTTAGGCCGAGCTAACCCTCGACAGCAGCAATGCTTGCCTTTCTGATTCAAACCTGCAGTTACGCCAGTGCCCTTCAATCCCCTTTTACTTAAAAATCAAATCTAAAACACGTTTAAGTGGTTGCATTTTTTATCACATTTTTTAAGGGGGAGGGTAAAGCCTTTTTGGCTCTCCAGTGATTAACGTACTTTTCTTCCCTGAACTTTTTCTTGGTCTGCTGTAAGCAGATCTGCAAACGCATTAGCGTGCGTCGATTACACAACTTGATTTCACGCTCATTAAGCCGAGTCGTCGGGGAACTTTTTTTTATTTTTCGGTTATAAAAAGGCGACGCTGGTTTTTTGCAGCATTTCTTTCAATAAGAAGAATGGTAAAAAGAGAAAGAAAGTTGAGTGAAAAGAAAAATTATGCAATCACTTTGAAATTATGTTTCGATATCTGTTCATTTTGTATCTGTTATGTGTTGTTATGACAACAAAAGCGAAGTGTGCCGTTACTCGGCCTCAAGAAAAGCTACTTCGAAGAAGCAGCGAACTGCCGGTAGCTAGACCGGAAATACTTCCTGGGCTAGTGGAAGAGCTACAATTCCGCTCCACGTTGCCTTCCTCCACAAAGTCCGCTTGGAGGCAAGCCGCAGAGGTAGTGCTGTCGCGAACGCAGCGCAACGTTCCTTACCCAATTGAAATCGAAATGCACCGCGTGGAAGCCACCGCTGATCCAGGAATTACATGCGGAGCCTGTCGAGTGTGGCGCCGATATATTACTTTCTATAAGCCAACGTGTTTGCCTACCAAGATCCCGGTCCGGTCATGCAGAGGATTGTGCGAGTCGTGGGAGGTGAGTTCATTTTTTAAAAATGAGAACATTTTTCCAATTTCAAATTGTTATTTTTTTACTAGTCACGACAAATGTTATTCACGTTGAAGCGTAGCTTTTATTACTCCAACCAAAATCCATAAAAAAGGGTAGCGTAAACTGGTTGAATATCAAAATAGTGAAATAGCTTGATTAATGACTTTGAAAATTAAACACTGGCACTGACTGCGGGTATAATGAGAAAGAGTTGCGAATGATTTGTTTAGGAGTTACTGAAACGTATATGATCGATTCTTTTGGTGTCAGTAGCGTGTTGCAAGCCTTCTAACTTCTACAAATATTACGAAGATTTATGATTACTTGCTGGAAACAGTAGATTTCAAATCAAATTTTTCATTATACTCGCTGTACTACGCCGAAGCTTGTGACGAGTTTGCGGAGCCGATCTCTGCGACATTGCGCCTGGGCTACACAGCTCCATTCGACGAAATGTTGCGGTGGTGGCGACCCGTTGGCAGCTTTGTGTCCAATTTTACCGGCCCGAGATTTTGAACCTCAGACTTCCGGCTCCAGAGACAAACGCGTTACCGTTTGACCAAGTTATAGATTTAATGAGCTTAATTTTTTGCAGATTCCCCACCACCAACCTCCTTACTTCATCAAGCATCACCCCGTTTGCAGACCCATTGCTGTGACGTACTACCGCGTAACCCTTCGTGGATGTCAAAATCCGCGCGACTCAACTGTGCGAATCGCGATGCCGGAGCGATGTGCGTGCGGACCTTGTGAGTCGAGCGGGATGGCGTGTGGACACTTATATTGACGACTAGCTTTCTTCTGGAAATCTGCCTTTGATAAAAAAAAAAAGATGAACCATTCAAGTTTACGAGCATCCTCAAAGTGATAATTCTCATTAGAATTTTGATTCTTATCAAAAGGATGACCCTCAAAAAACGAGTTTCTCAGAATGACAACCTCCAGGCTTCCGCTCAAAGAACTTTACGTCTCAGCTCTTCACCCGCGCTCGAGCAGCCTGCTATGCAAACAGCTTGCCGAATTATTTATTTATTTCTTCAAACTTGCTAACTCTGTGACTATTTTGAAATAAAGAAATTTTTTCTACGTACGATTGCTTATTCTTTTCACATTAAGTTTATAACGGTACAATACAGTTTTGTTTATTAGTTGCTATGACCGTTAAGCGTTTTTGTAGCTATATATATCGCACGTGGTAGTCGCTGTAAGTTAGCACGTTCAAATTACTACCACTTCAAAAGCGATAAAAAATCTACGCTCCCTGAGCTTATTTTCATGGTTACATTTTACACACCAAAGTAGTTGATAGGGGGTATGTTACACACCAAAGTGTTATGAAGTATCCTGATTCAAGATTTTTGGAGGGCCAGCGTTAATTTAGAACGTCCGCCAGGGTTGAAGCTTGATCTGAAGCAAGTTTCGTGAAATATTAAGGAACCCAACAAGCTAAATTCGGGAGAAAAGGCCGGCCCTAAACGAATGAAGAACTTTATGTAGTCTTCCACTTTTTATTCGAAGGTAGGATAATGGCTGGATTCACATCCCGCAGGGCCTTTTCACTTTTGATTCTGGAAAGTCAAACCTCCAAAGTTCATTGCATTATGCTGCCAAATAAAGGTGAAGACAAAAAAAGAATATAAGGTGTTCGCTAGATTATCATATTAATGCAAAAGTTTTAGCACCGGTCACCGTTCAGTTAAATGCAAAATTACATTTTTGGAACTTTTGGCAATTTTTAGTAATTTAGAATTTGGCTTCAAGTTTACTTTTACAATTTCATTCATTGGTGTGGTTGATACCTTAAATGTTAGATATGCCTGCATTAATATGGAGACATACGGATTAGATAGTGCTTCTAAAAGTGTGGGTGCACTGGTCAATTACAATCAGTGCTACATATGGTCAATTGGTCAGTAAATATGTACATAGTGATGATATGATGGACAGCTGATAACTGGTGCCTTATCAACTGATGAGTGACTGCTTGGGTTTCAATAATTTTGGTTTGACTTTTGTATTGCCTTAAATAAAATTTGGGTGTAAAACGGTTTCTGGACGTGCATTAGCAGTTGAATAGATAAGTGTCGCTTGGTTAGATGTAGTACGGCATTCTGAAATCAATAACTTACTATTGGTTGGAGCACGTTCTTGAAACCAGTAATGTCCGTAAAACTATTATTCTTTAATTTCAGAATTTTTTGCCCGTTTTGTCAAACTTACCTATGCAGGTTACCCATAGCTCTAATTTTTCTTGTGCATTGTTTACCGATTGACAATGACTAAAGTAATTAGGAAAAAACGTCTTTTTTTCAGGCCCGGCGCCAGGGATAGCGTGACTGGGGGGGGGGGGGGCAGAAATAAATTTTGGGGGGCACGAGAAGTTTATTTATGTGAATGCAAGAAGGGCACGGGGGCACGAGAAATTTATTCCAGTGTGGATCAAACGAAAGAGGTGAAGACAAAAACAAAAAAAAAAGTCTTCAGTTCAAAAATTTTTGCAGGTCTTTAGTTCATAAGTCTGGTTATCGTCTCACAATTCTTGCGACTTTTCACGAATTCGTAAGTGAAGACCAAATAAAAAAAAGGTCTTCAGTTCAAAAATTTCCACAAATTTTGTGTATCGTCCCAAAATTCTAGCGATTTTTCACGAATTCTTATGTGAAGACAACAAAAAAAGGTCTTCGTACCAAATTTTTTACGAAATCCGGTGTGAGTCCACAAAAAATTACGAAAATACGGGCGGTAAACACCAATTTGGGAGTCTCAGGCCTCGATTTGCACTCCAATAACCCCGAGCCTGTTAATTTCTTCGGGGCACAGTCCTCGCTTGGGGGGACACAATTTTCGTTTGGGGGGTACAAGCAGTCATTTGGGGGGGCACAGCCCCGGAATGCCCACGTGGCGCCGGGCCTGCTTTTCTTTAACTAAAATTTTACGACAACTTTGGCTCATTTATACGTTTTGAAACTGTTTATCAAGACCAACTTTTATACGCTCCAATATCTTCACCAAGTTTTGCACTTTCAAGTATATTAAAATTTTTCAAAGAAGCTGGAACTATGTACTGTATTGTACTATTGTTGTGGCATATGTTGTTGTGTATACTCAAAGAAACTGATTACACTTTTTTATAAACACGATTTTGTAACAACGCAAGGCTCAATTTTACTTAAAATTAAGAACAAAGTCAACCTCAATCTCAAAAAAAAAAAAAAAAGGAAAAGAAGGGCTAGTATCAGCGCATTTGCAAGATATCTGCGGAGTTTCTTGCCTTTTTCTATATTGTCACCAGCTATTTGTTTAACAGCAGTCATGACCTACAGCAAAAGACAACTTTTAGCAGGCAGGAATAAATGTCACTTTACTCGTTAAAGAAATACTGCTCGAAATCGGTTCTGTTGAAGAAATGAGAACTACTTGAAGTAATAAAGAGGTGCCCCAAATCTTTTTCCGCAATACTCCTTATTCGCGAAAATACATTTCAATTGATTTGACTCTTTGTCATTAGTAACCCTGCATTTTGCAATTTCGTTACATCACCAAAGGCGAACTGTAGATCAGTACTGGTAGCTTAGGTCTACAGGTTCCAGTAGCAGTAGCCAATTTTTGGATTTGGTTAGAGGCAACTTACTTGGGTTATGAGCTAACAGTTGGTAATCGCGTTTCTTTATTCTGCGAGAATTTTTGCAAAATTATGCCTTATGTGATGTTACGAAATTACGAAATGCAGGTTTGCCAATGATGCTGAGTCACATGGATTGAACTGTATTTTTGCGAATAAATGGAATTGTGGAAAAAAGTTTGGGGCATCTTTTGATTACCTCAAGTAGTTCTCATTTCTTTAATAAAACCGATTTCAAGCAGCAGAGTTGTGACTCGGGCAGGGCTTTTCGGGTCGTGTTCGGATAAAATCTTGGGCTTAATTCCTAAAGTTGATACAATCTTGGGCTTAAATCGGGCTTGAGATGTGCTTTTTGTCATAGATGTACAAAAGCTTTTTGTCTTTGGGCCTGAGACGTGCTTTTTGTCTTAGAAAATCAGAATCCCTGTCTACACCACTGTTAGCAGACAAAAGCTACTTAGAAAAGGAGCAATTAACCGTTTACATTTTTCAGACCTAACTTAACTTTCGGGTTTTTTCAGGCCTATTTTGGGCTTAAAGTAGTTTTCGGGTTTGGGCTTATACGTTTGGGTTCGGGCCGGGTTCGGGCCTGAACTTGGTCGGTCCGTTTGCTACTCTGTTGAGCAATATCTCTTTGAAATCAAGAACAAATTAAGAACATAGGACCAGATCGAAAATTTGTGAAAATTTAAAAAGAACCAGCTTCAACTCAAAAAAGTATAGGTTCTTATAAAAAATCAAGAACAAATTAGGAACAAAAGAGGAGGGTGAAAATTTGTGAAAATTTAAGAAGAACCAGCTTCTACTCAAAAAAGTGTTGGTTCTTGTAAAAAAGCGTAATTGCTATCAAGTCTGTGGTTAAAATCATGGTGCAGTTGTTGCAAGGTCTGATACCGGGCGTGTAGCCAGAAATTCGAAAGGGGGGGCTGTTTTGGGGGTCTGGGAGCGGAGCCCCCATCCGCCGGAAGCCAATGGAGATCTGCGGGCGAAGCCATCAGCTGCTGAAGGAACTCGATTGTGGAGGCGAAGCACTCAGCGCAGGAAAAGTTTGCATTTTTTTGCCAAACAACTTAATTTCAGTGCTATTTTAATAAAAAATAATGCTTTTGAAACGTGACATAAAAATTGGCAGCGCAGCATAATTCAACTGGTTGCATTAATAGGCTTTGCGGGAGGTGTAGCTAATGATAACATTGTACTTCTCTAGTTTACATGCTGATAAATCATAAAATCCTATTATTCAATGAAACTCTCGCGGCGTAATCTATTTCGTCTATATTTTATAGAGAAAAATAATTGGGGGAGGGGGGTAAGGCTAAAGGAAAGATATTTGAGAGAAGTGATCGGTAATTAACTAATACTAAATACCCCCCCCCCCCTTCTTATTCCTTAGTTTGTAATAAATATTTGTAGATAAAACCTATGTTTGGCGTTTGTAGACTAGCGATCAAAACTGATTGCTTACTTTTAAGCATTTTTAAAGTTTTTATTGATTTGTGACTTTTATTTTTGACAAATTAGCTCCCCCCCAAAGTTGTGAACGTGCCGACAAGTACAGTACCGAAACCGAAAGTATAAGCCTGAACCCAAAAAGAGATTTAAAGCCAAAACCAAGCCCTAAATATCCGAAAGTTAAGTTAGCAGAAGTGAAGTCGAGGACACAAGGCTCGAGGCCAATGCCAAGAACACAAAAAAAATCCGAGGCCAAGGCCAAGGACAGCCTTTCCGAGGATAGACCCTCTCGAGGCCAAGGACAGGAATGCTCGAGGCCAAGGCCAAGGACCAAGGACACAGCCGCAAGTGTTCTCCAAAAAAAAAAAAAAGTTTTCAAAAAAGTTTTTCAGGCAATCTCCAATTTATAGGCGCACCCAGAATTTTTGATTGGGGAGGCCTAAACCACAAATCACATGCAATGACGTCATCAAAAATTTGCCTGTTGGCACTTAACCACGATTTTGCAAAGGGAGAGGGCTTAAACTAATATAGTCGAAAAGTGCAAATACATAACTTTGGAGACGTTTTGAGAAACCAGTGTAACTCAAACGTATCACAGACGGAAGATCTGGGGGTGGGGCCCCCAGCTCCCGGAGGCTTTGGGGGTCTGGGGGCGAAGCCCCCAGCTGTTGGGCGATTTTTTGTAATTTTTGGAAAAAAAAGCTATTTTAATGCCATTGAATCACATTTCGCACATGTTTAGAGCCATTTAAAAGTAATAGATTTTTGACATTTGAAAGCCAATTAAAAAAATTAAATTGTTTAATCCTCCTTCTAGTTGCAATTTATGTCCAAAACATGTTTAACATCTTGCATTTTGGTGTTAAAGTTTAATTGTACGTGATTTGTTCCAGGTAGGGGGAAGTAAGGTGCATTGTCTCGTGCAACATTTTAGCAGTAAATGAAAACCGACTTGAAGATTTTCCTTAGAGCTTTTGTTTTGTCATGAAAATAACCAGTTATAGAAGTGCTTGTTAGGCCAGAGGGCCCAGGCCCCCTCAATTGAAGTGCAACGATTTGTTCAATTAGCATTTTTCATGGCTAATTTTTTTAAAAAGTATTTTGTGCGTAAAAACTGGCGAGGGTGGAGGTGAATTAATGAATTGTTATTGAAAAATAGTTCAATAGATGTTACGCTTACTAGCCATGTTATTGCCGAGCCGGATTTATTCGCGCTGGGCTCCTGGCACTTTGGAGATTTTTGCAACATCTTTCTGCCAAATGTAGGTGAAGACCATAAAAAGTCTTAAGATTTGAGCGAAGGGGCCCGTAGCTGGTACTGCGCCATATTGTGGTAAATCCGGCCTTGGTTAATGCATTACGTTCATAAAAAGGCTAGATGTGATCCTGAGATAGCAACTTTTAGGATGAAAACTATCCATTTTTTCCAGGTTTACGTTTAAATTGCCTGGCAAAAATTGATTTGAGGGGGTCCCGGGGCCACTGGTCTTTTGTTGTTCGCTACTGGTGTACGCGAAAAATGCTAAAAACAAACTGAAACTGAAGAAACAATAGGTTTTTTTGTTGCATTTTTGTCTTTGGTAAAATTTCAATTGGGGGGGAGGCCCGCTTGGCTAAGCTTATGCTCCAATTGAGGAAAACAAAAAAGGTATTTTCAAATTTTCCGCGAGGTTTCTGGCGTTTTCCAACAAAATTTCAACGGTTCAAAAAATAGTGCTGTCCCCGAGCTGAGGACAGGGCAATTTTCGAGGACCTAAGATTTCGAGGCCAAGGCCAAGGCCAAGGACTTGAGACTTCAAGGCCAAGGCCAAGAACTTAAAAATGTGTTCTCGAGGACGTCCTCGAGGCCAAGGACGTCCTCGAGAACTCCATCTCTGTAAATTAGGTCTAAAAGAAAAGTATGCAGCAAATAAAACTACTTACTGTTGGTCAAATGTGACTCACTTATAATAATTGTGTTGCAAACTTGCCTTAATATATGCTTTTGATAGCACCTAAAAGCTAAAACACAAGGCAAATACGAATATCAAGCCCGAATTAAGACCGACGTTTTCCCAATTTCAAGCCCGAACCCGACCCGAGAAGTCTCCCCGACTAACAACTTTATACAGTTCTGTCTCGAAAATCCTAATTCAATGTTTGGGTTCTATGGTGGACAAAAAGTATAAAAAGTGCTTCTTAGTCTAAAAATTTTATGGTTTTAGCTCGGTTATTGGCGACTTGAATCTTATTGGTAACCAGCGGGGCTTCCCGCCGCCTCTGTTTATTATTTGTAAAACATTTACAGTTTCACACAAACTAACAACGAGTTACCACGTTTATTGTGTAAACGCACTCAGTATACGACCGTTGGTTCAAGTAAATATATAAAATGCGGTTTCCAAAAATAACCAAAATTATCAAAAAATCTTTCGCAGAATTTTTACTCATTTCTTATGATGCAAGCTCCAATGGAATTTTTTAAATCGTTGTTTCATAACGATTACATGAGGTTCAAAAGCACCATTGTAATTGCAATTTGTTTGCGGATTTGCCTTGGCCAGAAGACAGCGAAGGCACCTTTCGGTCATCTAGTAAGCTGGCATCCTTCTTAATCATTACGTGTAGGCTTCACACTGTCCCTTTTAATACTAAACGTCAACCACGAAAGTTGAAAATACCAAATTTTTCTTTGGTTTTACCCAATCGGGAATCGAACCCGAGTCTAACGTTTTGGTGTAGTAGACGCTCTATTCATTCGACCCCTAAACAGTTAATTTCCAATGTTTCTGCTAATATATGCAAACATGGATCACCTCATGAGTCACCCTTTTGTGGTTTTAAACTAGATCAGCGCTATGTTTACGTCATAATTTGGTGGTAAATAGTCATATCATTCGATCTCTTTGTTTTGATAATTTCTGACATTAAATTGCGAAGATCTTTTTTTTAATGTCTTAAACAAATCTTTTTATTTCTAAAACTTGATCCGTGACCAAATAACTTGATTGATTAGTGTTTGGGGAAACTAAAAGCAACGAAGCGGATTTTTTCTGCCACAAATGAGATCAATCTCCTCCGGGTCTGCTGCCAAATGTGCAAACAAATCCCTCACAATGAAACTTTAATAATACTCGTAGAAGACCTTCAAAAGCTGCTTTATCCACAAACAGCTGATCCACTCCTAAAATTAGGACATAATGTTATATGCATTAGACTTACAGCTGTAGTGACTGAACATTATTTACTTCTTCTATAAATACTTGATAATGACATGTTGGGATGTAAAGTAACTGGTACTAGACCTTTTACTAATACTACGGTATGTATATTTTATTGACAACGTAGTGTACTATATTGGAGCTTATCAGTTGTGAGCAAGCAGCGTTGAAAACTAACAACAGGAATACCAACGCCTGTAGTCTCATGTTATTGAGATACATTTTATAGGAAAATGTATCAACCCCACTGTTGCTCCTTATTAAATTTATTCTGGCTATGTATTGGACGATAATGTACACTGTAAATGCAATTGACCATTTCTACTGTATAAAAGTTTCAGCATGCAGACTGGCAATTCAAAAGAACTCAATTTAATGCACAAGTTTGACAGCTGGTGTCATGCGAAAGTCGATATTTAATGGGGGGGGGGGGAGCATCCAGCCAATTCCAGTAGTTTACAATAGCTAAAACCAAAATATAAATTTTGAAATTTTTGTTTTCATCATTTTGGGGCTGCGGTTGCAAAGCTCTTCTACAAAGACAAAAGTATACCCTCCCTGAAAGGTTATTGAAAACCTGAATCTGTTCTCTCAGCCTGAACTTCAAAAGAAAGAGATTAAAAAAAAAAAAATTCAAAAACATATTTATCTTTCCAGTGACATCACGTGAACTATCCAACTTAGGAAAACTTTTGAATTTTCCTGGAAATTCAGGCTGGGAGAACAAACTCTAATATCCATTTTGCATTTGTTGAATATCTTTGCAACCGCAGCCCCAAAATGATAAGAACGAAAATTTCAAAATTTATATTTTGATTTTAGCTGTTGTAAACTACTGGAATAGGCTGGATGCTTTTACCCCCTTTAATTGTAATTGCAGTCACATTTTTTCACCAAGTTGCCTTGGCTAGGGGGTAGTGAAGAGACCTTTCGGTCTTCGAGTCAAGCTGCCACATGCCCACCTGTCTACCACACACGGTGGAGGCTTCACACCGTCCCTTTTTATTGCTGAACGTCAAATAAGGAAAACTGTAAATGCGAATTTTTAATTTCTGTAGTCTTTGGTTTGACTCGACAGGGAACGGAGCCCTAGCCTACCCTGGCTCTCTATCTATTCAATCTCTGAGATTGGATGGGATCGGTTTGAGAATCCCCCCACTCGCTGGAGCAGATATACTAGAACAGCTAGACCATAAAAAAAGAGGTTTTATCCTCCATCCAGATCAACAGTCCGAGAAAAAAAATACTTTGATGATATTGCTGTAAATTCTTCTTTAACCAATTCCAACCCTTTTAGTGAGAGTGAGGATGTTCCAATTGCCCAACAGCGATTGGTGATGGTTCACCGGTATATGTCCAGCATTTTTTCGAGTAGGATTGCTTTACGCTCTATCAATTTTGCATTCATAAACGTAAAGTGGGCAGATTTGAGGAGATGGTTAGGCAGATCCAGCGCCACGGATGGCATTTTGGGGACAATCCCCTAAATCACTCTTCCCCCAAAGCGAGAAATTAAACAACAAGACATATCGAGTGAACGTGCTTCAAGTAGCCTAATAATATCGTTGTTATTATTTTTGATAAATGTCAGTCAATTTAGTTTACAAAATTTGCCCCCCCAATTTTTTGTGCCCCCACAAGCATACTACCCTGGCGCCAGGCCTGAGGCTAGGGTAATCTTGCTAGGAAAATTTTATCTCCACCATTCCGTACACCAGTTGTCCCGATTAGAGATGTAAGTTGGGCCTAGTTAGGTCCGGATTTGGGCTTAAGTTTGACAAAATTTCGATCTTAATTCGGGCATGATATTGCCTTGTGTTTTTTTGTATTATCAAAATATAAGCAAAAAGTTTTGCAACACTGAATAAAGACTTTATCTAAGCATCAACGCAATTGTTAGTACGGTAATTACTATTATTGCATCATAATTTATCAATAAATAGTTTGCTTTGTGCCGGCCAGTTGGTCGAGCGGTAACGTGTTTGTCTCTGAGGCGGGAGGTCTGAGGTTTAAATTTCGGGCCCATCAAATCGGGCACGGTGTTGCCAACACCTCGCCATCACTGCGACATTTCTTTGAAAAAAGCTGTGTTGCCCGAAGATGAGCCTCGCAAACTCGTCACACGCTTTGACGTAATTCAGGGAGTATAATGAAACATTTGATTAATAGTCACCGCTGACTAAAATTATTGTTAACCTTTTTAGATGTAATTTACAGTAACTCTCGGGTCTTTTCAAACCTGATTTGTTCTCAATATCCTTTTTCGTGTCCGCGTTTATGTTTTCGGGTATTCGAGCCTGAAATATTCGGCCAGATTGCAACTCTATATCAGATATTGAACTCAAGCAAACTTGCTTCCGCGTTTCAAGTCATAATTCACTCAAGAGCAGCAATTGGCAGAAAGTTAATAAAAAAGATTTGATCGCAATGATTTAAGTGGTAAAGGTTCAATCGGTAAATAATTCATCGCTAAAGATAATTTTGAAGATTTTTATCATTAATGATAATTATGTACATCAACTCTGCAATATAGCGTAGACTGTAGATTTAGGCAAAGCAGCTGCCTTAGGCATGTTACTGGAAATTAATGTTCAAGTCCATCTTTGGCTAAAGCCTGGTAGTAACTTGTGACTAAATATCACATTTCTATAAAATAATTTAAAGTTCTTTGTGGAAACCCTGTTAGTCTATGACTTAAAATAAAACCAGCAGTGGAGTGCCCAGGATTAATTGAAAAATTTGTTTATCAATTCTGAAAGCTTTCGTGGGTATATATCCACTTCTTCAAAACGCAGCCTACAGCTGAACTCAGACATCTTCAAGAACGCATTTTGTATAAAGAGTGATAATTTTTGACAGCCAAATTTTAGCGGCGTCTTGCTAAAAAATCGAATCGGGGCAGAAATTTGTTTAATAACCATTTTGAAGTTGTAATTGTAATTACAGTACATTTTACTCACCATGTTGACTTTGCCAAAAGATAGCGAAGGGACCTTTCGGTCTTCGAGTCAAGTTGCCACTTGTCTACCACACACGGCGGAGGTTCACACTGTCCCTTTAATTGTTGAACGTCAAGCAGGGATTAATTTTTATTTTTATATTCTTCTTTTTATAGTCTTGATTAATTTTTATAGTCTTTGGTTTAACCCGACCGGGAATCGAGCCCAAATAAACCGTTTCAGAAGCAGACGCTCTATCCATTTAGCCACTGAAAGGTAAAGATTTGATGTATTTAACAAACGTGAAAAAACCTCTCGTAAAAAGTTTACTGCCTCAGTGGCAATTGTGAACCCTCTTCGCAGTTTTGAACTCGGCCAGACGACGTATTTTGCAACTTTTTTTAAAGCTTGGTGCTGATCGGTATTTATTAAAGGTACCGCTGTGAGAGCTAAAAATAAACCATTTTTTGCAGGCAACAAACATTTGTACATGATATTTATTATCAAGATTAAAATTGATTAAACAGATACAAACATTTAGCATGGCGCATTTTTTTCTTAAACTTATCGAAAGCGGTCTCAGTGAACTTCGTTACCTGTGTGACCTCAGAATTTGAAAAGTTGAAACTTTTTTGTTGAGGAAACCTTTGGGTTTCCATTTGAAAACTTTTATTCCAATAAATTGTATAATGCAGTCAAACCTCGATTTAACGGATTTATGCGAAAATGCAATTGCCGTTTCTGGAAAATGTTCGTTATTAGAAAAATTACACGAATTTTACATGGTTTAGATGCACATACCACATTTTTGTTAAACTCACTTTATTATTATGTAACAGAAACATACCGCGCATGAAAAATCGAATAACGTTGCAGCAGGTTCTTTGCAAAGTCTGTTTGTTACAAAATCACATGCAGCCTATGCACTAATGCGGTATAAAATTTCAAAAAACACAAAAATTAAAAAATTTTGCAGTTCAGATCAATATCCGTTAAATCCGATATCCATTAAATCGAGGGTCGTCGGTTATGTATACAACAAATTAAAGAATTCTAAACAGTCTAGGATGAAATTGTAAATTTAAGACAAAATCTTTACCTATTTTTAGCAGTTTTTTAGTCCTTAAAACAGCTGACTTGTCTGCTAATTGCAAGTGCGTAATCTAATGATCGACTTGGTCATCGACTGATAAAAGACTTGGTAGCAGCATTTGCAGAGTTGAAAAATTGCTTTTACAAAGACAATGCTTTATTTAAACATCACTCCTATTCCAAAACAAAGCATCAACACTCAGATTTTTGTAGCAGCGATGGATCGTATTTACACCGACGTGGATTAACTCTATTTTACACAGAGACAGGGGTAACGGAGGCATTTTCCACGATTCTCAGTTTTTTTGTGATAAGTTCCTTCAGAAAAAAGAAATTCGTTACAAAGAACTCCTAAAAACTTGAAGTTTAATTAAATGACGTCATAAGGCTTTTTTGTGACATAATTAACTTGACTGCAGGTATTTATCATTCAGTACAAAAAAAAGTAGATAATTTGAACCGCCTGTGACGTCATCACAAACGTCATTTTTCAAAAATATGGCTGTAACGTCACTACGAAAACGTCATCAAGTCAAAATCAATTTTTGTAAAAAAAATTTGGAGAACACCAACCTGCAGACCAAATTTGGTATTTCCATGACTTTTGGTAGGAGTTAGATACAAGAGGGCATTTTTCCCCTCTTGTAAAATACGTTTGTCAAATACAGTACATCCTCGATTATCTGGTCAAGTTGGGCAACCTTTTTCTAAAATCTTGGCCGGATAAGAAAAGTGTCTATCATAGATACCCACCCTCTACCACCTACACCACACTTAAAGAAGAAAAGTAAACTTGATTTGATGCACAACACAGCATACATGTACACTGTATAAATAACACTCAAACTGATTTGAAAAAAACTTTTACTTTAACTAGCCATAGGAAATAATTATTACGACATGCAGTAACTATTGCGTAACAATGTAAATATACAAAATAAAAAAAATGAGCTTCTTGACAACGTTGTTTGATGGTCCTCTAATTCTTTCCCACCGTAAAACGTGTAGATTTTAGACAAAATAATTATTTAATGTACGTACCTGTTGAACCCATCCGGTTAATCGAGGGGCCGATTAATCGACGGCCAGATAATCGAGGAAGCACTGTACCTCGTGTAAAATAGGGTTAACTTTGATCTGCAGATTAACAAAATTTTGCTGCTAAAATTTGAACAAATTGCGACATGTTGTGTAATTCAAGGACAAATTGCGACATGTTGTGTATAATTCAAGGACAATAAATACTCTGGACAAGTGAATGCGGTTTGTGTTAATCTAAAATGTCCAACGGTTTAGAAGATAAAAAGCTAAAGTTTATAAAAGTTGGTGCAAAGGATCCTAAGTTTTGTTGTTTACTGTGCATACTTCATGTAAGAATTCGACTATCTTTATATGTGGAGTCGTTGTAGACGAGACAGGCTCTGTTGCGGATATAACATTTTTTTAGTGATTTTAATGTGCATTTGCTTTAACTACAGTATAATTATCATCGAGGATTATCAATTGGGTTGACGATTGACCAAAACTCTATTAAATAATCAGTTGGATTTCGCAATCACCACTTGGCTTTCGCTTGGACCCAAACTTCAAAATCAAGGCTTTTCTGTTACTTGTTGTGAAATTTTTTTCTGAATCAGCTCTTTTTTTCGATTGAAAGTGGCTCTTTTTTGTTATTGTTTTTTGTTTGGCAAATAATTCTTCTGCAGTCAAATCAAATAGTAAAAACCTGGAAAATATCCTCAACAATCACTGCAAGAATAGTAACTTCATTCTAGACCGCGCCCAGACCTCCGTCTGTGAGTAAGAAGCAGAAAAGTTTAAGCTTTGGGTTCAATCCCTACCTCCCTTAACAAACTATTGGTTACGTATCAAATACACACCGTTTTTTTTTTTGGGGGGGGGTGGCGGGTTCTGTTTGTGAAAATTTTGTCAACCTGTGCCGTTACAATAACAATTAGATTGCTTGGTCCCAATGGGAAATATTTGGCTCATTACTATAGTTTTTCACAAAAATTTCTTAGGAACTTTGCATATATTAGAAATCAAACTGTTAAAAGAGACCCAACTTCAGGGTTTATCGGAGCTACTTCACCGGAATTTTTTAAGTTCAGCATCCTTCTTGAATGACGTCATCACTTTGGCTAGAAATATTTACTTGTTTCTGAGATTAAAATTTTGTGACCGCATATTTCTAATTTAACCTACAATTGGTTTCTTCCTGCAGCTATTGACACCCAAACCAGAGTCGTAAATCGAGCCGAGCTTTTCGAGACGAGCTTGGGTCGGGCTTAAGATTGAAAAAATTTTGGGCTTACTTTGGGTCTCATATGTGCCTTGTGTTTTAAGTAGCTTTAAAAATACGATCAAAATAAGTTTGCTTCAAGAATTAAAACTACATTCAGCATCAATAAACCATTTATTAGTACATACTGTACAGTAAATTATTATTATTGCATGAGATTAAATCAATAATCAACAATAAGTAGGTGCTGTCACAGCAGTCTATAAAAAATCGAGGAAAAAAGCAATTATAAGTACAATACCACTTTTATAGACTCTACTTAATTCTTGGCTTTTTCAGATCTGGTTTGGGCTTCAAACCGTTTTTCGAATTCGGGCCGGGTTCGGGCTTATATTTTCGGGTTCGGGCGGGGCTCGAGACTAAAGTGCTCGGCCGGTTTACAACTTTGACTCATAAAAAAACTTTAGCCTTTTTTTTGTTCATTCCGATTCTGTGTTTACATTGCATTTATATATTCTACATTCAATATTTTTCTAATACACATTATGCAGCTTTCGAATTTTTTAAAAAGCTGAAAGTTACCAGCACACTCGACCATCATCAGGACACATAATCTCAGCTTAGCTAGCAAAATAGAAACTACGTTTTGCTATTGTAACTTCACAGCTGTAGTTGATAGAGGTAGAGTCCTTAAGGACGTCCTTTGCCTCAAGGACGTCCTCGAGAACACTTGGTCTTGGCCTCGAAGCCTTGAAGTCCTTGGTCAAGTCCTCGAAAATGTCCTGTCCTCGACTCGAGGACAGTACTATTTTTTGGCTTGTTGAAAATGAACCAAGGTTATGAGCAATGTTGTTTCGTTTTGGAGCACGCCAGAGAACTTGCGAAAAAATTTTTAAACTCCTTTTCTTCTTTGAAAACCTCTTGAATTTTGAGGAAAATTTGAGAATTTTTGAGCGAAGTCCTTCTTTTTTTGGAGATCGCCTGAATTTTGCAAAAAGTTTGCGAATTTTTTGAGCGAAGACCTTTTTTTTTGGAGAACACTTCCGTGATGTGTCCTTGGTCCATGGCCTTGAGCATTTCTGTCCTTGACCTCTAGAGGGTCTGTCCTCGGATGGTGTGTCCTTGACCTCGGATTTTTTTGTGTCCTTGGCTTTAGCCTCGAGCCTTGCGTCCTCGACTCCATCTCTGGTAATTGAGACCAACTCGTTCAAGACCAAGACTGAGACCGAGACCGTAAAATTTCTTCTAGACCAACACCGAAACCGGTTTCGAGTACACTTAGTCCGCTGAACGTCTTCGTAATCATACTCTAGATATTTTAGTATTCTACCAGCTCTATTACACTAGATACTGTAATAGTAATATAAAATAATATTAGGAACTTATTTTACTTACTTTATATGAACAATTGAACGTACATGAAAAAGATTTTTATTTACGCTAATTTACCACTCAGAAATATAAGACATTAAAGCATGACAAAAAAGTGAAATGATTGGCAAAAAGGGTTGATAAACATTTCCTCGGTTTTCGAAATATTTACACGTAAAAACTAGGTGGAAATTTACAAGCAAACGTAAAAAATAGCGACGAATAGTTGAACAGAGGTATTTTCAAAAATACTTTTTGTCCCTTTATTAAAAGAAGGTTTAAAAACATTTCTTTTTGGCTGAGAATGTGAAAATATTTTGCCACCGCAATGGTTACTGATACCAATACAATGTCTTCCCACTATTTTATACTGTTCACAATGCTTCGATTTGTGGGACCATTCAGGGGCTTTCTCAAGGGATGGCATCCTGCAATCACATCGAAATGTTTGTCTTTAGAATATAAACAGGGTTTTTCAAAACATATGATTCGATTTTAAAGTTTCTTAAAGAACAAGCAAATGGTGTTTCAACAAGAATCATTGTATTTTCTGAAAGAGAATGAAGTGCCATTTCCTTTTGTGTATAAATGCTATTTTTTTACTTCCAGTTTGCTGGTAGTTTTGGTTATAACTGCTATCGAAAAATACGCTTTAGTTCTATGCTGCATTTATGGCATGGAGTGTTGAGCATTTTAAAGTTGTTCGAGCGGTAACGCGTTCGTCTCTGGAACGGGAAGTCTGAGGTTCAAATCTCGGGCCGGTCAAATCGGACACAGTGTTGCCAACGGCTCGTCACCGCTGCGACATTTCTTCAAAAGGACCTGCGTTGCCCGGGCGCAATGACCCAGAGATGGGCCCCGCCAACTCGTTACATGCTTTGGCGTAATCCAGCTAGTATAATGAAAGGTTTGATTAGATTTAAGAATTTGTAAAGAATTGCAAATCGGGCGTAGAGACGCAGCGTCCCTTCCTCACACACTTTCTACTAATCCAAAGTCTGTGAGCACCGATCATCAACTAAAGAAAACCTAAAGGCAGCAATAACTGAGGAAATCAATTCTATGCCGCAAAGCATGGTTGAAAGGGCTGTGTTGAACTTTCGAAAACGACTTCAAAACTGCATTGACTTTGGTGGTCGCCATTTAAAGGCGGTGAATCATCCAGCCAATTTCAGTGGTTTACAATAGCTAAAATTGAACTATAATTTTTGATATTTTTTGTTTTGATTTTGGGACTGCGGTTGCAAAGATATTCAAAAAATACAAAAAGATGTCCTCCCGAAAAAAGTATTTGGAAACTCTGAGTTTTGATCTTCCCGCCAAAACCACAGTAGGTCTAATGGTTAAGAGAATTGTGGTAGGCCTAATACGAGTAGTTTAGAGATAGTTTATTTCTAAATAGTTTAGACCTAATTAGGCCTAACTCTCTAAACTATTAGGCCTAATAGTTTAGAGATAGTTCGGCCTAATAGTTTAATAAGATTACAGTAGGCCTAATAGTTTAGAGAACTGTGGTTTTGGCGGGTAGAACAAAACTCAGAGTTTCCAAAAACTTTTTTCGGGGGGACATCTTTTTGTAGTTGTTGAATATCTTTGCAAACGCAGCCCCAAAATCAAAACAAAAAATATCAAAAATTTTAGTTTAATTTTAGCTATTGTAAACCACTGAAATTGGCTGGATGATTCACCGCCTTTAAGTGACACAATCTTTAAAACCACCTGAATTAAAGAACTAAAATGAAATGGCATGCCATGTTCTTAAAGAAAATACAATAGTTTTTGATAATTTTTCTCATTCTTGTTTTTTCGAAATTTAAAAATCGGATCATATGCTTGAAAATACCCAGTATATAGGCTACTGTCTCACAAAACCAGCCCTCTAATTTAAGTCTTTAAAAAAGTGATTTTTGGGGATTTAAATTAAACTTTATCGCAAAAGCACAAACAATGCTGTAGAAACAATTTAATTACAGACTAAGTAAACGAATAGCTTGCGGAGGCACTAGGTTTCTCCAGCGGAGTCCTGGGGCTCTGTACGGAAGAACCTATGTATTGTAGAATGGAAACTGAAGTTTTGACTTTTTTTCACAGTGTATTTGTTCTACATTATGCCGATTTGTCCAATCAGCGTGACTTTTGTCTTTACTGTTTACTCGTTCTACAAATATGACCAATCAAATCAGACGAATACGTTAAACTGCCAAAAAAAACTACGCAACTTGAGCGAGTTTCTTTTCTTAAATCTCTTCTCTTTTCTCTGTACCTCTGTTTCTAGTCTACTAAAAACAAGTTTATGCATAAACCTAATTAATAAAAAATAAATGAGGAACAAATTACAGAAGTTGCTATGCAGCTTTGACAATGGCATCAACCAAGAAACGAAACATCCGTATAAAATGAAATTTTGCGATAGTTAGAGTAATTCCATTTAGTGGTCAAGATTCAAAACAAAATAACCTGTCGAGACTTTTAATTAAGTTACTTGTTCACTCACCAATTTGCTTTGGCCAAGAGGCAGTGAAGAAATCTTTCAGTCTTCGGGTTAAGCTGCCACCGGTCTGTTATACTCACGATGCAAGATTCACAGCAAAATATCATTGAAATGACGTATGAAACTTATTTTTCTGGAATATCTCAAAAATCTGGGGTCTTTCATAGCAACAGCATGGCCCAATCGAGATTTTGAAACCTTCAACCAGCGTGGTTGTGAAAACACGACACTGGCGACTCAAATTACAAATTCTCTAGGAAACGAGAAACAATTATTTTACATTGTATATGGCTTGAAACTGCTGGAATAGTTATACGTTTTTGTGATAGGTCATGTGAGTCCTATTAACTCATGCCAGACCAAAACACCCTAACCTTAATCCTAAATCTAACCCAAGCCCTCACTCTAAATTTTTCAGTGCTTTTGGTTCTTAGTCGTACCGGTTCATGTAGAGATTTTTAACCGATTAACGAATTTCTTAATAGCAAAGATCAAAGCATAAACAGTAAACACGCTATACAAGTCACTGCATAAACATCAAAACCCTACGAACTGCTTTACCCGTTTTTCTGGGTCGTCAGGGAGGTCTGACGATTAGATTTCGATGGTCACAAAAAACCGATATTTGTTGGGTATAAATTTTTCGTTTTTTACGCTGGTTTTAGATTTTTGATTTTTAAGCAGTGTTGTGTTTTTTCTGATGATAGTTTCTTATCATAGATAGCATACCTTTTGTTACCGAAAAAAATTTTTTTTGAAAAATCTATTGTAATTTTTGTCACTGATATTTAGGAAAATGATTTAGAGATTGTATTTTCATGAAATTTTTACAGACTTAGATATATCTATTATAAGAGCTGGAGTTGGAATTCAATTGATTCAAAAGATGATCGAGCTGTAGATGGTATGTAATAAGTTTGGAAAATATTATTTTTACAAGCGCATTTTGAAGAAAATACCTTATTTGTAAAAATAGGTTTCAAAGAATTCAGCTTCTGCAAACAAATTTTTGAGGTTTATGGTCTCCATCTGATACTAAACGTCCTTACCACAGGGCAGGGCTCCCAATAAAGTGAACAACTGATTTTTGCTTCCCGCGACGGGTTTCAAGATTCACAAAAAGTTTCTTTCAATACTTCGAAATTTTTTACCAAACAATTCTTTTTGTCAAATTTGTTGACGTTGGTTTTTTCAAACAATATTTTTCCTTAATTGTGAATGTTATTTCGTTAATAACACTAATCCGAGTTTATTAGAAAGTAGTAAATTTGCGTTTGGTCGGCCAGTATATTTGAGCTGTGGTGTAACATTTTTTGATTCCTTGCTTGTACTTTCATCGCTGCGCAGTTAGCATTCCAAAAAAAGAGTTGCAGCTGCACTATACTTTATAGCTCGTTTGGTTTAAGTTATGCTCACTAGTCCAACAAGTGGGAGGAAACGTTGGGAGCGCCGAAGCTCAATATCTGAGTAATTTCAAAGTTTTAGCCAAAAATGCTAGCTTTTAAACGTGTTTCGCAGCAGACCTATAATTGGGGGCCGGGGGATAAATTGGATTATCAATTCAATTCTTCTAAGTGGTTCTAAAAAGGTAAAAGGGCTAAATGGCTATTATTTACCAAAAACAGCGCTAAAATGGCAGGCTATTTTTTACCAAAAAAATAATCAAAAAACTGCCAAGCAACTAGAAGCTGCGCCCCCATAACCCCTTTTTTGATACGCTTGAGTTGCACAAGTTTGTTCATCATGCTGCCAAAATAAATAAAGTATTTTAACTTTTGGTTTAAGGCCCTCCCCTCAGACCTTTGCGGAATCTTTGTACCACGCTTGATTTGGGATAAAAATTATTCAAATATCTTATAAGCATTGTGCGGCCCGCTAAAGCTCATAAAAAGTTAAATACGGCCCGTCCCTCATAAACTTTAGGCACCTCTACCATAATGGATCTAGGGGCAGTCAAATGTATTTGTGTTTTATTTAATGGATTATGGAATGAAATGAACAATTGAAGCACGTTGTTGCAAAATTTGATAAATGACATTTTTCAAAAAATGAGTTTTTCATAGATTTCAAGCTATTTACTAAAACTAGTTTCACTGAGAAAAAAAATTAATCATTTTTTAATCATTTATCGCTAATAAATAGCTTAATATGTTGTGCTTGACAACACAACTAATAGGAAATTTTAAACTTTAAACGCGGTTTTCTCGAAACAGCGAAATGCGACTTATCAACTTCTGCCAAAACGTGCTTCAATTGAGAAACATAGAGGGAATACAATAGGCAGAAACCAGTTTATAAACTGGAACACACACCAGAAATATAAACTGGTAAACAAATTTTTTGTTGCAACCGACCGCAGTCTACGTTGATGAGACAATATGCCAGTTGCGCTCCATTAAAATAAACAAAAAATTCTTCGATACACTTCCAACACAAAGCACCAAAATACCTAAAAATCTGAAGGTGCATTACAGTGGACGCGAAGCAATACGAAGCAAAATTTGGCAACCTTCGCGAGTGGTCGTTTACGTCAAAATTGGCCTAATGATCGTTTAAGTCAAAATTAGCTCATAATAGGCCAATTATTCAAAAACAATTTTGTCTAAGTGAAGCTGAGCAACCGCTCGCGAAGTTTGCGACCGGTTACAAACTTTCGCAAGCTGTCGATAACTTCAAACTTTGGTTGCTTCGCATTGCTTTGATTAGCTTCGCATGCAGTGTAAACGATTAGCAATCACTAGAAGCCTAGAATTGGAAGCAATCAATTTCCATAATATTGACTGCTAAAACTAAAGGTTTGACATAGTAGAATTACGGTACAATGACTTTCCCATGGACCCGCATTTACCTGATTTGTGGGAGATTGTAGCTATAGTTATTTACAAAATAAAACAACAGCAATAAAGAAAATATACAAACAAAACGCAGGTGATCAGGTCGCGAAATTTGCAGACCTACACGCAATTGAGTTGAAATTGTCTGCTCTAACTTGCAGCAAGTACTGTAACTTAGAACCCAGCACAACACAGCACAGTTCATTCATGACACGCATCACACGCTTTGAGTGTTGCTGCGAAATTGCGTATAGGTTTGCAGACTGTATCAAAGTCCGATCTATACTTGACGTAAAATCGTGTTCCAGCGTATCATTGGTTTATTTCAACCAACCAGCAGCTAGTTTGATGTAAGGCGATACGCTGGGCGTGCCAAATTTTTGTTTGAAATAAACTATAAATAAGCTCATACGCTTGCAGTTTTACGTCCATCAGTATAGACCGGACTACTCAGCGATCGGGCTGATCAGCGTTCGTATTCATGGCAAAGACCGCACTCGCATCTGGTTGCCGACATGATTCTCTCTCTTCTCGTCTCCTCGATGCAGTGCAGATTGAAATAAACCTGCAAAACATGCCGGACTGTTTTTAGGTGGACAAAACCTCTGCTACTGAAGCGGTAAACTCGGTATCCATTCCCGGTCGTATCAAATTAAAAATTAATTTTACAGTTTCTTTGGCGTTCAACATCAAAAGGGACAGCTTGAACTTTTGAAAAGTCCAGCACTGTACGTGAATAACATGTGGCCAGGTGGTGCGCGGTTTTCGGAGCAACATAAATTAGTAAGATAGATGATTGTGTTTATAATACATCTGCAGGAGAATGTCATTAATTGCGGTAGTTTGTTTTTAGAGTCAATAACATTGAAGAAAGGAGTTTAAAAACTAATTTAACTAAACGATTTACTCAATATTAAGCTATTACCACGACCAAACAGTTTTACTCTACCGGATCTCGTCAGAAAACTAAATTAAACATGGGATTCTCTTCACTGGGGCTCATCAGGATGAATCAGAATGCGAATTCGAAAACTTCACTTTCCTTGCATTTGTTGCCGTGTGCGACAAAACGCTTACCGCAGCAAGACTTTAACCCCATTATCCATCAGAGCTGTCGTCCAGAACTGCTCTTCCGATCATTACGTGTATTTGTAACAATCGTGTAGTTCAAGATGCTTCAATAGGATAGATTGATGAAGATTATCAGTAGATGTACTTTTTCGACATTTTGCTCAAGTTTAAAACTTTTACCTTGAAACTACAAGTGCTGCCGTCTAAAAGCGACAATTTTTGAGAAAATCTTTAGGCAAACTTTATCAACTTCAAATTGTAAAGACGATGCAGATCACATTCAAGACTAGCTTTATGACTGCCCTATGTAAATGGTTACTTGGTTACACGCTACAAAAAGCAAATGTCCCGATTTTACTGGATAGAAACGTGCAAACCTCATAAAGCTGGTGTTAGAAAATTGTCGCAACGTTTGAAATGGTTGCTCAAACTCGTCAAAAAATGAAAGAAAATCTTCAGCTACCAACCGGCTCGTGTTCAGCGATAGAGCAGCACGAAGCCTTTGATGTGAAGTTGTGCCTACCGTTCGACCTCATCATCGTTTCATAGTCAGAGGCAAATGAGTAAGAGGCGCAAAATCCCCGGCAAGCTGTGACGTTGACTAGCGCCACCTGGCAGTTTTCCAGTTGAACTTTCTTCAAATAACCTAAAAAAAGCATTTTTTTAATACCCTGAATAAATTGTAGTTTTAGAAAATAGACTTCAAAAATAGGCTTCAAAAATAGACTTAAAAAATAGACAAAATAGACTTCAAATTTTAAACAACTCAAATTTTAAACCAAAGTTGTGTTGCTTTTATTGTTGTTTTTTTTCTTCCTTGATCTAATTTGTTTTCGGCAAAGTTGAACCTAGTCTATGAGTTTGCTTTACCGAGATGCATTAGCTGTTGCCCTAGGTCGACGTGATGAACCAAAGTGTAAAAGAGAAAATTTGTTCCACCTCAATGTGCAATTTTTTACCAAAATAGGAGCCTTTTTCTTATCTAAGAACAAAACAAGAACAATACCAACCTCAGGAGGACAAAAAAAAAAAAATTAGAGAGACGAGGTAAAAAATAAACAAGCAAATAATTTTCGGCCTGTACTACATTCTATTGTTGACTCTAAAAACTGTTTCGAAAATCATAATCTCTAAGTTTACATTAAAGGAAAACTTTTAACCAAGAATGAATAAACTTTTGTCATATATTATTTTTGGTATCCTCTATAAAAATTTAACAAAAATAGAAAACAAATTAGGCGCAAACTTTTTGAAAATTTATTCGTCACAATCAAATTGAAGAGCTTAGTATTAAAAACAGATCTAGCTATAGCTGTGAGACTTCCCTTGTAAAAATACACAATGATATTTTGTCAATTTTAGATGCCAAGTCAAATGCAATAGTTCTTTTGTTTGATTTGTCAGCTGCTTTTGATACGGTTAAGCATGATCTCCTGCTTAGTAAATTGTCCGCTGAATTTGGTTTTTCTGATGTAGCTTTAGAATGGTTTTCAACCTATTTAAATAATAGGAGCTACTTTGTTAAAGGTGCTGGCTGTACTTCTCATACAGTTGATGTTAAGTCTGATGTACCCCAGGGTTCAATTTTAGGGCCAGTGCTATTTAACTTGTATTTTAAAAGTGCTGAATTAATTGCTAATTCACATGGTCTTTTTGTGCATTCATATGCTGATGATATGCAGTGTTATCTTTCTTTTGATAAAGACTTTTCTGTAGACATGATTAAAAACAAAATTCGAGCCTTTTTGCAAGATTTAAAGCATTGGATGACTTGTAATTTTCTAAAATTGAATGAAAGTAAGACGAAAGTCATCGAAATTTTATCTAACCGAAACACTGAATCCAGAATAATTTCTAACATACAAATTGATGCTAGCTGTTCTTTGCCTATGCCTAATGGTTTTGTCAAAATTCTTGGTGTAGTATTTGATGACAGACTGAACCTTGAGAAGCATATCAATAGAGTAGTTAGTACTTGTTATGGCAATTTACGTAATTTAGGCAGAATTGCATCTAAGCTTACTAAACCTCTAAAAATTCAGCTAGTTCATTCTTTGATATTGTCCCATATTGATTATTGCAATGCTTTGTTTTATAACTTACCAGAATATTTATTGCACAAGTTGACAAAAGTTTTATATTCTGCAGTGAGATTTATTTTTGGACTTCGTGGTTCTGCTTTGCGTAAGCATTTGCTGCCATATTTGAAAAGCCTTCATTTTTTACCAGTTAAGTTTCGTATTGAATTCAAAATTGCTTTGCTCACACACAAGTGCCTGCATGGTTATGCTCCTACATATTTGAAATATTTAATCAACTCTCGTTCTGTTTCGGAAAGATATAGCTTGCGTGTTAATGATGATAATTGGCTGCTTCAAACAGTAACTAGCTTAAACTTTGCTAGATCCCTATCTATGTTTTTGTGTGCATCACCCAAAGGATGGAATTCGTTGCCACTATCTCTGCGTGAAATTGAAACTTTGTCCCTTTTCAAGAAACGTCTAAAAGCATTTTATTTTAATTTAGCCTTTGAGGATATTACCACTGTTTGATGCCAGTATTTTGCTGCTTATTGCTGTAGAATTAGTACCTCTGTTGAGTATTAATTTTATTTCTGTAAAGCTATTTGGATGTTACTTTGGCCCCTTAGTCAGATGCATTGACACTTGTTGGTGTTATCTCAAGGGGGATATAAATTGCAATTATTATTATTATTATCAAAACTGACTAAGCGACATTTTACGAAATTTGAGATTTCACCCACAATGCACTTTGCTTTAAATTCTAAACAACCATGCTATATATTTTTCCGCAAAGAACTGCCTAAGTCCATTTACCAGAGGTTGCATTTTCTCAGATAGTAACATTTTTTGGGCTAGAAATACAAAAGTCCACTTCTTTTGGAGAAAAAATGACTAAGTCCAAATCTGCCAATCAAAATTGCCCAATCGTGTGACTCAGCAGCAGTTTGTGCTTAGTCATCAAGAAATCAAACACAAGTTAGGGAGATGAGATTGTTGCACAAATGCGCATTGCGCAAGTGGTCCTATGATTTCTAGTTATGGGGCAAGGTGTAGTTGAGTAGTTAGTTAAATTTTATTATAAACATGTGGTGATGTCTAACTGATTAGTTTTTCTAACCAGAGCAAGGATGTGTAGGCCTAAAGCCTACGATACGATTGGTACCAAACAGTTTACTGTTTAGGCCTTACAGTATTCTATTTAGAACAAAAGTTTACCAGGTTTTCTATTCTCAATCATATAAACAATTGGGACAAAATAGGTAATCGTAAATCTTTTTCAATACCAGTACTACCCCATTTTCAAAAAATGAGAGTTTGTAGCCCAGGGTGGGACAGAATCACTTCCCATGTTTTCCCATATTAAACTTTCCAGCTTGAACAAACCGTTCTCGAGTTATAAGCAAAGGTCGGAAACTTTGTACTTATTAGTTTAAAAATGGCTGTGTGAAAACATAGGAACATGCAGAGATGAGCAAGACTACCACCTTTTGGTAATCTTGAAGATCAAGATCAGATCATTTAAATATTGTGATCTTGAAGATCAAGAGAAGATCACGATGTTGATCTTCAAGATCAGCACGATCTGATCTTCAAGATCAAGATCGTGCCCATGTCCGCTTGTTAACGAAGCTAAGTTGTGATTAATTTTTTCCTCAAGTTAGCAGGTTAGGCACTGCTGCACTGGTTCGTTTCTGTCCTGTTTGTACCAGAGAAAATGCGAATTACTTTCTCCAGTTTAGACTCCATTTCGTTTTGTAGCCATGAAATAGCTTCAGAATATCACATAAACTGGCCGCGGCGATGCTTACTCTACGCTACTCAAGATCAGATCACTAAAATAATGTGATCTTGAAGATCAAAATCAGATCATGATCTCGAAGATCAAGATCGTGCCCATGTCTGGAAACACGCGACGTGAGCGTCAGTCGTTCCGACCACTGATAAGGTTGTTCAACCGTCCTGGCAGGGCCAGATATAAAGGAAACGAGGGGTTTCAGGGCCCCATAACTTCGGGGTACCACAAAAAGTAATCTCCAAACCACAAGAAACTCTTTACGTTGGTCGTCTGGGCCTTCAACAAAATCTGGGTCTCGATGAGGTACTCAATCCTCAAATCCGGCCCTACAACCTCGTTCTTATTTTTTCCAATCGCTGAAATGATGCTGGCAAGTAAAATGTTGGTTGAGAAATTTCTGAAAAATGAGCTATCACTTTGTATTCCAAGTAATTGAGTTTTTGGCTAATAATGACCAAGTCTACAATTTGGCATGGGCGTATTCTCCGGGTGTTCAAGGAGTTCAGTGAACACCCAGCTCTCGCTGAGAAGCACCGATGTAATTTTTAACCAATATGCGTTTTGTTCTACGTTTATTAATATTTTTATGTCGCAAATTGTCTCTGTTTTATTTTCCTTGCACTTTTAAAATAAATAAATTGATTCGCTGCGCAGTTTCGGTTGAGTAACTTTTAACTTATCGTAAACTGCCTGTCTGCCTTTTTCGTATCGCGAAGGTGTTCAATGTTGAATTTAAACACCCTTGTTGAAATAAAGAGACTAAAATAAAAAAGAGAGGAGTGCGCAGAGAATCGCATGTAAAAGGTGCGACCAAGGTGTTCACTCTAGCATGTTGAACACCCTACAGCTCAAAACATTTAAAAGCAAGTCCAGCTGTCACGCAGCAAGGTTATCATTAGTGCAAGTTTTACTAATTCAAAATCTGAATAAAATTGTCTTGGAAATCAAAACATTATGCCTTGATTGATCTCACAAATTTAACTAAATCAATTACTTACAGAAATACAATTTTGTTTGACTGGAAGAACGCTTAGCAGCTCTTACCAGCTTTTCGTCAATGCACTGCACTGTATATTAATCGCGAATTCGCAGTATCATTTTTTAGTTTTGTTACATCGTAATAAATTCGTGCAAATAGAATGGAAATATGCTATTTGAGTTTTTGGATTAAAAAAAACATTCAATCAATGCAAATACACAAATTACAAATCAGCAAAACACCAAACCCGAAAATTAGCAAACCAAAACTTACATCAGGGATGTGGAAGCGGCAATTTCTAAATTGCTTCCGCTTCCAGCTTGATCGCTTACACTTCCAACATTTAATGACGTAATCTTCGTTCTAAATTCTTTATCTTGAAAATTTTTGGCAAAATATTTTTCCAGTAATGTCAAAATTAAACGTTTTATTCTATCATCGTCTTAAAAATATAATATGGCACAAAGTATGTAATAGGTTGACATTGCAAGGGCCTGAGCAAAAAGCATATGGGCGTAGCCACGAATTCGGGATGTAAGTGGCCCAAAAGCGAAACGTACAAATACATAGCGTTTTGGTAATGCTATAAATTTTTCAACCGTTTAATGGGAAATTCAAAAAAGGGCAATTTTTCATTGGGGTCTAGGGATCAATTTTCAAGCGCTCGGGAGCCGAGTTAGTACTGCTTTAATCGCATCGACTGTAAAGTATAAATTTTTACTTGGGCAAAATGAGGCACGTAGGGCGAAGCACCAACAGTCTCAGAATTTTTAAAATAAATTCGCTATGTCGTTGCTTTCAATTGAAAATAGCTTTAGTTTCAACTGCAACAAAAGCAGTTTTTTTATGATGCTGTTACTGAAAAGTACATTGCTCAAAAACGAAGAATTGATCTGTGATACAGATTAATTGTTTGTTCTTTTTTGCAACTTACAGCATAAGAGTGCAAGTTGCGTTTTAATAATTGCTACGATTTTGAAGATGAGCACGCATTAAAAATCCTTTTGAAGGCATAGCACTAACCTAAACTTCGCGGTAGCGCAATAAAAATTAAATACGAGAAATGCACTGTTATTGGAACACAACTCGCGTCCTTGTGTTGAGTTTTGCATTTTTTTAGATTTTTTTGTTCAAAACACTACAAACATAAATTTAAAAAGAACCTAGGGAAATTCTTCAACACAAGTTTTTAGTTTTTACATGCGCTTGCAGAATTCGCAAAGGCAGAGAATGGAATCCGAGCCATTGCAGGTGGAGATGATCAAACTTGTGATTGTCTTCTGATGTATTGTTTAGACTTAAAAATGTTTATTTTTAGAACTAAAGTTACTTTTTTTGCTTTTGAGCTTAACGTACTGTGGTTTTTTTTTTTGACTTTATTGTGTGGTTCGTTTTGTTGACTCGCGTTCCGAAAAGCGACTGTCAAAACAGCTACTTCTAAATTATTGCAGCTTCGTTACATTAGCTAATTCTGTAACTCCAATCTTAATTCTATACTTACCCTAACTAGGCTAACTCTGACATTAACCTAAGAAGTCGGGCTTTTAGCAATCGCTATTCGGATCGTTTCGTATACGGCTTTAACCGTTTTATGACATGTTTGTTAGTGACAACATTCAGATAACAAAATTGCAAGGTAATTTAGGTCATTATTACTCGTTTGATGTTTTTTTATAAAATTGCAGCTTTCACGCCATGTTTGTTAATTTTCTGAACATTTTATACTCTTGACAATACAAAACACAGCATCTTTGACCATAACAGTTTTTATTTTTAGGTTAAGAGTGCTATAATTACTTTCGAAATGTCTCAATTTATTCGAATTATTATTTATTGCAATATTGGGGTATAACTTTTAAGTTTATGCTTCAGTTTTGAGTTGGCGCTGGTTTACACGTTACTTTTCGTTTGTTTGATGCAAATTTCGGTTTCGCGAAATTTGGTCAGACGTGATCGCTGGTCATGGACGAGTAGTAGTTTGAGCTAGAAATTTTTTCTCTGGAAAATTTGCTGCGATCTAGCGTCAAATCGAATTTTGGCGAAAACGCCTCAGCATGTGGTATAGTTCAGACTCTTTGAACTCAAAGTCGTGCTTGAGCACGACAAAGGCACAAAAATATTTGCGCATAGACTTCATTTGAGTAAAGCTAAAATGGTTAAGATTCGAGTTTAGCTTTCATTGAAAATTTAGATTTCAATCAAACCATTTTTAGTGAAATAAAAGCTTTCGATTGTTTTTATAAATCCGAATTTTGTTTCACCAATCATGTTTTACAGTTGTAGTTTTTGAGTACTAAAAATAAGTTATAGCTGACTTAACTAATTGCATTTGAGTTATTTAATATTGTTACGAAGCGCTGAAAATAGCTGATGCTGATCAATGAACAATATTGAATACCCTGTTAAATCTTCACCATACGCCACTGAATTTGGGATAAAAATGACTAGGTCCAAAAGTTTATTTGTTTATTAAATTTTTATATAAAAGTTGATCGAATAACTATTGTTGATAATATCTCTTCAGCAACCACTACCAATAATAAAAACCAGTCAAAACATAATAAATGTAATTGCGCAGTATTTAAATCTTTATTTAAAAACTTTAAATGCTTCTAACTCATAACTGTTATTTTGTGGCTTAGTCATTTTTAGTTCAAAACTCTTCAATTATTTACTCACTGATAAATGAGACATTTGAAACGTGCAGTAAAACACTCGCTCAAGTTTTGTGTCTTGTTTTGTATCAAAACGTTGATCTTAGCATCTTTTTACAAGAAGTCTGTAAAGAGCAATTCAAATTCATCGGTAAAAAATGTCAAAAAACTCATTGCAATTGTTGTAATCAATTTATGATAATTAGAGGTAAAAGTAAACCAGAACAAATTCAAATCGCCGCTCCAGTAAAACTATTTAGTGCCGAAACGCTGTTTCGGTTAGGATTCTTAAAAGCAAGGTTTTTGTAGCCTTAGCTGCAACCAAAAGCACAAGCCAGACAAAACTAGAATCATCCACTGCCCAAAACTTTTTTTGGCCTTTACTGAGCCATTGATGGAAATGGTAATTAATTGATTAATAATACTAATTTATGAATTAAAAACAGTCAAAACTTCATTTAAAACAGTAAAGCTCTAAATGTTTTAGACTTAACAATGTGCAGCACCAGTAATAATAAAATCTAAAACAGTAAAAAGTGTAAAAACCCAGGTCTCGAATGAAAGTAGTTTCACTGCAATACAAGCAGTAAAATAGCGCTGCAAATTGCGTAAAACTTGCTGATTGTAAGCAAGTTGCTATCTTACTGCTTCATACACTGAGTATTTTTGTGATATTAGCGCTGTGCAGTGAATGAGAAACAGGAAAAAGCAACATCACATGTTAAGTAAACACAAAGTCATCGATACCGGACATAACAGCAATCGATAATCAAGTATTTGATTACCGCGTGATATCGCTTTTTCCTTTTTCTCATTCAATGCACAGCGCTAGTATCGCAAAAATACTCAGTGTATGTAGTAGCGGTGTAAAAAGTAATCGAAAATGGTAATCAAGTAAAAGTTTCGTTACTGACGAAAAAACTTCTTGAAGTAAAGTACAAAGTACTGACCGAAAAAAAAGTACTTGAGTAAAAGTAAAAAAGTTGTCGGTTGAGAAGTACTCAAGTACAAGTTTTTCTGAAAGTATTCAAGCAAAATAAACAAACTATTCAATCGACATATGAAAACTGGTCAACTACTTTTAAATCACTACCACATAGCGCTTGGTCTTCTAACTCCTCATTCTCTCAATAAGTCATGAATTATAATTAATTTTTGCAAGTTTTTTTGTTAATATATTTAAGACAATTATTTAAAAAAGAGCAAAAACTGCAAAACTTCAAGGCTTCAAAATCATGCCGCCCAAAATTTATATGGAATCTTTTTATAGAATCGTTGCTCAAATAGTCATTCACTGTCATTGTTAAATTACGTTAAAATTTAAAAATACTGTGGACGTGTCTTATCAAAGTGCAAAGGTCAAGCGTATCTACAGTTTGGGCCAAAAGTTCGCATCATAGCTATTTGAGGATATTCTGCAATAACCTTTTTTAGATTAATTAATCAAAATTATTGTGGATTTTTTGAATTCAATTTATTTCACAGCATGTGAGTGCAGGCAGAAGCCTGATAAACGATACGTCAGTAAATCGCTCAAAATTATTGTAAATAACTCATTTAGATAATCTGGGTCTCTACTGGGATGACATTGATCGTCATACTGAAAACATTTTGTAATTACATTGCATAATATGATGCAGTACCATACCATAATGTATATTGCATATATGGTGCGTGATTTTTGGCTGATTCTGCAGAACTTAGCAATAGAAACGTTTAGTTATCATAAAACGCATTTTTGGCAATTTATATTTCTGATTGCTTATTTCATGATTGACTTTTAATAAAGTAAACATCTATGCCAGTATGCAATGAAGAGCAGACACCAAACAACGAACGTGAAACGAAAACCATCTTGGCAAACGGTATAATTGGGAGAAGGCTAATATTTTAATCATAAAAATCACTGCCAATGTTATTGTAATAAGTTTATAGCTAACGTTTCGGCCCTCTTCTGTGCCATTATCAACGAACAGTAAAAAACTCACGCGAAAAATAGGCCTATGTCTTTCACGCATTAAAAAGGCGGAGTGAATAAGATGAGGAGTCGAGGCTGAGATTAGGTGTGAGGAGTTGGATGTACAATGATTCTAGGATCAAGGATCGTTCAACCATGAATGCGCACGTTGGCTATCTCATTCTTTACATAACTTACGACAACATCCCACCAATATTCCAGACACTTTCCAATTTCTAACAAAATTGTCGGAATATAATACCACAAACCAAACTATGTTTTCATTTGATATCAAAAGCCTCTTTACAAACATTCTCACTTCTTAAACCACCAATCTCATACTTGACTCTATTTTCAGTAACTGATACACCAGCTGGAATGGCTTAAATCGTAACCGGCTCAAAAAATTAATAACTTGGTGCACCTAAAATACCACCTTCCAATTCAACAACAAAATTTATCAACAACTAGATGGCGTTGCAATGGGCTCACCAATTGGATCTGTAATGGCTGACGTCATAATGAACTATGTAGTCGACAAAGCTCTTGATCTCACTCCCCCTTCCCATCGTCCAAACTTCTTTTGCCGCTACGTAGATAATTGCTTTGCTACTTTTCCAAACCCAACTTCTATCGACATATTTCTAACCAATCTCAATAACATCCACAATCAAATTCAATTCACTGAAGAACTGGAAATACACAATTCACTAACCTTTTTCGATGTTATCATAGAAAAAACCAACAGTGGAATCAAGACGAGCGCATATCACAAACCTACCAAAACTAACCTACTAACCAAATACGCAAGCTTTTCTCCTCTTCATTACAAACGAAATCTAGTCAACAACCTTTTACACCAATTTTACTCTATTTGCAATTCCTATACTACGATTGATTCCGAGTTCCAATCAATCAAAGACACCCTTCTACAAAACGGATACCCACTGAGCTTTATAGACAAATGCATCCGACAATTTTTCAACAGAAAGTTCAACTCAAAACGCCCCAAACAAACCCAAACAAAACCTTCAACTTATCTACTCTTTAGACTTCCTTATCTGGGCTCCATTTCCCATCACATCAAAAAAAAAAAAAAACTTCACCTGTACACAAAAACCCACTTGCCAGATTCTAAGTCGTTTATCCTTAATACCAACCAACTTATTAATTTTTGGTTAAAGACCGTAAACGACAACCAACAAGAAGCAATGCAGTGTACCGACACAATTGCTCATGTGGATCTTTTTACATCGGACAAACCCGAAGAAATCTTGTAAAACGCCTCGAAGAACACCAATCAAGCCCCAACTCTGAAGTTTGCAACCATCTCCAATCCAACCCTTTCCACAAAGTTGATTTTCATAATCCACAAATACTCACCTCCTGCACAGACAAACAGAAACTTTTGATTCTCGACACGCTACGCATTCAACTCCTCAAACCTAATCTCAACCTCGACTTCTCATCTGATCCACTCCACCTTTTTAATGCGTGAAAGACATAGGCCTATTTTTATTTTTCATTTCAATCAATACCAGGATGTAATTTGCGTGAGTTTTTTACTGTTGGTTGAAAATGGCACCGGAAGAGGGCCGAAACGTTCGCAATAAACTTATTACAATAACATTGGCTGTGATTTTTGAGATCAAATCCATCTTATTAGGACTGGAGTCTGGACCAAGACTGGACCTGATACGTATGTGCACACGTAGAAAAAATGCATGGCTACAGTCGCTGTGGCGGTCTCATCTCTAACGCAAGAGTTGCCAGCCAAAAAAGGAAGAAAAGACAACCAACTTAACTGAATTGAGCAATTTCCGGTAGAAAAATTGACCGTTCTGACGAATTTAGGGTTCAAATTTAAAATTACGGTATTTTGTACTTTTCTGAATTAAAAAAATATTACTTAAGTAGCGTTACTTCGCTCTAAAAGTAACAAGTAAAAGTAGCGCAAAATAAAAGCTACTCAAAAAGTACTCGTTACTGGAAAAAACTACTTGAGTAATCTACTCAAGTAAAAGTATTCCGTTACTTCACACCAATGGTACGTAGCAATAACTCAGAAACTTGTCTACAATCAGCAAGTTTTACGTTTTGCAGCGCTATTTTGCAGGTTGTATTGCAGAGAAGTTATTTTCATTTGAGATCTATTTTTTACATTCTTTACCGTTTTAGATTTTATTATTACCGATGATGGACATAGTCAAGTCCGAAACGTTTAGAAAATTTACTATTTTAAATAAGGTTCCACTGTTTTTAATCAAATTAAATGAAAATTCAGTGCATTCAATACCGAATACTACTTAATGGTGGTCATTTTCTTCTGACTCAATTTTGATCTTAGAAAAAGCGCTCAACACGGCGCGCTTTCTAGTCAGATATGACTTGGTGCAATGTTTCCGCTAAAAACAGGCAACCACTTCCACCCTTATATGATCAATACAAATAAAAAAAACAACTTTTGTCCATAAAATGGCAGATTAAGATTCGATTTTTGACGAGATCTAAACAAAAACCAGAGCATTTATAAAGTGACTTTGTGAAAGCTCGACCGTGATTGGTTAGCATGAGGACAGATGATAGCTTGACTTAAAGATTGAAAAGTCCTCAACATTTACAAATGGAATGCATAGTTAAATTAACAAATGCAATGTGTAGTTACCCACTTAACCTCAATGCCAACAAATTTTTGAAAATATTAAACTTAAAAATTACTCTACTATTGTCAAGGTTATCATAAATGTCTTATTTAATTTTAACATGCTGTAGTTAATAAAACTGCTGTATTATAGAACTTTTTAATCTAAGATGCAATTTTTTTTATTTGAGTTTACATTTCGCTTCTATTCCGGGTAGCATCATTTTCAGAAAGGTAGCACATTGCAGTTTGCGTGAAACAAAATCAAACTAATGAGACAATAAGGTTGTTAATTTTTAAACAAATATCGCAGTTATTTCATGATACATGTAAAACATAACTATCACCGATTTTATAACTGTCAAAACACAAACCGCTACCAACCTCTCTTGTAGCATCCACTTCGATTTGCGATCGAAAGCGCCTGCCAGCACACCACAATCATGAAAAATACCAGCTTCATCACAAAACCAATGATTTTAAAACGTTAGACTAATTATTGCATCACAAATCTGCAAATTTCGTAGTTTCAATTTTTTAGCAATTACGTACTAGTTTTTTTCCAACTTGAAATACTAACGGTTCGTTTTCGTTGGAACGCGACGCAACAAAATTTGGCGTCATCGTCAATTTGCGGAAGGTTGAGACCGGTCGTAAACTTCGCAAGCGGTTCCTCAACTTTCCGTAGACAAAACGTTTAGAGGAAATGACCTTCTCACCAAAAATTTTTGAGTTAGAGAGAATAAAACAAAAAAGAGAAATATTCATTCGCTCTTTCTCATTTGCTTTTCAAGGATCAAGATTAGATTTAGATATGAGGTTAGTTCGGGGTAAGGAATAGAGTGTGGATTGGATTTGGGACAGAATTAATGAAAAAGAAGATAAAAAAAATTTGTGAAATAGTCGCTTTCTTTTTATAAAAAGGTATTGGTTAGCAATTCCAATCACTATCAATCTCGTTCAAAAATAACAAATTTCTAGAAGCTAGAAGTTCAAAAATAACAAATCTCGTTCAAAAATAACTAATTTGGAGCTAGAAGTCCAAATCTCGGGCGGGTCAAAATGGGCACAAAGCTGCCAATGGCTCGCTACCGCTGCGATATTTCTTAAAAAGAAGCTATGTTGCCCAGCCGTAATGACAAGCCATGGGCTCCGCCAACTCGTTACACGTTTCGGCCTATTACAGCGAGTACAATGAAAGATTTGATTTGAATTTACGTCAACTGTGAAACAATCTCATGCAAGCCTTGTTTTATTCAATTGATTTGCTTTTAATAGAATTCAATGTTTATCTTTAACTTGGATAAAATAAATTCTTCATGTTCTACTCCACGGACTGTCAAAGCAAAGTCAGGCTACGTGGGTATGTTCAGTAAATGACGTCACAATTAAATGAATGCTTGATATCACGTAAATATAGAAAAACCATGTAAGTTGAACAACCAAGTAATCGCCAACAAAAACCAGGTTAATAAAATTAAGCTTGTTTAACAAATCTTCAATGAAAAAAAAAAATGTTTAAAAGAGTTTTGAGACGCTTAACTTAGCTGAAGAATGCTGCTATTTGCCAACAACATGTTCTTCTTCTTCTTTCTTCGTTGCCCACTTTTTCGTGAGGGTTGCTGGGCAGCAGCTCAAAATTAAGCAGCCACCCTTCACGGACTTCGATCACATCCATTATTTCGCTTGAGTGAAGTCCCAAGCGATTCCATTCAAGATCCTCGATGTAATTGGTCCATCTAGTCTAGGTTATCCAACTGGTCTTTTTCTATTTGCTTTGGCAAGAAAATTTTGTTTGGGGAGTCTTTCCTGAGGCATCTTGCTTACATGGTCAAACCATCTAAGCTGAGATCTTTCAATTCGGAGAAGTAACGGCTTGATGTTAAGACATTTTCGATCTCAGAGCTACGCACCTTGTTAAACAGTGCAACTCCTTCGATTCTTCGTAAAAAGCCCATTTCGGACGCTTGCACTTGTGATCGCACTCTTTCGGTCATTACCCAAGACTCATGACCAATTGACCATAGATGAGAATGGGGACAAAAGCTGTTTTGAAAATTGAGAGCTTCGCCTTTTTCAACAATTCTCATTTCATGACAATCGAATAGTACAAAAGCTCGCATTACTGCACTAGCCTTGCCTATTCGGATATCCAGTTCTTCGTCTTGTCTTCCGTCACTCGTAAATGAAACCCCAAAATACTTGAACTTCTCTACCTGTTTCTGTATCGCTCACTCACTTATAACACGCTCCGATCAGGGTTTCTTGAAAGACGAAGTACCTCAGTTTTGGCCGTGCTTATTTTCATTCCAGCAGTGTAGCGTGCATCTGCAAAGCTATTTAAGCGTGCTGGAGGCCAGATTCTGTGGAAGAAAGTAGAACCAAATCATCAGCGAATAGCCTACGACTGATTTTGCAATTTCCAATCGTGGCACACTCATCAACTTGGCTGCATTTGTCGATCCAATTCATGTAAACAATGAAAAAGAGAGGTGACAAAACGCACCCTTGCCGGAGTCCAACGCCCTCATGGAACGGCTTTGATTGCTTGCCATTTATCAGAACACAAACCTCCGGTTTGCAGAAGAATGAGTTAATGGCACGTAGCAACTGACGATCAACACCATACTCCTGCAGAACCTTCCAGAGTTTATCGCGAGGAACTCGGTCATATGCTTTTTTGAAATCGACAAAGCATGCAAAAAGATTATTACCGTGCTCCCAAGATTTCTCGGCGATTTGCTTCAGAGTGAAGATTTGGTCCGTGGTACTGCAACCCGGACGAAAACCGCACTGGACATCCTTCAGTTTTGATTCCACTATTTCTTGGCATTTCCTTTGAGGCATTTGGCATATATTTTCCCTGGCAAACTAAAAAGTTATATCTTCCTGTAGTCAGGGTCTCAGAAAGAAAATTTTTCAGGGGGTACGAAGGTCGATACTGGGTCCTCAAATCTTATTGGGGTCCCCAAGCCTCATCGGGGCTCATGCTGTTAAATCATTTTTTGTCCGATGGGTGTAGATTTTCATTTAAAAGTGAGGGAATAACGATATTCGCATACAGTTAGACCTATGAAAAACACAACTAGATATAAAATTGGTAGATATAAAACACAACTAGATATAAAATTTCCAGAGGGTACGAAGGTCGATACCGGGCCCCCAATTCTTATTGGGCCCCACAAGCCTTGATGAGGGCCATGACATTAAATCATTTTTTGTCCGATGGTTGAAGATCTTCATTTAAAAATGAGGGGATAGCGATATTCGCATACAGTTAGGACCTATAAAAAACACAACCAGACATAAAATTGGTTTAAATCCTGCTAGAGGGTCTGGGGGAGCGCTGTGAGCTTCCCCAGCGGGGTCTGGGGCAGAGCCCCGGAAGCTTTAGCACTTTTTATGTTTCTCGAGGGTAAAATGCAGCTTTTGATCAACATCAAAGCACCAACCTTGCTTAAATTGACAAGCAGAAAACGTGATATACATAAAAGAAAGTATGTGAAGTGGAGGATGATGACATTGACACAATATTAAACAATATAATGACTTTAATACTGCAAATCCAAATATTTTACTGATAAAAGTTTTATCAAATTAGCTAGTCGGATAAAATATTCCCCACCCAAAATCTTGATTATCTTGGCAATAAGTTTAATTGTTAATATACAGGTAATATATCAGTGCCTAGATTGAGCTAGAGGCTAGTTAGACATAGAAGGCAAATAAGGCAGGAGTAGTGTAGCCATTGTGGTGGGGTAAAGGTTATGCTATGCCTTCTATGCCTATAGGCTACTGTGCCTGTTTAGAACAACCCCAAGTGCATTGATTGTAAAGGCCCAGAAAATGCTAACTGTTAGTATCAATTAATTTTGTTTTAGCTTAAAAAGTTTTCTAAACAGTTGCTCTTTGTAGTGATTTGTTATGACAACACTCAACACTACACTTTGACTACACCACTGATAGCAGTGGTTGACAATTCTAAGATTAGATTTTCCATTGCTTACTTTCTGGCATATACAAATTGTATGCCCAGGGCCAGCAAAAGGGAGTTCAGAGGGTACATCGTACGCGGGCCAGGGCTCAGGGAACTCGGGAGGACCTATAAGTACATGCGCAATCAAGTAGTTGCTCCAGCATTTATTTAGTAAATTAGTAGTAATTCGGTTTGCAGGCCAAAGATAAGCGAAGTATAACTTTTTTTCTTTTTTGGTCTTTACCTGATTTTTGGCCCTGGCCTTGGCAAAAGGGCCCGATATCAGTCTTCAAACCCCCTGATAAGATTTCTCTCTGAGGCCTTGCATACAGATAGAGTGAGTTACTGAATGGTAGTAGTACAGAATATCAACTTTGACTCCGCTCTATGAGGTTGAAATGCTTTTGGATCTCTGGAAATGTGGGCCCTCGTACATTGTTATATCGTAGAATTAGGGCTCTCAAGTCAGAGAAATGTAACAAAACGTTAATTTCGGTGCAAGTGTTTGGCTTTTGATACATTTTCCTCTTTTTTTAATCAAATCAGCCACTATATGCCCTAAAAGCTGTGTAGCAAAAATATCGACCAATTACCGGTACTGAATAGCCTGACTGATATTTTTGCTGTAGGCAAGTTTGATTACAGTGTTATGGTGCGATACCACAACTTAACGCGTAAACCTGAACTCTTCCAGGCCCCTTGAGCCCGGGCCCCCCTAGGCCCGGGCCCGGGTACGATGTACCCCCTGAACCCCCCTCTCGCACACCCTGCCTGTAGTTCATACATTGCTTGCAATCTCTGTAGTTCATACAGCTTGACTCGAAAATATGCCCCGTTTGAAGGAAACTTTTCTTCATATTTCCCTACACTGAAAATTTCATGAGTCTAGCATGAGTGGTTAAAAAGTTTGAGTTTTGTCGGCCTCGTTTCAGGCGGACCCCCATTTTGATATCCCCAAATTTTGTCAAATTTTATCTTTCTTTTGTATTTACTTTAGCTTCAAAAGTTAAAAAGTTTGAATTTTGTAGGGCCGATTTGGCAGGAAAACCCATCGATTCACCCCCCATTTTTGTTTAGTTTAGTTTTAATATCTACCCATTCGGAAAATTTTGTCCATCTTGCTCCAATGGCTTAAAAGTTCAAAAATTTGGAAGACCCAATTCAAGGGAATCTCCTAACGTATTCGATTTCCGTCGCAAAAAAGTCCTCCTTGATATCTTCAATCAGTCAAAAATTAAATGCAGTGTGTGTAGCGGTTTAAACGTAGATAGCGGCAGAAGAAAAAGAAAAAACAAAAATAAAACAAGATAGAAAAAACATGCAAAACAAAAAAAATGGTTTTCCTGCTGGGTTAAATGAACATAACCAAAATTAAGGTGGTTAATAGTGTGCTCAAAAACCACAAACCATTTTTCATCCATATCGGTAATTACCCAGATTAATCGGTTCAAATTTGCCAACTTTTTGCCCATTTTCGGCCTGTAAACTTTTGGTCGCCTGACCGGGCACCTCCAAACTTGGTTTGCATAAAGCATTCATAAGTTTGTGTATAGATTTCGACTTTGCACGTCAAGTGGTTTTTGAATTATAGGCGAATTAATAAATTTTCAAGCTAAAAATTGCCGTTTTTTTTTGTTTTTTCTGTGTCAATTTACAGACACGTGAACTAGGGCCCCCAAAATTAGCACACTGAGTCCAAATTTCAACTTTCTAGATTTTACCGTTAGCTAGTGATAAGCAAATCAATCCTCATCTGCCAAAATTCGGGAACAAAAACAAACGTACTACGCATTCACGCGATATCTTAATTACGGAGGAAATGGCTTATTACTAGGGCCATTTTTATTTTGACCTAAAAAAAAACTTAATTTTGACTTTGTTTTGACCTAAACCGTTTTGGCCTTATTGAGCTCCAAATTTTGATTAAAAAAAGTTTTTCTATTTGGAATTCACGTAAGTTTGAAGTAGGTAATCTTCTTCACTTTTTATTAACAGCATTTTGAAAGAAATATCAATCAGTCAGTGTTGAGGTTAAAGTAACTAATCGCCGCAGAACAAAAACCTAGGAATCTGCTCACATTTCAATGTCAATTACTCTTTTTTTATAATCAGAAAATTTTTATTGAAATTTGCTGTTCTTAGATTTTCAGGAATTTTCGGCCTCAATCTTGTTCTTAAATTTTTTTGAAAATAAATAGACAAAATTTTAATCTTGCTTGGTAAAAAGTTGCGTTGTGTAAAAGTTTTGTTGATTGTTAAAGCTGTGAAAGCAAAGCAGTACAGTCCTAAGATTTCAAAAATCTGGTTAATTCGTTGTGATATTCGGTACTGTATAATAAAAATTGACTTTTTGATTTTTGAATTTGAACATATAGTGTTTTTAATTATTTTATTCATTTCGAGGTTGGCATTCTTAATTTGCTTTTAATTAAAAATAATGAGTTTTGCGTTATGATGAAATTATTTTTATAAAGAAGTTAACCCACGCATTAGCATTGCGACACATTGCTACTATTTGCAGAAGTTTAAGCAGCAAAACTTTATTCAAACAAGTGTAAAATTGCTCGTAACGTTTCATTAGTTCTTAAATATCCAAAAAAATGAAGAAAAAAAAACTTTTGTTTGCTTTTTAAAAAGAATTTTTGATCACATACAATTTTGACAAATTTTGGCCTAACCCAAAATTTTGACTTTATTTTGACCAATAAAATCTACTTAAACTGACTCCAGAGCACCCGAAACCAATATTAGTATACGTTTGATGATATAAAAACCCCTGATAAAAATTTGACGTTATTGATTTTTGCGGGCCTTACACTTTTATGTGAGAATTAACTGCAACTAATTTTTACCAACGTAGTGACGTTGATTTAAAACCGGTTCCAATTAACCGGTTTATATATCAATTTGGATTCCGGATAGTTTGGGTTTCGGATCCTTCTGAATTCTTTATTCTGAAATGCCCATTTATGTTCACAGTTTCTCTACTTGACGTTCTGCAATTAAAGGGACAATGTGAAGCCTCCGCCGTGCGTGGTAGACTGGTGGGCAGGTGGCAGCTTGACTCGAAGCCAAAAGGTCTCTTCGCTGTCTCTTGGCCAAGGCAACTTGGTGAATCAAAAGTAATTACAATTACAATTTCAAACATTCCGAAATAACTTAGTTCACCATCAGTAAAATTAATTTTATTTAAATAGAAATAATCGAAGCAATTTTAGGCTTATTCCGCAATATGTATTAATATTTGTGCAATGGACAATAACCATTAAGCTTTATGCATTTCTTAATGTGAAAACAATGCTTACATAAACGATGAACACGTTTTTTGCTTGGCATGTATTTCTCAACAAAATTTCTTCCTTCGACCTATCAATATTACTTTACGTCTACTAATATCGCACAACTTTTTACTTTAATTGCTGCCAGGGCTGCTCAAAACAAAGTCAACCCTTGCACAAGGCTTTGCAATGGTGATTATTTTGAAAATATCTAACACGATTTTGTCATAGGCCACGCTATTGCGTCATAAGTGCTTGTTTGACAACACTAATTACTTAATCAAGCTTTTTAGAACAACCGTAATGCTGTTTATGACAAAATAATGCTTCATTCTTTCTTAAAAACTATCACAACGACTTATGCAACAATCTACTGATGACATTGCCATTGCGATTTTAAACGAGGCATTATATTGATCAAGTTCTTATGGATAATACATGAGCTGTTATTTTTTAATGAGGCTTTCATACTTGATTCTTTACTTTCGCTTATCATTATTCTGATGATGCGCAAACAAAATAGCGAAAACTAAGCAGCGAATCTCGCGATAGTGTCAAATCTTCTGCTGAAGATCGCTATCTAATTCAGCCGCAGGAAAGATGCGACTGATTATGACGTCAGTATGTTCGGATACCTTTAACGCTTTTGCGTCTACACGCTCTTCGTAACTTTCTTCTTACTTCAATTGTTTTCAACGATTAGAAACTCGAAAAACCAAATTCAACGATTTTTAAAATACAGGTTTTACTAATCAAAGGTTTTTTTATACTTGTTGTTTTCCGTCGAAGCGTGTAACGAGTTGGGGTGCCCATTTTCACGTCATTGCGCCAGAGCAACAAAGCCCGCTTTGAAGAAATGCTGCAGCAATGACAAACTGCTGGAAGCACTACGTCCTGTTTGGTTGGTCAAAGGTTTGAACCTCCGACATCCTGTTGCAGAGACATGTGCGTTACCTCTCGTCTAAACAGCAGCCGGCTATAAACAATAAACTCTAAATGTTGCCAACACTACTGCCATACATGCAGTGTGGGTCTACGACTTTTAGGCACGGACGTTTATGCGCGGTATGTTTAGGCGCCGCCGATTAGACGCCAGGACTTTTAGGCGCCTGGACTTTTATGCGCCGAGACTTTTAGATGTCAGAGGTTAAAAAAATTTTTTTTGCAAAAAAGTTTTTGTTTCAAGAAAAAAAATTTTTTTCAAAAAACTTTTTTTCCAAAAAAAAGTTAATTTTTCCGAAAAAAAGTTTTTTTCTAAAAAACCTTTTTTTTCAATAAAAAAAGTTTTTCTTCCCAAAAAAATTTTGCTGAGAGAGCGTGATTTGTGTGCAACCTATAAGCTGTACAAAAATTTTTTTGTCAGCAGAGGGTGGGGTTAGAACTTTTGATAAAAGTGACTTCAGAAGCAGATAGATGGAAGCAGAGCGGAAAAGGTTTTACAAAAAATTGATTTCTTATTGCATTTTTTTCAATAACAAAAATGTTTTCCGCTACTTACTTGCAAAGTTTTTTTTACCTAATCCTGACGCATGCGATCTCCAGCCAGCGGTCTCAAATTTTGCGGCGTACGGACACGAGTTGCTTGAGTAATATTGGCTCATGCAGCAAACCGTGTGGTTATTTTGAGTCTACCTCTACCAAACAATACAGTACAAACTTTTTCAGGAGCTAAGGATTCATCTCTCGGCAGATTCCTATTTATGGTCTGTACATTTTGTTGTAAATATAGTAAAAGTAATGTTTAAATCGATATTTTTCCGCTTAATCTTTACACCTTGTTGTAAATACACTTATAATAAAAACAATGTTAAATTCTCGAAGCCAACTTTTTCAGAATTGCGTCAAGAACTTTTAAAGTTAAACAGCTTAAAGGTTGTACACAAATCACGTTCTCTCAGCAATCCTTTTCCAGCCAATCACTGCTCGGCTTTTTCCTATAGCCACTCCTTTTACTACGCTCTCTATTCTGACGATTCTTCTTGACAAACATCAGATAAAAAGCTTCGAAAATATTAACATTTTAATCAAAGTAAAACTTTTTTGTTGGAAAAAGTTTTTTTTTTCCAAAAAGCTTTTATTTGAAAAAAGACTGTCATTTGGAAGAAAAAAAATTTTTTTTGGAAGAAAAACTTTTTTTTATAGAAAAAAGGTTTTTTAGAAAAAAAACTTTTTTTCTAAAAAAAACTTTTTTTTTCTAAAAAGGTTTTTAGAAAAAAAACTTTTTTTCGGAAAAATTAACTTTTTCTTGGAAAAAAAAGTTGTTTTTTTCTTGAAAAAAAAAACATTTTTTGCAAAAAAAAATTTTTTTGGAAAAAAAATTTTTTTAACCTCTGGTGCCTAAAAGTCTCGGCGCCTAAAAGTCCCGCCTAAAAGTCCTGGAGCCTAATCGGCGGCACCTAAACGTCCTGCGCCTAAACGTCTGCGCATAATAGTCATGGTCCGTGCAGTGTAACCTCGATAACACGACCGTCGTTGGGACTACAAAAAACTGGTCGTGTAACTGGATGGTCGCGTTACCAGGATCAAACTTTTTTGCGCTATAATTTGCAAAGATTTAGTCCTTGAGGACGTCCTTGACCTCGAGGACACATTTTGAAGTCCTTTGCCTTGGCCTCGAGGCCTCAAGTCCTCGAAAATTAGCCTGTCCTCGGCTCGAGGACAGCACTATTTTTTGATTTGTTAAAATTTTGTGGAGCGCCTGAAAATTTTCTGGAAAACGTTTTTTTGTGGAGATCACCCGAAAAATTTTTGTAAAGATCTTTTTTTTTTTGGAGAGCACTTGCGCTTGTGTCCTTGGTCCTAACTTGGCCTTGGCCTTGAGCATTCCTGTTCTTGGCCTCGAAAGTGTTTGTTCTTGGAAAGGCTGTCCTTGGCCTCGGATTGTTTTTGCGTCCTTGGCCTCGAGCCTAGTGTCTTCGACTCCACCTCTGATAATTTGAATTTAAAATGCTGCCATCTTTAATTACGCATAAAGATACAATTTAGTTAAAGCATGTTTCGTTTGTTCATTTTGCTCATTTATTTACCCATCTTATTTGTTTTTTTCACAATCACGCTATTATTTTCACTCGTATTCACTTCTTTTTGAGTGAACCGCGGCTGATATATCAATCAAAAAACATCAATCATACATCAATCAAAAACTTAAAAACAAGGAAGGCACAACGGGTGGTCGCTTTACCGAAGTCAAGCAACTGATTCGGACTGAAAGACGGTGTTGGCGATCCGAAAATCGGGATGGTTGCGTTAGCGAGTTTCTAATGCGTTAAAAATGATTGGAAATAATTCGGGGTTATAAAAAACTGGTTGTATAACTGGGGTGGTGGCGTAAGCTGGATGGTCGCCAATAGGGGTTCCACTGCAATTCTGTACGATGCTTTTTGCGTCTGATCAAATCAGGGCTGGGATCGAACTTGGCGTGATTGTTTCTATGCGAAATCGCAACTCGCAAAATTACACGGTATAAGTCAATTCTATTCACCACAACCTTCACGTTTGAAGTTGTTTTAATATTTATGTGTCTCCAAAAAACAAAATTTAACTTATAGGGCCTAATGCGGCTCAAAAAATTTGAATTAACTTTTAGTGAAACAAAAGTTAAAATTTTTGCGTGGAATCGAAATTGCTTTTAATTCAATGTATAAGAGTTGAACTGAAGTCCGTTTGCATAAAAAATTATTCAGCCATAACAAACCGATTCGGCTTAAAACATCACGTTGTGGTTCGATTCCCATCCTGTTTGAAAAGAGATGAATGAAAATAAAAGGTTTAAAATAAAAAAATCCACAGTAAGATGCTAAAAGTTTATATTTCAGAAGCTACTAAATTTTGCACGCATAGTGGGTCGCTAAATCATAGTGCGTAAATCATAAATTGCTTAAATCGTAAATCATCATATTATAAATCATTAAATCGCAAATCATAAAATCGTAAGTCATTAAATCGCAAGTCATAAATCGCACAAATTGCTAATCATAGTGAGTCGCATAAAGTTCTTCAGCCATATCAAACCGCTTTGGCTTAAAACATCAAGCGATGGTTCGATTCCTTTTGTGGTTAAAACAGAGTTATAAAAATAAAAGTTTTCAATTCATAAAAATTCACATTAAGATGCCACAAGTTCTTGTTTAGGCAGCTGGTTGTTGATTTTGCAAGCATCGTGAGTCGAGTGTATAAAGTATCTGCTACTGAAGCGGTAGCCTCGGGTTCGATTTCGGTCGGGTCAAACCAAAAACTATAGAATTTGGTATTCACAGCCTTCTTGCTTGAACTTTAGCATTAACAAGGGACAGCGTAAAGCATAGTTGTAAGTCAGGCCGGGCTTTTCGGGTCGGGTTCGGGCCTAAAGTTGACAAAAATTTCGGGCTTAAATCGGGCTTGAGACGTGCGTTTTGCCTTAGGTGCACAAAATATAGTCAAAATAACTTGGCAACACTGCTAAATTTTTCAGATCTGACGTAACTTTTGGATCTTTTTGGCCATGATTTGGATTTCAAATTAGTTTTTGGGTTTGGGCCGGGTTCGAGCTTATATTTTCGGGTTCGGGCCTGAACTAGTCGGCCCGTTTACAACTTTGGTGTAAAGCCTCCACCGTGTGTGGTAGACAGGTGGGCAGGTGGCAGCTTGACGCAAAGACCAAAGGTCGATACGCTGTCTCCTGGCCAAGGCAAGTTGGTGAATGAAATGTAATTATAATTACAGTAGTTGGACTGAAAACATATTTACAAAAAAATATTAACTTTTTTTTTCGACGTGGTTACAAGCATTCGTCCTAGACTAGATATAACTTACAACCTAATGTCAGACTTCAAGCTGCGTCAGAAACAGCGTTTAGAGTTGCTTGGGATTCAAATCAGTTGATGGTATTCTAGCATTGTCTCTTCATAACCCAAAAATTCAAGATCATTATCTGCATACTTGAATCAATCTTTCATTATACTCGCTGTATTACGCCGAAGCGTGTAACGAGTTGGCGGTGCCCTTTTCCGCGACATTACGCCTGCGTGAACACTGCTTTTTGAAGAAATGTCGCAATGGTGGCTAGCTGTTGACAACACTGTGTCCAATTTGACCGAGCCGAGATTTGAACCTCAAACCTCCCGCTCCAGAGACGAATAAGTTACCGCTCGACCAACTGGCCGGTGACTTTTTAGAATTAAATGAGAAATTTTTTGAAACGTCACTAAATACACAAAAACAAATTTTAACTTTGAAAGATTATTATTCTTTACTATAAAGATTAAAAATTCATAAACAACAACTTGAATCAAAATTTAAAATTCTTGACGTTGCCTGGTCAATGCAACTTGATATAAGCGTGTGAATTTGACGTATTGCAGAAGCGCAACACTAAATGTTAAATTTAAAACAAACGAATAAAAATATTTGAAAACAAATCTACAGTGTACATCAATACAAATCAAACTTTTCATTTTACACTCACTGTATTACGCCAAAGCGTGTATCGAGTTTGTGAGGTCCATCTCCACGTCATTGGGCCAGCGGCAACACAGCCTCCCTGCCTTTCGAAGAACTATTGCGACGGTGGCAAGTCGTTGGCAACACTGTGTCTGATTTGACCGGCCTGAGAGTTGAACTCCAAACCTCTCGCTAGAGACAAACGCATTCGAAAACAGTTGGCTAATGATTCATTTTCGGTCAGAACGTAATAACAGGCACAAAGTGTTACATGACTTACGTTAAAACAATAACAACAATTTATAATGAATACTGTACGTCAGAAATAATGCGATGATATAACGTCGTTAAAAGATCTTAAATATACTGTTGTAGTTCTGTAAAATGCAAGTTCACAAATATGATAATGCAATACGAAAATATTTCTTTGCACAATATATAATCAAATTTATATGGTATCAATAGGAACGTAATACCGTTCCGTAGTATGTTACGACTTCTCTACAAGCCACGTGATTAACTGATTATATAAGCCTGATCTTTTATTTTATTTTAGTTTTTAAAAATATAAGCAATAAGTTTAGATAACAATCGCAAAGCTTATATGTACGTGCGGTATTTACATCAACTTATGAACGCATGAATCTAAGAAAGCTCAAAATTTAAAAGCGAATTGAATGAATTCGACACCTACTGTAGTTTGTATGTTTTTCTGTATTTCTGGAAGGCCGAACGTGTGCATCAATATCTGTATGTATAGGCTGAATGTACGTAGCCAATATCTGCAGTTGCTGAAAGTAAAATTGATCGAGGGTTTATGATGAAGACACCAGCTACTCAGAAATTTTTTCTATTTATTTATATTATGAACAGAAGCCATGTTAGGTTTTAAACAAATCAAAGTTTGACAGACATGTTCAGTTGGATCAAAAATTATTTCAAATGGGGATGTGAAAACTGAATTTGCAAAAGATTCGAGTATTAATAATTTTTGAGATCAAGTTAAACCAGTTATAATGTGTTTTAAACACATGACACGCAAAAAAAGAGTCAGGGTCTTCGCAATCAGGCTGATATTGAGCTTGGAATGGAACATTTTGATCGTTTCAATTAGAATCAGCTGCTAAAATACACAATAGATCAGAATAAACAGAAAATAAACGGACAAAACTCAAACTTCTTGTTACTATGACATCAAAAAATAATAATTATTTTTTTTATTTTGGTTTCCGCTTACGTTTAGAAATAAAACAACACGGTATATTCAGTGAGCTTAAACCTTTTAATGCGCTACTTTTTACTGTAGATTTTTATAAATTGCTATCTTTGTACCTTACAAGAGAAAGTTTTCTTAATTTGCGCAATAATTGTAGATTCATTGTATTTCACCATTTTAATAAAGCTATGCTGACTTAATTACATCTAGTTCGGAAAAATTTAAAACTGTAACAAAATCACTTTTTATATGACTTTAAAAATTAGTCGTGACAATACTGTATTTTCTTTAACATTAGTTTCGACCAAATTTCATTCCAACGTATTTTTTTTTATTTACTTAAACAATTTATAGTTACACTACGGTAAACTTATTTTTGAAATGCTTAGCAAATAAACGCTTAACTTTTTATCATAAATCAAGACGTTATTTTGATTAAGTCTAAAAGTAGCAAGAAAAAAAAAAAAATTAAACTTAGCAGTGGTAGAAAAGCGAGATAAGGGTAATATGATATTCCCTCATTGAAAACCTTGATCAATAAACATCCGTGATTATGACTCGCATTGTTTCTGGAGAAACTTTAATCAGCTTTAACTAGACGGCCAAATGTTTGAGGCCAGAACACTACTTTTTAATTAATTTAAATGAATCAAATAACGCAAATGTATTTACAATTGTGTTGCGCATGAAACAAAATCTAAAAATGAATCCAGTTTTTGTTGAAAAAAGAAATCTTTTTCGACGTTCCTTTGCATGACGCAATAATCCAGCAATGGTCACAGCGTTGAACTTTCACTGATCAACCATAGCTTCAGCGCATTACAGCAAATATTTTTGTGAAAGTTTGTTTTTGTATCAATTTTTAATCACAACTCTCTCCTCTAAGAGTTGAGCACGTGTCTTTCTGATGAAACAAATTTTTTCGCAGTTGTATTTCATGCAGCGGTTGCTTTTGTGACATCGTATCAATTGGAATTTGAGTCATGTTCGCATGATTCATGTCATGTTATTTACCAGGTATTGACCTCCAGATAGTCGCACTTGCTTCGACACTTCTCCATCCTTGTTCTTGCTTTATGTATGATTTCGTATGAACACCGCACAACTAACATTTTCATCTAAAACAAGAAGATAGAAAAACCGTTAATGAAGAACTAAACGATTTTAACTTTCGTCATTTATAACCGTTAGTATCGTAACAATAAAAGCATGAAGGTTAGTCCTTAGTTTTATTCGTATCGTTTTAATGTACTGTAAATCATAAATTTCAAATTCGAAAAGATTTACTTCATATAGAAAAAAAAACAACAAAAGACAAAGGTAATAATCTTTGGCACACCTTTAAAAAATTTTTTTTGAGCAAAAATACTCAAACAAATCATAACGTCAACAGATCTTTATTTAATAATTTACTTTGTTAGTGAACGGCTTGCTACTTACGCGCTTAAATACGCGTGTTATTTGATTGCAAGCATTTTGCTTCTTTTGTTTTTGCATTCAAACTGAAAAAACTATCACGCGTATTTACGTGCGTAAATACAAGTGATTGATAAATGCCGCTAAACACAGATAAAGCAAAGTTTGCAATGAAATTAAAAAAACAATAAAAAACAAAAAAATCTATTCTGCTTCGCTTCATCGCATTTTGCGTAAATAAGCAGCTTTCACCAGGCTAAACAAAAATATGTTCAGTATGTGCCAATCATTTTTCAGCCGTTATAAAGGCCATAACTGTTTGCCTCTTGGGTTTATCACGGCAAAGAAAAATTAACTCAAGTGCTCGTATCTGTATTGAAGTTAGAAATGCCAGTATGTGCTTTCACTACGGTATTTTAACCATAATTATTTTTAAAGTATAAAATTGATAAATTGAATAAAATAGCTCAACTATAAACAATAGCACTACTTTAAGAAACTGATCATATTGATTTTTTTTATTATTTCTTTAAGATTTAATTTTCAAAAAGACAAAAAAGGAGTAGGAAAGCTAAAACTTTAACTTCATTTTTAGTTATTTTACGGTAACTACGCAACAACCACCTCATCATTTATACGAATTATCATGTAAAGTTTGAAAATTCTCACTTCCTTTCAAAATACTGCATAGGGTATAAGAAACAAAAATGTCGGGTTTGATTAGGTTAATTTAGATTTCTTTCAATCAGACTTCATCATCATATCGTTTTGGTTAAAAGAATAAACAAATAAATAAATAAATAAATAAACAACAAAAAACAAAATTATTGTTTGTTTTGTTGATACAATCTATTTTAGAATAGTTTATAAAAAAAATGTTGCAAGTTTTTCAGGTTTGTTGATGACAAAATATGAATTGCAAAATAAGTCCGTTGAAACCATGCAGATGTCAGTCAAAAAATGACGCGATGGCGGTGGTCAAGTTAACTTTTATGTAAGCAAGCTCGTAGAAACACTTGAGCTACGATGACAAAATGGTCTAACACCTATCCTGCTTTAAAAGACTGCCTTAGAGCTGTAAACGGGCCGACTAGTTTAGGCTCAAACTCAGCTCGAACCCGAAAGCTAATTTGAAGCCCAAATCATGCCCGAAAAAACCCGAAAGTACGTCTGAAATATTTAGCAATGTCGCCAAATTAGTTTGATTATATTTTTGTGGACCTAATGCAAAAGACACGTCTCAGGCCCGAATTAAGCCCCAAATTTTTGTCAACTCTAGGCCCGAACTCGGCCCGAACCCAACCCGAAAAGCCTGGCCGGACTTACAACTCTGGATTGCCTAAGCTTTGAAACAAGTGTACGAGTATGTCTCTGGTTGTTGCGGAAATGATTCGAATTCCATTTGCAATTGATTTTTATCGCTCTTATCACACTTATCGCTCCAGCTTTAGCATAAGAGTGCTACAAAAGACTACATACAGGCATGTGACACTTGCCGTGATGATAAGTACACTGAAAACTCTTTTCAGACTTTGATAAGGTGTCATACGGAGTATGAAACTAAAATCTCAGAAGCAGGTTTGATTAAAAAATTATATCTCAAGTCAAATAAGCATCTTTATGTTAAAGACGTCTATTTTTGCTTAGTATTTTCTAAGTTGCCAAATTTTCAGCTACGTTATAACATGATAGAGTTAGTTCGTATATTGATTTGATATGACTACTCTTTATTTTACTGCACCTTGACTAATCCATTATTGTAACTGAATTGGTTAATTTCACGCTAAAAAGTTTACGCTGTTGCTTGCTTGACGGTAATTTTAATTAAGATTGTTTTGCTCCAAAACTGGAGAAACGTTTTAATTTGTTAGATAATAATTTTGAGTATTTCTTCGTATAATGTAGGTTATTAGTCAGTTATATGTGATTTAATAGGTTATCGTTAATCCTTCTATTTTTCTTTGCAGATGTTTATGTAATATTATCAATATCCTGGTGAGGGGTCTTGATTGTTTAAATCCAAAAACGTTTGATTTGTTTTACCGTAAATAAAAAATGTTGAATTCAGCAAAGTTGCTGCTTATTGCTTTAATATAATTTGCATAACTCGGACCCCGTATTGAAATGATGCAGAAACATGCCGCACAGTGTTTATGCAAAGAACCAGTAATTCATACGCATGAATGATTCAACAAAAGTTTGCTCTCACTTTGCATTGTAAAATATGGAGTCTTCAAGAATATTATTGTTAACAAGAGCCATATAATTATTCTAGAAGAGACCGGTTTTGTAAACGCACAGCTGTGAGCAAAATGATTCGAATTTTTAACCAAATTTGTGCCAATTTTACTTGAACTTAAACCCCCAGCATTAATTTAATGACATACTGAATAAATCAATCTTTGAATGTTTGTTTGAGCTGAGAACTAAATATATTATTCTTAATTTTTTGAGCATATTCGTAAATTTTTTTGAGCACTATAAGCTGTAACCATTTCTGCTTAAATTTTTTTGCAAACCAGTTTTCGGTCTCTTCAGGCTTAAAACTCAAACTTTAAATAAACATAGTTGTTGGATTTGAGCAGAATCAATTCCAAGTTTTCCGGCCCGTTAAAAAAGTTCAGCTGAATAAAAAATGTTGATAAATTGTTTTGATACAACTTCATCATAGCGCTTCAGCAGAAAAAGTCCCACATTATCGTGCAAACGAAAGCCAGTAATGGAAGTTGATTTTTCCATTATATAATAACGCCTTCAGCATATTTAAATGAAGGTACAGATTTAGCGATTTAAAATCATCATTAGAACATTTGGTGCAAACTTTTTAAAATAAACTCTTTCAGTGCAGTAGTTGTAACGATTTAAAATATAGCAATAAAAAAAAAAGAGCCGAGAACGTCAGCACCGGTAATACTTTTATTTGTGAATATGATATAAATAAATAAAGCATCATAATATACAGTTAATAAAATTATTAAAATGAAATTAGAATTGACTATTTTGTAGACGCACAAAACCACAAAGCTTGACCGTGTCAAGAAAAATATTTCAGCTGCTTCAGCAAGTTTTTGACGAAGCAATAATGTTCGTTTTTATTACAAAAACTAATAGTTTGTGTATTTGTTTTTTTTTTTATAATTATGTCTTTTAAATACCGTATGAATATAATCCCTACACTATGCAATTTTATCTGATGGTTGTGCATCTAAAGTTAGCCTTTTCCAAAAAGTTGCCGGCATCATTTTAGTTTTAAAATACTCTTTAGATCAATCTAATTTATTTGGCATATTTCAGGCTTGCAATTGCTCCACGTTTGTGTCAAAACAAATTATTTATTGTCTAGACAGATGTTTTGTAAGGTGTAGATGTGTTGCAATTAGTAAACATAAAAGTTATTGTTTTGATTGCTATAAATGGGATTCGCATTGGTGCAAGGAATGATTGCATAATCACTTTGCAATAATTGGCGTATGACAAAATTAACCGCACTATTTCAAATCAAATCTTTCATTATACTCGCTCTATTACGCCAAAGCGTATATCAAGTTTGTGAGGTCCATCTCCACGTCATTGGGCCTGCGGCAACACAGCCTCCCTGCCTTTGGAAGAACTATTGCGACGGTGGCGAGCCGTTGGCAACAGTGTGTCCGATTTGACCGGCCCGAGACTTGAATCTCAGCCTCCCGCTCCAGGGACAAACGCGTTACCACTCGACCAACTGGCCAGTAACAGCTATATTTGAAACACTAAACGTGTAAAACATTCGTTCAGCAGTATTTTTATTTCAGAAAGTCGATTAGGTGGATATTATTTTTACTATTACAATCAAAGCTTTATTTTGCCCCTTTGAAACAATTTCCTGGTACATTTCGGACAGAAAAAGTTATTATTCTATTAAATTTAATTTTATATAGCAATAAAATCAATTGTGCTTTTCAAATAATTTTGGAAAATAATTTGATAATTTACTTAGATGCCAATGCAAAAAAAAAAAGTCCAATAACAACAACCATTAACTTATTTTTAGTTTCCGCCATATTAAACTAGAAAAACTCCTTACTTTCGTGGGGGAGTTTGCAACAGCCTTCGCTAATGCGGTAATTCCTTTCATTGTTATGTTGTAGTCTTTATAGTCTCCGATCCTAAGCTTTTCAATCTTGCTTATACATGATGAGATTGCAATGAAGCCGTCATCACCGATGTAGTTCCATTCCAAATCCAACAATTTCAACTAAAAAACAAAACACAAAAATAGTTTAGCCAAATTGGCTAACCATAACGTAGCATTGCGTAATTATAATAATGCTAAGGTTAAAGAATTAGCATCGGCATTCAAAATATAACCGCCGAACAACTGTAAATGCATTGAAGCTACAGTTCGTCAAAAGATATGATTTTTGTTTTGCATTTTGCCCCATTTTTTTTATTGCTAATGTTGACTGAGAAATTAATTTGCATTCTGGAGAGCGAGGTCTTTTGGTTTAAATCTCAGTCTTGTCAAATCCGGCGCTAAATTTTTTGCTAGTTGGAAACCACAGTACAGTAACTTCAACTACGCTACGCTAAGTTCGAGAAGAGCGAAAAAAATTGTTCGTAGCCGAACTTTACCAAGCTCTTTTACTCTGGTTTGTGAAAAAACTGTGGATCAAACACAAAATCAAAATTTCAAAATCAAATCTTTGTTGCATTTAAATTCATTTCAGCGTATGCACCAGGCAATCTGTGTTTGTCCGACCAGACCAACGTCGAGCACTTAATTTTAAGTTGTTTTTGTAAGTTGCGTTTTAAAGTTGTTTTTGTAAGTTCTTTTTGTTTGTCTTTTACGTTGTTCATGTAAGTCTTTTTTCAATCAGAGCTACTACAACGGCAAGAGTATGCTAGGCCCTCATTATGGAAATAAAACAAATAAAAGTTACATTTTCCTGAGAATACAGCTACGTATTACCAGCTCAAGAATCGAACCAGGTGCTTACTTCAAATCTTTCTTTATACGTGTTGGATTATGCCAAAGCGTGTAACTATAAAGCCTTATTTTACTGACACTATTCTACAAATCTTTACGCAATTACGATGAAGTAACAAGCCCCGCAAACTCGTTACATGCTACGGCATAGTTCACGCCAGTATAGTGAAGATTTGATTTTCTTTGAAAAACCGGTGTCAAAATAGAAATAATAGAAATATTTATAATAGAACTGAGAAACAATAGAAATAATAAACAGAGTTGGAGTCCTCAAAAATGTTCTTGGCTTAGAGGACGTCCTCGAGAACACATTTTGATGTTCTTGGCCTTGAAGCCTACAAGTCCTAGAAAATGTCTTGTCTTCGGCTCAAGGACAGCATTAATTTTTTGATTGGTTAAAAAGGAAAATAACCAAAGAAAAAATTATCTAAACTTTTTGTCTGTTAATTGGTTTATTTCTTTATTATTTTAAAAAATAGTATAATATGATAGCCAAGTCATAGTAAACCGTACTTTTTTTAAATGGCGTTGTGTGAAAGCTCTAATCGGAGAATGGAATGCCAAAAAGGAAGAGTAGAATCCTTCTTTTTATTTTTGCTATTATTTCCTATGCGAGTGGTACAAACAGAAAAAATATAAAACCATTTAGGGCAGCGGTCGGCAACCTGCGGCCAGCGGGCCAAATCCGGCCCGCAGACACATTTTATCCGGCCCGCGGCTTCTTTTCGAAATTGTGCATTTATCCGGCCCGCGACTTCTTTACGTAATTATGACAATTAGCATAGCAAACAGACGTTTGGCGATCACTAATTAATTGAGCTTAAGCCACGCTTCTGAGCAATTGCATGGTACAATAGATTTGATTGGAAGCATTTTCGTATTTTATTCTGTTAAAAACCGGCGGAAAAAGAAAAAAAATTTAGTCACGCATTAAGCACTTAGCAATTCGCACCTTGACCAATAAAAATACGGAGAGCGAGCGCTTTTGCAGGAAATGCAGTTACATGATTTTTAATCAGTGGTGTTGCTAAGGGGGGCGGCTCGCCCCGAGTGTCACCATTTAGGGGTGACACCATTTTATGATAACAACCCAACAAAAAAGAAAACAACAATATGTTTAACATCATTGGAAATGTTTAGCACACTGGAATGGACTAAAACTAATTAAAAGCATCTTTTGAAACGCTTATTTAGAAGATCTGCACTAATTTGTCAAAAATATACATCGCAAATCAGTAAAAATTTTAAAATTCGCCAACACTAAGCAGTCAAATCTGATCGTTTGTTGAAACATGCTGAATGTAGGTTTCATAAAAAAAAAGCTCAGAAGCAGAGGGGGGAGGAAAGTGGCTATTCAGTATTAGTAAATTAGCAATCACTTCGGCTCAAGTATTGCTGCATTCGCCTTTCCCCTTTTAATTGTTCTCTATAATAAGTATAGACGAAATGATTTAGTCCCTGTGAGTTTCATTGAACTATAAGATTTTATAATGTGGGTACCACCTTGTAAACAAAAGAACTGAAATTTTACCATTATTCACCTCCCGCATAGCCTTTGCCCATTTTTGCAACCAGTTTAATCATGTTTTTGGACTGCTAATATTTATATCACATTTCAAAAGAATTAGTTTTTATTAAAATAGCCCTAAAATTAAGTTATTTTTGCAAAAAAAATACAAAATTTTTGAGCGCTGGGGGCTCCGTCCCCAAACCCCCGAAATACCTCCTCATTGCAGAGTGCTGGCTACGCGCCCAAATCTAATCATGTTTTTGCACTGCTAAATTCTATGCCATCAGAGTTCACTCTGATGCCACGTTTGAAAAGCATTATTTTTTATCAAAATAAGCCTAAAAGTAAGTTGTTTTTGAAAAAAATAAATAAAATTTTTCGAGTGCTTGGGGCCCTGCCCTCAGACCCCCAAACTCAGCCCTTTCCACACTGCAGATTTCTGGTTACGTGCCTAATACGAGGCGTGTGGTGCTTAATGCTTTTACTTCCAAGTTTTAAAATCTTAAAATGAGAAGTTATTGAGCTAGCCAAAAAAAAACAACCGCTGTCTACGGCAAGGAAGTAGTACCCCTATCTTTCAAATATAACCTTTTGCCGCCTACTATACATTATGAAGGGAGTCACGACGAAACTTTGCTCTGAGTGTCACTATTCCTAGTGACGCCAGCGTTTCTAATGTCGTATTTGTTTGCCACTGAGCAGTTTGCTTTATAATAACTTATTTTCTGCTTTGTTTTTAGTTAATAGCTAGAAAACATTTTTGTAAATTTTTTGGTCCAGATTTAGTGGAAACCTGATTAATGGCCCGTGGCCAATTATTGAGCTTGATTTTGGCCCGGCAGCATCAAAAGGTTGCCGACCCCTGATCTAGGGTCATGACAAAAGATCCGGTGGTCCAGACACAAAAATTTTTGACCCAATACCGTGCATATCTGAGTTTGGATTCAGAAGAAAGTTTGTGTATGATAATGAAATTTAATGCAGTTACCAGGTATGGTTTCTCATACTAAATACGTGAGTATATTTCTGATATAACTAATAAAACGTATCTTGAGAACGGCTTGTTCTAAAAATACGTGAGCGAATATTGCGAAGAATTTGTTTTGAGATATGAAAGAGAAATTCTGTAATCACCGACAAGCAGTCTGAGGGCAAAGTCACGTCCGCTGAACAAATTTTGCGGTGAAAATTGCTGCTAAGAAGTCCATGTAATAAACTACTATATCTGCATCAGAAAAAACGCTGCATGAAAAATTATTAAAAAAACGAGAGTGAAATCAAAATACAATTATAATTGTTAAAATGCCTGGAAAGATGAGCTCTGCCCTTAAAATTAATTTTTCACTTGACGTCATAAAGATGAGGATGCGAAGCTCCCGCAAAAAACTTGGACTTTTTAGAAAAAACAATGATTTATTATTCTCACGTTTTGTGGAGTAGATGCTAGTTATTCAAAAGTCACGCAAGCAACCGCAATTAAGTGTAACCCTTTATTGCCTTTTTCTCATACATTTGGTTTAAGTATGACATTTTGACATTGCATTGCTGCGGTTGGCGTAGTGTAGTGGTTAACACGTTCGCCTTCCAACTATCGCAACCGGGTTCCATTCGCACTTGGGTTAATAACGCGTGAATTGGGAGCCTACAGAGTATAGACGCAGTACCTACAAATGGGAAAGGAAAGGCACGGAGCAGTCTTTTTTGTACTTGAAAACCTTGCATTACAGTTAGGGTTGGGGCAGCGATGCCTGCCTGAGGGGCAGCCATTACATGGCAACAGCTTTTTCGTTCACAAAAGCGACGTACCGTTATGCTTGATTGCAGCTGCCTGCATGACTTCTGCATGACTAGCTTCTCGTTTTCCGTGGGCCTGTCGAAGGGGCCCTGGGGCAAATCGAAAATCTTTTCAATCCCTTCCTGCTTAATACAGCCCTGCTGGGATATTTTAGTTAATCTTTTCAATTAAATAACTTATGTTAAATTTTGCAAAGTTTTGTTTGGCTGTCGAAACGTGTTCGGTCATTTATTGATAGGTAATAGGCATTAAATGCGAGAATATAAAGAAACATCACGTGCACTGAAGCGTAGCAAAAAGATTGGCTTAAAATTAAGATTGGGAAAATGTGCGGAAACTAAAGTTTTTTGAATTAAGTTTTAGGATATTTTCTTTTTTCAAATTGCTTTAAAATTCTAGTTGAATAATTCTTTGCAAAGTCACTAAAATTGCTATTTTCTAAAAACAGGCACTAAAATTGTGTAACGGGGGCATGGGGACATTTTCTTCTTTCCCAGAACCCCGCTACTTTTTTCGAAGGATTTGAGCTTGCAAATACCAGGTGCGGTGCTTCAATTTATTTTAAAAACATAAATTTGCAGTATTTTGCAATACTGTTAGATTCGCTTATCGCTATGTAATATTTAAAAACTATGACAATATTTTTAAAAAGTTCTGGGAAAAGAAGTCATAACTAAACAATAAGATTTGTGTTGAAGAGACTACTACAAAAGTGGGAATCTCTAATCATTAATCAGTGAACTTTTGCACTAGGGTCCTAACTGATGAAGTTAAGGCCTTATAATTGCCCATTTCGACGGTTAGATTTTAGTAATTACCTTTCACGAGTTTCGACCCAATAGTTTCCAATGATATCGCGGCGGAACGTAATCAACATCGCTGCAAACGCGTAAAACTTCAAATTAGCCTAACATTCTTCATTTTCAAATACTACTATTTCAAATTAGCATCAAAACCTTAACAAACTGCGCAAATACGTTTGTGCTAAAATTAATAGAAAATTTGCTGAATAAGTTTTAATCAAACAAATTTGGTCCTTGGTCCTTGGCCTCGTGAGGGTCTGTCCTTGAAAAGTCGGTCCTTGGCCTCGGATTTTTTTTCAGTCCTTGGCATCGGAAGTTGGGTTCTCGACTCCACGTCTGATAATAAATAAAAATAAGAAATAATTATTAATCAGATACATTAGGTTGATTTCCACTATTACCGGTTCATTTATTTTTGTTATAATTTCAACTAGCTGTGGAATCTTCAGACTTGAATTACGTGCAAGAATAATTTTCTCAATTCCACTAAGCTTGTCGATGTTGTTGATACAGGATGAAATTGCAACGAAATCAGCTTCGGTGATGTTGTTGCCTTCCAAATTCAAAAGTTGCATCTAAAAACACTGTAGTTACGTATTTATTCGAATGTACTGAGAAATTCAGATATTTTATTAGTCGTTTATGTTAGCACATTAATTTTGAAAAGAAAACTGACAAACTAAGAAATTATTGACAAATTATTGCCAATACCGACGCGCAACTAATCATTATAATAATAACTTTATTTACAATATTTACAAAAACTACGCTAAACGTTTTCGATAAAACACTATACTCTTGTCAAAGCATCTAAACAAATATTACAAACCATTAGTTTTCACATAGATTAAAATTAAAATTGATTTACGCTTGTGCTAACTTTTGCTGTAGCTATTAGTTCAAATAAAACCAACCAAAAAACTAATTACTTCAACACATACGATCAGACGAAACAAGCAGTGCAGTTAAACGTTGGAAAATCAGTCAAAAAGATTTCTAAGAGTTGTCACAATAAATGTTTAAGCAGCTGTTGTGGGTAATTTTCAAACTACTGTCAAACCAAAATGACGAGTGAACGATCAAACACTACCGCACCAATCAAAATATTTCTAAAAAGAACGAAGAGGCATTTCCATATAGCTGCCTGTTGAGTTTGGGTTTGTATTTTTTAATTAATAATGCTTCATGAATTTTGGTGTCGTAGTCCAAAGTACACTTTCGTAGAATTGAAAGCGGTTTTAAAATATCATCAGATTTGACACAGTTATTGCAGTCTAAAATATGGTCTTTAATACCACTTCTTCAAGTTATGCTGGTTAATGCCCAGTGTTCCTTTACTTTGGTTATCAAGTGCCTGGCTGACTTACCAATGTAAGTTTACATTTTTAAGTGGTAAGTGGTAAGTCAGCCAGGCACTTAAAAATTGGTATTCCCAGCTTCCCTGCTTGACGTTCAGCAATTAAAGGGACTGTGTGACGCCTCCACCGTGTGTGGTAGACAGGTGGGCAGGTGGCAGCTTGACTCGGAGACCGAAAGGTCGATACGCTGTCTACTGGCCAAGGCAACTTGGTGAATAAAATATAATTACAATTACAATAACTAAAACAAATTTACATTGGTAAGTCAGCCAGACATTACTTAAATTGTTGGGGGAAGCAGGGGGACGCGTCCCCCCATCGACAGTTAGCGCCCCCAATCGAGGTTTAGACGTCCACCCATCGAGATTTGAGCGCTGGATGATGAAACGATCAAGAGCCAGCCAGTACAAATAAATCCTACAAATTCCGGCCGAATATAGTCCCGAATTGCGGTGAAGACTTTTTTTTTTGGTCTTCACTTGATTTCAAGGAAAAAACACTTCAATTTTTGGTGAAGAACTTTTTTTTTTGGTCTTCACCTGGTTTTGGGAAAAAAACACTTCAATTGCGGGGACAGAATTACATAATTTTTGGTCAAGGCTGCAAAAGCGTCCTCCCATGCAAAATTTTACAATTTAAGTACTGCAGCCAGGCACTTGGTAACTAAAGTAAATTTACATTGGTAAGTCAGCCAGGCACTTGATAACCAAAGTAAAGGAACACTGGGCATTAACCAGCATAACTTGAAGAAGTGGTATTAAAGACCATATTTTAGACTGCAATAACTGTGTCAAATCTGATGATATTTTAAAACCGCTTTCAATTCTACGAAAGTGTACTTTGGACTACGACACCAAAATTCATGAAGCATTATTAATTAAAAAATACAAATCCAAACTCAACAGGCAGCTATATGGAAATGCCTCTTCGTTCTTTTTAGAAATATTTTGATTGGTGCGGTAGTGTTTGATCGTTCTCTCGTCATTTTGGTTTGACAGTAGTTTGAAAATTACCCACAACAGCTGCTTAAACATTTATTGTGACAACTCTTAGAAATCTTTTTGACTGATTTTCCAACGTTTAACTGCACTGCTTGTTTCGTCTGATCGTATGTGTTGAAGTAATTAGTTTTTTGGTTGGTTTTATTTGAACTAATAGCTACAGCAAAAGTTAGCACAAGCGTAAATCAATTTTAATTTTAATCTATGTGAAAACTAATGGTTTGTAATATTTGTTTAGATGCTTTGACAAGAGTATAGTGTTTTACCGAAAACGTTTAGCGTAGTTTTTGTAAATATTGTAAATAAAGTTATTATTATAATGATTAGTTGCGCGTCGGTATTGGCAATAATTTGTCTATGGTTAGTGAAGACAACCTCTCTTTCCAAGTTATATTAGCTAAAAAATTGTTTGAAGGTTGTTTGGTGGTACAGAACTTGAGAAATGCTTTGATTAAAATGTTTATGTCTTCGAAGCAGCGTTTTGTCAGATATATGTCGAGAAGACTCCTCCGAATGGAGAGCGCAAGAAAAGAAGTAGCTATTTCTAGGAAAAGTCGAGCCGTGATTGGCTGGAAAAATACCAATCGGAGAGAGCCATCAGTGCACAATCTTCAATTTCTACATGAATTTTGTGTGTCGGCAGAGGGTGGGGTTGGAAGTTTTGATAAAACAAGGTTTCAAGAGCAAATAGGTCGAAAGCAGAGCAGCCTTGGGCAAGAATAATAAATCTATTGTCATCATGAATATGGGAACAGGCCGAAGTGTGTAAAAGATGAAGTCCAACGGCTGAAACAGAAGCAAAAGACTGGGTATTAGGCTGGGTGGAAGATTTACACCGACGAGCAAGGCCAAGAAGTATGTGTTTCTGGTAAGAAGAGCAAGAACGGATAAATTTGGAAACGTGTTGCTTCTTTTTCAAAAGTAAAGCGAAGAGAAGGGTGAAGCAAGTTAAGACTGTGTAAGAAGAGATCGCCCTCGTTTTCGTTGCTAAATACTACGAAAGTGTCATCTATAAAGCCGTAATCTCCGGCTAGAAAGTGGTTTGGAAAAGTTTAGATTCATAAGAGAAAATGTTGGAAAGTATTGTAAGGCTGTTGATTACTAATTTGAACCAATGCGAAATATTGCGTTTCGCAAAAACTTTAGAATCACTGAAATAAGTACATTGATTGTGATGGCACCTGGTTAACATGTTGCATAATCGCAATCCTTACTTGATTTAGCTGTTAAGGTACAAATTGCTTGACAAATAAAATCTTTAAAGGATATTGCAAAATTTTATTGTAAGGCAGAGATAACTTTTTGACAACCAAAAATTTGACGTTAGGTGCGACTGTGGTCGCATGCTGGCATAAGCAATGAATGCAAGTGGTCGCTTTTACCTTGGCCAAAAATTTGTTAAGCAACTGTTGTACATTGCTCAATTGTGATTGTAACTGAAATTGCATTTTATTCACCAAGTTTCCTTGGCCAGGAGACAGCAAAGGAACCTTTCGATTTTCGAGTCAAAAAGTAAAAACTGCGTTTTGTTGAGCCTACGTGTAAAATACGTTACTGCTAATTATGCTAGTCAATCATTTTTAAAATGCTTTTGCAACAATTGCGCTCTCAATATACGTGAATGAAATGTTGTTTTGTTCTTTCCGAATTTGGCAAAAACAAAATTGTGATGATGTAACAGCAGAAACTCAGTCTGTGGCATTTGCATGCGCACCGGAGTGTTATGTTATTCGAAACTGAGCACAAGCAGCCATTCACACATGCTAACGCAGAGCGACAGCAAATTCTCAAATCATGAATGAAATTAAAAAGCAATAAACCTGAACAGTCTCAGGATGTGTAAGGAAAAATTGGCGGGTATAGAATTGGAACCCACACCAGCACCAACCGATGAATTGAAGTCAGCTTTAGAGGTTTCCAAAACAAAACTGCCAAGCAAAAATGAGCTTGTGTTACTCCAATAAAATTTAAAAATAAATAAAATTAAAATTTGTGAACATTTAAAAACCATTACCCTCGACCTAAATTTTGCTGGTTCTTATACACAGAGAAAGAAGATTCCACTACATTATTGATATTTAGGTTTATTTATCTCAAAACCAACGAAAGAAATATTACATGATAATTACGCCTGATATCTTTTTATATTTTACCACAAGTGTAACAAAGGCGTAAGCATATTAGTTCAGTTTTAGTTTTAGCTAGAATATTTCTTTCATTAATTAGTACTCCAATAAATTTTAACGAAATTGTTTTCGATAAATTTCGAAGCTCGTGTATATATTACATGATATAGTTACGTTAAATTACATTTATTTTTCTGTTAGTATATCAGTGCTGTGATCATAAATAATTTAGTGGATTGGAAACTACGTGCAAACTAGAAAAAACAGGTCACGCTTGACTGAACCTGGTAAGCCACGAAAAGCATCTAGGAAACTAATAGTGAAAAACAGCTTTTTTCAAAGCTACCTCAAATAAGAGTATGTTCCTGAAGCCCTCTGCTAAAACAGTTTTTTTCAAAGCTATTTTAAAGTTCTGCACCACCAAGAAATTGTTTAAATTTATGATTGAAAATGTTTTTTGCAATAATAGTATCAGTAATTTTTTTCAGTTTGTTTGGTATTTGTCCTGCTGTTGAACTCGCGCCTACTCCTCTATCGCAAATACACTAAATCGTTGAGCTTTTTCCTGTTTTTTATGTTAATCAACGAAATATTTAGTTGTCATGCGGAAGCGAAAAAAAACTTTACTTAAAATTTTTTCTGACTAGTATCACTGAACAACCCTGCCTTTTATGTCATTGATTACACGTAAGGTAAACACAACAGTGCTGTACAGTGCATCATTGTATGCATTTTCCTTTAAGCTGCGCACGCAGCCAAGCGGAACCTTTTGAAGGCGCAGCTTGGCACAAATTAAGCAAATGTTTTGTATAACGATGGCTGAGCACTTTATAAACAAGCTGATCACGTATTTAAGTACAGGCTGAGACTCAGAATTCGCATCATCATTAAGCAAATTTTCCAAAAAAAGTTTGTAACATGAAGTACTTAAATTATTAAAAGTAATTCAAGTAAAATACTGTACGTGAAGACAACGTACGTCAGAGTCGAAATCGGGCCAAGCTTTTTGAGTTGGGTTTGGGACCTAAAATTGACAAAAATTTCGGACTTAAGTCCAGCATAAGGCGTACTGATTTTTTTTTCGGTGTACCAAAATATGATCAAAATAACCTGGCAACATTGCTAAATTTTTCAGACCTAACTAAACTTTCGGTTTTCTTTGGGCATAATTTGGACTTCAAATTAGTTTTTGGGTTCGGGCTTATATTTTCGGGTTCGGGCCGGGTTCGGGCCTAAATTAGTCGGCTCGTTTACAACTCTGACGTATGTACAAAAGAGTTGTTGCAAAACCCATTGCACTACTTTTTCATAAAATACAGCAATAAGTTGCAAGCTGACCTCGTTTACTTCAATTTTGTCGTGTTGTCATATTGCATTTAATTCAAATCAAATCTCTCATCACACTTGCTGCATTACGCCGAAGCGTGTTACGAGTTGACGGGGCCCATCTTCGCGTCATTGCGCCCAGACAACACAGCTTTATTTGAAGAAATGCCGCAACGGTGGTGAGCCGTTAGCAACATTGTGTCCAATTTGACCGGCCCAAGATTTAAACTTCAGTCCTCCCGTTCCAGAAATGAACGCGATTAGTTAAGATTTGAAACTTTTGAAGCAAAATGTTTGCAACAACAAACTAACATGTTATTTGGATAATAACGGCTATTGCGGTTTAATTTACAGTATTTTACTGTGCTTTTACTCAGTAAAAAAATTAATACAGTTAATGCGGTTAAAGTTTTTTTTGCAATAAGTTGGAAAAATCAAGTTTTTTACATATTTTTTTTTAAATTTGCTAAAACAATTTATACTAATAAAGGATTTATTTATCATTTATCCCGATTAAATGCTGCGGAATTGCTCATATTATATAAAACAATAATTGTTTTGGATCCTAAAAGCGTAAATTTATTGTGATCTCCGTTTTTGGAATTAACCACGAAATTACTCCCAAACGTAATCAAACAAATAAATTCATTTTCATGCGAAACAAGCAGTAATCGTTGACAAAGTTCTCAGATAATGATTTTAACAATAGAGATACTAATTAAAGTCAAACCACAGACAAGAACAATGACTAGAATAAGCGCTAAATAAACAATACGGAATAGCAATCAGGCGTTAGTTTTTACACTCAAGTGAGTATTTTCCTGTATTGCTTATCTATCTGTATAAAGCATGGCGCATTACACTAATGAATAATACGAGTATTGTCTTGTTAACGATTTCTAATTTGTTTTACAAAATTGCAATATAGCATTAATTACACAATATACAGTATTTGCTATAGCTTGCAAAAAAAAAACTGGGTGTTTGTTCAATAAAAACTAGAATGCGTTACAAAATTATCGGCATTCCTATTATTTTTTATGATTTTCTAATCATGTGAAACACTATCTGTACAATGTAAAAATACGCCATAAACGTAAAAAAACTTTTGATCGTTCTTGGGGCTTAGTTTTTAAATATCTTAACCCTTTATTGCGGGTCAGAGTGTTGAATCGACACAAGGAAATTTCAGAACGAAAATTTTTTGCAATACCTTTGTCCGAAAATCGTGAAATTTTTTGACTTTTCCTGAAGTTTATTCAAATTTGTGATGGTGAAAAGTTTGTCATCAAAAAATTTATCGTTTTAATGCAATTAACGGTTTGTTGAACTAGACCCTCAGTTTTCAGGCAAATATGAGACATTTGAGCTGTCAAAATAAAATTTAAATGCCCTGGCACCGGCAAATTCTTTCACGCTGTCTGGTTTTCAAGAAATTCGTCATTACGTCGTTTTGCGGCGAAGGCGTTGCGTTTAGTAAGGAACGAAATCGACAGCGTAACTTGTTTCGAAAACTATTCAAGCAAATAAAACTTTGTATGGAGGTAATCAATTATGATGATTCGTGAAAAGAGATAACGCTTGTTTCACTTTACGGCTTTTTATGTTTTGACACACGGCTATTGCGTTTGTAATGAAGCCAGAAAGTTACAATATATAATCACTTTACAACTAACTTTGAAAGTTTTTTTTTTGTTTTTTTCCAATTAATTTTTTTTTGATTCGTATCAGCGTTACTTGGCGAGGATGCAAACTGTTTTACGAATGTTGCTATAGTTTTACGAGTGTTTCTAAACGCACAACCTCATAAATTGTATACATAGCATAAACAAACGCGAAAATTAAAGAAAGAACAACTAAATTTTAAACATTCAACAGAAATCAGCGTGGTTCGCACTTCATAGTTGTTGGATTGGAAGGGCTTATTTTGAAATTCTTCTGCAATACTTATATTTTCAGACTGCTTGAATTTAGGTTTTAAATAGCTTTTTTTCTTGTTGGTAAACTTTTTTACCTCCACTACCCAAAAAAGTAAATTGAAACTTTTGTTATTTTTTAGAAACAAAGGCGAAAACTTTTTTCTTGTGTTTTTGTAGTTGCAATGATAATAATTGACAGAATCAACACTCTTTTATTATTTCCGAATTACAAAAGGTTCCTATCTTGTACAATACGTGCATCAACGATTTAGAAAATCGACCAAATTTTGTCAAAATCTAATCTCCCCAGCCAGCGATCCAACAATCGCATTAATTGTAAGTGATTTTAACTTTTCGATGAACATTAGTGAAGGGGGCTAGACTAAAGGCACTGGGCTGCTTTTGCTAGCTAGGAAAAAAAGCATTTTGAGTAGTTTTTGATGCAATATGGAGCATTTTTACTCGTTTTCAAAACCAAATTAAATTGCAAAAGACTATATTTGGCCGCCTTGTACTTTCTCTTATTTAAGCAAATTTGTTACGAAGGCTTCAGCCCTTTAGCCACCTGGTTGCGTCAGTGATTAAATAATTGTGGTAAAACATTTCATTTTCTAAATGAAAATATTAAATTTTTTAAATAAGCCGTATATAACATTTTAATGCAGTTCAGCTTTGACTATTTCAAGTCTACTATCAATGGTCCAAAACGCCGAAAACCGCCACCTTTTAACTCAAAACAATACTCTCCACGTCAATGTCGATATTTTACCATGCGAAAAAATACCAAAGAGTGGGGATAGGACAAAGATATAATAAAGATTATTCTCTTTCATCTGGCTCAGCTACTGCTGTATAATTATCATATCAATAATTATGTTTTTAAACTCAATGAATTAAAATTAAGTTGATCGTTATTTTGTTGGATGCTCCTATTCGATGGTAGTAATTTTCTAGCAAAGTAAAATATTTTTCACCCCACATGATAGCGATAATAAAACAACTTAAGCGGCCGCGCAACTGAGAATTAGTGAAGGGGGGCTTGAATTGAAACCTAAACTTTGTCCGCATTTCACAAACGTAGGACTGGTTGAGTTCCCAGCCACCGGGAGTAATGAGAGTTGGAGACGAAGCCTTCAACCCGTGAGTGGTTTTGTGATTATTTAGAGAATGGCCATTTTAACGACATCTGGAATGACATAAGAACTAATTGCTTAATATTTGGAAGACATTTGACAATATTAAATTACTCAGCCACCCCCCTGACTCCTACATAATTCAGTCTAAAATACGTTTAAAAACCTATATGTTTGGGTTAAACTTTTTTAGTGACTTGCTGGTAAGGAAGAGTTTCAGCCCTCGTATAGCTGTTTAGTTGCGCCTTTGAAATCAAGTTTAGACCTTAGTTGATGATTTAGGGCTGTTGCGGGTAGTCACTACAACAAGTCCACAAGTTTTGTGAAAAATAATGGCTCGCAACAGAGCAACTTAATAATTTTAAATATTATGTCTATCATCATAATGACAGCCAGATGATTCGAGTTGAAATAGACAAACAGTGCCTAGATATCAAAAAATCGCCTCTATTGCACGAAGTTCAAAATTTTTTGAATAAAAGTAATTTCTCTGTAGTCTAATTCACATTTATGTGTAGAAAATTTAATCAAGTACTGCATACCGGCGAGTTGCTTTAAATTGTGCCTATAATGTAAAATATATTGTTACATCTTGGGAATATTTTGAATGTACTAAAAAGTAATAGCACCATAGATGGGTAACTAAATGCAAAACGTTAGCTTTGTTAACCACTAGTCCGTTAACAAACTTCATACCTCCGTTAACGTTAATTCGTTATTTTCAGCTTTAATTAACGGAAGTTAATGAAGTGCGTTAATTCGTTAACATTTTGAGTGTAATTTACATTTCTTTTTATTCACTTACTTCTAGAACACGTAATCGCACTGTGGAGCTGATTGTAAGGAAAATTTGTTGCTGTGGTGGTCTTTTGTGTTTTGGAAGGTACATTTTACAGTCTATTCTAATTTCAAGATAGAAATAGGTTCAAATGCACTAACAAAGCTCGATCAGAATATCTTTGGATGTTGCAAAGAGCGATAATTAATAAACCTATGAGGCTGCAGCTTAATATCTGCCACAAAAAAGAGCTCCTTTCTTTGATTTTTTTTTCTCCAACACTCGTGCTAATACGCAACAAATGTTACCGGTGCAAACTGGTTGTACCGGTTGGATGAATAAATGGTGCGAGAAATTAGCGATGAAAACCTTACCGTAAAGTTGACGAAATTTAACCGAAGTTAATTTATTTCGATAACATACAGAAAATTTAACGAATTACCGAGTTAATGAAAAAGTTAGCTTCGTTATTAACGGATTAACGAATTTGTGCCCACCTATGAATAGCACCATGTTGTCTTCGGCCTCTACTTTGGTGTTTTTGCCTCTAGTACGCACTTATTTACAGTATGCAATAAATACCGCCCAATTTATTTAAAAAGTATTGATTTTTTTTTATTAAAAAATTAACTACCCTTTTAGTTACAGACCTGCTTTCTGTTTTTCAGATGAATTTAATTATAAAGATAATGCATAATATTTGTTTTTTGAAAAATCTATATGGCATAACGTACATTTTAGTGCAGCATTTTTAATAAACTAGGACTAAAGACAAAATCAATGGGGGTATCTAAAGCTAGGCCAATCGCATTAGACTAGGTTGGCGTTGACTCCATTCTTCTTGACCGAGCCGTTCCAAAGGCATTTTACTTCAAACACGACGCAGGGGCCTTTAATGTTATAATTCTTATTGGCAACCTTGATGTTAATAGCCTTTGCGTCATTAGCGATGTCATTCCAGTTCTAACCTAAAGCAAAGCTGCGGTTAGGCTACTGCATTGAGTTGCTTCGCTACGCACTAATCAGTTTAATCTAGTCAGGTGGTTCTCAACCGGGGGCCACGAGACATTAATTAAGGGGCCACGGGACATTGGACGAAAAAAAAAAAACTTTTTTGGACGTCTATGGAAATTTGGCATTTGAAGAAAAATCCCTTCGAAGTGTGGTGAAGACTTTTTTTTTGGTCTTCAATCAAAATTTTGGGAAAAATTCTATCAAATTGGGGTGAGGACCTTTATTTTTTGGTTTTCAGTCGGTTTGTCATTGGTACAGAAAACTATATAGCCGCAGAGGGGGCAACTGGTGTTGAGAGTCTCTAAAAGGGGCCACAGACTATCAAAAGTTGAAAACCATTGCTCTAGTCTAATACGGTTCGCCTAACTTTAAATACCCTCATTGAATTTGCGTTTAGTCCTCGTTTAGATGATAGCGGTAACATACGCAATAATTTGAAAAAAATTGAACGCAATATAAAATAATGTGCTCGGATATTATTGGAAACTAACAAGTATTGGCAGTTCAACTTTTTCTGTGGGCCATAATTTACAATATTGGTGTTATTTGTGGGTATATCTGTGATCTTCAGAGGCTACAATGATTTGAAGTTCATTACTTCGCTTATACAGTAACTCACAAAAGTTAAATGTAAAAAAATGAAATTTGAACGCGAAATGGGGATAGATAAAAGCGTCAAACAATAATTTTTTGTCGATCGATCACCTAACCGCAGTTTAGGGTCCGAAACCTAAAAAAAAATTGCCAAATAAGCGGTAACAGGCCCGGTGCCACTGGGGGAGCATTACGGGGCTGTGCCCGCCCCCAAATAACTGCTTGTACCCCCCAAACGAGATTTGTGCCCCCCCAAGCCAGGATTGTGCCCCAAAGATAGTAACAGGCTCGGATCCACTGGAGTACATTTCGAGGCCTGAAACCCCTAAAATACTGACCATCAATCCAGAATCCGTGAGCAAGGACCGATTTTTCGCAGATTCTGTGGTGAAGACCTTTTTTTGCCTTTACTCTCGAATTCGAGGAAACAACAAAGTTTTTGTGTCCCCCCAAAATTGTTTATGTTCCCCCCCCCCCCAGTCACGCCACTCTGGCACCGGGCCTGAGCGGTAAAACTTTGTCAATTTGCTACAACTTGCAAGCGACAGAATGTAGTAACCTGAAATTCAAACAGAACACGAAGCTACTGTAGATAAAAGCTACGAGCAAACCAATTTTGGCATATGCGGTCAAGTTATAACTAACAGTTTCACAGGTAGAAAACCGAAAAAAAGTAATTACCATTGAAACGCTATACCTCGGAAGTAATCCAACAGAAATCGATAATAAAAGGTATCTAAACACGCTAACCAAATGGAACACATTGTTTTGTTAGTTCTATAATTTGATTCCTACTTCTAGACCGTTAAAATAGAAACTGCAAACTTTGATTTGTCGTAGATGTAGTGCCAAGAGGAGAAATTTTTCTGCAACGGCCCCCTCAAAATTTGAAAGTTGATAGTGCTTGAACAAAACTTGAACAATGCTTGAACAAATAAAATTGTCAGGGTAGGAAGATATAAAAAAAAGAAAACACTTTGGGGTTGGGAGTCCTTTCCAAATTGAATCCCACAAGATTTGAGTTTTTGTAAACAAACGTGAAACCTAGTCTTTTTTGCTAATATTAAATACCAGTAGCCAAACCAAATTGCAAAAAATTATTTTTTGAAGACAGATTGTTATGTTGCTAATCGGAATTTTATAGTTTCGGGGTCAGATGAGAAAAATTATTGTATACACTAAACACAGGATAAGCAATAAACAAAGCATTTAGCCGTTTAACACTTACCAACATTTGTCGGTTAGTTGGTTACCATAGTTTGGGTTTTTGTGTAAACAATGAAACTTAAATTTATTTCCGGAAAAATCAAAATACATTGATTGTGTAGTACGGTAATTGATGCAAAAAAAGCTTGCTTTCCAGTGGTCCCCAGATATCGTTCTGCGGTGTTAGATTCTAGTGCAGTATTTTTGAAATTTTGTCACTTCTTCACAAACTATCCCATGCAGTAGCGGAGTAGGTCAATAATCAATTAAATAGTAAAGCGTGGAGTTGGTGAGTAAAAGGTTATATGTATTACTCCTAGTTTGATTCTCCAACTGGTGAATTATTTTGCGTTACTTATAACCTTGTAATACTGACGCATTCTTTAACCACAAATTAGGGCCCGAACAAGAAGACAAATTTGAAAACAGAACCCTAAAAAAACTGCCCTGCATTGGTGTGGTCAGCTAAAACCAAAAGCATAGTCCGCAGTTCGTAAGCATGAATCAACATAAATCATTACAATATTTGAATTTTGGAATGAAAGAAGTTAAATACAATATTATTTATATTAATAAAATTATAGTCTATACCGTTATCACATGAAATTAGCGTAAAATAGGGTAAAAAAAGTCCGCTACTATTTTCGAGTAATTGCGTTAATTTTTAATTGTGATGTAGTTAACTGATGAAATACAGCCTTATGTTTTAGTAAGCTGAGCTATTACAAAGATTAAATTTTAAGCTATGTTACACTATCTGTAGAATTTTGACACTTCGAATTCAGTGATTCGTAAAAATGTGATTGATTTGTTTGAGTTTAGCAAATACTTTTGCGTTGGGCTTTACTTAAAACACGTCATCAGCGATACAGAAACTGGGCGAGTCGTCGGTTTCCTGCTAAGTTTGTGATTGATGATAACAAAAATAAGCGAAAAATAAAGGATTTTGATCACTTTTATTTAAAATCAAATTACAAATGTTTTGCAATTTATAGTAAGACGCAGTTTAGCTCTAAACATTTTTGAATAAAATTTTCACCAAATAGCGAAAAAACTATGCAACTAGCTCGTTTCTTTCAAAAGTTATAAGTGTTACTGATTGGATTTAATTATTGCGTCTATTTCCTCAATCAATAACACGTTTGGTTGATAAACAATTTATTCCGATTAGTTGAAAATGAATCCACAAAAAATGAGATACCAGAACGAAATACCAAATAACGGTTTCTGAAAACGTAATAAATGTGTAAGAAAAACATATTAAATTTACAATGGAAGAAAGTGCACACAAACATATGACTTATAGAATGAATGACAATTTAACGTTTCTGTTTTCAAAGTGTTTAAGTTATCCCCGGAGTTATAAACAACAAGCAATATTGTAATTAAATTATATTAGATTAAATAAAACAAAATTGAACATTTACTCAACAATGGATTTTCGGACGTAGACGCAATAACTTCACAATTTGATTGAATAACTCAAAACTTGAAACGACAAATCAGTCTAGTGCTGGTGACCTATCCAAAAGGAGAGGTCGAGAGATATGGAGGGAGAGTCAGCTAAGCTGGAGGGGGTATGTGCCAATGGGCACCTACAAACAATAGCTCTAAAGCTAGATTGAGCAACGAAGCTTTAAAATAATGGACAATTTTTCAGTCCCAATCTCAAGTCTTAATGGACCTAGATAAACGACCACGCTAACTTGGCTTTAACTTTGAAAATTGCTTACTGACCCGATTCCTTCCACAAGGGCTCTGCCCTTTATCGCAGCTAAACCAGACTGATTTGTCGTTGCAAGTTCGAGCTTGCAAGAATTACAAAAATTTGCATATAAATTCAACACAAGAGATTTTCACACAAAAACGGCAATTTAAAATGTAAATGAGGTCTACGTCACAAAGAAATAATGAAACAGTTTTTGGACAAAGAACCGGATTTAAAAAGGAAGTAATCTGTAGCAAATCAAAAAGGTGTGCACTTAAAATGTTATTTGAATTCCGTTAATCCTTAAACAAGAAATGTGCGGATAAATGAAACCTGGTTTGAGTCTTAAACTAAGCAAATTAACAAATCGCCGCTACAATAAGCATTTGAATTTGACTGTGTCGAAACGACACAGTGTCTCGCTATTAGCATCGATTTTGAGCACCTGCAAAATAGAGTTAAGGTATGGGGGGCACCCAGCAGGGTTTGCGAGAGGGGGCTAGGGGGTATATCGTACCCAGGCCTTGGTTTAGGAATCTCGGGAGGGTCTATAAGTTCACGTGCACTAAATTAGTAGTAGTTCAGTGAGCATGCATGTAAAAGCCGGCCGAATTTCGGGTAGAGATCTTTTTTTAGGTCTTCATGCAATTTTTAACAAAAGCTGGCCGAGTTTGCGATGAAGAGATTTTTTTGCCTTTACCCAAATAAATAGCTGTTGTTCTTTCCCTTTAGTTTCCGCCTTGGTCTTGGCAAGTTTTCGTACCCTGATAAAATTTCTCTCTGAGGATCTGGTCACCTGGCAAGGCCTAATAAAAGCAAGTTTCGAAGCAGTTTAGAAGCTTTATAGGAATTACTGCAATGCGAAATGCAAAATTTTAGAAACTGAAAACTTCTCTGATGAGTATTTACGCTTGAGTAGCAATATCCTTTGATTATTATTATCAAGTAACAATAACGTTTTGGTCTCTAGAGAGGGAGGTTTGAGGTTTAAATCTCTGGCCGGTCAAATTGGGCACAGTTTTGTAAACGGCTCGCCACCGCTGCGACATTTCTTTGGAAGGAACTGTGATGCCCGGGCGCAATGACGAGAAGATGGGCCCCACAACTCGCTACACACTTCTACGTAATACAGCAAGTTTAATAAAGTTTTAATTGATTTAATTTGATCTATTTGTGACCTAAAACTGATTACAGAAACATTGTATTTGTAAAAATCAAAACATAATAAAAAAAACATCAACATAGGGGCGTGTGATTGAACTAGTTGACGGCTTTATGTGTAAGTAAAATTAAAAACAAAGCTTTTCATTTTCAATTTTGTAAATCGGATGTAGGGCATTAAAAATAAAACTAGACTATATTGAGCATTAGTTCATATTTTGCATTGGCCAGTAGGTTGAACAGTTACGCAATTGCTAATGGAATGGGTAGTTAAAAGTCAATTGCCGGGCAGGTCAAATCCGACACAATTTGGTTATGGCTCGCAACCACTGCTAAATATATTCAAAAGGAACTGTGCTGTCCAGTGGCTATGACTCGGAGCTGGGCACTGCAAATCTTGTCACGCGTTTCGACAAGATGTTGCTAATATTGCCCAATGAGGAATTGGTTTTGATTTTTTGTATTGGCGTATAGCTTACACAACCTGTGACTGCATTGAATCATGATTTGTTTTCTGCTGTAATATATTGTTTTGTTCGATTGTAGTTTGCAAGGAGTCATTGCATTGCAAGCCAATTGTAACTCTATTCAATCGAAATTAGCATAAAAACAAAGACAAAGCAACCTAATTTTCGTTTATTGCCTTGTGCGTAGTAGCTTTTCGTTTGCAACGTAGTCACACTAATTATTGTAATCCATCTAATCTGGAACACCAATTTATTCTAATTATCTTAATCTCTACCATAAATATTATGCGTGAAATTAAAATTTTACACCGAAAGCTAGAAATTGGCAAACTTTTAAAAAATTTGTCAAAAACCCCCATTTTACGCTTGAACCCTTTATGCTGTATAAACAAAAACAGTTTCATTGTAATTGGAAAAAACAAACAGGAAAAGCCAGGAAACTTCAAGTTTTTATTGCGAACCAAATTTAAGTAATTACTGTTTGTAACGAGTGTGGGCTTCAGAAGCCCTACCGTTGAGTAATAAAGGGTTAAGGATTCTGGATGGAATCGCTTGTGACTTCACCCAAACAAAATGATGAATGTGATGGAAAACCGTGAGGTGTGGCGGCTTAATCTCAAGCTGCTGCCCCAACAACTCTCACGGAAAAGCGGGCAATGAAGAAAGAAAAAGAAGAATGTATTATTACACTTAGTAGTTAATGCGACTTCTGTCAATTGTTTCCCTAATTTCACTGCTAAAAATGGTAGGTAAATATTGCTTATAATGGAAACAAAAATATACTTAGAAATATTTATAAAGTTCTATTGTTGAGACGAATTATCTATACAGTAAAATATAGACTGATTACTGTATTTTTTTTACTTTGGTTGTTCTTTGCTTTATAGTATCTAATAATATTTTCATTCCCTTTTTTCCAATTCTCGGAGGAATTCTCACTTTTTCTTTGTTTTCGACTTCGCGAATGAGTTGAGTTAAATTGACAGATTTGTCGGTTTCATCAGCATGAAGATCGAAGTTGCTTCTGTTTATCTGTAAAACAAAAATTAACTAATGAATCAGTTGTCGATCACGTTGCAATTGTTCAACACGTGTTAATTGTATTTTTTTAATCCCACACGGTGCTAGTATAGCACCTTTGAAAAGGTACCAGTCTGTACGCAGCACGCGCAATTGAAGGTAACAAGTGCAGTGATTTATCAACATAGGGCAGGAATAGTTAAAAATATACAGTACAATAACAGCTGAATTAGTTTAGCAGTGAGACTACTCTTGCATTCGAGAACTTTTTACTTTTTAGATTTCATTTTTTGTTGATGATGGATGTAATTGCGTTAACTACCTTAAGTCTTTATGAAAAAAAAAACTTATCTATTCAGTATGAACAAAGCTTAAAACTCCAGATTTTGCATTTACAACACTTATAATTACTAAAATCATCGCTGTTTGAGTCTGAATTTAAACTTTAATATGTCAGTGTTTACCCGCAAATATGATCACATCATTTTTATCCACCTTAACCCTTATTCTACTAGTGTTGCCATATAGCAACAGGCTTTAAAAAAATTTAAAAAATTTTTTGACTATGTTTTTGGAATTTCAAAAACTTTTAAGTGCTCTAAGTATATTGTAGTTGAACGTCCATTAACGGCAAGAATTAATCTTTCTTACCATTTCAAGTTTTCTCTTTAGCCTAAACAGAATTTTGAAAAAAAATTTCAAAAAATAGCTCGTTCAATCAGGTGAGTTTTTGCATATTTTATTTTTTTGCGAAAATCTTTTTACAATGTTTGTTTTGTAGTAAGAGTATAACATAATATTATGACATGTGATCCCAAACAAAAACGTTGCATCAAACGGAATGGGGAACAAAATTTTTGAGCGTGTCCATATGGCAACACTACAGTAAGATATAGGTACTTTGATGTTGCTCTAAGTTATGGATGGTTATCATAAGGATGTTATTTTTTTAGTAAATGATGACCGCATTAATTTTTGTTGTGACATAGTTAATGAAGACTCACTGCAGTTTTCATTATCCACGGTTTATTACAAACATCTTCTTTGAGCTGAAGGTCTAAGGTTCGAACCCAGGCTCGACCAATTACAGCCTAAAATTGCATTTAGGCTAGACCTAGGCTAGATTTTTTGAAAAAATTCGCAACCAGATTGTTTTGGCACAGTAGGTCTTTTAAACGTGTTCAGATGATCATTGCAATTGGTTGAGCACCTTTTGAGTAGGGTTAGTTTTGACTGAAAATTTTTTGGGTGCTTTTGCTATAATTTTTGTCATTGCTACATGCCACAATTATAAAAAAACTGCCCCATTCCAAAGTTATAAATTATGCTGGAGGGTTTATTTGCTTTTCAGACACATCATTTTGAATGAAGCTCTGGATTTGCTTGAAGATGTAAATGATGCTTGTGATTTGTACATAGAACCCCCTGATGTGGCAGAATTGACGGACGAAGATTCTGGAGACGAGGAGAACTTTACCATGGCAAACCTTACTGGGAACCAATTGCGCTGTTTGGTTGAAATTCAATTTCGCACTCAACGAGATGAGTCTTTCGTAGAAAGACCTGAAACTTCTAATCAATCCTCAAGTCCAACTGCTGGTCCATACCGCAAAAAAAATTGCCCAACCACATCAGATTTTTCATGGAATCCCAATCAACGTAACCCAAAAGATACCCCAATATTTCCCGAGCCCAATTACAGCAGATACAGAGACTTTAGTTCTCGTGAAATGTTTGAATTTTTTTTTTGATGAAACTTTGTTTGACCTAATTGTTGAGCAGAGCAATATATACTGCCAATCCAAGAACATAATTGCTCCAGCAGTCACTAAAGAAGAAATATTTTTTTTTTCAATTTTAATAATTTCTGGGTATTTTCCACTGCCAAGCAAGGCCTACTTTTGGAATTCAGGAGATGATCTTTGCAACAATGCAGTCTACATGGCCATGAGAAGAAATTGCTGCGATTATATTATGAAAATTTTGCATTTCAAGGACAACCTTCAAATTGATTTAGATGACAAGTACTCCAAACTGCGTCCTTTGATTTCAAGCCTGCAGAAGAAGTATATGTTGCGTTTAGTACCTAGCCAGCATATATCCCAGCGGGCACAAAACGTCTAAAAGACGTCTAAAACGAAAAATGGTCTAAATGTTGTCTATTTTGCAAAATGCACAAAGTTGAATAGACATTTTTACAAAGACGTTGAATATACGCAAAATCAAACAACGTATTAAGATCTAAGAGTTACGTCTATTCGACTTCTTGGTAAAGACGTCTTTTCATCTATATGCATTTTTGCAAAATAGACAACGTTTAGACAAAAATTAAATCATCTAAATTACGTCTTCTGCATAAATCTAGACCATGTTTAAACATCTATTTGACTAACTTTGTGCCCACGGGGATCACATGACGAAGCAATGGTAGAATACTTTGGTAAACATAGTTTCAAACAGGCCATTAGAAATAAACCGATACGTTTTGGCTATAAGATGTGACGCCAAAATAACCCTTCCGGTTATTTAATATCACTTGATCCTTATCAAGGCAAAACCTTTGAAGGAAATGTTGAAGAGGAAAAAAAATTAGGAAAATGTTCTGCAACCATTTTGCATTTACCGCGAAATTACAGCAGTGATAAAATCGATTTACCTTATGTTTTCTATTGTGAAAACCTGTTTACGACTCTTCCTTTAGCACATGAATTACTGCAACGTGATTACGACAGTGTCGGGACTATTCGTCAAAACAGAAGGGGGAAAAAAGGCCCACTGAAAGATGTGAAAACTCTGTCGAAAGAAAATCGTGTTGCTTATGATGGTGCGAAAGCTAAGTTCAAAGATAAATTTTTGTTACTTGGTGGAAAGACAATGCAGTTCTTACATTGTCTTCGAGTTTAAACGGCGTTGAACCTCTTGGAACAAAAAAAAGATGGAGCAAAACAGAAAGAAAGCACATTTACATTAACACTCCTTTTGTTGTGTGCCAATACAACAAAAACAAGGGTGGAACTGATCGCATGGATCAGAACATAAATGCATATCGTGTCAGTATCCGCGGTAAAAAGTGGTGGTGGTGTCTTTTCACATGGCTTTTAGATGTTTCAGTCACGAATGCTTGGATTTTGTTTCAAGCAAAAGGAGAAGCTTTACCTCAATTGATTTTAGGCGTGCAATCATTCATTCATATTTGAACAGTTTCGGAAACCCACCGAAAAGAGTAGGACGCAGATCTGTTGCCTTGCCAAGCACTATTGAACTGCGCTACGACGGTCTCAATCATTTCATGGAGCCAACCAAAGGAAACAAAAGCGACGTTTTGCTTATGAACTTTGCAAATCGATTGAACAAACGCAGTGTTCAAAGTGCAAAGTCGGTTTATGTGTGAAGTGCTGTGTGGAATATCACACCAAATAGCCTTCTCGAAATCAGCTAGTAAACAATTTCTTTATTGTCCGAAATTTCGTTAAAATAAAAAAAAATTGGAAAAAACGTGGAAAATTATTGAATGCTTTTTTGTTAGAACAACTAATAAAAACAAATCAACCACTAAAGGATTTAAACTAAAAAACACTTACAATCAATATCAAAAGTAAATTGACAGCTGGAATATACACAAAACAAAACATTAAGCTTTTACATCACTTGCAACAGAAGTAAAAAGTTAAAAAAAGTTCAGCAAAAATTCACAAAATTGTACGTTTGTACTCTGTTTCTACTGGTGTTGCCATATGGGCACACCCTTTTTCTCCGGAAGTAAAAATGACGTCACTTCCGGATGGTGATTTTTTCGATCACCTAAAATAATGATGCATTTATACAAACGGATTCTAATTTTCTCAAAAAAAATTTTTTTTAAATAAATCTGGGAAGTAAAGGGTTAAGTTGCAATGATTGCCTATCAAATATCAACTAAAACTTAAGATTTTGAACTAAAATATGGACTAAAACTACAATCTTTTATTGTAAAGACTTTAATTTCCTCGTGATCATCCATATAGAACAGTGGTTCTTAACCTGTGGTAAATTTCGAGTGACGTGCGGTGAGGCTTCTGGTTGGTGAGGCACAATTTTTATTCACACGCATGTTTGCAAAAACATTATTCAAGACAATAAATGACAAGCAAATAACTGTTTTCATAGCCATCAAGCCAAGACCAAATTTTTCGATGATTAATTAGTCGCTTAACCTCTGCTGTTCCTTTAAAATCAAATCATTTACTGAAGTTTCAAAAATCTTGATAGTTACCCTATTATTTGACTTTAAATGTGAATATTATTGATGTTTTCATGCTTGCTAAGGCTTCTTCTCTAATTCTTTAAGTCAAAAAACCCGGTTTCAGTTTAAACATTGCTATATTTGTTAAAAATAAAAAAGGAAAAAACGACGATTTATATAGTGCAACCATTCTTTTCTTGAGTGCGGTACTACTCTTTCTGAAAGGAGGGATTTCTTCTGTATTAATGTCTCGAGCAAATCTTTTAAATCGATTATATCTCGTTATAACTCAATTTCAAATTAAAAACTTAGTTTAAAAGAGTCTCTCAGTTTTGTGGTAAAATTTATTCCATTTTAGTTCATTTCGTCATATTAAATTCTTTTCATTTTGCTAGAAAAGTAACTTGTTCAATTTTGCAATTAACTAAAGATTACAAAAAAATTCCCTTGACTTTTTTCATTCTGTGACGTCATAATTGAGGCACGCCGCAAAATCAGAATTAAAACCATTAGGCGCTGACGGTTGTTCGCGATTTGTATGGAAAAAAAGGATGCACTTCTTGTTTGTTTATTAAAATTTACTTGGCTGAAGTGAGACACCATCGACAATGCCTCACTTTCCATATTTGAAGCGCTGCTAAATGGCAAGCCGTAAAGATAGCAATTGCACCGAATAGTTTGGGCGTTTTAATGCAAAAATCATAACATGACAGCAGCGAATACACTAAAAAAAGCAAATACGATAAAATCAATAAAGTTTTTGATAAAGATTTTGATTTGTTTGAAAACATTTTATTTTAATTTATATGATTTACGAATTTTAATTATAGTCCAAAGAATTTTAGACATCATAGTCCTTTTTATTTTAGTCCATTTTGTAATGAACGTAAGGTGAGCATATGTTTCTTAGCTGCAGTAGCAGCGCTAATTTAGTGCCACACAATTACTAAATAATCTCCAAAGAAACTAAGTTACCTAAAGCTTTTCTGAACTTTGGTTTTACAAGAAGTGCTATTAAAAGGCCACAGTGTGCGATTTATTTTAAATGTGATTTATTTAAGTTCTAACTCAGAAAAGTTTGGAATCAAGCAAATATTTGCAACATTTTGAATCTCGCTTTGCAGCTTGGCAAATTAATAGGAAAAGCAGTTGACGACTTTGTAATTTGGGCTAAAATCTGAGTATTTTAAAAATTGATTTGAACTAAAGAGCATTTGAAAAATGACTCCCTTGATTCTAGGGGAGTGCGGGCAAAACAAAGCAGTAAATGATTGGAGGCGTTCTATCGCATTGCTGAGGCAAAAAAGCAATATCAACTTTTCCATTAATTGTATTTGCAATAAAAAAGGACCTCATATGGCTGTATGTTTATTTTCGATTGCAAGCTGTTCAGTGTTGTACGAGTATAGTAGCTGTTTTTCTCAAAAGGAGTTATACTTATTACTTATTAACATTCTGTATATTTAAAAATTTTTAGAACAACAGCTTAAAGAAGGTTAAGAACTAATGACGTAGTAGGTGCTGTTTAGGAAAGTGCATACGTTAGACGTTTTGATTCATGGTTTAACTATCTTGAAATTTTTTTTTAATTGGTTGTTGTTGCTAGAAGAAGTGGCCAATTGCAGTAATTCAAGTGCGAAGAAACACTTTACGGAAATTAAAAGCGAATTTCAGAAACTATATAAGTCAGTGAGGAATTAAGCAAACTGGAATGTACAAAAATATAGGACTTTTTCCGAAGCAAAAAAATGTGACAGATTACGAAAACTGAAGAATTAAACAGGGACAAATTAAGCTTATTCAATTTAAACAGTAACGAATTTTTATAAAATTCAACGTAAAATTTCAAAGCGGAATATTTTTACGCTATGAAAGTATAACCGTAAGTTGTTAAATAATGGAAATTTTTGAGGCATAAAAATTACTTCATTAAACGTAATGTCTAAAAGCAAAGTCACATTTAAGACCGTATAGCCATTAGTTAGACTTGTTACTTAGGTAGGTTTCAGCAAGTTCAAGGCAGAGCATAAAATCAGAAAAGAATTACCAAGGATTTGCGAGAAAAAAAGGATTTTACTACGCAATATATAATCTTATCGAGAGCAAAATAATCTGCTGACTGCTTCTGGAACTTTTTTTTGGTTTATGGAATTCTGATTTTAAATGAGCGTTAGCGTTTTGCAAACCATATAACATTAACGGTTTTATAGCAGCAGCACTATAATGATTGTGCAAGCAATAACAGCATTTTACGAAAAGCAAAATATATCGCCGCGTTTCATTGTTGCTTTTATTGTCCGGCTCTGCCTCAAAATTATACAGCACTTATTTAAGTTATTTCCCTTTACGCTTTGGAAATATTCAGCGTTTGAAGATGAAGTAAAAGAAGCTCGTTTTCGACAGTCACCAACTAAATTTACAGTCTTGATCGAGGATTTCAATGTAATCTATTTTTATTAATAAGAAAAATATTGCAGCGTAAAGAGGCTTATTCAATTTTATTCAAAAAACTGATTTTTACAGAGTCGAGAAAACTAGAGTTTAATTGCATACATATTAGGGTGTCCCTTACTTTGACATTTCGAAAAGTTATACTTCCGAACCTTTCAAATGGTTTCAACTAGTGACCAAATAATATGTATGAAATTTTAAACTTTTAGAATAAAGTTTATTGGTGGCGCAAAGTTTCTCAAGTTTGGATGGGTATTTTTTAATTCGTAGGTAGGAGTACTACCACTAAAAACAGCAGAGTATAATTATTTCATTGTGACCTTAACACGCATAGCAATAGCGTTTACATAGGAACTACAGTGACGTATTGGTTTTGGCATACCGTAGTAATGAGCAGTTTTCAATGTTTGCATCATTAGCCAGTTTTTCAAAAATAGCAGCTTTTTTACCTAAGATGGCTAGTCTTCTGTGGTATCTTACAGAGAATTTATATTTGCTTGGCTTGGTTGATCGTAACGTAGCTTTGAATACAAAATGTGTCATGGTGAAAGTTTCAGAAAATGCTGAAGAAGATAAACCATTATCCCAAACTCGAGTGGATATGACTAACACAAAAAACAAAACTCTAGTTGAGTGTGTCACCAAAAACAGTAGAAGGGTAATATGTCTGACCAACCAATTACAAATTCTCTACAGAGCTGCAAGCAAGGTCTTCAGTGGATACCACTCTTCCAAGCCTATGCCATTGTTTTTTATTGAAACCCAACTTCCCTGGTTGAAAATTATTTTGAAACACCAAGCACTTTCATGCTTTGGACGTGCTTTGCGCCTCCTCCCAGAATCACTTAGTCTCAACGCTCTCGGCTCAAAATTAGAGATCAGCCGGTTGAAGAAGAAACTCTCTTGGTGATCATTTTGCTTATCCATGGAAAAAGCTCTTTTATTCTTGCGCGATTTGAATTAATTTTATGTCCTCCAAACTTCTTTGGACTCCAATCAAATTTACAGTATCATCTTCCATATCTAACTGCAGTGGCTCTAGCTCATCTCACATTGAATGCACCAAGAATAGATTACTCTCCCTTCTTAAAATGCGTATGTATTGGGTGATAGATTTGTCTTTTCCCGCATTAGACGGGCGGCACTGGAGTATATGCATCATATGCCATATAATCCAAATGCAAAACCTTCGACTCTTTTTCTCTGCTGGACCAATTGCTTCCAGTTTCACAGCTGAAGCCCATCCTCTAAAGCACAAACTTGTCTGGTTTAACAACCACAATACGACTTGGCCACTTTCAGTAAGTCTTTTCAAGGTCTCCCAATTGGCTATTTTCCCTACTCTCGAAGGCCCCCTTATATTTCTGGCGAAGACCCCTCTAAAATGCTTGGTTTCATGTCTCCTAACTTTCCAACACTGCCATTTTAAACTTCCAATGGGTCTCACGTAATGCTGGTATCCGTGGAAATAAGCATGCGTATGCTCTTTCCAAAGCTGGAGCCTGCCTGCCTACTGAAATGGTCCCTTGTCCCTTTCCTCAGCTATCGCCAAAACTCCTTACATCCAGTATCACAAATACAGACGTCACACTTCCAAATTCCTCCTCCCATTTCAATTGTCTCGTTCCTACAGTTCCTTCGGAGGAATTGATCATCTCATGCCCCATATGCTTTGAGCTTTCCACATTCGATTCTATGGTCAAACCTCTAACTACTTGGCGTAAGTCAGTCTTAAGGAAAACTCTTTCTTCACCGTCTGTGGACACCTTTTCTATTCTACAGAACCTTAACCACAGGTCATCTTTTTCTAGACTGTCTTGCTTCTGAGCCTCTATGTAAGTCTATTTTTGGATCTGCTGTCTCCACCCTGGCGTGTGACTCAACTGTTGGATCTCTGCGAAGTTTCTTTGCTTCTACATCCTTCAGAAGGAGTTGGGTAGCACCATCACTCAATCAAGCCGCTTCAAAACAAAAACAATGCGGTATGCTTTACAGGTGTGCAATATTGTTGGACATAACCAGGCCATTATTCCGAATAAGAAAGAATCCACTATTATGCAACAATAACTTTTCGTCAGGCATAAGTATGGTACTGATTAGAAAACTTGCTATAAGCATATAATGATGTTTGTTAAACCAACTTCGAGATGACTGCGCTATCTTTAAAAATCAAAATTTTACAACAAAACTTTGCATGAAGCAATTTTTGGTCACAAGGAAACTTTTGAGAGGGTCAGACTCACAAAAATATGTAAAATTTGACTCGAATAAGCAACACCCTAATACCTATTGCAGAAATGACTACCGCTGAAAAGTTAAAAACACTCATTGTCACTATGTAGCAGAGTATTGCATTTTACTGGAAAACTTTTCAGAGAAAGGGGTTTTTGTAACACAATTTTCTTAAAAAATCGGTTTAAATGGTTTAGCTTTGCAACATAATGGTTTACTCCTGAGCTTGGTTTGGCCTAGACCTTCTGAAAAAGCTTATTAAAAATGTCTTTTAGACAACCCAAAACAAATAGTGACCTTTGGTAAATGCGTTTATGATTTGGGTGGGATTGGTAGATCATTTTTGATTTGTTGAGTTGCATCAATTCTGTAGCACCACTCAAAGAATCATAGCAAGCAATTGAAAATGGTTGAAACAAGAAAATATATTCTGACTGATTCTTATAAAAGTTTATTCCTAAATATTTTTTACGCTCATTCAATCAATTACATAAAATGAGAATTTATTTAAGGTTCAAATACATCTTGTTTGCCGTTTAATATTCAAATTACACTCAAAAATTTAATTTTTTAGTTTTATTTTTGGATTTTTAGCCCAAAATTAAATGAATCTTATGTTTGCCGAGATATCTCTCCAGCAAATACACATATATATATATGTATATTAAAGGTAGACCCCTCGAGGACGTCCTTGGCCTCGGGAACACATTTTTGAAGTCCTTGGCCTCGAAGCCTACAAGTCTTTAAAAATGCCCTGTCCTCGGCTCGAGGACAGCATCATTTTTTGATTCGTGAAAAAGGAAAATAACCAAACAAAAACTAACCTTAACTTCGGTTTCTTTCTTAATGACCTTTTTTTTGTGTGGAGAACACTTGCGCACTGTCTACTTGGTCTTTGGCCTCGAGTATTCCTGTCCTTAGCCTCGAGAGGATCTGTTCTCGAAAAGTCGATCCTTGGCCTCGAATTTTTATGTATTCTTGGTCGAGAACGTAGTGCCTTTAACTCCACCTTTGTTATATACATATTTTTCTTTTTTTTCAAAAACAGTTGGTCATAAATTGATATTTTTAATTGCACAGTACTACATCTTTAAATGAAAAGATGAAAAGATTTTGCTAATCTTAATTTTTTACTAATCATTTAGACAATTTTCAATGCTGAATTGATAGTGAAGCGTTGAATCGTTTTTTTTTGTTTTGTTTTTTTTTTAATTTTTTTTAAAGGTTGCACTGTAGGAAAGCTGCTCATCTCACCACATTCACATGTTCTTTACTGCAAGTCTTTTGAACACTAAAACTTTGTGACTGATACAAACTGTCACAAAGGTCACAAACAATTCTCTTATTTCACAAACGTCACAAAGGCCACAAGCATTCACAAACAGTTCAAACGGTTTGATGTTTCAAAAATTTAGCATCAAACATGTGAATTTCAAAATATCTGTTAGCAAGTTTGTGTTTACGTCACATGTTTATGTGATGAACCATATCAATGATTTTTGTTCGTTCTGGTAGATTAAGTCTAGGTTTGTTTTTTAGCTTTCACAGGGTACTGGTAGCATTGAACTTCAAAGTCTGTAAAACAAGAATTAAAGCGTTTGTAACAACAATGCAGAAACTTAAATGTCAAATAATGCAGTTAAACGTATGTTTTCGTAACTTTGTCTGTCGAATTAAAAATCCGATTCGACAAGCTTAATAGTAAGCCAAAATAAGAGTATGAGTAACTACAAAATTAATGAATTTGATGATAGTTATACTTGTTTAATCAATTTGCGTGCTACTGTTCTAAAGGCTACCAGCGCGGAAGCCTAGAGAAGAGCTATCAGAACGGCGACTATTTAAAACAAGCAATGCGAAAAAAGAATTTTAAGTAGTCACCGTTCTGGTGGCTCTTCCCTAGGCTTCCACGCTGGTTAGCCTTTAAGCCAAAAGCACGCAAAGCAATTAAACATTAAAAGTCTGGCCTGCAAACGTCAAAAACATCTTAATTGACTTATTATTAAAAGTTATATTTGTGTACGATGTACCACCTCAAAATTGCTCATTTCTATTACGGTATGTTTAGCATATTCTTATTAGCAGTGGTGTAAAAAGTACTCGAAAACTGTACTTAAGTAAAAGTTTCGTTACTGACAAAAAACTACTTGAAGTAAAGTACAAAGTACTGACCAAAAAAAGCAGTTGAGTAAAAGTAAAAAAGTAGTCATTTTAAAACTACTCAAGTAGAAGTATTTCTGAAAGTATTCACGCAAAATATACAAACTATTCAATTGACATATGACAACTGGTCGACTACCTTCACATCACTGTCACATAGCGCATGATTTTCTAACCCCTCACTATCTTAAAAAGTCATGAAATATAAATTGTGCAGGTTTTTTGATACTATATTCAAGGAATCAATTCATAAAATATTTGATCAAATACTCATTCACTGCCATTGTTAAATTCACATGCTAAAAAGTAAAAACGGCAGCGTGGCCAAGAGGGTAAAGGACGTCGTTTTTACAACGACCCTGGTCACATGAACATGGGTTCAACCCGCACCTTGGTCACGTTGTTGCGTCCTTGGACAAGACGCTTTACGATGATTATCTCTGCTTAGTGGCTTTGAAAAAGCAGCAAATTTATGTGGAAAGAAGTCAAAGGTCAACCAGAAAACTTGGAAATTGTTAACTCCTAAGCAGGTGCGGATTCGACCAAAGAATAGCGCCACCGTCGCTTTCTCGTGAAAGGAGGACAAAGATGCATCAATCAATCAAGCCTACTGTATCCACAGGGTGCGCCAAAAATTACGCACCAAAGGCAATTCAATAGTCTGCGATAAACTTTTTTTGGATTAAAGAAGAAAAAATTATCGAGAATTTTTTTTGATTGGTTTTATTTCACGACATGTGAAGGCAGATAGAAACCAGCAGAAGCATAACTGAAACTGTGAGTGAAGCACAGTCATTCATTCATTGATAGTGATGCCAGTGTTCTGTCGCCGCATTAGTAGGTTAGACTGCAGCTTAATTTAATTCCAATTCAATTTACTTACTGCACTTTGGAAAACCTGTTGCTTGCCTAGACAAAGTTTATCATGTAATTCCTGAATTCCACCATGTTTGTTTTCAGTTTTACTGATTTATTCACCTTGTTGCCCTGACCAAGAAATCGCACAGTGATATTAGGGTCGTTGAGGCAAGCTGCCACCTCTCTACCATACAAAGGTGTAAGCACTAAGCAGCACATTATCACCTTCAATGCAGAATGACAAGCAGGAAGACGTGAAAACAGTTTGCAGTAGGCTGCCTATCTTTAAGTCTTTGGCTTGACTAGACCAGATTTGAACCCAAATTTTCAGCCTGATATACAGATGCTCTAACCACTAGGCTATACAATCTTGTTGGCATATTTATCAGTTCAACCCCAGGCTCTCAAACTGCAGACACTGTTGTCAAGAACACAGAAACTAAACATTTCATCAGTTTATTACTCAATGATGAAGTTATACTGCTACAGTGCTACTCAGCAGAGGTGGACGTCCTTGGTTTCGAGGACACATTTTGAAGTCCTTGGTCTCGAAGCCTCAAGTCCTCGAAAAATGCCTGTCCTCGGCTCGAGGACAGCAGTATTTTTTGAATTATTAAAATTTTGTAGTTCGCCAGGAAAAAAATTTGAAGACCTTTGTTTTTGGAGATCGCCTAAATTTGGACTGTAAAATCAACTCAATCTGCATGAAAACCGATCAAAATCTGAGATAAGACCGTTTGATGTAGTTTCCAGCCTCTGAATTAGCCTTCCCTTATTGCAAATTTTTGGCTATGCGCCTGCCAGGATCTCATATCTCCACTTATCAATAAATTTCTGCAATTGCATAATCCTTTAGTCCTACAAAACAGCAAAACGGGAATGGATCTTTCACCCTAATTACGAACAGCTCGATTGTAAATACACCCTAACCTACTAACTCTACTCATGACTTCAGGAAAACTGACGATTCGTTTGCATTTTATTGGTGTTAAAATGGTAAGGCTAACTTATAATGTTGAAAGTTAACTATTCAGTAGAGCTTTGGTTCCTAGTCCTGATTAAGAAGTCGATGTTTACCAGTACTTGATTAGAAAAAATGCAATCGTTTTCAAAAGCACATGAACGCAGTCAAACGTGGATTTTAAAGAGAGAAAGAACTAATAGAGAAAAGCCGGACTGTGCGTTTATGAATGATTGACTGCAGATGCCCACAGTCAAAGTGCAGTCAACACTGCGTCTCAACTTTTAAAACTACTTTGTACTTTTATCAAATAATAAGTACTTAAGTAGCATTACTTCAGGCTAAAAGTGCTTAAGTAAAAGTAAAAGTAGTTAAAAAAAAAACACTCAAAAAAGTACTCATTACCAAAAAAAGCTACTCAAGTAATCTACTCAAGTAAAAGTATTTAGTTACTTTACACCACTGCTTATTAGCTTGAAATTACCGTAACAAGTTCAATTTCTTCCATTGCGTTCAAAAAGTGATGAATACTTTTTCCAACAAACCAAGTATCATATTCACCGCAATCCAGATAGATGGGTGCCTGTCTGTGACAAAGAACATAATTTAATGAAATAACGTCACTGGGCAACACTTTGCCATTGATGATAAATTTTCTCTTTAAACGAGCAGCAATTTTTGTTGCAAATTCATCACAATGCATTTCATGAACCCAGTTGCAGACAGGAATTAATTTCCGGAAATAGGAATTATCTGAAGTGGACTGATTTGGCAATATTTCCAGAGAAAACTTACAAAGCGTTTTGTACTTTTTGGTAGATTCTAAAGAATCAAGTTCTGAAAACGTATCTGACAATCTTGCCCGAGTTTCTTTGTTGCAAATCCCAAACAAAAACTTTGTCACAATTTCCCAATCTTCATCAATCAACCTAAACTTGGGCTTAGAATATCGAATCGAACCAAACGATTTCCCTTTAACAAGTTGTTTAAACTCTTCTAGAGAAGCAAAGTAAAACAGATATAATGCTGCTAGAAATTCTTGGATCAGAAGATGCGAGAAAAAGGAAGTTTTTGCTGAACCTCCTACATCTGTCATTGCGTTTGGGGTTAAGGATGTTACTAAAAATAAATTTAACTCTGCATTGGAAATTTCTGCCTTTTGAAGATCTGTTTCTGAAAAAGTATACTTGTGGATTTTAAAACCATCCCATGCCAAACGTGCAAGTTTTTGTAAAAGTATGTTGGAACGAGTATCTCGCACATGTGGGCTAATAACAAATAGACACAAAACTATTGCGAAAATGTCAGTGATGGTTTCAGGCATTGAAACCCAACGATTTTTGTTAGTTTGAAGATTTTTAATGTTGTGGATTGCATGCATCACTAAGATACAGTTGCATGGAATGTAGCAGTACGTGGCAATCGAAGGATGTTGCTGAATATGATAAAAAACTTGATCTGCATCTTGGTCACAAAAGTCTTTACAAATTTGATGCTGTTCTTTTTTTTGAAGCCCCAAGATGTTCAGTATGTAGTTGGGACGGATTTCTTCAGGCAATTCCAACAATTGTCGTGGGCGTGAAGTTATAATCTTTTTAGCGTTGCCAAAAATTGTTCCTCGCAAAATATTTTTTATAAAAACTTCTGGTTTTGCAGTGGCATGTAGGTTGGTGGTAGGAATCGAAGTAGTCGAAGCATTGATGATTGCTTCATCAAAACCGTCCATTATTAGAATGATGTCATTACGTGTAGAAAGTGCAGTTAAAACAGCATCACGTCGTTCTGGGTTGTTGATCCAAGGAAGAGACAGAGTTTGGACAAGAAAAGACAGCAAGTTAGTATCTTGCGTATAATCAATATCACGAAACTGCAAATGAATTGGGTAATTAACTCCAAATAAGTCCTTTTCCAGTATTTCTTTTAGGATAGATTTTGTGAGTGTACTCTTGCCGATTCCAGCTTGTCCAATCACGGCAATAATATTTCCATGCTGAGCTCTTTCTTCTTCAGTCAAATCTTGATAGTCTTGTGTCAGATCCTGAGTGTGTTGTTTTGCTTTATCAAACATATTGTCGATGGAAACGTCCCCCAATGGTTCTTTTGAAAGTGTTTGTGGAACATCATTATTATGATGAAAGTTGCCGATGTCATCTAATGATTTTACTTCGTTTCTAACCATTTGCAAGGGAACTGCATTAATGGTGTTTTTCAAACAAAAAAACTTATCAACTCTGCTTTTCTTTTTTGCTTCAACCTTCAAAGCATTTTTTAACTGATCACCTAAAAATAAATGACAAAGTTGTAATTGTAAGTTACGAAAAAGACTTACTCTACTGTTTGTTGTAATTAAATCATTGCAATTTCAGTTTGTCATAAAATGCCATGTCATGAATAATTTTGAATGCCTGTAAATAATATAATAGTAATAATATAATTATTTGCTGTGTTTTAACAAGTACATGACTGATTTACTACTTTTGCCGCCTTTTTTAGATTTAGAATATTCGAGATATTCGAGATGATTCCTTCCTAGTATATTCTACTGTCTTCTATTAGTCTTTGGAATAATTAGTTGTTTACATGTCTTAATTGTTATATTTAGACTCTAAGTCTGTGACGTCATAATTATGTCAAAATTTGTTCATCAAAAGCTCGTGTATTTTTTCTATTGTGACGTATCAAGGAGTTTTCTGAAATATTCAATAGCTTTTGTCGTAGTATAAATAGGCGGGTCGTTTTTCAGTCATTATGCTAATATTCTAAGAGTGGGTGATTTTAGGTATTAGTTTCGTAGGCAGTTTTGTCGAGTGTGTGTATCTGTGGTTGGCTTGTGTAGCTGTATAGTTGGCAATCTGAATTGGACAATCGCAAGAGTGTGTAAGGTGTGACCTGAGCCTGGTCGGTCACAGTTAAGTCTTTATGATCTGAATTGGTCGATTGTAAGAGGTGTGAGTGGAGCAATTTTGCTCAGTGAAAGTGTTTTTGTGTTTCAATCTTAAATAGAAGTGTTAATTTAAGAATGGTGTGCTGCTTTCTGAGATTCAAGAAGCTAAAGGAACTATCAACTGCCATTTTCGAATCATCAATTAACATCTCAGTCGTTCTCTAGTTTTAGCCGACGTGGGCAATTCTAGAGATTAAAGGTTGTACTTTAGCCAAGTATCAACGATCGCGACATGCCACTTGATATGGAATTACAAAAAAACTAAAAGTATCAACAAATTAGCTACAGCAATTGGCAATATTTGAAAGTTTCGTTGAACTCATACAGAAAAAATTAAACGTTTTTGGTTTTTTTTTAGGTCTTTATCAGAATCGAACTCTACTAAGTAAAATAAAATAGAAAATGATGTACTTTGAAGCAACCATCAATAAATTTATTTTAAATTGAATCAATTTATTGTGGAATACTTCTAAGGTTCACAACTTTTAGTGAGTAACTTTAAATAGCAGTTTAGCCATGCAGCAGATGTGAGTGCTAGTTGCAAATCTGACAATAAAAAAAAAATGGAGGAAGAATAGCAATAAGAAAATTTCAGATAAGAACTCAAAATAATTCTTGCCAAAAAATATGAGTAAAATATGTAACCAACATCATTGAAAGATGATAAGCACACATGATGCTCATTTAGCATCTATATAACTGCTTGTACAATGTGTCTTCAATCTTTTGATTAATAGTGTTCTAAACTTAATGTGTTTTTGTCAAAGTAGTATCTAATTTTAGTTAAACGTTTACTAAATAGCCTCCACAACTTTTTCCATGCTAATGCATTTTGATGCTCAAAAAAGCTTTTTTAAAATAATAAGTTATTATACCAAGTTGATGAGGTTGCAATTTGCAATTAGCGCTATTTTGATATACATCTTGCAAATTTTTTACTCCAACATTAAAGAGTTTAATTTTTAAACAATTATCTTCAAGTAATTCTAGATTATATTTACGTTTACAAAAAGAGTATTGTCTGGTTTGGCAATGCTGAAGAATGTGATTTGTAAAAGATATTTTAAATACTATCGTAAATATTCGACATGAAAATTTATAATCCACTGTCAAAAGGCGACAAATATCCTGCGGATTTTGGAGGTCAATTTAATTTAAGAGATAAACAAGTTTTTTGAGTAGTGCAAAAGTCAACCAACTCTGGCCAATTGTGGCAGCGATAGTTCAGAGGTAAAGCGTAGGTTAGTGATCAAAAGATTGCTGACTTTTGGTGTGATTCTCGAACTGACAATGCTTTGCTGTGTCCTTGGGAAAGGTACTCTACGATTATTTCTCTTTAAGACCAAAATGTCTATCGTTGTGGTGGCCCAGCCTAACAAAAGACTTGCAAACAAAACCAAAAATAAAACTGCTCCTTGTTGGTGTGGTTAGACAGATGCAGGGAGACTGGTTCATACAAACAAGCAAACTGGTCAATTTTTGAACTTTAACAATTTAAATTGGAATCAGGTTTGATTGTGTGCATGCCACATACATAAATAAAATTATTCGTCGATGCAGCCTCAAAACAAATTTTATGAACTGTCTGACTGGTTAAACGCAAATTTAAGTTGAAATTCATAGCCCTTTCACAACATGTAAAACTCAAGTCTTTTGCCAACATAAAACTAAAACTTCTGACTTTTGTTTTTTGCTGAGATACAGTAGCCTACTAAATAGATTCGTTCAAGATATTTGAAAACTACGTCACGGAATGAATCACCAAAATTCATAAAACCATATTAATCAAAAACTTAAATCAAAGTCTAAAGAAACACTAACTGATACAGATCAAAGCACATTTTTGGTGAGCATCTTAATGACATTTTGGAATGCTTTAATTTTTAATTCTTATCTTTATCTTGTTTGGTTTTTCTTGTTTGGCTAAGTTTTACCTGTAAATCACTGTATGATTGATTATAATTTATGAAGCTTGACGGTATTACATTATGATCAACTTAAATCTGTTGATAAAATTTAATGATATTCAGTTAGTTTTTAATATGCTTTATATTTTCTATTTGTAACCTAAAAATGTTTTTCAAATTCATTCATGACATAGTTTTTACTACCGGTATCTAAAAACTTTGAATTTTACAGAAAATATCATTAATGCGAGCATCAATGAAACTGTCAAATCAGCGTAACACACAATTTTTGTTACAGTGATGAAGCTGGCTATTTAAAATCTATTAAAGTGCCCCAACAAGCTTTTTCCACTCGCATTAGAAAAACTAAAGGGTGGCTGTTAATCTTAATCATGTAAAAAAAAACTCTAAAGAAACAAAAAGTAATGCAATCTGTTAGGGGCATATTTCATTCAATATAAAGTTATTTTTACGAATTTTAATTTTTAAACCGCTATGATCCAACATATTTAATTTTTAAACCACTATGAATATCATAACTTTATCATGTCGTGCAAACAACCAACAATATTTTCGTAAATTTTTCAGCAATTACAACGAAAATTGCAGGAAAAGTTAACTGACGATACAGAGCTAGTTTAGGGTAAAACAAAACTTAAGGGTGTCAAACGCGAACGAAACCATACATAATTATGGTCACCAAAAAAACGAAAAGTTCCAATTTCAGGTTGTTTTTACGCTTGTAACATTGAGACGTCATACAAAGTAGGGTGGAGTGAAAATTTAAGTTTGTATTAGCAAAAAAATCTGGTTACATGTCAATAACAACATATTGGAAGCTTTTGGCGAAATTTTAACATCTTAGGTTGCCATGTCGCAGTTGAAGTTTTACACGCTAGAGATTATGCATTATCATATGAATTGGTATACTTTGCGACAAACACTTTGCTCATTTAAGTACTTATACTCGGGTCAAATAATTGCAACATGCTATCCAATCGAAATCATAAAAGAGTGCTAAACATTTGCCAGAAACGGGGGTTCTATGCATTGGTGTAGGAGGATGGACCACGAACCAATCAATAATTTTTTTAGTTTTCACACAAACAAGCAATTTTCAGATTAATGTTGCTTTAAAATATCCAAAACAAATGAGTAAGATAAGAATCATTCATCTATGATGGCTAAATGCGCTGCTTGTCAAAACATTTCTTCAAGATATCTGCAATCAATGAAATAAAAGCACAAACGATCGTTTTTCATTTAAACACAATATGGAGTTTTTGTTTCAAAGTTTGGCATGCTTTGACATGCTGCGCCCACAAGACAGAAATTTATTTGTTCGCTTTAATTAGCGAGTTTTGTTTAAGAGGCGCTACCAAATGAAATACTCACTAAATGTAGGAGGTCATATTTGCATGTGTATGTAATGCCTTGCAAAATCCGTTACATTATTCTCTCTCGCTAAGTTGTTTTGAGTAATTGCGGAAAGCAGTTCGAGTAAAAAAACGTCACATTTTCCTCGCCAACTTAAAGAGGATCTGGAAACACTCTTTAAGCGTGCGGGAAATCTTTTTGGTTCTGAAATTTAATGGCAAAATGTTAAAAACTTCTAACTAAAGCGAATTTTTACTGAAAATTAATTCAAATCGTCGCCATGTTTGCTATTAGACTGCTAAAAAAACAGCGAATGGCATTGAGAGCCATTTGTTGTATCGACTGATAAAGAAATGTTGAGTAGTGCCAGTAGACAAAAATAGCAACACACTCCTTTTATAAGAACGATTTTCTAAAACACGAGGCTCATTTTTGCTCAAAATTTAAGAACAAATTAAAAACAATGCCAGCCTCAGCAGCAAAATAAACCAAAAACAAACAAAAATTCAAACTAATCAAAGAAATATAAATTTGTGCCAATTCAAAACGATAAAATTTCAGTGATTTTCTTGTGTTTGCAAGCAAAATTGCAACTATTCAAGATTACACAGCTCTGTTGCTCTGTCCAAGCAATTGAGAAATTTTTTTTGGCAGTTGTTCAACTTAAAAAAAGCTTGCTTTTTCGCTTTTACTGTTTTACGATGCTGCAAAAGCAAGAAAAAAGTCTTCACTTAAGCAGACAGAGCAATAAGAATTAAACGATGTTTCAAACATGCCCGCTAAAATTCACATCGATGCTCTCAAAATTTTTACACAATCAAGAACAAATGAGACTGAATATCGGCAAAAAATTAAAAACAGCCAGTCCCAACTCAAGATTTACCGCTTCTAAATAGGAAGAGTGTACTTCGACTTGCTCACTTTTGAAAAATTTTGAAAACTAAAGACCTAAAGTTACTCTTAACATATGAGTTTACCCACCAACAACCTCGAGGGTGCTTTACATCATTAAAAAAACTGTAGAATGGAAAAAGTTGTTCTTATTTCACATTGATCCAAAAATTTAAATAAATTCTGTCGTTCATTTACTAATTATTATCAGTTGAGGAATTTGCTTGCTTAGAATAATAACGCATAGTCTACAGTATCATTTTCCCTAGCAATATAGTACATACAGTATGCTTGAACGCATTATTTTGAAGTAGAAATGTATCTGACGTCACAATGCGATATTTATTACGTACTAACACAAACTACGAAGATCTCGCTAAGAAATTTAAGCGAGCAGTTTAACGTGTGTTGGGCAAGACGGCTCAGAAATGGCAGTTTGTCAACGAAGATTTTTTGTTCGTTGGCACATTTTAGTGAGTGAGAATGGCCTTTACGGCCTTGTCATGTCGACCGTGATTCGTTTACAGATAAACCCATCATGCTGTTTCTGTCCGCAAACTGCCGCCGCTGCATTGCTCACTAAATTTACACATCGTTCAACAGCTTGGGCATGACATCTGATGATAAATATCTAGAGCTGTTTATCAACTGGAAAATGTGTTTCGCTCCATTTTTGCAGCAAGAATGAATTTTTATTGCGAATCACGTCGAAGTGTAAGCAGACATAATGAATGTTGCAATAAGTTTTAGTTTGTGAGAAGGTGATCCGTGACCACATACAGTCGAAGGACTGTGTTGGCTGTGGTTAGTTATCTTGAATGGTTCAAAAGACCTGGATTTCGAAAGGAGAGGTCAACGGAACATTTTTTTTTGCCTCTGCATTTCATATTTTGTATAGATAACGTTGATCAGTGCTCAGCTTTTGGGGATTTAAATGCAAAAGATCGCAAGTTATGGAATGAGATTGCTTGATAGGCAGCTTTTCAAAAGTTGCCAATGCTTTTCACAAAAATCAAAAACTTTCGGCTGCCACTGTCAAGTAGTGTTTGAATCACCCAACTCAGATCTCATAGTCAAGAACGTTGATCTAATAGTATTTTTGACCAGGGTTTTCCATACTGTGTGCCGCGAGAGAGCTGCAGGTGTGCCGCAAGGTTTTAAAATGTATACTTAAACACATCGTCCATTCATCTTACTTGTGGGTTTTGAAGAAATAATTGGCAATTACTTTATAATGATTTCTTTACAATGACAATTTACTTTACATTGACCAGCATTGACATCAAAATAACTTCTCAATTTTTCTGTTTTACATGGTTTGTTCAAGGTAGCAAGTTTAAAAAAAAATTTTTGACAAGCAAGGTAAACGTAGAGCTATAGGTTTGATGCAGCAGTTGCCGCAGTCGAATCAAACACTTCTAAGTGTACCGCAACCCAAAAAACTTTGGAAACTACAGCTTTATACAAAAACAAACAGTGTCATTCAGCTTCAACAACAAAGCAATCCATTATATAGATCTAATTGGTGAAACTAACAGACACGTCGACCTTCATGCATTAATATTGATAACTTTGCACTGAACTGTTAGCAACTAAAAATTATATTCAGTTCTTGTTGATGGAAACTTTTAAAATCGGATCGTAAATGACGTCATAAACAACAGAACAGACAGTTGGTGTTGAAACACAATCATATATGTCTCCAACAATCCTGACGTCATAAAGGTATGCGTAAATTTGCCACATTTAATACCAAAGAATGCAACTAGTCAACTGGTAAAAAGTGGAAAGTTTTAAAGTCATTGTGGCAACTTAAGATGTCAATATTTTTTCTTCAATTTTTTTATGCAAGATTGTATCATTCCACTGCAATTTTTTTTTACTATTACGAATAATTTTTGTAAAGTTAGTTTTTTCACTCCACCCTAACGCAGAAGTAACGTAACACATTGAGCAAATCAAAGCCCGAGCTTAAACGAATTTTTTGGCCAATTTTGTTGCGATGCGATGAGCACAAAGAAACCTTCGTCCAGTTAAATCAGGGGTATGACAGTTGTGAAAAATGCTGCGGCCTTGGGAAAGAATAAACACCCTACTGTCGCAGTAAGCTGAGCACAGGCAGATTTTAGCAAAAGATAACTTCCAATGGTTGAATTAAGAACAAGAGACTGGGTATTAATCCTGCTGGGAGATTTGTGCAGAGTGACAGAAAGTATGAGTGTTTGGGAGGATAAGCAAGAATGGATTGATTTAAGAACGTGTTTTTTAAATTCTTCCCAAAAGCGTTTGGGAGGTACTGCCTACATACCAACTGTCGCAGTGGAAGAAAAATTGATAATTCACGTTGCTTTTTTATAAAGCAAGTAGTACATCTCTGTTGGTAGCTGCAAGGCTCTCGTTGATTGAATTAACATTTACGTGCTTTTTGAACCGGGTAGAAACAGCACCAAGCCGTAAATAACTTAGATAAACAAAGCATTTTTGAGGACTGATTTTAAATGGAGCTTGAAACTGTTCCATCTTCTTAACCATGAACGACTTAATAATGTGCTCCGGGTATTCATTAGTCTGTAGAATAGACTTCCTGTTGTTTAGTTCAGATGGAAATCATTTTGGAGAACTGATGGTTGGTAAAAATTTGGTTGAAGCACTCTCGCTGCGAGACGACTGTTAAAGTTGGCAATTTTCTCATGCACAAAGAATATCTCAGTGCTATCAAATTTCTGCAATCAAACAGCAACATCGAGATAGTCAAACCAGATAAGGGTTCGAGGGTTGTAATTTTGAACAAAAGTTTGTGCTTCCTTATACAGCACATTTTTTGGTGACTTCATTATTTCACTTTTAAGTAATATTGTTGAAACTAATATTTCGAAGAAAATTTTATTTTAATTGAAAAACATACATGATTTTGATCATTATTTTACACTAGTTGTTTACCTCAAAAATTTTTGAATTATCTATTTTCAAAAGGTTGCCATAAACATAAACATACTAAAAAAATGCAATATAATCATAAAGCTGCAACAATTGTAACTTACAATCTCCCTGTACTTGTGTTTCATGAGACATACCTGCAAACAAAATATAATGTAAAACCAGAAACAAGAAATAATGCTCTCTATACCCAAATAGATTTGGTTAAATTTTATTTAGATTCAATACACAGAGTTTAAGTTCAACTGATTCGAAAAAATTCTCGGCAGCTTTGGCCAGAGAAAATATTATACAACAGTACACGTTACTTGCAAAAATGTGACATGCAGAACTGTGTTAAAACATTTAAAATGTACTATAGGTTCCGGTAATCGATGCTGCTCTTATTTATTTATTTTTTTGCTAGTTCACTGCACAGTTTGGGTTTCTAAAGATAGGTTTTACTACAGTGTCTTTTTACAAGAAGCTTCATCTTCTCTGCGATTTTGCCAATCGCAGTAAGAAAAATTTAAGCTGAAGAATTGCAGCATAAAATTCCAATTTAGCAAAATTCAAATACTCTTAGAATCGTAAGTAGTATAAAATGAATGAAAACTATAGGGATTGCGAGGGCAGGTGCGGGGTTATCAGTGCGGGGTTGCAGGGTTTTACCTAAATGCAGGGTTCGTCTAAATGCAGGGTCACCCAAAATTCTCAAAATATGTTAATGCGGGGTTTGTGGTAGTCTTAGCCCAAAGGCTAATCCTAGTCTTAACCTTAGCTCTAACCCTAAGTTTAGTGTAGTCTTAATCCTAACTCTAACCCTAACCAGTGGTAAGAATCGAACCCGAAACTTGGTTTTGACCTGAGTGTCTTTCCTGAGTACCGAACCATCGCAGGTGGTTTGCCTGGAACTGGCTATGGTTCAAGTGTAAAACCTGAAGAGTGTCTTGCGCGAAGATCAAACCACCTGCAGTGGTTTGCCTGGGAATTGTTTTTGGTTCAAGTCTAAAGTTTTACTTAAGTGGTTATGTTAAAGTACGAGTGAATAACTAACCTGAGAATCAAACTCGGTAGTTTCTGAATCTAAAATAAAAAGGTTATCTAGTTTATGCTATGAAATATTTTATAAATCTCTTTCGTACGTTTGGGAATATAAAGTTTCATGAAACTTGAAACGCTTCCTGTCGTGACCGTGCTGTAGCAGAATTTTCGGCGCCGAGGCGAAATCGTGCGGTAAAAAACAGCTGTTGACACGAGCTAACCTATCCAACGTGCGGTAGCGCAAGAGGTGGTTCGTTTAAGTCTAAAGCTTTATAAGGCTTCTCTGAGAATCGAACTTGTAACCTCCCAACTTCAAGTCTTAAATTAAAAGGTAATTATTTCATATCCGATTTGTTTGAGTGCCAAACCACCGTAGGTGATTTTTCAAATGTAAATTTAGTGTATGGTTCACCAGTGAATCGAACCCGGTAGCTCCTGACCCAAACCTAAAAAACAGGTAATCATTTAGTTTATTGCTTGAGTGTCGAATGCAGACAGGTTAAAAAAAAAAAACTTTCAAATTTAGTTTTATAAATTTGGTTTGTCTTAGAGTCAATCTAATGCAGTTGAATCCTTTCAAGTTTACTGGCGTTTAGAGATTTGGTTTGTCTTCGAATCGAACTAATGCGGTTAAAACCATTCAAGTTTACTAATCTTTCAAGGTTTGGAGTATTGTTAAGCTTTTATGTTTTGCAATACCGTAGTTATGAAAGACTTTAAACATACGCACACTCCGCTAATACAAAAAGCATCATTTTTCTGTCGTGAACATTGTATATTATATATTATTGTATATTATATATTGTATATTAACTATTGTATATTAACTATAAACATTGTATATTTGGCTTTAGTTTCTAATATCTACAAGACAAACAACAAACCTTATTCTTGAACCAGTGTTTCTGAGAAAAACTTTCAAATCACAGCGGTAAAAGATTGCATAAAATCTAAAATAGTGCAGTTATGTAACTTCGACTTAGGAAAAAATTACGCCAGTGTATGATTGCGACACAGAAACTCAAATGTTCTACTGCAGTATCGTCTATACAAGACTCAAAATGTAAAATCTAAAGAGTTAAGTTTTGTCGCTATATTTTTCCTAATTCAAGTTTCGAAGACTTGATTGATTGTTTTAACGTAGAGAGCGGCATTTTTTTTTCTACTTTAAACAAAAAATTCTACTAAATCATTTTTTGATTAACTTTTTTGCGTTCGTTAAGAGTAACTTTGTCAAAACTAGCCTATCTTAAAATCGCGCAATTCCATTGCCTTGAATGATATTTTTACCTTGAATAGCTTTAAATCTGTTTAAAATATCAATTTTTTTACTGATTTCCACGTTTTAAAGTAAGTCTTTTTGTGAAAAAATAACTTAAATTCTTTCGATTTATTTGTTTTGAATTGATGTTTTCCTTAAAAAACAGTAATTTTTAACAATTTTTTAATCATGCTGTTTTTCAGACCTTAAATTTGATAGAAAATGTTCCAAAATATTAAAATGTCTAGTAAATCGCTTAGTTAAAAGAGATAAGGTTTATTATTATCTTTAATCAAAAAGTCTAAACTTCTTTGTTTTCATAGCCATAGTTTTGTAAAAAGCATTCAAAATCTTGCATTTCGTCTTTTTGAATAACAAAAATAATCTTTTTTTCTACTTTGAAACAAAAACGTTTACCTAACATTTCAAATTTTTTAATAATTTTTTAGTTTTACGCTGATTTTTTACTAAAATGCCACAAAATTTAAGCAAAATAGATAATGTATATTATCTATTTTGCTTAAATTTTGCTATTTTGCTTAAATTAATATCAATTTTTAGTCAATAAATCTCAACTTTTTTGTTGTCGTAGCGATAAGTTTGTAAAAAAATCTTAGCCTACGTTTTGTCATCCTAAATTGAAAGATTAAGCAAAAATAAACTTTTTTTGTACTTTGAAACTAAAACGTTTACCTAACATCCTAAATTTTTTTTAGTTTTACATTGATCTTTTGACTAAAATACCGTAAAATTTTGTTCAACTACAGTTTGATCTTGAGTTAAAACAAGATCTTTTGCTATTTTTAGGTGTCATTCGATATTAAACCTTGTCTTAAAGTCTCGAGTTATCAATTTTACTTCGGTTTTAGCAATTTTCTTGTTTAAATCAAGACGTTTTTGCGGAAATACCTCAAAATCTCACAATTTTCTTTGATTAAAACGATAATAATCCAACCTTAAATTCTTAAAACGAATATTATTTGAAAATTTTTAATCAAAATTTCTCCACAAACTTGTGTATTTTTATTGCTTGATCTTGTTTTGTTGGGGTAAATTCGTCAAAATATCTTAAAATCTTCCGATTTACTTGCCTTGAATAAAAATTGTAGCGTAAGTAAACCCGAAAACTTGCCTTAAAACTTGAGATAGTTATTAACGTTCTTCCTTGTGTTGAAATAATTTGATTAAAATCTTGGCTTTTTTTATCTTTTTACTTTAAAACTTACCTAATATAACAAAATATTTAACCCTTTTTTTTGTTTTCAAAAGAAATGTTTGATCGAAGACATTCAGACGCTCGCGTTTACTTTGATTTGAATGAGTTTTATCTAAAACACAAAAAATTTATCCAAAATTTTTTTGAAATATTTAGCGTAACGGTAATTTTGTAAATATTTTTAAAATTTTACCTTGAATTCTATTTGTCAACAAAATTTTTCATAATTGTTTCGAAAAACCGTTCGAAATTAAACCACTTTTTGTGACCTCGGTTGTAAATTTACCTGAAAAATACAGGTTTTATGTACTTTAAATCAAAATTCTTCTAATCTCTTAAAACATTTTAGTGATTTTCTTGTTTGCATACAGATAATTTGTTTAAAACTACCTCAAAGTCTTACAATTTCTTTGTATTGAGTAAAATCTTACAAGTTTTTTGGTTCATCTTGTTTACATATACGGTTGACGTTTTTACCATTTCTTTATTTAAAACAATAATTCTACCCTAAAAATGAAAATCCTTCGATAATTTTTAATCATTATTTCTCTAAAATCTTGGCTTTTTAGTTTCTTTATAATGTTTTATCGGGATGAATTCAGTAAACTACCTTGAAACCTTACAATTTGTTTGTCTTGAGCGAAAACCGTAACGAAATAAAGCAAAAGCCTTTATCTAAAATCTTAAATTTTTTAACTTCCTTGTTAACATAGGAATAATTTAATCAAGAACATTGGAAGTCTTACAATTTCTTTGATTTGGAAAGTGATTTTCTCTTAAACATCGACAGCTTACTTAAAATTTTAATGTTTTCGGAGTATTTTTTTTTTAATAACAAGTCAATTATGATGTTCTTGACGTTTTTTGTTTTTTTTTCTTAATAAAGTCAATAAGTCAATTATGATGTTTTTGACGTATTTTTTTTGTTGTTGTTGATCCTATTACATATTTATCCTCCTGTCACCGAACAGCGTCAGACGCTAAGTGTTGGACGATTCGCACACTTTTCATTGCAATTACTACTTCCTGGTTGGAGAAATCCGCACCTCCTTAGGAGTTTCCAATGTTCCAAAGTTTCTGTGAATTTTTTTGAATTCTTGTCCACTGAATTTGCTGCTTGTTCGAAGCCACCAAGCAGAGATAATCATCGTAAAGCGTCTTATCCAAGGACACAAGAACGTGACCAGAGTGGGGTTGAACACAGATCACACGATCATGGTCGTCGTTGAAACGATACCTTTACTCATTTGGTCACGCTGCTGCCGACAAATTTTAACCTTTCCTTACATAATATTGTTGTTGTTTTTTTGTTTTTAATTATCTAATATCGCAAAGTTTATTGACCATTGCCTTGATTTTGTAGAAAAAGTTGCTTAAAAGTACTAAAAACGTCACAACTTCTTTGCCTTGAATAAAAATTTTATCTAAAAATTCAAAAACTTATTAAAAACTTTACACGTTTTTAAATAATCTTGTTCAAATAGAGATAGATTTGTAAAAAATAATTGAAGTCTTACGATTTCTTTGTTTAATACAATAATATTATCTTAAAACAACTATTGTTCGATAAGTTTTAATGAAAATTTCTCCAAAAATCTTGTTTGTCTGTTTTTTATAACGTAGCATTGTTTTCGTAGGAATAAGTTCACCAAAATCTCTTCTTTCGTTGTAATTTTTTTGCCTTGAATAAAAATTACGATTTAAATAATCGAAACACTTGCTTGAATGTAAATTAATTTCAATTTTCTTGTTTGCATCAGAATAATTTGATCAAAATATTCAAAATTGTTGTGTTTCTTTGTCTTGAATACTGCTTATACCTTGAAAGTGTATCCTAACATTATAAATTTTTAGTGACTTTCTTGTATTCATAGAATAATTTGATCAGAAACGATTCCAAGTTTTGCAATTTTTTTGTCTTGAATAATAATTTTATTAAAAACATCAAACACTTTCTTAAACTGTAGTTTTTAATAACTCCCGTAAAACCTCTATTTGAACCCAACCTTTATTTCAACACTGCCTGTAATAGAGCAGCACTACTACAGGGCGAGGTTTGAAAAATAGAGCGCCACCCTCTAATTGAACACCACCTCTAATAAAACGCACTTTGAAATTCATTATGCTAATTGGCAATCAAATGGTCTTCTACATCACAAAATAATAATCAATATAGTTCTAGTGAAATGCTATAGTAATTAGTAAAGTTACTGTGAACTGCTTTTTAATTTGTTGAAGAGGACCATTTAGAAAATGCACCGAAAATGTTTCAAATAAAATAAATATGCTATCGGGAATAAAATTTCTGCTGATATGCGCTTTGTGGTTTAAAATAATAATTGCGTAATAATAGTTTAACGGTATATCAACCCCAGCACAAAAATGTCGAGGACGGCTACAACAGCGACGTTGATTTTCACCAGTGAATTTTTGATTACTTACCAGTAACTGTGCTACGGAAGATGTTTTCTTTTTCCTTAGATGTTGGTTAACAGTATAAGACTTTTTTTTTCTTTTCATTAATTAAATTTATCTTCCCAAACTTCTGGCCGGATAGTTGAAAAATAGAACGCCACCCTCTAATCGAACAACGTCTCTAATAGAACGCCGCTATAGGGAAAGGTTGAAAAATAGAGTGCCAAATAAAGGTTTTACAGTATGTTTTGTTTTTAGGGATAAATTCAATAAAATATTATGAAACCTTGTATTTCTTTTGTCTTGAGTGAAAATGACAACGAAAAATAATCCAAAAACTTGTCTGAAAGTTGAACTTTTTATTACTTTGTCTTTATGTCAGAGCGAAGGAATTCTTTTTGGATTGGTATAAAATCATATACATCAAATTTCTGTAAAAACGAGCATAGGTTTTTTTGTTTCTTCGGAAACATAGGAGCTGTGAAGTAACCTTTGAGTGGTCTTGGAATTGAACAGCTCCACGAAATTGATAAGATTTTTAGATTTAATTAAGAATTTTTTTTTGTTTTTTTTTTTTTATTTTCCGGAACACAGGAACTGTGAAGTAACATTTGAGGAGTCTTCGGTATGAAGCACACCTGCAGTAATTTACACTATCAATACTGAGTTTTACATTATACAGGCATCAAGGAAACACAAAACTTTCTTCGTGTTTTATATTTCGCTTGCAAGCCATACCTTCAGAACAGATACAATACATTTAAACTTTTTGCTGAAACTAAGTCCCAAAAGTAATAAAAGCTTATAACGACTTTTAAATTTTCAAAATGTAGCGACTTCGTTGGTGCTCAGGTCAAACCCTGTATTGAAATGCAAGTAATCTATAAAATTTTTCTTTGAAAACCGATTCTCATGTGAGCCACGCTCTAATCTTTTTGGTGATTTAATATCTGGGTTCGAATATTAGACAAGACATTCCCTGAATTATTAAACTTAGATTTTACTTTGAAAAAAACACCTTGCTGTGGTTCAAACCTCAGGTAAGTCAAAGATGAAAATGCTTGTGAGTTTTGGTCAGGCTTTCGAGAATAACCTATGTTTGTAACATACTTCGAAACTAGCTAAAGATCACTGAGTTCTTTTCAAACAACTGTGTGAAAAATTTGCGCATAGTTTGTGGTATCCCCTTTGGAAAATTAACAAAAGAGAGTCTCCGTAGATAGTACATTATCAAATTACAGGCAACTTAAAATACAAACCGAGTTAAAAGTGGTTTTGTGTGATGTAGACCTCTTTGAGAATTTCGAATCTTGGAAAAGGCAACAAAGACACTTGGCTTTTAAGCAAAAGAGATTTAACACTGGGATTGAATCTTAGGCAACATGAAATGTTAAGAACATTTGGGTTTGAACTTAGAAAAAACGTGAAAATACAAGTAGCTTTAAAGACCATTTGCATTGGTTCGACTTTCAGGCGAGTCCTACTATTGCTTTGGTAATTACTATTTGGGTTGGAATCTTAAGCAATTCAAAACAGACATCTGGGTACAACTTTTAAGACAAGTCAAAAAGAAAACCTGCTTTTGTTTTTGAGACTAGTCCAGACGTGTCGATGTTTGTGCTATTGAAACTTACGTTTAAAGTAAAATCGTAAAATTACGCCAACTAGCCGAAACGTCAGCCGTTTTTACAACACGACCTTTTACATCATTGATTTTATTACAACTTACGCCTAAAATAGTGACGTCATAAAATTACGCCATTTCTTCTCCATCCCGACAGGAAAATGATACTTTTTATATTAGCGGAGTGTGCGTATGTTTAAAGTCTTTCATAACTACGGTATTGCAAAACATAAAAGCTTAACAATACTCCAAACCTTGAAAGATTAGTAAACTTGAATGGTTTTAACCGCATAATTCGATTCGAAGACAAACCAAATCTCTAAACGCCAGTAAACTTGAAAGGATTCAACTGCATTAGATTGACTCTAAGACAAACCAAATTTATAAAACTAAATTTGAAAGTTTTTTTTTTTAACCTGTCTGCATTCGACACTCAAGCAATAAACTAAATGATTACCTGTTTTTTAGGTTTGGGTCAGGAGCTACCGGGTTCGATTCACTGGTGAACCATACACTAAATTTACATTTGAAAAATCACCTACGGTGGTTTGGCACTCAAACAAATCGGATATGAAATAATTACCTTTTAATTTAAGACTTGAAGTTGGGAGGTTACAAGTTCGATTCTCAGAGAAGCCTTATAAAGCTTTAGACTTAAACGAACCACCTCTTGCGCTACCGCACGTTGGATAGGTTAGCTCGTGTCAACAGCTGTTTTTTACCGCACGATTTCGCCTCGGCGCCGAAAATTCTGCTACAGCACGGTCACGACAGGAAGCGTTTCAAGTTTCATGAAACTTTATATTCCCAAACGTACGAAAGAGATTTATAAAATATTCCATAGCATAAACTAGATAACCTTTTTATTTTAGATTCAGAAACTACCGAGTTTGATTCTCAGGTTAGTTATTCACTCGTACTTTAACATAACCACTTAAGTAAAACTTTAGACTTGAACCAAAAACAATTCCCAGGCAAACCACTGCAGGTGGTTTGATCTTCGCGCAAGACACTCTTCAGGTTTTACACTTGAACCATAGCCAGTTCCAGGCAAACCACCTGCGGTGGTTCGGTACTCAGGAAAGACACTCAGGTCAAAACCAAGTTTCGGGTTCGATTCTTACCACTGGTTAGGGTTAGAGTTAGGATTAAGACTACACTAAACTTAGGGTTAGAGCTAAGGTTAAGACTAGGATTAGCCTTTGGGCTAAGACTACCACAAACCCCGCATTAACATATTTTGAGAATTTTGGGTGACCCTGCATTTAGACGAACCCTGCATTTAGGTAAAACCCTGCAACCCCGCACTGATAACCCCGCGCCTGCCCTCGCAATCCCTATAGTTTTCATTCATTTTATACTACTACTGTAAGCTAAAATGATCTAATTCACGCAACAACGCATGAGCGAGTATTGTAACCATTTGGGCTTTATATACATACACCAAGTTTATCTTCAGGGTTACTTACACAGAAATAAAATTCTTTGGACTCTTGCACTAAATAAGTTACAGCGGGGAGACAACGATGCAGTCAGGTGAGTGAATAGTGCTCAAAATTGTCGACTGCGCGATTTGTGGAGAAATCGAAAATAACTTCGTCAGTTCAGTTGGAAAGCCATTTTGTCTCTGACTTTGCCGCTACAAAACAAACAGCAGCGTATCAACTAAGCTTTAGATTTAAGTCGGTAAACCGTTGTTAGTAATGCAGCGTCAAGATCGAAGACCAATTGGTTTTTTAACTAAACCGAGAAAGTTAGTTGCAACTTTCGAATCAGTCCACCAACAATGTTGAACACTATTCACTTTCTCGCAACTGGCGCATCTTCATGCAGCGCCTGCAACACTGTATCTTTATTATAGCTGTACTGTCTGCACAGTCTGTACTGTAGTTGCGGCATGGATCAAACTGCAAGACCAAGCATTGATCTTCCACGGATAATATTGGAATTAAGGAAAATTTGGCACAAACGACAACATTTTTTGACATTGGCTTTGACAACAATTTAATGAATTCCAAGGATGATACAGAACATTACGCATATTGCACGTATTGTTTGCAATCATTTTAAATGAAAGTTGTCTTTGATCATGTTAATACATAACACCTATAATTCCAGTTATTAACTTTTCAAATTTCATTTAGAGCTCAGTGCCAAATTAATTTTTTAGTTCCAGTTATTTTTTTTTTGCTATTGTTATAAAAAATTAAAGCAAAATAGTTTTTGCTGACCAGCACTACACGCTTGGTATCAAAATCTTTAGTGAATTTTTGCTTAGCAAATACTTTAGATTAATTTTTTGATGTTCTAAGCAGTATAGTCTAAGTTTTGCTTTTTTTTTTAATGTTAAAAAAACACATATTGTTATTTCTTTACATTTTTTGACTATTTACGTTTTTTTTTAGTAACTCAAGATTTTGATCTAGCTGGCATATTTCTCCGCATCATCAATTTAGCGTTTTTAAAGAAGCCTTTTCGCTATAATGGTTTTTTTGATTTTGAAGAGTTTCTTGAAACAAAATAAAGGTAAACTTGACAGTTTTTCTTGAAATAAGCTTTTTTTTTGCTTTTTTATTTCAGAGGGAATATACTCAAAAAAATATTTTTTTAATATATTTTGTTCAAGAAAAAATATGAATACAATTTATATAGAACTTGATTTTTCTTGCCAAGACTTTTTCGAAAATGAGTAAAATAATGAAGAGTCTAGTTTTAAAGTGATTGAGCTATAATACCAGATATCAATCAAAATCAAATCTTAGCATGATCAGAATCAATTCGTCGAATTGTCAGCGTGTTGGCATTTGCATTAATGCAAATTTGGCAGTCAAGTCACTTTTAAGTGACTTGACTGCCTGTTTATTCTTCTTTTAAAGTCACTTTTGAGTGACTTTTAAGTGACTACTTTTAAGTGACTACATGTTTATTCTTCTTTTATGACTTTCACAAAATTTTGCAGAATGCAAAACAATTTATCTTAAAATTTTATGTTTCACAATAAGCAAAAAATTTGTCACTTTTTTTCAAGTAAACCGGTCTAATTTTGTAACTGTTGTGTAACTGCTAGTCTAAAAAAATTAGAAAATCTTTGTCAATTCAAACCATTTTTTGATTTGCAAAATTGATTAAATTTTTTTACAACGCATCTTGCAAAAATTTTTTTTGTTTGCTGTTTAATTATTTTATTTATTCACCAGGTTGCCTTGGTCAAGGACCAAGGGTCAAAGACTAATAACCTTTTGGTCTTCGAGTTGAACTGCCATCTGCCATCTGTCTAAGCGTTTACAACTTCAAACATGCTTACAAGTGAAATTACATTATTTTTGATAGCAAAGCAAAAAGAAATACTTACATTACTAAAAAGATTTTGATTGACTTCAAGTTTATTTAAGTACAAATTTCTTAAGTTTCAAACGATCTAAAGTTTTTAAAACCCTTCAAATCCCAAAAATAATTTCAACTTACTTATCGGATTATCACAAGGCGTGGTACTAGACGGATTACCAGGAGGCATGTTACTTGTCGGGTTACCTGGGTGCGAGTTACTTGGCGGATCAAAAGAAGTGATGCTTTGCGTGTAATCAAGAGGCTTGTTGATTGGCTGATTACCAGAAGACATAATATTGACTATGACAGTATTCGTACCTGTACCGGATACATTGACTCTTTGGTCTGAAACAAAAATACTTCAGTTGAACCCCAATTGAACTTATTTTTTAAAGGGACAGCAAAGTCTAATTTTTGAATTTTAACACTAAATATGAATAAAATAACCAATTACCAACGTTTTTGTCCCGTTCTTTGATTGTTTATAGTTAAATAGCTTTAACGGGACAGATTTTGACTTAACGGGACGAAATTTCGGCTGTGGCAACATTACACCATCAAATTTTCAAATGAGCTGTGTTTTCAAACGAGCTTTGCCAGATTGTGGGTATCGATCGGGGTAGGATGGGTTTTTGCTGTGCCTTTAGCAAGTAAACTTGCTTTTCCAAAGTAAAATTACACTTTTTTATTTGAGTTTGTTTCTTTAAGCAAAAAGTATTCGATTTGTTGCACTTACAAAGAAACTTGAATCATAGGCCTAGGCTACCACTGAAGTGACAGTGAAAGTTAGTTGTTGCCTGTAATTAGTAGAGGAAAACTTACTGTGAAAAAGCACTAGACTAGGCTTTATAGCTTTTAAAATCTATAGGTAGGTTATTGATAGTGAAGGAGGTCTAAGGTGTTGGTACCAGGCCTATAATACCGTAGCTTAAATCTGCAATGTATCGGTAATATACCGGTAGGTTAAGAAGACCATGAAGTTTAAATCAACTACAATTGTATTAAAGAAATCTAAGTGCGAATAATTTGCCTCTTGATAACTACAAAAGTGAAACAGCTTTTAGTTCCAGTAGTTCAGTTACCCAGTTCAGTTCAGATTTATTACGGGTAGGTTTCAGTTACCGTAGGTGAGCACAGAAGATACTGATACAGGTTAATACCGTAGGATAGTGCTGAACAGTTTTTTAATGTGTTCATTTTTCAAATTATTTTATACCAGCGTGCAACTTCCCCAATAGCTTCGCGGCAATCATGATCACGTTTTAATTGCCTGCTATCTTAACTTAAAAACAGCTTGACTTGCGTCGCTATGGTAGCAACAGAGCACAGCGACACCAACGGTAGGATTCAAATTTTTTTTACAAAGTGAAGGGAAATACTATAAATAGCGGGAAAAAGAAATGCAAATATCTTTCGATATATGTAGAAGTCGAAGAATTTTAAAATTAGGCTAAAAAAAACTTTAAAAATATAAATTTTGTTTGCATATGAAAAATTGAGGTAAAATTAGACTTTGCTGCCCCTTTAATAAGAATATTTTTATTTCTGGCTAATGCTTGTAAAGCATTATTGGTAACCAAAAGCGTTCTTCAACGTTGTTCAGCTCAAGGGTGGATCGGCCACCTTAAAAACGCATTAGTTCAGTATGAAGAAAGGTAGTTGATTTGATTGTTTGAAGCTGACCGAATTTTTCTTGTGAATAAAAAGCGTTGTGTAACAGAAATGCTGCTCAGCACTTCAGACAACCCAGCTGGCCTGGAGAACCCGCGATGGGAGATAAAAAGGCCATTTTCACACCACTCGAAGGAGTCGGCAATCCATCACCACACAAGTGGTCATCGTTGGCTGGCACCCATTTTGCTGCCTGCACATTCTGCTGGATAAGCCAAATCATTATTATTTTTGAACAAAATTGAGGTAAAATTAGACTTGTTGAATCAAAGCAGATCGTGAGCGTTTCGAGGATTTTATAATTCTCTTACCTTTTCAACATTATAGTATTTCGGATGATGCTTAGCACTCTAAAACAGTCCTAACGTGTGATTATTAAAGATATTAAAGATAGTATCAAATATAAATAAAAAACGGCTGCTTCGTTGAATAATCTCACAGAAGCTTATAATTCCGTTCAGAAATGAACATTGGACAACTTTGTTGGGAAGTAATATTTTATCCAATCCTACCCAATCATAGTCATTCCAACCACAACACTTTGCCAAGGATTAAAGCATTTATGAAACAGTGTTAATTAAACGATTTTACGTGACAAATTTTAAGTAGACTACTCAGCATTGAAGCAACATTACTCCAATAATTGAAATAAATTTTATGACGTCAAATTTGCGCTAGACAATAATTCTTTCTTTACTAACATCAAGCTTCTTGGCTAGTTGGTGAATTTGCTCTTTTGGTGCTGTAGCTAAAAGTAGCAAATGGAACTAACGAATGAAAAACAATATAGAGTAGGGCGGAGTAAAAAAACTAACTTTACAAAAATTATTCGTAATAGTAAAAAAAATATGTAGTGGTATAATATAATCTCGCATAAAAAAAATTGAAGAAAAAATATTGACATCTTAGGTTGCCACAATGCACTTGAAAGTTTTCACTTTTTACCAGTTGACTTGTTGCATTCTTTGGTATTAAATGTGGCAAGTTTACGCAAACTTTATTGCGTCATGATTGTTGGAGACATACATGATTAAGTTTCAACACCTACGGTCTGTGCTTTCGTTTATGACGTCATTTACGATCTGATTTTAGAAGTTTTCATCAATAACAACTAAATAAAATTTCAGTTGCTAACAGTTCAGCGCAAAGTTATCAATATCAATGCACGAAGGTCAACGGGACTTTTAGTTTCACCAAGTAGGCTTATAATAGATTGCTTTGTTGTTGAAGCTGGGTGACACTGTCTGCTGTTGTCTAAAGCAGTATTAAATCGGCGTTCTTGACTATGAAATCAGAGATAAGTGATCCAAAGACCAGTTAACTGTTATACTGCTAAGTTTTTGATTCTGCAAGAGATCTTGTCAGACGGAGAACTTGCGGTTTATACCGCTTTCGGTATGTAGCCTAGACAATGTTGAAAAAATGGTTGACAGATCCCAAAATATAAAATTTCTTACACAAATGCATTTCATCAGTTTATAATAGCCAATGCGATACGGTTGGCTTACCGACATAGTAGAGGCGCAGTGAACCAAAATGTACAATTCAATGATATTAATATCCATCTTTTTAGTACCGATACAAGACAGTAATTAAATGAGAAAGAAATCGGTATGTCTAATATTTGGTGCTCCTGAAGAATTACCGAACAATGTGCTTCCTACGTATTTAAATGCAAAGAAGGACAATAATGAAGTTAAAACATGGTTAGCTTGTACCAAAAAAAATTACAATCCATCTTTTACTGAAATTGCTGAAAATGTGTCTAATGAGATCGAAACACTTTGGTTAAAGGCATCTATTCCCATTATTAGCCACTATCGTAATGTTCTGTTGTTGCGAAATTACCATAAAAAGTGTAGAACACTGCTCAAACCGTATCAAAAGAGAAAGGAAAATTACAGTTATCTTGCTAACTGCAGTTGTTTCAAATCAAGGCGAAAAGGCTTTTCGATATTTGCTGTTGCAAATGTGATGACATATCTCAATGTCTATGCCCAAAACATCGCAAAGTCCCAATTAAGAAAGTGGCGTTTCTTGTGGATCAAATAACTTGTAGAAAAATGTTTATCGGTAAAGTAGACGCTGTTGAAAGCAAGCGGTTGAAAACTCTGAGGAAACGTAAAGTTGCGGATGAAACTTTGCTTCTGTAACGAAAACAGTCTTAGGTATCAAGTGATGAAAACTTGGAAGTTAGTTTTATTGATTGTAGTTCTCCTGACAATGAAGATGATAGCACGGACAGTGATTTTGACGCACCGGCTGACAATTTGTCATCAAAAGGCGCTTAAATGAGAGCAAAGCTACTTTTTATCGCAAAGACTTGTGACAGGCATGGCAAATCAGATCGTACAGCTGCTGCTATAGCTACAGCCACTCTAAGTGATGTTGTTTTGTAGCGGAGAGGGTTTATTCTAAAGTAATCGATATAAGCAAGATCAATCGTGCAAGATTTGAAATGCGAGAATCATTGAGATCAAATTCTCAACCTAGTGATGTTCGAAGTCTCTATTCTGATAGGAGCAAAGATAAGACCCTGGAAAACTTTCTGGAAAAAGATGGCAAGTATCGTCTCAGAGTTGTAACAGAAGAGCATGTTTGTGTGGTTAGTGTACCAAGTTCTGAATACGTTTGCCATTTTACCATCAACCCTGGATCAAGTAAAGACATTGCAACATCAATGACTAACACACTATATCAACAGAAAATAGATTTTTTCATCTAAAAGCGATCTGATGTGACGGAACAGGCAATTAATACAGGTGATATTGGAGGAGTTGCAAATGTTGGAGTTGCATACAATGGTTTGTATTCTTGCTGCATGCAAATGAACTGCCCTTGCGACGTCTTAGAATGGAGCTTCGAGTGAGCCTGTACGTTATTCAGGGCCTATAGGATAAGCATTAGCAGCTTTTGAAAAGCTGCCTATCAAACAATCTCATTCCATATCCTGCAAACTTCCGCATTTAAATCCCCAAAAGCTGAGCACTGATCAACGTTATCTATACAAAATATACGATGCAGTGGCAAAAAAAAAAAAAAATGTTCCGTTGATCTCTCCCTTCGAAATCCAGGTCTTTTGAACCACTCAAGATGGCTAACCACAGCCAACAGAGTCCTTCGACTGTATATGGTCATGGATCACCTTCTCACAAACTAAAGCTTATTGCAACATTTATTATGTTTGCTTACGCTACGACGTGGTTCGCAATAAAAGTTTATTCTTGCTGCAAAAATGGAGCGAAGCACATTTTTCAGTTGATAAACAGCTCTAGGTATTTATCATCAGACCTGAAAGAAATTGTCAATCTAGTTATACAAAGAAATTCCTTTTTCACCCAACCAGAAAATATCCTTATCTCTATGATCACTGATGACAGAGAGCAAGTCCGTGAGCTTGGGCTGCGAATGCTTTATAAGCACGTAATACTTCTTAAAGATCTGCAACAGTCCAGATTACCAACCTTAAATTTAGCGTCCGCAAACTACACGGAAATACTTGGATTGCTCCTTACAAAATTTTACAGAACCACTTCCCCCACCCCCCGAAAAGCGATATTTCCGAAAAAGAATATTGATGAAATACATCAAACACAACAACAAACGTGCCATTGCATTAAAAAACTACCCATGTCATACTCAAGCTGTTGAAAAAAGTGTAAATTTAGTAAGCAATGCAGCAGGGGCAGTTTGTGGACAGAAACAGCGGGATAGGTTTATTTGTACACGAATCAGTTCCTGTCAAAGCATGCCAAACTTTAAAACAAAAACTCAGTATTGTGTTTAAAAGAAAAAAGATCTTTTGTGCTGTTAGCTTGCAGATATCTTGAATGAACGTTTTGACAAGTAGCACATTTTGGAACCATGGATGCATGATCCCTATCTTTCCAATTTGTTTTGGATATTTTAAAGCAACACTACTGTGAAAATTGTCTGTTTGTGTGTAAAATTTGAAAATATATTGGTTTGGTTTGTGGTCCATCCTCCTACTACACCATTACGTAGAACTCCCTTTTCTGACAACTGTTTGGTACTCTTCTAGGATTTCGATTGAACAGCAGTTCGCAGCTAGTTAACCCGAATATATGTGCTTAAATGTTCAAAATAATTGCCGCAAAGTATACCAATTCTTATAGCAATGTATGCATATGACGTGTAAAACTTCTCATGCGATGTGGCAACCTAAGCTGTTAAAATTTCGCACAAAGCTTTCAATGTGTTTTTGTTGACATGTGATCACATTTCTTTTGCTATAGAAAATTAAAATTCAACAAAAAATCTTTTCACGCCATTTTTCACTCCACCCTAATGTAGGAAATTTTTTCAAAAAATAACTGCAAATAAAAGGTCCAGTGGAACAGAAATCATTAAAGAATAACAAGTACAAAAGAACAACAGTCATCAAAGGAAGGTTGCAGACCAAGTCAGTAAGGATATCTAAAGTTGGAGCAATTGTGTAAAATGAGATTGGCGTTGACAATATTCTTCGTGACCCTAGCCGTTTCTGACATATTCCATGTCACACAAAACGTATAGGGGTCTCCTTGATTTTAATTTTCATTGACAGCTTTGATTTTGACAACATTGACGACGCCATCACAATTCTGTGCTAAAACAACGCCGAAATTATGTTTTTGCTATGAGTCGTTTTGTTACGCACTAATTCATTAGATCTTGTCAGCAGAACAGATTTAAGTTGAAAAAAGAGTAGAATGGAGTAGGTAACAAAGTAATTTTGGTAAACATTAAGTCACCAAATTGTCTGGCAAAAGTCTAAGAACCCGTACGAAACTCAGGCATCTCTAAGGCTATTAAGCCATTCTTGGAAATTGGTTGGAAAAGTTTAATCTCGCGCCACAAAATGAGCAAATACGATAGGCCTACTCAGAAACTTGTAGCTTTATCAAGTATGAGTTGGGAGATTAGTGATAAATGTTATTTTTGTTAGGTTACTGTATGAATAGGATTGAAACGTATCTGACACCTTGATTTTTACTGAGATCGCTAAGCTACAACAGCGTACTCTTTTTACCAACGCGGATCAGTTCAGCTGACAAGATCAAACTTATTGTTGCGCAGCGAAACGGTTTAATGTAGTAGCGCAATGTCGTCGTCAAGTTATCAACGTAAGAGTTGCCGATAACAATTAAAATTAGACAAGCCCCAAATACACAACATTGTGTTTAAAATAAAATATTCCTGAAGAGCTTGGTCAAGAATGATAAAGTCAACGCCAATTTAATCTAATACAACTGTCTTAACTTTGGATACCAAATTGATTTTGCCTCCTCGTTTAAGTTTTGAGTAAGCACCGCAGCAGTGCCACCTCACAAACAAAACAAAATAGAAAAATTTTTGCTTGCACAAACGATGAAAATTGCAGAAAATAATGTGGTTGTTTTCTTCGTTGAGAGTGATATTGTTTGTGTTGCAAACATAAAGCATTTGTTAACTATAATTTAATGGCTTATCTTTGAATTATTTTGTGCCTACAACTACACTACAACGCAAAGTACAAAATGAATAGAAACAAGACTGCTAATATGTCCGTAGCCTTTATCAACAAATGGAAGATCTTCGATTTAAAAGCGAAGCTCATAAGCTGCCAAGAATACCAAAAAAACAAACAAAGGGGTAAAACGACATAAGTGGCGCAATGTGCAACTGCGTTATAAAAGCTTATTTCAAATTTCTATTTTTCAATGTTCAATAGTTTGTTTATTTGTTACTGTAGACCTACAAACATCATTTTATTTTGTTTTCAATCCTCCGTTATAAAACATAGTTAGCTGCCTTTTTAAATGTGATTTGCTGATGTAGACTTAGATTGTTCCTGCTTCTGAAACATGCACTTTGTCTCTTACATGGAAAAATATTATCGTAAATGTAATACTTTGGAAATTAAATTAATGCAACTTCAAAGTAAAATCAGCAAACTTGAGTCTTTTGCAAACAACTGAAAAGTGTATTGATTTATTTATGGTATGTTTTATAGTGCTATGAGCTACGACCACTTTAACAATCATAAAAACATTAATGCATATATCGCCAACAAGAATTCGTTTCCGATGAAATTCATTTTGCATGTTGCTCGCTTATTATACTATACGGTTCATAATTGAACAAACAGCAAAACAGAGTTTACGCATTATATTGCTTTCGAATATTAACTTTTATCAAAGTTTGAAAAACTACTCAAAGCAAAATTTGTCTAAACTTGTACAAGCAATAACAACATCATAAAAATATGTTATAATTTGATATGCATTCAGCATTGCTACACGCTCATTGTCTTTGCTTCTTTGTTGGCGATTTCATTATAGTTTTTGATTTTTAGACAGAATTTTTTTTTGATTTTTCGTTAGGGGACGTTGCTGCGCTATTGCTATTAATTTTTTTCTCTAAAAAGCCGGCAATTTTTTTTGCTTTACAAGCTAATTTTAAGTACAGAAGGAATTAGATTATTTTACGGACCAGCTCTCAACGAGATATTAAAGATTAATAGTCGCAAAGCCAGAGATGGGCACGATCTTGATCTTCAAGATCCATTTTTTGTGTGATCTAGATCTTGAAGATCAAGATCACTTTTATTTTTAAATTTCGCGCAGGGTAAGCACCGCCGAGGCCAGGTTATGTGCTATTTTGAAGCTATTTCATGGCTCCGACGTGGAATGGAGACTAAACTGGAGTGAAGTTTAATGAAAGGAGCGGAACGGAGTCTAATATTCTTGTCTATGATCTACGATGTCATAAAATATATAATGTCATAAAAAAGGCTTTTGCTCTTGACCGGCGGGACGGCCGAGTGGCAGAGGTATTTGGCTTCAATGGCAAATCTTGTGCGGGAGACCAGGTTCGATTCCCATGTCGATCAAATCTAACACAAGTAGCCAATGGCCATCATTGTTGAAACATTAAATCGTGTGAATGTGGCGCTTTGAAGCAGAGAGGTGCCCCGCAAACTCGTGGCACCCATAAAGGGTATTAAAGCGAGTGTAATGAAGATTTGACATTTTTGATTTGATTTTTTTTCTTGAATTTGGTTATTGTTATACAAAACTATCAAAAGTAACATACAGGGTTTTCGAGATTATTTAACCCTATTTGTACCGGAGGAGGGGTGCAAATTTGACACCCCTCTTGGTTATATTAATATAGCTCCGAAACTAAAAAAAAGTTTTGCTATGATGCACCCTGACTTTGAATTAAATTTAATGACACACATTTTTAGAAAGTTTGGGGTCAGCGGACAACCGAAAGTGACGTCATTTTGCCTTTGTCAGAGGCATCTAAGGAGTTTCATATACAGTAGTTTTGAGCACAATGCATGCTTATCAGTGCACTCATTCTACTCATTGGACTGCGTATTCATTATCGATGCTAATCTTTAGCTGAAATAAAATATTTTATTTACTGATAAGTGCATTGTATCATCATTATGTCATTGATGATATCATAATTCAAACTATTGTTTTTTCTGCTGTTTGTCGAAATAAATTGCGGTTGTATAAAAAAATATTCATTTTCATCAGCTGTTGAATGATATAATGAAAATAATGCTGCAGTATTCTAAAATTTTGTCAATTATACTATATCTCACTTACAAAAATTACAAATAATAATCAACACAATATATTAAAGATGACGTCATCATGCATGTGACGTTATCGTGAATGTGACGTCATCATCTGCGTTGACTTATTAAGAGATGTCTTTGAAATAACAAAAGTCCAAACTGAAAATAATATTTCTCAACATTTAGACAAAATTGCGAGCTGTTACTAGGATTTACTGGTTTTGATGACGTCATTGTCGTTTTTGTGACGTCACAACCTCAAAATATTTATTTTTAAAAATTTAACAAAAATAGCTTCAAGAAACAAAAAATCTTGCTTCTATCACGTACCAGACAGTTTTTAGATAGGGGGCAAATTTGCCCCCGCCGTACAAATAGGGTGTAGAAATAGCCCAGTAGATATAGAGTTTACTAGTAAAATAGCTACAAAAAGTTTGCGAGTGTCAAATGTTTTACGTTATTAGCAAAATCAGCAATGCCATTGCCCATGATAGTCAATACTGATACAGCATTTAGCGTTTAAAGCTTACCCCCCACCGTCATCACTACTACCTCTTTTTGAGTACTAAAAGTAAAGTGATCTTGATCTCCAAGATCATGATCTTGATCTTGATCTTTAAGATCACAGTGTTTGGGTGATTTGATCTTTGATCTTCAAGATCACATTTTTTTGATGATCTAATCTTGATCTTCAAGGTTACCAAAAGGTGGTGGTCTTGCCCATCTCTGCGCACAGCATTAAGTTATTTTAGCTTATTCATCATCTTGATTTCAAAACTGATTCATAGCTGTTTTTTTCGGGCGGTCTTTTTTTTTGATAGTCTTTAACAATTAAGTTGATGCTTGAACTTTTCAAGAAATTTAGATTTTTTCATTAACTTTATATCACGTTGACGCAAATTATGGTTATTAAGATTAACGAAACCAAAGATCCGAAAACAAATTTGTCACGCACAGGCAAATACCGCCGTCTTGTGTTAGCCGAAGAATGTTACTTGGTTTATTTGCTGCGTGATCTCCTGCAGTATATCCACTGCATAATGAACCGAAATGTCAAGTTCTAACTGATTTGAGTTGTTTGTACCTACTTTAATAACTTAGAGTAACAGCACCGGAAGAACCAAAACATTATTGCAGCCTACTATGAAATAATTTGGCTGCAGTAAAAATCATAAATCGTCCTTCTACTCACTTATGTTTTGCGTCTCACAAGATTGTTCTACTTTTTCGATTTTCGCATTAGGACCAATTTCTATCTTGTTCTGGCTCTGATCGACAGGTGCTTCAAATGTATTTCGTGACCCTCCCACTTGAGCATTGTCACCGTATATGCTGCAAGAGGCTTGACCAGCACTCGAAACAACGCTTTCTGATAAGAAAAACAAAATATCTTTGATTTAATTTTCAAAACAACAGCATCTCCTTGAAAATATTCATAACATTGCGCACACTGCAAATTACAACATTTTAAGCCCAACACTCTGTTTTGCTGTCAGCGAGATCTACAGAGTTTATCTTATTTAAAATAATCTATTTGAATAAGTCAATCTTTAAATCACGCTTAGAGCAAAACAAAGTTTTGGACTTTGAATGTTTTATCCGTTGTTTCAAAATTTCATTTGTTTGTTAAATATACAGTATAATTATTCTACTCCAACTACTACTGTACAGTATTTTTTGAGTACTTTTGAACATTAGCGCAAAGCAGTTTGATTGTAATTCTGCAGGCCAAGAGTTGGACAAGACAGTAAAGAAAACCTTTTTTTTTGATTTGATCAATACGTGACAGTAATTTTAGTTATAAGAGCTTTCTGAAGCCTTAAAGTGAATTCAAAACAGCTTTTACTATTAAGTAGAAGTTTCATTACCTATATGAAATTCTCATGTATGTTTTTACATTAAAAATCTTATAAATTGTTTGCGGCATTATAAGCAAGCCTGTTTTCAAAATTCAGCGCGATGAGCACTCCACACTCTTTGCTGTATCATTTACCGAGTAGTTTTTTACCAGATAAAAACAAATTTGTTGCTATGTTTTCTTTTGTATATCAAACACTGTCGGATCTCCGATTTAAGAAAGCTGATGATATGTGGACACATTGTATTTGTATCATGCGGTCGTCATGAAAAAAGCGACAAGTTGGCAAGTTTTGGAGCAATACGTCACTTTGCTAGATTATGACTCTTCAGCAAAAAAAGATTAAACGTCCAAAACTTTAAATTAGTTGAATCTGAATCTTATAAACTTTTTATTTAGGAACATGCTCACTTATCCTGATTCGAACGTAATTGTTTTTTTTTTTTTCGGTTCTTCATTAGTTACCTATTTAGTTTTAGACTGCTTGTTAAAAATAAAGTAAAAAACTAAAGCAAAATTGCCTGCCTCAATCGCAAATGTATTTTGGCTGAATCTCCTTTTCAAAAATTTCTGTTGAAAAACACAAAATTTAATGTTTTAAAAGAATGTTTATTTTAGGCTATATTTGGGCAAGCAAACTTTGAACTTTCAACATAAAAACAGTGACCAAAATGCCCCCAAATTGTCGAAGTGTAAAAGTTGAAAGCTATTGAACGGATTTGTAGGGGCTCTCTGCGCTGCTTTGAACCTAAGTCCTTCGAGTTAATGCAGAATCCCTTTCATCAGCATGCATCTACAGTACAGCATTTTTTTAACGCAAGCTAATTCGAAACTTGCGATCATGCGATTTTTTATTATGTGATTTGTTTTTACGAAATGTGAAACTAAAGTTGCAATAACTTGCTCATATTTCGGAATTTGCCGTTGTTCTGAGAGAACGAACTGTGATTTTACGCTGTGACATTTTTTTACTGAATAATACATTGGACAAGAAAGTTTTCTAAGAAAAGTTGGGGAGTGCACTACGTTGGAGGTGTTACAGACGCCCTCTGTAACTATAGCTTTAAAGGTAGGTTTTTTAGGTCGCCCCAGCGATTCGAGACTGGGGCCTTCACCGTCCGTGCTGTTTTCGCAAATCGAAGTTGAATTCCAGCAGATAGAGGTTTATTGAGAAATTATAATAAATTAAAGAGCTACACGGCACGGCACGGCAATAAAATATTTGAAAATTAACCCAAGTAACAAAACAAAGTAAAGTAACGATGCCGTGTGACTAAAACTTACAAATTAAAACGTCCGAATGCTTCAGATCCCAAAATGAAATAAAAGACTAAAACGTTTTAACTCGGCAAAAAGCAAAAAAAAGCAGTGCGTTGTGCGGAAATAAGGCGTCGAGCAAAACGTGCGAAAATTAAAAAACACAATGACGCGCAGACAAACACAGCAAAATAAGAGCCAAATAAAAGAGCCGAGTTCGAAAATTTAGCGAGACAAATAATATAGATCGGTGCTGTAACAGGAGGAAAAGACGAACTCAAGCAGAAACTAAAGTTGGATTAAAGGCCATCCAAATCACATTCCTCCGACTTCTTTGCGCTAGAAAGCTGAAGTTTGAAAGGATATAGTATGTGCAGAAGATATGCTTCAAACGAAATTATTGACTTGCCGGCTAGTGGATAAAATTATCCAAATCGGGCTTCCAAAATTAGAAATTTTAAACAGTTCAAACCAGGCAGATAAAATTTGGCTAGTTTACGTGTTTTGATTGCTATAATGTACAAGTTACTTACTATAGCGGAGCAGCTTATGATGAGCCACCCAAACGGCAACTGCTTAAAAAGGCATGGCAAAATTGTCTTTGTATAGAATTTGCACCAGTCACGCCTCCTATGAATTACCAGTTCACTCTTTTACTAATTAGGCTAAACATGAACTTCGTTATATAATAGAAGTGGGTATGCGAAAAAGCACTACGACAACAATAACACTTCAACTAAAACAATAGCTCGAAATCGAATAAAATGTTAAAATAAATCTGGCCCACATACGTACGTCACAGAAATGAAAATTGAAAGTCACTAAATTAGATTGTTTATGCGCTAAAATCTACCGTTTTAGGTCACAGCAAATATTCAATATTGTAAATAGAAATTTGATGGTTGCTTCTTAACGTAAAGCAGCGAAATAGGACAAAAATGAATTGCAATGCATACAGGCTGGTAATCAATAGACAACTGTCTGGACCGAATAATCACTGAGATATCTTCAGGTAAAGGCAACTTGGCTTTAACTAAGTTTAATACTTTGTTGCCAGATAATTATTTAGGCACTATCACACCTCGTATTGTTATTAAGTTGGAAAAGTCGAAAATTCCATCATTAATTTACGGAGATTCTTATTCTTATCGAATTTGAGAAACTTAGATAAGCGGATAAAGCAATTTATTTAGTAGACAGTTTTTTTAGAACCAACGTGTTTAAAGTTTAGCTTCAATGCCTTGTACTTTACCCAACATCCAATATCATACAACAAATAATTCCATTGTTGTTATGTGGGGTGAAAGTTGCTCCTTTAAAGAAGAGGTAACAAAAGGAGCAATTACAGCCTTCCTGCCATTCCATCAAAAGATCATTGCAAAGTTTTAATGTTTCGCTCAGTTTATTATTCAAAGCAACAACTTGTTAAATTTTTTTTTTCAAAACAAAAAAATTTGTGGTGAGCCTTCATTTCAATGCAGTAGATTAAATAATCAAAAACCACTAAATATCAACTTTCTGATGTTGATAATTTTAAAATTGCTTCAACTTTTAATGATATCACTTAAACATAATTTGACTCGAATACCGCAAGGTCCCTTCGCTGTCTCCTAGCAAAGGCAGCTAGGTGATTAAATGTAATTTCAAATTATTTTCAAAAGTAATTCTTTCTTTAAATATCTAATCGCAAATGAAAAAAGAGGAAAAGCAGCTTTAATATTATGTTAATGATTTTGTAGATGCTGTGGGATATTTTAATATTTAACGGGATGATGCTTCATTGTTTACTTTTGTTATCAGATTGTGTTTGTTTTTTGGTCGATTTGAATTTGCAGTACTGCAACAAAAAAAAAAACAACTCTCAGCAGCTTTTCAAAATCAAAAACACAGTTTTTAGCAAGAGACAAGGCGAATACTTTAGACTGGGGTTTGCCAAACTTCTTTCTCTTAAGGGCTGGATTACTACTAGATTAACGGCTGCGGGCCGGGTGCAAGCCGCGAACAGATTTATAAGTATTTAGAATTTCCATGGACTAATAAGATATATATATATATATAACGACGGGGGTATTGCAAAATTGCGATGGAAATCAATAGATTGGTTAAATAGCTTACTCCGCGGTAATACACTATACAAGTCATCGCGTTCTTGGGTAAAACATTTTAAACCTTTTTCCAAATTTAGCCCAAGATATTCCCACTTGTGGTGGCCTAATGCTATGAAAACAAAACTTTACAAAACTACCTGTGGTGTGTGGTACAAACACTAAACTTGCATGATGCTTGTTGCAAAGTTTTACAAATTGAACAACAAAATATGAGCGAAAGAATAAACTTTTTGCTGCTTCCATGATAAACTGTTTAATGCCACTGCCTCGATCAATTCTATTATTTTCTGCACGAACTTATAACCAGTACGAGTGACGGATTCATGCTCAGCCAATTGCTGAGTGAATTGATGAGTGCTCTTTGGCACTAAACTACGTTCTATTGCATAAAATTTTTCTGGACGTAGTTTCCCGTACAAAGTTCGAATATTTTAGATGTTTGGTGTCAGAGTGTCGACGAAAATTATACTAAATAAAAACAGCAATACTTTCGTTCTAAAATACGCAACTAACTGTACCATTATTGCTTCCAAAGATACATTATTCTTCCATTTTTCATTGAAAACCCGACACTTAAAATCAACTTTTTTTAGTAGTTCTTTAAAGAGTACAGTGATTACACCACAACCTAAAAGTTAATTTTTTAGTATTGGTATGGTCCCAACCATCCAGCTGTAGCTGCGTAGTCTGCTATGTCTGCCTAAAAATGGAGATATTGAACTGCTGAAACAATGATGTTTTTTTAATAACAAACTTTGTAATTTTTTTTTTAATCGTTTTGCGTGCTTCTGGCCTAAAGGCTACCAGCTCGGAAGCCTAGGGAAGAGCCACCAGAACGGCGACTACTTAAAACAAGCAATGCGAAAAATTGTCTTCTCACAGGAATCGAACCTGTAGCCTTTGGACCACAGGAATCGACAAGAAAACATTACCGGTAATCCAAAGGCTAAAGGTTCGATTCCTGGGGGAAGACAATTTTTCGCATTGCTTGTTTTAAGTAGTCGCTGTTCTGGTGGCTCTTCCCTAAGCTTCTGAGCTGGTAGCCTTTAGGCCTGAAGCACGCAGAGCGATTAAATATTAAAACTCTGGCATGCAAACGTCAAAAAACATCTTAATTGACTTATTATTAAAATCATACAACAAGAAAGTTTGTAATGTCATGAAAAGAAACAGAATCAAAACAACATTACCAGATTGATTGTATGTGGCATAACAGTAAGCAGCAACGTTTAAGTGTTTTACAAAAAGTTTGATCACTTTTTACGTAACAATAACGATATATTTCAGCTCTTATTGCGCAACATGAGGCTAGCGGTATAAAATCAACTCATGGGCCGTAGTTTGGTGACCTCTGCTCTATAGATCTAGCTGTAGGCCATAAATGAATGTCTCCTTTAAATTGGCGCAAACTCGAAGAGGTCTAATTTCTTTTACAGCGGTCTTGCTGCAACACAATCATTTCTTAGTATTGCTGGACTTGCTACTTTCTATGTTTGTATGATTAATAAGCAAGAATGAAATTATTTTGCTAAGATTTGAAAAAAATATTATAATACACTTTATTACACAGTCCTAAATTGCGTTGATTTGTGATGTCCATCAAGGAACTTCTTGAAAAAATTTATATATATATATAGATTTTTAATGTCTGATTAATGATCGAAATGCCTTCGGTTGCAACCGGGAGCCGCATTTTAGATATACCGCTTTAAACTAAACGAGGATAAATATTTTAAAGTGATACGCTTGAATAATTTTTTTAAAATTTAGTATTGTCCTAAAACAATTCACAGTTTACGACAATCAAATTCAGTGAGGGGCTTAGCCTCTACGGCCTAGCTTAATTGCGGCGTTGCCTTAGGATAAACTAAGATGGCGTTGTCAATGTTATCAACGTCATGCATGGTTGCCAATTACAACCACGATTAGAGAGGCCCCTATGTCGGGTTAAAACTAATTTATCTCTGGAATGGCAGGATCAAGATGGATGGAGTTAACGCCTATTTAATGTACTGTAATACAATTTTTCTAACTTTAGATGGTCCCATTGATTTTGCTTCAATCCTCGTTTAACTTAAATGATGTCGTAAGACGTTCTTTTGACTAACTACTTTGACTTAAGCATTTTATGATTGAGTAGCAAAAAACAAATCTATGTACAAAGTTTGAACCTTCAATGACATCATCAAAAAATGACGCCACTTTTTAAAAATGTAGTTCTTTTATAACTACACTATATAAAGGTGTCATCAAAGTAAAACTTGTTCAAAAATTTTGATAAACACTAACTCGCATGCCAAATTTGGTGTTTTCATGAGTTTTGGTTAAGGAGTTAAATAAAGGGAGCATTTTTTTCCGTGTAAAATGAGTTTGTCTAACAGCCCATGCAAAATAGTGTTAAGATGCGGCCTAGACTGTGAGTACAAATCATCACTGTAACCAACTATTTTTATAATTTGTTTTAAACAGAAGTCCGGTTTGCCAGGCGTACCGTCTTACCAGCAGCCTGCAAGCTGCCAGTTGTTTAAAATAAAAGATAAAGAATGCTCGTACGTTCACAAACATACGCCCAGTACTTAGGGCCGGATTTAGCAGATGGGCAAAGGGCCCGAGGCCACCTATATAATCTATTAATAGCCTGTACGTTTGCTCGGTGTTGCGCAAAATAAAAACAGTTTGAAAATATTTGTCTTGCAACAAGCTAGCCTTGCTATATGATCAACTTTTCCATTTTCTTTTGTAATAGGTTAATTCTGGCATTTTGATGACAGCACAGACGCATCTTTACCCAAAGAGCAAAAAGTGGGCCGGCATGAATTAACTTAGTAATCAGCGTGAGGTAACAATAATTTTCTTTTACTGGTTATGCAGACGGTCTCAGTGGCGCAACTAGGGGGGCTGTGGGGGTTTATCCCTTTTTAAGTCAAGTTACTTAGAAAACTTAATCTAAAATTATAAGCGTTTTAACTTATTTTGGACCTTGACCTATAAGTAAGGGAGAAGCTTGTAAGAGCTGATCAATTTAGTTCTTTAACTAGATTTCAAATCTTTGCAATTGAGTTCTTTCAAAAGGCTCGATAAAAAGGTACAAAATTTGATCCAAATGGCGTTAAAATGACTTATTTTTTCTGAAATATCACAGAAATTGCGCAGAGGCTGGGGGCTTTTAAAGGTGCATGGTATCAGATCTGAACTTTCGATCGACATGTGCTTAAACAAGAAAACATGTTCGAGGTACATGCCATACAACAGTTTTATTTTTATTTGTAGGATCATAAACAAGCTATAGGAAGAAATTCCTTTCAGATACATTAATGAATTTTTTCACAACTTTAAAATAAAATTACTTGGCAAGTTTGAAAGATCGAACAATTAAAAATTCAAACCGGACAGAATTTTTTACTTATTACCGGTAGTTTGTAAAAGTTAATTAACTAACAAATTTTGTTTATTTTCAAACCGGATAACAATTTTATTTATTTCTGGTATGGGCAGCAAATTTATTTATCGTTATTTGATTGACCTTAAATTTGCCTGGTAATTTTCGTTTATGTAAATATATTGAGTAATCAATAAGTATCTAAAAGGAATTTTGATTTTTAACAATATTAATTTTAGAGGGACCCATCCCTCTGGTCGATGGACATCTAGGTTTTGCGCGAAGCAAGAAACAGGGTTAGTTTGTTTTATTCATACTTCAATAGTAATAGTAATAGTTGGTAGAACGTCAATTTCTTGTGCAACGCTACAGATACGTTAGTTGCATAAGTCTTTCAAAAATTTTGTGAGCGCTTTAACATTTAACCTTTTTAGCTTTTGCTGTAGCAAACATTTCTCTTTCGCAAATTTATGTTTGAACAAAACAAAAATTGGCAAAGAAACAAAAAAGTAATAATTCTTATAATACCTGAATCCTGCACCATAAAGTTGAATATTATTGAGTCAAATCAACAAAATCAGTTTAATCAGAAACGCAACTTACCTGCGGTATTTAGGTGAGCAGAATTGCTGATGCTGCCTTCAGATTCAAGATTTAGTCTTTGAACATCAGAAAAAAGTCGTTGAGAAGTCGACATTGCATAGCTCGTAGATGGTTGAGGCTGACCTTCCATCATTCATTAACCAGCAGCTTTGATACGAATAAGCTGGATTTTGAACACACCATACTCAAAGATGCCTTTTTTTGGGATTATTTGTACTGTTCTACGATTTTGTGGTATATTCTTATTGTATCTACTGTAAATTAAAACACTTGGATAAATCTTGTGTATAACTGGAGTATATGTTGTAGGTAGTATCTTAAAAGCAATCATTTTAGACAACCCAAAATTTACAAAATACTTTTTGAAAACAGCAATAGAACAGTTTTTACGTGAAGTGTTTTGACTAATACAGTGCTGTTGGTTTAATCATTATCAACCTTATCATATATTCTATTACGTAGGGACAAAAATTCTACGGTATGAATTAGAACTGCATGATAAAGATAAAGACCATATTTTAGTCATTTTGCTATGATTAGGTCAAAAAATTTCAATTAAAATCGATTGTATACCACCAATATTCTTTATTATTTGTTTTATTGATGTTATTAACTTAATTTCGAGTTTTACATTCTATAATAGCTTCAATTCAACTTAAAAAGATTCTGTTGATGGGTGTTTTAAAAAAGTGTTTTAAAAAGTGAGGACTTTAATCTTTGAAATAATATGTGACTGGTGAAGCTGCCGTAATAATTAACTTAACCTGCTTTTTGCTAGCAACATAATCGCCTGATACTTTGCAATAAACATCTAGCAATATTAAGACAATTCATTGCTAATTGATTTTTGTCAAGTAAACTTGACTTAAACGTTTGATTCACATCTGTGTTTGCCGCAACTGACAAAAATTGTAGTTTATTTTCAGATAAAATCAAACTTAACAAAGAAGTACTCTACTGCGAGCTTTGTATCAAGTAAGTACTTGTCTAAGTGTAGTCTTTTACAAGTAATGTCTATTGTATTAATTTTTAAGCAACTAAAAAAATTTATGTTACTCATCAAGTCACGAATTGTATTTTAGCTCTTCAAATTTACAGCACTGCATTTAGCCGCCCTCGAGCTTGGCTTGTTACGTAATTTGCTGGAATGAGCAATTAAAAACCATGTCATGTTTTAAACACTGCAACGGCAAAACCAATTGCACGTTTTTCTTCAACTTGCACGCATTTAAGTTGCTAGAACTTTAAATCGGTATTTATATCTCGCATTTCATCCGCAAACCATTTAAAACGCATAAAAGTATCTCACAAAATAAAGGCAATTGCAGCGAAATTCTTTAACAACCGTTTGGTGTTTTAATTACACAGCTATTTATTTCAAGCGAGTCAACAACTGTTAGGCATATTACGATTATGCGCCGTGACTAATAGGTGGGGTGGTTCGAAAACGCGTTTTTACTTACAAAGTTTTTGCAATCCCTTCAAAAATGTGTGAATTGATGAAAAAACATCTGTATAAAATTTTGAGAGTTCTATCACAACCGGAATACTTCGCGCATCGAACCCAAAGTTTAAAATTTTTGCTAGAAATGCGTCTTTTTTCATTTTTTAAAAAATGCATTTTAAATACACAAAATTCGTTTGCAGCCCCATTTAAAGCTTTGCTTTGTGGTTTAGGATGTTAGTTGTGAAGTTTCATTCGATTACGACAACAGTAATGCTTTGCTCAACGCGTTTGAATTTTGATAAAAAAAAAACAAATTCCCACGCTTTTGGCAGGGCAGTGGACGTAGTACAGATCAATTGTTCCTTAAAACAGTAAATATCTTCGATTTTTTTTTTCTTCAATTGAGTGGCGTTTCACTCCCGTATTTTCACTCAATAAAGTAATTGGATTGTTTGACTTTACTAATTGGATCAATTTTATTGCTTCTTTGCATAATTTTAATTTTCACCAAAATTTATACCCAGCAGTTCGGTATATCACTTTTTCATCTTGATTCAATTTTCCACGTGCCTTCGGGTAGGTATAGACCGATTAAGTGATGACATCACAATGCTCATTGTCTGGTTTGTACTGCAGATTGTAGTAAAATTTGCCAATTTAAATCAATGGTAAAATTCTTACATTCACGCACCTTCAAACAAATAATGTAGGTTAGTTGGCGGGATTTTTGTTTGATTTAACTTTTATTTGAAGGGACAAAGCTTCGTGATTCCATTTCAGGTTATTTAGTGATCAAAAGTTCTTATAAATGCGTATTAAACTCATTTTAAAAAGGGTATTATTATGACACAGAACAGCGTTTCTAAACAACTTCATAGGATATACTGTACAGAAAATTAACTGCTAAACAATCATAACATAGCGAAACGTGAAGTCAAGGACAATCTAAGACCAAAAAAAGGTCAAGGACGATTTTAGAAATGAATGAAAACTCCAGCTCTAAATTAACAGCTCATAGTGTAGAAAGGTCAAAGCTAAGTAAATGATTTTGTATTATTTTGTGAATGCAAAATTAAAGTCGCCAATACAGGCTATACGGTAAGCGCGGCTGGGCCTACAGGGGTAAGGTCTAGGAAAGCTAAATCCCCCTACATCCAGTCCCATAGCAATGTCACTTACGATATCTAGAAGAGAAAAGGGCTTTTTAAACAACAAATTGCTATTTCAATAATTATTTTTTTCCTAAATAAAAATTCCGCCACGAGGCTGCACAAAACGCTGAAAGTAAGAGGAATGAGTACTTTCGGTTGAATTTTCCATTTTTGCTTTTCAGCTTTGATGTATTGCTTGTTCAATTCTAAAGAGTGAAGATAACTTTTGCAAAGTATCTTATCCAAGAATTCTGGAACGCGACTTGAACGAGAGCTAAACAATTAAAGCAGTTAAAGCAAAATTTTATTTGTTCTAGATGATTACAGCCTTTCACAGACTTTTATTACCGAATCAGTGGCGCATGCAGGGGGCACGGTGCCATGCCCCCAGCCCCCCACCCCTTCGGCCTCAAGTCTGAAAAAAAGATGTCTAAGTAAAACAAAAACAAAAAAAATTATTTTGAAATTTTGGACCAAGATGTCAATTAAAGTCACCATTTTTAAACCAACGTATTCAAAATTTTCGAAAGTGGGGCGAATACTACGCCAAAAAAGCCATTAGATCAATTTATTTGACAATATATTAGCAAACGAGAACGAAGTTTGGTAATTTTCGTCTGAAAATAGCGTTAAAACCCCTATTTTCAGTAAAAAAAGCCAAAAATTTGGCGGCGAAAATATTCCTTTTTTGAAAAAATTTCTCCTCACCTCTTTGAAAATTCTGAGTGCACCACTGGGCGGGATTGATGTTTTAGCGGGCACTTCAAGAACAACCCAACCTAGTTGCCCTATCCTCAAAAATGAAAATATTCCGGCAGGGATCTACCCTGTACCAGAGTTGTAAACGGGCCGACAAGTTCAGACCCAAACCCGGCCCGAACCCGGCCCGAACCCGAAAACTAATTTAAAGCCCAAATCATGCCCGAAAAATCCTGAAAGTTAAGTTGGGTCAGAAAAATTTGGCAATGTTGCCAAGTAATTTGATCATATTTTTGTGCACCTAAAACAAAAAGTACGTCTCAGGCCCGAATTAAGCCCGAAAATTTTGTAAACTTTAGGCCCGAACCTGAACCCGATCCGAAAAGCCAGGACCGACTTACAACTCTGCCCGGTACCTAAGAATACCTAGGTCGTACTTCAGATATCATGGTTACAGGTCATCACTGAGGAAGTATTTAAAGTTTTTTAAAAACTACTTGTTAAACCAAAAGTGTCTTTGTCTAAAAAGGGACTAAAACTTAAACAAAAAAGATCATTACTAGGGTAGCGAGGCGCTCCAGTTTCAGACCTGGACTCCTGGCGCTCCATTCACGTCCTTTGTGCAGGGCTTTTGACAGAAATTGAAACTAGTCGAAAAGCCTGCAAAAAATGTGCCCAAGAAATAAAATTAGAAAACTTAACAGTTTTCCTTTTCGTCAGGGTTAGGGTCAATTTGCCCGACTGTTCCTCCATCGAAGAACCTGGCTATTTTGTGTTTGTATCTTCTCCTAATCTTCTATCGAAAAACTTGACTTCATATAGTGATTAGTTTTGATTATAAAACAAGCTTACCTGCAGCGTGATTCCCATTTTGAAGCCAAATTGCTATTCTTAGGAAATCGGTAGAATTTGCTACTACTCTTTTCGCTTGTATCATCGCGCCCTGGTGCAAAGCACAATACCATTTTACTCTTTCATCCTATATGCTCATCTGCAACTCTGCTCAGAAATATCAAATGTCATTACATAAACGTTCAAACGCTATTTTACGGAGCAAAAGTACCCCTTTTAAAATGAGTTTAATACGCATTTATAAGAACTTTTGACCACGGAAATAACCTGAAATGGAATCACGAAGCTTTGTCCCTTCAAATAAAAGTTAAATCAAACAAAAAACCCCGCCCACTAACCTACAGTATTTGTTTGAAGTTGCGTGTATGTAAGAATTTTACCATTGATTTAAATGGGCGAATTTTACTACGATCTGCAGTACGAATCAGACAATGGGCATTGTGACGCGATACTTACTTGGTGTATAAGACATGACTGATCTAAAAAGAATCATTTTTGATTTGATTTTAGCTATAAGAGTGAAAAGTCTTCTACTCCAGGAAAGCCGTATTCACGATCGGAAGTACTCTGCCGGATTTTAGGAAAACCGGAAAATTTAAAAAGAAAAATGTACTTCCGACACCAAGGATCTTTTAAAATATTATATGCATCTAAAGCATGCATCCCAACAAAGAATAGCCTACTGGTTTGATATCCAAGATAGTGGATTCAGTAATTCAAATATGGGAAACCAGTCTAGTGCCAATCGCGTCAAAACCCCGTTTGAATGAGCTCCTCGAGAAAAAATTCCATATTTATGCTAATTTAAAGAAGAGTATTGGTCGGATAGAAACCGGAAACTTCAAGCTTAAACCGAAAGCCTTTCAAAAAAGCATCTGTGAGCTATTTGATATATCAACTTGCAAATGCACAGATTTTTCGGCGTGAGTTTGTCCAAAAGAAAAGAAAGTACCAACAAAAGAGCGGAATTTTTTACTTGATCAACCACCAGGAAGAAAAATGTACATTTGGTCAATTGATAAACTAGCAACACAATGCACTCATCTCAAGATGAACTTGATGATGGTTCAACTTTAAGTTAATTTTCTTTGAAGAGATTTTTCCATTTGTTTCGTTGCCAGTTTATCAATCGGCCTAATGTACATTTTTCTTCCTGGTGGTTGATCAAGTAAAAATTCCGCTCTTTCGTTGGTACTTTCTTTTCGACAAACACACGCCGAAAAATCTGTGCATTTGCAAGTTGATATATCAAATAGCTCACAGATGCTTTTTTGAAAGGCTTTCGGTTTAAGCTTGAAGTTTCCGGTTTCTATCCGACCAATACTCTTCTTTAAATTAGCATAAATATGGAATTTTTTCTCGAGGAGCTCATTCAAACGGGGTTTTGACGCGATTGGCACTAGACTGGTTTCCCATATTTGAATTACTGAATCCACTATCTTGGATATCAAACCAGTAGGCTATTCTTTGTTGGGATGCATGCTTTAGATGCATATAATGTTTTAAAAGATCCTTGGTGTTGGAAGTACATTTTTCCTAAAATCCGGCAGAATACTTCCGATCGTGAATACGGCTTTCCTGGAGTAGAAGACTTTTCACTCTTATAGCTAAAGTCAAATCAAAAACGATTCTTTTCAGATCAGTCATGTCCTATACCTACCCGAAGGCACGTGGAAAATTGAATCAAGATGAAAAAGTGATATACCGAACTGCTGGGTATAAATTTTGGTGAAAATTAAAATTATGCAAAGAAGCAATAAATTGATCCAATTAGTAAAGTCAAACAATCCAATTACTTTATTGAGTGAAAATACGGGAGTGAAACGCCACTCAATTGAAGAAAAAAAAAATCGAAGATATTTACTGTTTTAAGGAACAATTGATCTGTACTACGTCCCACTGCCCTGCCAAAAGCGTGGGAATTTGTTTTTTTTTTATCAAAATTCAAACGCGTTGAGCAAAGCATTACTGTTGTCGTAATCGAATGAAACTTCACAACTAACATCCTAAACCACAAAGCAAAGCTTTAAATGGGGCTGCAAACGAATTTTGTGTATTTAAAATGCATTTTTTAAAAAATGAAAAAAAGACGCATTTCTAGCAAAAATTTTAAACTTTGGGTTCGATGCGCGAAGTATTCTGGTTGTGATAGAACTCTCAAAATTTTATACAGATGTTTTTTCATCAATTCACACATTTTTGAAGGGATTGCAAAAACTTTGTAAGCAAAAACACGTTTTCGTACTGCTCTAGTACTAAGCGCCTGCTGGAATTTTAAGCGTCTGCTGGACTTTTATGCGCCTGTTAGATGATTACTGATATGCGCAAAGACTATGAAGCACCAAAGCCAAATTTTTGATTTTGAAAGTTTTTCGCAAAACTTTTTTCTAATTTTTGCTTTATATTTCCATAAGTTTTTATTTCTTTGCATTTTTCTTTGATTGTGCTTATGCACAATAATCTTTTTGAAATTATATTGTATGCATTTTACTATATATTTTTTGATAGTAATTTTGTTCCGCTGTTTTTGTGTTTTTGAAGATTTTAAAACTTACCGTTTTGAAGTTCAACAGTATTTTTGTTTAGCCTGGTTATTTTCTTGACGTCTGCAACCGCCCTGTCCGCGATTCGAATTTTTGTGGCTCAAGAGTAGATTTATTTTTGAAAGAGTCATTTATGCAGTTCACACTGAGAAAGCGATTAGTTTGGACGTATATAATCCGTACTACGCACTGAAAGAGTTGAAATAAAAGATCAATGTAACAAACTCAATTAACTGCATACGTTTCTATAAAATTTTGTCATTGAACCAAACTCATGAAAATTTTCTCAGCACAGCAAAATATCAAAGTTTTCTTTACAAAAACAAATTATTGTATTTGTTATTTGTGTTCGATCGGCGGGCTAGTCCAGTAGCTACGTGTTTGTCTTTAGAACCAAAGGCTCAAATTGTAAATCCCGGTCCAATCAAATACGATCCGGAGTTGCAAATGGTTAGCCACTGCTGCGACGTTTTGTCGAAAAAATCTGCTATGTTGCCCGCAAAAAAAATCTGCTATGACGCAAAAACCGGGCCCGCACCAACTCATTACATGCTTTATTTCTATTGTAGTTGATAAATTGCAGAGACTAAATGACATTATTGTAAAATTGTTTGCATTTTAAAGAAAAGACGTTATGATAGTTTTTGTATTAGGCATCTAAGAATTAAAACAGTAACAGCTTAACGGTACCAATTGACCTTAAAATGCAATAAATACGTTGCATTGGAAAAATTGCAGTATTTTCAAAGATATTGCGTTTTCAATGATAAAATTTATGGAAGTTTTGCATGAATAAGCGGACCAGGGTTGAATCATTTAAAAATAACATTGTTCATCATGAACTGAGCTGAAGCATTTAATGACTGGAATATGCTGCGCCAAACTTTGCAATGTATTAGGTTGATAGCATTTACAAATATTACGAAATTAAATTTCTAGGGCATGTGACCTTTTTTACAACAAGGGAATTTTTGATCTAAATTTAAGTTCTTCGTGTTTTATTTGTGCATCTATAGATAAAAAGATTTAATTGCAGCTTTTTATTTCGTAGAAACGACTCACGCAGTGGCGCAATAAAGAGGGCTAATGAAGCTAAAGCCACTCTCTCCCCCCAGCCAGGTCACTTGAAAACTTTGATTTAAATGTGCATTTTTTGGTCATTTTTTGGACTTGTTGTTGCAGCGCATATTTATCCTTCTGTCACCGGACAGCATCAGACGTTAACTTATTGGACGATTCGCACACTTTTTATTGCTGTGACTACTTCGTGATTGGAGGAATCCGCACCTGCTTAGGAGTTTCCGATGATCCAATGTTCCGGTGAATTTCTTCGAATTCTTGTCAATTGAATTTGCTACTTGTTCGAAGCCACCAAGAAGAGATAATTATCGTAAAGCATCTTATCTAAGGACGCAACAACGTGTCCAGGGTGCTGGTTGAACCCAGACCATTCGATTAGAGTCGACGTAAAAACGACGCCTTTACCATACGGCCAAGCTGCCGACTTGACTATATTATGTACGTGGGGTGTATAAGAGACTGGATAATTTAAAAATCCTGCTCACCACATATCAAATCAGACAAAAATTGCTACTGACGAGTTCTGTTTGCAAAGCTTATAACGGAATTAAAGTGATAGATGCGGAATAAATATATCGCTGTCGGTGCTACAGTGTGCTACAGTGCAAAATTAAGTTTGCCATTTAATCAGTTCTCTTGTCTCATTTTTCAACAGCCTCTAAACGTCAGCAAAAATCTTGCGTTTAAATTGAAGCAGTAAGCGATTATCAGCAGGATAAAAACGTCATGCAAAACTAGCTTTTGATTTCCTACTTTCTCTTAATATCATCAAAAAAAAAAACGATTGTATAAAGCAAGGCGCAACGTAATTGGAATGAAACGATCTCTGCTGCGTAATTAGAGCACCAGACAGTTGAGAAAAGTTTGTAATATAATTACAAAGGAAAGTTTTTGCAACTTTTGCACCTATTTTTTCCAGCTTCCTAAATACTAAGAAGTGTTTGTGTTAGGTTGGGTGAGGTTATGTAGTACTATATTTTAAGCTGTTTTTGGGAATTTTAGTTGCAACTTTTTTCTTTTTCACATGCAAATTTAAAGTTGATATGAGGTCCTAGGCGAAGTTTCCTAATTTTAAGGTTTGTCAAAGTCACTCAAAAATGCAATCACTTTTTAGATAAATTTAGGGATGTAATCACATTGACTTAGACCTTGTATGAATCAGTATCAAAAAACAAACTTATGTATTCTAAAAAGTTTTCTAAAAAGCGATGGTGAACACCAACCGGCATGCAGTAGCGTAGCCGGGGGGGGGGGGGGGGGGGGGGGGCGAGGAGGGCTGTAGCCTCTTCATTGGCCTGTCGACCAAACTGCAAAATAAAAAAAATACCACGTTTTTAGCACTTCTGAGACTGTTTTACCCCTGTCTCCGGCGGCTTGGGACTTTGCCCCCGAACCTCCAACGACCTCCGGCTTATGAGGGCTCCGCCCCAGACCCCCACATCAGCCCCCGTTGCGAATGTCTGGCTATGCGACTGCCAGCATGCCAAATTTGGTGTACTCGAGATGTTTAGTTAAGGAGTTCGTTAAGGGAGGCATTTTTGCCCACTCGACCTACCACGGCAAAATGCGTTGATCAAACAGCTCTTGTAAAATAAGGTAAAGTTAACTTACTCAGATGTGTATTATCACGATAGGCCTAATTGTACAATTATGTTCTTGTCATTATCTTTACGTTTCAATTGTTTCATTAGGCTAAATTTCAATTTGACCTAACACAAACGCTGCTCAACCTAAAACTCGCCTGTGATTTTGCACTGGTTAAACCTAATTCTCTGCAAACTCCATTATTAAGCCTACCTGTCCATCCTATAATAGGCAGTTTAGTGACTATGTCCTACCCTATATACAAAAATCTGAAGCAATTCGCAAATATTCGCCTCCAGAATCAGACGCGTCCATTTCTCTAAATCTTTGGGGAGTCCAACTTAATAACCAGAGTTATTTTTGGCGAAATTTTGCGAATTTTGTTTGCATTGTTTTGTTTGTACATCGTAGATTTTGTTTGCATTGTTTGTCCGGCGCAATAGGACAAATGATGCAGTTTTTTTTTTTTTTTTGTTTTGTTTTGGGTGGAAAGCCGTTTAGGAGATGTGCATACATTATTTTGGAAAAGGAAAAAATTCTCAGCATCGGGCCAAAGTAGGTTGGTGGAGATAAAAGAATATATTGAGATATATAACCGAGTGAAATATTTTTTGTGGTATTTTTTAAATGCGATCTCTTTACGCCTAACATTTGGGGAGGTTTGCGAGCTCTAAATTTAATGTGACGTAACCTATATTGCATCGAAATTTGGTACAAGCAACTATCTTGTTATTCTGAAACTACAGGAGATTTTTGGTTAAAAATATGTTTGACTTTTTTCCGCTCTACTGTTCTGCAGTGGCGTAGCTAGTGGGGTTTGCCCACTTTAGGTGGCACCATTTCAGAGTGACACCTTTTAATGATAATATAATAAAATTTTTGATGTAAAAATTCATAAAATCGTAGCAAAATTTCTTTAGCTCGAACAACAGCAAACTTATATAAACTCTTTGAATTTATTTTGCGACTCTGTGACAAGGTAAACTTTTAAATCTTCATAAAAACGTCGTTTTAACGAATAATAATATTTTCCAAGACACCAAAGTAAAAAAACAACAACTTTGCACAAAAATACATCGATACTGGTCGCTTACATTACAATTAATGTTCCTTTGTTTCAAAAATTAGCAAAATTTTTTAGCAGCGGGCTTTGAGCCGTATCCCCAAAATTTTTTGAAAGAGGACGCGGTTGGGTCAAAATTCTCGATGCGCCTGTGCGCCAGGTTCCTCGTTTTGAAAATCGTTCCGCCAAGCCTGTACGTTCTCTTTCAAGAGATGACATCGTCCATTAAGTTCCCGCCCGGATGGCAACCTTTTTAACGACGCCACTGCCGTTCAGTGCTTGTTAGCATTGCGTCTTCCACTACTTAACTAAATAATCAACCTGGCTAACTGGAACTAATCTTTTTCCAAATAAATACCGGTAGCCTATTTTATCCTCAATGGTCCAACGGAGCATTAATTATTTTCTTCAATCAAAGCGCTTTTGGTATTGGTAAAATAGTTTACTTACTAACTTTCTACGACGCGCAAAACAGCAACGAAAAAACGTTTTTTAGCCTACCTTCCTCCGACGATGCAAGTCTCAGCCTGCCTTCGCCCTTAGTTGCTGCTATAACATGCTGATGATATGCAGTGTTATTTTTCTTTTGATGGATGTTCTTTTGTATAGATGATTAACAACAAATTTCTAGCATTTTTGCAAGATTTAAAGCATTGGATAATTTGCTATTTTCTAAAACTGAATGAATGCAAGACCAAAGTTATTGAAATTTCATCTAACCAAAACGTTTAATCCAGATTAATATCTACATACAAATTGATGAATGCTGTTCTATGCCTATGCCTAATGATTTTGTTAAAATTATTGCAGTAATATTTGATGACAGACTGAACCTCGAAAAGCATAAAAGCATATCAATAGAGTACTTGTTACACCAATCGACGTAACTTAGGCAGAATTGCATCTAAGCTTACAAAAATCTAAAAGTTCAGCTCATTCATTTATTGATTTTTCCTATGTTGATTATTGCAATACCTTGTTTTATAACTTACCAGAATATTTATTGTCCAAGTTAACAAAAGTTTCATGTGCAGCAGTGAGATTTTTTTTTGGACGTCGTGGTTCTGCTTTGCGTGTGCAATGTGCAATTGTGCATATGCTACCATAATTGAAAAATCATCATTTTATACCAGTTAAATTTTGTATTGAATTCAAAATTGCTTTGCTCATACACTAGAGCCTGCATGGTTATGCTCTTAATACATTTGAAAAATTTAATTAACTCTTGTTTTGTTTCGGAAAAATACAGCTAGCCTGTTTATGATGATAATTTGTTGCTTCATACAATAACTACCTTAAACTTTGCTAGATCCCAATCAATGTTTTCGTATGCATCATTCGAGGTATGAAATTCGTTGCCGCTATCTCTGCGTGAAATTGAAACTTTGACCCTTTTCAAGAAAGGCTTAAAAGCGTATTGTTTTAATTTAGCTTTTGAGGATGTTACCACTGTTTGATGCCAGTAGTTTGCTGCTTTTTGCTGTAGAATTAGTACCTCTGTTATGTACTAACTTTATTTCTGTAGAGCTATTTGAATGTTACTACGGTCCCTTGGTCAGGTGCATTAACTCTTGTTGGTTTTATCTTCAGTGGGATATAAATCGCTATTATTATTATTTGTTACAGCAAGTTGGCTTGCTTTGGATTCAAACAAAAACCTTTCACCTTGCAAAATTCCAACCACTACGTATTCGAACAAAAAATATTTTGTAACATCAGAAAAGGCACGACAATCTCAATCATTGACAAGTTGTCATGTTTACTTTACTCGGTCATAGTAGGCAAATTGTTTTGCTTAGTCATGTTTAGTTTTTTCTTTTTTGACCCCAAATGGCGCGTAGCAATTGGGATAAAAACAAGTTACTTTCTATGTTTGCTAATATTAATTTTACTGGTATTTACGGAAATGTAGTGATAAGTTGATTACTGTTTTTGCATCCGTCTTAGTATTTTCCAATATGATTAGTCCAGCTGGAGGCGATGAATAATTCACTCACTTAAAACAAAACTTGTTTTGGTCAATGTTTACGAAAAATAGCTTTTTTCCCCTTAAATTTCCTCATGGTTTTTATTCTATTATTTATAATTTTTCTCTACAAATGCACTTGCAAAAATGCCAAATTATTTCTATTGACTCAAACATCGAAGTAGATTTGAAATAAATCAGCTGTTTGATTGTCGATTTCCTGATACGAATTCTGCACATTTTACCGTCTCAAATAGTTGGTGAGTATTATGCATTTTATTTGCGATACTTGATTGATTTGCGAACGTTATATTGCGAATTTGGATAAATTATTTTGCTTTGATAATTATTTCTTTTTTCTGATTATGCTATACATAAAAGCCTGAAGCTGAAATAATGTCAAGTCATTCATATCAAACTTTAATTGTTTTACGCTGTTAAAACTAATCTGTGCCTGCTTTCTATTGCATTGTGTTGTGGTTATTTTAGAAAACCGTCAAAGTTTTACCTCAAACGTCAAAGGGTCACGTACTTTTACGTCAACTGTCATTCGAAAGACGTCGATTCTCGTGATTGTGATTTGTGCACCTTTAGCCTACAGTGAACTGTTCGAATTGTGAACTTGGGTGTGCATGACGAGTCATCTCTATCCGGTTGGTTTTGCGCATGTTTAAGTCTGTGGCCAAGTTTTCCTGTAACATTATTATTACTGTAATACAGCAGTCACAACTTTCCTCTTCTAGGTTTCCTTACGTTTAATGACAGACACACACAGTCACAATGATGAGTTTGTGACGTACACAAATAAAAATTGTGCAATATATTGGCTAAGTAATAATACGTACTCGTATTGTAATTATCAGAGCTGGGCAAGTCCGCAAGTTAGTCCGCAAGTCCGCAAATCCGCAATTGCGGACTAACGAAAAAAGTTGCGGACATGCGGACTTGGACAGTTTAAATTGCGGACTTGCGGTTGCGGACTATTTTTAATTTTAATCCGCAATTCCGCAAGTTTTATAAATATATTGAAATTCCTTTCTATTTTCGTAAAATATTTTTATTTTTACCCAGTCAAACATGAGAAATCAATTTAATTTTTTCAAGTTCAAGTTCGGCAAAATATCAAGTTTTTCGAGTTCTGGCGGACAAAAATACTAAGTCTGCTTTTCGACTTAATCGCTTTCTTTTTGTTGAAATGCTGGTTTTTCGAGTTCAGCAAAACAATCCACTTTTTTTGAGTTTAAGTTCAAATTTGCAGCCCTGGTTCAAAGTACAATATGGCTTTGTCGTATTTTACCGTGACTTCACAAAATTAGCCACTGGTGTATCATTTTTTGTACTGGAAGCCAGTGCCGTCGCTACGGTGGGGCCAGGGGTACGGTGCTTCCCTAAAGACTGCTTGTGCCCCCCTCCCTATTTCGGTTTACTCAGAATGCTTTTTGGAGCAATAAGTAACGACAAGACAGCAGGCAATAATGGAAAAAGGACTAATAATTTTCAAAGATAATTCTCGTTTGAAGTTTTCTCGATTGTTTGGCAAAATTGCAGGCCACCAACTGCTTTACATAAATGTGACCCAATAATCTGTCTTATTAACACAGCTTTACGGTTGTGCCGCGGAATAGGGATGCATGCCTACAGAAGTGTTTTAGAAGCGTTACCGGTATTATGACCCGAAACAATACGCGAAAACATTTTTTTAAAAGACCAGCTGTTTTTTTTTAGAGCACACTCAAATTTTATTTTAGGTCGCAGTCAGTCGCGCAACCAGGGGAAAGGGATTAAAGGGGCATCAGCCCACTTTAGCCACCAAGTCATTTAGAAAATATAACCAAAAAAAAGAATAAGCGTTTAAACGTGTTTTGGCTCTTACCTGAAGTATATGGGGGTTCAAGAAGCTAAACAATGTAAATCTTTCAATGACTTCCGAATTTTAGCAATTTACTATAATTATTGATATGGTTTTAAAAGTGCGAAATGTGGTTTAGATGGCGTTAAAATTACTATTTTTGCCGCAAGATTGCAAAAATCACCCAGCAGCAGGGGGCTCTGCCTCCTTTGTGACGCGCTTGAGTTGCAACTATTTGTTCAGCACGGTACCCAAATTAGAAAATTTCTGTGCGGAAAACATTTACTTTCGGTTCACGGCCCCTCTTTGTTAGCAAAACCCTGGTTGAGCTTCTGGTCGCATTCACTCCTGCAGACAGATTTCATTCACTCCTCCTGCAAACTTCTGCATTCACGTCTGCATACGAAACAAGCTGATAAACGCTGCCGGGCTTGTATGTTTCTGTTTTCAAAGATAAATACAAAATTTTAGCTTTAAAATATCAGCTTTTGTGTGCAAAAGTTCAGTCTATTTTATAGTGCCCTCCCATTTTCGGCCAGGCCCCCCTCACTTCGTTTGGTCTGGCGACGGCACTGCTGCTAGCGTGTGGTTATCTCGTTCCTACAGTATTTATGCAAACTAAGGACTAAAAAGTTAGTAATACAATTAGTGATATGCATATTTTTTTGCCTTCTACTACCTTTGCCTTTTCCTGCCTCGAAAATTTTTTTTTAGAATATTTTGCTGTAAGCGAATATATGGATTGTGCTTTGCTATTTGATGGCTTCTCATTGTAATCCAATGGCTTTTAATCTTCGAATCCCTAGCTTCATTGTAGCATTTTTAAGGGTTCGTCGGTGGGTTGTGTATTATGCTTTCATGCAGTTTAGGCATCTACTGTATAAGCAGTAGCGCAACTAAGAGGGCTGGGGGCTACAAACTCCTTAGCCAAGTCACTCAAAAGCTTTAGCAAAAAATACAAGCGTTTAAATCTATTTTGAGTTGGACCTGAAAGCAAGAGGGGCTGGGCTATTCTTAAGTTTGCCATCCAAAAAAGCAGCTCAATAACAAGTCATGCTGTGGTGCATTTACCGCAATCAACGATTGTGAGTAGTTCCTTTTATTGCGCGGAATATATCCACCATACGCTTGCTATACTTCCCACAAGTCACGACTTTTGACTTATGTTTGCTAATCAACTCTGAGCAGATCACTTTGGGACATGGTTGATTTCAAAACTCTTCTACTCGGTTCATAAAAGTTGCGGACTTGCGGTTGCGGACTTCAAATATTACGAAGTTGCGGACTTCAAGAATTACGAAGTTGCGGACTTGCAGTTGCGGATTCAAGAATCCTGAAACGTCGTTACGGACTTGCGGTTGCGGACTAAGCTTTTAAACGTGCAATTGCGGACTTGCGGTTGCGGATTAAGAAAATCGAAATTTGGTTGCGGATTTGCGGACTGCGGACTTAAAAAAAAACTTGCGATCCCCAGCACTGGTGATTATTATTATAAAATCTAAGTCTCGAGCTCTGATATGCAGTTTTCAAGATATTGAGCAAGTTAAATCTGACGAGACATGTTAGTTTGCTAATTATTCACAATAAATAACAAGCGTGTTTATCTTTATTGGGGATTCTTTACTTTTTGGATCCCCCCTAACGCATATCTTTTGGGTTCCCGACCGCGACCCCCTAGAAATTGACACGCGTGCCAAGGAGTTTGCTGTGCCAGTAGTTGAGTTAAAATGCATGTTTTATATTATTTATTAGATTTTATATGTCTTAGTTCAGTAGCGCAGGGCCTCATAAAAATTTTCATACGATGCAAAGACTGATAGTTACTATTCTGTTCCGCCGAAAATTGGGTAAAGACCAAAAAAAAGTTTTTGCCGGTATTTGGCTAGGTCTTAGCCTGAATGCAGGTGAAGGCCAAAATTAAGAACTAAGAGTATCACTTCCTAATTGCTAAGTTTTACGGAACACATAACGTGTGTACTTTCAGGATCTTACGAGGCCTCCTAGACCCAGGTACAATGTACTCACTGAGCCCTCTTCTTGTAGGCACTGCAGTAGCGTAGACAGAGCTGGGATCGAGTCAAACCTAAAAAAAAACTCGATCATTGAAATAAAAACCTAAAAAAAACATGAAAAATAACTTGAAGAAACTGTTCGAGTTCAATAAAAAAAAAAAAAATTCAAGGATTCAAAAGTGCTTGCGTTAATTTTTTCCAAAAGTTTAATCATGAACCAAATTCATAAGAGAAACAGTTTTATCTTTTTCTATTCAATGAGCACCAGAGATGGAAACCGGTCGGGTCAACCGGCACCGGTCGGGTCGACCGGCCTGTCGGTTCGAGATTCTTCGACCGGCCGGTCAAGCCGGTTGAAACACCGGTCGAATTCTCCTTTCAGACAACTAAAAGACATCTAAGCACCAACCGATATATACTTATATATTTTATCATAAATAAAACTTTTTACAAAAAATCAGTATTAACAAACCACACCTTTCGAAAAGACTTGTTGAATGGTTTCAAGCTGTGACTAATATGCTGCGACCATTAAGACATGCACATCCAGGGACGTATTTAGGGTGGGAGTATTGTGCCATGCCCTCCACTTTGGGCCACGGCACAAAGCAAAAAAGTGCCAAATGTACGTTAAAATCGCGTAATCAGATTATAGTAAAGCATGCATGTGGAAGAGGCTTTCGCTACCTGGCATTTTAGCATCATTTTAATCAGCTTAAGAGTAGAAGTGGCGCAGATTTCAGATTTTTTAGTACATGCTAAAATCTTGCCGCTTTGAAACGCTTTTATCAACCTAAATTTACCACACTTTACACTGGGCAAGAAAGACATAGCTCTTATTTTTTTATATCTAAATAGCCATGGCTTGTTCTGAAGTAGCAGCATTTCTACAAACTGCGGGGGCACATTATATTTCGAATGTTTTCTAGTTAATGTCATAACAGTTTAGTGTTTTCAATGATAACAACGACGCGTTGCGTTCATCGGGATAGTTATTCATAACCACTTCGTACTACCGATGACTTTATTTATTGGTTTGACGTTTCGCTTCCGAAACCGGTAAGCTTCTTCAGAACAATTTTTGGCAGTGCTGCCTTTGCAGTTGCAAAACGATAAATGAGAAAAAAATAACAGCAGAAGATATGTAACAGTAAAACCATACAAACACCACAATACTTGTACTATTATACCCAAAAACATTAAAATGATGGAGCAATAACATTTTATAATATTGAAAATTATGTCACTAACAGCGTGAAAAAAATTAATAATATGCATAACAACCAGGCTGCTTCACTAACTGTTAGAGAAAGTATGAAAAGGATCTATTGCAAAATAGTATGTACTGGAAAAGGTTTTCAGCTCCACACAGATTTATATTCGGACGGAACAATTAATATAAATCTGTGTGGAGCTAAAAACCTTTTCAGTACATAATGTTTTGCAATAGATCCTTTTCATACTTTCTCAAACTGTTAGTGAAGCAGCCTAGTTGTTATGCGTATTATTAATTTTTTTCACGCTGTTAGTGACATAATTTTTCAATATTCCTTTTTTTCATGCTGTTAGTGACATAATTTTTTAATATTATATAATGCTATTTTTCCATCATTTTAATGTTTTTGGGTGCAATAGTACAAGTATTGTGATGTTCGTACGTTTTTACTGTTACCTATCTTTTGCTGTTATTTTTTTCTCATTTATCTTTTTGCAACTGCAAAGGCAGCACTGCCGAAAAAAAGTTTAGTGTTTGCTGCTCGGCAAATTGCAAATAATCTGTCACAAATAGCTAAAAATTGTAACTTCATTTTTTGGCCTTTCATAATATCATCAGAAAGAACGTCTAATAATTTAGCTTGTGCCCTCCAGCATGCTTTTTATGCTTATTTTGTCCACGTTTTGCGCTGCTCAAAACAGGTCTTTCAAACCGAAACTTAACCAAAAAAGGTCTTAAAATTGAGTCATTTTTGCAAAAAACGCAAAAATTTTTTTGCGTTTTTTTTCTGAGACCCCCGTCCAAAGTCACAAATTTTAACACCTCACCCTTGCCCCCCTTTTGAAAATTTTTCATTAGATGCGTTGAACAGTAAACAAAAACCTTCTGAAAAAAAACCGGTCGACCGGGCCGGTCAAAAACCGGTCAACCGGCCGGTCAATCGGCGATGATTTTGAAATTTACCGGTCGGGTCGGGTCGAGAAAATCCTGACCGGTTCCATTTCTGATAAGCACTGGCTCTCTGGCAGTAAACAAATAAACTAAATATTTTTATCAGCCTGGACTCGAACTTGCTAAACGAGACTGAACTCGAATGAAAATTGATCAAGTTTGCAGCCTTGAGTGGATACAGAGGAGATTTTGCCAAGACCCCTTTGGGGCTTTGTTACGTCATAACTAAAATGCACCCAAATAAAGCTCGAGCCCCCACGGTTTAAACAAAACAAATTTTGATCTTATACGATAACGACAAAACGAGCTAAAGCAAGGTTCATGTAGGGTTCTGCACAGGAAAAAATGCTGTTGCTTCATATTTAGGTCCGCAAAAAAAGGGAAAGTAATGCCTCCACGCCTTGAAAACGCTCATAAAATTTCAAAACAATCACTATAACCTTTTATTTCGCATTATTTTCATTCGCTCACGATTTCACAATTATGACGTCAAATATACTTACCCAGCAGCTCTGCTTCACCTCTCAAAACAATGCGTACAATGGTTTTTGCAGAGTGAACTTGCTGTATCATATCTATACTGTGGCGCTAGTTTTGCAAAATATCTTGGATATTCCAAAAAATATTATTCAAAATTAGTCCAGACCGGGGTCAACCTAACTAAAACAGTTTTTTATTAAAATTTAGTTTAACAAAACCGATTAGCAAAATTCGGCCAGTGGCCATCTTTAGTCTCATTCCATGAAAATTTCAAAAGATCGATTTTGTAAACTAAACACAAAAACTGTTTTAATTAGTTTAAGTTTAATCTTGACTGAGTTTGAAAAATACTTTTTAAGAAATTTTCAAGATATTTTAAAACTAGTAAAAAGTTCGCTTTATGCCAAAGCCAATGTGATAGTGTTGGCATTCTTTAAAAGGAGAAGCAGAGCTGAGTATAAGTACATTTGGAAGGCAGAATCAGATAAAATTGCGGTCACGTGATGAATTGCCAAAAATTTTCTAGCATGACTATTTCATCTAACCTCTTATCGTTTCTGAAACGAAACGGTGAAAGTCAAATACTGTCACGAATAGCTCAGCAAAATAAAAAGGTCCTACGAACGCGCGGGACGCGATGTCCCAGTAACAATAATTGTAATTACATTTTATTCACCAAGTTGCCTTGGCCAGGAAAGAAACTATTCGGTCTTCGAGTCAAGCTGCCATCTGCCCATTTTGCCTATCACGCGCGGTGGAGGCTTCACACTGATCGCATAAATTGCTGAACGTCAAGCAGGGAAGCTGTGAATACCACTGGTGTAAAAATAGCTTTATGATTTTTAATCAACAGGAACCTTTATGATTTTAAATTTTAAACAAAATTTACAAAATTTTGAGTTCCCACGTTCCCGCCCGTGGGCACAAAACGTCTAAAACAAAAATTGGTCTAAATGTTGTCTATTTTGCAAAATACAGAAAATTGAATTGACGTCTTTACAAAGATGTCGAAAATACGCAAAATTAAACAACATGTCAAGGTTTATGAGTTACGTATATTCGACGTCTTTGTAAAGACGTCTTTTCAACTGCATGCATTTTTGCAAAATAGATAACATTTAGACAAAAATTAGACCATCTAAATTACGTCAGCTGCATAAATCTAGACCACGTTTAAACGTCTATTTGACTGATTTTTTGCCCACGGGGCGGCGTGTGTAAGAGCAAGGACGCAGCTTCACTCGATAATGTTGACTAAAGCTATAACAATTGGCAATTATACTAAATAACAAATTGAAACGTTCAAAATTTTTAACAATATCCGTTTTGTTTTGTTTTTTTAACATTCTGTTAAATGTAGAGCATATAATTCAAACTTTTCAAATATCAATGGCTTCTCAGAAGTGTTGGTTATGCAGTTTCTGACTAACATATAGCTTCAAAGCATCATGAATTATGACATAACAAAACGTTTAGGAATAACCGCCGGTATTTTTTGCAATACTGAATATTTTTTAACTTCCGGCAATGGTGTTAACACCAACCACCTTTTCTAATTTTGGAAACACTAATCGTTACTTTGCTTGTTTTTTTTTTGCTTGAGCTAGATTAGTGATATTGGAATAGGGTAACGTAAGCTTGCTAGTTTTACTTAGATAGATATTAATTTGTGCAAGATGTAAGATCTTGTAGAAATTTTACAGCTATTAGAACAGATTTATTATGTTCAGTAACATACGCATCAAAATAAATTGCTTGTTTATTTCAAATCATCAATATAAATGTGCATATTTACTTGGGAAAATCTCCGCTTGACAACAATAAGATTATACTTTCGAAACAATAATTGGAGCCTTAAGCTGCGACTATCAGCCGTAAGTTTAATAGATTATTATCATTTTTTTTGTTGTATAGTCTAAATTCAATAGTCAAATTCAAGTAGTTATTATTTGCCAAATTCAATTTCAAGTGCAATTGTTTATTATTGTGTAGTTTGTAGAAGTAAATTTTTACGTCTAAAATTCATAATATTTTGCATGCTAATTGTTTGTTTATTTTAAATATACATAGAATAAACGGACACAAAGTCACTCAAGCCCGCGTGTGCAGTTTGTTGAAGAATTCAATCCGACTAAAGGAAAACCAGGCTCCGTCCGCAGTGTGAGACTCTTGGAAACTAAAGAGTGTTCACAAATGGCAACCACTTTATCCAATTAAGATCTATTATCTTAATATGATTTACATTGTCTTCGTGTCCAAGCGTATCGACTTATAGCTTAAATTTTCTCAAGTGAGGCCTTGGTGTATTAAACCACGCCAGGTAGGAATTTTGAAAGTTCGCGCTCAGATCCATTAGGTGAAAATGCGCAGTTGTCAGGAGGTTGCCAAAGACTAACTTCGGAACTACGTAATTGGGTTATGCATTCCTATAAACCCTGCCTGAGTCTGTCAACTTAATTACTCATTTTTGAATAAAAATTTTTTAAATATAAAAAGCATTGTTAATTAAATGAGTAGCCGAGAAAGAGCTGGTAAAGATGACTTCTAATAAATTTGAGAAAGCTTACTTACAGTAATTTTTCCCTTGTGATACTTTACAGTACATATTTTTTAGCGGGATTAGATTGTGATGTGTTATGTAGCGGCTCACTTAATCTGCAAACCTCACAGAAATAAAAGCAAAAAAAAAAGACAGAAAGCATAATTGGGGCAACTCCTCTACCTTACTCACCAATTTTTGATATTATGGGCTTCTGGAAAAAAACGTTTCGGGAAAAATTTTAGTTTTGATTCCGAAATTTGCTCAAATCAAAAAATTTATATCTTTTAATTTGAAAATAATGGAAACTGGATAAATACGCAGGTTGTGTTTTTCGTTAAAATTGCAATTTTAGCCAATAAATGCTCAGTAGATTAAAATTCAATATGCTGGCTTCTATTTTTTACCGCATTTTTGAACAATAATAGCATAAATCATAATTCAGTTAAACACCGGAAGTTAGTTTTTAACAAAAGTTATCAAATATGTCTTTTTTGGTGTACAAGTAATAGCACAAAACTAAAAGAATCGGGTCATTGGGATGATATCACAGCGCTTTAAAGCAGCGAGTCAGAGGACGCGACAACGTGGCTCGAACGAGAGCTGAATCTGCAACAAAGTCGCCGTAAAAATGGAGTTATGAGCAAAGCTTTTTGAATTGCGCTGCGGTTAGAGTAGACAAAAATCACGATTTTTTAAAAAAATCAAATACTGTACATTGGATTTTTTTTTTAAATTTAAATCAGGTTTTTTGATTTTTAATTCTTGGTTACATTTTTGGGAAAGGAGCTACTCTACTGTGATATTTTGCATACAGAGTGATGTTTGTAATAAATTGTAGCCGCATTGGTTGAAAATAAAATTTGAATGACAACAATTTTAAAATGGTCAACTTCATACGAAATATACGTCACTGCTGGTAGCTTTTTTTTGCTAAAATGATTTTGAGGCATTTAAACTCATTTCAAAACTAATAGAGTAAATTGGAAAAAACAGAGATCGTTACGGAATGTAAAAAGTTGTTGCTTAATCTATAGAAATTATTGAAATTTTGCTATTTTAAGATTAAAAATTCATTAATTTAGAGCTATTTTTATTGGTTGATTTAAATCAAACAGTCTGGCTGCGGTTCATATTTTGCAGATCACATAGATTGTTTTATAGATTTCAATTGAATTCATCTTGCCACACAAAATAAACGGAAACCAAAATATCTTAAGTGTTCTCTTTTGTGGCACCAAGTGCACTTTTCCAGTGAAAGTTTTAAATTAGCTACTTTAAATCGCTGAAAAAATTAACGAAGAGCTGCCAAGCTCTCTTCAAAATTTTATGTATATATATAAATCAAAATGGTGTCCAAATAGGCTGTTTGCTGTAAATTCTAGGGCGCTTAAAAATTGAATTTGTAAAAATTTACTTGTAAAAAACAACCTACTTCAAAAAAAATTTGTAAAAAACAACCTACTTCAAAAAGATGTGTTGGTTATTAATTACAGAAAGCGCAATTATGGTTTGTCGACAGTATTCAGAGTAGATGGACCACTGTGCTACTGTTATGACATCACCAGCTTATTTGAAAAACTACGAGAGGACCACATAGCAAGTGATTGGCGCCTCTTCCTAGATTCTTCCAAAAGAAGCCTTGAAGCAGTTCTTCTCCACAATGGCAATATAAAGCCATTTGTTCCCATAGCCCATTCCGTGCATTTAAAGAAATCTTATGAAAATATTAAAATCCTCCTCGATGCTATTCAGTCTAATGAATACACGTGGTATCTATGCGGAGACCTGAAAATCATCGGCATTTTAATGGGAATGCAAGGAGGATTCACAAAACACTGCTGCTTTCTGTCTTTGGGATAGTTGTGCTACTGCAGAACACTATGTTAGAAAAGGCTGGCCAGCAAGAACAGCATACATTCCAGAAAATGCAAATATCAAAGACGTCCCTTTAGTTGACCACAAAAATGTATTAATGCCCCTCTTCATATAAAATTAGGTTTAAAGAAGAATTTTGTCAAACAGCTGGGAAAGAGTAAGTCCAATGGACTAGGGTTCCTTTGCAATAAGTTTTCCAATATAAGTGAAGGAAAAATAAAAGAAGGCATCTTTGTTGGCTACAAATTCGAGAAGTTTTGAAATATCCAAAATTGAAAAAGAGCTAACTTCAATTGAACACCGTGCTTGGAAAGCATTTAAAAGGCTTTGTGCAAACTTATTGGGAAATAAAACGTCACTCTCTTTTAAAATGGGAGTTGAAATTTGCTAAAAGCGTACAAGCAAATGGGCTGCCGGATATTCCTAAAAATTCATTTTTTACTTTTTCACCTGGACTTTTTTCCAGCAAATCTTGGCGCGATTAGCGACGAGCCAGGTGAAAGATTTTACCAGGACATTCAAGCAATGCAGGAACGCTATCAAGGCTTTTGGAATAATGGAATGCTGGCAGACTTTTGCTGGATGCTATATCGTGATGTTCCAATCCATTCTCACAAACGAAAATAATATTCAAAGTATTTTTAGGTGCGTATGTAGATAGTCTCTTTTTGCTAATATAAACAAACCATGGATGTGATTTAGAGTGAAATTTGGAAAAGTTGTGGGCTCACCAGATTTATTTAAGTTTGAATAACTAGTGTATTCTGTATAATCTGTAAGCATGTTATAAAAAGAACCATTAGATTACCCATAAGATAAGAACGCAGAACGCAAATAAATATTGCTAAATTGTCTTCTTTTTGTCTTCGTTGATTAAAATAGTAATTTATTTGTTTTAAACCTCTACATGACAAATAACATGAAATTATAATATAAGAACAATAGCATAATTCAAACGCTGTTAAGCCATTGAGCTTGGGATAATTGGTAGATTTTATTTAAATAATTAAAATATTAAAATGCAAATATCTTGAAAACTTGATGTGCTATAAGAAAAACTGAGCACAGATTTGGAATCAGCGCGAAAAATCCATCCAGAAAAGTTGACTTAAATCTCTGATTAAAAAATTAAGTAAAAATTTGTTAACCAGTGTTATTATCAAGAGCCTACAGGATCTGCAGTAATTGGCCAAATATTCACAATAAGTTTGAAGCAATCGCTAACATGCTACTTAAGAATGGATACCCTTTTTCCTTCAAACAAAATAAAATTTGAAAATTTTTAAACACCAAACACCAATCGAATCTTAATAACAATTGTAATTATCTATCCTGCGTGTTTGTTATACAACCTGAAGTATGCTTTGTCGTTGTTGTTAAAATTTCGTTTGTTGTTAAAATTTCATTATGGTCACTGTCAAATTGAACTAAACGCTCAGCTGCATCATTGATCACTTCCAATCCTGAAACAATCTGGTTGATTTGTTGAAAAGAAGAATCTTCTTTTCAGCATACAACTGAATCAATTCTTGAAAACGTTGATTCAATACCAAGTACTGGTTGATTAAAAAATAGCCACGATTCATTATTAATGAATCCTTGCAGAGTGCTGTCTTCATATACTGGCGTAGTTCTGTCTTACCTATTCAAAAATCTGTTTTGGGATATTTTAACTCGGAAGTAGCGGTGGCTTTCTTGGTTTTATCACCAACTAAATTTGAAAATAGTGCAAGTGGTATGTACCTTGGTGGCAGATACCAAGCTTGCAAGTCGACTTTGCGATTGTAAGCTGAACATAGAGCTTTATTTCTCACCGATGACTCATTTGCAACTTTCCAAAGCATTAGTGTCAAATAAGGAGCATCTGCAGTAACCGGTGAGGCAAACCAATTTCATGCATCAATCACCAAGGCACATACCACTTGCTTTATCTCCAAATTTAATTAGCAATGAAATCAACTTGTTGAACCATTGCTACAAAACCATTGCTACTACCTTGTTAAAATATTCCAAAACAGATGTAGATAATCCCAAACTACCAAAAGTATATATAGACAGTAACTCTGCATGGGTTCATCAATAACAATGAATCATGAATATATAATTTTTTGATTTAATTGAAATTGAAGCAACGTTAAAGAGGTACTGCTCGAAATCGGTGTTATAGAAGAATTGAGAACTTCTTGCGCTAATGAATAGGTGCCCCAAATCTTTTTCCACAATTTCTTTATTCACAAAAATACCATTTAATCTAATTGACTCCGCACCATTGGTAACCCTGCATTTTGCAGTTTTGTGACATTACAAAAGGCATAATTTGGCAAAAAATTAAGAAATGCAATTGCCGACTGGTAGTAGTGAGTAGCTTATAACCAAATCTGAAAACTTGGCTACTACTCCTAAAACACGTAGACCAAGGCTACCAGTACTGCTCAACAGAATCTCTTTTGTGATGCCACAAAATCGAAAGATGCAGGGTTCCCAATGGTACAGAGTCAAACGGATTAAAGCATTTTTTGCGAATGAGGGGAATCGTGGAAAAAGGTTTAGGGCACCTCTTAATTAACTCAAGCAGTTTTCATTTCTTCCATAGAACTGATTTCGAGCAGTTATCTTCTTAAGTATGGATTTAGTACTATATTGGAAAGAAGATTCTTCTTTTCAACAAGTCAACCAGTTTGTTTCAGGATTGAAAGTTATCAGTGATGCAGCTGGGCGTTCAGTCCAATTTGAGAGTGACTACAATGAAATTTCAACAACAAACGAAATTTTAACAATAACGACAAAGCATATTTCAGGTTGTGTAACAAACACGAGAAACTTTTGCCTCATCAAAACAAACCTTTTTTCAAAAAAATACCTGATTTTTTTGTTTTTAATTAGTTTAGAAACTTTGAAATTTGCTGAAGTTTGATGACACTATTTTGTTTTAACATAATAACCTGGAAATATTGCTTTGAATTGTATTTCTTTGTTAATCAAAGAAGCTTTTCAACTTTATTGAAATTGCTGGGCGGTCATTGTAAATTTGAGTCAAAATATTACAGCACTATACAATAGGGTAATGACTACAGAAAAAAAATTAGCCTGCTATGTCATTGGATGAGTTTTTTGTTACGTATGAAAGATTTCAAAACAATTTTTAAAAAATTTACAAAAATGTCCCCCACCAGCCACTTTTTCTGACCCCACTTGCCCCAAAATTTGAGTTTTCTTGTTTGTGGTGCACGACAGCAACAATTTTCAAGATTAGAAACATTTTAGGTGGATAGGTGTTATGATTACACACCGTTTGAAAAAAATTTGAACAAAATCGAGCGATGGGGTCAAAAGTTATGAGCCATAAAGTGCTAAACTTGTGAAATGCTGCCTCTAGCGCCAGAAATGCAAAAAGTTCTATAGTTGGCATGTTATAGTGTGAAATTGATGTCAAATTCTATTTTGTATGTTAAGGATTTGTTATAACAAGTATTTTATAAAATGTTGCCACTAAAGAAAAAATTATTATTTACTGTTCTAATACTGAATATTTGAAATAATACTCAAATTTTTGTCAAAATTTAAATTAGGCGTAATTATATATGCTAATCAGTAGCAATTGGCGTTTAGGTTGAACTTGCTAAATGCTTTAAGATTGTCTTTCAAGAAACCAATTTCAACAATTGCTTTAAAACGACGACTGCTTGGGTTCAGACACGAGGCTAGCGACAGACCTCAGGGTACATTATCAAAGGGGTAGGGGGGTTCCATCACAGGTATTTTTAGCTTTATCTTATGTGCAGAGATATGGATAAAAACAAAAATTCTAAACATTTTTGTTACAAGTTTGTTTTTTTTTCTTTCTCCCCTAGGGCATCCTTAAACATGGGCCCCCAGGTGCAACAAAATCCAAAAAAAAGCCAACTACAAAAATGGGAAAAGTCTTCATCTAAAAATAAAACTGACATGAATAAAAGCATTGAATTTTTAGTGAAGATCAATGTGTGTTTTGGTTTTCACCGTCAACTGGCAGAAAAAAAGCATCAAATTTACGGTAAAAACCTTTGTTTTCTCCACCAATTAAAACAAAATATTTCACTGAAGTAACGATCACAAAAAGCACTTTCTGAACACTCAAACAATGGAGGATAAGCTCGAGCTAGGTAGTTTAGCTAGTTTTACTCAGAATGATATGCTTTAAAGCATTGGGGATGAAGCCCAACATTGCAAATCTAGCAGCAATATACAGATGTCCCAGAACATCCTTTCTTCGCACAGCGCCGCTGACTTCCTTTAATTATCTCATGGTTACCACTGCTCTCTTTCACATGTTTACAGGGAGTCGCTCTAGGTCCTGGAAATGGAGCAGGCGGTATGCTTTTGCGAAGGAGATGGTAATAGCTTTCTACAATAGCTCTTCTGAAACAAAGAGCATCCATTCGAGTTTCTCCTGCGTCTAATTTACGCAGTTTATACAGCTGAAAAGCATTGTTGGCTGCTAGATCAATGCAAAAACGGAAAAGTGGCCACCACCATTTTTTGCTTCGCAAGTGAACCATATAACAAGAAATGTTTTGGTCCATACGATCAACACCACCCATGTATCGATTATTTACATTAATAACGTTAGGCTGTGGGATAGTGATGCTTTTCCTTTCTTTTTGGCTGTACCTCTTCGCCGTTTTTTGGGAATTTTTTCCCACAAATTTAGACAGAACATTTACCACTTTATTGTCTTTCCACCGGATGGCTGCGATATTAGATTTGGTTTGGACAGACACATCTGATGCACCTTTTTCCAGCTTGTTAACTTCTTCAATGCTTCTAAGTGGAGGGTTCTCCATGCGGCAAGTTCTTACAGTTCCTGTGGCTGCAATGGACTTTTCTCGAAGATGGCGTAACAGCCCTGGGGACGTAAAGAAATTATCCATAACCACATGGTAGTTTGAGCCAGATTCTTCCTGAGAAGGCAAAGACTGGACTAATTTAGCAACAACTGCTGCACCGAGTCCTAGTCCAATCTCTCCGTACTCACTTAGCTGAGTATCTTTTCCTGAATAAGTTCGAAATTGAATGCAATAACCCAAGGGATTCGACATGACCCAAAGCTCATATCCAAATTTTATAGGCTTGCCATGGCTTGGCACTATGTCTGCCAAAGTATGGTACCATTGATTCATCTACACTAACATGTTGTGTAGGCTTATAGTTTTCCTTGCATTGCTTGTTGATAGAATCAAATAATGGACGAACTTTGGCAAATTTGTCTGCTTTGTCCAATCTATCATTATCTGCAAGATGAAGATATTGTTTTGTTACTTCATACTCATTTTTGGTCATGGTGTTAGAAATTAATCTATTGTAAGAATCGTCCCGCATTTGCCAGTACATATCTTATCGTGGCATTGGAATATAGCCACTCAACAAAAGAATAGCGATAAAGGACCGCAACCTTTCTGGAGTCATTTTGAAAACATGATTTCCTTTACTTTGGGCATACTTGTTTGACTCCTCACAAATGCGTTCAATTTCTTCTATTGTGAAAATTTTTTCAAACATTTGATAGGGTGGAATTGACTCATCAAAAGCTGGTTCTGGCACTGACCAAGTGTCAAGAGCCCGACGTCTGTTGATATCTTTCTTTTCCCATCGAAGCTTCTTGGGCAGTATTTTTGAAATTTTTTTCTAAAAAAATACACGTACAATTATGAAATAACTTATGTACAATTTCCAATAAAAATAGCATCACTAAAAGTGAATAACATTAGTCACAAGATACTTGCTGTTGACTCTGGCCAAGTACCTACCCGTTTTGGGGGTGGTGAATCACTGTGTCTCTGGACTGACTTTTCACGGCAAACATAGCAGTCTTCCTCTGGCTGATAATTGTTGGCAACATCACTACCAGAATTAGCTTCAGCTTGATTCTGCACAAAATAACATGTTTTGAAATGAATTTCAAATATTAGTGATATATATCATTTATGCTTTTAGTAGTGGACTCTGTAGTCTGTATCACATGATATAACCACAATTTTTAACACAATATTGGTAAATTTGCTGTATATGTCATATCTTTGGGTATGTGTTCTTGTGAATGCTCATTTAGGAATACAGCTTTGTCAAAAAAAAAAGTAAAATCAATCACATTAACTATGTAAGATAAATACTAGATGACATAAAAGTATGTACTTTACTGGTATAGCTTATGCAGAATGCCTGAGTGCTTATACCATAGATATTAATCCAATTAACCTAAAATAAAAACATGATGATTGAAGCTGAAGTACACTGTGAACTAACCAAGTAATATGCCAAATATAGGCTATCCAAACAAACGTAATTCAAATTTTGAAACATATACCTGTTGCAGCCCAGAGTAAGAAGATTGTGGTTCGTCACTGTTTGGTTGTAGTCTCGTATTCACAAACTCCATCTCAGCATCTGCTAACAATTGTTTTTTGCAAAGGTCATCTGGAATGCAATTGTTATCACTACCCTCATCTTCATCTGTATCAGAGTCATCATTTGAAGGAAATATCACTAGTTTTGCTCCAAATGAAGCTTCATTACCTTGGTCACTTTGTGGATTACAAATTACTTCCAAAGCCTCAAATACATTTAGGGTATCACTTTGTCTAGACATACCGTAATGCAAAAATATACAGTAACCTACATAAAACAGGAAAGGTTCAAAGGTGTCAAAAGTTTAGTAGTGATAAACTAAAAAAGCAGTACTTGATGTCAGATGTAACTCAGTAAGTATTGTGATTTCAATATGTTACCATGCCTGGTGCCTGCAATCTACACAATCTGTTACAGTAACTCACTCACTGTTACAGTAACTCACATAATTACTAGTAACTCACAGTGCAGAGTAGACTAACTTAGCATTGGTATGGAAGCCACTAGGCTACTGAACAAAGACAAGAGGATATCAAGCAGACTAGGAATCACTACTAATCTGTTTGCGCCATTGTTAAGTGGCTGCACAAATGACTTGTTATTGTAATAATAAGTCAATTAAGATGTTTTTTGACGTTTGCAGTGGACCGGTAATCCAAAGGCTGCAGGTTAGTAGTGATTCCTAGTCTGCTTGATATTCCTAGTCTGATTCCTAGTCTGCCTGTGGGAAGACAATTTTTCGCTTTGCTTTTTTTAAGTTGTCGCCGTTCTGGTGGCTCTTCCCTAGGCTTCCGAGCTGGTAGCCTTTAGGCCAGAAGCACGCAAAACGATTAAAATGACTTGTTATTGTTGTCTGTTGTTGGCAACTGGTACCTTTACACCGGTAGGGTAGAGACTGCTGTACAAAGCTACAGTCACCTAGATGCCCAGTACAATTAGTTAGTAGCAATAAATCAATAAGTACTTCAACTAGAATGCAATACTGCATTGACTGTCTAACATAATATACACGTACCCAGATCTTCCTAGCGTCAGTTTAAACTGACGGAAGCAGATCAGGTGCCAGACCTAAGACCAACCAGCTTTTGGTAAATGCGCGACTTATTTTGACTTGCCATGCTTAGATCTACAAAAAAATTAAGTTACCATGATCGCCGGTCGCGCAAAAGCGCCGCTAGTGGACAAAATATTTTTTAATAAAAAAAAAGGTAAGTTTTCAGCTATTTTTGGCAAAAAAATAGAATTTGGTAAAAAATAAATCAAACTAATACCATTTTTGCAAATTCAGGAATCTTCTAAGACCTCAAAACCAATTCTTTGACAATTTTGGTTTTTATTGAAGTCGCAATCCTGCTTTTGGCGCTGTCAGTTTAAACTGACGCTAGAAAGATATGGGTTAATAAGCACGAAATACCTTTTGTTTTTTTGTACTGTAATTAATAGCCGAAAACTTTGCCGCTACAATAGGAAAAAGATTAGATGAAAGCGTCGGAAGAGCAAACGACAAAATCACCAAAGATTGCTTTACTGCCTACAAGAGAGATGCGTGGTTGCCAAATTCAAAAGATTCAACACTGCTATCCCTAGTTCGGCTTCACTCGAGAGATTATTTGCTGTTGGTTCTGATATTTTGCGATCGAAACGATTGTCTATGACGAAAGAAAATTTTGAAAAGTTTGTTTTGCTGCGTGAGAATGAAAAGTGTTAAAAAAAGTTAATTTTTCTCCATGAATAACGCATAATTTCTAAATGTGATTGAGTGGAGCTTTTTTTCTTTTGGTGTTTATTTATTTTTATTGCTATTTATTTTTATTTTTTTATTTTTGTTTTATTGTTTAAATGCTTTTTTCAACAATAAAAATAATTCTTTCTTCGGTCTTAGATATGTGCCTTTAGTTATAAAAGCATAACGCAATGCAGTTGGTTTATTCCAGTGCAGCTTAGCTGAAGATGGTACAATGTTTGTACTTTTATATGTTTGTACTTAACACCATCGTTTGCAGCGCGCTTTTGGAACTTCGATTATGCAAAAATTTGTACTCAAAAACTTTTTTTAAATAGCGAAATTTATGTGCGCTTCTCAAGCAATCAATTTATAGTTGCGCTGTAGAATTTTCAATTGTTGGTTGCGGAATTTGGGTTTGCGCTTGAAAGCGTTTAGAATTTTGTTACAGAATTTGCAATTGCGCTGTAAGCTTTTAAGATTTTGGTTGCGGAATTTGTGCTTGCGCTTTAAGCTTAAAAAATTTTGGTTGCGGAATTTGCGCTTGCGCTTTACGATGTTTTTTGTAAACGCCCAGCTCTGCTACTAACTGTTCTTCCGATAAAAGGCACACGATTAGCATAACGCTAATTTATTGCCTTGACGTTTCACTCAGCTGAAAACGCCGAGCATCTTCAGAAGTTGAGTTGGAGGAGTGTCGAGCACTCCTCCAATACTAGCACAAATAGTACATATCGCAGATAAGTTACAACAAAATAAATATCAAAAGAACCGAATGAATTAGTGAGTTATAGATGATTATAACGTCATAATGATCAACTTGCGAGTTAGGGCTAATTCAACAAAACGTAAAAATTCAACTGCTTTACTGTGATGAAACGAGAGAACGTAGCTAAGTCATATATGGTAAAAAAAATTAGCAAAAAAAAAGCACTTACTGAGCACTTTTGGCGAAAGATACCTTGTGCTGAAGATACCTTATAAGATACCTTGTGCTGATAGTGAGTTTGCATATGTGGGGCAAACTAAACGGGATTTAAAAAGTCGTGTTGCAGAACATAAAAGAGCCGTCAAAAATGCAGAACCAGAAAAATCCGCTTTGTGTGAACATTTAATGTTGTTTGATCACCGTATTAATTGGGAAGAATCCACTGTTTTAAAATATGTTACTAGTTATCGTAGACGATTAATTGCTGAAATTTGGTTTATCAAAGCCTACACTAACGTTACCAACCGTTCGGATGGTGAGACATTGCCATCAGTGTACTGATCTTTAGCCAAAAGTGCTCAGTAAGTGCTGTTACGTCGCGTCAGCTGCAGCGGGTACCGAACCTGGCCTTGTCTGCTTCTTGTCAAGCCGGGCATCGCTACCCTTTGTATTGCTGCTAACACGTGATATTTCGCCTCACAAGAACCAGCCAGTTTGCTACTTCCTTTGCTTTTCGCAATTTGCATAAATGCTAATCTGCTTCCTTTCTGCTCGGCGTTTTGCCAGCTTACTGCTTGCCTTTTCTCGATTTACACTCATTCTTTTTCTGACTGTGGTCTTGGCAACTGCCATTTTCTCTGAGCTTTCCCACCTTGAATAATTTAGGTACTATTGTTGAAAGGTAATTTCTCGACCCCCTGATAGTTAAGGATTTATATTTGCATGTTAGCTTCTCGTCCCTCTTTATTGTGTTAATCTTTCTGCTTGTTTTGTTAGTTTACTCTAGGTTTAGAATTTTGACCCTTCAGCTCCTATAGCCGGGTTTTTTGTTATTTTTTAGAAACCGCTCTGATCGCTCTATCGCTCCCATCCTTTACAACAAAGCGGCAATTCAATTAAAGGACTCGGAACAACGAAGTGGCAACTCAAACAGCGCATTTTGAATTATTAGTGGGAGGCCCAAATCTCCACAGCCAGTTGTAAAAGCTTAAGTCCTTACACTTTGCTTTATGCTCATGACATCATGGCGGTTGTATGACATTGCAAGTTGCACCATCACAAAATGCTGTTTTGATTTTTCAATACGCTGAAGATGTAACTTGCACACACTAATATATGAAAAGCCTGTATTTAAAGTGCTATATTGTAAAGCAAATAGCAAAAATTTAAACTTGAAACTAACCTCTTAACGCATGACGTCATGGCGTCCATGTTACGAGATGAATTATTGCAACAAACCTTAATGTTTTAAATTTGCAAAGTACATTGTTCTTTATAAGGAGTTAATTTTAAAAGCTAGTCGAAATTAAGTGCTTTTGTATCAATAAACGAGCCAGCAAATTTTGATCATTTTTTAAGAATATACATATAATATCATGGCGGCTATTTTACAACATTTATCATCGTAATACAAATTGTTTCGAATTTTTAATACTCTGGGTTGTTAATTTGCTTAAAATTTTAAATGATACATTTTGTCCAAAATGCTGCTATAAGCACAACATTATAGTATAGCGTAGCAATATTATACTATTTTCGTAAAAGTTTCGAAAAACATGAGGTAATTGCGAATATTTTATTCCACCATACAAGCTCTTGTATTAAATTTGAAATACGATCCTGCCTAGATGAGCTAGCGGCATTAGGTAAAAAACATGGTCGACATGTTTTATCAACAACGCAATTATTTTAAGGATGACAAAATTTTTGATCCGTTTTTAAACGCTTCGCTAAATATGATGCCATGGCAGCTTTTTTCAAAACTATATTTTAGCAGCAAAAGTTGTTCCAATTTCGGCAATGCAAATATTAGTTGATCTGCAAGTCGGGGCATCACCTGTCAAAACCGCTCGAGTACGAAAAATAAATTAAATTCAAAAAATTGTTTTAAATTAATTTTATAATATTTCGCCATTATGTGACATCATGGCGGCTCTATTGCTGGTTATGCCGAAATAACAACAGTTGTCTATAGTTTAAAATGTACTATAGAGGTGATTTCTAGCAGCAGTAGATATCACAATTTTTAAGTACTTCCACAAAACTGAAATAATTTAATAAAGTGGAATATTATTTAATATTTTTCTGTATTTTCACTAAACATGACGTCATAGTGGTTATCTTATGAGTTGTATTTTCATTATCAACCTTGTTTCAAATTCGCAGCTCGTAGTGAACTTGAGAACTTGTAATTAAAAATTTGTTGTACGACCCGTTCTACTGTAATTGCTTTATTAAAGTAGTTGCTGAGAGAAAATTTATTTCACATTTTTGCTTTTCATGACGTCATTGCGGCTATTTTTGGATTTCACCACATTACAACAAATACCATTGCGTTGTAAAACTGATGTTCAGATTCTATTTTCACGATAAGACTCGTTGAAAGTACTTTGATAGACATAAAACTTTAGTGGCTGTATAAAATTTGGCCGCTTAAATACCATACAATCTTTCCAGCAGTAATGTCAAGGTGATATATTACTGTTAATGTTTATGCAACGAAAGTTGTTTCTACTTTACACTGCAATGATTCAAGTGCTGATGAGCAGGAAGTATAATTTTGTGGTGCATCTTGTCCCAATTGCTCTTACTCGATCAAAATCAATCAGAAAAATCAAATTTTTTGTCTCAGTTAATAAAATTGAACGTAGTGACGTCATTTTTGATGAAGTTAGCAGAATCGAAACAATGCAATGATTGAAGTGATTGAAGTGTTTTATATACAAGCTCAAAAGCTTAAAGATCAACGACTTTTCCGTTATGCAAAATGATATGGCACAAAAAAAATCAAAACGATTGATTTTGCTAAATATTAGATGATTAACTTTGAATGTTGCTATTTGAATGTTACTACTTGAAGTAGCGTTCGTCTTTGGACTGAGAGGTCTGAAATTCAAATCTCAGAAGTTTCAAATCGCACACAGTGTTGCCAACGGCTAAATTTCGCTGCGACATTTCTTCAAAAGGAGCTGTATCGCCTACAGGCACTGTGACGTGGAGATGGCCCCACCAACTCGTTACACGTTTCAGCGTAATACAGCAAGTATAATAAAGGATTTAGTTTGATGCACTTGAACTATTTGAATGCTACTACGGCCCTTTCGTCAGATGCATCGACACTTAAGGGGATATATATTGCAATTATTATTGTTATTAAGTTGTTATTAAAATGTGTGTGTGATTAAGAAAATGTTAACAAAAGTATGTAATGTTAACAAAACTTATGCAAGGTGCATGTAAATAGTTCAAAAATGCATATCGGTACTACAATGTCAAGCTACTTCATGACCACACCAAATAATACAAAAGTTTTATGAGTTGTACTCACTGAATATGTCTATTTTTTGCAATTTCAAATGCTATAAATTGATTGATTATGACGTCATTGCCATATGACGCCATATAGGTTCTTTCCAAACATTGACCAAGGTACAGATACAACTTCATTTTAGTTTCAAAATTCAATATCAAATCCAAATGGAATCGCAAAAAACATAAGTAAAACTTATTAAATAAACAAAAAAATAAAGTATTTTGCAAAAATGGCACATTAAAACCGCATCAACAAAAACAATGCACCAGTTTTGATGTTTAACTTTTTTAATTTTTGATTTTATTTGCGTTCAAAACCAACATTTTTTCTCCCAAACAAGCAATTTTTGCTAATAAATGACGTTACTAGCTCAAATGTGACGTCATTATTTTTAATTCACTATTGTTAAAAACCTCAGCGTACAAAATGACTTGGTGCAAAACCTCATTTTGCTGGCTCTCCCCAAACAGTAGTTTTGTTGTAGGGTAAATAATTATTTATTCCTATTAATACCTTAAAATCTCCCTTTTTACCCCCCCCCTCTTTTAACTTTCTGATGGGTGGATTTTGATAGACTTTTTGTATGTTATTCTCCACACCCAATAACACCGAAAACCGTTGAGAAACCACTCTTTGCAATTCTTTCCTGTTTTGACAGTAGTTTTATCTGATTACTTTCCTTTTACAAAATTTTACCTGGTAAGTTTCCTTATTGGTAACTTACAGTAGTTTTACGTGGTAACTTTCCTTCTACAAAATTTATAAAAGAAGCGACTTGTTTATCGAAAATTTTTCAATTAAAGAAAATAGAACAAAAAGATAAATTTTTCTCAGCGCATTTTTCATTTTGTTTTCAAGATTCAAGATTAGATTTAGATATGAGGTTAGTTTTGGAGAAAAGAATAAAGTTTGAGACGGGTTTGGAACAGAATTATTAAAAAAGTAGGTAAAAATTTCCTGTCAAATAGTCTCTAATTTATTTAAAAACGTTTCGGCATGTAATTCCAATCATTATCAATCTTGTTTATCAATCATTATCAATTTTGTGTAAAAATAATAAATTTTTGAATCAAATTTACTCCAAACCGACGAATTTAGTCAAATGGTAATGCGTTCGCCTCGGGAGCGTGAGGTCGAAATTTGGGCCGGTGAAAATGGACACAGTACTGCCAATGGCTCAATACCTCTGCGACTTTTCTTCAAAAGAAGCAATGCTGCCAGGACGCAATTACGCGGTGGTGGGCCCCACCAACTCGCTACACGTTTCCGCGTATTACAGCGAGTTTAATGATTTCATTTGAATTTACTGCTCTAAGGAGTCCAACTGCAAAGCAACATCATGCAAGCATTGTTTTATTCAATTGCTAGTCTTTTTAATAGAGATTAATTTTTGTTTTTAACATTGCTAATAGTAAATACTAGCTAACTACTTCTTGTTCTTCTCCACAGACTGTCAAAGCAGAGTCAGGTTACGTTTTTATATTTAGTATACTCGTATGACTTCACAACTGAATGTTTGATATCAAATAAAAATAGAAACATACTGTAAGTTAAACAACGAACTAATTGCTAACAAAAAACAGGCCAATAAAATTACAGTAAGCTTGTTTAACAAATTTTTCATGGAAGAAAAACGTTTAAAAAATTTTAAGACGCTTAAACTTAAAGGAAGAACGCTGTCTTTTGCCAACTACTTGTTTTGGGAAATAGTTAAAACGTCACACAGACATACAGTATATAGAAACATTACAATCGGTGACTGGGGTTCGGTTCCCGATAGTGTCAATGCAAACAGTTCTTCACTTTGCTTTCAATGATAAAAGAAACATCGTAAATTCTCCACCGTGAGTGGTAGACAGATGGGCAGCAGTTTGACTCGAAAACATCAACATCCTCTTTGTTCAATCCGTTCCAAGGCAACATATCGCATAAAGATGCAATTACAACATAAGCATGCTCGGTTCCAAGACCAATTTAATAAAAAATTAAAAATTTCTACTACTTTTGACGTCCAAAGTTAGATTTAAAAATCTCAAGTTTGACTTGAAAAGTGCAGATTTAAGATACAAACAGTATTTACACTTATTTTATTTTCACTGTATTAAGAGTGAAATGCACCAACCAAGATTAACTAACCTAGGGATTATCAGTTTTGTAGAAAAAGGGAAATTTACTTATTTTAGTTAAAAACAAAATAGTTTTAAAACTAATATTCATTTCAAGCGTTCCAAATTAGCTTAGTTCATCATCATTAAAAGTAATTTTATTCAAATAAAAATATTAAAAGCAATTTTGGACTTATTCCGCAATATAGATTAATATTCGTGCAATGGACAATAATCATTAAAGCTTTATGCATTCCTCTATGTAAAAATAATGCTTATACATGAACGCTTAACACGTTTTTTTGCTTTGCATTTATTTCTCATCAAAATTTCTTCGTTCTGCATGTCAATTTTACTTTACGTCTACTCATATTCCACAACTTTTTACTTTAATTGCTGCCAGGGCAACTCAAAACAAAGTTTATTTCTCGTACAGGAAGCTTTGCAATAGTGATTATTTTCAAAATATCTAACACCATTTTGTCATAGGCCTCGTTATTGGGTCATAAGTGCTTGTTTGTCAACACTAATAACTAAATCAAGCTTTTTAAAACAACCGTGATGCTGTTTATGACAAAATAATGCTTCATTGTTTTTTTTTAATCCATCACAACAACTTATGCAACAACCTCCTACTGCCATTACCATTGCGATTTTAAACGAGGCATTATATTGATCAAGTTCTTATGGATAATACATGAGCTGTTATTTTTTAGTGAGACTTTCATTCTTGATTCTTTACTTTCGCTTATCATTGTTCTGGTGATGCGCAACCAAAATAGCGAAATCTAAACAGCGAATCTCGCGATAGTGTCAAATCTTTTGCTGAAGATCGCTATCTCATTCAGCCGCAGGAAAAATTCGATTGATTTTGACGTCAGTATGTTCGGATACCTTCAGCGCTCTTGCGTCTACACGTTTCTATAACTATCTTCTAACTTCAATTGTTTTCAAAGATTAAAAAATTGAAAAACCAAATGCAACAATTTTCAAAATACAGGTTTTACCAATCAAAGGTTTTTTTTTATATTTGTTTTCTTCCGCCGAAGCGTGTAACGAGTTGGGGTGCCCATTTTTGCGTCATTGCGCCAGAGAAAAAAAGCTCCTTTTAACGACCCCAGAACTTTGCGCGGCTGTATCTCATGAACTACGCCACGTAGAAAAAAAATTGAAGCTGCAACGTGTAGCAAATTTAATAGTCTTTCTGCAAAAATGTTTTATTTGATATCATGCTTTAAAATTTTCAAGATATAATCATTAATTATGAGATGGCTCAGTCGAAAGAAATTATCGATTAGCGTTGTTAAAAGAAAGAAAGATTTCTCTTTAACGCGATATCAAAACAACCAGATAAGTTGATGGATTGTTTCAGCATGACTGAATTTCAAACAACCGTGCAAATTTGACAAACAGATTAACTGAGCTTGTTGAACTCGTAGTAAACAAGGCAGCAACTCTAATTATTCTTGAATGAAGTTTGCTTAATTTTACAAAACCATTACCTATTCGCGGCTTTTTTCATTGCCAATATTAAACGCTTTTTTAAATTTTTGTTTTTCTTTTTTCAGAAGATAATCGTTTTTTGTTTTGTATGTCATGAAGCTACAATAAACCGACTAATATTTGTTCAATTGACACAAAAAAATGAATGTCTAATTAATTTGATAAGCAGTATTGTTTGTTGCCAGAGAAAGCAGCAGAGACATCTTGTTTTTTGAGTACTGCACAATATGACGCGTAAAATTTTTTTTTTCATTATCTATCGCAACATGTATTGCTGTATTAAATATTTGTAAAAATAGTCGCTTAGAGCAAAGTTATTGTTAATCGTTTTTAATCGCGTAGTTTCAGAACTACCTCATCGTTTCCTATATTAATAATTCAGACATACAGTAGAAATAATTCTTTTTATTTAATGTTGTATTTTGAAACTTTGTAGAACGGCTCGCCACCGCTGCAACATTTCTTTAAAAAGTGCTATGTTTTCCGGGTGCAATGACGCGGAAATGAGCCCCGTAAACTCGTTACACGCTTCAGCGTAATACAGCAAGTATACTAAAGATTTGATTTGAATTTTGTGGAATAATGCTGCTTGTAGGAACAATATAGACTTCAGCGATCAATTGGTCTTTGCTGTTTCCTGCCTGCGCTTATTCGTAGCGTCGAGTGAAATAAACCTAAACTATTGTTACGTTTAGCAAACCCTTCTTTCACTACCATTTCTATCGTAATAACGTTGAAAATTTTATTAATTCAACAAAGTGCTAATGATTAAAACGGTAACATAATCACTGATCAGTTGATTGAGCAATTGTGATTTCATTTTCTGTTTTCACCGTAAAATAACTTTTCACCGATTGGTTCTTCTTTCATCAAAACATTATATGACTGAGTGTACCATACTTCCTTATCCTTCAATCACGAGGAAGTGAGAGTGACGATCTAATACTTTGGATAAATCCTCACCGCTTAATTCACTGCCTAAATTCATCGCTTAATTCACCGCTTAATCTTAGTAAAGAGTTAATTTCCAAAACAAATTATAGTTTTATAGCGAATAATATGTAGCACGCTCTAGGAATTGTTGTAAATGAGCTCTTGCAATTCATTTGGTGTCGCGATATTGATACTTGGCTAGAGTTCAGCCTTTAATCAATCTCCAAAATTATGGTCCACATCCACTTAAATCAGAGAACCACTAAGATGCTAATTGATGAATCAAAATTGCAGTTGATAGTTCAGTTAAACTTCTTAAATTGCAAAAAGCAGCACACTAATCTGAAATTAAGAACTTTCTATTTAAGATTGAAAACAAAACAAATTGTCTCTGAGGAAATCACTCCACTAAAACTTATTGCGATCCACCAATTAAGATCGCATACTACGCAAAACAAGCCAATCACAGATACGCAATCTCGGCGAAACTATCTACAAAATTAATATTCAGAACGCTAGAATTATTAGAATCCTCGAATTATTAGAATGATAGAGTAGAAAAACCCACCTATTTATACTAACGGCAAAAACGCTCGAATATTCAGAGAAATCCAAACTATACGAGCTTATAGTAACAAAGTCAAGTCAAATTGGAACGTAATTATGACGTCATGAAACTGATGATTTGCGAACAACAAAATAAACTGGTGACAGTAGGAGATCGTAGAACACACAGGAAAAAAATTATCGCAAACATTCCAAATTACAAAGCGGCCAAACTAGTAAAGCAGTCATGGCTAAGTTAAAACACACCAAATAATCATATCAAAAGCATTTAAAATTATTATGTATGACATTTGGGTTCAGCCTCAAACATAAAACGATTTTGGCCCCATTCGAGCTAGCAAATAATCATTTCTTTGCGTAAGCAGAACCAAACTGCTTACCTATTTACTAAAAATTAACTATACTCTTTAACGGCTTATACTGTAAGCTCTTTATGATACTGAAAAACATATCACGTCAGAAATATTGAAGATACTGCAGAACTTTATACTAACAAATGTCTAAAAATGACTGATTTGTTCGATTTATCATTTGAACTGACAATTTTAACTAGTTAAGCAGTGAAGTAAATTTTTAAATTGCAAGCATTTATTTTTTTCTGCTGATGCTCATAATTTTACGGTTTTAACAAACAGGCATCACGTTTTTATGATAGGATTCGGGGTTAAAATGTTAGAACTTCGGCCTTTTGACAAATTTTTTTCTTTTTTACTTCCTCTCTTTACAACTTAGCGATATTAGCTTCAATTTTAGATGTGGAGGATCTTTTTTGGTTAGTCTTCGCCTTATCTTTGAATGAAATCGACCCCAAGTTTTTTCTCTTTTTCAGCCTTCTTGTGTCCGACGAAATGTATTGAACCCCAACTGCAAATTGCAGACCCTTCAGTACACAACACGTCTGACTATGGCCTTGTTGTTGGTGTATTGCTGCATCAAGTGGCTTAAAGCTCATGATCTTCTTCACCACCGCGCTTTTCTGTTTCTAAAGTTAATTGTTTTTTACCCACCCATAATTATAAGTGATATTATCCAAAAAAAGCATAATTTTTAATACAATATCGGAATTTTAATCTATTTACTGCGCACATTCTAAGCCAATCTCTCAAGATACATGTCTTAGAAATTCTTTGGCTTTTGTAAATTGTTGTTTGGCAAACCTTTTTCAAACTTTGTTACATTACTATGTTATGACAATGGCATCACTATGTTTCCTTGACTTTTACACAAAAGTTTTTGTTTATTTATTTTTATAGCGCTGCTTTGCGGCAAAATTGATAAAGAGACTGGCAAATAATCGTACTGGCGCACTATAATTTTAATGTCCAATCAAATCCTCATGATACTCGCTGTATTACGCCGAAACGCGTAACGAGTTTACGTAGCCCATCTTCCTTGGGCAACATAGCTCTTCAAAATAAAGTCGCAGCAGTGGCTAGCCGTCGGCAACAGTGTGTTCCGTTTCACCGGCGCGAGATTCGAACTTCAGACCTCTCGTTCCAGAAGCAAACACGTTACCGCTTGACCAATTGGTCGTTAATTTTACGGTCTTTATTTTAATTATTAAAACATACGTTGAACACAAATTTGATTTGAACAATATAACAATATACAACAACAACAACAATAACAATATACACAAACATAGAGCAAATAAAATCAAGAAATTATGCTTTGCTTTTTTTCAGCGAGAAATTTTTGAACAGGGTATTTGGCTTTCGCTACCGGACTAATAAATGATGATTTCTAAAGCTTTTTTCTAGCAAAGCAAATTTGATTATTATTGACATAAGGAGATTAATCGAGTAACTTTTGCGTGACCTTTTGATATCCTTCTCTGCATTCTTCAATCTCAGTGAGCGTGAAACTTTGTTAGTTTAGCCAGTTCCCACACTGCGCTCCTAAAACTTTCTCTCTTGTTTGTCTTAAACCTTGTTAAAGCTAGTTTTATTGAACATACAGTTAATTAATTGCTAATAACTTTCAAAATACAAGTAATAACACTTTAAAATTTTGGTAAGTGAATGATAACTAAACTTGGGACAAAGTCAAGAAATTTCAAATTGTTGGTGCGATTAATCTCTGAGATATGCAGAAAGAAAGAACCACTGGGTGATAATCGACCCCGCTTAGTCTTTATAGGGTTAAAAAACTGATTGTCTAACCGGGTGATCGCGTTACCGTTATCAAACTTTATCGCGCCATAATTTGAATTCGAAGTGTTGCTGCATTCATTTTGGCATAAAGGTACACATCAGGGATGTGGAAGCGGCACATTTTCGTGGAAGCGGTAAAAGGGTACCGCTTCCACTTTGACCATGTATATCGAACGTCAAGACTTGAACTTGGTGCAATTAAAAAAATATTTATATACAACAAAAAGAAATTGTTTGGTCGATCATCATTTGCAAAGAAACATTTTTAAAGGCTTGTGGTTAATTTAGATCCTGAGCGGCTCATGCCCTATGAACTCAAAGATAAATGACAAAGCTAACCAACTGATTTTTAAAATTATAAGCGTTTAAAAATTCTCCACTTTAGTTCTAAAAATAAAAGATTCTATCAAAAATACTTTTAAATGGGGCCATACTAGTTTAAACAAAACCTGGGGCCATACTCGTATAAAGCAGCATTTACCAACATAAACAAAGTTTCTAGTTCCAGCATTCTAATTTCTTTTTCTTCAATAATATATTCTTGAAAAGCAATCAGAGGAGAGCATCATAGAGTCTCTCAAACAAAGTTTACTATTGTATGACTTTTAAAAATGATGTTATAACTTAATGCGAGTCTTAATTATTTGCTAAGCAAACATGGCAGTACGGTACGTTACGATACGTAAGTAAGGTAAGCGGTATTGCTAAAAAGTACCTGCTAAAAAGTACTGTACGCGCTACTTGTGAAGGCACGAGTACGGTACTGGAGTACGCTGTTTGAATGCGCGTACTAAATGTACTAACGTACCGTACCGTGCAAGTACGTTACATAACGACATTTGCAACTCGGTGACGACGGTACGTTCCGTATTTGTGTTAGTACGATGCATTGCATCGCTACGCCTCTTTAAATTGTTAATGACGCGTGTACTGAGTTCGGATTATTTGTTGTCCTTCCCTTTCTTCTCCAAGAATTAAAGCCAAAAGGTGTCGCATGGGTTAAAAAGCTCCAAACTTGGCAAAACTGATATTCATGTATTCCATTTTAGAATTTTTACGCAATTAAATCTTTTTTTTTACAACGCGGAAAACGAGAACTTAGGAAAAACCTTGGCAATTTTTTTACTTACGTACCGTACCTCTCAAGTACGTTGCGTTTGGAGCTACGTACCATACCTTTTAAGCACTCTCCGTTTAAAGCGTACCATCCAATGAAAATTGGTGCAGTACGTATGCAAAAAATTTTGGTACGTTACGTTAGTACGGTACGATAAATTTTTGAAGTTAGTACGGTACGATTACATTTATTTACCGATCTTATTCGATTTTCTCACGATTACGTTCTTATTTTCACTTGCATTCACTCCTTTTTAAGTAAACCGCGACTAACATATCATTCAGAAAACTTAAAAAGAAGGAAAGAACAACGGTTGATCGTGTTACCAAAGTCAAGCAATTAATTTGGACTAAAAAACGATGTTAGCGGTCCGAAAATCGGGATGGTCGTGTAAGCGAGTATCTAATGCGCTAAAAATGATAGAAAATAACTCGGAACTATAAACAACCGGTCGTCTATCTGGGATGGTCGCGTTACCGGGAGAGTCCCCAACCAGGGTTCCACTGCATTTCTGTACGATGCTTTTTGAGTCAGATCAAACCAGGGCTGGGATCGAACTTGGCGTGATTGTTTCACTGTGCAATTGCAACTCTCAATATTCAAGTGTAAAAGTCGATTCTATCCATCACAACCAGAAGTATAAAGTTATTTTAATGTTTATCTGTTGCCAAAGAACGAAATTTAACTTATAGTGTGGCTCAGATACATTGAATTAAGTTTTAGTAAAGCAAAACCTAAAATTTTTTGTGTGGAATAGAAATTACTTTTATTTCGGTGTATACGAGTTTAGCTGAAATCTATTCGCACAAAAAGTTATTCAGCATGTTGTACGGCTTCGGCTTAAAACATCTGGATGTGGTTCGATTTCTCTCCAGATCAAAGCAGATTTATAAAAGTTTTAACCCTTTATTACTCAACGGTAGGGCTTCTGAAGCCCACACTCGTTACAAACAGTAATTATTTGAATTTGGTTCACTATAAAAGCTTGAAGTTTCTTGACTTTTCCTGTTTGTTTTTTCCAATTACGATGAAACTTTTTTTGTTTATACAACATAAGGGGTTCAAGCGTAAGATGAGGGTTTTTGACAAATTTTTAAAAATTTTGCCAAGTTCTAGCTTTCGGTGTAAAATTTTAATTTTACGCATAATATTTCTGGTAGAGATTAAGAGGATTAGAGTAAATTGGTGTTCCAGATTAGATGGATTACAATAATTAGTGTGACTACGTTGCGAACAAAAAGCTATTACGCCCCAGGCAATAAACAAAAATTAGGTTCCTTTGTTTTTGTTTTTACACTAATTTCGATTGAATAGAGTTACAATTGGCTTGCAATGCAATGACTCCTTGCAAACTACAATCGAACAAAACAATATACAGTATTACAGCGGAAAACGAATTATGATTCAATGCAGTCACAGATTGTGTTAGCTATACGTCAATGCAAAAAATCAAAATCAATTCCTCATTGGGCAATACTAGCAACATCATGTCGAAACGCGTGACAAGATTTGCGGTGCCCAGCTCCGAGTCACAGCCACTGGACAGCACAGTTCTTTTGAATAAATGTAGCAGTGGTTGCGAGCCGTAACCAAATTGTGTCGGATTTGACCTGCTCGGGAATTGACTTTTAACTTTTCGTTCCATTAGCAATTGCGTAACTGTACAACCAACTGGCCAATGCAAAATATGAACTAATGCTCAATATAGTCTAGCTTTATTTTTAATACCCTACATCCAATTTACAAAATTGAAAGTGAAAAGCTTTGTTTTTAATTTTACCTACACATAAAGCCGTCAACTAGTTCAATCACACGCCCCTAAGTTGATGTTTTTTTCATTATTAATTGATTTTTACAAATACAATGTTTCTGTAATTAGTTTTAAGTGACAAATAGTTCAAATTAAATCAATTAAATCTTCATTAAACTTGCTGTATTACGTCGAAAGGTGTAACGAGTTTGTGGGGCCCATCTTCTCGTCATTGCGCCCGGGCATCACAGTTTCTTCCAAAAAAATGTCGCAACGGTGGCGAACCGTTCACAAAACTATGCCCAATTTGACCTACCAGAGATTTGAACCTCAGACCTCCCTCTCTAGAGACCAAAACGTTATTGCTCCTTGATAATAATAATAATCAAAGAATATTGCTACTCAAGCGTGAATAATCATCAGAGAAGTTTTCAGTTTCTAAATTTTTGCATTTCGCATTGCAGTAATACTTATAAAGCTTCTAAACTGCTTCGAAACTTGCTTTTATTAGGCCTTGCCAGGTGACCAGATCCTCAGATAAAAATTTTATCAGGGTACGAAAACTGATATTGAGCTCTTTTGCTAAGACCAAGGCGGGAACTAAAGGGTAAGAACAACAGTACAGCTTTTTATTTGGGTAAAGACAAAAAAAGCTCTTCATCGCAAACTCGGCCAGCTTTTGTTAAAAATTGCGTGAAGACCAAGAAAAAGATCTCTACCGGAAATCCGGCCGGCTTTTATGTGCATGCTCACCGAACTGCTACTAATTTAGTGCGCGTGAACTTATAGACCCTCCCCAGATTCCTAATCCCAGGCCTGGGTACAATGTACCCCCAGCCCCTCTCGCAGACCTTGCTGGGTGCCCCCCATACCTTGGGATATTTGTAAACTAAGCCCCAAGAACGATCAAAAGTTTTTTGCGTTTTTGGCGTATTTTTACATTGTAAAGAAAGTGTTTCTCATGATTAAAAAATCATAAAAAATAATAGGAATGCCGATAATTTTGTAGCGCATTCTACTTTTTATTGAACAAACACCCAGTTTTTTTTGCAAGCTATAGCAAATACTGTATATTATGTAATTATTGTTATATTGCAATTTTGTAAGACAAACTAGAAATCGTTAACAAGACAATATTATTCATTAGTGTAATGCGCTTTGTACATATAGATAAGCAATACTGGAAAATACTCAATTGAGTGTAAAAACCAACGCCTGATTGCTATTCCGTATTGTTTATTTAGCGCTTATTCTAATTATTGTTCTTGTTTGTGGTTTGACTTTAATTACTATCTCTATTGTTAAAATCATTATCTGAGAACTTTGTCAACGATTACTACTTGTTTCGCATGAAAATGATTTTATTTGTTTGCTTACGTTTGGGAGTCATTTCGTGGTTAATTTCAAAAACGGAGATCACAATAAATTTACGATTTTAGGATCCAAAACAATCATTCTTTTATACAATATGAGCAATTCCGCAGCATTTAATCGGAATGAATGATAGAATAAATCCTTTATTTGTATGAATTGATTTTTCCAACTTATAGTAAAAAAAACTTTAATCGCATTAATTGTATTAATTTTTTTTACTGAGTAAAAGCACAGTAAAATATTGTAAATTAAACCGCAAAAGCGCCGTTATTATTCAAATAATATATTAGTTTGTTGTAGTAAAAATTTTGCTCCAAAAGTTTCAAATCTTAACAAATCGCGTTTATTTCTGGAACTGTAGGACTGAAGTTTAAATCTTGGGCCTGTCAAATTGGACACAATGTTGCCAACGGCTCACCACCGTTGCGGCATTTCTTCGAATGAATCTGTGTTGTCTGGGCGCAATGACGCGAAGATGGGCCCCGTCAACTCGTAACACGCTTCGGCGTAATGCAGCGAGCGTGATGAGAGATTTGATTTGAATTAAATGCAATATGACAACAAGCCAAAATTGAAGTAAACGAGGTCAGCTTGCAGCTTATCGTTGTATTTTATGAAAAAAGTAGTGCATTTGGTTTTGCAACAACTCTTTTGTAAGTACGTCAGAGTTGTAAACGGGCCGACTAATTTAGGCCCGAACCCGGCCCGAATCCGAAAATATAAGCCCGAACCCAAAAACTAATTTGAAGTCCAAATCATGCCCAAAAAAACGCGAAAGTTCAATTGGTCTGAAAAATTTAGCAATGTTGCCAGGTTATTTTGATTATATTTTGGTACACCGAAAAAAAAAAAAACAGTACGCCTTAGGCCGGACTTAAGCCCGAAATTTTTGTCAACCTTAGCTCCCAAACCCGATGCTAAAAGCTCGGGCCGATTTCAACTCTGACGTACATTGTCTTCAAGTTTATAGGGCTATCATTGTATGTGCAGTATTTTACCCAAAAAATAATTTAAATAATTTATTATACTGTGGGGTTTTAATTTACGGTACAGTTTTGTCCTCAATCATGAAGAAATTAATGCAATTTTGCAATGTATATCAATTCATACAACGCATGAATAGAGCTTATCATATGTCATCTAACTATGTCACATCATTAGATCAGTTCAAATAATTAAAATTGTTCAAAATTATTGTGATGCTTGAACAATTTTGTCGACCGGCAATAAGCGCATTGTGTACGTCATTGTCTTAATTACTAACATTGCCGCTTCTCACGGCGAAGCAATTATAATCTCATTTCACGCTCAACTATAATTGCGCACAACCATTATAATCCCTTTTAACGCTTATTAAGTAAGCGCTTATAATCAGAAACTTGACGACCTTGAATAAAATGCATATTTCATTAACTTTCGGGAATAAATTTCAAAGTTGTTTTTGCTGTATTGAAAGATGAATAAATGCTCTACCACGCAGTGAAATTTTGAAATTTCTAGCTTGGGTAGTTTTCAAGTTATTATCAAAAAACCATGGTGGGCTTCAGAAGCCCTGCCGTTGAGGAGTCAATGCCCTGAAAAAGGTTGAGGAACATAGGGTTAAATTAAAAAAAAAATCAACAGTAAGGTGCCAAAAGTTTTTATTCAAGCAGCTGTTAGTGGATTTTGAAGCATAGTCAGTCAACTGGATAGAGCGTCTGCTACTGAAGCAATAGACTCGGGTTCGTCTTCGGTTGGATCAAATAAAAAACAATAAATATTGGTATTCGCAGCTTCCTTGCTTGAACTTCAGCATCTACAAGGGACAGCGTAAAGCCTCCTCCGTGTGTGGTAGACAGGTAGGCAGGTAATAGCTTGAATCAATAACTAAAAGGTCCCTTTGCCGTCTCCCGGCCAAGGCAACTTGGTGAATAAAATGTGATTATAATTACAGTAGTTGGACTGAAAACATATTTACAAAAAATGGCAACTTTTTTTTAACGTCATTACAAACATTCGTCCTGCACTCAATTTTAATTCTAATGCCAGACTTAAGTTTGCGTAGCAAACAGCGTTTAGTGTTGCACGGCATTCAAATTAGTTGATGGTACACCAGCATTGTCTCTTCATAATCCAGCAATTTAAGCTGATTATCTGCACACTTGAATGAAATCTTTCATTATACTTGCTGTAATACGCCGAAACGTGAAACAAGTTGGCGGGGCCTTTTTCCGTGTCATTGCGCCTGCGTGAACACTGCCTTTCGAAGAGATGTCGCACGATGGCGAGCCGTTGGCAACTTGATTTGACTGACCCGGGATTTGAACCTCAGACCTCTCGCTACAGAGACAAACGAGTTACCGCTCGACCAACTGGCAGGTGACTTTTTAAAATTAGATGAGAATTTTTTTGAAAAATCGTTAAATACACAAAAACAAATTTTAACTGTGAAAGATTATTCTTTACTGTAGAGATTAAAAATTCACAAACAACAACTTGAATCGAAATTTAAATTCTTGACGTTGCCAGGCCAACGCAACTTGATATAAGCATGTATGTGATTGTGACGTATTGCAGAAGCGCAACACTAAATCTTAAATTTAAAACAAAGGAATAGGAATATTTGAAAACAAAACAGTGTAAATCAATGCGAATCAAATTTTTCATTATATACTCACTGATTACGCCAAAACGTATATCGAGTTCGTGAGGTCCATCTCCACGTGATTGGGCCTGCGGAAACACAGCCTCCCTGCCTTTCGAAAAAATTTTGCGACGGTGGCAATCCGTTGGCAACACTGTGTCTAATTTGTCCGGCCTTAGAGGTTAACCCCAAACCTCTCATTACAGAGACAAACGCACTTGAAAACAATTGGCCAATATTTTGTTTTCGGTTTGATCACAATCATAACGTAACAACAAGCACAAAGTGTTACATGAGTTACTTTAAAACAACAACAGCAATCTATAATAAATACGGTACGTCAGAAATAATGCGATGACATAACGCCACAAAAAGATCTCAAATATACAATTATAGTTCTGTAAAGTACAAGTTCATCATTATGAATAAACGATACGAAAATATTTCTTTGGATAATATATTATCAAATTTACATAATATCATTACAAGCCACGTGATTAACTGATTATTTACTCCTGATTTTTTATTTTACTTTAGTTTTTAAAAATATGAGCAATAAGTTTAGATAACAATCACAAAGCTTATATGCACGTACAGTATTTACCTGGCTTGTCCATGGGAATGGGATTCCCATGGGAATCCCATGGAAAATGTCCCATGGAATGGGATGGGATAGTTCGCATCCCGTGGGACCCTTGGGGCAGTAGCCGAGTAACAGCCTTTTGATAACGTCATACCTAAATGTCTTGACAAGCATTGGTAAGGGATACCAAGCCCTAAAATTTATAGTAATTTGCTAAATGAGCACCGTGACTCGGAATATGAGTGCCAAAATGATAATGAATTGTGACCTCTTCTGAACTTCACAGTTTACAGTCAATAAATTTTGTCGTTTTGGATCTTTCTTTGTACGTGTAGTCCTATCAAGTACACATTATACTTAAATTTTTATAAATTTATCAACTTTTACTGAATTATATTTTGATGGGAATCCCATGGGATAGTATGGGATGGGACAGGCATGAACTGCTATGAAATGGGATGGGACAGAAAAATATACCCATGGACAAGCCTGGTATTTACATCAACTTATGGATGCACGAATCTAAGAAAGCTCAAAATTTAAAAGCGAGTAAAATGAATTTGACACTTTTAGTAGTTTGTATGTTTTTCTGTATTTCTGGAAAGTCTGGGCGTGTGTATCAATATCTGTATGTATAGGCTGAATGTACGTAGCCAATATCTGCAGTTGCTGAAAATAAAGTTGATCGAGGGTTTACGAAGAAGACACCAGCTACTCAGATATTTTTCCTATTTATTTATGTTATGAACATAAGCCATGTTAGGTTTTAAACGAATCAAAGTTTGACAGACATTTATAGTTGGATTTAAAAATTATCTGAAATGGGAATGTGAAAACTGAATTCGCAAAAGATCCGATTATTACTAATTTTTGAGATCAAGATAAACCAGTTATGACAGATTGTTTTAAACATTTGACACGCCAAAAAAGGAGTCAGGTTCTTCGCCATCAGACTGATGTTGAGCTTGAAATGGAACAATCCTGATCGTTTCAATTATTATCCGTACCTAAAATAAACAATACATCAGAAAAAAACAGAAATCAAACAGACAAAACTCAAAGTTTTTGTTGCTATGACATCAAAAAATAACAACTATTTTTTATTTTGGTTTCCTCTTACGTTTAGAAATAAAACAACACGGTATGTTCAGTGAGCTTGAACGTTTTAATGCGCTGCATTTTACTGTATAAGTTTTTATAAATTGCTATCTTTCGTACATTACAAGAAAAAGTTTTCATAATTTGCACAAGAATTGTAGATTCATTGTATTTCACCATTTTAATAAAGCTAGGCAGACTTAGTTATATCTTGTTTGGAAAAATTCAAAACTGTAAAAAAAATCACTCTTTATAAGACTTGAAAAATTAGCCGTGACAATACTGTATTTTCTTTAACATTAGTTTCCACCAAATTTCAATCCCACATATTTATTTTTATATTTACTTAAACAACTTGTAGTTACACTAAGGTAAACTTCTTATTTTTGAAATGCTTAGTAAGGTAAATAAACGCTTAACTTTTTATCATAAATTAAAAGGTTATTTTGGTTAAGTCCAAAAGCAGCAAGAAAAAAAAAAGAAAATTAAACTTAGCAGTGGTAGAAAAGCGAGATAAGGGTGATATAATATCCTCAAATTTAAAACCCGGATCAATAAACATCCGTGATTATGACTCGCATTATTTCCTGGGAAACTTGGCTTTGACTAGACGGCCAAATGTTTGAGACCAGGACCCCATTATTTAATTAATTTAAATGAATCAAATAACGCAAATGTATTTACGCATGGAACAAAATCTGAAAATGAATCGAGTTTTTGTTGAAAAAAAAAAATTTTTTGCGACGTTCTTTTGCATGACGTAAAAATCCAGCAATAAGTTACAGCGTTAAATTTTCACCGGTCAACCACAGCTTCAGCGCATTAAAGCAAATACTTTTATGAAAGATTGTTTTTGTATCAATTTTCATTCATAAATCTCTCTTCCAAGAGTTGAACCCGTGTCTTTCTGATGAAGCAAATTTTCTCGCAGTTTCATTTCATGCAGCAATAATTGCTTCTGTGACATCGTATAAGCTGAAATTTGAGTCATTTTCGCATGATTCATGTCATGTTTTTTACCGGTCATCGACATCCAGATAGCCGCACTTGCTTCGACATTTCTCTATTTCTGTTCTTGCTTCATGTATGATTTTTTTTGGACACCGCACAACCAACCTTTTCATCTATAACAAGATAATAGAAAGACCGTTAATAAAGCACTAATTCACGATCTTAATCCTCGTCATTTATAACCGTTAGCATAGTAACAATAAAAGTGTGAGCGTGAGTCCTTAATTTCATTTGTATTGTTTTAATGCAAATCACAAATTTTAAATTCAAACAGATTTTACTTCACATTGAAAAAAGATCCCGACAAAAGATGTAAAATTATTAATCTTTGGCATTTTAGAAAGGTTTACTTCGATGTTTGGGATCTCAAACTAAAGATACTAAAGGGTTTCAAAACAGTCTTACATTATCTTCACGGCGTACGTTAAAAAACATAAGCAATACAATTTTTGAATGCAATTCGCCGTGAAGATGACATAAGACTGTGTCAAAACACGTTAGTATCTTTAGTTTGAGATCCCAAACATTGAAGTAAATCTTTGTAAAATGTTGAATTTTGTAGTAGTTGAGCTAATCTTTGAAAAATCTTCAAAAAATATTTTTTGCAAAGACACTCAACTAAATCATAACTTTAACAAGATCTCTATTTGGTTAAACTGTGTGATCAAGAGGTGATTCTGTGATGCCATGACTGTTTAGGCTGGTTTACACGATATCGTATCAGTCAAGCGTAGTTCAATAATTTACTTTGTTTGTTTTCTTATAATACACAACTTGCAATGTACGCACTTAAATATGCGTATCATTTGAGTGCAAGCACTTTGCTTCTTTTGTTTTTTTGCATTTAAAATAAAAAACTATGACGCGTATTTACGCGCCTAAACTATCTAGCGTATTTAAGCGCGTAAATACGCGTGATTGATAAAAGCCGTCAAACACAGATAAAGCAAAATTTGCAATGAAATTAAAAAATAAAACAACATCAAAACAAAATCCATTCAGCTTCTCATCACATTTCGAGCAAATAAGCGGCTTTTATTGAACAAAAACTTATTTATAACAAAAGTATGTTCAGTGTGTTCCAATTATTTTTCAGCCGTTATGATAGCCACAACCACTTGCCTCTAGGATTTATATCGGCAAAAAAAGCAACTAAGTGCTCGTATCTGTAATGAAGTCAGAGATGCCAATATGTGCTTTTACTACGGTTATTTTATGATCATTTTCAAAGCATAAAATTGATAAATTGAATAAAATAGCTCATTTATAAGCTATTGCACGACTTTAAAAAGTGATCATATCAATGTTTTTCTTATTTCTATCATTTTTTAATTGTTTGAAAAAAAATAGAAAAAACTATAACTTTAACTTGATTTCTAGTTATTCTACTGTAACTAGTTTATCAACGGCCTCACTTTCTATGCCACTTATCATGTAAAGTTTAAAACATCTCACTTCCTTTCAAAATACTGTATAAGACGCAAAAATGTTGAAAATTGTCTGAGAAATGGTTGTTTTGTTATTTTGAAAATCGACAGTTTTTCCTTTTACAACTCAAGTGCGGTTTTTGAACTTGCTGCAAGTTTTTTGACTTCTCGTGCATACGTCACAATGCTATTAACACTCTTCCGCTTACCTACTTGGACACCTTACGACTTTATCGTAGTTTCCTGCTACAAAACACCATACTTGTCTATTGCACAATTACTGTACATTACCAGCATTCCTATATTTGGACAGCATTATACAATAGAAGTGCTGGTAAGTGAATTTGAAGTTAGCCCTACAGTTTGGAACGTTTTGACACCTGAACACAGAGACAGAGAAAAAAAGCATTGCTTAGAGCAAAAAAATGTAAGTACAGAATCACATTGTTTATATCAGTGGTTCTTAACCTTTTTTAAGTCAAGAGCAAAATTTTATTCCTCAAAGTTGACGGGAGCCGCAACCAAATAAACGAAAATTTTCAATTACATTTGTGCTCCTGCTGCAGGTTTTTATCTGTCTTCTTTCTTCTTCTTTCTTCATTGCCCGCTTTTCCGTGAGGGTTGCGGGGGCAGTAGCTCAAGATTGAGCCGCCACACCTCACGGTCTTCCATCACCTCCATCATTTCGCTTGGGCGAAGTCCCAAGCGATTCCATCCAAGATCCTCAATGTAATCGGTCCATCTAGTTCTAGGTCGTCCGACTGGTCTTCTCCCATTTGCTTTGGCATGTAAAGCTTGTTTGGGGAGTCTTTCCTGAGGCATTCTGCTTACATGGCCAAACCATCTAAGCTGTGATCTTTCAATTCGGAGAAGTAACGGCTCGATGTTAAGAGATTTTCGAATTTCAGAGCTACGCACCTTGTTAAACAGTGTAACTCCTTCGATTCTTCGTAAAAACCTCATTTCGGACGCTTGCACTTGTGATCGCATTCTTTCGGTCATTACTCAAGATTCATGACCATAAGTGAGAATGGGGACAAAAACTGCTTTGAAAATTGAGAGTTTTGCCTTTTTCGACAATTCTCGTTTCATGACAACCGAGTAGTGCAAAGCTCGCATTACTGCACTAGCCTTGCCTATTCGAGTATCCAGTTCTTTGTCTTGCCTTCCGTCACTCGTAAATGCAACCCCAAGATACTTGAACTTCTCTACCTGCTTCAGTGTCGCTCCATTCACTTGTAATACGCACTGATCAGGCTTTCTTGAAAGATGAAGTACCTCAGTTTTGGCCGTGCTTATTTTCATTCCGGCGGTGTTGCATGCATCTGCAAAGCTATTTAATGCGCGCTGGAGGCCAGATTCTGTGGAAGAAAGCAGAACCAAATCATCTGCGAATAGCAGACGACTAATTTTGCAATTTCCAATCGTGGCACACTCATCAGCTTGGCTGCATTTGTCGATCCAATTCATGTAAACAATGAAAAGGAGAGGTGACAAAACGCACCCTTGCCGGAGTCCAACGCCCACAAGGAACGGCTTTGATTGCTTGCCATTTACCCAAACACAAACCTCCGGTCTGCAGTAGAATGACTTAATAGCGCGTAACAATTGACCATCAACGCCATACTCCTGCGAAACCTTCCAAAGTTTATCCCGAGGAACTCGGTCAAATGCTTTTTCAAGATCGACAAAGCATGCAAAGAGATCTTTGCCATACTCCCAAGATTTCTCGAAGATTTGCTTCAGAGTGAAGATTTGGTCCGTAGTGCTGCGACCCGGACGAAAACCGCACTGACCATCTTCCAGTTTCAATTCCACTATTTCTCGGCATTTCCTTTCAAGGCATTTGGCATATACTTTCCCTGGAAAACTAAGGAGAGATATCCCTCTGTAGTTTGTACTCCTTTCTTGAATATCGGAATAATCACAACTGTTTGCCAATCTCTGGGAGTTTTGCCAAGCTTCCACGCAAGCTGACACACTCGCGTTAACCAGAGAATTCCTTCTCCAGTCAGCGCTTTCAACATCTCGGGTCTGATTTCATCTTCACCAGCAGCTTTTCCAGATTTTATCCCTTTAATTGCCGTTGCCACTTCTGCTGCAGTGAAAACTTCGTCCTCCCCTAGATGTGTCACTTCGTGTGCGTCACGAGTCGATGCCTTTACAGGATTCAAAAGATCTTCAAAGTATTCTCTCCATCGTGAAAGGATTTCATTCTCATCCGTTAGAATGTTACCGTTAGAATCCTTGATGGAGTACGTGATACTCGATCTTTTGCCACGTAAACGGCGGATGGTCTGCCAAAATACTTTGTTTGCCGAAAAATAGTTGGAATCCAACCGACGACCAAACTCTTCCCATGACTTCTCCTTGGGTTTCTTTACTGCCGAAGTTGCCGCTTTTCGCGCCTCAGTGTACCGGGATTGCAAATCAGATGACGATCTGTCCTGCAGCCAGGCCTTGAACGCATCTTTCTTTGCTCGAATAGCTTCTTTAACCTCTTGGTTCCACCAAGGCGTTCTTTTCTCACTATCGCCCGCCATTCTAAGCCGTTTTCGCCCACAACTTTCAGCAGCTGATGAAATGATTGCTGATCTGAACAGCAGCCATTCCCTCTCGATGTCCTCGGATACATCAGGAAGTTGTCTGAACTTAGATGATATACTGGATGCAAACTGTTTTCTTACTTCTTTGTCCTCCAAAGCCTCCCATTTGATCCGGTAAGTCACAGACGACCGGTTGGATCTCTTGTTTGGCCAAGGTTTCGAAAGTCGTAAGGAACATACTACCAGATGGTGATCAGTTGACAATTCAGCACCTCGCTTCACTCGAACGTCCAGCACATCAGAAAACAAATCTGACGAAACTATGCAAAAATCTATCAAAGATTTTTGATCCATATTAGGTCGATACCATGTATACTTGTGAACCTCTCTGTGCTGGAAAAAGGTATTCATGATGCGGAGTCCGTTGCTACAACAGAGCTGCAATAAATACCTTCCGTTCTCAATCAGTCTAGTGACTCCATGTTTTCCGATCACACCCTTCCACGTATCTGTGTCTGTTCCAACATGTGCGTTAAAATCCCCCATATGGACTGTAGATTCAGTAGCTGATACTCGTAGAAGAGCATCATTTACTTCATCCACAAAAGTCTGATATTCACTCGTGGCATTGGGGGCATATACCTGCAATAGGCACAATGACCGATCCAATACCTTAAGCTTCAACATACAGACCCGTAATCCCAAAGGAATCCAATCTGACACACAGTCTGACAAACGGGGGCTTGTGAGAATCCCCACACCCGCTTGTGCAGACATACTAGGATCAGCACCAGAATAGAAGAGTTTTCATCCGCCATCCAGATCCACAGTTCCAGAGCCACGTCGTTTGATTGAAGAAACTCCGATAATATCGAGATGATACCGCTTTGCTTCCTCAACCAATTCTAGCTCTTTTCCTGTGAGGGTGAGGATATTCCAATTGCCCAACAGCAGTTGGTGATGGTTGACCGGTGAGTGTGCGACATTATCTCGAGTACGAATACTCTGCGCTGCCTCCATTCGCCTCTCCAAACGTGTAGCGGGCACATTGGTGGAGCTGCCACTAGGGCTGGCTGGTGGAGATTGTCGCTTATTTTTCGAACGAGCCCCTCTGCCTAAGACTCGAACGCCATAGGGGTTTCGCTGAATGACGACCTGGGAGTCCCTAGGCGCTCCCCTGCCGGACGAGGTTCCACTTGTGAAGGTGGCCCCATTAACGTCGTTCACGTAATTTTCATTATTTGTGCTCATCATGATTTGTTATGCAGTTTAATCTAACTGCGGAGAGGTTTTATATCAGAGTTGTCCTTCTCCTAGGTTATATGCTTACCACAGCTGATGGGCATAACCAACCCAGGTTTTAAGTTTTCCAACTATTTTGATTTGAACTATACTTCGTCTCGCTTCTACCATTAGACCTATCTGGCATGGGTAACCCTTTCAGGAGAATTGAATCTCCAGCCAGTACAGCTCTGCAGGTTGTTGAGGCACATAGACTTTTCCACCTCGTTACGGTGATAGTTCATGGAAAAGCTATGCATTGTAGGTCTAATTGCCGAGCTGTGTTATTCTATGCCTACTGTGCCATAATAAGCCAATTATATGTCATACTATGCCTACTAAGCTACGGCGCCCACTTTGGCCTACTATGCCTGTTGTGCCATACTAAGCCTACTGTATGCCATACTATGCCTACCAGGGTGCCATGTTATGCCTACTATGTCATACTAAAGCTGCAGCACCTACTGTGGCACACTATGCTTACTAATACTATGCCTATTTTCCATAACAAGCCTCTGGTATGTCATAATCTGCCTACTAAGGTGTAATGCTATCCCTACTATAATATACTACGCTGCAGTGCCTACTGTGGGATACTGTGCAATAATAAGCCAGCTATGCGTACTGTGCCATAGTAAGCTACAGCGCCTACTGTGACATGCTATGCTTACTAGGGTGCCATAACAAGTCTACTTCATGTTACACTATGCCTACAATGCCATACTAAGCCTACTATGACATAGTACTCCTACTAACCTATGGTGCCAAAAGCCCACTTCAGTATATTGTTGTTGTAGCTCATATTTATCCTCCAGTCACCAGACAGCATCAGACGCTAACTTATTGGACGATCCGCACATTTTTTTTATTGCAGTGACTACTTCGTGATTGGAGAAATCCGCATCTGCTTAAGGGGTTTCCGATGATCCAACGTTCCTGTAGATTTCTTCAAATTCTTGCCCCCCGAATTTGCTGCTTGTTCAAAGCCACCAACCAGAGATAATTATCGTAAAACGTCTTATCCAAGGACGCAACGGCGTGACCAGGGTGCGGGTTGAACCCAGATCATTCAATCAAGGTCGTCGTAAACAATTCGCCTTTACCCATTTAGCCAAGCTACCAACTATACTACACTCGAATGCTAAAGGCCTGTTATGTCTACAATGTCATACTACGCCTACTATAACATACTAAGCTGTAGCGCCTACTGTGGTATACTATGCCTACTGTGCCATAATAAGCCAACTATATGTCATATTCTGATGTTGTACTATGCCTACTAAGCTACAGTGCCCACTGTGGCACACTAAGGCTACAGTGCCATAATCAGCAAACTATGTCTATTGTGCCATAATTAGCCTACAATATAGCATAACTATACCCATTGTACCATAATAAGCCTGCGATATCTACAATGTCATACTAGCCTGTAGCACCTACTATGTTTTTAATAATATGCGTACTGTTCCATAACAAGCCTCCTATATGCCATACTCTGCCTAATAAGGTGTCCTTCTATCCCAACGAAGTATACTAACTTCCAGTGCCTACTGTGCCATATTAAGCCAACTATGCCACAGAGCCTACTGTGACATACTATGCCTACTAGGGTGCCATAATAAGCCTACTTCATGTCATACTATGCCTAAAATGCCATACTAAGCCTCCTATGACATACTACGCCTACTGTAGTATACTATGCCTAATGTGCCATAAGGCTACTACTGTATATGCCATACTATACTCGCACGCTATACTATGTCTACAATGCCATACTACGTTTGCTGTGATATACTAACCTCCAGTGCCTACTGTGCCATATAAAGCCAATTATGCCACAGTGCCTACTGTGACATGCTATGCCTACTAGAGTGCCATAATAAGCCTACAATATGTCATACTATGCCTAAAATGCCATGCTAAGCCTTCTATGACATACTACGCCTACTGTGGTATACTATGCCTAATGTGCCATAAGGCTACTACTGTACATGCCATGCTATACTCGCATGCTATACTATGTCTACAATGCCATACTACGTCTACTATGACATACTAAGCTGCAGTGCCTACTGTGCCATAATAAACCAACCAAATTCCATTCTATGCCTACAAAGCTACAGTGCTCACTGAGGTATACTATGCTTACTGTGCCATAATCAGCATACTATGTCTATTGTGCCATAATTAGCCTACAATATAGCATAACTATACCTATCAGAGATGTACACGGAGTCGGATTTCGGATTGAGAATTTCCGGATTTTGCAAAATTTTCCGGTTTCGGATCCGGTTTTAGGATGTTAGATATGCTGTACTTCCGGATCCGGATTTTTCGGATATTGAATTTTTGTATGGAAAAAAAAAATTAGTTGATGAAAAATCCCTTGTCAACAATGAAAAAAATATAAGTCTGTTTTTGGTTTTTCTAACAAATAATTAGCACCAGTACGGGTTGTCTATACAGCACTTAGTGGGGTAGGCCTAATTGAAGGAAAAAAGTTGTAGGAACCCCACCAGTTGGCTTTGCAAAGCTATCAGTCACAAAGCATCATGTTCAGTGCTGACAGATTAACTTGAGATAAGCCGGTATCAGCTGTTAGCTTTTAGGTATTGGTGGTGAGACTAGTAGGACTACCGGTACTAACTCTGAACTAGCCTACTAGTACGTACTACCGTATCTTGTACACTTGGGGTCTACATCTGTGCAGTGTGATTAACATAGGCCTTTTAATATGATTGTTTCATTATCACATGATTGCATGTATCATAATGAGTATCGTGACATTTCTTGCAGAAAAGATAAAGTTACCAGTACCACGCGGTACCGGCCAGATTGGAAAGAACGTAGGTTGCGCGGAGGATATTTTTTTTAGTCTTTTTGTTGCGCGGATTAACGACTCCTCTGGGCAGTCTGCTGCGCGGAATGGAGCAAATAGTGGTTGCTCCTGTTTGGGCGATTGATCATCAATTGGGTAATAAGCTTCAATTTAAGCAGTGAACTTGAAATATTTTAGGACTTTCAGAACATTGACTCTTCATTACGTAAACTAGAAACAGACGAGCGGAAAAAAAATAAATAAAAGAGGATTGAAGAAAAAACGTTTGCTCTTGTTGAAAAGGTTTTCTGCGGTCACGCGTATTTGACTGATTTGATTGAACATATTAGTAAAACGAGTGAACCGTGAAGAAAATTGTCACGCTGATTGGACGAATCGGAATATTCTAGAACAAATGCACTGTGAAGAAAATAGACAAAACAGTCGCGAAAGCACTTTAGTGCAAATTATATCTTTCCGTCTTCAAAACCGAGTGAAGACCAATAAAAAGTCTTCTCCAAAAATTGAAGAGTTTTTGTCTCCGAAATCAAGTGAAGACCAACAAAAAAAAAGAAAAGTTCAGCACAATTTGGGACTAAATTCGGCCGGAATTTGTTGGATTTATTCGGGTTGACAGTCCCTTTTTCGTCTGATCAACCAGCGCTCAAATCTCGATGGGGGGACGCTGAATCTCGATAGGGGGACGCTAAATTTTGATGGGAGGATGCTAACTCTCGATGGGGGTGCGCTTTCCCCGCATCCCTCTACAATTTAAGTCGTGCTTTGGTCTCTAAAGATAATTGGAGTGCACTAAATTTTGTAGCCGGGGGTTCGGGGCAAAGTCGTCAGCCGCCAGGGGCTTTCAGACTCAGTCCCCAGCCGCCGCTGACGAAATAGGCCTACTGAGGTTATAAAGCTAAAAATCGTTAATTTTATACTCATTTTTGCTAAAAATTTCGCAAATCAACTGTATCCGTACATAAATGTTTTCCGCAAATCTTAGTCTACACCAACGAGATGGCTTGTGTCGTGGGAAGTTCAATACTCCGTCGAGTCACATCAAAGATTCAAAAAAATGCTTACCTTTGCATTTCGTCAAAGTATGACGTCAAACAAACTAACACGAGAAGTAATTCGAAAAAACAGCTTTATTTTATCAAACAATACTTCTTCATAGAAAAGTCTGCCTCGCAGAACCCACAGCGAGTGTACTTCTACACAAAGTGTTCTTTCCACCTTTGCGCTACAACACAATTTCTTAGCCTGCCAGACATAAGCGTAGCCAGGATTTTGATTGGGGGGGGGGGGAGAACCACAAATTAGACTACATGTAATGACCTCATCAAAAATTTTCAAAAGAGAAACTTTTTCTGGGGCAAAGATATAGTAGAATGGAAGATAAAGCCGCGGCCTGTGTTTGGCAATTAAAGCTGGATTTTGCTAAAGAAAAAAGCTTTAAACCAAAGTTAAAAAGTGCAAATGTTAAAGTTTGGGAGACAAGTTGAGTAAACAAGTGTAACTCAAATGCATCATAGACGGAAGTCTAAAGGCGGAGCCCACAGCGCTCAAAGATTTAGTATTTTTTTGAAAAAATAACTTAATTTTAGGCCTATTCGATAAAAATTATTGCTTTTGGAATGTGGCATAGATGTTTGCAGTGCAAAAACATGATTAAATTGGGGAACGGTTATGTGGGAGGTGGCTAATGATAAAATTTCAGTTCTCTCATTTACAAGCTGGTACCGAAAATGTAAATCATAAAATCTTATAGTTCAATGAAACTCACAAAGAGTAATCCATTTATGGAGAAATATTTAAGAGTAATAATTAATAGAGAAAAATTATTGGTGGGGGGAGGGCTAATGGAACAATATTTGAGTCCAATCGATTGGTAATAAGTAATACTGAATAGCCACCCCCTCCCACCCTCTATGCCTGAGTAATTAACTGTAGATTTTAAAATCAAACCTCTATTCAGCATGTTTCCAACAAGCGATCAAATTTGATTGCTTAGTTTTAGCTATTTTAAAAGTTTTTACTGATTTGTGAGTTAAATTTTTGACAATTTAGCGCCCTCCTCTTTATGTAATTGTTTCAAAAATTGCATTAAATCCTTTTTAGTCCATTCCAGTATGCTAAAGATTTCCAATCAAATTAAACATCAGAGGTCAGGCGCGTAGCCAGAAATTCGCAATGGGAGGCTGTGTTTGGGGGTCTGAGGGCCAAGCCCCCAGCTGCCGGAGGCACAAGGGTCTGGAGGCACGGGGGTCAGAGGGTGTTGCCCCAAGCGCTTGAAAATTTTGCGTTTTTTTGCTAATATAACTCAATTTTTGGGCTATTTTGATAAAAATTAATGCCTTTAAAGCGTAACAAAGAAATTGGCAGAGCAAACATGATTAAACTGGTTGCATAAATGGGCGATGTGGGGGGTGGCTAATGTTAAATTTTAGTTCTCTTGTTTACTTGCTTGTAAATCGTAAAATCCTATAATTCAATAAAACTCACGCGGAGTAATCTATTTCGTCTATATTTTATGGAGAAAAATGATTGGGGCGGGGGCTAATGGAAAAATATTCAAAAGATGCTACAGGTAATTAACTAATATTGAATAGCCCCTCCCCCTATTTTTGAGTTTATCTCGTACATTTGTTGATAAAAATATATTCAGCATTTTTACGCAAGCGATCAAATTTGATTGCTTATTTTTTGCCATTGGTCAAAGTTTTCATTGATTTGGTAGTTTTATTTTTGACAATAATTAGCCCCCCTCCTGAATATATATTTCAATAAACGCTTTAAATCTTTTTTTAGTCCATTCTAATGCAAAAAACAGTGCCAGAAGTGCTAAAAACGTGGTATTTTTCTTATTCTGCATTTTGGTCGACAGGCCAATGTGGGGGCTATTGCCCCCCCCTTCGCCCCCTCTGGCTACGCTACTGTCAGAGGTGGAGTCCTCGAGGACGTCCTTGGCCTCGAGGACACATTTTGAAATTCTTGGCCTTGGCCTCGAAGGCAGTAGCGTACGCAGGATTTTGAAAAGGGGGGGCCAGAAACTTCAGAAAATTTGAGAGGAACATAGTTCTGAAGTTGAAATTGCCACACTCAAATTTCGTCCGATTTTTCTCCCAAAATCAGGTAAAGAGCAAAAAAAAAGAAGGTCTTCACTCAAATTTCGTAAAGCAGAACAAACAAAAGGTCTTCACTCAGATTCAGAATCAGGTGATTTCGAGCCCAAAACCTGTTGCCCAACTTGCAAAGGGGGGGGGGGCATGCCTCGATTTTGCTCACTTTTCTATGCAATTTTGCAATCTTGGCATTGGCCATGGCCCAATACCACCCCCCTAAATACGCCCCTGCTCGAAGGTCAAGTTCTTGGCCTTGGCCTCGAAGCTTCAAGTCTTCGAAAATTGCCCTGACCTCGGCTCGAGGACAGCATTATTTTTTGAACCGTTGAAATTTTGTTGGAAAATGCCAGAAACCTCGCGGAAAATTTGGGAAGACCTATATTGTTTTCCTCAATTGGAGATGGCCTGAAAAAAATTTAGGACTTTTTTTTTTCGAGATCATTTGCGCCTACGTCCTTGGTCTCGAGAGGGTCTGTCCTCGGAAGGGCTGTCCTTGGCCTTGGCGTCGAGTCTTGTGTCCTCGACTGCACCTCTGTTAAGCATATTGTTTTGTATGCTCGATTGGTATCATAAACTGATGTCATTCCAAAATGGTGACAGCTGGGGGGGCGCCCCTCCAGCGACACCACTGGACTTGAAGGCTTACTGCATTTTGTTTGTTTGGCGGTGCTGCATCTTAACTTGAAAGAACTATACGCCAGCACCTACACCGCTCCTGAGAGCCACATTAACCAATAGGCGAAATGGCCAATTGTCCAGGGCCCCGCACGCTTTTAAAGCGTCCAAGGTCAAGCTCCAAATACGCGGAAATCAAGCCCTTTCCACACTCGAAGAAATTTTATTGTTTTAGAAGCAAACTTTTTTGTGCCGCTGAATTTTGGGTCCCCCTCAATGTTGAAATGCTAGTTGCGCCCTGCTAATCAGTAGCCTGGACAGTCGCTAACACTTATGGTGAAGAAAATCCTCACCAAGGGGCACCAAAATGAAATGAAGCGGAGCGTTTGGTCAAGAATAGCCTAGTTGTGATCGCTCGGACTTTCATCTTTCAAAGTCGATCCGTTGCAGCGCACTGTTTCAACTTTCAAGCTCGACCTGTCTTTCGTCATGACACAATTCCATGCAGCGTAATTTCATTGTTTCGGAGAGTTGCGAGATGCGGCCGAACATGCAAGTCAAACAAAATAAGAATAACCAAAAGTTTGGATACAAAAATTTGAAAGAGACGAAAACAAAGGACTAAATGAAAGAGACGAAAACAAACTACGTGCGGAAACTACTTTATATAGTACGGTAGCTTATGACGTCACAAATGCGACACGATAATAATGAGAACATGTAGAAAGTATTGGGCAATGCACCGCTACTGTACAAAATTGTTTCATCTTCTCTTCTCTCTTACCTCAGCTGTTATATCTTCTCTTTCAGATTGATATTTACAAAGGAAGTGCAGTGGGCTACAAGTGCAAAAAGGTCGCGCATCGACAAAATTCGACCCAGTGCGATCGGCATCTGTGAAAACCAATAGAAGTTTGACGAATCAAACTCCGACAACCCGCATTGTAATCAAAACTAACGTGGACCAAATCCAGCGCGCTGATTGGTAAAGCATAATAAGCTGCGCAGACGTCGCACAAAAACTTGCCCCGATGCAAATTTCGCTAGAGGGATTTTATGCACGGTCCAAATTTTGTCCGCAGAGTCCGCAGGGTTTTGAGATCAATTCTTTACATTGATCATTTTTTACACTGATCATTCGCTTGTGGCGCATTCATGTTCGCGCTTCCGAAACTCGCACTGCGCAATGGAAACGTAAGCTGCGTTTAGTTATAGGCACTAGAACTATCCCGCTACGTAACAGGGTTTTTGATAGCAATTTGGTCAAATGTTTGTCATGAATAATATTTCAAAATTGTGTATATGTAATAGTTGAAATAGTGATGCCGATAGCGGCGCACCTGTTTGATCACCGCACAACGTTTGAACTGAACTGAACGTGCAGTGCGCGCGCCGCACAAAGTTTCCAAACTTTTTTTGTAGTGCGGTCATTGCGGTGCATTGTACAAGCAGAACCTTTGAGGCACAATATGGGCAGCGGACGCATATTTGCTGCTCGCGACAATATAATCCGCGCAGAATTTCAAGTTAAATGCAACCCAGCAGCTTTTGTCATTAAAAATCAGACGGTCAAACTTGTCGGTTTAGTTTATGTTAGTTGATTTTAGTTATAGTTGATTAACATGAAATTCTGCGCGGATTATTTTAAACTTCGCGGAAAACTGCGCGGATTGGAGATAATAACAGAGAGCTTTAGGGCATTCTTTCCAGTCTGGGGTACCGGTACCTGTTAAATCTGATCAGAGATTCAGTACAGTGTTGGTCAACTTCATTGGTTAAATAAATCTCGCATTAAAACTGCAGGCTTTTATTTTCTTAGTTAAAAATGCATTTAACATGGTAAGCTCTATCCTGCAAACTCAAGTCCAAACCCTTGCCGCCATGGGAGTCATAGTGATAGACAAATTTGAGTGAGGTTTAGGTTGGGGATAATTTAGAATTCGGGTTACTAGCAGTAGTTCTAGGGGATTAGTTGCATGCACTCACTGTTAGCAGGTTAGTATTCGATCATTAGGTTTACTTATAATTGCTGACATCTGGTAATAGATGTTACCGTACTTTCCATCTTAGTGGTAGCTTAGCATGCAGCGTAAGGTGCCAGCAACAAAAAAAGCATAGGCCTATCTCTGATCTGGTGTGTCTAGCTCAGAGATATCAGGTACTGGTATATTGTCTGGAACTAAAAAGAGATGAATTTGTCAACTTTATCGCAAATCTTGTTTGCAGTTTGGCTCTATATATACCGGTAGTTGTTTTGAATTCCAAATAACATGCCAAATGACTTGATAAATCAGGTTTGCAATTGCATTGTATCTTTAGCTTAAATTTATTGATAATCTGAATATGTTGTTGAGCACCAGTTACTGGTATGTGCTACTCTTACCTCTGACCTAAATTTATCAGAATAATAATTAATGTGTAATGTGGTTACAAGCTTACATGTCATAAACATGTTTTGTGATTCATATAACCAGATTAGTCTGGTCACAATTCATTGAATTGCTGTAAGTGTTAACGAAATTAGTGGGATATTGGTAAAACACGGAATTTAACTAAATTCTTTGTTAGCTTATTTAACAGGTTTAGTTTGGGAAGTAATTCAATAGTTTTAAGAGCATAGTCATAGTGAACTGCCAGTGCAGTGAAGCCTTAAAAATTTGTGCTTATAAACTGCTACTATAGATATTACTTACTTTCTTAAATAGAAGTTTTCAAAGTATGCACTATAATTTATGCAACTTTGTGGTTTGATTTTCTTTTTTTATGCAAAGAGTTATCCCTTATTTCTTGGCGGTATTGCATTTGACTATTTTCTTAAAAATTGGCTCTTCGAAGTGCTTGTAATATTAATGTGGATAATCTTTAGCTACGGCTTCTTTACAGTTAAGGTTTGTTGATATAATTTCTTTAGGATTAATAAGGCGTTATTGCAGACTTTTACGTTTCCCAAATATTGCTAGGTTAGTATTGGTACCAAACCATTGGCATATCAAATGTTTAGCTATGATGTGAAAAAGTGGGCATACTAAATAAACAACAAACTTCATAGATAGTGCTTATTGAAGGCAGGTATATATATACAGAGTGTCCCAAAAGTAACCGAACCGCAAACTTTAATAAAAATTAGTTGTCAAAAGATGTCGTGATTGTATTGCAGTTGAAGGTAGACATTTTGAACATTTGTAAACAATTAATACAGCTATTATGTTTGTTGTTTCGTAATTAAATTTGTTGTTTCTGATTAATATTTTTTATTAAAGTTAGCGGTTTGGTTACTTTTGGGACACTCTGTAGATATATAATTGCAATATTTACAAGATGGTAAAATGTGTATTGACATTTTTGTATTTTCTTTAGGACAAGTTAATCTTCTTAAAGCACTTGTCTTGTATACTGGTATAGAGTATTCGAGTATCACATTCTTTATACTAAGTGCAAGTATATGAGGAGAGAATTGTATTTTTAGTAATATAGTATAACTAATATTTTTAAAGCTTGGGGTACCTTTATGTTTTGATGAGTTTGCATTTCTTAATTTTTCGGAGTAGGATTCGGATAGCTAAAATAAATTTTGGATAAGGATTTGGATTCGGATATTGCATGAAAGTTTCGGATTAGGACTCGGAGTCACAAAGGGTGACTCCGTACATCTCTGATACCTATTCTACCATAATAAGCCTACGATATCTACAATGTCATACTAGCCTGTAGCGCCTACTATGGTTTTTAATAATATGCGTACTGTTCCATAACAAGCCCCCTATATGCCATACTCTGCCTCCTAAGGTGTCCTGCTATACCAACTATGATATACTAACCTCCAGTGCCATATAAAGCCAACTATGCCACAGAGCCTACTGTGACATGCTATGCCTACTAGGATGTCATAATAAGCCTACTTCATGTCGTACTATGCCTAAAATGTCATACTAAGCCTCCTATGACATACTACGCCTACTGTGGTATACTATGCCTAATGTGCCATAAGGCTACTATTGTACATTCCATACTATACCGCATGCTATTCTATGTCTACAATGCCATACTACGTCTACTATGACATACTAAGGTGCAGTGCCTGCTGTACCATAACAAGCCAACCAAATGCCATACTATGCCTACAAAGCTACAGTGCTCACTGTGGCATACTATGCTTACTGTGCCATAATCAGCATACTATGTCTATTGTGCCAAAATTAGCCTACAATATGGCATAATATACCTATTTTGCCATAATAAGCCTACTATATACCATTCTATGCCTACAATATTGTACTAGCCTGTAGCGCATACGTCGCATATTATCCTTACTAATACTATGCCCACTGTTCCATAACAAGTCTATTATATGCCATACTCTATCATTAAAACGTTTCATTTTCCCATAGAGGCTAGTTTCATTAAGGCACTGTACTAAGCTAAAAATAAAATATCACAAACTTCACATCAAATTAAACCTTTTATTATACTCGCTGCATTACGCTGAAGCGTGCAATGAGTTTGCGGGGCCCATCTCCGTGTCTTTGCGCCCGCGCAACACAGCTCCTTTCGAAGAAATATAGCAGCGGTGGCAAGCCGTTGGCAACAATGTATTCTATTTGACCGGCCCGAGATTTGAACCCCAGACCACCCGCTTCAGAGACAAACACGTTCCCGCTCGACCAACTGGCCGGTACAATCGAACTGATCAGACTTAAAAACTGAACAAACTTAAAAAACAAAAATCAGTATTGCAGCATTAGCGCAGAAGGTGAAAGGGATTTTGCTGAGTGGGACTTGTCTATGGGTCACACAGACGGGGGTCTAGGGACAGTGCTCCCACTCCCCAGCTGTTGGAGAGTTTTTATAATTATTTGGTAAAATTGCCATTTTAATTGCCATTTTAACACAATTTAAATGGCATTTTGGACATTTTTAGAGCCATCTGATGTAAACAAAATGATTGCTCAGATTTGAAAACCTTTTGACAAAAATAAATTTCTCAGTCTCTTCAGCGTCCTTACTTCTTGTTTAAGTTCAAACTACGATTAAAAGCAAGCATATTTGGCTTAAAGATTTTAAGTGACCTGGTTCAAGGGGGCTTCAGCTCTAGTGACGGAGCCAGTTCAAGCCACTTAGAACAGTTATCCCCAAAATGCTAGCGTTTAAACGTGTTTTGGACTCGACCTGCAAGTAAAGGGGGACTGATGAGGCTAGCCAATTTCAGTATGTTAGTACTTTCCAAATTTAGTTGTTTCAAATGGCTCTAAGAAACGTGTGAATTGTGATGCTAAAACGCTAATTGTTGCCGAAAAATTACAAAAATTGTCCTTTTTTGGCCCTTACAGGAAGCGCGGCTGTTCAGCCCTTTTAGACCCCTTTGGTTTTGTTACTGCATTAGCCTAGTATTTTGCAACTTAAGTCCTACAACCTATCGAAAGACTAAGTTGGGACTCTCTCTCTTCCAGTTTGTATAGATCAGAATAAATTTTTTGATTGGGAATGAGAAACAAGCTAAGAAAGCAAGCTATATAATGCGCTAACACTATCTGACATCTCATAACTCCTAAATAGAACTGTGCAATGTTATCCTTGACTGTTAGCTAAAGCGATGCTCATAACCGAATAATAGGGAATTTGACTAATTTTTTTGCTTAAGCACAATTGGTCTTGTTATTGAAATGAAGAATAGTTCAATAAAGTGTACATAAACAGTGTAAACAAATTCATTTTTAAAAGGTTAGTGAGAGCCGCAGAGAGGATAAGCAAGAGCCGCGGTTGAGAATCACTGGTTTATATGATTAAATTACTGAATGTTAATAATATTTAATGATTTTGCGTAAAACAGTTCTTTTTGAAATGCAATAAATTCTCTGTGTCTACATTTTTATAATACCTCGGTTCGCACTTCAATAGCAACTTTTTTTGCGATGTTATTAATGCTGGGTTTGTTTAGAAGACAATATTTACGTAAACGTGACTCTTTGTTATTAACCTGTTTGTGACATGGTTTGCGACTCTTACTGTTTGTGCGTGTTACAAGGCAGTTACCAGTGAGAGTGAGACCAGGCGGGACTGGCTCCCGCCTGAAAATTACTGTAAATACATATGGGAAATGTAGATGATTATGTTAAGTCCCACCTGAAGTTTATTATCAACATTACCTATAACGTTTTTCTTTTTCAAAAAACATACTGTACATAAAAAAATTGTATTTTCCAGAGGCTGGCTCAAATAAAATGTCACAAAAAGTGCTGCCCAGAAAAGCACCACTTTTAAACTTTAAACCATTAAAAGCGCAGAACAATAGGAACACTCTAAATTTTATATTTCCGGAAGCGCAGCTCAACTTCCGCAATTAACTTTTTGATTTAGTAGAAGCATAAAGCAATTTTGCAATGAGGAACGAGATTTTTGTATCACGTCAAAGCCCAACCAAAGTTCAGCAATAAAGCGTACCACAGACAATGCAAATTACACATTTTTGTGATTTTAGACGGAAAAAGATTAAGTAATTCGCGATAGAAAGTCGGCAATGTTACGACAAAAAATAAATAAATTGAGTCAAAAATATAACGTTGCAGTTTTAACAAAAAACAAACGAAAGCGCAGCGCAAATTAATCGGCAACAAATTTTAAAGACATTAGTATTCACTCGACTTTTGCAATGTCTCAAAATAAAAATTTAATGCGCAACGCAACTTTCACAATTGCAATAGTTGAGCTTGGTATTTTTTTATCTGCGGCAAGAAAGCGAAGGATGACTGCTAAATGCTCCTTGCTAAAAATCGCCTCTCTCAAGACAGTGTCGTTTCAAGCAAGCTAGGGTCATATTTACAATCTAAAAGAATTTGTTTTTTTGTTTTTTTTTTTGAAAGCATTTTAAATTACTATTAGTGCTACCACTTTTCTTTTTCGAAACATGCCTACTGATAGTTCAGATTATTATAGCCGATTAGTTCAACTTTGTCTGCGGAGTGTTAAAATCGCCACGTGTAAATGGATTTTCAAGGTCTTGCAGAACAAAGCCACAACATAATTGCTGCAACATTTTTAAGAAAAAATTAAATTGTTACATGTACGTGTAAATTGAATTTTAATTTTATTCACAGTCAAATTTAGAAACCCTTAACAGTCTGTTTCACCCTTAACGGGATCATCAGAAGAGAACTTCAAAACAACATATACAAGAACAAATTGATTAGTTGCACTTGAAACATAGATTTGTAAGCGGTTATTAACAAAGTAATGCGTCTGCCTGGCCTCGAAACTTTCGTCAATTGGGCCACAGAACAGCTGTTATAGGACTTTTAAGTTGAAAGGCGGACAACATTGTGTTTACTAAATAATACGTATGCTGGGCTTGTCGTCGGTTACGTTTCACATTTGTGTGACTCATAAATGGGTAACTTCCATTAGATTAAATTTGAAAGGTAGGAGTTAAAATCATTGAAACGACTAATACGAAAACCTAATATAGCACCGCCAGTAGGTTTATAATTTATCCGGAGAAGGGGAGTAGCGATAAGCGCATAAGTCTTAATCAACATTTTTTGCAAAAATTTGTTTTTGTGCCTACATTTTGAAATTAGCTCGGAGCGTTTATTTAGCAGTCCTTCTGGTTTCGCTTTGATGATTTGCAGCTTTTCTGCCAAACAAAGGCTGCATATTCTTGCACCACAGCGATATGGAGCAGCTTCTTTAATGACGCGCCATTGGATTTGGTAATCGTGGCCTTTGTTTTTCTGCTCCCAAACCCGTTTTAATAGTTCGGTACTTTTCTCTAGGCGCTGATGTCGAAACGACGGCTGTGGTTGTTGAAGCGTTTTTTGAAAGCTGTTGAGCACGATCCGTAATAGAGGTCCCGTTGGTTTCCAGATGAGATGGTGGCCTTGTAAATTAGGCAGCTTTTTAGGCAATTTCCATTTAACGGGCAGTTGGATTTGTTTCGGCAGTTGCAGTTTTCTGCCAATTTGGTTTCGTTGATTTTCCGTGGGCTTGCCACATTAGAATTGTGTTGTTTGATTATAGCTGCCATGTTTGGCATGCAGCTATAACTGACTTTTACGCAGTTACGATTACAAATGGGGTGCAGTTTGTGGTTGGGAGGGAAGTGCTTGTCCAATAGATTTAAAAATTTTCTGCCGATGTTTGTGGATACGTTATCGCTAAAAGGGGGGGATTAAACCAAGTAATGTTCCATTTTCTCTGTCTTCTTCTGCTGTTTTCTGTTTGAAATTCTAATTTTTGTTTGTATCCACTTTTTTCTAGAGCTTGTGCGTATGCAGGTTTCGCTTTGTCAAACTCTTCTTGATTGTATGATATGCCAGATAATCTTTTCTCTATCATCTTGGGAAGTTGCTTTTTGATGTTGGGAGGGTGGTTAGACTGGGTGTGAATGTATTATGGGCCAAACTTTTCTTGGCCGTGGAATTAAACTTGCTATGACAAAACCTGAAACGAGCAATGGAATATCTGTTTGTACTTTTCTTGATTAATCCTCCCTAAAGTTGCTTCATTCCAATTTCATACATCTTTTTCAAAAACAGCCATCTTTTTTCAAAAATTCTGCAACTAATTGTAAAAAAGTTGTGTACATCTGTGTTATTTCAACCTGCAGACACAAACCAGAGCAAACGCCAGTTATGTGCAACCTGACTTTACCACTCGTCCACTCGAACTACATCCAACTATTGCATAATTGCGTATTTTAAATGTTTGCAACTGCAAAGAATATTTACAAACGCAATGTTAGCATCTTGCAATGAATTGTGGTTGATTTGTTTGTGGTTCGCTGAACAACCAAAACTTGGAAATGCCTAGTTTGCGATTTGCCGAAAGAGAAACTACTTTGTCTCAAAAATCAAAACATCGACTGAGTTGCTTCCGTAGAATTTAGTTGATTTGCTCGCAAAAGTGCGGTAGTAGGTGACTACTAGTAACCTTTCATTGCGAAACAGATGGGCCCCGCCAACTCGTAACACACTTCGGCGTATTACAGCGAGAACAAACGATTAACTAAACACTTCAAAAAAAAACATCGATTAATCAAGAGCTTTAGACCTAGATTTAGAAACTTTGTAAAAATTTCCAAACAAAAGATCACAAAAACGATTGCAAAAAAAGTGTATTACGTTCGTGTAAAAATAAAGAGTTTTGATTTTGGTGAGAACCAACCCCGCATTAAAAGTTTCAAAGGCAAGTAACATAACTGAAACACTAAGCAACCTTTTGACGTCACACAGTAAAAAAATTTTTTATCAATGCCTGAAAAATACGAATACAGTTTCTGTATTTTATTCTTTGCCTGGTGTAAAAAATGCGCATGCGGATATACGCATGCTAAAACACGAATGTTCGGTAAATGGCAATACAAAACAAACCAGCAAGAGTAAAAGTTTTATACACATATGCGTATCTTTTATACGGTTTGCGTACAAAATATGCGTATAAAAAATAAGATGCGTATCTTTTATACGGTTTGCGTACAAAATATGCGTATAAAAAATAAGATGCGTATGAGTATAAAAAATATGCGTAATACGTATAAAATTTTTACTCTTGGTGGTTTGTTTTATATTGCCATTTACCGAACATTCGTGTTTTAGCATGCGTATATCCGCATGCGCATTTTTTACTCCAGGCAAAGAATAAAATACAGAAACTGTATGCGTATTTTTCAGGCATTTATAAAAAAAACTTTTGCTTTGTGACGTCAAAAGGTTGCTTTGTGTTTTAGTTATGTTACTTGCCTTAGAAACTTTTAATGCGGGGTTGGTTCTCACCAAAATCAAAACTCTTTATTTTTACACGAACGTAATACACTTTTTTTGCAATCGTTTTTGTGATCTTTTGTTTGGAAATTTTTACAAAGTTTCTAAATCTAGGTCTAGAGCTCTTGATTAATCGATGTTTTTTTTTGAAGTGTTTAGTTAATCGTTTGTTCTCGCTGTAATACGCCGAAGTGTGTTACGAGTTGGCGGGGCCCATCTGTTTCGCAATGAAAGGTTACTGGTAGTCAACTACTACAGTCAAATTATTGGGGGGGGGATATATCCCCCATCCCCCCGGGTTTCGGCACTCCTGAACGAGAGGTTAAGTCACTGGGCACATAATTTGCGTTTGCTCTGGTTTGTGTCTATAGGTTTGAATACAACCAAGGGACACAACTTTTTTACGATTAGTTACAGAATTAAAAAAAAGGCTGTTTTTGAAAAAGATGAATGAATTTGGAATGAAGCAACTTTTGGGAGGATTAATCAAGAAAAGTACAAACAGATATTCCATCGCTCGTTTCAAGTTTTGTCATAGTAAGCAAGCATAGCATAACCCTTAAAAATCAGAAGCTTAATGCCAAAGTAATAATACAGTGTACTTAGGCAATATTGTAAAAGGCTTCAGGCTGCGAATTCGATTAAAGATTTATGCTAGGTTTTATAGCATGAAATGTTGCACTACAGCTTTGAAGCTCCCGATAGGCTAGTGCTCAGGCGTCAGGCACGCAACGAGGTAGCTAAGAAAAAGAGGGTTTGAATCCAAAGCAAAATTTTCTTGCGTGAAAACTGTCCCAATTGATCAGGCTGTTAAGCAAGCTGACGCAACTAAAGTGTTTACTTGCGGAGGCTTGTGGGCCGTGCACCGAGCCGTTGGAGACCATTTATTTCATGCTTTTATTTCACAAGCCATTTATTTTATGCTCTTTGTAATACCTATTCGCGTTTTTATGGAGATGCGTTTTTTTAGGCGTATGCGTAAATACGGCCGTTCGGGAAAAAAAACGCTTCAGGCGGCTTCAGGCGGCTTTTACCGATTGTATTTACCTATTTACTTTACCCAGGCGGCTTTTACCTATTTACCTGCAGAAATACGCCTGTAATGTTTTTCAATGGAAATACAGAAAAAGAAAAAAAGCAAAGTGCATGCAGTCAAATACTAAGTGCATTTCTGCTGCGCAAGTACGCGTGATCGGTAAAAGCCGCTTAAATTGTACAAAATATCAATTATTTTAATTCCGAGACGAGTTATGATTTCCATACTTTGCACTGATTAATTTTTTATACTTGCCGTACGCATAAAAAAAAATTTCCCGACACAACTTATGATTTCCGTATCTTGTATTTTCCATACTTGCCGTTCCAAATGGAAAATACACAAAAAAATGCGTATATCGTAAAAAACGAACAATTATTTTAATTCCGAGGCAAATCATGATTTTCATATTTTGTATTTATTGCATTTCTTTGCTTGCCGTACGCAACCAATAAGCAAAAAAAAAAAAACAGCGCGAATCGAAAAAAGCAAAAAAAAAACAATTATTTTAATTTAGGGGCGTACTTATTTTAATTTTTTGAAAAATTGATTATTTTTTTTTATGTTGTTTTGCTCTCAGAGATTAATGCTCTAACTCCTAATGTTTTCAGCGCGACAAGCGCTATTAGCACCCTCGGCGGTCAGTTGGTTCTGCGGTCAGTGGGTTTGGGGTTGAGTTTGTTCAGTAACCAGTTGTTTCGCGGTCAGTTGGTTCGCGGTTAGTTTGCTTGCATTGCAAACATCAGAGCCAGAGTGTAACTGTTCAAATCTCAGTCTAACTGTCAAGCAAGCAACCTTTAAATTTGAGGCAGTTGCAAATTCCACGAAATAGAAAACATAACATCATAATTATGCTGAATTTGCCTCGCGTCAGAAAAAAATGATATGTGATACACTTTCCTCTGGCCCTAGCAAACCAGGTTGAACTAACAAAGCATTTTTGTTGACAAAATAACTTTAATGTTGTTTTTGTGCGTGTAGCCAGCAAATTTTTTCTAGTATTAAAGTTAATGTCATACGTGTCATCTGGCTTGGGTTTCCAGAACGATAACTTTAAAAAAAGTGTTACAACAGCGGCTATTTGTGTTAAAATGAAACCGAAAAAAGTTGTTCTCCCACAGAGTTTCGCTTTCATTGCTTTGCAAATATGGAAAGGAGGAAAAATGACACTTTGCATGGCGAATTTTGATAACATAAAAAATCATAATCCTGAGAATGTTCAAATATGATTTTATTTTTTTATGCATAACATTTTAGCAAAAGCAGCATTTAAAATTTTTGCTTGATGTTTTCGTGCTCTCTGATTATAGTTATCAAAGCGTCCTTCCAGAGAAAAGCCAGGATTGTCCCTATTGTAGCCCTTAAAATATTTAATCAAAGAGACCCAGTTAATAGAAAATACAAAGCTACAATGATAAGTAAATGCTGCATCATAACAGACATGTAATTACACGAAGCATAGTCACATGCGTCAAAATATCGCAAAGCCAACAACGTCTAAAAAAGTGGTACTTAAAACTGTGACTAAACATGAGATCAGTTGTCAGTAAAACACCAGTTTATGTCACATTATTGCCACACCCGCATTCGCAAACACCCAAAGTGGCTTTTCAAAGGCGACGTGTTGTACAAAAGGCCGTAGCCAGAAGAGGTCCAAGTGGGGTTTAGCAAATGTGTAGCCAAATTTGGCAAGTTCAAGGCCCCTTTCAGATGACCAAAACGACAAGTACTCTAACAGTACCGTAGTTATTATTCTTGATAAAACGTCCGTCTATTCGTTCACAAAATATGTCCCCAGTTTCAAATTTTTCATGCCCCCCAAACACGCTACTCTGGCGCCATGCCTGGTTGATTGGAGTTGCCAGACTCTTTCCTGTGAATGAGAGCATGGTGCAATGGAAATGCTAACCACAGAACCCCAGTTATGCTGGAAAACCTGGGAGATATAAATTGGCCATTTTCGTTCAGCTCAATAGAGTAGAAACCTCATTACCACACAAGCGGCCACTGCTGATCGATAACCTTTGGTCGCATCCTGCGACCCGCTGGGTGGGCAGCTTTACTATTCTACTCCGAATGGAGCAAGGGTTAGAGTATCGATTTTGTGATCGATATACTTTGCTACTTTTTGCAAGTATAGTTTTTGCTACTGTACTTTTTGATACTTTTGTTGTAGTTTTGCTACTGTTGCCTATCGTTTTCAAATGTAATGAATATTGGGTAGAACTCCAAACATAGCCTAAAGAATGGACTATGGAAAACAAATGCTTTCCACAAGCAAATGCTTTCTGACAAAAATTAGCAAATAAAACTTACGTTTGTGCTATATTACACTGTATATTTATGAGTTTGCAAAGTGCTTGGTTTACACAAATCGCAAGCACTGGCCCAACACGTTTTGTACAGTGCTGTTGGAACCGTTCTTTTCCAGACTGGAGATTGATTTGGTGGGAGGAGCAAGCGGCAAAAGCAGAATAATGACTCCTCTGCACAAGTGACAGTAACAGAACTATTGAAGCTGGCAGTAACAGTGCGGTTTGTTCCTCTGTAGAAGGCATGCAGTTACAGTGCTGTTGAAATTGGGAATAACACTACCGTAATCTCTTTGACTGATTGTAAACTTGTAAAAAATATTGCGATATGGAGTTGTAGATTAAAACAGTAGTTCTTAACTTTTGTCCTGTTGAAAAACGTTCCCTTGCAAACAAATGCTTTATAATTAAGGGTAGTAGCTAACCGCATTAAAGAGATTCATCTTGTCGGCTGGGACTTTATCGGTGCGATCTTTTTCGGGTTAGGGCGTTACGGTTTGTGGCCTATTTTGGGTTAGGTATAGAAATAGGGTTGGGCCGGAAAAGTTAGCGCTGAAACTTGCGCACGGAAAAGTCGTGAACCCCTTTTAATGCCGATTCTGCTACTCCGCAATTTTGAAAGTCCGGGGTTGAAATTAACGCTTGCCCGATGCAAACTAGAATCGCCTAGAGGAAGATATTTTTTGATTTAACTTGCCCGATGGGCAAGCTAACAAAATGCAACGTATTGAACAACATCAAACAAAAAAAAAAATCATTTAGAAATGCAATTTATGTCCGCTTTTGTTGCAATAAAATAATAAATAAGTAGAGAAAGCTGTTGTTTGGTTTATTTGCGCACTGTGCAATCATCACAATAAACACTTTGTTTAATTGCAATTAAAACTTCTCAATCGCACGCAAATTTTTCGACACTCAGACGCGCTTAGCAACTTTTTGGCTCAAAGACTACGTTTTCTAAGAAAAAATTTCCCACGCTTGCCGCGTTAACTGCTGTTTCAATTATCACCAGTAAAACTATAACCTCCGCTGGATGAAGACAACGTCAAGAATTTTGCTATTTTCATTGTCATAATTATTTTGAAGATCTTTTAGCTCTTAGAACTTTTGCACAAAAATTAGGCTTTCTAGCTGGTGTAGTTTTCAAAATATTCGCGATCGAAAATGCATTGCTATCAAAAATCAATTTTTGCTTTACCCATCTGGAAAAAGTTATATATTACGTTACCTTAACATAACAATCGCATGTAAAAACTTTGTTCTTGAAATAGGATGCACGTACTATGCAAATTCAGTGTTTTTGCCAAGAAGTACGTTCTACAATTTTTTTCCCAAGGTAAACAACATCAAAACTTTTTTTTTCGGGCAAGTTGAAGTTTTCTCAAGCAAGTAGACTCTAGATATCACTTGCCCGGAGGGCAAGTTGTTAAAAATGTTGATTTTGACCCCTGTACGTTATTGTTTGTCATCAATAACCTTACACCAGCGTGTTATTGTTCACATTTTGGTGTTTATTTTTGGCTGTTTGCTTTGTCTGACTTCTTAAACTTTGGAGCTGCATTTTAAAAAATGCGTAAGCACTGAAATGAAAGCTACTGAAAAGTTGCACATGAGATTAAGAAAGAATTGTATTTCTATGAAGAGATAATTCTCACTACTGTAAGTGTTTCATCGAGTATGTTAATTACAAAATTTGAATCCTATATTCAATTATCTGGAATCTACAACAAATTCTTTTTAACTTTAAAATTTGAACTTACAAATGCAAATGCATTTCACGAAACTAACAAAACGAATTCCGATCAGTCAACCTTTTTACATGAGGTTTGGCAATGACGTTGATGAAATTTTTCAAAGTGATTTTGGCATAAATATTGATTATTGCATCACAACAGGTTAAATCACGAATAGTATTACCTTATAAAATAGTATTACCGTATTCATAACAACCGCGATATTACCGTATTCACAACAACCGCGATATCGTTTATGACAAAATGTTGTTGATTTTTTTCATGAACACCATTGCAAAGCCTCTTGTAAAAAGGTCGAGAGGTCGATTGGATTGAGTGTTTGCAACTGAAACAATAGACATGGTTTCGATTCCCAGTAAAGTCGAACCGAAGACTTCAAAAAATTGGTATTCATAGCTTCCCTGCTTGACGTTCAGCATTAAAGGGACAGTGTGAACTCTCCACCGTGTGTGGTAGACTGGGATAATAATGGACAAATTTACGACATCTGTTTTTAGTGTTAGATTGAAAATTGGGAAAAATTAAAAACAGCAAGCCTCAACTCAAAATTTACTGCTTCTTATAAAAAAAGAGAGTGTTAGAGATACCCAGTAAATGAAGCTTTAACAACACTATAGCTATGCAACTATATTGTTGCGTTGTTGACGACATTAATTTGGTGACTAGTACTAAACAAATTTGCAACATCTGTTTTTAGCATCAAGTCAGTGCAGTGCCGGAATAAACGCGCAATCATGCTAAAGGCTGTCATCGTGAAAAATTCATATGCCATTAACGATACAGGTACTTAAAGTTGTGACTGAGCTCTGGAAGTTCTGACTTGTCTAAAGAACACCAATGCCGCATTGCACCCGCTAACAGGAGAAAATGCTTTCAAAAATCATCTCTAACCAAAAATTCTCGCTCTCATAGAATTTACTTTTTTCAGAAAAAATTACGCTTATGTATACGCTCACGATTTTACGAACAGTGTAAACCGCTTTGTATAGACGTAGTTAAAGAATAGGGTTTTGCGATCAAGAGACGCTGGCTCCCGGTTTAATTCCGACATAGAAACAAGTCGCCACGTTCACAAGAATAGCAGATCGGAAAACATTATATGCTGAGAATATTCGAGTAATTTGAATCAAGTCGTATAAGCAAGAAATTCAACGCCAATGATGGCCGAGCAGTTTAACCGTCGTGGTGGTGCTGTAGCTTTGTGTGATAAAAATTGAAAACAGAACTCAAAAATTGCTTTTTATTTGGTATATGGGGCAACAGACGCAAAAAATCTTTAATTCGTATCCATGAATAAAGAATAGTTATCACTGTGCATTGTAAAATATAAAGTTTTCACACTGTATGATTATCTTATTGTTTACAGCAGCCATATAATCATCTCAGACCAGACTAGCAGTCTTGCAAGCACAGAGTTGTGAGAAAAGCAACTCAAATTTTTAACCAAATTTCGACGAAATTTTTTTGAAACTAAATGATAATATTAATTAAGTTAAAAATCATATAAATCGATTCTTGAATGTTTGTTTAACCTGAGAACTGAAAAAATTATTCTTAATTTTTTTCGAGCCTCTGCGTAAAATTTTTCAGCACTATTGCATATAAGCAGTATTCATTTTTGCTTATTTTCTTGCAAACCAGTTTTAAGCTTTTTTTAAGCCTAAAACTCAAGTTTTAATTAAATATTTGGATTCCAACCGGATAAATTAAAAAATTTCTCTGCGCGTTGACAGCTCAGTTGCTTAAAAAATGCAGATAAATTGCTCTCAATACATTTTCATGACTGCGCTGCGCTTCATATAAAAAGTACAAATTATTGTGCAACCCTAAATCAGTAGTCGAAGTTGATTCCATCATCAAAGAACTAGTATAATACAATGAAGCCGCTTGAATTCTTAAATGAAGGTACAGCTTTAGCAATTTGAAATTATTATTAACGTTGGGCGCAAACTTGTTTAAAGAAACTCTCTTAGAGCAGTAGTTGAAACGTTTTAAAATATACAGGATTAAAAAAAAGAGCCAGGAACATCATTTCAAAGATGAGAATGCGGAAGCAGTAGTAGACTGGTAGCAGCAAATTTTCGTTGAAGCAGAAACGCTGAAAGGGTACGCTTCCACTTCCGCTTCGTCTTTTCATATTAAACGTCAAAATCTCGAATGTGGTGCGGTTTTTTGTAAAACATATCACAAAACTTTTAATTCAAGAAACCAGCATTTCCAAAGAAAAAATTTAAAAAGTTTGTGGCTCACTAGATTTGGGGCCAGCCCCCACTTCTTTCAATTCAGAGATGAACCATGTAGCCGACCAACTTACTTTCTAACCTAATTCGCTGTTTCACTCCTAAGATTTTGAAGAATTTCTCAAAAATTTTAGGGCTTTGCCTATTTCAAAAAAAAATTTAGGGACATATTATATTGATATAATCTAGCATTTGCTAATTAACATAAATAAAGTTTATCATTCCAACACATAACCTTAGTCTTCTCACCGTGGCAAAATAATATTCTTTAAAAAGTAGACAGGGGAAAACATGACAATGTTTCTTAAACAAAGAACAATAATAGAACTTTTAAACATGATATGCTATGTAATGCATGTCTTCTTGCAGAGTATCGTTGCTATATTAAAAAGATTAAGATATCTTATGGTATGTGTAATCACAAAATTTTCGCAGTGATTTTTTATTTTGCAGTCTCAAAAATACACGTTACTACACAACAATAGCGTAGACAAGCGGGATTATGCCATGCACCCCCCTGGGCCAAGGCATAATGAAAAAAAGTGCAAAAAAACGTTAAAATTAACGTTTTTAGATTAAAATGGAGCGTACAAATAGAAAAGGGTTTCGCTACCTGGCATTTTAGCATCATTTTATTCAGCTTGAGGATAGGGGTGGTACACATTTTATATTTTTTAGCACATGTGCAAGTATTTTGCTGCCTTGAAAAGTTATTCATAACCAATAACGTGAGAAGGGAACCGAGCTACACACAGATATGCATTTTAATTTGGACCCTAGTAATATAAGAGAGATTGAAAAACTTCAATATCGGTACCACAATACATTTCACAAATCCGCATGTGCGCGCGTTACCCAGCTCTCTAATTTGGGTCACGACATATTCAAAAACGTCTTTGCGGTAGTATCTCAAGTAGCTGCTGAGAACACGTTACACGTTTTCCTGCTAGTATTATTAACAATTTAAATAGCGTTTGCTGCTTGACAAGTTGCAAATAACTCTGCTACCGAAAGCTAAGGAACTTTTGCTGTTCTTCTTGGTCATTTTTTGCGACGTTCTTTACCACGAGCATGGATGACAAAATAGATAGTCCTCTCAAGTTGCTTTTATGCATTATTTGCATATGTTTTGCGCTGCTATAAAGACGTGTCTTTTGAATGGACATTCTGGTTGGATTTTTTTTTTCTTGATTTTCTCTCAATTGTAAGACTAACTTTTCCAAATTTGACTTTTTTTACGATTTTCTGTTCTCAAAATTTAACAAATTAGATTTTCGCCTTAGAAAGGCTTTTTACCGTAAAGATTTTGCCAAGGTTCACAACTACAAACAAAATATCAAAAGGTTATTGCATGTTCTTGATTTTCAATAACTGTTTTGCAGCAGAGTTGTTGAAAAACAAAGTAAAGGGTTAGAATAGTAAATTTAGCTGCTTTTCAATAAAAGTAAGCTTGTTTTCCCAAAGTTAATCTTCTGCCACAATATTGACAAAATGTCAATACTGAAGCACATAGAGAGGGGAATGGTTAGTTTTCAATTGCAATTTCTAGAAATTGGGAGGGCGTTGAAAGTTCAAAATTGGTGAGATGTATTTTAATCTTATCCCAACATTTCGGTCAATAGGGAAATACTTGACTTGAGTTTCCTTTTAAACAGAAATTTAACCTAAAATGGTCTTGAAAATATGTTATTTTTGTAAAAAAACCTTAAAATCTTGCCCCCCTATTGCTCCGCGGCTGGGGGCTACGTCCCCGATCCCCAACATGTGCAACAACTTTTGATCCACCTCTCACCTCCCCTTTTGACATTTTTGTTAGCGCTACAGCTAAGCAGAATTTTGGAGCAAAGCCACATATAAAAACGAATTATAAAAAATTTATACGATTGCTGGGGTTTAGTCCCAACATGGCTATAACTACTTATAGAATTACAGTCTGTAAAACCACAATAATTTTGGTATAGAGCCGATGCGATAAAAAGACTACTATTCCGAACGCTTGGAAACCTGTAAATAAGCTAAAAATACGCTCGTACGCTCACGATTTTACCCACAGTGTAAACAAACAGGTCTTTAGACTTCATTTATCTGACATATTTCAGGCTTGCAATTGTACGGCGTTTGTGTAGAAATAAGTTCATTGTCACGGCAGATTTGTAGCAATTAACGAACATGAAAGTTATTGCTTTGATAACTATGAACTGGATTCGCATTGGTGCAAGCAATTATTACGTGATACTGTTACAATTTTTAACGTATGACGAAATGAACTACAATATTTGAAAAACCAAAAGTGTGAAACATCATCATCAACAATATTTTTATGTCAAATGAGCGAATAGGTGGATATTATTTTTAATATTCAAATGAACGCCTTATTTCGACTCTTTAAAGCAATCTCCTGCTAGGCCTGCATTCTGACAGAAAAGATTATTACTGTATTAGATAAGATTTATTTTTGTTTTCTAATAAAATTATTCGTGCTTTTGAAATAAACTCGGAAAAGATTTTGATAGCTTGTTTGGATGCTAATGCAGAAATCAAGTCCAACAAAAGCATTCGAATAATCTATTGCTACATCCTGCAATATAAAAGTAATAACCCTTACCATCGTGGGGGAGTTTACTACAGCATTCGATAATGCTGTGATTCCTTTCATCGTTAGGTTGTCGTCATAAGGGGATCCCATCAAAAGCTCCTCAATCTTGCTTATGCATGATGTGATTGCAATGAAGCCGCCATCACCAATCTTGTTGCCACTCACATCCAACGATTTCAACTAAAAACGAAACATGAAATTGATTCCGTCAAATATATTAATACGCTTCAAGACATAGATAACGTCTTTCAAAAAAAAATTTGGAGCTTTAAAGTTTTGAAGTTGACCAGAAGTTTTTAACATAAAACGGAATCAAAAAACTAATGAGGATGCACGTATGATTTTATTGAAATGAAATCGACCTCAAAATTTCAAAAGGAAACGCTGTGGTGCTGTCGGTTTCATAATGCCGCTGCTACTAAAAATTTAGCGAAAAATATTGAAATTGAATTTTTTAACAATATATCAGCAGTCAGCAACTTTGTACTGATGGCATTGTTTTTCTTTAAATGTGCATCCTATATGTCCTTTCGTAGTTGATTTGCTTATTCATACCTTTTTTTATCAATTTATTATTATTTTTTAATAGTGGGAGTTAGATCTAAAGTGGCTGTTTGTGTAGGCCTAGCAACAATAAATAAATGTAAAGTAGTGCAGATCAATGTTTGAAAGTGCGTGTATAGCGTACAGGTTCAAAACCAATTAATGATTTATTTTTTCAACTGTATTTACAACTTACTTTATTTGGCTTTTGTTGTAAATAAATTTCAGATTTTTTATTGCACATTAAACTGTATTTATATATTTCTGTTTAGTTTTTCTGGAACTTTGATTTTTTTAACTGCTAAAGTTAAAGCAATAACTGCCAAGCTGCTTGGTTACAAAAGATATTTCTCAAAGTTTCAATGTATGACAAACAAAAAGTCGTAAATGTATTGCTATCATGGGCTAAAGACTTCACTTTCGACACGCTTAGTTTTCTTGTTAGTAACAATTATTTTTGTCATAAAAACTCGGCACTTTATAGAAAATATAAAAATTTAAAACCCCAAAGACAGTTTCACCAACATCAGGGGTTATCGGGCTGGTAACTTTGCTCTCTAATACGTGCTTTAAAACACTTTTTGTATTGTTTATTAGGAGTATTCATTTTTTTTTATTTTTTTTTTATTAGTGTTTTAAATAACCAAAATATTGAAAATGCTAGATTTTACTTGAATCAAAATGTAGTTAAACAGAAACAATTGATTTTTTGCTATGCAATAGAATATGCAGTGAATTCTATGAAAAAATAAATTGTGTAACAAATTGCATATATGTGTCAATTAGTTACCATATCAGGTAGGCTCGTCATAAGCAGGGGCGCTGAGAGCCAAGGGTGGGCCCGGGTACAGCTAAAATATTACACATTTCTGGTTTTGTGCATTCCAAAAGGAGCAAGGAAAATGGCAGAATTTTCTCCAGATTTCAAGTGATCTCCAAAAAATAAAAATAAAAAAAGGTCTTCGGTCTTCTACTTTTCGACGGGCCCTATGAAGCCCAGTGGGCCCTCTCATAGGCCCCTTCAATCCCACGGACCCTTTAAACCTCACGGGATCCCAGATGGGCCCCGGGGTAATTGTCCCCTCCTTCTCCCCCCGCTCGGCGGCCCTGGTCATAAGCAGCAGAAAAAATAGCAGTTTATGCTCTGTTATTAATTTTTGGTTTACAGGAGTTCGAGAGGCAAAATGATAAAGATTCTTACTAAGCTTATTCTGAAATTGCGAGCACGATGTTTCAATTATGTCGTAGTTAGAAAGAATTGATTGGTACATAATGTTGCGTTATAATAGTAGTTGACCAGTAAGGGGATTAATGATTCAACATAATCTTATTTCAAAATTCCACTGATTTTCATTCAGTAAGCTGATTTCTACAGGAAAACGCAAAAACTTTTAGAAATTTTGATGCCTAAGTATATTGAAACCAAAAGCATAAAAATGAAGTCAATTGATTGATCGAGAATACTTTTGTTGTACAATAATTTGTTCAAGTTGGTAAGTACTAATGTTTTATAACGCACGTATTTTTGGTTAAAAAATTTATGGCTAAGGAATTTAGTGTTTTGAGCAAACAAAGTCCATAGGTATTATAGGAAGTGGAAAAACCTTTTGCTTCTTTTCGAAAAAAAGAACCTGTTATCAGGGAATACTCTAAGTGAAGATGCGATTTGTGCCAAAGCAAAACTTTTGTGAGAAGATTTGATAAGAAAAAGATTTCATCATCTTAGCTCGGAAATCTTTTATTGAAATACCTGCTCCAGTGGTTAAAAAAGGGTTAAAAGCAACTGCGACTTAATAACTTAAATATAGCGTTTTTGTTGATGTGTATAGATTGTGTTTTGTTAATCTTAATTTTTTTATGTACGTAGCAACATTGCTTCTTGCACGAACTCAGAGTTGATCTACGAATGTAAGTAGCTTTATCTTGGCTGTTTGGACCCGGCCGGCTCTTTCTCCACTATACATTTAAAAATTTAACTTTTACCCGGAAAAAAGTGGCCTTTTTCTCACCACTCAAACGAGTGCAGCCATCGGTGATTAGTACCTACATACAAGTTGCCTTTAGGCAGTTACACCCCGCTGGGTTTGCAGCTTCACTATTTAATCGTAAATGACACACTGTACGTTAGTATCACTGTGCAGAGTATGCCGCTGAATATTATCACACTATTCCGACTTCTAATCTATTAAAAGCCTGTGATTATCTTGTGTTTAAACTTTAAAGCATCTATCTCGAAATTATGTTTTGGTTGTAGGAAGGAGAGAGCATAGAAGAGTATGCAGCAACGAAGCCCCGTGAAATGAGCCAACCTCATCTCGTGGCAACTGGCTAACAACTAAGCCCAGATAATTACTTTTTAATCGTGGATTCTTATATAATATCGGTTTGTGGGAATGCAGTATACGCCCTTAATGCTTTGTTTTGCGCCCATTGGGCATTTAAGCATAGGTGGGCACAAGTCCGTTAATCTCGAATTCTATGAAATATAACGAAGCTAACTTTTTCATTAACTCGTTAATCCGTTAAAAAGTTTTTTCATGTTAACGGAATAAATTAACTTCCGGTAAGGGCTGTTAACGGACTAAAGTAACTTCCGTTAAGTTCTGTTAACTTCCGTTAAGGTTTTTATCGTTAATATCTTGCAGCTTCGTTGTGCATTTGAACTTGTTTTTATCTTGAAATTAGATTAGGCTGTATAATGTATCTTTCAAAACACAAAAAAAACACCATAGCAATAAATATTTCCTTACAATCAGCTCAACAGCGTCAATACGTGTTTCAGAAGCGAGTGAATAAAACGAAATGTAAATTACACGCAAAATGTTAACGGATTAACGGACTTTATTAACTTCCGTTAATTAAAGCTGAAAATAACGGATTAACGTTAACGGAGGTGTGAAGTTTGTTAACGGACTAGTGATTAACGAAGCTAACATTTTGCATTAACTTGCCCACCTATGCATTTATGGTTGTCTATTTTCCTTAATTGCAGCCATTTTACAACTTCCTCGAAGTAATTTGATTGGCAAAAAAACCGATGTGTTCGATTCTGTCGCTTTTTTCGGCTTTAGATACCAAAAGTGACTGCTTATTTTGGCTGTATTTTTACTGCTGGACTATTCTGTGATGTTTTTGATATTTCATTATTCGAATTTTGTGCTACCGAATTTTGTGCTATTCGAATTTTGTGCTTAGTAGATCAGTGACGATCCGTGACCAAATAGTTTGGGCATTCGCTAATCATTGTAATAATTTGTCATCACTGAGAAGTCCATGCATACGAAAACTGCACTTCCGATCAGCGCATAGGACTACACCATTTAAGGACCGGTCTACACTGTGCGTAAAATCGTGAGCGTACTAGCGTATTTTCGTTTAGTTTAAACAAAATTATGCCGGTCTATTCTATAAGATCAGGGACTTAGCTAATTACGCTCAGCGTACCACCTTACCAGCGTACAACTGCCCGTTGGTTAAAATAAACTAACGTTACGCTTGTACGCTTACGATTTTCGCGCAGTGCAGACCGGCCAATTGACGTATTTTTGAAATTACGCCTAAGCTCTACGAAGTTTACATATTTTAAATCGCTTTGAATAAAAGCTATTAAAGGTTAAATGAGACCATAGCAAAAGAGAAATGAAAAAAAAGTTTTGATAGTTTAACAATGATTAATGAACCAATGCAATGCAAAGCGTTTCGAATTAAATCTCTGCGGTAACACTAGCACTTTTCTCTTTTAACTTAAGTTTTTTGATGAGTAGCACCCTAGTTGATCTTTGTATTAATATAAACGTTCATAGCTATGATTGTTGTTTGTTTTGTTTGTTCTAGTTTTATATTAGCAGAAAACATTTTCAATGAGAAAATTCATTGATGAGCAACAAACATGATAATATGTAGAGCTTTGGAGCGTTTACAGGTAATTAGTGGTTTCGTAACCAAACCACACGCTTATGCTAGGTTTTCTCGCTTGGTGCCTGAATCCTTTTCGGTTTCGTCAGTTCTGACGTTTTCGCGTTTGTCTGAATATGATTGGTTAATGCATGGGCGGAGCCATATATTTGTTTCATAGTTTGAAAAGCCATGGGGACTCCTCGCTAGGTCTCTGAGAATGCCTTACACGCTAATTTCAGCGCAAACAAGTTATAAGCGAAATTTCTAGCGCCGAAATGCCGAAAACTCCAATATTTCACTGCCGTTGGCGAGCGTTGGATGATATATGCATATAAAATGCTTCCCTTGTAGCAATGAAGCAACAATAACAAAAATATATTAGACGATTCTGTTTGAGTATTCACAGAATACTCTGATGCCCCTCATCGATTGTCACTAAAGTAGACTGATGTTAATACGTTTTCTCGTGTGTTTTCGTCATTGCTCGAGTTTTTGTTTTGCGTGAATAATTGAGCCTACAAGTGTTACATGTTTATGTAAGCTCGCTAGTTGCAGTATTCTTTCCTGTCTGATTATACTATCCCTACTATACATACAATGCTTTGCCACGCTGTGTCTACTATGCTTGCAAGAAAGTTGATGTGGAGCCTATTGATCACTTTGGGTATTCGCAAATAACCGAAAAAAAATACACGATTGTTTTATCGAATTTTTGTGTTATTCATTTGGGGTACACAGTAACCAAAACAAATAAAAAGTCAAAAAGTCAACCTTCTATGTGATGATGTCAAAAAAAGTCAATCTCAAAAAAAGGATAAAAAGGTGTCAGTTGACCCTTTGGGGGTTTTAGGGTTAAAGAAAATGATAAACTGGCCTTACTACCACTTAATGGCATATCTTTTGCGTTGTTTTTAGGGATAGTATGCTTTGTTTACTTCTTTTATTGTTGGGTATTCAATGCCTTTTTTTCTGGACAATAATTTTCAAATACGATAGGAAATATCACGCTATGTTTAATAAAAATTTACAATATTTTTTGTTGCAACGAGTAGCGCGGAGCATTTCAGGATAAATCAAAGATTTGGTTTTCATTTCTGTTGACTATGACAATCAGGATTTAGAACAACATTTTATGTAAATTATTTTAGTTACTGGCATACCTAATTATAATAATCTATTACTGCGCAGAAATAATTTCGTTGAGCAACTTAAACAGAATTATTATATTGAAGTTTTATTGATGATGAGTTTTATTACTTTTGCTTTCAAATAAGTTTTTAGTAAGTTTGACAGTAAAAAAACGTCAAGATAAAATGAAACATTCCATTTATGCGAGATGTTTGGACCTGAACATAAGCCATTTTTAATCTTATTTCAATGTATTCAATTTGTAAGTATTTCATAGATTTTGGTGTTACTTTGAAATAAGCAAGCAGAAAACTAATGCTTAGTCAGTTATCAGAATTTTACAAAACAAAACCCACACTTGTTGCAACTAACTAAGATTTCCATGCCATAACTTAATAAGTTAATAATATTTGAAAAAGAAAAAGGCGTAACAACACATTGCATAAGGGCATTACCAATCATGAAAAACACATTAAAATTGTATTATTTCTTATAGAATACCGCACTTTGTTTTTATTTCAAATGAGAGCAACGTTAATCAGTAAGTTTTGTCTAAATGAGAAAAAATCGTAAGGGTACAAGGGTATTTTAAGTTAATTTTAGCAGAATTTCGTTATGCCAGACGCTGCACGTAGACTAAAACTAAAAAGGCGCTGTAATGCAATTTTTCAAGCTCATTACAATTTTGTGCCCATATTTTACGATTAGCTATCAATTTTATTTGGCTTTTTCTCGTATTATTGACTTGATGTGGAATAAAATCACCACGTTAAATGATGTTACACTAAAGTGAAGTTTAACCGATATTTTCGCTTTAAAAAAAATTTGCTTTTTAAGTGAAACAGTTGGAGCAAGTTAATTCTTAACTGTCAGTTATATATGAGCTTAACTACTTTATTGCAACCTAATTTTGGTAAAGTTGTGACATTATGAAATAATGGCAAAATAGCACTTTTTATGTACTATTGCTGTATGCGTGATAGTAATTATAATGCTTAATATGTACCTGTGATTTTTTGATTTAATTTTACGTTTTTTTGAAAAGCATGCGACATTGCCGGAATAAAAATAAGCAATGCCAAAATTGAGGTGACTCATCTCTCAAGAAATCGTGATCAGTGCGTTTTGCAAGTGAATGGAGCGACAGTAAACCTGTTAAGTTTTTTTTTTTTGGTTGCATTCACGAGTGAAGGAAGACAAGACGATGAACTGGACACCGGAATTGGCAAGGCTAGTGCAGTAATGCGAGCTTTGCACTACTCGGTTATCATGAAGCGAGAATTGTCGAAAAAGGCAAAGCTCTCAATTGTCCGAACAGCTTTTGACCCCATTCTCACCTATGGTCATGAATCTTGATAAATGACCCAAAGAGTGCGATCACAAGTGCAGGCGCCCGAAATGAGGTTTTTACGAAAAATCGAAGCAGTTACATTATTTATTAAGCTGCATAAGTCTGAAATTCAAAAATCTCTAGATATAGAGCTGTTATTTCTCCGAAATTGAAAGATCTCAGCTTAGATGGTTTGGCCATGTAAGCAGAATGACTCATAAAAATCTCCCCAAACAGGATTTACTTGCCAAAGCAAATGGGAAAAGACTAGCAGTTGGACGACATAGACTAGATGAATTAATTGCATTGAGGATCTTGAATGAAATCACTTCAAACTTCACCCAAGCGGTATGATGGAGGTGATGGAAGGCCGTGAAGTGTGGCAGCTTAATCTCGAGCTGCTGCCCTATACCCTCACAAAAAGTGGGCAATAAAAAAATTAATAAGATTAATAGACGTTTTATCGAAGTAAAGTATTGATTTGTTTTGTTTGCGGCGTTTTTTTTAAATGAATGTATTTGTTTGGTAACACAAAAGCAAACCAAATGAATGTAACTGTGAAATTGAAAATAAAAGCTATTTCTTACAATTAAAAAAAAACAAATCAGCACTTAAGTGTTTAATGCATACTTTAACAATGCTTTCAACATGTAATAATAAACTTGACAGCATAATTTGCATTGCATAATTGAAAGGCAAATGGCTATGTTGGGTTATTGGAAAAATCAAGGCACAAAAGTTTGATGGCTTTACGATCCAGCATAAGTTTTGCTATGAACAAAAATTCAAACTTAATACCCACTTTAGATTCAATTTGTCACTGAGATCGGTTTTGTAACCGTGATTTAAAACTTGTTAAAAATGAAAGCAATACTTACTAGCACATTCAAAAGACAAAATAAAATTTAACCCATCAAAAACTTCATTATGCAAGATAACTGCAGTTTAGATATCAAAATTAGCAACTGCACTGCGAAGTAATCGTATGTATCTTACCGGAACATTTAAGCACTCGATTGCATTGCAAAGGATTTCGATTCCACCTGCGGTCAGCTGGCAGCTCCAAACACTCAGCTTCTCTATGTTGTGCAAGCAGGTTGAAATAATTGCTATGCTGTCATCTTTGAGGACGTTGCGATCGAGTTCAACGTTCCTCATCTAAAAGTGATTCATTGAAAATCAATTAAAAAACAGTAAAATAACCTCATATTTGTTGCATTATTAATTCGGATTTTCTTTCTCAACAAACTTTCATTTGCTTAGCACTGTTGATGAAACTTGGTGACCCAATAAAACACTCTACACTTACACATAACAAATCAGGAGCATCATAATTTTGTGTAATTTTGTCTTGGTTATATTATTTCACTTGAAATAAAATTTAAAAGCTAAAAAAATGATGGAATTTTTTTTATTTATAAGCGATTGATTGTTTCAAGACCTTGTGGGTAATTTTTTTGCTTTTCAGGGCAATATTATACTTTAATTTTAAAGTATTAATTGTCAAAAGCAAATTGCTTATGGATGATAAGATGATGAGGTACATTGGAACTCGGGGCAAAATATAACCTAATATTATTAAGAAAAAACTTGGCTACTTCCTAAAACTTTGTGATTGTGTAGTTGTCTTGTCCTGCAAAATCTTGTTTCTCAAGTACAATATTATGGATTTGAGCATTTGAATTTTTTGTCCTGAAGTTTTGTTTAAAAGTGAAAAACGAGTTAAGTTTACTTGCTCGTGCTCAGTGATGCTATTCAAATGCTGCAGGAACCGATTTTCTCAGAAAGCTATGGAAAAATTGTCGGTTCTTGATATTTAAAAAAAAAAAAAAAGTTTTTGTAGGAACAGATGCTGGCAGATTAATTGAATACAATCAGGGTTATCATTTCGTGTTTAATTCTAAGAATTTTGCTTGTTTTTAAGAGCACTGTTTTACAAAAACTGAATGTGCTTATTTCTAAGAAATGTGCTTATTTTTGATTAGGCTATCGTGCTTAATGTGCCTTAGTTTGTTTTTTTTTTGGATAAGTTTGGACGCTTTTACTGCGAAGTAAGAACTGCTTCCAAATATTGTGCAAAGCTTAGTACTTTTAGCATTTTGAATTTTTTTGTAATTTGTTGATCGCTAAGAGAACCTGTTCCAATTTCATGTTATTTTGTCGAACAAAAGATTTTGAGAAGTGGTAATTTAATACGTCATCTCACAGCGACGTGCTTATTTCGTGATGTAGACAAATGGTAACCCTGACTTTAATCAGTACTTACACAATATTGGTTATGCTCTTAGCTTTCTTTATGGTTGATGAAATTGCATGATTGTGGAAATTCTGTAAGTCGTTTTTCGCATAATCATGCAAATTGTTTATGCTAATTCCATGTACAAAAAAGAAAACTTTTTGAAATTCAATTAGTTTTTCTTCTGCAGCTTGCTAAATATTTCATAAATATTACAGTATTAACAAACCACAACTTTTGAAAACAATATCAACAAACCACACCTTTTGAAAACACTTGATGAATGGTTTCAAGGTGTGACTAATATGCTGTGACCGTTTTATAGTAAATTTTATAGTACAGTACATGCACATCCAGGGGCGTTATTATGGGGGAGGCATGGTGCCATGCCCCTTCGTTTAAGCTACGGCACAAAGCAAAAAAGTGCAATACATACGTTAAAATCGCGTAATCAAATTATAATAAAGCATGCATGTGGAAGAGGCTTACGCTACCTGGCATTTTAGCGTCATTTTTAATCAGCTTGAGAGTAAAAGTGGTACAGATTTCAGATTATTTATTACATGCTAAAATCTTGCCGCTTTTAAAAGCTTTTGTTAACATAAATTTACCACGCTCTACACTAGGCAAGAAAGACATAGCTTTTTTACAAAGAAAAGTCATTTACAAAGACATAGCAAAGATATAGCAAAGCAAGAAAGACATTTACAAAGACATAGCAAAGATGTTTGGAAAAGCTTGCTAAACGGACACAAAAGCATTAGCAAACATTAAACAATCAATTTCTGAATGACACCTAAAAAATTCGTTAAAAATTCAATTGTTCCATAGATAATTTTCCTGGTTTGATAAAACTTCTTAATTATTTTACAAGCCCTTTTTTCAGAAAATATTTGCCTGTCTTCCAAGCAACTTTTCTAGTTGTGGGGCTGTAACAAAAGTTAGCTCGGGAATGAATTGTGAGCTTAATTATTCCTTAAGAAGTCCTAAAATCATCCTTTTAAAGTGCTGATATGTGACATTTTTAAAGCAAGAATTTGAGCTCAAATAGATCTAGAATTAAGTTATTTTTGCAAAAATAATTAAAAAGTTTTTCTAAACTGGTGCTCAGTGCCTAGACATCAACTTACCTCCTGCCTATTCATGTTACGAGCTTGGTGAATGCCCTGCAAAACTTTACCGTATTCCACTGATTAAAATCGCTATTAAAAAAATGCTTTGTTCCTAACCCCCATCTTATTCGTAACGCCGTCTTCTATATCTTTGCTTAAGATATAGTCACTCAATATTACATTTTTAGTGACTAGGTTTGAGAAGTCAATATGCCATGTTTATAAATAGAATTGTGGTTTGCGGTTCAAACCCTCTCGTGGCAAAATTCTGGCTACAAGCCTGTAATCTTTGTAGTAAAAATGACGCTGTTTGAGCTTTCTTGTCGACGCTTCCGTCAAGCACAAAAATATAATCCCAATTTTGGGCGAAAATGTGTCGTTATGATTATGTAACATCCGGGTCAAAAGTTGCGTTCGAATGCAGTGTACCGATTCGGTTGAACAACCTACGACCTACTTTTTAGTTTTTGTCAAGAATCAATGCTACCGATTAAACTTTAATTTGTGGTTACGTTGGAATGTGACGCTACAAATACTTATGAAAAGAACTAATAAACGAAAGCTTATATTAATTGTTAAAATGTTGCTATAAAGTGCTTTTGTCCAAAAATATTCCAAATCTGTTTTCAAGTCGAATGATGAAATAAAAACTCATAATGAACACTGAACAGCATAGCATAGAATATTATTAACACCAATTAAGCTAGGGTACCGGTGCTTAATTTTTTTTCATTATGAACAGCATTATTCTTTGTGTGCGTTGTGATACCTAGTACTGTAGGTATAAAATTTAGATGATTAATTATTTCTGTTTTTGGGTAGTTTAAGATTTCAGAATCTTTTCAGATCAAAAAATCTTTTCGCTGCCGCTTCACCACGGTATACATATCAATGTTTTGTTGTATAAAATAACTGCATAGGCCTTAGCCTAGCGCTTTTTGTTAGTTTTGCTACCGACTGCATGACTGTATCGTGGTGAATAAATTAATAAAACAAACCTTGTGTTTATTACAATTTGGTACATCTGCTGTATGACATTTTGCTTTATAGTATGATTATCTGTTTCTTATGTTGTCCCAGTTCATTGTTCATAACAAAAAACAAGTATCTACTGCAAATTCAATTCAACACGAATTTTACGTAGTCGCGCAAACAATCAAAGATATTTTTGTATAAAGTTAGGCAATTGAAACGAAATTTACAGGATAGTTAGTTGACGATATGGCGTGACATACCCAAAGATCTGAAACATCTTCTAAATAAATCCTTTAAATATAAGTGTAAAAGACGATTTGCTTGACTGCTGTACTGAGTAATTCTTGATGAAAGAATCGATTTGGGCTTGATGTTGGCATCTGATCCTCTGTTTTGCTTTTTCATTTTATTTCTTATTTATTGTTTTTTTTCCTTGTGATTTTTTTTCCTGTCAATTATTTTGTGTGCTGTGTTTGGTTTTTGTTTTCCTCAATACGTATTTAGCATTTGCTGAAAAATAGTAATTTTATTTGAAAGATTTGAAGTAAAACTTCTGAAGAAAAAAGGAATGTATTAAATTTAAGAAAGAGTTAATAGCGAAATGGTAATCAGGCGTGCGTGTGTTTGTGTTTTCTATGGAGTTTGGCATGGCGAAATCGACCATATGCACTATCCTAAAAAACAAAGACCAGCCTTAATTAAAGCAAGTGATGTGGCTGAAGGATCTATTGTTTTGATCAAACAAAGGCCACAGGTATTGGGGGAAGTGGAAAAACTTTTGCTTCTTTTCGTAAACGACAAACCGTTTTCAGGGGATAATCTAAGTGAAGATGCCATTTGAGCCCAAGCAAAGCTTTCGTATGAAGATTTAAAAAAAAATCATCTTAGAAAAAAATTCTTTTATTAAAACAAACCACATTCTATTTCTACTCTTTTTCATTTATGGTGTACAGTATACAGTACAGTTTGTGGTGTAAAATAGTAAATAAATACTTTACAAAAGTTGTTTTCTAGACTTTAATCGGATTAAAATTATTTCCATTAATTTTAACGGGAAAAGTTGTTTCGGATTTGGAACAAATCACTTTTCGAACGAAGTTTGGTTGATAACCGAGGTTTGACTGTATTTGCATAAAAATTGCGGAATTCGGAGTAAATATTAAAATAGTTCACAGCTGCAAGTTTTTTTGATAAATCGCAAGGACTTGAGAACTTACTTACGGACTTGCCCAGTTCTGTAAGAGTTGGATTGAAATACCTAGTCCGACAGCCTTTTACCCAAACCACAAATAAATTAAAATCAAAGTTTGTTTTTCATCAAACAAAATCACTTTCAATCTTTTTATTTGGGCACTACATAGGCGTAGTCAAGGAACGATCCCAGTGGGCCCGCTCCCCCACCATAGGAATGCCACCAATGATTAAAATGTGACAAAAAAGTCTTGTTTTTTCAGTTTTAGTTTCTTTTAGCATCTTTTCATACAACAGTACACGCGTACAATAGTAATTAACAATAATATTGACAACCAGGGACCGGCCAGTTGGTCGAGCTGTAACGCATTCGTCTCTGGAGTGGGACGTCTGAGGTTCAATTCTCGAGCTGGTCATATCACACACCGAGCTGCCAACGGCTAGCCACCGCTGCGACATTTCTTTGAAAGGAGCTATGTTGCCCGGGCGCAATGACGCGGAGATGGGCCGTGCAAACTTGTTACACGCTTCGACGTAATACAGCGAGTATAATGAGAGATTTTGATTTGATTGACAACCAGGAGACTTTGGCAGTTTAAATTGAATACTTGCGGTTGCGAATTCTTTTAATTTTAGTCCACAATTCCGCAATGTTTATACAAACATTGAAATTGCTTTTTAATTTCGTAAAATCTTTGTGCTTTTAACCAGTCAAGCATGAAGATTTTAAGCAATGCTTTCCTTCCTATCTAAGCAGTATATATATCATACGATAACTTTTAATCAATTGTGTTGATTGTTTGCATTTTTTGAGAGGTAAAGCAAAGCTGGGTAACTACAGTACATTTGACGTCATAAATGTGAAATTGTCAGCAAGTAGAAATAATGGGAAATAAAAGAAACTGTGTTGAAATTTTTTTTGTGCTTTCTCAGCTTGACGGCATTGCTTCTTTCTCCCTTTTTTACGCCCCTAAACATAAAAAAAAGCATTTTTGCCTGTACAGGATTCCAGACATTACCTCGTTTTGTCGTTATTCTATGAAATCAAAATTAGTCTCGTCAAGACTGTTGAAGCTCGAGCTTAATTCGCTGTATTTGTGACGTCATTTAATGATGATGTCACAAAGTAATATCTATGAAATGAAACAAAAATTGGGAATTTTCCTGCTCACGCAATGTCAAGTTATTTGGCTCTTTTTTTTTACTGAGAGCCTACCATTTCAATTCTGTCAACATACTTTACTCCATACCATTAACAAACCATTCTGCAAGTTTGGTTTCAATAGCGTAACGTTTTACAAAAATATCCTTAATCGTTTGTACGACATTGTAAACTTCTCATTAAATTGCATTTACAGTAGCTGTTTTTGCTCATAAAAAAAGAACTGTGTCAACATAAGAAGCAGTTAATCGTACTGCAAAGCAAAAGGTCATGCAGCGAATGGAAATAAACACAATGTTTTTTAATCTGAAATGGTTGTGATATTTTAAACAAGTCAAAAAGAGAAATAATTAATAGGCTGATTTTTATACCTACTAGGTACCACATTTGACCTTAACATAATCCGCAAAGAATAGTGCTGCATACAATGAGAAAAACTAAGTAACGATACGCAAGCCCCACTGTGTGTCAGAATTCTATGCCATGCTATCCAGTGCTCACTGATAGATTTTATTTCATCACTCGGCTTGAAAAGAGATTTGAATATACAGTATTTTTAGACCAAAGCAGTTTATAGCACTTTTCAATAATTATCAAACTTTGGTTTATTAATTCTTTTGATTTGTATTTATAACATCACATTTTTGTCCGAAATTGAGCTACTCTTTTATTTTTGTGCTTGTCGCAGCGTCGCCAAGAGAGCTCAAACAGCGTGATTTTTATGACGAAGATTGCATGCTTGCAGCCAGGATTTTGCCAAAAAAAGGCTTAAGTAAACTTATAGGCGGCTGCATTTCGAATAAGATGGCGGTTATGGCCGAAACATTTTTTAAAATACCCTTTTAAATCAATGACCTACGGTGAGATTTTTGCAGGGTAGGCCATTCTCCAAACGCGTAACGGTAATAGGAAGGAGGAATATTGGGGGTTGGACGCAGATCCCAATTTACAAAAAAATTGAAATTTTTTTGCTGAAATAACTGAAGTTTAAATCTGTTTGGACTCAAATTCTTGCTTAAAAAAACGTCACACTTTAGCACTTAAAAACAATGATTTTATGACTTTTTAAGTAATACCGTAATTAAGCTCATAATACTGTATAATTTCAAGTTTCCTTTAGCTACAGTCCCAAAACTCGAAAAGTATATTCGGAGTCAGGCAAATATTTTCTTAAAAGAGGGGCTCCTAAAATATTTAAGAATATTTATGCGTGCAAAAAGCATACAAAGAGTTCTTGAAGAAACGTGCAAACTCTCCAGCAAAGTCTGCGGCTGAGTCCTGCAGGCTTTAATATTTAATTAATTCTGCAGTAAACATGCAAAGAGGGCTAAGTCTTAGAATTGCCTGCACCAACGTAGATCAACTTTGATCAGCGGATCTTCACTTTTCGATGTTTTACACCGTTGAGCTTATTACATAAATATATGCTGAAATCGCATGTTGAGAAAAGTTATCCTTGAATAACATTATGATCACTTTGGCGATTTGCCCGGCTATTGTTCTCCAAACTTTTCTCCCAAAGTTTTGTTGAACCGCATTTGTACATACGGCTTGTAGCGTTGTAATTGTCTAAATTTCTTGTTCAGGTTCAGCACGAAATGAAAAAGCCCAATTCCAATAATAATTTCATTGTAAAAATTCAAAATATAATGTTTATTAAAAAATAATAATCCTTATAAAACCTATGTTAAATATGTTTAAACAAAAGTTTATTGCATTTTTACGAATGTTTTACTTTTCATTTAAAGTAGGTTGTTTATTGATACTTTTCGGTCAGTTTAGCGAGCTATTGCAAACATCTTCTCAATCGAAAATTGAACTAGGTAATGTGTAGCAGATAAAACTTAGCTCAATCAGAACATTGTGTTGCAGAGTTACTCATAAGGGTGTACCAAAAAAAAACAACCAGCTCCGATTTTGCTATAACTAGGCAGATTGGTGCATTTGGGTGGGAAAACACGTGTGTTAAAATTTTTTTAAAATCCGGCGTCATTTGATGCCCTAGAAGTGACGTCATAGTTTTGGAGGGGAACCTCAACCCCAAAATCTAATAAAATTGCCATTTCTTGGGAACTACTAAAGATAGAAATGCGGTTAATAGATCATTGAATGCAGAATGTAAGATTTTATATCACACTTTAATAAAACATATTGAGCTAAGATGAGTTTAGGTGCAATTTCAAAGAAACTAATATTTTGCATTAAGCCTACTTAAGCCTAATATAGATATGAATATACCATACCTGTTGTTTTAGCAAGCTAGTGTAGGTGTTCATTACCTTGCATCTATGTCAATTGGTTGTGCCAAAAAACAAAAGTTTGATTACACCATTGTATTAGCGTATATTAAGTATCTATACGTTGTTGGTGAACTGCTTAATTCTAATTATCAGTTGTCAGCTGGCTAAACAATAATGGTTGCGGTACTTTGTTTGTAGGCAACTCATATGTAACTAGCTAGTTGGCGTCATGGCCAGCTGGCTACTAGTTTTATAGTTTGTGCAAAGACATTATACAAACAATGTACAAATAACCTGTATGTATGTTACAGTACTCGAGCCAGGATTATTTATAATTTGCAAATAAGTTTTTGGCATAGACTTAGGAAGAATATGATTGGTAGCCTATCTGAAGGCTTACTTTGTTTTATGTCACACTCACAAGTTATTTTACACCAAGACCACTAGAGTAGTCTGGTGCATGCTGTAATGTAATGGTACAGCATTTTTACTAAATGTTTTAGGTTGTTCAAGCAAATATAATTTAAAGTCTAAACTAATTGTGAGTAACTGAGCATAACCAACACTAGAAACAAAAACAATTTTGGCCTTTTGAAAGATCGGTTTTGGCAAATTTTATTAGTTTTACTAGCAAACCTCTTACTACTGAAGATGCTCTATTACGATTTTATACCATTCAAAAGAATATGTAAGAAAAAACAAGCAAGCAGTCTAGTCAAAGAAAAGCAACCAAGCATATTGTTACAGAAATTGAATCATCGTGGTTAAAGCTGGGTTTATTTGCCAATCCAGCAATGAACTTCATGCAAGATTGCTTAAACTGGTAAATGAACAAAAGCAATTGTCACAAGATCAACTAAAAATCCCGAAGAAAAAGAAAAAAATTACACCAGCAATTAAACAAAAGCAAAGATTACACCGGTCTACAAAATTTTGGAAACAAAGCAGAAAACATTCTGCCTTGGTAATTTTGGTGCGCTAATTTCGAATCTGATGTTAGTTTTTGCGTATCGGCCTCCAATTTAATTTTAGTAGTAACCTCTGAAAGGTTTTATGCTATAGCATAACATCCCACAGCCATTGTTCTGCAGTATGTTGCAATATTCAATAGCTGTGTGTAAACATTGGTGGCTTGTCTGCAATTTACCGTCCATTACAGGATTCTTCATTAAATGCAACCTTTACACTTACCAGCAGTGCCACAAATTGCTCTTAATGTTGTTGTGATAACGTGACACTTTTGATCTTGTTTTATTGTTGTGCTGTGGCGTGAAGAAACTGATCATGTTTATAGCGCATTATTTTTGTTAAAGTTGTTCAAGCCAAAAATCGGTAAACCCACTGTAAAATTCTAAAACTCCGTAAGCTCTGGACGATATCAATTACAACAATTATGTGAACGATTACTATATGAACTATAAAAATCAATATAACTAATATTGATTTTACCACGCTTTCTCAGCTGGATGTCACGTTGCTCTTGTTTTAACGCCGGAACTTCCTTCTTGTAGACTTCCTGCTGTGATCACTTACTGAAACCGCTTAGTTCTCATATAGTAGCGTGCTACTTTGGTTTACTGGAACAGCTCACTTTAAGGTATAGTGGCAGCCACTCTTAATGAAGTTTGACTTGTCTTAAAAGTTTTAGTGCGAAATGCAGATATTATAAGGCAACATGTAACCTTAAGTAGATGTTTAAAATCGTTTTCGAGGCAAAATACCGCCTTACCTTAGACTAGTACAAGTATGAGATATAGCTTTGAGCTATTCTGCCGTGATATGGTAAAAGGCAATAACCACCATTTCCAACTTTTTGAGAAAATCGGCATTTAGTGTTTGATTAATTTAAACAATGTTCCTGATTGTAATTTTTTTTGATTTTTTGTCAGAAAGCATAGATTGGTCACAGAATTTTTATACAAAAAACAAAACTCAAAAATTTTGTTCCGTTCGCCCGCAAATGGACTTATTCCCTTTTTTTGTCCACTTTTTGAAAATTCTTGTTGTATTACGTCACTGTCTCTATTGTCTCGTATTGTCTCAATTGGATTTTTCAACTTTCGCATTCTACAAGATTGCAAAGTTGAATGCTCGTAAGTCAGTGTTTCCTGTTTGATGTAATTACGTCAAGATGATGTCATTGATGACGTCACAATTGATTGCGTATTTGCGTTTGATTATGTTTTTTTTTCAAAAAAAAAAAAAAGATATCAGCAAAGGGAAGGAAATACGGCAATTATTCAAAACTTGAACATTATTAAGCCGGTATTACTCGTTCGAACGAAAAAAGTTTCGCATTTATTAGGATAACCGTTTCTTGAAAGCCAATGTGTAGAAAGAAAACCTTTTTTTATTCGAAAATAGCCAAAAATAATATAAAAATACAATAAAAATAACTAAAACGATCTAAAAATAGTTTAAAATTATGAACGTGCAAGCGAACCTTTATATTTGGTGCAAAACAAATGATGGATATGCTCGTCTGTTGCGATTGGGCGCCAAGCGTAGACCAGAACTTAATCCGGTCTACTGTGCGTAAAATCATGAACAAACGGGCGTATTTTTAGCTTTTTCAGACAGAAAATTTGTACCCAGGCGTGCCGCATTACCAGCGTACAATCTACACGTTGTTTAAAACAAGCAAAAAATACTACCTTACACTAACGCTTGTACGCACAATGTAGACCGGGCTTTAATGTGAAAACACTTGAAAGTCAATTATTAAGAAACCTCGGCCGCAATTTTTCATGCTTTGATTTTTTCAGTTTTGAATTTTCTTGCGTAAATTGCAAGCGCATGTTACTTGTAAGCCAACGTAAAACTAAGCAAAGTTTGTCCTCAAATTATTACCTCAGTTAGTAAATAATAATAATATATAGCGTGACAATGAAAATGATAAAAGGGCTCATTATTTTGATTTACAAATACAGTATATACTCGCTCGCCACGCTTTGCAGTATAGGCTCATTGCTGGGGCCTGATGGGTCCGTACTCCGTAGACAGACGAGTTGCTCAGACCGGTGATAACATATAACGTTTTAATTTATGGCAAAGACAAAAAAGTCTTCGGCTCACGGCATAGCCAACTTGAAGTAAAGCCAATGCTCGCTCCTATACGAACAATGCAAAAAATATTTAATACTACTAAGCAGACAAAATACTTAATGCTTTCCCATAATATGTGGGTGGAAAAGTACAACTGACACAAACCGCAAATTATTCCTGGTACATTCAGAAAGAAGGGCCTCAAAGTCATGGCCTAAACTTCTTAGGTCGTGGCTAATCACTTTTGAAACCCTGCTATTAGCAGCTGATGCAATTTCACAAAACGACTATAAATTTAGAAACTCTCCAACAAGCTAGAGCTAGGCTCTATTTAATGTTAAATAGAGAATGTAAATCCGGTCCGGGAAAAACAAGGTTAGTAAGAGTAACCATCTATTGTTCCATTTTTCAATAACAATTCACCTTTACCTCGTCAGTTTTACGCACGAAATACGGTACCTAAAAAAATCAGCAGGGGAAATGCTCATTGAACAAATTATTGAATTTCAATTGAGGGGACCTGGGCCCTTTGGCCGTACATGTACTCGTATAACTGGTTAATTTCATGAAAAAGCAAAAATCTCGAAGAAAAATCTTCGAGTGGATTATTACTTACCAAAATATTGCAGTAGGCAATGCACGTACTTTACTTCCACCTACATGCGCCAAATCACTTACAATTATAATTTAACACCAAAATGCAAGATTTTACACGTGTTTTGGACTTAAATTGCAAGTAAAAGGAGGATTTAGCAATTTAATTTTTTCAATTGGCTTTCAAATGTTGAAAATCTAGTCCTTTTAAATGACTATGAACACGTGCTAAATATGATTCAATGGCATTAAAATAGCTTTTTTTTCCAAAACAGTACAAAAATCGCCCAACGGCTGCGATACGTTTGAGTTACATGCTCAACACGTCTCCCAATTAAGACATTTATGCTTTTTAACTTTGTTTGCGCCCTCTCACTTTAGCAAAATCCTGGTTAAGTGCCTATAAACCACGGCTTTAGATCTTCCATTCTGCAATATCTTTGTACTCACAAAAAGTTTCTCTTTTGAAAATTTCTGATGACGTCATTGCATGTGATTTGTGGTTTGGGCCCCTCCCCAATCAAAAATCCTGGCTACGCCTATGCACGCCAGCATACTTTCGATTGTACACCAAGCGTGGACTAGAAAACTTAGCTCGGTCTGCTGTGCGTAAAATTGTGAACGAACAAGCGGATTTTTAGTTTTTCCAACAGCAAATCGGTACCCCGGCGTATCGCGTTACCACCGTACAATGTATAAGTTGATTAACCCAAACTACAGGTTTTACTGTACGTTCATTACGTAAATTTCAATCAAACGTTTGAAAACTAAACAGGCAGGGCTCAAGTGTGATGTTGGTTATTGCGTCAGTGTGATGTCATTGATGATGTCTCAAAAAGTAAAAAAATAGCGTATATTTAGCCATTCCGTTCATAGTTTGTCAGAAAAAAGGTTTATTTGAAGCTTTCGAGTTTTTTTTTATATTTATTAAAAATGCAAAATCACTAACGCTACAAAGTTTTATTGCCTTTGGAGCTTTGAATTTGCTATCACTGCAAATACGCAATGACACACAAAAAATGTTTAAACGCAAACTCAACAACAATGCGAAAACTGCAACCGGAAAACACTAAACAAAACACAAGCACGGTGTTAAATCAAGCGTACTGGTTCGTTTTAAAAACTTTCACTAGCAGGTTTCAACAACAACGACAAAATCATGACTTATGAATAAAATCCAAACGTAATAAACTTCACATGGCGTAATAAACTCTGCATTTTTATTCTGTTTAATCTAAATCAAATCAAATAAATCTAATCTGCCATTATACTCGCTGTATTACTCCGAAGCGTGTAGCGAATTTGCGAGGCCCATCTCCGCGTCATTGCGCCCGGGCAACACAGCTCCTTTTGGAGAAATGTTAGCAGCGGTGGAGAGCCGTTGGCAACACTGTGTTCGATTTGACCGGTTCGAGATTTGATCCTCAAACCTCCCGCTCCAGAGACGAACGCGTTACCGCTCGACCAACTGGCCGGTTCTAAAAACTTTAATGTCCTCTGCACTATGCCCAGCTCATTGCAAGCAGCCGAGTTTGCAAAATCAGCCATTTTAGTTTTCTAATATGTAATTTGAGAAAACTCATTGTTTCGTGTGTGATAAAACAGTAGCGAACAATCACAATAGGAGTTAAAATGTTTTACAATCAAACTTTCACAAATTTTACTCGCTTTTTGTACAAAGTGGAGTTACGCCTTTTTTCCATCGTTAATATCTATAGATTGGTAAGGAGTTCAGACTTGAAAATCGGACACAAGATGCAGACGGGTATAAACGTTCAAAAAATGCAAAAAAACGCAAATTGAAAATTTTGGAGTTATTGCCTTTTACCAAATCACGGCAGTATTGCTTCTTTGTTTTGCAGAAAGTTATCAAATTTTTTTTAGTATTTGGGTATCATGCTTACAGTGTATAAACATGTCGTCATCACATCGTAGAAGCTGTGTAAATGATCTGGACGTTTTCTGTTACTGTAGCGTCAGCTCCAACGTAGCCACAAGTGAAAGATTAATTGGATATATGGAGTAATAAGTTAGCCCGAAAAGTAACTCGATAGGTTGTTCAACCGAGCCGGTCGACCGCATTGGGACGCGTCTTTTTGACACGCATGTTACATTACATTTGTGGTCAGTTTACGAAAACAAAAGACAGAAAAAATATAACTCCATTCATAAAGAATTTACTTACTATGCTTACTTTGATGTAAAACTGGGGGACCAAAAGAAACACTGGGCCCCGCGCAAAGTATGCATAACCTGTGTGTTAACATTTAGCTCATGGATAAAAAACAAGCAGCAGTTTACTTTTGGAGTTCCCATGGTATGGCGGGAGCTGCAAAATTTGGCACACACTGTTACTTTTGTTTTTGTTACTTTTGTGCTGTTTAAACTGCAGGATTAACATCGAGAACAAAGCCTTCCATAAAATATCCCTTACTTTAGTATTTGTTACTTTTGTGCTGTTTAAACTGCTGGATTAACATCGAGAACAAAGTCTTCCATAAAATACCCCAATGTACAATCAGCAATTCAACCAGTTCCTCATTGTGATGAACTTCCTATACCAGTTTTCCACGGTTTTCATCAAAGTAAAACTGAAAGAAATCAATGTCTTCAAGTGAAGAGAGTGATAGATGTGAAGAATTTGCAGTCTCCAGTGACAATGATGAGCAGGAACTGTTTACTCAAGCTGAGTTGCATGACTTAGTACGTGCTGATCTTGATCTTCCAAAGTTTTCAGCTAAGCTGTTAAAGTCACCACTCAAAGAAAAAAATATGTTGGCTCCTGAAACGAAAATCAGCTTCTACCGTTACAGGAAAAAGAGCTCATAGAATTTTTTAAAATGGACGAAAACTTGATATTTTGTGACAACATAGAAAGACTTACTACTGCTATGGGAATATCTTATACCCACCAGAATGGAGGCTAATCATAGACCGCTCCAAAAGAGTCTTAAATGTATTTTATTGCACAATGGCAATAAACTTGCTTCCATACCAATCGGTCATTCAGTACAAAAGAAGGAAACATACAAAAACTTGAAAACAACTCTAGACACAATCAAAAGCGCTGACCATGAATGAGTAATAAGTGAAGACTTAAAAGTGCTTTCCATGATTTTTGGGCAACAAGGAGGGTACACAAAATACCCATGCTTTATGTGCTTGTGGGACAGCAGAGCAAAAAACAACAACATTCGATAAAAAGGGAATGGTCTAAGAGAGAAGTGTGTGTAATAGGAAAGAAAAACATTCCATTGGTGAGCGAACAGAAAGTGCTGTTACAAATATCAAAAATCGAAGCGACTCGCTTACGCGTAAAGCAATTAGAGAAAAAGCAACAGCTTGAACGGGAGGAGGCGGCTTTAAAACAAAAACGGCTAGAGGAGGAAGTGGCTTTAAAACAAAAGACTCTTGAAGAAAAGACATCTATCAAACATAAATTTGAAATGTTACAGGCTTCCCAACAGCTGGAGGAAGCAGTTTTAGAACTTCAGTTTTTAGATGAAGAAAAAGGACAGAGAAGGCTACATCTCGTCATCGGATGAGTCGATTGATCTTACGACGTATCAGGTTGTACAAAATCATTTTACTATTTCTCGCAATGAAGGTAAACATGTAGACAACCAAACGAGCGCCTCGATGCCGGAAATCGTTAAACCTCTTGCAGTAACAAAGGATGAACTGACTGTTTCTGGTCTTCAAGCCAGTAGCAAACTTGACCCACCTAAACTGGTAAAGGTAGTGCCACCTAAAGAGTCTACTTCTCTTTCTCACCCTTTATCGTCAGATAGTCGTGCAGCTTACATGATTGCGAGAATGCAGTCAGATCAACAAAAAACTGATATTTCTGCACAAACCCAAGTTTTACCGAAAATTGCGGAGCAGAATGAGGTAGCATATGTACCCGTAAAAAATGTGTAGTCTCGGTCTGGAATTAATTTACAACCTAGTGCCCTGGATGCAGCTGTACAACACCATTCCAGCTCGTGTACCTTTCTAGTAGCTCACTGGCTCATGGTCTTGACCACGTGGTTTCCAATCCCTATCCCGCCCAACAGAGTGGTGACTACGCTATGATGGGAGCGTTTGCTAATGCTTTGCACAATACTTTAAACAAACCAAACTTAGAACTCTTTAAATTCAGTGGTGATGCTACCGCCTATACGAGATTTATCAGCACGCCTGAAGCGACTATCGAGTTGAAGGAACGTGATAAACGGCTGCGGTTGTTATACTTGATACAACATTGTGAAGGTAAAGCGAAATCGCTTATCCAGTATTGCGTTCTCCTGGACCCAGATGTTGGCTATGATAAAGCAAAGCAAATACTGCACGAGAATTTTGGAAGAAAGCTTCTCATTGCTCGGGCTTGTATTAGAAACCTCGTTTAAGGCCGTTTTATTAAGCACTATGATTCTAATTCTCTGATCCGATTTGCCCACGATATAGAAGAGTATTATACCACTTTAGGGTACATGCAATACTTTTCAGATCTTAACTGTTTTGAAAACATAAGCAAAGCTGCTAAACGCCTTCCTTCAGGTTTGCATAACAGGTGGCTGGGCGCTGTAGCAGCTATAGAGCGACAGAATCGCGAACCAACGTTCCGCGATTTGATGGGATTCGTGAAGGAAGAGGCTGAAGTTGTGTCTTCCTGTTACACATCCGCGGAAAGTTCTAAGACTAGTTCTAAGAAAGACTAGTTCAAAGACTGGGCAAAAAACTGCCTCAAACGCCATGGCGATGTCCAGCAGCAACCAGAAACCGTGCCCTTGCTGTTCAAAACGGAACCTGCTCTGGGATTGTTCGACATTTGCTCGCAAAAGTTTGAATGCACGATTACAGTTCATGCGCGAGAAACGCTTATGTGATAATTGTGCAAAGCGTGGGCATATCTCAAAGTTTTGCTACGGCAAAGTAGATGCACTAAATCGAACTGTACTTTGGAACATCACACGCTACTGCATCAAGAACCATCCGGTTCTACTTACACTAATAAGCCGTCAAATTGTAAAATATCCTCCAAAAGTGCTGGCACGTCTACCGAACGTAATTCCGGCTCTTCAGAAGTCTGTAATTACAGTACTACTGCATTCAACTCAAGTGATGTATACCTCAAAGTTATTCCAGTTAGGGTTTCGGCTGGAAACAAATCTGTTTTGACTTATGCTTTTCTAGATCAAGGTTCGACGGCAACGCTATGCGACAAACGGCTACTTAATCAGTTGGTTTTGGGAGTTTTGGGTTTCGGGAGAAAAGATTGATTTCAATATTTCAACAATTAATGGAAAATCTACTCGTCGTCAAACAGACAGACAGACACTTTTTATTGCTATCAGTAACTATACACACACAAAAAAGGAAAGGTGAAAATAATTTATAAATAATATGAAGTCAACAAAGAAGCTGTGAAGTGACCTTTGAAGGGTCTTCGAGTCAAACAACTCCACGAAATTAATAAGAATTTTCAATTTAATTGAGAAATTAAATAATATTTAAAATTTAAGCGAAACAACTAATTGAGCGTTTGATCCAAATAGCTTTGAAGCAATATATTTTTGTACTTTTTGCAGAATTTTTTTAGAGAAAGCGTTTTTAAATCTTGTTCTATACTATTCCAAATTTTTACACCTCTATATTTAAACAATTTTTGAAACCTAACCACACGGAATTTTGGACATAGAATGTTAGTTGAAGCTTACTTCTAGTGGAGTAATAATGTACATTACTTGGAAGAGTAAAGTAATTTTGAAATGTATCAGGAAGTTTATCATTTTTAAATTTGTGCATATTTAAAGCAATTTCAATTTTACACAAATCACGAATTTTTAAAATATCTAGGCGTCTAAAAGAAGGTGTAATATGTTCAAACCTACAAATCCCAGTTATAGCTCGTACAGCATTGTTTTGCAATAGTTGCAAAGGTTGCTGTGTAAGTGTAGTACATGGATCAGTAGATCCCCATATTACAAGACCATATAGGAGATGTGGCTTTTTAAGTGCATTATATAAATTTAGAAATGTTTTTGCTGGCAAAAATTTTCTTAATTTCCAAAGAATTCCGGTTGCTCTAGCAACTTTTTTTGCGATGCTTTCGATATGTGATTTCTAGTTGAGATGTTGGTCCAAATTCATGCCTAGATATTTAACATTAACCAAAGATTTCACGCACACGTCATCAATATTTAGTTGAAATTCTATAGGGATACCTCGTAAAGTGGGTTGAATTACTAAGATCGTAGATTTTTTGGGATTATTTGTTAATTGGTTTAGGATCATCCAATTTCAAAGAATATATAATTCAGTGTTAAGTAAATTTTGTAAATCTCCTTCAGTTTTTCCCTCAACTAGTAAACAAGTGTCATCAGCATATAATCTTGGAGTACAATTTACAGCATAATGAAGGTCATTTACGTAAATTATGTAAAATAATGGACCTAGAATTGATCCTTGAGGTACCCCCATACTAATGGGTTTCAGACTGGAGATTGTTTCATTTGTATTTTTGTATTGTTTTCTATTCGTAAGATAATTCTTAAGTAAGTGAAGCGCAACCCCTCTAACGCCATAGTGTTCTAATTTTAGGGGAAGTCGTTCATGCGAGACGGAATCAAATACTTTTTTTAGATCAATCATTACCAGGCATGATAAAATTTTATTATTTAAGTTGTCATGTAAGATTGATGTTATATCTAATAATCGTCGAACAACAAAAGTAAGCTTGACTTTATCCTCACTTATTGGACCAGATACTTTGGTTCTCCCAGAAGTTTTAAGCAAGGACAACCTCCCAAGTAATCCTAATCCTCCATTGTCTCGAAGTGATTATAAGGCGTGGCCACATCTTAGAAACTTAGAGCTGCCACAGATAGATGACGCAGTTACCGTCTTGATTGGAGTAGACATCCCAGAAGCATTCTGGATTGAAGAAGAACGCCGTGGTGGCAGTAAAGAGCTCTATGCAGTCCGTTCTAAATTAGGGTGGGCCATAATCGGTAAAAGGTATTTAAACGATTCTGAAACAAAGGTTTATGTAAATTTTGTCAACACCGCCGCAGACCAGTTGCTTGAACAGCAAATTCAGTGTCTTTGGACTTTAGATAATGTCCCATTACCTAAACGTAGTATTCCTTTGTCCACGGAGGACAGATATGCACTTCAAGTTATAAAAGGCAGTAAGAATTTCGTGGATGGCCTTTATGAGATTGCACTTCCGTGGAGACCTGGAAGTCCGCAACTGCAAGACAACCGAACTCAAGCTCTGTCTCGATTGACTTCATTGAAAAAGAGACTTGAAAAGGGTCACAACTTTAAAGACAAGTATGTAAGCGCAGTTGAATTTTACATTGCAAATGGCCATGCTGAATTAGTGGACTCCAGCGCGTTGGATTCCCGAATATGGTATCTACCCCATCACTCTGTTTTGAATCCACGCAAACCTAATAAAGTGCGTGTTGTTTGTGATGATGAGGCCCGGTTTGGGGGGACCTCTCTCAATGAACAGCTGTTAAAAGGCCAAGACTTTTTAAATAGTTTAATTAAGGTGTTAGTCAGATTTCGTTCCGAAAACGTAACGGTGGTTACAGATATAGAGAAAATGTTTCAACAGTGCCGAGTAGCTCCTAGGGATCGAAAATATCTTCGTTTTCTTTGATGGCTCAAAGGGGAATTATCGCTACCACCTGTAACATATCAAATGACGATCCATATATTCGGAGCAACCTCGTCACCGAGTTGCGCTCAATTTTGTTTACAGGAATCGGTTGAGGATCAACCTGCAATGGATGAACGTGCAAAAAGTATTGTAATGAATAACTTCTACATGGATGATTGTCTCTTTTCAGTTCCTACCATTGCAGAAGCAGTGTTCTATGCGCACCAAGTATCCACTGCATTGAATAACAGAGGCTTCAATTTGACCAAGTGGCTCAGCAATACGCCGGAAGTCTTGAAACGTCTGCCTCAGCAAAAGCTTGCTAAATCCATCTTGAGCCTTTCTGGTTCAGACCAGGTATGTGAACGTGTTTATGGGTTAGAGTGGGACGTCCATAATGACCAATTCAAATTGCAAGTTAACGTTAAGAACAAGCCACCCACCCGAAGAGGTATGCTGTCGATTCTAAGTTCTGTGTTCGATCCTCTTGGATTTGCTGCACCTGTAATTCTAGTAGCAAAATTACTGTTGCAAGAACTTTGCAGCTTAAAATATGACTGGGATGATGTTATGACTGACGACAGTAAGAATTTGAGGCGTACTGATCCAGAGGTTCTGATTGCACTCGGTGTTCTTGTCTCTTTGCTATATTATTATCATATATGGTAATAATGCTGCGAGCTCGCAACAATTACAAAAATTATATGCGAATAATAATGCGACCAGTATAAATGCGACCTAGGTGAATTATATTTCCGCCGGACTTGATGATATGCAGCTATCCCGCGCAGAAGTATGAACTTTAGTCAATTTATGTGGCTAACATAAATGAATAACATACTGTAAATAAAACAGTATGAACTTTAGTCAATTTACGTGGCCGATAGCTAAAATAATATTATATCATCGTTATTTTATTTCTAAACTGAATTATCCCATTACAGGACCCCGCCTGCTACAATACTTATGCCCTAGTGGCTACACGACCTTTACGATTTGTGGCAAAAGCGGTTGAATGACCTCAAGCACTTACCAGATATCCACATTCCACGATGCTTGAATATTTCAGACAAGCCTTTACTGTCAGTTAGCTCACTGTGAATTGCATCACTTTGCAGACGCTTCGTCTCGAGGTTATGGTATGGTGTCTGTTTTCCGCTTAGTCACACACGATGGCCACGTATTGTGTAATTTTGCCATGGGTAAAGCTAGGCTTGCTCCCTTAAAAACCGTTTCAATTCCCAGATTAGAACTGATGGCTGCTACGCTTGCAGTTCAGTCTGACCAAATGCTAAAGCCTAATTTGGAAGTTGAGCTAACAGACATCGTGTTTTGGACTGATTCACTTTCAATTTTGTATATGATCAATAACACATCCAAAAAATTTCCTGTTTATGTGGCGAATAGTCTATCCAAAATAGAAGGAGCAAGTGATCCCAAACAGTGGCGCTATGTTAAAAGTAAGCTCAATCCTGCCGATGATGCGTCCCGTGGTGTTAGTACCAAAGACTTGTCGTCACGTTGGCTTTGTGGTTCTAAGTTTTTATGGGATTCCTAAGAGGAATAGCCAGCTCCTCCTGTAAGTTTTTCGGAGTTACCAAGTGAGTTCTCTATTTTACAATCTCAAGTTATTGCCGCCCAGCACGTAACGTCTGCTGGTTCAGTGAATTTGATCGCCGTTTTGCTCGTTGTTCTTCATGGAGTAGACTCTCCAAAGCAATGGCTTGGATAATGCGCTGTCAAACGAAGTTGCGATCAGAAAACGCTCTCGTAGGCCCTCTAATGGTCGATGAATTGCAAGCAGCTGAACAAGTCATTGTTGCCAGAGTGCAATGGGATGTTTATCCTCAAAAAATGAAGTTTTTAAGTAGCTGCAATTCAGGTGATGTTAATCTTAGCTGTGGTTCAAAGCATTCGTTGCTACGACTAAAACCTATCATTTCCGCAGGTTTGCTCAGAGTCGGTGTGCGACTTCGCGGTTCATCGATGGAGTTCAATTCAAAGCACTCGATTATTCTTCTACCCGATGCCCACATTACTCGTTTAATTGTGGAAGACCATCACGTCCGTATGGGACATTTTGGAATGGCGCACACTTGAACATCAATTTGACGGCATTACTGGATAATAAAAGGAGCTGCAGCGGTGCGTAACATCTTGGGAAAGCGTTTGCTTTGTAGCCGTAGAAATGCTCATGTGGGTAAACAGTTAACGGCCGATTTGCCAGAAGGGAGAGTGACGCCCTGTAACCCTCCATTTCTTTATGCTGGGGTTGATTTTTTTGGCCCTATGTATGTACGGCAAGGGCACAGCACAGTAAAACGCTACGGCTGCGTGTTTACTTGTCTGGCTATGCGAGCTATACACTTAGAAGTTGGCTTTTTTTTAACCACTGATGGGTTTATTAATGCTCTACGTCGATTTATCAGCCGCCGATGTTGCCTACACACCTTGTACAGCGATAATGGGAAGAATTTTGTGGGAGCCCAACAAGAACTTAAAAAGGCTTTGCAAGATTTAAATCAGACCCAAATTAATGCCGAGCTAAGTAAACGTGGGATTCGATGGATTTTTAATTGCATCCAGGCGAGACACATGGGAGGAATTTGGAAACGAGTAATTCGCTCCATTAAAAACAATTCTGCAGGTTTTGCTGCAGCAACAAGTAGTCGCAGATGACTTGCTGTTAACTTTGTTCGCAGAGGTTGAGTTCATCATCAATTCGCTTCCGTTGACTCCGTTGCTCATGGATCCACACCACGATGGCTCGCTGACTCCGAACCACTTACTGATGCTGCGTGGAAATCACGATCAACCGCCTGGAGTATTCCATGATAATGATAAGTTTAGCGGAAAGCGTTGGCGTCAGGTTCAGTACTTAGCTGAACACTATTCTGGCAAATATGGTGTCGTGGGTACCTTCAGACGCTTCAAGCGCGAAAAAAGTAGCAAAATGTTGAACCTAATCTTGCAGTTGACGACATGGTGTTGCTCTACTAAAAGCACGAATCAAGGGGGGAATGGCCTCTAGGCCATATTATCCAAGTTTATTCTGACGACCAGGGTAAAGTGCGACAGGCCTTGGTGCGTACCGGTAAAGGTACTTATCACAGACCTAACACTAAGCTCTTTAAAATATTACCTGCTCAGTAAATGAACTGTCTTATTTCTAAGGACGTATGAACTGAACTGTATCAACTGAACTGAATTAAGCTAATGAACTATGGACTATTTTGTGGACTGTTAGTCTGTTACATCGCGCCGCAATACACGAACAATGAACTGCTGGCGCGGAAAATTGTAAGATTTGTGTGCCATTTATATTGTATATATCATAAATGTTTTTTGTGTTATGTTCCTATAAACTGCATAACTCCCGTAACTTTTGGCAAAAACTATTCCACTACTCTTCTGAAGTCTTAGTTTAATACCTTGTCGTGGATTAAAATATCTTCCAAGTTGCACAACTACAAACGATAGTTACAATATTCCAATGTTATACTTTTTCTCAAGCTTCATTCACTAAATGGAGTCGATATGATCAGAGGTGGGCAGTACCGCGGTACTGTAACGCGGTACTTTTTTAGTACCGCTATCGGTAACGACGATACTTTTTGAAAAAGTTCCGCTTTTAGTACCGCCAATACTGTTTTGACTATTTTACACGATATTTCGGTAACTTTTTTTTTAATATACTTTGAGCGGAAAAGCGAAAATTTCTTTTAATGGCAAGTGTCAACATTCATTATGACAACTAAACCGTGACCACCGTACGCCAATGGCATGTGGCGGCAAAGCCTATGTGAGTCGTCTGAATAGACAATCCCTAAATCAAAGCCTATCATGAGTCACGTATGTAGTTGGTAGGGCCGCACGTGATGGGTATTTAGCAATGATGACAATGTCGAAGCAATTTTTGCACCAAAGCAAACAGGCGCGTAGCCAGAAATTCGCAATGGGGGGGGCTGTTTTGGGGTTCTGGGGTTGGGGCCCCCAGCGCTCGCAAATTTTGCATATTTTACAAAAATAACTTGATTTTAGAACTCAAAGGTGGAGTCTTCGAGGACGTTCTTGGCCTTGAGGACACATTTTGAAGTCCTTGACCTTGGTTTCGAAGGTCAAGTCTTTGGCCTTGGCTTTGGCCTCGAAGCCTCAAGTCCTCGAAAATTGGCCTGTCCTCGGCTCGAGGGCAGCACTATTTTTTGAGTTGTTGAAATTTTTGCAGTGCCTGAAAAAATTTTTGGGAGACCTGTTTTTCTTTTTTTGGAGATCACCTGAAATATTTTGGTGAAGACCTTTTGCTTTTTTTTTTTTTGGAGATCGCCTGAAAAAAAATTTTTGAAGACTTTTTTTTTGGAGAGCAGTTTCGCTTGTGTCCTTGGTCCTTGGCCTCGAGCATTCCTGTCCTTGGCCTCGAGAGGGTCTGTCCTCGGAGGGGCTGTCCTTGGCCTTGGCCTCTATGTATTTTAATGAAAAATAATGCTTTTAAAACGTGGTATAGAAATTGGCAGCGCAACAGAATTCAACTGGTTGCATTAATGGGGTGTGTGGGAGGTAGCAAATGAAAACATTGCAGTTTTCTTGTTTACATGCTGGTAAATCATAAAATCCTATTATTCAATAAAACTCACACGGAGTAATGTATTTCCTCTATATTTTATAAAGAAAAAAATTGGGGGGGGGGGGCCAATGGAAAGATATTTGAGAGAAGTGATTGGTAATTAACTAACACTGAATAGCCCCCCCCCCCCCCCCCCCCGTCTATTTCTGAGTTTAAAATATATTTGTTGATGAAACCTATGTTTGACGTTTTTACACCAGCGATAAAATTTGATTGTTTATTTTTGGGCATTTTCAAAGTTGTAATTGATTTGTGATTTTAATTTTTGACAAATTAGCCCCCCCCCCTGAATATATGTTTCAAAAGATGCTTTAAATCACTTTTTAGTCCATTCCAGCGCAAAAAAAAACGGTCTCAGAAGAGCTAAAAACGTGGTATTTTTCTTATTCTGCATTTTGGTTGACAGGCCAATTGGGGGGGGAGAGTTACCCTACTGAAAGCAAAGAAGAATTAAGAATAAAGTCATTACTTTGCTAGAAAAATAGTTGGAAGCTGATGAAACATCAAGCAGGAGGCTAGTAAAAATGAGCCAGACGAAAATGGGAAACATGATTTTTTTGCTCTCGTTTTGTGGACAAGCGCAGTCGCAAACAGTAGCGTTGCCAAGGGAGAGGGGGGTTACAGCCCCCCACCCCATTGCCCTAAAGAGTATGCAAAATACTCCGTTTTTAGCACTTTTGAGGCCGATTTTTGCACTAAAAACGAAACTAGCTCCCCCATTGACATTGGCGATGAGAATTGGTAAAGGACCTGATGTAATTTAGATCAGAAAAACTGGGCTTCAGCCTGGTTGAAGACCCTTTTTTTTTCGGAGATCACCTAAATTTGGAGAAAAATAAACCGACTCAACCTGAGTGAAGACATTTTTTCTTTTTCTTTTTTTTGACATCACCTAAATTTGGGCAGAATAACCGACTCAATCTGAGTGAAGACCGATCAAAATCTGGGTCAAAATCGTTTGATGGTGCTTCTAGTCTCCAAAACAGCCCCCACCCCATTGCAAATTCCTGGCTATGCGCCTAGTCGCAAAGGTAGTGCCACGAAAATTGCAGAATCATTCCTTGATAAACCGCACTACCAAAAAAACATACTGGCCACCTTTGCGACCCATGAGAAGCTGAAGCTGCTGTTTGTGAAGTACAATACTGCCTTGCCGTTTAACGCAGCTGTGGAACGTCCTTTCTCGACAGGAAAAGACGCTCTCAGGCCCAAAAGAGCGGATTATCAGACAAGCATTTCAACATGTCAGTGTTTTTAAAAGGCAATTTTAATAAATACTGCGTTGCAATTTTGTGTGATTTGCATCATTCTAGCTGCGTAATTTTTAAAGCATCATTCTAGCTGCCTAACTTTTAAAACGCCAGAACGGAAGCACATTACCACCTGCTGCCACCCGTCTACCACTCATGATTCCAGGTAGAAATTCCACTCTACTACCTCTTGTTGCCGAGTGTCAAACAGAGAAGCAGTGAATACCATTTTTCTGTTGTTTGGTTTGGCTCAATCCAGTAAGCGGCTGGCTGTACTCGTACTATGCAATTACCCTAAAAGTTGCTCCTAAACTACATCATTACGACAAAGGGAAATAATTTCGCTGAAAAATCAATTCACAGAGCGTTTTGTGCAACCAAGACTCAATTTGCAACATCTAAAGCAATTTGCCGAAATAAATAATACTAATTTAATAACATATTCGTTACGCAGTTGCCGAAAAATCAATTTAAAATCATTAAAAATTTTTTATACGAAAAGTACCGAAAATCGGTACCGAGTACCGTTATCGTCGTTACTTTTTTAAAATTGTACCGTTATCGGTACCGTCGTTACTTTTTTAGCAAAGTACCAGTACCGATATCGTCGTTACTTTTAAAGTATCGAGTGCCTACCTCTGAATATGATACACTTTTAATGCGATTTCTTATGTTCTTGTTTTTGTTGCACATTGTTTTGATATCGTTGTGATGTAACGCGTAAATTTTCTCTCTTCGGTCATAAATTTAGGAGGGACTGTGTTAGCGCAGTTTCGAACTCGGGATTTCAGTTCTTTGTCGTTTTCAGATTTCTGCCTGATTATTCAGTCTTTCGTTTTTTATTGACGTCTTTTGCGTTTCTGATCGAATTACGTAATGCTATGTAAGCCGACGTTTTACCTTTTTTATTTTTATTATTTTTTGACTTCCGCTGTTTGGAACAACTGTTTTATAAAGACCTTGCTGTATGACTACTGTTTTGAGATTGGCATCTGTTTCGAAAGCCAATTATTTTTGGGACTCAAAATGATTGGTAAGTGTGTCCTTTTTGTGTGTTATTTTGTGTTAGGCGTAGGCTTATCAAGTATCATGTATTAGACCTTTTTTATTTCTATCTGCAGAAAACCGCCGCATCGCCAGTTAGCACTGCCGGTTCGCCAGTTGGAACGCCAGCTTGTTCACCAGATCACCTGCTTCTCTGTCTATTCATCTGCCCACCCACTCGTCCGATTGACTCATCGCACTCAAACACAGATTTTTGTTTCATCGTGGGACTTGACTTTATAATTTCATGAACTTTATTTTTTACGTCTCGGAACCGGACCACTCATTATTTAATTCGATAAAAACCATTATTTCTATTCAATTATATTCAATCCATCTTTGCTGTTTTTCTGGTTTTAACTGAAGGCAAGTTTTCAACTGTTATAATGACTGAGAGTGAATTTATTTCTGGCCGCAATGAGGTTTTGAGGAATCCCAAATTCTATTACAAACTTGTTCAGGCCCCATAATGTGAGTTCCATATAAAAACACGACTTTGTCTTTTTGGGGGAAAGTGAGGAGGGGAAAGTACAAAACTAAAAAAATTTACTGAGTGTGATAATTGTTTTCGAAATGAATGAAGATGATTGACTAACAGCAAGAAAAGAGTTTAACTCTTTAGATGTGTGCGAGTTTAGGAAATAAAAGCAATACCAGTACTCCTGTAGATCACAGGCAGACGGACGAGGAGGTCTGGGGAAAGCGCCAAGGGAAAGTGAGAAATTTTGTTTTTATCCAAATTATATTTTGTAACTTTTTTATCTATTTACCTGTATTTATTACTAAAAATCCAAAATTTTGTAACTTTTTATCCAAATATGATGACCGTTCATAACCTTTTCAAACCAAATTATCTAAAGAATTAGTAACGTGATAGCAAATTCAAAAATATGCAAGTAATAGTAGTCTAGTTAGCCATAGTTTTCCTAGCACTTTATCAAAGCATGTGATCAAATTAGTTTTCAATTTCGCATTATAAATCTACTGTGAGAGAGGCAAACCCCAGCAAAAGTAGTAACTGTACTTTAAAAGAAAAATTTGGTCCTGTTAGTGATTATTATTTTACTTTTGTATAAATAAGCTTTGGTTAGGCCTTTCTGCAGCAAAGTGCCTTTTGTTTGCTTTGATTATCATTGCGTGCTTTTTCTGGCAAAGTGCTTTGAAACACGTCACAGTTTAAGCATGAACTTTCTTTAGTAATTTGCAAAAGTTTTAAGAGAGGCTGAGCACATTTACGCTAGTGTAAAAATTATTCCCGTGTTTATAAGCATTTAAAACTGTTAAATGCATTCAAGAAGTCTATAAAATTTTCCACTCAGCCTATAATCGTATTTGTTTCTTAGTTTTATGTTTTTTTAGTTTTGACAAAATAAACTGTTGGTTCGATTCATTTGCTGTGGTTTTTCTGAGTGAATTTTTTTGTTTGAAGACATGAGCAAACCAAATGAACTTATTTGAAATTGGAAATGCAAGCTATTTTTGTATTTGGAGGAATTTAGGCACGTGTAAGCGTTTAGTAAATACTTCAACGATGCTTCAGCACATAATAAAAACTTGACATTCTTCATTGCATAATTGAACAACAAATGACTAATTGACTATCCTGCGTTATTGGTAAAATCAATTCACAAAGTTTGATGGCTTTACAATCAAATACATTTTTACTATCAACTACAATCAAACTCACTACTATCATTAAAATTCAATTTGTCCCTGGAATCGGTTTTGTAACCATAACTTGAAAGTTGCTAATTGAAAACTATAACTACTAGCAAATTTAAAAGAAAACAAAATTAGACTGATCAAAAAATTCATTATAACATACTTGCAGTTTACCTGTCAAAATTAGCAACAGCATTGCCAAGTAATAATATTTCTCTTACCGGAACACTTAAACGTTTGATTCCATTGCAAATGTTTACGATTCCACGTGTGGTTAGCTTGCAACCTGCAATATTTAGCTCCTCTATGTTTTGCAAGCAGATTGAAAGAATTGCTGCGCTGTCATCAGTAATCACGTTGTTGTTGAAAATGCGGTCCCCACCGAAATCGACTTTCTTTATCTGAAAGCGGTTCATCAAAAATTAGTGTAATGATATTTAAATTGATCTCATCGTTATACTTACAGCTCGGTTTTGGCATCTCAAAAAAACTTCGGTTGGCTTATAATACCGTTATCGGAACTTGGTGACCAAAAAAAAGCAACAGTGTATGCTGCTATAAAAAAAGTCGAAAGCATCATAACCTTGTGCAATTTTGGTTTGTTTATGTTATTCCAAAAAAAATTAAGAGTTTAAATTAAAGAACTTGATGAAATAAAATTTTAAAATGTTGTCATGATAGAGAATCTGCCAGTCGGAAAAAAACTAATCGTTTTTGAAAAGAATTTATTTATGTAACAGCGATTTGGCGTGCGTTAGCTATCTTCAATAACTAACCAAAAAAATAGAGTATTTTTACATAAAGCAATTACCAAACAAGCAATAACTCTGTTACTGCAACTGGGATACAAGCCGGTGCAATTTTAATGCGCTGTAAGTTTCTATCGCAATACTGTTACACTGCTTTAATATTTTGCGACATTATACTTTCATTATAGTATGGGGATCAACCTATAAATCATGCTTGCAAAGACTTGTGTCTTTACAAAATAAAGCTTTGAGATTAATTACTAATAATCTTACATTCCATCTACCCTTCGTAAGTGTGTCTTTATTATACAAGCAAAATAAAATGCTTAAATTATCAGATCTCTATACTTATGAAGTCGCAATATTTATGCAAAAATTTTTACATAAGAAACTTCCAATTACTTATTTGGAGTACTTTTGTAAAACGAAGACTAAACACAAATTAAGAATGAGGTAAAGTTTAGCTTGTAACTTTGCTATTCCGCGATGCAAGCCATCTCGACTGCAACGTTCTATAAAATATGGCGGAATTAAAATCTGGGACTCTATTTTGTCTGGAATTAGAAACAGCTCCTTTAAAGTTTTCAAGAAAATGTGCTAACAATGTTTACCTGCGCTTTTTTAAAGATTACTTTCATTCTATAAAAATTTCAAATCACTGTGTTAGTGTACTTTTTTCTGGTAATACCATTCTTACGTTTAAGTCAATATAGCCTACCTTAGAATTGGCAACATGTTTTTTTGCCTATAATAGTACACTGATATTATATTTCTTCCAAATAATCCTCTTTTTTTTTTACAAGTCTTTACTGCTTTGCCTAGTATTGCTCTGATATTTGTATTTTGTTGCATTGTGGAAACTTTTACCGTGACTGCTTGACTTGAAGACCATAAATTGCGTTTTCAGCATCCTTATTGTCTTTTTAAATATTTTACTTGGTATGTTTTATGGGTTATTGATAAAAGCAAAAACTAATAAATCGTTTGTTCGTAAAACACTCTGTCGAACTTTATTATAGATTTCAAACAAACAGATTGCAACAGTTGTTAAAATGCGATTGTAGAAAAATCAGAAAAAACTTGGATAGTAACATTTAACACGCAAAAATTAGGGAAGGGTTAACTTTTCTGAACATACAGTACAGTAGACAACAAATATAGAAACTGAAATTTTGCAAATGTTGATTTTGCATACAGGTTTGATACTCGTACATTTTTAAAAAAACTAAGATTTTAAAAATTCGGAATCTGCCTTCTGTTTATATGTCAATTGTGAATTGGTACATTTTTAAAGCGTTTAATTTTGAACGAAAAATAATGGTCAATTTGTTTCTGATTTTTCTTTTGCTTGATGTTGTATATTGATGCAAGCAATGCATAAATATTGAGCAAAAAATACTAGCAATCACTTTATCGTGCAAATAAAAATAAGATATCTACTATATTTTTTGTTTAACTTTTTTATCGTAGTTTAACTTTATGGTGTTTAAATGAAATCAATGTTTGTTGATGGCACGCAAATGCCATTGCCAGAATGAGTAAGAATAGGGAGAAACAACAACATTGTCAGAAGGGGTGTAACATACAACAAATATAATGTACCCAGTTTTTCCCAACCGTTTTTTGCTTTGAAACCCAGACGTAGCTTTAAGGAAAAAGGGATCTTGTGAAAGTAAATGGCGTCCCCTATTCACTACGTCTCGCATTATTCTGCTTGTAATAAATATCTACATTGATCTTTCGCGTACATTGTAAAATGATCATGCGTGTGTAATGCGATAAAGGGAAAAAACCCCAAGCAGCTGAGCAAATTTCAAAGTTTTCAACAACAAAAATGGCTATTTCAACGAAATCTAAATGATATTTTGCACGTTTAATAAAGCTATTTGAAAGAACTAATTGCTGAGATTTAAATAACTTGTGACTAAAAGAAATTACTCAGCTCCTTCAGCTACCTTTCCTCACATGCTATTAAAGTCAAAAACGGATTTTGAAGCGTGTGTACTTGATTGCGTCACAGTTTCTAAGTTAGTTAGCAAAAGCGAAATTTGCTTCATCTTCATACACCTCCTACTCTGTGTGTGCCACAGCTAACAATAGCAGTATTTGTGGAAATCTTAGTTTGAAGATCCTGCAAAACGATATTGCTTAGTCGTAACTTCGTGTAAACTTATTGCAATACATCAGCAGAATAACAAGTTACAATTCTAGTACAAACCTGCTCAGGAACTATATTATTTGATGCTGCTTTTTTGGGGGATGCGTGGAGTGGAATAGGCAAAAATTCAAAACTTTTTACTGTGTTTGATGATTGTTAGCGGAATTAATAAATACTGTATGATTGACAAACAACAAGGAGATCGTTTAAACTTTCAGATGTGTGAGAGTTGCGAAAATAAAGAGAATACATGTGTAGATTACAGGCAGCGGGCGAAAAAGTATGGGAAAAGCGCCACCCAGAATTAGTGATCAATTTTTGTAACATTTTATCTAATTAAGTTTATTACCGTTTTAAAACCTTTTTGAGCAAAATTATCAAAAGAATTAGTAACGTGCAAGCAAATTCAAAAATTTGCAAGTAATACTGGTCTATCAAGCAATAGTTTTCCTTAGTCGTTATTTATCAAAGCATGATCATATTCGTATTCTATTTCGCATTATTTTCCTACTGTGAGAGAGGCAAACCCCAGCAAAAGCAGTTACAGTGTTAAAAAAAGTGTGCTGTTGGTGATTATTAATATTTTATTTTTGGTATGAGGAAAATACTTTTTGATGGGGCATTTCTTTCTGGGGAGTGAAGCAAATTTTCTTTTTCTTTCTGAGATGTCTTCGCGTGTTTTTTTTTTTTTTGGTAAAATACGTTGAAGAATGCCAAAATTTAAGCATAAACTTTCTTTCGCAATTTGTAAAAGTTTTAAAAAAGGCAAAGCATATTTACGCGCGAGTGTGAAAATTATTTCCGAGTTTATTTGCATTAAGTCTCGCCAGCGGACTTTCAACTGCTGGAAAAGGCAGTCATTTCAAAAATATTTCACTATTCTCAATTTTTTTTGCATCATTCTTGACTGAAACAAAAAAAAACTGATTTTATATTTTAACATGATCTAATCTGGGAATCACACAAAGGACCTCAAGTATGTGTAGCGATTACTATAACCACTCTATCATCGCTTTTGTACTTTTGTATTACGTGTTTTGTAAACTTAACAAAACTATGTCATGTGACGTCCGAACATGGTAATATCACCCCCAAACACATTCAACGTGCGTGCAAATAAAAACAAATTTATTAGCACTTCAGCGTAGAAATAAGCACTTCCTTAAAAAGCACAATATTTAGCGCTCAACAATTTAACAATTTCCTTTTTTCAATGATAGATATCTAGCAATAAACCGTTAAAATGATTCTCACTTTATTTTGTGAATTTTTAGCGAGGACTATTTTTACTATTTTTTGGCGAAGACTAATTTGCCATCAATTTGACCGAAAAAAGGCCTGAAGACCTTTTTATTATAATTATTTTTTTGGTCTTCGCCATCAAATCGACCGAAAAAAGACCTGAATTTTCGGCGAAGACCTTCCTGCTAGATTGATGGCGGCCCGCTGAAACCTAGTTTGGACTAAATGTGGCCCACCAGTTTGAAGGGTTGACGACCCCTGCTCTATACAGCGTAGGTTCTCAAAGTGATCTGTACGGAGCCTCAGGGCTTCGCCAGAGAAATCTGGGGGCTCCGCAAGCTATTTGTTTACTTGTTTTCCATCATCGAGATTTCAGCGCTTGATGATCAGAGGAAATCGCGGTGAAGATCTTTTTTTTAATTTTTTTATTTTTTTTATTTTTGGTCTTCACTTGATTCCGGGGACATAAACCCTTTGTAAAGACCTTATCTTTTGTTTTTCTTTTTCGTTTTTTTTTTTTTTGGGGGGGGAACGGAATTTGAACTTTAATCAGTGTTTCGAATTGAAGACTTTCGCATCCCCAATATGTGTTTGGTGAAGGCTGCAAAGGTGTTCCCCCATGCAAAATTTTACAGTTTAAGAACTGGGCTCCGTAAATTACGCTCAACCTTTTCAAGAGCTCCATAGTTACAAAAGTTTGAGAACCCTTTTCTACAGCTCAAACGCTAAAGCAGTGACTCGGTAATCCAAAGGCTGAAAGTTTGAATCTAGAGGGAGGCTGGTTTTAAGTAGTCAACGCTATGGGAGGCTTTCTACTTATAGGTTTCAGCATCGTAGTCTTTAAGCCAAAAAGCACGAAAACGATTAAATAATAAATTGTATTGATGTTATGTCAAAAGATATAACTTTTGTCCTGCATTTTATCCAATCCTTTCCATGCAAAATGTTGACAGAAAAATGAATTTGCATTCTGGAGCGTGAGGTCTGTGGTTCAAATCTTAGACCAGTCAAATCGAACACTAAATTTTTTGCTGAGCCTCAACTACTAGTAGAGAAAATTCAACTTCGCTTTTTGCTAAATTCAAAAAAAAGAAATAAATTCGTTAACAGTCGTGCAATTTTTTTATTGCTTTTGGTCGATTCTACTGTAATTCCTGTTCAATCAGTTCAAGTTTAGTTTAAATGTTGGGTGGAGAACAATTGAAAGAACTAGATTTTTTTTGACGTAGTTGCTTGATATTATCTTTAAAAGTATAGTAACAAACTTTACACCCTAAAATAAACAAATCTGAAATTAATGCTGAAGAATATTCCCGGCAAATTTGTTCCGCTTTTGTTACTTGCAATTTCATTTGCACTCTTGCAATTCTAATTTTGAACATAAAGCACCGGATTGCAAAATTATTTTTTAATTTTTTTTGATTTTGTGAAAATTGTTTTGGCTTTTGCAAGCTATTAATTTGTGTTTGCGCTTTTCTATTTTGAATTTTTGCCTGTGGATTTCATCTTTGCTCATCATATGCTGAATCAAAATCAGAGTCAGAAATGTGGCAGTTCGGTTTTTAATCCGAGTTGTCAAACATTTATCCAGATATTTACAACTTTTACAATCAAACACAAAAACATATAAGCGCAGGCGATGGTCGTCAATGTGACTTTTTTTTGCCGTATACTCTCTGTATTACGCCAAACCTCGTAACAAGTCGGAGGGGCCCCATCTCCGCGTAATTGCGCCTGCAGGAAACACAGCTTTTTCGAAAAAATTTTGCAGAGGTCGCAAGCCGCTGGCAATCAGAGCTTCAGAGAAAATTTTAGGTGGTAGAAAGATTGATATTGACCTTCCAAACGTTATTGGGTCCTACTTTGGTTTTCGAGATTAATCGATATCTACATTATGCATATAATCTTCGTTTGAAGAGGAGAAAATGATGACCTTTGTATGATCTAAATTCAGCTACGGAATCAGGAGGAGCGTTGCAAGCTCTCCCAATGAAGTCCAGGACAGAGATACGGTGGCTTTATTAGTACTTTTTATGGGTTGTCAAGCGTAAATACAACATTCGATCAACATCACAGCCAGGTACGTAGTCTGAAATTATCAATGAGGAGCTGTTTCGGAGATCTGGGTGCGGAGCCTCGAGCGCTCGGAAAAATTTTTAGTTATTTTTAGAAGCTACTTATCTTTATTTTAAGGCATACTTTGAAAAATTTTACAACTTTTAAAACGTGGCGTAGAAATTAGCAGTGCAAAAGTATAATTTAACTGACTGTGAAAATGGGCTTTGTCAGCGGTGGCTAATGGTAAAAATTTAATGTTTTTATTACATGTGGATATATCATAAAATAAAAAATAAATTCATATACTGTATTTTAATCTAATTTGTCTACATCTTAAAAAAAAGCGGAAATGGTCTAATCAACAGGACATTAAATAGAAGTGATTGACAATTATCTGTATTAATTATTGAACACCCTTTTCTCCCCCAAAATTTTTTGGTAAAGCCAGACATTTTTTCATCAAGCGAACAAATTTAATTCCTTATTTTTTACCATTTTTTGAAAAGTTTTTATTGATTTATAAGTTTAAGATTTGACAGATATTAGCCCACTTAGACAAACGTTTCAAAAAAGTCTTAATCACTTTCGAGTCATTATGATTACGAACACTTTTCAGGAAGTGCCAAAAAGTGGTACCAGTTTGTTATTTTAAAGACATCTCTAATAAATTCACCGCAGATGATGACGTAATCATGCATGATGATGTAATCTTTAATATATTTTGATTATTATCATTTGTCACTTTTTGTAACTAAAATGTTGTATAATTCACAAAATTTTAGAATACTGCAGTATTATTTTCATTATATCATTCAACAGCTAATGAAAATGAATATTTATTTATGCAAACGCAATTTATTTCGAGAAACAGCAGAAAAAGCAATTATTCTTAATTATGACGTCATCAATGACGTAATGATGATGCATTGCATCTATCAGTAAATAAAATATTTTATTTCAGCTAAAGATTAATATCAATGGCGAATACACAGTACAATGAATAGAATACGCGCACTGATAAACATGCATTGTGCTCAAAATTAAATAAAACTCCTTGGGTGCCTCTAACAAAGGCAAAAATGACGTCACTTGCGGTTGTCTCGCTGACCCCAAAGTTTCCGAAAATGTGTGTCATTAAATTTGATTCAAAGTTATGGTGCATCTAAGCAAAACTTTTGTTTAGTCTAGAAGCTCTATTAAAATAACTAAGAGGAGGGGGGCAAATTTGCCCCCCCTCGATACAAATAAGGTTAAATCTTATAGCATTTTTTGCTTTATAAGAAATTTAAACTTTGCTTTCGGTATTGACTGCACAAGCAGTTTTAATTAATTTGATGAAAAAAGGTAAAGCCTATTTAAAATAGCAAAATATTTAAACGTTTTGGACTTGGCTATGTCTATCCTCAGTAATAATTAGATATAAAACAGTAAACAAGCTTTAACATAGCGCTGCAAATTCGTAATACCTGCTGAGATAAACAAGCTGCAATGCCACTTCTACGCACCTTGAGTATTTCTGCGATACTAGCGCTGTGCACTGAATGAAAAAATAAGAAAGAAAAACAATATCACGTGTTGAACAAATACAGAGTTATCGATGACTGATCAACGTTTATGTCCGGTTTCAGTTTGTCATGCTTAAATTTTCCAAAATGAAGAGCTTAGTTCGGTTCCTGGCAGTTCTAAATATTTTAGATTTGGCAAAGTCAATTTTATGATCGTAATTTTCAAAAAAATGGTAAATAACGTCCGTGTTGTTACAATTCTTGGAGCCCGGAATGTGTTCGTTAAGTCGTGTAAGCAAACTTGAGGCAGTCTCACCAATCTAGTAGCTACCGCACGAGCAATGAATGTGATAGACCACATTTGATCGATGTAGTAGTGCTTAACATTCTTTGACTTGAATGTGGTCTATCACATTCATTGCTCGAGCGGCAGCAACTACATTGGTGAGACTGCCACAAATTTGCTTACACAACCCGACGAACCGAATTCCGGCTCCGAGAAATGTAAATTCCGATCATAAAATTGACTTTGCCAAACCTAAAATACTTAGAACAGCCAGGAATCGAACTAAGCTCTTCATTTTGAAAAATTTAAGCGTTCACAAACTGAAACCGGATAATAAACGTTGATCGGTCATCGATAACTTTGCATTTGTTCAACACGTGATATTGTTTTTTTTTCTTTTTTTTCATTCAGTGCACAGCGCTGGTATCACAAAAATTCTCAGCGTTTGTAGCAGTGGCAGAGCAGCTTGTTTACATCAGCAGATTTTACGTATTTGCAGGTTTTAAGTATATGCAGTGCTATGTTACAGCTGGTACTGCATTTACAGCTAGTACAGCCTCTACATCATCGTTTGATGACGTCATAATGAGATCCAAGTTTTTTCCAACTCTATTGAACCAGGTGGATAAATTATCACACAAAATGGTGTCAAAATAAATCAGTAATACGTGCATGGGGTGACATGTTTTGAAGAGTAAATATGGCTTTAGCATTGCTTGCGATAAAAAATTACTTAATGTTGGGAAAGTGTTTGCGCCGTGTTTGTGACGGAAAAGGTTGTTCAAATTTGGTAAAATTTTCACAGGCGATTCTTAAAGAGCATGAATGTGACATGAAACTGAACTTAAAGTTTCTATCACAACGAACGGCCAAGCTATGAGTAACTATATTGACCAAAGTTACTAAAATAGTGTACATATTTAAATCTTTTTATTATTTCATTGTAACGCTATCGTATTATATCGTTCACATTACGTGAAAATGTTTGGTTAAGCTCACTTAATCTATCGCGGAGAATTTGCGGAAAAACAGTCATTGTTCACTACGATTTCAAACGCAGTGACTATGGCTACTGAAGTTCAGAAAAAACTTATGCTCTACGTACTGATGATGTCATAATGACATTTAGCTGCCGATTTGCTTTTGTAATCATACCGAATCGAAATCTGTAAATAAATAGCTTTCCAAAATTATGTCATAGCATTGCCCGAAAAGTTGAACCCTCAATTTGCTATCTCCCATGGGTTAATATTTAAGCAATCATGTACAAAAGAACTTAAAATCACTTTGCGTAACATAGATGCCAAATTTATTTAGTTAGAAGTAAGAAATTTTATCGTTAATTTTGTTCAATTGTTGCACTCAGTTAAAGTTTAATTAAAATATAGCTATCCAAGAGTGCAAAAACAGTAAAAACTTAAATAAAATAACCAACTAGTTGAATTATAATAGTTATTTGGCGTTGTAAATGAATTTCAACATAAACAATTTTTACTCTGTGCGTTTACTTTTATTTTTATTCTTGTTGATGTTTATTGAACAAAATTAAACATTCAATGAAATAGTGTAACCTCGCACTTTTACGATTACTTACTGATTTTGCCTATTAGGTTTCAATCTAAAACAAGTTTCATTTTCTCGTGGTTAACTGGCAGATGCTTTGTGGTCAAAAATTTTTAGTTGAAAAAAAAAGGATGATAAATTAAAATACATGTCTGTTACTGGTTGGGCAGAAAACGTTTTTGCCAACGTTTCGATAGGCAATGCTCAGGGCATGCACAATCTATCTTGGTCATGGCAAAGTAAAGCATGGCGTAAGCAAAGCCTATCGAAAGTTTTCTGCCCTACCAGTTGAGCTATTAAACTTGATTTAATTAATATTCCTGGAGACAGCAATGAGACATGTTTGATACATTAAGGATTATATTTGCTTACAATTACAATACTGTACTATAGTGTAGACAGCAAAAACGTTTAGGCAAAACTGAAATTAGAAATAACCAGCCACAAACACCGTTGACATTGCATTATTATACTGTACTGTATATTACAGTGTAGCTACTCTACAGTACAGCAGGTTTTCCCAAACTGTAATACTAGCGACACCCTTTAATCTTCTAAAATTTTCCTCGACCTTTCATAGTTAAAATGATACACACTGCGAGTTGTGTATTAGTGACAATTATTCAGCAGCAAAAACTAATAACAAAGCACTGGTACTCAAAGCCTATGCGAATTTTCTTTATAGGTACAAAACACAAACGCATTTCCAAACACCCTGTTTACATTTGCCTTTACCGCTTCTTCAACAATCATCTGCAATAGACTTCTTACCGCTATCCTTCGACTTTTTAACAACTTATCCATTGACTAGAATCTAACCCGTAGTAGTAGTATGTTATTTTATACTCAGCATCTAAACTGTAAAATATTGCATGGGTGGGGGGCACGCTTTTGCAGCCGTGACCAGACGCATCTGGGCTGCGGCAGCAATTTGGTGAAAATTTTCCTCCGAATTCAAGGTCTTCTGTTTTTGGTACGGATTTTGGATTTTGCCCCCAAATTTGGGTGAAGACCAAAAAAAGTTCTTCACCGCAATTTGGTGCTACAGTATCTTCCGCTAGAATTTTGGATTTATAAGATTATGAAATTATCAGCCACTTTTTCGTGTAAATCTCAAGGTTTTTTTTAGTGGGGAGAGGGTTTATTCTCGATGAGGGGACGCTAACTCTCGATGGGAGTTTGCGTCCTCCCTATAATTTAAGTACTGGTTATACCCCTACTCAACTATATATTATGCTTCTACTTCTCTACTAAACTACCGCTACTACAGCACTATACAAGCATTGAATATGATCAGCATTGTTCTATACACCACAAACCAAAGTGACAAAACAAACAAGTTAGGCATCCAGCTGTGCTACATGATACGAATGGGGAAAGTTTATCTCCTGTTTTTTCATATAATTACTGTACGTTGTTCAACAAAGTCTCTGCTGCTTTCTTATAAAATACATTATTTGATAGCGTCTTTTTAAGTAGTATCTACGGCTAAGTTAAGAATGACATCTTGCAGAATTGCACGAGTTTTTAACGACAGTCAGGATCGATAACAGCATACCAATTTTACTCTTCTTATTTGTAAATTTTGTACGCAATACTATGTGCGTTATTGCAGAACTAGGTATTTTATCAAAAGCTCTTTATTTGCTGTAATTTTGCTAAAATAATTAGTAACAAGTAGGTGTTTTATTACATACCGGTGAAATCCTTCGTTCAATCGCGTTAGCAATGCGCTGGATTCCGTTTGTTGTTAGTTTGCAATCGCTAATATCCAACACTTCAATGTTGTGAACACATGTTGAAAGACTTGCTACCTTATCATCATCCAGGTTTATACCATTAAGATCGACCTTTTCAATCTAAAGAAAATAGCAACAACAAAAATCAGAAATCGAAGTTCTAGCTGCTTTTGTTTTTATCAAATTTAAGAGACAAAAATTCTGTTATTGGCGCTAAGTAGCTATGCAACAATGCCATCGCCAGAGCAAACGAAGTGGGAGGGCACTAGCCGAAAGTGAGGGAACGCTAAAATAGACTTAACTATCGCACATATATTGTACGGCTACAAAGTACAAATTATGGGCAAATTTTAAAATTCTGCATTTGTGTCAAAGAAAAGAGACATATAAGGCCGGCAAAGTTTCTTAGCTTGCTTTGTCTGCGGCCAATAAATGCTTAAAAGCTCTACTTACAGCAGTGAATGCGATTAGAAGCGCAACCAAAATTTTGCTGAGAGGCCGGGGTTTAAACCAAGAGAAAATCTCTTTTTGAACAAAAATTGTCTAATTTAAGCCCCATGCTAAAGCAATGCAACTCAAGCGTGTGACAAAGGAGGGGCGGGGAGCGGAGCTTGCAGCCGCTGGGAGATTTTGCGGCAAAAAACAGCTATTTTATCACTATTTTATTCACATTTGCACGTTTTTGAAGCCATATGAATAACCGAATTGCTAAAATCCAGAAATCATTTGAAAGAATTAAATTTCCGTGCTCCATCAGCTCACTTTACTTCAGGTCAAGTCCAAAATACGTTTAAACGCTTTTTTTAGGGGTTAAATTGTTTAAGTGACTTGGCTAACGGGACTAAAGTCCCATAAGCTCCTTTTCCCCTGAATGCGCAATTGACTGCGACCTAAAAATCTTGAGTGCGCTCAAAATAAACAGAAGCAACTGGTCTTCAAAAAAGGTTTTCACGTATTGCTCCAGACCATAATCACTAACGAAGTACCGGTAACGATTCTAAAGGCTTATATCTCTCTTTCGAGACACATCCGTAAAGGAAGTGTTAATAAGACGGATTACGTACAGCAGCTAGTTGCCAGCAATTTCACAAGGAATCGAGAAAACTTCAAACGAGAATTACGTTTGAACAATATTGTTCCTTTTTCCATCATTGTTTGCTGTCTTGTCATTGCGTGATATTTCAAACACAGTATTTTGAGCAAACCCAAAAGAGGGGCCGTTAAGGGTAGGCACGGCCCCCTGCAGCGACGGCAGTGCTATGCAGGTAATAGTCACGAACCTGCCAAAATGAATCAAACATAAAAGCTAATCAATAAATCAATTACAAAGTCAATAAAGTTATATACCGCTTAAACATAGCTGCATTAAAAGACAAACAGCAGGCTACATATGATAAAGCGGCAGAACTGCTTAGAAATGTTTTACTGTCAACATTTCAGGATAAATAGTAATAAAGCTTTTGCTACATAGGGCGCGAAAATTTCAGACGCTTTGAATTTATTTTTACGAGTTCGATTAATACGATAGCCTTTGTGTGTTTATTATTTAATTGCAACGTAGTTGGGAATAAAGCGTCATTGTTTTAATTGAAATGTATTACATTTCATTTCAATTCGTAATTGTAATTATGTTCCTGTATCTTCAGAAAATTCTTTTCAATTGCGGCCAAGCATAATCACCGTCGCTGTTGATTAGTTGCAACTGTGCTTGACGTTCAGCAAAAAATAGAACAGCATCGGAATGTCCACCTAGTGGCCAAACCAGGAAGACTAAGCTTTCCACTTAGCCTAGTCACTTAGAAAATTTATCCCCAATGCGGCATGCTTTTAAACGTATATTGAACTTAACCAGAACGTAAGCCAATCAAGAGACTGAAGGAGATTCGTAATTTATTTTTGTCAAAATGTTTTTACATCTTTGCAATTACAGTAGTTCTTTTACATGGCTCTACTATTCAAACAACATGGGAAATGTCATCCAAATGGGTTAAAATGGCTGTTTTTTCGGAAAATTGCATAAACCGCTCAGAGGGTGGGGGCCTTCGGCCTCGGTCTTCTGTAATCTCCTACGACTGTGATAGACGCAGAAAAATTTTCTCATTAGGGGCAAGCCTTCCCTTTTCTCAAAATTCTGGGTACTCAACTGCCTCCACCGAGTGGTGGCATACGGGTGAGAATAGGATGTCAGTTTGACTCGAAGAACAAATGGTCCTTCTCTATCTCCTGCACAAAGACAACCAACCTTTACTAAATAATGATGTAATTGGAATTACATCATTTTGATACGGTATCTCTAATTCTAGTAATATGCTGCCCCAGCTCTAATTCTAATGCAAGACTCTGAAGAACAAACTAAAAGGACTTGGCGCGAATCGAACTCGTGCGCAAAGCTTGTTAAGGACGCTCTCGGCTATTACGCCTCAGGAAGGAAACAAAGCTGTCTGTTGGTGAAATAACGTTTCGAAGGAAAGACAAAGAGCGATAGATGGTAACTGCTAGAAGAGATTTAATCTCAGCAAAACCTAACAGAGAATTTAACAACAATAACAGTCGGAGCAGAATGCATCGTAAAATCACTATAACAATTCATTGAAAATTACGGCAGCGACTGTGTTGCCGAAAAACGGCTCCTCATGAGGATAAGTCCTAAACACAGCTGTTGAGAAACTTATAAGCATATGGTAACTGCAGTTACTTATAAGGGTAAAACTATATAGCTCATTTCATACCCAACTACATTTAGGTGGTTAAATAGTGCGCCATTTGTTTTTCTTTTGGCATTTGGGCCTTGTCGTAAGCTTAAAATTTTGAAAAATCTGCAACCGCGGAATATTAAGGAGGCATTTTTGATATCTCTCTTGTTTTGGTCATAACTCATGACTTAATACATTGGCAGCTTGTAAAACTACTTCATTTTAAGCAGCCAGTGGTGGGACGTGTTTTAGATTTTTTTCACCCAGTATATCGTAACTGCTGTAGCGTTTCTTATCTTGCTTGTTGCAACTTAATACTGTTTTGTGTAATTAAATACTTATAAAAACTTTCTATGTTTCGCTCAAGCATACAGGAGCACAGAAAAGGAAAGCGAGAGAAATAGTTCGCATCCCTTACTTGTTTCGTGCTTATTTTGTTTGTTTTGCGCTGCAAAAAACACGTCTCCATAAAAAATAATTTTTTCCAAAACCATCAAAATTGAATTATTTTTGTTTTCTTTGCGCTGAGGGCTCTTTCTCCAAACCCTACTGCCTTCAGTGTTCTATCACCGACCTTAGACTGGTCCTTAAAAAAACTTTGCTTTTGAATTTTTATGGTCTGAGGTGTTTAAAGTGTCCCTTTTGGTGGAAAAACACTATACATAAAATATGTTTGAAAATTTTTGCTATTTGGGGGTAGCTCAACCCCTACACATTTTTTGAGTTGGGCAAAGTAACCCCTACAGCCATAACTCGAAAACTACATGTGCTAGAGACTTGACTCAGGTGTCAAAAGATGCAGAAAGTCTGATTTCTATTCAACTTTAATATACTATATGGATTTATCTGGTCTAGATTTTATGTAAAGTCAGAAAAACACATTTTTCGCAAAATACCGCTCATAATTGTAATGTTAATGTTAACGATAAATCTGCAATTGTTCTAGTTGTCGTAATGTGCCAATATGCAACACCTGGTAATTTGCTACAAAGTTTATCTTTTGCCTGAAAATGAATAAATATTATGGTGATATATGGGTTTGAGTTAGCAGATTAGCAGCCTTGCATTATAAGACAAACCGGAAGCAATTCGCGATCTGATATTGTCATAGTAGTTGGTATCATTTTTTTTATCTCAAACCACAGTATCACATTACCGTCCTTCAAGAGCTGTTCAGTGTTCATTGACCTAGATTCTTCTTGTTCATGAGCAAAATACTTCTAAATGTTATGCTACCTATTGGCGCGATTCAAAATTGTTGAGCAAGGTCTGTTTTGAAAATTCAGGAAACTTTTTGCAGTGATCAGCAACAACTTGCGAGGCGAATTGTAACTGCTCTTCGTCCTTTGTAAATTGGCTTGAAAAACTTTCTTTCAGAGCAATGCTACGTTCAGCATGATCATTGGTAATGGCCATTGAACTGATGAAGCTTTTTGCATCATTAAAGCTGGATTAATGATTCTACTGATCTGCTGGAAATTCTAGAAAATCATCAAGAAGATGCATGTTTTTGAAAAGAGTCATAGAGTTTTTGTTTGCTACGTCCACTAATGTCATTTGGAGAATGAGTTTCAAGTCAGCCGTCGCACGTTTTATAGGATGTGTTATCTCTTTTTCTTTCATAGTCAAAACCATTTTGTCCTCAATTTTATTGTCCAATTCATCGGGCGGGGGGCTTAATGAGACATTTGACAAGACATTTCCTTTCCCTTCTATAAAAAAGATACTAGTAAAAAAGCGTCCCCTCATCCAAAATTTAACAATGTAAATACTGGGCCTAAGTTACTTCTTTTTTAGCTTGAGCGGGCCGCGCTATCACTAATAAAATGTTTGGGAGATTTTTATCCCGAACACTGCTCATGTACACTAGTGTTATGATTTTTTTGTCTGTATATGCCTGATGTTGGAAGTAATAATTTTGCATGTTAATGACGAATATTACTTTTTTTTTGCTTAGCATTGCAAAAATCTGGCGCACCCATGCCCCCAAATGGTATAATTCACTGAAAGATCATATTTAAATTAAGCAATCAAACAGAACGAAAATAACTACACACAGCATATTGTATAAACTGAATCAATAAATGACACACCAACCATTCATCATATCATACGAATTGAGTTTGCACTGTGCGTCTGAATGTCAGTGTTTTTAGGCATGAAATTAAAATGGCTAGTAAAATGAAGTTTTGGATATTATACTGTATATCGATTTTTTAGTAACACCGATAGCTAAATCTAGCTTATGCCCGCACAAGTACTGTTTACAGTAAATAGGTTTGTGCTGACGTGTTGTTTTAAAACAACTGAAAAATTTTGCTTTTGCATAAGAAAACTTTTCTAAGGGTATTGTTGTTGCTCTACTGCCAACATTTTAACCCCCAACAAGGGTCGAACAAAAATTAACACTCTTGCAAGCAAAAAGTTGACAGGGGACACTTACCAAAATAATTGAATTAGCCACAAAAACCTTTTGAACAACTAAAACTGAGAGCTGATTATCGGCTTCAAGCTTTGTCGAAAGGTAGATCATTGGGGGTGCCACTAGTTTTACTTTTTCCGAGGCCTTTGTTTTTGTTTTATTTTTGGCAATTGTTGTTTTATGTAATTTCAAAAATTTTTGCTTTTTTTTGGTCTCTGTTGTTGTATTGCATTAAAAACTCAAAATTTATTTAGTTTACTTTTTCGGTCATTTAACGGTCATTGACCTACGTTTTTAGCGAATAACCGAAAAAAGATGTAACCGTTTTTGGTCATAATGACAAAAAAAAAAAAATTAAAAACGTTCTGCTTATTTTTGAATGCAATCCCGAAAATTGCCTTTTTGCAATCGCAAATGTAACCCAAAGATTATTAGAAACAACAAAAATTTCACAAAATCGAGCATCTAATCAAAAACTCTGAGCAAAAAAGTAAACCCAGGAATCCAATATTTGCCAACAATATGCTTTTTCATAGGCATTCTGTACAAATCTTTCAAAGGCCTCTTATCAAGAAATATTTTCTGTTTACCATATTTTGTATTTCAGATTTTGTACCCGTTGATTGGCACTTTAGTTTACCATTGCTTTTTTATACAGCATTTACGTAATTTTTTACAGCTCTAATTCTGTTACCAACAGGCAACATTCAACGATAACCCTGGAGGAGCTCGCGGCTCTTCACTTCCTTTCCACTAACGTTTCTGAACTGAACACCAAACACCAAGCTTATAGATACTGTAAAGGTAAAATATATTGGTTTCAGCCAGATTAAAATATGACGAATTCAAAAAAAAAGGAAGCAAAAATTTGACCGAGGCTTTCCAAACTTCAAAACAAATCAGCAACAGAGTTTAACTTAAACCAGACAAAATAAGTTCGGTGTTTCCTGCACTGCCGTCAACTAAAAATGATAGCTACCAATGCTTCACGCGTTCAATGTGGAAAAAAGTTGTGACGTGAAACATGACGTAAAGTTGCTTTTAACCAATTTAACAGAATTCGGCGATAGGTGATGATTTGTGAATTGCAACGGAAATGGTAAAGAACGATAATTAAACGATTGAACTTACAAACGCGAATTCTGAGCAAAATGCAAATTAAGTTAGGAACCGCGTTGAGACAAAGTGACGTGATGATGAAACAAATGCAAAGATCAAAATTGATATGCAAATAAATTGTACTTTACTGATAAATAAATACCTGTACCGAGAATCGAACAAAAAGACCAACATGTAGCCGTATTTTGTGGATCTCGTTCGCAAGTTCAGATTCACTTTCTACTATTTATGTAATGCTGAAAGAGCAATCTCACTACAATGCATTAAATTTTTTGACTATTAATACGTAAACTATAGGACCAGCAAGTCTACCTAAAAGTGGGTTTTTTGAACATTTTGTGGGTTTTTGTTTTTCAGTTGTTGCAAGAAAATTTTTTTTGACACAAAATTTTAGATCATCTCTATCGTCAATATTATTGGTCTCCACCGTTTGTTAATGCTCGGTTGGATTCTTTGCACTGGATCAGAGTACTCAACTAGTTTTAGCAAAGGTCTAAATACAAAAGATAACAACTCATCAGGTCCCGTTCCGCCAAATTAATAATATACTATGTTTAATGCTGATGCAACATGTTTAAAAATCTCAAACTCGTGTATGTTTTGGTCAGACTTATTTTAGAGCAAAAAATGACACTTTTTGCTTCTTACGAGTTTCTTAAATCTAAATTCCATTTCAGTAGTTGTAACTAGCAAGTCTGTGGTGGATTGGAGTGAAGTAGGCAGTATAAGACAGAGGTGCAGGTGTTGTTTTGTCATAGAACTGCGAAACTTATTATTTTTTAACCATAGTCTTTGAACAACTTCTGTTTAACGACAGTCTCTATCAGGTGCGCAACCAGGATTTTGCTAAGGCGGGGGGAGCGTTTAAATCAAAAGCTAAAATTTTTTTCATTTAAAAATGGTGCGATTGATCGGAGTGCTGAACAAGTTGGTGCTACTACAACGTATCATAGACGGGGGCCTTGGGCACAGAGCCTCCAGGTGCTGGAAAATTTTGTGATTTTTTGTGAATAATAGCCATTTTAACGCAATTTGGATCACATTTTGCATAGTTTTTATGTCGTTTGGTAGAACTAATGAAATGCTAAGACTTGGAAGCCAGCTAAAAAATTGAATACCTAGCCCCTTCAAACCCCCTTTTATATGCTACTTAACCTTTTTCAGGGCATTGACTCCTCAACGGCAGAGCTTTTAAAGCCCACCATGGTTTTTCGATAACTTGAAAACTACCCAAGCTAGAAATTCCAAATTTCACTGCATGGTAGAGCATGGTAGAGCTTTCAATGTAGCAAAAACAACTTTGAAATTTATTCCCGAAAGTTAATAAAATATGCATTTTATCTTAGGTGGTCAAGTTTCTGATCTTAAGCGCTTGCTTAATAAGCGTTTAAAGGGATTATAATGGTTGTGCGGAATCATAGTTAAGCGTGAAATGAGATTATGATTGCTTTGCCGTGAAAAGCGGTAAAGGTGGTAATTACAATAATGACGTACATAATTCGCTTATTGTGGCGAAATTATTCAAGCATCACAAAAATTTCAGGCAATTGTAATCATTTGAACTGATATGAAAGACGTAACATAGTTAGATGACATATGATACGCTGTATTCATGCGTTGTATGAATTGATACATATTGCAAAATTGTATTAAATTCTTCATGATTGTGGACAAAACTGTACCGTAAATTAATGCCCCACTATATAATAAATTAATTGAAGTATTTTTGGGGTCAAATACTGCACATGCAATGATAGCCTCACAAACTTAGTGATAACGGACGTACAAAACAGAGTTGTCACAAAATCAAATACAGCTTTTTTATAAACGCCCAATTTCGTTGGCTATAAAAATACAGAGACAAGCTGCGAGCTGACCTCATTTACTTCAATTTTGGCGTATTGTCATATTGCATTTAATTCAAATCAAATCTGTCATTATACTCGCTGCATTTTGCCAATGCGTGTAACGATTTGGCAAGGGGCCCATCTCCGCGTCATTGCGTGTGGACAACACAGCTTCATTTGAAAAAATGTCGTAGCGGTGGTTAGCCGTTGGCAACAGTGTGTCCAATTCGACAGGTCCGAGATTTAAACCTTAGACCTCCCTTTCTAGAGATGAACGTACTTTTATTAAGATTTGAAACCTGTAGCAAAACGTTATTTGCAGCAACCAACTAAGGCTATTGCGGTTTAATTTACAGTGTTTTACTGCGCTTTTACTAAGTAAAAAAATTTAATAATGCGGCTAAGGTTTTTTGGCTGTAGATCAAAAGCTTCAAGTTTTTTTGCTTATTTTTTTAAGTTTTGATAAAGCAATTTATACAAATAAAAGATTTATTCTATTATTCAGTCCGATTGAATGCTACTGAATTGCTCATATTATACGAAAGAATGATTGTTTTGAATTCTAAAGTCTCAAATTTATTGTGATCTCCGTTTCAGGGCATCAAGCAAGCAATTACAGTACTTCAAACCGTAATCAAACAAATAAAAACATTTTCATGTGAAGCAAGCAGGAATCGTTTACAAAACTGACAAATAATGGTTTTAACAATAGAGATACTAATTAAAGTCAAACCACAGACAAGAACACTAATTAGAATAAGCGCTAAATAAACAATACGGAGTAGCAATCCGGCGTTGGTGTTTATACTCAACTGAGTGTTTATCAGTATTGCTTATCTATCTACAGTATTGCTTATCTATCTGCTTATCTATCTACATAAAGTATAGCGCGTTACAACAATGATTAATATTGCCTTGCTGGCAATTTCTAATTTGTCTTACAAAATTGCGATATCACAATAATTACCTAACTATTTGCTATAGCTTGCAAAAAAAAGAGTGTTTGTTCAACAAAAAGTAAAATGCGTTACAAAATGAACGGTATTCCTATTACTTTTTATGCTTTTCTAATTATATGAAACAGTTTCTGCAGAATGTAAAATTACAACCATAACGTAAAAAAACTTTTGATCGTTGTTCCCGCTTAGTATTCAGAAATCCTGAGGTTTTGGGGTCACCAGCAGAGTCTAGGGGGTACATCGTACCCGGGCCCGGAACTAGAGGGCCCGGGAGGACCTATAAGTTCAAGTCCACTCAATTAGTAGTAGTTTGCTGAGAATGCATACAAAAGCCGGGTCGATTTCCGGTGGAGATATTTTTTGGTCTTCACAAAATTTCTAACAGAAACTGGCCGAATTTGCAATGAAGGGTGTTTTTTTTTGTCTATACCCAAATAAAAAGCTATTGGTCTTTACCCAAAGTCCCGCCCTGATCTTCGCAAAAGAGCTCGATAGCGATCTTTGTATCCCCAGAGAAGATTTCTCTCTGAGGCTCTTGTCACCACGCAAGACCTGATCAAGTTTCAAAGCAGTTTAGAAGGTAATAAGCAATTACTGCTATGCGAAATGCAAAAATTTAGAAACAGAAAACTTCTCTGATGATTATTTATGCTTGAGTAAGGATATCCTTTAATTATTATTATCTAACTAGCCATAATGCTTTCGCCTTTAGAGCGGGGAATTTGTTTAAATTGTTCAAATCCCGGGGCGGTCAAATCATGCACAGTGTTGCCAACGGCTCGCCACCGCTGCAGCATTTCTTCGGAAGGAGTTGTGTTGACCGGGCACAACGACGCGGCGATAGGCCCTGCAAACTGCTAAATGCTTGGGTGTAATACAACGAGTTTAATAAAGATTTAATCGATTTGATTTAAACTATGTGTCACGTAAAGCTAATTCCAGAAACATTGTATTAGTAATATAAATAAAAATTAATAACTAATAAAAAACATCAACTTTGGGCCGTGTAACTGAACTAGTTGATGACTTTATGTGTAGACTAAAACAAGCTTTTCAATTTCAATTATTCGCAATTTTTGTAAATTGGATGTAGGGCATTAAAACTAAGGCTAGACTACATTGATGATTACTTTCTATTTAGCCTGAACAGTTACGCAGTTGTTTGTGGAACGGAAAGACAAAAGTTAATTCCCGGGCTGGTCGAATCCGACACAATTTGGTTACGGCTCGCCACTGCTGCTACATTTATTCAAAAGAAACTGTAACTCCCAGTGGCTATGACTCAGAGCTGAGCACCGCAATCTCGTCACACGTTTCGACATGATTTTGCTAGCATAGCGCTAGGAAAAATTGGTTTTTATTTGTTGTATAGGCGTACGAGCTAAAAGAACCTGTTACTGTATAGAATCATTATCCGTTTTCTGTTGTAATATTATTTTGTTCGACTGTAGTTTACAAGAAATCATTGCATTGCAAACCAATGATAACTCTATTCAATGGAAATTAGCGTGAAAACAAAAACAAAGGAACCTAATTTTCGCTTATTGCCTCACGCATAGTAGCTTTTCGTTCGCAACACAGTCAGGCAAATAATGGCAATCCATTCAATCTCGGACACTAATTTACTCTAATTCTCTTAATCTCTACCACAAATGTTAAGCGTGAAATTAAATTTTATACCGCAAACCAGAAATTGGCAAAATTTCAAAAAGTTTATCAAAAACCCCCATTCTACTCTTGAAACCTTTACTTAGTATAAACAAAAACAGTATCATCGTAATTGGCAAAAATAAACAAGAAAAGTCAGAAAAATTCAGGTTTTTACTGCAAGCAAATTTAAGTAATTACTGTTTGTAACAAGTATGGGCTTCAGAAGCCATAACGCTGAGTAATATGGGGTTAAGTCTAAACCTCGACTCAATATTTGCATTTTTGCGTTCAATTTTTTAACCCATTAGTTCCTGAATTAAATGAAAATTTTGTTTTTTGTAGATAACCTTCCATCTTACTATATCATCAACATAACGTCATATGAGTACATTTAGTAGTGCCAGATCTTTTTTAATTGTGACGTCATAAAAGAATAAACGTGGTTGAGAAATCGACCACTAGGAACAAATGTGTCAAATTTTTTTTTATTGTCTCGGGCTGAATTCTTATATGTATTGTTAATATTGGAACGGTTTTCAATTGTAAATCAACATAAAACAGCTTCCGAACTAAACAAAACTTCTGGAGACAAAAAATAATAGTATTTTAAACTACAAACTTTTTGTTTTTCCTACTTTTTTAGGAAGGAAGTATTCTTGACAATACTTTTTGAAACTTATTTGACAGTTTTAAAGCTAGTCGTAGTACCCTCTACGCTGCTACTTGCTAAATTGTAATTTTTTACGCGGACGGAATTTTGCTAGTATCAGTTCTGGTATGGATTGAAGTAAAACTACACAAAATAAAGCAACGAATTTTATTGCGTTTTCATTGAGCAATTAAACGTTTCACAGACATATTTCAAAGCAATAATTGTTCATATTGTCATAAAATATTGGTTCTTGGTATTTTCATCACGAGTTCTTTTGCTTAGGGCTCCGTGTGGTAGTCGACAAAACACTCTGGGCAAAGACCTCGATCGCATTTTTTGCAACCATACACACTTCGACTACCGCAGTGAGCACAACGACGCCTGGCGTTTCCTTCATTGCGCAAAACAAAGTGGTCCATCCGGTCAAATCGAAGCTCAGTTTCAGCAGGGGCCATGGAGCTTCGCCTTCCTGGCCGTTTTTGTTCAGATCCATAATGCTTCAAATAAAAAATTGCGATAGAGCGTCGAAAAGTCAACAGATTATCACAGTCTTTGCAGTTGGCTTCACGGCCGAGTAACCACGCGTTTTGGATGCTTACGTCAACTAGCCACGTAAATAAAGGAAACCACCACTTTTTTCCGCGAATTCCACTGCGATAATTGTTGACATGCTGGTCTTGACGATCTGTGCCACCCATGATCTTGTTGTATCGCTCAACAATGTATGGACGGTCAACATCAATCTTCTTCTTTTCTATGCGGCTCCATCTTTGCATCTTTTTGATCGGTTCTGTTCCGAATACTGTAGAGCACACAGTCACAATATTATTATCTTTCCATCGCACCAGTTTCACCTCCTCATTACGGTCAGTGCTTCTCCCAACAGCGGCACAAATATCCCCTCGTTTGCTGCTTTTCTTCATTTCTTTGATGGGGACCAATTGACACTTTTTTTCTACTTTATTTTTGCGTATTGTACCTGTTGCTTCATATCCAATTTCTTTGAGCTTTGAAAACAATGGGAAGGACGTAAACCGATTATCCATTGATATGTGAAATGCCAAATCCTTGAGATTTTCTGGTAGGTAACGAAGTAATGCCAACACAGTTGCCGCATTTTTGCCAAACTCCTCAGCAAGTGCCACATCGTAATTTCCTTTTCGACCTTGGTAAAAATCAAATGCTATCAAATACCCGGAAGGAGTATTCAAACAAAAACATTCGAAGCCAAATCTTATTGGCTTTTGAATTATGTGCTGCTTTAATGAGTTTCGGCCAAAATATTCAATGAGTGCTTCGTCGTGGGATAAATATTGTTGTGGAATGAAGTGATTGCCAAAATTCTTTTGCAGGTGCGTAATCAGAGGTCTCAGTTTACAATATCTATCATTCACATCCAAAGCAGAGTTGTCTGTAAAATGCAAAAACTGCATAATTTGCTCGAATTTCTTTTTTCGCATGGAGCTTTTGACCAAATCGTTGCCTACATCAGAATCGTGGGACCAGTACAATTTTCGTTGGGGTAGCTTGTTATAGCCAGAAAGCATTATTATTCCAAGAAAAGTGCGAAACTCAGCTTTGCTAGACACAAACACATCTTTGCCTTTCCAAATAGAATAAAGTTTCATTTGATCAAGAATATTTTCAATCAGAAGTTCATCCCAAAATAACTCAAACAATTCTACTGGGTTCATATCACGGTATGCCGAATAATTAGAAGGAGGAAAAATTGGTAATAATCCTGATGGGCAGTTTGATACTCTGTGGAACAAATAAGCTGCACTTTTCTTTCTCCTTTTTGAAGTCGATGATTGCGTCTGAACTTGAGCCGTCTGAGTTTGAGCTTCGTCATCTGAATTGTCGGAATCAGAATCGCGATTTCTTCGCAGCAAATGCGCTCGAGCTCGCAATTGAAAGCCAGTGAGCCTGTTGGCTGAGCCAGGATCTAGATCCTCATCTCCACTGTCCTCATCTGTCTCCGCTCGCACTTCCGGAGGCTCAATGGCAATCCCTGCCACATTATCAAACTCTTCTCCCTCCTCAATAGCATCCAGCACTTCACAAACAGTGAAAACTTGATCTCTAGAAAAAATAAGCGGCAAAATAGTAATTTAACGAGTTTGACATAGTTCATCCTAGTGGTCGAGATCTCGACCACCCGTCTTCAAAACCATGTCTCCAAGTAATTTTTTTCGATTGAAATTTTTTTTTAGTTTTCAATGAACGTTAACATTATTACTAATATTTTTCTAAAGTTTCAAAAAATTTTGCTGGTATTTCACACCTAACTCAAAACAATAAAAAAGTAGACACTTACCGAGCTGCTTCAGCCATTTTTGTTCTTCAGGAAATGTTGCGTGTAGCACAAAGCGAAAGCGGGAGTTTAGATAAAATAAGGATTTATTATGTCTGACTAATCTAATATATCGCCTGAACAGTTTCTACCAAAAAAGCAACTTTAAAATTTTAACTGTAGCCTAGTAGTGTGCAATAACAAAAATGGTCGATATCTCGACCACTAGGAACTAATGGGTTAAGTAGCTTGGCTAAAAGGGGGAGCTGAAGCTGCTGACAGTTTACGATACAACAATTCATCTAAGCATGAAAAAGAGAAAAAAGGCCAACCAAGAATGAAAAAAGAGAAAAATGATAGCAGACGAGCACAGTTTGGAATCATTACAGGACAAAACGAATCTGTTGCTTCACGTCAACTGTTGTTTTATAGCGATTAATTTCTACATTTGCATATCGCTTTCGTACGTTACCAAGCTATAACGTATGAATGCAGGCAAAATCAAAAAACCGTCAAGGTCTGAATTTAGCACTTTGGAGGTGCCGATGTGAACTGCGGTCCGCCAGTTGAGTAGCCATTAGTCATGTACTAATAGACCATTAATCAGGGCCATAGACAGAGCCAATTATCAGGTGCGGCTGACGAATTATAGTTGGCAAGCTGGTAAACACTAAACTGAAGAATAAGTTCACATGCTGCCAGCGAGACGAATTTGGAACGAAAGAAAGAACCTTCAAGCTTGTCAATAAAGCCATGCCAACCATAGTTTTAGCTTTTCTAAGGCGGTTTTAGCCCTGCTTCGACCCCTATGAGTACTGTCCCTCTTGTAACAATAAAAGTTTTTTAAATCAAGCGGTAAATTGCTTAATGCAGCGTGATAAAATATGCCGAAAATCCGCGCACTGATCAGCGCTTATATTGCGATACGTATTAAGCGTTCGGACGAATTTGTACCTGCTTAAGTGCTAAAACTTTTTTGGTGATCCAATGTTTCAGTGGATTTTTTTGAATTCTTATGCTTGTTCAAAGGTAACACGTAAAAATAATTATTGCAAAGCGTCTTATTTTAAGAAGATAAAGGATCCAGCCAATTCCGGTAGTTTACAACAGCTAAAATCAAAATATTATTTTTTAGATTTTTTGCGTGGGTTTTGATGCAGAAGTTACAAAGCTAATTAACTAATACCAAAAGATACCCCTCTAAAAAGTTTTTAAAAACCCAGAGTTTGTTTTCCCAATTCAAATTTACAAAAACAGGGGAGGGTTTTGCCAAATTTAGATTGGTCACGTAATGTGACTGGAAGAATTAGTATTATTTGGTCTCTCTTTTTCCCTAAAAGGTCATGTTGAGAAAACAGATTTAGGGTATCCCAAAACATTTTTTGGATATCTCTTTGTATTTGTTGTGCAACCACAGCCCCAAAATCAGAACAAAAAATTTCCAAAAAATCATATTTTGATTCTAGCTTTTGTAGACTACAAGAATTGACTGAATGTTTCACCCCCTTTAAGGATGTAACAATGTGGCAAGGGTAAAGTTTGAACTAAAATACTATAAACCGACCAGAGTCGTGGTAAAAAAACGCCTTGGTCACAATGGCACTGTCTATTCTAGAAAAAATGACGGTTTCAAGAGCAGAGTGAGAGAGCGGAGAAGGAGTGTTGAAAAAAAAAAAAAATGGAACATTATCAAGGGTGTGAGCGCCACAATATTGTTATTGATTGAATCTTTGACCCAACTTCTGTTGTACTATTATTCAGGTACTTTTATTGCAATTTTGGCGTTTTACTGAAGCAATGAACCCGGCGCTCTTATTCAACTACTGTGCCAATATCATAAGGGTCATGTAGTTGGTCATCCATTGGGATGAACCATTGTGCCAGAAGCACGTAAAACGATTAAACATTAAAATCTCCGGCCAGCAAACGTCAAAAATAATGAACCAGTTATAATAGGTGATAAAGTATTGCGCAAATATTACTCGATTTTTATTGGGTTATGGGTTGGCTTTGTACTCATTTACTATTATTGAGCCAATATTGTGCCGGGGTTAGTTTCAGCCATAGGCACTATTGGATTTAGGTTGAGCAACCAATGATTTGCAATTATTGGGATATGATTATACCACAATACAGGCTTTGTTGTATTAGTATTATTGGTCCAATACTGGGCCAAGTGTAATTAAATTCCATTCACCAAAACTGAATTTAGGTTAGTTTAATATCGGCAGGCCAATATTGTGTTTGTCTGTTCTACAGTTGGCGCTTAGTTTATTGTATATTCTTGGGACAATATTGTGTCGATGTTCATTTCCCGTCATATGCCCTTATTGGCATTCGGTTGGGTGGCCATTGATATGCCATTATTGGGGTATCATAGTGTTCCATGATTAGATTATTGTTAATTAATCACCAACTTGTCTAAACTTTGCTACCCTGTAGGATCAACAAGAGAAACCATTTTGGTGAAAACTCAGGATACATTCCAATTAACCCCTTAAAACAGCGAATATCCCAGAACTCTCTGCTAAACTACAAAATGATAGAGCAAGGAAAGGTAATTTGATACGATTTCAATATTTTTTGCTTTAAAGTGAAAATAAATGAAAATCGAATTCAGCAATTACATTTACGATCAACTTCGGTCTTTTGCCAACCGTTCTGCAAAACTTTCAGCATTGCTAGTTAAACTGCATTTTTTTTTTGCTTCTTAAAAATAATCAAACACATGTATCAAATTACTTTCCAAAAAGGGTAAATTAATACACCCAAAGGTATTTTAATACACAAAAAGGTAAATTGATACAGCAAAAATATATCTCAAAAAACTGGCAAATAGCAAAGTAAACTGGAATTTGTTTTGTGAAATGACCAATCAGGAGATAACTACAACAAACTACCATCGGACATAGGCGTAGTTTTTGCATTGTTTTATGTAGTTTCAATTCCTACCTATTTCAAGAATTTAGGCCATCTACAGCTTGAACGGCTCAAAAGTTCAAAATTCTTGAACGCCCGTTTGAGGAGAATCCTCCAGCATTTCACTCCCGATTTCAGGCGGTCTCCAGTTCTTTGTGATATCTATTCCACTATCGATCGAAGTTTAATCTCTCTGAGTTTCCGGTTTGAAAGTAAAATGAAGAAAAGAAATAACAAAAACGAAAGAAATAAACAAAAAAGAAAAAAACGAAAAAAAGAAAAGTAGTCTAAATGAACACAAACAAAAGAAAGGTGGCCTACAGTATAGTGTGTCTAAAAAACACAAATTGTTTTTCATCAATATTGTTACTTATTCGAGATTAGCATCCGCTTTTTGCCAAATTTAAGTCTCTAAAGTTGCGGTCACATGACGGCGCGGAATATTTTTGAAGTGTACCCTTTTTTTTGAGAAATTTGATTAAAAATCTCTCAGGCTGGCATTGCTGCCCGAACCCTATAACTCTAATACAAGGTTTTGAAGAGAAAGAATTAAAGAACGCAGCGCCAATCGAACTTCAGACATGGCAGACGCCGAGATAGCGCCTTAACCACTACACTTTCCGGATCCAGTGGTTTTGGGATTTTTAGCCAATTAAAAATTTTTGGACCTAAAAATTGTTGTTTTACGCGGTTTGTAGTTTCGTGAATCACGATCACATGATCTAACATTCCAAAATCGGCATTTATGTAGCTTTAGTTATTCCCAATATGTCCGATATTCAATTTTCCAGGTTTGACCGTTATAAGCAAATTAATAAATTTTGATGTGCATTGATTAAAATGACCGAGTAAAAACAAAAGTCCTAAACACCCAAAGTTCCAACTAAATTTACAATCCGTTCCCCAACCAAGATTTTGATAAAGGAAAAGCTTAATCAAAACTTAGAATATTTGGTTCCAAACATGCATTAGTTTGGTGGAGAAGCTGAGCAAAATGGTGCAACTTTAAGCATACAAAAGTCTTGAGCAATTTTTATAATCTTTCGGCAAAAATAGCCGTTTTAACGCTAGTTGAATCACATTTGCACGTTTTTGAGACCATTCAAAACCACTAAATTGCTAAAATTTTGAAGGCATTTTAAAGAATCAAATCACCTAGTCTCTTAAGCCCCTATATACTTATAGGTCAAGTCCAAAAACACGCTTAAAGGCATTTTGTATTTGGGGGCTAAGTTTTATAAGTGACTTGGTTTGAGAGGTGAAGTCCCTTTAGCCACCAGCCAGTTGCACACTGGTTACATCAAATATATACAGTATGTCTACAACAAAAATCTGAGATATACAGTGTGATACATAAATTTGCAACTACTTCAACCCAACTGCTGTTGTTTACAATTTGACTGGGAGGTATTTTTAGCATGCGGGTCTACATAATTTATTTTGTCATGTAACTTAGAGTAGAAAAACATTACAAAGATATGTAAGGAAGTCATAACATAAAAAGCACTGCAAAGTCATCGTCACATAAAATTTATCTGACCTTTAGTAAAAAGCTTCGAAAGGACCTCACGGTCTTACAGTCAAGAGGGCTTTTGGACTTAACCTGTATTAGAAAGTGAGGACCAAATAAAGGATCTGGGCTTAATTCTTTTAAATATCCTCCGAATCTTAACAATTAAATTAATTCAAATAGCTTTAAAAACGTGCAAAATGTGACCCAAATGGCCTTTAAATGACTACGTTTTGAATTTTTTTTCGAAAAATCACACCAAAAGCCTAACAGCAGAAAATAAAACTAATTAATCTAGTATAGCGTAGCCAGAAGGGGAAGGGAAGGAGCCATAGCCCCCCCCATAGATCTGTAGACCAAAATGCACTAGAAAAATATCACGTTTTTTGCACTTCCAAAGTAGTCTTTTTTTGTGATATAAACTCTGAAGTAATTTAAAGCCGCTTTCGAAGCATTTACTAAGGGAAGATAATATTTGTCAAAAGCAAAGCTTACAAATAAGCAAAAAATTCAAAAAATGGCAAAAAATAAGCAATCAGATTTGATCCCTCCCGCAAAATGCTTAACGTAGATTTCAAAAACGTTGTATGGAATCGGCGGAGGGGGCAAATTCAGTATTGAATTTAGCTAATTACCCATCACTCCTTTAAAATATCGTTTTCTCAGCACCTTTCCCCGAATTTTTTTAATGCAGACGAATTAAATTCAAACATGTTTTTTTCCAGATTTACCAGCTTGCAAAAACAGGCTGAAATTTTGCCATTAGCTACCGCCCTCATAGCCCGTTTACGTAGCCAGTTTAATCATGTTTTTACACTGATAATTGTTATGCCAAGACGTTTTAAAAGCATTAATTATCACCTAAATAGGCCTAAAATTGAGTTATCTTTGTCAAAAAAAGATTGCAAAATTTTCCGAGTGCTAAGCGCTCTGCTTCCAGACCCTCGAGATAGCCGCCTCCCCGATTGGATATTTCTGGCTATGCATCTGCATTAGTCAGTATGATCAACGCAAATTTGTGCGCTTTGTATTGATTTAAACCAAACATCTTGGTAAATTTAACTAGTTACAGACCACCACAATTTAACATGCCCCAACAGTCTGTTTTGCCCTTTTGGGCTCTTCAGGGGGCTAAATTTTAATATAGTCTAAACAAAACAAAATGAATAAAATGACCAAGTTAATATACCATTCTAGAAAGAGATGATGTCAATTGATGAATAACAATCGGTCTAGATTTGTTTACTGTTAATAGGGAAGTAAATGGCTAGAGTAAATTAATAGGGAAGTAAATTAATAGGGAATGTAAATTAATAGGGAAGTAAATTAATGTCTTGGTAAATTTAAATACATATTTACAGTATAAGTTTATGAATTCCAGTTTACGAGATCGACTTTTCTCAGTCAAAGTTTGAATATTCATATCCTTTGAGCAAAATTGGTTTGCATCCCTGAAAATTTTTTCTCCCATACGGCTATGAGCAAACTCTTTATGGATTTGCAGTATTTTGTCAAAAGTTCATTTCTCAAAATCGAAACAGTAAAGAATGATATCTCATAAATACATGTGATACCAAGTGGTGCGAACCGCAATTGGAAGTGCAAATTTTTGCCGGAAACGAAGGTCATAAAGAAGCTTCAAATTATATTCCTTTCGAATGCAAAGTCTTTTGCGGTTATTGTAAATATCTTTTCAGGTCAAAATCCCAGTTAATGTTAAGAAATTGAGAAAAAAGCACGCTTTCGCTGGGTTCCGTTCCACTACCACCGTACTAATTGCTGATAAACATTTTAGTTCTTTTTTTCCACTAAACTGAAAAATAAACCGCCGAATTTGCCAATATAAGACTTAACTTTGCACTTAGCTACGCACACCCGCTTTTCTTGTTCAGTCAGATTGAATAATTCATTGAAATATAATTTTTGACTTTTTGATTGTAAGAATTTGAATTGTTTTGTTAACAATGCTCTCACACGTTTCCTTTTTGCAGCACATTTTTGCAAAAAGCAATCAAAAAAGTTCAAGCTCGAATACCTCAAAAACTACGCCAGCTAGAAAGTTAATTTTTTTTGCAAAAGACGGAGAAGGAAAAAGTCTTCAAAAAAAAGAAAATAAAAAATTGTAAAATTTTCGATATTTTCTTTTTGCAGCACTCGGTAGAATTGCCTGGATTAACTTCTTTATAAAAATAATTTTATAATAACGAGAAACTCATTTTTTTTTAATTAAAAAACAATTAACAAAGAATGTTAGCCTCACTATGAACAAAATAACTAAAAACACTATATCTGCAAATTCAAAAATCAAAAAGTCTTTTTATATTATGCAGTACGGTATATCACAACAAATTTACCAGATTTTTTAAATCTTAAGACTGTACTGTTTTGCTTTCACAGCTTTAGCAATCAGCAAAACTTTTACACAACTCAACTTTTCACCTAGAAAGATTGAAATTGTGTCAATGTATATTCCAAAAAAATTTAACAACAAACGAGGCCGAAAATTCGCAAAAACTTAAGAACAGCAAACTTCAATCCAAATTTTACTGGTTTTTAAAAAAAATGTAATCGACATTAAAATGTGAGCAGATTCCTAGGTTTTTGTTTTGCAGCGATTAGCTACTTTCATCACAACACTAACTAATTTATATTTTTTTAAATGCTATTAAAGAAAAGTGAAGAAGGTTACCTGCTTCAAACTTACATGAATTGCGAATTACAAAGCTTTTTTTTGTTGCGAATTACAAAGCTTCATCAAATCTTGGAGCTTAACAAGGCCAAAATAAAATCAAAATTTAGCTATAATAAAGTCAAAATAAAAATGGCTCTAGTTATTATCATAAGCTTGCAAATTCCTCGACTGATAATAATTAGTTAATGAAGGAAAATATTTGATTATATTTTTGGATCAATGTCATAAAAGAAAAAAATTTTCCACACTACATGTTTTTTAAAAAACATAAAGCGCCCTTGAGGTTGTTGGTGGGTAAACTTAAATGTCAACAGTAACTTTAAATTTCAAATTTTTTCAAAAGCGAATTAGTCAAAGTACACTCTTTTTTTTTAGAACCGGTAAATTTTTAGGTTTGTGACTGGTTCAGAGATGGAAACCGGTCGGGTCAACCGGCACCGGTCGGGTCGACCGGCCGGTCGGGTCAAGATTCTTCGACCGGCCGGTCAAGCCGGTTGAAATACCGGTCAAATTCGCCTTTCTTGCACCTAAAAGACATCGAAATACCAACCGAAATATACTTATATATTTTATCATAAATAAAACTTTTTATAAAAAAACAGTATTAACAAACCTCACCTTTTGAAAACACTTGTTGAATGGTTTCAAGCTATGACTAATATACTGTGACCATTAAAACATGCACATTCAGGGGCGTATTTAGGGTCGGAGTATTGTGCCATGCCCCCCTTTGGGCCACGGCCCAAAGCAGAAAAGTGCAAAATATACGTTAAAAACGCCTAATCAGATTCTAATAAAGCATGCATGTGAAAGAGGCTTGCGCTGCCTGGCATTTTAGTATCATTTTAATCAGCTTAAGAGTAGAAGTGGCACCGATTTCAGATTTTTTAGTACATGCTAAAATCTTGCCGCTTTGAAAAGCTTTTTTCAACTTAAATTTACCACTCTCTGCATTGGGCCAGAAGCAGGGCATGGTATGGAATGGAATCGAAAATGGAATAGAATGGAACGGAAATTTCGTTATGGAATATGGAAGATGCCACAATGGAATGGAAGATTTCAAGAATGGAATGGAATGGAAGACAATCTTCCATACTTCTATACCAATTCCATAGTAGATTTCGCTCATGGCATATACAGAAAAATGAATACCGATAGTGATAACTAAAACTATGTAGAAGCGTCTCGCAGCTAATCATCTGTCAACAAATTAATACGGTAATTCGGTCATGAACATTTGAACATTGCGCTAGCATTATAAGGACTGAAGGCATTACATCATAATATCATAGAATATATTTTCATTGCAATTTGCAGCTGCATTGATGCTGACTGGCTTAACTTTTATTTTGAGAATGACAATTTGCTTAGTGACGTCGCCAGCGCAAACGAAGTTAAGATGCACTAAAATAGACAGAACTTTCGCACATTAAAACTGATCTTGCACGGCTGCAAATTATGCTCAATTTCCAGATTGTTCAATCATGTCGTAAAAAGAACCTTGGATAAGTTCGGTGATGTTTTTTAGCTCCTTTCGCTTCCGCCCATAATCACGTGTAAAGTCTGTCTGCAGCCGTGACTGCAACCTAAACAACCTTGAGTGTGCTTAAAAAAATACAAAATAGCTGGTCTTTCAAAAAATGAAATACACTTTTTTGCTGGTCTGCACTTCTACTTTCCGACACACCCATAAACAGACGTGTAACCAAAATTTTGCTAAAGGAGGAGGCTTGTAAGTTAAAAATTTTTAATTCGAAAAATGCCTCGATTGGGTGGAGAGCTGAGCAAAGCGGTGCTACTAAATCATCTCATATAGACTGGGGTCTGGGGGCGATGCCCCTGTCGCTGGGCAATTTTTTGATTTTTCCAGAAAAAATAACTATTTCAACGCCATTTGGATCACATTTCGCTTGTTTTTAAAGCTGTTTAAAGAATTAAATTGCTAAGACTTAGAAGCCAGTGGAAAAATTTAATTCCCCTGCCTATTCAGTCCTTACTTTACATACAGATTAATTCAAAAACACGTTTAAATGCTTTCATTTTAGGGTTAAAATTTTTTAGTGACTTGGCTAAGAGGGGGGGCTAAGCCCCCTTGCCCTCGTAGTTGCGTCTCTACAGTATATCCGCAAACGCTTTGCAGTCTGTTGTGCATCCCGACCCATTGTTTGAGAAAGAATGGCTTCGAGCTTAGAATACTTTGAATCGAATACGATGCAAACGTTCATAGCTATGAAATTGATATGACTAACCTGATTCCTTGATGGCCTTTCAGGTTCAGAGGTGTAAACTTGGGATGTTAAATTTGGTGTTTGAAAATTGAACCACTAAACTTCCAGTATTTAAAAACTTCAATATACTTCTAATGTAGGTTACTTCAGTCAATTAGGTAAGATTAAATGTGACTCGTTTTTGCATCATTGTCGATTTTCTGGTAACGTAATGCTCCAAAAAAATATTTTTAGTAAACCAAAATGGGGGGCAAGGCCCCCTTGGCCCATGATAGCGACGGCACTGAATTTGCAAAGTTAAAAAGGGATTTTTTTCCTTAGTTACAAAGATTTGTTTTGCTTTTTTATCCTCGATTGAACTTAATTCTTTATGTTTTTTGTTTTTTTTTTGCGTTCAAACTTTTTTTCGGTACTTGTGTAAAATGATTGTGCCAGTTTGGCTATGCCAAATTTCATAGTTGGTGTGGTTACAAACTTGCAATCATTGAACCCAGTGCATATCGGTCAACCTATTGCCTGTTGACTGCGTGGTTGGTGTTTTCATGCTGAGTGAATTTTTATGGTTGCTCATTGCGATAGTCCTTCAAATATGGGATGAGATGCATTGTACCATACTGCTTACCTTCACGAGCGACAACTTACAAAGGTACGCTTAAGGTTGCAAAAATGCCATACAAATTACGCGTAGCTTCCGGTTTAAACATACATTGGTATGGAAGTATCGAATGGAATATGGAAAAAAATTTTAATATGGAATGGAATATGGAATGGAAGAAAATTGCCCGTATGGAATATGGAAAAATCGTCTTCCCTTCCATTCCATACCATGCCCTGGCAAGAAAAACATAGCTCTTATTTTTTTATATCTAACTAGCCATGGCTTGTTCTGAAGTAACAGCATTTCTACTAACTGCTGGGACACATTATATTTCGAATATTTTTAACCGATGTTATAACAGTGTAGTGTTTGCTGCTCGGCAAATTGCAAATAATCTGTAACGAATTGCTAAAAATTTGTAACTTCATTTTTTGGCCTTTCGCATAATATCCTTAAAAAGAATGTCTAATAATTTAGCTTGTGCCCTCCAGTTCTTTTTATGCTTATTTTGTTCACGTTTTGAGCTGCTCAAAACAGGTCTTTCAAACCGAAACTAAACCAAAAAAGGTCTTAAAATTAAGTCATTTTTGCAAAAAACGCAAATTTTTTTTGCATTTTTTTCTGAGACCCCCTCGCAAAGTCACAAATTTTAACACCTCACCCATGCCCCCCTTTCAAAATTTTTGATTAGATACATCGAACAGTGAACAAAAATTTTCTGTGAAAAAACCGGTCGACCGGCCGGTCAACCGGCGATGATTTTGAAATTTACCGGTCGGGTAGGGTCGAGAAAATCCTGACCGGTTCCATCTCTGGACTGGTTATTTTTAATTTTTGCCGATTTTCATTTTTTAATTTTTGCCGATTTGCTTTGGTTTTTTCTTAAATTTTGAGAGCATCAATGTCAATTTTAGCGGCCATGTTTGTAACACTGTTTAATTCCTATTCTTCTGTCTGCTTATGTAAAGGCTTTTTTCCGGCTTTGCAGCATCGTAAAATTGCCAAAGCGAAAAAGCGAGTTTTTTTCAAGTTGAACAACTGCCAAAAAATTTCTCAATTGCTTGCCCAGAGCAACAGCGCTCTATAATCTTGAACAGTTGCAATTATGCTTGCAAACCCAAAAAAATTACCAAAAATTTATCGTTTTGAATCAAAGAAATTTAGTTTCTTTTATTGATTTGAATTTTTTTTTCGTTTGTTTTTAAGATTATTATGCTGCCGAGACTGGCATTGTTTTTAATTTGTTCTTAACTTTTGAGCAAAAATGAGCCTCGTGTTCTTAGAAAATTGTTCTTATAAAAAGATTGTATTACTATTTTTGTCAACTGGTGCTACTCCATTTTTTTAACAGTTGAAACCGCATGTGGCTTTCAATGCAATTCGTTTTTTTCTAAGCAGTCCAATAGCAAACATGGTGACGATTTTAATTAATTTTTTGCAAAAATCCTCGTTAGTTAGAAGCTTTCATTATTTCGCCATTAGATTTCTGAACCAAAAAAGATTTCTCGCACGATTAAGAAGTACTTCAAAATCTTTGTTAAGTTGGCAAGGAAAATGTGACATTTTTTTCTCGACTTATATCTCGCAATCAATCCAAGCAACTTAGCAAGCGAAAACAACGTTATCTAGCTCTTAGAGCTTCAGATACGCGCGCAAAAAATTACTTCTTACCTTTAGCGAGTGTTTCGTTCGGTAGCGCCTCTTAAATAATTCTTGTTATTAATGCGAACAAGAAAATATCTGTCATGTGGGCCCTAAAATACATCGCTTTTAAATCTCATAATGTTCCATTAACTGATCAGGTTTGTGGTAAACGGCCTTTAAAATTTAAATGTCTAGAAAAAGTATTATTTAAGGAGTTTTTTGAATTTTCACTTAGCAGCGCAATTGTTATAATTGCGTTTACAAGCAAACCTCTCGTTAATACAAATATTTCGACAGTAACCTTTTCCTTCGATTAAAGCAACAAAAACAATCTTTTTGATCTGAAAATGCCAATATGATTTTTGGATTTTGGATTTTGTATTATCTTGAGCAAAAATTTTACACACTTTGTCCTACATACTGTATCAAATCTACACCCTCAACTAGCCCACTGCAATATCAAAAAAAAAAAGGATTTTATATAAGCACATGTATGAACAGTTCTACTGATTTTTCTTAAAATTTAAGAAATCAAAAAATGCCTGCCTTATCATGAAAAAGATACGTACAAAAGCAAAATTTAGAAACTAAAAATCAAACTTTTATTAATTTGTTAGTGACATTGCAGTGTAACTTTACAATGACTTCACATTGAAAATTTACATTGATTTACTCAAGTCTATGCTTTCCTGAACCCTAGTTATTCACCAAAAATGATCTACTTCTTTTGCGCTTTAGCTCTTTTTAGTTTATTTTATCATCTTGGAGGTTATTCGCTCTTGAAGTTTAAAGGTCTTAAAAAGTTTTCAAAATATTGAAATAATGTTAATCAAAAACCTATTAGGAGTTTCTAACAGTTTTTCACGTATGAAAAAACATAAAGCCATTTTAAACATTTCAGCCACTTTATTACATCAGCCAAATTTAACACTAATCACGGCCAATGTGTACATATTTTACGGCTATGCCTATTCTGAGAACGCTATTTAGCAGTGCGACCCAACGGCCAGCATATTGGATATGTACAGCATATTGTATAGGTGGAGTCGAGAACACAACGTTTGAGGCCAAGGCCAAAGCCAAGGACTTAAAAAATAATCCAAGGACAAGGACTGACTTTTTCGAAGACAGACCCTCTTGAGTCCAAGGACAGGAACGACCGAGGCCAAAACCAAGGACCGAGGATACAATTTTTCTAAAGTTTGGTAGGCAAATTTTGGCATAAGTTTTAAACGCAAAAGTGCTTAAGATATTGCATTTCGTCAAGTTTTTGATGATAATTCCGAAAGTAGTAGTTTTTTTAAAAGATTACGAATACCATTTTGAAGTTTTACACGTTAACAGCTAATGTTAATTACGTACCTTAGTTGTATCGCGTAATAAAACAAGTAAAACAAGGCCACAACTAATGAATACAATATCGCTAAACTACAAACATAAAAACGGTCAACTTTAAGGTCTTTATTTTTTCAGTTAGGGCTTCCATGCAAACGTCCACGGATCAGGCGCATAACGATAAATGTGCATTGGGGCAGAGGTTCTAAGGGGAGCTGGGGAGGAGATCTCAGCGCTTAAACTTTTTGTTGCTTTTTGGCAAAAATAACCTAATTTTAGGCCTATTTTGATAAAAATTAATGCCAAAGAAACGTGGCATAGAAATTAGCAGTGCAAAAACATGATTATACTAATTGCATGAATGGGCTATTTGGGAGGTAGCTATTTCTAGAATTTCAGTTCTCTTTTTACAAGCTGGTAAATCAGAAAAACCTCTACCGGTAGTTCAATAAAACTTTCTGGGAATAATCTATTTCGTCTATAATTTAGAGATAAAGATATAATTAAGAGGACTAATGGAAGGAAATTCAAGAAAAGTAATTGGTAATTAACTAATACTGAAATATTTCCTTCCCCCCATTCCTAAGCTTATATTTTTTTATGAAATCTATATGATAACTTTTTTAATACGCGATCAAATTTGATCACCAATTTTTGGCAACTTTTCAAAGTTTTTTCTGATTTGATACTTTTATATTTGACAAATTAGCCTCTCTCCCCTAAAAAAACGTTTCAAAGGATGCTTTAAATCATTTTTTGAGTCTATTCCAGTGCAAAAGAACAATCTATAGAAGTGCTAAAAACCTGGAATTTTTCTTATGCTGCATTTTGGTCGGCTAGGCAATGGGGGGCTATAGCCCCTCTTCCCCTAGCTACGCTATTGCCCCCCAATTTTGGATCTCTGCTTTTTTAGTAATTTCCAAAAAACAAGCAACATTGTTTCATTTCACAAAATGTCTAAAACTTATTGACTAAAAATATAGCAAAATACTGTGAATTTATGTATTTAAAATAAATTGAGATATCCTACCAACTATATCTGTAAGCTCAAATGTTTAGCATTAAAAAATACGGGGTTCTGGGGCCAGGGCGAACTCTCCTTGCCTCAATTAAATGATTTTGTACAAGAGCGTTTATCAAAATGTTCATATCTTCGAAGCTTTTCGTCTGACACTTTTTAAGAAGAATCGTCAGAATGGAGAGCGCAGGAAAATGAGCGGCTATTTATTAAAAAAAGCCGAGCCGTGATTGGCTGAAAAAGGAGCAATGAGAAAGCGTCATTAGTGCACAATCGTTAAGCTGTACACGAATTCTTTTTGTCGGCAGAAGGCGGGGTTAGAAGTTTTGATAAAAGCGGTTTCAAGAGCAAATACTGTAGATGAAAAAGTGAGCGGCCTTGGACAAGAATAGAAAATCTGCTGTCATCATAATGTTGAGTGCCTGTAGGATTTTGTAAAAGATGAAATCCTATGGCTGAATCAGAAGCAAGAGACTGCGTATTAGTCTGGGTGGAAGATTTGCACCGACGAGCAGGAAGTAAGCGTTTTTGGGAAGAAGAGCAAGAACGAACAGATTTGGGAACATGTTGTTTAGTTCTGTCCTGCAGCCTTTGGGAAGTACGGCCTACATACCAACTGTGACAGGGGCATGAGAATTGATGAATCACGTTGCTTTTCTGTAAAGCAGGCACTACATCCTTGTTGGTAGCGGAGAGAAGCTCGTTGGTAGAGTAAACAACACGTGTTCCACAGCGGAAAAGCACTGTTTGACAGCAGATTTCACTTGCTTTTTTATCCGGGTAGAAACAGAACCGAGCCATGAGAGACGTAGATAGACGGGGCATTTTTCGGGTTCAAATTTGGGCAGAGCGTGAAATTGTATCATCTTCATAGCCATAAACAACTTGATAACGTGCTCAGAGTATCCATTAGTCAGTAGAATGAACTTGATTGTGTCTAGTTTTAATGGCAATCTTTCAGGAGAACATATGGCAAGAGCCTGTCGAGTTAAAGTCAGGATTAAGCTAGTTTTGCGTTTCCTTGGACGGAAGAAATTCTAGCGTAGATATTGACCGGTGAATAAGGGTTTCCGATAGATGGAAGTAATGAACTTGGAAAGTGATTTTTCAACCAACACATCCAAAAATGGGAGAGCCAGGTTAGATTCTTTGTCAAACGAGTTGAGGCTGTCTAAGAAAAGATCGCATTCATTTTCGTTGCTGAATACTACGAAGCAGAGGTGGAGTCTTTGAGGACGTCTTCGAGGACACATTTTGAAGTCCTTGGCCTTGGCCTCGAGGTCTCAAGTCCTCGAAAATTGGCTTGTCCTCGGCTCGAGGACAGCACTATTTTTTGAATTGTTAAAATTTTGTGGAGCGCTTGAAAAATTTTTTGGAAAACGTGTTTTTGTGGAGATCGCTTGAAAAATTTTTGTGAAGACGTTTTTTTTTTTGGAGAGCACTTGCGCTTGTGTCCTTGGTTTTTGGCCTAGGCCTCGAGCAATCTTGTCCTTGGCCTCGAGAGTGTCTGTCCTCGGAAAGGCTGTCCTTGGCCTCGGTTTTTTTTTGTGCCTTTGGCCTTGGCCTTGGCCTCGAGCCTTGTGTCCTCGACTCCACCTCTGCTACGAAGGTATCATCCACATAGAGGCGATAAATTTCCGGTTTGGAAGCGATATGAAAAAGTTGAGATTTATAGTAGCCAACAAAAACTTTGGCAAGGGCTGGTCCAAGGGATGATCCCACGGCGACTCCGTCGATCTGGCAATGCATGATGTCACTGAAGATAAACTCAACAGAAGAAGTAGCCATCTCCATAAGTTCGACGAATATTTGCCTTTGAAAAGGTGCAAGATGGTGTTCCGAACTAAAGAGAGCGTCACGGCAGATTTGAATAGTCTCTGCTAAAGGGACGTAAGTAGAAAAACTAGAAACATCGAAAGAGCAGAGAAAGGATCCAAATTTGAAGTTTTAATAATGTCAGCAAAGGTAAAAAAGTCCCGCATGCAGTTGCTGGAATAGAGAGTGAGAACAGGTTCGAGAAGAGAAGAGAGATATTTGGCCAGCTGGTGTACTGCCCAATGTAATATTTAGTACTGGTGCACCAATACTAAATATTACATTGGGCAGTACACCAGCTGGCCAATATCTCTCGTAAGATATTTGGCCAGCTGGTGTAATATCTAATACACCAGTACTAAATATTACATTGGGCAGTACACCAGCTGGCCAAATATCTCTCTTCTCTTCTCGAACCTGTTCTCACTCTCTATTCCAGCAACTGCATCTGGGACTTTTTCACCTTTGCTGACATTATTAAAACTTCAAATTTGGATCCTTCCTCCGTCTTTCTCTGCTCTTTCGATGTTTCTAGTTTTTCTACTTACGTCCCTTTAGCAGAGACTATTCAAATTTGCCCTGACGCTCTCTAGTTCGGAACACCATCTTGCACCTTTTCCAAGGCAAATATTCGTCGAACTTATGGAGATGGCTACTTCTTCTGTTGAGTTTATCTTCAGTGACATCATACATTGCCAGGTCGATGGAGTCGCCATGTGATCATCCCTTGGACCAGCCCTTGCCAAAGTTTTTGTTGGCTACTATAAATCTCAACTTTTTCATACCACTTTCAAACCGGAAATTTATTACCGATATATGGATGATACCTTCGTAGTATTCAGCAACAAAAATGAATGCGATCTTTTCTTAGACAGCCTCAACTCGCTTCACCCTTCTCTCCGCTTTACGTTTGACAAAGAATCTAACCTGGCTCTCCCATTTTTGGATGTGTTGGTTGAAAAATCACTTTCCAAGTTCATTACTTCCATCTATCGGAAACCCTTATTCACCGGTCAATATCTACGCTAAAATTTCTTCCGTCCAAGGAAACGCAAAACTAGCTTAATCCTGACTTTAACTCGACAGGCTCTTGCCATATGTTCTCCTGAAAGATTGCCATTAAAACTAGACACAATCAAGTTCATTCTACTGACTAATGGATACTCTGAGCACGTTATCAAGTTGTTTATGGCTATGAAGATGATACAATTTCACGCTCTGCCCAAATTTGAACCCGAAAAATGCCCCGTCTATCTACGTCTCCCATGGCTCGGTTCTGTTTCTACCCGGATAAAAAAGCAAGTGAAATCTGCTGTCAAACAGTGCTTTTCCGCTGTGGAACACGTGTTGTTTACTCTACCAACGAGCTTCTCTCCGCTACCAACAAGGATGTAGTGCCTGCTTTACAGAAAAGCAACGTGATTCATCAATTCTCATGCCCCTGTCACAGTTGGTATGTAGGCCGTACTTCCCAAAGGCTGCAGGACAGAACTAAACAACATGTTCCCAAATCTGTTCGTTCTTGCTCTTCTTCCCAAAAACGCTTACTTCCTGCTCGTCGGTGCAAATCTTCCACCCAGACTAATACGCAGTCTCTTGCTTCTGATTCAGCCATAGGATTTCATCTTTTACAAAATCCTACAGGCACTCAACATTATGATGACAGCAGATTTTCTATTCTTGTCCAAGGCCGCTCACTTTTTCATCTACAGTATTTGCTCTTGAAACCGCTTTTATCAAAACTTCTAACCCCGCCTTCTGCCGACAAAAAGAATTCGTGTACAGCTTAACGATTGTGCACTAATGACGCTTTCTCATTGCTCCTTTTTCAGCCAATCACGGCTCGGCTTTTTTTAATAAATAGCCGCTCATTTTCCTGCGCTCTCCATTCTGACGATTCTTCTTAAAAAGTGTCAGACGAAAAGCTTTGAAGATATGAACATTTTAATCAATGCAATTCTCGAGTTCTGTACCACCAACAAACTTTTCAGACATGAACTTTCACTAAATCTGTTATTGGGTCCAAATTTCAATTTTCTTGGTTTTATCGTTTGATGGTGATGAGCAAGTCAATCCTCATCTGCCGAAATTCGCGGACTAAAACAAAGATACTATACGCACTCACACGAAGTCCCAATTATTTGATACTAAATTGTTTGAAACACATTTTTTGACTTTTTTTAAGTCAAACCTTTTAAAAATGCATCAAAATCAAAGAGTAGAGCAATATTTATTATATGGTTTTATTTTAAAATAGTTACTCTCTCCAAATTTCATGAAACTAAATATCAAATCAATATTATTAATGCTAATCTCAAGACTGCATTTCTGGCGGTATTATGTCTTTAGCCACTTGGAACAGCCTCAAAACAGTAAAACTGAAACTTCGACTGAATGTTTTAATCATAACGTTGTTTTTCTAGAGATGAAAAAATAAAAATAGTAGTCGATTGCAAATACATCAAAATTTAATCTTTTTAACGAATGAAATCTTATGTCGCCGCTGGGATTCCCATTTTGGCACCATATCAATTTTAAGCCTTTGCAACGCCAGGAAAAATTGTGTTGTTTTGTGCCGCCCATTTTGGAAAAACCTGAAATTTGGAACAAAATATTTTTATGAAACGCTGGATCGAAATCTACGTTTCTTTGTATACGAAAGTAAGCCAATCGCGACCACTTGATATCATTTTTGCGGTATGTCACTTTGTCAAAGCTAAAACTGCTAGTGAAAATACTTAATTAGCATCGCGTTTCTCATCGTGCTGGTGCTCGAACTCCAAATTTCTTTCGAAATAGTAGTTGACCAGCCGAACGAACTTAAAGAATGAAAGCTTTGATGTCACAAGTGATCACCTCTTAATGAATGTAAACTAACGTTAAGCGTTAAAAGGTGTACTATTACAACCGTTAAGCGCTTAACTACCGTTAAGCATTAAAAATTGTTAAAAGGTGTACTTTTACAAACACCCTTTTTTGTTCTTAAATGTGACCTGACAACACTACAATGCTAATTTGAGGAGGGAATATAAACGCTTGACTAGACATTCTGTGGTTTTTGTTGAATTTGACCAATGTCTTTATTTAATTACTTGGCGACCGAAATACACACATTACACTCCCTTGTAGTTCAGGTTCAAAAATGCGATTTGATTTTATTGCGTTATACTTACTGCTGCTGCTGCTGCATACAAACCCTCAAAAAATACTAAAAAAGCGCGTGCATAAGTTACTTGGTCAATATTTTTCATTGAACTTGGTCAACGATTTTGTTTTTAACCTTTTGATCGTTTTAAACTACAAATTTATCACGTGACTTTCATTGTACATGAAAGCTTGCAGTTTATCTACTGACTAACGCAAACCCGAAGGCAAAGTACAAATGCACGTGGAAGCAGTCTCAAACAAGATTTCAAAGTTTGATGACGTCACAATATTTGTTCTGTTTCCAAGCTAATTTGATCTTCAATTAAAACCGTTGCGTAGTTTTAAATAGTAAACTGAACTGAACAGTGTACTTATTTACATTGGTTAAATGAGTCGTATTCTTGTCGAGAAATATAATCAACACGAAACGGTTAGCTTGAATCCGGCCCAAAATCAAAAACATTCAGTTCAAATTTTGACCGAAATCGAAGATTATGCAAAGGCTTTAGTCAGACGCGATAATATCGATTTTTTATAACTGAAAAAAAAAAAATTAAAGTAAGTTCGAATCCGACACAAAAATTCAAACATTTTCTTACTTCGGTTGTTTTTTGCTTTATGATTGCTGATAATATTTCCAGTCCTTTTTTTCCAATACCCACAGGAACTCTCACTTCTCCTTTGTTTTCGACATCGCGAATTAGTTGAGTTAAATTGACAGATTCGTCAGTTTCAACTGCATGACGATCAAAGTTGCTTTTGTTTATCTGTGAAACAAAAATTAACTATCGGATCAATCGTCAATTACATTGCAATTGCTTAGCACGTGACAATAAACTTTTTTTTCATTCACTGCAAAGTGCTAGCATAGCACCTTTGAAACGATGACATTTTGTACGCATCAAGTGCAACTGATAAAATCCAGTTCTGTGATTTGTTAACATAGAGCAAGAATAACCACGTATATACAGCACAATAACCGCTTGATATGTTTTGGAATGAGGATACTGACTGCATTCGAGATATGATATACGTTTTTTACATTTTTTGATGTTAGATTTTATTTTTTACAAATGATCGACGTAATTATGTCAAAAACGTTCAGTAATTTTGTTTAAAGTAAGGTTTTACGAAAATAAAAAATGAATCCAACTATTCATATTTACAGAGCTTAAAACTCTTGAGTTTACAATTACGACGCTTATAATTTTTAAAATCATCTCTGTTTGAATCTTAGTGCAAACTTTAATATTTAAGCAATTGTTTACCCTTAAATATGATCACATCATTTTTGTCCTCATTGAATTGCAATGATTGCCTATCAAATATCAATTGAACTATAAAATTCTACCCTCAAATATTGACTAAAGCATCAGCATTTTTTGGTCAAAAATCTAACTTCATCATTATAATCCGCATAGAAGGTGTTGTTCAGGAACCTGCATAGGTGAGACGTTTTGATTTGTAGTTTATCTATATGAATTTGTTTTTAATTAATTATTGTTGCTAGAAGAAGAGGTCAATTGTAGTAATTTAATGCGAAAATGCTTTACGGGAATTAAAATAAGATGTTGAAGTAAGCGAGTTTGAAAAATCAGAAGCTGAAGAGAAATTAAACAAACTGCAAAGTACAAAAAGATAAGAATTTTTTCAGAGCAAAAAAATGTGACAAATTAGGCAAACTGACCAATTAAATATTGACAAATTATGGCAAATTTCCATAAAACTAAAAGTCAAATTTTAAAACAGAATTACTCTATTTGAGCATGGTTATTTTTTGATAATAACTTTATTAAACGTCACGCCTAAAAGTAAAGCCACTTCCAAGACCGTATAGTCACTAGCCAAGCTTGCAAGTAAGTTCTAGGCGGGGCTTACAATCAAAAAAGAATGATCAAGGATTTGTGACAAAAAAAAAAGGATTTTGCTACGCACTAGATCAGTGTTGTTTTCAATCCGTGGGCCATTGGAGCATTTTGCGGTGGGCCACAGAGCTATGTGAAAACTTGAATGTTTGGTTAAAAAAGTTTTATTTGCGTGATGATCTTTTGTTTTTTGTTTTACTTTGGAGATCGTTTGAAAGTTTGCGGTCAGCGACGCAATAACCGTTTGGTTTTTGCTGTTTTGTTTTTGTTTTGGTGATCACTTAAAAGATCGCAAAAAACGCAGTGGCTGCTGCAATGACCTTTACTGTATTTTTCTTTTTTTGGGGGGTAAGAGAGTATCGAAGAGAAACACAGTGGCTAACGCGATGACTTTTTATATTTTATTTTAATTTCTTTTTTTAAGATTGCTTAAAGATTGCAGAAAATTGTGGTAATGCAGAACCTTGAATAGTGCATTAGATGTTACATAGCCATACAATATGTCAAATTGCAGTAGATAAGTTATATAGTGCAGCGCAATATGTCATATTGCAGTAGATATGTTACATATTATTGCAATATGTCATATTGCAGTAAATATGTCAAATCGTAGCAAAATTTGTCCTTATAAAATGAAAAAAATATTTTAGACAAACGGCGCCCCATACATAACTGTTGTTGAAAACACGTCTTTACAAAGAAGTCGAGTACACGTAACTCATAGACCTTAATATGTGGTTGAGTTTGCGTATATTAGACGTCTTTACAAAGACGTCTTGTGCATTCACCTATGCACATTTTGCAAACTTAAAAACATTGAGACCAAGTTTTGTTTTAGACGTCTTAAAGACTCTTTGCGCTCACTGGGATACCATTTCACGATGGCCAGAAATATAGTGCGGCGTTTTATAGTTGCGTTTATTGTCCAGCTCTGTCCTAAAATTATTCAGCATTTAACTCAGGTTTAATCTTTAAGTAGCCTGTAAAGAAGAAAAAGACGCTCTTTTCTGACCGTCAATAACTAAATCCGCAGTCTTGATCGAGAATTTTTATGAAGTCCATTGTAAAGAAAAATATTGCAACGTGATTTCATTCCAAAAAGTTTTATTAAAAAATAGTTCATTCAATATTTCATTCAAAAAATTGATTTTTATAAAGTGGGAAAAAATGAGACTGTTGTGGCATTCTCATTGCATCAGTGACTTCTAATGAAAAGTTGAAAACACTCCTTGTCAATCTTTAACAGAGCAATACTTCTTACGGCAAAAAACTTTTCAAAAATGAGCTTAAATAAGCAAAAATTTTTACAGAAAATTATGAGTTTAAATGGTTTAGCTTTGAGATAATATGGTTTACTTTTGGGATTGGTTTGATCCTGGCTTTCTGAACAAGCTTTTTAAGTTTGTCTGTCATACAACACAAAGCAAAGAGTAGCTTTAAACTTGTTTATGATTTTGTTGGGATTGGTAGATTATTTTTGGTTATTTTGAGTTGCGTCAATTCTGCAGCTTCACTCAAAAAATTATAGCTAGCAATTATTGAAGATGGTTGAACCAAGAAGATTTATTTTGACTGATTTGATAAAAAAGTAATGTTAAATATGTATAATGCTCACTCAGTCTATTGCATCAAATGAGCATATGTTTAGCAAACAATTTCACTAAAAAATTTGCTTTGGTACTTTTAATCCGATGCTTTTTTAACACAACATTAAGTCAAATTTATTGTTGCTGAAGGTTACTTCTAAATAATGCTTAACATTTATATATATATTTATATATTTTATTTTAATTCTTTTGCTAAAACAGCAGGTCATAAACTTGATATTTTCGATTGCAATATTGAATGTTAAATAAATACCTGAAAAGATTTTTACAAAACTTTTAGATTATTTTAGGCCTGGACTGGTAGCAAAGCGCTAAACTGTTTTTTTTTCAAGGTTGCACTGTAGGAAAGCTGCTTGTCTCACCACATCCACACTTTCTTTAACGCAATTCTTTTGAACACTGATACCTTTGTGACTGCTACAAACTAGCACAAAGATTACAATAAATTATTTTGTTTCACAAACGTCACAAACAGTTCAAATGGTTTGACGCTTCAAAAATTTAGAATCAAACATGTGAATTTCAAAATATTTGCATTAGCAAGTTTGTGTATACTGCGCACGTTTATCGGATGAACAATATCAATGATTTTTGTTCGTTCTGGAAGATTAAGTCTCAGTTTGTTTTTTAGCATACACATGTTACTACTAGCAACAAACTTTAAAGTTTGTAAAACGAGAATTAGAGCATGTGAAATAACAACGCGGAAACCTAATTATCAAATACTGCAGTTAAAACTTATGTTTTTGTAACTTTCTTTGTCAAATTTGAAATACGGTGTAACAAGCTTTATATTAAGTCAAAATAAGTCTATAACAAACCAAAAAATTTTATAGAATTTAAATTTGGGATAGTCATATTTGATTTACTGTATGTAGCACCTCAAAAGTGCTCATTTGTAAAATCTTCCATTTATTCTTATATGATTGAAATTACCGTAACAGGGTCAATTTCTTCCATTGCGTTCAATAACTGATGAGCACTTTTTCCAACAAACCAAGTATCATATTCACCGCAATCCAGGTAGATGGGAGCCTTTCTGTGACAAAGAATATAAGTTAATGAAGCAACGTCACTAGGCAACACTTTGCCATTGACGATAATTTTTTTCTTCAAGCGACCAGCAATTTTAATTGCGAAATCATCATCATGCATTTCATGAGCCCAGTTGCAGACAGGAATTAATTTTTGAAAATAGGAACTGTCTGAAGTGGACTGATTTGGCAAATTATCCAGAGCAAACTTGCAAAGCGTCTTGACCTTGACAGACTCTGAGGATTCAAGTTTAGGAAATGTATCTGATAATTTTGACCGAGTTTCTTTGTTACAAATCCCAAACAAAAACTTTGTCACAATTTCCCAATCTCCATCAGTCAATCGAAACTTTGGCTTCGAATATCGAATTGAACCAAATGATTTCCCAGCCACAAGTTGTTTAAACTTTTCCAGGGATGTAAAGTAAAACAGATATAATGCTGCAAGAAACTCTTGGATCAGAAGATGCGAGAAATAAAAAGTTTTTGTTGAACCTCCTACAAATGTCAATGCGTTCGGGACAAAGGATGCTACTAAAAATAAATTCAATTCTGCCTCGGAAATTTGGGCCATTTTGAGTTCTTCTTCCGAAAACGTAAACTTTCGAGTTTTAAACCCTTCCCAAGCCAAATGTGCAAGCTTTTGCAAAAGAATGTTATTACGAGTACCGCGCACGTGTGGGCTAATAACAAATAGACACAGAACTATTGCAAAAATGTCAGTAATAGTTTCGGGCATCGCAACTTGACGGTTTTTGCTGGTTTCAAGATTTTTCATGTTGTGGATTGCATGCATCACTAAAATACAGTTGCATGGAACGTAGCAATACGTGGCAATAGAAGGCTGTTGCTGAATGTGATGAAAAACCTGATCTGCGTCATCTTCACAAACGTCTCTACAGATTTGATGCTGTTCTTCTGTTTTAAGCCCCAAAATGTTCAGAATGTAGTTGGGACGGAGTTCTTCAGGCAGTTCCAGCAATTGTCGTGGTCGCGAAGTTATAATCTTTTTAGCATTACCAAAAATTGTCCCTCGTAAAATGCTTTTGATGAAAACCTCTGGTTTTGCAGTAGCATATAGGTTGGTCGTAGAAATTGAAGTACTTGAAGCATTGATGATTGCTTCGTCAAAGCCGTCCATTATCAGAATGACGTCATTTCGTGTAGAAAGTGCTGTTAAAACAGCATTACGTCGCTCTGAATTGTTGATCCAAGGAAGAGGAAGAGTTTGAGCAAGAAAAGACATCAAATTTGTTTCTTGCGTATAATCAATATCTCGAAACTGCAAATGAAATGGATAATTAATGCCAAATAAGTCTTTTTCCAGAATTTCTTTATGGATAGATTTTGTGAGTGTACTTTTCCCAATTCCTGCTTGTCCGATGATGGCAATCAAACTTCCAAGCGAAGCTCTTTCTTCTTCAGTCAAATCTTGATTGTGTGGTGCCAGATTCTGAGCATGTTGTTTTGCTTTATCAAACATGTTGTTAATGGAAACGTCCCCGGTTGGATCTTTCAAAAGTGTTTGAGGGACATCGTCTCTATGATGAAAGTGACCAACTTCATCTAATGACTTAACCTCGTTTCTGGTCATTTGCAAGGGAACTGCATTAATTGTGTTTTTCACACAAAAAAACTTATCAAGTTTGCTTTTCTTTTTTGCTTCAACCTTCAAAGCATTTTTTAACTGGTCACCTAAATAGAATTAACAAAGCTGTAATATTGTAAGTTACAAAAAAAACCTATGCTATAGTATAACATTGATGTAAATCATCATTCGTAATAAAGTCTGTAATGAAGCACTTCTTGTGTATAAACTTCAGTTTTGTTATGGAATACCACTCAATATAGCATTGCAAAAAGTTAAAAGTAGGCCTATCAACAACTTAGGCAAAATAATTGACAATGTTTGAATCTTTTGTTGAACTTAAACAGCAAAAGTCAAACGTTTATTGCTTCGTTTTTTAGATATTCGTTTAATTTGTCGAACTTCTGAACAAAATTAAATAAAAGATAATATACACTATAAATTAAATCAACTTATGATGGAATACTTCCAAGACTCACAATTTTTAATGAGTTACTTAATTCATATTGCAATTTAACCATACAGCAAAAAGCAGAAATATTTTAGCGCTAGTTGCAAACTAGAGAATCAAAAGAAAAAATGGTGGAAAAAGAGCAAAAAGCAAATTTAAGACAAGAACTAAAATTAATTCATACCAAAATATAACTAAATTATGTAACTGCCATCATCAAAAACGATAAATGGCAATGATGCCTCATTAAAAAACGATAAGAGGAAATGATGCCTCTTAGCATTTATATAATTGCTTACATGATTTTTTCTTAATGTTTTTGATTAATACAGCCATCTGAACTATGTTTATTCATTGTCAAAGTGGTATCTAATTTTTGTCAAACTACTAAACGGCTTCCGTAGATTTTCCCACGCTAATGCATCTTGCTGCTCGAGCACCCTCTTTTAAAATTAAAATTTATTCAACCAAATTGAAGACGTTGCATTTTGCTATTGGTACGCTTTTGATTTATTGCTTGCAATTTTTTTCTTGCAAACTGCAAATTTTTTCCCAAATATTCAAAACCTTTAATTTTTAAAAAAGGATCCTTAAGTCATTGTAAATTATTTTTTCGTTATACTTAGACAGTGTTTTCCGGTTTGGCATTGCTGAAGAATGTGATTTGTTTAAGTATTTTTAACAGAGGTGAAGTTGAGAACATAAGGCTCGAGGCCAAGGCCAATGCCAAGAACACAAAAAAAATCTAAGGCCAAGGACAGCCCTTCCAAGGACAAAGCCTCTCAAGGCCAAGGACAGGAATGCTTGAGGCCAAGGCCAAGGACCAAGGACACAGGCGCAAGTGTTCTCCGAAAAAAAAACTTTTTTTCAGGCGATCTTAAAAAAAACATGATAATATTTTTTAAGTTTTCAAAATATCTTTTGAAAACTTAAAAAATATTTAAGTCTTCAAAAGATATTTTGCTAGTGCTGGAGTTACGTATCAGGGGCTTTTATGTTCAAGCCTATGCCGTTGATCTAACAGTGTTGGTCACTGGTGCAGATATGCTTTGGATCAGAGGTAAGGCCCAGAAAGCAATAAATACTGCTGCAAATTGGGCTTTGTAACAAGAGCTACAGTTTAGAAGCAAGAAAACCGAAATTGTACTGTTCACTCACAAACGGAATCCAGATTTGAGTTCCTTGTCAATGAATGGTTCAAAACTTGAACTTTCCGAGGAAGCAAGGATGTTAGGTGTTACTTTGGACAGCAAGCTAACTTGGAAACCAAATATTACCCGAGTTACTCGCAATGCAACTACAGCATTAATGCAGTGTAGACAAATTGTGGGTAAAACGTAGGGAATAAAACCATTTTTGATGAAATGGATATACACAGCTATGATCAGTCCAATCATGTCGTATTCATTTGTGTCCTGGGCTGGCGGTCTCAACAAAAAGTATCTAGTGAGGATACTCACAAAAGTTGCAGAGACTTGCTTGCTTGATGATTTCATCAGCTTTTCCTGGCACCCCTATTGGTGCTCTGAAAATTTTGCTTAACGTAACTCCCATTGAGGAATTCTTATTGGCTAGGCATTGTGAGGGTCATACAGCTGCTGCAAATGCAAGCTGACCGAATAAAGAAAAATAAGGTATTAGAGAAATTTTGAATGTCAAATTATAGATAAAAAGAATGCTATCAGATCAGAAAGCGTTCTAAATCAGAACACTGTCAAGGTTTACACCGATGGCTTAAAAGTAGATGGGATAGTAGGCGCGGGTTTTTATGCAGACTACCCAAACTACTCCCCAAAACAAACATTTTTCCTCTTCGAAATTTATAGCACTGTGTTTTAGGCAGAACTGCCGTGATTTGAAAATATCGAACTTCGTGATTTTTGGTCAAAAAATTTTTTTTTCATCATTTTTTTTCTTATGATTTTCTCTATCTTTTACCGAAAGAACGAAGTTTCTAAGTGCTGTAGTTTTGGAGATAGAAAAAATCTGAAAATATCGAACTTGAAAGCAATCTGAAAATATCGAACTTCAATGTTTATTACGTCACAGAAAAATTTTATTACAATTGAAAAATCAATTTTTTCAATGTTCAAGCGACAAGATGACAAATTGTAACTGAAACTTCAAGTCATATCGTTGCGACATATTGGCAGATTAAGGGACAGAGCAAAAAACGTAGACTTGATTTTTTCGAAAAATAGTTGCAAAATTTTTGCCTTAAATCATTTAGTGTTGAGCCGTGGAGAACTGAGCTGGTTAAATTAACTAACCAAGAAGCTTACCCATGAAATAAGTAGGCTTGAAATAAAACTGTATGATAGAGTCAATAACTAGGCGGACATTAGATCGTGTGGCCGGCAACTTATGGCCTACGGGCCTAATCTGGCCCGTCAACAAAATCATCCGGCCGGCGATTTCTGCGATAGCGGCAATTTGTAGCAATATGGAGCTGTATTGCGAATGGAGCACGAGATAAAAGCGAAATATTAGTGCTTGATATAGCATATAAAAATATTTTGAATGCAAATAAGCATGCCACGGTGTCAATGTTTGGTAGTATTTATTTAGCGTGCAAAATTTTAATTAATGAAAGTCACCAACCTACAGCATTTTGCAAGATTTCTAATTGTTTACGTGCAATCCGGCCTAAAGGATTCCGGGCTGGTAGCCTGCAGGCCAGATAGCATGTAAACGATCAAACATTAAAACTCTGGCTCCGCAAACGTCAAAATATTAAATCAAATTATAGGTATTTTGCAAGATGTTATGCTTTTACTGCTTCTAAATTACCACTGGACTTACCGTACCTAAACTTTTCAGCCCAAAATAACATCAAATATTTAAAGCTCGGCCACCAAACGTCAAAACATCACAACTAAATCATCAAATATTTAATTGTATGCTGTGGCATTATTGAGGGCATGGCAACATCAAGTTTCTCATAATAAAGGGCATTGGAACTCGCAAAAGAGCTACCATCAATGGCATCTTAATCACGAAAAATAAATGATTATTAACGCTATAGTTTGCACAGGCAATTGAACCAACTCATTCTACATGGTGATGAGGGGGGCAAAAATGCCTCTCTATCTAATTTCTAAACCGGAAAGTGCGTAAACACCAATTCGGCATGTGGGTTGTTGTTCACCAATTATTTAGAAAAATCCAATTTTGAGTTGATGACGTCACCATAATGACATCAAGGCCATATTTTGGAAAAATGACGTAATAGGAATGTATACAATAGGGTCAAAAATTATTCAGTGTTCTAAAAAATTCTAAAATTGTTTAGGGAAACTTTGCCTCAGCTTTCATGTGGTGTAGGAAAAGAGATTTGGTAACCGAATGATATGCTTCCAGAGACTAGAATTACAGCTAATGCAGAAGCTTTATTGATTTTCAAACAACTTCAAATACTTTGAAACGAAAATAGACCAACTACTAGTGGCGCAACCAGGCAGGAGGGGGGAGTTATGGAGCTTCAATCCCTAAACTAAGATATTTTAAAAATTTAACTCAAAAACGCAAACGTTCAAAATGTGTTTTGGACCTGACCTGTAAGTAAACGGGTGGTTGAAGGGGCTGAGTAGTTTAATTCTGCAACTGGCTTAAAAAGCCATGCAATGAATAGTTCTTTTAAATGGCTCTAAAAATGAGCAAAATTTGATCTGAATGACGTTAAATTGGCAATTTTTTGAAAAAATTTCAAAAATCGCCCAGCGGTTGGAGGTTTGACTCCCGAGACCACAATGGTTTCCGGTGACTGGCAGCTCTGTCCCCAGACTTTCTTCTGTGATGCCCTTACGTTGCACGAGTTTGCTCTGCACCCTGCTCAAAAACGACATTTTTTTGACAAAAAAATTTAATTTTTGTTCAAGCCCCTTCCCCCTCAGCAAAGTCCTTGTTGCTCTTGAAACAAACATATTTTCATCATTTTGTGCGAACGAGTTGTTTATCCAAAGCAACAGAGTTTCTGTTGAATCTGCACTCAGTTAAAATACGTCAAATTGTCTTAATATTATCTAAAATCACACTTTTGAAGGATCAAATTGTTAGTAAAAACATGTTACGGCCCATCGAGACCTTACTGATTTGGTTTTTGGATCACTATTACGCAAAGTTGCCGACACCTGGTATAGACAGAGAACCCTGTTCTACGCTTGATAGCCAAGTTTCATGTTTACAAAATTTTTGTAAATTATATGTGCGTTACTTTTTTAAAATTTAAGTTACGCTAAACTAGCTACCTTCGGCGGTACTTCAGCACCTTTGGCCGAACTTCTTTTTCAGGGTCTCATGACCAATCCCTGTGCTCCAAGTTCTACCCAAGACATAAAGCCTTACAGTCCATTGCTATCGCTTTTCGGGGTCCATTCAAAGAATCCTTTTCCTCCTCTACAAACTTTTGTAATATCTGCACTTTAAACAGAATGTTTCTCCTGGATGTTAGATCCTCTTCCTATGCAAAACGCTATTAACCAACTAGAAATTCTCCTCTAAGTTGCACAGGGTCATAGCTGGATACCTCTCCTCCACCCAACCTCATTGCTTCTTCCAAAAAGCCATCTTCCTTTTGAAAATAACCAAGCACTAGCATGCTTTAAACGTGTTCTGCATCTTCTTCCAAAATCATCATTTTATTCTCAAAGTGTTTGTCTCAGAATTGGTGATCAGCCGGTTAATAAGTAACCATCCCAAAAACATTATGCATATCAGCGGAACCACTTCCACCCTGAACGCCAATCAAGTTCATAATATCATCCTCCATACCTTACTGCAATGGCCCCAGAGAATTCCGCCTTGCATCTCCCAGTAGGCGTTTGTCCTTTCTTCCTCCAGAGGTTCATGTATAAGACTGACGAATTTGTCTCTTCCACTTTTAGACCGGATGGTGCTGGAGCGCACGCCGCAATTATACTCTATATGCAATACATATAACTCCCTTACCTTATCTTCTGGACCATAGGACCAATCGCTTTCAGTTTCACAGCAGAAATCCACCTCTAGACTAGACTGGAATGCGTTTGGTGTAACAACCTAATTATATTCTGTCACTACAAGTCATTTTTCTTTCTCACGGTCTACCACTCGTTTTTTTTTTCTTTACTTTTATCGGCCCCTCATAATCTCCTGACAAAGTCCCCTTGGAGGGTTTGATGGTTATGGTAGGGTGCAGATGATTAGAATCTCAAAGCGCAAATTCCGCAATTGCAGAAGTTCTCTTAAATTTTTTATTTTGAAACATTGTGGAAGTTACGTGGCGGACAAAAGTCTTTAAAATTTGTTGCGCTTTAATTGCGCTGCGCTTTCAATTTTTTTTTTGGTTTCAAGCGCAATTCTATATATTGAACTTAAATTAGTTCCATTTCGACAGTCTAATATCGGCCTTTTTTTACAAATTACGTACTCTTTTTCTGACTAAAATCGCAAAAAATGCGGTGTTTGATATGTGTTGTGAAATTTCAACTGCGGAAGTTAGGTTTCACTTTAACTTAGTACGAGATTTGAACTTAATTTAGTTCCATTTCGATAGTCTAATATTGATAAATATCGGCCTTCTTTTGCAAATTACTTACTCTTTTTCTGTCTAAAATCGCAAAAAATGCGGTGTTTGAATTGTGTTGTGAAATTTCAATGGCGGAAGTTGGGTTTCATTTTAACTTAGTACGAAATTGCCGTTCTGCAATTGCGGAATTCCGTTGCGCTTCAACTGAATCAAAAAATTGCTTCAGAAATTAAAAAAATTAAATTGCGCATTTTACGCTTCGCTTGTACTGGTTGAAAAGATCGTTTTGCTTTGTTGCGATGCGCTTTTGATCTATTGTTATTTGTGCACACCTCTGGTAGGCTGACCATATTTTTATCTCTAAAAAGGACACAATTTTCCAAGTATTATAATCAACGTACCGATCTAGCTTAAGCTAGCTTAGCCCTTTAAATTTAAGTGTTAAACAAAAAGAGGTTTTTACTAAGATTTCTTTGTTTTTTTTTGTTAAATTTGATGCAGACCAAAAAATGGAAGAATAATCACTTTTTGTTAAAAAGGAGGACATCTCCTCCAAAAAGAGGACGAATGGTGACCTGAGTGTCCAGTGCCACGCCTCATCTTCACTCTCCAGCAACGTCATTTTAAACTTTTAATGGGTGTCTCCCTAGTCGCGCTAGTATCCTGAAAATGCGCATGCTGATTTCCTGGCCAAAGCTGTTGTCCAACACGTTGGTTCCTGGCTCTTTATCCCCTGCCATTTCCAAAATCCAATACACCAAGTATCTCCAATGGAGACGTCACGTCTTGTCGGTCAATTTCCTTCAGTTTCTTCAGAAGAATTGGACCTATCGAATCCCATACTCTGTGAGCTCTCCCGCCTTTGCTGTTACGGCACAGTTTATAAATTATTAGACTATTATCATATCTCGTAATTATTACTATTACAAATTACAATATCTACGCAGATTTAGTCATAAAGAGAACTCTTCCTGAGCGCCTGTGTACAGCCTCTATGGGATGTCATTCAACTCTTTCTTACCGTTCTGTCTCTGAGCCTGCGCGCAAATTCATTATTGGGTCTACTGTATCTTCAACTTTTGGTCCAGACATTGGTTGGGGGTGCGGCCCGATTGTTGGGTTTTCGCTGAGTTTCTCTGCGCTTCCATTAATCGAGAAGCGGTGAAATAGCACGGCCACCATCCCAATCCAATTCATTAAAATATGTTGAACAACTAAATTCATTAAAATTTATTATGATTAAACTGACTAAAAATTAGTGGTTAATAGGAATTAAAATTATGCTGTGAAACAAGCGCTCGATGGCTACCACTGTTCAACATAACCAACAAAAATCTTTTTTAGGATAATTTGTACAATGAGGCTGCAAGGCAGATATAATATTTGGTCCTATGGAAAATAAGCTTTATGAGTTTTTCCGTGAATAAAACGACAAATCACCAGTTCAATAATGAAACGTGGAGCCAGCAACCTTTTGATTACCGGTACCAGTGCCGTCGCCAGAGCAAACGAAGTAAGGGAGCATGGGAAGGGCACTTAAATAAACTGACCTTTTGCGTATAAAAACTGATAATCAGATCTTGTACGGCCGCAAATATGTTTAATTTTAAAAACTCGACCGGCAGCGTTTTATAGCTCGTTTCGTCTGCGGCCCATAATTGAATTGAAAAATTTATTTGCAGCAGTGACTACTACCAGACATGCAACAAGCATTTTGCTAAAAGGGGTGAACCAAAAGTAAATTTTTTTGCCCCAAAATTGCCTGATTTAGCTGAACAAACTGATGCAACTAAAGGGTGTTACAGGCGAGGCATAGTCACTAAATATTTAGAGACGGGGGTCTGGGGGCAGAGCCCCTGCCGCTGGGCGAGTTTTGTGATTTTGCAGGAAAAAAATAGCGATTTTGAAGCTATTTTCATCACATTTCACCATTTTTGAAGCCATATGAAAAACTAACTTGATAAAATTCAGAAGTCATTTCGAAGAATTAAATTGCTTAGCCCGTTCAGCCCCCTCCCCCCCTCCTTACTTCGGGTCAAGTATAAAGTACGGTTAAACGCTCGTATTTTGAAGTTAAATTTTCTGAGTGTCTTGGCTAAGGGGGCTTAAGCTTCTTCACCCTGGTTGCGCCACTGACTGCACCCTCGAAATCTTTAGTGTGCTCTAAAAATCAAAACAACTGATCTTTGAAAAAAGTGTTTTCACGTATTGATTCATGTCATAATTACTAACGAAATACCGGTAACGATTTTGCAGGCTTACATCTCGTTTTCCCGACACATCCGTAAAGGCGTGTTAATAAAACGGGCTTTTGCGTCAGATTTATGTACAGCAATTGGTTGCCAGCAATTTCGCAAAGAATAAACGTCAAAGGAGAACTATGTTTGACGTAATTAATCCTTTTTCAATCATTGTCTGTTGTCTTGTCGTTACGTGATGTTCCAAAAACAGTATTTGAGTAAACCAAAATGGGGAGGCACAAGCAGCCGTTAAGGGGGGCACGGCCCCCCCTGGCCCCCCCGTAGCGATGGCACTGACCGGTACTCTCTCTCGACGTTTTACCTACTAAGCTAAAATACCAGCACACCATAAAAAAATTCTTGTTTAAAAGTATTCAATTAAAAAAAAAATTGATCAAGTATAATAATTAAGAAAAAAATTGTGGGTAATGGTGTGTTTCATGATTTTGGGGTATCTAAAACATCCACAGCATCGTTTCATAACCTTTTACTAAATATCTATTCTTATAGCATTACCTCATAATTTATCTGCAGAATTTGATGATGCTATAACTAATTATGAGCAAAACATTATGATACAAACTAGTGCTATGAAATTTAATCATAGAACCATTATTGCGTTGGGTTCGCAAAGTAGGCTATTCATTGAAATCAGATGTGGAGTCGAGGAAACAGGCTCAAGGCCAAGGACAGGAATGCTCGAGGTCAAGGCCAAGTACTAAGAACATAAGCGCAAGTGTTCTGAAAAAAAAAACGTCCTTCAAAGAAAATTTTTAGGCGATCTCCAGAAAAAAAATGTCTTCCAAAAATTTTTTCAGGCGATCTACAAAATTTAAACAATTCAAAAAATAGTGCTGTTCTCGAGCCAAGGACAGGGCAATTTTCGAAGAGTTGAGGCTTCGAGGCCAAGGCCAAGGACTTCAAAATGTGTCCTCAAGGATGTCCTCGAGGCCAAGGACCGCCTCGAGGACTCGACCTCTAAATAAAATGGCACAAAATATCTTTTAAAACAGCAAAAATTTGCGGAACACCTCCAGCACAGACAAACTAAATAATATTAAAAAGATTCGAAACGTAAAAGCCACTATATGCTGGTTTGCTATCCTATTTTTGATTTTACGTACTTGTAGTTCTTTGAAACTACAGCTTTTTTCTCAAAATGCTTTGGTGGCGGTTGGTAGCGCTATAATTTCTAACATTTTCAAATAATTTTTAAACAAAAATGGACCAAAATCTTGTTTATTTTGAGCAGATGCGTTGCGTTGAAAACTGACATTAATTGGTAAGAAAATACTAAAAATCTCAGTAAACCTACCCAATGGCTTGCATTACAGCAGTGTTGCCGTCTTAAGCAAATAAGTTGTTGGTGTAGGTCTAACCAAGAGTAATGACGAAAATTGGTTTTGAAGGGTCCAAAGTGAAACGGTCGTTTCCAAAATTTTCGTTGCATTTTTCTGTCGAATTTAGATGAAAAACAACAAAATAAAAGACAAAAACTGCTTTGCGTTTTTCTGTTAATTTTTCACCACCTTTCTGCGTCTTCGCTAAAGTTGCATTTCATTTTTCGGTCAATTGTAGGAGTAGACCCCAAAAAATTTTTCGCTAAAATTTCGTTACATTTTCTGATTTCTATGATGGAAACCAACCAAAATTGACATTGAAAATAATAGCAAAGCTAAACTGTTGTAAGCCTACTGAGCCTGCCCTGCCAAAGAAGCTGGTAACGGCCGAGTCTACCCTCGACGGCAGAAGTAGATTATAGATCCCACGCTCCTTGGAATTCAAGGTTAATGCACGGGCTCGTTGAGTTATTATAGACTTTTTAGTCAAAGAAGGGATTTGCTCTTAGCTGCGCAAAAAAAAACAACTTTTCTTCAAACAAAAAATTTGCATGAAAAGCAATGAAATTATCAGACAAAATAACGTTTCATACGATTACGCTAAGTTATTAAGGAAGTTTTTAGTTTTGAAACTCTAGACTTTTACGCAGTCAACTTTTACGCAGATTTTTAAGCAGACTTTTCCATCAAAATTTTGATGGAAAAATAACGTTCTATCTTCTTATCCCACGATTTTTTCCACTGCACTATTAGGTTTAATATAAGGCGTTGCTCGGGAGCAAAGACGCGGAGATGAGTTCCGCAAACTCGTTACACGCGTTGGCGTAATACTCCGTGTACAATGAAATATTTGATTAACTTAATTAATCAATTAATTATACTTCCAAAATTTCTTCATTAAATTTACGTTATAAGATATATTTCGCAAATAACCCTAGTAATAGTCTGTTGTGGTTTATGTGTCAATTACGTACCTAATTGCAGAATTAACTTAGTGTACGATTTTACAAAAATAATTCACGTTGATTTCAATCAAAAATGATCGGAAAAAAACTAACTTTTAGGTATTTTTTATGATGCAATAAATGCTAAAAATTTGCCCAGGACGAACAACGGGATTTATTACGTAATAGTACCAATACAAAGGAAGTTTAAAACTTGATTTTCTCGGAAATTAAAAAAAGGCAAAAATGCCTGAAGTTCGATATTTACAAATCACGGCAGAGAAGTCTTAGCTATTGGAGAAGCGGCAAAAAACCTGCTTTTGCAAAAAATGCGCAATCAAAGTATTGCTGTTCTGGTTGATAGTCAAGCAGCTATCAAAGCACTCATAAAGTGCACTGTAACATCAATTACAGTTTTCAATTGCATTAAAAACCTGAATCATTTAGGTAAACAAAACCACGTCAGTATTGCCTGGATTCCTGGACATGCAGGGGTACATGGTAACGAAGTGGCAGACTATGTAGCCATATCAGGATCTAAATCAAAAATATATGGTCCTGAACGTTTTATTACGGTTCTGTATGCCAGCTGTGTTAGCACGGTTATGGACTGGTCCACAGATAGATGGAAATCTATGTGGAATGAAAGGAAGAACTGCTTAAGGTTGAAGGATTCTGTAGATTGGACGTCTTCACGACTAACAGTACGTCTTCTTAACCTTAAGAGACCTCAATTAAATAGAGTAGTGCAAGTTTTAACTGGGCACTGCAATCTATAGCGACACAAGAAAACTACAGATCGTGCTGAGTTTTCTCTGTGTCCAAAATGTAGCCTAGAGGATGAAACACCAACCCATCATGTAATGTAGGCAATTGCATACTTTACTAAGATATTCGTGTTAAGTGTCTCGAAATCACCAAAACCATTGATCACAACATGGTAGCGAAATGTAACAATAATAAACTGGCCACGTAATTAAAGGAAGCTTGAAGGCGTTCTGAGTTCCACCAGTAACCAAAAAAACAACAATAACATAGCAGCTACAGTTGCAATGGGCCCAAATGAAGTCTACGCAATGTGTAGGTGGACTTTACCTAACGGTAGCAGATTCGCTTGCACCGCTGCCCATTAATATTAATAATAAAAAAATGTTTTAGGCGATCTCCAATAGCGGAAAACAAAAAAGTCTTTGCCAATTTTCCGCGAGGTTTCTAGCGTTTTCCAATAAGATTTCAACGGTACAAAAAATAGAACTGTCCTCGAGCCGAGGACAGGGCAATTCTCGAGGTCTTGAGGCTTCGAGGCCAATGCCAAGGACTTGACCTTTGAGGCCAAGGCCAAGGACTTCAAACTGTATCCTCGAGGCCAAGAACGTGCTCCCAGACTCTACCTCCGATTTTAAATACTAGAGTAAATATTCGACATAAAAATTTAAGATTCATTGTCGACGACCTACAAATACTCTACAAATTTTGGATGCTGATTTAAGTTAAGAGGTAAGCAACTTTTTTGAGTAGTGTAAAAGTCAATTAACACCGGCCTGTTGATCCGGCAATAACTCAGTGATAAAGCGTATTGGAAGAAAGATCAAAAAACTGCTGACCCTTGGTTCTTTGGTTCGATTCCCGAACCAGCAATGCGTTGTTATTTCTTTGGGAAAAACACTCTATGATTATTTTCAGTCGCAGACTGCAAAGAAGTTTACCTGTTATGGTAACCAAGCCAGACGAAACACTTACAAATACAACCAAAAAATTTTTTTCTGCTTTGGTGTGGTTGGATCAGTGGTTTCGAAACTTATTTAAAAAATTCACAACGGACCTCTTACAATTTTTTAAATGTTTGGCGGCCTTCTTTGCGAGGCTTAAAAATTAAACGATCACAACTACAAGGTTAATGTACTGTATGGTGAAAAGTAGGCCTATACAGAGCAAAAATATACAGTAATTTACAAATTTACAAATTGCACTTGCTTCGAAGCAATCAGTTCGTCTATTTTGGGATAAGTTTTACACAGAGCAACTTTCATTCAAAACTGCAACTGACATATCTTCATAACCTGCCTACTGATACCAGCAGCCTACTTCTTTTCTTACCAACACAAGTACAAAAAGACTGAGCTTCAGCTAGACCACAGAAGTAGCTGACTACAGTAGTAGTGGCCGATATAGTGAACTTTTCCTTTTGTGAAACTATAGGCGAGTCAGGTAATGTGATCACAACGAACGTATAGAAAGCCACAATTGAATCTCGCAAGCATAAATTGCGTACCTCCTAAAAGCACAGCAGTCGGGAGCAAAATTATTAAGCTATGAGCCAAGTAAAGCCTACTCCAAATTTCTTTTGCAGACCTTCTGAAAGTGTTTCACGGATCCAAAAGCCTCTGCGGCGCCACTTTGGAAACCACTGAGTGAGACAAACGCAGAGTGACTGGTCCTTACGAACAAACAAACTGGTCTACAGTATTTTTGAAGTTCGACATTTTAAAAAGAGACTCGTGTCTGATCGAGTGCATGCCACAGATAAATAAAATCATCGGTAGGTGCAGCCTCAAAACAAATTTTATGAACTACCTGAATTGGTTAAACGCGAATTTGGCGTTGAAATTTATAAAACTTTTCTCAACGTGTAAAACTGACCTTTATTTTTACCTAAAGTTAGCTGCTTTTCATACTGCTGAGAGCTTTTATGTCAATGTTTATGTTTATGATAAGAACTTATTTTATATCGTCAGCCTAAAAAAATTAATGTCTAAGTCAATTTTGAGTCTAAACAAATAAAAAAAAAAAATTAATATGAGTCTAAAAAAATAAAATGAGTTATTCATACCAAAATGATCAACGTGGAAAGGCGCACATTGTAAACTTTACAGATTTAAAAAATTCCCCCTAGATGGCGCTCTATGCTGTTATAATAAAAATGTATAAGTCCAGAGAGGGACTTGGGCAATTTCATAATTGAAGCACGTTGTTGCAAAAGTGATAAATGACATTTTTCAAAAAATAAGTTTTTCATAGTTTTTAATTTCTTTACTAAAACTAATTTTCCTGAGAAAAAATTGTTTTAATTTTCGATCAATTTTCGGTAATAAATAACTTAATATGTCGCACTTGACAACAGGGCCAAATGGAAATTTAAAACTTTAGCCTATAGCCTATGTCATTTGATATTGACATAGGCAATTTTATGATAAGCCTATGTCAGTCGATGCCGACTTAGACATCCAAAAACTACACTACCTGTTAGAAAAAAAACAAATTCGCTGAAAATAGAAAAGATTTTTTGAAAACAGCACAGTTGCTCGACCAGAGTTGGGCAGTAACTGGTTACTTTTGTTAGTTACTTTTTTGACGGTAACTTAGTTGCTTTTTTGAAGCTGTAACGGTAACGGTAACTTAGTTATTTTTTGAAACTGTAATGAAATTGGTTCCTATAGTTACAAAATTAGACCTGTAAAAGTTACTAGTTACAGTTATTTTTTTTTTAGTGACAGCACACCAATGCCGGACTACGTTTGGTAATTATATCAACTGCATGCACAGCCCAAACCGATTGCTAGATGCACACACACCTGGTCATCATCACGCAATTACATCAATTTCAGTTTCCCTGATTTATTTGCCAAGTTGCCTTGGATAGGAGACAGCAAAATGACCATACTGTCTTCGAGTCGCTGCCACTTATGTCAACCACACCAATGCCAAATTTTCACACGGTCCCTTTAATGCTGAATGTCAAGCAGGGAAGCTGTGAATACCAATTTTTATAGTCTTTTGGTATGGCTTGACTAGAAAATGAACCCCAGTCTACTGACTGCAAGGAGGACACTCTTACCACTACACCATCGCTCTTATCACTACACCATCACTGCTCAATCAAGCGTTGCAAAACCCGCAAGACGCAATGCACCAACATCAATAAACAAAAAATGACCGTCCTAAGCAGCAAGCACTTGTTTTGTTAGGATCAAAATTTTGTTAATCAAAGTAACTGTAACCGCAACTGTAACGGTAACCAGTTAGTTTTTCAAAACTGTAGCTGTATGGAAACTTAGTTACTTTTTTCCCCGAGTAACTGTAACTAAGTTATTTTTAGAAAGTAAAAGTAACTTAGTTACAGCACTTTTTATTCTAAAAGGAAACAGCATAAACGTAGCCAGAATGGGGCTAGGGGGCCTTGGTCACTCCAATTGAAATGCCAACAATGATAAAAATGTGACAAAAAATCCTATTGTTTCTTTACTTTCTTTCAGCACTTTTTGTGTACAACAGTAAGTAACAATAATATCGACAACCAGGGGGCCCGCGCTCTCTCAATTTCATTTTTACCAAATAATTTAAACGTACAACCCGGGTGAAGTTAAGGGCTTTGTCTCACTAGTTGCTAGTTCAGGCCCTTAGCTAACTTTTTTATGAACCAAATGCAAAAACCAGGGCCGGATTTACCATAAGGCAAAGTGCCTGGGGCTCCGCGCTCAGATGGTAGAACTGTTTTTTGGCTTTTACCTATATTGGGCAGGAGGATGTCGTAAAAATCTCCTAATTGTCAAGATCTCGCACAATGTAGATCCAACCCTCGCAATAACATGGTTAATGAGCGTAACCATCATTCTATTGTACCATTTTTCAATAACAATTCACCTCCACTTTGCCAGTTTTTACGCGACAAAACACTTTTGAAAAAAATATGCTGGTAAAATGCTCATTGAATAAGTCATTGAATTTGAATGAGAAGGCTGGGACTTCTGGCCATAGGCGTAGCCAGGAAGCCCGAGAATCCCGCCTCAATTGAAATGTTATCTATGACAAAACTGTTGCGAAAAAGCCAATTGTTTTTTCAGTTTCAGTTTCTTGTAGCATTTTTCGTGTACAACGCTTTCTTTTCGCATTTGTGAATACTATTGACGATCAGGGGCCTCGGGCCCCTTCAATTCCATTTTTGCCAACTAATTAAAATTTATAACTCGGGAGAAATTGAGAGTTTTTGTCCTAAAATTTGCTATCTCAGGCCCTCATCTAACCTTTTTATGGACGTAACGTAATGCAATAATTAGGGCCAGATTTACCATGATATGGCACAATGCCAGGGGCTACGCGCTCAGATGGTGAGACATTTTTTGGCATTAACCTACATTACGCAGAAAAATTTGTAAAAATTTTCGAAGTGCCATGGGCCCCGAGTAACATAAATACAGGTCGGGCAATAACATGGTTAGTAGGCATAACCATCTATTGTACCATTTTAAAAATTACAATCTAATTCCATCTCGTTAGTTTTTTTGCGACAAAACACTTTTGAAAAAAAAAATTAGCTAGAAGAAATGCTCATTAAACAAATTATTGAATTTGAATTAAGGGGGTCTGGGCCCCTTAAATTCGAATTCAATAATACATTTACTCGCACATGTACTCCTATAAGTGGTTATTTTCATGAAAAAACAAAAATCTATCAGAAAAATCTTCGAGTGAATTATTATTTACTGCTGAAATATTGCAAGAGGCAATGTACCCTAATTTCCCCTACCTGGGCCCAATCCCTTAGAAAATTTAACCCCGAAGGGCAAGATTTTAAACGTGTTTTGGACTTAAAAAAAGGCTTAAACAATTTAATTTTTCAATGGGTTTTCAAATTTTTAAAATCTAGTTCTTTCAAATGGCACTAAACACGTTCGAATTATGATCCATTTGTTACTGTAAGACACCTTAATATGGAATCGAACCAGTAACCTTTCGATTAATCATTTTTTGTTTACTTGCCTTGTTTGATTACTCGATTTTTGTTGTTATCGAGATTTTTAGTTCACGTAATTAGTTGCCGGTGTAATTTGCAGAAATTGCAAAACGCCTGTTTTCACAATTACGCGGTCTTTTCCGTTATAATTTAGTTTGTTTGATCACAATCATGCATTTTGATTCGGCAGAGTAAGGACGTTATAATTTTCTGTAAAGTTTCCAGATTTAAGGTTTTGAGTGTGGTCAGAGCTATGGAGTTCTTTTGACATAGTTTAGTTAACTGCCGAGGTTTAACGTTTAAGATTAAGATTACTGCTACGAACTGTTAAGATTTGAGTTTTTTGGGAGGGTCTGAGTCTGGGAGTCTGTGCCGCACCTTAGTAATTCGTGTCTGTGGGATGTCGGGCGGCGACGGAGACGTCTGGCTGCTGTTCGGTATTCCTGGGATGCGAGTTTTCTGGAGCAAGTCCAGACTTCTGAGATGCTCTTCAGATAAGACATTGCCTTGTTCCTATGCGCGTTCTGCTAGTTCTAGGTGGCTTTCACGGGCGGAGAACGTGTCTTCGCACTTTGGGCCCTTGCGCTGACATTTTGCTTGTTTGTGCGGGTCGCATGGGAGGCAGGTGAGGCATGGCAACAAAAGAAATGAGGCCAAGTCTATTTTAGAATTGCTGTGTTTGGATTTAGCTCACTGGATAGATATTTACTGCTGTGTTGCTGACTAGAACTGTTTTTTGATCTGTGTGCTGCAAGACAGTCGGTGAGTTTTGTTATTTTTTATGGTCTTAAACCTTGACTTTTTAGTTTACTGCAATTGTAATTGGTTTAAGCATCTAGTAATTGAGATTGGGACGCCCGGGTTATTTCGTGCGTTTCGGCGAAGCGTTTTGGGGGACTTCGGTTGCCGCGGCGAATCGTCGGAATGCGCGAGGTAGTCTAGAGCGTTGCATACTTAATTGCGGCTCTGTATTTCTTAAAACACTGTGTACGATAGGCGTATATTAATATCCAATTATTTTGAAGAATAGTGTTTATTTAACTTCTTTAACTTCATAGTTTCACACGCATTGATGGTACCGTTTTGTTTAGCTCTGTCGAATCTTAATTGCGTCCTTTTTTCTAGCTTTTAGTTAAACTGTTTTGTTATTTTCCACATTACTTATTATCGTTTATTTAATAGAAAACCGCCAAGAATCACCTTGAGCGCGTTTTGGATAAAGCGGCCAACTGCAGCAACACCAATGGCATTAAAATAGTAAGTTTTTTTAACAAAAAATTATGAAAAATTGGACAGCGGCTTGGAGCTTAGCCCCCACACCACTCCCAGACCCCCGTCTGTGATGGGCTTGAGTTACACTACTTTACTGAGCACATCTCCCAATTTACACTTTCGCACTTTCTATTTTTGGTTTAAGTCCTCTCCCTGTAGCAAAATCCTGGTTACGTGCAAACACACAGGCCACGACGTCTGATCTTCCCATCTACAATATCTTTTTCCCACAAAAAGTTCTTCTTTCAAAAATTTCTGAAGACGTCATTACTTCTGATTTGGTCCCCCCAATCAAAGATTCTGGCTACATTTATGCCCATGGTCGTACATGCACTCCTGCGATTAGTTATTTTTATGACAAAACAAAAATCTCTAAGGAACTTCTTCGGGTGGATTATTATTTACCACTATAATATAGCACGAGGCAATCAACCTTACTCCCCTCTACTCGGGCCAAATCACTTGCACTTAAGTTGTGAATAAAAGGAGGATTGAACAATTTAATTTTTTCAACTGGTTTTCAAATGTTAATAATCTAGTTCTTTGAAATTGCTCCAAACACGTGCAAAATGTGATCCAGTGGCATTAAAATAGCTTTCTTTTTCCCAAAATTTCCAGCGGTTGGGGGCTTCGCCCCCAGACCTCCATAGCCTTCGGAAGCTGGGGGCTCTGCCCCCAGACCCCCGTCTTTGAAACGATTGAGTTATACTAATTTACTCAACACATCTCCCAATTTAGACATTTTAACTTTTTAACTTTTGGCAAATCAGGCCACAGCTTATCATCTTCTTTGTTGCACAAAAAGATCCACGATGTATTCGTTTTACAATATCTTTGTTCCCCCCAAATTTTCTCTTTTGAAAATTTCTTATGACATCCTTGCATGTAATTTGTGGTTTAGGCGCCTCCAATATAAAATCCTGGCTACGCCTATGGTCAACAGCAGGATAAAAATTAATCGCTGCAGTTCCATGGCAATTATAAGAAGGAATTCCAGTTTTAGTTTTTTTCTATAATTTAGTTATCTTCTGAAGATGTCAACTACTCAAAAATACTTGAAACGACTTTGCTGTATGAAAGAAAACACAACAAAAAAAAACGTGAAATTTGTTCCTCCATGCAGTTCATCTCTGCACTAGTTAGGCGTAATCTTTAACCAAACATGTGAATGTTAAAGAAATAATAGCAAAGGTGGAGTCGAAGACACAAAACTGGAGGCCAAGGGCAAGGACACAAAACAATCCGAGGCCAAGGACCGACCTTCTCGATATCAAGGACAGGAATGCTCGAGGGCAAGGACCAAGAACACAACGTGTTGACACAAGTGTTTTCCAAAAAAAAGGTCTTCTTAAATTTACCGCGAGGTCTCTGGAGCGTTTTCCAAGACGAAGAAAAAAGAGGTCATGATCTTGGCCCATTTTTTACAAATCAAAAAATTGTGCTTTCCTCAACCGCAAGCTGGGCATTTTTGAGGACTTGTAGGCTTGGAGGCCAAGGACTTTATTATCGAGGCCAACGACTTCAAGATGTGTTCTCGAGGACGTGGTCGAGGACTCCCTCTCTGAAAAATAGCAACGCTATTCAAGATAAAATTAATATTGTTTTTGTCTAAATCACAGAAAAATTTGTATTATTTTTTCCTAAGCCACTTTGCAATCGAGTGGGATGTTTTCAAACAATATCACATAGATCATCGTTTATATAATCATTTTGAAGTATTTTTGTCTAATTTTGGTAACGATACGTTATTTCACTAAAAAATTAAAAAGTTTTTTTTGTTTTTCTCAAAACTCAAAAAACGGCTTAGAAATTTTTTTTATTAGGGTGACAATATGAGACAGAGTTTGCTGCGACATTTTGGAACTACAGTAGAACAGATCAAAAGCTTATCAATGTAGCAAAATTTAGTACGATCAAAGTTTATAAGGTGCTAACAAAAAATTTTTTATAAAAATGCAACAAATGTTTTTTGCTGAGATACAGTGCTTTGTAGATTCGTTCCATGTTTCTGAAAACTACGTCAAGGAATGCAACACAAAAATTCAAAACGCCATAACAATCAAAAACTTAAATCAAAAGTTAAAGAAACGCTAACAAATAAACATTAAAACCACATTTTTGTTGAGCACCTTAATGACAATTTGGAATGCTTGACTTTTTAGTTCTTATGTTTTTCTTGCTTGCTTTTTCTTGTTTAGCTGACATTTAACTGTATATCATTGCATGCCTGGGTACTGCTGTATGCCTAAATTGTTATGAATTAACTTACTTAAGAAATTTATGAGTCTCGAAAGTACTACATCATAATCAATTTAATTCTGTTGATAATATTTCACGAAATCGAGCTAGTATTTAAAGTGCTTAATAGTTTTTATGTGTCCCCTAAAGATATTTGTCCAATTCTTTTTTGGCATAATTTTTAAACACCGGTATCTGAACACTTTGCATTTTACTTAAAAGCATCTTTAACGCGAGCTCAATGAAACTGTTAATGTCGGTAAAGTACGCAATATTTGTTACAATAATGGAACTGGCTATCTGAAAGTTAATAGAGTGCCCCAACACGTTTTTTTCACCCACATTAAGGAAATTAAAGGGTCGCTGTTAATCTTAATCAAATACAGCCCAACACCTGAAAAAACAAAAAGTAATAGAGCCTGTTGGGGGCATATTCCATTTAGTTCATACTGTTTTTAAGGAATTTAATTTTTAAACCACCATGATCCAACATTATCAAGCTCACTCCTTTACACTTCATTTCCATTCCCTTACACAAACAAACAAACAAACTGCTCTTCCATTCCAAAATATTTTTATACTGTACATTAAGCATTTTACTAGTATTTTAACTTTTTTCAGTATATTTTTATATTAAATGATTCTTGATTTCTAACTTGTAAAGTAAAGCGCAAATTTCTAATACGTTGTAATGATAAATTCAATTCGAAGATATTCACCAAAAAATTAGATGTTGTTTTGAGAGAAAAAAATGAAATGTTAGACGGAAAGACATCGATAAAAAAGCGTAAATTATTGTTACTTCAAGTTATTTTCAATAACCGTCCGTCAGAAAACTTTGAATAACCACTTTGGACGAAATTAAATGCTTTGGTTTTTGGCTGCAGCAGTTGCTTGAGCTGCTAGATTAATTTATGTGAATCGCTGCAGCAATCTCTTTTCATTGTCGCTTAATCTAAGGATGAACACAAAACATGTTTGAAAAAATTGCTGTCCTAAACTATTGTAAATCTCCACGATAGTTTGACATTCCTACAGCATTGTTTATACAGTCATTGTTCACAGCTATATACTCATTTCTTAGCACATAAGCGGTTCAAAATGTGATGTAGACAACTACAGACCAATTTTAAGACTTTCTATTATATAAAAGAAGTTTTTGAAATTATACTACAAGATATGAACGCTTGATTGAGTTTTTGAAAAAATATTACCTTTTGACAGATAAGAGATTTTGTTTTGGTAATTAACACCTCACAAAACCTGTTTTAACGTTCTTTTATGAATTTACATTAAACAGCGAGATAAAGATAATTCAGTATAGAAAGTGGGTTGTTGGTGCAGAACTTGAGAATTGCTTCAATCAGGATGTTCATTTCCTTGAAGCATTCCGTCCAAAACTTGTAAAAAAAATTGTCCGAATGAAGAGCGCAGCTACTCAAAAGAAAAATCCAATCCGTGATTGGCTAAAAAAGACTAAAAGAGCTCGTCATTAGTGTGCAATCTTTGAGTCAGACACGAATTCTTTTGTCGAGAGAGAGCGGGGTTAGAAGCTTAAAGGAATTAAGGTGGCTTCAAAATCAAATCGGTAGAAAGTAGAGCGGCTTTGGGCAAGAAAAAAAACTGTACTGTCATAGTGAGCTGAGCACAGGCAGAATCTAGTAAAAAATGAAGTTCAATGGCTGAATCAGAAGCAAGAGACTGGATATTGACATGGGTGGAAATTTGCATTGAGTGGAAAATGGTATGCGTTTTAGGGAGGAAAAGCCGTAATGGATGGATTAGGTACGTGTTTCAATTTCGTCCTGCAGCTTTTGGAAGATATATGGCCTACATACCAACTGTCGCAGTAACAGGAAAATTGATAATTCACTTGCTTTTTTTATAAAGCATGTAGCATATTTCTGTTGGTTGCGGAAAGAGGCTCATTGATTGAGTAAATATTTACTTGCTTTTCATATCGGATAGAAACAGCACCAAGCCATAAAAGACTTAGATAAACGAAGCATTTTTGTGGACTAAATTTAGATAGAGCATGAAATTGTTTCATCTTCTAAGCTATAAGCGACTTCATAGTGTGCTTCGGGTATCCTGTATCTGTCGAACAGACTTGCTTTTGTTGATTTTAAATGACAGTCTTTCTGGAGAACTGATGGCAAGGGCTTGGTGGATAAAGATTTGGTTCAAGGACTCTTACTGCACTACGCTTGTTGATGTTGACGATTTTCTCATGCTCAAAAATGTCTCAGTGCAATCAAATCTCGGCGATCAAACAGTAACATGCAGATTACCAAACCAGATAAGGAGTCTGGCTTTGTTATTTAATTGAATAAACGTTTGTGCTTTTTATACCGTACATTTTTTGGCTGAAGTCATTATTCTATTTTTAATGAATATTGCTAAATCTAATATTTTGACAAACACTTTACTTTAAAGAAAAACATACTTTATCTTGGTCGTAATGTAACTTCAGCTGTTGGTGTCAACATTTTTTCATTTTCTAATTTCAAAAGATTATCATCATTTTAAACATACCAAAAGATGCAATATAATGATAGAGTTATACAATTATAACTTACAATCTCTCTGAACTTGTATTTTATCAGATGTGCCTGCAAACAAAACAGATATAAAATCAGAACTAAAAAAATGCACCGCTAAGAAACTTTATTTCATTCAGCATAACTTTTAGACTTTCTCTTTCAGCGGTTTTCAATTTGAAAAATTTCTGTACGTAAAATACTTTCAACAAAAAGCAAAAGAAACGATGAAGATGTGATGGATTAGATTTAATCATCGAAGAAATATACTGAAAATAGTAAAAAAATAATTAAGTTTTAAAATAAAACTTTAGAAAAATGAAATCAGAAATAATCTGAGTCTATTGTCAAGCAGCTCTTTACACCTAGAACATATTCGGTTAAATGTTAGTTTAGACTTAATGCATAGAGTTCAACTGATTCACAAAGTACTCGACAGCGTTGGCCAGAGCGAATATTATATCACAGTGCACGTACGTCACATGTAAAAGTGTGACGTGCCTAACTGTGTTGTAATAATTAAAAAGTACAATAGATCCCAATAATTTACTTTGCTTTTACTTGTTTTGTACTCTAGTTCATTGTACACTTGATTTTAAAAGATAGATTTTACCGCGGTGCCCTTTTACAAACAAATTCATCTTTTCTACGACTTTGCAGATCGCATCGGAAATTTAGGCCAAAGTATAGCATTATACAACTCCAATTTAACAAAATTTCAACGTTTTTAGAGCTGTTAGCTGAAATGACAACACATACGCCAAGTATTTTAGCCATTTGAGCTTTATTACTCTAACGACACAAAGTTTATTTTCGGAGTTACTTATCAGCACTAATGAAATTTGCTGGACTTTTATACTAAATAAGCCACAGCAGGATGACTGCAGTGCACTCAAGTGAGTAAATAATACCCAAAGTTGTCGACTGCGTGGTTTGTGGAGAAGTCGAAACTAACTTTGTCGGTTTCGTTAGAAGGTCATTTTGCCTCTGATTGCCGCGACAGACCAAACTAAAACATGGAATAAATTTTAGACTTGAACTTTAAAACTGCGATTCGTTCTGCAGCGTCAGTGTTAGAGGCGAATTTGCCTTTAAACTGAGCCAAGGAAGTAAGCTGCAACTTTCCACAAGTAAGTCGACAATGTTAAACAGTATTCATTCACTTGAATCTGGCCAATATAGTCATGCAGCTTCTGTAACACTAGGTCTGAGTGCCTGTACTGTACATGCGGCACAGATCAAACAACCAGTCATGATCTCCCACTGTTGATAATGGAATCAAGGGAGATTTGGCACAAACAACAACATTTTTTGACATTGGCTTTCAACAACAAATGAATTCCAAGAACTGTTCATATACTGTACGCTTATATCTGGTTTGCAATTATTTTAAATTAAATTTGTCTTTGATCTTTTTATTACATAACGTCTATAATCCCAGTTATCAACTTTTCAATTTTCACTTGAACTCAGCACAAATTAAACCTTTTAATTCTAGCCATCTTTTATTTACCATTGTCACAGAAATATAAAGTAAATTGTTTTTGTTTACCAGTGGATAATTTTCGTGTGCTATATGTTGTTTTTATAAAAGTAGCATTCTGCTCTTTGAAGCTATAATAGCAACGATTTACTTGACAGCTTTTTTTGTTTTGAGTGTGACGTTATGCGGAACGAAGCGAAATCGTATTACATCATTGGGAAAATACTGCGGGTAAAGTGGGTTCGTATTTTGTTGTGATACAAACTACTGTAACTTCTGAAAACCCCAAATATGCATCATTAAGCGAACGCAGCTACCTTCTCTAACTAACCTCCGCTTTGATGAAGTCGAATAATTCCAAGTTACAAAATCTGTTATTGCCAATCACAGCTCTCCTTTTGGGAAAAGGCCACATCCGATTATTTATTTCAGAAAAAAGTTCTTAAACTTAATTGTCATTTATAAGTCGTGAATCTCGGAACTTTTATCATTCCAACATGTAAACTGTCAACTTTGTGTATTCGTGAGTTTCGGGCATATTGTGTAGGCTTGAAGTAATAATATATTCGCAAACGATTCTTATTTGTCGAAATGACTTGCTGTTCAATCTGTTTGCCGCTTTTGCATTAAACTCTAAGGTTTTGAGTTCTTAGTGCTGTGCTAAAGAAGACGACAGTTAGCTCACAAGTAAGAAGAGGTTCCTGGGTTCAACACTCGTTTGAATCCAGACCCACACGCGACTTCTAGCGGAACGCTAGGAGTAACTTTCCATTCTAGACCGTTTGGAGAAGCATTGTCTAACCAGCATCCACATGTTTGATATCAAGATCTTTAGTGAGCTTAGCTTTGATTTTTGATATCTTAAGCAGTATAGCTTATGCTTTAAATTTTTTAAAAAATGCTCAAAAACACAAATTTTGAAGTTTTAAAGCAACTTCAGCACAATTTTTTGTGCTCCTTGCGGAGTTTGTGTAACTCAAGATCGTAATTTGGGCAACACATTTTTCAGCGTTTTCAATATTGCGTCTCTGAAAGAGAAGTTTCGAAATTTTTTTTTTTTTATTTTGGCAAGGTTCTTGTAACAAACGCCTTATAATTGATGCTTTTTTTTTTTGGATAGACTATTTTTAAGCTTTCTGGTTTCAGATTGGTATACTCACGGAAGCATTTTTTAAAGATTTTTACTGTAGAAGGTATACAGTATTACTAAATTTACTCTAAACTCAATTTTCCTTGCTGTGACCTTTACGAAAAAGGGTAAATGAAGATTCTCTATCGCGAGTGATTGATCTGAAATTCCATATATTCACCAGAATCAATTTTTTGCATAATTGTAAATTGCAGACTATTGACATTCACAATAATGCAAACTTGATATTGAAAAGATCCATTTTAACTGACTTCATCTTTATTGTTTTTTTTTTACTTTTACAAAATTCTACAGATTGAAAAAAAAAGGAAATTATTTCAAAATTATATGCCCCACAAAAAATCAAATAAGTTTGAAACTACTGTACAATGTTTTGCTAATAAACCAGTCAGATTCATTAGACTGTAGTTTATGACTACACCTTATCTAAATTTTCGGGAAAATCTTGTCAAATGCAAACCATTTTTTGATTTGGTTAATTACAGTAGGTTCCTTTTTTTTTTAATGCATCCAGCCAAAAGAAATTTCTTGTGTAATTATTGTGTAATTACGTTATTTTATTCATCAAGTTGCCCTAGCCAATGACCGGAAGTCGCAGAAGAAACCTTTCAATCGTCGTGTCCAGCTGCCATTTGCCCACCAGTTTAACACCTTATAAACGCTTAGTAATACCGGAATTACAGCATTTCAGTCAACAAAAGCCAAAAAAACAATGTTTATTTGTTGAAAACCAATGTTAGTTTACTCTCATTTTATTTGTGAAATATTTGCCTGAGGAAACGCCTAACTCTCGTACCTTCTCAAATAAACAGATTACAAAATAAAGCAATGAGAATCCGTTACCGGTGGTGAATGGAACAATAAAGTTTTTTTCTTGCTTAAAAAAATTTATTTTTTACTTTAATCTTATTATTTCAATGTGAAACGGCCGAACTTGTGCATAGACACAGCAGCAAAAAATTTCTGTAAATTTATTTAATTATTTTGTTTTGTCAAAAAATTCTTATTCAACTATATCTATCACCAACTAAAACTCTACAAACGCCGTTATTTAAAGTGTAAAAAAAAATCTATCAAATTTACTGATGTTAACGTTTGGAATTCTATCCCAAATAACGTCAGAAATAACTTCTTCCGATATTTGAAAAAATGTTCAAGACATATTTGCTTTACTCATCTGATTATTAAGATTTTTTGTTCTGCATTGCGTCATTCAATTGTATAATCTATTTAAATGCTTTTTGTATACTGCATAGTAGGAAATGTGCCTTTTTTGTGGTCTCGGTGACTTTAGCTTGCAGCAGAGATGTCGATCCTCTTCACACTGGTTGATTCATGGTAGCTAACTTTAGCACCTAAGATTATTTTCTTGCCTGATATTTTTTTTGTATTTCCACCAGCATTCGATTAACATAGAATTTTACGCCATCTTTTCATAAATGAACAGAGATGGCTACTGACTTGAAAATCTACTTAGCTCCTCGGTAGTTGCTCTCATCTATTTTGTAATTACTATCTTGCTGATTTTTATTCAGATTAAATATACCGGAAAAGCTTTTTTATGATCCTTGCAGTGCAATAATAAACTTGAAACTTGAAAATATCTAACACAGTATTGTAGGTAAGAGTGGCTCATTTGAACTTTTTGACCGCAACATTACTAAAAATGTTTTGATTAATTTTGATTACCGTATGGATGTGATTTTCGAGCAATCTAAGTGTCATCGCAAAAGAAAAAACATCATAATCTTTTAAGATTTTGTGGCCAAAATGACACAAAATTGGCAAAAATTCTAAAAAATTTATCAAACTTTTTGCATATTATATTGAAAACAAAAATGTCTTGAATGCTCTTCTAAAATGTTCTAGAATTATTAGGAAACATAACTTTTTAACTGGAAGAATATTTGAGCAAAACTAACAAACTTCTAAATGCTTTATTTTATGTGCGGTTTATTGATTTTCACTTTCAATTTCTCGATTCTTTATTAATTTATTTATTAGCTTATTTTTTCAAAAATGGACTGCACATATATCCGAGTCTCTGCTTTTCCAATAAAAAAAAAAATACAAAAAAATAAAATAAAAATAAGCACCGCACCTTACTGGTACGTCCTTCAGAGCTGAAAAATTATTTCAACTTACTTGGTTGATCAGCAGGAGACATAATCACGTTGACAGTATTCACATCCGCTACATTGACGTCTGAAACAAAAATACTTAAATTGAACCCAATTGAACTTGTTTTTCAATCAGAATATTTTTGTTTCAGATTAATCCTTACAATAATTGGTAAACATATATTTCTTCGCAAAAGCATTTTATAAAATTGCTCTGCTTTAAAAGGATCGGCCTTTTCAAACATCCGTTTGCTCAGCACTAAAAGAAGTACGTGTTGGTTTGGGCTGCCTGGGTTTTTCTGTTGATGAGAGAATGGTATAACAGAAATGCTACGTCGCAAGATGCTACCCCCGCTGAGCTCAACAATCGGGGGTAGAAAAGTCGCCATTTTCGCACCGCTCAATTAGTAGGCATCTCATCATCACACAAACGGCAATTTTATTTACCGAATTTCAACTACCGGTACTCTACTTAAGAAGCATCGTTTGCTCTTTAAATCAAACTTAATTGAAATAAATTTTATCAGGTAAAATATGAGGCAGGCAATACTAAAACTTTCTTTGCCGAAAACTTCACTAAAAACCATTGAACACCAGAAAACGCTGGTCAGGTTAAAGATACCTGGAGAAAAAAGCGCTCATTTCCTCATTATTTGGCTCAGAAACAAATTAATCTCGAAAGGATACCGGACGGGACCCTGTTTTTTGCCGAATTCTGTATAACTGTTTAATAGACACTATTAAACTATTTGCTGCGCGACCACTGTCTAACAAAGAGAAACGTCAAGTTCAACAGTTTCAAAATCTTTGTGGTTACAGCATTAATAACAGCTACATGGCAACACTATAACAGCACATTTAAAAAGGCAAAGAATGGCTGCAATAAATTAGTAAGGTATTATTTCGAGCATAATTTAATCAGAACAATTGGTAAAACAAACACGGCACTGATGTGAACTAGCAGTCGTTTCCTGTACTTGAGTACGATTAATAGTTTCTATTATTTCTCCAATCAACTGTCAAAAGCCTAATGCATTTGGCGTATGGAAGGAAAGACTTTATCTTTGTAGAATACGCTCAATAAGTGTAAATGCAGTATATAACATATACGTAACGTCTTTCTTGTAAGAGGCTGCAAAAAGATTTATGTAGATGCTTTACAATAATTCAGTTCTGTTGGGTTTATTATTAGCCGCAACATGCGTTTATAAACACTCAACCAAATCATTACTTCATTTTACAAAAAAATAATATTAGTATTCCAAGTACACTCTAATACACATGCAGCACGAATAGCCAAAAATAGACCTCTAGGTCATGAAGCTAGTCAAGCAGCCCACAAAGTGATTTGTTCATAACTAGACAACAACCTTTGAGCAATTGGTAATTTACAATCTAAATGCACAATGCTTGAAAAAATGCAAAACACGAAATCACTAAAAACTTTTTTCAGACTCGCTCAAATCAAAACTATTTTTGCTGCAAAGTACTAATTTAAGCGTGAATGCAAAATCTCAATTCAAAATATCAAATATTCTCACATCACAACGTTCTCAAATAAACAAAAAATATTTACTTCCGAGGCAAATAATGATGTCTGCTGCGTTTACAACAGAAAGTATGTCACGGTTTAAAAATCTAAGTTACAAATTGGAACTTAAAATTTAAGCTTACTTAGCTGTTTGCCAATAACTTGCGCATGTCCGTCAACATTTTGCGCCACTACTCCTTCATTTTGAATATTTCCCTCTAAATTCTGCGTTTTTGTTCCTTCGATTTGCATTTTGTGTCCACTTTCCATCAATTTGTCTGCTGCAAATAGACAAGTCTCAGGTAAATGCAGTTTTCTGCTTGCAGGATAAATACATAAATACAGTTTGCATGAATTAGCCAAATTGGGCTGCTTGTTTGTTCGTATGAACCAGGCACTCTGTGCTTGTCAAACCACATCCAAGAAGAGCAGCAACTTTTTTAGGTTCCATTTGCAAATCTTTCGTCAGGCTGGGCCACCACAACGGGGAGACTGCTTGAGCCCAATGGAAAATATCGTTTAAACTATTTTTCCCGAGGACACAACGTCGCATTGCCAGTTCAGGAATCGAACCCAGGGCCAGCAAACTTTCGACCACTAGCTCGATGCTCTACCACCAAGCTATCGCCGCTGCAGTTTGGCGATTATCTGAGTTCAGTGAAAATCTAATGTAGTATGTATTTTTAATACAAAACACTAAGTCAAAACAATTAAAAACTTAACTTGTAGTTGTGTGAAACTACCTCTCACATTGTCAAAAGCAATAAAAAGCGAAAAATTATGAATCACAAGCATTTAAAGCATCAACGTTCATTTTGTGCTTTTGCACCGTTTATTATTACAATGAGAGAAGCAGTCTCATAAAGTGTCAAGTTAAGTGTTTAGTTGTTTTGTTTTTGTGTTTTATATCAAAGATATTTTGATGTTTCAAACAATCTGCTCCGAAATATGCGCATTTTTTTGTCTATATTTAGTTGTACAGTATTTTGAGTTATATAATTGTCGACAAAAACATTGTTATCTACTGTACGAGATAAGTGATGTACGTACAGTAGTTCAGTAAAGAACAACAATGGTATTTCGCAACTTTTGTATAAACAAAACGTCATAATCATGATATGTTGTAATTATTAAAGTACCTTCAATCAATTGAATAATTAAATATCAGACCGGCCAGTTGGTCGAGCGGTAACACTTTCGTCTCTTAAACTGGAAGTCTGCGTCGTAAATCTCGGGCTGGTCAAATTGAGCACAGTGTTGCCAACTGCTCGCCACCACTGCGATATTTCTTCAAAAGAGCTGTGTTGCCCGGGCGCAATGACGCGGAGATGGGTCCCGCTAACTCGTTACACGCTTCGGTGTAATGCAGAGAGTATAATGAAAGATTTGATTTGAATTAGATATTAGGTGTGCACTACGTAAAACAGGTTTTAATAAAGTTTAGTCTCTCTCTTTTAAAGCTCACACATTTAAAAATTTTTTTTGTTGCATTATCGATCTATATTGGAAACTATTGTAAATTATGTAACATCAGAGGCTTCCAAAACTATGGATACCAGATCCAGTCTACAATAGTCGCAAAATTGTGAGCGTGTAAGCGTGTTTGGTAAGGAAGATGCACCGTTGTGGAAGCCTACAAGCTGAGAGCTGTTTACAATAAATCAAACCAAACATATTATGTTTGTGCGCTCAAGATTTTGTGCACTGTTGCGGACCAGCCTTTGAGGCTTAACTGAAAACTTAAAAAGTAAGATCTAAAAAGATTTTACGTTTTGTATAACATGTCACATTATGTCAAATACCTTTGCAAAAAGAAAAAAATAAATCGATCAAATAAAAAGTGCGTGGTTTCAGATCTAAACTTTAGATCCGCATTAGCTTGGGAAAGAAAACATGTTTGGGTTACATTCCATGCGACATTTTTATTGTAGGACCATTGTAGGTTTACGAGCAAGTTATAGTAAGAAATTCTTTTTAGATTCATATCGATTATTGAATTTATTTACAACCTTAAAAGAAAATTACTTGGCGAATTTATGATCGAGCAATTAACAAACCTAAACCGGACAGCAAGTTTATTACTGTAGTACTTGGCTGACCTTAAATTTACCTTGTGATTTTTGTTTATGTTAGTAAATAAATTGAGCCATCAATATCTGCCTAAAAGTAAAGTTTCTTCTTTTGACATTGCAAATTTTGAAGGGACCAATCCCTGTGGTGAAGCACATATAAACTTTGCCCGAAGTAACAATTAGGAATCGTTTGTCTTATTTATACGGAATAGTACACAGTAGTAGTAGGTGATAGAAGGCTAATTTCTTATTCAAGTTACAGATGCGTATAAGTTACATAAGCTAAGACAAAAAAAATAGAGCCAAACTATAGTAAAACATTTTATTTACAAGACGTTTTGACTTAAACCAAAGTCATTGACAATTGATAATGACTTTAGTTTAAGTCGAAACGTCTGGTGAATAGAATGTTTCATTTTATCGTAGGTCTGGTCTTTTTGTCAAAGCTTTTCACATCGTTCGTTTTTTGTGTTCCAACATTACATAAGCTACTTGAAATGTTTGTAAGCGCTTTACTATTTTTCTATAGCTGTCGCTAACATTTCTCTTTCGCTGACTTAGTTTTAACAGCAATGATGTCTGTTACCGTAAGTAAAATGTGTAACTTGTAAAATTATCGTTGTTTGTGGTCAAGCGCGTAGCCAGGATTTGGAAAAGGGGGGGGGGGGGCTATTTTGAAAGAGTGAGAAAAGTGCAATCGTCCTTGACCCGAATTTTCATTGTTCTTGAATCAGTTTCACACGGTTTGTCCGAAAATTGAGACGAAATTTCTCAGAAAGCTCGGAAATTCAAAGGTTTATTTCGGCCAAAATCAGGTGCTCTCCAAAAAAAAAAAGGTCTTCACTGAAATTGAGACTGATTTTTCGGCCATAATCCGAAATTCAAAGGTTTTTTCCGCCCAAAATCAGATGGTCTCCAAACAAAAAAAAAGAAAAAAAAAGGTCTTCAACGAAATTGAGACTCATTTTTCGGCCAAATTCGGAAGTTCAAACGTTTGAGGGGGGGGCTGTTTTCCTATGGGGGGGAGCTATTTTCAATTTTTCACAGAAAATCGGCCTCAAAAGCACCAAAAACGTGCGATTTTGCATACTTCACAAACCAATGGGAGGGGCTAGAGCCCCCCCGCCCCCCCCCCTGGTTACGCTACTGTTTGTGGTTGAGAGAATGTCCACTGCAAAAACAGCACGGGTGCAATATCATTTAAGATATGTGACGCGATGTCTTGTGAACTATTGAATTAGTTCTGCCTATTAAAAATATTGTATTCGCACTGGGTGAATCGTTTGTCTCTGTCCTTTAACTCACCGATGTCTTTATCCACTTGGTCCCCTTGCCCATTTTATTTAATTATTTTTTTATCCCTGTCTATTAGCCCACTTGGTCCCCTGTGCAGAGTTTTTTTTTTTTTTTTCGGTTTCCATGGTCGCAATTGCGATTATGTTTCACAATCGTATTTTGATTTTAACTTTATGAGCTATAGTTTACTCAGATTTTGAGTTTCGGTTTGCAGGCCAGCTTAGTTTAGCTTTTGAATTTCGGTTTGAACGTCAGCTCTGCCGATGAGCGTTGTTGGTATTACGCGAAACTCGAGTCCAGAGCAGTACGTGGGAAAAAAAATAGGTCAGCCTTTTTAGCAGCTGAAGTTACGAGATGAAGACGATAGCCTATACCGATTGCTTGGTTATTCAAATTTACCGGTTGAGTTAGCCTAATTCAGGGATCAAAATTCTTTGCATTGTGTCGACTTCTCTTCACACTGATGATGAAGTCAGTTGACTTCAAAACACGGGAATGTTCCAGCGATGGGGAGCTCCGCCTCACTTGCGTCACTAGTCTTTGAAATGATTACCCATTTCGACGCGGAGACAGCATTAAGGTGTTGTCAAATGAAATAGGATTGTAAGACATGATGTCTCTGTGAACTATTGAATTAGTTCTGCCTATTTCACTTCAGGAATAATTTAAAATGTCGTTTTTGTTGTTATATTCGGAGCACAAGGTTACCGTCGAAATATTTGCTTTAATGAGCTACTGCTCTAAATCGATTTAATTGAGGAAATGAGAACTACTTGAGATAATCAAGAGTTTCTCCTAACGTTTTTCTACTATTCTTTTTATTTGCAAAAATACGATTTCATCCATTTGACTACGCACCATTGGCAACCCTGCATTTTGGAATTTTGTGACATCACATAAGGCATAACTTTGGAAAAGTTGTCGCAGAATAAGAAAGGCGATTACCAACAAGTAGCAGGGAGTAGCTCAGTAGCGAAATTAAGGGAGGGGATGCATCCCCTCACCAGCCTAAACACAACGTGCATATGAATACTATTAAACTCATTTGAAAAAAAGCAATCAGTGAATACTCGATAGGCCGTGTGACTGTGATATGATTTCTAAAGTCATGGTGGGGGAGAGCATTCAATTGTTATTTTTATAGCAAACTGTTTACAAAACAGAAATTAGTCTTTTTCAGGTCGGATTGATTTGAAAGCGCTAAATTAGCAAAATTTACAACTTGCACTTTTCAGCAATGAAGGCATAAAATAACAACAGGCAAGAGTTCAATTATAGCGCGTTTTCGCTCAAACCTCACGCATTACCGCAATCCCAATGCAGTGGGTTATTGTTCCACTCTTCCATTTTTTGTGATTACACCATGCAACTGGTTTGTTAGAAGATTCATTAAGCTTAAAAAAAGTGAGCATTAAGCAATATCAAGAACAATCATAAACATCCGAAATTTTAAGAATATACACTGTTACGGATTCGTTCTTATTCTACGTCTGCTTTTATTGAATTTGTAACACGCAACTTGGTCCAAAGTATAGTCCTTTATTGCCAGTGGTCAGCGGTTTCTAGAAAAACAAGCGTTAAGTAACTTTAAAAACACAAGAAATGATTTACGAAAAAATTAAAGTGGAAAAGTTGTATAATAGTATAGCAAAATAATAAAAAACAATAACGCTGTAACAAATACAAAATAATAACCTTGCACATAACTCATTATCTCATCAACATAATTTATAACCAGAATTTACACAAATATTGTACATTTCACTAGCCGATGAATTTGCGATGCAGACGTAGCACGTAAATTGTAACTGATAATTTACTCGTAATCCAACGTAGGTTTGAAAGCTGAGACCTTGCAAACTTTGACGCTAGCTCTAACGGCGGGGCGGAAAAAGGAAATATTTGGGGTGGAGCAAGCCGGTTATATAATATCCAGAATTTAACAACGGGCCCTTGGGCGACTACTCAATACTAACAATTTAGAGTGTCCTTTAAACATGCTACAAAGGTAGCGATAACTTAACTTCAATCCAAGATTTCTCTTTCTACCGACTACTCCCTCTTGTAATAGGAAAGCAAAAAGCCTCTGCTCACCGCAGACACTAAACTAAAATGTGAATCGACACCGTAAAGTCTCGGCTTGCAAACTCCAAAAATTTGCATACAACGCAGAGATTGAAAACGATTGATCAAAAATTTCTTACGTCATTAAAGAACAAAAAAAAAAGTGCTTACAACAGAACCGGATTTGCCAAGTTTCAACGTCTGCGAATTTTACATAATTTGCTTTTGGCCCTTTTGAATCAAGAGATAAAGTAGATAATGAGCCATGGCGTTGAATGTAAAACAACAAATCAAAAAACAAGGGTTCGAAACTTCACAAAGAAAAAAGAAAACAGAACGGCGCTACAATACACAATTTGTGCTTTGCAATTTTATCATACATTCCACCAAAAATTTCTGGATCCGCTACTGAGTAACCTATAACCATATTTGAAAACTTGGCTTCTGCTACTGGTCCTGTAGACCTAGGCTACCAGTACTGATCTACAGTAAACCTTTTGTGATGTCACGATATTGCAAAATGTAAGGTTGCCAATGGTACGAGTCGAACAGATCAAAACGTATTTTGGCAAAAAAGAGTAATCGTCGAAAAAGCTTTGGGGCACCTCTATATTATCTAAAGTAGTTTTTTAAATTTGGTCAATAAAACCGATTTCCAGCAATATTTCTTTAACTAGGGTTTGGTTATAGTTGCAATTTTATCAATTGCGCGGCGTTGCTAAGTGAAAATTGCAACAAATTTTTTAAAAGTTAAAACGAGAACTAATCAGAGTTGTAAAATTTTGATTGACATTTTATGGATACATTTTCTAGACATTTAAATTTTGACACCGGATAACCTCAAACCTGATCAAGTTAATGGAACGTCAAGAAATTCGAAAGCGATGTATTTCAGATCTGACATCAACAACCATAAACACAACTGAAACGAGGACGAAAGGCAAAATCAATAGAAGTATTCAAAGTTAGGCCAATCATATTAATTTAGATTGGAGTTGACTCCATCCTTTTTGACCTAGCCATTCCAAAAATATTCTTCATCAAACATGACGTCGAGGCCTCTACTGTAATATACTTTTTTAATTTTCATTGGCAACCCTGACGTTGATAGCCTTAGCGGCGTTCGCTACGCTTTCACAGTTCTAACGTAAAGCATCGCCGTTATTAGGCAACTGCATGGAATCGTTTTGCTGCGCATTAATCGGTTTGATCTGGGCCAACATGACAGAACGTGCTGGCGAGCTCGTAAAGGCCATTCTCCCTTGCTAAAAAGCGCTAACGAACAAAAAATTTTCGTAGACAAACTGCCATTTCTGAGCCGTCTCGTCCAACACACGTTAAAACGGCTCGCTCGAATTTCTATGCGAGATGTTTGTAACTTGCGTTAGTACATAATAAATATCTCATTGTGACGTCAGATTCATTTCTACTTCAAAAATAATGCGTTCATGCGTACTGTATGTACTGCATTGTTATGGAAAAAGATACCGTAACCTATGCGTTATTTATTCTACGCAAGCAAATTCCTCAACTGATAATAACTAGTAAATGAACGACAGAATTTAATTATATTTTTGGATCAATGTAAAATAAGAACAATTTTTTCCATACTACAATTTTTATAAACGACGTAAAGCGCCCTTGAGGTTGTTGGTGGGTAAACTCATCTGTTAACAGTAACTCTAGGTCTTTAGGTTTCAAAATTCTTCAAAAATAAGCCAGTCGAAGAACATTTCCTTTTTAGAACCGGTAAATCTTGAGTTGAGACTGGCTGTTTTTAATTTTTTGCCAATATTCAGTCTCATTATTTGTTCTTGATTTTGTAAAAAGTTTGAGAGCATCGATGTCAAATTTGGCGGGCATGTTAGTAACACTGTTTAATTCGATTGCTCTGTCTGCTTAAGTGAAGGCTTTTTTCTTGCTTTTGCAGCATCGTAAAATTGCAAAAGCGAAAAAGCGAGCTTTTTTCAAGTTGAACAACTACCGAAAAAATTTCTCAATTGCTTGCGCAGAGCAACAGAGCTTTATAATCTTGAATAGTTGCAATTTTGCTTGCAAACACAAGAAAATCACTAAAATTTTATCGTTTTGAATCAGCACGAATTTTAGTTTCTTTGATTAGCTTGAATTTTTTTTGGTTTGGTTTTTGTTTATTTTGTTTACATTGCTTCTAATTTGTTCTTAAATTTTGAGCAAAAATGAGCCTCGTGTTTTAGAAAATCGTTCTTATAAAAGGAGTGTATCGCTGTTTTTGTCAACTTGCACCATTCAACATTTGTTTATCAATCGAAACAGCAAATGGTTCTCAATGCAATTCGCTTTTTTCAGCAGTCTAATAGCAAACAAGGCGACGATTTTAATTAATTTTCAGCAAAAATTCGCATTAGTTAAAAGTTTTCAACATTTCGCCATTAAATTTCTGAACCAAAAAGGTTTCTCGCACACTTAAAGAGTGCTTCAAGATCCTTTATAGTTGGCGAGGAAAATGCGACGTTTTTTTACTCGAACTGCTTTCCGCAATCGCTCGAACCAACTTAGCAGGAAAGAATGACGTAACGAGTTTTGCAAAGCTTTACATTCACGAGCAAAAATGACGTCTTACGTTTAGCGAGTATTTCGTTCGGTAGCGCCTCTTAAAAAAAGCTCGTTAATTAAAGCGAAAGAGGAAATTTCTGTCATGTGGGCCCTGGTCAGCATAAAAGATCCGAGCTGATAAAAAGAGTAGACTGTTTGGTAGCCCAGGGATCTCAATAAAAATTAAGCTGTCAGGTACTGATTGTGATAAGATTGAGACTAAACTTTAATCCGCAAGTGACTATTCTGAGGAAAAGAAGGAATTTGAAACTTCACAAAGTGTCGGAGAAAATTTCGTTTAATTGAGTCTTCATGAGAATGATTGTTTCGGCAATTAAATAACAAATTACCAAAAATACGGATAAATGTTTGAAATATTGCATTGAATTGTTGATGTTGTTCAAAAAACCTCATCGTTTGATCTAAAATATAGCACAAAACAATTTAAAACAGAAACTAAAACCATTTGACTTCTAACCCACTACCACATTGATTTTATGCTTAAAATAATAATATTTTTCCTTTTGGCTCTTTGCTCAACGCTAAACACTTTGAACGAATAAATAGAAATTCCAGCTTTAATGCAATTGCGTTACAGCAAAACTCTATAGCGCCCTCTTGAGACAAACAATAAAGAAAAACTATACACTTATTAGCAGCAACAAGAAAGGAAAAAAAGCACTACAAAGCATTCGTTGGGACCAGATACACATACATTTCAGCCTAAGTCATAGACTAGTCTAGCAATAAAGTTTTTATTAGTATAAGCTAGAAAGTACAAGCTCATAAGTGATAATAAGACTATCAGTACTTGAATAGGCCTATTGTATTTGCTTACAGTATTGTGGGATCCTAGATCAAAAACTTTTCCATCTAAGCTGCAAACAATGGCTACTACTTTTATAATTCTACCAGCCTTACTTTTGCTTGTTTATAGGCGTTTGTTACCTGGGTTACCGTACGATCTGTTATTTTTTCCATCTCGGATCTATTTCGTGGATAAGATCATACTGATTAGTGCGCAGCAAAACAACTCAACGCAGTAGCCTAATAGCGGCGTTGCTTTAGGTTAGATGTGGGATGGCGTCGCTAACGACGGTAAGGCTGTCAACATCAGGATTGCCAATAAAAGATAATTATTAAAATTTATAACGTTAAAGACTAGTGTTGTAAAAAAACGTTTTTTTTTTGCTGCATGTGTTTTTTGGTTGTTTTTTGGTTATTTTTTTTTGTTAGTTTGTTTGCTTTCAGCTTGAAAAAGTGTGCTAGTTCAATCCATTGCCTATCGTAGATTTTTTCATAATCTATCACGTTGACGTATATTAGCCGGAAATTTGCTCAAATCTTGGTGTTTGGGATATCTAGAAATCTCGGGAAAACTTTAAATCTTGGTAATTACAAAAGTCTTGATTCTTGAGTGGCAACACTGGTCTCAAATAATGCCTTATAGTATGCGGCAGCACGGGATGGCTACCGGCACAGCGTGGCTACGACCTCGGTCCAAATAAGGAAGCCCGGAGCTGCAAAAATTAAGAAAGTCTGCCATTGCAAAATTTGTTTTGTAACCGCGTCCGCAAGTCCGTAACTTTTTACAAATTTTCGACTGCTAGTCTGCATTTCTTTACAGCCAAAGTTCACTAATTGTTTTTTTTAAGTCTGCTATATATTGCGGATTTGCCCATTTCTGGACGTTGTGGTCGTGGTGTAATTTTTACAGAAAGTAAAAATGGTGTTTTGTGAATTGATTTGTGTTGCATTCTTTGCAGCCTGTTATTACGATAATAATATCAGACTTCCCCTTAATTTGGTCGACACTACGCTAGCAAAAAAATTGTCAACCAGGCAAGGCTTCAAATAAACCTAGCAAATCTATTTTAATTCAATATTGATGAGGTTCACTCTCTCAGCTAGATCCTCAGAAAGATAAAACTATACCGTTGTTCTGTAATGACCACCCCCCTGCAAAAAAAAGACTTTATACTGTGAGAACTTTTGACATCATTGGCTGGTCTTTTAACTAAATAACTTATATAACCTTAGTTGCTGCGACAACCCGGAAAGGTGTTTCAACGGCTCCTATACTGCAAATAAAAAGCACAGTAGTTGTAAGTCATAGAACAGGTGGGGTGGCGAATCAACATTGCAATGCCAATTAACGTTGAAAAATTAATGCCAATTAACGTTGAAAAAACTATTACAATTCAAATGTAATACTTTAGGTTTATTTATATATAGATAAATGTAGACGTGCTTAGTAGAATGCTCGATAACGAAATTACTAAATTAGAGCTTGCATTAACCTAATTTCATTGAACTAAACACGGAACTAAAAGCACCCCTATCAACAGGTTGTTTTACCCTTGATAGGGATCTTCAGCCGCTTTTTGTACTTTACACATTTTTTTCTAAAAATTTTTTACACGTTTACAATTAAATGTATGTAATTACGCGCTCAAATTGATAAATCTCTCGGTGTTTTTTTGGCGTATCATGGCCTCACAAAGCAGCATATACCGAGCCTAGCAGAGTACGGAGTGGTTTTTTAGAAAACCGGAATTGTTTTCATATAGAAATTTTTCCTACTGTAGATCCCTATCAAGGGTAAAACAGCCTGCAGGGGTGCGTTTGGTTCTTTATTTATTTTGGTAAACTTGTGTTGATATTTATTTATTTATGCAGTTTCCACAAATGAAATGAATCAAAATTTGATTTATGACCGAAATGAATATGGTTACCGGTATTAAAAACTTTTATTGCATAAAATTGAAAACAGTTTTGGCATGCGCTAATATAGGTTTTTATAAGCTTATGATTGACGAGACAAATTTTGATTTAATTTGAAAAGTATAACTTTATTTGATACCCAAAGTAATCACCCATAACCCATTTCTATTGTAAGAATTGACTTGCATGTCTTACCAGACATGGGCACTAATATGGGCATGTAGCCTCCAATGATCTCTTTCTCACTATTTAATCATCCTATATAAACTTTTTTTTGTCTTTGCAGTACATTTAAAGTAAACTTCAAATTCAACTTTACCGTTAAATTGCGCAATAAAAAACAAAAAAACAAACTTTTTTGGCCTTCAAAAAAAAACAAAAAAAAACACGTTTTTTTTCCAAAAAAACGACTCGTTTTTTTTATTTACAACACTTTTAAAGACCGAGACGTTTTTTTTTTTGAAAAAGAATAACTCTGAAACGGCTGGATCAAGAAGGATTGAGTCAAAGCCAATTTATTCTTATGCAATTGGTCTAACTTTAGAGAGCCCCATTGATTTTACCTTTAGTTTTCGTTTAACGCAATTTGAACGCTAGATTTAAGTAGAGTGAAGTTCATTGGTTCAGTAAAGTTAGATATTTTTGCGAAGTTCCCAAGTATTTTTAGTTACTGTAAATTATTCCTGAAGTGAAATAGGCAGAACTAATCCTATAGTTCACAGAGACATCATGTCATACAATCCTACTTCATCTGACGACACTTTAATGCTGTCTTCGCGTCGAAATGGGTAATCATTTTAACGCCCAGTGACGCAGGTGAGGCGGAGCCCCCCATCGCTGGAACATTCCCGTGTTTCGAAGTCAACTGACTTCATCATCAGTGTGAAGAGGAGTCGACACAATGCAAAGAATTTTGATCCCTGAATTAGGCTAACTCAACCGGTAAATTTGAATAACCAAGCAATCGGTATAGGCATAGGTGGGCAAGTTAATGCAAAACGTTAGCTTCGTTAACCACTAGTCCGTTAACAACTTCACACCTCCGTTAACGTTAATCCGTTATTTTCAGCTTTAATTAACGGAAGTTAATAAAGTCCGTTAATTCGTTAATATTTTGCGTGTAATTTACATTTCCTTTTTTTCACTTGCTTCTAGAACACGTATTGACGCTGCAGAGCTGATTGCAAGGAAATATTTATTGCTGTGGTGGTCTTTTCGTGTTTTGGAAGTTACATTTTACAGTCTAATATAATTTCAGGATAAAAATAAGTTCAAATGCACTAGCAAAGCTGCGATCGGAAAATCTTTGGAAATCGCAAACAGCGATAATTGTTAGACCTATGAGGCTGCAGGTTATTATTTGCCTCAAAAAGAATCTACTTTCTCTGCTTTCTCCCATAAAACTCGTGATAATACGCAACAAGTGCTACCAGTGCAAACTGGTTTGTACCGGTACAATGAATGAATGGTGCAAAATATTAACCATAAAAACCTTAACGGAAGTTAACAGAACTTAACGGAAGTTAAGTAAGTCCGTTAACAGCACTTACCGGAAGTTAATTTAGTCCGTTAACATGAAAAAACTTTTTAACGAATTAACGAGTTAATGAAAAAGTTAGCTTCGTTAATAACGGATTAACGATTAACGGACTTGTGCCCACCTATGGGTATAGGCTATCGTCTTCATCTCGTAACTTCAGCTGCTAAAAAGGCTGACCTATTTTTTCCCCACGTACTGCTCTGGACTCGAGTTTCGCGTAATACCAACAACGCTCATCGGCAGAGCTGACGTTCAAACCGAAATTCAAAAGCTAAACTAAGCTGGCCTGCAAACCAAAACTCAAAATCTGAGTAAACTATAGCTCATAAAGTTAAAATCAAAATACGATTGTGAAACATAACCGCAATTGCGACCATGGAAACCGAAAAAAAAAAAAAAACTCTGCACAGGGGACCAAGTGGGCTAATAGACAGGGATAAAAAAATAATTAAATAAAATGGGCAAGGGGACCAAGTGGATAAAGGCGTCGGTGAGTTATAGGACATTCCACTATAAAATGGAACAAAACTATAAAATGGAACTATAAAATGGAACACTATAAAAACGACGTTCCACTATAAAATGGAACAAAACTTTTTGATCTGAAAATGCAAGTGCGATTATTGGATTTTGTAACTCGCATTATCTTGACTAGAAATTTGACGTACTATATATCCTAGACATCAAAATTTACACCTGAGTATTTTTTAAGAAGAGTTTTATATAATCACACGTATGAACACTGTCTTCTTATGATTTTTCTCAAATTTAAGTTATAAATCAACCCAATGCCTGTTCAGCAATTAGCAAGGAAAAAGATTCGTACACAAGTAAAACTTAGAAACAAAAAATCAAATTTTTACCATTTTATCAGTGATCCTGCAGTGTCTAGCTTTGCGATAACTTCATATTCAAAACTCTTTCCACTCTATGCTTTCCTGAACCCTAAGTGTAATGGTTCAAGTCAACCAACTTGTTTCCAAAAATTATCTACTTTTTTTTGCACATTAAGCTTTTGTTAGTTTAATTTAACAGCTTTGAGTTATTCGCTGTCAAAGTTCAAAGTTTTCAAAAAATTATCAAAATAATCAAGTAACGTCAAATAAAAAGCTCATATAACAACGTTAAAACTCAGCACTTTTTTGGAGTTCCTAACACTTTTTCACATAATTTTGAAATACCTTAGAGCGACCTTTAAAATTCCAGCTACTTTTGAGCAAAATATTATTACAACTGCCAAACTTTACTCTAACCACGGCCAGAAATATGCACGCATTTTACAGCCATTGCTATTCTGAGAACGCTATTTAGCATTGCGACCCAACTGCCAACATTTTGTATATTGTACAGTATATTGCATCACATCCATAATCAGCACCAAAGCTTTTTTGATGAACTTGTTCAAAAACTTTGAAAAGCAGGTAGAATTTTTTGTCAACGTCACAAAAGACATTTTAACAAAAAAACACCGCCATCCAGTTTAAATTTATCACACCCATTAAGCTCAAGTAAAGTCTTAAACATTGAAATAAATCCTTGATTCTTTTTTAAGTTTTTTCTTTTCTAAAGTTTGACTGCTTTACTTTTCTGCGATACCTCATCATTGTGAGAAATCACCTTATATTTTTAAAGGTTCATTTTAGGATCAATTTTTCAACATTGTATCCACAAGTTTGGCTTGTTTTATCTTTTTCCTATAATAGCCTACCGGTACTCTTAAAATTTGAGATGCCTAGCTGGAGTATGCGGTATTTCAAAAACTTTTAGAATTTATGCAGCCCATTTGGTGTGGTCTTCTCAATGTGGCCAATCAAGTTTTGTTATCTCTAGTCTTTGATTCATGTTAACCTATCCAATAGAATTAAATTGTTTAGCTTTTGCAGTTATTGGGGGGGAATGTCAATATATTTGGATGATCCTATAGTATGGCATTTCTAAGTTTTTTTTAATGTTATATTTTTACCTATCTTGAAAATTTAATTTGTTTTTAAGCTTGAGAGGTTAAAATTTTAGAAGGATCCATTTGAGCAAGACTCCCCAATTATGGCACCTGAAATTAGTCATATTGTATTTTATCTTTTCTTATATTCACCTAACCAGAAAGTTTCATGTGTGTAGCTTGAATGGTTGAAAAGTGTGATTTTTGGAGAACGTAATTGATAAACTTTCATTTTGGTACCAGAGGTCGAGTCGAGTACTCAGGGCTCGAGGCCAAGACCAAGGACACAAAAAACTCGAAACCAAAGCCAAAGCCAAAGACATCCCTTCTGAGGACAGACTCTCTCGAGGCCAGGAACAGGAATGCTCGAGACCTAGGCCAAGGACCAAGGACACAGGTGCAGGTGTTCTCCAAAAAAAAAAGCAAAAAAAGTTTTAGACGATCTCAAAAAATAAAAATCAAAAAAGAAGTCTTCAAACAAATTTTTCAGGCGAACACCAAAAAAAAGGTGTTGAACATATTTTTGAGGCAATCTACAAAATTTTAACAGTCTAAAAAATAGTGCTGTCCTCGATTCGAAGATAGGACAATTTTCGAGAATCTGAGGCTTCGATGCCAAGGCGAAGGTCTAAATCTTCAAGGCCAAGGACTTTAAAATGTGTCTTCGAGGACGTCCTTAAGGCCAAGGACGTTCTCGAGGACTCCACTTCTGTTTGGTACCCTCAAATTTTGTTAAATTTTTCTTTTATTTCATATTAGCCTATACTGAAAATTTCATGAGTCTGGATTAAGCAATGAAAAAGCTTAAATTGTGGGACCCCATTGTGATTCTTTTAAATTTTGTTATATTTCATCAATGACGTATATTTACCTATTCTGAAAAATTTTGCAGTCTAACGTAAATGGTTAAAAAGTGTGAATTTTGGCGGCTCTGTTTGATGGGGACCCCCATTTTGCTAGTCCAAATTTGTTTTTCAAATTTTATCTTTTCTTTTTATTTACTTACCTAAAAAATTTCATTTGTTTAGCCTAAAAGATTAAAAAGTTTGAATTTTATAGAGTTCGTCTGGGGGGGGGGGGGGGGGGGGGTAGCATTGTGGCACCCTCAATCTTTATTGAGTTTTACTTATCTTCAATGGCTACCCGTTATGAAAATTTGATCTATCTAGCTTCAACGATTCAAAAGTTCAATATTTTTAAACTACCAGTTGAGGGGTATTCCCGAACGTTGCACTCCCGATTTCAGGTAAGTAAAGAAAAAAAGCAAAAAATTTCAGATAAGAAAATTCAGATCAAACACAAAAAAGAAATGCAAAAAAGAAAAAATTGTATTCAAGGTGGAATAAATAAACATGACTACGAGAAAGGTGGTAAGTAGTGTGTTCAAAAACCACAAACTTTTTTCATCAATATCGATAGTTATCAAGATATACCGGTTAAAATTTGTCCACTTTTTGCCGACTTTGGCCTCTGAAATCGCAATCACGTGACTCGACGCCCTGCAACTTTGCACTCATATAGCTTCTATCTGCACCCAAATTGTGTTCAAATTTCAGCATTCCACGTCTAATCATTTTATAGCTATAAGCAAATTAATTAATTTTTGAGACAAAAATTGACGTTTTTTTTTTATTTTAAGGTTCCCAAATCACGATCACGAAACTTCAAGTCTCCAAAATTGTCATACAGAACGCTTTTAATCATTGTCATGTCATGGTATATACATAACGCTTGTAATTTAATGAAAACCGAAACGAACAATCAAGAACAGGAACTCAACAAATTAGCAGTCTATATAAACTTGTTTTTGTTTGCCTAATAGTGAATGCCCTATACACATTCGAATGCGAGCTGCACTAACAATAAATTAGATACTACTCGTAATACCTAATCGAAAGCAAAGAGCACAAGCAAAGAAAGTTGTCAAAAAATGAAAAAATGTATTTGGCAGCAAGAAACGTAAAAAACCACAAAAAGAACATTTTTCAAATACTGTATAGCCTTTCAAAAAAATGAGTTTATTCTGTATTTGCGGAACGAAACCAACTTTTTATGACGGAGTTAAGAATTGCTACGAGTGGCAAAATACAAAAAACAGCAACAAATTTTTAAACCTATGGTATGGTGTTGCACTGTTCCACTTCCGAATGTCGAAGGATGCAACCAAATAAAACTGGTTCTATTTGAGCAAATAGGTTTTTCACTGAGTTACTAACAAACGCTAAAAACAACTAAATCGGCCACTTTTTTTTCCAAATATTGCCAAAATTTTACAATGCAGTGCCTTGAAAATTAGTTTGTTACAGTATCTTTATAGTATATGACAATATAATAGGATAATGTCTTAAAAGTTATACTGTGGAATGCAGAGTCGTACTTGTCTACCAATGGCCAGAAACTTCCTCGATGGCTACTAAACAAAACAAAAATTATAGTCAATGCACAAACCAGCATTAGTATTATTTAAAACAAATCTAAAGTTTTTGTAGCAATTTAAAGTTTATGTCCATCAGTTCAACACACGAAAATGTCATTTTTAGTTTGATTTGCAACTTTTTGGATTACTACACCAGTACGGATTACCACGTACGTCGCGAAGACTGCTCAACTTCATGAAAAAATACACAGTAACTGTTTTTCCCACGGACAAAACGACGCATTGCCAGCCCTAAAATCGAACAACTAAAAATCGAATACAAAAAAACAAAAACAAAAAAATGATCAGGTATTAATATCGGCAAATATCAACTTGTTCCTGCCTTATCTGCAATTTAAAAATAATATTTGAAATTTGTTATTCCCACCAACAAGTTGGAACAAAAAATTTTTAATAGCATTTACTGTCCTAAATTTCGATACTTGCTCTATCGCAGTGTAATGAAGTACCGGTTACGCTTTTATTTTTAGTTGCTCCTTTAAAGTTTGTAAACAAAAACATTATGTGTGCGCATTGAGCGTTAGAGGCAAATTTCTATGGTAGCTGATGCAAGTCGGATCTTTTCATTTCAATAGCAAAAAATTAAAACATAAAAGCTTGATATCCGAGAAGCGACCACCTTTCTAAAACAGACTTTACTGAGCCATTATCAAGCATTAAACATTTCTAATGTTCGTGCAACTCAGCCATCAGCATTTTTAGTTTACAGCTACCCAAGCTCTCTTTCAGCAATAACTAAAATTACCCTGAATAGACCGTCAATTGAAAGTGACAGGTTCCAACTGACAGTATGAAGTGCGATTTTGAGTTTGCTTTCTTTATTTACCAGTAAGCCTGGGCTATCAAGCCTATAGCCTTCTACCAGCATAGGCTAGTTTATTCAACTGTAGTTGAATTACCCTGAATAGGCCGTCAATTGAAAGTGACAGGTTCCAACTGACAGTATGAAGTGCGATTTTGAGTTTGCTTTCTTTATTTACCAGTAAGCCTGGGCTATCAAGCCTATAGCCTTCTACCAGCATAGGCTAGTTTATTCAACTGTAGTTGCTGAACATTTCTTATAATGTCTTAAAGTTTTGGTATTTTTCGCCTACTAGTCTGCTTTCACCCTGAAACTGAATTCTAAAACAGTATACGTTCCGGCACCGGTTCTAGCTCAGCCCAACAGTCTGGTATCTATCACCTTAGACACAGACGCCGCGTATGCACTCTTCCGCATAATTCATTCAGTGCACATGCGCAGTGAGCATACGATGCATTGACTAAATAAATTATTGTTAAGTATTAAATAAGCATTATTATTTTTTAATTATAATAATGAAAAGATATTATTCCACTATCTATTCCACCATTTACCGATTGCAGTCGGAAGAAAAAAGCTATAAAAATAACGGACGAGTTGCGTTCATTGGGATAGTTATTCATAACCACTTCGTATTCACGATGAGTTTATTTATTCATTTGACGTTTCGCTTCCCAAAGCGGGAGGCTTCTTCAAAACAATTTTCGGCAGTGGTGCCTTTGCAGTTACAAAAAAATAAATGTGAAAAAATAACAGCAGAAAATAGGTAACAGGAAAAATATATGAACATCACAATGCTTTTACTATTATAGGCAAAACTATTAAAATGATGGAACAATCACATTATAACAATATTGAAAAAATTATGTCACTAACCGCGTGAAAAAAAAGGAAGAATACGGTATGAAAAACAAAAAATATAAATGGTATTTATAAAATAATTAGGCTACTTCACTAGCAGTTTGAAAAAGGATGAAAAGAATCTATGGCAAAACTTTATGAACTAGAAAAAGATTTTAGCTCCACAGAGATTTATATACGGCACGGACGGAACAATTAACCCATCATTGCGATTTAAAACGTTCAATTCCAAAGAGTTTTGGTCTATCAAATAACCTTCCGCTATCCAACGCTTGTGCCAGGGTGGCTCCCTTCTTTATATTTCAGCATTATCCCAATCTATAAAATGATCATTTTCTGCGACATGCTGACACAGTGCAGATTTTTTCAGGTCGAAATTCTTCACTGCATCAATATGCTCACGTTTTCTAGTTTCTAAGCTTCGGCATGTTTGACCGATGTACACAGCATCGCAGTCACGACAAAATATTTGATAAACAAGGCCCGACTTTCTCTGTCCAGAACTTTGTCTTTGGGCTTACAAAAAATATCAGACAAGACACAAACAAGCTTCATAGCCACCTCCAGTCCCCCACATCAACTTGCTGCAAAACATTCTTAATAGGCTCGGTAAGATTCTGCTTGTAGGGGACCACAGTCATGATTTTTGTTTGTTGGGATTCGCTTTCAGGACGAGCAGGCCGTCGTTTGCGATGAAATCTTGGATATCCATTTGTAATCAAAGTGTTGTTAATCGTGTGTATTTCATCTTTCTTGAGCTCGTCCTCTTTTATTACAGTATGTTTTCAGCTCGGGATAAGAGAGTTTGGGGAATCCTAAGTTTTTGTTGAAGTGAATGGTAGGAGGAAAAAGATAGCTGCCAATATGCGTTGTTTTCTGAACGCTGTGGTTGTTGGCCATCCTTTTGGAATGCGTGTAACCAGCACATCTAGATAAGCAAGCGAACCTTTATGTTCTTTTTCACGTGTAAGCTTGATGGAATCGCATATGGTATTCAAACATTGGGATTGAATCTTCGATGTAGTTTGATTCCTCAATACCATAAACGTCATCAACAATTCAATGTATCGAAACTACAGTAAATGCAAAGACGGGAGTGAAAGCTGTTGTTGGCCCTTGTTTGAACATATCGAAACTACAGTAAATGCTACAGTAAATGCAAAGACGGGAGTGAAATGTTGTTCCCATTACCATGTTTGCAATATGGAAGATCAGGGCAAACTCATTGGAGTGTCAAATATTTGCTGATATATGGTTAGTTGGAAGGTTAAAGAGGTGAAATTAAAGCGGATGTCCAATGCTTCCATTAAGTCAGGAACGCTTAGTGTGGTACGATCGTCTAAGTGAGAATCACGTCTAAGTTTATCAAACACAATTTGCTTTGCCAGATCAAGTGGTGTGATGGTGGATAGACTGACAACATCGAACGACACTAGTTTTTGGCAATCGTTTATACTAAAATCTTTAATACTTCTAACAAATTCTGTCGAGTTTTTGGTGGTGAAATTCATTTTGTCAACTTAAGAACTTAAATTACTCTTAAGACACTGAAACAAATGATAAGTAGCTGAGCCAATAAAAGACACAATTGGACGCAGAAGTGCAGTTGTCTTATGGATTTTCGGAAGATTATAAATTCTAGGAAGCACAGAGTCACAGCTTTGAAGGCTTTTATAGTTGGAGAAGGATATTTTTCTCCCTGCTTTATCTTCCAAGTTAAGGAATTAAAACGCCTTTCGATAATTGGTTCTGGGTTACTTGTGAGAACTTTGTACGTTTTTCTGTCATTCCAAAAAAGCCATCATTTTTGTGGTGTAATCGCTCTAATGTATGACCACAGTACAGTCACCTTTATCAGCTTCCAGGAAAACAATATCGTCAAAAGATTTTAATTTGGATATGACCTTCCGCTCTTGTGGAGTAAGATTTTCAGGTGGTAGAGAAGCTCGCTGTAAAATTTGCGTAATCTTGGCCCTATCACGATCTACATACGGGTTTTTGTCTCGTAGTACGGTCGTAAGCCCTCTTCCACACCACACGCTATATCAAAATTAAAGATTTGTTTTGAAGCAAGCGCAAATTTTGAATCTTTGGGGCTTTATCCTTTTGCTATTTTTTCACATTTATTTCTTTGTAACTGCAAAGGCAGCACTGCCAAAAATTGTTCAGAAGCTTTCCGCTTTGGGAGGCGAAACTTCAAATCAATAAATAAACTCATCGGTAGTACGAAGTGGTTATGAAGAAAATTGCAATTCAATTTTTTTTAATGACAATTTTCTTCCATTGAAGTCACTTTGAAAAATTTCAAAACTTTTACCGTATTGTTACTGAGCAATCTGATCTTTTAAATTTTGGTGCAAAAATACTCGTTTTAAATTTCATAATATGCACCATTGAAATTTTTTTCAGGAATTTTAGGGCGTATTCAAAAAGATTTAGCTTGAATTACCAGTATTTCAATAGCCAGTCATATCACCCAAATAATGCGTGTAATTTCCGGTCGCAATAATTGGTTTGGCATTCTAAAGCAAGTAATAAGCTTACTGCATGCCATACTTAGAAAATTCGGCAAATTTATTGAGCATCCATTAACACATTCACGGATCGTATGCGCAACGAAAAGCTAATTTGCATTTATTGCAAAGCGCGGTTAATCACAAATCACTGTAAGCTGGCTAAATGGGCGCTCTCCCACCCACTACTGCTGTTGATATCTCCTGCTTGCCTTTTTCCCAACTATATCTTCCTTTTGGTTTTTTCGGTACGGTAGGCGACACGTAACCTACAAGCTCCACCCATTCTGGATTACGACCCCCTCAGCGGAAGAGACTTTTCTTCCTCGATCTACTCGCTATGCCCTCTCTTGTCTCAACTGAAATGGACAGAGCCTCTTATTCTCTTGTTTCCTTAAAAGAATTGGCAGGGACCAGTCTTCTTCTGCAGCGCCTGTGCTCATCTGACCCAAGATGTTCACCATCTTACTTAAGCTTTACCTTTTTTTTTTTACTTTCCTGCCTCTAACTGGTATCTACAAAGAGCCATCTTCAGCTATTCCTCTTTTATTCTCGATCTGTGTAGTAGGCAGTCGGAAACACCGGCGTAAAATCCGTAATGGTCTGTCACGCCTTTATTTATAGAAAGGAGTCGGAAAATCGCATCTCCACCACCAATATTCAAGATTGTAATATGCTTTTATCCGTAATCCGAACGTCAAAACTACAAGCAGAAAAATTGCAAACTTTGAATGTTTATATAAGAATTAAAGCATAAAATATAAATTTTACTGCTATAAAAAATAAAAACAAAAAAGAATAAATGAGAAATATAAAAATAAAAAGAATTAAAGCATAATATAAATTTTACTGCTATTTTAGTTAATTTTACTGCATAGTCAAGTAAATAAAATTGCAAACAAAAGTTTTTCCGCCGTAGGAAAAGGCGGAAATCGTTTTAAAAGGCCATTAGGGTTAGAGTTAGTCGTGTCCAAAAAAAAACAAAAACCAAAAGCTGGCTAAATTCTTAATCAGCAATCCAAAGTTTTGCATTAAATGTGTTGCATTGCAACCATGAATTGCTGAATGGTTGATGGATTAACCAGTTAACTTGTGATTTGTAAAATAAATGACCAATGAGATTGGCTCATAATGTAAAGTCTGTTTATTCAATCAAACAAACTTATTTGAAACCAGAATAGGATTCGATATTCTGGATTCGGTTTCAACTATTCGGAATAATTCTACATTAGTCAAGTACTCTGAAGTGCCCATCACTAATTACACGTCTTGTGGTTAAATGATCGTGATTAACAGTCGCGTAGAGAAATATCGCGTGGTAAAGTGTGGGTAAACCTTTTTTGCACCTTACGTTTTTTTGAGTTTATTTTTACAGCTTTATGGTTTTTTGCTCTCAACGTTTATAGGTCTCAAAAAATTATCAAAAATAATCAAGTAACGTCAATCAAAAAGCTCATACAACAACGTTAAAATTTAGAACTTTTTAAAAGTTCCTAACAGTTTTCACTTTATTTTGAAATAACATAGCACGTTTTTTTAAATTTCAGCAACTTTTGAGCAAAATATTATTTCAACTGCCAAACTTAACTCTAACTGTGGCGTGAAGGAACTGATCATGATCAGCGCATGCAAATGCTGCAGTCACCCAGATTATGTATCCGATGATTTATCCGAGTGAAACAAACTCCAAACGTTTTAATTTGTTTTTGTGTCATGCTTTTGCGATGTAACCGCGTTGTTCCATACCTGCCCCGTTTGAGTGATTCAGATTCTCAAAACGAATAATTTTTTATCTTTTTTCACCTTTGAGCGCGCGTTCTCAAGTTAGTTTCTCAGTACTGAATTTTGACGTCATTAGGATAAAAGAAGCAAAGATGGAACCTGTATATGGATAATTGTATAGTTTGTTTTGGGCGTGGCGAACCAGAGTTTTAAAAGTTTTTACAGTTTTTAAGTTTTTGGAGTTTTTGCAAAATAAACAGTCTTCAACAGTTTTAGAAATTTTACAGTTTTTTCGACTTTGACTTTATGTATATTAACACGAATAATAAGAACAATATTGGTGCGCAATTTAACGTGAAGATGCAGGTATCAGATCAGCGCAACAATTAAGTCCTCTCATCTCTCATAGTACCATCTACCATAATACCATTTCCCATATACAGTAACCACGATCAGAAATATGCACGCATTTTACAGCCTACCTTCTCCTAAGAACTCCATTCAGCAGTGCGACCCACCGGCCAACATATTGGACATTGTACAGTATATAGTATTACATCCATCATTCAGCAGCAAAACTTTCTCAATGAAACTGTCCAAAAACTTTGGAGAGCAGGTAATTTTTTTCGACGTCACAAAAGGCTGTTTAGTAAAAAAACACGGCATCCAGCTTAAATCTACCAAAACCATTAAGCTCAAGTACTTAAACGTCTTAAATGTTGGAGTAATCCCATTAGTTTTATTCTTCTATTTTTTTTATGATACCAATTCAGTATGAAAATTTATCGTATAATTTTGAAAGTCCATTTAAGGTCCAATTGTCCAACATGAAATCCAGAAGTTTAGCGTATTTTATCTTTCTCTTTTATCAGCCTACAGATACTCTTCAAATTTGATATGCCTAGCTGGAGTTTTTGGTAGTTAAAGATTTAAAAATTTTAAGGGGCCTATTTGGCATGGTCTCCTCAATTTGCCCAACCGAATTTTGTTAGCGTTAAAGTGTGATTCATGTTATCCTATCCAATTGATTTAATTTGTTTAGCTTTTGTTGTTAATGAGGGGAGGTGTCAACATAATTGGAGGATTCCTACAGTATGGCATCCCCAAATTTTTCATATTTCTGTGTATTTTTACCTATCTTGAAAATTTAGTTTGTCTTTAAAAAGTGCTGCTTGCTGGTTTTGACTTTGCAAAACCCAGTTGTTGCAAAATCACTTTAAAACGCGCTGCTTGTCGGCTTTTGCAATGAAAACAATTACGCTTCGGAATTTTTCGCGTATTTTGAAAAGAAAAAATACCCTTACAGTATGTTGCTAACGCAACTGTGAAACAGAATGCATGCAAGTAAATACAATTAAACAGCTACTTTTGCTAAAACTTCAAAGGAAAGTGCAAGGTGAAAGATGAAGCAGGAAGGGGTTGTGCTGCTCGTGCAGGATGTGTGATGCGTAAACACTTGCATTTACTCATAAAAGCAAACTTACTTTCTATCACTCTGAGTTGGCTAGGTGGAGCAAAGCCAAGCGGGCTCATCGTTTATTATAAAACTTTGTCATTCACATTACCTTTTGGGCTTATTTTTTTCTACCGCAACCCTTCTCTAATTATGTTTCTTGTTTGGTTATATTGTAATGTTTGGTGATATAAAACATAATATTCATCAACATTTTAGTGTACAGTAGTTAATCTTAAAAACACTTTAAAATTATCTTTTCTCCAAGCATGTGTGACTGACAAGCTCATTTAGTTTATTTCCTTGATAGTGTGTAGGTACCTTGTACTTTATAGTAGATCAAATCAAATCAAATCAAATCTTTCATTATACTCGCTGTAATACGCCAAAGCGTGTAACGAGTTTGAGGGCCCAATTCCGCTTCATTGCGCCCGCTCAACACAGCTTTTTTTGAAAAAATGTTGCAGCGGTGGCGAGCCGTTGGCAACACTGTGTCCGATTTTTACCGGCACGAGATTTGAACCTCAGACCTCCCGCTCCAGAGACGTACGCGTTACCGCTCGAGCAATTGGCCGGTTTATATTAGATCGATGCTGTCATATTATGCAAAATGCTAAACTTTATATTTGTTTGGATAAGTTTACTTTTTGAGCGCTTCTGCAGCAATACCAAGCGAATGCTGTCGATGCAAAAGTACAAGCTCTTTCTAAATTAAACCACCATTTAAAAATCCATAGCATTCATGTAATTTTTGGTAGGGGCTAAGACAAAGGTATATATTCAAGAGATTCCTAAACCAAGAGTACAGAGGTGAGCCTCAAATCCATTTCTTGTCATATTGCCATTAAACCATTATTCATTTTAATGTCACAAATTCTCTTGTCCTGAACCCCACATCCAATTTTGATTTGGCATTTTATAAATCTGTATCCGTGTTTTTCAACCGCAAAAATCAGAGTAAAAGGTTTTTATCTATGTTTTTCATTTAATTTTGTTATGGTGCTACTAAACCACCGGTACAGCTGTTATAAAGCACCAACATCCACATTAATGATATATACATAAATAAGCATCGCATGCACTCGCTAAATGCTTGGCAATTAAATACAGTGCTAAAGTTGAATTACTAGGAACAGTGCAAAATACGCTAGTGACTTCCGGTCAAAACTCTATTCAGGAGTTAATCTTGTTAAAAAATGCCATAAAACCACTCAAATGTTAAGAATGGTACAACTGAAATCGAGAGCATGGTTTGATTAGAAAGAGCATTTTCATGAGCTCAAAGTTTAATCGCAATGCGGTGAAGCAGGTGTTGTGTTTTTCCACATAAATGTGGTTATTTTAACCGCAATTAAGGGATACCAGTAGGCTTCTAGCAATTTCAGGTCAGAAAAGTAAATGCAAACGCTGACACGTTTTTAGCCAACAAAAACCAGTAGATGGTACTTGTATACGAAATGCTGGACCCAACAAGTGAGCATAGGTTATGAGCTTACACTGCTAACACGACTATTTCAAAAATATTTTGTGCAAATGCAATTACTGATAATAATTCTATGCCTAAGCTATTCCTGGGTTTTCACATTTTTAACTTTTTTTTTGCTAGGCCAGAATATTAGCTAACCTCATAACAAAGTTGATTACTTACAGTTACGGTGTTATAAAAGCAGAAAACAATTAAGATATTGCTAGGTGTGCACAACTTAATTTATAAAGGGTTATAGTTCTGCTTGATTTGCTTTACAGTTATCAACTCTTCATTGCCGTCTCTGTAGTGCTTACATCCACAAAAAAATTATTCCTTCTACATTTTAAACTAATGTAAAGTAAGTTTAGTACCGAAATCACAATAAAATACGGTAAAAGAGACACTGCATACTATTTCGTAAAACAACCACAATGTTTTATGAAGTGAATTTAGGATAATCGGTACCAGTGACTCGCAAAGCCTTTGAGCATTGCGCTATGCCAGGGCGACTCGTAAATTGCTTACGATTTGTTGTTTACCTGAGCGCGACTTTACCCTGAAACTCTCGAGACGTTTAAATCGTTCTAGTGTGAGTGATTACGGGCGAAAACAATTCTTTCTTCTAATCGTGCAAAATATAATCGGCGTCGCAAATCGCAGCAGTTACTTATCCGGCGGTAGTTCTTGCCAAACACGATCGCAGCAAGCAAATCTCGCTTCGCGTGAGTAACCATTCTGCGAGAAAAATTTTTACGCGGAAAAAATCTTCGAATCGAGTCGCAGAATAGTCGCCGGTGTGAATGCAGCTTTACGATCACAAAAACATCAATACGCATATCACTTAAAAGTACTACGCTGAAATTTACCGATTAAGGTCATAACAAATATTTAAAATTTTAAGTAAGAATTTTGTAGATTCTTTCTTAACATTCAGCTCTGAAATAAGACAAATAGATTTGAATATGCATTGGCAGGCTTGCTAGTAATTAACAGACAACTCTCTTGACCGAAAGGTTACTTCTCAATCTTTAGGTCAAAACGACTTGGCTTCAATTAAATTTAATATGTTTTTGGCAAAAAATCACTAAAGCACTGTTATAATTCTTATTGCTACTAAACCGAAATTTGAAAAATTTTATCATTTATTACGAAGCTTCTTATTGTAATCGAATATGATGATCTGAATTAAGTGGATAAAGTCATTTATTTAGTAGTCAGTGTCTTAAAGCCAAAGATGGTAAAAGTTTAGTTTCAATGACTTGCACCACAGTCAACATCCGACATTATATGAAAAAATTAATGATTCTTTTGGTGTTATATGGGGTGAAAGTTGCCACTCTAAAGAAGAGATGACAAAAAGAGCGATTACAGCCTTCCTGCCTTTCTGCCAAAACATCGTTGCAAAGTTCTGATGTTCTGTTCAATTTATTATTAAAAGCAACAATTTGTGGATATTTTTTAAGCCACGAAAATTTTGTGGTTATACCTCAATTAAATGTAATAGATCCAATGACCAAAAGCCACTAGCTTGAATATTAATTTTTGGATGCTGAAAATTTCAAAACTGCTTTCACATTACATGATGCGACTGTTTCGGGAGCGAAACCTTAACTTGAACAAAATACTGCACCGGAGAACTTTGCTTTAAAGGCATTAATATTTGTAAATTCTTAACAAAGATTTTTATTTCCTTCCTATAAATATCTAATTGCAAATGAAAAAAAGAGAAGAGCAGTTTTAATACGTTAATAATTTAATAGATGCAATATCATTAAAAAATTAAGCCAAAAAATTGTAAAAAATGCCTTTGTAATAATTTAAAATAAAATAATCAATTGAGTTGGGTCAGTTAGTCTGTTGGTAACCACATCATAACTACTCAATTTTTCTTAATAAACGACTTGATTGAAAATGAAGCTTGGATTGCGTTCATCGGGATAAAACAGTATATTAGAAACAACGTTCTCCGATGCTGTATTTTTATTCAAGTTTAGGTTTCGCTCCCGGAACGATTTGATGCTTCAATGTTTAGGTTTATTGTCAGATCGCCTTTGTTTTTTAAATATTCGGTTTGAATTTGCGGTACTGGATTGAAAAAGAACTTTCAGTTGTTTAAAAAAAAAACACACACACACACACACACACGCTGTTTTCAGCAAAAGACAAGGCGATTACTTTAGATCAGGGATTCTCAACAGGGTCCAGCACGGGACATTAACCAGGAGACCAGAAACGCAAGATTTATTAACGTTATAAACCACTTGCGGCCAGGAGACGGCTGACTAATTTCAATGGGATTATAGCAATAACCTAATGTTTCCAACACTTGTTTTACTATTTGCCATTTTACCTTATTTTTTATTAAAATCTCCATCAAACTTACGAGTAAAATCTGCGGTAAGTTGTAAAGCAAATGCTTCTCCTGTGAAAAATCATTGTTACAAAACTGCATACCTGTAGCAACTATGAATGAAACATTGACAGAAAATTTTATTACTAAGCAGCGGGCCACGGGTATTGAGAGTCGAAGGGGACCACAAACAATAAAAGGTTGAGAACCACTGCTTTAGACCTTCTTGTAGGCCATAAATAAATGTCTCCTTCAAATGGCACAAACTCGAAGACGTCGCATTTCTTTTACAGCAATCACGTCGCACCTCAATTATTACGTATTATTGCTTGGCTTGCTACTGTCTGCGTTTGTAATAATAAACTAATTGAAATTATTTTGCTTAAAGTTTGGAAAAAAATCATAATGAGCTGTTTTGCAGAGAAGCAACAAAGTTTTTGATACTAATAGTTCTTTCACTTAGGTTGGTTTGTGTTGATCGAACCAAAATTAAACCGTTTTAAATCAAAGACACATTTTACCTGCGGAAGATGAGCCGCTGGAATTGACATTGCCACTTCCCGGTTGAACACCCGGTCCTTGAACATCAGAGGAAACTTTCTGGGAAGTCGACGCAAGCCCTTCGTTGCTCGTAGTTGATTGAGGTTGACTCTCCATCATTCACTTCAGTACAAATAAATTGGATTTTTACAAAGCCAATAGAACATTGTGCTGGGAGGTTGAACGTGTTGCTTAGAAATTACAGTAGCAGTAACCTGTTACATTACTGATAGCTTCAGAACGAATCTGCACAGACGTACAAAACAATAATTATCATGATATTGGGAAATCATGCAATAATATTTTGTTTATAGCATACTAGAAAAATAAACCATTTAAAAAAATTCTAAAAAGCTACTAGAAGCATCACTAAATCAAAAGTCACTTAGGTTTCGAAGCTCGCGCTTGTATGACATAATGATGACGAACGTTCCATGAGCAGAACTACACAATTAGAGGAACGGTTGACAGCTACACCGCATTGAAGAATCTTCAGGCAAGCATACAAACAGTGACGCAAAAAAAAGAATAAAATGGTTTGCAGTTTTTTTTATCTCAGGTGTGGGGCCCCAGCCCTTGGAGCCCCTGGCTCAATGGCAAAGTACCATATGGTAAGTCTTTTTTTAGTACAGTATGCTAGGTTAACATTTTTTCAATCAAAGCTTACCACCAATTTTGTAATGAAGTTCCCAGCAAGTTTTAATGTCCTTACTTCAAAATACTTTCAATCCAGATCAAAAGAGTACATTTAATGAGCAATTGAAGCAATTAACTTTTTATTTCAAAGAATTTAATTGAAAACAACCTGTTTTGCAACGTCAAAACTCAAATAATTGCTTTGATATATAGAATTTTTAACTCCACACTTTGCTTTCAGTGAAAACTCGTAGGGTCTTATGCACAACGTAGATTAACTTTGATCCGCAAAGAACCAATTTTTTCTTTTAAACCGTTGGTCTTAGTAGATAAAATAAATCGAATTCACAAATTCAGAGAGTTTATTCATGTATTATACAAAGGAATATTTTATTATTTTGCCTGGCTACTTGTCCGTAATCTTCCTCTAAAATTTTGTTAATCCGCGGATCCAAGTTCAACCCCGTTAACACATACGACGGAAATGCGTTTAATTTTACTTGTATCAGCATAATTACTGTACTGTATGCTCAAGAAAAATGTTAACTTAAAAAGCTAGTTTAGCTTATTTTTAAACCGGCTATAATTTTTGATAAAACTCGTAAAATCTTTCCGCTCTTCTAGATCTGTTTCTGATTCTGAGCTGTTATGATTATAAAAATAGTTCAAACTCGAGCGGGCTTTTTAGGGTTGGATTCTGGTTCGGACCAGGTTCAGGCTTAAGATTGAAATGATTTCTTTCTTAATTCGGGTCTGATACATGTGTTGTGTATTTTGAGTGCAACTATCACCAAAAAAAAAAAAAAAAAGAATTGGCGCTGCCCCTAAACAGCGTCACTATAGGGGTTGAAACAATTGCCCATTTACACGTGGAAACAGCAATAAGGTGATTGTCAAATGTAGTAAGATTGTAAGACGTGATATCTCTGTGAACTGTTAGATCAGTTCTGCGTATGTGTGGAAAAAGTAGTCCTGCCTTCAGAAAAATATAATCAAAATAACTTTGCAGCATTGCATAAAAATTTGATTTATCAATTCGATCATTAGAACTCAAAACATTATTATTACATCGCAATTTATTAATCTTCAATAAGTAATTTTATTTAGTCACAGCAGACCAAAGGTATTTAAAGAAAAAGGGTAACTAATTGCATTTGCATTTTTGATCTTAAGTTAACTTTCTGGCGTTTTTGGATCTAATATTGGCTTTTAATCATTTTCTTGGGTTTAGGCTGTTTCAGGCCTGAACTAGTTGGTCCGTTTACAACTCTGATTTATAGACCTTTTATAATTGAAGCACGTTTTGGCAAAAGTTGATAAGTCGCATTTTGCTGTTTCAAGAAAATCGTGTTTAAAATTTTAAATTTCCATTAGGCTCTGTTGTCAAGTACAACATATTAGGCTATTTGTTACCGATAAATCATTGAAAATTAAGACAATTTTTTTCTCAGGGAAACTAGTTTTAGTAAATGACTTAGAATCTATAAAAAACTCACTTTTTGAAAAATGTCATTTATCAACTTCTGCCACAACGTGCTTCAATTGCTTATTAACTGAAAATTTATCAGCTTGCCTTCTGAAGGTAACCCTGTGCATCGCACAAAAACAACATACATATTTAACATAGCACTTATATTTAATACATTTCAACTGTTTGCATTTTTCAAAAATAGTTTTTCAAGTACATCGAAATGTTTTATTTTTCTCTAAGCTAAGAGAGCAATGTGTATAACTGCAGATATTTGATTTTTTGTGCTAGCAGCAGTTAACATTATGGTTTTACAGGCTATAATTTGCTGTTTGATGTAGGATGACTACCAAAAGTGCTTTACTTCTGCTGCTGCTGCTGCTTCAGTATTTCAAAATTTTACTTATTTACCTGATTTGGTCAATAGTTAATACGCCAAGCTTCTGCAAGACAATTTGTATTACTCATTCTACTACGCTTACTTAGATGTATAATGCAAAAAGTAAATTGCACTGCGTAGTGCATATAATAGAACGCCCAAATGCAACCCAGCTTGGCTTAATATACGCAACTGGCTAGAAGGAAGTAATAAACGCTATTCAATTTGATTTATGTACATTGTACAGAATGTTGGCAAAAGTGATTGCGAATTTCTTTTAGCTTGGCGTAAATAAATTGCTCGTGCAATTAAACTAATACAATTTAACACAATTTATCATGCCCCATTTTCGAGAAAAAACAAAACTCACAATTTGCAAAGACAAAAAAACCCGCGCTATATATCCGGTGAACTGTACTAAATATGTTTTAGGTCCAGCCCGAAGTTGGGGATTTTCAGTGGTTTCAGCTCAAAGACGGAAAATTGCAAGCGTGGCGGGTATTAACGGATATAAAAATACAGTAAGCTACGTCCCGTTTTTATTTCAAAAATGCTTTCCAAAAATGAACACAAAATAACTGTAAAGCTTACACTGTAAGGTTAGGATTTGACAAGTTTGGGAGGTTCCGCCACTGTTCTTTTTATTACGAGATGATAAATTCTTTATCTTTTTCGCTTCTACAGGGTTGGCCAAAAAAAATTGCACCCTTGGATAAAGTGTCATAACCTTTTTTTGGAATGAGATAACATTTTTAAATATTTACTATTTCTTTACGACAATATATTGCGTAGCTGTGTAAAATTTTATTAAAATTTCCATAAAATAACAAAATTACAGGTGTTTAAATAGTGAGTATCACAAACCGCAATTGCATGAAAATTAACACTGCACAAATAATAAGCGATTGTTCATTCGTTCAATATTTTTCGATGTGTTGTCCGTTTTTTTCACTTACCACTGTGGAGCTTGGTACTTCAACGTTATTATCATTTGAAAAAAGATTTGTTAGCATTCAGACATTGTTACGTCAAATTGAGTACAGAAAGGCCACTTATAAAAAAAAAGTTACGTTACCTGCAAAAAAAACTTTGAACGCACTTTGTGAAAAGAGATTGCAGTCTTCAATGTTTAAATGGACGTCATTTTATAACTTTTAGGAATTTCATTGTAAAATTTTAAACAGCTGCGCAATATATCGTTGTAAAAAAATGGTAAAAATTTTAAAGAGTTATCTCTATGCAAAAAAAAGTAATGGCTTTTTGTCTTAGGGTGCAATTTTTTTTGGCCAACTCTGTATATTATTTTTTCTCTTTTTTGTTTCATTATGATTATTTGCAGTGGTGTTCATGCGTGACGGAGCAGTGATGTGATCGAGTTTACCAGTGAAAAAACTGGAAACTATTGATTTATTTATGACGTTTTTGACGTAGGGCAGTAATGGTCATGCGTGACGGACAAAGTTTACTAACCCCTTGTAGAGACCTGTGGTTCCACCAAGTACGATCACCCAAAAAGCTTTTCAAAACATAGGTTTTGATTTTTTGAAATTAATATTTCTTGCTAGAAACATCAATTATCCAGTAAATATCTGAGCATTTAACTGCATGCAAGTAAAGTTGTGAAAACAACAACAAAATCATGAAAAAATCAGTCGTTTTACTTGCTACGGCGCTTAAATGAGTTTGTTGCGATTGAAACAACATTACAAAACCTTCCCTTATACGACATAATTATACTAATTTTTGTTTGCTATTAAAATACAAAAAATTCGCAATATTTGCTGAGCTGCATTCTTTAATGATCTTTTATCAAAGGTAGAATCAGCTGACATTTGAATAAGTCAGAAAAAAAACAAAAAATGGAAACCACAATGAGTCCGCACTAAACTCGAACACTTTAGTCCGCAACGCTGCAACTTTCGCAATATCACCATCTGAAAGTTATTGCCAAATCACAACATTTGCGAATGCAAGGGTAGCGGAAGTTGCGCTTTGTTCATGTTTGTATTATTGTTGTGAGTTTTTGATCATAGCTAATGAATTACTGTGACCTCAGAAACTGTTAGTAGTTGACTTGCACGAGGCAGACTAGCAAAGAGCTGAATAAAATTTAATAAAATAATATAGCCACAAGCTTATCGGACATATACGAAATCAGTCGGAAATTATATACTGCTATATTATATATTAAAATCGATTTCACCCCAGCGGGGCATCATCAGTTAGATCTTATTCAAATAGAATCAATTTCATCAAATAGAATCAATTTATTCAAATAGATTCTGTTTGAATAAGATCCAACTGATGATGCCCCGCTGGGGTGAAATCGATTTTAATATATAAAACTGTAGTATATAATTTACGATTGATTTCGTATATGCCCGATAAGCTTGTGGCTATATTATTTTACTGATCCCTAAATGCGAAGTCGTCGGAATTTCTTCTTTCTTCTCTTGTGTGTGATTTTCATCCAAAACATGGCCTCAAACAATGAATAAAATTTACCTTTGGCAAGCAATAGATGAAAAAATCAATTGGTTTTGCAACAAATGAAAACATTTTTTTTAAAGAAGTGACTACTTCAAAGAAAATTTTCAAGCAAAGAAAGTGAAGCAAGAATGAGGTTTATTTATCTGCGCATTTTTCATTTGATTTTTTAAGGGTGGTTGAAAACAGAGTTTGAATCAAGGTAACATTTAGGGATTGTTTTAGAGAAGGGATTTGAGTTTTGGTTAGATTAGCGTCAAAATTAATAACAAACTGTAGATAGAAATTTTCGGTAAAATAAAGTTTTCCATTTTCAAATTACAAAAACTTGTTAGAGGAGTTTGAATACTTTAGAAATATTTTTTAATCAAATAGCACATAACGTTTAGTTTATAAGGAGATTTACCAAAACAAACAAGATTATTTGCTCTGTTAAACTGCAGTTGAGTTGATTGTAGCTTATTTGTTGTTGTTATTTTGTTTATTTTTTTGATGAAGCAACAAATTCTGACGTAATTTTTTTTGGAGTAGTTTTTTTTCTGCAAAATCATACATTACATTGTATTTAAGATTGTTTGAACAGCTACCAAATTAACTGTTAATTGCGTTTTGTGACTAAAGTTTTTTGATAAAGACCAATTGCATAGTTGCAGTTTAAAAAAACAAAACATGCTAAGTCTAAACTGCTTTCCACAATATTATTTTTCCGGTTCTTTGTCGCAGAGCTATTGCGTGTAGAATTTTAGAGCAAGCTATAAGCGTATGCGGTCGAAATACGCGATTGTTGCCACGCGGAAGCGCCTACGCTCTCGGGAACACCCGCTAAGCTGCATTGTTAAACAATTGTTTAGATAGAGTAACCGCAAATTGCTGCATTCGCTGTACGATGTCATAGAATGACTGCTATTAATAATATATTCTTGCATACTGAGTTTAACATACGCCAAAAACTTTTCAACTTCTATCCCACAATGCACAGTAAAGTACGGCGTACTTTGTGATTTCATCTGAAAACAACAAATAACGGATTATTATCATTATGAATACTTTCATAGAGAGTAGTAATAGACTTTATTATCATAAGATGCACAGAGCTGGACAGCGCTGTTTCGAGCTTTTAGCTCTCATCGGTAGCCCTCAGCTTCTCTAACAAAGTTATTCCCCAGCTGGACAAGACTCTTGGCCCACTTGGACAAACCTTAAGGGCTTGCACAGCGGCAAAGGGTTTCTAGGGAATAAACGATTTTTCACTTACGGTACTTACAAAAACAAGTAAAAAAATCGCTGAACCCTTGTAGTAAGGACAGCCATATCCCTACTACAAGGGTTCCCCTTGTGTGACCACGGAAATCATAACCGACAAGTTTGACACTTCCAGCCCCGTTTGAGGCTGTGCGTGAAGTCGTGAACGTACGAGTGCAAATTTAGTTTGTTCGAAACAAAAATTCGTTATTTCCGGTATGCTGCCAGTTGCTTGAAATAAACAAAGAATTTGCTCGTACGCTCACAATTTTACGCCTTGTGTAGACTGGGCTTGAAAGTGCGGATCACGGTCTGCTTAAAACAATAAAATTGTAATTTTAATTACATTTTACTAACCAAATTGTCTTGGCCAGGAGTCAGAAAAGGGCCTTACGATCTTTCAATCACACTGCCATCTGCCCACCTGTCTACCACACTCGGTGGAGGCTTCACACTCTTCCTTTATTACTGAAGGTCAAGCAGGAAAGCTGTGAATACCATTTTTTATAGTTTTTGGTTTGACCCGACCAGGAATTCAACCCGACTAGTGTTCTCTCTAAGCTATGCGCGAGTGCGCGCACACAGCTTTCAGAGACTGTGCACAGGCATAAATTAACGCGCACAAATGTAATGTAATGTAACCAGTAACGAATGTAATTTATGATGTAATATAACCAGAAACGTTATGCAACCAGTAGCGTACGCAGGATTTTGAAAAAGGGGAAGGGGAGAAGAAAACTCAAAAAATTTGAGAAAAACAAAGCTCAGAATAAACATCGTTTTATTTCAATTTAGTCTGATTTTTCGTCCAAAATTAGGTGAAGAACAAAAAAAAAAAAAATCTTCACTCAGAATTAGTCCGATTTTTCGCCCAAAATTAGGTCTTGACTCAAAATTAGTCCAACTTTTTGCTCAAAATTAGGTGAAGACGAAAAAAATAGGTCTTCACTCAAAATTAGTCTGATTTTTCGCCCAAAAATAGGTGAAGACCAAAAAAAAAAGTCTTCACTCAAACTTAGCTGGATTTTTTTGGGTGCGGGCCAAAAACAAAGAAAGGTTTTCGCCTACCATTTGTGTGCTCAAAGCTTCTGCCCAACTCACAAAGTGGGGTGAGGGGGCATTCCGCAATTTTGCATACTAGTCTATGCTAATTATACTATCCTGGTGACCCAAAGGGGGGCCATGGCCCAATGGCCTCCCTAAATACGCCCCTGAATGTAACAATGTTTTTGGTTGGCAAGTTGAGGAAGTTTATTTTTGGCAGAGATGGAGTCCTCGAGGACGTCCTTGGCCTCGAAGACGTCCTCGAGGAGACATTTTGAAGTCCTTGGCCTTGGCCTCGAAGCTTTAGGTCCTCGAAAATTGCCCTGTCCTCGGTTCGAGGACAGCACTATTTTTGAACCGTTGAAATTTTGTCGGAAAACGCCAGAATCCTCGCGGAAAATTTGTAAATACCTTTGTTATTTTGCGCAATTGGAGCACAGGCTTAGCCAAGCGGGCCTTCTTCCCCCAATTGAAATTTCACCAATGACAAACATGTGACAAAAAAGCCTATTGTTTCTTCAGTTTCAGTTTCTTTTCAGCGTTTTTCGTTTACACCAGTAGCGAACAGCAATATTAAAGACCAGGGGCCCAGGGACCCCCTAAAATTAATTTTTGCCAGCCAATTTAAACTTAAACCTGGAAGAAATGGATAGTTTTCGTTCTAAAAGTTGCTATCTCAGGATCACATCTAGCCTTTTTATGAACGTATTGCATTAACCAAGGCCGGATTTACCACAATATGGCGCAGTACCAACTAAGGGCCCTGTGCTCAAATCTTAAGACTTTTTATGGTCTTCACCTACATTTGGCAGAAAGATGTTGCGAAAATCTCCAAAGTGCCAGGGGCCCAGCGCGATGGAAATCCGGATCGGCAATAATGTGGTCAGTAGCGTAGCCAGGGGGGGAAGGCGGGGGGCTATAGCCCCCCCCTTCCATTGGCCTGTCAACCAAAATGTAGAATAAGAAAAACACCACGTTTTTAGCTCTTCTGAGACTGTCTTGACTAATAAGTGATTTAAAGTATTTTTGCGCTGGAATTGACTAAAAAGTGATTTAAAGCATTTTTTGAAACATATATTCAGAGGAGGGGCTAATTCGTCAAAAATTAAAGTCACCAATCAATAAAAACTTTAAAAAATGCCCAAAAATAAGCAATCAAATTTGATCGCTAGTGTAAAAACGCCAAACATAGGTTTTATCAATAAATATATTATAAACTCAGGAATAAAGGTGGGCTATTCAGTGTTAGTTAATTGCCAATCACTTCTCTGAAATATCTTTCCATTAGCCCCCCCTCCCTTCCCGATTATTTTTCTTTATAAAATTCAGACGAAATAGATTATTCCGTGTGAGTTTTATTGAATAATAGGATTTTATGATTTACAAGCATGTAAACAAGAGAACTGCAATGTTATCATTAGTCACTTCCCACATAGCCCGATAATGCAACCAGTTGAATCATGTTGCGCTGGCAATTTCTATACCACGTTTTAAAAGCTTTATTTTTTATTAAAATAGCTCTAAAATTAAGTTATATTTGCAAAAAAATGCAAAATTTGCTAGAGCTGGGGGCTTTGCCCCAAACCCTTAAAACAGCTCTCCATTGCGAATTTCTGGCTACGCGCCTGACACATGGTTAGTAAGCGAAACTACCCATCTAATGTACTATTTTTCAATAACAATTCATAAATTCACCTCCACCTCGCCAGTTTTTACGCACAAAATACTTTTAAAAAAATTAGTCATGAAAAATGCTGATTGAACAAATCGTTGAACCACAGTGGAGGGGGCCTGGGCCCCCTGGCCTAACATGCACTTCTATAACTGGTTATTTTTATGAAAAAACAAAAATCTCTAAGGAAAATCTTCGAGTGGGTTTTCATTTACTGCTAAAATGTTGCACGAGTCAATGCACCTTACTTCTTCTACCGGGAGCAAATCACGTACAATTAAACTTTAACACCAAAATGCAAGATGTTAAACGTGGCAAAATACAAAGGCCAAGGCCAAGGCAAAAGACCCAAAAAAATCCAAGGCCAAGGACAGCCCATCCGAGAACAGATCCTCTCGAGGCCAAGGACAGGAATGCTTAAGGCCAAAGACCAAGGACACAAGCTGCAAATGTTTTCTAAAAAAAGGGTCTAAAAAATTTTTTTTCAAACTATCTACAAAATTTTAACGATTCAAAAAATTGCACTGTCCCCAAGCCGAGGACATGCCAATTTTCGAAAACATGAGGCTTCGAGGCCAGGGCCAAAAACTTGATCTTCGAGGCCAAGGCCAAGAACTTCAAAATGTGTCCTCAAGGACGTCCTCGAGGCTAAGAACGTTTTCGAGAACTCCATCTCTGGTACAGAGTATCTTTTTAAATGTGAATGAAGTGTGATATTTTGGTTTCGTGTAAGTAGTATTATACTGTATTTAAAAAATAAAAACTTTTTCACACAAGCATCTTATTGTTCAAGTTTCATTGTTAAAATGCCTTAGGACGATAAAATTTACTATTGACAAGACTTCTATTTTTTGTGGTTTCTTTTTTAACTAAATTTTTCGGAATAAAATAATATTTGTCATTCGGGTACAAACACGATGAACATGTAGTTCAACTTGTTTATCGGAGTTAGAAGGATTAAATTTACAAGCAGTAAGTTTGAGCTGAGTTTGAGCAAGTGCCGCCGTTTTTTGTTTGTTTTTTACCAAATAAAATTTTAAAAAATATTATTAATGATTCCTTTGCAAATTTGAACACTGCCGATCATTTATAGCAGCTTAGTTACAAAATACATGACTGTAAGTTAGCACTGGAAACAATTTAGGTAAAATTGTTAATATTACTTTTGTGTTGTTGTTACCCAATAATTATGGTATTTAGGTTGCCATAATAATTTGCGCCGCTCAATATGCAAGACAAATTTGCCGTTTCTTTTTCCACTAGATGGTGCTAGCTACGTGTTATTTGGTAAATCCTTGCCATCGCTAATGTAACGGAAACAAGTTTTTGTGAAGCAGTAGTTACTAGTTATGCATAGTCACAATATTGTGAAAGTTCTAAATGAATGAGCTTTTTTCGTTCTTCCCAACCGTTTATGTCGAATCGGCAAATTGGTGCTACGTTACGTCTGGGAAGACTTTGTTTTCCAGCGAAAGCTAAGGTTTTCATCCGCAGCGGTCGAGATTTTATTTGAAGCATTAAGTGCAAATCTTGTTTTGCGCGCCCCTGATTCGTTGAACTTGTTCAGCTTCAAACAGTATTTTAGAAATTACAACAACTACCTAGCTCGCTTAGACTATAATGACACTACATTTTCGATCTTTACTTCGGTTATTATTTTTCGTTGTTGCAGCTGATCAACCAATCTGACGCGTCAAATTCAAAGACAGCAAAATGCGGCAGAAGCGGTTCCCCCTGTTTCTTAGAGTTTAGCCCAGCTAGCTTTTTTCCCGACGATATACTGTTTACTGCTCTGCCCAAGGTCAAGGTAAAATTTTCAGTTTAAGTATTTATTCACTCATATATCGGTACCGCACTACACTGTTTATCACGCTGCTTATACCAGGCTCCAAGGTAACGAACTTGTGGCAGTCGAATATATTACGGAAAGTTGTAAATAAAAAAAATTAAATGAGAATAAAGTCGGGGCCGTGTGTCACGACGTCGGCCTGCGTCGTAAAGTTTTTGGTGGAACCCTCGGCAATATCTTTTCCTAAATCTAATATCTATGATATTGAAAGTTTTTTTATTACAATTTACAGTTTTATTACAATTTACATTTTATACAATTTACAGTTTGCTTGTTTTGTGATCCAATTACGTATTGATTTGATTTCTCACCGCGGGTGAAAAAAAAACTAAAATTTTTTTTGGAGTCGTCGCACATTTTACGTACTTGTGCCTTTTTCCCTGTAAAATACGACTAAAGCTATATTTTTTTCGATTTCATAATCATGCATTAAGGTATATTTTGTCAAAATGTAGCCTCCATCCCGTAGTTTTTGATGCAAGTTTTTTAGATTGGTTGAAAAACAAATCGCTGCCATTCCTCCTCTGAGAAGAGCGCTTGGAAGCTCCCATCGCAGCAAAAACTATGTGTGGGCGTTCGTTCACGTCTTTCAAACGTTCTGGAGAACAGGACTGTTTTATTGTCTAATTATTGATGAATCGACCAGTTTGACAAAAAATGCTTGAACATGTTGGTTAAATTTGTTCTCAAGGTAAGCTTAATCAGTATTCATTTGAAGATAACAGTAATCGTATTCTAATTCGGTTAGAACCGGTGCTATTTCAAAATTCAGTAAAAGCTCCAGGTTTCCTGCTCTGGGAATAAAACGCTTTTTACGTATCGAACATGAGTTACTTAAATCAGAACATACGTTGACATTTTTCAACATTGATTTTTGTTTGTTTGACTGCACTCGTCCCCTATATGCTAGCTCAGCGCTATTCTTTGACGATAGAAAACTTCTTAATAGGTTCCTTGTGCAGTGAAATGATATTCCAAAATTGTTTCTACAATGAGTTATTTGCATTTTATCTTAATCGGAACACTTGTTGACAAATGTCAACAAATAGAAACAATACCAGAATAATCAAGACATACGGTTTTTTAGATTTAAAATTGCTCTGAATGAGTTGTTGTTTTAGTGCATATTTATCCTACAGTAACCGGACAACGTCAGGCGCTCACTATGGAACGATACGCGCACTTTTATATTGCAATGACTACTTCGTGCTTGGTGGAATCCGTACCTGCGTAGGAGTTTTCAACGATCCAATGTTCCTGGGGATTTCTTTGAATTCTTGTTTACTGAATTTGCTGCTTTTTTAAAGCCACTAAGAAGAGACAATTGTCGTAAAACATCTTATCTAAGAACGCAACAACGTAACCAGGGTGCGAGTTGAACCCAGGTCATTTAACGAGGGTTGTCATAAAAACAACGCTGCCGTGGTCGAATGATCTGGGTTCAACCTGCATCCTGGTCACGTTATTGCGTCCTTGGATAGGACGCTTTACGAGGATTATCTCTACTTGGTGGCTTTGAACAAGCAGCAAATTCAGTCGACAAGAATTTGAAGAAATCCTCAAGAACATTGGGTTGCTGGAAACTCCTAAGTAGGTGCGGATTCCTCCAACCACGAAGTAGTCATTGCACTGAAAAAGTACGCGGATTGTCCAATAGTTAGCGTCTGAACCTTTCCGGTGACTGTTGCTTTTGTTGTAACTAAATAATTATTGTTACAGCTGATAATTATCTACTGTTTCAACACAACTGCCAGCGACTGTTAGTAATTTGCAACTGTATTTAGTGAAGTGATTTTGGTTGGAGGATGATAAGTTTCTGTCAACAGTTTGTATATCTCAGACGTACTGTAGTTGCAGTAGCCTACTTGCATTTCAAAATACTTAGCTAGATAATAGTACCTGCCAGAATTTAGAACATAAAATCAATCTCAATACTAGTTGATAGCCATACACTGTACATTTGAAGCACTAACTCATGCAACCAGTGTTGCCTTCGAGGTAGGCTCGGTCTGATTCCTTGTTTGGAAGAGCAAACCCTAACTCACTGAGCCATAACCCACTGACGGAAACTTCAAAAAAGACTATTGAGTTTTGGTAAAGTCCAGGCCCGGCGCCAGGATAGCGTGACTGGGGGGGCACGGCCCTGGAATGCCTTCCCCGTGGCGCCGGGCCAGGTGAAATCTTTATTTTGGTCTTCACCAATAGACGAAAAAATATATTCTGAATTGCGGTGAAGATCTTATTTTCCTAAACTTGACAAAAGAAAGCCACGTAGACAAAATACTTAACACAAGTCTCTGCCGGAGGTTGTCAAAACCTCACCATTTCTTAGTCCTAACCAACCCACTTTTTGTTGTCAGGGCCCAACCCAAACACGGCACCACTGGAGGGCATTTTGGGGCCCTGCCCACCTAATCACTGCTTGTGCCCTCTAAGCAAAAAATGTGAACTAGCCTGGTGCCACTAAAGTGCTTTTCGGGTCCCGATGCCCCTCCAAAAACACTGCTTGTTTCCCCCCCCCCTAAGCGTAAGTACACTTTCGTTCTAGGACGAAAGCACGGGTGAACACTATGACGAAGCTTCAGATTTCGTGATGACAACCTTCTTTGTTGTGTTTTTTTTCCTCCCTGAATCTGTGGCATGAATCGAGATCCGCACCGTTCAATCCCGTTGTGGCCCCCCAGGCAAAGATCGTGCCCCCCTGCAAAAATTGTGCCCCAAAAGCAACCGGCCCCGAGCCCTGCCGTTCGATGTGGGATGAAGAATTTTTTTTTGTTCTTCACCCCCGAATGAAAGGGTAAAATTATTTTATGCCTCCCAAATATTGTTCGTGTCCCCCTCCCCCCGGTCACTTTACTCTGGCGAAGGGCCAGACTGTACGATTAATCAATCATGCATGTCCATCTCAAGAAGACAATAGATATGATTAAAAACACGGCGCATCAGCATCGAAAAACACATGAAAACAGCAGGTTGACGATTGTAAACATATGTTCCGGTTAAGTCACGTAAAAACACTCTTCTGATGTGGGTTAAAACTTTTGCATCAGAGGGCTATTCCAGCCTCCGGGTCGATTTGTTTAGGACCGAACCAAGCCCGAAATTTTAGTTAGGTCTAAGAAATGATTACTCTGCTGAAGACAATTAAAACTGCAATCTGTTTTTAACATTTTTTCCACTTTTTAAAGAAAAACTAGTTGTAAACACTCACAACCATCCATACATTTGGGCGTGGCGCCTGATTATGAAAAATGTCAATTGACTGTTTTGCAGAAAGAAATTCATGTGCGCTATCTCAAGCTCAATGAGCTTGAAAATCTAGACGCTGGATCGCTATGCAATGCCGTGGTGGCCCACTACCAAAACACAAGCATTCCTTTGGAACGCCTTGTTATGGTCACCAGCGTCGGTAATGTGAAGCCACTCAAATTGATTGGTGGAGCGATTGAAGGTTTAAAAACAAAATAATAGACTGCTTAAATGCTTATAGAAATATTCGATAAAAGATTCGATATTCGATAAAAATATTCGATAAAAGTTTATTTTGAGAATGTTTTTAGTGAACAAATTGATAGCGCGTCATTTTTTCAACAAAAAACAAACCACAGAAAAAAATGCAGAAAACCAGCTGGTCTGCTCTTAAGGCTTTCAACTGCCAAATTTTAGAAAATATCTTTGTCGATTATTAAACTTAAGCAAAGTTGCAAGTGCTTTTGTAAAAATATTCCATCTAACATTTTACATAAATTCAATTTTTGTTATTAATTGCTGGTTTTATTGCCATTACTGCCTATTAAGATTATAATCCCAAAATTATTAATTAAATGTGCAAAAATCTCATCCAAAAATTAAGTATCAATCATCTTTTATTGAGACTACGGCAGGGTCGTAGCTAGACATGTTCTTTCTTCAGCAAAGACTCAAAAAATAAAACACAAAATAGAAAAAAACTTAAAAAAGAGATCTCTAAGTGTCCTATGCATAAACTTGCATCAACGTGGATTGACCTTGATCAGTGGAGTATCAGTTTTTCATCTGTTACATTGATAAATTAATTAGATTAAAATGAAAGTGCTTTGCGTTTTGCGTTGGTATGGTTAGACAGACGCAGCGTGTTCGGTTCATACGGACAAACGAAATTTGCAAGCTCTAAGCAGCTATTTTTGAACTATTTTATGATTTTGTCTGGCCATTTCTTTAAACCTTTTCAGTAAAGTGTTGTCAATCCTCAAATGATAGTTGCAACCCACGTTGGTGCATACGACCCTAAAAGTAAAAATAGTTTTTTGTGCTGGAAATGCTGAAGATCAACAAAAAGGAAGTCCACAAACTTATAAATTCTCATTTAACCGTATCTTGTGTTTACCATTTATCTCAGCGCTACAGCAAGACCTATTGAAAAATTTTGGGCTATTACTTTTATTTGAATGATAGCTCTGTGGAAGCTTTAAAAATGAAATTTGAGTGGAATCTTTGTAAGATCATCTAGTACCAGGCAGATACGTTTTAAATCATCGGTTCAATATTTTAGCTCAGTTACTGCCAGGTTTTATTGTAATTTCTGAAGCCAATGCGTGTTTATTTTTTAATCAGAGTTTGAGTCAATAGTATCTACGCAATGTAGAAGTTTCAATTAAAATTGAAAAAATTTTTCTCTTTACAGACCTCAGTGACTGAGTTTTGTCGAAGAACTAATTACAGTAGTATTGATTTGGAAACAGAATCTTCCAAATTTTTTGCTCTCATTTTGTTACTTTGATTTGTTAACTTTGATTTTTTTTTAAAAGTTTCAGATTTATAACTACCAACATTCACCCATCCTGGCGTCATTAGCACCATGGTCATGAAAACACTTGTCTAAAGTGATAAGATTAATTTATCTTCTAGACCTGTTTATTTTAATGGCAACACCATTTCGTCATTTTAACAGATATCACAAACATCGGCAAGCTGTCAACACCATTCGAGCTCTTTCAAATGAGAAATGGGTGCGCTTTCGAGCAGTATGTGAAACTCGCTGGTCGTCCAGAGGGCGTGCTCTGACCTGTGTGCCGAGACTTCATCATCCTACTGGAATACTTCGGAACTCAACGTGATGCTGCAACCAGGAGCAGAACCAGTGTTGCTTAAAAAATCCTGAGTAAGTTTACAAAATACATAAAAAAGTTGTTGGTGCTTATAAGCTACTGTAGGGGAGAAAGTGTGTCTGGAATTATCATCTGGGTTTAGACTGAAAATTCAAAAACAAAAGGATTGTTGCAGTTAAGCTGCTAAATATGATAAAAATATTTTATTGCGTAAAACTTATTCGTGAAAAACTGCAACAAAAAGTAGGGTTGGGGTATCTCTACCAAAACACTATTCAAACAGCAATGCCAAAGTGGGGGTCAAATTCTTGAAAGGGCACTGAAGTCTGAAGTTTTTTTGTTCGATCTTTCAAAAATTTTGACAGATTTGAAGACTTTCTTAATCAAATTTTTGTGTTAATTGCTATATTTTTTTTCTTCTCTTTGATACTGCTTTAAACCAAATGAGGATCTAGAAGTCAATGAACATACATACCTATATTAGCATGGTAAATATGAAGGCACTATTTGACTCTCCAGTTACTAATAACCCTTGATGCAGTGGTAAGTTTAGAGTTGATTTTTAACAATAAAATCTTTGAGTTTCTGAAGCATTGCAGTAACAATGCAAATTGTAAAATGATTACTTGGTTTAGATCAGGGGTTGGCAACCTTTTGAACTAGTGGGCCTCGTTCAATCCTAACAAAGTTCCAGCGGGCCGCCACCATTCCAGGGAACCAAAAGAGAAAGGTCTTCTCCAGAAATTCAGACCTTTTTTCGGACGAATCGATGGCAAAGACCAAAAAAAAGTCTTCGCCGAAAATTCAGGCCTTTTTCGGCCGAATTGATAAAGAGGGCTAAAAAAGAAAACAAAAAAAGGTCTTCGCCAGAAATTCAGGCCTTTTTTCGGACGAATCGATGGCGAAGACCACAAAAAAGGTTTTCGCGAGGAGATGAAAATCCTTTTGGTGGTTTATTGCTGCATATCTATCATTGAAAAAAAAGAAAAGGTCGCGGGCCGTATGACAATAAAAAGTCGTGAGCCAGGTAAAATGCCTTGGCAGGCCGCATCTGGCCCATGGGCCGTAGGTTGCTGACCCATGGTTTAGATTCTATTGATATCAACTAGCCAGTATTGAAGTTAAATGTGTTGCATCGCAGTGCTGCGAAAATGCCATGTTATATACCTGCGTAACACTGAATGTAATTTTTAAGTCGCCCAATCAGTCAAATTGCCATCACCTAGTATTCAAAAGATGTTATAATTTCTAAATTAACATTCGTGTGTGACATTGTCTCTTCCCGGAAGGAGTTGTGTGAAGTGCAATTATTTAGCTGTCATTGGTTTTTGTAGTGTTCTTGACGGTACTGACACTCTGACAGCTGCTGACAATGATATGATTGAGACATTTCTAGAAATTCTCTGCTAAAGTTGTGGAAATTCTACCAGTAAAAGATAGTATGTGATTGTAAACTTCTGTACCAGTAGCCTGCTTCAAAACTTGCTACAAAAAAAAGCAAATACTTTTTTCATTGAGCGTTGCAGCTGCTGACGAGATCCACTAAATGTTTGGGTTTCATTGCAAATAAGTGCAAACCTAAACACCAAATGCTCAAAAGTTTTAAATTGAGTACAATTTTTAAAAATTTGCTATTTGTTTCTTTTTCTGCACAAGTTTTTGCCATAGAAGCAAATCGTGTGAGTAGTAGTGTACGCTTAGCGCTGTTTTGACGTGACCAGTTTGAGGCCAGTGTTTTTAACTTCAAGGACACTTTTAGTGATAGAATGCTGTGGTCCTGCTTTATAATAATTTAGCATTCATCACCAATCACAATGTGTTGCAAGTCCTAAATTAATATTCGTGACAATTTGTTTTTCCTGGAAGCAATTCCGTCAAGCGTAATCCTCTGGTGAGCATGTGGCTCTCCAAACGCCTTTCTTCTAAAACCAAGAAAATTTTTAACTCTGGACCTTTGCTCCAGTGTTTCTTGATACAAATACCAAATAAAGGAAAGCTGCTGTCTGCAATCATCTGTTATTAATTTGTGCTTGTACAATGAATCTGCTGAAGATCCACAACAAAGTCGGATATACGTCAGTATTTTCACCAAATTGGTAGATGGCGCTGCATGAAAAACCAGTAGTTGTTAAACTAAATGACAGCATACCCAATTGAATTGTAGCTGCTTATAGGTTTAAAGCAACTTTTTCGCCGCACAACGTGAGATGTACGGCATCATTAATTGAATTTGAATATGAACTTAAATTGAACTCCTTTTAAATGATTGAATATGAACTCCGTAATTTGAACTCCTTTTAAATGATTTTAATTCCATTCCACACAAAAGTACCAAGTACCGCGGTAAACGTGCTAAAAAAGTAGCGACGGTACCGAAAACGGTACTATGTTGAAAAAGTACCGACGGTACCGGTAACGGTACTAAAAAAGTACCGCGTTACAGTACCGTGGTACTTTTGTACCGCGGTACTGCCCACCTCTGGTCGTAGTAAAATAAATTTTGCTACAACAGTTAACAGTAAAACTAAGAATTGAATTTATAGTGCGCTGAGAACATAAGAAAGAAACAGAACCAGGGGATAAATAAGCTTTAAAGACAACTTAGTTATGAAGTTATATTCGTAGAAAAAATACTTAGTGTAACGTATATCGCTTTAACATCATTTGCTTAACATGTACGTCATTACTAAGTATCTCCTTCGACTTCGTAAACACCGATATCTGAAAGGCTCGATCTACTTTTGCATCAAAGTTTTACTTACTTGTCTACCATTTAAGCCTGTTAATGCCGATTTTAACCGGTACCAGTATTTTTAAAGCTTGAATAATTTACTTTAGTGAATAAAGTTGGAATTTCACCATTAGGTACCGTATTTGAATGCCATCGTTTTTATTTTCTTTATTTTTTTGAAGTAGCAGCAGCGGCCGCTGTTTTGCATGCAAGTAGCAGCAGCGGCGCTACTTTTTCATTTGAGTAGCAATAAGTGGTAGCTCCGCTGCTTTTTTTGCCTAACAGTGGCAGCGCCAGTAGCGTAGGCGGGGGGGGCTCGAGCCCCCCCATTGGCTTGTAAAGTATGCAAAATCGCACGTTTTTGGTGCTTTTTAGGCCGATTTTTGGTGAAAAATTGAAAACAGCCCCCCCAAAGGAAATTGGGTGCCGAAGTTGTGAAGTAGATGTCGTGCTTCGGTGTGAAAAAGCGTTTGAATTCCCGATTTTGGCCGAAAAATGAGTCTCAATTTCGGTGAAGACCTTTTTTTTTTGAGACCACCTGTTTTTGGGCAGAAAAAACGTTTGACTTTCCAATTTTGGCCGAAAAATCAGACTCAATTTCGGTGAAGACCTTTTTATTTTTGGAAACCACCCAGCAGGCGCGTAGCCAGGATTTGGAAAAGGAGGGGGCTATTTTGAAAGAGTGAGAAGTGTGCAAACGACCTTGACCAGAATTTTCATTGCTCTTGAATCAGTTTCACAAGGTTTGCACGAAAATTGAGACGAAATATCTCGGAAATTCAAACGTTTTTTTCGCCCAAAATCAGGTGGTTTCCAAAAAAAAAAAAAAAAAAAAGGTCTTCACCGATTTTGAGGCTGATTGTTCGGCCCAACTCGAAAATCCAAACGTTTGAGGGGGGGCTGTTTTCCTATGGGGGGGGGGTATTTTCAATTTTTCACCAAAAATCGACCTCAAAACCACCAAAAAGGTGCAATTTTGCATACTTCACTAGCCAATGGGGGGGGCTCGAGCCCCCCCGCCCCCCCCCCCCCCTGGCTACGCTACTGAAACCACCTGTTTTTGGTCTGAAAAAACGTTTGAATTTCCGATTTTGGCTGAAAAATCAGACTCAATTTCGGTGAAGACCTTTTTTTTTGGAAACCAACTGTTTTTGAGCGGAAAAAAAAACGTTTGGATTTCCGAGAAATTCCTTCTCAATTTTCGGACAAACCGTGTGAAACTGATTCAAGAACAATGAAAATTTGGATCAAGGTCGTTTGCACTTTTCTCACTCTTTCAAAAAAGCCCCCCCCCCCCCCCTTTTCCAAATCCTGGCTACGCGCCTGGGCAGCGCCGCTACTTTTCAAGTAGCGGGTGCCCAGCTCTGCATTTAACAGGACAACAGTTCATTTACTAATGGAAAATAAAGAAATTCGAGGGGAAAAACAGCACATTAATCAACAGACGTCACTACCATCTGTAGACATTTAACAGAAAGAACGAGCCATGAGCATATAATTGCTTGTTTAAACTGGGTCGATGCTTCTTTATTGATGAAGCTTCACGAATTTTGGCCAGAAAATCTGATTTTCATTGTTTCAGAACCTCGAAAGAATTTAAGTCATGTCGCTCTTTAGAACAAACAGTACACGAAAGTAAATGTTGTTTAATCGGACTATTTTCATGCTGGCAGGCCACATTCAGGTGCTCTCGCACTTTGGTACTCAAATGTTGCCATTTACCATTTATTTATTTTTTTCATCAAGCACAGCGACTGAATTATGCTCATTACACAAGCATTTATACAGTTTCGAGATAAATTATGTACATTAGACACAGTTTTTGATGAGTTGATGATGTTGCGTTGACTTTACCAGTGTGAATTAGGTTCGAATCACACGAACAGGTAAATTTGTAAACATTTGAGGCGGAGAAAGAGAGAAGTGCGCGACTTCAGCTGAAAATATGTCCCCGTTTTGAAGGTTTTGTAAACAGCAGACACCTTGACATCAAATATAACTTGAAATATTTTTGCTAAACGACTAACAAAACGCCTTGATTCTTTTCCAATGTTTGGTACGTTCAAATATACTTCAGGATTAATTTCACTATTGAAATTAGTGAAATGTGAGCGTAGTGTAATTAATCCTGTAGTATACTTATACGTACCACACATTGGAAAAGAATCCAGGCGTTTTGTTAGTCGTTTAGCAAAATTCTTTCATGCTAACCTTGATGTCAAGGTGTCAGCTATTTACAAAACCTTCAAAACGGGAACACATTTTCAGCTAAAGTACAGTATATTTTCAACTATTTTCAACTCTTTTTCACTAAGCGTAGTTATTATACAAGAAAGCTGTAGAAATTTGTGCGTTTTCTCATGACCGAAGAATAATTTAAATTCCGACTCAAAGCAAATTACCGTAGTTTAAATTTATTTTTTTTTGCTTCTCGACTTCCGCATGATGGCGTACAATTGCATCAGTTCCTGCTTGTTCAAGTTTGCCAATTAAAGCGTCATCGTTTCTGCGACGTGATACAATTGTTTCGAGTTTTTCGTTACCGACATGTTAATTGATAGTTTTCATGGCTGACAGTGCAGCAGAGCTGGCATGTGATGAATGTAGTGTAATTCTTTGGCTTCAATTAATCAGTAAAATTTAACTGTTTATTCTATTTAAATAAGCTGATTAAGCTAGGCCTACTGAAATCTATGCTAGATCAATAGCCTAGGCTACAGGCCTAATGAGTTTGACACTGAATGGGCTAGGCTATGATCAAACAAGATTAAGACTGAATTTGAAACGATTAGCCTATAGGCCTATTTGGATTAGTATTATAATTAAATTTACCCTGGATATCACCAAAGAAGACTAGGCTAATTTTTTTTTCCGGGTGAGCTTCTACTTAGCTGTTTGAATAGCCTACTTGCGTTGATAAATTTGTGACAGACCCTTAAATGTGCTATAGCCTACTGTAGATGATACCATATCTAGACTGAATAATAGCTTAGCCTATGTGCTTAAGTGAAAACTGTACTGAATTGATGCCTGATGACGGTAATAGTCGTAATGTTTTGTAACTGCTTAATTACCGGTAGTTGGCTTTTTAGCACAGAGTATTGTTATTTCAGCGTTAACCTACTCCCGTGAGTCCCGTTTCGTTTCCCAATCGATACCAGACTTACTGTATTTGTCCCCGGCTGTGCACTGTTTGGTAAGCAATATAATTGTTGTGTAAATGTGTAAGACTTTAGCTATTTGATAATTGCTCATTGTTTGATTTACCAGTCTCTTGCTTGCTAGCACGTCTCCACATGTATTGTTGACTATTTTTCGATTGTTTTATTGATCTCATTATTTATTGCTGTAGTTTACCTTACAGTATCAGTATGCTTTGATTTACTAGACGCACAGTTTGTATGTTACTTTACGATTTGAGCTTTCAGCATTATTTAAAACTAATTGTAGACTTGACTCACTCAAATAAGACGATCTTGATTCTATTTGTAAACAACAGAAAAGGACATTAGAACTGCGTTTTTTACTTTGTTCTTGTAACACGTTTTCAGAGCATGTAGCCAGCATTAGGTAGGACCTGGTCACTGTTAGGCATAATGCTACAATATACCAGCACTGCCGCTGGTGTTACTAAGAACGTTTGAATGTATTCAAAATATACCGGGTACAGTAATATAAATTACATGCAGTAAGCATCATGTTCAAGCCAGCTGACTGGGTTTTCAGACTAAATTCCTTATAGTAATTGAAGGCAGCCATATTATCTATTACCAAGGTTGCTCCAGGGACAATCATTACTTAGATAGTAAACTGGGTTTCATACAGTGTCTAACAAGCAGCAAACTTACAGTCCCCCTAAATTTTCTCAGGCCTTTTAGGGATAAATTTACTTCAGCAAGTAGCTGCTGAAACCGAGATTCAAATGTTCATTGAGCAATCTTTGAGTGGCTGACATCACGAATCACATAGTCAACGACGGAGGCGATGAAGTGTCGCAGCTTGAATCATTGCTTCGGTTGCCAGCTTGCTGGACGAGACTGTAGGTTTGGCACCTGGCATCATCAATACGGTTGCTAACTCGCTGATTTCGTCTATTTGGTAAAGATGATCTGTCTCAAAGTCCAGGGTAGGTCAAGTTGGCTGGTTTTTGAAAAAAAAAGAAATCATCAGAAGATGAGAAAGAGTCAGCAGTTTTGAGATTGCTTGGAAGAAATATGTGATAGAAGACAGGTTTAGATGAACAGTGAATGTCAGAAGTGGCAGCTGGAGAACGTACAGCACAAGAAGACAATAAGATATTAGCAAGGTGAAGAAACGAATCAGAGCAAAAATTAGTGACTGGGTAATCTAAAGAAGAGCCAAAGCTGTTATTTACAGTTTGTATGCCAGAGGATTTAAAGGAGAAAAAGTTATTACTAAATAAAAAGCTGACTTCATCAGCTGAAAAGGCAGCAAACTTTTTGCTCATGGGTTTGCAGCCATCATGGGATGTGGAGATGCTGGCAGTGGCAAGCAGAGAGCTAGAAGGCTTAGAGGTTTAGAGCCATCACAGGATGCGGATATGCTGGCGTCAGCTAGCAGAGCTTTACATTCAGTGGTTTAGAGCCATCACGTGGTGTGGAGACGCTTGTATTGGGAGGCAGAGGGCCAGCAGGCTTAGTAAAGTTAGGGATTTGGAGCCATCACGGAATGTGAAGATGCTGGTGTTGGCAGACAGAGGTCCTGCAGGGTTTTCATCCTGGGCGGAGCCATTGCAAGAAGAGGGGTGGTAACGTAATTAAACTGGTATCCAGCAAAGTTTTTGTCCAGAGTTTTGGAGCCATCGCAAGAAGAAGGAAGGCTAATGCGATTAGACTGTCTGTCAGTATGCAACTAGAAGTCAATTGAATTATCTTGAAACCCAGATGTCTTGGTATCAATCGATTGGTTACAAGTAAACGCTTGGGAAAGAATTGAATCATGTAGGAACAGAGGGAAGCTGACATCAGTGAATTGGCTGCCAGCATATGCTCAGCTCAGCACCGAGTTATCAAGTGGAGTGGAGCTGGCATCAATGCATAGATTTCCAGTGAACACAAAAGTGGTAATTGAGTCATTCTGAGATAAGAAGAAGCTGAGTTTACCAGTTCTGCTGCCGGCAAGCACAAAGTAAACATCCAAGTCGTTTTCTAATTGAGAGGAGCTGGCATCAATGGAGTAATTACAAGCAAGCGCACTAGAGGCAATTGAGTCATTCTGAGGAAACAAGGAGCTGGGATTACCGGTACCTGTCATCATTTGAGATCACTGGTACCAGTCGCCAGTTATATTAAACAGCCCGTGTGAGAATGAAAATTAGTTTGTAGATAGTCTTGCTGGGAAATAGAACCAAGCTCTATTTTGCCAGCAAGTTTTTTAGAAAGCCGCCATTATTTACGAAAAAGTAAGCTTTTAGCTGCGCTTTTGAAAATATTGAGCTGCAGAATACAGAAACACAGGAAATGAATGGGTTGCAATTATCAAGCAAAAATTAAAAGAAATTTTACCTCATTTGATTTATTTGGCAATGACGTTTTATGACATTGTACCTGCTGTTTTCTCATATTTCTTCAATGATCTAAATATGCTGACTGCGGTTTTGTTTACGATCGCATATCGATTGCCCAATTCTTCCCTCACCAAACTTGAGCTCGGCCTTTTTTAAATTCATTTAAAAAAGTTATCAACCAGAGCTGCGATATAGTATTAACATGCCGTCGTGGTCAACTCATGAAATTGAACTTTTAATTAGGGAAATCGAAAAAAAGGAAGTGCTTTTGAAATTTATTTACACTCTAGGTCTTGGTGTAGATACAGTAGAAAATCAGATGCTTGGAAGGAAGTTTCAGATGTTTTTAGATTGAAATCAAATGGAAACAAGCTTTTGCTCAGTATTTAGTAATAATTAAACTTAAATTATTCAATGTGTGATATGCTTTTGATCAAGATATTGAAAATTTCCTTCTGATTGGAAAAAAGTTTTCGACCCAGCTTTTGCTAGTGCTAAATTTTCGATGATTTTAGTAATTTTTTGGTTAAAATTCAACATGTCCACTGGCAAAAGAGCCTGTTGAATTTTTAAGCAGTTCTGATAAATTTCAGCAGATAATTTCCAACTATTTCACTCTGATTTTGTTGAAAACCAAACAAAAACGCTCTTATTCTTATTTAAAAATACTAAAGTTTCAATTTATCCTGACATCCAATTATTGAGCTCTCTGAAACTGCTAGGACCGAAAAGAACATATCTGGTTTATATATTGCTTGATCAATCATGCAATGTTATGCAAATTTTATTGGCGAAAGGTAACATAGCATGAGAAAGCTACGCTATACGCTAAAGAGTTCCACACCAGCAAAGGCATTTAAAAAATTTCCATTTATTTCACTTCATTGCAGGTCGAAAAAAAATTTTGCAGTTAGGGAATGCAATTTGCGGTAGAGCTCATACAGCTTTTCATAACTATAGCTACAGCCTTTCACTTTTGTGAACGTGCTCGTTTTGTTTTGGCAAACGAGAAATAACAATTAATCGACTTAGCGCATAGTATTACTATCGCCGTGGGAAATTTCGAAAAATTTTCTTAATTACTGCGTAAACGCTTTTACAGCAAAAAAATACATGTGATAACTTCAGCAATTTGTTTGCGGAAAAACCCAGACACTTTCGTCTGGCAAGAAGTTCTTCAACAAAATAGCGTCTAGATGTGATAGCTCCAAATACATTTATGGAAACAATTTGTACAGAAAACTTGGTCGTGTGATCCCGGTGTTAGCTTTGGAATGGAATGATTGAGGTTCATCGACTTCGCTGTAATGATCCGCAAATCCCACCAATTTAACTTCAGCTACTACCACTTATCAAAAGTCGTCTAAAAGCAGTTACCGTAGGGTGGTCAATTACTGTATAAATCATGGGCGTAAAGTTATGCATTAAAATCGAATAAAAATTTTGGGCGCTTGCCGACTAGGCAAAACCTACGAGGGAACAATACAGTATGCACTGTAAAGGCTACAAAATAATAATATTTTATTCGTAATTAACATAAAAGAGTTGGCAACTTTTTTCAAATGCGCACAAGAAAGGGCAAACAAATGAGGTTTAAGTTAAAACGAAAAAGTCTGGTATAGTTTATGGAATAGAAAAAAAAAATCATTATACGCTTTTAGGTTTTACTGCAAGATTCCGAAGCAAGTTCGTGGGTATGCTTGAGCCAGTTTATAAACTTTTGCTTGTGAACGGTACCCTCAAAATTTTTCCATAAATGTACCCCTAAAATTTTTTCATTGTCTTGCATGCCGTGATTCGACAAAATAAGTCATGTGAACTGCAAAAGTGGAATTGGTAGTTATTGTAATTTTAGTTAAAGTTTTTATAGGGTGACAATCTGACTTGCTTAAGAGTTTTTAAACTCAAGTCTTCAAATTATTAACATCAGGTGATAAAAAAATAGCTTAATGCAAATTAAAAGTTGTGGGTAGAATATTCTTTTACTTAATCCAGAGTACCCCTTAAAAAGTCAAAATAAACTCCTGTTTTAGTAGGTATTATTGTTTATATTACTAAAAAGTTTTTAGTAATATAAACAATATAAATTGTCTCTTCAAAAAAATGCAATATTTTACAATGATAACTTTTCATTTGACACTTTTTAGGTGAACAATTCCAACGTGAAAAGTGCATCCGAGTTGAGTTCCCAGCAATCGACATGTAGCTCTGCACCTCAAATATTGCTGGCCCCTATCTCACAACCAATGACTTCTATCCTCTTCACTTTTTTGCACCTCCTCTTTCGTTGTTACGTTTTCAACCTTCCAGCTAGACATTTCAGCCTCTCCTTTTGATGATTTTGAAACTGTGTACGATTCGCTTCCGACAAAGAAAGCTAACGTACTGGATGAAATAGAGGTTCTTCTTAATTTTCGACTGGTGAGTTTGTCATTTTTTCCTCCGTTAAAGTAGGGCAGAATGTGTATTACAGTGGCTTTTTTTTGATTGGTGTTTAAGCAGCGTTGACTTTTTCCTTTATCGGCCATTACACGTTCAAAATTCGTTTTTCGAAGAATTCCTTTTTAGCAAAACCAGGGATTGTTATTTTTCTAAAATACGTAATTACAAAAATTAAAAATTCGTACTACTTTTTAAATTTGCATTTGTTTTGATGTGCAAACCTTGACTTACAGTCGGGGACAAAAGTTTAAGACCACCACCTATAAAATAAGTAGTTTTCAGAAATCATGACCTTTAATTCCAACTGATGCCATAAATTGCGTATTTTCATTGTTTTTAGCTACAAAACCATTTTCAATACTCTTTTCAGGCAGATCATTTATTGTAATGCACGTAAATTATACGACATTTAATATTTTGTGTGTCCACCTTTATTATCTATGACCATCTTAAGGCGTCTAGGCATGCTTTCGATGAGTTTGCAGCAATATTCAGAAGTTATCCCAAGTGTCCAAACTTTTTTTATCACATTTTCCAGTTGCTTCAGACTGCTGGGTTGTTCTTCAGCCACCTTGTTTTTCAGTATTATCCACAGATTTTCAATCGGATTGAGGTCCGGACTGTTGCCGGGCCAATCAAGAACTTGAATTTTTTTACTTTTTAAAAAGTTGCTAACGATCTTTGCTTTATGGCATGGGGCGCCATCTTGCATGAAAATAGTGCATTCATGCACATTTATGTGAAGCTGTAACTTGTTCTTTAGCAATTCAAGATATTTTGCGCCGTTCATGGTTATCCCAAGAGTGAGAAAGAAGAGCCCTGCTGTTCCTTTAACTGACATGGCACCCCATATCATGATCTTTGGAGAATGTTTCATAGTTTGTTGCGTGTATTTTTCATCGAATCGCTTTCCAACAGATCTCCAAACTGAATGCGTTCGAGATCCAAGTTGCTGGATGCATGATTCATCAGAAAAAATTACCCTTGACCACTGTTCTCTTGACCAGTTGATATGTTTCTTCGCAAAATTTAATCTCTTCAATTTCATTGCTGGAGTTAGGCGGGGTTTTTTAGCTGGTTTGAACGCCTTGAGGCCAAAATCTTTCGTTAAACACCGTTTCACAGTTTTGCTGGAAACATCGGTACCATGTGCTAATAATGCTGAGCGCATTTTCTTACATGAGCTTCGTGGAGAACGCACAGCAACACGCCTAATGAGGCGGTCATCCCTTGCAGTTGTTTTTCGAGGTCTTCCGGATCTCTTATTATCTGAATAGCTACCTGAATTTTTGAATTTAGCTAGTGCATTATGCACGGCTGTTTTGCTGCACTTTTCTGCTTTGCTAATTTGTCGTTCTGAATAGCCTTCCTGGTTGAGAAGTACAATTCTGGCTCGTTGCACCTCCGTCAGTGATGATTTTCTTCCCATTTTTAGGCTCTTTATAAATCTTAAAACTCTCAAAAAATTTCCTCCTGCACTTGCTGTATCACAATTTTCGACAGCACGTAATCTGGAATGAAGGACTGTTCTACAACAATAAAGTTTATGACATGTTTCCTATGATTATGAATCATAACACAGCATTTCATGAAAATGTTGATTTTTAATAAAGTGGTCTTAAACTTTTGTCCCCGACTGTATTTCAAAAGGTCTATTCTACAAGTTGAGGTATTTGTATCCATTTTTTGTTTGCGTGTTTTCCTGAATTAGCTGTGTACAAGCTGTATTTGGTTGAAATAGCAAAGAATAATTAGTCAATTTAGTATTCACTCATGGTTTTGCTCCAATTGCGGCAGTACTTAACTGCTCTCCTTATATTATTGCTCACAATGCTTTTGAACTAGTGCTGCCAGGTTAGCGGGACAGTCGTAAAACAAACTCATATCTTATCTCTTTAGCATTACAATTGACGTTTTACAGCAGTGCAAACGAGTCGCTATTGGAATACATTATGCAGTTACAGTAGTTCGTATAAACTCTTTTTTAACGTTTAAGTTTGAATTGACATTCGGCTTACGACTGTAACGAACTTTTTTTTGAATTGCAAAGTATTTCACAAACGGTAAATTTAGTGCGGGTTAGTTTTTTTCACTGGTTTAAGTTTCTCATTCACAAATGGAACATGCCACTCATTTTCTTCAGTGTTTAGCTAACGAGGTTGTAAACTGTGGTTTTCGTTAAGAAATGAATTTACAGTAAACTGCTTCCTTTCAAAAACATGAAAATTTTTTTTCAAAATAATTTTAAGACCTGTATGGTGCTCAAACACATTGTGGTGTAATTATGCTTGCATTGGGGTCGGCAAACCAGATAAAGTGCTCGATGACGAATCAGAGCGAAATTTTAACTAGTTACAGACCACCACAATTTAACTGTGGTGCTTATATCTTATATTGCTTGGCAGAGTGCACATATCTTAGAGGTGCATATAAATATAGATATAGATATCTATATATAGATAATATAGATATCTTATATTGCTTATAGATATCTTATATTGCTTCGCAGAGTGCACATATCTTACTTATATATCTTAGAGGTGCTTATATCTTAGATTGTAATGCTAAAGAGATAAGATATGAGTTTGTTTTACGACTGTCCCGCTAACCTGGCAGCACTAGTTCAAAAGCATTGTGAGCAATAATATAAGGAGAGCAGTTAAGTACTGCCGCAATTGGAGCAAAACCATGAGTGAATACTAAATTGACTAATTATTCTTTGCTATTTCAACCAAATACAGCTAAATTTACACCACAATTTAATTGTGGTGTAATTAAATATTTTTGAAATAAGTCTTAAAATTATCAAAAAATTGATTATTCAATGTGGAATGAATAAATTTTGCCATTGCATACGTGACAAGAACAAAAATCTGTTATTGCATAAATAGGGCATGAAGGGAACGCTAGTGCATTGCATGTTTGTCTTTTAGAACTTTAGTTGTTATTACACAATAACAATATGTTGCAATGCATTTTTTATAGCTTTTCAGCAAATTGTAACGAAATAAATTGTTGAACTCGTATCATTCAAATAGGTTTTAATATTAAGCACTGGTAACACTTTTTAGGTGAGCGATTTCAACATGGAAAGTGCATCCGAGTTGAGTCCCCAGCAATCAACCTGTAGCTCTGTGCCTCAAATAACTGCTGGCCTGTACCTCACAACCAATGACTTCTACGCAGCACTCTCAGCAGGTGATTAATGTTTAGAACTTGAGTTATCGATTTCATTGACGACGATACGTTGGTTGTTGCATGAATTGTCAACACCTCGGTAATGATGCAATTGTAATTTTAATTACTTGTTTTTTACCAAGCTACTTTGGTTATTAAAGACAGCAAAGAAACCTTTAGGTCTTCGAGACAAAATGCAACCTGTCCAGTGTCCACCTCTTAGCGCGGTGGAGGCTTTCACCGACTTTTTGATTGCAAAACGACGTTAAGTAAACAGCCTGCGAATATCAACTTTTAGTTTTCTTGGTGTGATTTGGCCGGGAATCGAACCTGAGTTTACCGTTTCATTAGCAGACGCTCTGTTCACTCGACCACTGATATTCTTATTATTGGACATTTGTGTTTTTTTTTTTCAGAAATGCGCGTAAATACAAACGTTATTTTGTCAGTAATAATTTATTAACATTTAAATGCTCCAGGATCATCATGAAGATGCTACGGTGGCCATTGACTTCAACACCAACAAAATAAATAATGATATAATGACAATAAATGGATTTGGGCCGTCGCATAGAATAGAATCCATATATTTTGTAAAATTAGCAAGGCCCAATTTGAGTGTGCTTAAACGTAGTTTATAATTTTTGAAGTCTAGTGAGTAGTGACTGTGCACTCTGCCGAGCAATATCGTCAAAATAACGCATAAAAGTTTTAAATTGATGTCATTTCGAATTTTGTGCGTATCTAAAAATGTTCAAAATTAAAAGCAACTTACTGAACTTAGTTATTTAATTTTTGGTGAGGATGGAACGTTTTTTTTTTCCGACAGTGTTTAAAGGATCCATAAACTGATAATTTACCAAATACCTTTACTTTACAATTTTACAGTATACAATTTACCTTTGCAATTTACCAATTTGCTGCGAGCGAAGTAGTTGAAAACGAAAATTCTCAGCCGAAAAAAAAACAAAGGAAAATAACCGCAAATGGGATGAAGCGTGAAAAGAAGACATAGCATTTGTTTGCTGTAATAAGACAGATGAAGTTTACCGCAAGTAAGAACAATTACTTAATTAGTTGAATTTTTTCTACAGCCTTCATGCCAGTTAGTGTTTTTGAATAACAACTATTCATCATCAACTAAATGCAAGGTCTGCTTTTCTATACCAACTGAAACCGACCACTAATTTACTTGCAGTACTATACAGAATACTTTGTCAGTCAGTCAGTCAGTAGTTTATTCTTTCAGCATGCACAAAAAGAGGCACACAATGACATCTGTAAAAGCTGAACAATGCTAACCCACAGTCTATGCATACTGTGGATGAAGCGAAGGAGCAGTGCTCATCAAGTCAGCTTCACCCACACTCCCACTTCAGACTTCAATTCTTAAGCAAATGTTGATAAGAAAAGCGCAAGCAAAACAAGCCAAAAAAAACAACAAGGCACCGTGTAATAAACATAGTAGTCAACAGCTGCAAAAAAAAAACACCATATACAAGTTCAAAAAAGACAATGAAAACATTGTTATATGTAGTAAGTCATAACTATGTAATAGTCAGCCTACTGATAATTCAATAGTAATCATACTCTCTTTTTATGGCAATAAACTTAAAATATAAATTCAAGTCGTACAGAGGATTAAATTTAATTCAGGAAGCACACCCTCAAACTTTAAAAGGAACAGATTTAATTTACTGATAATCTTCCATCCCAAATTTCTCACTAACAAAAAAAAAGAATTAAACAAAAAAATCTCCTCATGCGCTACCAGAGCATTCGACCCACTACGGAATAACTTATACAGTCCCCGACATTCGACCACTCAATCTCAACAATGCATTAAAGGTCAAGAAGTCAAAACCGAGAACAACATTCCACCAAAAATCTAAAATCCCTTAACAAGACTCTTCAAAACAAACACAAGAAATATCTTTCACCAAATTATAGTTGAAAATTTACATTTCATATTATGATTGCACTATCCGTTTTTGATTTAATGAATAAGAGGTAACCTTAATAAATTAAGTTTTTCTCTGGATGAACATGGGGGCTGCAGAATCAGATACCTAAAGATCAATTCATTGCCTCCCTCTTGTCAAGAATTATTGTAGTAAATGTCTCAATAGAATTGTCATCTTGTTGTTATTGACAGTGTAAATAAATTAATGATTGAATAAATTTTTTAAAAAGAAAAAAAGTAATTAAGGTAGCACACCCACACATATCCTTTTTTGAACCCAAAGTAAATGGCTCCTCGATGGATATGAAACGTCCTTGATCAGGTGCTGTGCTATCAAGTAAGTTTTGTAACGTATCGTAAGTTGTCAAAATATTTTTTGCAATAATAGTGATGTACTTTTCATCTTCGTGAAGTTTATTTCCTCTTTTGGTTAAAAACTACGCAGCGGTGAGGATATCTGTAGGCAGGGCCTGATTTACATTGCGTGAGGCTCCCGTCACTTTTGGGATGTTTGCTACATTTCAGCCAGTAGGAAATAAATGAAAACTATCAGCCATAAACCTGTTAATTGAACTGCTCTGGATCTCTTTGGAACATCCAGTACTCCTCTGGTTATGCCAGCAACGCACATTTGTTATTTAAATTTGTCGATATAGGTATGCACGATTCGATTAACTGCTGTCGATTTTGGACTTTAGATGATTGAGTATTTGTGTTAAATTCTGGTTGAGGATGGTATTCGGTTTGAGAGGTATCCAAATCCAATCTCATCTTAATTTCATTTTTTTTTTTGGACAGTCAATACTCTGTGGTGAAATTGCTACAGACTGTGGCAGCATTTTTAAACGTTTTTATATATTTACTGTATGTTTTTAGGGCAGAACCAACAACTATGCAGAGGCAGCTCACCGGCGTCTCCAAACCGAGATGGGGGTGGATCATCCCAGCATATGGAAGCTTATCGATGTCCTATAGAATTCCAAAAGGCTCGGGACAGCGACCAATTAACGATGAACGCCGGTTATTTACCGCGCAAGAATCAAAAATACAGAAAAAAAGATGATGGGATCAAGCGGTTGGTGACGAGATTAATCGGCAACCCACAGCTATCTATGATGGACTTTTTGCGTGGTGTCACGTTTTCCAAATGGACTTTTGTCGATCCAATTCATGTAAACAATGAAAAGGAGCAGCATTTGTCGATCCAATTCATGTAAACAATGAAAAGGAGAGGTGACGAAACGCACCCTTGCCGGAGTCCAACGCCCACATGGAACGGCTTTGATTGCTTGCCATTTACCCGAACACAAACCTCCGGTCTGCAGTACTGTAGAATGACTTAAAGGCACGTAGCAACTGACGATCAACGCCATAGTCCTATAGAACCTTCCAGATTTTATCCCGAGGAACTCGGTCATATGCTTTTTTGAAATCGACAAAGCATGCAAAGTAATCTTTACCGTGCTCCCAAGATTTCTCGGCGATTTGCTTCAGAGTGAAGACTTGGTCCGTGGTACTGCGACCCGGATGAAAACCGCACTGGACATCCTTCAGTTTTGATTCCACTATTTCTCGGCATTTCCTTTTGAGGCATTTGGCATATATTTTCCCTGGCAAACTAAAACGTTATATCCCCTGTAGTCACAGGGCCTCAGAGAGAAAATTTTCAGGGGGTACGAAGGTCGAAACTGGGCCCCCAAATCTTATTGGGTCCCCCTCAGCCTCATTGGGGCTCATGCTGTTAAATCATTTTTTGTCCGATGGGTGTAGATCTTCATTTAAAAGTGAGGGCCATAACGATATTCGCATACAGTTAGACCTATGAAAAACACAACTAGACATAAAAATAGCGCTCCCCCAGCGGGGTCCGGGGCAGAGCCGCGGAAGCTTTAGCACTTTTTATGTTTCTCGAGGGTAAAATGCAGCAGTTGATCAACATCCCAGCACCAACCTTGCTTAAATTAACAAGCAGAAAACGTGATATACATGAAAGTATGTGAGGTGGAGGATGATGACATTGACACAATATTAAACAATATTATGACTTTAATACTGCAAATCCAAATATTTTACTGATAAAAGTTTTATCAAATTAGCTAATCGAATAAAATATTTCCCACCCAAAATCTTGATTATCTTGGCAATAAGTTTAATTGTTAATATACGGGTAATATATCAGTGCCTAGATTGAGCTAGAGGCTAGTTAGACATAGAAGGCAAATAAGGCAGGAGTAGTGTAGCCATTGTGGTGGGGTAAAGGTTATGCTATGCCTTCTATGCCTATAGGCTACTGTATCTATTTAGAACAACCCCAAGTACATTGATTGTAAAGGCCCAGAAAATGCTAACTGTTAGTATCAATTAATTCTGTTTTAACTTAAAAAATTTTCTAAACAGTTGCTCTTTGTAGTGATTTATTATGACAACACCCAACACAACAGCATAGACACTACACTTTGACTACACCACTGATAGCAGTGGTTGACAATTCTAAGATTAGATTTTCCATTGCTTACTCTCTGGCATATACAAATTGTATGCCCAGGGCAAGCGAGAGAGAGTTCAGAGGGTACATCGTACGCGGGCCAGGGCTCGGGGAACTTGGGAGGACCTATAAGTACACGCGCACTGAACTAGTTGCTCAAGCATTTATTTAGTAAATTTGTAGTAATTTGGTTTGCAGGCCAAAGATAAGCAAAGTAGATATTTTTTTCGTTTTTGGTCTTTACCTGATTTTTGGCTCTGGCCTTGGCAAAAAGAGCCCGATATTAGTCTTCATACCCCCTGATAAGATTTCTCTCTGAGGCCCTGCATACAGATAGAGTGAGTTACCGAATGATAGTAGTATAGCATGTCAAATTTGACTCCGCTCTATGAGGTTGAAATGCTTTTGAATTTCTGGAAATGTGGGCCCTCGAACATTGTTATATTGTAGAATTAGGGCTCTCAAGTCAGAGAAATGTAACAAAACGTTAATTTCGGTGCAAGTGTATGGCTTTTGATACATTTTCCTCTTTTTTTAATCAAATCGGCCACTATTTAATCCTAAAAGCTGTGTAGTCAAAATAGCGACCAATTACCGGTACTGAATAGGCTTACTGATATATTTGCTGTAGGCAAGTTTGATTACAGTGTTATGGTGCGATACCAAAACTTAACGTGTAAACCTGAACTCTTCCAGGCCCCTTGAGCCCGGGCCCCCGTAGGCCCGAGCCCGGGTACGATGTACCCCCTGAACCCCCCTCTCGCACACCCTGCCTCTAGTTCATACATTGCATGAAATCTCTGTAGTTCATACAGCTTGACTCGAAAATATGCCCCGTTTGAAGAAAACTTTTCTTTCATATTTCCCTACATTTTCTTCATACTTCCTTACACTGAAAATTTTTTATCCATCGTTATTTGAGAGATACTGCTCGAAATCGGTTTGATTGAAGAAATGAGAATTACTTGGGGTAATAAAGAAGTGCCAAACTTTTTTTCACAATTCCCCTTATTCGCGAAAATACGTTTAAATCCGTTTGACTTTGTACCATTGGCAGCCCTACATTTTGCAATATTGTGATATTACAAAAGGTTTTTGGTAGATTAGTACTGGTTGCCTAGGTCTACAGGTTTCAGTAGAAGTATCCAAATTTTCAGATTTGATTATAAGTGTACTCACAATTACCAGTTGGTAATCGCGTTTCTTAGTCTCGAGAATTTTTACAAACTTATGTTTTATTTGCGATGTCAGAAAATTACGAAAAGCAGGGTTGCCCGTGATACGGAGTCAAACGCATTAAATTGTATTTTCGCGAATAAAAGGAAATATGAAAAACGGTTTGGATCATCTTTAATTACCTCAAGTATAGTTCCAATTCCTTCAACTAAACTATTATCTAAAATTTTGCAATGGAAAAGTGCATTGCCATGAGAGTCAAGGCCAGAAATGGTTCGATTATATCAATTACGATTACAATTACGCTCTATGTAATCGCTTTTCGATTGCGCTTATTTCATCTTGTAATCGTCGCGATTATAATTACATTCCTTCGCCAAAATTAAAAAATGATTTTGTGCAGCACTAACGAAGTCGCAATCTAGCAAAAAATGTAAAAATACGTTTTAAGCAATGATAGCATGAAAAACCTCTAGTCTTAGAAAGAACATAAATCTTGAAAATACGTTTTACGCAATGATAGCATGGGAAACCTTAAGTCTTAGAAAGAACAATAAATCTGGAATTTCTACGCTACAATTAGTATCAATGTTCAGTAATATTTTGAAATGCTACTGCGGTTGAACTGTGTAATATAAAAATGGCGACGGAGATTTTTCTTTGCAATACTAAAAAATCACATCACCAACTCGCAGCGTTTGTCATTTTCGCAATAATTGTTTAAAAATTGTACTTTACCTACCCGCTTGATTACGTTTTAGCAAAAATATTTAATCCAGCAAACAAAGTAAACTTGAAATGTTAATTACCATTAATGATCCATATTATTTCTCATATAATTCTGATTTTTAACTCGCTTGCGCAGCACGTAAACCACTTTGAAAAACCAATCACTTTTCCCTTTAATTGTCAGACCAGAAAAGGCGCCGTTTCCCGAATCCCCTCAAGCGACACCAGTGAACACATACACACACGAGTGGTTGCCCAAGATTCTCTAAACAACTTTAAACCTAAACTCTGATGTTGCACAATTTTCAAATTTACTTAGTCAAAATTTATTAGTTTTATAGGTCATAGGCCCCCATAACTCGAATAAATTTTTAGCCTATCCCTATCTGCAATTTCAGCGGTTTTTTGTTTTTTTATTTTCGTTAACAGACTTCTAAAAAGCTTTTCTCGTACGCTCACGGTTGCAGTTGTTGGCTTCTAATGGAGGTCTTTTTGTTTGCAACTTTGCCAGTTATTTGGTTAAGTTCAGCCATATCAACCTTACATATCTTGTCCCGAAATGCACCTCTTAGCATTTTTGTTATTATCACTGTGTTGTGTTTAGTCATTGGTTTACACCGACTTTTATCTTTATTACTTTTACAAAAGAGCAGTTTGGTTTAAGAGTGTTTATAATACAGAAAGGTTTGCTATTACTATTATTTTTTGATTGCTGCAGAGCGTCCCAGACATAGTGGTTGGAGACACAGCCACTTATTTCCTCGATGGATATGAAACGTCCTTGATCAGGTGCTGTGCTATCAAGTAAGTTTTGTAACGTATCGTAAGTTGTCAAAATATTTTTTGCAATAATAGTGATGTACTTTTCATCTTCGTGAAGTTTAATTCCTCTTTTGGTTAAAAACTACGCAGCGGTGAGGATATCTGTAGGCAGGGCCTGATTTACATTGCGCGAGGCTCCCGTCACTTTTGGGATGTTTGCTACATTTTAGCCAGTAGGAAATAAATGATGCTATTAGCCATAAACCTGTTGATTGAACTGCTCTGGATCTCTTTGGATCTCTGGTTATGCCAGCAACGCACATTTGTTATTTAAATTTGTCGATATAGGTATGCACGATTCGATTAACTGCTGTCGATTTTGGACTTTAGATGATTGAGTATTTGTGTTAAATTCTGGTTGAGGATGGTATTCGGTTTGAGAGGTATCCAAATCCAATCTCATCTTAATTTCATTTTTTTTTTTTTTTGGACAGTCAATACTCTGTGGTGAAATTGCTACAGACTGTGGCAGCATTTTTAAACGTTTTTATATATTTACTGTATGTTTTTAGGGCAGAACCAACAACTATGCAGAGGCAGCTCACCGGCGTCTCCAAACCGAGATGGGGGTGGATCATCCCAGCATATGGAAGCTTATCGATGTCCTATAGAATTCCAAAAGGCTCGGGACAGCGACCAATTAACGATGAACGCCGGTTATTTACCGCGCAAGAATCAAAAATACAGAAAAAAAGATGATGGGATCAAGCGGTTGGTGACGAGATTAATCGGCAACCCACAGCTATCTATGATGGACTTTTTGCGTGGTGTCACGTTTTCCAAATGGACGCGTAAAATAATTTAAGTTCTTTTGTGCAATTTCGTTTTTATGTTTTTAGGTAATTATTTTTTGCGGTTATTTTGTTTAATCTTGTTGCAGTTTTGTTGATAGCAAGTCTTTTTTTGTGTTGAAAGGAAATAAAATTTTTTTTCAATAGTTCTAGTTTTTTCAGTCATTTAAAAGTTTTAATGTTTTTGCAGCAATGGATAATCTGCGAAGCTTTTTTTTTCGAAAACGTCAACAAATGCATTTCAACAGAAGCATGAAAATAAAAGGCGGAGTCCTTGAGGACGTCCTTGGCCTCATATAATATCAAACAATATTTTTCAAATTTGCACTTCGTTTGCCGTTATATAAGCTGTGATGTAACAATTTTCGTTTCTGTATTTGTATTTTCATCGCTGCGCAGTTTGCATCCAAAACAAAGGGTTGCAGCTGCACTACAGGTTCGTTCGCCTAAGATGTGGTTATTTATGCAACGATTGGGGATGAGACGTTGGTAGGACTGAAGCCTTCCCTATTAGCCGAGTAATTTTAAAGTTTTAGCCAAACAAGTTAGCTTTTAAACGTGTTTAGGACCTGACCTATTAGTAGGGAAAAGGGTGAATTGAATCAGCAATTTGATTTTTTGAAGTGGTACTATAAAGGGGAACTTTTTTTGCAAATGACGTTAAAATTCCTATTTTTTTTACTAAATTGCAAAAATTTCTCAGCGGCAACGTGCATTGCCCTCAAATATATTTCACGATGCATTTTCAACGCACAGCAGTTTATTCAAAACATCGAGTGCAGGATACTGTACAAACTTGAGCAGAGAGAAATGTTAGATGTTGCTTCAAGCTAGCTGCATCTCCTTTAGCAAAATACTGAATAGGATGGAGCTGTATATTGCATAGGATTGTTTTTGCTTTGTAATTGGTAAAACAATACAAACTTTGTAAGAGCAGTATTTGGAATGGTTTTGCAGCAAAAAAGGCTAAGAAAGATTTCAGCACCCTTTTTCAGCCAACTAAATCACTTAATATTTAATCCCCAAATTTAAAGCATTTAAAAGTGCTTTAGTCTTGTGCTTTAGTTCAGTATGTGAAGGGGGAGGAACTGAAAGAGCTGGATAATTTAGTTGGTTTTACTGACTTTCAAGTTTTAAAAATTAAGCATTTTCAAATGGCTCGAAAATTAAGGAAAATGTATTTCAAACAGCGCTAAAATGGCTATTGTTTGCAAAAAAAAAAAAAAGATCAAAAACTTCCCAGCAACAAGGGGCTTCGCCCTCTTTTGCGATACGCTTGAGTGACACCAGTTCGCTCAGCATGCTGCCTAAATATTTAAAGTATTTTAGCTTATACTTCAAATTCCTTTTCCCCCGTCGCAAAATCTTGGCAGCACGCCTGATGCGGGATAAAAATTATCCAAACATTTTATGAGAATTGTGCGGCCCGCTAAAGTTCAGAAAAAGTGCAATGTTGCCCCTCCCTCAAAAACTTTGGGCACCTCTGCCATTGTGGATCTCGGCGCAGTCAAATGTTTTTGCGTTTTATTGAACGGATTAAGAAATAAAATCAACAATCGAGACACACAGCGGAGGTAGGCAGATGCTCAATTTCTGGTTTGTGTACCAGTTAAGTCTCTCAGCACAAAGATACGAAGTTATTGAGTAGTTTGTGTACCAGATGCTCAATTTTTGGTTTGTTACTCATTTTATTTTTTCGTTTGTTGTAGCCGACCGCAGTCTACGTTGATGAGACAATATGACAGCAAAGTTGGGCTCCGTTAAAATAAACGAAAAATTCTCCAATACTCTCAGCACAAAGATACGAAGTTATTGAGAATCTAAAGATGCTTTTACGCTGGATGTGAAGCAAAAGTTGGCAACCTTTGCAAGTGGTCGTTTACGTCACTTGCTCAAAATAGGCCAGCTATTCAAAAAAAAAATTTAGTTGAAGTGAAGTTAAGCAATAGCTCGCGAAGTTTGCGAGCAGTTACAATCTTTTGCAAGTTCTCGATGACGTCATATTTTGGTTGCTTCGTGGCACTTTGAGTGGCTTCGCGTCCAGTGTAAAGGATTAGCAATCACTAGAAGTCTAGAATTGGAAGCAATTAATTTCCATAATGTTTACTGCTAAAACTATGAGTTTGACAGAGTAGAATTACGTCGAAATAACTTTCCCATGGACCCGCATTTACCAGATTTGTGAGAAAAACGTTTTTGGTAGTAACAGTCTTTTACAAAATAAAACCACTGCAATGAAGAAAATATACAAATAAAACGCAAACGATCAGATTGTCTGCTCTTACTTGCAGCAAGTAAACTAGAACCCAGCACAACACAGCAAAGTTTATTCATGACACGCATCACTCGCTTTGAGTGTTGCTGCGAAATTGCGTGTAGGTTTGCAGACTATCAAAGTCCGATCAACGCTCGACGTAAAATCGTGTTCGAGTGCATCATTAGTTTATTTCAACCAACCAGCAGCTACTGTAGTTTGATGTAAGGCGCTACGCCGGACGCCCCAAATTTTTGTTTGAAATAAGCTCATGCGCTCACAGTTTTACGTCCATCAGTATAGACCGGACTACACAGCGATCAGGCTGATCAGTGTTCGTATTCATGGCAGAGACCGCACTCGCATCTGGTGGCTGACATGATTCTCTCTTCTCGTCTCTTCGACACAATGCAGATTGAAATAAATCTGCAAAACATGCCGATTAGTTTTTAGGTGGATAATACTTCTACTACTGAAGCGGTAGACTCGGTTTCGATTCCTGGATGTATCAAATTAGAAATTGGTTTTACAGTTTCTTTGACGTTCAACACCAAAAGGACAGCTTGAAAGCAGCACTGTATGTGAATAACATGTGGCCAGGTGGTGCGCGGTTTTCTGAGCAACATACATTGGTAAAATAAATAATTGTGTCCGCATTACGTCTGAAGGAAAATGTCATTAATTGCGGTGTTTTTTTTGCAATTGATGACATTAACGAAATGAATTTAAAAATTAATTTAACAACCGATTTTCCTTTACTGTAGCTCAGTAACAAGCTTTTATCACCATCAAACGGTTTTATTCCACCGGAGCTTGTGAGAAAGCTAAATCAAAAACCGAATTCTCTTCACTAAGGTTTGTGCGGCTGAACTAGAAAGCGAACCCAAAAACTTAGCTTTTCCTATATTTTTTGCCATGTGCAATATAGCGCTTACAACAGCATGACTTAACCCCATAATCCATCAGAGCTGTCGTTTAAACCTACTCTTCCAATTTTTACGTGTATTTTTAGCGACCGTATAGTTCAAGATGCCTCTATAGGACAGGTTGATGAAGATTATCAGTTGACGTACTTTTTCAACGCTTTGCCCAAGTTTTAAACTTCTACCTCCAAAGCACAAGTGCTGTCGTCTAAAAGTGACATCTTTTTGAGAAAATCTCCGCGCAAACTTTATCAACTTCAACTTGCGAAGGCGATGTAGATTACATTAAGACTAGCTTTGGCCATTTCCCTAATTAAATGGTTACACACAATCAAAAGCAAAAGTCCTGCTTTACTGGATAGAAACATCACAACTATGGTTGGTCGAGGATTGTCGCGACATTTGGAATGGCTGCTCTGACTCTTGAAAAAATGAAAATAAAAAACGATCCTGAGCTACCAACCGGCTCGTGTTCAGCGATGGAACAGCACGAAGTCTTTGATGTGAAGTTGTGCCTCCAACCCGACCGCATCATTGTTTCATAGTCGGAGGCGCAAAATCCCCGGCAAGCCGTGACGTTGACCAGCGCCACCTGGCAGTTTTCCAATTGAACTTTTTTTAAATAACCTAAAAATTTTTTTTATTATATCCTGAAATAAGTTGTGGAAAAGACGTTAATTTTTAACGAACTCAAATTTTAAATCAAAATTGTGTTGGTTTTTTTGTTTTTTCTTCTTTCCATCTTAATCGTTTTCTGCAAGGTTGAACCAAATCTAAATTTCCTTCAGCGAGATGCATTAGCTGTTGCCCGAAGTCGACGTAATGAATCAAAGTGCAGAAGAAAAAGTTTGGTCAACCTCCAGTGGCGGATCCAGAAAATTTTGGTGGGGGGGGATTTGAACCACAAAACCTCAAAAATTCGGATGTCTTTACCAAAATTGAGAGTGATTTTTCGGCCGAAATCGGAAATTCAAACGTTTTTTTCGCCCAAATTCAGGTGGTCTCCAAAAAAATAAAAAAAAGGTCTTCACCAAAATTGAGACTGATTTTTCGCCGGATTAGTTACGTTTAGGTCGGTGGGGGGGGATGCATCCCGAAATGGAGCCGAATTATTCGAAACAGAGGCTGATTTTTCGGCCAAAATCGTTACTTTTAGGCTGGTGGGGGGGGATGCATCCCCCCCATCCCCCCCCCCCTAAATCCGCCACTGTCCACCTCTATGTACATTTTTTTATCAAAATAGAAGGCTTATTTTTTTTTTAAATTTAAGAACAAATTAAGAATAATACCAACCTTAGCATGACAAAAAATTAGGACGATGGAGTAAAAAACAAATAAGCAAATAATTTTCCGTTATTATTACATTCTATTGTTGATTCTAGTCTTTAAACACTGTTTCGGGTACGGGAATCAAAATCACTAAACTCACAGCAAAAAAAAAGTTTTACCAAGCATGAATGAACCTTTGTCTTATATAATATTCTTGGTATCCTCAATAACAATTTGAGCAAAAAAAGGGAAAATAAATTAGGCGGAAACTTTTTGAAAATTTATTCGTCACGCTCAATTTATTTATTTGCTGATAATAGGACAAGTATTCTTTTGAAACCTTCAGCAAAACGCTCATTTTAGCTTTGGTTCTTTGTTTTGTGTCAAATTGTCAGATCTTAGCACATTTATTACAAGAGGGCAGCAAAGAGCAATTCTAATTCATCGGTGAAAAAATGTCAGAAAACTCCTTGCAATTGTTGCTATCAGTTTATTATAATTAGAGGTAAAAATAAACCGGAACAATCCATAATGCCGCTCCAGTACAAATATTCTTAGAAGGATTTTTGAAAGCAAGGTTTTAGTAGCCTGAGCTGCAACCAACAGCGATAGCCAGACGAAACTAGAATCATCCACTAGCCGAGAACTTTTTTTTTGGCCTTCGCTAAGCCATTGACTGGAAATGGTAACTGATTGACAAATATTACTAATTAATGGTGGTTATTTTCTTTGAACTGAATTTTGGTCTGTGTAAAAAAATCACTCAACTCGGCTTTCTAGTCAGAAATCGCTGGGTACCATTTTTCTTGTAAAAATAGGCAACCACTTTTACTCCTGTATATTAAGGAATAAAAAAAATTTGTCCATTAAATGGCGCGTTTAGATTCCATTTTTGGGTGGCTCTAAACAAAAGCTTCAACATTTTTAAAGTGACATTTTGAAATCTCCGCCGTGAGTGGTTAGCATGAAGACTGGTGGTACAGTAGCTTGACTTGAAAATAGAAAATTCCTCGACATTTACAAATAAAATGAGTAGTTATATACTTCACCTCGATGCAAAAACGTTTTAAAAATATTAAACCCAAAAATTACTCTATACTTTCAAGATTATCTCAAATGTCTTATTTAATTTTAACTTACTATAGTTATTAGAGCTTTTTAATCCAAGATGTAAAGTTTTTTTTATTTGAATTAACGTTTTGCTTCCCAGTCAGGGAAGCATTATTTTCAGAACACTAACACATTTTAGTTTGCTTGAAACGGAATGAAACTTGTAGGACAATAAAGGTTTTTAATTTTTAAACAAACATTGCAGTTATTTCATAATACAAGGGGAACATAATCATGACCAATTTCACAACTGCAAAATGAAAACCGCTACCAACCTCTCTTGTAGCATCCGCTTCGATTTGCAATTGAAAGCGCTGTCCAGTACACCGCAATTAAGACATATACAACAAGCTTCATCATCAAAACAGTTATTCTAAAACTTTAAACTACCGTAATTATTGCATCACAAATCTGCAATTTTATAAATTAAGTTTTTGAGCGATTCTTTACGAGTTTTTTCCAATTTTAAACCAGGGATGTGGAAGCAGTCAAATTTTTAATGCTTCCGCTTCCAGCTCCTCTTGAAGTTTTATGCTTCCGAGTTCGCTTTCGCTTCCTCACCTTTGGAATTTTTTGCTTCTGCTTCGAGCTCCGGATAGAATTAGTCGCTTTTGAGTTCGCTTCCGGTCTCTTTCATTAAAGTGCTTTCGCTTCCACAAAAATTCAACCGCTTCCACCGCTTCCGCTTCTAGCTTTCGCTTCCACATCCGTGCTCAGTATGAAACAAGTAATTGTATTTAGTGCAAAAAAAACAGGCAAGGTTTTGTTATATAGTAGCCTAACATGTCATAACAAAATAACCAAGATCTAGCAATCATGGCTAATGCACCATAGGTGTAGCCAGGAGGAAAGCAGGGGCCCGCCCCCCCCCCCCAATCAAAATCTCACCAATGAGAAAGAGGTGACAAAAACGCCTTGCTTCTTCAGTTTCACTTTCTTTTAGCATCTTCGCGTACAATAGTACACGCGCGCAACAGTAATTAACTATATATTGACGACCAGGGAACTCGGGCCCACTTAATTCAAATTTTGCCAACCAATTTAAATAAATAATCCGGGTGAAATTAGAAGATTTTGTCCTATAAGTTGCTACCTCAGGCCCTCATATAATTTTTGTATGAACGTATTGCAATAATCAGGACTGGATTTATCATATGGCACAGGGCCCCATAGACCTTGCCGAGAGCCAAAAGAGCCCAGAGGGCCCATCCCATTCAATTGAAATATCACCAATGACAAAATATGACAAAAAGTCTATTGTTTTTAGTTTTGGTTTCTTTTAGCATTTTTTCGCTTACAACGGTAATTAACAACAATATTGACAACCATACAAGGGCACGAGCACCCCTCAATTCAATTTTTGCCAACCAATTTAGATGATAGGATTTTTGCCAACCAATTTAGATGTATAACCTCGGAAAAAATGAAAACTTTTGTCCCAAAAGTTACTATCTCAGGCCCTCACCAAACCTTTTTATGAACGTAATGCAATAACCAGGGCCGGATTTACCAAAATATGGCGCAGTACCTGCTAGGGGCCCCGCCCTCAAATGGAGAGGCTTTTTTGGTCTTCACCTATATTTGACTGAAAGATGTAGAGAAAATCTCCAAGGTGTCAAGTGCCATGCGCAATGTAAATCCGACGCGGGCAATAACATGGTTAGTAGGCGTAACTACCTGTTGTACCGTTTTTACAAGACAATCTATCTACACGATAAACTACACCTCTCCAGTTTTTCCGCGGCAAACTAGTTTTGAAAAAAAAATAGCCAGGGAAAATGCTCATTATACTAATTATTGAATTTGAATTGAGGGGGCCTGAACCCCCTGGTCGTTTATATACTCCTAGAATTGTTTATTTTTAGAACAAAACAAAAATCTCTAAGGAAAATCTTCGAGTGAATAATTGTTTATTGCTAAAATATTGCTCAAGACAATGTACCTTGCTTTCCCTACCTGGGCCAAATCACTTACTAAATTTAACTCCACAATCTAAGATATTAAGCGTGTTTTAGACTTAAATTGTAAGTATAAAAAGAAGGATTCAACAATTTAATTTTTTCAATCGGTTTTGACATGTTAAAAATCTAGTTCTTTAAAATGGTTGTAAACACGTGCAAGTTGTGTTCGAATGGCATTAAAATAGCAAGTTTTTCCAAAAAAACTACAAAAAATCTCCCAGCGGCTGAGAGCTTCGCCCCCAGACCCCCATTGCCTCCTTAGACTTCGTCTATGATACGTTTGAGACACGCTAGTTTGCTCATTACGCATCCAATTTACACTTTTTGGGGGAGGTTGAGCCCTCTCCCTTTAGCAAAATCTAGGTGATGAGCCAACACTCAGGCCACGGCCTTTGATCTGCTAATCTGCAATATCTTTATCCCACAAAAAGTCCCACTTTCAAAAATTTCTGATGACGTCATTGCATGTGCTTTGTGGTTTGGGACTCCAAAATCAAAAATCCTGGCTACGCCTATGTAATGCACTGCAATACTTTAATCATGAACAATAAAAGACAACTTTTAATCATGCAAGAATTAATTTGTGTCCCTTGGTTCTCCAATAAAATTTAGGAAGGCTTTATTTTACTGCTAACTTTTATGCCTATCTACCAGTAGTTTTTTGTTGATTCTAACTCGAATTTAACCTAAACTGAAATCCTTAACCTACTCTAAGCTTACTCTAAGTCCAACTCTAACAAACCCAAAATTAAACCCTAATCTTGGCACTTAAAAAAGGAAATAAAAAAGAACGAGGTTTAAAAAAAATCATGAAAATTTAAGATCAGCTAGCCTTAGCCCTGGCCTTGAGCGGAATACTACAAGCGCTTTAGACCTAAACATAGTTTTTTTTTCCGGTAACTAAACTGCAGTATCCTCTACTGTAAGCTATCATCCCTATTTCCTACTAACCAGTAACAGCTGGTTCTTAGTTACCGGTAAGTGACTTTCAATTTGCATCAGCTGCGACTGGCTAAGTACAAGGTTTGATAAACTACAAGTGACACTTCTAGGCTTACTTGGCAGTGTCACTTGCCAGCACGTGCAGCAGCCACAGCAAATTACGAAGGAGTCTACCGTAACCACATCGTGGCCACTCCTGGCCACAGTAAACCCTCGAACTCTGATACCATGGTAGTATTGGTGGTATATCACGTATATCACACCCATGACCTTTCGCAAAGACGGTGTGCTTATGGCTCTTTATTAATTGCGATAATTTAAGGCAGCATAAACGCTAAAAATTATGACAGAAACTAAAATGGAAATTTTGCATGCATAGTTATGTACCTAGAAATGATATTATTATTGTTACGTTTTATCCCAACGGTTGTAGCCAGTTTGAAAATTCAGCAGCGCCTGATTTTAAAAAAATTGCTTCCGCTTCCAGCTCCTTTTCAACACTTTCGCTTCCGAGTTCGCTTCCGCTTCCAACCTCTTTCATCAAATTGATTCCGCTTCCACAAAAAATTAACCGCTTCCACCGCTTCCGCTTCCGCTTTCATATCCCTGCTTGAAACACTAAAGGTGCGTTTAGACCGGAGACAAAGCAACAACGCAAAGCAACACGAAACGCTGAGTAATACGAAGCAACCAAAATTTGATGTCATCGACAGTTCGCGAAATGTTGCAACAGGCCGCAAACTACTCAAGCGGTTCCTTAACTTAGCCCAGTAAATCTACCCCAAAAATAGAACCCAAACTGGGAAAAATTGCAATGGTTTTGCAACGGTTTTTATGCTACATAATTCGGAGAATTACATTCAAAAGTCTACCAAAATCTACCCATCAGAAAGTTGAAAAACTTGGCAGTGAAAAAAGTTTTTTTTACGAAAATAGATTGTGGTCAAGAATATGCCCAGTAACACCACTGTTCTTTGCGAAGAGCTAGAAGAAGAATTTTTGACACGGAGTGAGTTGTAGTTATTCGCCGTCAATTGATGACGTCTCAGTTTTTGTTGATGAAATCATAACGTCAAAATTCTCTGTGGCATGTGCCTTTCTGGTCTAGTCAGAAAGCGCTGTACAATGCTGAAGTATATTTTTTTATGTCTGAGGTGACGTTCAGCGTAGCTTGAAGTTTCTAGCTGGGTGATCTCATTATGAAATTTTGGTCCATTGACGTTCCTATGATGTCAGTTTTGCAATAGTTACTGTTTTGAATCGCGTACTGTATTTGATGGCTTGCTTATTTCGCTGCTGTTATTTTATGATTAGAGTTGAATTAAGAAATTTATTAGCTAAGTTGCTTCTGAGCCTTAAGAAATTTTTGAACGCAATTTTGGCGTCATTTATGCTGATGGCGTCAATAATTAGTTATGGTTGCTTAAATTTTAATGCATTTAACCGCTATGATGTCATATACAGATTTAGTGCGCACATAATTCAATGCGCACATTGTCAGTTTTTATTTGGTTTATGCTCTTGACCTTATGGACGTCGTATAACATTGCGAGTTACACCATTACAAAATGCTGTTTTGATTTTTCAACACGCTTAAGATGTAACTTGCACACACTAATATATGACAAGCCTGTATTTAAAGTGCTATGTTGTAAAGCAAATCGCAAAATTTTAAACGTTGAAACTAACCTTTAACGCATGACGTCATGGCGTCCATGTTACGAGATGAATTACTGCAACAAACCTAAATGTTTTAAATTTGTAAAGCAATAAGAAGTTAATTTTTAAAAGCTTGTCGAAATTAAGAGGTTTTATATCAATAAATGAGCCAGCGAATTTTGGTCATTTTTTAAGAATTTACATATGATATCATGGCGGCTATTTTACAACATTTATCATTGTAATACAAATTGTTTCGAATTTTTAATACTCTGAGTTGTTTATTTGCTAGAAATTTTAAATGGTACATTTTGTTCAAAATGCTGCTGTAAGCACAACACTATAATATGACACAGCAACATTATACTATTTTCGTAAAAGTTTCGAAAAACATGAGATAATGGCGGATATTTTATTCCACCATCCCAATACTTGCATTAAATTTGCAATACAATCCTGCAGCAGGATTCCTGCCTAGATAAGCTAGCGGCATTAGGTAAAAAACATGGTCGAAATGTTTTATCAGCAACGCAATTATTTTAAGGTGACAAAATTTTTGATCCATTTTGAAACGCTTCGCTGAATATGATGCTGAGGTAGCTTTTTTCAAAACTATATTTTTGCAGCAAAAATTGTTACAATTTCGGCAATGCAAATATTAGTTGATTTACAAGTAGGGGCATCACCTATCGAAACCGCTCGAGTACGAAAAATAAATTAAATTCAAAAAATTTATAAGTAATTTTAAAATATTTTGCCATTATGTGACATGATCGCGGCTCTATTTCTGGTTTTGCTGAAATAACAACAATTGTCTAAAGTTTGAAACGTACTATAGAGGTGATTTCCAGCAGCAACAGATAACACAATTTTTTAAGTACTCCCACAAACCTACAATAATTTAATAAAGTAGAATATAATTTAATGTTTTCTCTGTTTTTTCACTAAACATGACGTCATAGTGGTTATCTTATGAGTTGCGTTTTAATTACAAAACTTGTTTCAAATTCGCTGCGCTATGTGAACTTGAGAACTTGCAATTAAAATTTTGTTCTACGACCCGTTCTACTGTAATTTTTATCAAAGCAGTTGCTGAGAGCAAATTTGTTTCACAATTTTGCTTTTCATGACGTCACGGCGGCTATTTTTGGATTTTGCTACATTACAACAATTACTATTGCGTTGTTAAACTTATGTTCAGATAGTATTTTCACGATAAGACTCGTTAAAAGTGCTTAGATAAACATAAAACTTTAGTGACTGTATAAAATTTGGCCACTTAAATACCATACAATCTTCCTAAAGTTATGTCAAGGTAAAATATTTTGTTAATGTTTATGCAACAGAAGTTGTTTTAACTTTAAACTGCAACGATTGAAGTGCTGATGAGGAACAAGTATAATTTTGTGGTGCATCTTGTACCAATCAAAATTAAACAGAAAAATCCAATTTTTTTGTCTCAGTTAATAAATTTTAACGTAGTGACGTCATGTTTGATGAAGTTATCAGAATCCAAACAATGTAATGATTGAAGTGTTTTATATACAAGTTAGAAAGCTTAGAGATTAATGATTTTTCTGTAATCCAAAATGATAAGGCACACAAAAATTAAAACGATTGATTTTGCTGAATATTAAAAGATTGATTTTGAATGTTGCCTTTTGAATGTTACTACTTGAAGTAGCGTTCGTCTCTGGACCGAAAGGTCGCAGGTTCAAATCTCGGCAAGGTCAAATCGGACACAGTGTTGCCAACGGCTCGCTTCCGCTGCGACATTTCTTTGAAAGGAGCTGTGTCGCTTACAGCCGCAATGACGCAGAGATAGCCCCGCTTACTCGTTACACGCTTCGGCGTAATGCAGCGAGAATAATAAAAGATTTAGATGAACTATTTGAATGTCGCTACGGCCCCTTAGTCAGATGCATCGACACTTGACGGAGATATATATTGCAATTATTATTGTTATTATTATCATTATTAAAATGTGTATGTGATTGAGAAAATGTTAACAAAAGTATGTAATGTTAACAAAACATGCAAGATGCATGTAAATAGTTCAAAAGTGCATACCGGTACTACAATGTCAAGCTACTTCATGAGCACACCAAATAAAACAAAAGTTTCATGAGTTGTATTCACTGAATATGACTATTTTTTGCAATTTTTCGAAAGCTATAATTTGATTGATTATGACGCCATCGTCATATGACGCCATTGGTCCTTTCCAAACATTGACCAAGGTACAGACACAACTTTACGTTAGCTTCAAAATTCAATATCAAATCCAAATGGAATCGCAATAAAAATAAGTAAAGCTTATTAAATAAACAAAAAATTACAGTATTTTGCAAAAATGGCACATCAAAACCACATTAACAAAAACAATGAATCAGTTTTGATGTTTAGCTTTTTTAATTTGCGATTTTATTTGCGTTCAAAACCAACATTTTTTCTCCAAAACAAGCAATTTTTGCTAATGAATGACGTTACTAGCTCAAATGTGACTTAAACACTTTTGATTTACTATTGTTAAAATCCTCAGTGTAGAAAATGACTTAGTGCAAAACCTCATTTTGCTGGCTCTTCCCAAACAGTAGTTTTGTAGGGTAAATAATTGTTTATCCCTATCAATACCTTAAAATCTCCCTCTTTACCCCCCCTCTTAACTTTCTGATGGGTGGATTTTGGTAGACTTTTAGTATGTTATTCTCCACTCCCAATAACACCAAAAACTGTTGAAAAAACATTTCTCGCCATTTTTCCTGTTTTGACAGTAGTTTTACCTGATTACTTTCCTTTTACAAAATTTTACCTGGTAGCTTTCCTTACTGGTAAATGACAGTAGTTTTACCTGGTAACTTTTCCTTCTACAAAATTTATAAAAAGAGCGACTTGTTTATCGAAAATCTTTTAGTTAAAGAGAATAAAACAAAAAGATAAATTTTCCTCTGCGCATTTTTCATTTTGTTTTCAAGGTTCTAGATTAAATTTAGATATGAGGTTAGTTTTAGAGGAAGGAATAAAGTTTGGGAAGAATTTGGGACAGAATTATTAAAAAAGTAGGTAAAAATTTCTTGTCAACTAGTCTCTTATTTATTTTAAAAACGTTTTGGCTAGTAATTCCAATCATTATCAATCTTGTTTAATCAATCATTATTAATTTTGTGTAAAAATAATACATTTTTGAATTAAAGTCACTCCAAACCGACCAGTTGGTCGAATGGTAATGTGTTTCGTCTCGGGAGCGTGAGGTCGAAATTTGGGCCGGTCAAAATGGACACGGTACTGCCAATGGCTCGCTAACTCTGCGACTTTTCTTCGAAAGCTCTATGCTGCCAGTACGCAATTACGCGGTGATGCGCCCCGCTAACTCGTTACACATTTCGGCGTATTGCAGCGAGTTTAATAAAAGATTTCATTTGAATTTACTCCTCTAAGGAGTCCAACTGCTCAGCAACATCATGCAAGCATTGTATTATTCGATTGCTAGTCTTGTTGAAAGAGTTTAATTTTTGCTTTTAGCTTTGGTAATAGTAGATACTAACTAACTTCTTCATGTTCTGCTCCACAGACTGTCAAAGCAGAGTCAGTGTACGTTATTATATCCAGTACATGATATCACAATCGAATGTTTGATATCAAGTAAAAATAGAAACACTAAGTAAGTTGAACAGCAAACTAATTGCTTACAAAAAACAGGCGAATAAAATTACAGTAAGCTTTTTTAACAAACTTTTAATGAAAGAAAAACGTTTTAAAAATTTTCAAGGCGCTTGAACTAGGCGGAGGAACGCTGCCGTTTGCCAAGAACTTGTTTTGGAAAATAATTAAAACGTCACACAGACATACAGTTTATAGAAACATTACAATCGGTTACTGGGGTTCTGTTCCCAATAGTGCCAAAGCAAACACTATCAAAATTGACGTTCAAAACTTCTTCACTTGGCTTTCAATGATAAAGGAAACATAGTAAATTCTCCACCGTGAGTAGTAGACAGGTGGGCAGCAGCTTAACTCAAAAACATCAACATCACTGTGTTCTATTCGGACCAAAGCAACTTAACGCATGAAGATGCAATTGCAACATAAACATGCTTGGTCCCAAGTTCACCTTGAGCTGGAATTTATAAAGTATTAAAAATTCCTACAACTTTTGACATCCAAAGTTGGAGTTGAAAATCTTAAGTTTGACTTGAAAAGTGTAGGTTTAAGATTTAAACAGTATTTACACTTATTTTATTATCACCATTCTAAGATTAAGATGCACCAACCAAAATTAGCAGACCAATTTCGTAGAAAATGGCAAATTTGCTTATTTTAGTTCAAAACAAAATAGTTTTAAAATTAATATTCATTTCGAGCGTTCCAAATTAGCTGAGTTCACCATCACTAAAAGTAATTTTATTCAAACAGCAATATTAAAAGCATTTTTGGACTTATTCCGCAATATAGATTGGTATTCGTGCAAAGGGCAATTATCATTAAAGCTTTTATGCATTTCTCAATGTAAAAATAATGCTTACACGTGAACGCTCAACACTTGTTTTGCTTGCCATGTATTTTGCAACAAAATTTCTTCCTTCTGCATGTCAATTTTACTTTACGTCAACTAATACCGCACAACTATTTACTTTAATTGCTGCCAGGGATGCTCAAAACAAAGTTAACTCTTGTACAAGGCTTTGCAAATGGTGATTATTTTGAAAATATCTAACACCACTTTGTCATAGGCCACGCTATTGGGCCGTAAGTGCTTGTTTGACAACACTACTTACTTAATTAAGCTTTTTGAAACAACCGTGATGCTGTTTATGACAAAATAATGCTACATTGTTTCTAAAAAAACCATCACAGCGACTTATGCAAAAACCTCCTACTTTCACTGCCATTGCAATTTTAAACGAGGCATTATATTGATCAAGTTCTTATGGATAATACATGAGCTGTTACTTTTTAATGAGGCTTTCATACTTGATTCTTTACTTTCGCTTATTATTATTTTGATGATGCGCAAACAAAATAGAGAAAACTAAGTAGCGAATCTCGCGATAGTGTCAAATCTTTTGCTGAAGATCGCTATCTAATTCAGCTGCAGGAAAGATGCGACTGATTATGACGTCAGAATGATCGGATACCTTCAACGCTCTTGCGTCTACACGCTCTTTGTAGCTTTCTTCTTACTTCTATTGTTTTCAACAATTAGAAACTTGAAAAACCAAATGCAGCGATTTTCAAAATACAGGTTTTACAAATCAAATCTTTCTTTATACTTGTTGATTTTGCGCCGAAGCGTGTAACGAGTTGAGGTGACAATTTTCACGTCATTGCGCCAGAGCAACAAAGCTGCATTCGAAGAAATGCTGCAGCAATGACAAGCTGCAGGAAGCACTATGTCCGGTTTGGTTGGTCAAAGATTTGAACCTCGGACATCCTGTTGCAGAGACGAGCGCGTTACCTCTCGTCTAAACAGCAGTCGGCTATTAACAATAAACTCTAAATGTTGCCAACAGTACTACCATACATGCAGTGTAACCCCGGTAACACAACCGCCGTTAGGTCTACAAAAAACTGGTCTTGTAACTGGATGGTCGCGTTACTAGGATCAAACTTTTTTGCGCTATAATTTGAATTCAAAATGCTGCTACCTTTGATTACGCATAAAGATACGAATTAGTTAAAACATGTTCCGTTTGTTTATTTTGCTCATTTATTTACCTGTCTTATTCGTTTTTTCACAGTCCCACTATTATTTTCACTCGTATTCACTTCTTTTTGAGTGAACGGCGGCTGATATATCAACCAGAAAACTTAAAAAAAAGGAAGGCACAACGAGTGGTCGCGTTACCGAAGTCAAGCAACTGATTCGGACGGATAAACGATGCTCGCGATCCGAAAATCGGGATGCTTGCGTCAGCGAGTTTCTAATGCGTTAAAACTGATAGGAAATAATTCGGAACTATATAAAACTGGTTTTCTAACTGGGTGGTGGCGTTAGCAGGATGGTCGCAAATAGGGGTTCCACAGCAAGTATGTACGATGCTTTTCGCGTCTGATCAAATCAGGGCTGGGATCGAACTTGGCGTGATTGTTTTTATGCGAAATCGCAACTCGCAAAATTATAGGGTAAAAGTCGGTTCTATTCACCACAACCTTCACTTTTGAAGTTGTTTTAATATTTATGTGTCTCCAAAAAACAAAATTCAACTTATAGGGCCTAATGTGGCTCAAAAAATTCGAATTAACTTTTAGCGAAGCAAAAGTTAAAATTTTTGCGAGGAATCGAAATTGCTTTTAATTCAACGTATAAGAGTTTAGCTGAAGTCTATTCTCATAAAAATTATTCAGCCATATCGAACCGATTCGACTTAAAACATCACATGGTGGTTCGATTCCCATCCTGTTAAAAAAAGCTGAATGAAAATAAAAGTTTTAGATTAAAAAAATCCTAAGTAAGGTGCTAAAAGTTTATATTTCAGAAGCTACTAAATTTTGCTCGAATAGTGAGTCGCTAAATCATAGTGAGTAAATCAAAAATTGCTTAAATTGTAAATCGTATATTATCATATTGTAAATCATTAAATCGCAAATCATAAAATCGTAAATCATTGAATCGCAAGTCATAGATCGGATAAATTGTTAATTATAGTGAGTCGCATAAATCAATTCGCATAAAATTCTTCAGCCATATCAAACCGCTTTGGCTTAAAACATCAGGCAATGGTTCGATTCACTTCGTGGTTAAAACAGATTTATAAAATTAAAAGTTTTCAGTTCATAAAAATTCACATTAAGATGTCACAAGTTCTCATTTAAACAGCTGGTTGTTGATTTTGCAAGCATTGTGAGTCGATTGGATAAAGCATTTGCTACTGAAGCGGTAGACTCAGGTTCGATTTCGGTCTGGTCAAACCAAAAACTATAGAATTTGGTATTCACAGCTACCTTGCTTAAAATTTAGCATTAACAAAGGACAGTATAAAGCAGAGTTCTAAGTCAAGCCGGGCTTTTCGGGTCAGGTTTGGGCCTAAAGTTGACTAAAATTTCGGGCTTAAATCGGGTCTGAGACGTGGGTTTTGCTTTAGGTGCACAAAATATAGTCAAAATAACTTAACAACATTGCTCAATTTTTCAGATCTGACTCAACTTTCGGGTTTTTTCGGGTATGATTTGGATTTCAAGTTAGTTTTCGGGTATAGGCCGGGTTTGGGCTTATATATTCGGGTTCGAGCCTGAACTAGTAGGCCCGTTTACAACTTTGGTGTAAAGCCTCCACCGTGTGTGGTAGACAGGTGGGCAGGTGGCAGCTTGACTCGAAGACCAAAAGGTCCCTTCGCTGTCTCCTGGCTAAGGCAAGTTGATGAATAAAGTGGAATTATAATTACAGTAGTTGGACTGAAAACATATTTACAAAAAAAAAATTTTTTTTCGACCTGATTACAATTAGCATTCGTCCTGGACTAGATATAAAACCTAATGTCAACCTTCAACTTGCGTCAAAAACAGCATTTAGAGTTGCTTGGCATTCAAATTAGTTGATGGTATTCTAGCATTGTTTTTTCATAATCCAAAAACTCAAGATTATTATCTGCATACTTGAATCAAATCTTTCATTATACTCCCTGTATTACGCCGAAGCGTGTAACGAGTTGGCGATACTTTTTCCGTGACATTACACCTGCGTGGACACTGCCTTTCGAAGAAATGTCGCAACGGTGGCAAGCTGTTGACAACACTGTGCCCGATTTGAACGAGCCGAGATTTGAACCTCAAACCTCCCGCTCCAGAGACGGACTAGTTACCGCTCGACCAACTGACCGCTGACTTTTTGGAATTAGATGAAATATTTTTTCGAAACGTCGCTAAATACACAAAAACAAATTTTAACTGTAAAAGATTATCATTCTTTAATATAGAGATTAAAATTTCATAAACAACAACTCAAATTAAAATTTAAAATTCTTGACGTTGCCAGGCCAACGCAACTTAATATAAGTATGTGATTATGACGTATTGCAGAAGCGCAACACTAAATCTTAAATTTAAAACAAACGAATAAAAATATTCCAAAACAAATCTATAGTGTAAATCAATGCAAATCAAATTTTTCATTTTATACTCGCTGTATTACGCCAAAGCGTATATCGAGTTTGTGAGGTCCATCTCCACGTCATTGGGTCTGCGACTACACAGCTTCCCTTGCCTTTCGAAGAAATGTTGCGACGGTGCAACACTGTGTCTGATTTAACTGGCTTGAGAGTTGAACTCCAAACCTCTCGCTACAGAGACAAACGCATTCGAAAACAGTTGGCTCATGATTCGTTTTCGGTTTGATCACGGTCATACCGTAATAACAGGCGCAAAGTGTTACATGACTTACTTTAAAACAAGAACAACAATTTATAATGAATACTGTACTCCAGAAATAATGCGATGATATAACGTCGTAAAAAGATCTCAAATATACAGTTATAGTTCGGTAAAATACAAGTTCAATAAATGATAATGCAATACGAAAATGTTTGTTTGGATAATATATATTCAAATATACATAATATCATTAGAAAAGTAATACCTTTCCGTAGTTATGTTACGACTGCTATACAAGCCATGTGATTAACTGAATTTATACGCCTGATTTTTTAGTTTATTTTAGTTTTTAAAAATATTAGCAATAAGTTTAGATAACAATCGCAAAGCTTATGTGTGCGTGCAGTATTTACATCAACTTATGGATTTATGAATCTATGAAAGCTCAAAATTTAAAAGCGAGTTGAGTAAATTTGACACCTCTAGTAGTTTGTATGTTTTCTGTATTTCTGGAAGGCCGGACATGTGCATTTATATCTGTATGTATAGGCTGAATGTACGTAGCCAATATCTGCGGTTGCTTACAATAAAGTTGATCGAAGATCTACGAAGAAGACATCAGCTACTCAGATATTTTTCATATGTATTTATGTTATGAACACAAACCATGTTAGGTTTTAAACGAATCAAAGTTTGACAGACATGTTTAGTTGGATTTAAAAATTATCTGAAATGGGGATGTGAAAACTGAATTCGCGAACGATCAGATTATCATTAATTTTTGAGATCAAGTTAAACCAGTAATAACAGGGTGTTTTAAACACATGACACGCAAAAAAGGAGTCAGGGTCTTTGCAATTAGGCTGATATTGAGCTTGGAATGGAACAATTTGATCGTTTCAATTATAATCAGCAGCTAAAATAAACAATACATCAGAAAAACAGAAAATAAACAGACAAAACTCAAAGTTTTTGTTGCTATGACATAAAAAAATAAAACTTAATTTTTTACGTTGGTTTTCGCTTACGTTTAGAAATAACACAACACGTTATGTTTATTGAGCTTGAACGCTTTAATGCGCAGCTTTTTACTGTAGGTTTTCATAAATTGCCATCTTTTGTACATTACAAGAGAAAGTTTTGTTAATTTGCGCAAGAATTGTAGATTCATTGTATTTCACCATTTTAATAAAGCTTGGCTGACTTAGTTATATCTTGTTCGGAAAAATTCCAAACTGTAAAAAATCACTCTTTTTTTGACTTCAAAAATTAGCCGTGACAATATCGTATTTTCTTTAACATTAGTTTTGACCAAATTTCATTCCAACGTATTTTTTTTATATTTACTTAAACAATTTATAGTTACACTACGGTAAACTCCTAATTTTTGAAATGCTTAGTAAATAAAGGCTTAACATTTTATCGTAAATCAAGAGTTTATCATAAAAGTTTATCATAAAAAGTTTTATCATAAAAAGTTTATCATAAAATAAATCAAGACGTTATTTTTGTTATACCTAAAAGCAGCGAGAAAAAAAAATTAAACTTAGGCCGGAATCACGATCAAGTTTTTTGCGCAATTTTCTTGCATCAATCGTGTGAAAGGTCGCGCAAGTTTATGTTTTACTATTGCGGGCACCTATCGGCAATTTTAATTAACAGCCGAGTGAGAATGAAAATCAGAGTCCAAAAAGTCTTGCTGAGTTCTTGCGGAGAATTAGAATCAAGCTCTATTTTGCCAGCAAGTTTTTTAAAAGCCGCCATTCTCAACGATAAAAACTAAGCTTTTAGCCGTATTTTTTAAAGTATTTAGCGGCAGAATACAAAACAAAAACCGCCGAAATCAACGCAAAAACAAATGCGTCACAATTATATCAATATCAAATGGTGATAAGCTTTATCAAATGGAGATATCAAATGTACTTAAGCTTTTGGTCACTATTTAATGATAATTAAATTTTAATAAGTATTCAATGTGCTATCTGGTTTCAATCAAGATCTTGAAAATTTTCTTCTGATCGGAAAAAAGTTTCCTGCCCAGTTTTTGCTAGTGCCGAATTTGTGACAATTTTTTTTTTTTTTTTTGGTTAAAATTTGACTTTTCCACTGGCAAAAGAGCATTTTGCGTTTTTAAGAAGTTAGGATAATTTTCAGCTATTTCACGCTGATTTTGCAAGAAACCAAACAAAAATGATTTTATTCTTATTTCAAAAAAATAAAGATTTAGGTAACCCTGCCATCCAATTATCATTGAGCCCTCTGAAACCGTAAGTTGCCTACCGAAAAGAACATACCTGGTTTATCATTACTTGATCAATCATGCAATGTTATGCAAATTTTCTTTGTGATAGATAATTTAGCATAAATAAGCTACGCTATTCGCTAAAGCAGAGTTGTAAATAGGCCGACTAGTTCAAGCCCGAAACCCGAAAACTAATTTGAAGCCCAAATCATGCCAGAAAAAAACCGAAAGTTAAGTTAGATCTGAAACATTTAGCAATGTTGCCAAGTTAGGTTGATTATATTTTTGTTCACTTAAAACAAAAAAGACGTCTCAAGCCCGAATTAAGCCCAAAATGTTTGTCAACTTTAGGCCCGAACCCGGCCTGAACCCAAACCCGACCCTAAAAGCCCGGCCCGACTTACAACTCTGCGCTTAAGAGTTCCACACAAGCAAAGGTTTTTGACATTTTCTATTTATCTATTTCATTTCATTGCATGTCGAAAAAAATTTCATAGTCTGTTCCCGCAATTTACAGCAGAACTCAAATAGCTATTTATTACTATAGCTGCAGCTTTTCGCTTTTGTGAACGTGCTCGTATCATTTTGGTAAACGAGAAATAATGAATGGACAAAGCACATAATATTACCATTGCCGTGGCAAAATTTAAAGAAATTCCGTGACAACTGCGTAAATGCTTTTACAGAGAAACGAATACTTGTGATAGCTTCAGCAATTTATTTGCTGAAAAACCCAAACGCTTCCGTCTGGAAATAAGCTGAGCAAAAAAATTGCGTCCAGGTGTGATAGCTCAAAAAACAATGATGAAAGATGATTGTGCAAAAAAAGCTGATCGTGTGATTCCGGCCGTAGCATTGGTAGAAAAGCGAGATAAGGGTGATATGATATCCTCAAATTCAAAACCGGGAAAAAAATGATATCCCCAACAAAACATCCGTGAATATGACTCGCATTATTTCTGAGAAAACTTGGCTTTGACTAGACGGCCAAATGTTTGAGGCCAAATCACCATTATTTAATTAATTTAAATGAATCAAATAACGCAAATGTATTTACGCATGTGTTGCGTATCAAACAAACTTTAAAAATGAATCGAGTTGTTGTTAAAAAAATCTTTTGCGACGTTCCTTTGCATGACGCCAAAATCCAGCAAATAGTTAGAGTGTTAAATTTTCACTGGCCAACCACAGCTTCAGCGCATTAAAGCAAATACTTTTATGAAAGTTTCTTTTTGTATCAATTTTGAATTATAACTCTCTCTTCCAAGAGCTAATTTCTCGCAGTTTCATTTCATGCAGCAATTGCTTCTGTGACATCGTATCAGCTGGGATTTGAGTCATATTCGCATGATTCATGTCATGTTTTTTACAAAGATAAGACAATCAGATCGTCGCACTTGCTTCGACACTTCTCCATTTCCGTTCTTGCTTCATGTAGGATTTTTTCTGGACACTGCACAGCCAACCATTTTATCTATAACAAGATAATAGAAAGAACGGTAATAAAGCACTTAACGATCTTAAATCTCGTTATTTATAACCGTTAGCGTAGTAACAATAAAAGCATGAACGTGAGTTCTTAATTTCATCGGTGTTGTTGCAAATCACAAATTTTAGATTTGGAAAGATTTTACTTCACATAGAAAAAACATCCCAACAAAAGATATTGAAATATTAATCTTTGGCATTTTAGAAAGATTTACTTCAAGGTTTGGGATCTCAAACTAGAGATACTAACGTGTTTCAAAACAGTTTTACGTCATCTTCACGGCATTACATTTAAAAACATAAGCAATACTATTTTTGAAAGCAATTCGCCGTGAAGATGACATAGGACTGTATCGAAACGCCTTAGTATCTTTAGTTTGATATTCCAAACATGGAAGTAAATCTTTCCAAAACACTGGATTTTGCAGTTGTTTAGCTAATCCTTAAAAAATCTTCAAAAAAAATGTTTAAGCAAAAACACTCACCTAAATCATAACTTTAACAAAATTTTTAATTGCTTAAACTGTGTGGACAAGAGGTGATTCTGTGATGCCATGACTGTCTAGGCTGGTTTACACGATATCGCATCAGTCAAGCGCGTAGCCAGAAAATTGCAATGAGCCAGAAAATTGCAATAGCCAGAAAATAAAAAAAAATTTGCAAACATTTTTTGCAAAAATAACTAAATTATAGGGCTTTTTTGATGAAAAAATAATAATTTTACAACGTGGCATTGAAATTGGCAGTGCAAACATAATTAAATTGGTTGCATAAATGGGCTATTTGGGAGTTGGTTAATGGCAAAATTTTAATTCTCGTATTTATATGCTGGTAAGTATAAAATTGTATAGTTCAATAAAACTCAAATGGAGTAATTTATTTTATCCACAGCTTATAAAGAAAAATAATTGGGGGGGGGGAGGCTAAAGAAAAGAGATTTGAGAGGAATGATTGATAATTAACTAAAACTGAATAGATCCCCCCTTATTCCTACTTAAGTTTATAGTATATTTGTTGGTGACACCTATGTTTAGCATTTTTACACTAGCGATTAAATTTGATTGCTTATTTTTGACCATTTTAAAAAGTTTTCATGTATTTGTGGGATTTATTTTTGACAAATTAGCTCCCCCCCACCCCCCCCTTGAATATTTGTTTCAAAAGATGTTTTAAATCACTATTTTAATCCATTTCAGGGCATAGAACAGTCTCAAAAGAGCTAAAAGCGTGGTATTTTTCTTATTCTGCATTTTGGTCAAGATGCCAATGGGGGGCTATAGCCAGTGCTTAAATTGTAAAATTTTGCATGGGGGGACGCTTTTGCTACCTTGACCAACTTTAGTGGAAATGATGTTTTCCGTCGCCGAAATTGAATGAAGATGAATAACAAGAAAAAGGTCTTCGCCGAAAATGGCAGTGTTTTCTCCACAAAATTAGGTGACCACCAAAAAAAAAAGAAGCCTGCGCCGCAATTTCCAACCATTTTCGGCAGAAAATTTGTAGGATCTTTTAGCCCTGGCTGGCTATTTTTTGTCTGATCACCCAGCACTCCACTCTCGATGGGAGGACGCCTAAATCTCAATGAGAGTTCGCTAACTCTCGATGGGGGGACGCGTCCCCACTACAATTTAAGTTCTTGCTATTGCCCCCCCTCTACCCGCCCCCCGACTACGTTACTGGCATCAGTCAAGCGTAGTTTAATAATTTACTTTGTTTGTTTTCTTATAGTCAACAACTCGCTATGTACGCGCTTAATTACTAGTGTAATTTGATTGCAAGCATTTTGTTTTTTTGCATTAAATTGAAAAAAACTATGACGCATGTTTACGCGCCTTAACTATCTTGCGTATTTAAGCGCATAAATACGCGTGATTGATAAAAGCTGCCAAGTACAGATAAAGCAAAGTTTGCATTGGAATTAAAAAATAAAAAAAGCATCAATGCAAAATCCATTTAGCTTCGCCTCATTGCATTTCGTGTAAATAAGCAGCTTTTACTGAACAAAAATTTATTTTTAACAAAAATATCTTCTGTATATCCCAATTATTTTCCAGCCGTTATGATAGCCTTAACCGTTTGCCTCTAGGGTTTATATTGGCAAAAAAAGCAACTAAAGTGCTCGTATCTGTAATGATATTAGAAATATTTAATTGTTTTCGTGCTATCTGGCCTAAAGGCTACCAGCGCGGAAGCCTAGGGAAGAGTCACCTAGGAAGTTAGAGATGTCACCTAGGAAATTGGAAGCCTAGGGAAGACTCACCTAGGAAGTTACAGATGCCAGTATGTGCTTTTACTAGGGTTATATTTTATAATCATTTTCAAAGCATAAAATTGATAAATTGAATAAAATAGCTTATCCAGAAGCTATTGCACGGCTTTAAAAAGTGAACATATCAATTTTTTTCTTATTCTTATCATTTTTTAATTGTTTGAAAAAACAAAAAAAATTAAAAAACTGTAAGTTTAACTTCATTTCTAGTTATTCTACTGTAACTGGTTCATCAACGGCCCCACTTTCTACACCTCTTATCATGTAAAGTTTAAAACATCCCACTTTTTTTTAAAATACTATATAAGACGCAAAAGTGTTTAAAATTGCCTGAGAAATGGTTGTTTTGTTATTTTGAAAATTGACAGTTTTTCCTTTACAACTCAAGCGCGCTCTTGCGCAGCTATAAAATTGTACAGACTTGCTATTCGGTGGCTAAATTAGGATCTGTGGGCAAAGTTAGGTGCTTTTACTTTCTTTTATCATCAAAAAGAAGAAGAAACAAGAGAGAACATTAACGTCCCAACTTGTCACGTGTAAGCTGGGGTTTATAACAGTAAAATTTGCTTTTGTGTTTATTTTACTGTTAGGCCAAATTATTTCGTCATTACACCATGACTCTTTTCCACCACAAACTTTCATGAATTTTTGCAAGACTGCAATAGATTTAAAAGAACATATTCTTGCATTTTTTCAATAAGCGATCCTATGTTTGAGCGTAGCGCTAAACTGTACCTGAAAAATAATATTTCGTTTAATTTCTTTGTATGTATAATATCCTGATGAGCGCTTGATTGTTTTAAGCCGAAAACGTTTAATATGTTTTACTGTAACCAAAAAATGTTAAATCCAGCAAAGTTGCTGTTTATATGGCTTTAATATCGTTTGCATAAATTGGGTCCCTTATTGTAAGATGTATATACATATCTCACTGTGTTTGTAGCACTCTGTTGCAGTCTAGATGCAGTGTTACAAGGAACACGATTAGAAGTTTTCTATATTTTACAACACAAGCAGCTGGCCTGAAGTTTGTCGATATAATTTTAAAGTTTGTTGCAAGATGATGGGGTGAGCGGCAGCTAGTTTGACTTACACAAGTACAGCACCGCCTGGGCGTAAAGTCATGAGCTTTTTATTGTATCTATAAATTATTTTAACCAATTAGGTACAGGCAGCTTGTATCGTGGTAAGGCGGTATATCCTAGAAATGACGAATTTCAATTTCAAATTAACTTTAAAACCCATGTCCCATACGCTTACGATTTTACCGGCAGTGTAAACTGATTCTTATAGACGTAGTTGAAGAATAGGGTAAGCGATCAAAAGAAGCTGGTTACCAATTTGATTCCGAACTGGAAGCGAGTCGTTGCATCCACATCAAAAAATAATCAGAAAACATTAATTTCTCGGAATATTTAACTTATTTGAATCAAAATGAACAAAATAAAACTTCAACAGAACCAACACTAATGATAGACAAGCAGTTTAACCGTGGTGGTAGTCTAGCTTTGTGTAAAAAGAAATTGAAAACAAAACTCAAAAATTGATTTCTGTTTCTTATGATGGTCCGTGTCATCATCTCAACAAACTTTAAGACGGAATAATACTAATTATACAGTAGGCTTTAGCAAAGACTTTAGTTAGTAAACATATATTAAAGCATCTAAATTAAATAGAATCATTAACTAATTTGTTGTGAACACAAATTCAGTTCTAACGTTCAGTAGAATTTGACGATTTCAATCTACTGCTCAAAAGTACGCGCGTAAATATAGACGATCAAGTTTTTTTTGCTACGAACGCTTGCAGAAGCGTTCATGCAACTCTTTTTGTGAGTTAATGGCCTAGCAAGGCTATTGAGCAACGATTGCAGAAACGTTGCAGAAGGGTTTTCTTGCAACGTGTAAATGGCTTTCTGCAAGATTTCGGAAAACTTTCTGCATTATTGAAATAACTTCGGCCGCATTTCAACTTGCTGCAAGTGTTTTGACTTCTCGTGCCTACGTCAAAATGCAATTAAAACTCTTAGGCCTACCTACTTGGACAGCTTTAGACTTCATCGTGTTGTCCTGCTACAAGACAATATACTCGTACACTGCACAATTACTGTACATTACCAGCAACCCTATATTTGGACAGCATTATGAAATAGAAGCATTGGTAAGTGAATTTGAAGTTAGCCCTACAGGTTGGAAAGTATTGGCACCTGAATATAGAGACCAAGAAAACAAAAGCACTGCTTAGAGCAAAAAAACGTGAGCACAATATCATATTGTTACATCAGAGGTTCTCAATCATTTTTAGGTCAAGAGTCAAAGTTTATTCCTCAACGTTGACAGGAGCCGAAACCAAATAAACAAAAATTTTTAATTACTTTTGTGCACCTGCTGCAGTTTTTTATTTTTTAAGTTATTGAAACGTTTTATTTGTCCATAGAGGCTAGTTTCTTTAGGGAACTGCATTAAGCTAAAAATAAAATATCATAAACTTTATACCAAATCAAATCTTTCATTATACTCGCTGCTTTACGCCTAAGCGTGCAATGAGTTTGCAGGACCCATCTCTGCGTCATTGCGCCGGCGCAAAACAGCTTTTTTCGAAGAAATATTGCAGCGGTTGTGAGCCGTTGGCAACACCGCGTTCGATTTGACCGGCCCGAGATTTGAGCCCCAGACCTCCCTCTCCAGAGACAAACGCATTACCGCTTGACCAACTGGCCGGTCAAATCGAACTGATCAGACTTAAAAACTGAACAAACTTAAAAAACAAAAATCAGTATCACAGCATTAGCGCAGAAGCCGAAAGAAATTTTGCTAAATGGGGCTTGCCTATGGCTCACACAGACGAGGGCTGGGGGCGGATCCCCCACTACCCAGCCGTTGGGCATTTTTTATAATTTTTCGAAAAAATTGCCATTTTAACTCAATTTAGATAGCACTTTGGACATTTTTAGAGCCATCCGAAACTAAAAAAAATAAATGACTGCTCAGATTTGAAAATCCTTTTACAGAATAAATTTCTCAGCGTCTTCAGCGTTCTTACTTCCTGTTTAAGTTCAAACTACGTTTAAAAGCAAGCATATTTGGGTTAAGTTTTTAAGTGACCTGCTTCAGGTTGCTTCAGCTTTACTGGCGGAGCCAGGTAAAGCTACTGAAAACAGTTATTCCCAAAATGCTAGCGTTTAAATGTGTTTTGGGCTCGACCTGTAAGTAAAGAGGGACTGAAGAGGCCGGGCAATTTCAGTATGTTATTACTTTCAAAATGTAATTGTTTCAAATGGCTCCAAAAACGTGCGAATTGTGATTCTAAGTCGCTAATTTTTGCCAAAAAAACTGCAAAAATTGCCGTTTTTGGCCCTTACAGGAAGCGCAGCTGTCTAGCCCTTTTAGACCCCTTTGGTTTTGTTACTGCGTTAGCCTGGTGTTCTGCAACTTAAGTCCTACAACCTATCGAAAAACTAAGTTGGGACTTTTTCTCTTCCAGTTTGTATAAATCAGAATAAATTTTGAATTGGGAATGAGAACCAAGGTAAGAAACCAAGCTATATAATGCGCTAACTAACACTAACTAACAAACTAACACTAACACTAACTAACTAACACCCTATAACTCCCAAATAAAATTGTGCAATATTATTCTTAACAGTTGGCTAAAGCGATATTCATAACCAAATAATAGGAAATTTGACTAATTTTTTGCTTTAGTACTATTGGTTTTATTATTAAAATGAAGAATGGTTCAATAAAGTTTAGATAAACAGTGCAAACAGATTCATTTTCAATGGGTTAATAAGAGCCACAGAGAGCATTACCAAGAGTCGCATGCGGCTCTAAGAGCTGCGGTTGAGAATCACTGGTCTATATGCATAAATTACTGGATGTTAATAATATTTTAATAATTTTGCTTAAAACAGTTTCTTTCAAATGCAATAAATTCTACTTGTCTAGATTTTTATAATACCTCGGTTCGCACTTCAATAGCAACTTTTTTTGTGATGTTATTAATGCTGGGTTTGTTTAGATGACAATATTTACGTGAATGTGACTCTTCGTTATCAACCTGTTTCTGACTATTACTGTTTATGTGTATTACAGGGCAGTAGCCAGTGAGAGTGAGACCAGGCGGGACTGGTTTCTGCCTGAAAAAATTTCACGTAGTATTGCTGTAAATGTATATGGGAAATATGGATACTTATGTTAAGTCCCGCCTGAAGTGTATTATCATAATTATCTATAACGTTTCTCATTTTCAAAAAACGTATTGCAGATAAAAAGAATTGTATTTTCCAGATGCTGGCACACATTAAATTTTACAAAAAGCGCAGCCCAGCAAAACAGACTTTTAGAATTTAAACCATTAAAAGCGCAGAACAAGAGGCGCACTGTAAATTTTATATTTTCAGAAGCGCAGCGCAGCTTCCGCAATAAGCTTTTTGATTCAGTAGAAGCATCACGCAATTGCGCAATGCGGAAGAGATTTTCGTACTACGTCAAAGCGCAACCAAAGTTCTGCAATGAAGCATAAAACAGACAACGTAAATTACGCATTTTTGTGATTTTAGACGGAAAAATATTAAGTAATTCGCATAGAAGGTCGACATTTGGCAATAATACGATCAAAATAAACCAAAGTGAGTCAAAAATATAAAATTGCGGTTTTAACAAAAAAACAAAAAAATGAAACCGCAGCGCAATTAATCGGCAACAAATTTCAATAGCATTAGTCCGCATTCGACTTTTGCAATATCTCAAAATAAAAATTTATTGCGCAGCGCAACTTTGCTAATTGCGAAAGTTTCGCTTGATATTTCCTAATCTGTGGCAAAAAAGCGAAGAGTGACTGCTAAACCCTGCTTGCTAAAAATCGCCTCTCTCATGACAGCGTCGTTTCGAGCAAGCTGGAATCATATTCACAATTTAAGAGTATTTGTTTTTTTGTTCCTTTTCGAAAGCATTTTAAAATACTATTGGTGCTGCCACTTTTCTTTTTCGAAACATGCCTACTGATAGCTCAAATTATTATAGCGAATTAGTCCGACTCTGTCTGCGAGGGTGTTAAAATCGCCACGTAAAAATGAAGTTTCAAGGTCTTGAAGAACAAAGCCGCAACATAATTGCTGCAACATTTTTAAGAAAAAATAAAATTGTTGCACGTAGTGTAAATTAAATTTTAAGTTTCTTGCAGAAGATTACTTCCGGCAACAAAATTTTTTATTACTAAACGTAAATTTGCAAAAAAACAGTTTCACGACTAAATGGAGTGATAATTGTTGAAGCAGTAAAATTGCAAAAGAAACTTGATCGTCTATTTTGGCCCTCAGCCGCCGTCTTCATACCCTAAAAGTTTTGAACAAAAATGCACCGCGTGCAAGATGCAAACTACAGAGCGATGCAGCTGTTTTTCAAAAAAGGTGAAGGAACGTTTTATAACTGCGATAAAAGTGAAGACGTAGTAAACGCAATGTAACGTAAATGCGTAATGGGCCGAAATAGGCGATCAAGTTCCTTCTGCAATTTTATTGCTCCAATCATTATCACTCCATGTACACGTAAAACCTTTTTTTCCAAATCTACTTGTAGCCATAAAAAATTTTGGCGCTTGAAGTAATCATGTGCAAGAAACGTAGAACTCCTTTAACACATGCATACAACTATTTTTTTCCTAAAAATGTTTGCAGCAAATGTGTTTTGCAAGATCCTAAAAATCCATTTCACGTGGCGGTTTTAGCACTCTTGGCTAACAAAAGTTGGACTACTAGGCTACAATAACCTGAACTATCAGCAGGCATGTTTCGAAAAAGAATAGCGGTAGCAGCAATAGCCATTTGGAATACTTTAGTGCAAAATGGTTTGCACTTTTGACTGAATTTGGTTCATTTTGATTGTAAAATTGTCAAATGTTGACCTGTTATTGCAAATTACTTCCTTCTTTTCCGTCTAAAATTACAAAAATGCGGAATTCGCATTGCGCTTTTGTAAACTTAATTGCAGAAGTTCGGTTGCGCTTGGACTTGGTACAAAAATATTGTTTCGCAATTGCGGAATTGCGCTATGCTTCTACTGCATCAAAAAGCTCGTAGCAAAATGCGCATAAATCAGTTAAATGCGCATCTTGCGGTGCGCTATTAATGATTTGAAAAAATTGTTACGCTACGCTTTTTTTTGATGTTGTTCGTACCCTCCTTTGGAAGACGCTATTTTTTATCTATGTTCAATAAAAAAGATAAACGAATTAAAAATCTAAAAAAACTGGAAAATTAAAACAAAAAATCACTTCCCACTAGCATAATATACAACTGAACAAGGTATTCACAACTTTTATGCTTTTGTTGTCAAATTAAGTCATTAATTTTTACTGGCCTGTAAACAACATGTGCTAAAATCATAAATCACAAATTAAGTTGTTTCAATAATCAAACTCTTCTCTTGCTCGGAGACCAGGTTTTTGCTCGAAAACGTTGAAAGCAATTCAGCATTAAATCACGGCCATATGTAAGTGGAAGTAAAAATATTTGAAATAGATTTTAAATTAAATGGGTTTTGAAATGGAGTCGGTAGCGACTTTACGATAGCATTTCAAAACATTTTGGCACTTTGAAACATGCTTTGTAACAGAGGTGACTCGCAGTTGCTGTGCAATGAACTCAAAACATATTGCATGCTTGAAGATAAAATTTTTCAAATGCCATCTGAAGTTCATTTTCCTCGACAAAGAAACAGGCTACACAGACTGTACTGCGAATGCACTGTGCAATATTGAGTTGTACCGCGATTCTTGACCAATCAGCAGTCGGGTAGGTTGAGCGTCTGTTATTGAAACATTAGACCTGGGTTCGATTCCCTGTCGGGTTAAAAAAAAGACTATAGAACTTGGTATTCACAGCTTCCTTGCTTGACGGTCAACATGAAAAAGAGACCGTGTAAAGCCTTCACCGTGTGTGCAAGACCGTTACGCAAGATACAGCTTGACTCGAAGACTGAAAGGTCCTTTCACTGTCTTCTGGCCAAGTCAACTTAGTAAATGAAGTAGTTACAATTACTTTTTTACGACCGTTAATGGTACTGTTGACAATAAAATCCAGGTGGAAGTATCCACAGTTCCCATATGCATTTACAATAATACTACGTGAAAATTTTCAACTGGAAACCAGTCCGGCCTGGCATCTCTGTTGCTATTCGGGTGCACCAATTTTGGACAAATGTCACTGATGTTCATAAAGTCTTCCAAAAAGTTGCCAAGCCACCTAACTAAGACTCACGTGAAGTTTGAGAGTCACCGGATTTTGTTTGACGGTGGTTCATTCCCAATTAAGGGGTTTTAACTTAAGCGCAGGGGGTTTACCCTATTTATGCGTGTATCTCGTTGTCAATTATTGGTGGTACAATAATGTGTCATAGCTCAAAAGTTGCGCAAACACCATATTTAAATGAGTCTGCGATATATTTATGGGGTAAAAAGCTTCCTTTTTGGGTTATTTTGAAAAAAAAATTTTTTCAGAATTTTTGTAGAATAAATCAAAAACATTAGAATCTTGAACACATAAAACATCAGCATACATTAATATGAAAGCTCAAATCTGCTAAAGTAAGTAAATTACCAGCTTCGCTAGCATTTAGTAATATCTGGCACAGTAGCGTACGCAGGATTTTGAAAAAGGGAGGCAAGAAATTTCAGAAGAGTTGGGAAAAACGAAGATCTGAATCAGAAATTGTTCCACTCAAATTTAGTCCGATTTTTGGCCCAAAATTAGGTGAAGAGCAAAAACAAAAAAAAGGTCTTCACTCAAATTCAGTCCGATTTCGGGCCCAAAATCTGGAAGAAACGCACAACACATGCCCTTTGTGGGATCAATCCTCATGCCCAACTTGCAAAGGAGGGGGCATGCCTAAATTTTGCTTACTTTTCTATGCAATTTTACAATCCTCAATGCCCCCTCTTAAATACGCCCCTGATCTGGCAGTAAAACATTTAGCAACCAGCATTTTATTAAAACACCAATGGTCAAATTCACGGTTTAATATGAGTAGGTCGTTTGTTTCATATAACTTCTTTGAAAGTCCCTTCTTTTCACCTATTTTTTTGATTCTTGATTTCAGCTCGGTGACTGCTTGGTAGAGATGGAATTTCTGTTCTTCTGATCTGGTTATCCAATCAAAATCACAATCAGTTACCAGCCCGAGAGATCTTTCTGCGCAGTCATTAACTATCCTAATGGGCACAACTATTCCTTCAGCGACAAGTATGGTTCTTCAGTTGAGTCAAGTCAAGTCAAGTCAAGTCAAGTCATTTTTTATTTTTGTCTGTATCCGAAATAATACGGTAACAGAATTCACATAATCAACGATAAACGATAATAATAAACAGGCTCATATACCTCTTAGAGTCAGTTGTCACGACAAGGAAGCTGCGAAAAGACCTTATCGGTCATCGAGTCAAGCAGCCACCCAGATGCCAACATATTACAATTTTTGATAATAAATAGAGGTAATAAGAAATACATGAGAAAGAGTGTGAGTTATATTATTGAAATAATTCCGCAAATTCGGTTGAAATCCTAAATTTTAAGACTCATATGAATCCACAAAAAATTTTTTCAACTTTTCTCTAAAGGAAATTGGAGATAGTAAGCGTATTGAATGAGGAATGGAATTCCAAATTTTGACGCCCTGGTACCTAAAACTATTTTGCAATCTGTTAGATCGAAATCGTGGGATATATAAGAGATCATTTTCTTGAGTTGTAGATCTCGTCGATCTCTGTGAGATTTTGCATGCCTTTTCAAAATATTTGGAAAAGTTATTCGGAAGATATTGAGGTTTGTGTACAATATTGTACATTAATTTTGATATTTCAATTTTGTACAAATCGGTCAATTTTGGAATGTTAAGTTTAAAGTAAAATGGGGTAGCTCGGTCTTGAAAGGCACCACCCCCTATCAGTTTTACTACTTTATTCTGAAGAGTGCTTATTTTCATCAAATAGGACGGATACGTTGATCCCCAACTAATTAGGCCATATAACAAATGTGGGTGGAAAAGGGCGTAATATAGTTTTATTAATGCATCTTTAGGAAGAACGAATTTCAGTTTATAAATAATGCCAGCAGCTTTGGACAAGTTGGTTTCTAAGATTTTAATGTGACTCTCGAAAGTTAACTTGGAGTCAAGTGTTACCCCCAAATATTTGACAGAGTTAGAAAGGGGGACAGTAATACCGTTCAGATGTACATCAAAATCCATCACTAGCTCATTCAATCTTGGGGATATTACGAGGAGTTGGCTTTTTGTGGGATTAATTGTTAATTTATTAGATTTGCACCATTCAGAAAGTCTAGTCAGTTCCAAATTTAACTCAGTTTGGAGATTGCTTAAATTTGAATGATGAACAGATAAACATGTGTCGTCCGCAAATAATCTGGGAATAGTCTGGGTTGAATTAGGTAAATCATTTACGTATAATAAAAATAATAATGGGCCTAATGTTGATCCCTGAGGAACACCAAAAGGATTTGTCATTAATGAAGATTGTGTTTTGTTCATGTAGACAAATTGCTTCCTAAGTAAAAAAGATTTAATTAGTTTTAGGGTCTGGCCACGTATGCCGTAATGATCCAGTTTTGCTAGAAGAGTCGAGTGGCAGACAGAGTCAAAGGCTTTTTTTAAATCTAAAAAGAATAAAGCCGTATAGTGCTTAATGTTGATGTTATCATATGTTAAAGTTACAATGTCAGTTATAGCATGGATAGTAGAAAAATTACGTTGGAAACCATATTGCGAGGGAATTAAAATATTATACTTGCCCAAAAATTGAATTAATCTTTGATATATCAGTTTTTCAAGTATTTTAGAAAAACTGGAAAGAATGGCAATGGGACGATAGTTGTTTGGATCATTCTTGTTACCATTTTTATGAATCGGGATAACTTTGGCGACCTTTAAAATATCTGGGAAAATCCCATTTGAAAAAGCATAGTTATAAAGTATAAGGAGGTAAGGAGCAATTATCAGGTTGGCTGTTTTAATAAAGAAAGCTGGAATATTATCCTGACCTACGGCTTTGTTCACGCTCAAGGATTTTAGAGAATCAATGATTTCATCGAGCTTAGGTGCTTCTAAAAACATACTAGATGAATTTCGATTTCTCAAGTAACTCATAAATTTTCTGTTATTTTGGCATGGTATATCTTTAGCTAAGTTTTCTCCAATTGAGCAAAAAAATTTATTGAAGTTTTCAGCTACTTCAACAGGATTATTACTATCATTATCTAAATCATTACTCTGAGAATTTAATGATTGTTTAGACTTAGAGGGCAGTAATAAACGAATAATTTTCCAAATTTTGCACGGATCATTTTTGTTTTTTTCAAGTTCAACTTTGAAATAATTTCTTTTTGATGCAGCCTTAATTTTGGTTAGTTTGTTAGAATATTGCTTGAAAATAAATTTTTGGGCTTCGTTGCCATTGATAAAATGCGATTTGAACATGGAATTCTTTTTGCGTATGGAGATCAGAATTCCCTTCGTGATCCAAGGCTTTTTAAGTAGTCTACGCTGTCGACGGGAATACGATTTCAGTGGAGCATGTTTATTAATTGTTTGTGACACAATTTCAACAAAATTGGTAAAAATACGATTAAAGTTTTCATCCGTGAATAATGGAAGTCCAAGAAAAAATTTTTGCAGGGAAAAGCTTAGATCTTGACTAAAAGATTCAGTATCAAATTTAGATTTGCTGCGGTATAAACCGGATTTAATTTTGGCATTATAATTTTTTGTCGTGAGAGTGCCTATTTTACAAAAGATTGGATAATGATCACAGACATTACATGTTTCAAAAATTCCAGGCAAAATAGGATGTTTAATATCATTGGAAATGATATGATCTATAATGGATGAGGAATTTTCGGTTACTCTTGTTGGTTTAGTGATTAGAGGGAACGCACCGTAACTAATTAACATTATCAAATAGCGCATTGAAATAGGAATATTTTTTTCAATTTCCAAATTGATATTGAAGTCACCCAAAATATAGTAGCATTCAGAATCTTTGTTCAAAGAATCGAGGCATTTAGAAAAATCATCTAAAAATTGTTCAGCAGTTTGCGTACGAGGATGTCTATAAACTACGCCTAATGTTAATTTGGCGTCAATATTCTTAATTTTGATCCATAAGCATTCAGAATCACACATTTGAATTTGGTTTTCAATTATTTGATAGTTAATATTTTTATGAATATACATAGCCACACCACCAGCATTAGATTTTGAGTTTACATGCGCAAAGCCGTAGTTTGGGATTGAGACATTAATTTGTGGTTGGTCTTTGATTCGTGTTTCTGTAATGCAGATGATTTGAGGGATAAATTGAAGAGATTGGATAAATTCATAGAGAAGGTCAAAATTCTTGTGGAGGGATCGAATGTTGATATGCATTAGTATCAAAGCGTCATCATAGGAACCATTTACAATTTGAGAATTTACTTCAAAGTATTCACAATTAGATATATTTTGATTAAGAGATTCATTTAATTTATCACACAACTTCTCCGTATCAGAAAGATTGTTGGCATCTTGTGTGGCTGCGGGACCCGAGCGAAGGAGGTTAGTAAGTTGCTCCCCTTCGTTCGAATTCAGCCGCGCCATTTGAGGGCAGTTAACTAGCTCAGGTGGGTTGTAATTAGCAGCTGTCGAAATAAGGCGCAGGGAAGTGCGCATTGCAGTATTAAAATATCAGTAATATAGTGCTGGAATAAGGTGCGCCAACGAGTTCTATCCCAAATCAGAACGATAATGTAACATTTTTTTTTTTTTTACTTCAGTTATTTTAATTAACAACTGTATAAGTAATATAAACACAGTAGCAAAGTTATAGTCAAAACATAATTATTATTGCATTGCTACATGAAATTGTATCGGAATCCTATCGAATTATCTTACTGGCGCACCTCATCAGAGCAATTATAGTGTTGTCGAGTCGGTACCAAGCACACACAAAAAAATAATAAATAAATCAAATTCGTATTGTCATAATCTATACAGAAAACAATCTGTCCACTATGTTCCAAACAGAGGTTTGAACAAATAACAAAAAAACAAATAACAAAAATTTAATAAGTGAAAGATATGGTATGCCCGCGAATTAGTTATCAATACATAGTGACAAGTTCATCGTCCACAAATAAACAGTAATCTCCATTGTGAATAGCCCATCTTGTTTTTTTATGAGATTTGCAAGCAGATTTGAAGGCTGGCATAAGCTTCTTCTTTCTTTCATAATATTCTTTTGGCAAGTGATCAGTGATAAATACTGAGCTTTTTCGATGTGATGAACCGGCATGAAAGTGATCGTTATTAAAGTTTTGTTTTTTTAAATTATAAGCTTTTAGGTTTTTGAGGTTACTCATTACGATGTGCTTATCCATTGCTGTTGCTAGTTTTATTATTATAGGTCTTGTAATGTTTCTTCCCTGTTTAACAACGGGTCTCTGAGGCAGACGGTGAATGTCAACCAGCGAGATTGACTTTGGGTCAAGGCCAAGTCCGTCGGTCACAAATTTGTTGAATATATCAAAAGTTTGAGTTTTAGTTTCCCAGACAGTGGAACCGACCTCGTCTAGACCATGAATGAGAAGGTTTAGCCTTTTGGAGTAGGACTCTCGTTGCAATTCTAATTTTTTTGCTTCTTTTTTTTCTAACTCCAGCCTAGCTATTCGATCACAGAGTTCGTGATAATCAGCCAGAGAAACTTTCTCTTCAAGATCATTGCTGATATGTTTGATTTTATGTTCTTGCTTAGCCAATTTTTCATTAAACTCAGCAATGTTGTCATCGTATTTGTCTAATTTTTCTTCTAAGCTCGCTATTCTTCTGACTAAATTAACGTTAGTATCAGTCAGATTCTTAACTGCAGTCAGAATGTTGTCAATTTTGCCTTCCATTATGTCAACACTGTACAGTAGTTATCTTGCAAGCAGAGCTTAGTTTGGCAAAACTCGTTAACTGCTGCAACTTTTGCACATACCGCGCTTGAGATTTCAGCTGCTAAAAACTCGTCTGAACGCCAGCTTTGTCTGATTCGAATGCCACTTTTGTTCAAACTCTGTCACTTTCTGAACGCCACTTTTGTTGAATGCCACTTTCCACTTTCAATGCCACAATGCCACTTTCTGAATGCCACTTTCTGAACGCCACTTTTGTTCAAACTCTGTTTGTTAAGAATGCCGGTTCCTTCCCAAGCAGCAATTCAATTCAAAGGTTCATGAGTCCGGTCGAACTTCATTGAGGGAAGACCACGAAGAACTTATTCATCATTATTATATCATGGTGGATCATTGTCGCGTCCAATTCCAATTTATGCTCCGGGGTCCAATCATCACGCTCACTGGATGGCGAAAATCATTTATACCGTCAAGATAGCTTTCTTTAGAGAAGAGTTTAAAGAATTTCTAAAGCCGCAGATGCTTGATTTCATAAAAAATCTTGCTACATTTTTATCTCTTTTCTATGTGAAGTTCTGGCTATGCTCAACAAACGTCACAGATGCACCACCCCAGTTGGATCTGGATTTGCTGAAACTGCTGGAAGAAGCAAAAACTAAAGTTGGAGACTCAGGAATGATTAAGATGGTAGAAATTGGCCACGTTAAACTCAAAAACCATCTTTGGTACTTGAGTGAACGTTTTGTGCCACTGGCTTTGTTTAGCGCCAGGGTAGCAGATCGTGATAAAACGGAAATGGTAAATGCAATCCTTAAATATCAGAACCACGCCGTCCTGAATACCAACAAATGCCTGAAACAGAAGATTTTGGGGCAAAACTACTCAAACATTCTGCGAAGCGGACTCATGAACCTTTGAATTGAATTGCTGCTTGGGAAGGAACCGGCATTCTTAACGAACAGAGTTTGAACAAAAGTGGTCAACTGAAGAACCATACTTGTCGCTGAAGGAATAATTGTGCCCATTAGGATAGTTAATGACTGCGCAGAAAGATCTCTCGGGCTGGTAACTGATTGTGATTTTGATTGGATAACCAGATCAAAAGAACAAAAATTCCATCTCTACCAAGCAGTCACCGAGCTGAGATCAAGAATCAAAAAAATAGGTGAAAAGAAGGGACTTTCAAAGACGTTAAATGAAACAAACGAACTACTCGTATACCGTGAATTTGACCATTGGTGTTTTAATAAAGTGCTGGTTGCGAAATGTTTTACAGCCAAATATTACTAAATGCTAGCAAAGCTGGTAATTTACTTACTTTAGCAGATTTGAGCTTTCATATTAATGTATGCTGATGTTTTATGTGTTCAAGATTCTAATGTTTTTGATTTATTATTCAAAATATTGTGAAAGTGTTTACCGAGGTATTATAAAAAAAAGTATTCAAGCAGAATTTATCAAATCAAATCTTTCATTATACTCGCTGTATTACGCCGAAGCGTGTAACGGGTTTGCGGGGCCCATCTCCCCGTCTTTGCGCCAGGCAACACAGCTCCTTTCAAAGAAAAGTCGCAGCGGTGGCGAACCGTTGGCACGAAAGTGTCCAATTTGACCGGCCCGAGGTTTGAACCCCAGATCTCCCGCTCCAGAGACGAACGCGTTACCGCTCGACCAACAGCAGAATTTGTTGCACATAAAATTAACCGCCTTAAGCAAAATTGTTAAAATATTATTAACAAACAGTAATTTACCTATTTAAATAATTTAATACGGTGCTTACATCTTTTTGCTTTTTTAGCAATGCCTCCGCTACTTTTCTCCAAAACGTTTTTTGCTCGATCTCTGTATTTAGGTTTCTATATACGTTTCAAATGCAGGCCTAATTTCACATGACTTATCAACGCTTTTATTTCATAATACGCTGTCCAAGTATATGGATGCTAGACTGCTGGTAAAGTACAGTAATTGTGCAGTATACACTAATCCAGGGCAATGCGATACCTAACAGTGTTAAGAGCGTTGTGACGTAGCTCACGTAGGCACGAAAGAAACACGGCCAAAGTTATTTCGATTCTGCAGAAAGTTTTCTGAAATTTTGCAGGAAACCACTTTACACGTCACAAGAAAATAGTTCTGTGACGTTTCTGCAAGTATTACACAATATTCTTGCTAGGCCATTTACACACAGAAAAAGTTGCATCAACACTTCTGCAAGCTTTCTGGCAGAAGAAACTTGATCGTCTATTTCGGCCCTAACAGTCAGACCGACGCAAAGACCCTTTAATTCATGCGCATGAATGATTTTTATCTATTTTATTATTAACACCAGCCATATACAGTAATCAATCTAGAAGAGATCTGTCTTGTAAAGAAAGAGCTATTAGTCAAGCAACCCAAATTTTTACCCAAATTTTAGTCAATTTTATTTGAACTTAAACTCTATAGTTGATTTATATTACATATAAATCGATTTTTGAATGTTTGTTTGAGCTGAGAACTGAATATAAGGGACGGAACAGACGAGCAAATTTTTTCTGCAATTTTACTACTCCAACAATTATCACACCATTTACACGTGAAGCTGTTTTTCTACAAATTTACTTGCAGCAATAAAAAATTTTGGCGCCGGAAGTAATCATCTGGAAGAAACTAAAAGTTTCATTTACACCTCCGTGCAATAATTTTTTTTTTGTTAAAAATGTTTCAGCAATTGTGTGGTGGATTTGGTCTGCAAGACCTTGAAAATCCATTTACACGTGGCGATTTTAACACTTTTGCAGACAGAGTCGGACTAATTCGCTATTATAATTTGAACTATCAGTAGGCATGTTTCGAAAAAGAAAAGCGGCAGCACCAATAGTATTTCAAAATGCTTTCGAAAAGGAACAAAAAAACAAATACACTTAAATTGTGAATATGATTCCAGCTTGCTCGAAACGACACTGTCATAAGAGAGGCGATTTTTAGCAAGCAGGGTTTAGCAGTCACTCTTCGCTTTCTTGCCACAGATAAGAAAATATCAAGAGCAACTTTTGCAATTATGAAAGTTGCGCTGCGCAATAAAATTTTGTTTTGAGACATTGCAAAATTCGAATGCGGACTAATGCTATTCAAATTTGTTGCCGATTAATTGCGCTGCGCTTTCAAAAAAATTTTTTTTAATACCGCAATTTTATACTTTTGACTTAATTTTGTTTATTTTGTTCGTAATAATGTCAAATGTCGACATTCTATCGCAAATTACTTACTCTTTTTCCGTCTAAAATCACTAAAATGCAAAAGTAGGTGTAGGTCTAGGCTAAATCTTTTTAGGCCAAAAATAATAAATTGTTCAGATGGTGAATCTTTACCTGTAGTTTACAGTATCTTTCTTTACTCTAGTATTCTTATGCTTTAATATCATTATAGTTTATACTGTAGTTTTTGTGACCAAAGTTTAACACTATCAGCTTTTCTACAAGTTTGTTTTTATTGTTGTGATGTAATAATTAACTTTCGAATTTGAAACTTAAAGAAAAATCTTGCTGTTCATATTGATGCTACGTAGCTTCAGTCGTAGCTCTTTATCGTATGCTCGTATTCTGATGATGTTGGTGGTGGTGATGGTACTACCCGACCTCTTCCAAGGGATGGGGGCGCGGAGGAACTCCGCGGAGACCCAACAGTCGGGCCACACCATAAGGTCTGCACCATAGGTCAAGAATAGAGAGAGAGGAGCCAAAGATAGATTGACGAAGAGGTTCAGAGGCAGGAAAGTCGAGGAGGAGATGATTGAGGTTCTGTAGAGGGTGTCCACAGGCACTACAAGCAGAATTCTCCTTCCGACTGATCCTGTAAAGATGTAAAGATAAAAAAAAGACTGTGGCCATGGCATCGAAGACGGGAAAGCTCACAGCGAATAGGGCGAGAAAGGAGCAGTTCCTCCGAAGAGACTTTTGGTACTTGGTAGTTTAGATAGGAGTGAGAGATGTGACGTCTGCGATTGTGGTAGTGGAAATAACGGATTTTGGCAATGACTGCGGGGAGAAAGCTTGGGATCGCGTCAGTGGGCAGGGAGGCACCACCTTTGGCAAGTAAATCCGCATTTATATTACCAGGGAGACCAGCGTGACCGGGGACCCATAGGAAGTTTAGGATGGTGTTGTTGAAGAGGGAGGAGGCGAGGGACCAAACATTCTACAGGGACTCAGGCAGGAGATAAGAGGGGGCTGATGAAAGAATTGTGAGGGCCGATTGGGAGGATGATGTTGGTCGTTATGACCAACGAAACATTAATATAAGCAACAAGGCTTTGAGATCAAGCTTGCTGTAAGTATCAGAGGTGGAGTCCTCGTGGACACATTTTGAAGTCCTTGGTCTTGGCCTCGAAGCCTACAAATCTTCGAAAAATGCCCTGTCCTCGGCCAAGGACAGCACTATTTCTTGAATCATAAAAATTTTATTGGTAAACGTCAGAAACTTTGCGGAAAATTTGCGAAGACCTTTTTTTAGAGATCGCCTGAAAAAAATTTTGATGACCTTTTTTTTTGGAGAATATTTGCGCCTGTGTCCTTGGTCCTTGGCCCCGAGCATTCCTGTCCTTGGCCTTGGCTTCGGGTTTTTTTTTGTGTCCTTGGCCTCGAGCTTTGTGTCCTCGACTCCAATTCTGGTGACGATGACTTTACCGGAAGAACGCCAAAATCAGGTTTATCACTAAAATGCGTAATTTATATTGTCTGTTTTACACTTAATAGCAGAACTTCGGTTGTGCTTTGACTTGGTATGAAAATCTCGTTCCGTAATTGCGGAAATGCGTTACGCTTCTACTGAATCAAAAAGCTTGGTGCGGAAGTTGCGCTGCGCTTTTGAAAATATGATATTTAAAGTGCTCCTCTTGTTCTGCGCTTTTAATGGTTTAAATAGTCGTTGTGGTTTGTTGCACTGCGCATTTTGTAAAACTTTATTTGTGCCCACTTCTGGAAAATAAATTTTTTTATCTACAGTATGTTTATTGAAAAGAAACACGTTTTAGGTAATGTTGATAATAAAATTCAATCGCAATCTAACTCAATTATTCACATTTCCATATGCATTTTGAAAATTTTGAGATGGAAATCAGCCCCGCCCGGCCTCTTTTTCTCTGGCTACTGCCCAGTATAACACACAAACAGTAATAGTCGCAAACAGGTTGATAACGAAGAGTCACCTTCACGTAAGCATTGTCACCTAAACAAACCCAGCATTCATAGCATCACAAAAAAATTGCTATTAAAGTGCGAACCGAGGTATTATAAAAATGAAGGCTAATAGAATTTATTGCATTTTTAAAGGAACTGCTTTACCACAAATCGTTGAAATATTGTTAACATCCAGTAATTTACTTATATACTGTAGACAATGTAATACCGTAGCTACATCTTTTTGCTCCTAAGCAGTGCTTTTTTTTTACTTGGTCTCAATATTCAGGTGCCAATACGTTCCAAACTGCAGGGCTAAATTCAAGTTCACTTATCAACGCTTATATTTCATAATGCTGTCCAAATATAGGGATGCTGGTAATATACAGCAATTGTGCAGAATTTTACATTGTCTTGTAGCAAGGCAATGCGATAAAGTCTTAAAAGTGTCCAAGTAGGTAGGCATAACAATGTTAATAGCATTGTGACGTAGGCACTAGAAGTCAAAACACTTGCAGCAAGTTGAAATGCGGCCGCAGTTATTTCAATAATGCAGAAAGTTTTCCGAAATCTTGCAGGAAGCCATTTACACGTCGCAAGAAAACCCTTCTGCAACGTTTCTGCAATCGTGCACAGTATTCTTGCTAAAGCATTTACACACAGAAACAAGTTGCATCAACGCTTCTGCAAGCGTTCTTGCAGAAAAAACTTTTCGACCCTAAGGCTGCGCTTACATATAGGTTTGACACTTAGGCTTCGTTCCTGGTTCTCATACCTGTCATGTTTACGCATAACAATAAAAGTTGTTTACACATAACGGTTTTGACCGCGAGGAACGAAACCTTGCGCATGTGGGAGCGATGAAAAGTAGCAAAAACCAGTTTCGAAAACCTAGTTTTTAAACCTTCCGTTTTCGAGTTCTTAAAACCTGAAAGGCATTAAAGGAAGTGCGAAAGCAACGTCGCAGGCAAAACAAAAGCACTAACTGCGCTGCAGCTGTATTTGAAGATGTTACCGCGTCAAACTCCATAATTTCAAGAACTCACAATAAAAATCATGTAATCATGGTTTTCTTGTCAGAGCGTTTACACAAGAAATTCGGCAATCGGAGCCGCGAGATCTTATAATCACAAAACCCGCTTAAAAATGAAAAGTACAAAACCTGGTTTCACGATGAGAAAACTCGTCTACACATGGCAAAAGTTTTATTCCTGATTCCGAAAACCCCTATGTGTAAATGAAGCCCTAATCTTAATGTTTTTGAGCTTTGAGTAAAACTTTGTGCACTAACAAGCAGAATGCATTTTTAATTATATTTTTTGCAAAACCAGTTTTTGGTCTTTTCAGGCCAAAAACTCAAGCTTTGAATATTTGGATTCGAACCGGATCAATTCCAAATTTCTCGGCCCGTTGGCAACTCAGGTGCATAAAAATATGTAAATAAATTGTTGTTGATACAACTTCATGATTGTGCTTCCGCGTAAAAAGTCCACATGTTTGTGTAATCAACAGTCAGTAATGGAAGCAGATAATTTCTTCATCAAAAGGCTTGTATATAATGACGAGGTAAGCATTTTTAAATGAACGTGCAGCTTTAGCGATTTGAAATTATTGTTAACATGGGGCCCAAACTTGTTAAATTAACTCTCTCAGCACCATAAATGAAGCGATTTAAAATGTAGCAACAAAAAAACAATCGGTGAAAAAATCGCCTAACGCCTCTAAGTAAAAACAGAAAACAAAAAAAGCAGTTGACACAGAGCACTAATTAAAGTTATTATTCGCGAAGAAAGCAGCGCCTGAGTAAAAGCGCAGGGATCGTGTCTTCCACCATAAATAAGTTCTTAAAGTCTGCAGCGACTCTAGGAAACCACAAAAAATATGGTATCTTTATTCTAGCTATAAAAAAATGACTTAAAAAAACACAAGAAAACAACAACAAATAAAAACAAAACAAGAACAACAACAAAAAAAAACAAGAGCTGCAAGAATAATACCATGGACAAGATATACCAAAGCTTAGTATTTCGGAGTTAATAACAGTTAGAGAATTATAATATTTGAAAGGCTTTATACGAGTAATATGCAATATGTAATTTAAGTCAGCACATTACTAATCAAAATATAGAAACAAGAAATTTATCGCAAAGACTTCATTAGAACTTAATTGCTTTCTTTCAAAAACTTTCTAAATTTTTAAAAAAGGTCTCGACAAAATGTATTGAAAAATATATTTTTTGGCAAAGCTTTAACGCATTTTTTTTTTCAGCAAAAAGTGCCACAAAAACGCCATAAATCATCAACGAGAACTTTTGTTAAATTTTGTGCAGTATAAAAGTAATGGTTTTGTAATTCCATGATTGTTAAGGCCGGTTTACACGATATCGCAGTGAAGCGTAGCTGGATGAATTACTTTAACTGTTTTATTATTGCGAAAGACCGTTTTATTGATATATTTTACTGATTTTTTATTGATATACTTTAACTATTTATATAAGCGCAATTTATCAGAGGTGGAGTCGAGGACACAGCATTCGAGGCCAAGGTTAAGGACTCAAAAAAAATCCGAGGCTAAGGCCAAGGACCAACTTTTCGAGGATAGATCTTCTCGAGGCCAAACACAAAAATGGTCGAGGCTAAGGCCAAAAACCAAGGACACAATGTTTCTAAATTATGGTCGGTAAATTTTCCTTAATTTTTAAACACCAAAGTGCTCAAAATATTGCATTTTGCTAAATTTTTTATCATAAATCGAAAATAACAGTTTTTAAAAATGATAATGCATGCCATTTTGAAGTTTTACACGTTAGCAGCTGATGTTGATTATTAGCATTGAAAAAATACAGTGTTATGGGATGAGAGCAAAATCCTATATGCCCCCCTTAAATAATTTTAGTAATTTTTTTTGAAAAAATAGCAATTTTTGTGACTTAAAAGAAGATTACATTTGATTTTTCCAGCAAATCGAAAAGAAAACACCGTAAAAGCTGAATTAAAAAAAGTTTAGTATTCCCACAATTTCTCAACTCTAATTTTAATTCAATCTTTTCTTGACATGTAAGTGTATGCAGGCGCGTAGCCAGAAATCTGCAACGGGGGGAAGGGTGTTACTGCAGCGCTCGAAAATTTTGTTTGGCAAAAACAACTTAATTTTAGGCCTATTTTGAAAAACAATAATGCCACTGAAACGTGGCATAGAAGTTAGCAGTGAAAAAACATAATTGTACTAATTTAGTAGTGATGTTTTGACGTTTGCTGGCCAGAGCTTTTAATATTTAAACGTTTGCGCGCAATCTGGCCTAAAGGCTACCAGCGTGGAAACCTAGGAAAGAGTGACCAGAACAGCGACTACTTAAAACAAGCAATGCGAAAAAGCTATTCTGCCACAGGATTTAAGCCTGCAGCTTTTGGATTACCGGTCCCCTGCTCTACCACTTTAGCTAGAGAGGATGTTTCCTTGCATGCATTGATCCTCGAATCTCTCCTCGTTTCTGTCCTCAAAAACTTGTGCGAGGAAGCATCCTCTCTAGCTCAAGTGGTAAAGCAGTGGACCGGTAATCCAAAGGCTGCAGGTTCGAATTCTGTGGGGAGAGAGCTTTTTAGCATTGCTTGTTTTAAGTAGTCACCGTTCTGATGATTCTTTCCTAGGTTTCCGCGCTGATAGCCTTTAGACCAGATAGCGCGCAAACGATTAAATAATTATACTAGCTGAATAAATGGACTTCGTGGAAGGTAACTATTCCTAGAATCTCAGTTCTCTGATCTGCATACTGGTAAATCAAAATCCTATACCGGTAGTTCAGAAAAACTTTCAAGATGTAATCAATTTCGTTTATAGGGTGAGTCACGGAAAATGGATGTTTTTAGAATGCCCCTTGCTTTTTTAGAATAAGTGGTTAGGGGGTGATGAAGGTGGTCTTTAAACCTGCTTAAGATGCCATTTAGTTGGTCGCCATTTATTTACTTTTTACGTTAATTTTTGTACGTTAGTCATTAATTTTAAATTGCTTTTCTTGTTAATTTTGCTTTTAGTTTTAAGTTGCTTTCCCTCATGCTACCGTGGAGTCTTAAGCACCGTATATTTGCTTATGACACCTACGTGAAAAATGGTGAATCACGCGTGTGTGGGGGAGGGGGTGATGTGTGTGGAGATTTCTGAAACCACGCGTTTATGCTGCGAAACCCCGTACACTTGGAAAATTGAAGACTGCAATACATGAAAATATCCAAGAATTAGGTGAAGAAACTTTAGTGAAAGTGGAAGCTAGCTGTAGAAACCGACTTCAAATTTTTGCTCATGAAAATGGCCATCATTTGTCAGACAAAGTTTTTCACTCACAAGTATTCCATAATGGCATAGTTTAGTGAATGTTTTGTGTACACTATTGAATTTTTGTTTAAATATTCGCAGAGTTTTGTCTTCCTTCAAAATATCCGTTTCCCGTGACTCTAGGGGGCTAATGGAAGCAAATTTAAGAGAAGTGATTGGTAATTAACTAACTAACAATCAGGGGTCCCCGGGACCCCTAACCGACAACCAAGAGCCCCCAGGGCCCCTAATTAACAACCAGGGGGCCCTAACTGACAAGCAAGGGTTCCAGGCCAGGAGCGACTTAATTCAAATTTTAAACAATTTATATGCAAAACTTGTAAGAAATCTAAGAGTTTTGTCCCAAAAGTTGCAACCCCAGGCCCTCGTTTAACATTATTATGAACTTAATGCTATAACACAGGCGATAATGCAAACTCCCCCAAATTGAAATACTACCAATGATAAATATAATGAGAGCATAGCCAGCATGTTGTCCATGTCCGGAATTGCGGTTCTTGAATTTAGGGTTTACGCGTACAAAAGTAAGTAATAATAATGACGACCACGTGTCCACGTCATAATAATGTCGAGCAATTCTTGGAGGTTTCAAAAAACTCTTAAGTGACTTGACTCAAGTCCTCCACGTTTTGGAAAAAAAGTTTTTTTTTGCTTTAATTTTTTTTTATGAAAGAATTTAGGAGCTCAATTTTATCTCATAATCATAGGCGTAGCCGGATGGGAGGGGGGTCCAGGGGGTATGGGCCCCCTCAATTAAAATGCCACCAAAGACAAAAAATTTACAAAAAATCTTGCTTCTTCATTTTCAGTTTCTTTTAGCATCTTTGCGTATAGCAGTTCTTAACAATAAATAATATTGACGATCAGGGGGCCAGGCGCACCCCCTTAATTCAATTTTTTTCAACCAATTTAAACGTATAACCAGGGTGAAATCAAGGGTTTTTGTCCTAAAAGTTGCTATCTCAGGCCCACATCTAAACTTTTTATGAATGTAATGCAACAACCAGCGCCGTATTTGCCATATGGCACAATGCCAGGGATCCACGCTTAGATAGTAGGATTTTTTTGGTCTTCACTTACATTTGGCAGGAAGATGTTGCAAAAATCCCCTAAGTGCCAGAAGCCTCGCGCAAAGTAAATCCAGTCCGGGAACAACATGTTTAGTAAGCGTAACTATCTTTCGTGCAATTTTTCGGTAACGATTCATCTCCACCTCGCCTGTTTTTATGCACAAAATACTTTAAAAAAAAAAGCAAGAGAAATGCTCATTAAACAAATGATTAAGTTTCAATTGAGGGGGCCTGGGCACCCTGGCCGTACATGCACTTCTATAGCTGTTTAACAAAACAAAAATCTCTAAGGAAAATATGCAAGTAGATTATTATCTACTGCTAAAATATTGCAGGAGGCAATGTGTCTTATTTCCCCCTACATTAACCAAATCACTTACAATTAAAATTTTACGCCATAATGAAAGATTTTGAACGTGTTTTGGACTTTAATTGCATGTAAAAGGAGGATTGAACAATTAAATTTTTTCGTTTGGCTTTTAAATGCCAAAAATCTAGTTCTTTGAAATGGCTGTGAACACGTGCGAAATGTGATCCAGTGAGATTAAAATAGCTTTTTTTTTCCAAAAACTTTTTTTCCAAGATTTTTTCCAAAAATCACCTTAGCTGCTGGGGGCTTTGCCCCCAGACCCCCATAGTCACCGGCGGTGATACGTTTGAGTGCATTAGCTTACTCAAAACGTCTCCTAAGTTAAACGTTTGCATTTTTTAACTATTAGTTTTTGCCCTCTTTCTTCACCAAAATCCTGGTTTAGTGCCAATAGGCTACGGCTTCAGATCTTATCTTCTGCGATATGTTTGCTCCACAAAAAGTTCCTATTTTGAAAATTTCTGATGACGTCATTGCATGTGATTTGTGGTCCCCTTCCAATCAAAAATCCTGGCTACGCTTATGGTTATTTGCTTGGTTGTTTTCGTTTTTTAACCAATCAAAAAATAATGGTGTCCTCGAGCCGAGGACAGGACATTTTTGAAAACTTGTAGACTTCAAGGCCAAGGATTTGAGTTTCGAGGCCAAGGACAAGGACTTCAAAATGCCAAGGACGTCCTCGAAGACTCCATCTCTGCAATTTATGTATATGCGTATTTAGATTTAAAAACAATAAGCGTCGTTTTAATTACGTATTTCTGCGCATACATACGCGTGATTGGTAAAGCCGCTAAATCACAGTAGAATGTAGCAAAGTGAAGTCAAAATAATGCAAACTTACAACGCCCTTCCTTGCCCAAGTTTTTTGGGTTTAATAAAAATGTAAAAAATTCTCACTTTAGTTTATTTAATTGAAGAAGCTATGAGTATATATTATCTATTCAAAAGACGTAGATTTTGATATCATTATTGTACATTAATCTATTGTTTAAAGCTTTGTTGAATTTTTAGACAATAAATCATATAGCTTTGGTTTTCATCCAAATCATGTTTAAAAATTTAATGAAAAATGATCTCTCTTAAAAGTCGACAAACCTTTTTGTCTAGTATAATTCTCTTTTAGACACCATGAGTTTGGATTTGGTTGTGAAATTTAAACTTTTTTACGCCCGATTTTTTTCTAAACGTCTGAGTAAAATGTTTATATTTTCGGGCCTGTCACGGGACAGCGTCAAACGCTAAAAATTGGATGATCTGCATACTTTTCGCAGCGATTGTTACTGTTCTTCGTTTTAGGAGAATTCCGCACCTGCTTAGAAGTTTTCAGCGATCCAATGTTTATGTGGGTTTGAACTCTAATCTCCAAAAATATCATCATTCATCATAAGCGTTTTCATCATAAATCGTCTTATGCAGACGCATCAACGTGATCAGGTGCGGGTTGAAGCTAGATCTTGCGATAAGGTACAATGAAACCCTGGTAACAAGACTACAACTGGAACTATAAAAAACTGGTTGTCTAATTGGGGTGGTCACGTTTCCGGGATTAAACCCTTTTTGCGCCCTAATTTGATTTCAAGGTTCTGTTGTATTTAATTAGGCATAAAGGTGCAGATTAGAGATTAGTTAAACCTTGTTCCGTGTATTTATTTAGCTCTCTAAATCAGTTTTCTCATGATTACGCAATTATTTTCATTCGTATTAGCAAGCAATTTGCTCAAAGTTATACTTTTAAGGTGGCTATTTGACTTGAAGGCCTGAAATACCGGTCACTTTGCAGTCTTTTCTAGAAATGTAGTATCTTATTTATTTAAGATATCTTGTTGTCTTTTGTTGTTTTTTTTTAATTTTGGTTTTGTTTTGAATCAAAAGAGATAGTTGGAACTGAAAAACGGTGGTAGAGGTCCGAAAATTGGTCGCGTTAGCGAGTTTTCAATGCATTTAAAATGATTGGAAATTATTCGGGACTATGAAAAACTGGTTGTGTAACAAGGGTGGTCGCGTTACCGGGATGGTCGCCGACCGGGGTTTCATTATAGTAAAAAAGCGACTTCTTTACCCTTTTGGCCACGAAGCCAACTGAATTGTCTTTTCTTCATTTGTGGTTATAGTAATGATATTACAGTTGCAGTATTTTGAATGTTTCTTTATAAACGCTTGGAGCCATATCCTGAAGAAATTTAAAAAAAAAACAACCTTCAAACCAAGCTTTTTGTTGTTCATGAGCTTTTATAAGTCGTATATTTTTTGTATATTTATATCCTCAAAAAGCTTTATCAACAATACTTCTAATTTTAATTTTATTTTCTTGTTTTGAGCCAATCAAAAATTTCTTCCAAGTCTATAAACAGGTTTGACGCATTTTTTTTTTGTAGCTGTCTTTATTAATGGTGCTACTAGTGCAATTGATAGTCATTAAAAAATAAAAACGCCGACTCGGAGACGTTTCGGTTCTAGTCAGACTCTCGGATTCTTGAGGCCCTTCTGGCCAGTAGTGCAAACAGTGTGTGGGGGCATTGTGCCCTTGTCTTGTCTATATGAGTCTTGCATTAAAATGGAGCAAACACATTGAAATGGCTTTTGTTATCTGATGTTTTAGCATCATTTCGAACAGCTTGTGGGTAGGGGTAGCACTGATTTCAATTTTTTTTTATCTCATGCTAGTATTTCCAGCCTCAAAAAGTTTTTCCCAATCGGAATTGAAATATTCTTGGTTTAACTTTAATCAAGCTTGTTCCATGCTTGGTTTGTCCTTGCGTATTTTATCTCGGCCAAGTTGCGATAATTATGTTTGGATCAAACTTATTTTAACCTTAGTGCTGCAGAGCGGCCGAGTCTAAACATTTATCCTTGTATCATTCTTGTTTTGTCTTTGCATTTTATGCTCGGCCAAACATAGTTCTATTGGTCCAACGAAGATCGTAGTTAAATGCCAAAAAAGTGGTGTGGTCCGAATTGTAATGAACTGTTTTCGTTCATAGGCTTCTTTATCACATGTTTTTTACTTTCATACATTTAATGCTTCTTTTCGTACATGCATAAAATTAATCACTCAAATTCATTTCTACATCAAGCATTAATTTATTTTTCATTTCGAGATCAAATTATCCACAATATGATAAATTATTACTGTAAGGTTGGGGCAAACTATGCTTGGAGTGTGATAAAAACAGTCTTATGGCTGAAAGTTATTTTATTCATTTCCTACAGTCCTGTTTCACGCTTTGCCGCGATCATCAGGCAGTAGATCTAAATAAAATAACAACAAATGGCTAGAAAATATAACATATATAACATGAAATAATACCCACCAGCGACGAAACAATTCACCATTTCATCTCGACCTATCTTTCTTACCAACCTTGTGACGGATTGGCAATGTGGCGACAACGAGCATTCAAGCCGAAAAAACAAAAACGATGCTCGCTATCCCCACACAGCCATACGTCCTTCCTCTACGCCGACAAATCCGAAATGAAATTACAGTACAATAAAATGTTATAAAAGATTTTTAGATGGTTGTTCTTGCATAAGTAGGGAATTATTATAGATATAATAGTTACATAATGATGGAGACATAATAAAGAATAAGGGTGAAAAGTTTCACCTACGAAGAAAAAATAAGATGCGCTTTTTATAGGACAAGAATTACAACAAAATAATATGATAATATACACCGGAATGAATAAAAAGAAAAAAGTTGGTTGGATGGAATAAATAAAGCAAATCAATCTGAATTTAGTATGCGGTCAAAATCTACTCATAAATGCCAGTCAGTTGCAGTAGTGAGAGAAGAAAGACATGACAATGCAATGAAATATAATCAAAAATGGACGTTGAGTTTATAACCCTTTGAAATTGCGCAATTTGAATTTATGTTTATGACGACATTTTGATAAGATTTCCGATCGCTTATTGAGAGTTGTGTCTTTGTCTGACATAAGGATCGCAATTTTTTTCTCTTGGTACAAATTGTAACGTCTGCTACCACATTTGTAGGAACGTGCTGATGTATAATTGTTCCATTTTATGTCTGGTTTATTGTTGTGAATGATGCAGTTCCAATTGTATTTTGATATTTCGGTTGCATTTGATTTATTTCTGTTTCGTAATGAGTGGATGTGGTTATTGAATCTCGTTTTAAAGATTGTTTCGCAGCTTTATAGTTGATGATTTTACTCTTGCTAGTTATCTTTTTCCGACATCCAGTAGAGTTGGTAACATTAGCTGGAGTTTGTGAGAGTTGCTGTGTTTCTACATTGTTTGACGGCTGTTTTATGGAAGTGTCAGTAGCAGTTGAAGGGGGTTTTTGCGGAGTCAGTATTGCTGTATAGACGATTGATTTTACGTTACATCGCCCATATATTGGACATTTGGACGATGTCTCGGCAATTGTATGGTTTTTCTTCCTTGCAACGTTTTCTTCTAAGATCCTTTTGTTATGATTAGATATTATACTTTTCATGTTTGGCATGCAGCTATAGCTTATTTTGAGGTTGCTTCTGTTGCAAAATTTTCGGAGCTTGTGGCTGGGATTGCCAAAATGTTTGCCAATCAATTGCAAAAACACTTTTGCTGATGTTTGTGCGTAAGTGCAGTACTTATGCAGGATCAACCATCCGAAAACATTTCATAACGTTTTATCGCACTGTAATTTCATTTTGGATTTGTTACATTCGTAGAGGTAGGACGTATGGCTGTTTGGGGAGAGCGAGCATCGTTTTCTTTTTCTCGGCTTGAATCCTCGTTGCCGCCACGTTGCCAATCCGTCACACGGTTGGTAAGGTAAGTTGAGATGTAATAATGGAATGATTCGTCGCTGGTGAGTACCATTTTACATTATATATTCAATATTTTCTAACCATTTGTTATTATTTTCTTTAGATCTACTCCATGATGATTGCGGCAACGCGTGAAACAGGAAATAAATAAAAGGAAGGAAATGGATAATAAAATAAATAAATAAAATAACTTTCAGCCAAGGACTGTTAATTGAATTGGCTTGGACCTTATAGGAACATTGAGCACTCTTCTGGATATGCCAGCAACACAAATTTGTTATTTGGAGCGTGATAGGTATTTATTTAAAAATTTTGGCATCCAAAAGATATTGCAGAACCACTGAGAACTAATTAAAAATCAATTCGTCCTATTTAGCCGTGGACTATCAGTTTTTTTTTTTATCACAGCATCAGCCAAGAAGAGGCGTTGTAAAACCAAATTAAATATTTCATTCTACTCACTGTATTACACCAAAGTGTGTAGAGAATTTAAGGGGCCCATCTCCGTGTCAGTGCGCCAGGATAACACAGCTCCTTTTGAAGAAATGTTGCAGCGGTGGCGAGTCGTTGGCAACACAGTGCCTGATTTGACTGGCCCAAGATTTGAACATCAGACCTCCCGCTCGAAAGACGAACGCGTTATCACTCGACCAACTGGCCGGTGGCGTTGTAAAATGACTTACTAAAATACCGTTACTGGAAAATGCTCGGTAGACCTATAGCTAGAAAATGCCGATACTAAAAAAGCAAATACTTGTAGTGTATTTACTTTACAATTCGTATTATTTTCTCTTTGTTGTCGGAAATATTAGTCATTCGAATGTTAGTCATATTCAGGGGTGAACATCTTAGTATTCATGACGTAGAAAACTCTAAAGATTTCTGGTCTCGTAATCATACTTGGCGTAAACAATGTAGTAGTTTCTTATGACGTAGATATCGGTGGAAGTATTTCTGTGTGATTATAAATTGAGCGATTAAGTATAAATAAGTTAGTTCACAATTGTGCGATTCAGAGTCCACAAGTTTAGTTGCATTCACTGTCAATAAATCTGTAACAACAGCACTAACTCGTATGTTCGTGTATCTCTATTGGCTGAGTTAAGAACAAGAACCAGGACAACTACAAATGGCGACGAGAATAAGCAACGACAGGAGCGAGATACGTGCGTTTAATGTAAATGGTGAGGCCAGCAGTACTGCAGAGAAGTGGAAAGGCTGGAGAAGAGCGTTCAAGCTATACGTAGCCGGGAAAAACATTAAAGACGACAAGCAGCAAAAAAACTTATTGCTTCACATCGCCGGTCTGGCGGTACAAAAAAATTTACTATACTCTGGTAAGTGAGAAGACCGACAAAAAGAGCTTCACCAAAACCTCAACGGTCCTAGATAAATTATTATTTTATACCGAAAGCAAACGTTCTCTTCGAAAGGCACAAATTTTACCTAATCGCACAGACGAAGGAGGACTCCATCGACGATTCCCTGTGCAAACAGCGGCAAGCAGCAGCGACCTGCGATTTTGAATATAATATAGACAAGTGGCTGCCAGATCAAATTATTAGCAAATATTTTTTCAATAGCTTGCGCAGAAAGTTTTTGTAGAAAGAGACATTGACCTTGCAAAACGTGGTGAACATGGCCAAGGACCATGGAACTGTCAATTCGCAATTGCAAGCCATGGGGAGCGCGTTTAAACCTTGTGGAGCTTGATGTTCTGTGGAAAGAAGCAGCCCGTTTTTCGTTCACGGCAGAAGCAAAAGGCAAAGAATGCTACGCCTGAGGCAAACGAGGACACTTCAAGAATTCACCGCAGTGCCCAACCAGAAAACCAATTTTGTAATGGCTGTGGCAAAAAAGGCCATTTTCGGATCAAATGCCGCAATGTCCAAGCGTCGAGGCGGGTAGAAGCTGAGCGTCCACCAATGATTATCGTCCCCAGCAAAGAAGGAAGATAAATGCAAACTTGATAGAAGAAGACGTTCAAGAAGAGGTAAAGGAAAAGACGAGCTAACTTTTCTCATTGAAACCGGTGCCAAAACACTACAGGCGATCACATTGCAAAATCGGAGGAGTAGAGGTTCCAAATCTTCTAATCGATTTCAGCGCGGCGTGCAACGTGTTGGATAAGGAGACTGGCGGTGGTTGAAAAAACTAAAACATCAAAGCAGGCACACCTAAGTCAGCTAAAACTTTGCGCGCATATGGCAGCTCAAAGCCACTGCCGACGCTGGAAACTTTTACCTCCGAAATAATTTCAAAGAACGCTAAATTATGTTGTGTTGCTGATTTTGTTGTTATGAACGGTGAAGGCCACAGACTGTTGGGTAGAGACACTGCCCAGTGTCTGGGACTTTTGCATGTAAGTCCGGTGCAAATTAATTCGGTGAACAGCAATAATGTTGTTGATTGATTTCGGGAATTATTTGAAGGGGTCGGCTCAGTGGCGTACGCAGGATTTTGAAAAGGGGGGGAGGGGGGGCAGAAACTTCAGAAAATATGAGAGGAACATAGATCAGAATTAGAAATGGTCACACTCAGATTTCGTCCCATTTTTCGCCCAAAATCAGGTGAAGAGCAAAAAAAAGATCTTTACTCAAATTTCGTCCCATTTTTCGCCCAAAATCAGGTGAGGAGCAAAAAAAAGGTCTTCACTTAAATTTCATCCCAATTTTCGCCCAAAATCACTCAAACTTCCAGCTGAAAGCCTGAAAGGCTGATGCCCAACTTACAAAGAGGGGGGCCATGCCTCAATTTTGCTCACTTTTCTATGCAATTTTGCAATCCTGGGGACCCAAAGGGGGGGGGGCATGGCCCAATGCCCCCCCCCCCTTAAATACGCCCCTGGGTCGGCTTACTCAAAAATTATGATCAGGGGCGCCATGATGATTTGTCGTTGATGCCAAATGCACAACCTATCCGCCGGGTGCCCTTTCAGCTGCGAGAGAAGGCTGTTAAATAGCTTGATGAGTTGATGCAGGCGGGGATTATTGAGGAGGTCTTAGAGGGACCTACAACGTGGATATCACTTTTGGTGGTTATTCCAAAGACCGACGGAGATATCTGAGAATGCGTAGATATGCGAAGGGCGAATGAAGCCATTGTGCGGGAGAAACACCCGATTCCTACGGTGGAAGAGTTACTGCTAGAGTTGAACGGCAGCATAATGCTTTTGCAAGCTGGATTTAAAATAAGGGTTTTCATCATATAATGCAGAATGAAGAGAACCGTCCCATCACCACTTTTGTAACTCACCGTGGCTTATATGGATATAAGCGACTTATGTTTGGCCTGAGTTCAGGCCCAGAAAAGTATCAAAAAGTAATCAGTGATGCACTGAAAAATTGTGTTGGTGTAGCGAATATCGCTGATGATAATATTGTAAATGGCAAGGGCCAGAAGGAACAAGACAGAAAACTTGATACTGTTTTGTGTATGCAAAATGTATGTGGTTTAACGTTGCATGAGAAACCGCACCAATTTCATAAGTTGACTTTTTTCGGGCATAAATTTAGCACTTGTGGAATTGATGCCAGTAAAGAGAAGCTCGCAGCTATTCAGGCAGCGAGGCCGCCGCAGAACGCGAGAGAGGCAAAGTCGTTTATGGGACTTGTCCAATATTCTGAGAAATTTATACCAGATTTGGTAACTATAAGGAGACCCATATTGGACTCGACCAGGAAAGGCGCCAAATTTCACTGGGGCCCGAACAAGAGAGTCAATTTAATAACTTGAAACGATTGATATCCAGGGCAGAATATTTGGTCTCTTTTTGTAAGAAGTGCAAAACTCGTATTGTTGTCGATCCATGACCTATTGGACTTTGTAGCATTTTGACGCAGTTGCAAGATGGTGTCTGGAGAGTTGTTGCTTGTTTGTCTAGGAGCTTATCTGATGTCGAGCGCCGACATAGCCAAAACGAGAAGAAGACGCTAGCTATTGTTTGGGCTTGTGAACAATTTAATTTGTATGTGTTCGGCGATACGTTTGAACTTGAGACTGATCATACTGCAATTTATTTATTCGAAAATTTGAAAACCGTCAGCTAGCATTGAGCGATGGGTGTTTCGGCAACTAGCGTATGATTTTAATGTTGTGTATAGGCCAAGTAAAATAAATATTGCCGATGCCTTGTCCGGATTAAATGGTAATTTTTCTAATTCAAAGACTGGACAAGACGTTATTGATTTTGTTCATGCTTTGTGTGTTAACAGTACGCCAGCTACTCTGTCAACGCGCGAGATTGAGCGCTTGTTAGGTGCAGATCCTGAATTTGATGGATTAGGACACTGTATTATGTCAGGCGACTGGTCGAAATGTACGATGCACAGTTATTTGCATGTCAAAAATGAATTAAGTTGTTATGTTCAATTAGTTTTGCAAGGTAGGCGTTTAGTTATTTCCTTGTGTTTACGTGAGCGCGTGCTGAACCTCGCACACGAAGGGCATTAAGGCATCGTAAAAACTAAGAATCGTTTGCTTAGCAAAGTGTGGGGGCCTAAGATGGACGCTGATGCGGAAAAGTTATGCCGGAACTGTCACTGGTGCCAGGTGACTGGAGAACCAAGAAAACCTGAGCCACATTTCAGAGTGGTGTGGCCAACTGGACCTTGGAAAGATTGTGCCATCAATTTGTTAGGACTTTTACCAAATGGTGAATTGATTTTAGTAATTTTAGATTATTTTGGTCGTTTCTTAGAAATTGCTATCTCGAAAAGTGCAACGTCTGACAAAATTATTTGTGTTTTGCGACCAAATTTTGCTCGTTTTAATTTGCCTATATTGCTAAAAAGTGATAATGGCCCTTAGGTGGTCTCGCACGAGTTCAAACAATTTCTAAGAAAGCATAACAAAAACCATTATTCCTCAGTCCCTCAGTGGCTCCAGGAAAACGATGCAATTGAAAGCCAAAACGAAAAGTTAATGAAGGCCATTTGAGAGGCTTGTGTTGTAACTACACACTGGAGAGTGGAAATTGGCAATTTTCTTACTGCCTATCGGTCAACACCCTAAGCGACCACAGGAGCCACTCCATTTCAAGTGATGTTTGGCCGGTCAATGAGAACGAGGTTACCGCAAATTCATCGTGACCCAGAATTTCTTCACAAAGAAATTCGCGGTCGAAACCGGCAAAGTAAGATTCGCGGCAAAGAATACGCGGATTTACGCCGGCAAGCTAAAGAATCAACAATCGAAGTGAGTGACTCAGTGTTGGTCAGAAAACCACCAAACTTTCTCCCGACTACCAACCAAAGCCCCAAGTTGTCACCCAAAGGGAACAAGGAAAAGTGACGGTTTGTGATAAACAGGGAAAAGAAACTTCTCGGAACTCCAGTTTTTTCAAGTCATACCTAAACCCAAATGAACCCAGTTCCAAGACAATAAATAAAAATGCTACCTGGCTTGAACAGCAGCAACCCTGGGCATTCCACGAATGACACCACTAGTGTATTGCAAAGTCCAATAAGAGCACGTAGCTCCCAAAATATTTGACCACTCAAAAGTTTTGACGATTATTACACGTGATTTTGTTTGGTCAAATGTTTATGTTTGCTTTGTAGCGCCTTAATGACTCAATATTGTTTGGTGCTGCTTTGTGACGCAAGTCGAAATATTTACAATTTCTTGGTATTGTACTCTCCCAAAAAATAGTTCTGTATTTACTTTACAATTCGTATTATTTTCCTCTTGCTGTCGGAAATATTAGTCATTCGAATGTTAGTCATGTGCAGGGGTAAAAATCGTAGTATTCATGACGTCGAAAACGCTAGAGATTTCTCGCGACGTAATCATACTTGGCGTAAACAATGTAGTACAGTAGTTTCTTATACCTTGGATATCAGTGGAAGTATTTCGGAGTGGTTATAAATTGAGCGATTAAGCATAAATAAGTTAATTCACAATTGTAGGATTCAGAGTCCACAACAGGGCCGCAACTAGGGGGGGGAGCAAAGGGGGCAGCGCCCCCTAAACAAAAATTTTCCCTCCCCCTAAACTGCCCAGAATGCGCACCAAAACTCCTTTTATCCTTGCGGCAGTTTCAAGATGGTAGCTTTTTTTATTGGAGATCAACAAAGAACCCAGAAAAAAGTAGGCCAATTTGGGGCAATGACCCTTTTTTTTTTTAGTTTAACGCAGAACTCGGAGAAGATTAGACCAACCCAAAAATTTTGTCCCGCAGAAAAAAGTTTTGCCCCCTTAGAACAGCGTTTTAGTTGCGGCACTGGTCCACAAGCTTAGTTGCATTCACTGTTAATAAATCTGGGTCTAAGCACTAACTCGTATGTTCGTGGATCGTTATGGGTTGTTTACCTTTCATTTATTCAGTTTACGAATTTTAATTCAAATTATAGCCTGCTTTTGGAAATCAAAAGATATTCTAGTCCAGATAAACAAATTATAACTTAAATTTCTGTCTTATTTTTTTCTATTGGCAAAACATGAGGTAGGGTCAGTAAAATCAGCTCACTACTGACTAAGATTACGGCACAATAAAAACAGTTAATCCAAATGAAGAAAAACAAAGCAAAATCTTCCTACCAAAAGTTCGATAATCGCAGAACTGAAATTCAGTTATTGCCATAAAAAAAGTCAAAATTTAGGAGTCTTGGAGGCTACAGGCTACCATAATGCAAACAAAATTTTTAGTCAGTCTTTGGTCCCAATTTCTGCGTTTTTTTTTCGTCAACAGATTTTTGAAAAACTTGGCCTACTCTCATGGTTGCAATAGTTGACTGTTGATGAAATTCTTTTTGATTGTAACTGTGCCAGTTATCTGATTGAGTGTAGCCTGATTGGCATTACAAACTTTGTCCCGAAATGCACCTCTCAGCATTTTTGTTCTGATTATGACCGTTAAATGACATTGATTATGACAGTCATCCGTTAACGCTGACTGTTTTCTTTATAACTTGTGCAAACTGCAATTTGGTGTAATTGTGTTTTTAACACAGAAACGTTTGCTATTACTTTTTTTTTCAGTTCTATAGGCAACCGAGGCATGGTGGTGGAAGACGCAACCCTATATTTCCTTCTGTTGATTAAAAATAATATTAAAAATAACCCTGTTGATTAAAAATTAAATTGATAAAAAATTCATGTTGATAAAAACTCATGTTGATTAAAAATAACTCTGGTGATTAAAAATACACCCCAGTGAGGATATCTGTAGGCAAGGCTGGATTTACATTGTGCAAGGCCATTGTCACTTTTGGGATTTTTCCTACATTTCAGCCTGTAGGAAATACTGTAAATAAAATAACTGTCAGCCTTAAGTCTGTTCGTTGAACTGCTCTTGGACCTTTTAGGAATATCGAGCACTTTTTTTAGTAGTGCCAGCAGCACAAATTTGTTATTTAAATCAGTCCATATAGGTATGCGCGATTAGATAATAGAGCATTAGTGTTAAACTCTGGTTGAGCATGCTAGTCGATTTGAGAGATATTCAAATTTATCTTAATTTCGTTTTTCTTTATAAATACTCTATGGTGGAATTGCTACAAGCTATGGCAGTATTCTTTAACGTTTTTATATACTGTGTATTTTTAGGTCAGAACCTACAAATATACGGAGGCAACTCACTGGCGTCTCCAAACCAAAATGGTAGTGGATCATCCCAGCATTTTGAAGGTTATCGATGTCTTGCGAAAAATTAAAAAGGCTCGGAATAGCGATCAACTAAAGATGAACGCCGGTTATTTGCCTCCTCAAAAAAAAAAATCGAAAATACAGAGAAGCAGATGATCAGATCAAGCGGCTAGTGATCAGATTTATTGGCAGCCAGCCGCAATCTACGATCGACTTGTTGTGAGGTGTAAGCCACAATTTCGAGATGGACCCGTAATATTATGAGCGTTTATTGCAATTTACTTTTTCTGTTTTTTTGATAATTATGTTTCGCGTTTTTATTATTAAATTTGCTGCAGTTTTTTTGCAAGACCCTTTTTTGTGATGAAAAAAGAATTATTTTTCAATAACTTCAGTTCTTTTGGTCATTGAAAAGTTTTGAAGTTTTTGCAATGATAGAAAATCCGCGAAACTATTTTTTTCGAACACGTTAACTAATGCATTTTAAGAGAAGCATCACAATGCAACTGAAGAATATGACAAATTCTAATGACGGGGAGCATCATCAGATTATTAGCACGTTGTACTCAGCAAAATTGGAAAATGTTTTAGTAGAAACAACACTAAGCAACCAGAAAAATAGTCTAAGTAGCGTAACGGGGGGGAATTGTGGGCTATAGATTTTAGAATTTGCTTCTTTTAGATGGTGGTCCAAAATGACGCTCTTGAAGTATGTACTCCGTTGTTCGTAGATTGCCGCGTGAGTAGTCACTGGTAGTGCTGAATGTATGTGGTAATAACAAAGGCTGTTATACAATTTTGTTTGTCACGTCACAAGAGTATATTCCTACTTTCTTGGTATTTTTTTCTACTCCTTTCATTTTCGTTTTTGCAAGGTACAACATGTTGCTGTTCTGATGATGCTCCCAGATTAGCAAACAAAACGTTAACTTTAATGAAAAACACTAGATCAAAAAACGCTGTTTCATCTATGTTTTATCCCGACGAACGTGGCATTCCATAAGCTTCATTTTGAAATAGTTTATGTATTTGCCGCCCAACGAAAATTAACTGCATTACGGTAATACAACAATAAAGCTTTTTTTGTCAAATTTAAAGAATTTTTGGAGCATAAAAATTGGTCTTGAGAAACAGTTTCACTAAGAATAAAAGAGCCAAAGCTGTCGTAAATATTATATTCAAAAAGAGACGTTTCGACTAATTACTTAAGTCATTGTCAATCTTATTCAAATAGAATCAATTTGAATAAGATTTGAAAATTGAATATCAAGATTGAATTTGAATAAGATTTGAATAAAATTGAATATCAAGATTCTATTTGAATAAGATTGACAATGACTTAAGTAATTAATCGAAACGTCTCTTTTTAAATAAAATGTTTACGACAGCTTTGGCTCTTTTATTCTTAGTAAAGAATTTTTGATTGTGTATTCACAAGCACTAAATCAATTACGACAAAAAATTGATTTTTCTCAACTTGAAAATAGCTCTGACAAAAGTTTGGCCTGATACAATTTCGTAACTGCGTTTCAAATACTTCTATAATTGCCATACGCAATGCAAAACAAAAACAACGTATAACAAAAAAAAAACTACTTTAATTCCGAGACGAGTTTTGATTTCCATATTTCGCAATAATTACTTTTCTACACTTGCTGCACGCAACGAAAAAAAAAAAAACAGTGTTAAGCAGCCTTTACCGAGCGTCCGTGTTTACGCATACGCCTATAAAAAACGTATCTCTCTACGCAAATACGGATATGCATGTTGAAGCAGGGCACTTTATTGATTTCAGCTAGCGTATCTCAAAAGCATGAAATAAATAGTATCCAGCGGCTCGTTGCACCGCCCCCAAGCCTCCGTAAGTAAACACTTTAGTTGCGTTAGCTTGCTCAACAGCCTGATCAATTGGGACAGTTTTCAGCAAGAAAATTTTGCTTTGGATTCAAGCCCTCTTTCTCTTAACGACCTCGTTGCGCGCCTGACGCCTGAGCACTAGCTATCGGGAGCTTCAAACCTGTACTGCAACGTTACCTGTTATAAAAGCCTAGCATAAATCTTTAATCGAATTCGAAGCCTAAGCCCTCTACAATAATGCATAGGTATATTATTACTTTGGCTTTAAGCTTCTGATTTTTAAGGACTTTGCTAGGCCCGAAGTTATTGGTCATGGACCAAACTTTTCTTGGCCGTGGAATTAAACTTGCTGTGACAAAACCTGAAACGAGCAATAAAATATCTATTTGTACTTTTCTTGATTAATTCTCCCTAATGCTGCTTCATTCTCATGTCATACATTTTTGTAAAAACCAGCCTTTTTTTTTCAAAAAATCTGTAACTAATTGTAAAAAAGTTGTGTCCCGCTGTGCTAATCCAACCTACAGACACTAACCAGAGCAAACGCAACTTTGTGCTCAGTGACTTAACCACTCGTCCACTCGAACTACATCCAACTACTGCACAATTGCGTATTTAAATGTTTGCAACAACAAAGGATATTTACAAACGCAATTATAGCATCTTGCAATGAACTGTGGTTGATTTGTTTGTGATTCGCTGAACAACTAAAACTTGGAAATACCTAGTTTGCGATTTACCGTGACAGCAACTACCTTATCTCCAAAATCAAAACATCGACTGAGTTGCTTTCGTAGAATTTAGTTGATTTGATTGCAAAAATACAGTAGTAGTAGGCTACTATAGTAACCTTTCATTGCCAAACAGATGGGTCCCGCCAACTAGTAGCACGCTTCGGCGTATTACAGCGAGAACAAATGATGAACTAAACACTTAAAAAAAATTCAATTAATCAGGTACTTTAGGCCCTTAGGCCGATGCATAGCTTTTATACGCATTTCCGTATTTTTTTACGCATGCGTAAAAAACTACAGTTATGCGTAAAAAAAATACGTATAAAATATGCGTATAAAAAATAAGATATGCGTATAAAAAATAGACATATGCGCATTAGGGTAAGTTGATTTTCGCTGTAGGAAAACGTTATTTTACAGTAGTTGCGTATTAGCCTAGAGACACTTTCTGTGAAATTTGAGCATTCTAAGTCAAGAAACGGCTTGCGGAAATGGTTTTTAATGTTTTTGCCCAAATTTGCTTTTTTATTACATTCCGCTAGATGACGCACCATAATATATATACAAAATACATGATATTCTGCAAAAATAAGCTTGAAAAAGTTTTTTATTATTTTGCTTGAACTTAAAATCAACGAGCCTTAAGTGCAAATAATACAAAATCACAAATAAATACAATGGTATAATTGCCCAAGGCACAGCAACTGGTTATAATATCAAGATGAATATAAAATTATATCCAAAACTCTCCGAAGTTTAGTTGTTTAATTGGGAGTAAATTATTATCCGCTTTCATGTGCTTCATTTTACGATTATCGCCAACGACCAAACTCCACTTTAATACAGTTTATAGTCCTTGTAGTTGACTAATAAAATGATGAAACAGAATTTGGTTGTAATCGATTACTTTTGCTTGCGTTATCAATAAATCATTTCTCTGCACAAAGTTTATCGTTTCGGGCTGATAAGAGTTTACAGTATTTCCTGTGATTCAAGTTTAATCGAAGCTAGTTTTTGCAATAAAAGAAAAAGAAGAAATAGCTATGCCGAAAGCAAAAACACGACCGCTTACGAGACAAAAAAGTGACGCAAAATATGGTAAAGCACCCAGTTAGTTATCCAAAACGGTCCCATACACCTACAGGCAGCTAATCCGTTATTATTACTATTTGAAAAATACTGATCCTCAAAGCTCAATTTCGCAATGTTGCCAGCAGATAAAAGAAGAGTTGATGGTAATTTGGCAGTCAGTGAACCCGCGATTACGTTTAATATACACCATTAATATTAATTTACGTTATTAAAAAAAGATAGGAGATTTGCTGCAGTTGGTAAAAGATATCAACCGAAACACTATAAAGCTGCTGCAAAACAAAATCTTGCTAACAAACTGCACAGTCTTGTTGATATTGCTGGGTGCTTCTGTTCTTTGGAAGTGTTACCGTGTGATGACAGAAGAATCAACTGTGATGTTGATTACTGTCAACAAGAGCACATATTTTGCTCTTGCTCCCCAGCTCTTGAAGTTCCGATAGAAGATTGAGCATACGTGAAAGATCAACGTTTGAAGAAAGGCCTCAAAGACTTCTATCAAATGACATCTGAGGACCGAGTTGCTGTAAAACGAGCTTTACGTTCGTCGGCAAGTTTTTTGCGGTCAACTGTTGATTCTTCCTCTTTCCCTTGCACCTCAATTCAGTCTTCGACTGACACTGACAGTGCTTCAGTACATTCAGAAGTAAGTTTTAATAAGCAGTATGTAGCGATGACGCCTAGTGATACAAAGATAATGCCATCGCATTAAAAATTCGTGAATCTAAACGCTGTTTGAGGGAATAACTTTTTATTGCCGGACATTTAATAACATTCGAAACACCGTATTTACGGTAGAAATGTTATACGCAAACGTCATAACCGCTGCATTTATTTCTGTTTAATATCTGATGTCGAGTTAAAATCAACAATAAATCTAATTATCACACTGCTTATTGTTATTGCTTATACTGTATAATTTTGCACTAATTAGCATAGTTAGTACTGTAACTAGGCATACAGTAATTAATGTTAACCGTAAATTAACTTAATTGTAATTATGCTTATTTGTTTTAGGAGAAACATGGCTACCAAACACATCAGCAGCTCCTAGCCCTTACAACATCATAACACTAAACAGATTTGCAATGGAGTTAATTCGTGGTGACCTGTCATCTTTCTTGGTGCAGCTCTCGGAAATGCTTTGTTACTTGACATCAAACATTTGCTTCAATCTCAAATTGATACAAACAAGATTTTAAAGAACAAGTCAAAAATAGACATAGCAAAATCTAAAGTTAAAGTAATTAGTGGAGTACGACAACTAATAGGAAAAACTCAGGCAATCTGTGTCGGTGTTGATAGCAACATAGATGAGGAAACTTTGGACTACAAAGCAACGGAAGATGACATTGGAAATAACATTTTTAAAAAAGTAACCGGTTTTTAACACCACCTTACTATTACGTATGAACCCGGAAAATGCTCTGGAGAATATTTAAGCCATGAAACGCTCCCTCTGACTGGCTCTACTGGTGAAAATGTGGCTCAGCATGTTTACGATGCTCTGGAAAAATTCGACAGTTTGGAAATCATTAGAGCAATATTGGTTGACAACACCTCTGTCAACAGAGGCTGGAAGAATGGTTTAGTTGTCAAATTAGAAGACAAACTAGGGCGAAATTTGCATACTGTTGGTTGTGCTTTGCACCAAAATGAACTTCCTTTTCGTGCCATATTCAAAAAATTGGACGGAGTAACTACAGGACCGCAGAGTTTCAGTGGACCACTTGGGAAAAAATGTAAAAAGAACGCCCACAATAAACCACAATTTGCGGTTGAGTCTATCGAAAACCCTTCGCAACATAGCGTAAAAAAAGATTTCAGCGGTTTGAGCACTGACCAGCGTCTTCTTTATGAATATAGCAAAAGGAATCGGTTACGGAAAAGTGGACAAAAAGTACTCTTCCTGGAAAATTGGTCAGCTGCATCACGCAGCATGGCTTGCTCTTGCTATTAGACTTGTTGCTGTCTATACACGGGAAGAATCTCCAAGCGGGAATTTAATTGAACTCCTTCACTACATAGTAAAGGTTTATGCGCTTTCGTGGTTTGAGACCCAGTAAAGTTTTCATCTAAACTGCACGAATCTCGTAGAATATTGTTTTGGAATTTGTCTCGCATTCATGGACTTTCATTTGTTGACGTAAAAATCATAGCAAAGCAAAACTTCCAAGGAAATTTCTTTTGCTTACTACCAGGAAACTTTCTGTATGCATTGATAAAAGATGAAGATCCCATCGTCAGAAACTTGGGACTGCTAACAATCATAAACCTGAGGAGCAAGAATCGGTAAATTTTGCAGATTTTTATACTGCACTTACGAGATAAATTTCATACAATTTTTGTACAGCTACTGTATTTACATTAGTATTTAAATAACAGCATGCCGTACTCAACAAATGTAAACCAGAAACAAAAAGCACCAAAGTTTTAGGATTCGGTTTTTAATTGTATTGCGCGATAAGAAACAGAGACAGATATAATTTCACTTTTTTACTTTTGCACGCAGAATCAGCAAGGAAATAAAAACGGAAAAAAAAAATCCCTCTTATCAGCTGGGAAGCAAAAGAGTGGTACAATTATGTGGTGAAGAGTATTTCTGTGCAGAGCCACCGTTTTCTAAGGATAAACCCACGGAAGATCAGATGATGATCCATGCAAACAACAGCTTAATTAAGCTTCCAGGTCTTCCGTCCCACTCACAGAGCGTAGAAAGAAGCTTGAAACTTGTAACAGAAGCTTCGCAAAGTTATTATGGATTTGAAAACCGCCACAAATCTATTATGGCCAAAAACACTCGCCGGAAAATGCATCCTAAGTTTGCATCCAAAGGCTCCTACTCCCAAACACACGATTCAATTCTGTAACTGAACTGAACCGATAACTTTTTTGTAAGTTTGCAATTCGTTGTTATTGAAAAGCTGTTGAAGTGTTTGTTCAACGTCTTAAGCAAGTTTACGCGTAGCTCTATGCAGGCTTTTTGTGACGTCTAAGCCGGCTTTTTGTGACGTCACTGCGAGTAAAAGATAGTGCGCTTGGTTGCCCTTTAGTGTGATAACAGTATTTCTTGTCGTACAGTTTATTTTAAACAAGTAAAATGGTATTCCAATAGCTGTGCTCCAAAGCCCACCTAGCTGTTTTGCAAACAATCACTTTTTCATCAAAAAATAAAAATAAACTAAAATCCGCAAACCATTTTTTAATGCAGAACACTTAAAGTTTGCAGCAATTCATTTTGCACCAAACTGCAAATATTGCAAGACTACGTCGATCAAAATTTGAAGAAAAGTAAACAAAAACGACCTACTCCAATGCGTATAAAATTTTGACTGTTGCTGGTTTGTTTTATACTGCCATTTACCGAACATTCGTATTTCAGCATGCGTATATCCGCATGTGTATCTTTTACGCTATGCAACGAATACAATACGGACACGGTATGCGTATTTTTCAGGCATTTATAAAAAAATGTTTGCGTTGTGACGTCACAGAACTTTTAATGTGAGTTCGGTTCTCACCAAAATCAAAACTTTTTATTTTTACACAAACGCAATAGACTTTTTTTGCAATCATAATTGTGATCCTTTGTTTGGAAATTTTTACAAAGTTTTTAAAACTAGGTCTAAAGTACTTGATTAATTGACTTTTTTTTGAGTGCTATAATACACCAAAGCGTGCAACAAGTTGACGGGGCCCATCTGTTTGGCAATGAAAGGTTACTAGTTGCCTACAATTACCGTATTTTTGCGAGCAAATCAACTAAGTTCTACGGAAGCAGCTCAGTCGATGTTTTGATTTTTGGAAGAAGGTAGTCGCTCTCTCGGTAAATTGCAAACTATGTGTTTCCAAGTTTTAGTTGTTCAGCGAAGCCACGAACAAGTCAACCACAATTCATTGCAAGATGCTATAATTGCGTTTGTAAATATCCTATGCTGTTGCAAACATTTAAAATACGCGATTGTGCATTATTTGGAGGTAATTTTAATGAACGAAGTGGTTAAGTCACTGGGCACATAATTTGCGTTTGCTCTGGTTAGTGCTAAAGGTTGGATTAGCACAGAGAAACACAACTTTTTTACAATTAGTTACATAATTTTTGAAACAAAAAAGGCTGGTTTTTACAAAAATGTATGACATGAGAATGAAGCAACATTAGGGAGAATTAATTAAGAACAGTACAAACAGATATTCTACTGCTCGTTTCAGGTTTTATCATAGCACATTTAATTCCACGGCCAAGAAAAGTTTGGCCCATGACCAATAACTTTGGGCCTAGCATAGCCCTTAAAAATCAGAACCTTAAAGCCAAAGTAATAATATACCTAGGCATTATTGTAGAGGGCTTCAGGCTGCGAATTTGATTAAAGATTTATGCTAGGCTTTTATAACAGAGAACGTTACACTACAGCTTTGAAGCTCCCGTTAGGCTAGTGCTCAGACGTCAGGTGTGTAACGAGGTTGCTGAGAGAAAGAGGGCTTGAATCCAAAGTAAAATTTTCTTTCATGAAAACTGTCCCAGTTGATCAGGATGTTGAGCAATCTAACGCAGCTAAAGTGTTTACTTACGGAGGTTTGGGGGCGGTGCACCGAGCCGCTGGAGACCATTCATTTCATGCTTTTATTTCACAAACAATTTCTTTCATGCTTTTGATACCCTCTAGCTGAAATACGCATACGCGTATTGACAGATATGCGTTTTTTATAGACGTAAGCGTAAATACGGACGTTCAGTAAAAGGCCGCTTCATGCAACTGTTAACGATTACGCATATTTACCTGCAGAAAAACGCCTGATATGTTTTTCAATGCAAATGCAGAAAAAACAAAAAAAGCAAAGTGCATGCAGTCAAATACTAAGTGCATTTCTGCTGCGCAAGTACGCGTGATCTGTGAAAGCCGCTTAAATTGTAAAAAATAGCAATTATTTTGATTCCACGACGAGTTATGAGTTCCATATTTTACTCTGATTAATTTTAATACTTGCCGTTGGCAAAAAACAAAAAAAAAACAAAAGAACAACAATTTCGACGAAACTTATGATTTCCATATTTTGTATTTTCCGTACTTGCCGTTCGAAATGGAAAATATACAAAAAAATGGGTATATCGTAAAAAGCGAACTATTATTTTAATTCCGAGGCAAATCATGATTTCCATATTTTGTATTTATTGTATGTTTTTACTTGCCGTACACAACCCAAAAGAAAAGAAAACAGCGCGAATCGAAAAAAATACAGAAAAAATCAACAATTAATTTAATTTAATGGCGTACTTATTTTAATTTTTTGAAAACTTGATTTTTTTGTAGTTGTTTTGCTCTCAGAGATTAACGCTCTCCTACTGTTTTCAGCAAGACAAGCGCTACTAGCACCTTCGGCGGCCAGTTGGTTCTGCGGTCAGTTGGTTTTGGGTTGAGTTTGTTCAGCAGCCAGTTGTTTCGCGGTCAGTTTGCTGTGGTCAGTTGTCGTGGACCCGGGGGGCGGTACTTCCCTGACCCCCGCCTCCTATGCTACTGCAAATATTCCTCACGCGCCAAGTAGATTGTCAGTCAAAAAGCTCACGTGCTAATTTCTCGTTTAGCAAACATCAAAGCCAGAGTGTAACTGTTCAATTCTCAGTTAGTCTATCAGTCAAGCGAGCCACCTTTAACTCTATTTTGCAGGTGCTCAAAATCGATGCTGAGAGCGGGACACTGTGTCGTTTCGACACAGTCAAATTTAAACGCTTATAACTTTTGAACAAAACCAGCTATTTGCGTAGTTTTTTCGCAATTAGACAAAACATTTATTCAAAAATATTTAGAGCCCAAGTTTATTTGGCTATCAGATGGGCATTTTTGCAAATCCTGCTTTAATCAAAAGTGACCAAAACCGCTATTTTTTCGCTAATTTTCGGCCTCATTAATCACAAAATTAGCAGGAAACCAGGGACTCGCGTAGTTTTTGTATCGCTGAAGACGTTCTTTACGTAAATCCCACGTAAGGAATTTGTCAACAACAAGAAGCATTAATCACAACTTCACGAATCATTGAGTTTGAGAGTCGAAATTCCACCGATCTATTTTAACTTTCACAAGTCGCTTAGTGTATGCTAAATTATACGGTAAAATTTTAATTTTTTCTTGTTGTAAACGACGATTTATTTGTTGCTGCACGAAATTTAGGAACAATTTTTTTGCGATACGAATTAAGTTTTTGATTTATAAGAAATACACAATTTATTATATTGTTGATAAAAAAAATACTACAATAATTTATAAGAAATACACAATTTATAATATTGTTGATAAAAAAAAAATACTACAATATTGTTCAAAAACCAAATCTTTCATTTTACTCCCTGTATTACGCCGAAGCGTATAACGGGTTTGCAGGGCCCATTTCTGCGTCATTGTACTGGGCAACACAGCTCCTTTCAAAGAAATGTCGCAGCGGTGGCGAGCCGTTGGCAACACTGTGTCCGATTTGACCGGCCCGAGATTTGAACCTCAGAACTTCCGCTCCAGAGACGAACGCGTTACCGCTCAACCAACTGTTACTGCTTTTATTTTAAAAGTAATTAGTTTGTGATATTAAAGCAAAACTAATTAATTGCTAATAACGTTATATTTTAAGATAAATTTAGAGCAGCGTGAAAACCAATGCCGTCGCTACGGGGGGCCAGGGGGTCTTGCCCCTCCTAACGACTGCTTGTGCCCCCAATTTCGGTTTATTCAGAACACTTTTTTGGAATATCACGTAACGAAAAGACAACTGACAATAATGGAAAAAGGCATAATAATAACGTTTAAAAATATTTTTTCTCGAAGTTTTTTCGATTCTCTGCGAAATTGCTGGCAACCAACTACTGTTCATAAATGTGAGGCAATAATCCGTCTTATTAACACCTTTACAGATGAGTCGCGGAAGAGAGATGTAAACTTATAGAATCATTATCGGTACTTTGTCAGTGATTGTGACCTGAAACAATTTGTGAAAACAAATTTTTTTTGGAAAGCATACTCAAAATTTTTTTAGGTCGAAGTTAGTGGCGCAACCATGGGGAAGGGTCTAAGGGGGCGTAAGCCCCATTTAGCCAGTTACTGTATTTAGAAGATTTAATTCAAAGATACAAGCGTTTAAACATGTTTTGGACTTAATCTGCAGAAGAAGGCAGAAAGGGTTAGACAATTTAGTTCTTTGGATGATTTCTGAATTTTTGCAATTTACTATATGTAGTCATTCATATTGCTTCAAAAACGTGCGAAATGTGATTGAAATGGCGTTAAAATTGCTATTTTTGCCTTGAAATCACAAAAATCGCCCAGCGACTGAAGGCTTTCCCCCCAGGCCCTCTCTGTGACGCGCGTGAATAGCATCAGTTTGTTCAGTACGAGGCCTAAATTAGAAAATTTTTGTGCAAAAAAAATTTACTTTTGGTTCAAGCCCCCTCTCTGTTAGCAAAACCCTAGTTGCGCTTCTGGTCGCATTCACTGCTGCAGACGGATTTTTTAGCGATTATATGGGCCGGATAAGAAACGAGCTCAAAAACATTGCCGCCTTATACGTTTTTGTTTCAGACTTGAATGCAAAAATTATTACAATAACATATTATTTATTGGCGTAAATTATGTTTTTAAGTGCAAGAGTTGAGTTTATTTAAGTGCACCCCCCCAACACTTTCGGCTAGTGCCCCTTCACTTCGGTTGCTCTGACGACGGCACTGGTGAAAACCATGTAACTCTATCTAAAATTAATCGAACTTTGAGTGATGAGGTTAAGTTCAATTCTCTCAGTTCTACTTAAGCATTTCCGCGAGGTCCTGTAAGTATTTACTACATGATGCTAAAAATACGAAAGAATAAGAAACCATTCCCGCTAATGATGATGTAAAAGTACTACAATTTTAGCGCTTGTATATTAAATTGTTAATTATTCAACGCTTTGTGTAAGAAAATTTTTACCGCCAACACTTATGCGGTGGTTGTAATAAAATGCAGTCCGTTTTTTTTTATAAGAGCCACTAAATTTTGTGTTGAAGCTGATGGTTTTTAAATTTTTTAAAACTTTCAGCCTCATTTAGTTCTTAATTTGTTCTAAACTTTACTACAAAATAAAATAACGCAAATTTATCATTACTTGATGTGTTTTCTTGTACGGTATAATAGTGTATATGCAGTAGTACTGTAGATTATTTCTATGCTGTTAATTAGACAAACAAACAAATCAACAATGGTAAGGAAGAAAAAACTAGAAAATTTTGCTGATTATTTACAAATGCGTTGAGCAAATATGTTGTTATTTACTTGATGCTCAGACTGGCATTGTTCTTAATTTGTTCTAAAACTTTTTCTTAAAAAAAATGGTTCGTTTACCGTAGTGTTACCAGCATTACCGAAGTTGTTTACAATGAAACGGTGAATTTTTATAATGAAACAGGTTTCGGGGATCCATACTCCGTACCAGTGTAATATATTATGCTGTTTCAATAGTGTGAGGAAGTTGAATTACTGTACGTATTATTGGGTCTAAATTCGGAGACGTTTGATTCATTATTTCGCTCTTTACATTCACTACGACTGAACTAAGAAATACTTAAAGTCGATTTTTTTGAAAAACATTGTTGATGTTCCCAATATTATACTGTGGCGTAATTTGTCGTTGCAAAAAGACATTCCGTACCGTAATCTGTAATTTTATTAGTTTGCCTGTGTGCACGCAAAATAAGTTAATATATTTCACAATATTAATTCGCAAACGCTTCCAACTCTAAGGGGTATTAAGTTATCGCTATGCAAAACAAGCATCATAAGTGGAATATTACGAATAAACATTATTGGATCACAAATTAATTATGCCGTATTTTTCCGGTTTCTCGTTGTTGTTTTTTAATTTATTTGCGTTATACAATTGTTTTATGAAACGTGATTATCTGATGGAGGCACTAATATTTCACTTGCATCAAAATTTGTCATTACTATGATATCTACAAATCTTGGTTTTCAAGTTTTTGGTTCAAAATTTTTTCAAACTGTTTAAATAGAATCGTTTATCGATCCACTTTACGCGAGGTTTACACTTTTGCTAAGTACTAGCCTAATCTTCAGCAACCCAACCACGAACTGTTGTCAGAGCCCAAACTAAATTTGAATCGTAAAAATTGCGAACAATTTCATCCTTTTGCGTTTCGTACAACTATCTTTTGATTTCGTAGCGAATCAGAATGTTTTGTTGCTATTAGAGCCAGAGGTGTTGCTAAAGATGGTGGCACCCAGGGACGGATTTTGTGGTGGCACCCTTTTTCGTACCAAAAATAGGTGAAGACCAAAAAAAAAGGTATTCGCTGCAAAATGAGAGGGTTTTGGGTCCAAAAGTACGTGAAAACCAAAAAAAAGGTCTTCACCAAAAATCAATGAGTTTCTACTTCAAATGAATACTAAGTAAAAAAAGAGAGGTATTCACCACAAATCGGTGGAGTTATGGTTTCATATCATGATATGGTGTCATCCCAAATGGTGTCGCCCCAAAATGGTAACACCCGGGGTGGGCCGCCCCCCCTCAGCGACGCCACTGATTAGAGCTGCAACGGCATGCTAATATCAACAAAAAAGTACGTCTACATTTTTCACAACGCACACCGATTTATTGAATGTACTTGCCGGGTATACGATGATTGGTTGCTTTGCAAAATCGCATCAAGAGGAAATGGCATTTATTTCTTAAAATTTTTATTTTTGATTTCTTACAATTTCCGAGTTAGTACGAATAGTACCGCAGTATTATTTTATTTCTGGCGATTATAAGAGCTTAAAAATAAGACAATACAACGGCAAGACGATGCACGTTATTACATGAAAGAAAATAGAAACATGAGAAAGATGCATAACGATAACTAATACGCAAAAGGTACGATCGCTGCACCTTCGGCAGTCCTTCAAAACAGCTTCAATGAGGTAAAAGCGTTTATGATAAGAAGTTGAAACTCGAGAAAATTGAAGATATGAGATCATCATAATTTGTTACTTTTTGCAATGGCAATTTCAGGAATTTGAAGTACTTTTATTCAGTATTGATGGAATTTTTTTCCATGCCCTTTTATTGGCACAAACTACAGTTAAAAGTAAAAGTGATTGACTGTTGACAGTTTATAAACCACGCTTATCGCTGAGCAAAAAAAAGGTGATCAATTGTATAAAAGTTGAAATTCTCAAAATTATTGAAAATGATCTAGAGTGAAAGTGCAAAAGTTTTGTTTGAACAATGAAAATGTTCATCGGAAAGCTAAAGACTATATGTCAATGTCATACAGCTACAGCGTAACAGCCGACTACCTAAAGCTAAAACGATGTTTTTCTCGCTTTAGATCCAACGCGGGCCCTGTGTGTTAGGCTACGTTTCCATGAGACCCGATATGAAAATCAGGTGCAACGAAAATTCCAGTTTAAACCGGTTTTTCATTTCACCCCGAAAGCAACGGGCATATAAATGCTGCGTTGCTATCTGTGACGTCATCATTTCTCTCAGATCGGCTTGCACTGAACAGAGATGAAAGCTGTAGCATTGATACCAGTACTAGTGGCTAATTTGCTTGCATTTTATCAATTACAAATGCAGCTGCTTTTGTATTTGTTATTAAAACTGCAAGAACAAGAAGCAGAGATCATGGTCAACCTGCAAGAAATTTGTAATTTGAAGAAAAAAAGACGGCGATTGAAAAGGTAAGTGGTAGGGCTAACCATGATTATAATGTACATATTTTTTTGAGAGTGTGAGTGTTTTTTTTAGTTTAAAATTAAAATGTTAGTAGGCTATTTTAGATTGATTTCTAAACTTGCTTGATGTACTTGCTCTGCGCCACCGTAGTGCCATAATAAATTGCCATTGGTCAAAAACCCATACGGGCTAAAATATAACTCTCAATTCCAGGCTCTGAAACCAAAAACGAGCAAAAAAGTAGTGATTGGTTTAGTCAAGCCAAGTTTTTTTCCAAACGCTCTATAAGGCTTGCGCTGGAAGGACTGTACCTTGAAGCCTGTTACAAAACACGGCATAAACTTGAGTCAAACATAAGCCTTCACATCAAGACAAAACAAAAAAACGAAAAAAAACACTCACACTCTCAGAAGAAATATGTACATTATAGGCATCACGCAGTTATCCACGGAAACGTTGAACAAATAATTATAGGCATTATACAGTTATCACAGAAACGTTTAGACATCCTACGACAATTAGTATCATTAGCGGCAATTTTTGAAAGACTTAACTCACTAAAAGCAATTTCTTCTGGGGCAACAGGGTAGCTTACATCGCTCCCCTAGACCCATTACGTGAGTACTGAGTAAGTGAGCACTAAAGAGGTTTTTGATACGAAGTAATTACAATACAATTTTCAAAGTAATATGCACAAGGACGTTTTTCAGCCCCTTTAAGAAAATCCTGGTTGGAACTTCTATTATCAGTTGGGTACAAACTAAAAAATGCAAAGTACATTTGACCAAGTAATCCAATAAACCACATTTGTCAAAGACATCATTAAACTGATAGGCAGTTGACTTTTGTCTTATAAAATATGTTTGTTAAAATATGATGAACAGTTGAGGTTTGTCTGATAGAAATCAATCATTGTTGCAGATTGAATGCCCGACGAAGATTTTGGAAGAGCCCAGGACGAACTGCATTGTGGTGGAACAACATGGTAAACAAGGTAGTACCGATGGAAGAATGGTGCTAAAATCTTAGAATGGATTATCCTGTATTTATGAAGCTAGTAGACCATCTTCGTGAATTTCTTATTTGTGATTTGCTAGCATTTCGACAAGATTGCATTTCTCCAGAAAAGCGAGTCGCGATTGCTTTATATTATTTAAAAGATCAGGGCTCTTTACGAATGACTGCCAATGCTTTTGGAGTAGCAAAATCTACTGTTTCTAAGTCAATAAAGACCGTCTGCACACTCTTATGTGACCATCTTGGACCTAAATTGATTTCCTTTCCTTCCACTGTAGAAGAAATGGATGTAGTAGCCAATAACTTTGAAAAAAAAATTGGAATTCCGCAGGTAATTGGATGTGTCGATGGAACTCATATTCCTATCAAAAAACCTATATCTTTACAAGTACAGCAAAGGTAGGCCTGGTAGTCTCATTTTTGTCCCAAGTTACCCATGTTCAACAGTATGTAACCATTCTTTAAACTGTATGTTACTTTATGCAGTGATTTATTATATTCACCTGGCCAAATACACTATAGAAACTGTTTATTTTGTTCAATTTGCAGTTTTTTGTACAGCTGGCGTATTTCAGTTTCGGGTTGCTTTCAAGTCGTCTGCGTTCACACAGCCGAAATGAATATTCATTTCTGTCAAATTGACCGAAATGAAAATCGCGCGAAATTCAATTTCATTGCGCTGCGCGCATGTGAACACTTCCATTGTTTGCCAGCTTAACCGATACGAGTTTTTTTGCTTGCGGGCGAAATGAAGTCTCATACAAAATGTCTTATGTTGAGATTTCTATGAAACAAAAAAGCGTTATCGCTTTCTATGAATCATTGCCATTAGAATTGATCACCTCCTAAGTAAACAACTTTCCTTGTACTGCAGTCGCGGTGGGACGTAAGTTTCGTAGCATAATGCGCTGCCGCGTACGTTCATGACTAAGCACGAAGTCTTTGCCGCAAAACTACGTGAATGATAAATTTCTTGAAAATCGACCAAAACCAGACAGCGTGAAAGAATTCGCCGGTGCCCGGGCATTTAAATTTGATTTTGACAGCTTGAATGTCTGATATTTGCTTGAAAACACAGGGTCGAGTTCAACAAGCCGTTAATTGCATTAAAATAAAAAAAATTTTAAAAGCAAAAATTTCACCATCAAAAACTTGAGTAAATTTCAGGAAAAGTCATGAAATTTCAAGATTTTTGGATAAAGATATCACCAAAAATTTTCGCTCTGAAATTTTCTTGTGTCGCGTCGACACACTGACCCGCTAAATAGAGTTAATCATGAGGCAATTACAAATTCCACAAAATAGAAAACATAACATCACAATCATGCTGAATCTGCCTCACGTCAGTAAAAGATCATATGCTGACACGGTTTCCCCTGGCCCTAGCAAACCAGGTTAAAAAAACAAAGCATCTTTGTTGACAAAATAATTTTAATGTTGTTTTTGTGTATGTAGCCAGCAAACTTTTTCTCGTATCAATATTAACGCCATATACGTGTCATCTGGCTTGGGTTTCCAGATCGATAACTTCAGAAAAAGTGTTACAACAGCGACTACTTTTGTTAAAATAAAACCGAAAAAACTTGTTCTCCCACAGAGTTTCGCTTTCATTGCTTTGCAAATCTGGAAATAAGGAAAAAAGACAATTTGCATGGCAAATTTTGCTTGCATAATAAATTATAATGCTGAGAATGTTCAAATATGATTTTATTTTTGTATGCATAACTTTTTAGCAAAAGTAACATTTAAAATTTTCGTTGATGTTTTCATGCTCTCTGATTATAGTTATCAAAGTGCCCCCTCCCACAAAAAAGCCAAGAGTGTCCCTGTTGTAGCCTTTAAAAAATTTAATCAGAGAAACCCAATTAATAGAAAATAAAAAGCTACAATGATAAGGCAATGCTGCATCAAAAAGACACGTAATTACACAAAGCATAGTCTCATGAATGAAAAGATCGCAAACCCACAAACGGCTAAAAAAATGGTTCTTAAAATTGTGACTAAACATGAACTAACTTGTCAGTAACACACAAGTTTATTTCGCATCGTTGCCACACTTGCTTTCCCAAACATCCGAAGTGGCTTTTCAAAGGTGACAAGTTGTACAAAGAGCCGTAGCCAGAAGGGGTCCAGGTTGGGTTGAGCAAATGTGTAACCAAATTTGACAAACTCAAGGCCCTTTCAGATGACCAAAAACGACAAGTTTTCTAACAGCATCGTAGTTATAATTCGTGATAAAACGTCCGTCTATTCGTTCGCAAAACATGTCCCCCTTTCAAATTTTTTCTGCCCCCCAAACACGCTACTCTGGCGCCAGGTTGATTGGAGTTGCCAGACTCTTTTCTGTGAATGAGAGCAAGGTGTAATGGAAATGCTAACCACAGAACCCCAGTTATGCTGGAAAACCTGGGAGATATAAAATGACCATTTTCGTTCAGCTCAATAGAGTAGAAATTCCATTACCACACAAGCGGCCGCTGCTGATCGATAACCTTTGGTCGCCTGTTGCGACCCGCTGGGTGGGCAGCTTTATTATTCTACCCCGAATGGAGTAAGGTTAGAGTATCGATTTTATGATTGATACACTCAAATTCAACTCTTGGTCAGGTCATATTCAATGACTTCACAAACACTATTTGCAACAATCTTAATTGACACTCGATCGGCATTTAAGGGCAGTGCGAAAGAATAGATGTAGTTTTGTTGCTGTTGTCTATCGTTTTCAAATGTAATGAATATTGGGTAGAACTCCAAAAATAGCCTGCAGAATGAGCAGTGGAAAACAAATGCTTCGCATAAGCATCACAGCTGACAAAAATTAGCAAATAAAACTTACGATTGTGTTACATTACACAGTATATTTATGTGTTTGCAGAGTGCTTGGTTTACACAAACCGCAAGCACTGGCCCACCACGTTTTGTACAGTACTGTTGAAACCATTCTATCCCAGGCTGGAGATTGGTTTAGTGGGAGAAGCCAGCGGCGAAAGAAAAATAATGATTCGTCTGCAAGTGGCAGTAACAGAACTATTGAAGCTGGCAGTAACAGTGCGGTTATAGTTCCTCTGAAGAGGGCATGCAGTTACAGTGCTGTTGAAATTGGCAATAACGGTACCGTAACCTCTTTAACTGATTGTAAACTTGTAAAAAATATTGCGATATGGAGTAGCTGATTAATACATTAGTTCATAACTTTTGTCCCATTAAAGAACGTTACCTTGCGAACAAATGCTTTATAAGTAAGGGTAGTAGCTAACCGTATTAAAGGAATACGTCTTGTCGGCGCGGACTTTATCGGTGCGATTTTTTTCGGGTTAGGGCGTTAGGGTTTGTGGCTTATTTTGGGTTAGGTTTAGGAGTAGGTTTAGGCCAAAAAAGTCAGCGCTGAAACTTGCGCACGGAAAAGTCGTGCACCCGTATTAATGCCGATTCTGCTACTATGCAATTTTGATAAGTCCGGGGTCGAAATTAACGCTTTCCCGATGCAAACCAAAATTGCCTCGGGCAAGTTATTTTTCGGTTTAATTGCCGAATGGGCAAGCTAACAAAATCCAGCGTATTGAACAACACCAAACAAAAAAACAAGATTATTTAGAAATGCCGTTTAGGTCCGCTTTTGTTGCAATAAAATAATAAATTAGTCGAGAAAGCTGTTACTTGTTTTATTTGAGCACTATGCAATCATCACAATGAACACTTTGTTTCATTGCAATTAATACTACTCAATCGCACGCAAATTTTTTGACACTCAGACGCGCTTAGCAATTTTTGGGCCCAAATAGATACGTTTTCTAAGAAAAATTTTTCCACGCTTGCCGCGTTAACAGCTGTTTCAATTATCACCAGTACAACTATACCCTCCACTGGATGAAGACAACGTCAAAAATTTTGCAATTTTTTTTTCATGATTATCTTGAAGATCTTTTAGCTCTTATAACTTTTACAAAAAAATTTGGCTTTCTAGCTGGTGTAGTTTTCAAAATATTCGCGATTGAAAATACATTGCAATCAAAAATCACTTTCTGCGTTACGCATTTGGAAAAAGTTATTTATTACGTCACCTTAATAGAACAATCGCGCGCAAACACTTGGTTCTTGAAATAGGATACACGTATTATGCAAATTCAGTGTTTTTGCCAAGAAGTACATTCTTCAACTTTTTTTCCAAAGGTAAACAGCATCAAAACTTAATGCGTCTATTTTTTTTTTCGGGCAAGTTGAAATTTCCTCAGTAGACATCACTTGCCCGAAGGGCAATTAGTTTTAAAAAGTTAATTTTGACCCCTGTACGTTGTTGTTTGTCATCTAAAACTTTACACCAGCATGTTAATTGTTTATATTTTTGGTGTTTATTTTCGGCTGTTTGCTTTGTCTGACTTTTTAAACTTTGAAGCTGCATTTTGAAAAATGGATAAGCACTCGAATGAAAGCTATTGAAAAGTTGCAAATGTGAGAAAGAATTCTATTTCTATAAAGAGATAATTCTCACTACTATAAGTGTTTCATCGAGTATGTTAATTACAAAATTTGAATCTTATATTCAATTATCTGTAATCTACGAAAAATTCTTTTTGATTTTAAAATTTGAAATTTAAAATTCAAATGCGTTTCACGAAACTAAAAAAACAATTTCTGATTAGTCAACTTTTTTATATGAGGTTTGGCAATGGTATTGATGAAAATTTTCAACACGATTTTGCAATAAATACTGATTATTGCATCACAAAATGTTAAATCACGAATAGTATTATTTTATAAAATAGGATTACCGTATTTAGAACAACCGCGATGTCCTTTAAGACGAAATGTTGTTGTTTTTTTTGATAAACATCATTGCAAAGCCTCATGTAAAAAGGTTGAGTGGTCTAGTGGATTGAGCGTTTGCAACTCAAACGATAGACATGGGTTCAATTCCCAGTTGGGTCGAACCAAAGGCTTTAAAAATTGTTATTCACAGCTTCCCTACTTGACGTTCAGCATTAAAGGGGCAGTGTGAAGATTCCACCGTGTGTGGTAAAGTGGAAGAATATTGGACAAATTTATGACACCTGTTTTTAGCGTTAGATTGAAAATCGGCAAAAATTAAAAACAGCAAGCCTCAACTCAAAATTTACTGCTTCTTATAAAAAAAGGTATATCAGAGATACCCAGTAAATAAAGCTCTAACGACAATATAGCACTGCAACGATATTGTTGCGTAGTTGACTACACTTATTTGATGACTAATACCATAGGTGGACAAGTTAATGCAAAACGTTAGCTTCGTTAACCACTAGTCCGTTAACAAACTTCACACCTCCGTTAACGTTAATCCGTTATTTTCAGCTTTAATTAACGGAAGTTAATAAAGTCCGTTAATTCGTTAACATTTTGCGTGCAACTTACATTTCGTTTTATTCACTCGCTTGTAGAACACGTATTGACGCTGTTAAGCTGATTGTAAGAAAATATTTATTGCTATGGTGGTGTTTTTGTGTTTTGAAAGTTACATTTTACAGTCTAATCTAATTTCAAGATAAAAACAAGTTCAAATGCATAACGAAGCTGCATGATATTAACAATAAAAGCCTTAACGGAAGTTAACAGAACTTAACGGAAGTTACTTTAGTCCGTTAACAGCACTTAACGGAAGTTAATTTAGTCCGTTAACATGAAAAAACTTTTTAACGGATTAACGAGTTAATGAAAAAGTTAGCTTCGTTATTAACGGATTAACGATTAACGGACTTGTGCCCACCTATGACTAATACTAAACAAATTTGCGACATCTGTTTTTAGAGTCATGTCAGTGCAGTGCCGGAATAAACACGCAATTATGCGAAAGGCTGTCATCGTAAAAAATTGCAATGCCACTAAACGATACTGGTACTTAAAGTTGTGACTGAGCGCTGGACGTTCTGACTCGTCAAAAGAACACAAATGCCGCCTTGCACCCGCTAACAAGTGAAAACGCTTTCAAAAACCAACTCTGACCAAAAATTCTCACTCTCATGGAATTTGCGTTTTTCAGACAAAATGACGCTAATGTTTACGCTCACGATTTTACGAGCAGTGTAAACCGCTTTGTATAGACGGTGTTGAAGAATAGGGCTAGTGATCAAACGGCGCTGGCTCCCGGTTTGATTCCGAAGTTGAAACGAGTCACCGCGTTCACAAGAATAACAGTTCGGAAAATATTAATTGCTCAGAATATTCAAGTAATTTGAATCAAAACGTATAAAAAAGAAATTTAACGTCAATGATGGCCGAGCAGTTTAACCGTCGTGGTGGTGCTGTAGCCTTGTGTAATAAAAATTGAAAACAGAACTCAAAAATTGCTTTTAATTTGGTATATGGTCCGACAGACGCAAAAAATCTTTAATTCATATCCATAAATAAAGAATAGTTATCACTTTGCATTGTAAAATATACTTTTTTCACACGGTGTATCTTATTATTTACAGCAACCATATATTCATCATAGACCAGACTAGCAGTCTTGCAAGCAAAGAGTTGTCCGTATAGAGCAGCGCAAATTTTCAACCAAATTTCGACCAATTTTGTTTGAAACTAAATGATAACATTAATTAAGTTAAAAATATACAAATCGATTCTTGAATGCTTGTTTGACCTGAGAACTAAAAAAATTATTCTTAATGTTTTCGAGGATCTGCGTAAAATTGTTCAGCACTACTGTATAAGCAGTATTCATTTTTGCTTATTTTCTTGCAAACCAGTTGTAAGCACTTTTAAGCCTAAAACTCAAGTTTTAATTAAATATTTGGATTCGAGCCGGATAAATCAAAAAATTTCTCGACTCGATGACAGCTCAGTTCCATAAAAAATGTAGATAAATAATTGTTTTCAATACATTTTCATGACTGCGCTGCGCTTCATATAAAAAATACAAATTATTGTGCAACCGTTTATCAGTAGTCGAAGTTGATTCCATCATCAAAGGACCGGTACAATACAAATGAAGCCGCTTGCATTTTTAAATAAAGATACAGCTTTAGCGATTTGAAATTATTAACGTTGGGCGCAAACTTGTTTAAATAAACTCTCTTAGAGCAGTAGTTGAAACGTTTTAAAATATAGAGGATTAAAAAAAAAAGAGCTGGGAACATCATTTCAAAGATGAGAATGCGGAAGCAGTGGTAGACTGGTAGCAGCAAATTTTCGTTGAAGCAGAAACGGTGAAAGGGTACCGCTTCCACTTCCTCTTTGTCCTTTTATATTAAACCTCAAAAACTCGAATGTGGTGCAGTTTTTGGTAAAACATATCACAAAACTTTTAGTACAAGAAACCAACATTTGCAAAGAAACTTTTTTTAAGATTTGTGGCTCACTAGATCGGAGGCCAGCCCCCACTTCTTTCAATTCAAAGATGAACCATGCAGCCTACGAACTTACTTTCTAACCTAATTCGTTGTTTCACTCCTAAGATTTTGAAGATTTTCTCAAAACTTTTGGGGCTTTGCCCATTTCAAAAAAAGTTTAGGGACATATTAAATTGATATAATCTAGCATTTGCTAATTAGCATAAATAAAGTTTATCATTCCAACATATAACCTAAGTCTTCTCACCGTGGCAAAATAATATTCTCTAAAAAGTAGACAGGGGAAAACACGATAATGTTTCTCAAACAAAGTACAATAATACTAGAACTTTTAAACATGATATGCTATGTAATGTATGTCTTCTTGCAGAGCATCGTTGCTATATTAAAAAGGATTGTGATATCTTATGGTATGTGTAATCACAAAATTTTCGCAGTGATTTTTTATTTTGCTGTCTTAAAAATACACGTTACTACGCAACAGTAGCGTAGACAAGCGGGATTATGCCATGCACCCCCCTGAACCATGGTATAAAGAAAAAAGGGCAAAAAAACTTTAAAATTAACGTGTTTAGATTAAAATGGAGCGTACACATAGAAAAAGGTTTCGCTACCTGGCATTTTAGCATCATCTTATTTAGCTTGAAGATATAGGTGGTGCACATTTTATATTTTTTAGCTCTTATGCAAGTATTTTGCTGTCTTGAAAAGTTTTTCATAACCAACAACGTGAGAAGGGAACTGAGCTACACACAGATGTGCATTTTAATTTTGGCCCTAATAATATAAGAGAGGTTGAAAAACTTCAATATCGGTACCACAATACATTTCACAAGGCCGCATGTGCGCGCGTTACCCAGCTCTCTAATCTGGGTCGCGATATATTCAAAAACGTCTTTGCGGTAGTATCTCAAGTAGCTGCTGAGAGCACGTTACACGTTTTCCTGCCAATACTAATAACAGTTTAGCGTTTGCTGCTTTACAAGTAGCAAATAACTCTGTTACCGAAAGCTAAGGAACTTTTGCTGTCCTTCTTGGTCATTTTTTGCAACGTTCTGTACCACGAACATGGATGGCAAAATAGATAGTCCTCTCGAGTTGCTTTCATGCATTATTTGCGTATGTTTTGCGCTGCTATAAAGACGTGTTTTTTGAATGGGCATTCAGGTTGCATTTTTTTTTTCTTGATTTTCTCTCAAAAACTATAACTAATTGTAAGACCAACTTTTCCAAAATTGACTTTTTTCACGATTTTTTGTTCTTAAAATATAACAGATTAGGTTTTCGCCTTAGAAAGGCTTTTAACCGTAAAGATTTGGCCAAGGTTCACAACTACAAACAAAATTTCAAAAGGTTATTGCTTGTAATTGCTTTTCAATAACAGTTTTTCGGCAGAGTTGTTGAAAAACAAAGTAAAGGGTTAGAGTAGTAAATTTAGGTGCTTTTCAGTAAAAGTCAGCTAGCTTTCCCAAAGTTAATCTTCTGTCACAATATTGACAAAATGTCAATACTGAAGAACAATAAGAGGGAAATTGTTAATTTTGAATGGCGATTTGTTAAAATCGGGAAGGCGTAGAAAGTTCAAAATCGGTGAGAATGTATTTTAGGCTTATCCCAACATTTCGGTCATCAGTGAAACACTTGACTTGAGTTTCCTTTTAAACAGAAATTTAACCTAAAATGCTCTTAAAAATAAGTTATTTCTCTAAAAAAACATGAAAATCTTGTCCCCCAATTGCTCCGCGGCTGGGGGCTCCCGTCCCCGACCCCCAACATATGCAGCAATTTTTGATCCATCTCCCACTTCTCCTTTTGAAATTTCTGTTTAAGCTACAGCTAAGCAGAATTTCGGAGCAAAGCCACATATTAAAACGAATTATTAAAAAATGTCTACGATTGCTGGGGTTTAGCCCCAACACGGCTATAACTACAGTACTTATAGACACTTACAGAATTACGGTCTGTAAAACCAAAAAAATTTCGGTATAGGGCAGATGCGATAAAAAGACTACTATCCCGAACGCTTGAAAATTCGTAAAAAAACTAAAAATACGCTCGTGCGCTCACGACTTTATGCTCAGTGTAAACAGGCCTTTAAACTTAATTTATCTGACATACTGTAATTCAGGCTTGCAATTGTGCGGAGTTTGCGCAGAAACAAGTTCATTGTAACGGTAGATTTGTAGCAACTAGCGAACATGAAAGTTATTGTTTCGATTACTATGAACTGGATTCGCATTGGTGCAAGCAATTATTACGTGATAATGTTACAATTTTCGACGGATGACGAAATTAACTACAATCTTTGAAAAACCAAAAGTTTGAAACATCATCGTCAACAATATTTTTATGTCAGATGGGCGAATAGGTGGATATTATTTTTAATATTCAAATGAACGCCTTATTTCGACCCTTTAAAGCAATCTCGTACTAAGCCTGCATTTCTGACAGAAAAGATTATTATTAGATAAGATTTATTCTTGTTTTCTAATAAAATTATTCGTGCTTTTGAAATAAACTCGAAAAAGATTTTGATAGCTTATCTGGATGCTAATGCAGAAATCAAGTCCAAAAAAAGCATTCGAATAATCTATTGTTACATCCTGCAACATAAAAGTAACAACCCTCACCTTCGTGGGGGAGTTTGCTACAGCATTCGATAATGCTGTGATTCCTATCATTGTTAGGTTGGTGTCATCATCGTCTCCGATCCTAAGCTTCTCAATCTTGCTTATACATGATGAGATTGCAATGAAGCCGCCATTACCGATATTGTTCCACAGCACATCCAACAATTTCAACTAAAAACGAAACATGAAATTGATTCCGTCAAATACTGTATATTAATACGCTTCAAGACATAAATAACGTCTTTCAAAAAAAAATTTGGAGCTTTAAAGTTTTAACGTTGATCAGAAGTTTTTAACATAAAACGGAATCAAAAAACTAATGAGGATGCACGTACGGTTTTATTGAAATGAAATCGACTTCAAAATTTCAAAAGAAAACGCTGAGCTGGTGTCGATTTCATAATACCGCTGCTACTAAAAGTTTATCAAAAAATATTGATATTGAATTTTTTAACAATATATCAGCAACTTTGTACTGATGGCATTGTTTTTGTTTAAATGCGCACCCTATATGTTCTTTTGTAGTTGATTTGCTTATTTATACCTTTCTTTATCAATTTATTATTATTTTTTAATACTGGAAGTTAGATCTAATGTGGCTGTTTGTGTAGGCCTTGCAACAATAAATAAATGTAAAGTAGTGCAGATTAATGTTTGAATGTGCGTTCACAGCGTACAGGTTCAAAGCCAATTAATTAATGATTTATTTTTTCAATTGTGTTTACAACTTGCTTTATTTGTCTTTTGTTGTAAATAAATTTCAGATTTTTCATTGCACATTAAACTGTATTTATATATATTTCTAATTAGTTTTTCTGAAACTTTAATTTTTTTAACTGCCAAAGTTAAAGCAATAACTGCCAAGCTGCTTAGTTACAAAAAATATTTCTCAAAGTTTCAATGTACTGTATAACAAAAAAAAAATCGTAAATGTATTGCTATCATAACGGAAAGCTTTACTTTCGAGACGCTTAGTTTTCTTGCTAGTAGCAATTATTATAGTCATAAAACTCGGCACTTTATAGAAAATTAAAAAATTTAAAGTTTCACATACAGTTTCACCAACATCAGGGGTTATCGCGCTGGTAACTTTGCTCTCTAATAAGTGCTTTAAAACACTTTTTGTATTGTTTATTAAGAGTATTCAATTTATTTTTTTATTGTTATTAGTGTTTTAAATATCCAAAATATTAAAAATGCTAGATTTTACTTGAATCAAAATGTAGTTAAACAGAAACAGTCGATTTTTTGCAATACAATAGACTATGCTGTGAATTGTATGCAAAAATAAATTGTGTAACTAATTGCGTATATATGTCAGTTAGTTACCATAGCAGGTAGGGTCGTCATAAGCAGGGGCACCGAGAGTCAAGAGTGGGCCCGGGGATAGCTAAAATGTTACACATCTCTGGTTTTGTGCAGTCCAAAAGAAGCAAGGAAAATGGCACAATTTTCTCTGGATTTCAATTGATTTCCAAAAATTAAAGATAAAAAAAAGGTCTTCGCGGCAAAATGGCACAATTTTCTTCGGATTTTCAAGTGATCTCCAAATAAAAAAAAAAAGGTCTTCGGTCTTCTCCATTTCGATGGGCCCTATGAAGCCTGGTGGGCCCTCTCATGCGCCCCTTCAAGCCCATGGCCCCTTTAAACTTTATGGGCTCCCTGATGGGCTCCTAAAATTTACGAGCAGCAGGGTCATTGTACCCTCTCTCGGCGGCCCAGGTTAGCAGAAAAAATAGCAGTTTAAGCACTGTTATTAATTTTTGGTTTACAGGAGTTCGAGAGGCAAAATTATGAAGCTTCTTACTAAGCATATTTTGAAATTGCGAGCACGATGTTTTAATTATGTCGTAGTTAAAAAGATACATAATGTTGCGTTATAATAGTAGTTGACCAGTAAGGGAATTAATGATTTAACATAGTCTTATTTCAAAATTCCACTAATTTTCATTCAGTAAGCTGATTTCTACAGGAAAATGCAAAAACGTTTAGAAAATTTGATGCCTAAGCATATTGAAACCAAAAGCATAAAAATGAAGTCAATTGATTGACCGAGAATACTTTTGTTGTAAAATAATTTGTTCAACGTGGTAAGCACTATAATGTTTTATAACGCACGGATCTTTGGTTAAAAGATTAATGGCTAATGGATGTCGTGTTTTGAGCAAACAAAGGCCACAGGTATTGGAAGAAGAGGAATAAACTTTTGCTTCTTTTCGTAAAAAAAAAACAGTTATCAGGTAATACTCTAAGTGAAGATGCGATTTGTGCCAAAGCAAAACTTTTGTATGAAGATTTGATGAAAAAAAGATTTCATCATCTTAGCTAGGAAATCTTTTATTGAAATGAAATACTATCTGTTTCTACTCATTTTTGTTTATGATATGCAATATACTGTACAGTTTATGGTGCACATTAAAATAGTAAATAAATACTTTACAAAGTTGTTTTCTACTCTTGAAACGAATCGAAATTATTTCCATTATTTCTAATGGGAAAAATTGTTTTAGATTAAAAACAAATCACTTTTGGAACAACTTTCTCGAACGGATTATTTTCGATAACCGAAGATTGACTGTATTTGCATAAAAATCGTAGAATTCAAAATGAAATTAAAAATAATCCGCCTCTGCAAGTTGCAATTCAAATTGCCAAAGTCCGCAGGTTTTTTTGATAAATCGCAAGGACTTGCGGACTTGTTCAGCTGTGTAAAAAAGCTGGATTTAAATACCTAGTTCGCCAGCCCTCAAACCCAAACAACAAATAAATTAAAGTCGACATTTGTCTTTCATCAGACAAAATGACATTCAATCTTATCACTTTTATGCACTGCATAGGCGTAGCTAGGGAGAGAGCTCAGTAGGCCTGCTCCCCTCCAATCGAAACGCCACCAATGATTAGAATGTGACCCAAAGGCTTGTTTTTTTTTCAGTTTCAGTCTCTTTTAGCATCTTTTCCTAGACTAGTATTCGCGTACACCAGTAGTTAACAACAATATTGACAACCAGGAGACTTTGGTAGTTTAAATTGCGGACTTGCCGTTGCGGATATTTTTAATTTTAGTCAACAAATCCGCAATGTTTATACAAACATTGAAAATGCTTTCTAGTTTCGTAAAATATTTGTGCTTTTAACCAGTCAGGCATGAAGATTTTAAGCGACGATTTCCTTACTATTAGAACAGTATAAATATCATACAATAGGTTTAATCAATTGTGACAATTGTTTACATTTTTTGAGAGGTGAAGCAAAGCTAAGTAACTACATTTGACGGCATAAAAGTGACATTGTGAGCGAATAGAAATGACGGGAAATAAAAAAGATTGTTTGGAAATTTTTTTGGTGCCGACTCAACTTGACGACATTGCTTCCTTACTCCACTTTTACGGCCCTAAACATAAAAATGAATCAGTTTTGCCTGTGCAGAACTGCACATATTAGCTTGTTTTGTTGCTATCGTGTGATGAAATCAAAATTAGTCTCGTCTAGACTGTTGAAGCTCGAGTTTAATTTGCTATATTTGGATTTCATTTAATTAATTGCTGTTTTTGTGACGTCATTTGCTGTATTAGCCCAGCTTTCCATCACCCTTTCTTTAGCAAAATCCCGTTACGTTACTTTAATCCCAAAAAAATCACAAAAATGGTTGGGAGCTCTGCACCCAAGCCCTCATTTGTGTTAGGCGCAGACAAATTTTAGCCTTAACTTTAGGTCCTTTGCGTAGTAAAATCCAGTTACGCGCATAAGCTAATACTGCAATATCCGCCTTTGTTTTTTGTGATTTTGTAAATTTTAATTTTTTCATTATTAGCTTAGTACAAGGCGCTGATGAAGCCAGCTACTACGTGCTGGTGAAATGTTGCAGTAACTTTAAAACCTGCGCCAGTTGGCATAGCTAATTGAAAATTTTCGTTTGTTTGGTTGCAGCTTCTTACAACTTCTGGATTTAAAAAAAGATAGAACCGCAGGCTTGGAATATTGATTTGAAACATAAATTTCCAAAAAAATCAAAAAAACTGCACTGCATTAATTGCAGATTTGTGAATTGTGAAATTTAGACTTCCTCAAAGCAAAAAAGCACCAGCAATATATAGTAGTGGTTCTCAATCGTTTTTGTGTCAGAGCCAAATTTTAAACCTCGAGGTCGTTAAGAGCCGCATGCAATGCAATGTACAGTAAATAAGGGAAACCGATAGTCATAAACAAATGCTAAAATCATATTCAACGGTTATATGACGTCATAAAAACATCATATAACATGTAGTTGATCGGTGAGGAGCAAAAAAAATTATGATTTAAGGAATCAAACACAAGGCTACTATCAAATGTAAACCGACAACTGTAATTAAGGGTTACAAAACTTAAAACTGTTCATTGTATGCGATCCAACACATTCTGCATACCCTCTACGGCGCGTAACCAGAATTTTTCAAAAGGGGGGGGGGGGGAGAGGTTAAGTCTCACATATAATAATTTTGAATGCTTTTATTATGATTCACTGGTGTACACATCATTTGTTTTTTTAATAATAAGGATGATTTGGGGCTAATATGAGGCTGCTCAATCCTAATATGGCCTTAGTTTTTGTTCATCACATCAGGATTTTTTGCTATTACCGTTTTGAGTTTTGATAAAAATTTTAATTTGGCTCTAATTTGTTAGCTCTAAAATTAGCTCTAAACTACTTTTGCCAGGCTATAAAACGTATTTATATGCACGAGACCTGCAAAATCATGCAACTATGCCGTATTTTAAATATTATTAATTGTGAATTGGTTATGATCGCCAAGTTTAATTCGATAACATATTTAGCTTAATTATATTGGTATTAAGCTGATTTTTAAAATGTTTATGGAGTTTAAAGTTAAAATGTGCTATGTTGGCCCAGAATCAAATAAACAATAACCAAAAAAGGCAAAGTAATAAGACAAAATCGACACTATAAAAGAAAGTACACCAGATTGGTTTATCAACGATATACACGATCATTGAAGTAGCCAAAACAAAATAAACGATTACTGTAGCAGCTATTTACAGTAGAAGCAACTTGTCGTTTTAAAGCCTTTCGTTTATGAAGAGCTTGCGGCTTGTGGCTAGCAAGACTCCAGCAATAGTCTGCCATCATAGGTATGTCTCAGCAGCCTTCATAGCGACATTTCATAACTTTGATGTCTTTATGCAAGCGCTCTCCTTGCTCATCACTCAACAAACCTAGATTTTCTGGAAAAATATCCAAGTGACTTTTAAGGAAGCGAACCTTTGATGCTCATATTGCATCTTAAATCCTGAAAGCTTGACAGCAACTCCGCCACCAACTTCTTTTAGCTATGTGCCTTTTTGCTTCTGAGGAAATCTTTGACCACATTTGTAAAAGCCATCCAGCTCTTGCTTAATAGCCTAATAGGGTTCATGGAAGAAACAAAACTTGTATCTCGCAAAAGCTGTCTAATCTGGGGGCCATCGAACTTACCACACTTTTTCTTCTCAATACTTAGACCAGAAAATCCAGAGCAAATGTAGTTAAATCACCTTTAACCCCAATTTTAGTAGTGAAAAATATATCTACTTGAGCATATGTAACATTACAATGATACTACATTCTTCCAAGGCTAAATCTTTTGCAAATTAAAATTCGTAGACTTATTTGATTAGAAATCTTTCTACCCTAATTTTACGTAATTATTGGGCTTGCTTTTGCACATAAATGCTTCACTTGAAACAAATGTATTAGACATTTTGGGTTAAAGGAAAACACTTGATCTGAAATCCCATCAAGCAAATCAAAATTTAGGTCAAATATGGAGATGATATAGAGAAAAAACTTGATGCGATGGAGCAAATTAAACATCAGAGTTAGCTTCAGCGACCTCAAATTACAAATGATCAGTTATTTTTGTGCAAAAAGCAAAATTTTTTTAAATTTGTAAACCAGTGCAATAAATGTAACCCTTGGACAAGTAGCTAACCCTCGTGTATTGCTAATAAACTTTCTAGTACTTTTATACAGCTTGTGATCAACTCCATAAAATAACATAAAAATTTTTTGGACAGAAGGCGCTTTGAAACTAAACTGACAGTAGATACAAGGCGTTTTGAAAATATTCAAAAGCGCTTTTGACAAGAATAGGAAGCGATTTGGAACCAAATTGCTACACAGGACCATGCGTATGTTCAATCTCTACCGTTTTCAATAAAAAAGTCCATTTTCAAAAACATGGTCTCTAAGACGTTTTGAAAATAAACTCGTCATTGACTGCAGTAATAATATAACAATCAGGATTAAAAAAAAACACTATACATACTTCATTCAGTTTAATGCCATACATCATAATCTATTACTTCGCGAAAACGGTTTTGTTAAGCAAGTTATGCACTCCGTAATACTGTAATTCTAATGATGAGTTTGCTTGATTATTTTGCTTTCTAATAAGTAAGCTAATTGTTAGCTCTGTTAAAGCTCAAAAAAAAAGGAAACAAAGCCAAGATAAAATGAAATATTTTGTAATATTGACTATACGTTTCCACTTGAACTTTAATCATTTACAGTCTTGCTCGTATAAAATTAATTTTGTTAGTCTTTTACAGATTTTGGCTTTGGTTTGAAAACAACAGGAAAAATATTGTTGCAACTAACTATGTTTTTAATGCGATATCTTCGTGAGTAAACAATTTTGAAAACGAAAACGACGTCACAATTTACGGCAATTCCAATTACGTTATTACGTTCGCAACAACTTAAATTTACTATAAGAATAAAAGAATCATAAAGCTGTCGTAAATATTTTATTTTAAACAGAGAATTTTTAAAAAGTGAAAGGGTTTTTTCATTCAAAAAGAGATTTTTTAAATGACAGCTTTGGCTCTTTTATTCGGAGTGAAGCTGTTTCTCAAGACCACATTTTATGCTCCTAAGTTTTAGTTCATTTTAACATAAATCGATAATTCCGGTCTATATACTGAAAAAAAAATCGTGAGCGTATGAGCGTATTAGAAGTTTATTTTGAGCAGATATTCGGTACGCCGGGCGTTTAACAACTTACCAGCGTTGAAATTTTCAGTTGGTTAAAAAAATAAAACTAAAGATGCGCAGTTATGCTCATTATTTAACGACCTGGACATAAAAGCTGCAGGTTCGGATTCTTCTGAAAGACGACTTTTTGTAATGCTTGTTTGAAATAATCACCGTTCTAGTTGCTCTATTCAAGACTGAAAAATGATCATTTTTTTATCTCGTCATTTGAAGATTTATTTGTAACTTTACTTGGAAAACGAAGCAATTTGTGTAAATTCAAAAATAATTTAAAACCATGCTTGTTGGATTAACGTTAGTAGGTAAAAGTGTTGAGATTGATGTGTAATCATTTATGCTGCTTGTGCAGTTTTTCAAGCTCATTACAATTTTGTGCCCACATTTTATGATTAGCTATCAATTTCATTCGGCTTTTCTCCATAATTGGCCTGATGTTGAACTCAACCATGACTTCGCATATCGTTAAACTGCGTTACACCGAATTAGAATTTAACCGACATTTTTACGCTAGGATAAAATTATCCTTTTAAAGTAAAATAGTTAAGGCAAGTTAATTCTTAACTGCCATTTATTTATTAGCTTAAGACTGTATTGCTACTAGATTTTACTAAATTTGTAACTTTAAAAAAAATGGTAAAACAGCATTTATTGTAGTAATATTATCAACTTGTGTACCTTAACTTTTGCTTTACAGAAGATGAAGGAGACATGCTTGTTGATTTTTTTTTTTTTGCAACAACGATTAGTCATAATTTGAATTTGTGTAATTATGATTGGTAGTGCTAAAGTTGAATGAATGGGGTCTGCATCCAAAATTTAAGCGCAAAACTAATTGTAGTTTTGAAGTTATGTCAAAACATATGATTTTTGTTCCGCATTTTGTCTAATCCTTCCTCTGCAAATTAATGTTGACTGTGAAAAAAACATTCATTCTGGAGTGGAAGGTCAAAGGTTCAATCTCGGCCCGGTCAAATCGGACACAATATTGCCAACCGCTGCGACATTTTTCGAGAGGATTGTGTTACCTGCATGTGCAATAGCATGGAGGTGGGCCGTGCAAACTCGTTACACGCTTGTTCGTTTTACAGCGAATATATTTTATGAAACATGGATTTTTTTCGAATGATATGGTCCGATGCCAATTTTGTTTTTACCATAGACGGGCACAAGTCCGTTTATCGTGAATCCGTTAATAACGAAGCTAAGTTTTTCATCTACTTGTTAATCCGTTAAAAAGTATTTTTGAGTAAATGGACTAAACTAACTTCCGTTAAGTTCTGCTGACTTCCGTTAAGGTTTTTATCGTTAATATCTTGCACCATTTATTCATTGTACCGGTACAAATCTGTTTGCACTGGCAACACTCGTTTGCGTATTAGCTCAAGTTTTGTAGAAGAAACCTCTTTTTTGGTGAAAATGATAAGCTGCAGCCTCGTAGGTCTATTAATTATCGCTGTTCACAATTTCCAAAGATTTTCCGATCGCAAAGTAAATAAATCATAACATCAAAAATGATACACAAAACAACCTCAACAGGAGACTGCGAAGTAACCGATATTTCAGGTCTTCTAGTCAAGCAGCCACTCAAAAATTGTGATTGAGACATACGAGAAATCGAAACTAAAAGAAATTTTGCAAATACACTTAACTTGCTGTATTTTGGGCCCATTTATAAGATACTATTTATTTAGAGACAGCTTTCGAGTATACTCTAAAAAAAAGACTCATTTATTTGAAACTTTAAAAATTATCATTCTTTTGAGTCATTTTTTCATTTATTTGAATCATTTTTTACTAAGATTAATCGTTTTTTTGCAATGGCAACTTAAGCAAGACTTTGAAAGATTCATTCTGCAACGCAAAGCTATGACGTTTTTTATTGCAGACGCTGATTGGCTACTTTGCAACGTGAGACATTTTGACCGATAGTAAACTTTATTTGGAATCAATGCCGTTTGACAAACAATAGGAAAATGGCTGCTAGTTGAAACAGACTAAATTGGGTAGGCCTAGTTGCAAATTTTGAATTTTTCGAGGGAGTTGTAGGAAGAGAACTATCTGACAATCTTGCAAAAAGCTTGAAGCAGAAGAGTCGGCTTTAAAGCTTTTCGTTTTTGACTGTGTTTAGTTCCAGCTTTTCGTTTTTAAAGATGTTTGGTTGTAGTAGCCTATCATAAGCCAAGACTGAAATCTGAAAATCAAGCTGGGGCACGAAGACAGAGTCAATCCAATCTAATCTAGTGGGATTGGCCTAACTTAACGTATTCCCATTGATTCTGCCTTAGGTCCTCGTTTAAGCTATTTGCCATTAACCAGTTTTTATTTTCTAACTAAATTGTATTGTGTTAAATCGTTTATCAGTTTATGCTTACCTCACTATCTTGATCAAGTTAACAATTAAGTTAACCAGTTTTTCGATAGAGTGTTTCTCACGCGCTCTTTTAAAAATGTTGGCTAACTGTACTAATACCGGTAATAGGCTAATGCAAGTTGGTGTTGAAGATGTATCTGCAATGAGGATTGATGAATTATGTCGTTTGCTTCAAGAACAAAATGTGATTTCAGAAGGTCGTATTCTTGAAAAATTTCGAAGTAATGCATTCTTTTTCTCTTATATGGTGTTACTACTACCGTATGTCATCTGCTGATAGTTGCTACTTTTCTTGCGAGACATCTATTAACCAATGACTGTGTAAGCTGCATACGATTCAACTTGTCGTTTTAGTATAAGAACTCACATGCATTATTGCATACAAGCACAATCACAGACAGCTGCTTAAGGTGTTTTAAGATGGTAAAATATCACTGCTGTATCTTGAACATTAAAGCGCACTTGCACCATAGTCACTAAATATTACCGGTATAATATTTAGTGACTATGCTTGCACGCAACCAGCACAGGTCAGTATCTGTGTTTGCCTGGCAAATTTTGCAATTTTGTTTGCAAAAATAACAAACCTTTAGGTCTACAAGTATTTTGGAAAAAATTAATGCTTTTAAAACATGGTATAAAAATTAGTACCAGTGCTGGAAAGCATGATTAAACAGTACTGCTTTGTAAATCAACTGACTGCCATAAATTGACTATTGATGGATTGCACGTGACGTCATCGCGCTGCAAGCCAAACCGCTGAACGTCAAAATCGCGGATCGGCGCTGTGTAAACACATGCAAAAACACTGTTAGCGCAGATATAAAGCGTATTTTCAGGCTCTAAACCTTACGTCAAAGTTAAATTCTTTCTTACATTAAAGTTAAATTCTAGATAAAAGTCTGTAAAAACTGAAAAAGATTTCAATTTGTAAAATTATGTTTTGCTTGCTTTTTCAGTGACGTAAATCAGGCTAGCTGTCAAGTAGCCCATTAAAATTATGTAATATGGGTGGTAGTAGCTAGTTTCAGTTATCGAATTCGAGACTTACTATTGACTGCACTGTAATAAAACAGTTGCATCTTTTTTATTTGTCCCAAAATTACGTAGCGCATTTTTAAACTTTTGTATTTTTGTAAGTCTATGTGGCAGGATCTTGGTAATTTTTTTGCATCTCGTGTTGTCATTAGTGGCTTACAGCAATGGCTTTTGGTTGCTAGGAGTTGAAACAAATAAGCAGCTGTTTTCATTGAATTTTTTCGGAGAAATGTCGTTTAAATTTTAAATTATTGATTTAACTGGCTTTAGTGTAAGTTTGATTGAACCTTAATTTGCATTTATTTCGACTTGACCTAATTTTATTCATAAATTTATTCATAAATCCGACTTAAAATTTTATTCATAAATAGTGTTTAAATTAAATGTTAATCTGCCATGTGTTACTGCTGTGATGGAGAATTTAAATGTTCTACGATATGGCCGAATTTACGATTTGAACCAAACCTAAAAACCAAGCAAAGTGGACAATAGCAGGCACAATGGACAATGAGAATTCACAAAGGCGTAACTTTCTAGACCCGCTGAGCTATGTAAGCTGCTTAAATCACTCCTAGTAACTTTCAACTAAGGCCAGGCTATCTACAAAAGTATCATCGACAGGGGCCACTTTGGAACCCATGGGTAACTTTGGACATTTTTTATATTTTGTTGTTTTGATGTAAATTTTTTTTCCAGCTGAAGATTCTTCAGCTTTTGCATTATGAATATGTAGTTGAAGTATATATGCTTTGATGTGTATATAGTATAGCATCACTCATCATCACCACAGGCTTATTTGACATCATTACTTAAAACAAAAAAAATGTGCAATTTTGTAGCGTGCAAAATTTTGATGCTGGTGCATGTATAAAAGTAGATCCAGATATGAAGGTACATACAGTGTAAGCACTGAAGCTTGGTTTATCTGTATGTCTAAACTTAAGATCTAGTCTTGACAAGAAGTAGGAAATAATGTCACTTTTTACTTTTTGATGATTTTTGCATATTTGATGGGGTTACTTTGGACAATTTAGCTAACATTGGGCATTCCCATCATTAAGATTTTTAGATTACATGTTACTTACATGTGCGCTAGAAATTATACAAAACACACTTAATGCAAACATGTGACTTTATTGTAGGTACAGAAGCCATTATAGTGGGTTAAGAAGGGTCAAGAAATGGCACTGGCTATTTTACCTCTAGAGGCAAAATAGCTGCATGCCATTTTGGCACTGGAGGAAAAGTAGCTCAATTGCAATTTTGCCTCCAGTGCCAAAATAGCCAAACCCTAGCCCTTAACAGAGGCAAAGTAGCCACTTCTTAGAGATTGGTATATTGTGAAGTGACAAACTCTACATTAGACATTGAGACAAGTTATGAGCAGTTGGTGAAAACATTTGAAAATTGTTTTGTTATGCTATTTTGTTCTAGTTTTCAAACACTTTCACTTGACTCTTGTGCGTTGTTGTGCATGTGGATGTATAAACTAGCATAGCCTATCATTTCAGAAGCCAATTCAAAAAATCAACTTGTTTGGAGACTTTTTTAAAACTTTTGTTTACCACATAAATTGATAATGCCCAAAACCAATGCCTTTGATTTTGTTGCAAAAAGCTTTATCTTTTTGTATAATACTGATGGTTCATAACACTCTGAATTTGAAAGTCAAATGCTTTACAGTAATTTACCTTTGCTAATGCTTAAACCAAAGTGCTTTACAATAATTTACCTTTGGTAGGTAAAATCTGACAAGCACCAAAAGCACATGTCAAAATCTCAAAAAATCAATAGGACAATTTAAGCATCAGAAACCTTTAATCAGGTTATCCAAACGTCTGAAATTTTCACAGTCATGACAGAAGCATAAATACTGAGAAACAAACAAATAATGTGATTTTTTTGTGTACCAGTACTGAAAAACATAGAAAGCACAAACTAGCTGATCTCAATTACTTGTACTAAATATGGCATTTTGATCAGTGATAAGTTATGTTCCCAGGGTGTTATTGCTTACTTTTAACAATTACACTGCCACACTCTGAGTTTTTTCAGCTTTTTTTTGAATACTTGTTGTCCAATGTTGTTCCTCTAACTGGGTAATTTCAAACAATTTAGCACATAAGCTAGGAATAGTATTGATTTTTGAAACTGTCCAAACTTACCTCAGGCACGGGGCAACTTTGGACACCGACAAATATTAAAAAAATTCTGGTTTAGTAGCAAGTGATTTGGAAACACTATGGTGAATGCATACCTCGAGTTCACTGGTGACACTTTGTGACAAACAAATATAATTATGTAGTTGGCAGTATTGGATGATTACAAAAACAATCTCAAAATTGTCCAAAGTAACCCCTGTCGACGGTATTACTTTACAATCAAATTCTTCAAAATATGCCCACTTAAGGAATTATACATTGATTTACGGTATCGGCCAATGCTTTGTAATGGCGTTTTGACGTCCAATTGTTTTGGCGGGAATAAGCTATGACGTAGCTGCAATCCATCAATAAACCAACTTGCTGCCAAAATTAGTATCAGTTAGCAGCCAGCTGTTTTGGACCCACTAAAATGGACTAGCTGTAAAATTTCAATATTAGGTAAACGTACTAGTTTAATTATTTTGCGCATTATAGAATAAGATAATTTAGAGGAGGGGCGAATTGAACAAGATGTAAAAAGTGATTGGTAATTAACTAAATTACGGTAAACACTTACCTATAGCCAGGGGGGCCGTTGCCCCCCCTAGAAATTAAGATGTCAAGTATTTTCTATGCTTAAATTGTGAAAATAAGTCTAAACACGTCTATCTAAACTAAGAAAATAACACTTTGTGGAGCTTTTTTACCACTTTTGCCATGGTGCAGAGGGCGGGGGCAGAGGGAACAAGATTACCATTTTACGTGAGTTATCATACAACATTTTCTTAAAACCGAGCGTAAGCAACACCCTAGGATTAAGTATTAAATTTTTTGATCAAATAATCAATATCAAACGTTTCACCATCTGTCACTGCAGTAGCGTAGCAAGAAGAGGTGGGGACTATAGCCACCCTCCCATAGTCCTATCAGCTTGTAGACCAAAATGCAGAATAAGGAAAACACCACGTTTTTACACTTCTCAGAGAGTTATTTGCACTGGAACGAACTCAAAATGATTTAAAGCATCATTTGAAACATATATTCAGGTGGGAGGGGGGGCTAATTTGTCAAAAGTAAAACTCACAAATCACTGAAAAGTTTGAAAAATGGCCAAAAATAAGCAATCAAATTTGATCGCTAATATAAAAATGCTGAACGTTGGCTTGATAAACAAATATACTCTAAACTCAAGAATAGAGGGGTAGGGGCTAATCAGTATCAGTTAATTACCAACCACTTCTCTCAAATCTCTTTCCATTAGTCTCCCCCAATTATTTTTTTACATAAAACCCAGATGAAATCAATTATTTCGTTTGAGTTTTATTGAACTATACGATTTTATGATTTACCAGCATCTAAATACGAGAACTAAAATTTTACCATCAGCCTCCTACCATGTGGCCCATCTTTGCAATAACTTTAATCATGTTTGTACTGCCAATTTCTATGCCTTGTTTTGAAAGCATTATTTTTTTATCAAAATAGTCCTAAAATTAAGTTATTTTTTTTAAAAAATGCAAAAGTTTTGGGCGCTGAGGGCTTGCTTCCAGACCCTATTGCAAATTTCTGGCTATGCGCTCGTGTGATTGAGCTCTTGTAAAATACTCTAAATAAAATACAGCGTTTGATATTTCAAATTTACGCTGTGCTTATATAAACGCTAAAATAATAACTACCTCGCCATTAAATTAAGTTTGCTCAGAAATCGAAATCAAAACCAATTCTTTAATCAATGCTGTAGCCAAGAAAGCTGTGCCCTCTTTGCATTGACCTGTAGACCGAAGTGCACGACAAGAAAAATACCACTACTTTTGCCCTTTAGAGGCAGTTTTTTGCAGTGTTATGGTCTCTAAAGTGGTTCAAAGCCACTTTTGAAACATTTATTATCATTATTATTTTTTGGGGGAGGGGTATTTACTTATTTCTCAAAAATACCGCTACAAATTAATCGATATAAACTTCAAAACATGGCTAATAATAAGCAGTCAAAATTGATTGCTTAATGCAAAATGCTTAACGTAAGCTTCTTAAAAAAAGAGTATAGGAGAGGGGGCTATTCAGCATTTAATTTATTTAATTACCATGAGTTTGGAGTTGACCAGTGAGTAAAGTACAGGGTTGAAGGGGCTGACCAATTCAATTCTTTTAAATAGCTTTCAAATTGTATTTGTTTAGTTTTTTTAATGGTTCTAAAAAGATGCGACATTTAAATCAAATAACGTTAAAATGGCATTTTTTTCTGAAATATCACAAAAAGTGCTCATCAGTTAGGGTTTTGCCCCCAGACCCAATTTGTAATATGCTTAAGTTGCACCTGTTTGCTAATTTGAAGGCATTTTTGAAGCAAATTTGTGGCATTTTTGAAGCAAAAACTATCTATTTTTAAGTAAATCAAGCCACATCATTCCCCTTAGCGAAATTCAGGTTACAGTCAGTGGAGCAACCGAGGAAGCTAAGGAAGCTTAGCCTCCCCTTCTCTTTATCCAAGTCACTTGGAAAACTTGACTAGGGTAATAATGCAAGCATTTAAACGTGGTTTGAATTTGATCTGGAAATAAAGAGGACTGAAAGAGCTTGGCAATTTAAGAATTTCAAGTAGATTCCTAATCTCAGTAACTTTGTCCTTTCCACTGGCCTAAAAACGTTCGAAATGTAATCCAAATGACAGTAAAATGGTAATTTTTTTTAGCAAATTGCGAAAATTGCCCGGCAACTGGGGCTTTGCTTGCAGACCCCCATAAATAATACAGTCGAATTGCATCAGTTTGTTCAACATGCTGCCCAATTGCAACATTTTTTGAGCAGGATTAATTTAACTTTTGGTTCCAAGCTCTTTACCAAATTCCTAATTGCAGCTGTAAGGATTTATTTGATCCGGTAGATAATGGATAGTTTGCTTGCCCCCACCCCCCCCTGAAAAAACTTCTGCAGTTGCCTCTGCTTTTAGCCCCCCCCTTTTTTTTCAAATAAACTTAAATAGTCTACTTTTTATGCATTTTGCATCAAGCAATCAAATTTTATTGATTGTTTTGAGGCACTTTTTTAAAGCTTTGCTGATTTTTGATCTTATTTTTGGCAAATTTTAGCTTCTTCTCTAGATAAATGATTCAAAAGTGGCTTTAAACCATTTACTCGTCCCTATCACTTACAAGAATTGTCTCAGAACTGCGAAAAACGTGGTATATTCTTCATTGTGTATTTTGGTCAACAGGCCAATGGGGAAGCTGTATAGCCCCTTTCTTCCCCTTGGGTTATACTGCTGGTTTTTGCAACTAAGAAAAAAGCCATTTTCTATGCTAGTCGTGCAGTGCCATATTGGGATAAGAAATAATTTTTTGTTTTGCTCCCATAAAATTTGCTTTAATGTAAAATTGTGAATGAATTATTAGGGCAACATTTCATTTGCAACCTATGTACTTTTTTTTCCAGATCAAGAAATAAATTGACTTACTTTTTTGGAGCTTAACAATGACAAACAGTTGGCGAAAATAAGCTATTCAAAGGTTTATGTGTGCCTTGAATGTTGCAGAAGTTTTTCCAAGTCGATCAGAAGCATCGGTAGTCCCACTGCTACCCTTTCCAACTAACAATGTAAGTGTGCAATATTCAGTTACACTACTGGTGATGAAATAGCCTGCTTATGGGTACAAGTGCTATATGCTACCGGATTCTTTTCAAATAGGATTTACTGTCACCCCCATGAAGAGCTTAAAGGTGAAACAGCTTGTTGGGGGCATTATTTTAATGATTTTATAGGTGTTTTATTATTGTTACCATTAATTGGATGGACTTGTATTGGCAAAAATTGTAAGCTATGTTTATTTTTTTGCTCAAAAAGTTTGGTCAATTGTTTGAATTTTAAGTTAATTGTCAGAGGTGGAGTCGAGGACACAAGGCTTGAGCCCAAGGACACAAAAAAAAATTCGGGACCAAGAACAGACCCTCTCGAGGCCAAGGGCAGACCCTCTTTAGGCCAAGGACACAGGCGCAAGTGTTCTCCAAAAAAAAGGTCTTCAAAATAATTTTTCGGGTGATCTCCCGAAATTAAGGTCTTCAAAAATTTTTTTCAGGCGAACTACAAAATTTCAACAATTCAAAAAATAGTCCTGTCCTCAAGCCAAGGACAGGGCAGTTTTTGAGGACTTGACAGTTGAGGCTTTGAGCCAAGGCCAAACACTTGACCTTTGAGGCCAGGAACTTCAAAATGTGTTCTTAAGGATTCCACCTCTCGTAATTGTAGATTTTATTTTAGTCATTTCTATCATTGCAATTTGCAAACACAACTTGAGCTTATGAATTCAAAATCTAGCTAATTTTTTAGTATTTTTGATTGAATTAGCTATTTTCAGTCATTCACCAAAAATTTAAATCAATCCAGACTGTTGGGTTTTGTAGAATTTTATTGTAATTTGCTGTAATAACTCTTGGTAATTGAGCACTTTCTGAAACCCTGATATTAACTACTGCTCTAATACGATTTTGCATAACTGGTATCATGTCTATGTGGAGTGGCATAATTTTGTACAGCATAGAAGGATTACGTTTTGAAGAGATAGTTTGTGAAAGCATTTTGAGCTCTAGTACCCGAAAGATAAATAAATGTTTCAAAGATTCAAAATAGTTTTTAAATTACTTAATGAAATGGAAGTATCAGACAATAAACTAGGTTCACTGGTAAATACAGAAAGCCTATTGCCCGAATTTCAGCAATGTCGATGCTAACCACAACAAAAAAAGTGAATGATTGACAAAATTAGGTTAAGCTTTACGTATGTGAGTTAATATTGACGCCACTGTTAATTTTCAGTTAGGACGGTTTCATCCACAGATAATGAAAACCCCTGAAGGTGAAAATGTACGAAACCAGCATAATAAAGACAAATTTCTTATCTCGAAGAACAAACAGAAAAGGTTTTGTAAAAATATGCACAGATCTTTTAATTAAAGTTTTGCTGGAACGGGAAGAAAAGAACTAGTAAGTGAAGCAATGTTCAAACGTTGAGCTCTGAGTGTTTTCGTTTTTGTAGTTGCCTCGAGTAGTTAAGTGATAGGCAGCATTTTAGTTAAAATTAGTCAGCTTTCTTGCATGCTGTTTGGTGCAAAACCGATTTATTTAAAGAAAAAATGCGAAATCGCTATTTTGTTGATGTGCAAGACTGGAATACCGTTATAGCAGCTTTTTAAATACGTTCCCGAACAATGCTATTTTCCTTTTGCAACTACCCTTCCACTCAGCTGAAGATTGAATTGGCCAAAGGAATAACGCAACCATTTCCCTCTCTTCGAGGACCATCACAATTTGGTGAAGGACATGTAGGTTGCTGCCGCATTCTGCGACTTAGATGACATGTTTAAGCTTATGGTGAGACCTACGTTCAACAATAACAGATAACAATAAGTTTTTGTAACTATTGCTGACTTTCACTTCTCAGACTGCATAAACTGCCTCCAGATGAAAGAGGAATAACACAATGCCTTCCTAAATACTTTATGAAGTATTGAATAGAACGATGCTCTTTTTGTGAACTGTGTACACAACGTTTAAGACGGCTATAATTTGTTATGATATTTTACTCGTGGTTACAACATTATTTAAGCTTTTCTTATTAATGTGTAATTAATGATATTACTGCAGTATCATTTTTCTTTTTCCTTCCGACCTTATATACGTCACTGAGAATATTTGCATCACTGCAGAAGAAAAAGAGAAAATGTTAAAGCTTTTCAAGCTGCACAGGTACTCAAAGTCTAACTTAATTGTAATGTTTTTGACTTTGCGGGAAGTAGTTTCTATTCTAAAAATCCAGTTGTGATGCTTTCTTAGTTACCACTTATATTGTGGTAATGATTTTGTATTTGGTCATAGCATATTTTCTAGTTGAAAACTTGACTTTATAATATTGCCAGAGACTTTTTTTTTGATGAATCTACAACAAGTGGATGCATAGAAACCAGACTGGATGCAATGAGGAGAAATTTGTCGTTTGAGGAACAGGCATACCAAAAACAAATTTCAAGTTCTTCGAGTTATAAGCTCTATTGAATATTGCCCCTACGATGAACCCGATCGCATCGAAAACAAGGTTAGGTTGTATTGTTTAGTTGTATTAGTTTATTATACTACAATGAAGTTACGAAGAACAATATCCTTTAAATTACCATTGGGCCCCATAATGATTTGCAGTTAAAAACAAAAAACGCATCTTGACCCAGCTGTGCTAGAGATAATTTACTTTAAACACGACGTAGGGGCCTCTCCAATCATAGTTTTTATTAGCAACCCTGACGTTGATAACATCCGCAACGTCGTCTTGGTTTGATAAACTAAGCCACGAAGGTTAATATAGCCGTCTGGGCTGAGGTACTGCTGCAATACAACATCGGGGTTGCCAATAAGAGGACCTTATGTTTTGTTTAAAGTAGAATATCTCTGGAAACACTAGGCCAGGAAGGATTGTGTCAACGGCAATCAAAAACGATTATCTAACTTCAGATAGCCCCTTTGATTTTGCTTCAGTCTTCGTTTAAATGTATTGCCTGAAATACAACTTATACCTTTTTCAGTGATTATCCTAAAATGTTTATAATAGAAATCTATTGTTATATGCATTCACAGATCGAATTTTTGCGAACAATAATGGCATTACCACAGAATGCCCCCTTGATTATAGGAGATATGCAGGAAACCTTTACGTTCCGACGACAATTTACTAATGGCAATCGAATAAGTGCAACAGCAATACTGGAAAGATATCCCCGTTTTGCAGATTTTAATGAAGCGAAATTGGTAAGAGGCAGTTTTTTTAACAAGTTTTAAGCTTTAAGAAACAATGATTATTTCTACAACTCTGGATTTGTGACTGTTTCAAAATTTCTCGCAACAGTAATTATAGTTGGAGCTGTATCATTATGTGATAAAAAATTTGAAATCTTTACGGTCTGTGTTACCTTAAGCAGATCTTTAGGCATTAAGATTAAGATATTGAGCGGAATCGAATTAGTTAAATCCTTAAAAGATGCAGCTAAGGATGAAACAGCCTCATTCTAGGCTTTTCAGGGTTTTAAGATTTTATACTTGGTAGTTTAATTTAAGCTATATTATCATTTGTTTTGAACTTATGGTAATCTGTTGTAGCTTATATTATCAGTAAAAACGAACATTTTGTTACATACCGGTGCTCATTATTTCAGCATGTGTAGATTTGCATACTTCTTTAACTATTGCAAACTAGTTGAATTTTTATTGGAATCTAAGCACGTGTCTTATTGTCTTTTTCCAATCAAAACATATGCAGCATAGGAATTAATATATCCAATCTACACTTTAAATTTTACGGTACTATTTGACAGCTTTGTAAAAATTTAAAATGTTGTGTTGCAATCTTGTGTTCTAGTTGGAATATGAAATGAAGATGCTGCACCGTGATTTTTAAAGTTTGAAGGAAATTCTCACAACAATTGTTGAAAAGATTTTAGACATTGGTGAATCGTGTGGATTTGCAGTGAGATTTGTTGACGGTAAGTTTGAAGAATATATGATTATTTCTTTAACAGTGGCAATTGTAGGATCAATTTTTATCAAAAGAGCTTCATAGTTCAGGATGGAACAGAGCAAAATCAAATTAGCATACACTTCAAAACGTTTGTCTGATACTTGAGCTCATTTCGTGATACAATTTCATATCTTTTTTTTTGTAATTTAAATAAATATCTAGTGTAAAATAGGTCGGTGCTTTCAGAAAGTGCTCGATGGTATCTCGGAGCAATTAACAAAATTATTCAAATACAGACCAAAAAATGTAAAAACTAAAAGTAATCTAAAACCCCCTACAGCCTGTATCGTTTTTCGAGTCGTAAGCAGGTATCTGCATAATAAACAAAATACACTTTTAAAACTGGCGATCCAGTTTTGCGGGTGCATGTCGTTAGTGATGCGCGTCTTTCGGTTCGCTTTGCAGCAAGCCTGCTGATAGTAAGGTGTAGCTAGGGGTAGACAGCACCAGGCAGAGCAGAATCGCAGCTTAATGTTTTAAAAGTGTATTTTTTTATTATGCAGATACCCTCCTGGCGAGTCGAAAGACGATACAGGCTATAGCTGCACCAACGTCCTGCCACCTCAACGTGGTGGTGCAGTCCCCTCCCCAATGGGGATGGGTCGAAATGGCAGGACAGATCTCCCGAGGGGCTCGACCGAAAGGTCGCCCCCATTGTCTCAGACTGTTTTTTCGCTGGGCCGCCCGTTGACTGGTCACAACTGGGCGGCTCCTCTACTTCTTATTGACCGGACCCCCTTTCGGCGTCCCCTTATCCTGGCATTGCTCCTTATTAGTGGCAATGTCCACCCAAACCCAGGCCCCATCAGCAACCATCCTCACCCTAGGTACCCCTGCTCCATCTGCCATCTAGATGTGGGCAGAGATTCTCTTCAATGCTCTGCTTGCCTTAAGTGGGTGCATTTTCTTTGCTCCTCCCTCACCCGTGCTGACTTTCGCACAATCTGTGCAGCTGGCACTGCAGTCGGCTGGCGATGCCCAGCGTGCCTTCCCCAGAATACAACTGACTCCCCCACTCTAACCAGTCTCCTTGTTACGCCGCCTGCGTCCCCTCCACCCCCTCTCCCAGGGTTCCCCCCACTACCGCCTGGTTTTTACCAATCACGTCCACCTCGGGGCCCCCCACGTTTCCCTTGCTCCATTTGCTTTCTCGAGGTTGGTAAGGATTCTTTAAAGTGCTCCACCTGCTCCAAGTGGGTGCACTTCTCCTGCTCCTCTCTGACCCGGGCTGACTTTCGCAAAATCTGCGCAGCTGGCTCCCCCATGGGTTGGAATTGCCCTGCTTGTCTTAATGGGGACCTTGCCCCTCCCACCCTCCGTCCAGCGTCCCCCCGCCCCTTCTCTCCAGCTCCGCCCCCACCCACACTCCCTCCACTTGCTTGCTCAGATCTCAGGGATTCATCTCTGCCTCTCCCCTCACATCCTCCCCTCCTTAACACCTACCCTCCTTCCGCCTTCACCCTTCCTGCCTCATCACCTCCGCCCACAGGTCCACAGTCGGTCCATATCTTGCCACCCCACATTCAAGGAAATCCACGCCCCTCACAAAATCTTCGTATTCTTCAATGGAATGCCGGCGGTCTTCCTTCCTCCCGCCGTGCCGAACTGATCGCTTTTCTCTCTGGCAACCACTATGACCTCATTTTCCTCCAGGAAACTCATCTTTCCTCAACCAAAAAGTTCCAAATCCCTGGTTATTATACCCTCCGCACGGACCGGACATTCGGTAGACAAGGCCCTGTTTCCTCCGCTACTCATAACACTGGTGGTGGTGTCCTCACTCTCATCCACTCTGACCTGGCTTTCTCTCCTGTTTCTGTCTCCTCTCTGTCTTCCCAGGACCCCTACTCAGACTACACCTGTGTTAAAGTCCTTCTCTCCAACCACTCTCCTCTTCAATTTCTTAACCTCTACTCCCCTCCCATCAGAAACACTCCTTCTGACTACCGGACCAGGACCTTCTGTCCTGACATCCTTCCTAACTCCCCCGACACTTTTATCCTCGGAGATTTCAATGCTCACCACCCAACATGGGACAGACTCATTCCTCCTAACCCGCTCGGAAATGACCTGTTTCGCTGGATCACTTCCTCCGGTCTGGAAATTCTGAACGACCCCGCCTCTCCCACGCTCCTTCACCATTCCGCTGGGAGCCGTTCTTCCCCTGATATCTCGTTAGCTCCTGCGTCTCTCGCTCCCCACTGTGAATGGCGCACTCTCCCTGGCCTTGGCTCGGACCATCTCCCCATTGAAATCGTCCTCCCCCTCTCTCCAGTTCGTCTCCCAAACACTCGTCCTCCCAAATTCAACTACAAAAAGGCCAGTTGGGATATTTACCAATCTTATATTGCTGAGCACCTTCCCTCTCTTGATTTCGATGCACTCAACATCCACCAGGCTGCTCACTCCTTTTCCCTCTTCTTAGTCGAAGCTGCCAAGGCCTCTATCACCTTCGGCTGCCTTGGTCGTCCCCCCAAAGCCTGGTGGTCCCAAAAAGCGGAATCTGCAGCGCGGGAACGACGGAGGGCCCGCTCCGTGGCACACCGATCTGAGTCGCACCGACTCAGATACATAGACGCTTCTCGTAGGGCGTCCTCAGTCATTTCTAGAGCCAAATCTGCAACCTGGCAAGCCACCTGTTCTAACCTGTCTCCCCGTTCTGATCCTCGTGCTGTCTTCAGGCTTCTCAATGCCATCTCTGGCAAAAAGAACACCTCCCATGACCCTTCTTTTCTTGATTGCACTTCCCCTCTTGATACTGCCAACCACTACGCCTCTTATCTTCGCTCACATCTATCACAAGCGACTCCCCGTTCCTCGCGCAGAGCTGAAAGACATTTCATGAATGAACTCCGGAAAGCTAGCTGTGAGGATGCTTCTTCCCTCCACAATTCTTTCTGCTCCCCCTTCTCCTTGAATGAACTCTCCACCGCCATCTGCAATCTCTCCTCTTCCACTGCGTCTGGCCCTGACCAGATTGCCTACCCTTTACTAAAGCACCTGCCCGAACCTGAACAGCTCCTCCTTCTTTCTCTTTTTAACAGGTCCTGGCACTCTCACACCTTCCCCTCTTGTTGGAAACCTTCCACTATCATTCCCATTCATAAACCTGGAAAACCCACTTCCTCTTCGTCCTCTTTCCGCCCCATTTCCCTCACCTCCTGCATCTCCAAGCTTTTTGAGCGCTTGATTCTTTCTCGCCTAACTTTTCACCTTGAATCTAATCATCTCCTCTCCACTTGGTAGGCCGGCTTTCGTCCTGGTAGGTCATCCCTTGACCAAATTCTAACTCTGTCTCAATCAATCTGGGATGGCTTCCAAAAGAAAAAACCTCCAGACCGAACCATTTTGGCTTCTGTTGACTTCTCCAAGGCTTTCGACTCGGTCTGGCACTCTGCTCTTTTTCACAAACTCCTCTCGCTCAAACTCCCCCCTTGCTTCGTTCTCTGGGTGCGCTCCTTCCTTTCTGATCGTAGAGCTAAAGTCCAGGTTGGTGGTTCCCACAGCCGCTCCTTCCGCATCAGACGTGGGGTCCCACAGGGCTCGGTTCTTGGTCCAGTCCTTTTCATTCTGTTTGTTGATGACATCACTAAGGATTTACCTCGGGATGCCCATGCCTCCCTGTATGCTGACGATCTGGCCATCTGGTCCTCTTCCCCAGACCCGCTCAAAGCCTCCTCTGTTGTCCAATCCTCCCTCACCGTCCTTGAAACATGGTCCAACTTATGGAGACTTCCACTCAATCCAAAGAAGTGCGAGTCCTCCTTTTTCTCTACAGATCCCCATCAAGCCACTTTCCAACCCCGACTGAACCTCTTGGGCTTCCCTCTTTTGTTCAATCCCACCCCTAAATTCCTTGGAGTAACCTTTGATCGGACTCTATCCTTTGGGGCCCATGTCCAATCCCTGTGTTCCAAATTCTACCCACGCCACAAAGCCCTTCGCTCAATTGCCACTGTCTCTTGGGGTCCCACAAAAGAAACTCTCTCCCTACTCTACAAAGCCTTTGTCCGTCCGGTGCTCACATATGCCTCTCCTGGATGGTTTCCGTTCCTCTGCAACACTGCAACCAATCATCTGGAAGTTCTACACAGAGCTGCATGCAGGGTCATTACTGGTTGCCTCTCTTCCACCCCCTCCTCACTACTCCTTCTCGAGGCCCAACTCCCTCCTCTAAAGCTGACCCTAGAGCATCAGACCCTCTACTCCTTTGAACGTGCTCTGCGCCTCCCCCCCGACTTCTCCAGACTTTATGCCTTGGCAATCAAAAACGTTCCCTGTCGACTAAAGAAGAAACCCTCCTGGAGATCATCTTGTTCTTCAGCCACACTACCACTCCCATCCCCACGTGAGTCTCTGATCACTTGCCCCCCTTTTCCACCATGGTCCACAACCCACTTCACTGTTTCCCCCTTCATTCCCGACTGCACAGGTAGCAGTACAGCCCGACTCCAAATTGCTTCAAGCCGACTATCCTCCCTCCCCCCTCTGATATCCAAGTATGGACTGACGGTTCTGTCCCCTCCCTTTTCGGTCCTGGTGGTGCTGGAGTCTATGCTACATGCTCCAAATGCAACACATCCCATTCCTTATCCTTTTCCTCTGGTCCAATTGCCTCCAGCTTCACAGCCGAAACCTTTGCCCTCAAGCAAGGTCTTGCTTGGTGTACTAGCCATTTGATGAATTGCAAATTCCAGTCAGTTCTTTTCCTAACCGACTCTCAATCAGCCCTCTCTATCCTTTCTTCAGCCCCCTCTTATCTCCTGCCTGAGTCCCTATGGAATGTTTGGTCCCTTGCCTCTTCCCTCTCCAACAATACCACTTTGAGCTTCCAATGGGTCCCCGGACACGCAGGTCTCCCCGGAAATGAAAAAGCTGATCTACTTGCCAAAACTGGTGCCTCTCTGCCCACTGATGCGATCCCTAGCCCTCTCCTCCCAGTTATTGCCAAAGTCCGTTATTCCCAATACCGCAATTGGAGACGTCACATCTCTCACTCCCACCTGAACTTCCAAGTCCCCGAAGTCTCTTCGGAGGAACTTCTTCTTTCTCGCTCCATACGCTGTGAGCTCTCTCGTCTTCGCTGCCATGGCCACAGTCTTCTTTTATCTTCTTATCTTCACAGGATCAGTCGGAAGGAGAATTCTGATTGTAGTGCCTGTGGACACCCTCTACAGGACCTCAATCATCTCCTCCTCGATTGTCCTGCTTCTGAACCCCTTCGCAAATCTATCTTTGGCTCCTCTCTTTCTATTCTCGATCTATGGTCCAGACCTTGGGGTGTGGCCCGACTGTTGGGTCTCCGCGGAGTTCTTCCGCGCCCCCATCCCTCGGAAGGGGTCGGGTAGTACCACCACCACCACCATACAGGCTATAGGGAGCTTTAGATTACTTTTAGTTTTTAGATTTTATAGTCTGTATTTGATTAATTTTGTAAATAAACATCTATATTTCTGCATTTCTGTGGCATTGACGTCATAGTTTCTTTTTTAATTAAATCTTGGCTGTTAGTTGTGGGCTTAGTGGACTATTGATGTTTCATCTCGATAATATTTTGTTGCTTCTTTAGGACATGTAATGCAGGAAATTTTTCCAGTGTTAAACGAGGACTGCAGAGAAATTTAACTAGGGTTTCTTGGTTTGAGCAATCGTATTGGATCAAACTGGCAAGTTACTCGATTGTTTTTGACTCAGTCGTTACCGAGATATTTAATTGCAACCCTGACGTTGATAACATTGGGGACAACATTTCAGATCTATCCTGTAAGGCAACGCCGCAATTAGACTGTTGCGTTGATTTGTTTCGCCACGCATTAATTAGTACTTGATCTTGTCAGTGAAACAGATCCGAGTTGGATAAACGAGTGTTCTGCACAGCAGTGATTTCAGAAATATCAAGCTGTTGTCAGTTACGTTTCAGTGCACATCATCGCCTAGCAGTACGGCTAATTGTTATTAAGCGCTACTAACTCGTGCTTGATCATTGATCATAATACTAGTAGTACTAAAGTAGGCGTACCGTATTTGATTATTTTGTGACGTTAGAATAAACTTTTCCGACCAAATTGCAAACAATGGCCCACTAGCCTTACTTTCGCTTGTTTTCTGACTTTTGTTGCACAATTCAAGAGCTTAATTTTCCCTGATATTGCTTGACTGCTGTACAGTAGGACATGGATTTGTTTTGTTTGCAAGATTAACCTGGTTAGTGCGCAACGAGACGGCTCAATGCGCTAGCGTAATTGCGGTGTTGCTCAAGAATTGAACTAGAACGGTGTCTCAATGTTATCAATGATATAATTTCTAATGAACATGGAGGCCCGCTCCCTCCGTCGTGCTTGAAGCAGAGTTGGATCCTTTCATGTTTTGAAAATTCGAATTCATTGATTTTGCAAAATCTAAATACAAATGTATTAACTTTTGAAAATCCACATTCAGATTCATTACTAACTTGTGTAACTGTGAGTGCATTCAAATTCAATCCAACAGTAGTTTAAAGTAGAAAAATCTCTGAAAATGCTGTGTCAAGAAGGATATAGTCACCGCCAATTTAATACGATTATCTTAAGTTTAGAAACTCCCATTAATTTTACCTTCGGCCCTCGTAAACATTGATGTACCCTTGTTTCAGAGCAACCAGACATATTAGTAAACCTGTCGTGCTGTAACTAACCTGCTAATAGAAGCTACTAGTATTATTGTTTTATAGCGTTTCATTCTTCAAGGTCTGAAGAGTTTTCAAATCACTAAACTCTTCACACACTAAAAGTCCAACTACTGTGCTAACGTCTTTCTTCGACTGGGGCTAATGAGTTATGTGGAGTTGTTTTAGTACTTGGTGATTTTCTTGGTACTGATGTTATTATCCTAAACAGCTTTTGTTGTCGGCATGTGCTGCGTCCACTAATTTTGAAACTAAAAACCTATAAAATAAATGATAGGTGTTTTTTTTTAGATGAATCCAAAGTGATTAAGTGCTTAGAGTACTTGTTACCACCACTCAACGTAGCAAAAAATCAACATAAAAAGGGTTTTGCAGTGTTTGTCTTCAATGGAATAAGTCTTTTTCTAACTTTTGGTGCAATGGTATGCTGCCCTTATTACCGACTGCGTTATGGCTCTTTAGAAGAGTTTAAAAGCAACTGCGACTTAATTACTTAAATTGCGTTTTCGTTGATGTGTATAGATTTATTTGTTGTTGTTGTTAATTTTTTATGTACGTAGCAACATTGCTTCTTGCACAAACTCAAAGTTGATCTACGAATGTAAGTAGCTTTATCTTGGCTGTTTGGACCTGCCCGGCTCTTTCTGTTTATTAGAACATAGATGCAACAGATTAAACTTGGTACCACTATACATTTAGAAATTTAGCTTTTACAGGGAAAAAAGTGGCCTTTTTCACACCACTCAAACGAGTTGCCACTTTTTCGCCGAAAGTGCGGCCACCGGTGATTAGTACCTACATACAAGTCGCCTTTAGGCAGTTACACCCCGATGGTTTGCAGCTTCACTATTTAAGCGAGAATGACACACTGTACGTTAGTATCACAGTGTGTATGCTGCTGGTTAATATTAGATTATTTCGACTTCTAATCTATTAAAAGCCTGTGATTATCTTGTGTTTAAACTTGAAAGCATTTAATCGAAATTATGTTTTGGTTGTAGGAAGGAGAGGGCATGGAAGAGTATGCTGCAACGAAGCCCAGCGAGATGAACCAACCTCATCTCGTGGCAACTGGCAAACAACTAAGCCCAGATAATTACTTTTTAATCGTGGATTGGTATGTAATATCTGGTGGTGGGAATGCAGTATACGCCCTGAATACTTTGTTTCGCGCCCATTGGGCATTTAAGGTTGACTATTTTTCTCCATTGCAGCCATTTTGCAACTTCCTCGAAGTAATTTGTTTGGCAAAAAAACTGATGTGTTTGATTCTGTCGCTTTTGTCGGCTTTAGATGTCAAAAGTGACTGATTATTTCGGCTGTATTTTTACAGCTGGACTATTCTATGATGTTTTTAATGTTTCATTATTCGAATTTTGTGCTTTGTAAACCAGTGGCGATTCGAATAGTTTGGGCATTTGCTAATCATTGCAATAATTTGTCATCACTGATAAGTCCATGCACACGAAAACTGCACTTCCGATCAGCGCATAGAACTACACCATTTAAGGACCGGTCTACACTGTGCGTAAAATGGTGAGCGTACTAGCGTATTTTCGTTTATTTTACAAGATCAGGAACTTAGTTTATTACGCTCAGCGTACCAGCGTACAACTGCCCGTTGGTTAAAATAAACTAAGATTACGCATGCACACTGAAAATTTTCGCGCAGTAAAGACCGGCCAATTGACGTATTTTTGAAATTACGCCTAAGCTCTACGAAGTTTACATATTTTAAATTGCTTTGAATGAAAGCTATGAAAGGTTAAGTGAGACCATAGCAAAAAAAAAATGAAAAAAAAATGTTTTTTAAGTTTAATAATGATTAATGAACCAATGCAATACAAAGCATTTCGATTTAAATCTCTGCGGTAACAATAGTACTTTTTTCTTATAACTTAAATTTTTTGATGAGCAACACCCTATTGACCTTTGTAATAATATAAACGTTCATAGCAGCTGTGATTGTTGCTAGTTTTGTTCTAGTTTTATATTAGCAGAAAACTTTCTCCATGAGAAATTTCATTGATTAGCAACTGACATGATGTTATGTAGAGCTTTGGAGCGTTTACAGGTAATTTGCGGTTTCCTAACCAAACCTCACGCTAATGCTAGGTTTTTTCGCTTGTTACCTAAATCCTTTTCGGTTTCGTCAGTTCTGACGTTTTCGCGTTTGTCTGAATATGATTGGTTAATGGATGGGCGGAGCCATACATTTGTTTTATATTTTAAAAAGCCATGGGGACTCTTCGCTAGGTCTCTGAGACTACCTTACACGCTAATTTCAGCGCAAACAAGTTACTAGCGAAATTTTTAGCGTCAAAATACCGAAAACTCCAATATTTCACTGCCGTTAGCAAGCGTTAGATGACATATGCATATAAAATGCTTCCCTTGTAGCAATGAAGCAACAATAACAAAAATTTATAAGACGATTCTGTTTGAGTTCAAAGAATACTATGATGCCCCTCACCGATCGTCACTAAAGTGGATTGATGTAAATACGTTTTCTCGTATGTTTTCGTCATTGCTCGAGTTTGTTTTTTTTTGCGTGAATAATTGATCCTACAAGTGTTACATGTTTATGTAAGCTCGCTAGTTGCAGTATTCTTTCCTGTCTAATTCGGTTGAAAATATTACTAAGCAAAAATGATGAAATATCGCAATAAGGATTGTTTTGTGTTTATCAGTATTTATTAACTTTTTATTGACTCTAAAATTTCAGATACATTTTGATAAAAACGGAAACTTAGTTACATACAATGTATATAATCTGCATTTAAGGTACCATACTTGTGTTAGTAATAACATTTTTTTGATGTAACGTAAACTTGAATGTTGTATAATATTTTGACTTTATGTTACCATTATTATCATAAAAGTTCGGAATGATTTAAGTGTCAAGAGTGTTATTATCAAGTTTTTGTAATTGAAATACTGTATTAAGGTATCGTGTACAGTAATTTGGTTGTAAAACGGTTAATTTTTTTCAGTATTTGTGAGTTAATGGTCCTTCGTGATCTTCGTTGCCCGTATATCACTTTTAAACCCAATAAATTGCATTAACGCCCGCGATGTTGATCAAGCCTGAAAAATGAGCGAATAAGAACGATTGCACGGAAAATGTGGTAAGCCGAACGTAGCCTATTGTGTTAAATTTAAACAACCCTGAGCTTCAAGTCCTGCACCAATCGTAGAAATGAATCCATCGAAGGACTCGATTTACGTTTAGAATCTTTTAAAAGACTCGCACAGGAATGAATCTTTCAAAAGACTGAGTTTAGAATTAATCTTTCGAAACACTGAGTTTAAAATGGATCTTTAAAAGTATCGATGATCTTTTTTACTCGCAATTCACTCATGTTTTAAATTTACTGAACGGTTGCTTTTTAACTTTAAATGGGATAGAATTCCAAATTTTGGTACCATAATAATTTGAAAGATTTTGACATCGAAAAGTGAAAAGTTTCGGTGAATAAAGCTTATTTTCTGATTTTGATCTGATTGAATGCTCATGTACAGAATAAAGTGGTTTGAAAAATTCTTGAGAAGCAACCGGAAGGTTTTGCTTATGACGTTGGTGCATTAGCTTAGCGATTTCGAATTTAGAAAGGTCGAGTACTTTTATTATTACTAATTAGAATAAACAGGGATTAATTGACGTTCGTAGCTCACTGTTGGTTATTATGCGAACGGCTTTATTTTGAACGCGTTGTAGCTTGGTAAGATAAGTTGGGTTGATGTTTTCACATAAAGCTACAGCAAATAAGAGGTGACGGTAAATGAACGAATAGCAGGGCATGGTATGGAATGGAAGACGATTTTTCCATACTCCATACTGGCAATTTTCTTCCATTTCATACTAAAATTTTCTTCCATATTCCAATCCATGCTTTTATACCAAAGTAAGCTTAGATCGGAAGCTACGCGTAATTTGTATTGTATTTTTGCAACGTTAAGCATACCTTTGCAAGTAGTAGCTTGCAAAGGTAAGCAGCATAGTACGATGTATCTCATCCCGCATTTGAAGCACTATCGCAATGAGCTTCCATAAAAATTCACTCTGCAACAAAATATTAACCACAATCTACAGATTATAGGTTGATGGGTATGCACAGAGTTTAATAATTGCGAGTTTGAAATCACACAAACTATGAAATTTGGCATAGCCAAACTGACAAAAACATTTTACAAAAATACCGAAAAAAAGTTTAAACGCAAAAAACAGCAACAAAGAATTAAACTCATTCGAGAACGGAAAAGTAAATACAAAGTTTTGTTACGGTGGAAGAAAAAGTTTTTTCGCTAGGCAAATTCAGCGCCGTTGCAACGGAGTGCCGAGGGGGCCTTATCCTCCATCTTGGTTTACTAAAATACGTTTTTTGGAACATCAGGTAAGGAATAGAAAACCGATAATGTTGCGCAAAAAGGAATAATAACATTCAATCCTACCTACTTGATTAAAGTTACTCACATTAGCTGTATATTAAAGTTTTTAGACACCGAAAGTTTAGTGTTTCAAGTTAAAAGCTTCAGATTTAACATCCAAAGTTTACACCTCTGAAACTAATCAGTAATAGGAAGGGCCTGCGAGAGGGGGGTTCAGGGGGTACATCGTACCTGGGCCCTGGCCTAGAGGGGACCGGAAGAGTTTAGGTTTCCGCGTTAAGTTTTGGTATCGCACCATAACACCGTAATCAAACTTGCCTACAGCAAAAATATCAGTCAGCCTATTCAGTATTGGTAATTGGTCGATATTTTTGCTACACAGCTTTTAGGGCATACAGTGGCCGATTTGATTAAAAAAAAGAGGAAAATGTATCAAAAGCCATACACTTGCACCGAAATTAACGTTTTGTTACGTTTTTCTGACTTGAGAACCCTAACTCTACGGTATAACAGTGTACGAGGGCCCACATTTCCAGAGATACAAAAGCATTTCAACCTCAAAGAGCGGAGTCAAAGTTGACATACTATACTACTATCATTAAGTAACTCACTCTATCTGTATGAGTTTAATAGGTATTTGGGTTTGTGAAGTCTATGATTGCAAACGACTTCTCAAAACTTTTATCAGTAAAATATTTGGATTTGCAGGATTAAAGTCATTATATTGTATAATATTGTGTCAATGTCATCATACCCCGTTCCACATACTTTCTTTCATGTATATCACGTTTTCTGCTTGTTAATTTAAGCACGTTTGGTTCTGGGATGTTGATCAAGTGCTGTATTTTACTCTCGAGAAACATAAAAAGTGCTAAAGCTTCTGGGGCGGAGCCCCGGACCCCGCTGGGGGAGCTCACAGCACTCTCCCAGACCCCCTTTCTGGATTTAAACCAATTTTATGTCAGGTGTTTTTAATAGGTCCTAACAGTATGCGAATATCGTTATCCCCTCATTTTTAAATGAAGATCTACAACTATCGGACAAAAAATGATTTAACAGCATGGGCCCCGATAAGGCTTGAGGGTCCAATAAGGCTTGGAGGGCCCAATAAAATTTGGGGGCCCGATATCAATCTTCGTACTCCCTGGAAAATTTTTTCTCTGCGGCCATGGTAATAGGTCATCAAGTACCATTTATGCTAGTCATATCAATTTTAAAACCATGAACGTTTGAATCGTATTCAATTTAAAGTATTCTAAACCCGAAGCCAGTGTTTCTCAAACTATGATTCAGGATGCACAGCGGGCCGCTAAGCGTTTACGGATTTAGTCATAGGTGGGCAAGTTAATGCAAAACGTTAGCTTCGTTAACCACTTGTCCGTTAACGAACTCCACACCTCCGTTAACGTTAATCCGTTATTTTCAGCTTTAATTAACGGAAGTTAATAAAGTCCGTTAATCCGTTAACGTTTTGCGTGTAATTAACATTTTTTTTTATTCACTCGCTTCTAGAACACGTATTGACGCTGTTGAGCTCATTGTAAGGAAATATTTATTGCTATGGTGGTCTTTTTGTGTTTTGGAAGTTACGTTTTACAGTCTAATCTAATTTCAAGATAGAAATAAGTTCAAATGCACAACGAAGCTGCGATCGGAAAAATCTTTGGAAATTGTGAACAGCGATAATTAATAGACCTATGAGGCTGCAGCTTATTATTTGCCACAAACCTTTACCAGGATTTATGTTTTTTTCTATAACAGCTTGACCAGCAAAAATTCTGTTTAATCTGGAGGCTCGTAGCGGGCCGCAAAAAATCCTTATGGTTTGGTCGTTTGGTCAGTTTTAACGCAGTTTGGTCACTTGGTCAATCGTGTTTCTAGAGCATTTAATTTTAAACAAATTATTGCTCAATTTGGTTTTTGACATTTTTTTGCTTGATGCAGGATAATGATGCACAGTGCAGAAATATTGATCAAAAATTATTAACAAAATCACATTAGCGTGTAAATAAAATACGATATCTCTAAAAGGTATAATATTTTGTTTTAACCTTGTTGATCGTATTTTAACTTTATGATGTCTACATTAGGGTTTTCAATTTAATTGCTAACGTAAACAAACAGTTAATTGCTTATTTTGGACAAACACAATTAATTGCCATTTTATAGCAAACAGTTAATTGGTAAACTATGACGTCATTTTTCACAAAAACTCTTATATTGAAATGAGATGCCACGTTTGGGTATGCCACATAGTTTGGTTACACTGCAGCAATTTGCTGTAAGCGACTAACATCTAGTAGGCTAAGCTGCAATTATGAAGCGCTTTTTAAATGAAATTTCATTGTGTATTTTTTAAAGATTTATAAAATAGTACTGAGCTATTTTTTGTGGGGTGGTTAGTTGGAAACAAACTGGAGATCCTTTTTAAATCATTACTTTAACTTACTATTAACTTGCTAATTGAAAAATTATTAAATTGGTGAGCAAATGCTGCAGCAAAAACCTGAGCGTGCCTTTATGACTGTGCCTACAAAAGCTCAGACACAAGGTGAAGTTCCACTTCAGAAAAAAGACAACATAGAAGAAAAAAGAAAGGTGTATAATACGAAACAATGTACAAACAACAATTAAAGCAGTCAACGCTGTTATTAGTTTCCAGTTAACACTGGTTGTTCGTAAAATTTAAGATTTTCGGCCTCATTTTTATTTTTGAAAATAATTTTTGAGCCGAAAATGAGGCTCGCGTTCTTGTTACAACGTTTTTCATTGAAAAATGTTTGCCTTTCGCAAAGTTAAAAATTTTCAATGAAATAGTTCATTTCCCATCAAGCTTCTTTTTGTTTTGAAAGTATGCTTTTAAAAAACATCGTCGATCAAGAGTGGCATCAACCATTCTGCATCGCAATTTCGTTAAAAATAAACCAGCAGCAGAAAATGCACGTTCACTTTCAACTGAACCAACTTGGATGGTATTTAAGGCTGTTTCAAGTTTCTTTAAGTTTTCCGACTTTTCTTCAGTTTTGATGAAAACTTTAACTTCTTCCAAGCAAGGAGTGTGCTGTTTCGGTGCGGATTGAATGTAACTTGCATCGCTAAACTTTTTGCTTAGTTTTTCTACAAAAGAAATACCAGTCAGATCTTCGACAATTTCACATTCATGATCTTCGCTTCTGTCCCTTCTGTCAGCTTCAATCTGATTAGTGCTGCTGCATTCAACTGATGGCCCAAAGAGACGAGTTAAAAGTGTAGTTGCATATTGTTGCAAAATTAAATCGGAACTTTCTACTCGACTTTTGCAGCCTGAGATATAGTACAGAAGCTCTAGCGGTTTACTTAATTTTCTTTGATCATATCGCGTTTGAAGACTTTCCGCTAGTTGCGTCGTGAAATCAGTGTTTTGATCAATGAGAGCCTCAATAGTTTCTGTCATAACAGTGTCCGCAGCTATTAGATTCATATTTCGATTGCTTAAGTAGGAAGCCGCTATTTTGATCATATGAAGACCATCGGACACTTGTTTAACAATATCCCTTTTTCTTCGGGTTAGCTGTTGTTGCTGAGGATAATCGTACTCCTCCAATACACATTTAACAACATCTTGAGGTTTTATGTAACGACCAAGCATGTCTGCTAAAGAATTTCATCTTGTTCGGCAATCCAGTATCAAAGATGTAAATTTTTCACCAGACTCCTCACATTTCGCTCTTAAAAAGTCAGATTTAACAGCACTTTTTCTTATTTTCTGGACAATCTTTCTGACTTTTTCAACTGCTTTTTCTACTTCTTCTTTCAAAACAATCTCGCTATCGCTTTGGTCCACCACGTCCACCGGATCGTTCATTTCTAAATCTTCGTCACTTTATTGTCATAGGCAACATCTACTTCACTTTGCACATCTTCTGATTGAGAGTGTTTTTCGTACAATGTATCACATACTGCAAGATGGATAGCGTGCCTTAAGCAAATTCCGTATATTGGCAACATTAAATTTCCCATTCTTTTCATTACGCTAGCTCCATCGGTAGTGCATGCAACAATATGAGTCCAGTCAAGCCCAAACTCATAAAGTTTTTTTTCGACTAAATCCTTCAACGTTTTAGATGTTTGCGAACCAAAAACACGAACCATTCCTAAATTGTCATAATCTTTGGCGTTGTAGTGCAGAGTCACTGTCAAATATCTTTTATTGTTGGTACCAGTGTATTCATCAGTAGTTATGGACATTCTTTGTCCATTTTCAATCATTTTTGCAAGCTTGTCTTTTAGCTGTTTTCGAACCTCTGCATCAAATACTTTTACTTTTTCGGTAACTGCTGTTGCTGATGTTATTTCTTTAAATCCTCTCAATCTCATGCTCTTTCTGATGAAAATGCTTGTTGCACATTTATGAGGCAGAATATTATCAAATGCAACAAGCTCAGCGTACAATTCTTCCTGCGTAACTTTTTTTTGGGCAACAAATGGTAAAGTTTTTTGACGTTTGGTATTAGAAGGCCCTGACGTTTCATCGTCCTGTTTTTGTGCGTGCTTGTGTTTCAAATGGTACGCTAAAGAGCTTGTACCATGATTTCGGCAAATAAAAACAGCTTGGCATAAATTGCAGGTTGCTTTGTATCCATCATCGCTCCTTGTAAAATGGTCCCAAATGGGACTTGATTGTTGTCTTGGCATAAATAACAGATATAGTTAAAAATCACTACAAAATATGGTTATAAACATAATAAGCTTCCACAAAAAGTCCAAAATCTAGAGCATATACCGTGTCTAAGTTAAATGAAATAAAGCAATGTTTATCATACTTCAATACTTCACAGTTCACACCAGCGGCGCGCGATGAACATTTTCTAAAGTGTGCGACTGTGCGCTAATCTCAATTACCAATTCACCAGCAATTGTTAAATGAAACGATAATAAAATATTATATGTTACCGGTACCGTACAAACTAAGTAAAAATGATCAAAAAGCAGCAAAAACTTGCTTTTATGCTTGGTTTTACATGAGTCTACTTAGCGTAAGTTTTTCAACTGATACTAAGCCTATTTCTAAATATCACTGAAATTTCTGCTTCAAAATGGCATTAGTGGGTTAAGAAACCCACTCTACACGACATTCGCTTTCTCTTTCACAAAACAAGGCTTTCAAACCTAATTTTTGGCCTGGTTTTGAGAAAATGCCTTACCATAAACCAGATATCTAGCGTTATCCAATCACAACTTATCAGTCTGTAGCTAATCTTTTTTTATCGCCAAAAAATTAAGAAGCCCTCGTGTTTATCAATGCGGCAAATCGTCTTTATTTGGGGTGGGTGCTTTACCTCCAACGCTCGAATTGTCTTTCATAACTTGTTACTGAGACTGGTCAGATTCACAGCTTTTGCAACGAAGTGCAATGCTAAATAGATGAACTACCTTAAATAGCACGCTGGTTCTTTTATTTTTAGAATCTATCAACATTTTTGTAGACCTATGCTTCTACTTTTGACAACTTATAACAAACAATACCACCTAAAATAAACTTTTTGATCGTAAAATTTCACTGCGCAACTTTTTACCTTTTGCTTTCAAAAACTGTTTAATAACATAACAGCTTTCAATTTCATGGTCTATTGTTTACAACCAAGCTGTAGTTTTTTGGTGACAGCTTGTGGACGTTTTACCCCGGATGGTCGTCTTATCAACGATCTTTGCTATTATCCATTTAGATTTTATTCTGATAGCTTTTAACCATGCAGTGACGCCTTAAGCTTAGCTTCTTGATCCTGCATGATTTTATTACTTCTGTCTTCTAACAACTGAAGAATTGACTTTATTGAAGAAATTTTACTTATAAGTGCGAAGCGATGCGAAGCAAAGCAACGTAAAATATTTCCAAAGCGAAATTGCTATTTACACCGACAGTAAACACTTTTGCTTGACGTCATTATTTCGCTCAAGACTCTTCGCTTTGCTCAATAAGTTAATTCCAGTGTTAATAATTTATCTCGGATGAGTCGGAGTGTGGCTACTTTTAATAAAATAGTCTTTTTTTAACCTTTTCTCAACCTCTTTTACTTTTGTCTTTCTCCAGCGCTGACCTGACAAGCCTAAGGGCCTGTCTACACTGTGCGTAAAATCGTCAGCTTACGAGCGTAACCTTAGTTTCTTTTAAACAAAAATTCGGGACGCGCGACATACCACCTTACCAGCATACAACTGCCAGGTGTTTAAAATACACTAAGGTTACACTCGTAAGCTGACGATTTTACGCACAGTGTAGACAGGCCCTAACCAGTTAGCCTAGCCGTTGGCCCATAAGTTCCATTACTATGAGCTAGCTTAGTAAAAATTATCCTCATTTGATGAGGAGCAACAACCCTATTCTTATCGCTGTTAGCTTTTATCTTTTTTGTATTGAAATCTGCTATAAATTTTTAAACACCTTGCTTAATTAGTCGACACAATTTATTTTGCAAAACACGTCCTTTTCGTTGAGTAAATCGTGCAAAATTCCAGCATTCACTATTCAGTTAATTGCCATTGGTGTTGTTAAGTCACTTTGAATATGACTCAACAATTGCTCAATTGTGAGTCATGTGTAGGCTATATTCGTTTTGTTATTATTTTGTTTTGTTATTATTCGTTTTATTTGATCTTGTCTTTATAAGTCGCCCTGTTGTGTGGTCACATGCAATGCTGCATTTGTGCTTTTTAGCCCAACCCTTTACTCTGGCAAACTTGCCCGTATTTGGAGTTGTACTGCAGGTTTTGATGTAATTACTTATGCGCTTGTAGTAAAATTTTTCCATTGCTGTGCTTACTTGACTTTTTGGAGACTTTCATAGTTTTTTGTTTTTTTTGCCTGATGAGACCCTTGAGCAAGGTCGAAACGCGTCGCAATAGCTCATTTGCAACTGTGTGATCTATGGATTTGTACCAGTGTAGACAATTTTTTCGTGTTTGTGATTGCATTAAAATATGGAGCTGATTTTTGACAAACCTGATAATTTACCGTTGACTGCCTTGTGAGCGACCACTTTGTGTAGGTCCCCTAAACTTTTGAGAATTTGGCAAGTTCTCACGAAATTTTATATTCGTTTTGCAAACAAAATATTTGCATGGTAGTATTTTGCTTCGCGTGCAAAGTGTTATGAAACGATCGCGTGGCCCAGAGGAGCTCTAAGGCCTTCACCGGTTTGGTCTGCTTTGCTAAAATAACCAGAAAACTTTTCAACTAAAATATGATATTGTATTTAACAGAAATAAAAACAGACTTCCACACGGCATTAAAATTAACTGAAGTTTTGGTACGTTGAATTAAATTAGAAAACTAAAATTGCCGTGTGTTGACAGTACGCTTGAAAATTAGGAATGAAATTAAAAACCAAGTGTCGGGTCAGTCGTTTCTTTCTTTACAGATTGCCATCAGCAAAAACTAAAAATCGCAGTAACGTAAACAACGAATGATCAAATAATATGCAAATAAGGTGTAATTTTGCGACGCAACAAGCTGAGATTTCCTGCTGCTCGCAACAACGCATGAAGGTGAAAATTAGAATTGTGGTAAAAAAATAACCCTGCAACGAAACACAACAAAGATACAGGTTCGATTCCAGGTAACTACAAGTAAAAAAGGACTGTGCTGAAACACAAAGTAAGTGTAAAAGGTATAATAAAAAACACAAATATAACATTTTGCTTTGCATCGCACTCGGTGTAAACTCGCCATGATTCCAAAACGTAAAAATGCAATTAATTGTCCAAGTTTAGCAATTAACTGTAACTGGTAAGAGCAACTTTTGAAGCACTTAATTGTTACAATTAATTGCTCCAATTAATTGTCTGAAAACCCTAGTCTACATAGAATTAATGTTTTTTTGAGTTCATCCAAATGCCATTGCCAGAATAAATAAGCATATGGGGGCGAACAAGAACAAAATGAGAAGGCAGTAACATAAAACAAAATATATGTTACCACTATCTCCCAAACTTTTTTATTTTTGGAACGCAGTAGTGGTTTTGAAAAAGAAGGGCCCCTATGTAAACAAATGGAGATCCCTATTCATTACGTCCCGCTTTACTGTACTTGTTAGAAATATCTGCCCAAGTCACAGTAATTATACGTGTGTAATACTATACGCAAATAACAATCAGGTGCGCAACCAAGAATTGCTCAGTGAAAGATGTTTTTTATTTGCGACCACAAGCGGGTGCTTGAAGCAAAGCCCCAAAATCCGCTAGGCAAATTTGTAAATTTTTGAGAAAAAATGGCCATTTTAACGCCATTTGGATGACAATTCGCACGCTTAATAAAGCCATTTGAAAGAACTAATTGCTAAGATTTGCAAGCCTTGTGACAAAATGAAATTTCTCAGCTCCTTCTGCTCTCTTCCCATACATACTAATAAAGTCAAAAACACGGTTGGAAGCATGCAAACTTGGACCAAAATTTCTAAGTGAATTAGCAAAGTTGGAATTTATTGCTTGATTTCCTTTAGCCCCTTTTCTTGCTTTTGCAACTGCTAACAGTAACAGTATTTGTGGCAAAATCAGTGTGTAGATCCTGCAAAACGATATTGCTGAGTCATAAATAGCTGTAAACTTATTGCAGTATATCAGCTGAATAACACGTTTCAACTCTAATACAAACTTGCTCAGGCTCCGCATTATGGGGTCAAAATAAAAACATTGAGTTACCTTTTTTGGGAAAGTGTGGAGTAGAAAATGAAACACTCCTAACTTTGTACAGGTAGTATATTTGATAATTGATTGCGGAATTAATGAGTATAATTGACTAACACCAAGGAAAGAGTTTTAACTTTCAGATGTGGGCGAGTTTCGGAAATAAATAGAATACTCTTGTACATCACAGGCAGGAGGCCAATGAGATTTGGGGAAAGACATTCCAGTAAGTGAGCAATTTATGTAACTTATTGTTTAAATAAATTTGTGATTGTTTTGAAATCTTTCTGAGCAAAAATTTTCAAAAGAATAATAACGAGAAAATAAATACAAAAATATGCCACTAAAAGGGGTGTATTAAATCATAGCTTAGGGTCGAAATAGACGATCAAGTTTTTTCCGCAAGAACGCTTGCAAGAGGCGATGATGCAACTTTTTTTTGTGTGTAAATGGCCTAGCAAGAATATTCTGCAACGATTGCAGAAACGTTGCAGAAGGGTTTTCTTGCGACGTGTAAATGGCTTCCTGCAAGATTTCGGAAAACTTTTCTCAATATTGAAATAATTTCAGCCGTGTTTCAACTTGCTACAATTTTATTTGACTTCTCGTGCCTACGTCACAATGCTATTAACATTGTTATGCCTATCTGCTTGGCGTTACAGAACGATATTGTCTGAAATTACTGAATTTTGGCCACGAGAAATTCAAAGGCCTTCACCGGGCTGGTTTACTGAAAAGCTGTCAAACCAAACGCCAGATTCCAGAAAAAATTTTTGACAGATAAATGCTAAAATTTAAAACCAGGCGGCAAAATTTAACTGAAGATTAATTGGCTTCTTGAACGAAAATGATAAAGAATTTTTTTGCCTCCGACCCAATAGAATGCAAAATTAAAATTAATTTGTTTATTATTATCGTGAATATTGGTGCTTTATAAAAGCGGTGGTTTAGTAGCATCATAACAAAATTTAATGAAAAGCACAAACATATACATGAAATGCAGAGGATTTTAAAATTTTGTTTGGGAGGCCAGCACAGCGTAGAAACAGAAAACTAATTAGGCGTTGCCAACTTGCTAAACAAAACAGGAAGAATTTTGATAAATGAATCGCCAAAGGCCTTAGATACAAATTTAGTGTGAAAAGAAGTGCAATGTAAAAAAATCAACAAAAGTTGGCAATAACACAACATAAGCTATTTGAAATATATGAAAAAAATGAGATCAATTCCAGGACCCGCTCACTAAAAAAAATGAAATAAATAAAACATCGTGCGTTGACACTTGGATACTTTTAGACTTTATTGCATTGTTCTGCTGCAAGACAATTGTATACTGCACAATTACTGTACATTACCAGCATCGCTACATTTGGACAGCATTATGAAACAGAAGCGTTGATAAGTGAATATGGAATTAGCCCTGCGGTTTGGAACGTATTGGCACCTGCATATAGAGACTGAGTAAAAAAAAAGCACTGCTTAGAGCAAAAAGATATAAGTACGGTATTACATTGTCTACAATATATAAATAAATTACCGGATATTAATAATATTTTAACGATTTTGTGTAAAGCAGTTCCTTTTAAATGCAATAAATTCTATTATTCTACATTTTTATAATATCTCGAGTAGCAACTTTTTGTGATGCTACTGTATGAATGCTGGGTTTGTTGAGGTGATAAAGCTTACGTGAACGTGACTCTTCGTTATCAAGCTGTTTGCGACTGTTACTGTTTGTGTGTTATACTGGGCAGTAGCCAGAGAAAAATAGGCCAGGTGGGGCTGGTTTCCATCTCAAAATTTTCACATAGTAGTACTGTAAATACATATGGAAATGTGAATAATTGTGTTAGATTCCGTCTGAATTTTGTTATCAACATTACCTAAAACGTTTTTTTTTTTCAATAAACTTACTGTAGATAAAAAAAATTTCTTTTCCAGAAGCGGGCACTAATAAAGTTTTACAAAATGCGCAGCGCAACAAAACACAACGACTATTTAAACCGTTAAAAGCGCAGAACAAGAGGTGCACTTTAAGTATCATATTTTCAGGAGCGCAAAGCAACTTCCGCAACAAGCTTTTTGATTTAGTAGAAGAGTAACGCAGTTCCGCAATTGCGAAAAGAGATTTTCATACCAAGTCAAAGCACAACCAAAGTTCTGTAATTAAGTGTAAAACAGACAATGTAAAGCACGCATTTTAGTGATAAACCTGATTCTGACGTTCTTCCAGTGAAGTCATAGTCACCAGAAGTGGAGTCGAGGACACAAGGCTCGAGGCCAAGGACACAAAAAAATCCGAGGCCAAGGCCAAGGACAGCCCTTCCGAGAACAGACCCTAAAGAGGCCAAGGACAGATAGGCTCGAGGCCAAGGACCAAGGACACAAACACAAGTGTTCTCCAAAAAAAAAGGTGATCAAAAAATTTTTTTCTGGCGATCTCTAAAAAAAGGTCTTCGCAAACTTTCCGCTAGGTTTCTGGCGTTTTCTAACGAAATTTTAATGATTCAAAAAATAGTGCTGTCCTTGGCCGAGGACAGGGCAATTTTCGAAGATTAGTAGGCTTCGAGGCCAAGGCCAAGAACTTGAAAATGTATCCTCGAGGACTCCACGTTTAATACTCACAGCAAGCTTGATCTCAAAAACCATGTTGCTTTTATTGATATTTCGTTGGTCGACGACCAACATCATCATACTACGAGCATACGATGTAGAGCTACGACTGAAGCTACGTAGCATCAACATGAATTGTAAGATTTTTTTAACTTTCAAATCCGAAAGTTAATTATTACATCACAACTATAAAAACAAACTTGTATAAAAGCGGATAGTGTTAAACTTTGGTCACAAAAACTACAGTATAAACTAGAATGATATTAAAGCATCAGAATACTAGAGTAAAGAAAGATAAACTACAGGAAAAGATTCACCGTCTGAACAATTTATTACTTTTGGCCTAGAAAGATTTAGGCCTAGGCCTACACCTACTTTTGCATTTTAGTGATTTAAGACGGAAAAGGAGTAAGTAATTTGCGATAGAATGTCGACATTTGACAATATTACGATTAAAATAAACCAAATTAAGTCAAAAGTATAAAATTGCGGTATTAATAAAAAAAAAAAAACAATTTGAACGCGCAGCGCAATTAATCCGCTACAAATTTGAATAGCATTAGTCCGCACGCGACTTCTGCATTGTCTCAAAATAAAAATTTCAAGCGAAACGCAATTTTCACAATAGATTGCAGAAGTTTTGCTTGATATTTTCTTGTCTGTGGCTAGAATACAAAAGATGACTGTTAAACGCTCCTTGGTAAAAATCGCCTGTCATATGACGGAGTCATTTCGAGGAAGCTAGAATCGTATAATACAAATCTAAGTTGTTGTTTTTTCCGTTTTGAAAGCATTTTGAATTACTATTGCTGCTACCGCTTTTCTTTTTCGAAAAGTGCCTACTGATAGTTCTGATTATTATAGCCAAGGAGTCCGACTCGGTCTGCAAGAGTGTTAAAATCGCTACGTGTAAATGGATTTTCAAGGTCTTGCAGACCAAATTCACAACACAATTGCTGAAACATTTTTTAAGGAAAAAAAAAATGTTGCACGGAGGTGTAAATGGAAATTTTAGTTTCTTGCTGATGATTACTTCCGGCGCCAAAATTTTTCATTGCTGCAAGTAAATTTGCAGAAAAACAGCTTCACGTGTAAATGGAGTGATAATTGTTGGAGTAGTAAAATTGCAGAAAAAATTTGCTCGTCTATTCAAAGCATGATCAAATTCGTTTTCTATTTTGCATTATTATTCTACTTTAAGAGGGGCAAACTTCAGGAAAAGCAGTACCAGCGCTTTAACAAAAATGTGCTGTTGGTGATTATTACTTTAGTTTTGGTACGGATAAGCTACCCTTTTATGGGACATTTCTTTCAGGGGACAGGAGCAAATTACCTTTTTTTTCTGCCTTGGATATCTTTGCGTGCTCTTTCCAGTAAAATGCTTTGAAACATGCCAAAGTTTAAGCATAAACTTTTTTGGTAATTTGCAAAAGTTTTAAAATAGGCAAAGCATGTTTACGCGCGAGTTTGAAACTTATTCCCGTGTTTATTTGCATTCAAGCCTCGCCCGAGGACTTTCAACTGCTGGAAAAGGGAATCAGCTATGAAATATTTTTCTATCCCAAAACTTTTTTGCACTAACCTTTCCTGAAACAAAAAACTATTTTAAATATTAGTAATGCTATGAACTAACCTGAGAATCAAACACTCAGAACCTTATATACGACCTCGTATGTAAAGAGATAACTATAGCCATTCTACCGTCGCTCTTGTACTTACAGTGTGCATTATGTGTACCGTAATTGTAAACTTACCAAAACTATGCCATGTGACGTCGAAAGTGATATCACAAACCAACCACATTCGCCTTGCGTGCATCTAAAATCAATTTTATTAGCACTTGATCACTTCCTTAAGAAAGCACAATATTTCAATGCTCAACAACTTAAGTGGGGAGGCCCTTAAACTGAGAAAGAGGCTGTGCATTTGCACACTTTTAAGGCCATTACTGCTGGAATCTTGAACTGTTATTGAAATAACAAATTTCCTCCGATCAGAAAAAGAAATTTTGAAAGTTGTTCTATTTACGTCTAAATGGATATCATTTAGAAATCCAAATGCAGAGCAAATTTAAAAGCATTAAAAAAGCCAATAAATAACAAAAAAGCATTACATCTAATTTAATGTGAGATAGTTAGACATGTTTTTGAATGATCACAAAACCATTGCCAGACCAAATAAAATACGGAGCCTAAGAAATAAGTGAGGCGACACTAACGTTAAAAGAATTTTGGGCATCAAAGATTTGGATGGCCGTAAATCTAACGCAAAAAACATGACTAACTTTTACTATGCTGGGGGCGATTACTGTATATATGATCACCAAACAACGACGTTGAAATATAGTACTAATGGTTAAATCTACTGTACAATAAATGTTTTAATGAAAAATAGTGGGATACTAAAATTTGAAAATAAGCTGATTTTTTTTTGTTTTTTGGTACCAAACCGTGTCTGAAAAGCAAAAAGATAAATAAAAAATCAGCGTGTGCGACTGCATGCTTAAACAAAACTGAAAATTTTTATTACGTAATTACAATTTGGAGTGGTTTAGCAAATTTAAACAACTTTTTTCCGTTAATTGCTAAGTTTGTGTAAACAGTAACTAATCTATCAAAAATGGGTACGTAGCAGTCCATAAGTTGTTGTTGAGTTACACCTGTTGTGCTTTGGTGTAAGAAAATGGCTTAGAACAGTGGTTTTTAACCTGTTTGGCGCTAGTGCTCCTTAAAATTTTGTGAAATATTTTTGAATCCATTAAAGTTAAAAAAAGGTCTTTACCGCGTTTTGGAACGGATTTAATCCCCGGATTCGATTAAAGACCAAGCAAACAATAAAAACTACTGCAACTTGGTACGAGTTTACGCGCACCTTAAGGTACAGGCAGGCATTGTGGTGCCGCCCCCAAAGGTGACTCCGGAGTCCAGATGTGGTTTTAGCGGTCCGCCAAAGCGCTGAATTCAAAACGCAAACAGCAATTCAGTGCTCCGGCAGTCCCATTTTTAGCAAATAGTTTTAAGTAACTATTATTTGGACGCTTCATCTTGTACCCCTGCTTTAGTGCTTTCTACCCATAAGGGGTACAGGTACACCCGGTTAAAAACACCGGGCTTTTAATATTGATTTTAAACACGAATTACAAAAAAAAACTAGACTGCATTGAATATAATACGATTGGTTGAATCTACTGTGTAGTAAATGTTTTTATAAAAACTAGTGAGATACTTTAATTTGAAGGTGAGATGATTATTGCTATTATCACTGTTTTTTGGTACAAAAACGTGTCTGCAAAGCAATATGAAAAAATCAGCGTGTGTGACTGCTTGAAAAAAAATATTGAAAATTTCTATTCTAACCTTATATTTTTTGAGTGTCAAAAAATTAAAAAAAATTCTGCTTCCGTCGCTTCTGACTAAGTTGGTAAAAAACATTAAGCACTCTCTCAAAAATGGTTGCAGCAGTCTATTTGTTGCTGAGTTATATCTGTTGCACTTTGGTTGTAATAAAATGGCGTAGAAGTTTGAGTTACAATAAAGTGAATTAAAAAATCATTTAATTGCGCATTTGTTAAATGTTGAATTTTAACTAATTCAAAATAGAAAGCACCGTCAGCCACAAAAAATTACCTATAGTAGTTGATTGTTTTTGTTTGAAGCAGTAGCACAACCAAACGGAGGGGAGGGCAAAGAAGTTTCAGCACTCCCTCTTAGTCAAGTTACAAAAAGAATAACGAAACATGCAAGCGTTTCAACATGCTTTGGACTCAACCTGTAAGTGAGCGGGCAAGCTGAAGGGGTTGAGGTATTTATATTCTGCAAAACACTTCCGATTTTAGCCATTTAGTTCTCTCAAATAGCTTTAAAACGTGCAAAATGTGATCCAAAGAGTGCTAAAATTTATAATTTGTTTAAAAACTCATACAAATTGACCAACAACTGGGGGCTTAACATTTCACACTTATATTGTATGGCCTCCGTTTATGATACGCTTAGTTGAATCTCGTTTTTTTTTTTTTTTGTTCGAGTTCGCTGCCCTGATTAGGTCAGTTTCGTTTTGCAGAATGAAACTTTAGAAGACCACTTTTTGCTACAATAAAATAAAACAAATCTTGAACAATTAATGTGTCTTACCGATAAGTAATATTTGGTAGACTAAGTTTTAGTACTTTTTGTGTGTTGTGATGTTGAAATTTGGTTTTCTAATCAAGTTTCTAAGCGGGATATTTAAAGGCAATAACGAAAACATTAAATTCTATTTCTGCCTCTGTAAAGATATTTTTGCTTCATGAGTATTTTAGTTTCATATAAATAAACAAAACACATGATTATAGCAACTAAATGATATTTTTAGTATGATATTTTTAACGGTTAGGAGGCAAAAATAGTTAAATTAAAGGCGGTGAATCATCCAGCCAATTCCGGTGGTTTACAATAGCTAAACTTGAACTTTAATTTTTAATATTTTTTGTTTTGATTTTGGGGCTGCGGTTGCAAAAATATTCAACAAATACAAAAAGATATCCCTCGACAAAAAGTTATTGGAAACTCTGAGCTTTGTTCTTACCGCCAAACCACCGTAGGCCTAATAGTTTAGAGAACTGTGGTAGGCCTAAATAGCTTATTTCTAAATAGTTTAGGCCTAATTAGGCCTAACTGGCCTAATAGTTTAGAGATAGCTAGGCCTAATAATTTAATAAGATTACAGTAGGCCTAATAGTTTAGAGAATTGTGGTTTTGGCGGTAAGAACAAAGCTCAGAGTTTCCAATAACTTTTTGTCGAGGGATATCTTTTTGTATTTGTTGAATATCTTTGCAAACGCAGCCCCAAAATCAAAACAAAAAATATCAAAAATTAAAGTTCATTTTTAGCTAATGTAAACCACCGGAATTGGCTGGATGATTCACCGCCTTTAATAACTTTTTTCGGTCAAAAGGTCCAAGCTTTCATGAAAAACTACCAAACTAAACGTCGCAAAACGGTGCTCTCGACCATTGGTTCAGACCAAGACCATTTGCTGAGGGATGTGCAAATGAAGACAATAAGGTAAACAACAAAAAATGTCCACGGCAAATTTTTTGTTTAATTTGGCCTGTGACGATGTGGAAACTACAAATTGAAAACGGCATAAATTCAAAGCTGAGTTGATTGCATTTCTACATGATATTTGGTCGATAAAAGAAACATGGAACAGACTGGATGAAATTTCATAGCTGGCGGCAAATTTTATGTGTACTGGACATCACACACTTCTGTGCTTTATGAGTTTGTTGGTCAAAAATTGATCAGCAGCACAGCAATCTCAAAGCTACAACTTTTTTAGTTTCCCCAGGAATGTCTGAACTCACGCCTCTTCACTCTCTAGCAGTGTCATTTTAAATTCCCAATGAGTCTCCAAGGTCATGCTGGTATTCTTGAAAATAAGCATGCTGATTCCCTTGCCAAAGCTGAAGTTCCTTTTTGTTTATACGTCAATTTTAAATTGGTGAAATAAATTTCAATCTTTTCCTGCCATCTGTTATTGTCCTTCCATTTTCTATGCAATTTATTTTCGATTAAGACTTTCTATTTTCGAGCATAGGCTAAAACCCAAACATTTGGTCCGACTATTGAATCTCTGCAAACATAGTAGCGTACGCAGGATTTTGAAAAGGGGGGTGCCAAAAATTTTAGAAAATTTGGGAAGAACAAAGAAGTTGTTCCACTCAAATTTAGTCTCATTTTTTGGCCAAATTTAGGTGAAGAGCAAAAAAAAAAAAAAAAAAGGTCTTCACTCAAGTTTCGTCCCATTTTTCGCCCAAAGTCAGGTGATTTCGAGCCCAAAACCTGATGCCCAACTTACAAAGGGGGGGGGGCCATGCTTCAATTTTGCTCACTTTACTGTGCAATTTTGCAATCCTAGCGACCCAAAGAGGGGGGCCATGTCCCAATGGCCCCCCCCCTAAATACGCCCCTGTCTGCAAAGTTTCTTTGCGCCCCGATCCTTCAGAATGGGTTGAGTAGCAACACTACCACAAACTCTTACCATTTTATCCCTACTATACATACAATGCTCTGCCATACTGTGTCTACTATGCTTGCAAGAAAGTATGTGTGGAGCCAATTAATCAATTCCAGTATTGGCAAATAACCGAAAAAAAAATGCACGATTGTTTTATCGAATTTTTGCGTTATTCATTTGGGGTACACAGTAACCAAAATAAATAAAAGTCAAAAAGTCAACCTGCTACGTGATGATATCAAAAAAAGTCAATTCCAAACAACAAATAAAAGGTGTCACTTGACCCTTTGGGAGTTTTAGGGTTAAGAAAATGATAAACCGGCCTTACCACCACTCAGTGGCAAATCTTTTGCGTTGTTGTCAGAGATAGTATGTTTTATTTACTTCTTTTGTTTTTCGGTACTCATTGCCATTTTTTTCTGGACAATAATTTTCAATTACGATAGGAAATATCACGCTAGGTTTAATAAAAATTTGCAATATTTTTTGTTGCAACGAGAAGCACGGAGTATTTCAGGATAAATCAAAGATTTGGTTTTCATTCCTGTTGACTATGACAATCAGAATTTAGAACAACATTTTATGTAAATTACTCAAGTTGCTGGCATACCTAATTATAATAATCTATTACTGCGCAGAAATAATTTCGTTGAGCAACCTACACAGAATTATTATAGTGAAGTTTTAATGATGCTGAGTTTTATTAGTTTTGCTTTTAAATAAGTTTTTAGTAAGTTTGACAGTAAAAAAACGTCAAGATAAAATGAAACATTCCATTTGTGCGAGATGTTTCGACCTGAACATAAGTCATTTTTAATCTTATTTAAATATATTCAATTTGTAAGTATTTCATAGATTTTGGTGCTAGTTTCAAATAAGCAAGCAGAAAACTAATGCTTATTAGTTATCAGAATTTTACAAAATAAAACCCACACTGGTTGCAACTGTTACAAACGATAAAGTTTTTCTAACCCGGTCTTGTGATATGTGTCAGTTTGACAAATCGTTTCTCGTTGAAGCTTAATTCTTAAATTTGAATATCTGCCAAGATTTGCCAATCCGAACCGTTTTGTGTTTTCTGCACGGCGACGATGCGGAGTATAATAGCCAACTTCAATAACGTGTAGGAGAGCTATGCCAAACTTTCCCGATCCCTTTTTCCTTCTCACAACTGAGCACTTGATTTTCAATGGAATTTATTATTACATTGAATAAAGGAAAATACAGAAAAAACAAAGTAGTCTCAAAAGACGATGTAAGGGCCAATTCAGGGTCTTTCTTCCAATCTACAAGACTGTCCCCTCACAGTCAATAGTCAAATCCATAAAACAAGAATGAATAGGAAGGGAAGGGTCGCAAAAAGCAATTGACCCAAGTTAAGCAGCATTTAACACGTCTTACCAAAATTGGTACTGTTCACTTCACTCATTTTTGTCACTACTGAGTTTTCAGGCTCCAAGCAGGCTTAAATAGTTCCAAATAGTAAAAAACACTTGGCATCGCCTATTGTCTAGCATCAAAGGCCAGAAATTAACAAACAAAGGCTTTCAGCTGCCAGTCTACAGCTGCCAGTCTTCACAATAATGACCAAAAGAACATTCTAAACACAACGATTCTAAATTTGGTCTAATTAGTCTTTGAAGGTCTTTGAAGATGCGCCTTTGAAGATGTGCTAATTAGCAGCTTATTTCTAATAAAGGACAATAATTAGTCATTAATTTAACTTAAACACCGATTAGACAATGACAAATAATCTTTTCGATTTAAGTCACAAGATAGCGAAATCCAATAATTAATCAGACACAAATTCACAAACAAAGATTTAAAATTGGGTCTTTAGTCATTAGTTGAAAGCAGGACAGATTATTTTTAATGATTTTAACAGCAACTAACTAAGATTTCCAAGCCATAACTCAATAAGTTAACCCTAAAGAAGCTAGGGGGACCAAAAGTACCCGCAACAGGCGTGCCGAAGCCCGAGGGGGATGGGAAATATATCTCCCCCAATAATTTGACTCTGGTGCGCATCTGAGCGCAGATCTCCACTGGAATTCGGGGGAAAAAGTGTGCAATTTTTGGTGAAGACCTTATTTTTTGATCTTTACCTAAATTCGGGGAAAACAAGTATTCCCATTTTTGGTGAAGACCATTTTTATTTTGGTCTTCACTTAATATGCTCCCATGAAAAAAATCGTGGTCGAGGTTCATCCCTCCCAATGTTGAAAATAAATCCAACAAACGCAAGAAAAGTAGATGTCAAAGCTGACGTAAAACTAAAAACACTTGAAAACGCCTATAATAAGAAAAACTGTTGGCTTTTTAAAATTAAACTAAACGTTCGCGCAACTGCCCAAACGTCCTTACAGGGACGTATCATTTTCTGCTTTCCCGAGTATGATATCAAAAAATTTTTTTTTGATTCTTCATATTCAACCTATAACAAGCTGGTATTTTAATTTTTGTAAAAATATTTTGACGAAATTGATGTCTGGGAAGTAATGGGTTAACAAACCACACCTTTTGAAAACAATATTAACAAACCACACCTTTTGAAAACACTTGTTGAATGGTTTCAAGCTGTGACTAATATGCTGTGACCGTTTTATAGTAAATTTTATAATACATGCACATCCAGGGGCGTTATTATGGGGGAGGCATGGTGCCATGCCCCCTTGTTTGAGCTACGGCACAAAGCAAAAAAGTGCAAAATATACGTTCAAATCGCGTAATCAAATTATGATAAAGCATGCATGTGGAAGAAGCTTACGCTACCTGGCATTTTACCATTATTTTAATCAGCTTGAGAGTAGAAGTGGCGCAAATTTCAGATTATTTATTACATGCTAAAATCTTGCCGCTTTTAAAAGCTTTTTTTAGCATAAATTTACCACACTCTACACTGGGCAAGAAAGACAGCTCTTTCACAAAGAAAAAACAATTACAAAGACCTAGCAAAGATCTAGCAAACCAAGAAAGACATTTACAAAGACATGGCATAGTTGTTTGGAAAAGCTTGCTAAACTGACACAAAAGCATTAACGAACATTAAACAATCTATTTTCACATGAAACCTAAAAAATTCGTTAAAAATGCAAATAAACTTTTATTTACACTTAGTTAACATATTATGCTTTATAAATATTATGAAATTTTATTGAACATTTTATTTTAAAATTTTATAGTAAATTTATTATTATAATTTTTCATTTGGTGCTAAAACCGAACATAAAACTCAGCCAATATCTACTCTACAAGCCGTATGCACTAACGTAGATTAACGAAGTTTTTTGAGAAATGTTTGGAGAAAAATGAGCAAAAAAATTGCCAAAATGATTATAATGCAATTCAAGAATAACTTTTCTGAACATGCAAATTCAGTTTAGTTATGTTGATGTAATAAATCAACTGCTTAAAAGATCAAAACGTGATGATCCGCTGATCAAAATTAATCTACGTTGGTGCAGGCAATCTCAAGATTTAGCGCTCTTTGTATGTTTATAGCAGAATTAATTAAAACTTGCAGGGATCAGCCTCTGATTCTTTGGGGAGTTTGCAGCGCATCCTTACGTTCCCTAGATCATTTTCTTGGTTTAATAAAACTTCTTGATTATTTTACAAGCCCTCTTTTCAGAAAATATTTGCCTGTCTTTCAAGCAACTTTTCTAGTTGTGGGGTTGTAACAAAAGTTAGCTCGGAAATGAATTGTGAGCTTAATTATTCTTTAAGAAGTTCTAAAATCATTGTTTTACAGCGCTGATGTGTGGCATTTTCAAAGCAAGAATTTGAGCTCAAATAGATCTAGAATTAAGTTATTACTGCAAAAATAATTCATAAATTTTCCTAAACTGGTGCTCGGTGCCCAGACATCAACTTTCCTCCTGCCTATTTATGTTACGAGCTTGGTGAATGCCCTACAAAACTTTACCGTACTCCACTGATTAAAATGGCTATGAAAAAAATGCTTTGCCTCTACCCCATCTTATTCGTAACGCCGCCTACTATAACTTTGCTTAGGATAGTCACTAAATATTACATTTTTAGTGACTAGGTTTGAGAAGTCAATGTGCCATGTTTAAAAATAGAATTGTGGTTTATGGTTCAAGCCCTCTCTTGGCAAAACTCTGGCTACAAGCTTGTAATCTTTGTAGTAGAAATGACGCTGTTTGAGCATTCTTGTCGACGCTCCCGACAAGCACAAAAATATAATCCCAATTTTGGGCGAAAATTTGTCGTTATGATAATGTAACATCCGGATCAAAAGTTGCGTTCGAATGCAGTGTACCGGCTCGGTTGAACAACCTACGACCTACTCTTCAGTTGTTGTCAAGAATCAATGCAACCAATTAAACTTTAATTTGTGGCTACGTTGGAATGTGACGCTACAAATACTTATGAAAAGAACTAATAAACGAAAGCTTATACTAATTGTCAAAGTGAGCTATAAAGTGCTTTTGTTCAAAAATATTCCAAATCTTTGTTCAAGTTGAATGATGAAATAAAAACTCACAATGAACACTGAACAGCATAGCATAGAATATTATTAACACTTATTAAGCTTTGGTACCGGTACTTTAATTTTTTTCATTATAAACAGCATTATCCTTTGTGTGCGTTGTGATACCTAGTAGGTATAAAATTTAGATCATTAATTATTTCTTTTTTCGTTTTTTATTAGATTTCAGAACCCTTCAAGACCAAAAAATTTGTTTCGCAGGGACTTCACCACAATATACATATCAATGTTTTGTTGTGTACAATAACTGCATAGGCCTTAGCTTTGCGCTTTTTTTAGTTTTGCTACCGACTGCATGAGTGTATCGTGGTGAATAAATAAATAAATGAAACCTTGTGGTTATGTACATCTGCTGCATGACATTTTGCTTTATAGTATGATTATGTGTTTTTCATGTAGTCCCAGTTCATTGTTCATAAGAAAAAACAGTATCTACTGTAAATGCAATTTAACACGAATTTTATATAGTCGCGTAAACGATCAAAGATATTTCTGTAAAACGTTAAGCTATTGAAGCAAAATTTACAGGATAGTTAGTCGACCATATGGCGTGGCATACCCAGTGATCTGAAACATCTTTCAAAGAAATCCTTTAAATATTAATGTAAAAGACAATTTGCTTAACTGCCATACTGAGTATTTACTGATGAAAAAATCGATTTCGGCTTGATATTGGCACATGATCCTCCGTTTTGCTTTTTCAGTTTTTTTGTTTTTTGTTTTTGTTTTGTTTCTTTCTTGTGATTTTTTTTTTCCTATCAACTATTTTGTGTACTGCGTTTGCTTTTTGCTTTCCTCAATGTTCAGTATTTGCTGAAAAATGATAATTTTGTTTGAAAAATTTCCAAAGTTAATTGGCAATAGTTGTATTTTCATTAACCATAATTAGGATAACAGCTGACCCTGGTAACCGTACGGTCTTTTCATTGTCTCCCAACTTTTTGCATTTATCTGTGAAGTGTTTTAATTTGGTGTAAATAAATAAATCTGAATCGATATATAGCAACGGTGAGCAGAATTTTATTGCTGGCCCTCAGCGCAAACAAAACGCCAAATAACCAAAACTGCGTATATAGGAAAATTCCCAGTGATTGTTTAATTTTATTAATATTACTTTGTGACGTCATAATTACTCGATGTCAAAATTACACCGAATTAAATCAGAGATTCAACGGTCTAAACTAGACCAAATTTTATTTAATACATTAACGACAAAACGAGCTACAGCGAAGTATACCTGGAGTTTGCTCATGCAGAAAATGCTGCATTTTTACGTTTCGGGCCGTTGAAAAGGAAGAGAGACGTAATGCCGTTACGCTGAGAACACACCCATAAAACTTTAAAACAACCACTTTTATTTTCCATTATTTGCGTCTGCTCACGATGTTATTATAATGACGTCAAAGTAGTAACGCAGCTTTGCTTTAGCTCTCAAAAGATGAAAACACGAGTTACAAATGAGTAAACCGGCTAACGCTGTATGATATTTATACTGTGCTTTCAAGCCTCGCTAAGAATCACCATGCTTGACTGATTAAAAGAAAAAATAATTAACGAAATTAGAAAGCAATTTCAATACCGTCAAACCTCAGTAATGGAACAATTTTGTTCTCGACCAAGTCGGTTTTCGACCAAAAAATCGGAGATTTTTACGTCTCAGACTTCGACCATAAATTCGGGTCATGACCAAACCGAGGGAAGCCGAGCAAACACGAACGCGCCATTATGCTGCATCCGTCGGCATTCGAAGTCAAAGTTCGTTCGGAGCAGATGTTTTCGTTGTTATCTGACTGATTGTATTTATAGTTTTGCATGGTGTATTAGCTCCTATACATGGCTTCAAAGAAAGCTAGCGGAAGTAGTAAAATTGCCTTGATTAAAATGTTCATATCTTCGAAGCTTTTCGTCTTTTTTTTTGTGGATTTTTATGGGTTTTTGGAAATGTGTGGAGTTTGTGGGACTGTAGAGGGAGTAGTATTGAGCACTGCAGACACTTTTTCAAGCATCCACAGTTGCTCTAAGTGATGATTGTTATACCGGCTGACTCAGCACAAAGAACGTGTTACCCATAGGTGGGCACAAGTCCGTTAATCGTCAATCCGTTGATTACGAAGCTAACTTTTTCATTACCTCGTTAATCCGTTAAAATGATTTTTCATATTAACGGACTAAACTAACTTCGGTTAAGTGCTGTTAACGGACAAAAGTAACTTCCGTTAAGTTCTGTTAACTTCCGTTAAGGTTTTTATCGTTAATATCTTGCACCATTCATTCATCGGACCGGTACAAACCAGTTTGCACTGGTAACACTTTTTGTGTATTAGCACGAGTTTTATCGAAGAAAGCGAAGAAAGTTCTTTTTTGTGGCAAATAATAACCTGCAACCTCATAGGTATATCACGATTTCCAAAGATTTTCTGATCGCAGCTTCGTTGTGCATTTGAACTTGTTTTTATCTTGAAATTAGATTAGACTGTAAAATGTGACTTCCAAAACTCAAAAAGACCACTTCAGCAATAAATAGTTCCTTGGAATCAGCTCAACAGCGTCAATACGTGTTCTAGAAGCGGGTGAATAAAACGAAATGTAAATTACACGCTAAATGTTAACGGATTAACGGACTTAATTAACTTCCGTTAATTAAAGCTGAAAATAACGGATTAACGTTAACGGAGGTGTGAAGTTTGTTAACGGACTAGTGGTTAACGAAGCTAACGATTTGCATTAACTTGCCCACCTATGGTGTTACCACGGTTTGAATGCCTGAGCGCCAGTGAGTTTAAGCCTTTTAGGTGTTTGGGCCCTGCAAACACCTAAAAGGCATTTGCAGCAGCGCTGGTGAATATATCGTGGCAAGAGAATCTCAAACTACTGCAGGTAGCCGAACTAACTCCCAAGCTTTTCAGGAATTAATACAAGAGACCCGCGATGATGGCGGATCCCAACCTTTAATCCTGAAAAGAATGATCACTTGATCTTACTGTAGCGCTTGAGAAATTCCCCAGCTGGAGAAGACTCTTGGCCGAACTGGACAAACACAAGACTCTTGGCCTAACTGGACAAAGTGTCAAGAAGAATCGTCACTTGTCAAGAAGTCAAGAAGTTGACAAGTGTCAAGAAGAATCGACACTTGTCAAGAAGAATCGTCAGATTGGAGAGCGCAGAAAAATGAGCGGCTATTTATAGGAAAAAGCCGAGCCGTGATTGGCTGGAAAAGGACCAATGGAAAAGCGTCATTAGTGTACAATCTTTAAGCTGTATAATATGAATTCTTTTTGTGGGCAGAGGGCGGGGTTAAAAGTTTTGATGAAAGTAGCTTCAAGAGCAGATAGAGGAAAAGGTGAGCGGCCTTGGGCAAGAATAGAAAATCTGCTGTCATCATAATGTTGAGCGCAGGTAGGATTTTGTAAAAGATGAAGTCCAATGGCTGAATCAGAAGCAAAAGACTGGGTATTCCCCATAAACATGAGCTCGTGTAAAACACGTGTCAAAGTGGGAGAATTGTCGGGTAACTCGTGTCCGTGCTTCAAACACCAATTTTACACGTATTTTACACCAGTTGCATGTAAAATTGTTCTGTTGTTTTTTTAGTGCATTTTTTAAACACTTTCGTTTTCCCTTTCCTTTTTACTAAACTTTTAAGCGAAATGTCTGAAAAAATTTTTTACGGTTAAATTCAAGTTGCACGTGTATTTTGCGTGTTTTTACGTTTCAATTGACACCAGTCTCACAAACTTTTGTGGACAGAAAAATGTTGTTCTAACATTGAACTTATGCAATTTTACAGTTAGGTTGGCGCTTGGAATCTATAAACAAATTTTTGAACAAATAAGCAATAAATGAAACTTGGGTTTTTCTCGTGTTTTTTATGTGTACATTGGCACGGAAGCCGTCGCACAGATTGCATGCCTGTGTTTCAAACAACGTTTGGACCTCTCACACGTAATTCGTACCAGCCATATTCAAGATAGCTATTTTTTATTGTATGGTAATTATTTGTGCCATTGATACACGAGTATTTTACGTGTTTTTTACTTTTTAATTGACACCAGTCTCACAAACCTTTTTGGACACAAAAAAGTTTTTCTAACATCAAACTTATGCAATTTTATTCTTAGGTTGACTCTTTGGAATCTACGAAAAAAACATTTTCAGACAAAATAGCAATAAATAAAACTTTTTATATTGTCGTGTTTTTTGAGTAAACATTGGCACAAAAACCGTCGCACAAACTGCATGTCTGTGTTTTCAAACAACAATTAGGATAATCGCATTAGGATTGACGTTGATCTCATTCTTTTGGACTGCTTGCCACGTGTTATAGCGAAACTTTGCTCTGTTTCAGTTTTAGAGACAGTTATACTTACAGGAGATAGAAAAATGAGTAGGCCTACAGTAGTTGCAATTCTCGAAAAGATATAAATAATTATTATAGTTAAATTTATATTAAAAACGTAATTTTTAGGTTAGTCGTGTAGAATCAGGAATAGGCTAATCGTTGTAGATACTCAAGTAATGATTAGATAGCAAAAATTGGTTTAGCGAAAGTAAATATCTGATCTGGTGATATTGCTTTGATACCGCATTAGGGTGGTAACCACCGAAGTCGTCCCAAAATACCGCCGTAGTGAGCTTATATTCGAAATTAAAGTTAGCGCCTTGCTCAAGGGGTTTAGTTAAGATTGGGGTTAGGGTTAAGGCAATCATCTTAAGTTAGAGTTAGGATTAGCGCTATCTTGGGGTTAGGGTTAGGTGGGTCAATTTGTTTGAGGGACGACTTCGATTGCATCCGTCGTATAGATGGGGTTAATCAAAAATGTCATGATACACGTCATAAAAGGATAGGCTATATGTTTAAAATTACTCAAAAACTTATAAGGTAATGGAATACTTCTACATGTATCATTATCAGTTGTTGATGTAAAATATTTGAAACCATTTTTGGAATTATTGCCTCTAGCAATAGAGTTCAATTTCCACTATCAGATATTTCCATAGGTGGGCACAAGTCCATTAATCGTTAATCCGTTAATAATGAAGCTAACTTTTTCTTTAACTTGTCAATTCGCTAAAAAGTTTTTTCATGTTAACTTCCGTTAAGGCTTTATTGTTAATATCTTGCATCATTTATTCATCGTACCGGAACAAGCCAGTTTGCACTGGTGACACATGTTGCGTATTAGCACGAGTTTTATAGAAAAAGCTAAGAAGGGAGCTCTTGTTTTGTGGCTAATAATAAGCTTGAGCCTCATAAGTCTATTAATTATATCGCTGTTCGCAATTTCCCAAAATTTTTCGATCGCAGCTTCGTTAATGTATTTGAACTTGTTTTGATCTTGAAATTTGATAAGACTGCAAAATGTAACGTTCTAACACCAAAAGACAACCATAGCAATAAATATTTCTTTACAATCAGCTCAACAGCGTCAATGCGTATTCTAGAAGCGAGTGAATGAAACGAAATGTAAATTGCACGCAAAATATTAACGAATTAACGGACTGTATTAACTTCCGTTAATTAAAGCTGAAAATAACGGATTAACGTTAACAGAGGTGTGAAGTTTGTTAATGGACTAGTGGTTAACGAAGCTAAAGTTTTGCTTAACTTGCCCACCAATGGATATTTCTAGATGCCTGTTGATGAAAGGTGTAGCATCAGTTACTGGTGATTTTTTGGACTTCACTTACTTATTCGATTGCTTTTTTTTTGGTAGATTTGCAAAGACGCAAATATTCTTAACTGTCATAGGTGACCATTTACATTCAAATAATTTGTTATCATTCGCATAGGCTTACTTATACGTTGCAAAATTCTTTTTATAGTAAAAAAATTCTTCGCATACTTAATTTTTTAGGAACATAGTCACTGATTTTAGCGCCAAATTTAATGTTTATTTGAATGTGTAGCTTCTGTGTCAGGTTTTGTTTATTCGATACGTTATGATGTGACTTGAACTTTCTTAGCTTGACTTTATGATTAAGAACATTGATAAACAGTACTCTGTACTGCTTGACAACATGTATATTGCTCTCCAATTTTCGTTTTTATGATTGCAAACTAAAACTACATTGGTGTCCTTCACAAGAGCATATAGCTTTAGGAAAAGAAATAATGACTTACAATCAAAATATATTTCGAGTTTTCTCAAAGGACCAAAGATTGGGTCCACGACAACTGACCGCAAACAAACTGACCACGAAGAACACCGATTGGCGGAGAAGGGCGATACTAAATATATTTTTACTATCCCCAAAGCCATCTTGCCCAAACCCTCACTTTGTGACAAAATCACTGCGACGAAATCATGTAACAAAATCATTGCTTTGCAGTCAGTTTGTTCGCGGTCAGTTTGTCGCGGTCAGTTGACTTGGCTCGCAAAAATTTGGCAAATTCTCATTATCTTAAGCCATAGACTGAGGCTAAAAATCCAGCTATCCAAAAATGTATACTTTCTCCATAATTGACGGCAATGGAAAAAGTTTTAAAAAATTACGCATTTTACTGTGACGTCAAAAATTAAATTATGAAGTCAACATTAATATGATTCCTGCTGACTGCCCCTTTATCAAAATTATTACATACGTCATTGTAGTGAATGTAAATTTAGTTGTATTTTGACTATTTGAATTTCTTAATTGGTTAAGCTAATATAGTGCCATCTGTGCCTACTATAGACTCTAATAAGGTACCAACATACTTTTCAATAAACAGACAAAGATATTCATTTTTTGAGATTGTTTTTATCTGTTATGTGTTCAGTAGGCAGAGTGAAAAAAATTTACATGAAAAATATTCAAAAAATCAAAATTTGGAATTTAATGGTTTATTAACGTCGGTGTTGCCAATAAAATTATCAAGAAACAGGGGATGTTAGGTCGTGTTTGAAGTAGAATATCTCTGAAACGGCTGAGTCTAAAAAGATTGGGGTCAACACCAATCTAATCTAATGCGATTGTCCTAACTTTTGATATCTCCATTAATTTTGCCTCGATCCTCTTTTAAACCTAGCTGTTTTAGAATTATTCTACATCAACGCAAGGTTTGGGCCACCATAATTTTAACTTTTGTTTGCAACTTTGATGTTAATGACATTGGTGATGTCATCCCAGTTCTATCATAAAGCAACACTGCAGCTAGTCGTCCGGGTTGCCAATAAAAAATAAAATCAGAGAGGCCCTTACATCGTGTTTAAAGAGAATATCTACGTAATAGCTGTGTTAAGGAGGATGGAGTCAATGCAAATTAAATACGATTGCCATTAATTTGCTTCCAGTCCTCAAGTAACTTGTAACTACAATTGTGCAAATAACTAAACTTTTTCCAGTGTTTAAACAACAGAATTTTTCAAAATGTTTTTGACATTTAGGATGTGTGATTGACATTTTTTATTGCTGTATTTCAGTTTTGCAGGAGTTTTTGAAGTTGGAGTATCTGTAATCTAGTAGCAATAAATGATGATACGCGCGATGTTAGTAAATTAGGTTTTAAAAAAGTCTTTGTTCAGGAATCTTTTCCATGCCTAAATGAAGTGGAACTAGTCCCGAAAAATTGGTTATTTAAAGATAAGGACATTACAAAGTGCTACTGGCTTAATGTTGCTAGTCATAAAGCAAGAAAGATGTGCGTTCGATATCATAAACCATCTTCACAGTGGAAAACATACACAGTTCAAGTGATATATGAAACAAGTAAAAGCAGTTTTACAATAATGATATTTAATATCTTATGGATTATCTCAAGAAAGAAAATGCATCGATTATGATGTGTGATATTGTTTAAGACTTTAAGGTTATGATTTCAATTCAAGTAATTTTTACTAAATACATTTAGGATTATTTTAGATTGAACTATCTAGTAAGGATTATGCTAGAAAGATAAGCTAAAGAAGCATCTAAAACATGTTGTTCCACATATTTAGTTTTTTACCTCTATCGTTTTTCAGATAATGAATTTCAAAGTTCAAAACAAAATAACATATTCTCTGCAATGTTGCTACTTGCAATTTAGTTTTCCAAAATTATCTATATAGTAATTGTAAAGTAATAAATATTTTGCAAGCATATGGTTGCAAGGAATGCAAGCCTTTAGCAGTAGGTCAGAAGTGCAAAAGAAATGCTCACAAAAACTAGGCAAAACCTCAAATAAAAATTAGATTTTTGACTGGCGACTCTTTAAGCAAAATGTTTTTATTTTCCAAACAAAATAATATCTCTGAACTATAAGTTGTCGAAAACTGAAAACCAATAAGGTTATGTTTTAAAAGCTTTTTTAACTTTTGGATTTTGGTCTTACTTTTAGCTGTGCTTCGCCTCATTTAAATTTTTGCGACTTGTTTTCTATTTCTTTTAATAAAGTTTTTTTGTTGAGCAATTGATATAAATTGTGTTAAATACGTTAGCTTCCAGTAACATTTGTTGTTAACAGTAGCTAATGATTATTTTCCGTGTTTGCGCATGCTGCCAGGTTTCCATGCTTTTTGGATAGAGGGTGACCATACCAGAGTGGCAACCTTAAAACAGCCGTTGTAATTGTAATTACATCTTCATTTACCAATTTGCCTGGGCCAGGAGACAGCGAAGGCATTTCTTTTAAAGAAATTGTTTATATTTTTTAAGAAAAAATTGCCCATTTTTTGTTAAGCCATTAAAAATCTTCAAAACATGTCAATTCATTGTACGATTGCTCTTTCTGGTAGCTTCATTTTAAAACTTTACTTAAGTTTTGTGTCAAATGGTTTATCTTCTGTGTAGTCTTCCCTTGTTGCTTTTAACTAGTTTTTTTTTTCAAGATGACTTGGCCAAGGGGATGATAAAATTACGTGAAGCTGAAGACAAAACGGATGTAAACACAACATGTGTTTCAGATGAAGATATGATAGTGAAAAGATCTGCATCAAAACGCCATTACAAGTATGTTGGCGAATTGCATGTTTTTAACTGTATTTTTATGCTCACGATAACGTAGCTTCGTACGTTTGAGCAAAAAGAATCTTTTTGTAAAATTGCCTTGTGTTTCCAAACTTGGTGCCATTTAATGATTGCTCTTGATAATTTAATGTCCATGTTGGTTTTCAACTGGACTGTTTATTGTTATAACACGCCATGAAACTACGGTACTTGATATTTTGGTCAAAATGAAAGCCTACTACCAATATTCCGGGCTGCTTCTAAGGGTTTGTCGGCCTTAAGTTGGCTATCCTTGGTGTACAAAATCTTTTATATAAGTTATTCCAAAGCTGATTTGTGGTCACTCAAGAAACTCAATAATTGTTTTTTAAAAAATTAGTTAGCTTGACGACTAAGAAAATTAAGGAACTAGGCGATTCTGCTGAGATAAATGGCAATATTTAACTTGCACGCTAAATTTTCTGGAAGCATTTTGTATCCCACGTTGCGTTTTGAGAATACATTACATATCAGTAATAACCACTTTACCAATTTTAATATTGGTTGTGCTGCCAGGTATTCACTGCATACACTATTCATGGCTGTTTCATTAGTGGAGGCAAAAAAAGTTTAGTATTGCAAACATATGCATTTTCAAGCGTTGGTTCATTAAAGGTGTTTCTTTCTGTGGTGCATCAAAAGCTCGTATGCTTAATTTGCTGTTTCTTCAATTAAACAAATGTTTTTTGTTGGAAGATTTAGGAATACATTTGTTCAAAAAGGGTTCTGTTAAGACCATTTAATTTTCAATTGTTGATTCAAATGTGAAGGCATCCTTTTTTCTTTTTGTCAACGATGGTAAATTTGTCGAGATGAATAATTGTTCAAAAGCAGGCAACTGAAGTATTGAGGACACTTCGAGATACTTCGATCTTTTGGTATGCCAAGAAAGAATTAGATAGCTAAAATATCATCCAGAAACTATTGAAAAAAAATTCGGTTTAGTGCGAAGTTAATAATTGCAATAACAACCAGCTATTGTAGCAAACGAAAAATGGTAGCGGTAATGCGGTGTCATACAAAATTTCGAAAAGTCAACAATTTTTGAGAATAATGAAAAAATTGCCATTCATAAAATGAGGAAACGTGCTATTGATTAAAATATGAAATTTATTTTACATCCATTTGCATAGCCTATGGCGTATCATGCGAATTGCTGTTGTAGTAATTGGCTAAAAGTACGGTTGTTTTTGTTGCTAGAAATCCGAGAAGACTTGTGGAGTCTGATGAGGAGCAAGGTTCTTCTAGTTCTAATTTGGAAGTTGACCTCCAAAGACTCACACCACTTGGTACTTCAAAAGTACCTCAAATTCCTGCTATACTGTAAACTGTAAAAACTCTTGAGGTTGGGAATCACATTGCAGATAAATTTAATGGAAAGATCTCGTAAGTTGCAAGTCCCTTTGGGTTGTGCAAGGCTGTCTTGTTTTTGGAAATTCATTATTTTGATCGATAAGGCATGGAAGGAGCTATCAGCCCTATCTTCCAGATGTTAAAATTGCTCACTATTTTATCATCAATAATGAGCAAACAGGTAGATTTTGCTCCTTTTCGTTGATATTTGTAGTTGCTGCATGTTTATTGTCCTGCACAATCGGCACATTGTTTGTTGCGATAAGCAGGAATTTAGGTGCTCGGAGAAATCTGCACCTGCATAAGGGATTTTCGATAGTCCCATGCTTCTGTGGATTTCTTCGATATCTTGCCCACTAAATTTGCTGCTTGTTCTAAACCAGAGATAATCATCGCAAAACGTCTTATCCAATGTGGCAACAACGTGACCAGGGTGGGGGTTGAAAAAAAACGGAGCCTTTCCACTCTTGGCTACGCGGTCGACTTTTTGTATGGATCAGTTTGACTGAAATCAGCTTCTGATTGTTTCAGAAAATTTTCAAATTGAAGAAGTATCTGCACTGGCGGAAGCTGAAGGAAAAAGCGAACGAAATTGCTTTAGTTCTTCATCTAACCGAGATGATCATGATGAAAAACTGGTTTCGTTATGCAGGGAAGGTACGATACTGTTTTCTGTGGAAGTTTGAATGTAGCCCTAACGATTAAGGCGCTCACTACTTAATAATATGGTACTGTTAAGCTTTGCGCAACTTCATGCTTGGCAAAGCTGCATACCGCTGCCATAATTTCTTTTTTTACTTTATTTTTTGTATATTTTTTAATATGTTAATTCGCGATTTCCAAAATGATCAATTTTTTTATCGTTGCAATATTTTTGTGAGATCTAAAATAAAATTAAACGCGGAGAAAGACGATAATTTTGGGCTATTTAAACAAGGCATGTGGCTGGCTACGTGCAATGGCATATTGGAGTGATTAAGAGTAACATATGCAGTGTACTTTTAATTTAAGAATTTTTCAAAAAGAGCCAGAAATAATGCAAAAAAAAAACAACAACATACGTATATTAATTTTATTTAATTGAGCATAAAATACTTGCTAGAAATAACTTACTGTACTGCGAATATTGAGCGAATCAAATTCTGCTCATTATGTTTTTTAAGTACCAGACTTATAAAAAAACTGTTATGTACGGTTATCTTCATGCAAATTTGTTGAGTTTTGGTACCCTTATTGTAAATTTAGTCTAGCATGTTAGCGGAGGTAAAAACTAAAAAAGGACTTGTGCAAAGTATTAAGTTACTAAAATAGTAAAATTTGAGCCATAATTGCGGTAGACGTAAATCTAAACATTTAAAATGTTAGAAAAAAGTTTGGAGTTTTACAAAACCTTATTATTTTGCAATATTTTAGCTCGTCGAACTCGAATTACTCAGATAGAATTGAAAAAAGAAATTATTTCCGTTCATCAAAAATTGGATGCTATTTTGTCCAAGATTTGGCAATGTCCTGCAGTTGCGATTGCAGCCGTTCTGGTAATTGGATGTCCGGAAGAATTTTCGCTTCCGGTGGGCGAAATGAGGGTCTTTGAAAAGTTGGAGTCCACGCAGCTAAAATGTGTTCAGTCTCAAAAAAAGCTGGTAAGATATATTTTGTTCTTGTAATCTTGTATAAAAATAACAAAAATGTGACTTTTTTGCCGTTTTTTAGCCTTGTCTACATTGTGCTTCAATTTTTAGTTAGCGCAGGCTCACTTTTTAGTTGTATTATATTATTTGAAGTTGCACTACGTTCAACTAGGCGCGGTCGCTTGAGCGAGGCTAGGTTTAAAAATTTTTTCGCTCGCAGCGATTAGCTGCACTTTGGCTTTGCGTTGAATTTATACAAAAAAATGCCGAATATGGGCGTGTGGTTGACGAAAATGAGGTTCAGTCTTGACACTTTGATTTGATTCGCTCTCGTTCGTAAGCACGTTAAACACACAAAAACCTTGCGCATAGTGTAGATGGGGCTTTATAAGAAGTGCCAGTCGACTTCGACGTAGAGCTATAAAAGAATTACTTGAAATGCTACGGATTCTCGTTAGTTTGGTAGTATAAGCCTGTGATTCTGTGCATGCCGGTTAATTTTTGTTGCATTCGAGCGTCAACTATCAGTAAGATTAAATAACTGGACCGTTTTTTATTTAGGTAACATATTTACAACGCTACTGCTCCAAGGATCCTAAAAAAAGCACCCGCGAAATGCTTTCATGCATATTCACGGATGTGTTAATGGAAAAATTTAACTGGTTGGGCCAGCGTGGTTCAAAGCATGGTCTGAAGAGCAGCAACATTGTAGAAATTTTAAATGGTAAGTTGTTATGGTTGTTTGGGTTTCTTAAAAGGTTAACTTCTTATATTGTTCCTGGTATAAACTTATCCGTGTTGAAATAAATTACCATTTTATTCGGCACGATAATCACTTGGCCCGTAGACCATTTAAAGTCAGTTTCCGGCTTCATAGTTTAAGGGTATAATTCGCTTTAGCATAGGCAGGATTAGGAATTAGACGTTTTTTGTAGAATATCATAAATTTTTCCATTACTCAATTGGGAAATAGAATGGAATTCTTTGCCTAGTTTTAAAGTCAAAAGTCGAAATTCGAGCCATAAGTTGTAAAAAGGAGGATGGCAGTCAAAGTCAATCGGGTTTCTGAAATAAGGGTAATATATAGATAGTCTTTACTTGCGTTAACTCCCTTCGTTTTAAACAATCTGTTTGAGAGATGTCTAATTTCCCTCAAAGCCGAGATCCGGTGTAGCCAAATTTTATATCAAGAAATAGCTTATTAACTTTTAAAAGAAAACCCGTGAATTGTCTGCTCTATGGCGTACCTGAGAAATTTTGAAATAAATTTTACGTTGGCTGATTTTCAATGAAGTGGATATTTCAAGTCCAGCGGAGAGCAATAATTACGCCGTTTCAGGTTGTTTGTTGTGTTGTATTACCACAGTGTGTTTTCGCTATACATTAGGTTTATTCCCTTGTGAAAAAAAAACTCTTCAGTAGTTTTGCAGCGTCATAACATGGCGTAACCTCTCCGCCAATCAGCTTTCACTTTCACGGCCTGCATGTTTTTCGAGAGCTTTCATTGTTTTTAAAAAAATATGTTTGTACAGTTAGTTCATGGAGGACTATACACTGAGAATTTAATGATAAGCTATGGCCAGTATCCAAGAGTCTAAGGGCACAATCAAAACTATAATAAACAGCCTAAGACATACGATACAGAATGTCATCGCCTTGTTAATCATGTTGGTGAATTTTTTACGGGTATTTATCACAGTATGTACTTTAAAACAAAATTGTGTGCGAAGTAAAGATGGTTACATATCGCTGCCTTTCGCCGATTTTGATAATTTGTGAGAGTGTGATAAAACAAGCAGGACCGTGAGAATGAAACCTGATTGCTTGAGAGCTTGTTATGATGCAACAGAGGCCAAAAGCAGCTGTACAGTTTAACAATACAAAATGTTTGGAGTGAAACTGAACCTACTGTATGGTTAATAAATACTGTTGCATTACTAATATTTTGCTGCAAAATTTATTTTTGAGTCTCTGTGCGGAAAGAATGAGTAAGCGTAGTGTAAAAGTGCTATTAGCTTCCAATACCTACTATTGCTGCTGCTTGAAGTAGGCAACATAAATGCAGCCAGTTCGTTTGTTATTGGGTCCACGACAACTGACCGCAACAAACTGACCGCAAACAAATTGACCGCGAGCAACTCCGATTGGCTGAAAAGGGCCATCCTAAATATATTTTTACTATCCCCAGAGCCATCTTGCCCAAACTCTCACTTTGTGACGAAATCACTGCGACGAAATGAGTGACCAAATCACTGCAACGAAACCATTGGTTTGCGGTCAGTTTATCGCGGTCAGTTGACTTGGCTCGTTTGTTATTAGCCTTCGTCATTTTTCTATTATTACGCAGCTATCGCTAGTTGTAATTTTATGGTTCCTAAACATTGAAGTATATCAGATAATTCGTTCTTTAATAGCTTACTGGTGCTAACTGATGAAATAAATTTCAGCAGGAAATTAAACTTTTCACTAAGCTCACTTTTTTACGTTCAGAACTTCAAAATATGTTTGCAAATATTAGCAATACACGCAACAACAAACAATAGAAATTTCTCTCCGCAGCGATTTAAAATATCCACTCCATTGACAACGAGCTAGTGTAAAATCATGTGAACATTTCACGAAGTAAGTCAGCATAAACCAGACAATTCTCGCGTTTTTTCTGAAGAAATGAAATTGCAAGCTTGTTTTTTGTCTGTGCTCAGAGCATTGTTTTGATATAACGTTTGGCTAAACCGTAGCTCGGCTTTAATGTACATTGTCGATTCAAGTTTGCAACGCTGACGTTAATGGTCGTTTGTAGAAATCCCAATGGTTTTATCTGCTTTTTCCAAAAACAACGAATTTTTTCGGAATAGTCGGGAGTCAGAGTCTACTAATTCTTGCCGATTTCGATTAATATATTTCTAATTTTGCTACCTGTTTTCATATGTTTTATTTTGCTTTGCAGCTGCGGTACGTACAGCGGATTCGAAAGTTACAAATTCCCTTGTCAAAAAAGTGATACAAGAATATGTGAAATCTGCACTGCGAAGGCCTAGGCCACCTGTTGTATGAACTAGTGTTTTTTATTTGGTTTGTAAATAAATGTTTGATAAACTCAGCTGTTGAGCATGTTGTTTATGAATTTATATTATCCAGTAGAATACTTCGAAGTGTTTATACTTAGTGATAGCAAACTGGAAACACAAAATCACTGATCGCTTTAGAAGGCGCCAGTAAGTTTTAACAAAACACTCTGAATTAGTAGCTTTTTGTGACAAAAGTTTATAGTAGATTTACAAACAGTTTATCGTGCAACATTCTGGTCAAGACTTGTGTTTCGCGTATCTATCAGAAGTTCTGTAGGATCTTATAAAGAACCGATGATAAATTGGCATCGAAATCACGTAAAAACTGTTGGTCAAACACGTGTCGAAAACCGTTGTTAAAACACGTGTCGAAATCACGTAACAACTCGAGTTTTTACACGAGCGCGACTTTGCCCTGAGACTCTCGAGACGTTGGAATCGCCCTCGAGTAAGTGATCACAGGCGAGAACAATCCTTGCATTGAGTCGCGCCGAGTAAAATCAGTATTGCAAAATCGCTGGTGTTGCTTACACGATGGCAATTTTTGCCAATCGCGAAGAGCGAGTCTTGGCTCGTGTGATTAACCACTACAGAGATCTTAACGCAGAGAAAATCTTTGAATCGCGTCGTAAAAAGTCGCCCGTGTGAATGCAGCTTAAGACGCAGACAAATTTTAGCTTTGAGCGTTATGTCTCTTCCTTATTAAAATTCCTTATCGCGTATTTTATCTCCAAAATCAGGAAAATCGCCTAGCTTTCCACCCCCCTTTGCTAAGCAAAATCCCGTTGCGTTGTTTTAATCCAAAAAAAATCACAAAAATGGTTGGTAGCTTAGCAACCAGGCCCCAATCTGTGTGAGGTAGAGACAAATGTTAGCCTTGAGTTCCGGTTCCCTTCGTAGTATAAATCCAGTTACGCGCATAGGCTAATGCTGTATTATCCGTCTTTGTTTTTTATGATTTTGTAGAATTTAATTTATGTTTTTAGCTTAATAAAAGTGCCCGGCCTTAAAAACCGGCGCCAGTTGGCTTAGCTAATTGAAAATTTTTGTTTGATTGCAGCTCCTTACAACTTAAAGATTTGAAATTTGACTGTGGAATTAAAAAAAAACATGGAACCACAAGCTTAGAATATTGATTTGAAACATAAATTTCGCAAAAAAGAACTGCACTGTAGTGATTGCACATTTGTGAAATATAGAATTTAGACTTCTTCAAAGCAAGGAAGCACCAACAATATATAGCAGTGGTTCTCACTATCTTTTTTGTATCAGAGCCAAATTTGAAATCTCAACGTCGTTAAGAGCGGCATGCAATGCAAGGTATTGTTAACAAGAGAAACCGATAATCTTAAACGAAATATACTGAAATCATATTCAAAGTTTATATGGCTTCATAAAAATAGCATATGATAATTAAGTAGTCGATCGGTGAGGGGCAAAAAAAAGATTATGGTTATTTCCAATTTTAAGGAATCGATCACAAGGATAATATCAAATGTAAACCGACAAATGAAATCAGGGCCTACGAGAGAGGGGGGCAGGGGGGGACAATGACCCCGGGGCCCATGGTGCTTAGGGGGCCCATGAATCCAAATGGTATTGAGAAGTGAAAGACCCATCGAAGTTGCATGTGAACAGCTAAATTTCGGCCGGAAAATCCGTTGAAATTTTGGAGAAGACCTTTTTTTTTGAAGATCACTTGACTTTGGAAGGAAAAACCGTTGAAATTTTGGAGAAGACCTTTTTTCTTTATTTTTACTTTTTTTCGGACAGGAAAACCGTTGAAATCTCGGAGAAAACCTTTTTTTTTTTTTTTGAGATCACATCATTTTTTGGACCAAACTACAGCATTTTCTCCGTCTATTTTGGACTTTACAAAACCACGCTTCCGTCACATTTGAGCTGTCCCCGGGCCGACGTTTGGCTCTTGGCGCCTCTAAATGAAATTAAGGGTTACAAAACTTAAAGCTGTTCAATTGCATGCGATCCAACACATTCTGCACACCCTCTACGGCGTGTAACCAGAATTTTTCGAAAGGGGGTGATTGAGCGTCAGATATACCAATATTGAATGCTTTTGTTATGATTTATTGAAGTACACACCAGTTGCTTATTTGATTATAAAGATGATTTGGGGTTATTTTGAGGCTGCTAAATCCAAAAATGACCTTAGTTTTTGTCTATCACATCAGGATTTTTTGCTGCAACCATTTTGAATTTTGATAAAAACTTCAATTAGCACTAATCTTTTGTAATTTTTGCCAGGCTATAACTTGTACTTAAATGCATGAGACCTGCACAATCATTCAACTTTGCTGTATGTTAAATATTGTTATTGTTAATTAGTTATGATGGCCATATACAACTCAATAAAATATTTAGCTTAAGCCGCATTTACACGGGCGACTTTTTTGCGTGCGATTTTTTGATAAAAATAAATGTGGCAAAGTTGCATTTACTCAACGGCGGCTTTGATCATGATAATTGGGATCTTACTGATGGAAATAATTGTCTTAAAGTGGTTTCATACCAATATTGTTATAATTCAAAACTTTAGAAGAGAATCGGTGTTGCGACAAAAAATCGCAGTGAGATCAGCTCCGATTTTACTTTAAAAAGGTTTAGAATATCACTATTGGAATGAAAACAACTTGCGACAGTCATTTTCAGCAGTAAGGTAACTTTTATCACAATGAGAACCACAATCGAATATATGCAACTTTGCCACATCCATTTGTATCAAAAAATCGCACGCAAAAAAGTCGCCCGTGTAAATGCGGCTTTAAATACATTTTAAATTTAGGCCAATTTTTAAAATTTTTATTGAGTTCTATATTACAATGTGCAAGCTATGCTGGCCAGATTCAACTAAGCTAAAAACAAAAAGGGCAAACTAATTAGACAAAAATGACTACAAAAGAAAGTACACCAAATTGGTTTATCAACGAAATACACGATCACTGTAGTTGCCAAAGCAAAATAAACGTTAACAGTTACAGCTAGTTAGAAGCAAATTGTCGTTTTAGAGCCTTTCGTTTACGAGAAGCTTGCGGCTTGTGTCTAACAAGACTCCAGCAATAGTCTGCCATCAAGTGTATAATGTATGCAGGCGCGTAGCCAGGATTTGGAAAAGGGGGGAACTATTTTGAAAGAGTGAGAAAAGTGCAAACGTCCTTGACCCGAATTTTCATTGTTCTTGAATCAGTTTCCCACGGTTTGTCCGGAAATTAAGAGAGAATTTCTCGGAAAGCTCGGAAATTCCAACGTTTTTTCCGCCCAAAATCAGGAGGTCTCCAAAAAAAAAGGTCTTCACCGAAATTGAGACTGATTTTTCGGCCGAAATCGGAAATTCAAACGTTTTTTCCGCCCTCAATCAGGTGGTCTCCAGAAAAACAAAAAAAAAAAGGTCTTCACCTAAATTGAGATTGATTTTTTGGCCGAAATCGGAAATTCAAACGTTTGAGGGGGGCTGTATTCCTATGGGGGGGGGGGGTATTTTCAATTTTTGACAAAAAATCGGCCTCAAAAGCACCAAAAACGTGTGATTTTGCATACTTCACATGCCAATGGGAGGGCTCGAGCCCCCCCTGCCCCCCCTGGCTACGCTACTGAATGTATGTTCAAGTGGCCTTCATAGCAACATTCCATAATTTAATGTCCTGATGGAAGCGCTCTTCTTGCTCATCACTGACAGAACCTAGATTTTCTGGAAAAGAATCCAAGTGACTTTTAAGGATGCGAACCTTGATTTTCATATTGCATCCCCATTCCTGAAAGCTTGACAGCAACTCCGCCATCAACTCCTTGTAGTTATCTGTCTTTTTGTTAGCGAGGAAATCTTTGATCACGTTTGTAAAAGCCATCCAAGCTCTTGCTTCATTAGGGTTCATTGAAGAAACAAAACTTGTATCTCGCAAGAGTTGTCTAATCTGGGGGCCATCGAGCACACCTCTTTTTTATTTTCAATACTTAGACCAGAAAATTCAAAGCAAATGTAGTCAAAGCGCTTTTCCGATTTATCAAGCACTTTTAAAAACTGTCTTATTAACCCCAATTTTAGTAGCGAAAAATATATCTGCTTCAGCATGTATAACATTACAATGATGCTATATTTTTCCAAGGCTAAATCTATTGCGAATCAAAATTGTAGACTTATTTGATTAAAGACCTTTCTACACGGTTTTTAAGTAATTATAGGGCTTGCTTTTGCTTAGAAATGCTTTACTTAAAAACAATATAAGGGACATTTTGGGTTAAAGCAAAACACTTGATCTGAAATCCCATTAAGCAAATCAAATTTTAGGTCAAACATGGAGATGATATAGAGAAAAAGCTTGACGTGATGGAACAAAATAAACATCAGATTTGGATTCCGCGACCTCAAATTACTGATAATCAGTTATTTCAGTGCAAAACGCAAAGTTTTTTTTTTTTGATTTGTAAGACAGCGTAATAAATGTGACCTTTGGACAAGTAGCTAACAATCGTGTATTGCTAATAAACTTTTTAGTACTTTTATATAGCTTGTGATCAACTCCATAAGATAATGCAAAAATTTATTGGACAGAAGGCGCTTTGAAACTAACCTGCTAGTAGATACAAGGCGTTTTGAAAATAAACACAATATTCAGAAGCGCTTTTGACAAGAATAGGAAGCGATTTGGAACTAAATTCTCCATAGAACCACGTGTATATTCAATTTCTACCGTTTTCAATAAAAAAGTTCATTTGAAAAATATGGCCACTAAGGCGTTTTGGAAATAAACTCTTCATTGACTGCAGCAATAACATAACAATTAAGATTTTTTAAAAACACTGTATATACATCATTTAATTTAATGCCTAACATGTTAGTGTATTACTTCGCAAAAACGGTTTTGTTACGCAAGTTATGCATTGCGTAATACTATAGTTCTAATGGTGAGTTTCATTATTTTTGCTTTCAATTAAGTAAGCTATTTGTTAGCTTTGTCAAAACTCAAAAAAAAACTAACCCATGATAAAATGAAACATTTTATATCAACAAGACGTTTCGACTTGAAATTAGAATCATTTTCAATCTTGCTCATATAAAACTAAGTTGTTAGTATTTCATAGATTTTGGTTTGGGTTTGAAAACAACAGGAAAAAATTTATTGCCACTATCAAAGTTTTCCATACGATATCTTAGTGAGTAAACAATATTTGAAAACAAAAAAAACGTCACAATTTAAGGCAATTCCAATTACGTTCGCAACAATTTAAATTTAGTATAAGAATAATAGAATCATAAAGCTGTCGTAAATATTTTATTTTAAAAAGAGAATTTTTAAAAAGTGAAAGGGGAGTTTCATTTAAAAAGAGATTTTTTAAATGATTTGTTTACGACAGCTTTGGCTCTTTTATTCTGAGTGAAACTGTTTCTCAAGACCAAATTTTATGCTCCAAAGTTTTAGTTTATTTTTGACATCAATCAATAATTCTGGTCTATACTGGAAAAAAATCGTGAGCGTATGAGCGTGCGTATTAGAAGTTATGGTCATGATTTACGACCTGGACATAAAAGCTGCAGGTTTTGGTTCTTCTGAAAATACAACTTTTTGTGATGCTTGTTTGAAATAATCACCGTTCTAGTTGCTCTATTCCAGGCTGAAAAATGATCTTTTTTAATCTCGTCATTTGAAGTTTTATTTGTAACTTTACTTTGAAAACGAAGCAATTGGCGTAGATTTAAACATAATTTAAAATCATGCTTGTAGGATTAATGCTAGTAGGTAACAGGGTTGATATTAATGTTTATTTATTCACGCTGTTTGTGTAGTTTTTCAGGCTCATTACATTTTTGTGCCCACATTTTATGATTAGCTATTAATTTTATTTGGCTTTTTCCATAATTGGCCTGATGTTGAATTCAATCATGACATTGCATAATGTTAAATGGCGTTACTCTGAATTAGAATTTTAACGGAATTTTTACTCTAGGATAGAATTATGCTTTTAAAGTAAAATAGTTAAGGCAAGTTAATTCTTAACTGCCATTTATTTGTGAGCTTAATTAATACTTTATTACAAATAGATTTTATCAAATTTGTGACTTCAAAAAACAATGCTAAAACAGCATTTATTGTATTGATATTATCAACTTGTGTACCTCAACTTTTGCTTGACAGAAAATAAAGGAGACACACTTTTTCAATTTTTTTTTGCAGCAATGGTTAGTCATGATTTGAATTTGTGTAATTATTATCGGTAGTGCTAAGTTTGAAGGAAAGTGTCTGTATCCAAAATTTAAGCGCAAAACTAATTGTAGTTTTGAAGTTATATCAAAAAATATGATTTTTGTTCCGCATTTTGTCTTAACCTTCCTCTGCAAATTAAGGTTGACTGTGAAAAAAACATTCATTTGGAGCGGAAGGTCTAAGGTTCAAATCTCAGTCCGGTCAAATTGGACATAATGTTGCCAACCGCTGCTACATTTTTTCAAAAGGATTGTGTTACCTGCATGTGCAATAGCATGGAGATGGGCCGTGCAAACTCGTTACACGCTTGTTCGTTTTACAGCGAATATATATTATGAAAGATTGATTTTTTTCGAATTATATGGTCTGTTGTCATTTTTGTTTTTACATAGTATTTTTTTGGAAACACATATTTATCACTTCATCAGCAAGTAAATTGCAATGCATTTTTATTTTATCAAAATTGTGATAGATCATACAAACACGCAAAACTGTAACAAGGTTTTAATCATTTCATTTATGCTGTTTTGCAACTGAATTGCTCAGTTGTTGTTTTTTTCTGCTTATTAAAGCCGACAAAAGTCTTTGTAATAGCATAAGGATTAATTTAAGTACAAACTATCAACATAAAAATACAAAATCGGCAACAGCAGTAGAAACTCAACTCTTAAAGCTTGGATGAGAAATCCAACACATTATCGCTTCGCGATTAATTGCAAGCAAGAATGGCAGCACGGTACGGTACAGGGCCGTGTCAAGGCCGCCCCAAATCCCGGGGGGGGGGGGGGGGCAGCCAACATTGAGCTCCACTTTTTACTTTACTACTACTACTTTAAAAGTTGTTATTGTTGATCAGTGCTAGTATGTTTCGCAATATTTAAAACAAAATTAAAGCGTATTGTCAATTTGAAATTGCATAAGATACTGAAAATACGCTCGCTGTACCTGTATGTCTCTGCTGCTGCGTTACAATTTCATCTATGGTGTAATAGAATCACAATCGCTTTTGTCTTAGTGTTCAGCTTACCAGTCGATTGCACTACAGCCAGTCCAGAGTCAGTCTAGTTATGGTTACAGTCAGATTGCCTTCAGATGTCAGCAGTAGCGTAGCCAGGGGGGGCTGTTTTCTCCCCATTGGCCTGTCAACCAAAATGCAGACTAATGAAAATGCCACGTTTTTAGCTTTCCTGAGACTGCTTTTATGCGTTGGAATGGACTAAAAAGTGATTTAAATCGCCTTTTGAAACATACATTTAGGGGGGGAGATAAATTTTCAAAAAATAATGTCACAAATCAACGAAAACTTTGAAAAATTCCTAATAAGAAACAATCAAATAGATATAAACATAATTTAAAATCATGCTTGTTGGATTAATGCCAGTAGGTAACAGTGTTGATATTATTGTTCATTCATTCACGATTTATTCACGTTGATATCCTTATTAAAGCCGACAAAAGTCTTTGTAATAGCATAAGGATCTTTTTAGGATCATTTTAGTTTAGATCTTTTTAGTCTACTGTTGAGAGTTCAGTACAGATTTTTTTAGGATCATTAATGTCACTACAGCCGCTTACAAGGATCGCATCTTTAACTCATAACTACAGCTCCAGTACCCAAATTATTTTTTACGTAGCATTGTAACAATACAGTATTAATAGTCTTTGGAATTCAATAAAACTCACTCTCAAACGATAATTTTATTGATTGTACTGGTTTATTTCATATTTTGGATATCATTAATGTAAATTTAACTGTAAATTTTCGTTCTGTTCTACAATCCTGGTTTTGGAAAAGTAGTGCGTTTTGGATATGTGAAAGTTAAGTGACTATTTAGGCCGATTGCAAAAATGTGCAAATTTAATCGTTTCGGAGAAGGCTCCTTCTTGAGTTTTCGGGGGCGTTCCGAACCACCTAGGCACGGCCCTGGTACGGTACGTTCAGAATTTACGTACTAGGCTACGTACTTCGTACTACTTGAACCATACCGTACCAGCGTACCTTACTTTAGTTCAATTTTTGAAGCGTTCCGTACCAACGTACCGTACCCGTACCATTACAAAAAATGCGTACCGTACCAGCGTACCGTACTTTTTAGCAAAAATTGAGGCGTACCGTACCGTACTGCCATCCTTGATTGCAAGTATCTTTAGCTATTTACTTAGTTGGTTGATGATAGCAAAAAATTATCTTGTTTTGTTTTTCAGATGCTGGAACAAGTACGCTCGATTAGCCATTCTAATGTGCTGGTGGTTACACGGAAAACAGACGGAATTAATCTATTCACCGAGTAAATAAATCATACCATCAAAAATGAAACACAAAACAATCTCAACAGCAGGGGTGTATTTAGGGGGGGCAATGGGCCATGGCCCTCTCCTTTGGTCGCCAGGATAGTATAATTAGCATAGAACAGTATGCAAAATTGCGGCATGTCCCTCCCTCCTTTGTAACTTGGGCAGAAAGTCTGAGTGCACAAGCGGACAGAATCTGGATGAAGATCTTTTTTTTGGTCTTTACCTAATTTTGGGCAGAAAAACAGACTAAATTTGAGTAAAGACCTTTCTTTTTTCGTTTTGGTCTTCACCTAATTTTGGGCAGAAAAACAGACTAAATTTGAGTGAAGACCATTCTTGTTTTTTTTTTTTTTTGTCTTCACCTATAAATTGGCGAGATAAACGGACTGATTACTAGTGGAGAAATTTTTCGTTTGGTCCACATTACTCTCAAATTTCCTGACCACCCTCCCTTTTGAAAATTCTGCGTACGCTACTGCTCAACACTAGACTGCAAAGTAACCGATGCTTCAGATCTTTTAGTCAAGCAGCCACCCAGAAATTGTAATTGAAACATACGAGGAAATAGAAACAAAAGGAAATTTTGCAAATATACTCAACTTGCTGTATTTTGGGCCCATCTATAAGACACTATTTATTTAGCGACAGCTTTCGAGTATACTCCAAAAAAAAACTCATTTATTTGAAACTTTAAATAGTATCTCTTCTTATAGCCGCATTTACACGGGCGACTTTCTTGCGTGCGATTTTTTGATACAAATGGATGTGGCAAAGTTGCATATATTCAATAATGGTTCTCATTGTGATAAAAGTTACCTTACTGCTGAAAATGACTGTCTCAAGTTGTTTCCATTCCGATAGTGATATTCTAAACCTTTTTAAAGCAAAATCGGAGCTGATCTCACTGCGATTTTTTATCGCAACACCGATTCTCTTCTAAAGTTTTCAATTATAACAATATTGGTATGAAACCAACTGAAGACAATTATTTCCATCAGTAAGGTCCTAATTATCATGATCAAAGCCGCCGTTGAGTAAATGCAACTTTGCCAGATCCATTTTTATCAAAAAGTCGCACGCAAAAAAGTCGCCCGTGTAAATGCGGCTTATGAGTCATTTTTTCATTTATTTGAATCATTTTTTATTAAGATTAATCGTTTTTTTCCAATGGCGACTTGTGTACGACTTTGAAAGATTCATTCTGCGACGCAAAGCTATGACGTGTTTTATTGCAGACGCTGATTGGCTACTGTGTAAAGTGTTATGTTTTGACCGATAGTAAACTTTATTTGGAACCAATGACGTTTGACAAACAGTAGGAAAATGGCGGATAGTAGAAACAGACTACCGTACCGGTAGTTGCAAATTTTGCATTTTGCAAGAGAGTTGTAGGGAGAGAACTGTCTTACAATCGTGCAAATAGCTTGAAGCAAAAGAGTCGCGTTTAAAGCTTTTCGTTGTTGACTGTGCTCAGGTGAAGCTTTTTGTTTTTCAATGTGTTCAGTTGCAGCTTTTTGTTTTAAAAGATGTTTAGTTGTAGCAGCCTACCATAGGCAGGTGTGTAGCCAGAAATTCGCAATGGGGAGCTGTTTTTGGGGTCTGGAGACGGAGCCACAAGCGCTCGAAAATTTTGCATTGTTTTGCAAAAATAACTTCATTTTAGGGCTATTTTGATAAAAAAATAATGCTTTTAAAACGTGGCATGACTATTGGCAGTGCAAACATGATTAACCTGTTGCATAAATGGGCTACTTGGGAGGTACCGGAAGCTAATAGTAAAATTTTAGTTCTCTTATTTAGATGCTGGTAAATTATAAAATTGAATATTTCAATAAAACTCACACGGAGTAATCTAATTCGTATACAGTTTATAGAGAAAAATATTGGGGGGGGGAAGCTAATAAAAAGAGATTTGAGAGAAATGATTCATAATTAGGTAATATTAAATAGCCCCCCCCCCTAACAGCCTAATCCTTAAATAATATATTTGTTAAGACATCTATGTTTAGCATTTTTACACTTGCGATCAAAAATGACTGCTTATTTTGAGCATTTTTCAAAGTTTTCATTTATTTGTTAGTGTTATTTTCGACAAATTGCCTCCCCCTGAATAGCCTTTATGTTTCAAAAGATGTTTTAAATCACTAGCCTATTTAGTACACTCCAGTGCATAAAACAGTCTCAAAATTGGCAAAAACGTAGTATTTTCCTCATTCTGCATTTTGGTTGACATGCCAATGGGGAGGGGGCTATACCCCTCACCTGGCTACACTGCTGATCATTGGCCAAGACTGATATCCAAAAATCAAGCTGGGTCACGAAGGACAGAGTTTACCCAATCTAGTCTAACAGGATTGGCTTAGCTTTATGTATTCCCATTGATTCTGCCTTAGGTCCTCGTTTAAGCCACAGTATTTGCCATTAACCAGTTTTGATTTTCTTACTAATTTGTGTGGTGTTAAATTATTTATGCTTACCTCAGTATTTTTGATCAAGATAACAATTAAGTTTAACAGTTTTTCAATATCGTGTTTCATACAGGCTCTTTCAAAAATGTTGGCGAACTGTACTAATACTGGTAATAGGCTAGTGCAAGTTGGTGTAGAAGATGTATCTGCGATGGGAGTTGTTGAATTATGTCGTTTGTTTCAAGAACAAAATGCGGTTTCAGATGGTTGTTTCTTGAAGAATTTCGAGGTTTAGCATTCTCTTATATGGTGTAATTACTTTCGTATGTCATCTGCTGATAGCTGCTACTTTCCTTACTGGACATCTCTTAACCAATGACTGTATAAGCAGAGGTGTAGTCGAGGACACAAGGCTCGAGGCCAAGGACACAAAAGAAATCTGAGGCCAAGGACAGCATTTCCGAGGACAGACACTCTTTGAGGTCAAGGACAGGAATGCTCGAAGCCAAGGGCAAGGACACATCCGCAAGTGTTCTCCAAAAAATGGTCTTCAAAGAAGTTTTTCAGGCAATCTCCAATTTATAGGCGTAGCCACAATTTTTGATTGGGGAGGCCTAAACTACAAATCACATGCAATAACGTCATCAAAAATTTGCCTGTTGGCACTTAACCAGGATTTTGCAAAGGGAGAGGGCTTAAGCTAATATAGTTGAAAAGTGCAAATACGTAACTTTGGAGACGTTTTGAGAAAGCCACTGTAACTCAAACGTATCACATATGGGGGTCTGGGGGTGGGGCCCCCAGTGGCCGGAGGGTTTGGGGGCGAAGCCCCCAGCTGTTGGTCGATTTTTTGTAGTTTTTTGGAAAAAAGCTATTTTAATGCCATTGAATCACATTTCGCACATGTTTAGAGCGATTTGAAAGCACTGGATTTTTGACATTTGAAAGCTGATTAAAAAATTTAAATTGTTTAATCCTTCTAGTTGCAATTTAAGTTCAAAACACGTTTAACACCTTGCATTTTGGTTTTAAAGTTTAATTGTACATGATTTGGTCCAGGTAGGGGGAAGTAAGGTGCATTGTCTCTTGCAACATTTTAGCATCAAATGAAAACCCACTTGAAAATTTTTCTCAGAGATTTTCGTTTTGTCATGAAAATAATCAGTTATAAAAGTGCATGTTAGGCCAGGGGGCCCAGGGCCCCTTAAATGAAGTTCAACGATTTGTTTAATCAGCATTTTCCATGGCTAGTTTTTTTTTTTGAGTATTTTGTGCGTAAAAACTGGCGAAGTGGAGTTGAATTAATGAATTGTTATTGAAAAATAGTGCAATAGATGGTTATACTTACTAACCATGTTATTTCCGAGCTGGATTTACATCGCGCTGGGCCAATGCCACTTTGGAGATTTTTGCAACATCTTTCTGCCAAATGTAGGTGAAGATCATAAAAACTCTTAAGATTTGAGCGCAGGGTCCTTAGCTGGTACTGCACCATATTGTGGTAAATCCGGCCTTGGTTAATTCCATATGTTCACAAAAAGGCAAAATGTGAGCCTGAGATAGCAACTTTTAGGACGAAAACTATCCATTTCTTCCAGGTTTACGTTTAAATTGGCTGGCAAAAATTGAATTGAGGCGGGTCCCGGGGCCCATAGTCTTCAATATTGTTGTTCACTACTGGTGTAAGCGATTAATGCTAAAAAAAACTAAAAAAACAATAGGTATTTTTGTCATTGGTGAAATTTTAATTGGAATTGGGGGGTAGGTCTGCTTGGCTAAGCCTATGCTCCAATTGCGGAAAACAAAAAAGGTATTTGCAAATATCTCGCAAGGTTTCTTGCGTTTTCCAACAAAATTTCAACGGTTCAAAAAATAGTGCTGTCCTCGAGCCATAGACAGGGCAATTTTCGAGGACCTAAGGCTTCGAGGCCAAGGATGTCCTCGAAGACTCCACCTCTGTGTTTAAGCTGCATATGTGTCATTTTAGTGTAAGGAATCGCATGCATTATTGCAAATAAGCACAATCTGACAATCACAGATAGCTGCTTAAAGTGTTTTAAGATGGTACAATATCACCACTGTATCTTGAACATTAAAGCGCACTCGCACGCAACCAGCACTAGGTCAGTATTTCTGTTTGCCTTGGGTGTATCTGTACTGTTTTGGGGATCTTTAGGTGGATCCCAGTGCCATCGCTATGAGGGGGCCAGGGGGCCGTGCCCCCCCCCCCTAATGAATGCTTTGCTCCCAATTTAATTTACTCAAAATACTGTTTTTGGAACATAACGTTACAAAACAACAGACAACGATGGAAACAGGAAAAAAGGACTAATAACGTTAAAATGCAATATTTTTCTTTAACTATTTCTCAATTGTTTTGCGAAATTGCTGACAACCAATTGCTGTACATGAATGTGACGTGATAATGCGTCTTATTAACACGCCTTTATGGATGTGTCGCAAAAGAGAGATGAAGCCTACAGAATTGTTACCTGTACTTCGTTAGTGATTGTGACATGAGGAATATGTGAAAACATTGTTTTCAATGACAAACTGTTTTTGATTTTTAGAGCGCACTCAAGATATTTAGGTCACAGTCTATGGAGCAACCAGAGTGAGGGGGCTTGGGCCCCCTTAGCCAAGTCACTTAAAAAATTTAACCTCAAAATACGAGCATTTAAACATATTTTAGACTTGACTTGAAGTAAGGGGTGCTGAAGTGGCTTGGCAATTTCTTTCGTTCAAATTTTAGCGATTTGGTTTCTAATATGGCTTCAACAATTATAAAATGTGATTAAATCCCTATTTTTTGCTGCAAAATCACAAAAATCGCTCAGCAGGTGGGAGCTTTGCCCCCAGACCTCGTCTGTGTCATGATTGAGTTGCATCAGTTTGTTTAGCACAAAGCCTAAACTAAATAAATTTTATGCAAAAAAAAAATACTTTTGGTTCACCCCTCGTAGCAAAATTCTGCTTGCGTGTCTAGTAGCATTTACTGTTGCAGAATACATTTTTCAAACGATTATGGGCAGCAGACAAAACAAGTTGAGAAACGCTGCCAGCCTTATAGGTTTCTTTTTTTAGACACGAATACCCAATTTTTGAAATTTTGCATAATTTGTAACCATACAAGATCTGAAGATCAGTTTTTACATGCAAAAGTTTATTGTATTTTAATGCCCCCCCCCTACTTTCATCTAGTGCCCCCTCACTGCGTTTACTCTGGCGACGGCACTATTGGAGAACCCTACCGCCAAAGGTTATGGAGGATATAAGGTGAAGGCCTCAGCATTTGAAAATTTTGCAATTTTTTTTGCAAAAAAAAACAAACTTTAGATTTCTGAGTATTTTGGAAAAATTAATGCTTTTAAAACATGGTATAAAAATTAGTACCAGTGCTGGAAAGCATGATTAAACAGTACTGGTTTTGTAAATCAACTGACTGCCATAAATTGACCATGAACCAACTTGCTGCCAACATTAGAATTAGTTAGCAGTCAGTTGTCATTGACCCACTAAAATAGGCTAGTGGTGAAATTTCAATATTAGGTTAGGGGAGTAGTTCAATTATTTTGCTCATTATAGAATAAGATGATTTAGGGGAAGGTGCGAATAGAACAAGATGTGAGAAGTAATTGGTAAATAGTCTACTTTTTATGCATTTTGCATCAAGCAATCAAATTTTATTGATTGTTTCGAGGCATTTTTTAAAAGTTTTGCTAATTTTTTATCTTATTGTTGGCAAATTTATCTTCTCTAAATAAATGGTTCAAAAGTGGCTTTAAAGCATTTAAACATTCATATCACGTACAAGAATTGCCTCAGAACTGCGAAAAACGTGGTAAATTTTTCAGTTGTGTATTTTGGTCGACAGGCCAATAGGGAGGCTGTAATAGCTCTTTTCTTCCTCTTAGGCTACACTGCTGGTTTTTGCAAGTAAGAAAAAAGCCATTTTCGATGCTAGTCGTGCAGTGCATTATTGGGATAGGAAATAATATTTTTTTTTGCTCCCATAAGATTTGCTTTTAGGTAAGGTGTGAATGAATCATAAGATGCACAGAGCTGGACAGCGCTGTTTCGAGCTTTTAGCTCTCATCGGCAGCCCTCAGCTTCTCTAACAAAGTTATTCCCCAGCTGGACAAGACTCTTGGCCGAACTGGACAAACCTTAAGGGCTTGCACAGCGGCAGAGGCTTTCTAGGGAATAAACGATTTTTCACTTGTGGTACTTAAAAAAAACAAGTGAAAAAATCGCTGAACCCTTGTAGTAAGGACAGCCATAGGCTATCCCTACTACAAGGGTTCCACTTGTGTGACCAAGGACGTCAAACTTGTCGGTGTGAATGAATCATCGGGGCAACATTTCATTTGCAACCTATATCATTTTTTTTTCAGATCGAGAAATAAATTGACTTACTTTTTGGAGCTTAAGGATGACAAACAATTGGCCAAAGAAAAGTTATTCAAAGGTTTATGTGTGGCTTGAATGTCGAAGAAGTGTTTCCAAGTTGATCAGAAGCATTGGTAGTCCCACTGCTACCCTTTCTAACTAACAATGTAAGTGTGCAATATACAGTTACACTACAGGTGATGAAATAGCCTGCTTATGGGTACAAGTGCTATATGTTCCGGATTCTTTTCAAGTAGGATTTGTTGTCACCCCTCTGAAAAGCCTAAAGGTGAAACAACCTGTTGGGGGCATTGTGTTTAATGATTTTATTGATGTTTTATTATTGTTACCATTAATTGAGTGGACCAGTATTGAAACTTGAATTGGCAAGAATTGTAAACTAGGTTTATTTTTTTGCTTAAAAAATGTGGTCAATTGTTTGAATTTTACACTACTTGTCGGAGGTGAAGTCAAAGATCTAAGGCTCAAGGCCAAGGACACAAAAAAATTCTATGCCTAGAACAGACGCTCTTCAGGCCAAGGCCAGATTTTCATGAGGCCAAGGACACAGGCGCAAGTGTTCTCCAAGAAAAAAAGGTCTTCGAAATAATTTTTCAGGTGGTCTCCATAAATTAAGGTCTTCAAATTGTTTTTTCAGGTAAACTACAAAATTTCAGCAATTGAAAAAACAGTGCAGAGCAATTTTTGAGGACTTGAAGCTTTGAGCCAAGGCCAAACGCTTGACCTTCGAGATCAGGGACTTCAAAATGTGTCCTTGAGGACTCCACCTCTGGTAACTGTAAATTTTATTTTAGTCATTTCTATCATTGCAAACACAACTTGAGATTATGAATTCAAAGTCTAGCTAATTTTTTCAGTAGTTTTGATTGAATATAGCTATTTTCAGTCATTCACCAAAAATTTTAATCAATCCTGACTGTTGGGTTTTGTAGACTTTTAATGTAAATTGCTGTAACAACTCTTTGTAATTGAGCACTTTCTGAAACCCTGATATTAACTACAGCTCTAATATGATTTTGCATAACTGGTATCATGTCTATGTGGAGTGGCATAATTTTGTACGGCATAGAAAGATTACGTTTTGAAGAGATAGTTAGTGAACGCATTTTGAGCTCCAGTTGCATATAATTTTGCTATAAATGAGAATCTGTACCCGAAAGATAAATAAAGGTTTCAAAGATTCAAAATTGTTTTAAAATTACTTAATGAAATGGAAGTATCAGTCATTAAACTAGGTTTACTGGTAAATACAGTCGGCTTATTGCCCGAATATCAGCAATGTCGATGCTAACCACAACAAAAAAAGTGAATGATTGACAAAATAAAGTTAACCACTAAGTATGTGAGTTAATATTGACGCCACTGTTAATTTTCAGTTTGGACGGCTTCATCCACAGATAATGAAAACCCCTGAAGGTGAAAATGTATTAAACCAGCTTAGTAAAGACAAGTTCCTTATCTCGAAGAACAGAAAAGCTTTTGTAAAAATATGCACATATATTTTAATTAAAGTTTTGCTGGCACGGGAAGAAAAGAAGTAGTAAGTGAAGCAATGTTCAAACCTTGAGCTTTGAGTGTTTTCGTTTTTGTAGTTGCTTTGAGTAGTAAAGTGATAAGCAGCATTACAGCTAAAATTAATCAGCTTTCTTGCATGCTGTTTGATCTGAAACCGATTTATTTAAAGAAAAAAATGCGAAATCGCTGTTTTGTGGATGTTCAAGACTAGAACAGTGCTGTTCAACCGGGTGTATTTTACACCTCCAGGGTGTACCAAAATTTTTAAAGGGTGTACCACTATAATAGGGTGTACTGGGGTGTACGACATACCATAAAACAAAACAGTGAAATTATTTTCATACCAGGTGTCACTGTATCATTATAAATCGACATAACTATGATTTTGACCAGATTGTACTGGAGTAACGTTACTGTTAAGAGGGCCTCTATACACAAGTGATCACAGAGACAATTTAAAAGCGGTAAATAATCTAGTCAAATCCACTAATTTACAATAATTGGAATTGAACTATAACTTTTTATGTGTTTTGTTTTAATTTTGGGGCTGCGGTTGCAGAGATATTCTACAAATACAAAAAGATATTCCCCGAAAAAAGTTTTTGGAAACTCTGAGTTTTGTTTTTCCCGCCAAAACTACAGTTCTGTAAATTATGAGGCCTACTGTGGTTTTGGCGGGAAGAACCAAACTCAAAGTTTCCAAAAACTTTTTACGGGGATCTCTGTTTGCATTTATTGAATATCTTTGCCATCGCAGTCTCAAAATTAAAACAAAAATATCAAAAATTATGGTTCAATTAAAGGTATTATAAACCTCCGTAATTGGCTGGATAATTCACCGCCTTTAAGCTGATTGTAGATGCTGTGGTGCAGTGACACCAGAGTTATAAGTCGGGCCGGGTATTTCGGGTTGGGTTCAGGCCTAAAGTTGACTAAATTTTTGGCTTAATTCGGGCCTGACACGTGCTTTATGTCTTAGGTGTCCAAAAATATAATCAAAATAACTTGGCAACATTGCTAAATTTTTCAGACCTAACTTAAGTTTAGGGTTTTTTCGAGCATGATTTGGGCTTCAAATTAGTGTTTGGGTTCGAGCCGGGTTCGGGCCTGAACTAGTCGGTCCGTTTACAACTTTGATTGACACTGCTCACGCCACTACGGCATACTTTTACGAGCAAGTATTTTCCGCTCTTGTTGAAATTATATGAAAAAGAAACGCAATCAAAGATGTTGATACGTTGAGCACTTGAAACTAGACCTCACTTTTCTCAGCTAGCTGGTGAAATATAACAGCAAGGTTCGCATTGAATTGCTGTTGAAATAATTTATAGGTATAAATAAATATTTTAGTTTACTGGTGTTTTATTTTATTCCATTAACATTGATGCAATTTCAGTGTATTGTGTTGTTAAGACCAAGGTGTACAAGCTTTTAAGTAAAAGTTGAAAGTGTGTACGATTTCGAAAAGGGTTGACAAGCACTGGACTAAAATACCATGAAGTTAGCTGCTTCTGAAGTAAGTTCCAGAACAATGCTATTTTCCTTTGCAGCTACCCTTCCACTCAGCTAAAGATTGAAATGGCCGAAGCAGTAACGCAACCATTTCCCTCTCTTTGAGGACCTTCACAATTTGGTCAAGGACATGTAAGTTGTTGCCGCATTCTGCGACTTCGATGACATGTTTAGGCCTAAAATTATGATATGGTAAGACCTACGTTCAACAATAACAGATAACATGAAGTTTTTGTAACTATTGCTGACCTTCACTTCTGAGACTGCATAAACTGCCTCCGGATGAAGAGGAATAATACGTTGACTTCCTAAATGCGTTATGAAGTATTGAATAGAACGATGCTATTTTTGTGAAACTGTGTACACAACGTTAAAGACGGCTATAATTTGTTATGATATTTTACTCATGGTTACAACATTTATTTAAGCTTTTTTTATTAGTGTGTGATGATATTACTGCATTATCATTTTTCTTTGTCCATCTGATCATATATACGTCACTGAGAATATCTTTTTTATTGCAGAAGAAAAAAGGAAAATTGTTAGAGCTTTTCAAGCTGCACTGGTACTCAAAGTTTAACTTAATTGTAATGTTTGTGGACTTAGCGAGCTGTAGTTTCTATTCTCAATTACGGTTGTGTTGCTTTCCTAGTTACCACTTATATTGTGGTAATAATTGTGTATTTATTCATAGCATATTTTTTAGTTGAAAACTTGACTTCATAATATTGCCAGGAACACTTTTTTGATGAATCTACAAGAAGTGGATACATACAAACCAGACTGAAGACAATGAGGAGAAATTTGTCGTTTGAGGAACGGGCATACCAAAAAAAAAAAGAAAATTCAAGTTCTTCGAGCTATAGGCTCTATTGAAGATTGCCCCTATGATGAACCCGATCACATCAAAAACAAGGTTAGCTTGTATTGTTTAGTTGTATTAATTGCTTATACTACAATCAAATTACGAAGAAAAATATTATTTAAATTACCATTGGCCCCATGATGATTTGCAGTTAAAAACAAAAAACGCATCTTGACCCAGCTGTTCTAGAGATGATGTAATTTAAACACAACGTAGGGGCCTATTCAATCATAGTTTTTATTGGCGACCCCGACGTTGATATCATCCACGACGTCGTCTTAGTTTGATGAACTCAGCCACAAAAGTTTATGTATCCCTCTGGGCTAAGGTACTGGAATACAACATTGGTGTTGCCAATAAGAGAACCTTTTGTCCTGTTTAAAGTAGAATATCTCTGGAAAAACTAGCCCAGGAAGGATTGTGTGAACGGCAATCAAAAACGATTACATAACTTCCGATACCCCCATTGATTTTGCTTCAGTTTTCGTTTAAATGTATTGTCTGAAATACAACTTATACCTTTTTCAGTGATTATCGTAAAACATTTATAATAGAAATCTATTGTTATATGCATTCACAGATCAAATTAATGCAAACAATTAATGGCATTACCACAGAATGCCCCCTTGAATATAGCGGGGATTCAAGAAACCTTTACGTTACGTCGATAAATTTTTAATTGCAATGGACCAAGTGCAACAGCAATATTGGGAAGATATCCTTGTTTTGCAGATTTTGATCAAGGAAAATTGGTAAGAATAAGTTTTTTGCCACATTTTAAGCTTTAACAAACAATGATTATTTCTACGACTCTAGATTTTTAACTGTTTCAAAATTTCTTGCAGCAGTAATTATAGTTCAAGCTGTATCATTACGTGATAAAAATTTTGAAATCTTCACGGCCTGTGTTACCTTAAGCAGATCATCAGGCATTAAAGATTAAGATATTGAACGGAATCGAATTACTTAGATCCTTAAAAGGTGCAGCTAAGGATGAAACAGCCTTATTCTAGCCTTTTCAGGATTTTCTTAGGATTTTATTCTCAGTAGTTTAATTTAAGCTGTGTTATCATTTGTTTTGATCTCATGGTAATGTGTCGTAGTTTATATTATCAGTAAAAACAAACATTTTGTTACATACCGGTGCTCAATTTTTCAGCATGTGTAGATTTGCATGCTTCTTTAACTATTGGAAACTAATTAAGAATTTTCTTTGGAATCCAAGTACAATGCCTGATTGTGTTTGTCCAATCAAAACATATGCAGCGTAGGAAGTAATATATCCAATCTACACTCTAAATTCTACGGAACTATTGCACGACTTTGTAAAAGTGTAAAATGTTTTATAGCAATCTTATGTTCTAGTTGGAATATGAAATGAAAATGCTGCGCCCTGATTTTAAAAGTTTGGAGAAAGTTCTTACGCCGATAGGTCGGTTTAGTGGCGCGTCACAATGCCCATTGTCTGGTTCTTGCTGCAGATCGTAGTAAAATTCGCCCATTTAAATCAATGGTAAAATTATTACATACACGCAACTTCAAACAACCACTGTAGGTTAGTGGGCGGCGTTTTTTGTTTGATTTTACTTTTATTTGAAGGGCCAAAGCTTCGTAATTCCATTTCAGGTTATTTCCGGGGTTAAAAGCCTTTATAAATGCGTATTAAACTCATTTTAAAAAGGGTACTATTATGACACAGAATAGCGTTTCTAGACAACTTCACAGGATATACTGTACAGAAAATCAATTGCTAAACAATCATAAACATAGCGAAATGTGAAGACAAGAACAATCTAAGACCAATAAAAGGTCAACTACAATTTTAGAAATGAATGAAGGCTACAGCTCTTAATTAACAGCTTATAGTGTAGAAAGATCAAAGCAAAGTAAATGATTTTGTATTATTTTGTGAATGCAAAATTAAAGTCGCATATACAGGCGTATACGGTAAGTGCGGCAGGGCTTGCAGGGGTAAGGTCTAGGAGAGCTAAATCCCCCTACATCCAGTCCCATAGTAATGTCACTTACGATATTTAGTAGAGAAAAGGACTTTTTAGATAAAAAATTGCTATTATAATATTTATTTCTTCCTTAAATTACACTCCGCCACGAGGCAGCACAAAACGCCTAAGTAAAACCAAAAGATGCCCAAGTAAAACTGATGAAAAATATTGTGAAATTTTGGACGAAGATCTCAATTAAAGTCACCATTTTTAAACAAATGTATCCAAAATTTTTGAAAGCGGGGCGAATGCGACGCCAAAAAAGCCATTAGATCGGTTTATTTGACAATATATTTGCAAACGAGAACGAAATTAGCTAATTTTTGTCTGAAAATAGCGTGGAAACTCCTATTTTCAGTAAAAAAGGCCAAAAATTCGGCAGCGAAAGTATTCCTTTTTTGAAAAATTTTCTCCTCCCCTCTTTGAAAATTCTGGGTGCACCACTGGGCTGGATTGATATTTTAGCGGGCACTCCACGAACGACCTAACCTAGTTGCCCTATTCTCAAAAATGAAAATATTACCGGCAGGGATCTACCTCTACTATAAAATGCCTAGGTCGTACTTCAGATATGATGGTTACAGGTCATCACTGAGAAAGTATTTAAAGTTTTTTAAAAATCACTTGTTAAAGCAAAAGTGTCTTTGCCAAAAAAGGGACTAAAACTTAAACAAAAAAGATCATTACTAGGGTAGCGAGGCGCTCCAGTTTCGGACCTGGACTTCTGGCGCTCCATGCACGTCCTTTTTGCAGGCTTTTGGCAGAAATTGAGACTAGTCGAAAAACCTGAAAAAAGTGTGCCCAATAAATAAAATTAGAAAACTTAACAGTTTTCCTTTTCGTCAGGGTTAGGGTCAACTTGCCTAACTCCTCCTCCATCGAAGAACCTGGCTGTTAGCTAGCCACAGTGCTTTAGACCATTGTTCCTGCAGAGGACCAAAAAAAGTAAACACAAATAATATTGCTTGAAATTCTCCTAATCTTCTATCGAAAAACTTGACTTCATATAGTGATTAGTTTTGATTATAAAACAAGCTTACCTGCAGCGTGATTCCCATTTTGAAGCCAAATTGCTATTCTTAGGGAATCGGTAGAATTTGCAACTACTCTTTTCGCTTGTATGATCGCATCCTGGTGCGAAGCACTATATCATTTTACTCTTTTATCCTATATGCCAATCGCAACTCTGCTCAAAACTATCACATGTCATAAAATAAGCGTTAAAACGCTATTTTACGGTGCAAAAGTGCCCTTTTTAAAATGAGTTTAATACGCATTTATAAAGGCTTTTAACCCCGGAAATAACCTGAAATGGAATTACGAAGCTTTGGCCCTTCAAATAAAAGTAAAATCAAACAAAAAACGCCGCCCACTAACCTACAGTGATTGTTTGAAGTTGCGTGTATGTAATAATTTTACCATTGATTTAAATGGGCGAATTTTACTACGATCTGCAGTAAGAACCAAACAATGGGCATTGTGATGTCATCACTAAACCGCCCTATAGTTGAAAAGATTTTAGACATTGGTGAATTGTGTGGATTTGCAATGAGATTTGTTGACGGTAAGGTTGAAGAATATATAAATATTTCTTTAACAGTGGCAAGTGTAGGGTCAAATTCTTATCAAAAGAGCTTAATAGTTCAGGCTGGGACGGAGCAAAATCAAGTTAGCATACACTTCAAAACGTTTGTCTGATACTTGAGTTCATTTCGTAATACAAGTTCATATCTTTTTTTTTGTAATTAAAATAAATATCTATATTTCTGCATTTCTGTGGCATTGACATCATAGTTTCTTTGTTAATTGTATCTTGGCTATTAGTTGTGGGCTTAGTGGACTATTGATGCTTCATCTTGATAATGTTTTGATGCTTCTTTAGGGCATGTAATGCAGAAAATTTTTCTAGTGTCAAACGAGGACTGCAGAGAAATTTAACGAAGGTTTCTAAGTTTGAGCAATCGTATTAGATCAAATTGGCAAGGGACTCGATTGTTTTTGACTCAGTCGTTACAGAGATATTTAATTTCAACCTTGACGTTGATAACATTGGGGACAGTGTTCCCTCTAAGCTGTGCGCGTGTGCGCGCGCACAGACTTTAGCGACTGCGCACATGAATAAATTTGCTGCGCTCAAACATTTTCTATTCTTGCACAGACATATTTTTTGATCACAAAATTGCAACAATAAACTTTACGGGCACAACCATCGATAAATTTTGGATAAGGTTCTTTTTTTCACTAGTTTTTAGACACAAAAACCGTTCGTTTTCCGCTAAGACTTTTTTTTTGATCTTCACCTGATTTGGAACACAAACAGCGCTTTGGTTTGGGACGCAAAATTTTGGGAGAACTCCCAGAAAGAGTGCGCACACGCCAAAACTTCTGCGCACAAAGAGCACAAAAAATTAGAGGGAACATTGATTGGGGACACCATATCAGATCAATCCTCTAAGGTAACGCCGTAATGAGACTATTGCGTTGAGTTGTTTCGCCACGCATTAATTACCACTTGGTCTTGTTAGTGAAACAGATCCGAGTTGGATAAACAAGTGCTCTGCACAGCAGTGGTTTTAGAAATTATAAAGATTAGATTTTAGAAAAATCAAGATGTTGTCAGTTACGTTTCAATGCACATCAATAGCCTAGCAATATGGCTAATTGTTATTAAATGCTACCAACTCGTATATGATTATTGATCATAATACTGCTAGTACCAACGTAAGCGTACCGTGTTTGATCATTTTGTGACCGTAGAATAAACTTTTCGGACCAAATTGCAAACAATAGCCCACTAGCCTTACTTTCGCTGGTTCTCTGACTTTTGTTGCACAATTCAAGAGCTTAATTTTCCCCGAGATTGCTTGACTGCTGTACAGTAGGACATGGATTTGTTTTGTTGCAAGATAAACCTGATTAGTGCGCAACGAGACGTTTCAATGCGCTAGCGTTATTGCGGCATTGCTTAAGGATTGAACTAGAACGGCGTCTCTAATGTTATTCATGACATAATTGCTAATAAACAAGGGTATTACTTTTTTATTTACTATAGCTTTTTTATATTTTTTACTATACTATAGCTGAGCATATTACTTTTTTATTTACGTGCTTATTTTTCGTTTTCATCTTGTTTTGAATTTGGCCCAAAAAGTTAGATTTCAGTTTTATCTCGTTTCGGGCAAAAAAGCTCCTGGTTTCGATTTATCAAATCAAATCTAACGCCAAAATAAACTGTTTTTTTTTGCCAAACCCGTCGTATTGTAACTATCCTGCTAATTTAAGCTTCTAGTAATATTGTTTTATGGCGTTTTCATACTTCAAGGTTTGAAGAGTTTTCAAATCATTAAACTCTTCGCACTCGGAAAGTCCAACTGATGTGTTAACGTTTTTCTTTAACTGGGGCTGATGAGTTATGTGGAGTTGTTTTAGAACTTGGTGATTTTCTTGGTACTAATGTTGTTATCCTAAGCAGCTTTTGTTGTCTGCATGTCCTGCGTCCACTAATTTAGAAACTGAAAACTTATAAAATAAATAATAGGTGTTTTTTGTCGATGATTTCAAAGTGATTAAGTTCTTAGAGTACTTGTTACCGCCACTCAACGTGGCGACAAATTAGCATAAGAAGGGTTTTGCGGTGTTTGTCTTCAGAGAAGTAAATCTTTTTTAAACCTTTGGTGCATTAGTATGCTGCCCTTATTACCGACTTCGTTTTAGCTCTAGAGAAAAGTTTTACCCTCTTTCAACCAGACATAGACGTAGTCGCGTAAAAAATATTTCCTTGTGATATAATGCTCTGTAGGTCTAAAAAACAATTTAAGCTAAAAATTTTTTGTTGAAGGATAGACCTCCAAAATACGAACTGCAGGATATCTGCTACATTGGTTAAAAGTGGAAAAAATAACACAAGCTGTGTGGTTTTGAAATTTATTTTTTAAAAATTGTTCAACAAACTCATTCACTCATTTGAAATTTATTTGAAAATCGTTCATTCAACTCACTTCTAATTTCAAGCAAAGCAACCTAATTAGGCAGGGCCGAATTTACGGGGGGCCCAGGCCTCCTACCACAAAAGGCCCTCATCATCCACCACTAGCGTTCGTGTATGCGTTTTTCTTACTGTGTGAGTGTAGGTGCGCGCCGAAACAAGGTTAGTTGTTACTTCAACTCAATAGCACAGCCAGCCTCCCCCGCATTGGCCTGTCGACCAAAACGCAACAAAAAAATCACGTTTTTTTGCTCTTCCGAGCTAATTTTTTGCAGTGATATGGACTCCAAATCAATTTTCGGTGATATGACCTTCCTTTGCAGATTTCTATTCAGGTATACAGCTACAATTGACTTTGGTAATCGCTTTCTTGCACCAGTGGCGTAACCAGGGGGGAGGGGTTAAGGCTCTTCAGCCCGCAATTTTAGCCAAATCACATAGAAAATTTAACCCGAATATGCATGCTTTTGTAAACATGCTTTGAACTTGGCCTGAAAGTAAGTATCTTGATAATTTATTTTGTCAAAGGTCTTCTGAAATCTAAGCTATTGGTTTCTTCAAGGGGCTCCATAAACGTGCGCAATGTCATTTTAAACGGCGTTAAAATGGCTATTTTTTGCCAAAAAATTATGTGCATCCATAATGCGACGCAGACTGCTTTCACCTGTTGGTTCAAAGGCCCTCCCCTCTTTCAAAATTCAGGTTACGCGCCTATCTTTTGCTGTTTGTAGTGACAACTAATCTTTTATTATTTGGTTGAAATAAGCTTGATTTACTTTTACGCCATTATGAAAATATGGCCCCCATTAAACCTGGGCCCCAGGGTACTCCACCACATAAACCCGGCACTGTAATTAGGCATTATTTGTAAATAAAAATGTCTGTTTCAACCACTGTTTTGAAGTAGTCGCGTAAAAATTATTTCCTTGTGCTGTACTGTCTCTGCAGGTCTAAAAAAAACATTATAAGCTAAATATTTTTTGGGAGGCATAGAACTCCAAAATACAAAATGTAGCATAGTTCAACAAAATCGTTTCTGAGGCACTTCAAATTTCAAGCAAAGCAACCTAATTAAGCAGTCTCTGATTTTTAAAGGGTCAGTTCCCAGGGCCCCCACCATCCCCCACTAGCGTGTGTGTGTGCGTTTTATTTATTGTGAATCATTTATTCTGAGTGTAGGTGCGCACCAAAACAATGTTAATTGTTACTTCAACTCAATAGCGTAGCCAGCCGCCCCTCCATTGGCCTGTCGACCAAAACGCAACAAAAATATCACGTTTTTTAGCTCTTCCGAGCCAATTTTTTGCAGTAATAAGAACTCCAAATCAATTTTTGGTGATATGACCTTCCTTGCAGATTTCTGTTCAGGTATTTGCTTCAGCTGCAGTTGACTTTGGTTTAGCTACAATCGTTTTCTTGCATCAGTGGAGTTACCAGGTGGGGCTAAGGTTGTGCCCCCCTGTTCATGCCCAGTGCAATAGCCTATAACAACAGCTTTTAGCTTGAACTTTAAAGCTCTAACAACGTTTGTAAATTTAGAAATACTTATGTGTTAGCCACGGTCTTTTCAAAAAAATATAAAAGCCCCAAGTGTATAATTATCCCTTCCAGCACTGTACAACTAATGCTCAATTTCAACTTGTCTTTTATTTTCTATCTTTAGCCCCTTAACTTGATAAAAAGTACGGTTTATACTGGCTTTAGTTATTGCATTTTTGCTCTATCTAACATGAACCTCTTTAACTAGATGATATTTATTGCTAACACTGGCTTAGGTATTCGCATTTCTATTCTATCACTGGGAGAAAAAAATTAGGCTATTTACGCTTAATTTTACCCTTATCAACCAATGTAGCAGATCTGCTACACGAAAGTAGCCTAGCCTTTTACAGCATTTTATCAACATGCTGCTACCATATAATTTGTATTAAAATAAACTTTGCTCATTGTAGTTATTACCTAACAGAAAAAATATTGTTTTGCTTTGCAATAAGATTTAAAAAGTGCAGAAGAAATTACCTAAAGTTCACTGGTGTTGGAAGACGCTGAGACAGCCATTTTGTCTGTCGCATAACACGAAAGGACTTAAGAGACAGAGGTGGAGTCCTCGAGGACGTCCTTGGCCTCGAGGACACATTTTGAAGTCCTTGGCCTCGAAGCCTCAAGTCCTCGAAAATTGCCCTGTCCTCGGCTCGAGGACAGCACTTTTTGAACCGTTGAAATTTCGTTGGAAAACGCCAAAAACCTTGCGCAAAATCCGCAAAGGCCTTTTTTTTGGTTTCCTCAAGTAGAGATCGCCTGAAAAAAAAATTTGAAGACCTTTTTCGCCTGAAAAAAAATTTTGAAGATCTTTTTTTGAGATTGCCTGAAAAAAAATTTTAAGAACCTTTTTTTTTTAGAACACTTGCGTCTGTGTTCTTAGTCCTTGGCCTTGGCCTCGAGAGGGTCTGTCCTTGGCCTCGAAATTTTTTTGTGTTCTTGGCCGTGGACTTGGCCTCAAGTATTGTGTTCTTGACTCCACCTCTGTTAAGAGAGTTGCCAATATTTTTTGTTTGTTAAAACAAGATAATGAAGCAAAAGAGCTATACGAATGAAAAATACGTTAAAACGTCATGCTGCGGATGAGTTAGGGCCTACAAAATGATGTAGCATACCTGCTACAGTGGTTAATAGATGGCTTAAGCAACTGCCACTTAATAATTTAAATTGCGTTTTTGTTGATATGTATAGATTGTGTTTTTTTAATGTTAGTTTTCTATATGCGTAGCAACATTGCTTCTTGCACGAACTCAAAGTTGATCTACGAATGTAAGTAGCTTTGTTTTGGCTGTTTGGACGTGCCGGCTCTTTCTGAACATTAGAACATAGATGCAGCAGATAAAATGTTGCACCACATACATTTAAAAAATTTAACTTTTACACGGAAAAAAGTGGTCTTTTTCACGCCATTCAAACGAGTTGCCACTTTTTCGCCGCAAGTGCGGCCACCGGTGATTAGTACCTTCATACAAGTCGCCTTTAGGCAGTTACACCCCGCTGGGTTTGCAGCTTTACTATTTTAGCGGGAATGACACACTGTGCGTTAGTATCACTATGCAGTGTATGCTGCTATTATTATCACACTATTCCGACTTCTAATCTATTAAAAGCCTGTGATTATCTTGTGTTTAGACTTTAAAGCATCTATCTCGAAATTGTGTTTTGGTTGTAGGAAGGAGAAAGCATAGAAGAGTATGCTGCAACGAAGCCCCGCGAGATGAGCCAACCTCATCTCGTGGCAACTGGCAAACAACTAAACCCAGATAATTACTTGTCAATCGTGGATTCTTATATAATATCGATTTGTGGGAATGTAATATACGCCCTTGATTTGTTTTGCGCCCATTGGGCATTTAACGTTGACTATTTTCCTCGATTGCAGCCATTTTACAACTTCTTCGAAGTAATTTGCTTGGCCAAAAAACCGATGTGTTCGATTCTGTCGCTTTTGTCGGCTTTAGATGCCAAAAGTGTCTGCTTATTTTGGCTGTATTTTTGCAGCTGGAATATTCTTTGATGTTTTTAGTGTTTCATTATTCGAATTTTGTGCTACCAAATTTCGCGCTGTTCGAATTTTGTGCTTAGTAGACCAGTGACGATCCGTGACCAAATAGTTTAGGCATTCGCTAATCATTGTAATAATTTTTCATCACTGATAAGTCCATGCACACGAAAACTGCACTTCGGATCAGCGCATAGAACCACACCATTTAAGGGCCGGTCTGCACTGTGCGTAAAATCGTGAGCATACTAGCGTATTTTAGTTTATTTTAAACAATAATATGCCGTTCTATTCTACAAGATCAGGGACTTAGTTCATTACGCTCAGCGTACGACCTTACCTGCGTACAACTGCCCGTTGGTTAAAATAAACTAAGTTTACGCTTGTACGCTCACAATTTTCCCGCTGTGCAGACAGGCCAATTGACGTATTTTTGAAAATAAGCCTAAGCTCTACGAAGTTTACATATTTCAAATCGCTTTGAATAAAAGCTATTAAAGGTTAAGTGAGACCATAGCAAAAGAGAAATGAAAAAAAGTTTTCATAGTTTAGTAATAATTAATGAACCAATGCAATGCAAAGCATTTCGGATTAAATCTCTGCGGTAACAAAAGCACTTTTCTAAACAGCCTAATTGATCTTTGTAATAATATAAACGTTCATGGCTATGATTGTTGTTAGTTTTGTTTTTTCTAGTTTTATATTAGCAGAAAACATTTTCCTTGAGAAATTTCATTGATAAGCAACAAACATGATGTTATGTGGAGCTTTGGAGCGTTTCCAGGTAATTAGCGGTTTCGTAACCAAACCATACGCTTATGCTAAGTTTTCTCGCTTGGCACCTGAATCTCAGTTTTGACGTTTTCGCGTTTGTCTAAATATGATTGGTTAATGATGGGCGGAGCCATACATTTGTTTCATAGTTTAAAAAGTCATGGGAACTCCTTGCTAGGTCTCTGAGAATACCTTACACGTTCATTTCAGCACAAACGAGTTACAAGCGAAATTTCTAGCGCCAAAATGCCGAAATCACCAATATTTCACTGCCGTTAGCGAGCGATAGATGACATATGCATATAAAATGCTTCCTATTTAGCAATGAAGCAACAATAACAAAAATATATTAGACAATTCTGTTTGAATATTCAAAGAATACTCCGATGCCCCGCACCGATCGTCGCTAAAGTAGACTGATGTTAATACGTTTTCTCGTATGTTTTCGTCATTGCTCGAGTTTTTTTTTGCGTGAATAATTGAGCCTACAAGTGTTACATGTTTATGTATAAGCTCGCTAGTTGCCGTATTCTTTCCTGTCTGATTTGGTAAAAAATATTACAAAGCAAAAATGATGAAATATCGCAATAAGGATTGTTTTGTGTTTATCAGTATTTATAAAGTTTTTATTGACTCTAAAATTTCAGATACATTTTGATAAAAACGGAAACTTAGTTACTTACAATGTTTATAATCTGCATTTAAGGTACCATTTGTGTCAGTAATAACATTTTTGTGATGTAACGTAATCTTGAATACTGTATATTATTTTGACTTTATGTCACCACTATTATCAACAAATGTTGGGACTGATTTAAGTTGCAGGAGTGTTATAATCAAGTCTTTGTAATTGAAGTACTGTATTAAGGTATCGTGTTCAGTAAATTTGGTTGTAAAACAGTTAATTTTTTCAGTATTTGTGAGTTGGTGATCCTTCGTGATCTTTGTTGCGCGGATATCACTTTTAAACCCAATAAATTGCATTAACACCCGCGAAGGTTAAGGCGAAGTTGATCAAGCCTGAAAAATGAGCGAATAAGCACGATTACAGGGAAAATGTGTTAAGCCGAACGTAGCCTATTTGTGTTAAATTTGAACAACCCAGAACTTCAAGTCGTGCACCAATTGTACTAAAGGCAACGCAAGCGCTTGCAAAACAATCGTAAAAATGAATCCATCGAAATCTCGATTCTTACGTTTAGAATCTTGTAAAAGACTCGCACAGGAATGAATCTTTGAAAAGACTGAGTTTAAAATTAATCTTTCAAAAGATAGAGTTTAAAATGGATCTTTAAACGTATTTATGATTTTTTTCACTCGCAATTCACTCATGTTTTGAATTTACTGAGCGGTTGCTTTCTAACTTTAAATGGGATAGAATTTCAAATTTTGGCACATCGATATTTGAAAGATTTTGACATCGCGAAATGAAAAGTTTCGGTAAATAAAGTTCATTTCAAATTGTTCAAATTTGATCTGATTGAACGCTCATGTACAGAGGAAAATGGTTTGAAAAATTCTGAGTAGCAGTGCGGAAGGTTTTGGTTATGACGTTGGTGCATTAGTTTAGCGATTTCGAATTTATAAAGTTCGGGTACTTTTATTATTACTGATTTGAATAAACTGGGATTAATTGACGCTCGCAGATCACTCTTGGTTTTCTATACGAACGGCTTTATTTTGAAGGCGTTGAAGCTTAGTAAGATAGGTTGGATTGATGTTTCCACATAAAGCTACAGCAAATTAGAGGTGACGGTGAATGCAGAGTTGTAAGTCGGGCCGGGCTTTTCGGGTCGGGTTCGGGCTTAAAGTTGACAAAAATTTTGGGCTTAAATCGGGCCTAAGACGTACTTTTTGTTATTGGTGCCATAGTCACTAAATATATGTAGTCTGAAAGCGTCATGCGTAAAAGTGCTTTTAAACTTGTCACTTACGCCACGTTGTGAGGAGGGGAAAAGTTGCTTGAAAAACAATTGGCGGCAATGCAAAATAATCTGGTAAGAGCAGGAAAAGTTGTAACCTGAGCGCATATGGAAAAATATTTCTCGGATAGAACTATTTTGCTCTTTTCGAAGCTTATATCCGGCATTTAGTCTAAAATTTAAGACGTTATCAATGGTTACTGTTTAGTAATAGACCGTTTCAAAAGCAGCTGGGTAGGCTAAAATACATCAGACCACAGTAAATTGGAAAAATATCGAAATCGTTAACCTTACAAGCTTACTAGATAAGACTGCTACTTCACAATATCACATTAAGTTATGCGAGTGATCAGCAATCTTTTTTCCTTGCATATCTACCACAACTTTTTGGGAACTTCCCTGTAGCCTATAGGTCGTAGGCTACCTTTTAATAGCAGTGTTGATAACTCAGAAAAGTGTAATCAGTAGCCTGCAGTACTGGTACCATGCTACAGCTGTGGGGTACCAATACGATCAGATTGCATTTGTACAATTAGTTAAAACAAAAGCAACTTAGCAAATGTGTTTGAACAATATCGAGTTTCCTCCGGTTGCAAATCGATATCGATATTTTCTACCGATTGCCAGAGGTGGGCACAGCGCCGCTGTTTTTTTAATAGCGGAAGCGGAAGCGCCGCTGCTTTTTTCTGCTAACAGCGAAAAGCGGCAGCGCCGCTATATTTGAGGCCCAGTAGCGAACAGCGCTTCTGTGAAAGCAATAAATCTGCCGCTTCCGCTACTGCAAAAAAACTTTAAAGAACATTCTTTTAAACTGCAATTAAGAAATGTAAACAATAAAATAAAGCTTTTGTCTTCGATTCTTTTAATCCGTAATGACACTTGTTGCTCTGAATCCAAAACGACAAAATAGTTCTGTTTTTCTCACGTTATCACTTAACAGTTTTCGTCGCTGTCCTCGTTAATCCTGATTGACAGCCACAAGCACTGGTTGCTCTCGTTATTGGTAATCAAAAGACAAGGTTTTAATTATGCATTGTGCAGTACTGGCTTTTGTTCCTCGCGTTCTATTTTCTTGATCGTTTTTCTAATTAACTTAATCGTACTGTTGTCTGTTACAGTCCAATAGTTTATTTTTAGTGATGAATAGCGAAGTTTGTGTTTGGTATATAGCCATTTGTTAATGCTACGATAACTGCAGTACAGGTTTACCAGTACTGGTTTAGCTACGATAACTGCAGTACAGGTTTACCAGTACAGGTTTACCGGTACAGGTTTGCTTGGCTGCTTGCATGTGTGCTATTATAATGACGGTATACTTTTGTGATTACATTTGGTTTGTAACTTCAGAAAAAAAAAATTGTTTTGTTTTGTTAAGTAGCGGCAGCGAATAGCGGCAGCGCCGCTGTTTTTGAACCCATTAGCGGCAGCGGAAGCGCCGCTGCTTTTGTAAATCAAGCAGCGGTAGCGGCAGCGCCGCTGCTTTAAACGTCAAATAGCGGCAGCGGTAGCGACGCTACTATTCAAGTAGCGGGTGCCCAGCTCTGCCGATTGCAATCACAATATATATTTAGTGACTATGTTGGTGCACAAAAGTATAATCAAAATAATTTGGCAACATTGCTAAATTTTTCAGACCTAACTTAACTTTCGGGTTTTTTCGGGGAAGATTTGGGCTTCAAATTAATTTGCGGGTTCGGGCTTATATTTTCGGGTTCGGGCCTGAACTAGTCGGCCGGTTTACAACTCTGGGTGAATGAACGAATAGTACAACAAAAGAAGTGTAGTGGAGAGAAAAGATAGCGTAGTTTACTCAATATTCCAACCGATCTGGCTACTTTGTTCTCAACCAAAGTAATGTGGAGTTCGTAATTCAATTTGAAATCTAATTTAACACCGGCCAGTTGGTCGAGCGGTAACGCGTTCGTCTCTGGATCGGGAGGTCTGAGGTTCAAATCTCGGGCCGGTCAAATCGGACACAGTGTTGCCAACGGCTCGCCACCGCTGCGACATTTTTACGAAAGGAGCTGTGCTCCCCAGACGCGATGACACGGAGATGGGCCCCGCCAACTCGTTACACGCTTCGGCATATTACAGCGAGTATAATGAAAGATTTGATTTGATCTAATTTAACGTCAAGGTATTTTGATGTTTCAAAACAGTTTATCGGACTAAGGCCCTACAGTGATACAATGTTTGTTGATACGCTCTCGAGAGCAATCGGGATACTAATAAGACTGTGGGGGCAAGTTGTACACAGTTAACGTAACTCCATCGGCAAGGCTCCTGAAAACCACAGAACGCAGCTGCGAACTGTTTGACTCTATTAAACATGATAAAGCTGCTGTGCGATAATTAATAAAATAGTTTTTGATCGAAGAAAACGGTTTTCAGTAAAGTTGTGAGGGTTGAAGTAAACTCTAGCGGAAATTTAGATTAAGACCAAACGAAAAAAAAAACTTCACCAGATTTGATATTACTGTATTTTTGGCGTAAATTGAAGTGAGGAACAAATATTAAAAGTAAAAAAAACCTTCACAAGGATTTATGTGGTTTTCTATAACAGATTGACCAGCTAAAAATTCTGTTTAATCTGGAGGCCCGTAGCGGGCCGCAAAAAATACTTATGCGGGCCACATGTGGTTTTATCTCAAAACGCAGCTTGGTCACTTGGTCAGTCGTGTCTCTAAAGCATCTCATTTTGAAACAAATTAATGCTCAATTTGGTTTTTGACATTTTTTTGCTTGATGCAGGATAATGAGGCACAGTGCAGAAATATTGATCAAAAATATTAGCAATCGCATTAGCGTGTAAATAAAAATAAGATATCTCTGAAAGATATAATTTGTTTTAACCTTGTTGATCGTATTTTAACTTTATGATGTCTACATAGAATCAATAATTTTTTGAGTTCATTCAAATGCCATTGCCAGAATAAATAAGCATATGGGGGCGAACAAGAAATATCTGCAAGAACAAGAAGCAAGAATTACGTCTTGCTTTTCTGTACTTGTTAGAAATATCTGCCCAAGTCACAGTAATTATACATGTGTAATACTATACGCAAATAACAATCAGGTGCGCAACCAAGGATTGCTTAGTGAGAGATGTTTTTTGTTTGCGACCACAAGCGGGTGCCTGAAGCAAAGCCCCAAATCCGCTAGGCAAATTTCTAAATTTTTGAGAAATAATCGCCATTTTAACGCCATTTGGATGACAATTCGTACGCTTAATAAAGCCATTTGAAAGAACTAATTGCTAAGATTTGCAAGCCTTGTGACATAATGAAATTCCTCAGCTCCTTCAGCTCTCTTCCCTTACATACTAATAAAGTCAAATGCACGGTTGGAAGCATGCAAACTTCGGCTAAATTTTCTAAGTGAATTAGCAAAATTGGAATTTATTGCTTGATTTCGTTTAGCCCATTTTCTTGCTTTTGCAACTGCTAACAGTAACAGTATTTGTGGCAAAATTAGTGTGTAGATCCTGCAAAACGATATTGCTGAGTCGTAACTAGCTGTTAACTTATTGTAGTACATCAACTGAATAACACGTTTCAACTCTAATACAAACTTGTTCAGGCTCCGCATTATGTGGTCAAAATAAAAAAAAAACATTGCGGTCGCCTTCTTTGGGAAAGTGTGGAGTAGAAAATGAAACACTCCTAACTTTGTAAAGGTACTATATTTGATAGTTGATTGCGGAATTAATAAATATGATTGACTAACACCAAGAAAAGAGTTTACATTTTCAGATGTGAGCAAGTTTCGGAAATAAAAAAAATACTCATGTAGATCACAGGCAGGCTGGCAATGAGATCTGGGGAAAACCACTCCAGAAAGTGAGCAATTTTTGTAACTTATTGTTTAAATAAATTTATGACTGTTTTAAAGTCTTTTTGAGCAAAATTATCAAAAGAAAAAACAACGAAAAAATGAATACAAAATTATGCGAGTAAAAGTGGTGTATTAAATCATAGCTTACTTTACGCTGTATTAAAGCACGATCAAAATCGTTTTCTATTTTGCATTATAAAACTACTTTGAGAGGGGCAAACTCCAGCAAAAGCAGTACCAATGCTTTAACAAAAATGTGCTGTTGGTGATTATTACTTTAGTTTTGGTACGAATAAGCTACCCCTTCATGGGACATTTCTTTTAGGGGACAGGAGCAAATTACCGTTTTTCTGCCTTGAATAATTTTGCCTGCTCTTTCTAGTAAAATGCTTTGAAACATGCCAAAGTTTAAGCATAAACTTTTTTTGGTAATTTGCAAAAGTTTTAAGATAGGCAAAGCATGTTTACGCGCGAGTGTGAAAATTATTCCCGTGTTTATTTGCATTCAAGCCTCATCAGAGGACTTTCAACTGCTGGAAAAGGGAGTCAGCTATAAAATGTTTATTTATCCCAAAACTTTTTTGCACTAACCTTTCCTAAAACAAAAAACTATTTTAAATATTATTAATGCTATGAACTAACCTGAGAATCAAACACTCAGAACCTTATGTATGTGAAGAGGTAACAATAACCATTCTACCATCGCTCTTGTACTTACAGTATGCATTATATTTATGTGTAATTGTAAACTTAACAAAACTATGCCACGTGATGTCGAAAGTGATATCACAGACCAACCACATTCGCCTTGCGTGCATCTAAAAACAATTTTATTAGCACTTGATCACTTCCTCAAGAAAGCACAATATTTGAATGCTCAACAACTTAAGTGGGGAGGCCCTAAAACTCATGAAGAGGCTTTGCGTTTGCACACTTTTAAGGCCATTACTGCTGGAATCTTGAACTGTTATTGAAATTAACAGATTTCCTCCGATCAGAAAAAAATTTTGAAATTTGTTCTATTTATGTCTAAATGGATATTATTTAGAAATCCAAATGCAGAGCAAACTTAAAAGCATTAAAAATAACAAAAAAGCATTATATCTTTAAATATATTTTATTTCACTTCAGGAATAATTTAACTCATTATATCTAATTCAATATGAGATAATTAGACATGATTTTGAATGATCACAAAACCATTGCCAAAACAAATAAAATACGTAGCGTAAAAAATATGTGAGGCGGCACTAACGTTAAAAGAATTTAGGGCATCAAAGATTTGGATGGCCGTAAATCTAAGGCAGAAAACATGACTGACTTTTACCATGCTGGGGGCGATTACTGTATATATGACCACCAAACAACGACGTTGAAATATACTAATGGTTAAATCTATTGTACAGTAAATGTTTTAATGAAAACTAGTGGGGTACTATAATTTGAAGATAAGATGATTTTTTTGTTTTTTGGTACAAAAACGTGTCCGAAAAGCAAAAAGATAAATAAAAAATCAGCGTTTGCGACTGCATGCTTGAAGAAAACTGAAAAATTTTATCACTAAATTACAATTCGGAGTGGTTTAGTAAATTTAAACAACTTTTTTCCGCTAATTGCTAAGTTTGTGTAAACAATAACTAATCTATCAAAAATAGGTACGTAGCAGTCCATAAGTTGTTGTTGAGCTACACCTGTTGTGCTTTGGTGTAAGAAAATGGCTTAGAACAGTGGTTTTTAACCTATTTGGCGCTAGTGCCTCTTAAAATTTTGTGAAATATTTTTGAATCCATTAAAGTTAAAACAAGGTCCTAACTGCGATTTAGAACGGAATTGATCCCCGGATTTGATAAAAGACCAAACAAACAATAAAAATTACTGCAACTTGGTACGAGTTTACGCGCATCTTAAGGTACAGGCAGGCATTGTGGTGCCGCCCCCAAAGGTGACTCCGAAGTCCAAATGCGCATTTAGCGGTCTGCCAAAGCGCTGAATTCGAAACGCGGACAGCAATTCAGTGTTCCAGCGGTCCAATTTTTAGCAAATAGTTTTAACTAACTATTATTTGGACGCTTCATCTTGTACCCCTGCTTTGGTGCTTTTTACCCATAAGGGGTACAATTACTCCCGGTTAAAAACACCGGGCTTTTAATATTGATTTTCAACACGAATTACAAAAAAAACTAGACTGCATTGAATATAATACGATTGGTTAAATCTACTGTACAGTAAATGTTTTTATAAAACCTAGTGAGATACTTTAATTTGAAGGTGAGATGATTATTGTTATTATCATTGTTTTTTGGTACAAAAACGTGTCTGCAAAGCATTATGAAAAAATCAGCGTGTGCGACTGCTTGAAAAAAAACATTGAAAATTTCTATTCTAACCTTATATTTTGGATTGACTATAAATTAAAAAACATTTTGCTTCCGCCGCTTCTGACTAAGTTGGTAAAAAACATTAAACACTCTCTCAAAAATGGCTACAGCAGTCTACTTGTTGCTGAGTTATATCTGTTGCGCTTTGGTTCTAATAAAATGGCATAGAAGTTTGAGTTACAATAAAGTGAATTAAAGATCATTTAATTGCGCATTTGTGAAATGTTGAATTTTAACTAATTCAAAATAGGAAAGCACCATCAGCCACAAAAAATTACCTATAGTAGTTGATTGCTTTTGCTTGAAGCAGAGGCACAACCAAAAGAGGGGGAGGGCAAAGAAGTTTCAGCACTCTCTCTTTGTCAAGTTACAAAAAGGATAACGAAACATGCAAGCGTTTAAACATGCTTTGGACTCAACCTGTAAGTGAGCGAGCAAGCTGAAGGGGCTGAGATATTTATATTCTGCAAAACAGTTTCGATTTTAGCCATTTAGTTCTCTCAAATGGCTCTAAAACGTGCAAAATGTGATCCAGAGAGCGCTACAATTTCCAATTTTTTTTAAAACTCACTCAAATTGATCAACAACCGGGGGCTTAACAGTTCACACTTAGACCGTATGGCCTCCGTTTATGGTACGCTTAGTTGAATCTCTTTTTTTTTGTTTTTTGTTGTTTTTTTATCACGTCGCACAAACGAAACATTTTTCGAACAAAAAAATTCAATCGATTCAATTAAGATTTGTTTCGCCTCTGTTTCCTTTAGCAAAACACTGTTTTCATACATAATTCAAGATGATTTGTTTTGATGCCATGCATTGTAAGCCGTATAATTATTACGGCGATTGTTTAATGCAATGCCTGAAAGGTTACTTCATGTGGTGTATAGCAGAGCCACGAAATCGAACTTGAACTCGAAAAAATAATTCTTCTGAACGCGAACTTAAACTCGAATAAAATTGTTCGAGTTCGCTAAAAAGAAATTTTAAGATTAAAAATTTGTCGGAAAAATATTTGTTGTTGATCAAGCCGTGTAAATTGAGATTGCGTTTTTCGTAACAACTGCATAAGTGCATATCCTTCACTGTCTTGTTTATGTCGTGGAGACCTAGAAAAACAGCGCAAGTATCAAAGCTGCAAACTTAAACTCGAACTTGAACTCAAAAAAACTCGGTAATTTTGCCGAACTTGAAGTTGAACTCAAAATAATTAAATTTCAGAACTCGAACTTGAACTAGGACTTGCTAAAATAGATTGAACTCGAACTTGAACTCGAATAAAAATCGATCAAGTTCGCAGCCCTGGTATATAGTTATAGACCGCTACGGCAAATACTTTATCATGCAGAATTAGCTTTTAACAACGCTGTAAAATTCTGGGTAGTAGCACTTGGAACCACTTAGAGTTTCGATAACACTGAACCCTAAGGTTTCGTGAAACTAATTTGAAAAAAACAGATTTAGACTAATATCAATTTTGAAAAAACTCGCATTTGTTAATTTTGACCAGGGCTGCGAACTCGATCGATTTTTATTCGAGTTCAAGTTCGAGTTCAGTTTTAGCAAGTCCCATACTAAGTTCGAGTTCTGAAACTTAGTATTTTCGAGTTTGAGTTTGGCAAAATAACGGAGTTTTTTCGAGTGCGAATTCAAGTTCGAGTTCGCAACCCTGATTACGTCATTTTTGTTTTGCAGAATAAAACTTTAGAAAACCACTTTTTGCTACAATAAAATAAAACAAATCTTGAACAATTAATGTGTCCTACCGATACGTAATATTTGGTAGACCAAGTTTTAGTACTTTTGTGTGTTTTGATTTTGAAATTTAGTTTCCTAATCAAGTTTCTAAGCGGGAAATTTAAAGGCAACAGCGAAAACATTAAGTTCTATTTCTGCTTCTCTAGAGATATTTTTGCTTCATGAGTAGCTTCATATAAATAAACAAAACACATGATTACAGCAACTAAATGATATTTTTAGTATGATACTTTAACGTTTAGGTGGCGAAAATATTTAAATTAATAATTTTTTTTGGTCAGAAGGTCCAAGCTTTTATAAAAAAAACTACCAAACTAAACGTTGCAAAATAGTGCTCACGGGCCATGGGTACAGACCAAGACCATTTGCTGAGGGATGTGGAAATGAAGACAATAAGGTAAACAACAAAAAAACGCCTACGGCCAATTTTTGGTTTAATTTGGCCTGTGACGATGTGGAGACTATAAATTAAAAATGGCATAAATTTAAGGCTGAATTGATTGCATTTCTACATGATATTTGGTCGATAAAAGGAAAATGGAACAGACTGGATGAAATTTCATAGCTGGCGGCAAATTTTATGTGTGCTGGACATTGCACACTTCTGTGCTTTATGAGTTTGTTGGTCAAAAATTGACCAGCAGCATAGCAATCTCAAAGCCGCAACTTTTTTTGTTTTTACACCGGTAAAAATACAGTAGGTCACTACACCCCAGAGAAACGCAAGCTACACCTGCTCTGGGACAAAATTAGGCTATAATGATCTTTCAAGTATAAACAAATGCTTGAATTGAAGAACTTTACTGTGTCAAATAGTGCTTTTGAGAAAAATTGTGTTAAAATTGTCCACAATCCACACGTTTTATGCACATCTTATGCAGGTCTCGTGCAAAAGTTATTTGACGATAACAAAATGCTTTATTCGCGCTTTTAATTGTACTATACACTGCATATGTCAAACCTCATCCAAAATTATTTGCAGATAAATCGCTAAAAAACAATAAAAAAATAAAACTAAACTTAAGAAGTCTGTTTATTGAAATTATAAAAATTAAGTATTTTTTATTGCAAAAGCGGCAACTTTTGGTCATTTCGTTTTTTCTTTTTTGCACAGTAAATTACAAAAATAAAATTTACCGAAAACTTGGATTAAAACCGAAGTATCTAAATTTTGTTTCAACAGCATTGCCTAAGAGATACCCTACAAGATCAATAAAAAATGCGGAGATATAATGTGAAGGATGGGCAGAAACTAATCCTGATGTTGGTTTAATAAAAATTTTCATTTATTAATCAGTTCAGTCAAAAAAAAAATTGAAAAGTAGACGACAAACTATATAGGATTTTCTAAACTTCAATGCAAAGCGAACAGAATAGTTTTTTAACATCATTTTAGGGACGATCAGGAACGGTCCATTGTCCATATAAATGGTCATTTTATAGCCCCTCAACGTCATCAAGAGCAAAGTGTGAAGGATACGTTTTATCACGTAAAAATATCAGCAAATCGTCAATGTTCTTTTATGTTCATAATACCAGACAAAATGTTTTGCTACGAAGCAAAACAAGATCAGGTGCTGTGCAGAAAAAACAGACACATATTCTGATTTGAGACCATTTCGTATTGTTACTTTTACATCGATTCTGCAGATTTTTGGGACCATGGGATCGCTTTTGCCAAATAGTGCCAGTTGCAAATTAATGGACGGACGCTGTTGCTGGGCGGTATACTACGACAATGAAAGAATGTGGGCCGTAAAGTGATTTTAAATGTATTGAGTTAGTGGTGTGCACTATTGAAAGCACATTGAATTTTAATAAAAGATCAGTTTTAGCAAACTTTTAGATTGCTTCCTTGGTATAAAAGAACAATGAAAAAGCATTATACCCGTGTAAATTATGCGAAGTTGCTTTGGCTGACGTACTACAGTATGAGAATAGCAACTGGTGGTGTAAAGGATTTTATTCGCCTGGATGCTCTGGACTTGAAACATATTGAATGCATCTTTTATTTTTCTACATTAATTTTCTGTTTGTTATTGAGGCGGGTTAAAACGTTTAAATGAAAACTATCTACGTAAAATCAGTCGGTGATAAAAAAGTTTATTCTGTTTTGTAAAGTTGATTGGTAGTACAGAACTTGAGAATTGCTTTGATTAAAATGTTCATCTTCGAAGCTTTTCATCTGACACTCGTCAAGGAGAATTGTTCGAATGGAGAGCGCAGCAAAAGGAGCGGCTATTTATAGAAGAAAGCCAAGCCGTGATTGGCTGGAAAAAATCAATGAGAGAGCGTCATTAGTGCACAAAAAGGGACGCAAGTTTTTTGAAATATCATATCCCTGTATCTGTATGTGTGCGAATGGAAATGCAGTTAAAGACCAAAGTTTCAATTGAAGGTCATCAAAAACTCCAAAAACAAGTAGAAGACTTGACTAATCAGATAAACTGAAAAAAGAAACCTTTGAGCAAGACTGCTATTACAAACGACCAAATATATTAGTGCATGGTATCAAAGAGACACCATGGGAAACAAAAGAAAAGACAAAAGAGAGATTTAATGAATTCATTCTTCAAGGTTTAAGGCTGAATCCTAACGACTTTTGCATTATTGACCTGCACCAACTTCCGCAAACTCCAATCACTAAAACTGGTGTTCAATCAACCAGACCAATCATAGTCTAACTGTTTATAGTGCCTTTGAAAAACATGTTATTCAGTCGTCTCTCACAAATTTCAAAGAATATAATTAGGCAATAAACAGCGATGAGTCAGTCATTTTGTCACAACATGGAAAACGAAGAAAAGTTATGTCACGAAACATTTACCGCAAGCTTTGCTTCAAACAAAAGAAGCTTCTACTCATGTTCAAAAAAGCACGAAAAGCTGAAAATAAAACTTTCTGGGTGATAGAAGACGGTCAGCACTTTAAATATAAGCTTAAATTTAGGAAAAATTCAAGGCGCTGATATTACCAAAACGAAAAGCCATTAAAATACAACAAACTTTCCACTCTACCATCTTCTCCTGTCTCAACGGTACAGATGGACTGCTTCAACTGAATGACGATACCATCAGCTGGCTGCAAGAAACCTGCCCTGACAATTAACGAGAAGCTCAAACTACCGAGCGAACGGACCCATGAACTACCAGTCGGCCGTTTTTTTAGTTTAAACGGTTCCGTCATACCTCGTATAGAATTAGCAAGGTGAATGCATAAAATTCACAATGGCCTTGTACCTACAGCGGTAAAATGAATTTATTGCATCCACATCTGCGCGTAATCACAATATACATCTCCAAAAGAAAGGAAACTACTATTTTCCTCGTGCTAAAACATCATATGGACAAAAAAAATTGGGTTTAGAGGAACTAAATTTTAGAAAAATTAGGATTTTGCATTGCAACTTGGTACACATTAAAAAAAAAAACTGAAAAATCAGCTTATTCAAACTTCAAATGCTTAATCAAAACTATGAGAATTTTTTTGGAAAAAAAGCGTAGCCTACTTGTAACCAGCCATGATTGATCTTTTTTATTTAATGTGTTTATCGATCAACAGCTTGGGAAAACATATAAGAATTTAGCACAAGCACTTGTATTAAGGAGACACCAGACTTGTTAACCGCAAAGGTTTGGTGTCTCATGGCCTTAATTTTCATTAACTGTGTTATTGTTGTTGTTTTGTATGTAACTTGTTGGAAATTTGGCAAATAAATTCTGTTCTGTTCTCCTGCCAAGGTTCCCCAGGAATATCTGAACCCACGCCTCTTCACTCTCCAGCAGTGCCATTTTAAATTCCCAATGAGTCTCCAAGGTCATGCTGGTATCCTTGAAAATAAGCATGCTGATTCCCTTGCAAAAGCTGGAGTTTCCCTTTTGTTTATACGTCAATTTTAAATTGGTGAAATAAATTTCAATCTATTCCTGCCAGCTGCCATTGTCCTTTCATTTTCTATGCAATTTATTTTCGACTAAGACTTTCTATTTTCGAGCATAGGCTAAAACCCTCGAGTTTGGTCCGACTATTGAATCTCTGCAAAGTTTCATTGCGCCCCGATCCTTCAGAATGGGTTAAGTAGCACCACCAGCACCACCACAAACTCTTACCAAACTATCTTTACTATACAAACAATGCTCTGCCATGCTGGTTCTACTATGCTTGCAAGAAAGTAGGTGTGGAGCCAATTGATCACTTTGAGTATTGGAAAATAATCCGAAAAAAAATGCACGATTGTTTTATCGAATTTTTGCGGTATTCATTTGGGGTACACAGTAACCAAAATAAATACTGTACAAGTCAAAAAGTCAACCTAATATGTGATGATGTCAAAACAAGTCAATTCCAAACAAACAATAAAAGGGGTCGCTTGATCGTGTGGGAGTTTTAGGGTTAAGAAAATGATAAACCGGCCTTACCACCACTCAATGGCATATCTTTTGCGTTGTTGTCAGAGATAGTATGTTTTATTTACTTCTTTTATTTTTCGGTATTCACTGTCATTTTTTTCTGGACAATAATTTTCAATTACGATAGAAAATATCACACTAGGTCTAATAAAAATTTGCAATATTTTTTGTTGCAACGAGTAGCACGGAGCATTTCAGGATAAAACAAAGATTTGGTTTTCATTCCTGTTGACTAAGACAATCAGGATTTTGAACAGCATTTTATGTAAATTATTCGAGTTACTGGCATATCTAATTATAATAATCTATTACTGCGCAGAAATAATTTCGTTGAGCAACTTAAACAGAATTATTATAGTGAAGTTTTAATGATGCTGAGTTTGATTAGTTTTGCTTTCAAATAAGTTTTTAGTAAGTGTGACAGTAAAAAAACGTCAAGATAAAATGAAACATTCCATTTATGCGAGATGTTTCGACCTGAACATAAGTCATTTTAAATCTTATTTAAATATATTCAATTTGTAAGTATTTCATAGATTTTAGTGTTAGTTTGAAATAAGCAAGCAGAAAACCAATGCTTAGTTAGTTATTAGAATTTTACAAAACAAAACCCACACTTGTTGCAACTAACTAAGATTTTCGTGCCGTAACTTAATAAGTTAACCCTAAAGAGCCTGGGAAGGACCGAAAGTGCCCGCGACCTCTACAAATGCATGCAGCTTTGACACGACTAGTCCTATTGACTTCTGATTCTATGACTTTGTCCAAAATTTATTTTTCTAACAACTAATTCAATTCTCAATTTCTTTGAAGGTCAAAAAGTACATTTACTTAGTGATTTTCTGAAAGTTATCAGAAGATTTTTGATACTTGGACACATTTTGTTTGCATAGTGTGTTTGCAAATCTTCTTAATACTAGATATATTTAGACAGAGCAGTCGTGGCAAGCGTTGTGGCAACAAACAAAGTTCTACAAGTAACAGCACCTTCGAAAAGTAAATAAAAACTCCTAACAAAGTTTGAATCTTTTTTCACAAAACCATATAAAACAAAAGTATAAACAAAAACTGCAAAAGCAAATTTTGGTAAAACCTGGTTCACTTTTTTTTAAGTTGCAGTTGAAAAGGAGCTAGACTTTTAGCAATAACTTATCTTTTAGCAAAAACTAATCACAAATTGGAAGCTAGAGTTTTAGCAAAATTTGTATCTTCATACTTGTATTAACATGATCACCCAATATTTATTTGCTTATAAAATAACATGTATCTTATTTCCTGCTATTACATACAGTGCTGTGCTTCGGTATAAGATGCTTTTTGCACTGCAGTGATGAGACCGACACCACTAATTTGTGTATAATGTATGAGTTTTGTTTCTTTTATTGCAGTATCTAGGAAAATAAAATTTTGAAACTGTGTAAGTGCATACTATTGTCTGTCTACTGTCTACCACCCAAACCCAGATTACCGCTACACAGCAGCCTACGTTCTTCGTGTTTTAGTTTTGGTTAGTGGTTACGCTGCGCCACCACATTAAAAACAGCGGGATATCACGAGAAATGCAGAATGCTAGTCATTTAAAATTTTTACGAACAAAAAAAGCTAAATTAAGTAAAATGTCTTTAGCATATAAATTCTGCGCAATGAAAACCTTTACTTTATAATAAACCCGAACCAATTAATCGCTAATTTACATGCTTATTTTTTTCGCTTAATTTTGAATTGCTGTGATGATAGAGCTCTGCTTTATATTGTTATACAGCTTGCATAGTACCGGTATGAACTTTGCTTGACGCTTTGAATGCAGTTTTTTGTGATCCGTGTGTTGGATGTTTTCGCAATTATAGAACCACTTTTTTTTTATTGTACATACATCGTATTTACATTTCTAAAAAACGGTGTGTAAATTTTATTACTAATTTTCTGAATACCAAAATCTTGATAATCTACGGACTATGAAATTACTTCGTTCATATTTACTTGCCAATTTGCTTTCGCCATGCAGAAGACACCAAAATGAAGATGTAATTTCGAGTCTCTGCCATTTGTCTACATTCTAGTGGAAACTCCCCCTGTTGTTCAAATGCTAAGTGCCAAACAAGGCAGCGCAGTGAATTTTATTTTCTAAAATTTTTGGTATAGTCGACAAGGGAATAAACCCGTGTTTACAGACTGCGAGACGAACGCTCCAACCACTACACGCCCCACGCTCCGTTCGGTAAACACGCTTTCAACCACCATGCTGTGCTAGTAAAATTATGCAATTTTTTTTAGATAATCAAGTAAGCAAACTTGAATTGATTGTACAGTAAAGGAGTATTTATAGCTACACAGATTAAGGCGCTGCAGCAGATGTCAGTTTGCCACTATTATTCGAAGTCAATGAATTCATCACTGCTTCTTGACCTCAGAAATAAACAATAACAAGGCCGATCCGCTAAGAGTTTTTTTTTTATAATTTATAGTTTTAAGTGCTTCTAGTAACGATAGAAGTTTTCTAAAGCATTTCGATTCAAGTAAAAAATAATGCAAATAGTGCCAAACTTATTGCGAAATGATTATTACAAAACAGTATCAATATTATAAAAAAAATCAAATCAGGAAAATTTAATAGCTAATTGGAAAAAGCATTTTAATTTGACGTAGCGTTTTGCCAGCTTGGGATTGGCTGATTGAATTCCTCTGAACTATCAAATTTTGTCATAGACATGTTCATACATTACCAGAAGTAATTCATTTTAATATGATTGTATCAACAACCACGTATCAACTACCACACACAACATAACACACACTAAAATGTTATGTTTTGTCTATATTTCTGATTGGGGAAAAAATTACAATACCACAAAAAACACAACATCTCATCTTAGCAATATTGAAACTCAGTAGAAAAACTTCGCATTAAAATAAACAAATTCCAAAAACTGCTGCTTTCAGCCCGTCGTTTACACAACGCGGTATACACAAGAGATTAAATTGAGTCGCCAAATACAGCAAGAAGTTAAACGGATTAGTCCGCTTTCTGGGTGCATCAAAGAGCAATAAGGCAGTAAAAGAATATTTTGATGAGTTTTGTTTGAAGGCATAAACTGAGAAATTAAAATCCGAAATTTGATTACAAAAGTAACAATATAACAGGTATTAAAATTTCGCACCAGCAACAGTTTTAACCACGATTCTAGCTTTAACAGAAGCTAAGCAATAAGTGTTCAAAAACGGCGGGCAGTTTCAACCTCCCCCCTTCAGGGCTAGAACAACTTTTAGAACCCAGGCATTATAGGGTTAATAATATTTGAGAACAAAACAGGCGTAACAATACATTGCATAAGGGCAATTCCAATCACGACAAACACTTTAAAATCGTATTATTGCTTATAGAATATCGCACTTTGTTTTTATTTCGAATGACAGTGCCGTTAATCAGTAAGTTTTGTCTAAATGGGAAAAAATCGTAAGTGTACTAGCGTATTTTAAGTTAATTTTAGCAGAAATTCCTTATGCCAGACGCTGCACGTCGACTAAAACTAAAAAGGCGCTGTAATGCAATTTTTCAAGCTCATTACAATTTTGTGCCCATATTTTACGATTAGCTATCAATTTTATTTGGCTTTTTCTCGTATTATTGACTTGATGTAGAATAAAATCACCACGTTAAATGATGTTACACTAACGTGAAGTTTAACCATATTTTCGCTTTAAAAAAAAAGTTTTTTAAGTGAAACAGTTGGAGCAAGTTAATTCTTAACTGTCACTCAAATGTAGAATACAATCACCACGTTAAATGATGTTACACTGAAGTGAAATTTAACCGATATCTTTGCCTTAGGAAAAAAGTAGGTTTTTTAAGTAAAGCAGTTGGGCCAAGTTACTTCTTAACTGTCAGTTATATATGATCTTAACCCTATTCGGCCCAGGGGGGATCGATTAGCTCCCCCCCTTCACTTATTTTGAAATTTTGTTATGAAGCATCAGTCAAGCCACAATAATCGAATTTCTTGACCTTTCCTGAAATTTACTGCTTCAACTTTCATTTGTAAAACCATTGTCGTATGACAACTAGATTCGGAGTTATTAAACGTTTCTCAAGGTCGACCCTGCGTTTCTGGCAAAATTTTCGAAAAATTAATTTAATCCTGTTAGTCCCAATTGTTCTGTCGTAATTAATAATTTTACGCTTTTTCGAACGTAAATCCAGAGACCACTTGAACGGCTTTTGTTTCTATCGATGTTCTAAAAGAGCTGTGACAATAGATTTTTATTTACTAGTTTGCCTGGGGCATTATAATTTTCATTATGATTTCAAAAGCTAGCAGCTGAATTTCTGTGATAATTTTGTATAGTTTTACCAAATTTCAAACTAAGCTTTATTTTTAGCATTTCGCTAATAAGTAAGAATTGTGATTTAGCAAAATAAACGTATTTATTGATAAAAGAATTAGAGGCCAACATAAGCGCAAATCCTTTTGTTTTTTGCCCGTATTTTTTTTCACGTTGCTGATATACGAGTAGTACAGTAGTCAAAAGTGTCCATAAGTTATCAAGTGTGTGGCATGTAGCATGAATTTCGGTAGTCTTTATGTTGGAAATTTGTTTTTGGTGACTAAAAAAAAGAAAAATGACGCAAATTTTAAATAAATTTTTAGTTTCTGCTAAGTGGCAGTATCAGTAGAAAGATGTTCATTTCATTTTTCACAAAAACATACGCATAATTTTGACTGTCTAAAGTTTTTTCATGAAGTTCAAGTGATAACATCCAAAACAAAAAATGTCCGAGTGTCTTTGCGCGTGACGTAGCAAGCACACTGATAACTTCATTGTGCGCATACGCTTTGTTTTCACCAAATTGCAACATTTCATACGAGTATGCCTTTGCGATATTCAATAACATTGCAAGAAGTAGAGAGTTTTTGATAATACTTGTTTCGGAATCATTATTTTCAATTTTTATCTTTTTTGTTATTCAAGGTTATTATTACTAAAATCTTTGTGTAAAAAATGCTTTTCGAAGCAATACCCAATAACTAGTGTAAAATGTTACCAATTTTTTTATAAAATTCCCATCAAACTAAACAATAATTATTGAGTATATACAATGTACGTTGTAAAATGTGCCATTTCATGTGGTATATTCTACTTGCTACCGCATTTATTTTCGTATTAGATGCTACTACAGGCCTACAGCATGGCATACTGTTGCAGATATTACTGAGTTTCACATTGATTTTCATTTGTGGTCTATAATGATTGGTGGCAACCGTGGAATGCTGAATTTGAAAAATTTATGTTGTTTCGTTACTTCTCAATTTTCGGTTTTATGTGTGTACATTCACAACCAACAAAAAATATGTTTGTAGATACAAAATACAAAAACGGAAAGCAAATTCTCTACAAGCAGACTTTGCTTGTAACAATCCGATTAGCTGACCGTTTAGTAAATGAATTTATTCTGATTTTTTTTGTGATCATAAATAAAATATCTAAATTCACTGATGTCGTTAGCAAATTTTTTAATGTTTCTAATTTGCTGCAACTGTCTAACAGCTTTATCGCATACATAAAATATTGTTGGTTCTGGATGTGAGGACCAGGGGCGTATTTAGGGGGGGCATGGTGCCATGGCCACTCCCTTTGGGTCGTCAGTGTAGTATAATTAGCATAGAATAGTATGCAAAATTGCGGCATGCCCCCATATTTGTAATTTGAGCAGAAAGTTTGAGCACAAAAATGGACAAAATCTGACTAATAACCTTTTTTTTTTCTATCTTCACCTAATTTTGGGCAGGAAAACGGACTGATTCTGAGTGGAAAAATTTTTCTTTTGGTCTTCATTATTCTCAAATTTCCTGGCACCCCCCTTCTTTGAAAATTCTGTGTACGCTACTGGTGAGGACAATAAGAGTAGAATAGCATTGAAGATTTTGATCAAAGATGAGAACTGGCAAATAAATTTCTAGCCTTGGGATTATACTATCTTTTTTAATGTTTTTTTCTAAACTTATTCAGCACTAATCCCAGTAACAACCAAAGTTTGCACCAATTTGTTATAAGCCATCTCTGAAATAAAATCTGAAAGATTATCAAGACAAAATCGTTACGTTTGAGAATTAGACATTCTTTGTAGAATGATACGTATAGTGATAAAAAGAATGGTACTTCGATCAGTACAACCATTAATTGTAATTACAATGTTGGAAACAATTGTAATTTTTGCTTTTTAGTTCTGAAATCATTTGTGATAATACACTAGAAGGTAAGCCATTTGGGTACTATATAAGATTTTAGAAAATCTTATGACGAGCAATGATCAACTTAATTTAGGCTTTCTTATATAAACGTCATAAAAACTGCAGAATTTTTGAATTTTTAATAAAAAATTACTCTGCAATATTAGACAACGTAATCTTTCACAACGTAAGCAATAAAAAAAAAATTATTCGGACGCCAAAACCTATTACAGTACTCCAAATTATCCAAACTATTATTCTAAAAATCAACCAAGAATCCGACTACCAAGTTAGACCAATTTTTCTTTTTTTCTTGTAATTCAAAAGTCCGTGAAAAATCGTACAAAAAATAGCTTGAAAAAATCAACAGTTACTACACTCCGTGCAACTCATTTTGAAAGTGTTTTTCGTAAGTTTGAAGTAACTGCATTTTTATTTACCACGTATACAGACAACAAAAAAATCGTACTTTTTTTTAGAAAAGGCTGTCGTTTGCCCACCTGTTTACCACACGCGGTGAAAGCTTCGCACTGCCCACTTTATTGCTGATATTTAGCCGGGAAGCTGGATGTAAATGCAAACTTTTTTCAAATTTCGGTTTGACCAGAGCGGTAATCGAACCCAAATCTACTGTATCAGCAGCAGACGCTTATCAACTCGACTAATGATAAAAATGTTGTTATAAAAAAATTTTATAGCAGTGTTGTTATTTTCAGAATGCTATGATTCACTTTTGGTTAGGTTATAGCATTGCCAGATATATCATTATGAGAATGAAACCCAAAGTACAAGTTTTCCAAGAGAAAACTCTTGCTATATTATATTAGACTGCGAATCTTTAGCTTACCAAAAATTAAATCAAAATTCAACCAATTTTATTGATGTTTGTTACAGCTATGTTATATACATTTACACACAAAATGTAAATGAGAAAAATTAATGGTTTGATGCTTGTTCTTTTATAAACTTTTGTACAAAAAATACCATATTTTGTAGTGTTTAGCAAAAGGAACTACAAGAGTAACAAATATTCAGCTTGCAATTAATCCAGCAACAAACTAATGTTTTAGATATTTTAGCACAATAGAAATAATCTTTTAATTTAATCCGTAATTATCTCGGAGTTACAGAATAAAACTCCAGCTGCGATGCCGCGTCACGGCAATCAAACGCTAATTAACATTGTGCAGATAAAAAGCGAACTGATCACTTCTGATAGTCCTTGACTTATGTTCAAATTAATTGAAGATCAAGGTTGCAAACATAATGACAAAAAGTTTGAACTTTTCGTCAGAAAATTGAGCTTCTCGAGAAGCAAAAACGGATTTTTTATCTTTTGTAGTTCGGGAGTTATTAACGTTTGAATTTGTTGTGTCAAATCGATCCCCCCCTGATCCATTAATCAAAAAATTTTGCCTGGTCCGAATAAGGTTAATACTTTATTGCAACCTAATTTTGGTAAAGTTGTGACTTCACAAAAGAATGGCAAAATAGCACTTTTTATGTGCTATTGCTGTATGCATGATTGTAGTTGCTTAAAATGTACCAGTGACTTTTTGATTTAATTTTGTGTTTTTTTGCAGATGCGTGTAACATTGCCGGAAGGAAAACAAGCAATGCCAAAATTAAGGAACAGTAATTCATTTCTCGAGAAACTTCTTGGGGTTGGGGTGCATTCACGAGTAACGGAAGACAAGGCAATGAACTGGATACCCGAATTGGCAAGGATTGTGCAGTAATACGAGCTTTGCGCTATTCAGTTGTCATAAAACGAGAATTGTCGAAAAAGGCAAAGCTCTCAATTTGCAAAACAGCTATTGTCCCCATTCTCATCTGTGCTCATGAATCTTGGGTAATAACCAAAAGAGTGCGATCACAAGTGCAGGCGTCCGAAATGAACTTTTTACAAAGAATCGAAGGAGTTACACTATTTAACAAGGTGCATAGCTCTGAAATTCAAAAATCTTTAGACATAGAGCCGTTACACTTCTCTGCATTGAAAGATATCGGCTTAGCTGGTTTGGCCATGTACGCAGAATGCCTCATGAAAAACTCCCCAAACAAGCTTTACTTGCCAAAGCAAATGGGAAAAGACCAGCAGTTGGGCGACTTAGACTATAAGATGAACCAATTGCATTGATGATCTTGGATGGAATCGCTTCGAACTTCACCCAAGCGATATGATAGAGGTGATGGAAGACCGTGAAGTGTGGCAGCTTAACCTCGAGCTGCTGCACTGTAACCCTCACAAAAAGTGGGCAATAAAAAAATTAATAAGATGAATAGAAGTTTTATCGAAGTAAAATATTGATTCGTTTAATTTGCGGCGTTTTTTTTTAAATGAATGTATTAGTTTGGTAACACAAAATCAAACCAAATGAACGTAACTGTGAAATTGGAAATGAAAGCTATTTCTTATGATCAAGAAAACAAAAACAAAAAAAACAGCTCTTATGTGTTTAATGCATACTTTAGCAATGCTTTCAACATGTAACAATAAACTTGACCGCATAATTTGCATTGCGTAATTAAAAGGCCAATGGCCATCCTGGGTTATTGGAAAAATGAAGGCACAAAATTTTGATGGCTTTACGATCCAGTATAAGTTTTGATATGAACAAATAATCAAACTCAATACCCACTTTAAATTCAATTTGTCAATGAAATCAGTTTTGTAACCATGATTTAAAACTTGTTAAAAATGAAGGCAATACTTACTAGCACATTCAAAACACAAAATAAAATTTAACCCATCAAAAACTTCATTATATAAGATAACCGCAGATTAGTAATCAAAATTAAAAAATGCACTGCGAAGTAATCATATCTCTCTTACCGGAACACGTAAACGCTTGATTGCATCGGAAAGGATTTCGATTCCACGTGCGGTCAGCTGGCAGCCCCAAACACTCAGCTCCTCTATGTTGTGCAAGCAGGTTGAAACAGTTGCTACGCTGTCGTCTTTGAGTACGTTGCCATTGAGTACAACATTCTTCATCTAAAAGTGATTCATTGAAAATCAGTAAAAAAACAAAAAACAATCTCATTATTGTTGCATTATTAGTTCGGTTTTTCTTTCTCAACAAACTTTCATTTGCTTTGTACTGTTGATGAAACTTGGTGACCCTATAAAAGACTCTACGCTTATACATAACAAATCAGGAGCATCATAATTTTGCGTAATTTTGTTTTGGTTATACTATTTTACTTTATATAAAATTTAAAAGCTAAAAATGATGGAACGTTTTATTTATTTATAAGCGATTGATTGTTTCAAGACCATGTGGGTAATTTTTTGCTTTTTAGGGCAATATTATATATTAGTTTTTAAAGTATTAATCGTCAAAAGCAAATTGCTTATGGATGATGGGATGATGAGGTGCATTGAAACTCGGGGCAAAATATAACCTAACATTATCAAGAAAAAACTTGGCTACTGCCCAAAACTTTGTGATTGTGTAGTTGTCTTGTCCTCCGAAATTTTGTTTCTCCAGTACAATATAAAGGATTTGAGCATTTGAAATTTTTGTTCTGAAGTTTTTTTTAAAAGTGAAAAACGAGTGAAGTTTATTTGCTCGAGCTCAGTGGTGCTTTTCAAATTCTGCAGGAACCGATTTTCTCAGAAAGCTATGAAAAAATTGTCGGTTCTTGATATACTGTGTAAAAACTTTTTGTAGGAACAGATGCTGGCTGATTATATGTATACAGTCAGGGTTATCATTTTGTGCTTATTTCTAAGAGTTGTGCTTGTTTTTAAGAGCATTGTTTTACAAAAAAATGAATGTGCTTATTTCTAAGAAATGTGCTTATTTTTGATTAGGTTATCGTGCTTAATAATAATAATAATTGCAATTTATATCCCCCTTGAGATAACACCAACAAGTGTCAGTGCATCTGACTAAGGGGCCAAAGTAACATTCAAATAGCTTTACAGAAATAAAATGAATACTCAACAGAGGTACTAATTCTACAGCAATAAGCAGCAAAAAACTGGCATCCAACAGTGGTAATATCCTTAGTTAATATGCCTTAGTTAATTTTTTTGTATAAGTTTGGGCGCTTTTACTGCTAAGTAAAAATTGCTAGCTGATAATTGACTTCTTGTTTTGTACAAACGTTTAGTACTTTTAGCATTTTGAATTTTTTTGTAATTTGTTGATTGCTAAGGGAACCTGTTCCAATTTCATATTATTTTGTGGAACAAAGATATTTTGAGAAGTGGTAATTTAATACGTCATCTCACAGCAACGTGCTTATTTTGAGTGTAGACAAATGGTAACCCTGACTATAATCAGTACCTAAACAAAACAATATTGGTTATGCTGATAGCTTTTTTTATGGTTGATGAAATTGCATGATTGTGGAAATTCTGTAAGTCGTTTTTCGCATAGTCATGCAAATTGTTAATGCTAATTCCAGAGAAAAAGAAAACTTTTTGAAATTCAGTTAGTTTTTCTTCTGCAGCTTGCTTAATATTCCACAAATATTACAGTATTAACAAACCACACCTTTTGAAAACAATATTAACAAACCACAACTTTTGAAAACACTTGTTGAATGGTTTCAAGTAGTGACTAATATGCTGCGACCGTTTTATAGTAAATTTCATAGTACATTCACATCCAGAGGCCTTACTATGAGGGAGGCATGGTGTCATGCCCCCTCGTTTGAGCTACGGCACAAAGCAAAAAAGTGCAAAATATGCGTTCAAATCGCGTAATCAAATTATAATAAAGCATGCATGTGGAAGAGGCTTACGCTACCTGGCATTTTTGCATCATTTTAATCAGCTTGAGAGTAGAAGTGGCGCAAATTTTAGATTATTTATTACATGCTAAAATCTTGCCGTCTTTAAAAGCTTTTTTTAGCATAAATTTACCCTACTCTACACTGGACAAGAAAGACATAGCTCTTTTACATAGACATAGCAAAGATATAGCAAAGCAAGAAAGACATTTACAAAGACATAGCATAGATGTTTGGAAAAGCTCGCTAAACTGACACAAAAGCATAAACATTAAACAATCTATTTTTATATGAAACCTAAAAAACTCGTTAAAAGTGCAAATCAACTTTTACTTAAACTTAGTGAACATATTATGCTTTATTAACATTATTGAATTTTATTAAACATTTTATTTTAAATTTTTATAGTAATTTTATTATTAGAATTTTTTATTTGGTGCTAAAACCGAACATAAAATTCAGCCAATATCTACTCTACAAGCCATATGCACCAATGTGGATTAACAAAGTTTTTTGAGAAATGTTTGGAGAAAAATGGCCAAAAAATTGCCAAAATGATTATAATGTAATTCAAGAATAACTTTTCTGAACATGCAAATTAAATTTAATTATGTTGATGTAATAAGTCAACGGCGTAAAAGATCAAAACATGATGATCCGCTGATCAAAATTAATCTACGTTGGTGCAGGCAATTCTAAGATTTAGCGCTCTTTGTATGTTAATTGCAGAATTAATTTAATATTAAAACTTGCAGGATTCAGCCTCTGATTCCTTGGGGAGTTTGCAGCGCATTCTTATGTTCCCTAGATAATTTTCCTAGTTTAATAAAACTTCTTAATTATTTTTCAAGCCTCTTTTCAGAAAATATTTGACTGTCTTCCAAGCAACTTTTTTACTTGTGGGGCTGTAAAAAAAGTTAGCTCGGGAATGAATTGTGATCTTAATTATTCTTTAAAAAGTCCTAAAATCATCGTTTTACAACGCTGATATGTGACACTTTCAAAGCAAGAATTTGAGCTCAAATAGATCTAAAATTAAGTTGTTTTTGCAAAAATAATTCATAAATTTTCCTAAACTGGTGCTTTGTGCCCAAACATCAACTTTCCTCCAGCCTATTCATGTTACAAGCGTGGTAAATACCCTACAAAACTTTATGGTACTCCACTGATTAAAATGGCTATTTAAAAAAATGCTTTGCCCCTAACCCCCATCTTATTCGTAACGCCGCCTACTATAACTTTGCCTAGGATACAGTCAGTACATATTACATTTTTAGTGACTAGGTTTGAGAAGTCAATATGCCATGTTTGACAATAGAATTGTGGTTTATGGTTTAAGCCCTCTCGTGGCAAAACTCTGGCTACAAGCCTGTAATGTTTGTAGTATAAATGACGCTGTTTGAGCTTTCTTGGCGACACTCCCGACAAGCACAAAAATATAATCCTAATTTTGGGCGAAAATGTGTCGTTATGAAAATGTAACATCCGGGTCAAAAGTTGCGTTCGAATGCAGTGTACCGATTCGGTTGAACAACCTACGACTTACTCTTCAGGTTTTGTCAACAATCAATGCAACCGATTAAACTTTAATTTGTGGCTACGTTGGAATGTGACGCTACAAATACTTATGAAAAGAACTAATAAAGGAAAGCTTATACTAATTGTTAAAGTGAGCTATAAAGTGCTTTTGTCTAAAAATATTCCAAATCTTTTTTCAAGTCAAATGATAAAATAAAAACTCATAATCAACACTGAACAGCATAGCATAGAATATTATTAACACTTATTAAGCTTGGGTACCGGTACTTTAATTTTTTTCATTATAAACAGTATTATCCTTTGTGTGCGTTGTGATGCCTAGTAGGTATAAAATTTAGATGAATAATTATTTCCTTTTTCGTTTTTTATTAGATTTCAGAACCCTTCAAGACCAAAAACTTTGTTTCGCAGGGACTTCACCACAATATACATATCAATGTTTTGTTGTGTACAATAACTACATAGGCCTTAGCTTTGCGTTTTTTGTTAGTTTTGCTACCGACTGCATGACTGTATCGTGGTGAATAAATAAATAAATGAGACCTTGTGTTTATGTACATCTGCTGCATGATATTTTGCTTTATAGTATGATTATCTGTTTCTTATGTTGTCCCAGTTCATTGTTCATAAGAAAAAACAAGTATCTACAGTAAATGCAATTTAACACGAATTTTACATCGTCGTGTAAACGATCAAAGATATTTCTGTGAAACGTTAAGCTATTGAAGCAAAATTTACAGTATAGTTAGTTGACGACATGGCGTGACATACCCTGTGATCTGAAACATCTTTCAAAGAAATCCTTTAAATATCAATGTAAAAGACAATTTGCTTAACTGCCATACTGAGTATTTATTGATGAAAAAATCGATTTCGGCTTGATATTGGCACATGATCCTCCGTTTTGCTTTTTCAGTTTTTTTATTTTTTGTTTTTGTTTTGTTTCTTTCTTGTGATTTTTTTTCCTATCAACTATTTTGTGTGCTGCGTTTGCTTTTTGCTTTCCTCAATATTTAGTATTTGCTGAAAAATGGTAATTTTGTTTGAAAAATTTCCAAATTTTCCAATTTAATTGGCAATAGTTGTATTTTCATTAACCATAATTACGATAACAGCTGACCCTGGTAATCGTACGGTCTTTTCATTGTCTTCCAACTGTTTGTATTTGTCTGTGAAGTGTTTTAATTTGGTGTAAATAAATAAATCTGAATCGATATATAGCAACGGTGAGCAGAATTTTATTGCTGGCCCTCAGCGCAAACAAAACGCCAAATAACCAAAAATGCGTGTATAGGAAAATTCCCAGTGATTGTTTTATTTTATTAATATTACTTTGTGACGTCATAATTACTCGATGTCAAAATTACACCGAATTAAATCAGAGATTCAACGGTCTAAACAAAACTAAATTTTATTTAGTACGATAACGACAAAAAGAGCTACCGCAAAGTATACCTGGAGTTTGCTCATGCAGAAAATGCTGCATTTTTACGTTTCAGGCCGTTGAAAAGGAAGAGAGACGTAATGCCGTTACGCCGAGAACACACCCATAAAATTTTAAAACAACCACTTTTATTTCCCATTATTTGCGTCTGCTCACGATGTTATTATAATGATGTCAAAGTAGTTACCCAGCTTTGCTTCACCTCTCAAAAAATGAAAACATGCGTCGTTACAAATGAGAAAACCGGCTAACACTGTTTGATATTTATACTGTGCTAACAGTAATTCAAGCCTCGCTAAGAATCACCATGCTTGACTGGTTAAAAGAACAAATAATTAACAAAATTAGAACGCAATGTCAATTCAGTCAAATCTCGGTAATCGAACTATTCTGTTTTTGACCAAGTCAATTTTCAACCAAAAAATGCTAAATTTTTACGTCTCAGACTTCGAACATAAAATTCGGGTCACGACAAAAGCAATTAAAAAGCAATTGCAATACAGTTAAACCTCGGTTATCGAACAATTTTGTTCTCGACCAAGTCGGTTTTTGACAAAAAAATTTGAGATTTTTACGTCTCAAACTTCGAACATAAATTCAGGTCATGACCAAACCTAGAGAAGCCGAGCAAACACGAACGCGCCATTATGCTGCATCCGTCGGCATTCGAAGTCAAAGTTCGTTCGGAGCAGATGTTTTCGTTGTTATCTGACTGATTATTTTTAAAGTTTTGCATGGTGTATTAGCTCCTATACATGGCTTCAAAGAAAGCTAGCGGAAGTAGTAAAACTTGTGAAGAAAAAAGAAATACAGTGTGCAAAGTTATTGAAGAAAAGATTAATAGCAAAATGCGAATCAGGCGTGCGTGTGTCTGTGTTTTCTAAGGAGTTTGGCATGGCGAAATCGACCATAAGCACTGTCCCAAAAAAACAAACACCAGCTAAAAGCAAAAGATGTTGCTAAAGAATTTAGTGTTTTGAGCAAACCAAGGCCACAGTAAACCTGTCCAAAAGAAGGGGAGTTTTGAAATGTGACGAGGTCCGCACGTTTTCGCATTGCATTACCTCTAAAACCATCACATACCAATTTTCAATTGGATTTATCAACGTTTACAGGTACCGCAAAGCGATTTTTCATTTTCAGGATTTATGAACTAAATGTTAGCAACCGCTTTACGGCGCAACACGTAGCAAAAGTTTAAAACAGTGTTTAGACGCGTTTTAAATCAAAGAATGTGATTTAATGTTACTTGACTCAATTATTTAGTTACTGAGACACATTAATCAACGCAATGAGACCAGGAGTAGCATTAGTTTTTGCTAAAATGGTAGCTTAGCAGGTCCAAACACTTAAAAGAGCTCTGCAAGAGGCACAGACATCTTTGGCACCTTGCTAAATGAAACTGTGACACATAAGGCGTTCAAACACTAAAAAATATTTTCAAAGGTATCATCTAAACACACCATGCAGTGGTTTGCATAAGCAAAATTTCAAAAACTGTGTAGGAGAATTGTATTGTCAAACAAAAAATTGTGATAGTTTGTTTCTCAACAATCACTGAGCAAATTGCTCAGTCATTCAATCATAACTTATTATTTCACAATTACTGACAACGTTTTAACTGAAAGTTTTTTCAAAAGTTGCTTTTGCGAAATCTGGAAATTGTTCTCGATGAGCTGCTATCGCTTGCAATAGATCGTGTTTCTGCCAAACATCATCAGCAATTATAGCGGCACAGTCAATATTGAGCTTCACACCCCGCTCCGCTGCATCGTTTACGTCTTTCACTGTTCGCACAAAGTCTCTAGCGCAACAAAAATCACCTAACGTTTCCAGCTCTTGGCATGGCAGTGAGAGCCAGTCATGGCTAATATTTAATGCCGTAACCAAAAACCAAGACTCCTTTCCTATTAGGTCTAACAACTTTGTTGATCGATCAATATGAGCAAACACTGGCTTGCTAGTTTTGGAAACTTCTGTTTGAGTTGTTTGTAATAGTGTTTTAGCCATTTCTTTGGTTTCAAACGAAATATTTTGATTCTTTTGTGAGTACGCTTGGTTCTGTTAGAAGTGGTTGCTGTCGTTGGAACTTCTTTGCAAATTTATCTTTGAAAATCTTGTCTTTGCCTGACATTACTGCTTCCCGTATGCCTTGTTGGTCGGCATAAAAACCAATATCTTCTTCCTTATCCGAAGCTGTCAACAACCGATTTTCACGAGTAGTTGCAAGAGCATGTTTGGCACCAATATGCCAGAATTTGTCAAGCTCTCATATAAATGACGCTCGTTTTCCGCCGACACGTCGAATCCGACTCTTGGTTTTTGCCAAATCGCACCACTCTTTGTACTTTTTTTGTATCCGCAGAACACAATTGTTTTTTGGATTCGTGTTAATGCCGGCCATTCTCCGAAACTTCAGTGCACGATCCACTACATATTCAGCTTGAAACCATGCTGTACTCCTGTTTTTCTTTGGTTTATTTATTTCATGCAAGAGCACTTTAAAAACCTGCCTTAGAGTGAACAACTTGCAGCCAGTTATATATTTGCTTGGATATCCAATCAAGAAAAAATTGGTTTTATGTCTAGTCCGCTTAACTATCTTCTTCCTTGAAGTGCCACTGGCGAATGGAATGCTGGACATTACTCTCACTGATTAAAATACGAATACGTGATAAATTACAAAGCTAATCAAAATCACTGAAACTCTACGAACAAAGGTTAAACCGAACAATATTCTTTCGTGATAGGCCGTTAATGTTTTCACTAAGTAGTAGCTGGTATAAACATATCACTTTAAGGTGTTGATTTCCGCAATACTAAACAGAATAAATCTCACTTATGGCACAAATGTAGCGCTGTTTGCAGTTTTTCCTATTAATTAGTACGGTAATAAATCCTGCCTAAACAGAAGCCTTTTTTATCAACTTCTATTCTACAGCTACGATACGTTTTGTGAAAGTTTTCACAATCTTTTGCCTGGCAGGACTCTTTAGTCACCACAGCCAATATATTCGTGTACTGTACGCTATTGCACTTCCCGCAAAGCTAAATAACAACTGCATTGTGTGGGTGGGCCTGCAAGTGATGCTAAGTTGCTATTTTGACGAATATTATTGTTATTGTTAGTGTCGTTATGTTGATTGATGTGCCTCAGTAGCTAAATAATTGAGTCAAGTAACATTAAATTACATTCCTTGATTTAAAACGCGTCTAAACACTGTTTTAAACTTTTGCTACATGTTGCGCCGTAAAGCGGTTGCTAACATTTAGTTCATAAATCCTGAAAATGAAAAATCGCTTTGCGGTACCTGCAAACGTTGATGAATCCGATTGAAAATTGGTATGTGATGGTTTTAGAGGTAATGCAATGCGAAAACGTGCGGACCTCGTCACATTTCAAAACTCCCCTTTTTTTGGACAGGTCTAGGCCACCGGTATTGGAGGAAATGAAAAATCTTTTGCTTCTTTTCGTAAAGAAGAAAGAGTTTTCAGGGGATAATCTAAGTGAAGATGCGATTTGTGCCAAAGCAAAGCTTTTAAATGAAGATTTGATTAAAGAGATAATCCTGGAAAGGAAATCTATTTTTAAAACAAAACACTATCTATTTTTACCCATTTTTATTTATGGTATACAGTATACAGTACAGTTTGTGGTGTAAAATAGTAAATAAATACTTTACAAAAGTTGCTTTCTAGACTCGGAACGGATTAAAATTATTTACATTAATTCTAACGGGTAAAATTGTTTTGGATTTAGAACAAAACAGTTTTTGAACAGCCTTATCGAAAGGGCGGAGCCCCCAGCCCCCGGAGGCCAATGGGGCGCTAAATGTGCAATTTAATTTTTTTAATTTCTGAAGCACAGCGAAACTTCTGCAATAGACTTTTTGATTCAGTTGAAGCGCAACGCAATTCCGCTATTGCGGATCGGCATTTTCGTGCCAAGTTAAAGCGCAACCTAACTTCCGTAATTGGAATTTCATAACACAATGCAAATACCGCAATTTAGCGATTTTAGACAGAAAAAAAGTAAATAATTTGCTAAAGAAGGCCGACAATTATCAATATTACGATCGAAACGGAACAAAATTAAATCCAACATATAGAATTGCGCTATTAACCGAAAAAAAAAAAAAAAACAATTAAAAGCGCAGCGCAGTTAAAGCGGAACAAATTTTAAAGACATTAGTCCGCAACGAAACTTCCGCAATGTTTCAAAATAAAAAATTAAAGCGCAACGCAACGTCCGCAATTGCAGGGAGGTTCCGGAAGTTGCGCTTTACCCTTCTAATTGCGCTTTGCCCACCTCTCTTAACAATAATCTTGACAACCAGGGACCGGCCAGTTGTTCGAGCCGTAACACGTTCGTGTCTGGAGCAGGACGTCTGAGGTTCAATTCTCAAGCCGGTCATATCGGACACAGTGTTGCCAACAGCTTACCACCGCGGCGAAGTTTCTTTGAAAGGAGCTATGTTGTCTGGGCGCAATGACGCGGAGATGGGCCCTGCAAATTCGTTACACGTTTCGACGTAACACAGCGATTATAATAAAAGATTTTGATTTGATTGACAACCAGGGGACTTTGGCCGTTTAAATTGCGGACTTGCGGTTGCGGATTCTTTTAATTTTAGTCCGCAATTCCGCAACGTTTATACAAACATTGAAATTAAATTGCATTCTAATTTCGTAAAATATTTGTGCTTTTAACCAGTCAAGCATGAAGATTTTGTGCAATGCTTTTCTTCCTATCAGGACAGCATAAATATGTTACACAATAGGTTTAATTAATTTTGACGAATGTTTGCATTTTTTGAGAGGTGAAGTAAAGCTGGGTAACTGCATTTGACTTCATAAATGTGAAACTGTAAGTGAATAGAGATAATGGGAAATAAAAGAGACGGTTTTGAAATTTTTTTGGTGATTTCTCAGCTTGACGGCATTGCTTCCTTCCCCCTTTTTTTACGGCCCTAAACATAAAAAGGAAGCATTTTTGCTTGTACAGGACTTCAGATATTAGCTCGTTTTGTCGTTATCAAGTGAAATCAAAATTAGTCTCGTTTAGACTGTTGAAGCTCGAGCTTAGTTTGCTGTATTTGTGACGTCATTTAATTATGACATCACAAAGTAATATCGATAAAATGAAACAAAAATTGGGAATTTTCCTGCCCACGCAATCTTTAGTTATTTGGCGTTTTTTTTTTTTCACTGAAGGCCCACCTGTACAATTCTGTCAACGTACTTTACTCCATACAATTAACTAACCATTCTGCAAATTTGGTTTTAATAGCGCAACGTTTTGCAAAAATATCCTTAACCATTTGTAGGGTATTGTGAAATTTTCATTGAATTGCATTTACAGTAGTTGTTTTTGCTCATGAAAAAATAAACTGTATCGACATACAAAACAGTTAATCGTACTGCAAAGCAAAATGCCATGCAGCGAGTGTAGATAAATTCAATGTTTTTTTAATCTGAAATGGTTGTGAAATCTTTAAAGTGAGTTTGTACGCGATGAGTCTCAACACGTATTTCTTTAATATCAGCAAATAGTATTGAATATACTATTAGTAATAACAATAATAATAATAATAAACAATAATAATGACATGAAGCTAAGCAGCGGTATGTATACAGCGAGTGAACAAAGAAAAGCGAGAACAAAAACAACATTAATTAAATTCTTTTTGTCTCGCAATATCCGTTCATTACGCAATACCACCCATACCAACGAGCGATATGTGCTGATAGCCGGATACCGCTGACAATTATACGAGGACAAATATTGAATTCACTCGGTCACCACATCTTAAACAAGTTAAAAAGAGAAATAATTAATTGGCTGATTATTATACCTACTAGCTACCACATTTGACCTTAACATAATCCGCAAAGAATAATACTGTATACTATGAGAAAAACTAAGTACCGATACGCAAGCCACACCGTGTGTCAGAATTTTATGCCATGCTACCCAGAGCTCACTATTAGATTTTATTTCATCACTCAGCTTGAAAAGAGATTTGAATATACAGTATTTTTAGACAAAAGCACTTTATAGCACTTTTCAATAATTAATAAACTTTGGTTTATTATTTTTTTTGACTGGTTTTATAACCTCACACTTTTGTCCGAAATTGGGTTGATTTTTTATTTTGTTCTTGTCGGCAGCGTCGCCAAGCTCAAACAACGTCATTTTTACGACAAAGATTGCTTGCTTGCAGCCAGGATTTTGCCAAGAAAGGGCTTAAGTAAACTTATAGCCGGCGGCATTTCGAATAAGATGGGGGTTATGGCCAAAACATTTTTTAAAATACCCATTTAAATCAATGACCTACGGTGAAGTTTTTGCAGGGTAAGGCTATTCTCCATACGCGTAACGGTAATAGGCAGGAGGAGTATTGGGGGTTTGGGCGCAGAGCCCTACTTTTTAAAAAAGTTTGAAATTTTTTGCTGAAATAACTTAAGTTTAGATCTGTTTGGGCTCAAATACTTGCTCAAAAAACGTCACACTTTAGCACTTAAAAACAATGATTTCATGACTTTTTAAGTAATACAGTAATTAAGCTCATAATATACAGTAATTTCAAGCTGTCTGTAGCTACAGTCCCAAAAGTAGAAAAGTATATTCGGAGCTAGGCAAATATTTTCTTAAAAGAGGGGCTCCTAAAATATTTAAGAATATTTATGAGTGCAAAAAACATACAAAGAGTGCTTAAAGAAGCGTGCAAACTCTCCAGCGGAATCTGCGGCTGAGTCCTGCAAGCTTTAATATTTAATTAATTCTGTAATAAATATTCAAAGAGCGCTAAGTCTTAGAATTGCCTCCAACGTAGATTAATTTTAATCAGCGGATCTTTACTTTTTGATCTTTTACACCGTTGAGCTTGTTACATAAATATATACTGAATTCGCATGTTGAAAAAAGTTATTCTTGAGTAACATTATAATCACCTTCGCGATTTGCCCGGCCATGGTTCTCCAAACTTTTCCCCCAAAGTTTTGTTACACCGCATTGGTGCATACGGCTTGTAAAGTAGTTATTGGCTGAATTTCTTGTTCAGTTTCAGCACGAAATGAAAAAGTCTAATTCCAACAATAATTTCATTATAAAAATCTAAAATAAAATCTTTAATAAAAAATAATAATCTTCATAAAACCTTTGTTAAGTATGTTTAAACAAACGTTTATTGCATTTCTACGAATGTTTTACTTTTCATTTAAAGTAAGTTGTTTATTGATACTTTTGGGTCAGTTTAGCGGGCTATTCCAAATATTTTCTCGATCGAAAATTGAACCAGTTATTGTGTAACAGACAAAACTTAGCTCAACCAGAACATTGTGTCACAGAGTTGCTCATGACGGTGTACCAAAACAAAAAAAAACGAAAAACAACCTGCTCCGATTTTGCTATAACTTGGCAGATTGGTGCATTTGGGTGAGAAAACACGTGTGTTAAAATTAAAAAAAAAATCCAGCGTCGTTTGACGCCCTAGAAGTGACGTCATAGTTTTGGAGGGGAGCCGCAACTCAAAAATATAATAAAATTGTCATATCTTGGAAACTATTAAAGCTAGAAACGTGGTTAATAGCTCATTAAATGCAGAATGTAGGATTGTATATCACACTTTAATACAACATATTGAGCTAAGATGAGTTTAGGTGCAATTTCAAAGAAACTAATATTTTGCATTAAACCTACTTATTCCTAATATAGATATAAATATACTATATACCTGTTGCTTTAGCAGGCTAATGTAGGTGTTCATTATGACAATTGTTGTGCCAAAAAACAAAAGTTTAATTACGCCGTTGTATCAGCCTATATTAAGTATCTACAAGTTGTAGGTGAACTGCTTGATTCTAGTTATCAGTTGTCAGCAGGCTAAACAATAATGGGTGCGGTACTTTATTTGCAGGCAACTCATATGGAACTAGCTAGTTTGCATCATGGCCAGCTGGCTAATAGTTGTATAGTTTGTGTAAAGACATCAATACAAGCAACGTACAATTAACCTACTGTATATGTATATTACCAGAGCTGGGCAAGTCCGCAAGTTCGCAAATCCGCAATTGCGGACTAACGGAAAAAGTTGCGGACATGCGGACTTGCGGACTTTGGCAGTTTAAATTGCGGACTTGCGGTTGCGGACTATTTTAAAATTTAGTCCGTTATTCCGCAAGTTTTGTACAAATATTGAAATTCCTTTCTATTTTCGTAAAATATTTATGTTTTTACCCAGTCAAACTAAAAAAACCAATTTAATTTTTTCGATTTCAAGTTCGGCAAAAATATAAATTTTTTTGAGTACAAACTGACAACACTACTAAGTCTGCTTTTAGACTTAATTGCTTTCTTTTTGTTGACATGCTGTTTTTTTGAGTTTGGTAAAACAACCAGGCGCGTAGCCAGGATTTGGAAAAGGGGGGGGGGGGGGGCTTTTTTGAAAGAGTGAGAAAAGTGCAAACGACCTTTACCCGAATTTTCATTGTTCTTGAAGCAGAATCACACGGTATGTCCAAAAATTGAGACGGAATTTCTCGGAAAGCTCAGAAATTCAAACGTTTTTTCAGCCCAAAACCAGGTGATCTCCAAAAAAAAAAAAAAAAAGTTCTTCACAGAATTTGAGACTGATTATTCGGCCAAAATCGGAAATTCAAACGTTTTTTCAGCCCAAAAACAAGTAATCTCTAAAGAAAAAAAAAGGGCTTCACCAAAATTGAGACTGATTTTTCGGCCAAAATCTGAATTTCAAACGATTTTTCAGGCCGATTCACAACATGTACTTCACAACTTCGGCACCCAATTTCCTTTGGGGGGGGGGCTGTTTTCAATTTTTCACCAAAAATCGGCCTCAAAAGCACCAAAAAGGTGCAATTTTGCATACTTCACAAGCCAATGGGGGCTCGATTCCCTCCCCTGGCTACGCTACTGAAAACAACCGACTATTTTCAAGTTTAAGTTCGGATTTGCAGCCCTGTTCGAAGTTTGGCTTTGTTGTTTTTTTCCGTGAGTGCATAAATTAGCCACTGGTGTATCATTTGTTGCACTGGTAGCCAGTTCCATCGCTACGGTGGGGGTAGGGGCGCTATACTCCCCTAACGACTGCTTGTTCCCCCCATTTTGGTTTACTCAGAATGCTTTTTTGGAGCATCAGGTAACGTCTAGGCAACAGGCAATAATGGGAAAAGGATAATAATTTTCAAAATAATTCTCGTTTGAAGTTTTCTCGATTCTTTGCAAAATTGCTGGCCACCAACTGCTATACATAAACGTGACCCAATAATCCGTCTTATTAACACGCCTTTACAGATGTGTTGCGAAATAAGGATGTATGCCTGCAGAAGCGTTACCTGTATTTTGTTAGTAATTATGACGTAAAATAATATGTGAAAACATGTTTTCAAAACACCAGCTTTTTTTTTACAACACACACGAGATTTATTTTAGGACGCAGTCAGTCGCGCAACCAGGGGAAAGGGGGAAGGGGGTAAGTGGGTATTAGCCTCTTTTAGCCAAGTCACTTAGAAAATATAACCAAAAAAAGAGTAAGCGTTTAAACAAGTTTTGGGAAGTACATGGGTGCTAAAGAGGCTAGACAATTTAAATCTTTCAATGACTTCTGAATTGTAGCAATTTACTGTAATTACTGATTTGGTTATTTAAACGTGCAAAATGTGATTTTAATGGAGTTAATATCGCTATTTTTGCCGCAAAATTGCAAAAATCACCCAGCAGCTGAGGGCTCTGCCCCCTCTGTGACACGCTTGAGTTGCATCGGTTTGTGCAGCACGGGACCTAAATTAGACAATTTTTGTGCAAAAAACATTTATTTTTGGTTCAAGTCGTATATCTTTTACCAAAACCCTGGTTGCGCTTCTGGTCGCATTTACTGCTGCAGACAGATTTTTCAAGCGATTATACGAGCCGCATACAAAATGAGCTAATAAACGCTGCAGGGATTATATGTCTCTTTTTTCAAAAATGAATACAAAATTGTAGCTTTAAAATATCAGTTTTTATGTGCAAAGTTCAGTCTATTTTATAGTGCCCCCCATTTTCGGCTAGGGCCCCCTCACTTCGTTTGATCTGGCGACGGTACTGCTGGTAGCGTGTGGTTATTTCGTTCCTACAGTATTTGTAGAAACTAGGAACTTAAAATTTAGTAATACGATTAGTGATATGAATGCTTTTTTGCCTTCTACTGCCTTTGCTTTTTCCTGCCTTGAAACAAATTGTTTTCTCAGAATATTTTTTTGTAAGCGGAAATACGGATTGTGCTTTGCTATTTGATGGCTTTTTACTGTAATCCAATGGCTTTTAATTTTCGAATCCCCAGCTTTGTCGTAGCATTTTTAAGGGTTTATCGGTGGGTAGTGCATTATGCTTCCATGCAGTTTAGGCACCTACTCAGTAGCGTACGCAGGATTTTGAAAAGGGGGGGGGCTATTTTGAAAGAGTGAGAAGTGTGCAAACGACCTTAACTCGAATTTTCATTGATCTTGAATGTCTCGGAAAGCTCGGCAATTCAAAGCTTTTTTCTGCCCAAAATCAGGTGATCTCCAAAAAAAAAAAAAGGTCTTTACTCAAGGTCCGTCCCGTTTTTCACCCGAACTCACTCAAATTTCCAGCCGAAAGCCTGATGCCCAACTTACAAAGGGGGAGGCCATGCCTCAATTTTGCTCACTTTACTATGCAATTTTGCAATCCTAGCGACTCAAAGGGGGGGGCCATGGCACAATGGCCCCCCCCTAAATACGCCCCTGCACCTACTGTATACGCAGTAGCGCAACCGGGAGGGCGTAGGGCTACAACTTCCCTTAGCCAAGTTACTTAAAAACTTTAACCAAAAATGCAAGCGTTTAAATCAGTTTCGTGTTGGACTTGAAAATAAGAGAGGCTGGGCAATTCTTATGTTTGCCATCCGAAAAACCAGCTCAATAAAAAGTCATGCTGTGGAATCAACGATTGTGAGTAATTGCTTTTATTGCGTGGGCACAAGTCACAAATTTTGACTTATGCTTGCTAATCAACTCTGAGCAGATGACTTCGGGACATGGTTGATTGCAAAACTCTTCTACTCGGTTCATAAAAAGTTGCGGGCTTGCGGTGCGGACTTCAAATATTATCAAGTTGCGGACTTGCGGTTGCAGGCTTCAAAAATCACAAAGTTGCGGACTTGCGGTTGCGGATTTCAAGAATTACAAAGTTGCGGACTTGCGGTTGCGGATTCAAGAATCCTGAAACGTCGTTGCGGACTTGCGGTTGCCGACTAAGCTTTTAAACGTGCAATTGCGGACTTGTGGTTGCGGATTAATAAAATTGAAATTCGATTGCGGATTTGCGGACTTAAAAAAAAACTTGCGGTGCCCAAAACTGGTATTTAGGGGGGGCATTGGGCCATGGCCCTCCCCGTTGGGTGGCCAGGATAGTATAATTAGCATAGAACGGTATGCAAAATTGCAGCATTGCTCCCCCCCCCCTTTGTAACTTGGGCAGAAAGTCTGCGCGCACAACGGGACAGATGGTTTTCACCTAATTTTGGGTAGAAAAACAGCCTAAATTTGAGTAAAGACCTTTTTGTTTTATTTTTTGTTTGTGGTGTTCACCTAATTTTGGGCGGAAAAAAAGAGTAAATTTGAGTGAAGACCTGTCTTTCTTTTTGGTCTTCACCTATATTTGGCGAGATAAACGTACTGATTACTAGTGGAGAAATTTTTCGTTTGGTCCACATTACTCTCAAATTTCCTGACCCCTCCCCCCTTTTGAAAATCCTGAGTACGCTACTTCTCAACAGTAGACTGCAAAGTAACCGATGTTTCAGATCTTTTAGTCAAACAGCCACCCAGAAATTGTAATTGAGACATACGAGAAAACAGAAACTAAAAGAAATTTTGCAAATATACCCAACTTGCTGTATTTTGGGCCCATTTATTGATACTGTTTATTTGGCGACAGCTTTCGAGTATACTCTAAAAAAAAGACTCATTAATTTAAAAATTTAAAAAGTTTTTTTTTTTTGAGTCATTTTTTCATTTATTTTGAATCATTCTTTCTTAAGATTAATCGTTTTTTTCCACTGGCGACTTGTGTGCGACTTGGAAAGATTCATTCGGCAACACAAACTATGACGTGTTTTTATTGCAGACGCTGATTGGCTACTGTGCAACGTGTTACGTTTTGACCGATAGTAAACTTTATTTGGAACCAATGGCGTTTGACAAACAGTAGGAAAATGGCCGTTAGTACTATTAAAACAGAGTATATACTGTAATTGTAAATTTTGCATTTTGCAAGGGAGTTGTAGGAAGAGAAAAATGTTACAATCGTGCAAATAGCTTGAAGCAGAAGAGTAACAGAGTCACGTTTAAAGCTTTCGTTTTTGACTGTGTTCAGTTGCAGCTTTTCAATTTTAAAGATGTTTGGTTGTAGCAACCTATAAATATCATAGGCTGGCGTGTAGCCAGAAATTCGCAATGGGGGGCTGATTTGGGGGTCTCGCTCGAAATTTTTGCATTGTTTTGCAAAAATAACTTAATTTTAGGGCTATTTTGATAAAAAAATAATGCTTTTAGAACGTGGCATAGATATTAGCAGTGCAAACATGATTAACCTGCACAGAGCTGGACAGCGCTGTTTCGAGCTTTTAGCTCTCATCAGCAGCCCTCAGCTATCTGAGTGAAAAATCACAAACAAAACTGACAAAGCTGCCGATGAGAGCTAAAAGCTCGAAACAGCGCTGTCCAGCTCTGTGCATACTTGACTTGAGCTACAATGTGAAATATCATTGGAGCTGCAGGATTGGTGGTTGTGGTCACCTAACTGCCAGTGGAAGTTGACATGGCTTCCCAGGAGTCGACCATGAAGGACGTCAAGATATTGCAGTTATGATTAACCTGGTTGCATAATTGGGCAACTTGGGAGGTGGCTTATGGTAAAATTTTAGTTATCTTATTTTAATTAGATGCTGGTAAATTATAAAATTGAATAGTTCAATAAAGCTCACACGGAGGCCTAATCTATTTCTTATACAGTTTATAGAGAAAAATAATTGGGGGGGGGCTAATGAAAAGAGATTTGAGAGAAATCATTGGTATTTAAGTAATGCTAAATAGCACCCCCTCCTAATCCTTAGATAATAATAGGTGTATTTGTTAAGACATGTAGCCTATGTTTAGCATTTTTACACTTTCGATCAAATTTGATTCCTTTGACCATTTTTCAAAGTATTTATTTCTTAGTTTTGTTTTTGACAAATTGGACCCCCCCTGAATATATGTTTCAAAAGATGTTTTAAATCACTATCTAGTTTACTCCACTGCATACAACCGTCTCAAAAGTGCCAAAAACGTATTTATCTCAATCTGCATTTTGGTTGACATGCCAATGGGGGGGCTGTAGCCCCTCGGCCCCCCCCCCCCCCTGGCTACGCTACTGATCATAGGCCAAGACTGAAATCTGACAATCAAGCTGGGTTACGAAGGACAGAGTCAACCCAGTCTAGTCTAATGGGATTGGCCTAACTTTATGTATTCCCATTGATTCTGCCTTAGGTCTTCGTTTAAGCCACAGTATTTGCCATTAACCAGTTTTGATTTTCTTACTAATTTGAATGGTGTTAAATCGTTCATGCTTACCTCAGTATTTTTGATCAAGGTAGCACTTGAGTTTAACAGTTTTTCGATTGCGTGTTTCTTACAAGCTCTTTCAAAATGTTGGCTAACTGTACTAATACTGGTAATAGGCTAGTATAAGTTGGTGTTGAAGATGTATCTGCGATGAGAGTTAATGAAGTATGTCATTTGCTTCAAGAACAAAATGTGGTTTCAGATGGTCGTATTCTTGAAGTATTTTGAAGTAATGCATTCTCTTTCTCTTATATGATGTTATTACTTCCGTATGTCATGTGCTGATACTGTAGCTGCTACTTTCCTTACTAGACATCTCTTAACCAATGACTGTATAAGCTGCATTTGTGTCGTTTTAGTATAAGGTCTCGCTTGCATTATTGCAAATAAGCACAATCACAGACAGCTGTGTAAAGTGTTTTAAGATGGTACAATATCACCACGCTATCTTGAACATTGAAGCGCACTCGCACGCAACCAGCGCTAGGTCAGTATCTATGTTTGCCTGGGGTGTATCTGTACTGTTTTAGGGATCTTAAGGTGGAGCCCAGTGCCATCACTATGGGAAGCCAGGGTGCCATGCCACCCCTAATAAATGCCTGTGCCCCCAATTTGATTTACTCACAATACTGTTTTTGGAACATAATGTTACAAAACAACAGATAACGATGGAAAAAGGACTAATACCGTTAAAATGCAATATTTTTCTTTGATGTTTTTTCAATTGTATTGCAAAATTGCTGGCAACCAATTGCTGTACATGAACGTGACGCAATAATCCGCCTTACTAACACGCCTCTATGGATGTATCGCAAAAGAGAGATGAAGCCTGCAGAATCATTACTGGTACTGCGTTAGTGATTATGACTTGAATATGTGAAAACATTGTTTTCAATGACAAACTGCTTTTGATTTTTAGAGCGCACTCAAGATATTTAGGTCATAGTCAATGGAGCAACCAGGGTGAAGGGGCTTGTGCCCCTTTAGCCAAGTCACTTAAAAAATTTAACCTCAATATACGAGTACAAGCGTTTAAACATATTTTAGATTTGACTGAAGTAAGGGGTGCTAAAGTGGCTTGGCAATTTATTTCGTTTAAATTTTAGCAATTTAGTTTCTAATATGGCTCAAAAATTATGAAATGTAATTAAATTGCTATTTTTTGCTGCAAAATCACAAAAATTGCTCAGCAGCTAGGAGCTTTGCCCCCAGACCCCGTCTGTGATGCGATTGCGTTGCATCAGTTTGTTTAGCACAAAGCCTAAGCTGAACAAATTTTATGCAAAAAAAAAAACTTTTGGTTCACCCGTTTTAGCAAAATTATGGTTGCATGTCTGGTAGCATTCACTGTTGCAAATATATTTTTCAAACGATTATGGGTGGCAGACAAAACAAGCTAAGAAACGCTGCCGGCCTTATAGTTTTCTTTTTTTAGACGCAAATACGGAATTTTTGAAATTTTGCATAATTTGTAACCGTACAAGATCTGAAGATCGGTATTAACATGCAAAAGTTTAGTGTATTTTAGTGCCCCCCCAACTTTCATCTAGTGCCCCCTCACTTTGTTCGCTCTTGGGGCAGCACTGGTGGAACCCCCTACCGCCAGAGGTTATAGAGGATCCTAGGCAAAGCATTTAAAAATTTTTGCAATTTTTTTTGCAAAAAAAAACAAACTTTAGTTTTACGTGTATTTTGGAAAAATTAATGCTTTTAAAACATGGTATAAAAATTAGTAACAGTGCTGGAAAACATGATTAAACAGTATTAATACTGGTTTTGTAAATCAACTGACTGCCATAAATTGACCATGAACCAACTTACTGCCAACATTAGAATCAGTTAGCAGTCAGTTGTCATTGATCCACTAAAATAGGCTAGTGGTGAAATTTCAATATCAGGTAAGTGTAGTAGTTTAATCATTTTGCTCATTATAGAGTAAGATAATTTAGGGGGAGGGGCGAATTGAACAAGATGTGAGAAGTGATTGGTAATTGACTAAATTAATTAATTATGGCGCCCTTTTTTATGAGTAAACTTAGATAGTGTACTTTTTATGCATTTTGCATCAAGCAATCAAATTTTATAGGTTGTTTTGAGGCACCTTTTTAAAGTTTTGCCAATTTTTAATCTCATTTTTGGCAAATTTCAGCTTCCTCTCTAAATAAATGGTTCAAAAGTGGCTTCAAATCATTTAAACATCCATATCGCTTACAAGAATTGCCTCAAAACTGCAAAAAACGTCGTATGTTCTTCAGCTGTGTATTTTGGTTGACAGGCCAATGGGGAGGCTGTATAGCCCTTTTCTTCCCCTTAGGCTACACTGCTGGTTTTTGCAAGTAAGCAAAAAGCTATTTTCCCATGCTAGTAATCCAGTGCGTTATTGGGATAGGAAATAATTTTTTTTTGTTGCCATAAGTTTTGCTTTGATGTAAAAGTGAAAATGAATCATTGGGGCAACATTTCATTTGCAACCTATATAATTTTTTTTTTTTTTTCAGATCAAGAAATAAATTGACTTAGCTTTTTGGAGCTTAACGTTGACAAACAATTGGCCAAAAAAAGTTATTCAAAGGTTTATGTGTGGCTTGAATGTCACAGAAGTTTTTCCAAGTTGATCAGAAGCATCAATAGTCCCACTGCTACCATTTCCAACTAACAATGTAAGTGTGCAATATACAGAGCCTAAAGGTGAAACAGCCTGTTGGGGCCATTGTTTTAATGATTTTATAGATGTTTCATTATTGTTGCCATTAATTGAGTGGACTAGTATTGAAACTTGTATTGGCAAAAATTGTAAGCTAGGTTTATTTTTTTGCTCAAAATTTTGGTCAATTGTTTGAATTTTAAGGTACTTGTCAGAGGTGGAGTCAAGGACATAAAGTTCGAGGCCAAGGACACAAAAAAAATTCTACGCCAAGGAAAAACCCTCTTCAGGCCAAGGCCAGACCTTCTTGAGGCCAAAGACCAAATACACAGGTGCAAGTGTTCTCCAAGAAAAAAGGTCTTCAAAATAATTTTTCAGGTGGTCTCCAAAAACTAAGGTCTTCAAAATTTTTTTCAGGTGAACTACAAAAGTTCAACATTCAAAAAACAGTGCAGTCCTCGAGGGCAATTTTTGAGGACTTGAAGCTTTGCAGAAACGCCAACGACTTGACCTTCGAGGCCAAGGCCAGGGACTTAAAAATGTTTCCTTGAAGACTCCACCTCTGGTAATTGTAGTTTTTATTTTAGTCATTTCTATCATAGCAAACACAACTTGAGATTATGAATTCAAAATCTAGCTAATTTTTTCAATAGTTTTGATTGAATTGGCTATTTTCAGTCATTCACCAAAAATTTAAATCAATCCAGACTGTTGGGCTTTGTAGAATTTTAATGTAATTTGCTGTAAAAACTCTTGGTAATTGAGCACTTTCTGAAACCCCGATATTAACTACAGCTCTAATGTGATTTTGCATGACTAGCATTATGTCAATGTGGAGTAACATAATTTTGTACAGCATATAAGGATTATATACTTTTTGAAGAGATAGTTTGTGAAATCATTTTGAGCACTAATTGCATATAATTTTGCTGTAAATGAGACTCTGTACCCAAACGATAATTAAAGGTTTCGAAGATTCAAGATAGTCTTAAAATTACTTAATGAAATGAAAGTATCAGACATTAAACTAGGTTTACTGGTAAATACAGTAGGCCTATTGCCCGAATTTCAGGAATGTCGATGCTAACCACAACAAAAAAAGTGAATGACTGACAAAATTAGGTTAACCTTTAAGTATGTGAGTTAATATTGACTCCACTGTTAATTTTCAGGTTGGACGGCTTCAACCACAAATAATGATAACCCCTGAAGGTGAAAATGTATTAAACCAGCTTAGCTTAGTAAAGGCAAGTTTCTTATCTCGAAGAACAGAAAAGCTTTTGTAAAAATATGCACCGATATTTTAATTAAAGTTTCGCTGGAACGGGGAGAAAAGAAGTAGTAAGTGAAGCAATGTTCAAGTATTGAGCTCTGATTGTTTTCGTTTTTGTAGTTGCCTTGATTAGTGAAGTGATAAGCAGCAGTTCAGCAGAAATTAGTCGGCTTTCTTGCATGCTGTTTGATCTAAAATCGATTTATTTAAAGAAAAAATGCGAAATCGCTATTTTGTGGATGTGCAAGACTAGAACACCATTATAGCAGCTTCTGAAATAAGTTCCATAACAATGCTATTTTCCCTTGCAGCTACCCTTCCCTTCAGCTGAAGATTGAAATGGCCGAAGCAGTAACGCAACCATTTTCCTCTTTTCGAGAATCATCACAATTTGGTGAAGGTCATGTAAGTTGTTGCCGGATTCTGCGACTTAGATGAGATGTTTAAGCCTAAAATTATGATATGGTAAGACCTACGTTCAACAATAACAGATAACAAGAAGTTTTTGTAACTATTGCTGACCTTCACTTCTCAGAGTGCATAACTGCCTCCAGATGAAGAGGAATAGCACAGTGCCTTCCTGAATACTTTTTGAAGTATTGAATAGAACGATGCTTTTTTTGTGAACTGTGTACACAACGTTTTTAAGACGGCTATAATTTTTTATGGTATTTTCTCGTGGTTATAGCATTATTTGAGCTTTTTTTATTATTGTGTAATGATAGTGCTGCATTATCATTTTTCTTTGTCCCTCCAACCTTATATACGTCACTGAGAATATCTTCATTACTGCAGAAGAAAAAAAAAAAAGATTGTTTAAGCTTTTCAAGCTGCACTGGTACTCAAAGTCTAACTTAATTGTAATGTTTTTGACTTTGCGGGCTATAGTTTCAATTCCAAAATTCCGGTTTTGATGCTTTCCTAGTTTCCACTTATATTGTGGTAATAATTTTATATTTATTCATAGCATATTTGCTAGTTGAAAACTTGACTTTATAATATTGCCAGGAACCCTTTTTTAATGAATCTACAAGAAGTGGATACATAGAAGCCAGACCGAAGACAATCAAGAGAAATTTGTCGTTTGAGGAACGGGCATACCAAAAAGAAGAAAAAGAAAATTCAAATTCTTCGAGTTCTTTAAGCAATAACATCTCTATTGAAGATTGCTCCTATGATGAACCCGATCACATCAAAAACAAGGTTAGCTTGTATTTGTTTAGTTGTATTAATTGCATATACTACAATGAAATTACGAAAAACAATATCATTTAAATTACCATTGGCCCATGATGATTTGCCGCTGAAAACAAACACGCATCTTGACCCAGCTGTTTTAAAGATAATTTGCTTTAAACACGACGTAGGGGCCTCTCCAATCATAGTTTTTATTGGCAACCCCGGCGTTGATATCATCTGCGACGTCGTCTTAGTTTGATGAACTAAGCCACAAAGGTTAGTATAGCCCTCTGGGCTTAGGTACTGCGATAAAACATCGAGGTTGCCAATAAGAGGACCTTATGTCCTGTTTGAAGTAGAATATCTCCGGAAAGACTAGGCCAAGAAGGATTGTGTCAACGGCACTCAAAAACGATTACCTAACTTCAGATACCCCCATTGATTTTGCTTCAATAGTCGTTAAAATGCATTGCCTGAAACATAACATAAACCTTTTCAGTGGTTATCGTAAAATGTTTATAATAAAAATCTATTGTTATATGCATTCACAGATCGAATTTTTGCTAACAATAATGGCATTACTTCAGAATGCCCCCTTGATTATAGAAGATAGGCAGGAGACCTTTACGTTCCGACGACAATTTATTAATTGCAATCGATCAAGTGCAACAGCAATACTGGAAGAGATGACCACGTTTTGCAGATTTTAATAAAGGGAAATTGTTAAGAGGCAGTTTTTTTACCCCATTTTAAGCTTTAACAAACAATGATTATTTCTACGACTCTGGATTTTTAACTGTTTCAATTTCTCGCAACAATAATTATAATTGGAGCTGTGTCATTATGTGATTAAAAGTTTGAAATCTTTACGATCTGTGTTACCTTAAGCAGATCTTCAGGCATTAAGATTAAGATATTGAACGGAATCAAATTAGTTAAATTCTTAAAATGCAGCTAAGGATGAAACAGCCTCATTCCAGGCTTTTCAGGGTTTTCGTAAGATTTCTTACTTCAGTAGTTTAATATAAGCTGTGTTATCATTTGTTTTGATCTTATGGTAATCTGTTGTAGTTTATATTATCAGTAAAAACGAACATTTTGTTACATACCGGTGCTGAGTTTTTCAGCATGTGTAGATTTGCGTGCTTCTTTAACTATTGTAAACTATTTGAGAATTTTCATTGGAATGTAAGTACGATGCCTAATAGTCTTTGTCCAGTCAAAAGATATGCAGCGTAGGAATTAATATGTTCAATCTACACTCTAAATTCTCGGTCTGCGACATCCTGACGCGACCGACTTGACACGATACAACTCATCTCGGGATTTCTGACGCCAGGGACATCCTGACACCAAAAACTAAACTTTCGCGCTCTGCATTTTTCTTTCTTTTTCTCCTTTTTTCGTGCTACACTTTTTTCTCAGAACGATTAACGTTCGAGTATTGTGACGTAAGTATAATATATTCCGTTAATCAAATCAAATCTTTCATTATACTCGCTGGATTACGCCGAAGCGTGTAACGAGTTGGCGGGGCCCATCTCCGCGTCGTTGCGCTCGGGCGACACAGCTCCTTTCGAAGAAATGTCGCAGCGGTGGCGAATCGTTGAAAGCACTGTGTCCGATTTAAGCGGTCCGAAATTTGAACCTCAGACCTCCCGCACCAGAGACGAACGCGCTACTTCTCGACCAACTAAAGTCTGACCAGTTTTGTGATACATGCCAGTCCTGCTGATGACAGATAAACAAATACTTTTATTGCTAACTAAAAACAAAAAATGCATAGAACTAAGGTTTGGAAATTACGTTTTTGAAATTAGCAAAACTCGAGTTCAGGGCAGTGCTTGAGAAAACTTAAAATTGTCCCTATTTTGCTTTTGGGTGCAAATTTTCGTCGTCTAATGGTTAGCAGGTTTTCTGTAGCGTAACTAGAGGGTTTAGGGTACCTTCTTTGTTTTGCTAAGTCACTTAGAAAATTTAGTGGTGTTTTATACTTAATCAAGAAGCAAGGCGGGCAGAGTGAGGTACAGGGAATATGTATTTCAATTGTGTGAAAAGGCTTTCAAATCGTATGCTTATTTTTCATCCTGTCACCGGACAGCATCAGACGCTAACTATTGGACGATCCGCACACTTTTTGTACTTCTTATTTAAAGTAATGGCAAATTTTAGCAATTATTTCTTTCAACGGGCTCTACAAACCGATGAAATGTCAACCAACTGGCGTTAAAATAACCATTTTTTCCGTAAAATTACAAAAACCGCCTCGACTTCTATCTGCGAGATGCATACAAATTTTATCTTTGGGTTAAAGCAAGCACACCTTTTTAAAAATTCTGGGTGCGTGTTTGATTGGTGGAGGGTATGCAGAATGTGTTGGATTGCATGCAATCAAAGAGCTTAATTTTTGTAACATCTAATTTCATTTGTCGGATTTTTTTTTGATAGTAGCCTTGTGCTTGATTTCTTGAAATTGGAAATAACCATAAAATTGGGGTATTTGACCTCTTACCCAATCGGCTGTATATTATTAGCCGTTTTCATAACGTCTTATAAACTTTGAATATAATTTTAGAATTTGGTTTTCTCTTTACGAGTGGTGTTAGCATGAAACTTTGACGTTTAAGATTTGGCTCTGATACTAAAAAAGGTTGAACCACTGCTTTAGAAACACGCCTTTCATCTTTGCAACATTCTCTCAGCAGCCGTTTCCAAATTTGCTAGCCCCATACCCAAGGCGCATGTAATTGTAATTGTGATTACATTTTATTCACCAAGTTGCCTTGGCCAGGAGACAGCGAAGGGACCTTTCGGTCTTCGAGTCAAGCTGCCACCTGCCCACCTGTCTACCACACACGGCGGAGGCTTCACACTGTCCCTTTTAATGCTGAACGTCAAGCAGGAAAGCTGTGAATACCAATTTTTATAGTCTTTGGTTGACCCGACCGGGAATCGAACCATAGTCTACCGCTTCAGTAACAGACGCTCTATCCACTCGACCACTGATCGGTTTTAAAATATGAAATCCTTACAAAATCCTTGTGAAATCCTTACAAACTAGCTTCGCAACCCGGATAAAAACACACTATCTGCGTCACGTTTTTCAATGCCGAATTCTTTCAAGCCATCAGGCAGCACCTTGTTCCCTCGATCCATAAGAATTCGTAGCCTCAGGCTCTGACCGGATTGCTTATCCGCTTTTGTTGCAGTTGAATTTTTTCTGTGTTCGTTTTTACGTCTATTTGAAAGATTTTCAGAAATTATTTATTAAAAAAGTCCGTATCAAGACATGAATTTCTGGCTTTAACAACGAAACGGATACGCGGTGGTTGCGTGATGATGCAACGTGTAAAATCTTGACTTAGCAGTGGTAGCAACTAAAATGCGACGTGGTACACTGCGTGACCAGGTGAGGATCGAAATGCATAAATATACCCCCTGGCTTAAACGTAGTAGTAACTTGCAGTGGTAGGCAGCCCAAGTCACAAAAATTGCCAACCGCTACTACTCTAATATTTTTACGCCACAAGCCCAAAACAATAACTGCACCGCAAGTGCAACTGTGACGTTTTAAAAAGTATAATTCTCGTAGATTTCCCGCTCAAACCTCGCTAGGCTTCAGTGCAAAACCAATACAACAAATTATGCACGCTACCATATTAGCAAACAAAAGATTATTGATTTCCTTTGAAAAAGAGGAAGATTTGAAAAAAGTGCATCGCTTAACCTCTTTGGGTGAAAAACGTCTTTATACGTAGCGAAAAAAACTTTCAACCCTCGCACTTAAAGGAACCAAGGTGTTAATAAAGTCATCATGTGTTGGGAAGCAAATGATTTCGAAGTCGCTGTTTTTTTTTCTAATGTTCAAGGTTCTTGTCCAATGTTTTAAGGTTTATGTCCTAAAAGTTGCAACCTTAGGCCTTCACTCAATCATTTTGTGAACTTAATGCAGTAATATGACTACTTAGTAACCATTTATTGCACCAATTTCAATCACAATCCTCCTCGCCAGCTTTTATGCGACAAAATATTTTTGCCAAAAAAGAAAAAATTAGCGAGCAAAGTACTTATTGAATGAATTAGTGAATATGAATTCTAGGTGCATGGGCCACCTAGTCGATTATGTACTTCTAAATCCGGTTATTTTAATGACTAAACAAAAATTTCCAAAGCAAATACTTAAGTGATTATTTTCAGCTAAAAATATTGCAAGCGGCAATGCACCTAGCTTCTTCCACATGAGCTAAGTCACAAAATTTAACCCCCAAATTTAAGATTTTAAACGTGTTTTGGACTTGATCTGTAAGTAAAACGATGAATCGCTTGTATGATTTTTTCAATTGGCTTTAAATCTTAACAATTTAGTTATTTCAAATGGCTCTAAAAACGTGCGAACTATGCAATATTTTGTTCAAAAAAAATTGCCCATTTGCCCAAGCGGCCGGCCTCCAGAGCCCAGTCTGTGATACGTTTGGGTTAAACAAGTTTGTTCACCGCGTCTTCCAACTTAGACAATTTCGGAAAATTTTTTAACGTTTGGTTCAAGTCCATTTTCTCTGGCAAAATTTAGGTTATTTTCCAACCCAGGCCCCCACTTATATAATATAATATCTTTCATTCACATACTTCATAATTATTGCGGCGCAAGTGCCCACCTCTGGTTACGTGGTAATTACGTGGCCACGTAAAGGTGAATTTACACAGTATCCGTTTTTTTACGTTTTTGCTTCTTGAAAAAGTATGCGCTTTTTCATCCGCATTTTTATAAGTCCATATACGCACTAAGTAGACTGTTATATGTAGATAAAAATTTAGTTCAAAAATTTTGTGTATGAACGATAAGAGCGATATTTCGAAATAGAGCTGTACCCCTTTACAAAAAAATTTTTTCGAAAAACTTTTGTCCAGTATGTGACTGTCTGGTTAGTGAGGATATGGACACATAAAAATGCGGATGAAAAAGCGCATACTTTGTCAAGGAGAAGCAAAAACGTAAAAAAACGTACGAAAACGTACGAAAAACGGATACTGTGTAAATTCACCTTAAATAGTTCCGTCACTACCACGTTTAATTGCGACGTGGTCACCACATAGCTGAGTGTCTACAAAGTTGTGTGGAAGCATAGGCGTAGCCAGCTTCTTTGATTGGGAGAGGGGCCCAAAACACAGTCAATGACGTCATCAGAAATTTTCAAATAAGGAACTGTTCGTTGGGCAAAGATATCGTAGAATGGAAGATCTGAAGCCGTGGCTTGTTGGCACCTAACCAAGATATTGTTAAAGGGAGAGGGCTTTAAACTAACAGTTAAAAAGTGTAAATGTCTAATTTCAGACGCGCGTTGAGTAAGTCAGTGTAACTCACACGAATCACAGACGGAAGTCTAAGATAACGTATCACAGCTGCTGGGCGATTTTTTGTAATTTTTCTGGGCAAAAGCTTTTTCAGTGCCATGGGATCGCATTTCGCTCGTGTTCAAAGCCATGTGACTGAACTAGAGTTTTAACATTTGAAAGCCAATTGAAAAAATTAAATCGTTAAATTCTTCGTTTACTTGCAATTTAAGTCAAAAGCACGTTTAAAATTTTGCACTTTGATTTTAAATTTTAATTGTAATTAATTTGGCTTAGGTAGAGCGAAGTAAGGTGCATTGCATCCAGCAATATTTTAGCAATGAATATTAATCCACTTGAAGATATTCCATCGAGATTGTTGTTTTGTGATGAAATTAACCAGTTACAGGAGTGCATGTACGGCCGGGGGACTCAAGCCTCCTCAATTGAAATTCAACAATTTGTTCAATGAGCATTTTCTTAAGCTAATTTATTTACAGAATTGTGAGCGAAAAACTGGCGAGGTGGAGATGAATTGTGATTGAAAAATGGTTCAATAGATGGTTCCGCCTACTAACCATGTTATTCCCGGGCTGGATTTACGTTGTGCGGGGCCCCTCGTATTTTGGGAATTTTTGCAACATCTTCCTGCCAAATATAGGTGAAGACCAAAAAAAGTCGTACCATCTCAGCGCAAGGCCCCGGCATTGTACCATATGATAATCCGGCTCTAGTTATTCCATTAAGTTCTCAAAACGGTTAGATGAGAACCTGAGGTAGCAATTTTAGTACTAAAACCCTTAATAATTTCATGCGGGTTATACATTTAAATAATATTGGTTGCCAAAATTGAATCGTGGGGGCCCGGACTCCGTGGTCGTCAATATTGTAGTTAAGTACTATTGCACTCAAAGATGCAAAAAGAAACTTAAACTGAAGAAACAAGGCTATTTTGTAATGATTATGAAATGCAGATTTGCGGACATGCAGATTTGCGCACATGCAGATTTGCGGACTTAGCAGTTTAAATTGCGGACTTGCAGTTGCGGACTATTTTTAATTTTAATCCGCAATTTCGCAAGTTTTATACAAATATTGAAATTCCTTTGTTATTTTAGTAAAATATTCATGTTTTTACCCAGTCAAACATGAGAAATCAATTAAATTTTTTCGAGTTCAAGTTCGGCAAAAATATCAAGTTTTTCGATTTCAGGCGAACGTCAATACTAAGTCTGCTTTTCGACTTAATCGCTCTCTTTTTGTTGACATGCTGTTTGGTAACGTGAGAAACGAATACATGCCGCGTTCTCATTTTTTATACAAATAGTTGGTTAATTTTTTAGAACATTTTAGAACCCCCTTTTGTGCTTGTTTTAAGAATCTTCTAGAACTGTCTTTGTGGTAATTTTAACTGTATTGTCTTTACACCTTTAATCTCATGATTTTTAAGTCTGCAACTAGAGCTCAAAAAAAATAGTCTTCGACAGCACGAGTGATATAGTGTCTCAAATTTTCGTAGTTCAGTGTATCAGCTTAGCTGTGTATTAAGTTGGTTGGTTATGTAAATTGTTAACGTGCTAATGTTTCTATTTCTATAGTGCGACCTCGAAGCAGTTTTTTAATAGTATAGTCTAGCATAGTGTTGGTATAATCAATAGCGTAAGTTTTGGTCCAGTAAATTTTAGTTAATTAATTTTGATTTGGCTAGCTGGTAATTGACTTTTTGTTTTGCCGTGCTCCTTCGGATGAACTAAATTTTTGGTGTTCTGTGAGGAATAACATTGTTATATTTATATCCAAAGTGTGGTACTGTATGACTGCAGAAATATGAAGGATACGGCGCGCGGTGAGACAGGCTACTACAAGCGGGTCTAACCTGATTCAAATTGGAGTCAACACTGTTTTTTCGAGTTCGGCAAAACAACCGACTTTTTTTTAGTTTAAGTTCAACTTTTAAGCCCTTGTTCAAAATATGGCTTAGTTGTTTTTTACCATGAGTTCACAAAATTAGCAATTGGGATATCATTTTTTGTACTGGTAGCCAGTGACATCGCTACGGTGGGGCCAGGGGCGCCGTCCTCCCCTAAGGACTGCTTGTGCCCCCCCATTTCGGTTCATTCAGAAAGCTTTTTTGGAGCATCACGTAACGACAAGACAACGTGCAATAATGGAAAAAGAAATAATAATTTTCAAACATGATTCTCGTTTGAAGTTTTCTCGATTGTTTGCAAAATTGCTGGCCACCAACTGCTGTACATCAATGTGATCCAATAATCCGTCTTATTAACACGCCTTTACGTATGTGTCGCGGAATAGGGATATGTATGCCTACAGAAGTGTTACCGGTATTTCGTTAGTGATTATGACCTAAAACAATACGTGAAACATTTCTTTAAAAGACCAACTGTTTTTCTTTTTTAGAGCACACTCAAAATTTATTTTAGTTTGCAGTCAGTGGTGCAACCAGGAAGAAGGGGCTATGGGGGCATCAGCCTCTTTCAGCCATGTCATTTAGAAAATATAATCAAAAAAAGAATAAACGTTTAAACGTGTTTTGGACTTGACCTGAAGTATACGGGGGCTCAAGAGGCTAAACAGTTTAAATCTTTCAATGACTTCTGAATTTAAGCAATTTACTGTAATTATTGATATGGTTTTAAAACGCGTGAAATGTGCTTTAAATGGCGTTAAAATCGCTATTTTTGCCGCAAAATCGCAAAAATCACCCTGGGGCTGGGGGCTCTGCCCCCTCTGCAACACGCTTGAATAGCAACGGTTTGTTCAGCACGGGATCTAAATTAGACAATTTTTGTGCAAAAAACATTTACTTTTGGTTCAAGCCCCCTCTCTCTTAGCAAAACCTTGGTTGCGCTTCTGGTTGCATTCACTCCTGTAGACATTTTTTGAAGCGATTATATCGGCCGCATGCGACACGAGCTAATAAACGCTACCTATATTGACATACAGTAGCTAATAATAAACGGGCTTATACGTCTCTTTTTTTCAAAGATGAATACAAAATTGTAGCTTTGAAATATCAGTTTTTATGTGCAAAAGTTCAGTCCAATTTATAGTGCCCTCCATTTTCCGCTAAGGCTCTTTCACTTCGTTTGGTTTGGCGACGGCACAGCTGGTAGAAGAGATGGAACCGGTCAGGATTTTTTCGACCCGACCGGTAAATTTCTGACCGGCCTGGTCAACCGGTTTTTTACAAAAGGTTTTTGCTCACTGATCAATGTGTCTAATGAAAAATTTTCGAAAAGAGAGGGGGCACAGGTGAAGTGTTAAAATTTGTGACTTTGGATAGGGGTCTCAGAAAAAAAAGCAAAAAAATTTTTGGTTTTTTTGCAAAATTAACTCAACTTTAAGACCTTTTTTGGTTAAATTTCGGTTTGAAAGACCTGTTTTGAGCTGCGCAAAACGTGCACAAAATAAGCATAAAAAGCACTGGAGAGCACAAGCTAAATTAACTATTAGACGTTCTTTCTAATGACATTTTGCGAAAGGCCAAGAAAAGAAGTCAAAGTTTTTTAGCGATTGGTGACAGATTATTTGCAATTTGCCGAGTAGCAAACACTAAACTGCTATGACCTGGCTGGAAAATATTCGAAATATAACGTGCCCCAGCAGTTTTTAGAAATGCTGCTGCTTCAGAACAAGCCATTGCTAGTTAGATACAAAAAATAAGAGCTACAATATGTCTTTCTTGCCCAGTGCAGAGTGTGGTAAATTTAAGTTGAAAAAAGCTTTTTAAAGCGGCAAGATTTTAGGCCCACACTAAAAAATCTGAAACCTGCGCCACTTCTACTCTTAAAGGCAGTGAATCATCCAGCCAATTCCGGTGGTTCGCAGTAGCTAAAATTGAACTACAATTTTTAATATTTTTTTAATTTTGAGGCTGCGGTTGCAAAGATATTCAATAAATACAAAAAGATATACCCCTAAAAAAGTTTTTGGAAACTCTGAGTTTCGTTCTTCAATTTTCCCGCCGAAACCACAGTAGGTCTAATAGTTTAGAGAACTGTGGTTTAGGCGGGAAGAAAAAAACTCAGAGTTTCCAAAAACTTTTTTGGGGGAATATCTTTTTGCATTTGTTGAATATCTTTGCAACCGCAGCCTCAAAATTAAAACAAAAATTATAGTTCAATTTTAGCTATTATAAACCATCGTAATTGGCTGGATAATTCACCTCCTTTAAGCTGATTAAAATGAGGCTAAAATGCCACATAGCGCAAGCCTCTTCCACAAGCATGCTTTATTAGAATTTGATTACGCTATTTTAAGGTATATTTTTCACTTTTTTGCTTTGTGCCGTGGCTCAAAGGGGGGCATGACACAGTGCCCCCTCCCTCTAAATACGCCCCTGGATGTGGTGCATGTCTTAATGGTCACAGAATATTAGTCACAGCTTGAAACCATTCAACAAGTATTTTCAAAAGGTGTGGTTTGTTAATACATTTTTTTATAAAATGTTTTATTTAAGATAAAATAAATAGTTATATTTCGGTTGGTGCTTAGATGTATTTTGATTGCACGAAAGGAGAATTTGACCGGTGTTTCAAAAGGCTTGACCGGCCGGTCGAAGAATCTCGACCTGACCGGTTTTCATCTCTGGCTGGTAGCGTGTGGTTATCTCGTTCCTACTGTATTTTTTGAAACTGGGGACTAAAAATTTACTAATACGATTAGTGATATGAATGTTTTTTTGCCTTCTACTACGTTTGCCTTTTCCTGCCTTGAACAAAAATTGTTTTTTTAGACTATATTGTTGCAAGCGGAAATGCGGGTTGTGCTTTGCTATTTGATGGCTTCTCACTGTAATCCAATGACTTCTAATCTCCGAACCCCTAGCTTCATTGTATCATTTTTAAGGGTTCGTCAGTGACTTGTGCATCATGCTTCCATGCAGTTTAGGCACCTACTGCATAAGCAGTAGCGCAACCGGGAAGGCTGGGGGCTACAAACCCTTAACCAAGTCACTAAAAAACTTTAACGGAATCAGCTCAATAACAAATCATGCTGTGATACTCTTACTACAATCAACAATTGTGAGTACTTCGTTCTATTGCGTAGAATGTATCCACCATACGTTTGCGATACTTCCCACAAGTCGCAACTTTTGACTTATGTTTGCTAATCAACTCTAAGAAGATCAGTTCGGGCCGTGGTTGATTGCAAAACTCTTCTACTCGGTTCATAAAAAGTTGCGGACTTGCAGTGCGGACTTCAAATATTACGAAGTTGCGGACTTGGGGTTGCGGATTCAAGAATCCTGAAACGTCGTTGCGGACTTGCGGTTGCAGACTAAGCTTTTAAACGTCCAATTGCGGACTTGCAGTTACGGATTAAGAAAATTGAAAGTCGCTTGCGGACTGCGGACTTAAAAAAAACTTGCGGTGCCCAGCACTGCTGGCTACGCCTAAGCCTGGTAGTTATGTAAAACTACTACGTTACCGCCACGAAACGTTATAGCGACGTGGTGACCACGCAATTTTGTTAGCAGAGATGGGCACTTGCGGCGCTATTATTGCAGCGAAACTATTTCCCTTGCGATAGCGCTTGCGCCGCAAGTGTTTTTAAACGGTTGCGCTGACGCTTGCGCCAATTATATTTTAGCAATTTTAAGCGCAATTGGGCGAGCGCAATTCAAGATACGATTACAATTGTTTTCCAACAACTGTGATTAAAGTTTGGAAAAAAAATTGACGAGGAAAATTCATAAAAGCTTCGTCCTGGAAATTGCATTCGTCTACTGCTTGTAAAACTTTGCTACAGCGGGAGTTTTCTTTCGCTGAAAGTTTTTTTCTGAATTATGTTTCCGATTTTTCAAAAATTTAAATTTTCCATAGCGTTTTTCAAAGAATGCTTGCAAAATCAAATTTTAAGCGAAAAACTATTTTTACTGTATAGTTAGTTGACTATTCAGAAGTACGTTACTCGTTCCGAAAAATCGTATAACATTGCTTTGGGAAAAAATTTAACGCGTTACTTGCAAACTGTCTTACGTCTTACCGTAATTTAAAAAAAACAAGAATCACCAAAAACTATTAATTGCAATTTTTGTAGCAAGTCTGGAAAACTTAAAATATATTGCTAACCGAAGTGACAGCATCGATAAAGCTTTTAATACTTAAACGGTTCAAATTCTTTTATCAAAAACATAATGATTTTGTACCATGCTTCAGTTATCCAAAAGTGATGCTAATTGCTCCAGAAGCATAAATGCGCAAATGCATCGGTAGCTCTTAAGAAAATAGTAGACATAAAGTCACAATCTGGATCAGCTTCTGGTTGTCAGAAAGAATGACTACGTATGGGATTCAAATCCATAATTTTTTTTTGTGCACTATTTGGCAGTGTGCATAATTTGTTTTGAATATTCGTTTCGTACGGCAACCTATAGTGCAGTTTGAGCAGTGAGTTAAACAGAATTGTTCTTATTAAAACGTCACGCTTGCGCTAGCGGTGCAATTATTTTGTGGGAATTGCGGAAACGCTTGCGTTGCAAGAATTTTAGAGTAATAGTTGCGCGTGCGCTTGCGGCTTAACTATGGTGACTTGCGCTGCCCACCTATGATTGTTGGCAGGGTAGTCACTAAACAGAATTTTTCAAAACAAAATACAAACTTGTCGCGACTAACTACGATTTCCATGCTATAACTTAACCCGTCAATAATATATAAAAATGAAAAAAGCTAAAAATATTTTGCGTAAGGGCATCGCCTATCACGACAAATACAATAAAATTGTATTATTGCTTACAGCATATCGTACTTTCTTTTTATTTGAAATGACAGCAAAGTTAATCAATAAGTTCCATTTAACTGGGAAAAATTGTAAGTGTACAAGCGTATTTTAAGTTAATTGAAGCAAAAATTCGGTACGCCAGGCGTATACATCCTTACCAGTGTACAAGTAGCAAGTGGTTAAACTAAAGAAGCGCTGTAATGCAGTTTTTCAAGCTCATTTCAATTTTGTGCCCATATACTTTATGATTGGTTATCAACTTTATTTGGCTCATTCTCATATCTTTGATCATGAATCTTGGGTAATGACCGAAAGAATGCGATCACACGTGCAAGCGTCCGAAATGAGGTTTTAACGAAGAATCGAAGGAATTACTCTGTTTTAGAAGATATAGTTCTGAGATTTGAAAATCTCTAAACATCGAGCCGTTACTTTTCCGCATAAAGATCTCGGCTTAGATGGTTTGGCCATGTAAACAGAATGCCTTAGAAAAAATCCCCGAACAAGATTTACTTGCCAAAGCAAATGGGAGAAAATCAGTTGGATGACCGAGACTGGATTGACCAATTACTTTGAGAATCTTGAATGGAATCGCTTTGGACTTCACCAAAGCGAGATAATGGAGGAGATGGAAGACTGTAAAGTGAGGCGGCTTAATCTCGAGCTGCTGATCCCGAATGTCTTGCTGAAAAGCGGGAATAACAAAATTAATACAATGAAGAAGTTTTACCGAAATAAAATGTTGATTCGAAGTATTTGCTGCGTTTTTTTTTCTAAATGAATGTATTTTTTTGAACACAAGAACAAACCAAATAAACGTAACTGTGAAATCGGAAATGAAAGCTAGTTTTTATGATAAAAAAAAACCTAAGCACTTCAATGTTTAGTACGTACAACAACTTATGATAAAAAAAATTGACCGCATTTGCCGCTCTCACACTTTGGCGAATTTGACTGCAACTTTACTGCATATCAATTAGCAGCGCAGTCTCAGGGCATTCGCACCGCAGTCTCCGCAAAGTCGCACAGCATGGCGAATCCTCTGCGAATGCGTTGCGAATTGATTTCTACTAATGTAGAAAAAAAAATTATTCATTTTCATATTAAGAAAGCAGATAAAATTAAAGAAAAAAGCGTTATTTAAAAGATTATCTAAGCTTATTACTTTTGATGAAGATATAATAAATTTTAGTGAAAACTTTATTTTAGCAGGAAACAAAAAGCACGAACGTTGTCCTAAAAATCAAAATGGAAAAGAAAAATGACTAAAACCGGTTAGTCTTCGCGACATAGCTATGATGTATTACGGCATACCTGAGCGGTAACGCGGTGTTTCTTCGATGGTACCGTTGGTTCATTACCGCAATACTTTACCATTTAAAGGCGCTGCTGGTTCTTTACAAAAATGCAAAGTCTATTTAAACCAATGTGAAAAAAATATAGTTTGACTTGGCATTGTAATTTATGGGTAAATTTCAACAGCTACGCTTGTGAAAATTCAATGAAATCTTTCAAAACTTTTCAAGAGCAAAATTTTGAACTAACTATAGATCAACCACATTGTTCCTCTTTTTTCAAAGTTTATTGTCGTAACTTAATTTCAAAATCACAAAAGCAATAAAGCGGAAAATAACCTTCGGATTACGGTAGCTTTATTATTGCGTATTACTATTATTTTTGTTTTTGTTCAAATCTTTATTATTTGGTATTATTTCAGTGATTGAAGAGGATATATGCTCATCAAATGAGCACAGTTTTCGTTAAACAGATTGCCTTCAATGTCAATTTTACAAAAATATGCAACTTTAATATCGTTTGACTCTGCTGCAAATTCAATGTTCATTTTGTTGCAAGCATAAAACTTAAATATATCCAGCTTTAAAGCAGAAAAACTGGACTTCAGGAATAGTTTTGCTGAGATTAAAATAACCGAAGCTGTAGTAAAACGTTTTATTTGAGAGACGTTTCAACTTGGTCATTAATTACCAATTTCCAAATAACACGCAAAAGAAATTGATGTACTGCCAAGTGCAAGTTTAACAAAAAAGCAAAATAAATCGGAAATTAAGTAATTGTTGTTCTGCGGTATGAGGCATTATTGCTTTCAATAACAAGCACAAATCAAACGGGTGAGCTAATAATTTTATAACTATATTGCAACACTACTTTCCAACACCACTGCATTTATCATACTTCTCGGCTATTAGCAGCTGCAGGCAAACTTGGTGTTTTAATTGAACTCGAACATTTTCGGCGTTATATTGAGCGCCTTCATTAAAAAACTTGCAAATGAATATAGTAATAATCAGCGCACTGTCAAAATTAATTCAAAATAGTAACAACATTTTTTTGAACATACAATTTGGATTTCCAACTGCATCCGGCTAAGTTGCTATTTTACGGTTTAGGTAATTTCTTGTAATAAGATAAATTAAATTAGAAATTCAATTAAGTACAACTAAAATATAAAGCTAGCCTAGCTTGTTGCAGCCTTGTAATACTATAACAGAGTGGTGTTTTTGAATTGTGCGGCAATATGGTTACCGAAAGTAACCCCTCTACTGAAACTATAAATTTTATAATTGCACTATTACAAATTTTATCAAACGACACTCATTCATTCAACCTAAAATTATCCACATTCTGATGCCGCCAACTACAATCTACGTTTATTAAAGACAAAGCGAAAGTCAAGCCAGCACTACAGAAAACCAAGCAGTCACCCATCAATTGAAATGGATCCCAGCAATCAGTTAGAGCCTATCTAGCGTATCACCAGCACTATGTTGGATATCTATTGACTGTACTGTCAGATTCAAACCGTGGACCCAATTTTAGACACACTATATTTGATCCAAACATAGCCTCATGTTAACGTAGACATAGTAGCTGACATTTACGTTATCAACCGCACCATCTCTGAACTTTTAAAAGAAAATTTGAAAGCAAATTTCCAAATTACTGTACTAGAACTACTAAAAGTTTCAAAATTATAAAAAATATTGACTCTGACTATTCAAAACCCAAGCTTTTGTGCTATCCAACTACGTATTAACATTTTGATAATACGTTTTCTGATTTTATTTATTTTTATCTAAGTTACTTCATCAAGTTTCATCCATATTTTAATAGTTATATTAGCTTCAGGCAAGAATATTTTAGTTTTAGACCCTACCAGGGTTGCCACAGAAACTTCAAAATCAAATTCCAGGACTTTCCAGGACTTTTTTAGGTCATTTTCCAGGACTTTTCCAGGACTGTTTAAGATTTTTTTTTTACAGGTCTTTAAATTCAGTTTTGACTACTGTTCTTTGATGCATCTACTTTTTTGTGCTTAAGATTGAGAAAAAAATTTGATGCAATGCATTTGCATTCCTAGTACTGACTACTAGCCAGATGCAGCAAAGCCAGAAATTTGTAATGAGAGGGCTGTGCTTTTGGGTTGAGGGCAGAGCCCCTGGCGACCAGAAACCATTGGAAACTATTGCCCTTGAAGATTTTGCAATTTCTTTGCAATAATAACTTAATTTTAGGCCTAGTTTGGTAAAAATTATTTCTTGCAAAGTGTGAAATTGAAAATAGCACTGCAAAAACATGATTAAACTGATTGCACAAATGGGCTACAGTATGTGGGTGATAGCTAGAGCTCAACCAATATGACTTTTTCAGGCCGATACCCATATATTAACTTACTAACTACCAAATTTTGTCACTATGTTTCACTTAACTTGACATAATAAGCTTCACTAATCCTCCTCTAAAGAAATACTATTGGAAACATAATTCATACTAAGCAAATAAAACCCAAGATCGCTCGTGCTTGCTCTAAAAAATAAACAGTTCAAGGTAATTGCACTAAGTCAATATTTTATCGACGGTACATAGCCAATACGATAAACCGGCTTGGCCCTGATATCAGCCGATATATATCGAATGGCCGATATATTGGTCACACTCTAATGATGAGTACAGTCAAACCTCGGTTTAACGGACAAATGCGGACCAACGACAGTCCGTTGTTGGAAAAAGTCCGTTAAACGAAAACGCAGTGTTCCTCACTCTGTTACAATTGTGTGCACCTCAACTGCTAACATAGCTTATCTGTAACAGCAAATCTTAGCACAAGTTTACACGTTTACGTTTTTCGGCTTGTTTAGGCATGTTTGTTATTATAACAGCACTAAAACTCAATGAGCAAAACAAGCTGAACAAGCTGACTGATACGTCTTGTGATGTCACAATGCAAGTAAACGGGGAATCATTATGTCTCGGCGACTACGTAGCACGATTTTTCGTTTCGTCGGCTATTGATTTTCGCTTGTAACAATTACATGTATAGCAGTCTATGCTTACGGAACGGTAAAATCCGAAGTCCGTTAAATCCGAAGTCCGTTAAATCGAGGTCCGTTAAATCGAGGGTTGACTGTAATGGTAAAACTTCAGTCCTAGCTTTATTTTCAGCTAGTAAACCATATCATTTGAAAAATACACAGTTTACTTGCATGCCATCGTGCAAACAAAAAAACGCTACTCTAGTCCTAACCCCAATCTTAAACTTAACTCAAACTGTAACCCTAGCTCTATTTAACCATCAGTTAGGGACTCCAGGGCCCCCTGGTTGTTGATTAGGGACCCCAGGGCCACCTGGTTGTTAATTAGGGGCCCCCTGGTCGTCAGTTTGGGGGGCCCTGGGCCCTCCTGGTTGTCGGTTAGGGGCCACCTGGTTGTGATAGGGGCACACAATTCACATCCCATCTCTGGGAACTCTCTATTCATAAAATGTTTTGACTTAAACATAAGTTATTTTCAACTTTACTGAAATAAACTCAATATTTTGTCGTTTGCATGCTATTCGGCCTAAAGTTTTTTTTTTTGGCGCGGAGGCCTAGGGAAGAACACCAGAACGGTGACTACTTAAAACTAGCATTGCGAAAAAGCTTGTTTATCCTCAGGATTCGAACCTGCAGCCTTTGGATTACCAGTCCACTGCTCTAGCACGTTAGCTAGAAAATGCAACTCCTCAAATGCTTGATTTTGGCTATTTAACAGAGTGGAGTCGAGGACACAAGACTCGAGGCCAAGGCCACAAAAAAAAAATCCGAGGCCAAGAAGGACACAAAAAAAAATCCGAGGCCAAGGCCAAGAACTGACTTCTCGAGGACAGACCCTCTTGAGACCAAGGACAGGAATTCTCGAGACCAAGGACACAGGCGTAAGTATTTTTCAAAGAAGAAAAGTCTTCGCAAATTTTCCGCAAGATTTCTGGCGTTTTCAAACAAAATTTTAACGATTCAAAAAATAGTGCTGTCCTCGGCCGAGGACAAGCAATTTTTGAGAACTTGAGGCTTCGAGGTCAAGGTCAAGAACTTGACCTTTGAGGCCAAGGACTTCAAAATGTGTCCTCGAGGCCAAGGACGTCCTCAAGCACTTCACCTCTGCTATTTAAACCCAGCAACTTGCTTATATTGTGATGTTAATAGTAATTTATAATTTTGATGTCTTTATATTTATAATTTTGCGGGGTCTGAGTTTTAATCATTAATCGGAAATTAATCATTTCCGTGCTGTTTGGTCAAAAAACTTCTAAAAGGCCTGAAGGCTTTGAATCTCTTCCCCATTTGGCTCCCGCGCTAGTACCCTTTAGTCCAGATAGCACGTAAAACAACTAACATTAAAACTCTGGCCCGAAAACTTTAAAACATCGCAATTAGATTTTTATCAACATTATAAATTCATTTGATTGCTAAGGTTTCACTCATTAGGATCCATTGGCTTCATCAGAGAATTGTTATCAGTAATGATAGCAAATCGCCATTAACTACTAATGGCAAAATAAAACAGAAAAACAATCCCGCACATTGTAGTAGAATAACTACCGAAAACATTTCCGAGTGTTAAAATTTTTTCTTGCGTAATCTTTTTTAGTGTTAGCTTTACCATATTTTGATGTGATGCTTATTCGGGAAAATTCTTTTCATACAAACCGCTTTCATTTCCTTTTGTTCGTACCTTTATATTATCTGTATGACGTAGTCTATCGTAACAATGAATGTTTTCAAAGCCTTGTTTTCAATTTTTTTCGCTAGTTATTTTACTACATGCTGCTTGTGCAGTTTTTTAAGAGCATTGAAGCTTAATGGCCACATTTTATGATTAGTTTTCAATTTTATTTGGCTTTTGCCCGTATATTGTAATTGGCTTGATGTGGAATTCAACCATCACGTTAAATGATGTTACACTGAATTAAATTTAACCTGTATTTTCACACTAAAAAAATTATATTTTTAAAGTCAAATATTTAAGGCAATTTAACTCTAAACTGCCCAATGTTTATGAGCTTATGCTTCATTTTAACCAAAATTTAGCAAATTTTGTGACTTCATGAAATCATCGAAAAACAGCACTTTTTATGTAGTGCTGTTGTATGCATGCTATTTGTTAAATAAAATTGATGGAATAATTTTATCAGTAAAAAAAATTGATGAATTGCATTTCTAGGCAAAATTATGCAACATTTTTTTAAAAGTATTACTCCTCAAAAGCAATTTGTTTATACATGAGATAAAAAAGAACATTACAACTCGGAGCAAAATAGAACTTTAAATTTTGTAAGAAAAAAACTTGGCAACTTTCTACAATTTTGTTTTTGTGTAATACCTTCAGTTGAGAAAAAAGAATGAAAAATTAATATATACGTGTCTGTTCTGGTGAAGCAAAAAACTTTTTGCCAGCGTTTCGATACGCAAGGTTCAGGGCATGTACAACCTTTCTTCATTAGGTCTAAGTGGTACATGCCCTGAGCATAGCCTATCAAAACGTTGGCAAAAAAGGTTTCTGCCCTATCTGTTGAGCTAACAAATTTGATTTTATTTATATTTCTAGGACCAAGAATTGAGACATGTTTGATACATTAAGGGTTATTTTTACTTACTATAACTATATCGCTTAGACAGCAAAGACTTTTGATGCACAATCAAAAACAGAAATAACCAGCTACAAACACCGTTGACAGTGCATATCTATATATACTACAGTTTAGCTGCTCTAAATGACAAAACAGTGATCATTTTAATATCATTCTGCGCATTATTTTGTACTGGATTAAAGGCCGAGGCATTTTATCAAAACTATTTATTTCCTGTAATTTTGCTGAATCAATTAGTAACAAGTTGGTGTTTTATTACGCACCGGCGTACTCCTCTGCTCAATTGCTTTAACAATGCTTTGAATTCCGTTGGTTGTCAGTTCGCATTTGCTAATTTTCAACACTTCGATGTTGGGAACACATGTTGAAAGACTTGCTGCCTTTTCATCATCCAGGTTTGTACCACTAACATCCATCTCTGGAACCTGAAAGAAAGCAGCAACAACAAAAATCGGAAATCGACATTTTTGCTCCTATGCTTTATCTTATTGAGAAACAATTTTTTTTATTACGCTAAGTAGTTATGCACGTCAGAGAGATAAAACTGCCAAAATAAATCAAATAACAAGGTTGATGAATAAATCAACCAGACAACAACAAATCCAAAGTTATATCTCGATTAAACCAAGCTGCCTTAAATGACACAAGGGAGGCTACTTTTGACAAAGCGGCAGAACTGCTTGAAAATGTTACAGTCACATAAATAACATTTGAGGGTAAATAATAGTTGAGCTTTTGTTGCCTAAGTTGCCAAGCTTTTAGACGCGTTAAATTTTTTTGTTTTTTACGAGCTCGATCGTCTAATACGAAAGCCTATTTTTGTGTTTTGTTTATTGCAACGTAAGTAGAAGAAAGGCGTAGATTTTTGGATTGAAATTTATTATATTCCCGTTCAATTCCCCAAGAGGCAATAATAGTGATTATGCTGCTGTATGTTTATTGGTTTATTGGATATAATTGTTTGCAATTGAAACCAAGCTTTTTCTCCGTCAGCGTGGATTGCTTGCAACCATGACTCAAAAAGTAGTGACAAGCATTGCTTTGGTACCAAAAAAGAAAATTGTCGGGTTTCCTTTAAAATAAACTCAAAAATTAGGAAAGAAAATAAAAAACAAACTTGCTGAATGGCTATGAAAGGATTATAGAGAGAAAAAATGTTTTACTTTAATAATGTAGGCATGACTTTTTACTTTGCAAAGAAAAATAAATTCTTCTGTAAAAAAATTGCACGTTTGCCTCTGATGGTGAAAAAAAGCAACATTATTCTTGTTAAAAAAGCAGTCCATTTATGTTTTTAAATAGCTTTAGCTTTTAGGAGTTAGCTTGAGCAGGTAAGTTGACACGGATTTCTGATCATTAAACGTAGACTAAAGGCAAAATCATTGGTGGTATCTAACTTTAGGCTAATCGCATTATCCTAGCATAGCCTTGACTCAAACCTTCTTGATCAAGCAGTTACAGATATACTTTAAACACGACGTAGGGCGTCTATTCAGTCCAATGTTATAATTTTACTGGCAACCCTGACGTTGATAGCCTTAATACTAGAAGTACCACAAGGGTCATTTTGACCCATAGCGCCAAGTTCTTAGTGTACTGCTGCGAGGGTGATTGCAATAGAGACGTGAAACTTCTTAACTTTTCCTAAAATTAGTATTTGAACATGCTAGAGGCAGTTTTTAAAAAATTATGCTTTGATTTAGCTTGTATGCGGTGATATACCTAGAAGTACCAGCCGGGGTCATTTTGACCCATATGGTTTTCTATTGTTTCTGTGAAGATAAACATCTTACAAAACCCGTGTCAACATTTTTGTCTGGACAGAATAATTGCAATACGCGGAAGTATCTGCAGGAGACTATCGTTTTGATGGCGGTAATTCCGTCTTTGATGTTTGTCACAAGACAAACAATGTTTACAAAAACAATAGAGTCGAAATACTGGTGTGATTTCTTTGTAGACGTTTTTGATGTACACAACAGAGCTATTCAATTTTCTCACGAAAAAGTTGTTCGTTTTTGTGATCAGCAAAATCGTAAGTTGTTGTAGCTAGACAAGAGATAGAAATTTCATCCAACTGGCAGTTTATTTTTTAGCAATGTACAGCAGCAGGGAATGTATGCAATGCGAACTCGCTTTCTGATGTAAGCCTACTGTAGAAGTTTTGATACAGCAAAAGAAAGTTCGAAACATATCTGAACTAGTAGCACAAACAAGTAATTTTTCAGCAACAATAACCTAATTTATTATATAATACAACTATATATTCATATTGACAGAAGATATAGTGCATGCATACAATCTACACTATGGATACTTTTTAGCTATGGATATTTTAGGACATACAGCTAAGCCAATCTACTAACTTTGCCTTTTATGTAAAATCGATGGATGATCGACAAAGACTTACTGCTCTAAAAGCTTTGGATTTGCTACAAAACATCCAGGAAGATGATTCTGATGCAGAAACTGATATTCAATCACGTGAAGATGTTTATGATTCACGTGAAGACAATGATGAATTAGAAAGCGAATTTTCTTTTGATATATGAATCACTAGTTTCAGAATCATCAAAGTCAGATATTTCAGACTTTGCTGATACTGAAACGAATTCAGAAACGGATGAAGATCAGGATCTTCAGAATAACACAACAAGCCTTGCAGCTTCTGATGGGACTATGTGGGATCTTTTGAATCCTGTTCAAAATAATTCCGGACGGCGATCTTACCACAATATTTGCAGAGAAGCACCTGGGCCATCTACTCAAGCAAAGCGTAGTATTTCCAAAGAATCGGTTCGCAGTGCATGGGATCTATTCATTGATAAAAGTGTGTTGCGTCATATTCAAAGATGTACTGAGGAAGAAGCCCGAAGAGTTTTACAAACAGTCGATTGGCGCGTGTCTTTACATGAACTGGATGCATTTTTAGCAATTGTTTACGCACGTGGAGCTCACAAGGCAGCTAAGATCAAGGTACATGAATTATGGAGTTAGTTATGGGGAATTCCAATTATTTCTGAAACTATGGCTCGTAACAGATTTGTTGAAATAATGAAATTTCTGCGATTTGACTATAAACAAACATGATCTCATAGACTAGCTACTGACAAACTGGCTCTGATATCAACAGTTTGGTACACTTTTGTCGGGAATTGTCTTCGGCATTATTGGCCGGGCACCAACATCACTGTGGATGAGCAACTTTTTCCAACTAAAGCTCTGTGTAGATTCACACAATATATGCCAAATAAGCCTGACAAGTTTGGCATCAAATTTTGGATGGCCGCTGATGTGGACACAAAGTATATGCTACATAGCATTCCTTATCTAGGGAAAGATGATTCTCGGCCAGCAGGAGTAAAATTAGGTGAACATGTTGTTTTGCAACTAATTGAACCCTACAGAAGGACAGGTCGAAATGTGACAACAGGGAATCAGAATTGTCGGAACTGTAAATCGCATCCAAAAAGAGATTCCGCAAGAAATCAAAAAAATGAAGTATCTTTACACAACAAAAATTTTCAAACATGATTGTTGCACCTTGACTGTTTATCAAGCCAAAACAGCTAAAAATGTTGTGCTGCTTAGCACAATGCACTCAACTGTTGATATCGGTGACGATAGAAAGTCGAAGCCTGAAACTGTAACATTTTATAACTCCACCAAATTTGGAGTCGATGTTGTTGACCAGATGGCTAGAAAGTACACTGTAAATGCAGCTTCTCGCAGGTGGCCTGTGCAGTTTTTTTACAGTATTTTAGATTTGGCTGCGATCAATGCTCACATTTTATATAAATTGGTAACTGGGTCAAAAATCTCACGGCGACGGTGTCTTTTGCGGTTATCTGAAGAGCTTCGTGCAAAGTTTGTTGAAGAGAGAAAAGCTAATAACTCACAAAAGTCCACTCAGTACAGTCACAGCAACAGCTGTATGCAGAAAACCGACAAAAGAAAGCACTGCCAAAGCAAAAACTGCACCAACAAAACCCGTGAAACATGCTGCATTTGCACTAAGTTTATTTGTGGTAAATGCATTGAAAAACAGGAAAAACTCAATTATTGTAAGATTTGTTGCCAATAAATAAGCTTATTGCTTATGATAGTCATGTGTTTTTATTGCGTTGATTTTTATAGCAAGGCATACAAAACAACTATACAAGATCTAAAAGTAGGTTTTACATTTAGATAAATACGTTTGACGGATTTATGTGAAATTTTTTGAAGATTTGCAAAAATTGTCGAAAATTTTTGCCAAAATTTTCGAAATTTTACTCACTCAGGAATCGAACCTAAGTTTGATTTATTCATGAAATGGATGTATTATGTCTATTGAGTCTGCGGTTGGGTTATTGGGAATTCAAAGATTGCTAGAAACGTCAATAATATCCGGGGTCAATTTGACCCCATTCGGTACTTCTAGGTAGTGTAAAATCTCTGGTACTTCTAGTGTTAACGTAGCTAACGACGCTATTCCAGTTCCAACCTAAAACAACGTGATTGGTGCGCAGTGAAACGAATCAATGCTTAGCCTAATAATGACTCTGTTTTAGGTTAAAACTGAGATGACGTCGCTAACGAAGCTAAGGCTACCATCCTCTGGGCTGCCCAAAAAAATTATAACATTAGAGGCCCCTAAGTCGTGTTTGAAGTAATATGAATTATTAAGATTGGACGAGGGCATATTTTGATTAATATTTGTTTTTTGCTTTAACAAGATTTTGTGATTCAGTGATCACTCTTAACTTCATATTCTAAGATCAATTCTTTCCCTATACTCATTTTATTACGCCGAAGCGTGCAACGAGTTGGCAAGACCCAAATACGCGTCATTGTGCCCGGGCAACACAACTTCTTTCGCAATAATTTCACTGCGGGATGGAGTCATAGACAATGCTGTGTTCTATTTGACCGGCCCGAAATTTGAATCTCAAACCTCCCGATCCAGAGACGAACGCGCTACCTCTCGACCAAGTGGAAGATTTAAATTTTAAAGTGATTTCAAATCGAAGCATGGTTTTCTGACTTATGGAGGAAAGCAATCCAAATGGAAAATCTCGATCATGTTATGCAGAGGAGCAATTTTTTTTTATGAGTATTAGAATTACCCGTATAACTTTTTTTTGCTATTTTTTTAGCCAGAATACCTACAAAGATACGCATTAACCGCTTTTACTTTTTGCGTTATTTCTACGGTATAATCAAATTATAAACCCTGTTTTACATGGATAGAGGCGTTTTTGGCTCCTCCACTTGTTTTTTATGATAAATTTCTTTAGAAAAACGATTTCCATTTCAAATCAACTTGACTTTGAGTCAAATTTATTCAAAAATGACCTTTGAAAATTTACGTGAAGGTAACGCAAAGTTTTTCGATTGACAAATTTAATCAGTCACTTTTATAAATCTGAGCATTTTTTGGCTACAATTTGACTTAAATGATGTCGGAAAACGTTTCTGTGACTAAACCAACTTGACTTGAGTATTTGACTTGAACATTTTATAACTGACCATCATTTTATTTTGGCCAACTTGACTTGAGCATTTTTTAATTCAGTATTAAAAATTGCAAAAATGACATTGCAAAAATGACGTCATTTTTTAAAAGTATGGCCATAACATTTTAATTATGACGCCATCAACTCAAAACCCTATTTTTAAAATTTTGGTGAACACAAGCCGCATATCTTGACGTTTTTATGACGTTTAGTTTAGAAGTTAGACAGAGGAGTATGTTTGACCCCCTTGCAACACCCTTCACCCACCGTGTAAAATAAGATTAATATGTAAAAAAAGACTAAAACTCGTTTAAAAACTAGTAAATAAAATTTCAACAGCAAAGTGTAATCAAAACGGCCAATAAACTGAAAATATTTGTTGCACGTAAAGGACGTTGATTGGACCTAAACTGGATATTTTATAATCAAAACAAATGAAACTGTATAACTATGAATTTTTTTAAGTGCGATTATTACTGTACTGTACAGTAATTACAGTACGGCGTATTTTACATACTAAAATATTACAGAAATTAATCTTCACGCACTGTATATTCAAAAAATAATCGTACTTTCAGTGAGCACATAGCGTAATAATTAGAGCATCTTACTTTAATTTTTTGATTTTGGATCAATGTGGAATGAAGTTCCTTGTAAAAATCGCAATAACAATTTCCAACAAAGCTTAGATTGATCACTTCCAACGTCAATTCAACATCACATGTTCGAAGAAAATAGTTGATGATTGGTATGTCACTTGGGAGAATCTGATGACCCCTTATCTTTAAACATCCCTTTAAACAAACTGCTGCGTTGTGAACAAAATTTTGTTCGCTATTTTCGTAAATCCACTTTAGTATTGAAACAATTGATTTTAATTGTTTTTGAAGCAGTTTGGTTGTAAAGTTTTGCAGCTCGACTTTGCATGCTTCGCGATGACTGGCATTGTTTTGTCCTTTTTCTATTTCGATGCAATCCAGCAAATTATCAAGAGTATTTTTGTTGCAAAGTCCAAATAAAAACGCTGCGACTACCTCGTACTTTTCACTCTTTAACTTAGTTAGAATCTTTTGTTTGTCTTTTTCGTTTTTTATTGGAGCTGAATTTAATTCTTCCTTTGTTGTAAATAATCTCAAATGCACTGCCACCAAAAACTCTTGCCACATCAAGTGTACAAAGTATAGCATTGTAGTTCCCCTGAGAAAAGTATTGAGAAACGTCGAGATATTTTGATCTTCGACTCCTGCCTCTCGCAGCTCATAATCTCTAAAATAAAATTCGCCATTTCTAAACTTTTTGAAAGCAAAAGCAGCAATATTTTTTAATGGAAATTTTGCTTTTTGTTTTTCTTTAAGCCATCGTCTGAAAACAGAAACAAAAATGGAAGTGATAGTGTATTGATTATTTCCTTGCAAATTAGCTGATTGAATATTGTCCATGCCACTTTTCTCCAAGTCTTCCATGACCATGATACAAAGGACAGGTGTATGGCAGTAGCTTTTGAGATCAGGGTGACTATTCAAATGATCGAGTATTTTGTTACAACGTGCTTTATTTTCGGAGCAAATGTTAAGACAAATTTGCTTCAAACCGGCTTCATCCAATCCTTGAATAGCAAAAAGGACTTTTGGTTGAAAATCTTCTGGGAGTTTGGCAATTGCATACGGTCGCGACGTTATCATTTTTTTGCTGTGAGGAAGAATATTTCCTTCAATTAAATTTTGAACAAATCCAGCTGCGTTACTTTCAGCACAAATGTTATAGATCTTGGTATCATTTATTGCGAAATTGATAAGTGATTCATCCAAGCCATCCATAATTATATAAATGTTTTTGAGTTTAAGAAGTTCTTTAAGAATTTCTCTTCTTTCGCTTTCACAAGGAAAAGATTCTTCAGCAAATGGAGCTAGAAAAAGCAGTAGATCACTTTTTTGCTTGTAATCTACAACCCTGAATTGAATGAAGAAAACAATATCGGGGTTGTATAACTTGGATTTCCACATCTCCTCCACCAAACGTTTGGTCAATGTTGATTTGCCAATACCCGGTTGTCCAATAATTACAACCAGATTTTCGTGCCTTTTCAAAAACTTTTCTTTAGCTTCTGAGTTAAAACCTTTGTTAGAAATGTTTGCGACTCTATTTTTGACTTTATCAAACAACTTAGTATGAGAAACATTTCCTTTGGGATTTTTGTTGTAAAATTTGGCAATATCTTTCCTGCTATTTCCATGGCCTAATAATTGGGCCTCTTTAGCACTTGGAAGCTGAGTTGAAATTTGCAACTCTGCTATATGTATTTTCTCTCCACGAAAACGGTCGGTTTCGCCACAAATTTCTAAAGCGTTCTGCTGCAGAAGATTTTTCAACGTTTTCCCTAAAAAATGAAGCAATAACAACAATTAAAACTTGACAATCATCACCAAAGACACCGAACTCTGAAGCGGCTTTACTGTTACAGCAAGTTAGCTTGCTTTGAATTTAAAGAAAAAAACCTTTCACCTTGTGAGATTTAACCGTGAAGTATTCAAACAAAAAAGTTTTTGTAACATGAAAAAAAGCACGTCAATATCAATGATTGATAAGTTATGTCATGTTTACACTACTGAATTGCAGCAGTCAAACTGTTTTGCTGAGTTATGTTTAGTTTTTCTTTCTTAGCCACAAGTGGGGCGTAATGGTTGGGATAAAAAACAAGTTACGTTTTTTTGTTTGTACATCTTGCTATTGCTATTTTTCCCGCAAATGCAGTGATAAGTTTGATAGCTGTTTTACGTCCGTCTTAGTATTTTCCAATATGATCAGTTCAGCCAAAGAAGCCAAAGGCTATAGATAATCCAACCTCTATGCAAAGCAAAACTTGCTTTGGACTATGTTTACGAAAAACAGTCTTTTTCCCCTTAAATTTTTATATGGATTTATTATATCTTGCATAATTTTCCTCTATAAATGCCCTAACAAAAGTGCCAAATTATTTCAATCGACTCAAACGTTGAAGTAGATTTGAGATAAATCAACGGTTGGATTTTCAATTTTTTGGTACAAATAATGCATTACTGTCTTAAATACTTGTGAAGTATTGTGCATTTATTTTTGATATTTCATTAATTTGTGAATTTTTTATCGCGAATTTGGATTAATTATTTTGCTTTTGTAATTTTTTCTGTTGTTTGATAATGCTACTTAAAATCCTGAACCTGAAATAATGTTGAGTTAACGTTAATTGCTCTAAGCTGTTAAATGAAACTAATCTATGCCTGGCTTCTATCTGATGTGTTGTGCATATTTTCGAAAACTATCAAAGCGTCAGGTCACGTCAAAAAGTCATAAAAAGTTTATGTTCAAGTATTGAGTGTCGACTGTCATTCGAAAGACATCTATTTTAGAGATTGTAATTTGTGCACCTTAGTCCGTAGTGAATTGTTCGAAATGTGAACTTGGGTGTCTATGACTAGTCATTTTTATAGCACTGGTTGGTATTGCACAAGTTTAAAACTACGGTCGAGTTTCTGTAAAATTTACTGCTTTAGCATATTATACTCGTAAGAAGAGTTACCATCTGCCTACACCAAAGAATATGCATGCTGCTGTGCAATGACTTAGGACTATTAGTAACTACTGCTACACATTAAAAACTTTTTATTGCTAAAACAATATTATAGTATCGTTTGGTATCAAGTTCTGCCAGCGATTAAGAAATTACAGTGAAAACTTCAAAAATGCTAGAAGTAATTAATAGACGAAAACTAAACACTTTTCATTGAAGCAAAATTTATTTATTCAGAAGGCAATCCAAAAAATTTTAAATGCCCAATAATATTTAAATATCCAATTAATCTATGTCAAGTTTTGCAACTTCTAACGTGATTTTCTAGGCTGCCCTCAGCGGATTCATTAAAGGCCAGCTTAATTGAATTTTCTTAGTTTTTTGAGACATTTTAAAAATTACAAATGATGAAATTTCGAAAACTCGACTTAAAAATTGGATTGGGTTAACAAGAAAATCAACAAATCCGCTTACTCCGAAAACCAATCCAATTCATGCTGACGTCATTGTGCGACTAGCTACGCGGATATTATCAATCTAAATGCTAACTGCTTTGTGATCGAAATTTAATGCTTCAGCAGTGGTTAGATCAGGTAAGCTAAGTATTAAAAGTAGTGTATACAAATACAAGGCATTAACTAGCAAGTGTGTTGAAGCTATGAGTTAGCAAAATAGCAAAATAAAATAGCCTACTGGAAAGGTATATACTGTTCTCCGTATATTTACGGCAGTGGTTCTCAAATTGAGTGCCGCTGCACACACGTGTGCCGCGAGAGATTTCCTGGTGTGCCGCGTTGGTTTTTGGAATTTTGTAAAATAGGCTAATATTTCAATTACAGATTAGGTTTAACACCATGCAATAGACCAGTAATGCTTGTAGTAATAAATATTGTTTGTGCAAACATTTTGACGTAATTTACGTTGATTATTTTTATCATGTTTTAAGATTTTTGTTAAAATTACGCTGTACTTACTTGCAGCTCAGTTTGTAGTTTCAAGACAACATCACTATTAGTCCGGTAGAAATAGCTTTTATCATGAAAAAATTTATGATAAGCTGAAATTTGGCATGATGGCTCAGAACCATGTCCTGAACCACCAAAAAAATCCCCATGTTTTGGACGTGGCACTTCCCCCTTTTTCGGCCTTTAAAGTCTGCCATCTAGTATCAAAGAGTTTTTACTATCCAACAGCCAATTCAAAAGTTGTAAAAGTGCCAAGTTTTGAGTAATAGTTGGTTTTCAGGTGCAGGTATAAAAAAATTTACTTTCAAATTGATGACGTCATTGTTGGTGACGTCATTGCCAAAGTTTTTGAAAAAAATGACGTATTGATGGCTCGAATGGTAAATGAGAGTTAGGTTTTTGGTTCCAAATAAAAAATTGCTTAAATCAAAGTGATGACGTCACAAGCGTTTTTGATGATGTCATTTGTCAAGAGTTTTGATCGTAATTCTGAAAAAGTGTGTTTGACCAAACGAAACATTGCTAACTTTTTTTAATTAGCTTTAAACTTGTGAGAATTATGTTGTGAATTCATACAGTCGATTGGAGGTCAAAAACTGTGTTGTCAGTAAAACTCTGGGGTAGCAATCAAGCAGATAAAATTTAGACCTCCCAATAGGCAGTGGTGGCAATAGCAAATTAGTTTTTTAGTAGTTTTTGCAGTAATGACACTACTTTTTAAAAAAGCAACTTTTGTGGTAATTTATAGTTTTTTAGAGGTGTTAAAAGTACTGATTACAAATTAGGCTACTTTGTAAATATTACCATCCAATAGAAACGCTTGCCTGGCTGCTTAGTTTATAAAACCGGCCAATCAAAAAATTGTTTCTATTGAGAATGACACAGGGTCGTACCGTGGGCCGTGTGTCTTTGCGTGCTAGAATGCTTTATACATGCAATGCTACTGTAGTTTCGTCTAAGACAATCGATCATTGATACTGTAGAGCTTATAGGGACAGAGTTATTAGTCGGGCCAGGTTTGGGCCTAAACTTGACAAAAATTTCGGGATTTAATTGGGCCTGAAACGTGCTTTTTGTCTTAGGTGCACAAAAATATGATTAAAATAGCTTGGTAACATTGCTAAATTCTTCAGACCGTACTTAACTGTTGGTTTTTTTTAGGCATAATTTGGGCTTTAAATTAGTTTTCGGGTTCGTTCTTATATTTTTGGGTTCGGGCCTGAACTAGTCTGCCGGCTTACAACTCTGCATAGGGATGCAACAAAAGCGCAATAGCCATAGAAAGCATATTGTCATGTTTTTTAAATTCCGCTGGTTTCAAGGAAGAGACTTCGGTGGCGGTATTTTGTTGTTTGTTTGCTTAATTATAAACATGCCCAGGCTTTATTTACGAAAGTTTTGTTTTGTATCTTTGATTAACCAACATCGATCTGAATAATCTATGCTTAACATTATCATCTATCTTTGCGTAGTATCAAATTTTGATGCTGTGCAAAAACCGAAGACAGGTATTGTAATACCGTATTTTTTCATATGCCAATGGGTAAAATTTTTGTTATAGCTGCTACATCAATACAAAAAAAGGACAGTATTTTGTCAAAAACAATTAATATTTTTAAGCGTTTTGTGCGAATTAAATTTTAGGGCAAAAGCTGAAAACTACGGAGTCTTTCCAAAGATTGTCAAAGAAAAAAACAAAATGCATAATAAACAAAGATAAATTTGCAAAAAGCGAATAAAATCACAAACGTTCTCTTTATAAACTTTTATAATATTTTTAGTAACTAAAAAGAAGTGATACTAGTAGGCGAGACCAAATTTATATTGCGCCGGACCCTTTACCACATTTTCAGCCAACAAAATTTGTTGACCAAAAAAAAAAAGTTTTTCACCGCTTAGGAGTCGCATTTTCCGTCGAAACTAGAGCTAAAACAATCTAAAAAAAAGTCTTCGCCGCCCAGGGGTCGCAATATTGCTTCAGGCGCTGTGCCTTTCATCGTCTCTTCATTAGTAGACCAGATACAAACGTGTGGAGAAAAAGAGAAGAGCATTGAAAAAAAAAGTTTGCTCTTGTTGCGAATTTTTTTGCCGTCACGCGTATTTAACTTAATTGATTGGACATATTCGTACAACAAGTGAACCGTGAAGAAAAAAGTAACGCCGATCGGACAAACCGGCATATTCTAGAACAAATGAACCATAAGAAAAAAGACAAGCTCTTAGTTTCCAGTTTACTAATATGGTACCATTTTGTCACACGATAATCTTGGCTCCGCCGGTAAGTATTATGAAGATAATAGATTGAAAAAATACTACCGGAATGTGATAGATCAAAATTCTTTCATTATTTTTGCTGTATTATGCCAAAGCGTGTAACGAGTTGGCGGGGGTCATCTCCACGCCGTTGCATCCGGACAGCACAGCTACCTTAGAAGAAATGTCACAGCGGTGGCGTGCCGTTGGCAACACAGCGCCCGGTTTGACCGGCCCGAGATTAGAACCTTAGACGTTAGACCTCTCTCTCCAGCGACAAACGCGTTACCGCTCGACCAACAAATAGATCAATCCCATTTTTTAAATTTTTTATCTTGATAGCACTTTTATGTGAGAATTACCTTAACCGTGTTATTTAGATTATTAGCGTATATTTAGCGACTTATCTGAAATTATTTATTAAAACCTGAGAAAGTGCTGTAAATTTGGAGTTAATTACAGCATTAAATTTTTATTGTTTGATTTTGCTTCTTGAGTCATAATGTAAGCGTGATCTGACTTTAGCGCACTAGGATTCACAGTAGCCGGCTTGCTATGATATGACCTTGACCGCAGAAACAAAAGACCCGAAATTCGAAACCCGCTTAGTTTTAAAACAATTCTGTACTCACTCAGACCATGGGATCGACGCTCAGACGTAATACAGTGATCAAAATAATATTGGCGAGCACTGAGCCGTATCGAAGGACTATAACTTGAAAATCATACTTGAATCCGGGACGAAATCTAGTTTTTTTATTTAGCACCAATAGAAATAGTGATGTAGAGTAGATTATTGTCATTTTGGCAAAATTTTTCATTCCAAGTAATTTGTAACGACAATTATTGACTACTTTTTCCGAGAAGTAACGAATACGGTAATTTTATTACTTTTTTACAGTAATTTTTGGTGACGTAGTGTCATTACTTTTATACAGTAATTTGCCCACCACTGCCAATAAGGGACTAAAATAAAATAATGCATTTTGCAGTTTAATCAAGAAAGCCCTTGAATGTTTATCGAAAGCTCCCATGCGCAGTTAAAGTTAATCTGTAATTTTAGTAAGATGCAAGCTTGAGGAACCAAAGTTGTAAACGGACCGACTAGTTTAGGCCCAAACCCGAAAACTAATTTGAAGCCTAAATCATGCCCGAAAAAAACCGAAAGTTAAGTTAGTTCTGAAAAATTTAGCAATGTTGCCAAGTTATTTTGATCATATTTTTGTGCACCTAAAACAAAAAGTACGTCTCAGGCCCGAATTAAGCCCGAAATTTTTTGTCAACTTTAGGCTCGAACCCGAACCCGACCCGAAAAGCCCGGCCCAACTTACAACACTGTGAGGAACGATAAAAAAAAAACATTAAGGCGGCGAATTGTCAAATATTAGCGTGGTTATTATAAATTCAGATAATAATATTGTCAGACATTGCAATAATATCGCAAATACGCAAAATAATACCTGATAATAATATTTTGGACATTATTTTGCGTAAGATAATAGTATTGTCAGGCATTGCAAAGCGGTAGAAATTTTGTTTGTATGAGATATATCATCGTGCTCGGCACGTTTTCGTATCAATTTACATATAATTACACTAGTTATGATTTTTTAGAATCATTGCATGTAGGAGGATGAGGCAAGACTTCGGCCAAGGACTTGAAGATGCCTTAGAAACTCGAATGATAATGATACTGATATTCCCAAAGTGTTGCAATGTTTCGTTTGGTCAAACACTCTTTTTCAGAATTACGATCAAAACTCTTGACAAATGACGTCATCAAAAACGCTTGTGACGTCATCACTTTGATTTAAGCAATTTTTTATTTGGAACCAAAAACCTAACTCTCATTTACCATTCGAGCCATCAATACGTCATTTTTTTCAAAAACTTTGGCAATGACGTCACCAACAATGACGTCATCAATTTGAAAGTAAATTTTTTTATACCTGCCCTTGAAAACCAACTATTACTCAAAACTTGGCACTTTTACAACTTTTGAATTGGCTGTTGGATAGTAAAAACTCTTTGACACTAGATGGCAGACTTTAAAGGCCGAAAAAGGGGGAAGTGCCACGTCCAAAACATGGGGATTTTTTCGGTGGCTTAGGACATGGTTCTGAGCCATCATGCCAAATTTCAGCTTATTATAAATCTTTTCCGGGTTTCAATGCATTTTGTCGTATTTCTACAGGACTATATTACCCACATAATGATTATTATTTGTAAAGCGTTGAGATGCAATCAGTTACGATTTTTCATTTCATTTCAAAAATTTTTTGGTAAGATTCAGGCGCGTAGCCAAATATTCGCAATGGGTAGGGCTGTTTGGGGGATCTGGGGGCGGAGCCCCCACCGCTCAAATTTTTGCATTTTTTTGCAAAAATAACTTAATTTTTGGGCTATTTTGATAAAAAAAATAATGCTTTTAAGACGTGCCATAGAAATTGGCAGTGAAAACATGACTAAACTGGTTGCATAAATGGGCTATTTGGGAGGTGGCTAATGGTAAAACTTTAGTTCTCTTTTTGAGATGCTGGTAAATTGTAAAATTGCATAGTTCAATAAACTCACATGAAGTAATCTAATTCGTTTACAGTTTAAAGAGAAAAATAATTGGGGGGAGCTAATAAATAGAGATTTGAGAGGAATGATTGGTAATTAACTAATACTGAATAGCCCCCATTCTATTTCCAAGTTTATAGTATATATGTTAATGACACCTACAGTATGTTTAGCATTTTTACACTAGCGATCAAATTTGATTGATTATATTTGGCCATTTTTTAAAGTATTCATTGAATTGTGAGTTCTATTTTTAACAAATTAGCCCCCCTACCTGCATATATGTTTCAAAAGATTTTTAAATCACTATTTAGTCCATTCCAGTACATAAAACAGTCTCAAAAGTGCTAAAAACGTGGTATTTTTTATGTTCTGCATTTTTGTCGACACGCCAATGGGGGAGCCTATAGCTCCCCTGACTCCTCTCCCCTGCCTACGCTACCGGTAAGATTGCAGTGTTGTTGTTGGTAGGCTAGCTAGCAGACCTTCGATATTTCTGAAAATGTTGAATTTTCTTCCGAAAATGAAAAGCAGCTCAAAAATTTACAAAATGACCAATTTTTTCAAGCATTGTTTTTCCAAAGAAGCTTGGACCATTTTTGATTATCTGTTTGCATGTCTTATGCAATGAACGGTGCCAAAGCCATCAAAATACTGCTGCCATTTGCATCTTCATGGTTCTGCAAGTATGGGTTTTCTGCTTTGACAGAAATTAAAAGCATGAAAGGAGAAGGAATTTTTGAAATTGACAATGAAACGCGGGTGTGATGTTTGACGATGATAGAACCTGGTTTCGATCTTATTTGTTCTCAAAAACAGGCTCATCCGTCGCATTAAAGTTAGCAAAATAAAGTTTTAAAAGTAAATTTGTTTTTAGAAGTGGCTAGTGTTACGTTACGTAACACCCATAAAGAGAATAAGAGAGAAAAGAGTGAGTGCTCATTGCTCATTTACTCTTTTTTATTTTTTAAGTTATCTTTAGGATTAGGATTAGATTTTGGTCACAGGGTCAGAGGCGCCCGCAGAAATTTTTTCAGGAGGGGCAAGCGACGTAGCCATTATCTACTGGATAAAATAAAACCTTACAACTGCAACCAGGATTTTGCTAAAGGATTTGAACCAAAAGTTAACAACCCAGTAAAAAAAATACTGAAGTTTGGGCGGCATGTTGAGCAAAGTGATGCAATTCAAGTGCATTATGAACGGAGGTTCGGAAAGCCCCCAGTCGCTGGGCAATTTTCGCAATTTCTGGAAAAAAATACCACTTTAACGTCATTTGAATCACATTTCGAGTGTTTTTAAGGCCAGTGGATAGAACAAAAATGCTGATATTAAGAATCTACTTGAAATTCTTAAAATGCTTAGCCCTTTCAACCCTTTTTATTTGCTGATCAAATTCAAACCACGTTTAAACGTTTGTAGCCAAAAATTCGCAATGGGGGAAGCTGTTTGGGGAGTCTGGGAGCAAAGCCGCCGAAAGCCATCAAAGGTCCAGGAGCTAAGCCCCCAGCCGCCGGAGGCTGGAGGTCTGGGAGCGGAGCCCCCAACGCTCGAAAATTTTGCCTTTTTTTTTGCAAAAATAACTTAATTTTAGGGCTATTTTAATAAAAAATAAAGCTTTTAAAACGTGACATAGAAATTAGCAGTGCAAACATGATCAAACTGGTTGCTTAAATGGTCTATGTGGGATGTGACTATGCTAAAATTTTACTTCTTTTTGGATGCTGGTAAATTATAAAATTCTAAGTTCAATAAAATTAACACGGAGTAATCTATTTCGCCTATATTTTATAGAGCAAAATAATTGGGAGTGGGGAGGGCTAATGAAAAGATATTTGAGAAGAGTGATTGGTAATTAACTAATCCTGAATAGCCCCCTCTCTCTATTCCTGAGTTTATAATATATTTGTTGATGAAACGTATATTCAGAGATTTTACACTAGCGATCAACTCTGATTGCTTACTTTCGGGCATTTTTTAAAGTTTTTATTGATTTGTGAGTTTTTTTGTTGTTTTTTTTGACAAATTAGCCTTTCTGAATATATGTTTCAAAAGGTGCTATAAATCACTTTTTAGTCCGTTCCAGTGATTAAAACAGTTTTAAAAGAGCCAAAAACCTGGTATTTTCTTTAATCTGCATTTTGGTCGACAGGCCAATTGGGAAGCAGGCTATAGCCCCCCAACCCGACTGCGCTACTGTATGTGAGATGTTTTCCAAGTGTCTTGGAAAAGGGGAGGCTAAGCTAACTTAGCCTTCTTGGTTGTCCCACTGATTGCAACCTAAATTTTGTTTAGGGGGGGAGTTGATTAACCTAAAAATTGATTTTTTTTTTGCAAAATGCCTCACTTGGGAAGCGTCCCGAGCAAACAGGTGCAACTAAAGCATATCACAGACCGGGCTCTTGGGGCAAAACTCAAGCTGCTGGGCAAATTTGGTGATATTTCAGAAAAAAAAATAGCCATTTAAACGCTATTCGAATCAAATTTCGCATCTTTTCAGAGCCATTTAAAAAACTAAATTAATACACTTTGAAAGCCATTTAAAAGAATTAAATAGCTCAGCTCTTTCAAACCCCCACGTTACTCATCGGTCAAGTCCAAACCTCGTTGTAATTAAATAAACTATATGCTGAATAACCCCCCCTCTATACTCTTTTTTTCTATGAAGCTTAGGTTAAGCATATTGCATTAAGCGATCAATTTTGATTGCTAGTTTTTAGCCATGTTTTGAAGTTTTTATCGATTAATTTGTTAGCTGCATTTTTGATAAATAAGTTAATACCCTCCCCCCAAAAAAAACAAAGAAAACAAACAATTTTAATTAAAATACCGGTAATAATATTAACAGTAAATGTTTTTAAAATGGCTTTGAACAACTTTAGAAGCCATATTACTGCAAAAGACTGTCTCAGAAGGCCAAAAATTGTGACATTTTTCTTATCGTGCACTTTGGTCTATAGCAGGCCAATGCAGGTGGGCACAGTCCCTCTAGCTACGTTATTGATTGCAAGTTTGGTTTTAATTTCGGTTTCTGGACAAGATTAATTTAATGGCGGAGTAATTATGATTTTAGTTTTTATATAAGCGCAACGTAAATTTGAAATATTAAACACTTTATCGTATTTAGATCCTAAAACGAGCTCATTGACGGAATCCTGAAACGTTTGATAAACGTTTGATATTGGTAATTATTTTATCAAACAGTTTAATGCTTAATCCTGGAGCATTGCTTACGCTCGCTTTCGAGAAAATGCTGTATAATAATCAGAGGTGGGCAGTACCGAATTACAGAACCGAATTACTTTTTTTGTACCGGTACCGGTACCGACCGGTACTTTTGAAAATAGTACCGGTACCGACTTACTTGTGCTTTTGCACAATCGGTACTTTTTTCGGTACTTTTGATTTTATTTGTGGCAACCTTTCAGTTTTTTTAAGATTTTGCAAATTTAGCGCTTTCGTAATTCGTGACGTCGTGCAACGTGTGCAACTCTTTAGGTTATTTTTTGTCCAAGGAAACGACAGTCTTCACTTAAGCAAGCCATTGCTCGACGCTGTTACTGCTGGAGTAAAACAGCGTTTTTTGGCTAAGTTTGAGAACTTAGACTTGTTGTTAGCCAGCGCTTTCCATCCCCAGTTTAAACTGCATTGGATTAAATGGCTGTGTGACGTTGGAATTGTGAAGCAGATAGAAAATTTGCAAAAAAGGATCAAGGTCAAAATGATATCGCTGGTTGATTCGGAATTAAAACAGAGCGAAAGTGACGATAGCTCTGATGGTGGTGCAGAATCGCGCTGTTCCAATATGGAATCGTTTTTTGAGCCACTTTGTCGCAAATCTGAAAATACGCGAACTGGATATAACATCGTACAGCGATTTCTGGATGAAAATACGAGTTCTGCAGTAACAGCTGAGGCTTTTTTTTCTGTTGAACTAAAAAACTTGTTTATCTTATACAATACACCAATTCCATCAAGCGCCGGTGTCGAGAGATTGTTCTCCATCGGCAAGGATATTTTAAAGCCTAAGCGAACTGGGCTCAGTGATGAGCATTTCGAAATGCTCGCTTATTTAAAGTGCTTACAGTAAACTTTTATAGCCACATTGGCTACGCTTATGCACCAAGTTTCCTAAGCATGTTTTAAGTTAAAATCCTGTGTGAGTTTGAACTTTTATTCAGTGATGCATATCTTGCCCTTTTCTTTGAACAAATTGGTCGTTTTTGTGTCCTAAACCGGTGAGAAAAATTTTAAGGAGGGGGCAATTGAGCATTCGTCATACAAAACGCTAAGTGAAGCTTTGCTTTTATGATGATTAATTTCTTTTATGACGACGTCATTATTTTTTATTTGTTTCAAGGGACTTCAAAACGATTGCCAGTAAAACTCTCCTGATAGCATAATAGCTAGTAGCTGCCAATAATTCTGTGTTTTAACATAATTTTTAGCACCGGTATTGCTTTTTCCTTTTAAGTTGTAGTTGTTAATTATTTAAGCTGTCTTAATTTCATTACTAGTTTTTACGTCACTGATGTTAACACTTAACAGTACATATATCGTTACGAAATATTTAATCGATTAACGCCATTTAGCAATAATCCTGTCATTTCTACAAGTTTTTGTGGGCTATTTTGGCTTTTTACCTTAAAAACTTACCAGTACGTGCTATTTTCTTAATTCTGAAATTTTTTGAATAAAATTTGAGAATCTCAACTTTTGCACTCCTGATGTTGATTGTATTCTTTTAATTTCCTATTAAGTTAGCTGTTGTTATTATATATATGGTTGTGCATCCCGTCTAATGGTGCCGAACACGTGGGTATTGGAGGGTTTCATCTCCCAGTATTTTAGTCACATCCCCTAACATTGAAGGCAGAATATCTATAAAGAGGTGCACTAATTTGGGGAGAAAATTTACTACATTTTTGTTGGAGGTAGTCACTCTCATTTAACCTTGAAAGTGGCAACCCCACGATGTTCCAAATCGGGTAAAGTATCAAAATTCCCTCCTTATGCTCAGCATAGTTGGACACCAGTGATCCCGTTTGAAGATTGAGGGTGGAGAAACTCTACGAAGCTAGCTACCCCATCAGGGTCTTGACCGTAAATCCCACTCAAGCAAAACAGCTACCCCATCAAGCGAAAGTAAAATTCCAAATGTAGCTCTTCTAAGAGTTTCAGACGCAGCATTGTTGTGACATGTGTAGGTTAAATTTCTGCACACCGAGAGCTAGTAAATGTTTTGTTTTATTAAGATTCACTACCGGTACTTCGATGTCCTTGTCTAAATTATTAAATTTTTGCGATTTTATTTTAATCTAAATATCTAAAGTAAAAGCACCATTTGCGCTGTTTGAAACTTTGTTGAAACCTTGAAATATCCCGTAGTTCATGACCACAGGTTCTGCAGTAAGAAGTCTCCGACCATTTCTGCGACGACATGAGCAGAACTTGAAGCTGTGCCTACAACACGTGTGGCAACGAAGACGAGAGAGGACACCCCCTAACCGGAATAATGCATGAAGTTCACTTTTTTTTGCCACCAATGGTCGAACTTTGATATTGCACATGTTTTTCAAAAAGTACCGGTACCGCAAAAGTAAGTCGGTACATTTTAAACGGAGTACCGGTACCAAATTACTTTTAGGGGCAAGTACCGAGTACCGGTACCGACTTACTTTTAAAGTACCGATGCCCACCTTTGATAATAATTCACGTAAAATAGGCAAGGAAGGCTTTATTTCGCCGAAAATTTTTACCTACTCTTTTATTAATTCTGACTCAAATCTAATCCAAAGTCAAATGCTTACTTTAAAACTATTCCCCAAATCGAACCCTAACCCAAATCCTAACTTAAACCTAATCTTAACCCCTAAAAAAGCAAATGAAAAAAGCGCGGATGAATATTTCTCCTTTTTGTTTTATTTACTTCAACTTGAAAATTTTCGGTAAAATAGAGATTATCAATGGGAATCCTGTTTCTCCTGCCCCCGCCCACTGCACCATGGCAAAAAAAGTAAAAAAGCTCCACAAAGGGTTGTTTGGTATAAAAAATGGTATAAAAAAAGCCAAATAACAACTGATATTCACAGTAGTGAAGTGGAGCCGCTAAACAAGCTTTGTTGTTGCTTGAGTGCTTATAAGATGTTTCACGATAATTAAGCAGCGAATAAAAGAAGCAAATTAAGTTTAGCTGGTAAATTTGGAAACCAAGGCAACTCCTAAGTGAGTCTAGGCTAATCTTCTATGTGCAGCGTCTCCATCACTTTCAGGTGACAGGAAGATGAAGAAATCGATCAATCAATAAATCGACTCTTTTCTCTATCTTCACGTATCATTTTATTCTTGCATGCTATTCCTTTTAGTGTGACCGTCTATAGCTGATTATTACATTATTGTGTTTAGTTATGTTGATTGCGCATAAATAAACGACACTGCTAACACCATTGTTGCACTACTAGGCCTACTGCTGCTGCTACTACTAAATTTAATTTTATTTTGTTTACGAAGTCAAAATCCTAGATCTACCATTAAACGCTAGCATTAAAATTCAGCAGGGTGTGAAAACGTGTTTACTTGACCAAAGGACAGCATAGGCCTACTAATATGAGGTTAACAATTTGTATTTTTGTCACTTTTTAGAAAAAAAAATATGCAAAAATGGAAACACTGATTTCATCGCTTTGAAATTGCTGGCTGCCACGTGTTCCGCATGGTTCTACTTCTTAGTAGTCGATTGGCTTTGCTAAGTTAGCTTGATAAGACACAAGAAAATCAGAAACAGACTTGGTTCATTTTCAGTCTCATTAAAATAAAAATAAAGTGTGCAGTTGCTTAAGAAATAGCAGTTTATTTATGAAAACTGCAGTAGGCCTATACCTACAATACAATGGCCCTGCAAACTCAAGAATAAAGACTTGTCCAGACAAGAAAAATTAGAGATTTTGTCAAAAATTTAAAATATTGCGTAACAGAGGTGGAGTCCTCGAGGACGTCCTTGGCCTCGAGGACGTCCTCGAGGACAGATTTTGAAGTCCTTGGCCTTGGCCTTGGCCTCGAAGGTCAAGTTCTTGGCCTTGGCCTCGAGGCCTCAAGTCCTCGAAAATTGGCCTGTCCTCGGCTCGAGGACAGCACTATTTTTTGGAAAGTTAAAAATTTGTGGAGCGGTTGAAAAATTTTTTGGAAAGCGTTTTTTCGTGGAGATCGCTTGAAAAATTTTTGTGAAGACCTTTTTTTTTTTTTTTGGAGATCGCCTGAAAAATTTTTGTGAAGACCTTTTTTTTTTTTTTTTTTGGAGAGCACTTGCGCTTTGTGTCCTTGGTCCTTGGCCTTGGCCTCGAGCATTCCTGTCCTTGGCCTCGAGAGTGTCTGTCCTCGGAAAGGCTGTCCTTGGCCTTGGCCTCGGATTTTTTTTGTGTCCTTGGCCTTGGCCTCGAGCCTTGTGTCCTCGACTCCACCTCTGTTGCGTAAAGCTCATGAAATTATAAGATTTAAAGATCTCAGGAAAAATTCTGGGATTTTTTCTAAAAGACTTAAAACACTGATTAATTGTTTCTTTGACTGGTTAGGCTTAGGCCTACGGTACCCTAATTTTGTTTTGACTTATTGGTATCTTACTTTAACTGATCACTGGTCGAGTGGAAAGAGCGTCTGCTCCTGAAATGGAAGACCCCGGTTCGATTCCCGGTCGAGTCAAACTAAAAGACTATAAAACCTGGTGTTTACAGCTTCCCTGCTTGACGTTCAGCATTAAAAGGAACAGTGTGAAGCCTCCATGGTGTGTTGTAGACAGGTGGGCAGGTCTGAGGTGGCAGCTTGACTCAAAGACCAAAAAGTCCCTTTGCTGGCTCCTGGCCAAGGCAACTTGGTGAATAAAATGTAATGACAATTACAATAATTACAATTACTCGGTTGTGCTACCATATTTTTTGATAGTGTGTAGGTTGACATTGCATACTTTAGTAACTTTGAATCAGAGAAAAACATGATGTCAATTAAGAAACAGGAAATAGTTTACATACTGTATATATATAACCGGTATAAGTTTAAAGCCGAATAATGGTTTGTAAAGCTTGAAACTGCAAATACGTTAGACTATGCGGTAATCCAACTAGGCCTACTGTAAGTTTACTTGGATTGGCTGAATTGCTCAAGAAAACCTTGGGCAATGTTAAATTAGGAACCCCCTGGAAATTCTAAAAAAAGTCTCTTGTTTTTTTGTTTATTGTTTAATATGCTCTTCCATTAAATTCATTATTTTATATTATGCATACCTGTGGGTTTGTCAAGTATTACTTTACAGCATTAGAGAATACTGAAACCAAAGTCTAAGTGACATTTAAGGAATAATTAGGTTATTCATTCTTAACAGTATATTGTTGCCTGTGAAGTCAAAAAACAAAAAAATATGACATTTTTGCAATTATTACGAAACATGAAGGGTTTAGACATATAGTTCCTCTTGAAGTTGAATATAAACTTTGCTCTTCCAAGCATTTTGACACTAGTTTTAGCTCAATACAGCAATTTTAGCCTGAATTAGACCAAATTTGTGAATTTTGGTTATGTTGCCATGGACACACAAAACAGGCCGTGTGGCTGGCTAAAACATTAAAGTTCCGGTTTTTCAAAAAATTTTTTACCATTCTTCAAGTTATCCCATTTGGCATCCGAAAATTACTAACCAAAGAGAAATTTTTTCGAAGCGTTTCACTCTAATGTATATGCATGTTTTAATTTAAGCATTTAGAACATGTATACCGTCGACTTGGGTGTCTTTGCACAGATAGGTGACTTTACACAAAAACTTTAAAAATTTTTTCCAGCAATAAAAAAATAGAAAAGTATGCAAAACTTATTTTATCTTTGATTGTCAATGCTTTATGTTAGTAACAATTGAATTTTTATTGCAGATTACCTATCTAATGTTAACATTATTAATAGTGTGGCTTGAAAGCAACTGTAAAAAAGTGCCAAAAAATACATGGTGTTGAAATGGCCTATCTCAAACTGATGTTCACATGTATCGAGTTTTTGTGCATTCTCTATGTCTGAGGTTATTGCTTTAACTCTGTTTATGTTTGAATTGCAATTGGATCAGAGTAAAGCCTTACCAGATAAAATAACTTTTTTATGCTGGTTATATAGTTTTTGATTTTGTGGGGTGACTTTACTCATTAAAAGTAACTAGGGTGACTTTGCACATACAACCAAACAGTGAGATATAAGAGTGAAAAAGATGTTATTGATTGTAGATCTTTAGTATGATCTACTTTACTCCAGCAGCAGCATAGCTCAGTCAGTAGGGTACCAGTCTGCCGGTATGTTGACTGAGAAGTTGCTCACTAGTTCAAAGCTTGCACTGGGCATATTGTCATTTTGCTTTTGGAAAAGACACTTAACACTAATTTCCTGATTTGGTCAAGCAGCCTACCCTTCGAGGTTGCCCAGTCTAACTGAAGACTTGCAAGCAGAACCCTACAACGCAGAAAGAGTGATCTGCGTCTGGCGCGTTGAATGGCACAGGTCACCTGGTTCCTACAAAAACCAACCAATCTACTGTACCAATACTATGATAGTTTGTTTTTTCTCCGGTTGCCTATTCAGTTACTTTAGGTTAAGCGCTTTCTACTTTTAAGCATTCTTATAGCAATAGTAGCTGTAGAATATGCCACGAAAATACAAAAGAAACCCTCTATCGAAACGATATGGAAGTTTTAATAAAGATGATTGTGTTATACAGGGGCGTATTTAGGAAGGGCCATTAGGCCATGGCCCCCTCTTTGGGTCGCTAGGATTGCAAAATTGCATAGTAAAGTGAGCAAAATTGAGGCATGGCCCCCCCCTTTGTAAGTTGGGCATCAGGCTTTCAGGCTTTTGGCTGGAAATTTGAGTGAGTTCTGGTGAAAAACGGGACGGACCTTGAGTTTTGCTCTTCACCTAAATTTGGCCGAAAAATGGGACGAAATTTGAGTGAAGACCTTTTTTTTTTGTGCTCTTCACCTAGATTTGGCCGAAAAATGAGACTAAATTTGAGTGGAACAACTTCTGATTCAGATCTTTGTTCTTCCCAAATTTTCTAAAATTTTTGGCCCCCCCCCCTTTTCAAAATCCTGCGTACGCTACTGGTGCTATACATTGGTATTTTGTTATACATTGGATATTGTGTTAATTGTGTACATTAGTTGATTGTGTACATAAAGATTGTGTTATGCATTGGTTTTGAATGTTGTAAATATGATTTTCTTATTATCAGCTTTGCTTATGTACCTTGTAAAGTTAATGCAAAAATGTTGTGTAAACTCACCCCAAGCTGGGGTGACTTTGAACAGAGCAAACTTTATTAAAAAATGGTCGGTATATGAAGAACAATAAAAATCAATGTTGTATGCATAGGTAGCCTTTACATGTCGCACCATAATGCAGCAATTGCCAAATCTTTATCATAACTAAGTAACTTGTATGAGATACAGTTGTGTCAATATTGTGAAAGTCACCCCGGTCGACGGTACTGTAAATTCCGATCTGATCACATACATCTAGTCGTTGCCTGTACGTATTTTCAGTCAAAGATCAGAAGCTGGACCAATAAGTCAAGTTTTTGTTCAAAATCAAGGATTAAGATACCGGTAATCTTTTGTTATCATATATCGGTAATTCTTTGACTGTAACAGTAGCCATGCGCCGTTAAGAAATAAACATAATGAAATAAACTTTAAGCTTTTATTGTAATACATATTAAATACTCATGGTTATTCTGCAGTCTTGAAACCTAGTATATTTGATATCAGATATTGGGCTTGCAGCTCTATGCTAGAAAAAACACTGGTTTGGTCTGCTAGGCATTAACTTCATATAAATGATGTGGCCTGTACTATGCAGTATGTTTATGGTGTTCAGCTGTTAACGGTATAAATATAATAATTCCTATTATTAATGGAAATTGATGAAAAAATTATACCCTGCCCTGTAGAAGATTGCACCATTAAACATGGTAAGAAGGTTCTGTTACATCACCTTAAATTTGAGCATGCTAGAAGTGAAAGATATTTTCGATGCAAGTTAAATGACTGTGGCCGTTTATATTCAAGTATTGGAAGTTTTGAAAAGCACTTATGTAGATGGCATGTCAGACTACTTGATCTACCCGCTACAAGGGTTAATGATTCTACTATTGAAAATCAAGTTTCTGATACCATAGATGTTCAAGGTTCTTCTGAATTAATTCAATGCAATGACCAAACACCTCAAAAAAGAGATATTTTTGTTAAAAACTTTGTTCACTTCTGTCTTAAATTAAAAGAAAAGTATGTTCTTTCTATTGCTGCATATACAAATATCATGAACGACTTGATCACTTTATTTGCTGCATTTCATAGTGATATTATTCAAAAAGTTCCAGTATCTTTTAATGAGAATGATGATGAATGGTATTTAACTGATGAAAATTTTCTGCCTGACTTATGGAATAAGTTACAAAATCAAACTCTGTTTTTAAACTATGGTAAGTCACTTGGGCTTGTTCAGCCAACCACAATTTCTTTAAGTGATGGTAGTACATTTCAGTATGTGAGTGTTTTGGACACTTTAGTTCAATACTTACAACAGCCTGAAGTTCTGAACACTGTATGTTCTGGTGATACCAAGAGCAATGCAGATTGAGACATCCTGGAAACTTTCATTGATGGAAACTTTTTCTTAAACCATTCTTACTTCAAGGGTAATAAATGTTTACTTAGACTTCATTTATATTGTAACGAACTTGAATTGTGCAACCCTCTTTGATCTTCTCGAACAAAGCATAAAGTTACTGCTTTTTATTTCTATGTTGGAAATATTGGCTTCAGACATACTTCTTCTTTACAAAATATACTTTTAGCCCTTATTGTTGAGAGTAGAGTATTAAAAATTCATGGTTATTCTGTGGTCCTTAAACCTATGATTGATGATATTAAAACCCTAGAATTAAATGGCGTTCTTATTCAGACAAAAGGTAGCAGCATTGGTGCAGTGAGATTATATGGAAGTTTGGCCACCATCTCAACAGATAATCTTGGTGCACATGATGTTGCTGGTTTTCGAAAATCATTTAGTAGTGGGCGAATTTGTCGATTTTGCATGTGCTTGCATTCCGAATTGTTGTTGAAATACAGCGAGAATGACTTCACTATGAGAACACCAGATATTCACAAATTACACGTTGTAGCTGTTGAAAATGATTCATCATTAACGCCTGTCTATGGAGTGGCAAAAGATTGCGCTTTTGCCGTGGTTGCTGGTTTTTCTGCGATTGAATCATTGCCCCCGGACATCATGCATGACTGCATGGAGGGTGTGATACTGTATTTTATGCAGTATTTGTTTGTTAGTGTTGCTACAACTGGAGCCTGCTCGATCAATTCCATGAATAACAGGATTTGGTCATTAGCTTATGGCTTTTCAGATTTGAAAAATAAGCCACGATGTTTGCCTGGGGATGTGATCAATTCCAGTGGAAAAGTGTCATTATCAGCCAGTGAATCTTGGTGTTTATTTCGCTTGCTACCAGTTATATTGAGTGATGTGGTTGAGCTTTTTGAAGATATATGGGAGCTTTATCTGTTGTTGTCAGAGATATTGGAATTAGTGTTTGCACCTAGAATTGAAAGATTTATGCTAAGTCATGTAAATTCTCTGATTGAAAAATTTTACTCGTTGTTTACTTCTAGAGCTCCGGAATATATCAAACCTAAATTCCACTATCTGTTACATTACCCAAGGCTTATTCTACAATATGGACCTCTACAAAACTTGTGGTGTATGAGATTCGAAAGTTTTCACCGAAAGCTGAAAAAAGTTGCAAAACAATGCCCAAACTTAAAAACGTTGCTTTGACTGTTGCATCAAGAGTGCAATTGGGCAAATGTTACGAGTTTAGTGAGGGTTCTTGTCTAAGTGAAACTGAGACCTTTGGTGAAAAAAAAATTATTAACCCATCCTGCTTACGTGATGACGTAATCAATTTTTTAGAAACTGAACTAAGTTTTGATCCTAATCAACAGATATATTCTGTGTCGTTTGTTTGTGCAAATGGTGTACATTATCGTAGTAACTTAATATTTGTGATTGACGTTGTAGATGGTTTACCAGTTTTTGCTTGCATTGAAAATATTTTGGTCTTATACAGCAGAATTATTATTGTGTGCAAATATGCAAAGCCAATGGATTATGTTATTTCGTTAAGAATGTTCGAAGTAGAGCTCACTGATGAAATTATGTTTTTGCAACCTGGATATGAATTGTATGCAAACAGTTTAGATTTGTATGAAATCAATGGCAAAAAATTTGTGCGACCTAGTAACTATTTTTGTGAAAGTAGCAAGCATTATGGGTAGGTAGCCTTTTGCATATACCAAAGTTTAACAACATTATACTGTAGTTTATTAACTGATTGCTTGCCTACATTGAGTATGGTAATTGCCTACATTGAATATGGTAATTTGCTTGATATATACCAGTAAGCATTTAAACGTATCGATTTTGCTTAAACGCTAAGCTGATACTGAATGATATCATGTAAGGTCGAAAACTGTTTTAGTATGTGATTTTACTAAATTCGTTATTTTGACAAACACTTTTTGAAAATTTTTGACGTTTTTAAAATTTCTAAATTAGTGGTTATTAGTTATTACTGGTGCATAGCCCAACTATCAGAGGTGGAGTCCTCGAGGACGTCCTCGAGGACAGATTTTGAAGTCCTTGGCCTTGGCCTCGAAGGTCAAGTCCTTGGCCTTGGCCTCGAGGCCTCAAGTCCTCGAAAATTGGCCTGTCCTCGGCTTGAGGACAGCACTATTTTTTGGAAAGTTAAAAATTTGTGGAGCGGTTGAAAAATTTTTTGGAAAGCGTTTTTTCGTGGAGATTGCTTGAAAGATTTTTGTGAAGACCTTTTTTTTTTTTTTTTTTTTTTTTTTTTTTGGAGATCGCCTGAAAAATTTTTGTGAAGACCTTTTTTTTTTTTTTTGGAGAGCACTTGCGCTTTGTGTCCTTGGTCCTTGGCCTCAAGCATTCCTGTCCTTGGCCTCGAGAGTGTCTGTCCTCGGAAAGGCTGTCCTTGGCCTTGGCCTTGGCCTCGGATTTTTTTTGTGTCCTTGGCCTTGGCCTTGGCCTCGAGCCTTGTGTCCTCGACTCCACCTCTGCCAACTATATTTATTACTTTGGCGAATCTGTAACAAAGTTAGCTAAATATTACGCGCACATAGCCTACTGTTCTATTTCAGCTTGTTTTTAATTGGATAAGCTACCAGGGTCTCCAGGTAAATGTCGGCACTGAAAAAAGCAGTTTTTTTCATTAAGGGCATTTTCAAGAACCGGTACCAATAGTGGTTTTTTCTAGAACTGGCATTTTCCATACCAGTACCAGCTTTTCAGTACCAGCATTTTCCAGTGACCTGGCTACCAGTGTTGGTAGACATCAACTACTGTGTTTATCATTGGCCTAAAAAAGCACAATCTGTATACATAGGTTTGGTCCGCGACATCCTGACGCGACCGACCTGACGAGAGACAACTCACCCCGGGAATCCTGACGTCAGGGACATCCTGACGCTCGGGACATCCTGACGCCAAAAGCTCTAAACTTTTTCGCTCCGTTTTTTGTTTTTCTTATTTTTTCTTTTCTCTTTTCCGCACTACGCTTTTTTTCTCAAAACGATTAACGTTCGATTATTGTGACGAAAGTATAATATTTTCCGTTAATTGCAAACTTCATAGGAATATCTATTTTGCAGAAACAACTCAAAAGCGAGTTGCATTTTCGCAAAAATAAGCTTGATAACATCCAAAGCCACCTGAGTGAATCTGTAGAAATGCTGGCGATAAGTTTCAAACGATGACCGAATGCCACGATTGAAAGTAATATATTTTGCTATTATTAAACGACCACGTGGATATTTCATGCGCAATAATCTGTGTGGTTAACTTATAGCGAAAAATGCTCTAAAACGAATTGTATGTTAAAAAAAAATACTTAAAATATAATTCAGAGTGAAGTACCGTACCACAATTAATTTATACAGCGATTAAAATTTATTATTTTTGCCTATTATTGTTGGAAAACCACCTCACAATTTTTCATTTTTGTACATTTTTGTAATTTTTCTCTTTAATAAACTAAAATTTTTGGAGCTTATCGAATTTAGCACTTTGTTAGTGGTCGAATTTTTCGATTAGCAACTTGTTATTGTTTAAATGCTTTGATTTTGCGAGCGGAGAAATTACGATAGTTTGGCATGCTGAAGCGAAACGTGTGAACGAAGCGTTGTTTCGTCTTTTGAATGCGATTGCAAAAACTAACAGCTTCATTAATTGAGGTTAGCGTTAAATAAACCACTCTTTGGGAAATTCATTAATTGGATGATTACAAACTATTGTAGTTTTAATCTAATTTCCATCTTGGCCGTAATTTCAACTTGTCTATCGACAAACTATTGCTAACATAACACGAACAAATTTCTTATTGAAATGCTTGTTAAATTGTGAGGTGGTTTTCTAACAATAATAGGCAAAAATAATAAATTTTAATCGCTGTATAAATTAATTGTGGTACTTCACTCTGAATTATATTTTAAGTATTTTTTTTTAACATACAATTCGTTTTAGAGCATTTTTCGCTATAAGTTAACCACACAGATTATTGCGCATGAAATATCCACGTGGTCGTTTACTAATAGCAAAATATATTACTTTCAATCGTGGCATTCGGTCATCGTTTGAAACTTATCGCCAGCATTTCTACAGATTCACTCAGGTGGCTTTGGATTTTATCAAGTTAATTTTCGCGAAAATGCAACTCGCTTTTGAGTTGTTTCTGCAAAATAGATATTCCTATGAAGTTTGCAATTAACGGAAAATATTATACTTTTTGTCGCAATAACCGAACGTTAATCGTTTTGAGAAAAAAAGCGTAGTGGGGAAAAGAGAAAAGAAAAAATGAGAAGAAAAAAAACAAAAAACGGAGCGAAAAAGTTTAGAGCTTTTGGCGTCAGGATGTCCCTGACGTCAGGATTCCCGGGGTGAGTTGTCTCTCGTCAGGTCGGTCGCATCTGGATGTCCTGCTTCGACATTGGTTAGCATAGTTTAAACATTATACGGAACCTATTTGGCAGTGGTACGCTGTTATATATGTATTCTCAATCGCTGTAGAGCCTGCCATACATATAGATACCGTAGCGTAAGCTTATACTTATATCGTTGATGTGTAATCAAAGTAGCTTTCTAATGCAATTTACTGTGACATTAGCTACTTTAGTTCCACCCGACGATATAGCCAACCGGTATTCTTTTTTGTTTATATCTTACAGTTATTATAGGTTATTATGTAGTGGTAAGTGTTTTCAAAATTGTTTTTCGTACGATTTCAGATATTGTGGTTCAATAAGCTAGTTGATATCGGTAGTATGGAAGGTCAATATCTGATCAAGTTTCAGAGCAAAAAAAAGTGGTAAAGTGCTGCAAGGAATTTTGACGGACGAAGTTAAAAAAGTGTTTAACATATCTGGAAATGTATATTTGAAATATTTTAATGATGACTTTAAAGAATGGGTTGATGTTGATAATGAGAATGAATTGCCAGAGAGAGCGAAATTAAGCGTTGCACTTTCATTAAATGGTTAGTAAGTTGTCAATGTTAATAGATGATATTGTGTTACACAATATATTTGAATTAGCTAATGTTAAACTTACAAACAAATCGCATTGACAAATGACAAACTAGTACCAACAATCACGTACAGTGCAAGGCTAGGCCTAAGCCTACCGGTTGGCCTGGTGTTGCTTGTGCTTTTTTTTTTCAATCAAAAACTCATTTAAGTTGAAACAAGGCAAACTCCTTAACTTATGTAAAAGTATCTCTCACTTTTGATTTTTTTTCCAAGAAAAAAGGAATGGCTTATTTGCACTACTCTTAAAAAGATTGACCTTGAAACAAGTGAATAAGTAATGAAGTATTTTCACAGCAGGTTGGAAAATTTGTTAGTGTAGAGTAAGTATACCTAGGCCTGGTCATGAATAGAATATTCTAATAGATCTCAACTTTCTTGTTATTTTTCACATCCTGCTACTAACAAAACATTTTGCTGCATCCACGGTCAACAACCTCAGAGCTGAGATGTTTTTTTTTCATTTTCATCTTTCTGTCTCAACCATGCATCAACATTTGTGACCTCAAACACTGTACCAGTGTTGTAATGAAATAAATGTTTAGAGTTCAAAATTACTCAATAGCAACTAACTGAGATGACCTGATTATGATAGGTTCTGTATGGATTATGATTCGAGTCAAATCAAAGCTCAAAAAGTGGTAGCTTAATTTTTGCTAAGCGCTCAGTTTTAAAGGGTTGTGTGTGGAACTTGCTGGAAATTTCTCTGTTTTTATATACCGTACTGTAGCAAAGGCACTTAATTAGTTTTGCCTGTGGTTAAGTGGTATAGGCAAATGATAGGTGGCAGCAGCTTCACGCAAGGACCGTGAGGTTTCTTTGCTCCGTTTGCTTTCTCCTGGCCGATGCAACGTGATAAAATAAAAAATATGTAGGCTAAAGTAATTTCTATTCTCAAGATTATTTATAGTTCAAATAATATTCAAATAGCTTGTAGCACCCTAGCAGAATGATAAAAAGTATTGTGCCTCTTTTAAATTTTGAAACCAAGTTTTAAACTGTAATATAGCAGCATTTGTGCTTGCTTTTCTTGCAGATGAAAGTAGTGAGGATGTAACAACAGTACCAGCTTCGTCTGGCTCGCAGACTTTGAGCCAACACACGGAAGCAGAAAAACCATGGATTTTACTGTACCAACTTCCTGCGCTGCCCATTCATATCCTGAACATGATAGAAGAAGATGATGTGACACGGTCTGCACGTTGTTTAATTATGCAAATTCTATTCAACTCCATGACTGCCCATACATTGAAAGTATTTTTTGTTTTTGCATCAATGCATTTGAGGTAGCCTGTTTTAAATATATTTATTTTTTGGTTTTGTTAAGACAGGTTTAGGTTGTTGAGAAATTTATTCAGCTGTCAGAGAGTATTTTGTAGCGAACAATGACATCCGGTGGCATAGTTGAGCTTCATCTTACTAAGCAATGACTATGAGCAAAGCTGAATGGATGAATTTCTGCAAGCCTATACAGTATATACATTATACAGTACTTGATAATCATTAAGCCCGAGCCAAATCAACAGACCGCGACAAGCTGACCGCGAACAAACTGACCGCAAAGCAACAGTTTTGTCAAAATGATTTTGTCACCAAGTGAGGGTTTGGGCAAGATGGCTCTGGCGATAGTAAAATATTTTGTATGATTGCTCCTCTCAGCCAATCGACGTCATTTGGTTCGCGGTCAGTTGTAGTGGTCCCTCTGTATCCAACAAATGTAAAGCCAGTTCTTTTTGCTGAAGTTATGCTTTTAACGTTTCATGTTACTACTTTTGATATATTATGCCAAAATTTTGTGATTAGTTACTTCTTTGTCATTGATGACACATAAAGTTAACCAGATCTGCTCATATTACATGTATTTAGATATCCGTCATCGCTAGAGTATAGAAGTGTGTGCATGCAGTTATTAAAGAAATTTCCATGTTTGGCTGACAAACATGCAGCTGATCCCGCAGTGAGTGACATTTTTTGAATAGTGGTTTTAAAATCTTCCCGTCTTTGAATGTGATATTTTGCCTTATACACAATAATGTCTTCACTATTTATTCAACACTTTGTTATTGCAGTAATTGCATGCTAATCTCTACCCTCGGTGCAAGTTTCACGCTTAACGGTTTCAGTGCTCAGGCCTTCGTGCCTATTTAGTCGTGCATATGACAGTTCTGTGTTGCAACCTCACACACCTTCTGATCACATTTCAATAAGCATCCAATCTGATAGGCTGGCTGTATGTGTGACGTTTCATGTTCACTATAATTTTCGTATTTGACGTGGGTGATTTCAGACTGTTTTTTTGTTTATTGGGAACTTGGATGCAAAGCTTGCGTCAGAAGTTTAGGGACGCAAGACGGCCAATGGTAAATAATGAACAAGTTATAAAAATGAAAAAAAATACGGATTTTCCAAAGCAAGAGAATCGGACTCAGCCACCTGTAGTACAGATCCGATTCCCGCTAAGCGAGCATTTACAGAGGTAAGTATTTATCAAAGTTCAACTGTAAATCTGGAAATAATAATCGACGTCTTGTTTTTGCATAATTGTTCGTTGAAATTAACTATGTTTAAATATAATGACAAAGTGGCCAATTGGTCATTTAAGTAACACTGCCATCTAATGAAGAGGCACAACTATTCATGGCAGGAACAATGATCATGTGTTCAATTATTAAATGTGTTATCTCAATGTTAGTTTCAGAATGATACCGGTACAGATGGAGAAGATTCGACCACCATTGACTTACATATTCAATGCATGAACACAGAAATGAAAAAAATGAAGCCAAATCTTTCCATTGTTGAAGATCGGATGTCAAGAACTTTTCAGACACGGCGAAAAGAGGTTGTCAGCCTATCGTCATTGCAGTTAATAGCAAAATATCCTGCACTAAATCTGTCAGATTGTGTAAGTATGGGTTTTTGTGACATTTGCATCACTGTAAAAAAAATGTGGTGTTAGATCAATGTTATACTCCCTTATCAAACGATTTTGAATATTTATTTTTTACATATTGATAATTACCTTCGAAACCTTTGGTAAATTGATGGTGATGTTTTTGTTCTTGATGCCCACTTTGTGAGCTTTATTTGGGAATTTTCAAAAATTGAAATAAATTGTTTTCTACTAAATTGTAATGTTTAGTTCCAAAAAATTTGGCCAAGTTTTCAAATTTTATGTCAAATCTTTTTTTAAATCTAAATATTCAAATTTAAATATAGGCAACATTTAAATCCCTAATGTAGCATTAAATGCGTTTAACAAGCGTTGTATATACTGAAGCGATACACTTGCTTCAGATGTTAAACGAAGGGAAACGGTTGTTGGAAAACAACCTCTTGGAACAGCTAAATCATATCAGTACAGAAATGTGGCAGAAGCTAGCTGGAATGATAAAAGATGAAACCTCAGTTACCAAGACGGTAAGAGATGCTGTTGAAGTGATAAATTTTTTAGTAAACTACATAACATAAAATAGTGGGATTTTATGGGAGCTTTTTTAGCATTGACTCTGTAACATTGATGTTAGAGACACAATCACCTGTCTGGTGTGTATTTAGCGTTTCAGGTGCAAGTAACTTCTTAAAAAAATGCTAAATAGAAGTTGAATTTTGTTTGTTTATCAGCTTTTGGTTTACTTTGTCTTTGCAGTAACATCGACTTTTATTATCTTAAACAGAAATGTTTTATAGACTGTGATCGAGTTTTGATGGACCTTCCACGATTATTCAAGGAAAAACGAACAGAATACATATATGAAAATGTGAGTTGATTTGAGCTCTTTTAGTAACGTCTTAAATTTCTGTTTACTTCTCTAGAGTAGATTTTCGAAGGTCTGATGTTACAAACTTGATTATGTTGGTTGCTAATCTGGATATCATTATTTTTTAACACCCCAGGCTGCCAAATGGATAGAGCGTCTGTTTCTTGAAACGTAGTATCGGGTTCTACTCTTGAGTCGCTTCAAATCAATAATCAGAAACTGGTATTCCTAGTTTGCTTGCTTTACACTGAGCATCGAATGGGCAGTGTGGAGTACAAGCCCGCAAGTTCATTTGTTTCGTCTTGAGAAAGGTACTTTGCGAGATTTGCCAGTCTTGATGTGGCGGTGGTGGTGGCCAAGCAGTAGCTCACAGCTTGACTTGAAAACTTTGAACGCTCCTTTGCTGCCCTCGGCCAAAATAAAAGATGATAAACCCTACCTAATAATCGTTGCAGTATCTACCATGTAGTTCGGGAGACTTGAAATAATTTGATTTCCATTACAATTATGCTTAGCAACTGCATGATTGGGTTTTAAAAGAAGTGCGGAGAAATTTGATATTCTCTTGTTTTAGTGTAGTGGGTACTGTAAAATCAGTAAATTGTGTGAAGGGCAAAGAAGACCACATTACACTCTACAATCTGCAAAGAATTTAATAGCAGTAGTGTCCCCAGCACCACCGTCAACAATTGAATAAAGAACGTAAATAATCTATGTTTACGAAACCGGTGTACAATCTGGAACTGCTTATCCATGTTTAGTGCTGAAGACAGAAAAGAATTTTGATGTTTATGTCCAACGGCAGAAAATATGCTGTTCAAAGTCTTTAAAGGAAGCAGTCGCGCTAATGTTGAGTGCATATTGGGTGTTTGACCTGCGCTTCAACCCTTCCTTGAAAAACTCTTTGGGGTTTATTTGCTATTTGTGTGAAGTGCCACAACCAAAACGAAGCATACCACTTCAAAGAATTATAAACAGATTGTGAAGCTTAATACTCTAGTTGTTAAAAAACTTTGGTGTAAAAAAAGAGGACCCCTCTAATGCTTGAAGGCACTGTGTAAAATAATGTTTCAAATCAGTTGTTTAAGAATTGTCGCGTTGAATTTATTTTGTAATCTTTGAGGTGTATCGGGGGGTGTCAAAGCACAAAACAAAAACACTATAACTTTTAACTATGTTTAACAAATTTAACAAAACAAAAACACTTTTCCATGCACTATGTGGAAGAAAACATCCTATAAGAAAGGTGGTTATTTCCATGCACAAGCTGCATGGGAAAATCCACCCTATTAGCTAAGGTGGTTACTTCCACCTAAACAAAAACCACCAGTATGAATGGAATATACCAACATTTAAGGTGGTTGTGTACAACCTAATAAAGTGTGTCGCTCCACGTTTATCGGTAGTCCTGGAAATCCACCCTTTATTATCAAATCTGGTGGAAGTTTCCACCTCTCTAATGCAGTGGAATTTGGAAAGTACCACTCTGCCATTTACCACACTCACCCACTCTTTTAATATATAAAACGTAATTGACACTTTCCCAATTAGATGCTTGTATGATACCCTGCAGCAGCGTAGCCACAGCAATGCCTAGGTAGAGGCATCCAATTACGGAGAGTGTCTAATCAAACAATTACGTTTTATATATATCAAAAAAGCTCGTGATTGCAGTTAATAGCAAGGTGGTATAAGCATTTTGACATAAACAAGTCTAAATACATCTGTGGTACAATGGTATTCTGTTAGAGATATATAATTCTGGTACATGATCATTACAACTATCAGTATAACTTGCTGATATACAAGACAGCGGTGATTGCGACTTGGTGTCTTGTTGAACACAAACAATATTATAGGCAACGCACAATATGATGGCCAATAACAATAACACCTTTCTGGGTGGCATTTACTATGCTTTTGGGTTTACAGTGTACAATTGTACACAACGCGCACAAGCAGGTTGTGTTCAATGTAATGACGATACAAATGATACATGTTTGTTGCCATGCGATCAGCTTTATTCACGTGAATGGATATTTAGTAAAACTATCTTATAATTAGTAAAAAATATCATTTATATTTTAAAAGAACACGTGTTAGAGCAGAGTTTTCACACAGCCAAATACTTTTTCATTAACGAGCAAATTTTTGGCTGTAAAAATACAGCAGCGATAAATAGCTAATTGATTTTATTTGTTTGAAGTTTGGAGTATTTTTATATTTTGTTTTTTTACTTGATCTCGAAAACAATTGAAAGAAACGTTTTCAGCAAAAAAACAACTATTGAATTTTAAAATTTTGCTAATGAAAAGGCAAAATAATTTTTACCCATGGCCTACTAAAAGAAGACAGCCGGGCATGTCTCTTAACAGTGAAAAATAAGAAGGATAACTTTTGCGCGTCGATTCCTTTTGAGAGCGATTTAAATAATCCGTCCTAAGTAATTCTTTGTTTTGCGACCTAAATCGAAAATCACTGTTCTAAAATGCACAGCACAAAGTATCTAGTTTGCTTTACATCGCAGAACTATAACTGTAGCAGTGTAGCATATGTAAGCTATCTACAACTCAGAGATAGAAAGATATTGAAGGAAAGAGATATAAAAATAGAATTATCTCAAGCGAGGTGGTATAGCATATTCTAAAAATTTAATCGTTGGGATCCAGTTCTAAAAGTTTTATTTCTGCCAATGATTACAATAAAAAAATAAGTTTTAAATGTAATATTATCATTAGAGACTAAGTGACAGCCATAGACTTTAGACAACCATACATTAACTTATGCAGTGGTTATAATTTGTTCCGTAATAATTTGGGAAACACTTTCTCAAAGTTAAAACAAGCAGTAAAGACTAAACTGCTATTATCATAATCATATCAGACTAAATTCTCAGAGCGTTACTTACAGTACTAGCTGTTATGGTGAATGAACTTAATGTTGTAGATATGTATACAAAAGATTGTTTTACAGAATACTGAACAAATTACTCCATTCAATTTTTGTTAATAAGAATTAAATAAAAGGTGAACTACCTTCGTAAATCGCAATAGCTGGACTCCAACGCAACATGATAGTATTAATTGTTCAAAACATTTTAAAGAAAGACGTCTGAAAGTGAGGGTCACTAACTACATTAAGATTTTCTTCTACCTATTTTGAAATAGCACTTCTACCTTCATCAGTTTTTGAACTTGAAAACTGTGGTTTAGTTGAAAGCTCAGCTCAAGTTGTCGCTGCTGTTGCTGGCTACATTGCTAAAAAAGCGGTCAAAGACTCTTGTAATTGCTTAGATTGCAGTAAATACTTAATTTTAATCCAGAAGCTGAAAGTCACTCTGCATTTGAATGCTTTGAATATTTTTGACTTTACCTCGTGGACCGTAAACGCTGCCGGCCTTTGATTTGACTCAGTATGTTTGCAAATATTTTGCAATGCTGTAGTTGTGTGGTACATGATTAATAAAACTAAACTTCACGAAAGAAACACTGCAGAAAATGTCCTAAAATCTAACGATTTGACCTTGTAATTTTATGTAAAAGCTATTCACAAGCAATCAAATTAATTAAGCACGTGACTTGCAACGTTTATTTCAATAATGCTCAGAAACATGTTGATAATCATGTTCAATGAGAAGTATTTGAACAATTTACACCAACGCAAAGAAAGCGGCAAAGAACGGAATCAAGCTGAGAGATGTAAGAGTACTGTCTTTCACTGATAAAATTTAAACTTCAGCTACTGTTTTAGAAAAACTTTGGAAGAGTGTTGGGGTGTTAGCCATGCTGCAATTACACTTTAGGCTAAGCTTTTTGCAAAACTTTTTAATCAATCTTATGGAATATAAATTAAAAAATAATTTTAAATATTTTAGAGTAAACAATTGGTTCTACAACGGTGTGTTTTCTTGTGCTATTTTTTGGTATTGCCGACATAGCTCGTACAGTAGCGTTTTGGGTGTTAAGTAAACAAACCGACGCACTAAAGTTACCCTTCTAATTTTCTCGCTGCTAGGTAAAATGTCTTGCCATCTTTTTTAGTAGATTATGTTTCTCACTTTGCAAGTGTTTCGCTATAATTATTTGTTTTTTTTTCTTTTTATGTTGCGAGGAAAACGATTGGTATGTGAAAAAAGTCATGAATCACTTAAATGTATGTATATTATTCGTAACCGTTGCAGAATTGTGTGAACTTTACTTTGAATGTATAAAGCCAAAAGCCTCCTTACAAAAACGATGTTGCAGTTTAATTTACAATATGTTTATTTTTATGAAGACTGGACACGGAATTTTATTTTTTCTGGTTATGCCGTCAACTTTGGCAGCCTAGTGGAGTTTTCGTCAAGATTTGCCTACATATTTGCTCAAATCCTTGTATTGACTGAAACTAATTTCTACTAAAAATTGGATTTTTCATCACTCAGTGTGATGTCATGTTGGTGATAGCTGAAAGTATCAAGCAATTGGTAACCTAAGTTCAAAAATTTATGGTGGTTTGATCTGTTCGTTGTGATGATTGAGATCTGAAATACTTCCGAATGCAACAAATCAAAATTAGATTTGTTTTGCAAATTGGTTTAAAGATGCTGCATAAAAGAAATTCCAGATTTAAAATAGAAACAAAATTAAAATCAAATCGTGAAGTGTTCAAGAACAATAGGCAATTTCTGTACAATTAGTGGTAAACAAACCAAAGAATAGCATAATAGTCGCTGATTTTTTATACTTATCCATGTATTGGTTGAGTGCACATATATCACTCTAAATATTAAAATTTAAAAAGTAAAAACTATTTAAAACCCAACAGATTGTTTCACCTATGAAAGGATCATCAGGGGTTTAAAAACAAAAACATACACGAAAATAAAACTGACACTGATGAAAGTCGTAAATTCAACGCTGTACTGTTGATGTACACCCCACGTATTGGTTGATATTACTCAAGTCAATCTTGGCATATAGTTTTGCTGCATTGTGGGCAACACATAAAATCAAAGAAATTAGTTCAATTGAGCATAAATATTGTTATTTGATTTTTAGGACAGTTTTATTGCACACTGGCATTGCATAAAACGAGCTGTATCAGAACGAGCTTTCTAAAAACCCAAAAAAATGATGCTTTTGACTATATTGCTAATTTCTATCATGCATGCAAACTTTGCAATCAAATTTTAAAATTTTTGAATAACTGTGCACTAGTTGAATAAAAAGTATAACATAGATAGAGTACACTACAAAACAGCAGGTATCGATATTCATTTCGGTTTTTACTCCTGTCTATCAATTACACACAGCACCATCATACATGAAATAGCCTCTCGTTGCAACATGGAGATGAGCAATAAAAAAAATTCTACATGGTTTGGGCTAATTAGTAAGAAGTTGCATAAGCTGCATCATTGGTGTTTTTCAGTGATTAACAGTTAATGATAATAGCAGCGTTTAATATGATATAGATCATAGATGATGCAAAAGCTTTCCAGGTAATTATTTATACTAGAGCAGCGCCATTATCTAATTATAAAAATTTGTTGTATAAGACATTTAGTGATTGCAGAACCCATTATATGTCGATCATCTCAAAAAAAGCTAAACAAAGTATCTGCTAAATAAAACAAACATTTGGTTGAGTTTTCAAGCAGCCAATAAATAACTATATGTTTTACTGTAGGTCAAAACTTATGACTTGAAATACAAAATTGAAACAATGTTGTGCATAAACAAATGAAAGGTTTATGAAAATCACGAGATCTTTAAGCGCAAAACCAAATTTTCATCAAACCATATTTTACAGAGCGAAAAATAGTAATAATGTTACAATAAAAGTAAACTTTGATTGCAGGAGCTGGTATTTTTTTTTTCGATTTTATTTTTGCATTAATCATGCCAAAAAATTTTTTTCGCATTGTTTGGTTCAATTGTTGGTAAGCAAAAGCAAAGCATTATTGGTAAGCAACAACAAATTATTATTGCTTAGCAAAAACAAATCATTATTGCTCGGACTAAAATTATCTCGACTTAGTTCGAAGCATATATTTCATTATTGAACGCAGTGCTGCAGGTGTGATGAGTGGCCACAAGTTTGGCATTGATTTCTTGATTTGTTCATATCCCTTATCCTTTTTTTCTGGCCAAGGCCAAGTTCGTTTCCGCAGCAAATACGGGAACCCTTTCTAGTACCAGATTTTAGTGTTTCTGGGAGCTGAAATGACTTCCTCATTATCAGAGTTATCACTACTCTCGAGTTCTAAGTCGGATAGCAGCACAAGGTGCAAATTTTCCTCATTTTCGTCGTTAGAATCGAATTTTTCGGCTTTGTCTACATCCCGCAAAAACTTTTCAGCTGCTTCTTCAGCTGTGTATATTGTTTTGACATGCTAATACTGAATTTCGACGACAAAAGTAAGTTTTTTTCCCTTATACAATAAAGATCACGGAACAAAAAGCCACGAAGTAACAAAAAGACCAAGTTTAGTAATCAATATACCAAAATCAGATAAAAAAGCAACTGCGCCGAAAATATTGTACGTAATGTTATATTGCAGAAAGTTTTTTTTTTATTGAAATGAGCAAATCCGTAACCATGCAGTATAGTATAGCAACATTCTTTTACTTTTTTTTCTTTTTAAGAGAGCTAAATTTTACATTGCTATTTTGTCGTATCACATATCGGCACGCACCGGATTGAAGTAAGAAGGACAATAGACCTAAACCACGTTTCATTTACTTTATTTTGGTCGCCAGTCAATCTAAGAAATTTCGCCTTTACAAACATGACAGCAACTTCTTTTACTTTATTTTTAGTAGAAATAAAAAAAATCGATATCCTATCCTAAATCTCAATCCCAACCTACAGTAGACCTCATTTTAACCCTTACGTTAATCAAGAAAAATAAAAAGCGGATGAGAGTCCACTCTTTATTTCTTATTCACTTTACGGGCGCACGTAACGTAAGAAACATTAGTCGCTGCGAAGAGACACAGTACGCTTTCACAACGTTGCCCAGTTTATGGGTAACTAATTTCTGCGCAAAGACATTAGCCTGCTTTGCGTCAAAACTTTAAAAATTCACGTTGCGACTAGGTTTTTGTTTCAAGAAAAGGTTGCATACTAAACCGACTCAAACTTTTTCCGTAAATGCAAAAACGGATGGCTAGTTTTGTAACATACTATGCACCTTTACCAAGTCAGCTGAAATTAAACAATCTTAGCTCTCTATTTAGATGCGCTGTACAAAAAAACTGTGCAATATTTTTTCAAATATTAACAAACACGTTTTGGCAATATTATGACAAATAAGTTTATCTCGATTTTTATCTTGCTAGTTTATAATAAATCTTAAAAAACATTTTATTTTCTAATTCACAGTTTGTGATTGCTAAAGTGTCTAAATTGCATTGACATCTAAAATATTTTTGCCTTTTACGTATACGCATAAGAACATGCGGCTACTGGTCCCGGCCGGTGCGTGTCACGGTTAGCCCCAAGGGGCTGGCTTAGGCTCGCACCCGCTATAGAGCTTCCGCTGCGCGATAAGACGGGGGGGCACGGATGGTATACTGAGATGTTTCACCGTTTTGTTTTCGTTTAGTTTCTACTCCGCCTGACCACCCCATTACGGGGAAACAGCCTGTAGTGGGGTTTTTAAATTTTTTAATCATTTTAATTTTTCACTGAAATTCTGGCACCGTTACGCATAAGCATTATATCAAAAGCAATAACAATAATTTACAATATTAATGCTCCAATAGACAGCTTTTCTTTTTTTCACTTCTAGCTATTCAGAGAACTATTATCGAAATATCCTCCCTATTATGCTTTTACAGATGTGCTTTTTAGCTTAATTGCAATGTAAAAACACCATAAGCGCAAGCCACTGCCATTAATCGCAAAATTTTTTCTGACTTTTTACGCAAGGCTACGAATAAAAACAACAATTCAGTGAAATTGCTAAATGTGGGTTTATTCTTTCTTGCAGCAGGTAAAAGTGGTAATTAGCGGAGTGGAAATTATTATTTTGTTCTACACCAAACTAACAACATATGCGCACTGACTCGAGATAATGCTAATAGCGTTATAACGCAATATAACGCTTAGTTGTCCAAGATTGTTGCGTTGCTGAAAACAAGAGTTGGTTTCAAACCAATGAATATTGTGTAAGTCGACGATAGAGAGCAACAGTTTTAGTCGCCGCTTTAATCTAAAATGACCAGCTTTTTTGTCAAAATTCTGTTCATCAATTTTGGTCCCATTAGTGCAAATTCCAGCCATCCGGCAATACTTTTGTTCCAAAACTGAAGTCGGCAAAATGTGTCACGATGAACACAAAAATTAAAAAAATTCTGTCGTTTTGAAAAAAACTTGAATATACTGAGCTGTAAAAGCAATTATTTCAGTAAAAATTGCAAAAGTGAAGAAGTTGCTAGAGGTTTGATATCATGGCGTGGCTTCAGCTGCTAAAATAATTGGGAAGCAAATCTCCCATAGGCATAGCCAGGGGTATACCAGGAGGCCTACCCCCACACCCCCCAATTGAAATGCCACCAATGATAAAAGTGTCACAAAAAAGCCATTTGTTTCTTCAGTTTCTTTTAGCAGTACGTGCGTACAACAGCAATTTACAATAATATTTACAACCAGGGGGGCCATGAATCCTCAACGCAGTTTTTGCCAACCAATTTAAACGTACAACCCGAATAAAATTAAGAGCTTTTCATCCTAAAGTTGCAACCTCAGGCTCTCATATAACCTTTTGTACGAACGTAATGCAATAACCAGGGCCGGATTTACCATACGGCACAATGCCAAGGGTCCTGCACTCAGATGATAAGACATTTTTTTGGTCTTCACCTAAATTTGGCAGAAAGATGTAGCGAAAATTCCCAAAGTGCCAGGGGCCCCGCACACTGTAAACCCGGCTCAGGCAACAGCATTGTTATTAGGCGTAACCAGTGCCGTCTCCAGAGCAACCGACGTGAGGGGGCACTAGCCAAAAGTGGGGGGATCTAAAATACACTGAATTTTTGCGCATAAAAACTAATATTTTACGGCTACAAATTTTGCGCTATTTCATCAATTTTGCATTCATGTCTGAAAAAAAGACGTGTAAGGCCTGCAGCGTTTTTTAGCTCATTTTGTATCTGACCCATTTAATTGATTCAAAATTCTGTCTGCAGCAGTAAATGCGACCAGAAGCGCAACCAGAATTTTGCTGAGAGGGAAGGGGCTTAAACCAAAAGTAAAATTTTTTGCACAAAAATTGTCTAATTTAGGCACTGTGCAGAACAAACCGATGCAACTCAAGCGTGTCACAAAGAGAGCCTGAGGGGTAGAGCCTCCAACCGCTGGACGATTTTTGTGATTTTGCGGCAAAAATAGCAATTTTAACGCTATTTTAATCACATTTTGCAAGTTTTTGAAGCCATATGGATATCAAATCAAAATCAAATTTTTCATTACACTCGCTGTATTACGCTGAAACGTATAACAAGTTGGGGGGCCCGTCTCCGCGTCATTGCGCCCTGGCAAAACAGCTTTCTTCGAAGAAATGTCGCAGTAGTAGCGAGCCGTTGGCAACACTGTGTCCAATTTGACCAAATGACTAGCCCAGGAATTGAACCTCAAACATCTCCGTCAGAGAGGAATGCGTTACCGCTAGACCAACTGGCCGGTAACTGATAAACAAAAAAAAAGTTGCCATAAAATTCTATGAAAAGCATATAATGCAAACTCACTCCAGTTAACAGTTTAGTACAATACAACTACATCCACTTTGTACAGCTACATGCACTTTTTTACAACTACAGCCATATAAATAACAACAGTAAACTGCTAAACTTCAGAATTCATTTAAAAGATTAAATTGCCCAGCCCATTCTGCCCCCCTTGTGCTTCAAGTCTAATCCAAAATATGCTTAAATGCTTGTATTTTAGGGCTAAATTTTCTAAATGAATTGGCTAAAGGGAGCTAAAGTACCCGTAGCCTCTTTCTCTTGGTTGCGTCACGAACTGCGACCTAAAAAATCTTAGGAGTGCTCTAAAGAAACGAAACAGCTGATCTTTTAAAATATTTTTACGTACTGTTTCAGGTCATAATTACTTACAAAGTACCGGTGCCGATTCTGTAGGCATACATCTCTATTCCGCGACACATCCGTAAAGGCCTGGTAATAAGACGGATTATTGCGTCACATTTACGCACAGCAGTAATGTTGATTGCCAGCAATTTTGCAAAGAATTGAGATAACTTTTAACGAGAATTATGTTTGAACATTATTGTTTATTTTTTATTATTGTCGGTTGTCTGGTCGCTACGTGATGTTTCAAAACTGTATTCTGAGTAGACCAAAATGGGGGGGGGGGGCACAAGCAGGCATTAGGGAGGTAACAGCCATCCTGGCTTCTCCATAGCGACGGCACAGGGCGTAAATATCTATTGTACCATCTTTCAATAAAATTTGTCTCCACCTCGCCAATTTTTACAAGACAAAATAGTTCAAAAAAATTGGCTACGAAAAAATGCTTATCAAACAAATTATTGAATTTGAATTGAGAGGGTCTGAGATCCGTGGTCGTACAAGTACTTCTACAACTGGTTATTTTTATAAAATTACAATTTTTAAGAAAATTTAATCTTGCAGTGGATTATTATTTACAACTAAAACATTCCAGGTGGCAATGCATCTTACTTTCCTCTACCTGGGCCAAATCATTTACAAAAAAATTTAACACTAAAATGCAAGATTTAGACGTGCTTCGGACTTAAAATTGGAAGTAAAAGGAGAGTTAAACAATTCAATTTTTTGAATTAGCTTGGCAATGTTAAAAATCTAGTGTTTTCAAATGACTCTGAACACTGCAAAAGGTAATCTAATGGCATTAAAAAAGCTTTTTTTCCGAAAAATTAGAAAAAATCGTCGAGCTGCTGGGGGAATTGCCCCCAACCCCCGTCTGTGATACGTTTGAGTTACACTAGTTTACTCTACACATTTCCCAACTTACACAATTTTGCTTTTTAACTATTGTTTTAGTTTTCTCCGTTGTGCAAAATCGAGGTCAAGTGCCAAACCAGGCCACGGCATCTGATCTTCCATTTTAATCTTTGCATTACAAAAAGTTCCTCTTTCGAAAACATTTGATAACGTCGTTGCATGTGATTTGTAATTTGTGCCTTCCCCCCAATCAAAAATTCTGGCTACGCCTATGCAATCTCCCCTTTCTATAGATGAAATAAAACAAACATTACAAAATATTTTTAAAGCAAAAATTGTTTGATTTGTGTATGAATTTATCAAATGTTTATAAGGCGATTGGCCGCCTCTTCATTTGCTGCGACATTGATTTGTACCGAAAAGCTATTTTATGAAAAAATTTTCATCGTTTTGAAAAAAAAACAAAAAAACACTAGGATATCACAGTAAATTAATTAAAAGAAAAAAACTTCGCAAATTTACGTCAGATTGAATCACGCATGGTTGCAAATAATTATTCATGACGTAAATAGGATGGAAATGAATTAATTAAATCAATTAAATTTTTTGAAAAAAAAAAATTTACCATCTTTGTTTTTGATTGTTATTTGGTAATTGATTGATTGATTGATTGGTGCATCTTTATCCTCCTATCACGAAAAAGCGACGGTGCGCTATGTTTTGGACGAATCCGCACCTGCTTAGGAGTTGACCATTTTTCAAGCTTTCCTGTTGACGTTTTAACTTCTTCCCATGTAAATTTGCTGCTTGTTCGAAGCCACCAAGTAGAGATAATTATCGTAAAGCGTCTTATCCAAGGACGCAACAGCGTGACCAGGGTGTGGGTTAAACTCATGATCCTGCAATCAGAGTTGTTGTAAAAACGACGCCTTTACCCATTCGGCCATGCTGCCGACTGTTCACCATTACGCTCTACATTGTGCAATGGCTAATAGAATGCCTCATTATTTGTTTTGTTTCAATGCAATAAAATAGCGGAGATTACTTCCAGCCGTATCACTGGACTTGTTGATGTCTTCATGATCTCAAAGCTACTGTAGTTTCGTTCAATTAAAATTTTTCAATTTTAATAACTTGACTGTAGAGCTTTTGCACTAAGCGTAGACCAGATCATTCCTTTTTTGAAACATTATAGGTGCGTTCAGACTGGATGCGAAGCAAAGTGAAGCGACCCGAAGCAACCAAAATTTGACATCATCGACAGCTCGCGAAAGGTTGCAACCGGTTGCAACCTTCGTGAGCAGTTGCACAACATCACTTGTTCGCAGGCTGTAGTAAGATGACCTACTAAATCACTGATCGGATTTTTATGATTGCAGTTTGCTAGAAAATCATGTAAATAATATATTTGTATGGTTTAGCGCCTATTTATCAGTCCAAAGAGTAGGTTGTTGGCAAAGTTAGATTCGGGATAGCCCTAGGCTACCCAAGTTAATTTGGATCTAGACCGCTAAGGCTGTAAATTCTAGAGTGATTTTTCATAGCTATGCTTGATCTCAGAGCTTCATTATAATGGATACACCAAAGCAATAGGCCTAGCCTCATGGGAACATCTAGCTTTTAAAACAAAACTTTTTATTCTGTGCAGCGTAGCAGAAGCTATTGTATCAGGCCAGTGGTTCTTTTGGCTGAGCAACTTTTGCTTTTTTGTCTTAAACTAACGTGGTGTTGTTTTGTTTTTTTTTTTCAGAATATAAAACAACCCACCAACAGGCTAGTTTTGAGTGTGTTGATAGTGTTTTTAGCCATTGTTTGTTAGCTTGTTGTTTTAAAAGTAACCACAATTGAACAATTGCTTAAATACTGGAAAATTTGCAAAAGTTTTTTAGCTTTTTACTTGGCCAAGCCAACTTGGTGAATAAAACTGTATTTAGAATTGGTTTCAAGCTACATACAAGAGCTAGATAGATACAAAAAAATCAAAAAATTTCTGTAAACTTTTGGATTGGCCTAATTAGTAATCACTTCTTTGAAAAGCTACAAACGTGGAATTTTTTCTTCTGAATGTCTTCTTAAAAGTCTTCTTGTTTCTGAAGGTTTGTGACAGTGATCAAGTTGAACTGGAAGCAATGGTTTTGGACTCCGCGAAGTTTTGTAATCATGAATATTGTAGTCGGGTAGCGATTTTTCACTCCAGTACAAATTGATGAAAATAGAAGTGTCAAGTGTGTTAAATATTCATTCACTGTGTCTTTGTGTAATATCTGAATTTAGTTGTTTGTGAATTTCAAAACATTTTTAGTGTCTCTTAAAATTTTAACTGCTTTACATGGTGAATAAAGTGACAAAGTAAACAATTTTAAGTCTGAAGTTCAATCATTACAGTTACAGTCAATGTAATCAGATAGAACTAGAAAGCCAATATATATCTAACCACTAGAAAGTGAGTTCTATGTTTTTGCTGAGGTAACTGTTATTGGTAGAGAAGTAGCTGCCAAGCAAGTCCATTAATATTGTTCCATTCTCATTAGTCACCACTAAACAAAAAACTTGATAAAGCATTTATAATGATAATTATTGGACTGGGAAAAGAAGCGTCAGTTACATGAAAATTTGAGAACTAACAAAACTATTATTCAGATGCTTGAGTAACAATTTTCACATAAAAAAATCTAAATGTTTATTTCATCAGGGGCATAACCAAAAACTTGCTGAGAAGAGGGGGCTTGACCTTACAGCTATAAATTTGTCTGTATCTTGCAAACGGTGGTTTAGAGCGAAGCCCTTTGAGGTAAACGCGACCGTCGCAATGTACTGGTACTGCAAGAAAATGCAAACTAATAAAACGCTATCGAAAGCATTTAACTTCGCACTAAACATCGATAAGCGCTCCGCTAGCGAATAAAAAAAATCAAACATAGTTTTAGAGGCTGACTTTTACTCAAGGCAACGGCTGGTACCACTGCGCTAAATTCTTATCCTTCGATGATAGTGTCAAATCATGCAAAAACTGCAATGTTTTTTTTGCTTTCTCCAGCAAATCAACACAGCAATCCATTGCACAATAAGCAAAAAATCCATTACATAACTGATGACAATTCCAGCTTTCAAATTCACTCATAGCGTTAACATTGGGAGTCTTCATAAACAGTACTAAATAGCAAACACAAACAACTGTTTAAACTTACTACAGGTTTCATAACATGACTGCCTGAAAAAGAAAACTCACATCAAAAAAACAACATAGTTTACGCTTTACTTGTATCTGTAGACTAGCCTATTGGTCTACATTCTACAAGAGAGATCTACCAGTACCAAAATGAGACATGAATGGTGAAAGCGTTCAAGGATTTGCTAACTGATTAACCACCTAAAGAAAACTTTTGACATCTGTTTCCAGCTTTTTGCGTTTCTGCATTAAAAGCCAGAACTGTCATCGTCAAAACAGATTATGGCAAGTTTTCAGTGAAAGGATCTAAACAAAGCATTGATAGCTAATAAATAGGCTAAGCACTACTATCTTTTTGAAGAAATGACTTGTCTGTTCATTTCCAAATTCAGTCTACTGTACTTCGTTTTTTCCTTATGCTTTACAACCTTTTTTCTCAAGATTGTTTTGTTACCTAGGCTTTTAGTCTAGACTCTTCTTCACGGTTATTGCGTGATAACATAATACACACTCAATCTTCGTTTTACCGGTAATTCCAGCGCGCTATGACGAAACAGAACCTGTCATTACTATAATAGCGCTTCAATGATAAAGTACACAAAGCTTTCTGCTCATTCAATACATTTTAAAAGTAAGTTAATAAAATAGCCTACGAAACGACCAGTCGCGAAGATTAGCAACCACTCGCGAAGGTTGGCAACCTTCGCGAGTGACATAAGCGACCACTCGCGAAGGTCGCCAACCTTCGCTTCGCGTTGCTTCGCATCCAGTCTAAACGCACCTTATTTCGTTTGATTGTAGTTTGCGAATAATCAATGCATTGTAAACCAAAGATAACTCTATTCAATCGAAATTAGCTGATTGAAAACAAAGACTCATACAATCGCTTGCTGCCTGCGGCGTAGTAGCTTTGCGTTCGCTACGCAGTCACACTAATTGCTGTAATCCATCTAATCTCAAACATCAATTTACTCTAATCTTTTTAATCTCTACCCAAAATACCGTGAAATTAAAATTTTACGCAGAAACGCAGAAATTGGCAAAAATTCAAAAATTTTTCAAGAAAAACATATTTTACCCTTGAATCCCTAAAGGTGGGTGAACAAAACCGCATCATCGTAAGTGGCAAAAACTAAAATAAAAAGTGAAGAAAATGTTGCATACCAGCATACCAAATTTAAGTATTTACTTTTTGTACCTAATGAGGGCTTCACAAGCCCTACCATTGCGTAATAAAAAGTTAAATGTGTATTAATCAACATAACGCCTAAAAATTTTAACATTACAAACTGCAATAAAAATTCATGTAGCGTTGGCATTAAAATAACATAAAGATTGTTATTTTACATAAATATTGCTAATGTATTTGGCCAGATACTCAAAAATTTTGTCAGTTTAAGCAAATACCTTTTTTTTTGGTGTATAAACCATGGACAATTTTGTTTACAAACTCTTCTTCATCTTATCTTGTAACGATAATGACGAAGCCAGGCTAACGCTTTGTTTGCTGCATCCCTGACGTCAGCGTGTTTCAGTGTCACCCAACAAGAATCGTAAAAGATGTGGTTCGTGGTGTGCTTCTCTTGCCCACAACCACAAATTGGATCTCGAATTATTTTCTACATGTTCAGGTTGTGTTTTGTGCGACCTACACAAAATACGCCCTGTTCAAGGCACACCAGGTCTTTTTTGTCAACAGTTGACTAGTTTGGATGGATTCAGATGAGCTAGGGATAGTAAAGTACTATAAAGGTCTATTTCGTTCCATTGCTTTAATTGTCCAGTTTCGGTGCTGATGCTTCCTAAAGCAGAAGCTCTGACAAAACTTTTGCGTGATTTGAGCCGTGGTGGTTGAGATATGTGTTGATGCAGAGCTTATTGTGGATCCAAGGATTGTTTGTAACGTTCAGTTTTATGAGAACGTCTCTACAGATGCTAGGTGGAGCAATTGCATTCATGCGGTATAGTAATTAAAGGGGGATTGCTTGAAGCGTTCCACTGACAATTCTGCAGGCTTGGTAAGCTCCTAGTTGATAAACTCGTAGTGTGACAGGATTGTGCCCTCACAAGCTCACAATAGTTTGCCACTGAGTAACACAACGCCACCGCACTTTGTCTAAGTGTGTGCTGGTCCACTTCCCAACTGAAGTTCGTAAGGTTTCTTCTTTTTTCTAGCAGTTAATTGCCTGCGGCAATCTTCTTTTTTACCTTATCCAGGAGCAGAGTATGTGAAAAGGCTGTGTCTAGTGTGATACAAAGATACACTGGAATGTGGGTAGCATAGGCGTAGCCAAAGGGGGGGGGGCCAGGGGGCCCGGGCCCCTTCCCAATCAAAATACCACTAACGACAAAAAGTTATGACAACATAGCCGGGCGATGTTTAGTTGCAGTTTTTTTTCAATAATTACGCACATAACAGTAATTAACAAAAATATTAATGACAACAAGCGAGTCCCGGGGCCCCCAACTAACAACCAGGGGGCCATTACTAACAACTAGGGGGCTTTTACTAACAACTAGGGGGCCCTGGAATCCTTAACCGACAACCAGGGTTCCAAGACCCTAACTGAAAATCAGAGGGCCCATAACTGACAACCAGGGGGCCCCAGGGCCTCTAACTAACAACCAAGGGACCCTTAGCCAACAACCAGGGGGCCTCTTAACTGACAACCAGGGGGGCCCAGGCCCCTAACCAACAACCAGGGGGCCCCTAAACGACAACCAAAGAGCCCCAGGGCCCCTAACCAACAACCAGGGGGCTCCGGAGTGCCTAACTGACAACCAGGGGGCCCCGGATCCCCTAATTAACAACCAGGGGGCTTCTAACCAACAACCAGGGGGCCAGGAGCCCCCTAACCGACAACGAGGGGCCCCGGGGCCCTCCTAACTGACGATCAGGGGGCCCCAGGGTCTCTAACCAACAACCAGGGGATCCTTGAGTCCCTAACTGAGACCAGGGGGCCCCGGGCCCCTAACTCACGCCCAGGGAGCCCCAGGGCCCCTAATTAACAACCAGGGGGCCTGGGCTCCTAACCGACAAGCAAGGGACTACGGGGCCTCTAACTGGCAACCAAAGACCCAAAGGGCCTCTGACTGACGACCAAGGTTCCCGAGCCAGGGGCTCCTTAATGCAAATTTTTAACAATTTAAATGCAAAACCTGTGAGAAATCTAAGAGTTTTGACCTAAAAGTTGCCACCCCAGGCCCTCGTTTAACGTTATTATGAACTTAATTATTTACTGCTAAAGTATTGCAGGAGGCAATGATCGTTACTTCCCCCTATTACCAAATCACAATTAAAATTTTACACCATAATGCAAGATTCTAAGCGTGTTATGGGATTTAATTGCAAAAAGAGGATTGAACAACTAAATTTTTTCGATTGGCTTTGAAATGTTAAAAATCTAGTTCTTTGAAAAGGCTCTGAACTCGTGCAAAATGTGATCCAATGCAAAAAGGTACTCGTGCAAAAAGGATCCAATCACCCAGCGGCTGGGGGCTTTGCCCTCAGACCCCCGTCTGTGATACGTTTGAGTACACTAGCTTCCTCAACACTTCTTCCCAGTTAGACTTTTACACTTTTTAACAATTAGTTTTTGCCCTCTTCCTTTACCAAAATCCTGGCTAAGTGCCATCAGGCTACGGCTTCAGATCTTCCATTCTACGATATCTTTGCCCCACAAAAAATTACTTTTTCGAAAATTTCTGATCACGTCATTACGTGTGATTTGTGGTTTGAGCCCCCCCAATCAAAAATCCTGGCTACGCCTATGGTGGGTAGATAGTAAATTAATGTTATTCCACTGCATGTTGAGATCAGCTTGGTGGTTGTTGAGATGAAAACAAGAGACTTGTTGAGACAAAAACAACATCTTGTGCACCAAAACTTAGCGATAAAGAAGAGCAGTTTGGCTGAAGTTTTTAACTATGCCTGCCGGCAGGTCATTTTCATTTACCGTACATTAATCTTTTCAGGCAAAATCTTTGGGTAACGTTCTGCAGCATTTCAAATCAAACTGAGAATGTAATCAAAAAGTTCAGTCTGTATTTAAAAAGCTTAAAATTATAAAAAAATGACAGTGACTTTGCTGAAAGTCGCATTATGCACCACGTTAACATTAATTTAAAAAATTTTAAAGCTGCAAATACCTTATATTCCGTAACGTGTAGTTTGGTTTATGAAAAGTTAAATTACTTTCAACATTATTCAATAAAAGAATGTATTACATTTTGCCTTAGTATATAAAAGTTTCTGCAGTTTAGAAATAGTTTGTGAAAAAATATAGAATAGACTATTTTTTGTACTTTCAAACCATTAAAACATTTGACTCACAATTTTTTTGCAGACGTTGTGGTTTTGGCTCCTCACAAGGCTCTGAGATTTTAGCTGCAAAACATTGAACGCATTTACTCTATTTTATGCAGACCATCTAACCAACACATTTTACACAGAGGTGGGAAGAATTTCTACCTATTTAATTTCTTAACCAATACTCATAAAAGCACCACGTAAGACAGGTGGGTTAGTGTTGAAACGTTTTTTGACTAAAATTGTTTCTTTTAATGTTGCCATATGCGGTTTAATTTTTTTTTTTGTTTCCTTGTCTACAAGCCTTGTGTCCTCGACTCCACTTTTGTTGATAAGCCAGTTAAAAATTCAAAAAAACAACTCTTGAATGACGTTCTGTAAGAGATTATCAGATAATTATTGAATATTTTCAAAGAATTTTTTTATTTCTATTTAGACCTATTTACAATAGTTCTTACTGGTAGGACGTGTTCCACCAATTTGAGTGTTGTCGCCAAACACTGTTTTTTTAGAGCTTTTGTCGACGGGTCCACAATAAATATTGTAAGTCACATTTCTTTCACATGAATCATCACGCTCATCATTTGAGTCACAACGTTCAGTTTGAACTTCAGCTAGAGCTTGTGAAGTTTTGTCTTGACAAACACGAGTTTGTTTTGATATGCTTTGTTTATTGCAATTAGCACTTTTCTGTTGTTGGCGCCTGGAAAATTCGCTAGATATTGCTTGGTCTTTCAAACTCACATTTTGTTTTAAATAAGCAGGATAATGTGGAAGATGACGGTTATTTGAATCAAAAGTGTTGCTTTGTGCCACTGAGTGTGGGTGTTGAACGAGTCGATGTGGAGAATTCCCAACATTGCTTGACGTAACGTCAATTTGTTGCTGTTGAGATTGATGAATTGGGAAAGCATTACCAGTTTCAACATTCCGTTGGTCAAGAAACTGTTCTTTTTGCACCCAATAATCTTTGGGCTGCTGATGACTAGTTGTGGTGATCCTCTGTTTTGTACCAGCTTTAGAACTAGATTGCATCGAAAAAGGATTGTATTTGGCTGAAGTCTGGATGAAGTTCTTAAATGGCAAACCAGAAGCTTCTTGGACTGTTTGTGTTTGAGAATCATTACTAAATTTAGAATAATATGATGCATTAAAAGCTTCACAAAATGGTTGCGAAAGGCCACAGTTTTCTTGAATGGAGGTCGTAGAAACAAAAAATGGGCTTAAGTCTGGCTGGAGCAGTTTCATTTGGTGAGAGTTTGAGTGAGGTGCATAATTAGTTTGTGAAATGTATGACGAAAGCTGGGCTTGGCAATATGAGAGCGTTGTGTGGGTGTAATAGATGGATGTTGGTTGGTAGTGTTGGGAACTGATTTGTGCAATTGGGTTTAGTTGATATGGTGCTGGGAATTGAAACTTACCACTGAGCTCAGGCGAAACATTGGCACCAAACAATTTATCTGTAGATGAGCGATTGCTATTAAAAGGGTTTGAGGGACTTATTTGCAAACCCTTGTTCTCAACATGAAAAGCTAAAGTATTCAAGTTTCTGTTGTCACGTAGCAACAAATGGTTAGTGCCAAGCATTTGAGCACCTATGTCTGATGGACTATTTTTCATTTGAGAATCATAAGACGCTGATTGGATTTGTCGACTGTAAAGGAAGTTTGTATTTTGATAAGCTAATGGTGTCGCTTGAGGTTGCCAAACAATCTCAGTTATCGAAGTAGACGAGGTTTGAAAACCTGGTACTGCATTCTGAGGTCTGAAATTCAAAGACGTGTCAATTATTTGATTAGCTGCTGACGCTGCGCTTGTGTTTAGCATAAATGACGTTTGCTGAAATGGTAAAGTTGTTTGAACTTGAGCACGATGTGGCGTACTTCTCGTTTGCTTAAAATATGTAGGTACAGAATGAACTTGTTTCCTGTATGACGTGTCTACAGATTTTTGAGTTGTTAGTTCTGTTTGATCAAAGAAATTATACGGCATATTCATAGTCTGATAAACTGGCAGTGCTGCTCGAGCTTGAGCATTAAAAAGCGAGTTAGGGGTTCGGCACATTGGCAGTGATATTGACGCTTGAGAACAATGTGACGCATGTGGAATTTGAAAAGCTGGTGGTGTTGATTCAAGTTGAAGTTCGTCCCAGCTGTTCATATGTGCAACTGGCTGTGCTGTCCAACCGGTATGTCCAACTGGCTGTGCTGCACAAACTTTTGGACAACGTGGTACACTTGGGGATAAACAATTTGTTAAATGAACGAACTGCGTATTATTGTAACAGTGGACAGCTTGGTTTTGCACATTGCGATGATTTGAATGCTCATCAAGTCGCGTTTTTGTGCGCTGCAAGGGATCATTTTGAGTTTGGAGCAAACGAGATGCTGTGGAAGAATTTCTTTGACTGTGAGTTCCGCTGCAAGAGCTTTCTAATTAATGCAAATAAAAAAAGCAATTAGCAAATGCAAAATATACATTTTAATTTCATCAAAAATACGGCAATACAACGTTGGGCATTGTAACTGTTTGTAGTAACACAGTAGACTTGTTGTACAGTGTGAAGTGAGTACCAGTACTTGAAGGCCAGTTCTGCAGTCCTGAACAAAATACTGTAGGTGGGTAGACTTTGCAAGATTTGGTTTTAAGTTGGCTTTGGTTATTCTTGAAGACCAAAAAAAGTCTTTAGGTTTGGTCCTACTTTTGGCAAAATTTTGTTGTAGAACCTTTGTTATTTAGTCACTAGACGTAAAGAGAAAAGCATGTTTTAGGAGGGCGAAAAACTATCCGAGATTATTCAAAGAAAATAAGTAAGTAAGCCGAAATTACTCTCAACGACAGCACAGGGGGAGGCCTAGCTGCAGTATTATAAACATATAGCAGTGTAAGTTATTTTTCATTCAATTGTCTGATAATCGATGACAGTCTTAAAACCAATGACGTCATCATAATTGCTTGTCAAATCTGAAATGTCACGCTAAGTCACGGAACATCTGAATAAACAGTAAACACCAGAGGTGGAGTACTCGAGGACGTCCTTGGTATCGAAGACACAATTTGAAGTCCTCGGCCTTGGCCTCGAAGCTCAAGTCCTTGGCCTAGAATTCTACAAGTCCTCGAAAATGTCTGGTCATCGTCTCGAGGAGAGCATTATTTTTTGATGGGTTAGAAAGGAAAATAACCAAACAAAAGACAACATAACTGCTAGTCTGTCAATTCGTTGTTTCTTTTAATTTTTTACTTATTTGAAAAATAATAGAATGTGATGGCCAACTAAGCCAAGTCATACTAAAATTTATTTTAAATGGCATTGCGTGAAAGCTCTAATCGGAGAATAAAGTGGCAAAAAGCATAGAGAAAAGTTCTTGTTTTTATATCTAATAACGCTTCCGGTGCAAGTGGTACAAACTGCAAAGCACTAAACTATCCAGAATCATAATAAGGAATCTGGGGTCCAAATACAAACAATTTTGAGTTGTGCCAAACAGTAGCAATATACAGCAACCATAAGATCTGGTGCTTTTTTAGGCTTGTTAGATGTATTTAAGTTACTTACAACTGAAAAAAAAATTACTAAGCGAACATTTTCGGCACTACAATTTGCGCTCTTGAAGTACATCTGAAATAGCAATCACAACTTTACTGAATTCCAATCAATTAATAAACTAATTTGACAAAAAGCCAAAACATGTGTTGTACTGCACACTGTCTACTACGCTAAATTCAGTATTAAAAGAAAATTCAAATTAGCTACAACTGAAATGACAAAATTCGCAAATCTTATGGTTTACGGTTGGTTGGTTGCTGTATATTGCTACTGTTTGGTACTGAAGTCGACCTTTGCCGTAATTATAATTTTGAGTAATTACTATGATTTTGAGCATGAGCGAGCTAATTCTGCGCGTGAATTCAGAAGAAAGTATATAAGTGATAGTGAAATGTAATACCGTATTACCAAGAAAGGCATATTGATATTATACTACAGTAAATAAGTTAGTATATCTCGACATAATTAACAAAACGTATCTTGAGAACGCCAACTTGTTCTGAAAAAACGCGAGCGCGAAAAATTCGTTATGAGATAAGAAAGAACAACTCTAATTACTGGCCAGCGGTCTGAGGGGCAATACCACATCGTTAAATAACAAACTATTGGATCACAAAAAAACGCTGCATGAAGAATTATATAGAAATTTCAGTAAGTGTGAAGGTTAAATATAACTATAATTGTTTAAATGTCTAGAGCACTTAATAAATTTTTTACACCACATCATGAAGATGAAGAGGCGAAGCTCCTGCAAAAAAAAAATTTTTAGAAAAAATTAATGGTTTATTATTTTTACGTTTCTACAATTATGGACCCTTTGAAGGGGGCAAATGTCTCCAATGCCTTTCTCCTTAATACTATTCTGCTGGGATCCTGAATTTTTTTGTAATTAAATACCTTATGTTAAATTTAACAAAGTATCTTTTGGTGGCCGAGAAGTTCGCACTCATTCGTTGATAGGAGTTAGATGTGAGAAAGATAAAATACACTGAAATTTTAAAAAAAGGCTTAAAATTAGGATTGGGAAATTGTAGGAAAACTAAGCTTTTTCTAACTTAGCTTTTACGGTATTCTCTTTCTAAACTGCTTTAAAAATTTAAATGGGTAATCTTTTGAAAGCACAAAATTTGCTGTTTTTTCCAAAAAAAATCACTGATTATTTAACTTTGCAGAAGACTTTGCCCTCGTCCTAGAACCCCCTATTTTTTCAACGTCAAAAACTTATGAGCTTACAAATATGTCCGGTACACTACCTCCATTTGTTCCAAAAACATAAATTCACTGTATTTCGCAACATTTTTAGACAATGATTTTTTTTAAATTTTGTGAAAAGAAATGGTTTAACCGAACAATATGCATTTAGGAAACTTTTAAAAAACTGGGATTTATAATCAGTGGACGTTTGCATCAGAGCCCTAACTGATGAAATTAAAGCCTTAAAATAAACCATTTACCTGTTAAAAATTTAGCTACATTTCAATTTACGGGCTATGGCCTTGTTTTATTACTACGAGACCGCTATGGCGCGTAATCCACATAGATGTTAACGCGTAAAACTTCAAAATGGCATTCATTATTGTTTTTAAAAACTACTATTTTCAAATTATCATCAAAAACTCAACGAAATGCAATATTATTAAGCACTTACACAATTAAAAATTACGGAAAATTTCCCGATCGTAATTTAAAAAAATTTTGTCCTCGGTTCTTGGCCTCGACCATTCCAGCCCTGTCCTTGGCCTTGAGAAGGTCTGTTCTTGAAAAATTGGTCCTTGGTTCTAGATTTTTTTTTGAGCCCTTGGCCTTGGCTTTGGCCTCAAACGTTGTGTCCTCAACTCCACTTGCGGTAAACAGTAACATATTACTTAAACGATTTTGTCCAACTACAAAAACTTTTAGTCAAAGTCTTGCATTCTTTGTATTACGTTAGGAGTTGTTTTTAGCGTCTTCCTTAAGAAATCAGATTTTTTCTTTCTTTTTTTGGCGTCGTTTGCTAATTGTTGTCATAATCGTTGTAACTTGGCATTTTCACACCATAAAAGTGCTGATATGGAACAGAATGCCCAACACATCAATAATTTAGATTACTATTTAGGTTTATTTATGGCCTCATTGTAATCATTTAGATTTACAACAACTATTTCACAACAACAACAACAACTTAGAATTATACCTGCCATTTTTTTTTTGCAAATTCGTTCAAAATCGTTTTAGAGTGGGCAGCAGACCATTAAGTTAAAAAAGCTCAACCTACTAATAACTTAAAAAGGTTTTGAGCTTCAACTGCCATCAAAATTCTCTGAAAAAACCGGGCAATAAAGAAAGTGTTTAGCTTTTTTTGTTTATACCTGATTGATTTGATAAAGCTCCTTGATCATGTCTTTTTCTTTTAGGCGAAGATATCTGCAATTTTTCAAAGTTAGTTCGCTTGGACATGATCAGTACTACATAGTTTTCCTCGTTTTTCTTGGGCTGAACTCTTAATACATTCACTCTGCCTTGCACATCATACAACAATTAGCCAATTTACTATTTCTAAATTGCATCTAAACAGTAAAGAACAAGCATTTTTGAAATAACTATAGATATCTTAGTTGCAGTAAGTCTGTAACTTACAACAAAAATAAAGACCAGAGCAAAAGCCAGGCTCACTACCGTGGCTTTTCTTGCAGCTTGTCTTAAATGGCTACATTTCCAATACGACTAAGACCGCTTAAACTTGAACCAGTGACTCGCAGCAGACTGGTGTACAATAAGAATTTATTGAGAACAATTTTACGAAAAATTAACGAGAGATTACTTTTTTGGTGCATATTGTTTTTAACATGACTGCGTACTCGAAACCAAAAAAAAAATTTGCCGAACTCGAACTTGAACTCGAATAAAACTGTGCAAGTTTGTTGAAAAGATTAAAGATTTAAAATTAGTTGAACATTTTTTTGATTAACAATCAAGCCGTGCAAGGACTGTTTTTCTCAATGCCTGCATGTCATTCATTTTTTTATGCCGTGTAGACTTAGAAAAACAAAATTTATACAAAAAGAGAGCGATAAAGTCGAAAACAAGACAACTTTGTATTTTTGTCAAGCTGAACTCAAACTTAAAAAAAACTTGATATTTGTGCCGAACTTAAACTCGAAATTGACCGAGTTTGCAGCTTTGTTTGTTAACCCTTTCAGTGCGTAGAACTTATAATTTCGTCTAAGCCAGGGGTCGGCAAACTTCGACTACAGAATCTCATGCGGCTCTTTGGTCCTTATGCTGCGGCTCGTTGCGTGTATTAGAAAATAAAAGATAATTTACAGTACTTTTAAGTGTAAAACTATTAAAATTTAATTGCTGTTTTAGCGAGCGCTATATTAAGTTTGTCATTTTTTCATTCTGCTTAGTGGCGCAATCAAACGGATTTCGGGGTTAAGCTACTTAGAAAATCACTGTAAATAAATCTAAAGATTTTAAAAATGCTTCAGACTAGACCTATAAGTGAAGGGAAACTGAAGGGGCTGGACAATTTATTTTTTCAAATGATTTTCAAGTTTAGCAATTTAGTGCTTTCAAATGGCTCCACGGTTGTGCGAAATGTCATCCACATGGCGCAAAAATGGCTATTTTTTGCTAAAAAAATCACAAAAATTGCCCAGCAGCTGGGTGCTTTGCCAATGAGATGCTTAATTTACACCAAATCGCTCAGCACTCCATTCAAATCAGATATTTTTTGAACAAAAAAATCCGTTTTGGCTACGTGCCTGAAAGTCAAGGCCGCATTTTTTTGAAATGACGTCATTATTGCGATGAAGCCACAAGCGATTCATATTTTACTCATAACTTTGTTTTTTGAAACTGAATCATAAAATGTCTAAATCAAGGTTGTTACGTCACAAAAACTTCTTAAAACGTAATTTAGTTTAAATTATAAATTAACAAAAAATGCTCAGATTTTGGCAAAATGACTTTGAGAAACCTCAAAATTGGGAAGTTTTCCTTTACCTTAACAACTCAAAATTTTTAGGAACTATTTGTGATAAAAGTTGATTACACTTGAAAAAAAATTGCTGTTTTCAAGATATTTATCACAAAAAAATCGAGAGTAGGGCAAAAATGCCCGCCGTGTAAAATCGGATTAAACCACAAAAGTGTTAAAGTAAGGAACAAATTGACGATTTGATTTTTCTCAAAGTAAATGTTTGCTCGTAATCTTGGTTAGTCGTGATTTTTTTTACTAAAATTACAAATTTTTTTAAACAAACGACCTTCAAAGATTCTAAGAAAATTAAGTTGAATCATTAAAAAGTGCCGGAACTGGTACCGACGGCACTTTTTTCAAACAAGTACCGGTACTGTGGTACTTTTAAAAATTACCCAGCCCACGTCTGACGTAGGCTACTAATACTAACATACAGTACCCCTTTTGTGATGCCACAAAATTGACAAATGCAGGGGTGCCAATGGTACGGAGTCAAACGGATTAAAACGTATTTTTGCGAGTAAGGAGAATTGCGGAAAAAAGTTTAGGGTACCTCTTTTTTACCTCAATAGTTTACCTTTCTTCAATAAAACCGATTTTTAGCATTTTTTTTCGAGACTGCGAGTTCAGCCCCGCTAAGCCAGCATCATTTTTCAGAATGTTGCAACAAAATAATATTGTCCCGGGTTTATGTAAGTTTTGTCGTGTGTCCCAGTATCATTATTTATTCACAAATAACGCAACTATCCGCTCAGGCAAGAATAGCGACAAATCACAAATGACCACCAAGTTTATACCTAAACCTTTGTGAGACATACAGACAATGCGAAAAATGGATACAAACACCACTTAGCAAGACGTTATAAATAAATACACAAAAAATAATAAAATATTGATAGCAGTTATAGATTAAAATAGCAATACTTACTGTAGATATTAATTGCAACGATTGAAAATTATTATTTTTAGTACTTGGACAACAGCCAAATTGAATCCAGCAGCACTAGCTTTTGGCAGTTCTTTGTATTTACATACCGTTTAAATTGCCACGTAACCGCTAGACAAGTTGAAACGCATCAACAATAACTTATAGCGAATAAATGATTTAATAATTTTATTTCCTCTAACTTCTTCATCTTCTGTAAAGACCATTTCACTTTGGTACATGGTTGATGAACCTAAAGCTGGGAATAATCTCGCTACAATTGCTTTCTAAGCTGATCATTTCTGAAAATTAAATGTTCTGCTTAAATCAAAAGGCTGCTGATATTTCTTGTTACAGGATGCACATGATGAGAGCAGTGAAATTAACGGTTGCTTACTGTTTTGTTTAGCTTCAAGTGTATTTCCCTGTCATTAACGGAGAAAATAAAATACAGAGCTTTGAGCTACAATACCACAAAAAGCATCCTCCGATTTGGCGGAAATCATTAGATTAATCCATGCACATTGTACACGCAGCACATTTCACTAAAGATTTATGCAGATGCTTTACAATAATTCAATTCTGTTCTGGTTATTATTTGCGACAACATTCATTTATGAGCTCTCAAGCAAATTAATACTTCATTGCCCAAAAATATTATTAGTATTCCAAAAACACCCAAACACACATGCAGCAGGAATAGCCACAAATGTAGACCTCTCGGTCTTCAAGATAATCAAGCTGCCCGCAAAGTGATTCGTCCATAACTAGACAACAATTTTTAAGCTATTGGTATTTCATAATCTACTGTAAATGCACAATTACAGTGTGCTTAAAAAAGTGCAGAAAACAAAATCACTCAAAACTTTTTCCAGACTCGTTCAAATCAAAACTATTTTTGCTGTAAATTACCAATTTGAGCGTGAATGCTAAATCTCAATTTAAGTATCAAATATTCTCACATCACAACGTTTCCAAATTATTTATTTCCAAGACAAAATGATGGATAACTGCAGCGTTCAAATCAAATTTTTTATTATACTCGCTGTAATACGCCGAAGCATGGAACGAGTGGTGAGGCCCGTCTCCGCGTCATTGCGCCTGCAGGCAACGCAGCTCCTTTCGCATAAATGTCTCAGCGGTGGCGATCCGTTAGCAACACTGTGTCAGATTTGACCGGCCCAAGATTTGAACCTCAGACCTACCGCTCCAGAGATGATTGCCTTCCCGCTTGACTAACTGCCACAACAGAAATTATATCACGGTTCAAAAAACTAAGTTAATAATAATTGTCACTTAAAATTTAAACTACTTAGTTGTTTGCCAATAACTTGCGCTTGTCCATCAACATGTTGTGCCACTACTCCTTCATTTTGAATATTTCCCTCCAAAGTCTGCGTTCTTGCTCCTCCAATTTGCATTTTGGATCCACTTTCGATCAATCTATCTGCTGCAAATAGACAAAGTTTAAGTTAATACAGTTTTCTACTCGCATAAAAATACGGTTCAGTTCAGTTAAATTATTTTGGGAACAAAAACATAAAATAAAAATTATAAATGCTAATACTAATCGCTGCAGATTTCATGAAAAGTCCAAGTGACGACTTATAATCTGAGGTGGAGTCGAAGACCAAGGCTCGAGACCAAGGCCAAGGACACAAAAAAAATCCGAGGCAAAGGCAAAGGACCGACTTCTCGAGGACAGACGCTTCTCAGGCCAAGGACAGGAATGCTCGAGGCCAAGGCCAAGGACCAAAGATACAAGGCGCAAATGCTCCCAAAAAGAAAATAAAGGTCTTCTAAAAGTTTTTTCAGGCGATCTCCAACAAAAAAAAATGTCTTCGCAAATTTTCGGCAAAGTTTCTGGCGTTTTCCAACAAAATTTTAACGATTCCAAAAATAGTGCTGTTTTTGGACGAGGCAATTTTCGAAGACTTGAGGCTTCGAGGCCAAAGCCAAGACCTTGACCTTCAAAGCCAAGGCCAAGGACTTCAAAATGTGTCCTTGAGAACTCCATCTCTGCTTATGATTACCTCTAAGAGTAGAGGTGATACATAAAACCTGCGAAGACAATTAAAAAATAAATAAATAAAACAAACAAGAAAATTACACAGATTTGATCAATTTGAAAGATTCGAATAAGCCAGTCGGTCATGATAGTGGCAAGCAGACTAACAAGAAGCCAATTAGTCAGAGTATCTCTCATTGCGAACCAGGGGGCACATGGCAGACATTTCCTCGTTTGCTTTAATAACGGGTTTTTTTTTAAGAGGCGCTAACGAACGAAATACTCGCTGAACGTAAGAGGTCATTTTTGCACGTGTATTTAAAGCCTTGCGAAATCCGTTACGTCATTTATTCTCGCTAACTTGCTTTGAGCGATTGCGGAAAGCAGTTCGAGTAAAAAAACGTCACATTTTCCTCGCCAACCCAAAGAGGATTTTGAAGCACTCTTTAAGCGTGCGAAAAAAAATTTTTTTGGTTTAGAAATTGAATGGCGAAATGTAGAAAACTTCTAACTCATGCGAATTTTTGCTGAAAATTAATTCAAATCGTCGTCGCGTTTGCTATTAGACTGCTAAAAAGAGCGAATTGCTTTGAGAACCATTTGCTGTTTCGATTGATAAAAAAATGCTAAGTAGTGCAAGTTGACAAAAATAGTAAAACACTCCTTTCATAAGAACGATTTTCTAAAACACGAGGCTCATTTTTGCTCAAAATTTAAGAACAAATTAAAAGCACTGCCAGCCTCGGCAGCAAAACAAACCAAAAAAAAAAAATTCAAACTAATCAAAGAAACTAAAATTCGTGTTGATTCAAAACGATAAAATGTCAGTGATTTTCTTGTGTTTGCAAGCAAAATTGCAACTATTCAAGGTTTGCTGCTCTGCACAAGCAATTGAGAAATTTTTTGGCAGTTGTTCAACTTGAAAAAAGCTTGCTTTTTTGTTTTTGCAATTTTACGATGCTGCAAAAGCAAGAAAAAAGCCTTCACTTAAATCTTAAGCAGACAGAGCCATAAGAATTAAACAGTGTTTCAAACATGCCCGCTGAAATTGACATCAATGCTCTCAAAATTTTTACAAAATCAAGAACAAATGAGACTGAATATTGGCAAAAAATTAAAAACAGCCAGTCTCAACTCAAGATTTACCGGTTCTAAAAAGGAAGTGTACTTCAACTTGCTCACTTTTGAAAAATTTTGAAACCTTAAAACCTAAAGTTACCGTTAACATATGAGTTTACCCACCAACAACCTCAAGGACGCTTTACTTCATTTAAAAAAATATGGTATGGAAAAAGTTTTTCTTGTTTTACATTGATCCAAAAATATACCGTAATTAAATTCTGTCGTTCATTTACTAATTGTTGTCAGTTGAAGAATTTGCTTGCGTAGAATAATCACGCATAGGTTAAAGTATCTTTTTCCATAACAATGCAGTACATACAATATGCTTGAACGCATTATTTTGAAGTAGAAATGCATCTGACGTCACAATGAGATATTTATTACGTACTAACACAAGTTACAAACATCTCGCAAAGAAATTCGAGCGAGCCGTTTGAACGTGTGTTGGGCGAGACGGATCAGAAATGGCAGTTAGTCTACGAAGATTTTTTCCTCGTTAGCGCTTTTTATCGAGCGAGAATGGCCTTTACGAGCTCGCTAGCACGTTCTGTCATGTCGCCCCAAATCCAAAATATTATGCTTAGTAATGTTTAGTAAAATATTTTTTCAAATTGATTTTAAAGCTACATAATCTTCGGCAGTTTTTAATATCTGGTGGAATTTTATTCTAATGTTTGGACCCTGTAAATAAAATTGATTGATGGCAAATTGATTTTTTAATCAAAGGGGGGCGAATGCCGTCAGCTCGTCTTAGGGATCTACAGCAGTGCACTGAGGAGTTTAATCTAAAGGAACCTTCAAAGTAGTTTGGAAGTTTGCTACAAAAAAATTTATAAACAAAGCAACATAATTCAGCCTTAAACACATCTTGATACTTCAAAATTTTATGCTTTTAGTAAATACTATCACAATTAGATTCATAGTTTCGAAAATAAATTAGCCTTAAAATTTTATAGCAGCATTTCTGCAAATTTTCCAAAAATGCAAGATTGTTGCTGCACCAAGTTGTGATATAAAAGTTTAGATGAGTTTATGCAAATGAATGGAAAAGCGTGAGTAAAAGGGAGCGTGTGAGAAAGTACCTGGATTTATAAACGATTGTTAGGCATGCGCGTAGTTTATTTAGAAGTTGCTGCATATATGATTTTCAAGAAAGATTGTTAGATATTAAATTGGCCAGAAACTTAAACTCGGTTACCTCGGAAATCTGCTGTCTCAAAATTTTAAGACAAAGTTTTGAATTTTTTTGTACTTTATGAGATTTTGTCGAGAAAATCGTAACCGATCGCTTCAGCCTTGCTTTACCCCGGAGCAATTATCGTGTACGTACATGAGTAACTTGCATTTCGTGTTAGGAAAAGGTCATTTACGTAAATCAAGAAAAAGAGATGGTCTAAAGCTGACCCCTGGGGGACCCCTGACGTTATTGATTTAACGTTGGAAAAAGTACCACGAATAGAGGCCTGCTGGGATCTGTTAGATACATAATTTTCAACCATGAATGTGATACACCTCTAAAATCATAATAGTATAGAATACAAAAAAACTGTTTGCATAAATTAGCAAATTTGGGCAGTTTGTTCGTTCACATGAACTAGGCGCCTGTCAAACCAAATCACTACAGAGCACGATTTTTGAGTTCTGTTTGTAAGTGTTTCGTCAGGTTGGGCCGCCACAACGGATAGGCTGCTTGGCTCCAATACAAAATGATAGTAAAGTATTTTTCCCAAGGACATAACGACGCATTGCCAGTTTGAGTATCGAACCCGGGGCCAGCAACTTTTCGATCACTACCCTGATGCTCTACTACGGAGTAATTGCCGGCGCAATTCGGCAATTATTTGAGTTTAGTAAAACATTTAAAGTTTATATGTGTTTTGAATACAAAGCACAAAGCCAAAACAATTGCAAACTTAACTTATAGTTTTGAGAAACTACTTCTTACATTAAAAGTTTTTCCTGAGGTTCCTATGGTGTTCTAGGCTAGCTTTGAGAAATCACACAGGTGCTACTCAAAAGACTAACTTTATTACTGACGTTTCGCTAGTTAGAAACAACTAGCTTCTTCAGAGCACTGCTATCAGTAGTGATGGCAAATCGCCATCAACTTCTGATAGCAAAAAACAGAAAAACGATCCCACACATTGCTGCAGTAGAATAACTAGCGAAAAAATTCAAAATAAGGCTCCGATAAAATTCATTGTTACGATAGGCTACGTCATACAGATAATGTAAAGGTGCGTATAAAAATGAAAGAAAGCGGTTCTATAAAAATAATTTCTCCGAATTAACATTGCAGCAAAACACGTTAGAACTAACACTAGGAAAGATTAAACCAGAAGAAATTCAACACTGGGAATTAAGCAACTTTCTGTAAACAGCAGGGAATGATAACCCATTATTTCTATTGAGTGCTTGAGGCTTTTCGTTGATGTACCAACTTTCAGTGAAAAGACGCTTCGAGTAATCATGTTCCACTTTTAAAATTTTGACTTTAGACCAATCGATGATGTAATCATTTTCCATGGAATGCTGGCAAAGTGCTGATTTTTCGGGCCGTTGGAATTTTATTGCTCGTTGATGTTCCTTTATTCTAGATTTGAGGTCCCGTTTGGTTTGTCCGATGTAAACAGAAGGACAATTCTAATAGGGAACTTCGTAAACCAAGTTGGACTTTTCATTATGATTTATTTCATCTTTAAGGGAAGGGAGAAATCTGCCAATTGTCAAAAATGGTTTGAACGCTACTTGAACACCGGTTTCCAGAAGTATTCGCTTGATTTTGTCCGATACAAGTGGCGTTATCAGGTTATAGGTTCATTCAGATACAGGTTATCATTCCCTGCTGTTTACAGAAAGTTGCTTAATTCCCAGTGTTGAATTTCTTCTGGTTTAATCTTTCCTAGTGTTAGTTCTAACGTGTTTTGCTGCAATGTTAATTCGGAGAAATTATTTTCATAGAACCGCTTTCTTTCATTTTTATACGCACCTTTACATTATCTGTATGACGTAGCCTATCGTAACAATGAATTTTATCGGAGCCTTATTTTGAATTTTTTCGCTAGTTATTCTACTGCAGCAATGTGTGGGATCGTTTTTCTGTTTTTTGCTATCAGAAGTTGATGGCGATTTGCCATCACTACTGATAGCAGTGCTCTGAAGAAGCTAGTTGTTTCTAACTAGCGAAACGTCAGTAATAAAGTTAGTCTTTTGAGTAGCACCTGTGTGATTTCTCAAAGCTAGCCTAGAACACCATAGGAACCTCAGGAAAAACTTTTAATTTGAAATGCCTGGTGTACAACTCCATTACTTCTTGCATTGTCAAAACCAATAAATGGCGAAAAATTATAAATCACAAGCATTTAAAACATCTTCATGTTGTGTTCTAGCACCATTTGTCATAACAATGTTAGAACTGAGAAGTACTTTCAAAAAGCGTTAAGCTATGTTTTCACTTGATTTGGCTATGTGTTTTATGTTACAAAACATTTCGATGTTTCCAATATTATGCTCCGAAATATTCGCATTTTCTTTTTTGTTCACGTAATACTTGAGTGACTAAAGCATCTGCTACACGGGATGATCTATTCCCGGTTTGGTGTAACCAAAGACTTTGAAAACTGTATTCACAGTTTTCCTGCTTGACGTTGAACAATAAAGAAGAACCAAGTGAAGCCTCCGCCCTGTGTGTGTGTGTGGTAAAGGCAGGTGGCAGCATGACTCAAAGATTGTTAAGTCCCTTTGTTATCTCCTGGCCTAAGCAAGATAGTAAATAATGATGTAATAATAACAATGATTTGATCAAATGGCTTGGCGTACTAGTGCCTATTAGACTACAAAGCATTGAGACAAACCTTATATAGGCTCAGTTTCAGGTCATAGTTGGTTTTGGTTTCAGCTTATATTGTGGTTTAGTATTGTAGCAGCAATTTGTTTATTTGTTTAAAAATTTGAACTACGTTTCATTTTTCCCCACATTTAAATATGATCATGACTTGATTTATCGGAATTTGAACAACATTTAGGGCCGGTCTACACTGTGCGTAAAATCGTCAGCTTACGAGCGTAACCTTAGTTTATTTTAAAGGAAAATTCCGTAAGCCCAGGCGTACCACCGTACGGGCGTAGCACCTTACAAGAGTAAATTGCCAGCGAAAAAAATTGCTAAAAAAGCAAATTTTTTTGCCGGTACGCTCGTAAGCTCGTAAGCTCACGATTTGCGTGAAATTTTGAAAACTGGTTTGCCAGGTTTCGGGGTAGGCTAAAATTACGTTCATAAGTTTTGTTGAAAAAAAGTTGATTTTCAAAAGAGAAAGTATGCGTGTTGGTTTGAAATAGCCTAGTTCAACATGAAAATGGTCAATTTGCGGCTATATGACGAAAAACTTGCAAAAAAGAGGCCTAGGTCGATAGGCCCAAAAGTGAATTATAAATTGTTTGTTGTTATCAGAGGTGGAGTCGAGGACACAAGGCTCGAGGCCAAGGACACAAAAACAATCCGAGGCCAAGGCCAAGGACAGCCTTTCCGAGGACAGACACTCTCGAGGCCAAGGACAGGAATGCTCGAGGCCAAGGCCAAGGACCAAGGACACAAGCGCAAGTGCTCTCCAAAAAAAAAAAAAAAAAAAAGGTCTTCACAAAAGTTTTTCAAGCGATCTCCACAAAAAAACCTTTTCCAAAAAAATTTTCAAGCGCTTCACAAAATTTCAACAATTCAAAAAATAGTGCTGTCCTCGAGCCGAGGACAGGCCAATTTTTGAGGACTTGAGGTCTCGAAGCCAAGGCCAAGGACTTCAAAATCTGTCCTCGAGGACTCCACCTCTGACTGCAACTCAACTACACAATTTCAAGTTTCTTGTAACATATGAGTGGCATTGCTTGTTTTTCTTAGGTGCAACTAAGATCTTAAAGTGTCATATTTTTCAAACCATAAGTTGCATCAATGACATTTAAAGTTTTAAGAAATCCAACTTAAGCCTTATACTCTGATGCATTTAATCTGTACTTCTGGTCATGCTCTTTTACGGCCAGTTGATCAAGTGGTAATGCATTCGTCTTTGGAGTAGAGGTCTGAGATTTAAATCAGCCTGGTCAAATCAAACACAGCATTGCCCACGGCTTTGTATCGCTGTGACATTTCTTTCAAGGCAGCTATGTTGCTCGGGTGCAATGATGCTGTGGTGGGCCCTGCCAACTTTATGCGCTTCGATGTATTACAGCATATATAATGAAAGACTTGATTTGATTCCATAATTTCATTCAGAGTTAAACCATTTAGATTTTTAAAAAGTTTTTTTAGAGTTTAATAAATTTAATGTAATGTAGTGCATTTTATAGTTTAGCGCACATTGTGCTTAAAAACAAAAGCTTTAGAAGCCATTTGGCGTGCTTTATGCTAGAAAATAATAATTATAGAAGCCATTATCGATACTACGACAGCGCGCCAATTAACAGCTGTATGTTCCAGTTTGCTGCGCCTTACTGTTTAAAAAATGCTGAAGTGATATTTTCGCTAGAATTAATTTTGATAGAATAAAGTATTCTTTATTTAGTTTAAAAAAAATCTTTTTTTTGCTTTAATTTTGTTAACTTGATTTGATGGCTTTGTTCTGCAGTGTAGTATTGGCGCTTTTTTGAGATTTAATGTGACCACTTTGATGCAGGAAAATTTGACACCGCAGTGATATGGTTAGGGTTTTGCGTCAAACATCTTTTGGGTCTGGTTTGGATTAAAATTAAAGTTGGCCAAGTCAATTGTCTTGCGTCAACTGGTTGCCTCTAAAAATTTTGGACTCTTCTCTGAGTGCAACTGTTTTATGCATAATTGGTCCGTTTTTTTGATATGTCTACTGCTAACGATGGTTTTGGCACTTTGCAGATTTTTAAACTTTTTTTGGTTGGAGTAATTATTACTTGTTTTACTCTAGGTCCTCTAACGAGTAGAGGATAATTGGAAAATTGTTGGAACTGCATGATTGAAAACCAGAAGCCATCAAGTTCCATTTAATGTTTGTTGTGTATTTCTACACTATGCTTCATGGTCATCACAGCCTACTGGAAATTGATCATAATTTGGGTTAAGCGCTGTTGACTAACAATATGACATTTTCTCCTTTAGTGATTAGAGTAAAAAGTAGAAGTAAAGCAACCAAATTTCATTAATATTTGTTCTGTATTTCTTCAACATGCCTCATGGTCAACACGCAGTAATGAAAATTGCTCATGGCTTGAGTTAAATGCTGTTGGCCGAATTTGTGACATTTTCTTTTCCCACCATGAAATCAATCAAGACATTGATGATTGTTAATGCTTCATAGAGTTGCTGCTTGACTTTTCCAGGATCCAGGCATTACTCATATTCAAGTTTTATAATCAAAATGTTGGTGATATATAATAAAATATCTGCTTTCTGAGACTGATTGGACATTGGCATCCTTTTTAATCCTCTGGTTATTTTTTCCTACAAGTTTTGATTAAACCTATCAGACAGCTTTTGCTTTAAGCAAAAACTCTGGAGATGAACTTTCCTACAAGTTTTGATTAAATTTCTGAGGTAGCTTTTGCTTTATACTTGTTTATATATCAATACTATCAATAATATTCACAGCTAGGCGTTTAAAAAAAACATCGTAAAGCGCAAGCACAAATTCCGCAACCAAAAATTTTTAAGCTCGAAGCGCAAGCGCAAATTCCGCAACCAAAATTTTTTAGGGTTAAAGCGCAAGCACAAATTCCGCAACCAAAAATTTTTGAGCTTAAAGTGCAAATGCGAATTTCGCAACTAAAATCTTAAAAGCTTAAAGGGCAATTGCAAATTACGTAACAAAAATTCTAAATATTTTACAGCGCAAACACAAATTCTGCAACCAAAAATTGAAAATAGTACAGCGCAACTACAAATTGATTGCTTGAGAGCGCACACAAATTTTGCTATTTAAAAAAAATTTGAGTAGTGAGTACAAATTTTTGCATAATCAAAGTTTCAAAAGCGCACTGCAGACGAGGGTGTTAAGCAAGAATGGCAGTACTGTACGGTGCGTTCAGAATTTGCGTACTACGTACCTCGCACCTTCAATCGTACCGTATCAGCGTATCGTACTTCAGTTCAATTTTTGAAGCATACCGTACCAACGTACCGTACCCGTACCATTACAAAAAGGCGTACCGTACCACCGTACCGTACTTCTTAGCAAAAATTGAGGCATACCATACCGTAATTACGTACCGTACCGTACTGCCATTCTTGCTTTTAACTACTCGCAACTTTAACTGGCTTTGAAATCACTTGCCTATAAATCAGCTATCTCAATTCACACATTTAATCTCGGCTTTGGCTGTCTTTTGTTTCTTCATACAAACAGCCGGCGCAATGTGCGAAAAGTCTGCGATTTTTAATTCAAACCACGTACCAACGTACCGTACCCGTACCATTGCAAAAAAGGCGTACCGTACCAACGTACCGTACCCGTACCATCACAAAAAAAGCGTACCGTATCAGCATTCCGTATCTCTTTGCAAAAATTAAGGCGTACCGTACCGTACTGCCATCCTTAATTTAAAATATAAAAATATGAAAGTATAAACATAGTACCATTTTCAGCTAAGCTGCACTAGAATAAACCAACTGCATTGCGTTTAAATTATCAGGCTTGTCAAAAATCAGCTCCATATTTTAATGCAATCACAAACACGAAAAAATTGTCTACACTGGTACAAATCCATAGATCACACAGTTGCCAATGAGCTTTTGCGACGCGTTTCGACCTTGCTCAAGGGTCTCATCAGGCAAAAAAAAAAACAAAACTATGAAAGTCTCCAAAAAGTCAGGTACGCACAGCAATGGAAAATTTTTTTTTTACAAGCGCATAAGTAATTACATCAAAATCTGTAGTACAACTCCAAACACGGGCAAGTTTGCCAGAGTAAAGGGTTGGGCTAAAAAGCACAAATGCAGCATTGCATGTGACCACACAACAGGGCGACTTATAAAGACAAGATCAAATAAAATTTCGTGAGAACTTGCCAAATTCTCAAAAGTTTATTTGATCTTGTCTTTATAAGTCGCCCTGTTGTGTGACATGCAATGCTGCATTTGTGCTTTTTAGCCCAACCCTTTACTCTGGCAAACTTGCCCGTATTTGGAGTAGTACTGCAGGTTTTGATGTAAGTACTTATGCGCTTGCAAAAAAAAATTTTTTTCCATTGCTGTGCGTACCTGACTTTTTGGAGACTTTCATAGTTTTGTTTTTTTTTTGCCTGATGAGACCCTTGAGCAAGGTCGAAACGCGTCGCAAAAGCTCATTGGCAACTGTGTGATCTATGGATTTGTACCAGTGTAGACAATTTTTTCGTGTTTGTGATTGCATTAAAATATGGAGCTGATTTTTGACAAGCCTGATAATTTATCGTTGACTGCCTTGTGAGAGACCACTTTGTGTAGGTCCCCTAAACTTTTGAGAATTTGGCAAGTTCTCACGAAATTTTATTTGATCTTGTCTTTATAAGTCGCCCTGTTGTGTGGTCACATGCAATGCTGCATTTGTGCTTTTTAGCCCAACCCTTTACTCTGGCAAACCTGCCCGTATTTGGAGTTGTACTGCAGGTTTTGATGTAAGTACTTATGCGCTTGTAAAAAAAAAATTTTCCATTGCTGTGCGTACCTGACTTTTTGGAGACTTTCATAGTTTTGTTTTTTTTTGCCTGATGAGACCCTTGAGCAAGGTCGAAACGCGTCGCAAAAGCTCATTGGCAACTGTGTGATCTATGGATTTGTACCAGTGTAGACAATTTTTTCGTGTTTGTGATTGCATTAAAATATGGAGCTGATTTTTGACAAGCCTGATAATTTATCGTTGACTGCCTTGTGAGCGACCACTTTGTGTAGGTCCCCTAAACTTTTGAGAATTTGGCAAGTTCTCACGAAATTTTATTTGATCTTGTCTTTATAAGTCGCCCTGTTGTGTGGTCACATGCAATGCTGCATTTGTGCTTTTTAGCCCAACCCTTTACTCTGGCAAACTTGCCCGTATTTGGAGTTGTACTGCAGGTTTTGATGTAAGTACTTATGCGCTTGTAAAAAAAAAATTTTCCATTGCTGTGCGTACCTGACTTTTTGGAGACTTTCATAGTTTTGTTTTTTTTGCCTGATGAGACCCTTGAGCAAGGTCGAAACGCGTCGCAAAAGCTCATTGGCAACTGTGTGATCTATGGATTTGTACCAGTGTAGACAATTTTTTCGTGTTTGTGATTGCATTAAAATATGGAGCTGATTTTTGACAAGCCTGATAATTTATCGTTGACTGCCTTGTGAGCGACCACTTTGTGTAGGTCCCCTAAACTTTTGAGAATTTGGCAAGTTCTCACGAAATTTTATTTGATCTTGTCTTTATAAGTCGCCCTGTTGTGTGGTCACATGCAATGCTGCATTTGTGCTTTTTAGCCCAACCCTTTACTCTGGCAAACTTGCCCGTATTTGGAGTTGTACTGCAGGTTTTGATGTAAGTACTTATGCGCTTGTAAAAAAAAAATTTTCCATTGCTGTGCGTACCTGACTTTTTGGAGACTTTCATAGTTTTGTTTTTTTTTGCCTGATGAGACCCTTGAGCAAGGTCGAAACGCGTCGCAAAAGCTCATTGGCAACTGTGTGATCTATGGATTTGTACCAGTGTAGACAATTTTTTCGTGTTTGTGATTGCATTAAAATATGGAGCTGAATTTTGACAAGCCTGATAATTTATCGTTGACTGCCTTGTGAGCGACCACTTTGTGTAGGTCCCCTAAACTTTTGAGAATTTGGCAAATTCTCACGAAATTTTATTTGCATTGCGTTTAGCTTTTATAACTAAGGGCACATATCTAAGACCGAAGAAAGAATTAGTTTTATTGCTGAAAACAAGCAATTAAACACCAAAACAAAAGAAGCTCCACTTACTCACGTTCAGAAATAATGCGTTATTCATGGAGAAAAATTGACTTTTTTAAACACTTTTTATTTTCACGCAGCAAAACAAACTTTTTTTAATTTTCTTTCGTCATAGACGATCGTTTCGATCGCAAAATATCAGAACCAACAGCAAATAATCTCTCGACGGCGGCCAAACTAGAAATAGCAGTGATGAATCTTTTGAATTTTTGCAACCACGCATCTCTATTGTAGACAGGAAAGCAATCTTTGGTGATTTTGTTGTTTACTCTTCCGAACCTTTCATCTAATCTTTTTCCTATTGTAGAGGCCGAGTTTTCGGCTACTAATTACAGTACAAAAAACTAAAAGTATTTCGTACATATTAAGTGAGGTAGCTCAAACTACATACACGGTTCAAAATTAACGCCTACCCGCTTGTCCGAGGCAAGCTGAAATCGCTTCGGGCAAGTTAGTTTTCAGCTTAACTTCCCCGACGGCAAGTTAACAAAATACAGCGTAATAGACAACTTCAAACAAGATTATTTAAAAACGCAATTTACCTGGTTTTGTTGCAATAAACCAAAATTTGTACGTAAAGAAAGCTGTTTCTTGCTTTATTTTAGTAAGCACTTTGTAACTATCACAATTAATACATTGTCTAATAGTACGCACATATTTAATCGCAATTATCACGTCTTATTCGCACGCAGATTTTTCGATTCTTGGACGCGTTTAGCAACTGTTTGGCACAAAATGTTCTTTTTTTTTTTCAAGAAAAGTTTTACGGCGCTTGCCACGCTAACAGCTGTTTCAGATACCACAAGTATTACCCTGCGCTGCATGAACATAACGTCAAGATTTTTGCAATTTTTTTGTTATGATTATTTTGAAGATCTTTTAGCTTTCTAGCTGGTGTAGTTTCCAAAATATTCGCCAATAAAAATACGTTTGCAACAAACCACAACGGTAGTTCATAATTATGATCGTTAAATATTAAATGAAATATCTGCAATCAAAAAATCAATTTTTTCTTATGCATGATTGGAAAAAGTTACTGATTGCATCACATTATCTAAACGATCGCACACAAAAACTTGATTTTAGAAACTACGCGTATTTTGCAAATTCAGTGCTTTTTTTCCAAGTTAACCTCAAAACTTAGAGTACCTTTTTTTCGGGCAAGTTGTCAAATAAGTTCATTTCGATTCCTGATATAATATTAATTCATTACTCTATGTCTTTCAGCCGTATACAGCATATAGTTTATCTGAAGCACAGGTACTACCACTAGAGAGGGGCATTTCAGAATAGCAGCAGGCTATTTCAGAATTATTCCGAATAGCAAAAACCAAATCCTAATCTGGCTTAATTAATTTAATTTGATGAAAAAGTGAACTACCAGTCAACCATCACCGATTTTCAGAAAAAAATTATTAAACGATTAGGTTAATTAAAGCAGCGCTTTATTGCAGTGCATGACATTGGGTGCTTTTAAAAATGTTCACCACTTATAGTTGCATTCTTAATTCAGTCACAGTCAAGCCTGCACTGGAGAAGCACCTTACGGAAGAAGCTGATGGTGCAGGAATGCAAATGTTGCTTCAAATAGGAAAGTTGAAAATTTGTGGACCACCATTTCATGTATCCATTTTGAAAGGTTAAAAAGTTTGAGTTTTGGAGAGCCCCGTTGGGGAAACGTTTTTTCATATTTGCTCACCCTGAAAATTTCATGTGTTCAGCGTGAGTGGTTAAGAAGTTTGAATTTTAAAGGGTCCGTTTGGGGCAAACCCCCATTGTGGTACCCCCAATTTTTGTTACTTTTAGTTTATTTTTGATATCTACGCATTTAAAAAACCTGATTCATCTAGCTCTAACGATTTAAAAGTTCGAAATTTTGGAGGACCCGATTGAGGGGGATCTCCCAACCTGGCACTCTTGATTTCTGTCACACACTAGTCCTCCTTGGTATACTCAATCGCTAAAACTTTAAATACAGCACGTTTAGCGATTTAAAAGTAGATAGCGCAGAAGAAAACAAAACAAGAAAAAAAGAAGATAACGCAGAAGAAAATAAAACAAGAAAAAAAATCTTTCCATCAGCAATCAGCATATATCAACTATCTCGTGATTATGCTTTAAATCTGTAAAATCAAAATTTATTTATTTTTTGACAGGGACATGCAGTTCAACATTTAAAAATTATTTTGTGATTGCGCATCTTGGAAAAAAATTCGCAATTGAAACGCAGCAAATATTAGCTATACCGATTCGCAAACGCAAATTGCGCAAGCACTGAAAAAAAAAGGCATAGAGCACAACGCGCTGAAAAAACAGGCATAGAGCGCAACGCAAATTGCGCAAGAGCGGAAAAAAGGCATAGTGCGCAACGCAAATTGCGCATTTGCGCAACTTGCAAACTATTTTGCGCAACGCCCACCTCTGATAATAATACAGTATGCGCTTGTCTAATCTGCGCTGATATCTACGTGAAGCGACAACCAGATGGAGGGTTCCTCACTCCCTCCGAAACATTATAATCGTAAGAGATGCCCGATGTGTTACTTTTTGAAACATTAACTGCTTTGCGCTTAGAATTTTGTACTTTTGCTTGCAACAAGTTTAGTTCATTGAATTTTTGAAAATTTTGAATACAGTTGTATTGCAAAAGTTGCAATATCTGTCTTATTGAGAGAATTCAGAAGTTCCTCCTCGTAGGACAGTAAATTTATTGAATGCTCTAATCGCACAATCAATTTTCTGCAGTTTCAGTGGTAATAATTTTACTGCAGTATAGGGTAATTGAAATTTTTTAGCTACCATAGTTCGCCCTATTTTCGTTTTATGTTTTATGAATGAGCAAGTTGCTGGACATCAGTGAGATTTCTCTCAATCTTCAGCTAATGCTAGGGTAAGCATTTCTCCAAATAAGTTTAGGTTTAGCGGGTGATGGATTGAATTCCAAACTTTTGTTATCAAATTCTTGTGCGTTACTGTGATACAAAACTACCAGAGTGGTAGTAAAAAAAAGCGTTCAGTAGAAGCGTTTGTGTGAAAAAAGAAAAGATGAATACTGCAACAAGCATGTCAACAAAAATTTTAGTTATGAAATCACTAGTTATAATGCAATTCAATCTGATTGATTACAAAGAATTAACTCAAACCGCTTGGGGGGAGGAGTCAATACAATAATGATAAAATGCGTGTTGTTTTTGCAGAAGGGATTAAATGCAGAAAATAGTGTAGTTTAATGTGTTCGCGAACTCAAACCGACAATTCGAGAGGATAACCTACACCTGCATGCTACGCATCTTGCACTGTCTATTGTGTTTCCAGGGTTGGACTGGATAAAGTTTACATACAGTAAAAGCTGATATGGGAGAGAGGCAAAAGATGCTCAACATTTGGCTTAAACGGACATGGGACAGAGGTGGAGTTGAGAGCACAAGGCTCGAGACCAAGGACACAAAAAATATCCGAGGCAAAAGACAGCCTTTTCGAGGACAGACCTTTTCTAGTGCAAGGAACAGGTGCAAGTGTTCTCTAAAAAAAAAATAATAATAATAATAAGGTCTTCAAAAAAATTTTTTTTCAGGTGTTTTCAGAAAAACAAAATCAAAAAATCTCCAAAAAGCAAGTTTTTCTGCAAAAATCGATCTACAAAATTTTAAGAATTCCAAAAATACTGCTGTTCTCGAGCCGAGGATAGGGCAATTTTCGAGGACTTTGCGAAGCTTCGAGGCCAAGGACTTCAAAATGTGTCCTCGAAGACTCCACCTCTGTAAACGGAACGTATCAGTAAAACTGAAAAACAGTTGAAAGCTGAAAACAAAATGTACTCTGCAAAACATTGTGATCAGATCTTTCCTCCGAGTCACTCTCCGCAAAGAGGAATTCAAAAGAGGAAGAACCGGACCTTTGAAACCAGCCTCTAGTGCCCATCAGTGCAGGCCCGACGCCACGAGGGGGCATTCCGGGGCCGTGCCTCCCCAAATGACTGCTTGTGTGTTCCAAGCGAGGGCTGTGCTCCGAAGAGATTAACAGGCTCGGGGCTACTGGAGTCAAGTCGAGGCCTAAGGCACCCAAACTGGTGCTTATCGCCTTAGAGTTTTCGAGCAAGAACTGTTTTTTCGTAATTTTTGTGGACTCACACCGGATTTCATGAAACTTTGGGGACCAAGAGCTTTTTTTTTGGTCTTCACTTAAGGATTCGTAAATAGTCGCAAAATTTTGAGATAAAACCAGAGTTTGTGAAAATTTTTGAACTGAAGACTTTTTTTTTATGTCTTCACCTTTTTCGTTTGATCCACACTCTTAAATTCATGTAAATAAACTTCTCGTGCTTCCCCAAAATTTATTTCTGCCCCCCTAGTCGCGCTATCCTGACGCCGGGTCTGCATCAGCGGCCTATAAGTTAATTTTTGTAATTTTGTTGCATTCACCAAGGTACTTTGGCCAGGGACAATAAAGAAACCTTTTGGTTTTCGAGTTAAGCTGCCACGTTTTGTCCACCACACACTGTGGAGTCTTCACGGTGTCCCTTATTATTGCTGAACGCTGAGCAAGGAATCGAACCCAGATGTAGCTTATCAGTAACAGACACTCGATCACTGATTGGCCGCACGTTACTTTTTTTTGTGAGGAAGGTAGAAAAAAATTTACGTTTAAATTATCAAAAAGACAATACCACTTCACGTGATGCATAATCTGACCCAAATTTAACTGAAACAACAAAGACTTGTAATAAATCTGTGATTTCCGTCATCCAAGTTAGCTTATAACATTATGGCCATGCACAGAATACGCTGTTAAGCTGTTACGCTCGTAAGCGCCGTTTGGTATAGTGCAGACACCCTCAACGTATGAGCGTAAAAAATTTTGAAATTTTGCACGCACAGTGTAGACCGGCTCTTATGTGAACACTTTTTTGATTTGCTGCAGATCGCACCTTTTTTATTCCAGTTTGTTTGCCCAACAGCTGCTTAATTATTTCTTATGACGTGAAACTCATTTACATTTCAGATTACCGCTTTTTGCTTGAAAAGCTCTGTGTTTTGTAACTTTTTGCAAGCTCGAACTTACAACGGCTAATCAGTCTGGATTGATTTCCACAAAATGCAGACGCCCTGTTGAACGGAATCGAGTCAGCAAGCAATTTTCTAAAGTTTGAGCTAAGTTTAGCGTGGCATTTTATTAAAGTCATTAAGGCTTGAGAATGGGACTGAAAAGTTGTTCATTATTTCAGAGTTTTTTGCTCAATTTAGGTGCTAAGAGCTTTTGCTTAGCAAGTGCCCGGTAGCACATACCCTTGCTTCGATGACTCCTCTATCTCTCTCTCTCTATTTTGGATTACTTGCCAATCACTCAATTGGTTTGTCGTTTCAAGTTTAGCAATACAGTCAGTTTTTGAAATTTTTACGTCTGCTTCTAAAAATCCATTGAAATGTTTCTTGGTCAATTTGTTTTTTGGTCAACGTTTTTATCAATTCGTTTTTCGTCGTTTCATTTTTATCAAGTTTGTAGTTAAAATTAAATTGTACCAAAAATGGGTTTTTGATTGAGGAAAGCAGACGTAATTATTCCAATCAGTAATAACTACATTAATGCATATGGTTTGTTCATATGAACTAGGCATTGAGCGTCAGTCTAATCACACTAATGCACAGCACGTTTCGGATTCTGTTTGCTAGTCCTCAGACTGGCATACAGAACCGGTACACTGTTTGGCTCCAATGGGAAATAATCGTTAAGCGTCCATCTCAAGAACACATCGACACATTACCAGTTTGCCAATTGAACCAGGGGTCAGCAACCATTCGATCACTAACCCGACGTTCTACAACCGAGCTACCGCCGCTTTGAACATGTATGAATTAAAGCAATCGGTTTACTAAATAACACATTATGTATTTTGTTACATTAAGAATTCCTTCTTTATTGACCGCTTTTTAGTGAGGGTTGCGGGGGCAGCAGCTCGAGATTAAGCCGCGGCTTTTCACAGTCTTCGACCACATCTGTCATTCTACTTGGATGAAGTCCCAAGCGATTCCATCCAAGATCCTTAAAGTAATTGGTCCATCTAGTACTAGTTCGTCCAACTGATCTTTCTCATTTTTTTTTTTTTGGCAAGTAAAACTTGGTTTAGAAGTCTTTCCTGAGGCATTCTGCTTACATGGCCAAATCATCTAAGCTGAGATCACGAGTTCGAAACTCAACACAAGAATTGTAAGCAAAACGAAACGAAGCACATTATAGCCTCAGAAATAATCTCGAGCTGCAGCCTTCGCAACCTTTACGGGGAATTAAGAAAGAAGAACAAGGTTTATCTTCTGTATATTAGGCGATAAACCTATTTTAAATTTTCACAACCAACAAGATATTCAATGCTGCTTTTTTTTTCTTTTAAGCTGACAACATCAGTCAGACTAAAACATTTTTTTAATTTTTTTAAAGTTTAGCGATAACGAAAAGCAACATACTTGAGGAAGTAGGTTCCATATTTTTTATTCCAGGATGAGCTTTGTTAATGAGAATTTGTTAAAGCCAAGGAAATTCTTGCTATCTTCCTGCAGAGGAACTTCAACTTGCTGTAGCTGCTTTGTTACTTGATTGCACCGCTATAATTGTGACGTAAGTACAAACTTAAATATCAAAAAAAGTTTCAGCTTCTGCGGGGAATAACAACTTGCCGTTATGACTCTTGGCAAACAATTATTCAAGTCAGTGTTTATTAACAAAAATCTGCTAAAAAAAAATTGAAGATTCTATTAGATTTTAACATTAAAATTACTAGAATTTTTTTCCTTTTGTGATGGTGAAGAACAAAATCATGTAAGTATTATTTGAGGCTAACATTAAAGAGATACTACTCGAAATCGGTTTTATTGAAGAAATGAGACCTACTTGAGGTAATACAGCCCAAAACCTTTTTTTACCTATGCTTCTTCTAAGCTGCGCGCCCGCGCAGATAGCCAAGAACCCATGCGCAGTACTTTAGTTCTGCGGCGAATTGAAGTACCCACGCTCAGTACTTCAGATTTGATAAACAGAGGTGGAGTCCTCGAGGACGTCCTTGGCCTCGAGGACGTCCTCGAGGACACATTTTCAAGTCCTTGGCCTTGGCCTTGGCCTCGAAGGTCAAGTCCTTGGCCTTGGCCTTGGCCTCGAAGCCTCAAGTCCTCGAAAATTGCCCTGTCCTCGGCTCGAGGACAGCACTATTTTTTGAACAGTTGAAATTTCGTTTGAAAACGCCAGAAACGTTGCAGAAAATTTGCGAGCACCTTTTTTTTGTTTTCCTCACTTGGAGCAAAGGCGTAGCCAAGAGGAGGGGGTCCACCCCCCTTCCCAATTGAAAATTCACCAATGACAAAACTGTGACAAAAAAGCCTATAGTTTCTTCAGTATCAGTTTCTTTTTAGCATTTTTCGCTTACAACAGTATAACTAAAAACAACAGTTATAACTAAAAACAATTTCGCTTACAACAGTATAACTAAAAACAATATTGAAGGCTCTGCGTCCCCCTCAATTCAATTTTTGCCAGTCAATTTAAACGTATAACCCGAAGAAAACGGAGAGTTTTTGTCTTAAAAGTTTCTTTCTCAGGTCCACGTCTAGCCTTTTTGTGAACGTAATGCATTAATCAGGGCCGGATTTACCATAATGTGAAGCAGTACCAGCAGTAACGTAGCCATGGGAGAGGCGGGGAATATAGCTCCCCCAATGGCCTGTCAACCAAAATGCAGAATAAGGAAAATACCACGTTTTTACCTCTTTTGAGACTGTTTTTTTGCGCTGGAATTGACTAAAAAGTGATTTAAAGCATCATTTGAAACGTATATTCAGGGGGGGGGGGGCTAACTGCCAAAAATTAAAGTCATAAATCAATGAAAACTTTGAAAAAATGCCCGAAAATAAACAATCAAATTTGATCGCTAATGTAAAAACTTCTTACACAGGTTTTATCAACAAATATATCATAAAGTCAGGAATTAGGGTAGGGGGGCTATTCAGTGTTAGTTAATTACCAGTCACTCCTCTCAAATATCTTTCCATTAGCTCTTCCCCCAATTATTTTTCGTTATAAAACATAGACGAAATAGCTTACTCCGTGTGAGTTTTATTGAATAATAGGATTTTATGTTTAACCAGCACGTAAACAAGAGAACTGCAATGTTATCATTAGCCACTTCCCATATAGCCCATTAATGCAACCAGTTGAATCATGTTGGGCTGCCAATTTCTATGCCACGTTTAAAAAGCATTATTTTCTATTAAAATAGCTCTAAAATGAAGTTATTTTTGCAAAAAAATGCAAAATTTTCGAGCGCTGGAGGCTCCGCCCCCATACCCCCAGCCTCCGGCAGCTGGGGACTTCGCCCCCTAACACCCATTGGCCTACGGCGACTGGGGGCCTGCCCCCAGACCCCCAAAACATCCCCCCCATTGCGAATTTCTGGCTACGCGCCTAAGTAGCTACCAGCTATGGGCTCCGAGCTAAAATCGTAAGACTTTTTTTTTGGTCTTCACGTATATTTGGCAGAAAGATGTTGCGAAAATCTCCAAAGTGCCAGGGGCCTAGCGCGAAATAAATCCGGCCCGGCAATAACATGGTTAGTTGCCGTATGCATCTATTTTACCATTTTCCAATAACAATTCACCTCCAACCTCGCCGGTTTTTATGTACAAAATACTTTTTTTTAAAATTAGCCATGGAAAATGCTGATAGAACGAATCATTAAACTTCAATTGAGGGGGCCTGGGCCCCCTAGCCGAACATGTACTCCTATAACTGGTTATTGTCATGACAAAACAAAAATCTCAAAGGAAAATCTTCGAGTGGATTATTATTTACTGCTAAAATGTTGGAAGAGACAATGCACCTTGCTTTCCCCTACCTGGACCAGATCACTTACAATTAAATTTAACTCCAAAATCCAAGATGTTAAACGTGTTTTGGACTTGAGTTGCAAGTAAAAGGAGTATTAAATGATTTGATTTTTTCAATTGGCTTTCAATAATGTCAAAAATCTAGTGCTTTTAAATGGCTCTGAACACTTGCAAAATGTGATTCAATGGCATTAAAATAGCTTTTTTTTCCAAAAACTTACAAAAAATCCCCCCTCAAAGCCTCTGGCGGCTGGGGGCCCCGCCTCCAGACCTCCCGTTTGTGATATCTTTGAGTTACACTAGCTTACTCAACACGTTTCCAAAGTTAGATATTTGCGTTTTTGAACTATTAGTTTAAGCCCTCTCCCTTTGCAAAATCCTGGTTACGTGCCAACAGCCAACGATTTCAGATCTTCCATCCTACAATGTATTTGTCCCACAAAAACTTCTTCTTTGGAAAAATTTTGATGACGTCATTTCATGTGATTTGTGGTTTAGACCTCCCTCAATCAAAAATTCTGGGTACGCCAATGAATTGGAGATCGCCTAAAAAAATTTTTTTGAAGACGTTTTTTTTTTTTTTGAAGAATGCTTGCGCCTGTGTCCTTGGTCCTTGGCCTTGGCCTCGAGCATTCCTGTCCTTGGCCTCGAGAGGTTCTGTCCTCGGAAAGGCTGTCCTTGGCCTTGGCCTTGGCCTCGGATTTTTTTTGTGTCCTTGGCCTTGGCCTTGGCCTCGAGCCTTGTGTCCTCGACTCCACCTCTGTTGATAAAATTAAATTACAAAATCTAGATGTAGACAATAAATCCGAAATTCCGGCCGAAGTCAGTCCCGATCGGCGGTGAAGACTTTTTTTTTGATTTTCACCTGAATTTGGTGGCAAAATTATGATAATCCAGACTAAAATAAAACCAGAATTCGCGGCGCAGATTTTTTTTTTTGAAGTTCACACAGCCTTTCTTTCCGCACGCGCCAAGCAAGCTCTTAGAGGGATCGTTGTTTTCTACAATTTTCCTTCTGTTGCTAGAATTTGTTTTAATCCGTTTGGCTCCGTACTATTGGCAACCTTGCATTTCGCAATTTCGAGACATCACAAAAGGCCTTTTGTAGATCAGTACTGGTAGCGTAGGTCTACAGGTTTCAGTATCAGAAGTCAAACTTTTGGATTTGGTTTTTGACTATCCACTGCTACCACTTGATCATCGCGTTTTTTTGTCCGGGAGGAATTTTGGAAAAATAATGCCTTTTGTGATGTCACAAAATTGCGAAATGCAGAGTTGCCAACGGTACGGAGTTAAACGGTTAAATTGTATTTTTGCAAAAAAGGGAATTGTGGAAAAACGTTTCGGGTACCAATTTATTACCTCAAGTTGATTTCATTTCTTCGATAAAACCGATTTCGAGCAACATTTCCTTAACTAGGGATTGCAAATTTAAAAGTTGGTTAAACTTATTTTGCTTTGTATATTTCCGTGACCTTAAAAATAAACTTTACGATTTGAAACCTGCATCCAATAAATTAGATTGTTGAAGGTATTACTTGTTTTCCTAACTGCATTACAGTAAATGAATTTAGTAAAATTTAAGAGTGTGAAAAATAAGTGTAACGAACTCCAAAAAAAAGGACTAAGCTCGCCTGTGGTTCTTACAGGACGCGTGCTGCCAAGGATCCAGTTCTTCTTCATTCAAAATCAAATGAAACAAATGAATAACTATACCAAATCACAGCACGGTTTCAAAATAAATTTAAAAATCCGCGAGCTAAAGAAAGAATAACCAGTAAAGCCCAACCGGCTTAACCTAAAATGCACGCTAACAAAATGTACTAAACATAAGTAACGTCATTTTAAGCGTCTGACCATCAGGTCATAAAAAAGAAAAATGATTTGAAGAATCGCAAAGCTTGCCTTCTTCATGCGTCGCGCATAAAGAAATAACAAACTTAATTGTATGCAAATTTAAACACGTACAAAATTCCAGCGATTTGTAACAAGTTTCGAGCTAAATTACAACAGCTGCAAAAATGCCCTGCAGACCGCACTCTTCGCGTGAAGGCAACAAATCAAAAATTCGAAAATGCAGTACAGCAAATCAGGATTTAATGCTATGACGTAACAAGTAGTTCAAAGGTTTTTTTGGCATTATTGTAATTTGCATGGGCGTAGCCAGAATTTTTGATTAGGGGGGAAAAACTACAAATTACATGCAATGACGTCATCAAAATTTTTCAAAAGAGAAACTTTTTGTGGGTCAAAGATATCGTAAAGGGGAAGATCAGAAGCCGAGGCCTGGTTTTGGCATGTAATTACGATTTTGCTAAAAGGAGAGGACTTAAAACCTCATGTTAAATCGCAAACATGTTTAAAGTGTGAGACGCGTCAAACGAACTTGTGTAACTTAATATATGTATCCCAGAAGGGGGTCTGGGTTTAGAGCCCCCAGCCGCTGGACGATTTTTTGTTATTTTTTTGGAAAAAAAAGCGATTTTAAAGCCATTGGATCACGCTTGGCACGTGTTCAGAGGCATTTGAAAGACTAGATTTTTGACATAGGAAAGTCAATTAAAAAATTGAATTGTTCAATCCTCTTTTTACTTGCAATATAAGTCCAAAACACGTTTAAAATCTTATAGTTTGTTGCTAAGTTTTGTAAGTGTTTTGGCCCGAGTAGAGGGAAGTAAGGCATATTGCCTCCTGTAATATCTTAGAAGTAAATAATTATAAATTCGAAGATTTTCCTTAAAAATTTTAGTTTTTTCATAAAAATAAGCAGTTACAGGTGTAAATGTACGGTTAGGAGGCCCAAGCCTCCTCCATTCAAACTCAATAATTTGTTCAATGAACATTTCCCCTAGGTATTTTTTTAAGTATTTTCTTGGGTAAAAACTAGCGTGGTAGAAGAAATCGTTATTGAAAAATGATATAGTAGATAATTAAACCTACTTACTAGCATTTTATTGCTCGGGCCGGATTTACATTGCATGAGGCCGCTGATACTTCGAGGATTTTCGCAACATCTTCCTGCCAAAAATAGGTGAAGACCAAATAATTGTTCTACCATCTGAGCGCAGGGCATTTGGTACTGTGGTATATGGTAAATACGGTTCTGGTTATTAAATTATGTTCATACAAAAGGTTAGACGAGGACCTGACGTTGCAGCTTTTGGGACAAAAACCCTTAATTTCACTCGGGTTATACATGTGAATTGGTTGCCAAAATTGAATTGAGAGGGCCGGGGCCCCCTGGTTGTCAATTTATTGTTAATTACGGTTGTACACGTGAACTGTTGTGCCCAAAGATGCTACAAGAAACTGAAAAACATAGACTTTTTTGCCACATTTTTATCATTGGTGTTATTTTAATTGGGGGGGAAGGCGGGCTCCCTACCCCCCACTTGGCTACGCCTATGTTTGAGCGCTGGGCCCCTGGCACTGTGCCATACGCTGTATCCGACCCTGGTTATTTCATTATGTTAATAAAAAGGTGAGATGAGGGCCTGAGGTAGCTAATTTTAGGACAAAAACCCTTAATATTACCCGGGTTATACATTTAAATTGGAAGGAAAAAATTAATCGAGGGGTTCGGGCCCCCTGGTCGGCAATATTATTGTTAATTACTGTTGTACGCGTGTAGTATTGCAACAGAATATGCAATAAAAAATTGAAACTGAAGAAACAATAAACTTTTTGCCATTGATAGTATTTCAATTGGGGGGGGGGGGGTGCCCGGGCCCTCTGGCTACGCTTGTGGTAATTTGGCACTGTCATTATTAGAAATTTAAAAGCAAAAATGAGCGTCGCGTCAAGCTGCCTCCTGTTTAGGTTTCTTTTGCATTCTATCCTCGACCAAGCTTTACGTTTCTTTATTGATAATCCATAATCGTGAATCTTATTGTGGTCAGTGCCATGCTTTTCTAAATGGAAACAATCTAGCTATTTCGGTCTTTTTTCTTCTGGCCAAACTTTTCGACAGTGTTAAAGCTAGACTGTCGTCATTTTATACCGGTATGAAATATTCAGACCTCTGGCACCACCTTAACCATTTATTTAAGTGCTAATACATTTCGGCAATCACTAATTTTCACTAAGCTACTCTCCAACCATCTTTTAAAATATTGGGCATTGAGTTTCTTCAAAGTGGTTTTCAAGGTTTTAGAGATATTTTTGACAGAACACATTTATTCTGGGACTACGTCAGTCTCTATAGGCTACTGCTTATCCCATAATTCAGTTAATACCCATCGATGATACTGAGCATCTGAAATCCCCTTAAGAAATCTCCCTTCCTTCTGACAAACGTTTAGAAAACCAGTTCTTTCCAATATTACCATTTTCAATCTTTTTGTTTTTTGTCGCTGAAATTTCAATCTTAAAAGTTTCAATTGTTTTTTTTTTTTTCAGTCATCGTGTTACATTAACCTTAAAACCAAAGGCGGCTGTCACTCCCTTCCTTCACAGTCGTTTCTGCTGCGAAGCAACCTAGAACCCACGCAAACACATGTCACCATCTTATTCCTGTTTAAACGTGCATTATACTTTTTGTTTATTTATTTTATTTTTTTATGCAGAATCCTTGTCTCGAGATTTCGAGTTTACAATATGCAGCTGATTGAAAAAGAAACTCCCGGAAGGTTGTTCTGCAGCTAACAGAGTTTTGTTTTTAATTCCAGTTCACTCTTAATTTTTTGCTTTCATTCCTCTCTTGTGTTTCTCCCAACACGCCGCTCGTGCACACTGCACAGCACCAAGATTCAATCAAACATTTCGTTCTGTTCCACACAATACAAACCCGAAATGATTGGGACTCTCTAAATTTTTCTGGCCTCTTTTTATGCTGGTGGCTGCGCCACAACCTCCTTTGCTCTTGTAGTTTACGTCGCATGCTGCAACAGTGATTCGGGTTTACCTTAGACTTCTTCTCTTTTTGTGCCTGCTCCTGACTTTCAGGTTCACAGCACCAGAAATTTGATTTCATTTTAGATAAAGACCAAGGGTGTGATAGACGTTTAAAAATTGCTATTTCTAATCTGAGTTCTTGTCTTCAAATCCATGGCTGTTCTTATGTGTGTGTGTGTGTTTTTATTTGCCTCGGTTCCTTAGTCGGCAGCGTGCTGGCCGAGATTTTCGACAAAGCTCAAATATTTTCGACAAAGCTCAATCAACCTTTAGTAGCAAAGAGCGCAATAGCGCTACAAAGACTAAACAAACATTTGCACTACTTGATCACTAATAAACGGACGATAACGCCAGCGCAGCATTGAGTTAATGTAAAAGTGCTACCAATGCTGTACTCAATCTCACGTTAAAACTGTAAATCATTTCAAAATTGAGCCTGATATTGTATAGAATGCAGTTGCTATACAAACGTAAGTAAACTAACAAGGCAAGCAATACATTTTCACTCGCACATTCATGATCTTTTTAAATATTTATAGCTTTTTGCCGGTTTTATTGCAAATTCGTGAAAAATTATTGTTATTCAATGAAATAATAATTTTACTAGTAAGCTTTTGCGTATTATTTGCTACCTTAAAGTGTTATTGCAGCCATCTACAATACCGATTTCAAATTCGACTTGTGTAATTAAAGAGATACTGCTCGAGATTGGTTTTATTTAAGAAATGGCAAATGTAATTAAAGTAATGAAAAGGTGCCCAAAACCTTGTTCCATTATTCCCCGTACCCGCGTAACTGGATTTTATCCGTTTGACTCCGTGCCATTTGCAATCTTGCGTTTCAAAAATTTTGTGACATTAGAAAAGGATGACCTTCCAAATTTTTTGCAGAATAAGCTACGCGATCTTCGATATTCTGAAAGGAATTTTACAAAGTCGTTTTTTTCTGATTAACAAAAGTTCAAAACGCAGAGTTGCCAATTATAGAGTTAAACGATTATTAAATATATTTTTGCGGATAAAGGGATTAGTGCAACACGGTTTGGAGCATCTCCTTACTATTTCAAGTAGTTTTTATTTTTTCAATTAAACCAATTTCGAGCTGTACCTTTTTAAGCAAAAAATTTATACGTTAGTTGAGACGAAACTAGTTGTTACGTCATGCTATTTTTAACCTTGTGTGCTAATGGTTATAGGTTTGGCGCTCGCCTGCTTTGGCAAAACAACTACCTAATAATAGTTTCCTAGCACATAGTACTGTTTTCAATTGCTCTGAAGACTTGCAGCTTTTCAGATTCGGGAAACATTGAAGTCAGAGCCAACGCCATGGGGAGGACGAGGATGGGCATGTCCTCTCCAATCACTTTTGGGTCATTTTTTCCAATTCTCTCAAACCCTATGAGCTTTTTTCTTTCTTGATGGTTACAGCGGGGTGACGTCATCTAGCATTAGTTAGGTTTAACTTATTTCAAAACTTACTTACTGTGCCGCTGTGCCGTCGCTACGGGAGAGAGGGGGGGGGCAGGTGGGGCCGTGCCCCCCTAACGACTGTTTGTGCCCCTCCATTTTTGTTGACTCAAAATACTGTTTTTGGAACATCATGCAACAGCAAGACAACAGACAGAGATGGAAAATAGAATAATTACGTTCAAACATAATTCTTCGATGACGTTTTCTCGATTCTTTGCGAAATTGCTGGTAAGCAACTGTTGTACATAAATCTGACGCAATAATCCGTTTTATTGACAAAGCTTTTACGGATATGTCGCGAAAGAGATGTAAGCTTGCAGAATCGTTATCGATACTTTGTTAGTGATTATGACATAAAATAATACGTGAAAGCTTGAAACAAGACCAGCTGTTTTGATTTTTTCGAGCAATCTCAACATTTTGAGCTCGCAGTCAGTGGCGCAACCAAAGTGAAGGGGCTTAAGCCCCCTAAGCCAAGTCACGTAGAAAATTTAATCCCAAAATACGATCGTTTAAACGTATTTTAGGCTTGATCTGAATTGATGGGAGACTGAAGAAGCTAAACAATATAATTCTTTTTAATAACGTTTGAATTTTAGCAATTTAGTCATTTATATGGCTTTGGAAAGCGCGAAATGTGATTAAAATGGCGCTAAAATTGCTATTTTTGCGCTGCAAAATCACAAAAATTGCCCAGCGGCTAAAGGCTCCACTCTTAGGCCCCCATCCACAGTCACTACACATTTAGTAACTATGCCTCATCTATGACGCGCTTGAGTTGCATCAGTTTGTTCAGCACGGGGCCTAAATCAGATAATTTTTGTACAAAAAAAGTTACTTTGTTTCACTCCTCTTAGCAAAATTGTGGTTGTGTGTCTGGTAGCATTCACTGCGGTAGATAAAGTTTTGCTGCTCCTCTTGAAGTTTTATGCTTCCGAGTTTGCTTCCGCTCCCTCATCTTTGGAATTTTTTGCTTCCTATTCCAGCTCCGGATAGAATTAGTCGCTTCCGAGTTTGCTTCCGCTTACAGTCTCTTTCATCAAAGTGCTACCGCTTCCACAAAAATTTAACCGCTTCCGCTTCTACATCCCTGCTCAGTATGAAACAGCTAATTGTATTTAATGTAAAAAAAACAGGAAAGTTTTTGTTATACAGTAGCTTAGCATGTCATAACAAAATAACCAAGATCTAGCAATCATGGATAATGCACCATAGGCGTAGCCAGGAGGGGGCAGGGGCCCGCCCCGCCCCCTTAATCGAAATGTCACCAATAAGAAAGAGGTGACAAAAACGCCTTGTTTCTTCAGTTTCAATTTCTTTTAGCATCTTCGCGTACAACAGTGCACACGCGCAACAGTAATTAACAATACTATTGGCGACCAGGGGGCCTGGGCCCACTCAAGTCAAATTTTACCAACCAACTTAAATGCATAATCCGGGTAAAATTAAGGGTTTTTGTCCTAAAAGTAGCTACCTCAGGCCCTCATCTAATTTTTTTATGAACATATTGCAATAACCAGGGCAGGATTTATCATATGGCACAGCACCCCATAGGCCTAGCCAGGAGCCAGAAGGGGCCAGGTGGCCCGTCCCATCCAATTAAAAGGTCACCAATGACAAAATATGACAAAAAGTCTATTGCTTTTCAGTTTTGGTTTCTTTTAGCATTTGTCGCTTACAACGGTAGTTAACAACAATATTGACAACAATACAAGTCCCCCGAGCATCCCTCAATTCAATTTTTGCCAACCAATTACAATGTACAACAGCGAAGCAAATGAGAACTTTTTTCCTAAAAGTTGCTATCTCAGGCCCTCACCAAACCTTTTTATGAACGAAATTGAATAACCAGGGCCAAAATATGGCGCTTTACCAAAATACCAAAATATGATTTACCAAAATATGGCGCAGTACCTGCTAGGGGCCTTGCCCTCAGATGGTGAGCATTTTTTGATCTTCACTTATATTTGGCTGAAAAATGTTGAGAAAATTTCCAAACTGCTAAGTGCCCTGCGCAATGCGAATCCAACCCGGGTAATAACACAGTTAGTAGGCGCAACTATGTATTGTACCATTTTTAACTGACAATCCATCTACACCTCTCAAGTTTTTCGGCAGCAAAACAGTTTTGAAAAAAAATTAGCTGGGGAAATGCTCATTATACTAATTATTAAATTTGATTTGGGGGGGGCCTGGGCCCCCTGGTTGTATATATACACCTAGAAGTGTTTATTTTTAGGACAAAACACAAATCTCTAAGGAAAATCTTCGAGTGAATTATTATTTACTGCTACAATATTGCTCAAGCAATGTACCTTGCTTTCCCTACCTGGGCCAAATCACTTACAAAATTTAACCCCAAAATCCAAGATATTAAGCGTGTTTTAGACTTGAATTGTAAGTAAAAAGAGAATTGAACAATGTAATTTTTTCAATTGGCTTTCACATGTTAAAAATATTGTTCTTTAAAATGGTATTAACACGTGCACATTGTGATCCAATGGCATTAAAATAGCAAGTTTTTCCCAAAAAATTACAAAATATCTCCAGCGGCTGGGAATTTTGCCCCCAGACCCCCCATAACCTTCTTAGACCCTCTACGATAAGTTTGAGACACACTAGTTTGCTCATTACGCATCCCAATTTACACTTTTTGGGGGAGGTTGAGCTCTCTTCCTATAGCAAAATCTTGGTTATGTGCCAACCAGAGGTGGAGTCCTAAAGGACGTCCTAGGCCTCGAGGACACATTTTGAAGTCCTTGGCCTTGGCCTCAAAGCCTCAAGTCCTTGGCCTTGGCCTCGAAGCCTTAGGTCCTCGAAAATCGCCCTGTCCTCGGCTCGAGGACAGCACTATTTTTCCAACAGTTAAAATTTGGTTGGAAAACGCCAGAAACCTCGAAGAAAATTAGCAAACAACTTTTTTGTTTTCCGCAATTGGAGCATTGGCTTAGCCAAGCGGGCTTCCCCCCCAATTGAAATTTTACCAATGACTAAAATGTGACAAAAAAGCCTATAGTTTATTCAGTTTCAATTTCTTTTTAGCATTTGTCTCTTCTACCAGTAGCGAACAACAAAATTGAAGACCAGGGGCCCCGGGACTCTCTCAAATCAATTTTTGCCTGCCAATTTAAACGTAAACCTGGAAGAAATGGATAGTTTTTGTCCTAAAAGTTGCTTTCTCAGGATCACATCTAGACTTTTTATGAACGTAATGCATAAACTACGGCGGGATTTACCACAAAATGGCGCAGTACCAGCCAAGGGCGCTGCGCTCAAATCTTAAGACTTTTTATGGTCTTCACCTACATTTGGCAGAAAGATGTTGCGAAAATCTCCAAAGTACCAAAAGTCCGACGCGATGTAAATCCATCCCGGCAATAACATGGTTAGTAAGCGAAACCATCTATTGTACTACTTTTCAATAACAATTCAGTAATTCATCTCCACCTCGCCAGTTTTTACGCACAAATTACTTTAAAAAAAAATTAGCCATGGAAAATGCTGATTGAACAAATCGTTGAACTTCAATTGAGGGGGCCTAGGCCCCCTGGCCTAACATGCACTTCTATAACTAGTTATTTTCATGACAAAACAAAAATCTCCGAGGAAAATCATCGAGTGGGTTTTTATTTACTGCTAAAATGTTGCACGAAACAATGTACCTTACTTCCCCCTACCTGGACCAAATCACGTACTATTAAACTTTAACACCAAAATGCAAAATGTTGAACGTGTTTTGGACTTAAATTGCAACTAGGAGGATTAAACAATTTAATTTTTTTAATTGGCTTTCAAATGTCAAAAATCTAGTGCTTTTAAATGGCTGTAAACATGTGCGAAATGTGATTCAATGGCATTAAAATAGCTTTTTTAACAAAAAAGTACAAAAAATTGCCCTACTGCTGGCTCCCCCAGACCCCTCTAGGCTTTCCGCCGCTGGAGGCCCTGCCCCCAGACCCTCCATCTGTGATACGTTTAAGTTACACTGGCTTTCCTCAAAATGTTCATTCATTCATTCATTCATTCTTTTTTATTCTTGACCACCACAACAACAGCAAATGCATGGTAACATAATAATAACATGTAGAGTCAGGAAAAGGAAGTAGCGACACAACGTCAGACGTTAAGACATGCAGAGGATACTGAACACAAAAAAGCGATTTTTATTTGCATGGTTGCTACACCTGTCACACGAGCTCAAAGTACATTGTAGGCCTAATCAATCACAATCATCAACATACACGCAGGCACACAAGATGGAAGTAAAACTAACGGCTGGAGTCGTTGTTCGAATGATTGATAAAGAGAAAAGAGAGGGACAGTGACCAGTGCAAGGCCAGGCACGGTTACGTAGGTGGTCAACGGGTGGCGCAACCGGCCCAAAACTATGTTTAGCTCAACGGAGCATAGTGAGGAAAGAAAAACCACCCTGAAAATGAAACCAAAGTTACGTCTCCAAAGTTACGTATTTGCTCTTTTCAACTATATTTGCTTAAGCCTTCTCCCTTTTCAAAATCCTGGTTAAGTGCCAACAGGCAGATTTTTGATGACGTCATTGTATGTGATTTGTGATTTAGGCCTCCCCAATCAAAAATTCTGGCTACACCTATGAATTGGAGATTGCCTGGAAAACTTTTTGAAGACCTTTTTTTTTTTTGAAGAAAAACCACCCTGAAAATGAAACCAAAGTTACGTCTCCAAAGTTACGTATTTGCTCTTTTCAACTATATTAGCCTAAGCCTTCTCCCTTTTCAAAATCCTGGTTAAGTGCCAACAGGCAGATTTTTGATGACATCATTGTATGTGATTTGTGATTTAGGCCTCCCCAATTAAAAATTCTGGCTACGCCTATGAATTGGAGATTGCCTGAAAAAAATTTTGAAGACCTTTTTTTTTTTGGATAACACTTGCGGCTGTGTCCTTGGTCCTTGGCCTTGGCCTCGAGCATTCCTGTCCTTGGCCTCGAGAGGGTCTGTCCTCGGAAAGGCTGTCCTTGGCCTTGGCCTCGGATTGTTTTTGTGTCCTTGGCCTTGGCCTCTAGCCTTGTGTCCTCGACTCCACCTTTGCTAAATAACATTAACTTAATGTCAATAAAAACACAGCTCTACTACCGCTAGACCTAAAGAAAGCTTTCGATATGGTGAATCATGACATATTGTTAAATAAAATGAATCACTATGGTATCAGAGGAGTTGCTAATAACCTATTTCACCTTTTTCTTAGCAAACAGAAAACAATACATATTTTTAAATCATACTCAATCTAACTACAGGTACATCAAATGCGGTGTTCCTCAAGGCTCAGTTCTTGGTCCTCTGCTCTTTACACTATATAGCAATGACATAAGTAGTTCCACTATGTCTGCTTCTAGGCTGTATGCTGATGACACATGTATTATTTTACAAGATTATAGCATATCCAACTTAAAATACAAGATAAAAGGAGAAATTAATGCGATGAACAAATGGATGATAGCAAATAAATTAACTTTAAACGTGTCTAAGTCCAATGCCATTATTATAAACTCAAACAAAAACGGCAAGTTGTCTAAAAACTGTTATAATGAAGTTCTACTGATCATGAGAGTAAAAAATGCTAAATATTTGGGTGTTACTTTTGACGAATCTGTTTCTTTTGATTGTCATATCAAAAACTTGATAAAAAGGTTATCACGATCAATTGGAATTCTAGCAAAGGTAAAAACCGTTTTTAAATACTAAGGCTTTATTAAATTTACATTATGCTATTTTCCACTCGCATCTGCAATATGGTTTAAAGGGGGCCTGCATTTGAAATAGGCTATTATTTAAATAATCCGCAATATTTTTCTGAACACGTTATCGAAAGTTCCGTCCAGAAATTCCTCACCGTTCTTGAGATATCCTCTAAAATCCGCTAATACTCAGCTAATCCGTGACGTCACTTGCCCGAGTTTGGCTGAGTTTGTATGGGCTGTGTAAGGTATAGAGTAGGTAGGCAACAGTTTTGAATGTTTATCCTTGTCTAAATTAAGTGAATTATACCCTATTTTATTCAAAACTGTCTACTCTATACCTTACACAGCCCATACAAACTCAGCCAAACTCGGGCAAGTGACGTCACGGATTAGCTGAGTATTAGCGGATTTTAGAGGATATCTCAAGAACGGTGAGGAATTTCTGGACGGAACTTTCGATAACGTGTTCAGAAAAATATTCCGGATTATTTAAATAATAGCCTATTTCAAATGCAGGCCCCCTTTAATTACTTGGAGCTCAACTTTTAAAAGTTATTTAAAAAAATTAAGTACTTTACAAAATAAAGCTGTCAAAATTGTTGGAGGAGGTAAATATTATGATCGAGCAACACAATTTTATGCAAAATTGCGTATCCTTAAATTAGTTGATATGGTCTTTTTTGAAAAAGCATTATTTGCGTTTAAATGTAAAATGAAAATGCTGTCAGATTAATTTAGCAACTACCTCATTGAAGCGAGTCAGGTATACGAAAAGTTTACCAGAGCATCCTACCAAAGCAATTATTTTATTCCTCGTTTGAATACGTCAAAAGCTCAAAGATCTATAAAATATCAAGGTCCTCTGATTTGGAACGCATTGGATGCCGATTTAAAAACATGCAAGATATTGCAATCTTTCAAAGCAAAACTTAAAAACTTACTCTTGCAAAAATATAATCAAGATACATACGCTTAAATATTACCACTATAGTTTTTAGTTATTTTTTTAATCTTCTTTTTTTAACAATAAGATATTCCTGCTTCTCCCCTTCTCCCTCTTTCTTCCCTTCTCCTCTTCGCCGCTAATGTTTTGTTTGTTTGTTGGTGTATTCCAAAAAAAAAAAAAGATTAGATATTACTGAACAAAAAGTAAAGCTTTAATAACCATAGGAGGCTGCAGACACAAAGACAAAATCAGCCCCTTCGCAGTCTCCTTGTGCCTATTTGGCTATAATTTTTACCTTGCTCTGATTTATGCTGAATGTGTTTAATTTATTTTCATTTTGCATCACTTTGTGGGTTTGTGCTGTTTATTTATAACAGGTAACAAAATAAAGTTCAGTTTTGTTCAGGTCAGTTGCAGTAGCCACAGCAAATTAAAAAGGAGCCTACCATAACCACATCGTGGCCACTCCTGGCCACAGTAAACCCTCGAACTCTGATGCCATGGCAGTATTATTGGTGGTATATCACACCTATGATCTTTCGCAAAGACGGTGTGCTCATGGCTCTTTATTAATTGCGATAATTTTAGGAAGCACAAATGTTAAAAATTATGGCAGTAACTAAAATGGAAATTTTGCATACATAGTTACAAACCTAGAAATAATATTAGTATTATTACATTTTACTCCAACGGTTTTAGCCAGTTTGAAAATCCGAAAGTGCCTGATTTTTAAAAAATTGCCTCTGCTTCCAGCTCCTTTTCAACACTTTCGCTTCCGAGTTCGCTTCGCTTCCAACCTCTTTCATCAAAGTACTTCCGCTTCCACAAAAAATTAACCGCTTCCACCGCTTCCGACTCCAGCTTCCGTTTCCACATCCCTGGTTTGAAATATGCATTTAGCGTACTATTGTGGTAAATTGCTAACGTGGTGTCATATACGGTGTCCATGCTTAGTGATGCTAGCGCAATGCGGTTGAGCTAAGTGGAGTGCCAGTGTGATACTGGTCGATAATCCTCTTTCTGGTGACCTTGTTGTCACGCTTAAATCAGAGTAATCTGAGAAGAGGGTAGAATGGCAAGTGCAAAAATTGCCCTCGTGTGTGGTTTGAAGATTCAGGTGGGCTGCCAGGATAGACTATGTGTGAATTCAGATGCTAATGAAGCACTAGCGTAATGGGAAAGCAGATATGTAAGGTATAGCAACCTCGCAGTTGTGAAAAAAGTTTAAGTTCCAAATCTGCTACGTAATTTCTGAATTTTTAAAAGCATTTATATATTGCAGGTTGACAGTGCATGTGTGACCAAATGGTATTTAAATTTCCGTATCATTTATGAACTTTTGCATAATGTCAAGTAATTGGGCGATATTGTACCAAATGACTCAGAAACCGAACACAATTTTTATTCGAATGGCGTAAAAATTGCTAATATTTTCTAAAATGGCAAAAATTGCTCATTCGCATGAAACTTCGTTTTTGGACCTCACCAAAGGCCTCCAGCAAATGGATGTCCGCCCTAAGCTTCTGTCTATAATCTAATTAAAATGTCCTGGTTAGGCGCGTAAGTAGAAATTTTCTAAGATAGGGTAGCTTTGAACTAAAAGCTAAAATTTTGTCTGCATCTCACAGGTAGGGGTGTAATTCGCAGGTTTTTTTTTTTTTAAATAGCCATGTTAACGCTATTTTAATGAAATTTTGCGTAGTTGTAAAGATATTTGAAAGAGCTAATTGTTAAGATTTGGAAGCCCTTGACAGAACTAAATAACTTAGCCCCTTCAGCTCCTTTACTTTCTAGTGAAGCTCAAAACACCTTTCCTGGGGCGGCTCGCCTATATGTGCTGCGGTGCTGCAGCACCACCAACCAAAAAAATAAACTTTAGGTTTTCAAATTTATACTAAAAAACTAAAAAATGTACAAATTTCAAACCCATTTCGCTCTATTGTTGATCAAAAAACACAGAAAAAGCTAAAAAAAACAAGAAAAAAACACGGATTATGCAATCCATTTTAATAGCGCGGCAACACTGCCAGCTGTGTTGCTGCTTTTCAAGCTCTTCCTGCAAATCAAAAATAAACACAAAAACCTTTCGAGTTTGGAGAATTTTGAACTTGAACTTAGCAAGGCAGTGTGTGCTGCTTCTTGGCCATAGGTGTAGCCAGGATTTTTGATTGGGGGTACCCAAACCACAAATCACGTGCAATGACGTCATCATATACTTCAAACGAGGAATTGTTTGTGGGGGCAAAGATATTGTAGAAAGGAAGATCAAAAACCGTGGCCTGGTGTTGGCACGTAAATAGGAACTCGATCGTTCAAGGAGAGGGCTTAAACCAATACTGCTAAAATGCAAAAATGTTTAAATTGGGAGACGTGTTTGAGTAAAGAAGTGTAGCCTACTGTAATTCAAACGTATCACAGACGGGGGTATGGGGGCCAAGCCCGTAGCCGCCGGAGTCCATGGGGGTGAAGTCCCCAGCCGCTGGGCGATTTTTCGTAATTTTTTTGAAAATAAAGCTATTTCACTACCATTGGATCACATGTTGCGTATTCAGAGCCATTTGAAAGTATTAGATTTTTAACATTTAAAGCCAATTGAAAAAAATGAGTTGTTTAGTCCTCCTTTTGCTTGCAATTTAGGGTGCGTTTACACTGGACGCGAAGCAACGCGAAGCGAAGGTTGGCGACCTTTGCGAGTGGTCGATTACGTCACTCGCGAAGGTTGCCAACCTTCGCGAGTGGTTGCTAATCTTCGCGACTGGTCGCTTCATAGGCTAATTTTAACAACTTAGTTTTAAAATGTATTCAATGAGCAGAAAGCTTTGTGTACTTTATTATTGAAGCGCTATTATAGTAATCACAGGTTCTGTTTCGTCATAGCGCGCTGGAATTACCGGTAAAACGAAGATTGAGTTTATATTATGTTATCACGCAATAACCGTGAAGAAGAGTCTAGAGTAATAACTCAGGTAACAAAACAATCTTGAGAAAAAAATTTGTGAAGTTTAAGTGAAAAACGAAGTACAGTAGATTGAATTTGGAAATGAAAAGACAAGTCATTTATTCAAAAACGTAGTAGTAGTTAGCCTATTTACTAGCTATCAATGATTTGTTTAGATCCTTCCACTGAAAACTTGCCCTAATCTGTTTTTACGATGACAGTTCTGGGTTTTAATGCAGAAACGCAAAAAGCTGGAAGCAGATGTCAAAAGTTCACTTTAGTTGTTTACTCAGTTAACAAATCCTTAAGCGCTTTCACCATCCATGTCTCATTATGGTAGTGGTAGATCTATCGGTATCTTGTAGAGTGTAAACCAATAGGCTAGTCTACAGGTACATTTAAATCATTAACTATGTTGTTTTTTTGATGTGATTTTTCTTTTTCAGGCAAGCATGTCATGATACCTGTAGTAAGCTTAAACAGTTGTTTGTATGTGTTATTTAGTGCTGTTTATGAAGACTCCCAATGTTAACGCTATGAGTGAAACTGAAAGCTGGATTTGTCATCAGTTATGTAGTAGAGTTTTTGCTTATTGTGCAATGGATTGCTGTGTTGATTTGCTGGAGAAAGCAAAAAAAGATTGCAGTTTTTGCATGATTTGACACTATCATCGAAGGACAAGAATTTAGCACTGTGATACCTGATACCAGCAGTTGCTTTGAGGAAAAGTCAGCCTCTAAAACTAAGTTTGGTGTTTTATTCGCTAGCGGAGCGCTTATCGATGTTTAGTGCGAAGTTAAATGCTATCGAGAGGATTTTATTAGTTTGCATTTTCTTGCGGTACCAGTAGGCTACGTTGCGACGGTTGCGTTTACCTCAAAGGGCTTCGCTTTAAACCACCGTTTGTAAGATACAGACAAATTTATAGCAGTAAGGTCAAGCCCCCTCTTAGCATGTTTTTGGATATGTCCCGTACAAAAAAAAACATTTAGATTTTTTCATTTGAAAATTGTTTCTCAAGCATCTGAATGAAAGTGTTGTTAGTTCTCACATTTTCATGTAACTGACGCTTCCTTCCCCAGTCCAATTATTTTTATTATAAATGCTGTATCAAGTTTTTTGTTTAGTTTAGAGAATGGAACAATACTAATGAACTTGCTTGGCGGGTACTTCTCTACCAATAATAGTCACCTCAGCAAAAAAACAGAACTCACTTTCTACTGGTTAGATATATATTGGCTTTCTAGTTCATCTAAATACACTGACTGCAATTGCAATGATTGAACTTCAGACTAAAAATTGTTTACTTTGTCACTTTATTCACCATGTAAAGCAGTAAAAATTTTAAGAGACAGTAAAAATGTTTTGAAATTCACAAACAACTAAATTCAGATATTACACAAAGACACAGTAAATGAATATTTAACAGAGGTGGAGTCCTCGAGGACGTCCTTGGCCTCGAGGACGTCCTCGAGGACACATTTTGAAGTCCTTGGCCTTGGCCTTGGCCTCGAAGGTCAAGTCCTTGGCCTTGGCCTTGGCCTCGAGGCCTCAAGTCCTCGAAAATTGGCCTGTCCTCGGCTCGAGGACAGCACTATTTTTTGAACAGTTGAAATTTCGTTGGAAAACGCCAGAAACCTCGCAGAAAATTTGCGAACACCTTTTTTGTTTTCCTCACTTGGAACATAAGCGTAGCCAAGGGGAGGGGGGCAGGGGGTCCGCCCCCTTCCCAATTGAAATTTCACCAATGACAAAATGTGACAAAAAAGCCTAATTTTTTTTCAGTTTCAGTTTTTTTTTAGCATTTTTCGCTTACAACAGTATAACTAACAACAATATTGAAGACCAGGAGCTCCGGGTCCCCCTCAATTCAATTTTTCCCAGCCAATTTAAACGTATAACCCGAAGAAAACGGAGAGTTTTTGTCTTGAAAGTTGCTATCTCAGACCCGCATCTAGCCTTTTTGTGAACGTAATGCATTAACCAGAGCTGGATTTACCATAATATGACGGAGTACCAGCAGTAGCGTTGCCATGGGGGAAGCGGGGACTATAGCCCCCCATTGGCCTGTCAACCAAAATGCTGAATAAGGAAAATACCACGTTTTTAGCTCTTTTGAGACTGTTTTTTGCGCTGGAATTGACTAAAAGTGATTTAATGCATCATTTGAAACATGTATTCAACGGGGGCTAATTGTCAAAAATTAAAGTTACAAATCAATGAAAACTTTGAAAAAATGCCCGAAAATAAACAATCAAATTTGATTGCTAATTTAAAAACGCCAAACATGGGTTTTATCAACAAATATATCATCAACTCAGGAATATGGGGGAGGGGGGGCTATTCAGTGTTAGGTAATTACCAGTCACTTCTCTCAAATATCTTTCCATTAACCCTTCCCCCAATTATTTTTATAAAATATAGGCGAAATAGATTACTACGTGTGAGTTTTATTGAATAATAGGATTTTTTGATTTACCAGCAGGTAAACAAGAGAACTGCAATGTTATCATCAGCCACTTCCCATATAGCCCATTAATGCAACTATAGTTGAATCATGCTGGGTTGCCAATTTCTATGCCACGTTCTAAAAGCATTATTTTCTATTAAAATAGCTTTAAAATTAAGTTCATTTTGCAAAAAAATGCAAAATTTTCGAGCGCTGGGGGCTTCGCCCCCTCACCCCCATTGGCCTCTGGTGACTGGGGGCCCCGCCCCCAGACCCCCAAACCGCCCCCACAGTGCGAATTTCTGGCTACGAGCCTGACTATCAGTTAGTGGCCCCGAGCTAAAATCGTAAGACTTTTTTTGGTCTTCACCTATATTTGGCAGAAAGATGTTAAGAAAATCTCCAAAGCGCCAGGGGCCTAGCGCGATGTAAATCCAGCCCGACAATAACATGGCTAGTTGAAGTTAACTATCTATTTTACCATTTTTCAATAACAATTCAGTAATTCACCTCCAACCTCTCCGGTTTTTACGCACAAAATACTTAAAAAAAAAAATTAGCCATGGAAAATGCTGATTGAACGAATTATTGAACTTCAATTGAGGGAGCCTGGGCCTTCTGGCCGAACATATACTCCTATAACTGGTTATTGTCATGACAAAACAAAAATCTCTAAGGAAAATCCTCGAGTGGATTATTATTTACTGCTAAAATGTTGCAAGAGACAATGCACATTATAATTAAGACAACGCACCCTAGCTGGACCAGATCACTAACAATTAAATTTAACTCCAAAATACAAGATGTTAAACATGTTTTAAACTTAAATTGCGAGTAAAAGGAGTATTAAACAATTTGATTTTTTCAATTGGCTTTCAAATGTCAAAAATCTAGTGCTTTTAAATGGCTCTGAACATTTGCGAAATGTGATTCAATGGCATTAAAATAGCTTTTTTTTTCAAAAAATTACAAAAAATCGTCCAATGGAGCCCCCCGTTTGTGATACCTTTGAGTTACACTAGCTTTCTCAACACGTTTCCAAAGTTAAATATTTGCGTTTTTGAACTATTAGCTTAAGCCCTATCCCTTTGCAAAATCCTGGTTACGTGCTAACGGGCAGCGATATCAGATCTTCCATCCTACGATAAGTTTATCCCACAAAAACTTCCTCTTTGGAAAAATTTTGATGACGTCATTTCATTCGATTTGTGGTTTAGGCTTATCCCAATAAATTCTGGGTACGCCAACGAATTGGAGATCGCCTGAAAAAAATTTTTGAAGACTTTTTTTTTGGAGAACACTTGCGCCTGTGTCCTTGGTCCTTGGCCTTGGCCTCGAGCATTTCTGTCCTTGGCCTCGAGAGGTTCTGTCCTCGGAAGGGCTGTCCTTGGCCTTAGCCTTGGCCTCGGATTTTTTTTGTGTCCTTGGCCTTGGCCTCGAGCCTTGTGTCCTCGACTCCACCTCTGATATTTAACACACTTGACACTTCTATTTTCATCAATTAGGACTGGAGTGAAAAATCACTACCAGACTACAATATTCATAATTATAAAACTTGGGGTAGTCCAAAACCATTGCTTCCAGTTCAACTTGATCACGGTCAAAAACCTTCAGAAACAAGAAGACTTTTAAGAGGACATTCAGAAGAAAAAATTCCATGTTTGTAGCTATTCAAAGAAGTGACTACTAATTAGGCCAATCCAAAAGTTTATAGAAATTTTTCGATTTTTTGTATCTATCTAGCTGTTCTATGTAGCAGTGTAGCTTGAAACCAATTCTAAATACAGTTCTTTTCACCAAGTTGGCTTGGTCAAAAAGGCAGTGAAAAAACTTTTGCGAGTTTTCCAGTATTCAAGGAATTGTTCAATTGTGGTTACTTTTAAAACAACAAGCTAACAAACAATGGGTAAAAACACTATCAACACACTCAAAACTAGCCTGTTGGTGGGTTATTTTATAATCTGAAAGAAACAACAACATCATGTTAGTTTAAGTTTACTTTAAGACAAAAAAGCAAAAGCTGCTCAGTTAAAAGAACTACTGGACTGGTCTTCTGCTATGCTGCACAGAATAAAAAGTTTTGGTTTAAAAGCTAGATGTCGTGGGGCTAGGCCTACTGCTTTGGTGTATTCATTGTAATGAAGCTCTGAGATCAAGCATAGCTATGAAAAATCACTCTAGGATTTACAGCCTTAGCTGTCTAGATCCAAATTAACTTGGCTAGCCTAGAGCTATCCCGAATCTAACTTTGCCAACAACCTAGGCCTACTCTTTGGACTGATAAATAGGCGCTAAACCATACAAATGATACAAATAAACGATTTATATTGTTTTCTAGCAAACTGCGATCGTAAAAATCAAATCAGTGAATTAGTTGGTTATCTTACTACTGCCTGCAAGCAAGCGCTGTTGCGCAACTGCTCGCGAAGGTTGCGAGCGGTCGCAACATTTCGCGAGCTGTCGATGACGTCAAATTTTGGTTGCTTTGCGTCGCTTCGCGTTGCTTCGCGTCCAGTCTAAACGCACCCTTAAGTCTAAAACACGTTTAAAATCTTGCATTTTGGGGTTAAATTTTGTAAGTGATTTGGCCCAGGTAGGGGAAAGTATATCTAAAGTACATTGCCTCCTGCAATGTTTTAGCAGTAAATAACAATCCAGTCAAATATTTCCTTAGAGATTATTGTTTTGCCTTGAAAGCAATCATTTGTAGGAGTACATATACGGCCAGGAGCCCCAGGCCATCTCAAATCAAAAATTTGTTTAATGAGCATTTCCCTTGCTGTAGCTAATTTTTTTAAAAAGTATTTTGCTGCATAAAACCTGGCGAGATGGAGGTGAATTGTTATTAAAAAATGTACAATAGATAGTTACGCCTACAAATCAAGTTATTGCCTGGACCGGATTTATATTGAGTTGAGCCCCTGGCACTTCAAAATTTTTGCAATATTTTCCTGCCACATACAGGTGAAGATCAAAAACAAGTCTTATCTGAGCGCAAGGCCTATGGCACTGTGCCATATGTTAAATCCGTCCCGGGTTATTGCATTACGTTCATAAAAAGGTTAGATGAGGGCCTCACTTAGCCACTTAAATGATAAAAACCTTTAATTTCACTCGGGTTATACGTTTCAATTGGTTGGCAAACATTAAATTGAAGGGGCCCGGGCCCCCTAGAACAATATTGGGGACCCATTTAAGTTGGGGAACCACTTAAATTGGAAGCCATATATTATTGTAGAGGGCCCATTTAGATTGATTGGCAAAAATTAAATTGAGGGGCTCAGGCCCCCTGGATCAATATTATTGTTGGGGGCCCATTTAAATTGGTTGTTAAGAATTAGATTGAGGGGCTCGGGCCCTCTGGATCAATATCATTGTTAATTACTGTTGTACGCGTGTACTTTGTACGCAAAGATGCTAAAAGAAACTGAAACTGAAGGAACAAGAGTATTTCTTGTGACGTTTTTATCATTGCTAGCATTTCAATGGGGGGGGGGGGGGGGCGTTCTCTGGCTACGCCTATGTTCTTGGCAGCACCAACTTTTTTGTTCATCGCGACGATTATATCGTGCTCGAGATTTTCACGCTCCGATGAAGTCGTTGCGTAACCAAGCTTATAAAGAAGTTATCTCGTTCTTGTATATCGGCGAACAAAAAATTGAGTAAAAGAAGGTGGTCGGTTGCATACAACAAATAAATAAGAAACTATTAAAAAACAACAAAAATTTGCTACTTTAATTTCAAACCGTCAAATTATTAAAAATGGTCAAATAAAATCTATTCTCGCCTTACTATTATATTTGCTACGACAGACGATTTGAGAGAAAAACACGTCAAAACTCAAAAGTCAAGTTAACCGATCGCAATTGTTTAATTTCATTCCTCTTCAAAAATAGGAATATTTACGCGACATTAAATGCTTCACATCTGAACTTATCTGAGGAACGAGATTCTGGTTGTTAGCGCACAAAATACAAAAAAATAGCGGAGGAAGTGTTAACTAAAACAGTAAAATACCAGGTTGCAGGCGTATTTTTGAATAAGTGCTCAAAATTTTACAAATAATTAAATTCCAGCAAAAAACTGCAAAAAATACTCAAATTTTTATGGCACTATAGCTTATTAATTCAAACTACGATAAAGTTTGTCCCTTTTTATTATACTTATTTGCAGCAGCCCTAAATTTTTAAGTCTCGAGCCGCCACTGTAGGTTTTAAAGTTTGCATATTTGGGATAAATTTTCTAAGTGACTTAGATAAGTAGGGGCTTCAAATCCTTAGCCTCTACTGATTACACCACGGGTCTTGATGTACGTCTAGTTTTTGGGTACATAATTGCTTAGGATTATCTAAAGGTAGGGGGCGAAATCACACAGATATTTACGAACTTTTGTCAAATTGACCCCTCTGGCTCAAAACGCTCTGCGTCAACTGGATGCAAATTTAATATTTTGTGTGCTTCAGGATGTTTGTGTAAAGTTCCCTTGACCAACATTTTGAAGCGTAGGAACTGCATAAACTCTCTGGCAGTTTCTAACCAAGTTTTTTAGTTCATCTGCAACAATTTAGATTATACAAAAACTTAAGATGCTTCGTATTTCCAGCTTACATCGCGCCCCCAAACCTTCCCCGCTGAAATCAACTGTATTTGAACCAGAGGTGAGTCCTCGAGGACACAATTTGAAGTCCTTGGCCTCGAAGCCTTAAGTCCTTGGCCTCGAAGCCCCAAGTCCTCGAAAAAAGGCTCGAGGACAGCAATATTTTTTGGACAGTTGAAATTTCGTTGGAAAACGCCAGAAACCTCGCAGAAAATTTGCAAACACCTTTTTTGTTTTCTTCACTTGGAGCATAGGCATAACCAAGAAGGAGGGGCAGGGGGCCCACCCTCCCAATTGAAATTTCACCAAAAACACCTATTGTTTCTTTAGTTGTTTTTTTTAGCATTTTTCGCTTACAACAGTAACTAGCAGCAATATTGAAGACCAGGGGCCCAAGGCCCACCTCAATTCAATTGTTGCCGGCCAATTAAAACGTATAACCCGAAAGAAATGGAGAGTTTTTGTTCTAGAAGTTGCTATCTCAGACTCACATCAAGCCTTTTAAGAACGTAATGCATTAATCAGCGCCGGATTTACCATAATATGACGCGGTACCAGCTAGGGGCAACGCAATGAAATCGTGACTTTTGTTTGATCTTCAGCTAAAATTGGCAAAAAGATGTTGCAAAAATCCTCAAAGTGCCAGGGGCCCAGCGCGATGTAAATCCGGCCCGGCAATAACATGGTTAGAAGACGTATCCATCTATTGTACCATTTTTCAAACACAATTCAGTAATTCACCTCCAACCTCGCCAGCTTTTACCAACAAAATACATAAAAAAAAATTAGCCATGGAAAATGCTGATTGAACGAATCATTGAACATTAGTTGAGAGGGCCTGGGCCCCCTGGCCAAACATGCACTCCTATAACTGGTTATTTTCATGACAAAACAAAAACCTCTATCTTCGAGTGGATTATTATTTACTGCTTAAATGTTGCATGAGACAATGCACCTTACTTACCTCTACCTGGACCAAATCATTTACAATTAAAATTTACTCCAAAATGCAAGATGTAAAACGTGTTTTGGACTTGAATTGCAAGGAAAACAAGGATTAAACAATTTAATTTTTTCAATAGCGTTTCAAATGTCAAAAATCTAGTGCTTCCAAATGGCTTTGAACCAGAGTGCCGAAAACCGGGGGGGATTTATCCCCCCCAATAGTTTGAGGATGGTCTACATCCGCATCCCCCCAATAATTTGACTCTGATGTGCATCTGAGCGCAGGTCTCCACTAGAATTCGGGGAAAAAAGTGATTCATTTTTGTCGAAGACCTTTTTTTGTTTTGGTCTTCACCTGAATTTGGGGAAAAAAAGTCTTCCACTTTTGGTAAAGACCGTTTTTTTTGGTCTTCACTTAATTTGCTCACCTGAAAAAAATCGTGGTCAAGGTTCATCCCCCCAATGTTGAAAATAGGGCAAAATTGGGGTAAAATTGCAAATTATTCCCCCAATGCTCAACAAAAATCGGCACCCCTGCTTTGAAAACTTGCGAAATGTGATTCAATGGCATTAAAATAGCTTTTTTTACCAAAAAATTACAAAAAATCGCCCTACAGCTGGCGCCCCCAGACCCCCAAAGCCTCCGGCCACTGGGGGCCCGCCCTTAGACCCCCGTCTGGGATACCTTTGAGTTACACTAGCATACTCAACGCGTTTTCAAAGATAGATATTTGCATTTTTCAACTATTAGTTTAAGCCCTCTCCCTTTGCAAAATCCTGGATACCTACCAGCAGCCAACGATTTCAGATCTTCCATCCTACGATATCTTTGTCCCACAAAAACTTCCTCTTTGAAAAAATTTTAATGAGGTCATTGCATGTGATTTGCGGTTTAGGCCTGCCCAGTCAAAAATTCTGGGTATGCCTAAGAATTGTAGATCGCCTGAAAAACTTTTTTAAAGACCTTTTTTTATTTTTATTTTTGGATAACACTTGCGGCTGTGTCCTTGGTTCTTGGCCTTGGCCTCGAGCATTCCTGTCCTTGGCCTCGAGATTGTCTGTCTTCGGAAAGGCTGTCCTTGGCCTTGGCCTCGGATTGTTTTTGTGTCCTTGGCCTTGGCCTCTAGCCTTGTGTCCTCGACTCCACCTCTGATTTGAACTAACTGATTACTGAACCAGTACGTCGTTATTAAATTATCTTAAAATTTATTGCTGAATATCAAGCTATGATCATCAACTTTTACGGAATGACTCTACCGGTAATCAAAGCCGAGTTTACTTTTCTAGTAGCAAACGCTTTAGCAAATTCAAGTAGCTGTCATTACTTCAATAAAATTGATCTCGAGCTGTATTTATTAGGCAGTTAGCAAACTCGAATCCATTCTGGTAAATCGCCACGAGTAAAATGCTTTCGATTTTGACTATAAGTTTGCTTTTTGCGATTTTTTGACTTTATGTAATTATCAATATGCAAAGATTTATTTTTAGCTAAAAAAAATAGGTAATTCTTCAACTAACACGAAAATCGGGTTGCACAAAAATATTTTCAAAAGCCGTTGCGTTATTACAGTGCGGATGGCTGTCGTTAAAATAAAACATTGTCACCCACCTTTAAACATCGCTCACGTTTTCTAAGTTAATATAGATCTTCATCGTTTTTTAAAGCTGAAGTATAAGCGGAACACTAGTATTTTTAGGCAACTTGCACCGCCTATTTTAAGCTTGGCCGAGCGTGACGTTGCTTAAAAATGCTTGCGCAAAAACATTTAATCAGTTGTGTAAATTTTAACGCGACCTAACACTATTTAGCGCGCATAATATCTGATTTAAAGTCTATAATAAATTTCAAGCGTTCTTTAAATGTGGTTAATACAAAACTTTTACGCAACATACGATTCGCCTTGAGTTCGCTGTTTTAAAGATTTCCGGCAGCGTATTTCTATCGCTCTCACAGGTTCATCGTTATTTTTGCACGTATCTCGCTTGCTTATTTGTTGTCTGCGCGCTTGAGATAGAATCTAGTCTAGCAGTTAATTTCTTCTAACCTTTTTTTGTGTAAGAGCACAGCGTGTGAGCAATGATTCTGTGGTCGAATCGAACCGAAGTTTCGCACGGTCAAAATGGTCTTCTTTGTTCAGATATTCAAAATACTGATCAGCGGCAGAGTGTCTGCTACTGAAGCGTCTGCTACTGAGCGTCTGCTACTGAAGCGATGGACAAGAGTTTGATTCCTGGTAGGGTCAAACCAAGGACTATAAAAATTGGTTTCACAGCTTCCTTGCTTGACGTTCAGCAATTAAAGGGACAGTGTGAAGCTTCCACGTTTGTGGTAGACAGTTAAGCAGATGGCAGCTTGACACGAAGACCGAAAGGTTTTTTTGCTGTCTCTTAGCCAAGGCATCTTGGTCAATACACTGTAGTAATTACAATTACAGTGGAGATATTTTGCAATTTTTATAAATCAGTTTTGCTCGCAAACCTTATTGACCATGAGCAACTAAGCGGTTATAAGGCTGCAAAATTTTCTACAATTTTTCATTATATATTGATGATTGCTTCCAGCAAAAACCATTTGACCAGGAGTGCCCGAAATTTTTGCGGAGCGGGTCGCGGTACACTTTTTCTGAACTTAAGCGGGTCGCAGAATTCTTATAAAATATTTGGACTATTTTTATCCCGAATGTTGCCATTACAGTGTAAGGCTAGTTTTGTCCTACCAAATTAAATAATTCTTAAACCGGAGTTAAGCTTTAATGAAACTGAACTTCATTTCACGTTTACCATAAACTTAATTTCGTCAACTACTATCATAATGACAGAACTTTTTACAGCATTAAACAAAAACACACAACCCATTTCATTACACAGCACCATCACATCTACATGTAGGATTTTGCTAAGCGAGGGGCTTAAAGAAGACCTCCGGCCTAGCGAGGCTATGTATCATAAAATACCCCACAAAATTCCAAGACTTTTGCAAAAAAAACGAACTTGCAACGTTTTATAGTTTTGATGAAATCCGCAAAAAAGTGCGAGAACCGCAAGTCGATTCTGATTGGCTAACGCTCTGATGACGTAATTCTGTACCTTGCTTTTGCTCATAGTCACTAATTTTAGGTCTGAAGATTGCTAGTAGGTTGAATATTTTAGCAAAGAATGCAATACAAGCGCTTCTGCTTAAGAGTTTTTAGTCTTTACCAGCAATTTTATGCCCAAACAATATAATAGACTTGTTCTTAACATGGAAGTTTCCGTAGTACATTTGTCTAGCCTAGTAATATCCAGTTACATTACGGTGGTTAAGAATATGATATCATATGGCTATAACGAAACAACAAGTGGTTACAGTAGCTGTTAACAGAATGTCTGAACAGCAATTTGATAAAAAAGAAAATGACCAAGATCCTATTTAATAAGACTTCAACTAGTCTGGGTATGTTGTACAATGTAGATACCAGAGGTGGAGTCGAGGACTCAAGGCTCGAGGCCAAGGACACAAAAACAATCCGAGGCCAAGGACAGCCTTTCCGAGGACAGACACTCTCGAGGCCAAGGACAGGAATGCTCGAGGCCAAGGACCAAGGACACAAGCGCAAGTGCTCTCCAAAAAAAAAAAAAGGTCATCACAAAAATTTTTTAGGCGATCTCCAAAAAAAAAAAAAAAAAAAGGTCTTCACAAAAATTTTTCAAGCGATCTCCACAAAAAAACCTTTTCCAAAAAATTTTTCAAGCGCTTCACAAAATTTTAACAATTCAAAAAATAGTGCTGTCCTCGAGCCGAGGACAGGCCAATTTTCGAGGACTTGAGGCCTCGAGGCCAAGGCCAAGGACTTCAAAATCTGTCCTCTGGTTGATACAGATTGAACCGGTATCGGTAAGTTCTTGCAGTTATATTATTGTTAGGTTCTGTACAGGTATTGCCAGTTACTAAATGTCTAACTGTATTTTATTTTTTTGTGCACTTTGGTAATGGTGAAATTTTTTTCATTTGGTATGTTTTTCTGTGATGTTGACTAAGCAAATTAATGCTGTTCTGTACTACAGCTGTTTTAGTCTCAATTAGCCTGTTTACATGTGCACTTTTGGGAACCAGTTCTTAGTTCTAGAGCCTGAATTTTGCTGAGTCACACACAAAAAAGGTTCTTTTTTGTGTGTGACTCAGAACCTTTTTTGTGTGTGACTCAGCAAAATTCAGGCACTAGAACTAAGAACTGGTTCCCAAAAGTGCACATGTAAACAGGCTAAATATGTGGAGGATTTCCTGCTGAAAGTATGAACTGCTACTTGGGTTGTAGGCACCAAAGCACTGTAACAATAGCATTATAAAGTTTTTCTAACATTAAACTAAAAAAGCTTAATTATAAAATAGTAGGCCTATTGTATTATGATAAGAAAATATACCGGTAGCGGTAGCACAAGTGAAGTACCTTTGTACTGTAGGGTGTGTCAAAAAAAACTTTTTTTTGATTTTTTAAACACTCAGATGTTTAAAGAGTGTCTTTTAGGGTAAAAATACCTCAAAAAAATTCATTAAATTTTACTGATATTTAATGGGCACTCAAACCCCCAATTTTGATGCGCTCCCACAAAAGCAAAAAAATGCTATATCTTGTGAACCAGTTGAGCTAGAGACTTCATTCAACAAATAAAAGATGCAAAAATAATGGTTTCCTATCCATGTTTAATACATTTTGCTACCGTATTTAGTCAAATTTTTGAGTTATATTGAAAAAAACATTTTTCGTTCAAAAATGATACATTAATCAACAGGTTACAGTACTTAAAAAGCTTTACATAACATGTTTCAGAAAAATTGACAGAGGTGGAGTCCTCGAGGACGTCCTTGGCCTCGAGGACGTCCTCGAGGACACATTTTGAAGTCCTTGGCCTTGGCCTCGAAGGTCAAGTCCTTGGCCTTGGCCTCGAAGCTTCAAGTCCTCGAAAATTGGCCTGTCCTCGGATCGAGGACAGCACTATTTTTTGAACAGTTGAAATTTCGTTGGAAAACGCCAGAAACCTCGCAGAAAATTTGCGAGCACCTTTTTTGTTTTCCTCGCTTGGAGCATAGGCATAGCCAAGGGGAGGGGGACAGGGGGTCCGCCCCCTCCCCAATTGAAATTTCACCAATGACAAAAATGTGACAAAAAAGCCTATAGTTTATTCAGTTTCAGTTTCTTTTTAGCATTTTTCGCTTACAACAGTATAACCAACAACAATATTGAAGACCAGGGGTCTGGGTCCCCCTCCATTCAATTTTTGCCAGCCAATTTAAACATATAACCTAAAGAAAACGGAGAGTTTTTGTCCTAAAAGTTGCTATCTCAGGCCCACGTCTAGCCTTTTTGTGAACGTAATGCATTAATCAGGGCCGGATTTACCATGATATGACGCAGTACCAGCAATAGCGTAGCCATGGAGGAGGCGGGGGCTATAGCTCCCCCCCCCCCCCATTGACCTATCAACCAAAATGCAGAATAAGGAAAATACCACGTTTTTAGCTCTTTTAAGACTGTTTTTTTTTGCGCTGGAATTGACTAAAAAGTGATTTAAAGCATCATTTGAAACATATATTCAGGGGGGGGGGGGCTAATTGTCAAAAATTGAAGTCACAAATCAATGAAAACTTTGAAAACATACCCGAAAGTAAACAATCAAATCTGATCGCTAATGTAAAAACGCCAAACATAGGTTTTATCAACAAATATATCATAAACTCAGGGTTAAGGGGAGGGGGGTTATTCAGTGTTAGTTAATTACCAATCACTTCTCTCAAATATCTTTCCATTAGCCCTTCCCCCAATTATTTTTCTTTATAAAATATAGACGAAATAGATTACTCCGTGTGAGTTTTGTTGAATAATAGGATTTTATGATTTAGCAGCAAGTAAACAAGAGAACTGCAATGTCATCATTAGCCACTTCTCATATAGCCCATTAATGCACCCAGTTGAATCATGTTGGGCTGCCAATTTCTATGCCACGTTCTAAAAGCATTATTTTTTATTAAAATAGCTCTAAAATTAAGTTTATTTTGCAAAAAAATGCAAAAATTTTGAGCGCTGGAGGCTCCGCCCCCAGACCCCAAGCCTCTGGCAGCTGGGGGCTTTGCCCCCTAACCTCATTGGCCTCCGGCGACTGGGGGCCCCGCCCCCAGACCCCCAAAACAGCCCCCATTGCGAATTTCTGGCTACGCGCCTGAGTACCAGCTACGGACCCCGAGCTAAAATCGTAAGACTTCTTTTGGTCTTCACCTATATTTGGCAGAAAGATGTTGCGAAAATCTCCAAAGTGCCAGGGGCCTAGCGCGAAGTAAATCCGGCCCGGCAATAACATGGTTAGTTGACGTAGCCATCTATTTTAACATTTTTCTTTAGCAATTCAGTAATTCACCTCCAACCTCGCCGGTTTTTATGCACAAAATACTTTTCAAAAAATTAGCCATGGAAAATGCTGATTGAACGAATCATTGAACTTCAGTTGAGGGTTCCCCCTGGCCGAACATGTACTCCTAAAACTGGTTATTTTCATGACAAAACAAAAATCTCTAAGGAAAATCCTCGAGTGGATTATTATTTACTGCTAAAATGTTGCAAGAGACAATGCAACTTTACTTACACCTACCTGGACCAGATCACTTACAATTAAATTTAATTTCAAAATGCAAGATGTTAAGCGTGTTTTAAACTTGAATTGCAAGTAAAAGGAGTAGGCTATTAAATGATTTGATTTTTTCAATTGGCTTTCAAATGTCAAAAATCTAGTGCTTTTAAATGGCTCTGAACACTTGCAAAATGTGATACAATGGCATTAAAATAGCTTTTTTTTCCAAAAAATTACAAAAAATCGCCCAACGGCTGGGGGCTTCGCACCTTGTCGATCTTCCATCTTACGATATCTTTGTCCCACAAAAACTTCCTCATTGGAAAAATTTTGATGACGTCATTTCATGTGATTTGTGGTTTAGGCTTACCCAGTACTTAAATTGTAAAATTTTGCATAGGGGGACGCTTTTGCGGCCTTGACCAAACGCATTTTGCATGCGAAAGTACTTTAGGAAAGATTACGTAATTTCGTTGCCGAAATTGAACAAACACCAAAAAAAAGAAGTCTTCGCCTAAAATTGGAGTGTTTTTTCGCCAAAATTAGGTAAAGACCAAAAAAAAATGGTCTTCGCCGGAAATTGAAGCGATTTTTTGCCAAACTTTGGTGAAGAATTAGGCCTTTTTCGTCTGATCATCCAGCGCTCAAATCTCGTCCGGGAGGACGCTAAATCTCGATGGGGGGACGCATCCCCCCTAAAATTAAGTGCTGGGCTTACCCCAATCAAAAATTCTGGGTACGCCAATGAATTGGAGATCGCCTGAAAAAAATTTTTGAAGACCTTTTTTCTTTTTGAGAACACTTGCGCCTGTGTCCTTGGTCCTTGGCCTTGGCCTCGAGCATTCCTGTCCTTGGCCTCGAGAGGTTCTGTCCTCGGAAAGGCTGTCCTTGGCCTTGGCCTCGGATTTTTTTTTGTGTCCTTGGCCTTGGCCTTGGCCTCGAGCCTTGTGTCCTCGACTCCACCTCTGAAAATTGATGTTCCAAAAATCAATTTAGCGCATTAGAACTAATCTTGCAATGCACCATCAACCATTTTAATTGTAAAGTACGTCATGTATATGAACTACAGGTAAACAAAGAAAAGTTTATAAACTTTCTGATTATGGTATATTTTAATATCACAATATTTTTCATGCAAAGTGGATTGCGCAATGAAATGCCATCTACAAGGTTTGTTTTCAGTAGAGTAGGTTTCCTCTTGGCTGGAATTTTTCTTCGCAGCATGGGTGCCACTTGGTATAAAAGAGATCTTGCATTTGGGTTTGTGCTTAATTTATTGTGGTAGGTTTTAGCCAGCAATATGGATATTTATGCAGAATCACAAACAACCTGCATTTTACTCAGAGTTTTCTTCAAAAAGTTGTTATTGAATCGTTTTCCCTTTGCAAAGCTAGGACTTTAAAAAAGTAGGTGCTGTTTCCATTTTTGGGGGAATCAGAAACTAATTTGGTCTAAATAGGTTTTTATTTTTGTAAAGTTTTTAAGCTCTGGTGTCACCATATTGCCTAATTTTTGAAGAGCACTACTGGATTTTGGTTTGTATCGCAACATTATTTTTCTGCATCGATCTTTTTCGTTGACAGTCAACTGCTTGGAAAAAAAATTTTCAAAAATGCCATTTCTTTGCTGAAATACCACTGAAGAGCATCAACGCCATTCAGAGCTGTTGCTATAAACCACCAAAAAACGAAGAAGATTCGATTTGCCCTGCCCGCTTTTGAGTTAATGGAGAAAAACGAGATCATTGACTGTAGCTGCAAAAGGAAGTGGACACTGAATTCAAGGTTTGACATAGAACATTGCGACGAACAAAGCAAACTATCTACATGATGTTCAATCTCGTAGTTACTTTTGAACATCCCAAGTTTACGAAGTTGAGCCGAGTGCAGAGCAATTTTTTGTTCACAGATTGATTAGTCTAGCCATCCACAGGACCTCAGGGAGAAAATTTTCCAGGGGGTACGAAGGTCGATACCGGCCCCCCCAAATCTTATTGGACCCCCCAAGCCTTATTGGGGCCCTTGCCGTTAAATCATTTTTTGCTCGCTGGGTGTAGATTTTCATTTAAAAGTGAGGGAATAACGATATTCGCATACAGTTAGGACCTATGAAAAATACAACTAAACATAAAATTGGTTTAAATCCAGCTAGGGGGTGTGGGGTAGAGCTGTGAGCTGGAAGCTTTGGCACTTTTTCTGTTTCTCGAGGGTAAAATACAGCATTTGATCAACATCTTAGCACCAAACTTGCTTAAATTGACAAGCAGAAAACGTGATATACAGGAAAGAAAGTATGAGAAGTGGGGGATGTGACATTAACACAATATTTTACAATATATAGCCTAATGACTTTAAAACTGCAAATCCAAATATTTACTGATAAAAAATTTTAAGAAGTCATTTGCAATCATAGCTTTGACAAACCCTAATACCTATTAAACTCAAGCAGATAGAGCGAGTTACTTAATGATAGTTGTATAGTATGTCAGCTTTGACTCCGCTCTCTGAGGTTGACATGCTTTTGGATCTCTGGAAATGTGGGCCCTCGTACGTTGTTATACCATAGAATTTCGAGTGAGAAACACTTCAACTGTCGGCGAAGACCTATTTTTTTAGTCTTCATTCAATTTCGGCGACGAAATTACGTAATGTTCACTAAAGTACTTTTGCATGCAAAATGCGTTTGGTCATGGCTGCAAAAGCATCCCTCCATGCAAAATTTTACAATTGAAACACTGGGTATTATGATATGAGGAAAAGAGCTGCGAAGGTAGGCAATGAACTTGCTATTCAGCAAGTTGGCTCAGCTTAGTTCTACAATTGATGTTTTTACCTGAATGTTATTAGACTTACTCAGTGGTGGGCAGTAACTAGTCACAATTGTAACTAGTTACTTTTTTAGTAACTCTTACTATAGCTTCGTTACTTTTTTTCAGATGTAACGATATTTGTAACTAGTTACCAGTTTAGAGTCCTAAAAAAAATTACAGTTACAGTTACTTTTTGTACTACATGTTTTGAAGCAAATTATAGATTTTTTATGAATTCCATTCCAAATAATTGTATTACACTGGCAACACAGGACGCACAGTTGCATGTATGATCAACCATAACCTTTTATCCATATTTTCTTCACTGTGTTCACTTTAACTTTTCTATCTGCAGTTACTCCAAAATTCATTGATGCGAATTCTTTTGATGATGAGGGGTTGAAGAAACTTTTCATTCAATATAATACTACCCTACCATCTAGTGCAGCAGTGGAAAGACTATTTACTTTGGGTAGAGATATCTTAAAACCAAAACGCTGTGGGCTCAGTGACGAACACTTTGAAATGTTAGCCTTTTTGAAAGGCAATTAACTGATTTCTGTTTTCAAAGTTTTTGTAACTATCAGTGCATATTCTTTAAATCTAGCTAGTCCTTTTTTCTTTGCATTCTTACACAAATGCGACTTTGAAAGTTGATGCATGAAATTCTTTGACAAAACTAGGTAAATTTCGTGACAAAGAAACATCCTTGGTTTGGTCTTTATATACTTTTGAGACAAACAGACGTAATCTGGCAAGTGCCGACAGGCCTGTTTTTAGTCTAAATTTTTTATTACTATAAATAACTGTAACTTGTAACTGTAACTACTTACTTTTAGAAAGTAACTTGCCCACCACTGGACTTACTTTACTGTTAAATTAACCTAATACCGGAATGGTACTGGGTACTGGCACATACAAACTGCTTGACCTGTCACTATCTGTAGTACAGCAACGCAAGAAAAACTTGCACTCACTAACGTGTACTGAGGAGAGGAGGCCTAGTTGCAATACTAGACATTTGGCAGTGTAAATTGCTTTTTTATTTTACTATCTGATAATCAATGACGTCATCAAAACTGATGGCGTCATTGATTATAGATTTAGATTCAGGGTCTTTTAGTTAAACACCATGAAAAACAGCACGCAAAGTAAGAAAAGATGGGTACATTACAGTTGGCACTTGGCTAACTGGTTTAAAAAACTACTAAGATGGAGATAGAAAGTGAAAAGCTTAGTGTTTTTTTTAAATACTAAGGTGGAAATAAAAGTGAAGAAAAGCAATTCTATAAAGCATGCAAAGTGTGCTCGAGAAACAATTCACCTCAAAATGCTAGTTTAAGCAAATGTGTTTTTATCAGAACTTTAAATTAATGTAATTAATGTATAGATTAAGCGTATTTTATGTGCGGTGGAAATGCGTTGCTCCAAAGACGACGTCCAGACGCTGTACGATTTTTGTGATTTCATAAGAAAAAAGCCATTTTACAGTCTTTTAAAATTTTTAAATCTTTTTCAGCCGCTGGAAAAAGTTAAATTGCGAAGTCAATTCATCCCCACAAACCCATTTAGTAACGTAGTAGTAGGGCGGGGGCTATACCCCCTCCCCCAATTACTCTGTTAACCAAAATGCACAATGAAGAAAATACTACGTTTTTTGCACTTCTAAAGCAGTATTTTGCAGTGATATGGGCTCTTAAGTGGTTAAAAACCGCTTTTGGAACTTTGATTTCGTGGGACTAATATTTGGAAAAATAAAGCTTATAAATCTATCAAGTATTGAAAATGGCTAAAACTAAGCACTCAAATCTGAGTGCTTGATGCAAAATGCTGAGCAAAAGCTTCTTCAAAAAGTTATGGAGATAGTGATGTAGGCTGTCCAGTAATTTAGTTAATTGCAAAATACTTCTTCCAAATCTTGCTCCGATAGCGCCTCCTACCAAACTACTTTTTGCTATAAAAAGCAGACAAATTAAATAACGGTATAGGATTTCATGATTGACGGACGTGTAATAAAACTACTGAAATTTTACCATTAAGTAAGCAAATGTCCGGGTATTAGACCATTTATAATTTTTGTTTACAGTCAAATTTAGAAACCCTTAGCAGTCTGTTTCACTCTTACGGGATCATCAGAAGAAAACTTCTTATTCAAACAGAATTAGTCCGTTTATGCAGCCAGTTTAATCGTGTTTTTGTAGGCGGTGCAAGTTTCAGATACATTAATTTTTACCAAAATAGGCCTAAAATAGGGGCGGCTCGTCTGTATGTGCTGCGGTGCTGCAACACCCCCCACCAAAAACATAAACTTGGTGTTTTCAAAGTTATATTAAAAAAAATAAAAAATGTAAAAATTTCAAACCCATTTCGCTCTATTGTTGACAGAACATAACAAAAGCAAAAACGGATTATCCAATCCATTCCAATAACGTGGTAGCACTGGTAGCTGTGCTGTTGCTTTCGCAGCTCTCCCGGAAAAGTTAAGAACACCAACAAAACAGCAGTCAGAAGCGACACGCTTGAGGGATTTCTTGATAATTGCTTGACTTGAATTCACAAAACTTCTTCATTGTTGCATATTATTGACTAAAAAATATCTGTGTTGCGTTTTCCGAAAACTTTCGAAAACACACACAAAAGTGAAATTAGAAAACCACTCAAGCATGTTGATTCTGACTACGTTCTGTTGGTGTTCTAGACCAGTGGTTCCCAACCGCCGGTCCGCGTAATTTTTTTGCCGGTCTGCAGAATATCCTCTTTCCATACATTATTCCAATGCTTTTATTGATCAAAAACTCATTTCATGTGGGCAGATTTTTAGTTGGTAAAACTGGCGTTTCTCCACTTCTTTGTTACATTTTATCGAAGATGTCAGCACATGTAACCGTAATCCCCCCCAAAAAGAAAAACTTATTGAATTATATACGATTTTGCTTTGCACTGAAGATATGAAAAAGAATCCTTGTCTCAATTCTGGAGATCTGTTAAAAACAAATATCCATCTCCGAGTTGTTGATGGTAATTTCAACCAGCTACTTAAGCGCAGAAATTTTTTCAGCTTTGGCTTAATTCAAAACAGAGCAGAGAAATCGGTTGAATGCTGAAGCGGAGCTGCATGTTTACAAAACTTCTTTCCTGCCTTGCTGGTCTCTGATATTAGCATCGAAACAGCAAGAAATTTCCCAATAACTTTGATTTTGTACCATACGTCTATAAATTGACATTTTGTTGAATATTGCTGTATTCCAATGCGTAACATATGCCAAAACAGTAGCGTAGCCAGAGCGGTTGGGGGAACTATTCAGTAAATATTGGTTAAGCACTTATTACTTCTCTCAAATCTTGTACAATTAGCCCCCCAATTATCTTTCTTTACGAGATGTAGACGAAATATATTATTCCTTGTGAGTTTTATTGGACTGTAGAATTGTATGATTTACCAGCTTGTAAATAAGAGAACTGAATTTTAGCTTTACCATTAGTCAGCACCTCTTACATAGCGTACGTATACAACCAGTTTAATTACGTTTTTGCACTGCTAATTTCTGTCGCACGTTTTGAATACATTAATTTTATTCAAAATAGGCCTATAATGAAGTTATTTCTACTAAAAATACAAAATTTTCAAGCGCTGGGGGCTTCGACCCCTGACCCCCGAAACAATTTCTCTGTTGTAGATTTCTGGCTATATGCCTGTTCAGAAATAATGCATTATTATGCTATTATTTTCCGGTGGTTAGCAAATGCGATAATAACTACACTAGAATTGTATTTGTGATATCCATTGCGATTTTGGGTGCTGGTCTGTGAAGATTTGTTTAATCTTTATCGGTCCGTCGATATAACAAAGTTGGGAACCACTGTTCTAGACTTTACCAGCTCACCCTGCAGACCAAAAATAAACACAAAAAGCTTTCAAGCATAGGGAATTTGGAATTTGTGTTTATCAAGGTAGTATGTGCAGCTTTCTTGGCAGCATATGCTTTTTCTTTCACCGCAGCAGTAATATCGTGCTCGAGATTTTTGCGCTCTGCCGAAGTCGTTGCGTAACCAAGCTGATAGAAAAGTTATCTTGTTCTTGTGTAAAGGGAAAAAAAATTGAATGAAAGGTGATATGTTGAATACAACAAATTGATAAGAAACTGGTGAAAAAACAACCAAATTTATAAACTTAATTCGAAACCGTCACAATCTTCTGTCACCATAAAGATAAAACGGCAACACTAAAGTAAGTGGAATCAGGCTAATTTTGAACTGCAACATCTTGAAAACAGGAAGGCGTAGCAGAGTTGTAAACGGGCCGACTAGTTCAGGCCCGAACCCGAAAACTAATTTAAAACCCGAATCATGCCCGAAAAAAACGAAAGTTAAATTAGGTCTGAAAAATTTAGCAATGTTGCCAAGTTGTTTTGATTAGATTATTGTGCACTTAAGACAAAAAGTACGTCTTAGGCCCAAATTAAGCCCGAAATTTTTGTCAAGTTTAGGCCCGAATTCGGCCCGAACCCGCCTTGCAACTCTGAGGCCTAGAAACTTCAAATTTGGTGAGAATGCATTTTAGACATATCCCAACATTTTGGACAAGAGTGAAAAAGTTGACTTGAATGCCCTTTTAAACAGTAAAATATTGCCTAGGGGGACGCTTCCGCAGCCTTGTCCAAGCGCAATCGGAGTGCCGCAGCAATCAAGAAATTATTTACTCACATCCGGGTGTAGTCCAAAAAAAAGGTATTCGCCGAAATGTGGTACTGCCTTCGGCCTGAATTTCGGATATAATGAAATTACCGGGCACTATTTTGTCGCACTATTTACCGGTTACTTTTAGTGTGAGGGTAGCTAAATCTCGATGGGGGGACGGTAAATCTTGATGGGAAGATGCGCCACATCTACAATTTAAGTACTGGCTACACTATCAATACTCCCCCAATCAATCGGTAGTGATAAAACAATTACAGGTTTTTTTAGCTATGTACGCCAATACACAAAATCAAACTCAGTTCCTCATTAGGCTGTACTAGCAAAATTATGTGGCTAGCCGCAACAAAACTCTATTGGATTTGACCAGCCCGGTAATTGACTTTTAACCTCCCGCTCCATAAGCAAATATCGCAACCGTTCAAACAACTGGACACTAAAAGCACAAGATAAACTAATGCTCGATGTAGTCTACATTAAGTTTTAATGTCCTACAACCGATTTTCGAAAATCGCAAAAAATTGAAATTGAAAAGCTTGCTTTTAGCCCACACATAAAGCTATCAAGTAGTTCAGTTACACGCCCCTAAGCTGATGTTTTTTTTATACATTTATTTTTCTGTATATTACAAGAACAATGTCTCTGTATTTAGTTTTACGTGAAAAATAGTTAAATAATAATAATCAAAGAATATCGCTACTCAAGCGCAAAATCATCAGTGAAGTTTTGAGTTTCCAAATTTTTGCATTCCGTATTGCACTTATACCTTCCAGGTTGCTTTGAAACTTGTTTTTATTAGGCCTTGCCTGGTGACCCCCGAATCTCAGGATTTCTGAAGGCTAAGCCCGAAGAACGATCAAGTTTTTTGTTACGTTTTGGTCGTATTATTACATACAGAAAATGTTTCATACGACTGGAAAAGCACAAAACCCAATTGGATTATCGATCATTTTATTACGCATTCCACTGTCGATTCAACCATCACTCAGTTTTTTCGTTTTTTGTTTTTGCAAGCTATAGCAAACAAGTTACGTAATTATTGTTTTATCGCAATTTTGTCAGACCATTTTGGCAATCGTCAACAAGACAGTATTATTCAACATAGTAACGCGCTATACTTTTTGTGGATAGACGAGCAATACTGATAAATACTCAGTTGAGTATAAAAACAAACGCTTGATTGGTACTCAGTATTGTTTATTTAGTGCTTATTCTAGTAATTGTTCTTGTTTGAGGTTAATTGATTGTACAGTAATAACAAACGCCTGATTGGCACTCAGTATAGTTTATTTAGTGCTTATTCTAGTTATTGTTCTAGTCTGTGGTTAATTGATTATAATAACAAACGCCTGATTGGTATTCCGTATTGTTTCTTTAGCGCTTTTTCTAATTATTGCGGTTGTCTGTGACTCTGTGGTTTGCTTTTTACTGTAGTATCTGTATTGTGAAAACCATTATCGGACCGTTTTGTAAAAGATTCCTACTTGTTTCACCTGCAAAAGTTTTTATTTGTTAGATTACGTTTGAGAGTAATTTAGAACTTGATTCCTTAAAACGGACAGACCACAATAAATTGTAGACTTTAGAATTTTTCCTTCGCATAATATGCACAAATCAGCAGCATTTCATCATACTGAGTGATAGAATAAATCCTTTATTAGTATAAATTTTTGTAGCAAAATTAAACAAAAAAATACAAAAAACTTGCAATTTCCAACTTATAGTCAGTATAACTTCACCCGCATTATTACTATTTTATACAAAGTAAAAGTACAGTAAAATACTGTGAACCACAATAGCTGTCATTAGTCAAATAATATGTTAGTTTGTTGCTGCAAACATTTTGTTTTAAAGATTTCAAACCTTAGTAAAATGCGATAGTATAGCAATAATCCAAAATTGAAGTAAATGAGATCGATTTGCCGCAGCTTGTCGCTGTATTCTTTTAGCCAACAAAATCGTGCGTTTATGAAAAAGTACTGCAGGCTATGTGGTTTTGCGACAACTTTGCTGTTCGTTGTCTTTAAGTTTACGGGGTTATCATTTTATGTATAATATTTTTCCGAAAACAAAATTTGGTTAATTTACTATAATGTACAATGGGTCACTTTTTGGCCACAATCATGTAAAATTTCATAAAATTTTGCAATATATATCAATTCATATAGCGCATGAATAAAGCTTATCATATGTCATTTAACTATATTACATTATTATATCAGTTCATATTATTAAAATTGTCCAGAATTTTTGTAATGGTTGAATAATTTCTTCAACCCGCAATAGGCGTATTGTGTTTATCTGACGCTATCGCGACGTCAGTGTGAAATGGTCTTTACGGTGAAGCAAACATGATCGTATTTAACGCTTAATTATAATTCCACACAACTATTATAATCCCTTTCAACGCTTATTAAATAAGAGCTTAAGAACAAAATCTTGACGACCTTAAATGAAATTAATGCATGTTTCATTAACCTTCGGGAATACATTCCAAAGGTGTTTTTGCTATATTGTAAGATGAATAAATACCCTTACATGTAGTGAAATTTTGAAATTTCTAACATGTGTAGTTTTTATGTTATGATCGAAAAACCATGGTGGGCTTCAGAAGCCCTGCCTTTGAGGAGTAAATGCCCTGAAACAGTTTAAGTAACATAGAGTTAAATAAAATGCATATTTCATTAACTTTTGAGAATAAATACCAAAGCTGTGAATGCTGTACTTAACAGAGGAATAAATGCTCCACCATGCAGAGAAATTTTGAAGTTTTCGTAGTTTTCGAACATTTGTAGTTTTCAAGTTATTATCGAAAAACCATAGTGGGCTTTAAAAGCCCTGTCGTTCAGCAGTCAATGCCCTGAAAAAGGTTGAATAACAAAGGGTTAAGTACTCTCTGCTTCCACTTTCAGTCCCGGTCGAAGTTGTGCGTGAAGTCGTGAGCGTACAATTGTTGATTAGTTCATTCGAAGCAAAAATCTGTTAAGCTCGGCATGCTTCCAGTTGATCAAAATAAACTAAGGATTCACTTGTATGCACGCGACTTTACGCCTTGTGTATATCGAGCTTAAAATGCTTAAATCAACAAATACACTATAAACTACGGAATAGGGGGGGGCTATTCAGTATTAGTTAATTACCAATCATTTCTTTCAAATCTCTTTTTATTAGCCCCCCCACAATTTTTTTTTCTCTATAAACTGTATACGAAATAGATTACTCCGTGTTAGTTTTTGTTGAAGTATTCGATTTTATAATTTACCAGCATCTAAACAAGAGAACAAACATTTTACCATTAGCCACCTCCCAAATAGCCCATTTATGCCACCAGTTTAATTATGTTTGCACTGCCAATTTCTAAGCCACGTTTTAAAAGCATTATTTTTTAATCAAAATAACCCTAAAATGAAGTTATTTTTGCAAAAAAACGCAAAATTTTTTAACGCTGGGGGCTTCGCCCCAGACCCCCAAATCAGCCCCTCCATTGCAAATTTCTGGCTACGCGCCTGCTTGTACTCAATTTGAGAAGAGTTGGGATTTTGACTGCAACATTAATGGGAAAATCTCTGTAACTTCCAAATAAAATATCTCAAAAACGACAGTTGTGGAAAGCTGAAATTTGGTTTTAGATGCTTGCTGAATTTTTCACATACTGTAATTCCAGTTGGACAGGTATGCAAAAAATACTACTTAAGTATGGTAAAAACACTTAATAACATTATCGTAAAATGGGCTACAAATCGAATTGATGGGATTGAAATTCCAAATATCATCAATAACGACCAATGTGTTTGTCTCTTATATAATTAGTCGTTGTTTTTCTTTGGGAGTTTAGCTTTTAATTTAGTTTTTAAGTTTTGAGAGTTTAGCGGTTAATTTTAGTTTTAGAAAAATACAAAGACACAGTATTATGCAAAGTGATCACAAGTTTTGCTATACAAGGTGTTAAGAAACGATCGCGTGGCTCAGAGGAACTCTAAGGCCTTTATCAGAGATGGGCACGCGCTACTTCAAAAGTAGTGCCGCTCCCGCTACCGCTACTTGCCCTAAAAAGTAGCGTCGCTACCGCTACCCGCTACTCGTCTTCAAAAGTAGCGCGCTACCGCTAAAGTAGCGGCGCTACCCGCTACTTTGAACAACGTGTAAATTTTTTTTCGCAGTTACTTATGAATAATTGGGTATGTAATGGGATAATTTAGAAGATAAATTAGGTTATTATAGGCTGTCTTTTGAAAAGCGTACCTGAAAAACTATACGTTTTTTGAAATCAGAATATTTTGGGTTTGGGCTGAGTGTTTTTATATTTTTACGTACGGTACTTCCAACCTCATCTGCTCTTAACCCTGGTTGGAATATAAAAGGACGTAAATTAAATAAGGTATAAAGTGGCATATCTATTTTCGTTTATTTGAAAGTTAACTTTTGTTTCAAAGTAGATCATTATTATTAATAACCGATCAGTGGTAGAGTAGATAGAGCGTCTGCTACTGAAGCGGTAGACTCGAGTTCGATTCCCGGTCAGGTCAAACCAAAAACTTTTAAACGAGGTATTCACAGCTTCCCTGCTTGACGTTCAGCAATTAAAAGGACAGTGTGAAACCTCCGCCAAGTGTGGTAAAACATAAGCATTACACGGAAAACAATTTAATGCAATATGCGCTGCCCTATGGCGACGCGTTTCGAACTTGCTCAAGTCCATAGATGGGCACAAGTCCGTTAATCCGTTAATAACGAAGCTAATTTTTTCATTAACTCGTTAATCCGTTAAAAAGTTTTTTCATGTTAACGGACTAAATTAACTTCCGTTAAGTTCTGTTAAAGGAATAAATTAACTTCCGTTAAGTTCTGTTAACTTCCGTCAAGGTTTTTATGGTTAATATCTTTCACAATTTATTCATCGTATGATCGTACCGTTACAAACCAGTTTGCACTGGTAACACTTGTTGCGTAATAGCACAAGTTTTTTAGAAGAAAGCTCTTTTTTGTGGAAAATAATAAGCTGCAGCTTCACGGGTCTATTAATTATTATTGCTGTTCACAATTTTCAAAGATTTTCCGATCGTAACTTCTTCAGTGCATTTGAACGTATTTTTATCTTGAAATTAGATTAGACTGTAAAATGTAACTTCCAAAATACAAAAAAAACACCATAGCAATAAATATTTCCTTAAAATCAGGTCAACAGCGTCAATACGTGTCCTAGAAGCGAGTGAATGAAAAGAAATGTGAATTACACGCAAAATGTTAACGAATTAACGGACTCATTAACTTCCGTTAATTAAAGCTGAAAATAACGGATTAACTTTAACGGAGGTGTGAAGTTTGTTAACGGACTAGAGGTTAACGAAGCTAACGTTTTGCATCAACTTGCCCACCTATGCTCAAGACTCATCAGGCGGCAATAACACAATATATACATCACTTAAAACATACTATACACATTGTGCGATTGAGTTAAAATTCAGGTAGAAAATTACTACAGTACACCTAGGTGGCAGCTTGACTCGAAGACCGAAAGGTCCCTTTGCTCTCTCCAGGCCAAAGCAACTTGGTGAATAAAATGTAATCACAGTTAAGTCTATACTGTAAGAAAATCTATAAAATCAACTATGGCAATATAGAAAAGATCAAGAGAACGCCATTGATTATCCGCAAATGAGTTGAATCAGATAATGCTCTTTAATTTTTTTTTTTCTGCTAAGACTAGCTTTGCTCCAAATTTTTTTTTAATTTTGAGCAAATCTGAGCTTCGTGCTCTTATAAAAGTAATATTGTTCTTTCAAAAAAAAAGTATCCCATAAATTATTAATGACATTTTTGTGATCAAAAATAAAGCGCTTATATTCTTGAGATCAGCAGTTCTCAAACCTTTTTTCAAAGCGATCCAAAGTTATTGAAAAAGTCCATTTTTTCGGAAAGTGAGGTAAAGACCAAAAAAAAAAGGTTTTCATTTCGGGAATCCACATATTTCAGCGGGTTTGCTGAGTCATTTTTTATTATTACTTTATGGTTTTATGCATATTTCATTCTTTATAGATGTCTACAAAAAGAAACCAAGCAACCCAAAAGAATTTTCAGGCGACCCAACTTTGGGTCGAAGCCCATAGGTTGAGAACCAAGGATTTAGATTGCTCAATTTACAGCTATACTTCGAAATTTTTCGTTGATTATATTTTATACTTATTGTTGAAACAAAAACAAACACAAACTCTTAATCAACCCTGAACATTGTTTTGCAAACAAACAAACAAAAAAAATGGTTTGACAGCAACAACAAATCACAGTAACAGAACTCCCCAAAATTTTTTTCAAAGTTTATCTTTTTGTTTTGTTTTTTTGTTATTTTTGTTTGATCATCAACTAAAATAAATCTTGTTTATTTATTTACTTAAAATTGACGGAAAAAACTACTGCATTTCGATGAAGACCTTTTTTGGTTTTCAAGTAAAATTAATGAAAAAAATTACTGCATTTCGTTGTTTTCAAACCGCACCACCCAAAAAAATTTTTTTGTGCCCCCTCCTTAGAAGCATACTACTCTGTTGCCGAGCCAGCCTCTAACTGTCTAATGCGGCCTAAGCAAGCGAAAGTCTCCAATCCGGTGCCTAACTGCATTTTTGCAATTTTTTAGTTCGCTTTTTGCCAACAGACCTACTATTAGTTTAAAATAACTAACCTATAGCTGTAGTAGACTTAGGCTATACGCTACTCCTGTTTAGATACAACTGCTATAGAACCATGGCCATGTGGATATAGTTTAGCTCAGACTTTAGTTGACAATGATTACCCGTACAAATCTATTGTTAAAAATAGCAAAACGTAATAAATTCATCATTACAACGTCACAAACAAAGTTATTTCGGCATTCTCACCCGTACTAACAATTTTGTAAACCAAATATACCAATTACTAATGTATCTGTTTTTCATTTCATTAAACATATTTCAATAAACACGTGAAATAAGTAGCGGTAGCGGATAGTTCATTTTCTAAAAGTAGCGGCGCTATCGCTACCGCTACTTGCCCTAAAAAGTAGCGTCGCTACCGCTACCCGCTAATCGGTTTGTATAGTAGCGGCGCTACCGCTCCCGCTACTCAAAAAGTAGCGGTAGCGGTAGCGCCGCTACTATAGTAGCGCGCTACTGCCCACCTCTGGCCTTTATCGGTTTGGTCTGCTTCGAAAAAAAAAAACCAGATAACTTTTCAGCTGTAGTATGATATTGTATCAAACAGAATAATAACAGACTTCTACACGGCATAAAAAATAACTAAAGTTTGGTAAGTTGAATCAAATTAGAAAACTAAAAATTACCATGTGTTAACAGTACGCTTGAAAATTAGGAATAAAACTAAAACCAGGTGTCAGGTCAGTCAATTCTTGCGCTAGAGATTGCCATCAGCATAGATTAAAATTTAAAAATAGGAGTAACTTAAACAAAGAATGATCAAGTAATATGTAAATTAGGTGCAGTTTGCGACGCAACAAGCTAAAATTTCGAGCTGCTCGCATCAACGCGTAAATGTGAAAATTAGAAGTTGTGGTGAACAACAACGCTGTAACGAAACACAACAAAGGTATTGGTTTGATTCCAGGTAACGACAAGTAAACAAAAGACTGGGCTGAAACATCGCGGCCCCTTGGAACCGACAATAATTAAAAGGTTACAATAAACAATTAGTGAAAGCACTGTCTATAACATAACGGTGGCTGTAAAATCAAGTGACAAAAACTCCAAAACAAGGATATATATATAGAAAGTGCAACACACAGTTCTGTAAATTAATTTACAATTGAATGCTAACGACAATTAAAAGTTACTGACCAAACATCGATAAAAGATTTGGCAAATTCTAATAACAGCGACCAGTATTAGTATATTTACCATAGGATCCAGCGGAGGACAGGCAGGAATACGAAAGCACGAGATCAAAAAACAGCATTATGATAAACATATTTACACATACATTACGTCTTTTCAATATTCGAGCAAACGAAAAAAAAATACAACACAAACAAAGTCAAACAGGAGCTATCTTTGATATATCCCGCAAGATATATTCAATCGGACAAGAGTCTGCTGCTGCTATGCTCTTGCCAATTACTGCCACCGTTGCACGGCGAACAATTTCGGACCATTTGCAGATTTGAAAGTGTAAACATTGTATTCCGCCCAGCCGGTAAGCCCCTTTATGACGGAGGTTCTCACTATCGCCCACCAGAACAAGTTGCCCAGGGACAAGATTAGTTTTTAAAGTTTTCCATTTATTTTTAAACCTTGAAGGGAAGGAATGTATGATCTTATCCAGCTAAGCCAAAAACGATGTGCCAAAGAAGAGTTATACAAAAATCTTTTCGAAGCAGTAAAAAGACTTTTGTTGTTGATTTTATGAGTGATTTTTACAGCAGCAAAAACACATTTACTGATTTTATTTTTATTGGGTTGGTTTTTTAACTTGCTCGGAATAAACGTCATCGACGAGGAAACCAACTGGTTTGCGGCAAAGCACTTATTTCATTCAAAAGCAGATTCATATTACGTAGCAGGGCATTGAGAGCTAAAAACAACGTCATTGCATGACGTAATAATTTTCAAATAAACTCTTAACTGAAAATACTGAAGAAAAAAGTACTGCAATTGCACTGTCCATCTGTCTACCACACATGGTGGAGGCTTATATTGCCTTTTTAATTGCGGAACGTCAAGCAGGAAAGCTGTGAATATCATTTTTTATAATCTTTAGTTTGACCCGACCAGGAATCAAAACCGTGTCTACTGCTTCAGTAGCAGACGCTCTATCCACTCAACTGTGGCGTGAAGGAACTGATCATGTTTAGCGCGTGCAAATGCTGCAATCACGCTGAACATGTACCAGATGATTTATTGAAGTGAACTAAATTCCGAACGCTTCAACTTGTTTTTGTGTCATGTTTTTGTAATGTATCAGCGTTGCTCCATATCAGCCTTGTTTGAGAGATTCAGATTCCCAAACGAATGGTTTTCTATCTTTTTTTATCCGAGGGCGCGCGAGCTCAAGTTAGTTTCTTTTTGCTAAATTTCGGCGTCATTAGGACAAACGAGGCAGGCATAGAGCAACGCTGATACATCGCCAAAACATGACACAAAAACAAGCTGAAGCGTTTGTAATTTGGTTCATTTGGATAAATCACCTGGTACATGATCTGCGTGATTGCAGCATTTGCACGCGTTGAACATAATCAGTTCCTTCACGCCACACTATACCACTGATTGGTTAGACAGGAAAACACTAACTGGCGAGGCGTAAAACCAAGCGAGTTGCAAACAGAAAGAATACAAACGAAAAAGCGCAGAAAAAGCAATAACAAACAACGTAACGCCTAACACCAAAGCACAATGGCCAATTAGAAAAACCAATAAAGAAAGTAACAAATGGTACAAAACCAAGTTTAGTAAAGACGAGGTAAAATCATTTGCCAATCTATACCGGCGTTATGTTAAACTGGAGATGCAGACAAGTAATAGTGAGTCTCATAGAAAATTAATTTTTAAGTTGGAGATCCATTTTATAAAACAAAGTACGCTAATAGCCATTACTTACTGATTTTAAGTTTAGAAAAAACATATCACCATAAAAAAGTGAAAATGTCTAAGTATTGCAGTTGCATTATTTTTGCTATCAAGCCTAGTAATGGTGAGGATATACCACATAACACGTTACTAACACCATCTAGTGGAAAAGGAAACAGCATATTTATCTAGCATATTGAGAGGCGCGAATTATACGTGGTTACATAAATACCATAATTATTGCTTTAACATTACAAAAGCATCATTAACAGTTATAGCCAAGTTGTTTCCATAGCTAACTTAAAGCCATGCTTTTTGAAACTAAGCTTTTATAAAAGATCAGCAAAGTGTTTAAATTTTTAAGGGAATCATGAATAATATTTGTTTTATTTCATTTGGTAAAAAACAAACAAAAAATTTTACTATCTCGCTAATGGCGGCATTTGCTCAAACTCAACTCAAACTTACTGTTTATCAATTTAATCCTTCTAACTCCGATAAACGAGTTGAACTTGATGTTCACCGTGTTTATTCCCTTAAGACAAATATTATTTTGTTCCTAAAAATTTAGTTAAAAAAGAAACCACAAAAGTAGGAGTTTTTTCAATAGCAAATCTTATCGTCTAAAAGCATTTTAACAATGAAGCTTTAACAATGTGACGCTTGTGTGAAAAAGTTTTTATTTAAGTTTAGAATAATACTATTTACATAAAACCAAAATATTACCCTTTATTCACATGTAAAAACATGCTCTGGGCTTGGCAAAAAAACTCAAAACCGTAAAAAAGGAAGAAGTTGCTTTTTTTGCAATTTACGAAAACTTTTTAAACATCCCAAAATGCAACCCCAAGCATAGTCATTTATAAACAACCTTTAAAATACGGTTACAAATTATAGCAAATGATCACAGATTGGCACATATTGCTAGCGGGCGTGGTGGTCATTGCTGAGGGTCGCCTGGCCTGAAAGTGCATAAAGTGCATTGCATGCACAGGCTATGATAGTTCATAACTAGCACAATGCTAGTGCATGACTGCATAAAGTGCATAACCTGCAGAGCGCAGAGTGACTGAATTTTTTAGTCATGGGCTGCACCTGACTTTCAGACATTTGGGAATCAGTTGGTAAATCAATCAGAGATCAAAATTGTAATTTTGTAATTGTAATTGTAATTACATTTTATTCACATTGGCTAGGAGACAGCGAAGGGACCTTTCGGTCTTCGAGTCAAGCTGCCACCTGCCCACCTGTCTATCACACACGGTGGAGGCTTCACACAGTACCTTTGATTGCTAAACGTCAAGCAGGAAAGCTGTGAATATCAATTTTTATAGTCTTTGGTTTGACCCGACCGGGAATCGAACCTGAGTCTACCGCTTCAGTAGCAGACGCTCTATCCACTCGACCACTAATCGGTAATAATTGATTTTTTGCGCAAAATTGATTTTTATTGTTTAGGTACTCGTGATTCAAATTTGCGGAATGAATCAGAGGAGTTAAACTAAAAGTCTGTTTTAAAAATATGCTGCTCGAAATCGTTTTTATTGAAGAGATGGGAACCACTTGAGGTAATAAAAAGATGCTCTGAATCTTTTGTCTCAGTTAATCTTATTCGCTAAAATACAATTTAATCTGTTCAATCCGTACTATTGGCAACCCTGAACTTCTTAGTTGTATGAAGTAAAGGCTAATTTTGTAAAATTTCTCGCAGACTTTAGGCTGTTGCTTACCACTGCAGCCCTAAAGATCACCAGTCTGTTCTATGAGTCCTATTCTAGCAAACTCTTTTTTACTAAGCTAAGTTATTTTACAAGCAAGCTGTAGAAATTTTTCCGTTTTCTTAAGCCCAAACAATAATTTAAACTCAGACTCAAAATAAATTAGTTTAAATTTAGTTTTGCCTTTTCGGCAAGGATGGCAGTACGGTACGGTACGTTTAGAATTTGCGTACTACGTACCTCGCACCTTGAACCGTACTGTACCAGCGTACCGTACTTCAGTTCAATTTTTGAAGCGTACCGTACCAACGTACCTTACCCGTACCATTACAAAAAAAGCGTACCGTACCTTTTAGCAAAATTGAGGCGTACAGTACCATACTTATGTAACGTACCGTATTGCCATCTTTGCTTTTAACTACTCGCAACTTTAACTGGCTTTAAAATCACTAGCCAATAAATCAGCTATCTCAATTCAAATATTTAACGTCGGTTTCAGCTGCTTTTTGCCTCTATGTATAAAAAAGCCGGCGCAATGTGCGAAAAGTCTGGGAGTTTTAATTTAAAGAGCGCACCAACGTACCGTACTCGTATCTCCACAAAAAAGGCGTACCGTACCAACGTACCATACCCGTACCATTGCAGAAAAAGCGTACGGTACCAGCGTACCGTACTTCTTAGCAAAAATTGAGGCGCACCGTACCGTACTGCCATCCTTGCTTTTTGGCTTCCGCATGACGGCGCAAAATTGCATCAATACCTGCTCGTTCAAGTTTGTCGATAAATGCGGCGTCATTGTTTCTGCGACGTTACACTTTTGTTCCGAGTTTTTCGTTACCTACGCAGTAAATGGATAGTTTGCGTGGCAGACTGTGCCGCAGAGCAGGCATGTAATAAATAAAGTGTAGTTTCTTTGACTTTAATTTTTAATGTTTATTCTATTTGAATAAACTAGTTTAGCTACTGAAATCTAGGCCAATAGCCTACAGGCCTAATGACAGAATGAGCTGTGAGTTTGACATTGAATAGGCTATTTTTAAACAAGATTATGACTGAATTTGAATTAAAGTATTATATTTGGATTATTAATATAAGTGGATTTACACTGGATATCACCGAAGAAGACTATAACTATTTCTTTTTCCGAGTGAGTGTCTATTTAGCCATTTGTGATACCGTTAATTACCGGTACGTTAATAAATTTGTGACAGACCCTGAAAATAAATGTGCTGTAGCCTACTGTAAATGATATTGTATCTAAATTGAATAATGTCCTAGCCTATGTGCTTCATGAAAACTATGCTGAATTGATGTCTGATGATAGCAATAGTCGTAATATTTTGTGACTGCTTAATGAGTAGTTAGCACAGAGTATTGATATTTCAGTGTTACTGCTGTGAGTCCCGTTCCATTTCCTGATCGATACCTGACTCATTGTATTTGCCCCAGGCTGTGCACTGTTTGGTAAGCAATATGATTATTGTGTAATTGTGTAGGCAATACTTTTTAGACTTAATACAGTAATAGCAATTTGATAATTGCTCATTGTTAAACTTGCCAGTCTCCTGCCTGCTAGTATGTCTCCACGTTTCTACTATTTTTGGTTTCTTTCATCAATCTTATCATTAAATAGCCATGCAGTTCATACCTGCATTATCAACTTTGATTTCCTAGATGCACAGTTTTTTTTATGTTAGCTTACGATTTGAACTTCTGTCATTATTTAAATCTAAGTGTAGACTTGGCTCACTCAAATGAGACGATTCCGATTCTACTGTATTTGTAAACGACAAAAATTCTGCATTTTGTAACTTTGTTCTTGTAACATGTTTTTAGAACATATAGCCAGCACGAGCCTAGGTAGGGAATAGTCACTGTAAGTAACGCCTAATATTACAATATAACAGTGCTAAAGGTGGCATTACAAAGAACGCTTGAATGTGTCTAAAATATAGTACAGTAATATAAATTAAATTCAGTAAGCGTCTTGGTCAAGCCAGCTGACTGTGTTTTCAGACTAACTTCCTTTTAATAATTGAAGGCAGCCATATTAACTATCACCGAGGTTGTTACACTAGTGAGAATCATTACTTAGATGGTAAACAGGGTTTCATACAGTGTCTGTGGAGCGGCAAACTTATAGTCCCTCTAAGTTTTTTCATGCATTACAGGAATAAATTTACTTCAGCATATAGCCACTGAAACTTAGGGTCAAATGTTCATTGAGCAATCTTTGAGTGGCTGACATCACGGTCATTCCATGCCAAATGAGCAAATTTTTTACCAAAATTACACCATATGTTTTGAATTTAAATAAAATTTGGCACAGTTGTAGATCTTAATGAAAAACCAAAATGCAAAAAAATTTTTCGAAAAACTCCTATTATTTAAGAAGTTATGATCATTTAAAACACGCCATTTTTGCTCGTTATGCTTCATTGCACATGCTTAAAGCTTTCTTAAATCTTTAATTTCTTTATTCATGGTCAGAGGAGACTGCTGAAAACTGCTAGACAGGGGTTTTGAGACCCAAAGAATCCAAAAATTTAGCTTAAAAAATGATAAAAGATTGATTTCATGGAGTAACTGAGCTTACAATTTATTAATTGCGTTTTTTGAATGCCCAACTTGGAGAACCGGTTAGAAAAATGGATTTAAAATTTCAAAGCTGAAATTCACAAATTTATTTCTTATACCACTGCTCTTTTATCTCAAATAACAAAATTGACTTAATTTTGATGCCTACCATGAAAAATTTTGTTTTTAAGTGACATACGTTTTCTCAATAAAAATAGCATTGAATCACACTGAGAAAGAACAGACAATAAATGACCCATACATGCTTAACAAAGTTTTTATTCAAGGGAAAATCTGCAACACATATTACTGAGCAGTTGTTTTAAAGGCAGAGCATGAACACTCAAGTACAATGACATCTAGCTCATGTTCTGGCTTTTTGGACCACATGGGCTCTTTTATGCCCATTGTGCACTGTGACAAGAATGATGAAAAGCTCATGATTGCAAATTTGTTAAATTAATTAAAATGGATTTAATTTGCGTTCAATTAATCATATTTCATTGTAAATTTTTCATGCTCTTAACTTGAATATAGTTGGAAATGTTCGTTGAAAAATTGCTGATTCCAATATTAAATACCAGAAATCTTTCAGGAAAATCTCATTTTCTAGCTTTGCAAACGTTAATATTATTGCAATCATATCTGCTTAATGTAGTACAGTTTCAACAGCTTTTGAACTGTGGTTTTTATTCTAGATTGTTTTATGTTGTATCAGTAGTTCCACAGTGTTTCAAAATATGATAGATATAATGAGTCTGCTACAAAAATATGGCATTGGAAGAAAATTGAACAAGATATGCCACAATTGCCCACAAAATCCACTTAGCAAAAAGCAATTGGGTTTAAGCATGTTAAACTAATCTGTTGCATAACTTAGTGCCGCGAGATGAGACTAGAAGTATCTGCAAGCATCGGGTCATGGAGTATCTCTCAAAATATCTTTTGCAGTGGAAAAAGTGCTGTGATTCATATGCCAAGCTTGAAAACCAGTCAAGACAGGTCAGGAAGCATTTCTTTGATTCAAATTAGCAAATGGGCATTAGGCAGTGAAAAATTGTTACACTACGTCAGAAGATCGGCTGAGCATGTTGGCGCATGTTACCGAGTCATAAGTGCTGATGACGCTACAACCACCACATCATCATATGCTGAGAGCGAAATAGAAGCTCCCCTTATTTAACTCTAGATTCTGAAGTAATGAACACATCATTTGAATTCTGCTCTATATCACAATTATTGAACATAACCGGTTGAAGCTCGCAGCAAAACTCTAAAAACTGCCAATGTACTTCTGAGCAAAACAAAACAGGAAATCACATTGGCAAAGATTTGAGACAAACAAGACAATCGTATTGCAAAAAAAGTTAAAGAAAAGATTGAATTTTCAAATAGATTTTGCCAAGCCTTTAGTGAGAAGCTATATTCAGCTAACCGAAGTACCAAAATCAAACCTCTCACTTTAATCTCTGATACTTCGTCAGTAAAAAAGCTGCGCAACATTTTGATTTATCATGTGAAGATGGATAAAGAAGAAAAAAGGAATGTTGTGCAGTCTTTGGTACTGACCAGGTATCAGAGATTAAAGTAATAGATTTGAGTATGGTGCTCTAATTAGCTGATTACACCTTCTCATTAAAAGATTAGCAAAGTGGTCGGAATGTTCAATCTTTTTTAAACTTTTCTTTTGTAATAGGATCGTCTTGTTTGTCACAAATTTTTCCTGGTTTTTGTTGCTCAGAGGTATGAATAGCAGTTTTCAGAATTTTGCAGCGAGCTTTAATTGCTTGTGTTTGCTTGCTTTTACATGTCACTATTTGGGTCATGATATCAGATATACAGCACAATTTAAATGATGTGTTTATAACTTCAGCATCCATAGTTGAATGGATGGTAGTTTCTACCTGACCCTCTGTGGATGATGATGTGCTGGTGGTGGTAGTGTCATCAGCACTTAAGACTTATAACATGTGCCATTTGTTTGCTTGAAGCAGAGAAATGCTTCCAGACCTGTCTTAACTGGTTTTATGCTTTGAATCTCACCTCTCAGCACTAAGTTATGCAACAGATTAGTTCAACATGTTCAAAACCACATGCTTTAAGCAAAGTGGATTTTGTGGACAATTCAAAATTGCGGCACATCTCGTTCAATTTTCTTCCAATGCCATATTTTAAAAGCAAACTCATTGCATTTATTTTATTGTGAAGCACTGCAGAACTACTGATACAACATAAAACAATCTAGAATAAAAACCACAGTTCAAAAGCTGTTGAAACTGTACTACATTAAGCAGATATGATTGCAATAATATTAACGTTTGCAAAGCTAGAAAATGAGATTTTCCTGAAAGATTCTGGTATTTAATATTGGAATCAGCAATTTTTCAACGAACATTTCCAACTATATTCAAGTTAAGAGCATGAAAAATTTACAATGAAATATGATTAATTGAACGCAAATTAAATCCATTTTAATTAATTTAACAAATTTGCAATCATGAGCTTTTCATCATTCTTGTCACAGTGCACAATGGGCATAAAAGAGCCCATGTGGTCCAAAAAGCCAGAACATGAGCTAGATGTCATTGTACTTGAGTGTTCATGCTCTGCCTTTAAAACAACTGCTCAGTAATATGTGTTGCAGATTTTCCCTTGAATAAAAACTTTGTTAAGCATGTATGGGTCATTTATTGTCTGTTCTTTCTCAGTGTGATTCAATGCTATTTTTATTGAGAAAACGTATGTCACTTAAAAACAAAATTTTTCATGGTAGGCATCAAAATTAAGTCAATTTTGTTATTTGAGATAAAAGAGCAGTGGTATAAGAAATAAATTTGTGAATTTCAGCTTTGAAATTTTAAATCCATTTTTCTAACCGGTTCTCCAAGTTGGGCATTCAAAAAACGCAATTAATAAATTGTAAGCTCAGTTACTCCATGAAATCAATCTTTTATCATTTTTTAAGCTAAATTTTTGGATTCTTTGGGTCTCAAAACCCCTGTCTAGCAGTTTTCAGCAGTCTCCTCTGACCATGAATAAAGAAATTAAAGATTTAAGAAAGCTTTAAGCATGTGCAATGAAGCATAACGAGCAAAAATGGCGTGTTTTAAATGATCATAACTTCTTAAATAATAGGAGTTTTTCGAAAAATTTTTTTGCATTTTGGTTTTTCATTAAGATCTACAACTGTGCCAAATTTTCTTAAAATCCAGTACAAAACATATGGTGTAATTCATTTGCTCATTTGGCATGGAATGACCCATCATCAATCACGCAGGTAACAGCATAGGTGATGAAGTGGCGCAGCTGGCATCATTGCTGCGGTTGCCGGCTTGCTGGACAAGATTGTTGATTGAGAAACTGGCATCATCGATACGGTTGCCAGCTTGCTGATTGCGTCCATTTGGTAGAGAAGGTTTGTCTCAAAGCACATGGTAGGTCGAATTGGCTGGTTTTTGAAAAAAGAAATCATCAGAAGATGAGAAAAAGTTAGCAGTTTTGAGATTGCTTGGAAGAAATGTGTGATAGAAGACGCAGGTTCAGTTGAACAGTACATGTCAGAAGCAGTGGGAGCGGGAAAACTTACAGAACAAGAAGACAAAAAGAAAAATTAGTGACAGTGTAATCTAAAGAAGAACCAAAGCTGGCATTTACAGCTTGTATGCCAGAAGATTTATGGGAGAAACAATCATTGCTAAATACAAAGCTGACTTCATCTGCTGAAGAAGCAGCAGACTTTTTACTCATGAGTTTGCAGCCATCATCGAGAGCGGAGATGCTGGCATTGGAAAACAGAGAGCCTGAAAGCTTTACAGATAACGGTTTGGAGCTGCAGGCTTTTTGTCCAGGGGCCTGGAGTTATTGCATGAAGAGGAGAGGCTAATGTGATCAAACTGGTAGCCAGCAAAGTTTTCGTCCAGAGATTTGGAGCCATCACAAGAAGAAGAGATGTTATCGCGATTGGACTGTTTGTCAGCACACATCCAGGATTCAATTGAATCATGCTGAAACCCAGAAGGGAGGCTAACGCGATTGGACTGTCTGTCAGCACACATCCAAGAGTCAATTGAATCACGTTGAAATCCAGATAATCTGATATCAATCGATTGGTTACATTTCAAGTAAACCCTTGGGAAAGAATTAAATCAGCTAGGAACAGAGGGAAGCTGGAATCAACGAATTGGTTGCCAGCACTCATCCAGATGTCAATTAAATCATCCGGAGACGCAGATGATCTGGTATCAATCAATTGGTAACAAGTAAACTCTTGCGAAAGAATTAACTCATCTTGGACTGGAAGGAAGCTGGCATTAATGGATTGGCTGTCAGCATATGCACAGCACAGCATCGAGTTACCAAGTGGAGAGGAGCTGGCGTCAACGCATGGATTGCTAGTGAACACACAAAAGGCAATCGAGTCATTCTAAGATAAGAAAAGCTGAGTTTACCGGATCTGCTGCAGGCAAGCACAAAGTCAAGATCCAAGTCGTTTTCTTACAGGGGAAGCTGGAATCAACGGAGTGCTTACGTGCGAACACACAAGGCAATTGGGTCATTCTGATGTAACAAGGTGCTGGGATCACTGATACCTGTTGTCACCTAGGATCACTGGTACCAGTTGTCAGTTGGATTGAACAGCCTGTGTGAGAACGAAAATCAGTCTCTGGAAAGTCTTGCTGAGTTCTTGCGAGGAAATAAAATCAAGCTCTATTTTGCCAGCAAGTTTTTAAAAAGTTGCCATTGTTTACGCAAAAACTAAGCTTTTCGCTGTGCCGTTGGAAATATTGAGCCGCAGAATACAAAAAATGCCACCAAAGTCAATGTAGAAAACAAATGGGTCACAATTGTCAAGCTAAAATGTTAAAAGAAATTTTGCCTCATTTGATTTAATTGGAAATGACATATTATATCATTGTGCCTGTTGTTTTCTCATATTTCTTCAAAGACCTGAATATCAAAGGTGGAGTCGAGGACACACGGCATAAGGCTAAGGCCTAAAACACAACACAAATTCGAGGCGAAGGCCAAAGCCAAAGACAGCCCTTCCGAGGACAGACCCTCTCGAGGCCAAGGACAGGAATACTCGAGGACATAGGCGCAAGTGTTCTCCAAAAAAAAGAGGTCTTAAAATTTTTTTTCAGGCGATGTCCAAAAAAAGTTCCTCAAAAACATTTTTTAGGCAATCTTCAACTGAGAAAAACAGAAAAGATCTTCGCAAATTTTCCGCTAAGTTTCTGGCGTTTTCCAACAAAATTTCATCAGTTCAAAAATAATGCTATCCTCAAGCCAAGGACAGGGCAATTTTCGAAAACTTGAGGCTTGCCAAGGACTTGATCTTTGAGGCCAAGCCCCAGGACTTCAAAATGTGTCCTCGAGGATGTTCTCAAGGCCAAGAATGTCCTCGACGACTTACCTCGACAAACATGTTCCTGCTGTTTTGCTTACGATCGCATTTTTGAATACCCAATTCTTCCTACTTCAGAATTGAGCTTGTCCTTTTCCAAATTCATTTTGAAAAGTTATCAACGGGAACTGCAGTATAGTCACTGGTATCAATATGTCGTCGTGCTCAACTGGTGAAATTGTGCTTTTAATTAGTGAAATCAAAGAAAGGCAGTGCTTTTGGAACATATTTACTCCCGAGTTCAAGGCTAGAGTAAAAAATCAGATGCATAGAAGAAAGTTTCGGGAGTTTTAGATTGAAATCAAATGGAGGTAAGCGTGTGCTCAGTGTTTAGTAATAATTCAACTTAAATTAGTATTCAATGTGTGATCTGGTTTTGATCAAGTTATTGAAAATTTCCTTTTGATCGAAGAAAAGTTTCCTGTCCAACTTTCGCTAGTGCCAAACTTTTGATAATTTTAGTATTGTTTTGGTTAAAAGTTAGCATGTCCGCTGTCAAAAGAGCCTGTTGCATTTTTAAGCAGTTAAACGAGAACTAAAGGCAAAATCAATGGGAGTATCTAAAGTTAGGCCAACTGCATAAGACTAGATTAGCGTTGACTCCATTCGTTTTTTACTCATCCGTTGCAGAGATATTCCAGTTCAAACACGACGTCGGTGACTCTAATGTTATAAATTATAATATTTTTGGTTGGCAATCATGTCATTGATAAGCATTAGCGTCTTCATGGCGCCTTTCCAGTTCTGTCCTACGGCAAGATTAGGCTACTGCATTGGGTCATTTCACTACGTACTAGTCAGTTTGATCTTGTCAGCAGAATGATCCGAGCTAGAAAAAAGAGTAAACTGCACGATAGTCTAGGTAACAAACGTCTAAGAACAAGCAAAAGTAAGGCTAGTAAAGTTATTAGAATAGGCTACTAGGCCATTGTTTTCAACTTGGATGGAAAAGTTTATTCTCAGATCACAAAATATCGTCAGCAAATACAATAGGCCTACTTAAGTATTGGTAGTCTTGTTATCAGGTATGAGTTTGTATTGTGTTGCCTAATCTTAAAACCTTATTGCTAGATTTGGCTAGGATTTGGACTGAAATGTATTTGTCAGCTTGATTTTCACTGAAATCACTAGGCTACCGAAAAGTGTACTCTTTTTACCAGCTCAGATCTGTAGTGCTTATAAGATCAAACTAATTAGTGCATAGCGAAACGACTCAAAGCAGAAGCTTAATCGTTGCTTTAGGTTAGAACTGGAAAGGCGTCTCTAAAACGCTAATACTTATCAAAGACGGGATTGCCAATAAAAATTATGACAATTTATAACATTTTAGTCACCGACGTCGTGTTTAAACTGGAATATCTCGGCAACGATTAGGTCGAAAAGGATGAAGTCAACGCTGATCTAGTCCTAATTCGATTGGCCTAGCTTTATATACCCTCATTGATTTTGTCCTCCTTTAACACTAGGATGCCCGACGATTTATCCTACCTAAGATGCCCAAAGGTAGGCATTTTGACTACCTTGGTTATTGCGAAGTAAATGGCGAGCTTTATATGGTTATACGGAACCAATATTTTTCTTTTTCACGATAAATCGACTATTAGCATTAATATTAAAGTCTTATTTGTGTGCTAGCGTTACTCTTATTTTACTATTAAGTGAGATCTTATACCGATGCACTTTTTCGCTCTGTTTTTTAGTTTTATTTGGCAAACACTGACTGTGTTCATAATCACACTCGCATAAATTAAATCCTTGCTAATACAATGCAGTACACGGACACAAAAAATCGACAAACTCAAACTGATTACGTAGTGCACTTTTTGCACACACATTGTACAAGCATCGTGCAAGTTCCACATAAAGATTTTTTTCATTGAATGCACATCCCAAACCGAGCGATTTCTCTTGCACATTATCTTCACTTGACAAAATTTTTTTGGCTGTGCTTCGTGTTCGCTACTTCGAGTTTGTGATGGCACTGCTGGGCCAGGAACGCCATTTCTCTTCTTCACTTGTGGTTCAGCCAACTACTCTGCTAATTTGCAAATACAGGTTCTGCGAGAAATCTTCTCATTGGTAACCTTTTTGTAAAGAACCCAGACTTTGATAGCAGCCAAATCTAGTGTGTTTTGAAAACTATGTATTGGCCATCTTCGTGTGACGGCTGATGGCTTGACATTTGCCTTTTTCTCACGGTCCGAAATCAGAAGCAGTAAACTATTTTAAGTTCTTTTTTGGATTTGGGACAACAAGTATCAAGAACAATGCTTTTCAACGTCGACGTTTTCATTTCAATTTCAAGTCAAGTATTTTGTTTGAATTTCATTTACAGTTAAATCGCTAATGTTTATTTTATTTTGGTCAGTTTAAAAATTGGTGCAATAAAATATATTTTTATTTAAAGTTTATAGTGACGTTTGTTTTTTTTCTATAATTTACGGAGTTAATGAACATTAATAATTAGAACCAAACGTCGCAATTCTGCAAGTGTATTTTTTAGCCATTTGGTCAACAATGGCAACTCCGTACTTTGTTTCATTATAGGAGGAAACCGTTTTTGGTGTTTTTGCATTATTAGCTATAGTAATGTCCTCGTGCATTGTGCTAACGTGTTTATTCACCTTTTCCTGGTATGCAGTTAGAGTAATATCTCCAGATTTGTATAGCTTGCAAGAATAAAGATCTTCTTTCATTTTTCTCAATGGTAATGGCACTTCTCTCCTGATTTTGTTTACTATTCCCAGAAGACTTGTTTGCTTTTCTTTCAACTGATTGGCCAATTTTACAAAAGTGAAATAACTATCAGTGTTAACATTTCTTCGTTTGCATAAATAAGGGCGCATGAGTTGCGTCACAACACGATCAGAAACGCGTTCGGTTGAGGAGCGCATTTTGTCTTTCTCTACGTAAGGAAAGCCATTTATCACGTATTTGCTGTCTTTGTCCTTGGCTAGCCAATATTTTTGCTCCAATTTATCTGGCTTTGAAGCCATGTATTGAGTGAATGGGCATCTGGCTTTGCTGGGGAAGAGCTGCTCGTCGACTGTGATGAAAGCTCCAGGTTTATACAATGCGTAGCAATTATCCGTAAAGTGGGTCAAAACTTTTGAAAATAGAGCAGATTTATCGGTCTGTAGCCTATGGGAACGACTCGATTTCACACCAAAACGAAGGAAGCGGAGAATTTCACAAAATCGGTTTTTGGACATAGCGCTTTTGCACTAAAGCACACCCCAATTTTCAGTCCAAAGGTCACGCAAAGGTAAAGCATTTTTTCCTGTAGCTACTCGAGCATTCATAACAGCGACGAAAGCTTCTAATTCTTCAATAGTTAGAGCAATTGTTTCATCTTGTAGTTGGCGGTAAGCTTCAATAATTGTACATTTTGCAATGTGTTTGAGAATAAAATCATTAATAAGAAAACGCCATCCACTTGCAGGGCTACCAGCAAACACATTTCTCGTTGTGTAAGGCGTAGGCCCAGAAGTTTCTCTCAAAATATTCTGCTGCGAACATCTTCCAACCAAACTGTCACTGGAAGTTATCTGAAGCCATTCTGTTCCATCTGGAGCTATCAGTACGCTCTTTCTAGCAGTGCCACCAACGTTCAGAGAAGGAAGTTCGCTTTGAGGAGTGTCCGATGCCACGTCACCGTTTCGACCATTTTCCTCTTGATTGTGACATGAACTCATTTCAGCATCATTGTCTACTTTCTGAGGTGCTTCAGTTGTTCAAAATGGTGTCCGTCGTCGTTAAGAAAGGGGATCGAGTGAATCAGAGTCAGAAATTATGCTCTCTGATAACTCCGACTCATATTCGTCATTGAAGGAGGAGTCTGAATCAAGCTCGGGATTATATAAATTGTCTAATTCTGACTAACTGTCCTCACATTCAGAAACATCATCACGAATACTACGCAAGGTTGGAAGAATTTCGTCAGTGCTAAAACGTTTTCTTTTTGCCATACCGATATAGTTTTCTCCAGGGCTACAACTGTAAACTTTACCGTAAATTAGAAAAATACTGAATGAAAAAGCAATAGCTATTACGATTGTACAAAGAGAGAAAACAAAAAAGAAAAGCAAATTAGAAAGGCTACCCAGAATTGCTACTATCACAAAAACTCAGCAGGTAGTCAAAATGACTACGTTGGGCATTTAAGATAATGTAGGTCTCCTGGTCCACAAACAAAAAAAAATTGGAAGTGTCATTTCGTAATCCGATTACGTTTTAAGATTAAATAAAAGTCAGAGCAGGACACCTGTCTGAAAATAATAGCCATAAAGCTGTGTCAAATTAAATATCTCCAAGTAGTCAAAATAATATCTCCAACACTGGGCATTCTAGTGTTAAGATAAATTTTAGTAGATAATTTTCAGCTATTTCACGCTGATTTTGTTAGAAAGCAAACAAAAACGCTCTTATTCCTATTTAGATATAAAAAAGTTTCGATTTACCTCGACATCCAACTATTGAGCCCTCTGAAACCGCACGTATCGAAAAGAACATACCTGGTTTAATATTCCTTGATCAATCATGCAATGTTATGCAAATTTTATTGGTGATAGGTAACATAGAAAAAAGCTACTCCATATGCTAAAGAGTTCCACACAAGCAAAGGTATTTTGACATTTCCCATTTATCTGTTTCATTTCATTGCAGGTCGAAAAAAATTTCCTAGTCTGCGCACGCTCTAGGCTATGCGGTAGAACTCATATAGCTTTTCATTATAATAGCAGCAGGTTTTTGTGAACATGCTCGTATGATTTTGGCAAACGAGAAATAACAATCAATCGACAAAGCGCATGATATTACTGTCACTGCGGCAAACTTCAGAGAAATTCCGTAATTACTGCGTAAACGCTCTTACAGCGAAAGAAATACATGTGATAACTTCGGCAATTTGTTTGCGGAAAAACTCCGACGATTTCGTCTGGCGAGAAGTTCTTCAAGAAAATAGCATCTAGATGTGATGGCTCCAAAAATATTGATGCAAACAAAATGTACAGAAAACTTGACCGTGTAATTCCGGCCTTAACTCTGGCTTGGAATGATCGAGGTTCATCCACTTTGCTGTAATGATCCACAAATCCCACCAATTTAACTTCAACTACAATCGCCAAACAAAAGTAGTGTTATTGCAGTTACAGTAGTGTGGTCAATCACGGTACTGAATTATGGGCGCAAATTTACGTAGTTATCCATTAAAATCAAAAAAAAAAGATTTGGGCGCTCGCCGACTCAGCAAAACCTTAGAAAGAACACTGCATTATGCACAGTAAAAAGTTTATAATATAATAATATTTTATTTGTAATTAACATAAGAGACTTAGCATCTTCTTTCAAACGCTCACAAAAAAGGGCAAACAAATGAGGTTTAAGTTAAAACGCAAAAGTCTGGTCTAGTTTATGAAAAGAGAAAAAAATCATAAAACATTTTTAGGTTTTAGTACAGGGTTTCCCAAACTTTCTGTTCATGGTTAAGCTTTGGCCAGTTTATAGATTTGCCGCTGTACCCCCGAAATTTTTCCATAAATGGACCCCGAAGATTTTTTCATTGTCTTGCGTGCCGTGATTCCACAAAATAAATCATGTGAACTGCGAAAGTGGACTTGGTAGTTACTGCAGTTGTAGTCAAAGTTTCACTAGGGTGAAAATCTGACTCCATCAAGAAAGAGTTCTTCAAATTATTAACATCAGGTGACAAAAAATATTCAGTATAAAATAAAAGTTGTAGCAAGAATATCCTATACTTAATCTAAAGTACCCCTTAAAAGTTGAAATAAACCTCTGTTTTAGTAAGCATTATTGTTTATATTGTTGAAAGGTGTTTAGTATTATAATATAAACAATATAGATTGTTTCTTCAAATAAGATGGAATATTTTACAATGATAACATGTTATTTTGACACTTTAAGTGAGCGATTCCAACATGGAAAGTGCTTACGAGTTGAGTCCCCAGCAATCGAGATCTATCGAACTCTGCACCTAACATACTGCTGGCTTCTACCTCACAACCAATAACTTCTTATATCTTATCCTTTTCACTTTTTTGCCCCTTCTCTTTGGTTGATACGTTTTCATCCTTCTAGCTGGACATGTCACCCTCTCCTTTTGATGATGTTGAAACTGTGTACGATTCGCTTTCAGCAAGGAAAGCTAACGTACGGAATGAAATAGAGGTTCTTCACTTACAACTGGTAAGTTTGTTATTCTATCCTCTGTTAAAGTATGACAGAGAGTGTATTGCAGTGGCTTTTTGTGGGATTGTTTTAAGCAGTGTTGGCTTTATCCCCTATTGGCCATTACATGTTCAAAATTCGTTGTTTGAAGAATTTTTTAAACGAAGCCAGGGACTGTTATTTATCTGAAATACGTAATTGCATTGTAAACTAACAGTAAAAAATAAAGCTGACTACTTCGTGGATTTCACCTATCGCGGGTTATTTTATCCCCCGCGATAAATGAGGGTTCACTGTAATCTGCTTCCACTCGTATACATGCAATTTTTTTTTGCGAAATACTTCTTTTAAGACCAACATGGTGCTGAAACGCAATGTAGGGTTATGAAATATCTTTGAAATAACTCTTAAAATTGTCCAAAAATTGATTATTTAGTGTGGAATTAATGAAATTTGCCATCGAATACCTGACTTGGAAAAAATTTGTTATCGCATAAACACTTGAACAGGGCATGAATGGCACGCTACTGCGCTGCATGGTTGCCCTCAGAACTTTCGCTGATACTGCACAAATACGATATGTTGCACTGCATTTTTATAGCTTTTCAGCGAAATGTAGCAAAATAAAATGTTGAACTGGTGTGGTTCAAATTGGTTTTATTTTTGTAACACTTTTTAAGTGAGCGATTCCAACATAGAAAGTGCATTCGAGTTGAGTCCCCAGCAATCGACTTCTAGTTCTGCGCCTCAAATACTGCTGGCCTCGACCTCACAACCAATGACTTCTACGCAACACTCTCAACAGGTGATTTATCTTTAGAATATGAGTTGTCGATTTCATTGACGACGATAAGTTGGTGTGGCAATCTTGGTAGTTTCCACACATGCGAACGATTTGAACTACAGAAATGTTTCGCTGTTGAATGGTACAATGATACTTTAGTGTCGTGGCTGCAAAGCGTGCTATACTTGTCATGTTGCATAAACTGCTAACTCTTTGGCAAATGTTTTTTTCGTGTAAGAGTCCTTGAAAGTAAAGCAGCGCCAAAATTATTCGTGGTCATGTACAGTAATAATATTTTTTGAACAAAAATGCTAGTAAACTAAATCTTATTACGTCAGTATATAATTCATCTTCATTACAATGCTCCGAAAGAATCAACGTAACAATGTAACGGCGACCACTGAAAGTGATGAATTGGACACGCAACATTAGGTTAATCATGAGGTGAGATTTTGAAATTTGACAGTTTTGAAATTGCAAGTCGTATTATTCAAATTGCTTTGATTTTACGTAACACCTTTTAGGTGAGCAATTCCAACATAGAAAGTGCATTCGAGTTGAGCCCTCAGCAATCAACCTCTAGCTCTGCGCCTCAAATACTGCTGGCCTGTACCTCACAACCAATGACTTCTACGCAACACTCTCAACAGGTAATTAATATTTAGAACTTGTGTTATCAATTTCATTGACGACGATGCGTTGCTGTGGCATTCTTGTTAGTTTTCACACATGCGAACGATTTGAACTACAGAAATGTTTCATTTTTGGTTTGTATCAAACCTCAGTGGGTCCACAGCGCACTAGTTTTCTTGTATGTTGTATGAATCGCTTACACCTCGGTAATGATGCAATTGTAATTTTAATCACATATTTTTACCAAGTTGCTTTGGCAATGGGAGACAGCAAAGCGACCTTTTGGTCTTCGAGTCAAGTTGCAAGCTGTCTACCTCTTAGCACGGTGGAGGCTTTTACTGACTCTTTGATTGCAGAACAACGTCAAGCAGAGAGCTTGTGAATACCAATTTTTATTTTTCTTGGTTTGACTTGACCGGGAATCGAAACTGAGTTTACTGTTTCAGTAGCAGATGATCTGTTCACTCGACTACCGATGTTTTAATTATTTTTATTGGTCATTTATGGTTTTTTTTTTTTTTATCAAAAATGCTCGTTGATACAAATGTTATTTTGCCATTGATAACTTATTTTAATTTAAATGCTCCAGGATCAACATGAAGATGCTACGATGACCATTGACTCTCACATCGATGGCTTGGACGCATAAGATTGGATTAACCACAAGATTTTGAAAGTATGAATGTGCAATCGTTAATAAAAATTTTATTCTTATTAATTTCCAGTGTAATTCAACAATTAATGTCTTGTTATTTTGTTACGGTATATTTTTAGTTTTTCTATCCCGGTATTCAAAGTGTTGACAAATTGATAAATTTGTTTCTGATATGCGATGTCAATGTTCAAATGATAGCTTTACGTAGCGTTACAGAAATTTTTCTCGCCTTCGCACTTAGCATAAACGATCACTTTTTTATGTTCAGTATAGAATTCAGACAATACCGCTATCACAAACAACGAGTCATTTGATGGCTCGAAGAATTTTCATCAATATTTATACTCAGCGTAGAATCCAAATTCAGTTAAATGGATTCGACTCAAGAGCACTTGGTACATTGTTTCACGTAATGAATAATGGATTTGAGCCGTCGCATAAAATAGATTCCATATGTTTTGTAGAATTAGCAAAGCCCAATTTGAGTTTGCCTTAACATAATTTATAACTTTAGAAGGCTAGAGACTGTGCACTCTGCAGAGCAATATCGCGAAGATAGTACATGAAAGTTTTAAATGATGTCGTTTCGAATTTTGTGGGTATACAAAAATGTTAAAAATTAAATGCCAGTTATTTAACTTAGTTATATAATTTTTAGTGAGAATGAAACGTTTTTTTCCCAATAGTGTTTGAAGGATCCAATAACAGATGATTTACCAAATACCAATAATTTGTTGCATTAGAGCGAAGAAGTTAAAAACGAAGATTCCGAGCCGGAAAAAAACGCAGGAAAATAACATTAAATGGAATAAAAAGCGGAAAAAAACACATGCCGTTTTTTTACTGTAATAAAACAAATGAAGTTTACGGCAAGTAAAAACAACAATTACTTAATCAGTTGAAACTTTTTCCATAGCCTGCATGCCAGTTAGTGCTTCTGAATAACTATTGATCATCATTTACAAACTAAGTCTGCTTTTCTATGCAGTCTGAAACTGACCACTAATTTACTTGCAGTATTAACGTACAGAATACTCAGCATTTTTCAAAGTGATTATGTTTCTACTTCAGTAGTATCGCTATAGTTATCAGACGCGTTCAGGACATTGCCTTTTTGAACGCGTCCAATGACGAAGATTGAGCTTACCGTATATACTCGCCTATAGGTCGCGCCACCGTATAGGTCGCACTGTTAGTTTTGTGTTAAAAAAGTTGAATTTAGAGTTGACTCGCACATAAGTCGCACTAAAAATGTAGGAATTTAAAAATCCCTTTCCCTAGCTTTTTTGCACAGATAACTTCGAAAATTAAAATAAATTTTCGAAGTTGTCAGTGCGAAAATTAAAATAAACTTCGAAAATTAAAATAAATTAAAAACAAATAACTTCGAAATCGAACATTAAAATCGCAAAACCACTTTTTCTCAACAAAGTGGGAAAATCCAACGCACGCTGAGCGGTCGCATGTGCGTGTGCGCGCATGAAACTGTCTCGCATTGGTATGTGCGAGCACAAGCGCATGCACGCTTATTCCATAGAACCACAGTGCTCCACTACAATTCATGTCCATAACGGCTTATTAGCCGGAAAATACGGTACTTGCAATAGCCGAAAACTTTCAAGGTATGTCGCGCGGGTAGGTCGCACCCGTATTTTAAAAAAAAAAATATGAGAAAAAAGTTGCGACCTATCCGCGAGTATATACGATAATAGTCTATATAATCAAACTGTAAAGTTAAATTTTTATGCACTATCTTGCGTGTAGTTAGAAAAAGATACAAGTAAAGTATCATTTTTTAGTTTCTGGCAGGGAGGCACAAAATATCCTCGCCACAGACCACAGTACGTAAAAAGATATTTTTTTAAAACTTGATAATTTTTGAGTGAACTTACATATGGCCGCATCTGCATGTTATTTTTTTTACAAAGTTTGCAAAAGTAGCACCAATGTCGAAGTTAGAGCATCGACGTGAAGTTGCGAAAAAAACAGACTTTGGCAAAAGGATGGCGCAAAGAACATTTGGTGCGAAGCGTTAAATCTAACAGCCACAAACTTGCTCTTGCAACTATCAAAAAGTAATTGTCTGAAGTATCAAGCTGAAATTGTAATCACCTACATATATGTGTGGCTTACTCTAATTTATAGCAAGTAGCACAACGTAGCGTATACCGTAGATAATAACAATTTCAAAAACTCCTCTAGCTTCCACTAGAATTTCTCGCGATGCTCACCTCCGATAGAGCTTCCGTGATGACGGGAAGAAGTGATGGAGTTGTTGCGCCATAGCGGGTAATGCGTTTGTTTCTTTCTAAACTTTATTGAAGCAAAAAAGGGGAATTTGAAACAACTTTTACCCTCAAACCTTCTTCTTCTTCATTGCCCGCTTTTCCGTGAAGGCTGCGGGAGCAGCAGCTTGAAATTCAGCCGACACACTGCACGGTCTTCCATCGCATCCATCATTTCTCTTGGATGAAATCCTAAACGATTCCATCCAAAATCCTCAATGTAATTGTTCCACCTATAGTTTTAGGTCGTCCAACTGGTCTTCTCTCATTTGGTTTGTCAAGTAAAGCTTGTTTGGGAAGTATTCCCTGAGGCATTCTGCTTAAATGGCCAAAGCATCTAAGCTGAGATCTTTTAATGCAGAGAAGTAACGGCTTGATGTTTATAGATTTTCGAATCTCAGAGCTATTACCAAAGATTTAAGACTATAAGTGAGAATGGGTACAAAATCTGTTCTGAAAATTGAGAGATTTGCTTTTTTCAGCCGTTCTCGTATCATAACAGCCGAATAGTGTAAACTCTAAAACCTATACAGCCGAATAATAATGTACTGTTTTGTTGAAGCGTTTCAAATGCTGCAAAACATTTTTTATGCGTTGTACTATAATATTACTGAAATTATATTTTTCATTCAATAAAAACAAGATTAAACTTTTTTTTTTTGTAGGAACTTGTTGCCAGCGTTTTTTGAATGCTAAATTTTTGCTATCGAAACCACTTAACAATTACCATAATAGATGTAAATTTATAAATTGCAAACTTATGATAATACGATTACCGTGATAAATAATTAGGTCGTAAACATCAAAAATTTGGAATGCAGTATAGTTTTATATAACACAGCATAATTGCAAGTTGCTAGATTAAGCAAAATATGAGGAAGTTAAAAAGTGTTTTCTGTAGTTTAATCTGCTGAGCATTGGATCGTAATCCATAGGCTGTAGATTTAAATTTTGTCGGAGAAAAACGTTTTACATTTATTATTTGGTGCAGTGCCCGTTAGTCGGCAGCGGGGCTAAGAGCGTATAGGCGTCGTATGAACGATGAACTTGATAGAATGATCTGGGTTCAACCCGTATCCTGGGTCACAATGCTGCGTTCATGGAAAGAAGCCTTAAGATGATTATCTCAGCTTGGTGGCTTCGAACTGCAGCAGGTTAAAATAAATCGCGGATAAGTTCAGGCCACCCAGTGTAGACAATCCTCTAAACGTGCAAACTGAATTCTTAAATATCGCATCAAGTTACAGTAACAGGCCAGTTGTTCGAGCGGTAACGCATTGGTCTCTGGAGCAGGAGGTCTGAGGTTCAAACCTCGAGCCCGTCAAATTGACACAGTGTTGCCAATGGCTCGCCATCACTGCAACATTTCTTCAAGTGGAGCTATGTTGCTCGTAGGTACAATGACTCGGAGATAAGCCTCGCCCTATCGTTACACGTTTTGGTCCAATACAGAGAGTATCATGAAAGATTTGATTTAACTGCTTTTCTAGAAAAGCATCCCAAATCACCCGGGCAACTTTGGGTTGCACATCGTCAAGTATTGGCGGTTAAAGATGCATTCGTGGAGCACGACAACTTAATCCAAGTGGATCACTTGCTTTTTTTGATCTATTCATATTTTTTAAGGTGCAGTGTATTTGCGCTGAAGCGCAATGTTCTTTTGCGAGTTAAAGTCGTTTCAATATAAAATAGCAACAGATACATCGATGCACATGAAGCTGCGCCTGTTCAACCCACCAACGCCGAGCACCTTGTTTGTTCGGTTTGCAAGTCTCTCGCCAGGCTGAGCCGCCACAACGGGTTCGCCAGGCTGAGCCGCCACAACGGGTTCGTCAGGCTGAGCCGCCACAACGGGTGAACCTATTTGACCTCAGGGGCAACAGATGTGCAGCAAAAACACGAAGCAGCAGTTTCAATCATCAATTTAATTTATTTCTTGTAGATAAACTGCAGGTAATATATTGTTTTTTTTTTGTTGTTTTTGTTTATTTTCAATCTTTCACCATGGTAATAGGCTATTGTTCACCACCAGTCAACCGTTTTGTTGCTTTTTTCCGTTGTTTGAATTTTATTTATATTTGAACATTTGCTCACAAATGAACATTTGCTAGTTAATTGATAAGATTTGTTTTTGCCTGTTATTGCAATTTTTAAAAACTATGGTGATTTGGTGACGTATGAAATTGATTTCTACCGATTCGTATATTTACAGTAGGATCATTTAATTTATCATCTTTATATCACTTATCAAACAATGATAATAAAGCACCTATAAAATCGTTAAAATATTGCTCTGAACAAGCTGTTTCGGTGTTAGGTTCTTCAGGGGGTTGACATATAACATTTACGAATAAAAAGTTTCTTCAGTGATAAATTGATGCTGATTTAATCTTATATACTGCTCTTTTTTGATGAATACATTGCCATGGCCAGTGGTGGGAAAGTTACTGTAAAAGAATAATGACTCTTATTTCACCAAAAGTTACTTGCAAAAAGTAATAAAATTACTGTAGTCACTTGAGTGAGCGCAGAGTTGTTTTTAAACTAACTGGGTTTCAATCCACAGATAGTTTGTTTCTGCGGTCAAAATAATATCAAAACAAGTTGGCTGCCGTGGCTCCTGTTGCGCTGAAGCAAAATCTTGAACGCTATCGTTATGAAGCAAAACCGTACAATAAAAACTTATGATAATGTTATTAACTCCAAATTAAATAACACTTTCTCAGGTTTTGATAAATAATTTCCGATAGGTAGATAAACAAATGCTAATAATCTTAATATCACGCTTACGATAATCCTCACATCGTGTCTACCGGCGAAGCTGGGATTATCATACGGCACTGTGTCTGAGGCAATGTTGCGAGCCTGGACGGCGAAAACTTTTTTGGGTAGTTTTTGCCCTATTATGGACAAAAATTCAACTCCTGAGTGGTGGAAAACTTTTTTTGTCAAGAAATGTTGGTAGGCAAAAATGTGGTGAGAGGCTTCATGCAATACAACTTCGGCCCCACCCACCCCCATCACTTTTCTTACTGTGACGTAATTAGGCCGACTAAAAACACTATAAATGTTTATAAAAAGGTGCTTGGTAGACGTACCGTACAAAGTACGTTCAAAGATTATATTCACTTTCTACAAATTTACTGTTTCTGTGTTTATAATATGTTTGCTTTTTTGATATTTTTGGAAATGATACGCAGTTTTAAGCTTTGTCCAAAAAACTTATTTCGGACAGTATTTTGGGTTAACATTCATGTACGGTCGCGTATAGTATCAAATTTCAAAGTTGGACAAAAGCAAAAGTTGGTTATTGCAATACTCTATTCAATGGTAAAATTTTTATCATAGCAATTTTCGATAAAATCTTTTTCTTTTTTTGTACAATAGGTGCTATGACAAAAATTTTACCCATTGCTATGTAAATGACTAGGGTATTGCAAAATCTAACGTTAGGCTTTGCACAATTTTGAAGTTAAGCGCAACGCGACACTAAATTACGAATAAATGTTGATTAAAAATACAGGAGATTATTGTTCAGATCGATGCCTGCCAATCTAAGATAAAATTTTTTTTTTTGAAGAAATAAGAATTACTTGTAATAAAGAGCTGCACCAAACTTTTTTCCACTATTCCTGTACAGAAACGCATTCGATCCGTTTGAACAACGGCAACCCTGCGTTTTGAAATTTCGTGGCATCAGAAAAAGATATTCGGTAAACATACATTCTACACCGACTCAAATTAAAAATCACAAACCTAAATGCTATTTTTAAGCGCTGCATTGATTGACTAACAAAAATTGTTAAATGGTTGTAAAGCGGTCTGTTTTATATTTTAGGAATTATCTTCTCGCTATTCTGAGAGATATTTTTCACTCAATCAATTCTTTGAGCAAGTTCATTCAAGGAGAGTTTGTGAATTGGTTTGTGGCGCAAGTTAAACTAGACTCGGTAAGTGCACTACAGCAGCCGAGAAATTTTCATAAATACTTTTGATCAGCCGGTTCGCGCGATTCTGTTGCTAAATTTCGAAAACCGGCTGTTCGAAATTACTTGAGTATATATCCAGCTCTTTTGATTGGAATCAACATGTTGCCAGATCCGGTTCCTGCAGATTTTGAACAGACCTGTGATACATTAACCCATTGTATTAGGATATACACTTGAAACTATTTTAAGGCAAATAATAATTAAAGCTGCTATAAAAGGTTTACAGATTAACAAAGTTTGATTTCTACTAGCTAATGGCTTCGAAGCACCGATTGTATATTTTAGGTCATTTCACTCCTGAACCATTCCTTCGATTTAAAAAAAAGCTTGGTTTCGCAACCACAAGTTTACTAGTTCTTGTTTAACAAAGCACTGTATGTCTTCATTCAACAGGCACCTAATGCTTTACAATTGCTATTGGCTTAAAAGCAGCTGTAAGTTGATCATGATGTTGTACATCAACATGTAGTAATTTAATCAGTTTAATGCTACGAATTCGAACGGTATTGACGTAGTAAATGTCAATTACTGCGCTTCTAAACTATAGTTGCAATATTCAGGTAATCAAGTCATTCAATCAACACAATCATGGTGAAAACCCAGTTTCGGTAAAACTGTCAGTAATATCTTCTCAAATTAAGTGTGCAGCAACGCCAAGTATGGAACGACCTGTGCAACTACGTATATTTTTTCATAGCGGTATTTGATAATTTTCGTAAAAACAACTGAAAATATCCAATCTACGCTAAAAGCGCACGACATACTCGTGAGCGCGTAAGCTATAAGCTTAGTTATAAGTGCGCAGAAGCATAATCCTGCAATCTGTCCTCGCATTTTCGTGCTTTAAAGAATAACGCTGTAAGTTAGTTATTATCAGAAATTTCAAAGATTCTAAAGTTTTTCCAGCGACAAAAGTAATATGACTGATTGATATTACTGTACTATGAACTCGACTCATTTTTATGCGAATACTTTTGTTTTTTCAAGTTCGAAATCTGTAACAAATGCTAGTGCTTTTCAAGTTTGAGTCTTGTAAAAACCAGCTTACATACATAAAAAACAATTTAGTTTAATATGCAAATGCAGTACACTCGGGATAAAAATTTGATAACGAAAACGTTTGGAGCCAATGTTTCATAATGCAGTTTGTAGAACTAAATTCGTGCACGAAAACGATAGGATTTTCAAAATAAATTGCGACAATCAAAAATTTTTCTTAAATTTTATAAAGTACATCTCTAAACTCTGGATTATAACTGTGATTAGTTCACGAGTATGTGATTACAAAACGCCATTGCTTTGCAGCTCGACGAAAAATCTATCTGTCATTTACTGTTTAATTAATGGATTAAGTGCTATAGATTAATGACAGTGTGTGAAAACAATAGCTAACGTGGTCGGCATTTTTTTTTTTTTTGGGCAAAATGCATCTGCAACAACCGTGTAAATAAAATCAATAAAATCATTAAAAGTAGATTACTATAGAATTAAAACATTAAAAATATGAAAATTGAAAACCTTAAAAACCCAACAGTCTGGTTCACCGTAAATAAGTCTAATGCCATCATCAGGGATAAGTCTAAGCAATTTAGCAAAGTGATAATTGGCAATCAAATGCTAAGATTTACTCCTTATCATCCTATTTATGGGTAAAACAGACTGTTGGGTATTATAGGTTTTTAATGTTTAAATACTGAGGTAATCTGCTGTGATATTTCCTCCAACTCATTGTCATCGAGCACTTTTTGAAGCCCTGATATCAGCCGCCGACGAAATCATTTTCGGTATTTAGTCCATGATATCGATCACTTGGGGCTAGTGTTTTGTTTGCTAATTATAACTAGCAGCTTACGTTCATTAATGATTGGAAGCAGCGATGCGAATTCAAAAACTGTTGTTTCATTCAATACTTGAACACATTTTAAGTTCATTGAGTTCTCTGAGATAATGAAGCAGGACAAAAGAAATATCGTGCTCCGGTACGTCAAAGAGATTTCATTTTCCAGCGAATGCTAAGATTTTCATCAACAGCGATCGACGTTTCATATGACACATCAAGTGCAAATTACGTTTTGCGCGCCCCTGATTCATTGAACTTGTTCACTTTTAAACAGCATTTCAGAAAGGACAAAAACTACCTCATTAGACTATAAAGACACTACATTTTCCATCTTTACCTTGGTTATTATTTTTTTGTTGCAGTTGATCAACAGGAAACTGCAGCGAGCTTCGTCGGCTGCACTAGTTGGGGAGTCTCGTAACAATCTGACGCGTCAAATTCAAAGACAACAAAATGCGGCAGAAGCGATTGCCCCTATTTCTTAGAGTTCAGCCCAAATAGCTTTTTCCCTACGATACACTGTATACTGCTCCGACCAAGATCAAGGTAAAATTCTCAGTTAAAGTATTTATTCGCTCATATACCGGTACCGTACTACAGTGTTTATCACGCTGCTCATACCAGGATACAAGGTTACGAACTTGTGGGAGTAGAATATTTTACGGAAAGTTGTGAATAAGAAAATTACTGAAAATAAAATCAGGGCCGTGTGTCACGACGTCGACCCGCGTCACAAAGTTTTCGGTGGGGCCCTCGGCAAGCTCTTTTCTTTAACCTAATATCTATGATATTGAAAGTTTTTTTTATTACGTAGTAAACAAGAACATGCGGTGCGCACAGGCATTTCGGCAGCGTGGCCGAAAAGGTAAAGGCGTCGTTTTTACGACGACTCTGATCGCATGATCTGGGCTCAACCCGCACCCTGGTCACGTTGTTGCGTCCTTGGATAAGGCGCTTAACGATGATTATCTCTGCTTGGTGGTTTCGAACAAGCAGCAAATTTACGTGGGAAGAAGTCAAAACATCAACAGGAAAATTTGGAAAATGGTCAACTCCTAAGCGAGTGCGGATTCGTCCAAAATAAAAACGCCGCCGTCGCTTCCTCGTGAGCGGAGGATAAATATGTATCAATAATAGTAATAATAATTTATTTGTACGGTGCTGTGGATTATTAGCAAAAATTTTCGTTTTTTGAAAATTAGCTATACGAAATTTATTTCGAGTTGTTTTGATTTTGAAAACAAGAATTGTTAAGCTCTGTTGGTTTGATAAACGTTGACTGCTTTCATTACTGCAGGCAACTTTATGGCGAAATCGATTTCACTTTTTAGGCAGTTTCATTAAAGTTTCAGACTTGTCGTTTTTGTTAAAACGATTTTTCAAATTGTTGTCGCCTCCTCCATTCTCTATCCTTGGTTGATGCAAATCATGTTTTTAATATTTTGAATTGAGTTTTTTTTTTTTGCTTTATTTTTAACCTCTTTAGTAATATTTCGTTCATTAGGGTTTGCTTAATTATAGAGAATAGCCAACTTTAACCGAGCAAGAAATCACAGTATCGACTAGCTCAGTATGTTTTTTTTAAGAAGAAAGTTTTCTTCTCTACGATTCCGGACAACCAAGCTGTCGAAATGGAATTGTTATGTTTGTTAAAGAATCCAATGTTTAATTGGCAGGTAGAAATGGATCGCTTGACCAACTGCTGTTTTTGGACGGGACGTTCCGTATTACTCCAAATACGCAAAGACGGACAGGTAGATGATACTCATTTCAACTTCATGCATCGTTATTTATTAAAGAAATACTCCTCCAAATCGCTTTTATTGAAGAAATGAGAACTACTTGGGGTAAATTCCCTTTATTCGCTAAAATTCGTTTTAATTCGTTTGACTTCGTATCATTAGTAATCATGCAATTCACAATTTTGTGACATTACAAAAGGTTTTCGGTAGGTTAGTACTGGTAGCCTAGGTCCAATATCAGTAGACAGGTTCCAGTAGAAGTAACCAAAACTTCAGATTTGTTTATAAGGCTACTCACTGCTTTCAGTTGGTAATCGCGTTCCGTAGTTTCTAGAATTTTTGCAAAATTATGCCTTTTGCGATGTCACAAAATTACGAAATGCAGGGTTGCCCGTGATACGGAGTCAAACGCATTAAATTGTGTTTTTGTGAATAAAGGGAAATGTGGAAAAAGGTTTGGGTCATCTTTAATTGCCTCAAGTATAGTTCCAATTTCCGCAATAAAACCAATGCATGCAGTATCTCAAAATTTGCAATGGAAAAGTGCATTGCTCTGAGCGTCAAGGCCAGGAATGGTTCGATTATATCAGTTACGATTACAGTTACGCACCCATAAAATCGCTTTTCGACTGCGATCATTTCATTTTGTAATCGTCGTGATTACGATTACATCATTTCGGCAAAATTAAAAAAATAATTTTGTGCAGCACTTACGAAGTCGCAATTAAGCGAAAAATGTAAAAATACGTTTTAATTGATGATAGAGCATAGGAAAGCTCAGGTCTTAGAAAGAATAAAAATCTTGAATTTCTACGCTACAATATTAGTATCAATGTTTGTTCATTAATGCTATGAAATGTTACTGCGGTTAAACTGTGTAATATGAAAATGGCGACGGAGATTTTTCTTTACAATACGAGAAAAATCCATCACCAACTCGCCACGTCATTTTCGCAATAATTGTCTGAAAGTTGCATTTTAGTAACCCGCACGATTACGTTTTAGCAAAAATACTTGATCCAGCAAACAAAGCAAACTTGAAATGTTATATACCATTAATGGCCTAAATTATTTCTTATACAACTTCTGATGTTTAACTTGCTTGCGCAGCACGTTAACCACTCAGAAAAACCAAGGGACATAAGACAATTTTCCGCCTGAATTGGCAGACCAGAAAAGGCGCCGCCCCCAGCACCCCCTGCAAGCGACACCAGTGAACACATATACACACACGAGTGGTTGCCCAAGATCCACTTTAAAAATTTACATCTAAACACTGATGTTGCGTAGTTTTGGTGGCCAATTGTTTTTTTGACTTTTTCCAGTCGTAAGATCGAAAGTTGTAACCTTATAAATTTTGGATTTTCTCTCAGAACCTTAAAAGTGAAAGCATGCCACCATTTGCAGCAAGTCCTGTGTCCCCTGCATTCTAATGTGTAGTTAGTTACGGCATCATTACCTTACCCTCATCTTAGCATGCACGCTTTTGTTTGGTACTGGTAGCGTAGCCTTGTAGTAGCCAGCCATGGTTCGATTATTTGCAATTGGTAGATAGCGACCCTTGGATTTGACGTCCCGTCACAATTACGGACCGTGACTATTAGGCGCGGACGTTTATGCGCGGGACGTTTAGGCGCCGCCGATTAGGCGCCAGGACTTTTAGGCGCCTGGACTTTTAGGCGCCGAGACTTTTAGGCGCCAGAGGTAAAAACAAATTTTTTTTCAAAAAATAATTTTTTTGTCAAAAAATAATTTTTTTTCAAAAAAAAATTTTTTTTGCAAACAGATTTTTTTCAAAAAAACAAGTTTTTTTCCAAAAAAAAGTTAATTTTTCCGAAGAAAAGTTTCTTTTCTAAAAACCCTTTTTTTCTATAAAAAAACGTGTTTCTTCCCAAAAAAATTTTTTTTCTTCCAAATGACGGTCTTTTTTCAAATAAAAGCTTTTCTGAAAAAAAAAAACTTTTTCCAACAAAAAAGTTTTACTTTGATTAAAATGTTAATATTTTCGAAGCTTTTTATCTGATGTTTGTCAAGAAGAATCGTCAGAATAGAGAGCGCAGGAAAAGGAGTGGCTCTAGGAAAAAGCCGAGCAGTGGTTGGCGTGAAAAGGATTGCTGAGAGAGCGTGATTTGTATACAACCTTTAAGCTGTTTAACTTCAAAAGTTCTTGACGCAATTCTGAAGAAGTTGACTTCGAGAATTTAACATTGTTTTTACTATAAGTGCATTTACAACAAGGTGTAGAGATTAAGCGAAAAAATATCGATTTAAACATTGCTTTTACTATATTTACAACAAGATGTACAGACCATAAATAGGAATCTGCCGAGAGATTAATCCTTAACTCCTGAAAAAGTTTGTACTGTATTGTTTGGTAGAGGTAGACTCAAAATTACCATGAAACGTCACACGGCTTGCTGCATGTGCCAATATTACACAAGCAACTCGTGTCCGTACACTGCAAAATTTGAGACCGCTGGCTGGAGATCGCATGCGTCTGGATTAGGTAAAAAAAACTTTGCAAGTACGTAGTGGAAAACATTTTTTCTTATTGAAAAAAAATGCAATAAGAAATCAATTTTTTGTAAAACCTTTTCTGCTCTGCTTCCATCTATCTGCTTCTGAAGTCACTTTTATCAAAATTTCTAACCCCGCCCTCTGCTGACAAAAAGAATTCTTGTACAGCTTAAAGGTTGTATACAAATCACGCTCTCTCAGCAATCCTTTTCCAGCCAATCACTGCTCGGCTTTTTCCTATAGCCACTCCTTTCCCTGCGCTCTCTATTCTGACGATTCTTCTTGACAAACATCAGATAAAAAGCTTCGAAAATATTAACATTTTAATCAAAGTAAAACTTTTTTGTTGGAAAAAGTTTTTTTTTTTCAGAAAAGCTTTTATTTGAAAAAAGACCGTCATTTGGAAGAAAAAAAATTTTTTTGGGAAGAAAAACGTTTTTTATAGAAAAAAAAAGGGTTTTTAGAAAAAAAAACTTTTCTTCGGAAAAATTAACTTTTTTTTGGAAAAAAACTTGTTTTTTTGAAAAAAATCTTTTTGCAAAAAAAATTTTTTTTTTGAAAAAAAATTATTTTTTGACAAAAAAATTATTTTTTGAAAAAAAATTTGTTTTTACCTCTGGCGCCTAAAAGTCTCGGCGCCTAAAAGTCCAGGCGCCTAAAAGTCCTGGCGCCTAATCGGCGGCGCCTAAACGTCCCGCGCCTAAACGTCCGCGCCTAAAAGTCGTAGACCCTCACAATTACGATTGTTTGAAAATGACGTAATTGATTACATATTACAATTATAATCCAGACTCTTTCTGATCATAGTCTCTAAATCTTACAAACATTGTTATATTTATTGACTATGCTCTTATCGAGGCCAATAAGTGTATAGAATTATAACATGCGATAAATTCTAAGTCGCTGGTGGTAAATCTGCTTTCAGACAGGGTCAATATTTTTAAGCTATAAATTTACGATGGCTGTCATATTCAAGAAAAATACCTCAAATAACAATTGTTTACAGTTTTACGTGGTTTTCGACAAAGAGTAATAGATGGGTCTTTCCTCTTTTTTGCGCTCTTCTACCAAACAAAACCGGATTCACTTCAAAGTATTTTTTCGCAGCAATGCAAAACTTGCTGCCGCATTTAAATAAAAATTACTTTGATATATGCCTAAGCAATTTATGGTAGCTTGTTTTATTGGTTACCCATTATGAACCAATTGATCACAATGTATTAGCAAGGTATGATATGCTTTTATATTCTACAACTATTCAGCAGAGCTATGCCTACCGTTAAAAAGCTTGCAAATTTTAGTCAAAATGGTGCGGTGGCGTTAACGAATATATTAACTATTTTATGTTCTTCTATCAACTTTAGCTACGGTGGAGATAAGTAACATCGTGAGTGTACGAGCGTATTGTTAAACATAATTTAACCACCTGGCATGATGTACGCTGGTAAGGTGGTACGCCGGGCGCAACTTTTCACCCGGACTGGTTGGCCAATGCATTTTACACTGGGATGGGACAAATCCCTTATTTCACCAAAAATTATGGGAATACCACATTTGGCTGCGGGTTGGTGTTTATCAAAATTTTAGTGGTCGAGTGGATAGAGCGTCTGCTACTGAAGCGGTAGACTCGGGTTCGATTACCGGTCGGGTCAAACAAAAGACTATAAAAACTGGTATTCACAGCTTCCCTGCTTGACGTTCAGCAACTAAAGGCGCAGTGTGAAGCGTCCATCATGTGCGGTAGACAGATGGGCAGGTGGCAGCTTGACGCGAATACCGAAAGGTTCTTTTGCTGTCTCCTGGCTAAGGCAACTTGGTGGATAAAATGCAAGTACAACTGCAATTAACAAAACGATTTTGAGTTGATGACGTCATCGTATTAACGTCAGAGTCTGCATAAGCGGTTCATATGTTTTACGTGGGTTTGTTTTTCGATGCTGATTCGTTAAATGCCAAAGTGAAAGAAGTCGAGTCACAAAAACGTTATGTGACGTCATTTAAGTTAAATATTAGCCGAAAATAGCTTATAGGTTTTAAAAAGTAGCTTCGGAAAACCCCAAAATCGGGAAACTTCCCCTTGATTTAGCAACATTCAATTTGCAGGAGTTAATTGTAAATAAATTTGACTCAAATACGAGTTGGCTTGAAGAAAAAAAAAAGATATTCTGAAGGGATTGACAAAAGGTTGGAATGACGCTTTATCAGCACACACATTTAACCCAATTGTAAACGAGACTATCTAGAGAAGTGGATACAAGCACTTTTTTGCTTTTAGAAAATATGCGGCCAATTTGGTAAAAATTTGGGCAATGCAATTTGTTTTCTACGTTGCAGGCCGTCCTCAAAGAGAAGAATGGGGGTCTGCGGCTAGATTGTTTATGTCCCCTTAAAGTTTTGCGTGAAAATCTCCCCAAATATTCAAATGATATTTTAAATGGGATGATTATACAGAACTGTTGAGCTCTGACGTTTATGTAGCCGTTTCTTCTTCATTCTAACGATTTGTTTTGCATTACCGGTAACAGTTCTTTACCTTTTATTTATTCAGTTCGCTAGTTTTATACTCGAAACTATAGCCTGCGTTTGCATGTCAAACTCTAATCCAATCCAGATACGCAAATTATAACGTGTAGATTTCGGTTTTATTTTTATCTTCTGATGGGAAAACAAGGGGCCGGGTTCGTCGAAGCAGCCACTTCTGACTAAACTTTACGCACAATGAAAATCGTTAATCCAAAGGAAGAAAAACAAAACAGTCGTCGAAGCAAAATTTTAATAATCGCATGACCGAAATTCAGTTATTTTCAAGAATAAAAAAATTTATTAGTTTTATAGGTCATAGGCCCCCATAACTCGAATAAATTTTTAGCCTATCCCTACCTGCAGTTTCAGCGGTTTTTTGTTTTTTTATTTTCGTCAACAGACTTCTAAACAACTTTTCTCGTACGCTCACGGTTGCAGTAGTTGGCTTTTAATGGAGGTCTTTTGGTCTGCAGCTTTGCCAGTTATTTGGTAAAGTTCAGCCATATCAACCTTACATATCTTGTCCCGAAATGCACCGCTTGGCATTTTTGTTATTATCACTGTGTTGTGTTTAATCATCCGTTTACGCTGACTTTTAACTTTATTACTTTTACAAAAGAGCAGTTTGGTTTAAGAGTGTTTATAATACAGAAAGGTTAGCTATTACTTTTTTTTTTTTTTATTGCTGCAGAGTGTCCCAGACATTGGTTGGAGACACATCCACTTATTTCCTCGATGGATATGAAACGTCCTTGATCATGTGCTCTGCTATCAAGTAAGTTTTGTAACGTATCGTAAGTTGTCAAAATATTTTTTGCAATAATAGTGATGTACTTTTCATCTTCGTGAAGTTTATTTCCTGTTTTGGTTAAAAAATACGCAGCGGTGAGGATATCTGTAGGCAGGGCCTGATTTACATTGCGCGAGGCTTCCGTCACTTTTGGGATGTTTGCTACATTTCAGCCAGTAGGAAATAAATGAAACTATTAGCCGAAAACCTGTTAATTGAACTGCTCTGGATCTCTTTGGAACATCGAGTACACTCCTCTGGTTATGCCAGCAACGCACATTTGTTATTTAAATTAGTCTATATAGGTATGCACGATTCGATTAACTGCTGTCGCTTTTGGACTTTAGATGATTGAGTATTTGTGTTAAATTCTGGTTGAGGATGGTAGTCTGTTTGAGAGGTATCCAATCTTATCTTAATTTCATTTATTTTGGATAGTCAATACTCTGTGGTGAAATTGCTACAGGCTGTGGCAGCATTTTTAAAGGTTTTTATATATTTACTGTATGTTTTTAGGGCAGAACCAACAACTATGCAGAGGCAGCTCACCGGCGTCTCCAAACCGAGATGGGGGTGGATCATCCCAGCATATGGAAGCTTATTGATGTCCTATAGAAATCCAAAAGGCTCGGGACAGCGACCAGTTAACGATGAACGCCGGTTATTTACCCCGCAAGAATCAAAAATACAGAAAAAAAGATGATGGGATCAAGCGGTTGGTGACGAGATTAATCGGCAACCCACAGCTATCTATGATGGACTTTTTGCGTGGTGTCACGATTTCCAAATGGACCCGTAAAAAAATTTAAGTTCTTTTGTGCAATTTCGTTTTTATGTTTTTGAGTAATTATTTTTTGCGGTTATTTTGTTTATTCTTGTTGCAGTTTTGTTGATAACAAGACTTTTTTTGTGTTGAAAGGATATAAAATTTTTTTCAATAGTTCTAGTTTTTTCAGTCATTTAAAAGTTTTAATGTTTTTGCAGCAATGGATAATCTGCGAAGCTTTTTTTTTCAAAAACGTCAACAAATGCATTTCAACAGAAGCATGAAAATCAAAGGTGGAGTCCTCGACGACGTCCTTGGCCTCAAACAATATCAAATAATATTTTTCCTGAATTGTGAATGTTATTTGGTAAATAACACCACTCTGAGTATATTAGAAAGTAGCAAATTTGCACTTCGTTTGCCGTTATATAAGCTGTGATGTAACAATTTTCGTTTCTGTATTTGTATTTTCATCGCTGCGCAGTTTGCATCCAAAACAAAGGGTTGCAGCTGCACTACAGGTTCGTTCGCCTAAGATGTGGTTATTTATACAACGATTGGGGATGAGACGTTGGTAGGACTGAAGCCTTCCCTATTAGCCGAGTAATTTTAAAGTTTTAGCCAAACAAGTTAGCTTTTAAACGTGTTTAGGACCTGACCTATTAGTAGGGAAAAGGGTGAATTGGATCAGCAATTTGATATTTTGAAGTGGTACTATAAAGAGGAACTTTTTTTGCAAATGACGTTAAAATTCCTATTTTATTTTATTAAATTGCAAAAATTTCTCAGCGGCAACGTGCATTGCCCTCAAATATATTTCACGATGCATTTTCAACGCACAGCAGTTTATTCAAAACATCGAGTGCAGGATACTGTACAAACTTGAGCAGCGAGAAATGTTAGATATTGGTTCAAACTAGCTGCATCTTTTTTAGCAAAATACTGAATAGGATGGAGCTGTATATTGCATAGGATTGTTTTTGCTGTGTAATTGGTAAAACAATAGAAACTTTCTAAGAGCAGTATTTGGAATGGTTTTGTAGCAAAAAAGGCTAAAAAAGACTTCAGCACCCTTTTTCAGCCAACTAAATCACTTAATATTTAATCCCCAAATTTAAAGCATTTAAAATTGTTTTAGTCTTGACCAGCATGTCAAAGGGGAGGAACTGAAAGAGCTGGATAATTTAATTGGTTTTACTGACTTTCAAGTTTTAAAAATTTAGCATTTTTGAATGGCTCTAAAATTAAAGAAAATGTATTTCAAACAGCGCTAAAATGGCTATTGTTTGCGAAAAAAAAAAAAGATCAAAAACTGCCCAGCAACAAGGGGCTTCGCCCTTTTTTGCGATACGCTTGAGTGACACCAGTTCGCTCAGCATGCTGCCTAAATAATTAAAGTATTTTAGCTTATAGTTCAAATTCCTTCTCCCCCGTCGCGAAATCTTGGCAGCACGCCTGATGCGGGATAAAAATTATCCAAACATTTTATGAGAATTGTGCGGTCCGCTAAAGTTCAGAAAAAGTGCAATGTTGCCCCTCCCTCAAAAACTTTGGGCAGCTCTGCCATTGTGGATCTCGGCGCAGTCGAATGTTTTAGCGTTTTATTGAACGGATTAAGAAATAAAATCAACAATCGAGAAACACAGCGGAGGTAGGCAGATGCTCAATTTCTGGTTTGTGTACCAGTTTAGTCTCTCAGCACAAAGATACGAAGTTATTGAGTAGTTTGTGTACCAGATGCTCAATTTCTGGTTTGTTACTCATTTTATTTTTTCGTTTGTTGTAGCCGACCGCAGTTTATGTAGATGAGACAATATGACAGCAAAGTTGCGCTCCGTTACAATGAACGAAAAATTCTCCGATACACTCTCAGCACAAAGATACGAAGTTATTGAGAATCTAAAGATGCGTTTACGCTGGATGTGAAGCAAAAGTTGGCAACCTTTGCAAGTGGTCGTTTACGTCACTTGCTCAAAATAGGCCAGCTATTCAAAAAAAAATTAGTTGAAGTGAAGTTAAACAATAGCTCGCGAAGTTTGCGAGCAGTTACAATCAATCGCAAGTTCTCGATGACGTCAAATTTTGGTTGCTTCGTGGCACTTCGAGTGGCTTCGCGTCCAGTGTAAAGGATTAGCAATCACTAGAAGTCTAGAATTGGAAGCAATTAATTTCCATAATATTTACTGCTAAAACTATGAGTTTGACAGAGTAGAATTACGTCGAAATAACTTTCCCATGGACCCGCATTTACCTGATTTGTGAGAGAAACGTTTTTTGTAGCAACAGTCTTTTACAAAATAAAACCACTGCAATGAAAGTATACAAACAAAATGCAAACGATCAGATCGCGAAATTCGCAGATTGTCTGCTCTTACTGCAACAATTAAATTAGAATCCAGCACAACACAGCAGAGTTTATTCATGACACGCATCACTCGCTTTGAGTGTTGCTGCGAAATTGCGTATAGGTTTGCAGACTGTATCAAAGTCTGATCAACACTTGACGTAAAATCGTGTTCGAGCGCATCATTAGTTTATTTCAACTAACCAGCAGCTAGTTTGATGTAAGGCGCCACGCAGGACGTGCCAAATTTTTGAAATAAACTAAAAATAAGCTCATACGCTCACAGTTTTACGTCCATCAGTATAGACCGGACTACTCAGCGATCGGACTGATCAGTGTTCGTATTCATGGCAGAGACGGCACTCGCATCTGGTGGCCGACATGATTCTCTCTCTTCTCGTCTCTTCGACACAATGCAGATTGAAATAAATCTGCAAAACACCAAAAGGGCAGCTTGAAAGCAGCACCGTATGTGAATAACATGTGGCCAGGTGATGCGCGGTTTTCTGAGCAACATACATTGGTAAAATAAATAATTGTGTCCGCATTACGTCTGAAGGAAAATGTCATTAGTTGCGGTGTTTTTTTTGCAATTGATAACATTAACGAAATGAATTTAAAAATTAATTTAACAACCGATTTTCCTTTACTGTAGCTCAGTAACAAGCTTTTATCACGATCAAACGGTTCTACTCCACCGGAGCTTGTGAGAAAGCTAAATCAAAAACCGAATTCTCTTAACTAAGGTTTGTGCGGCTGAACTAGAAAGCGAACCCAAAAACTTAGCTTTTCCTGTATTTGTTGCCATGTGCAATATAGCGCTTACAACAGCATGACTTAACCCCATAATCCATCATAGCGTTCGTTTAAACCTACTCTTCCAATTTTTACGTGTACTTTTAGCGACCGTATAGTTCAAGATGCCTCTATAGGACAGGTTGATGAAGATTATCAGTTGACGTACTTTTTCAACGCTTTGCCCAAGTTTTAAACTTCTACCTCGAAAGCACAACTGCTGTCGTCTAAAAGTGACATCTTTTTGAGAAAATCTCCGCGCAAACTTTATCAACTTCAACTTGCGAAGGCGATGCAGATTACATCAAGACTAGCTTTGGCCATTTCCCTAATTAAATGGTTACACACAACCAAAAGCAAAAGTCCTGATTTTACTGGATAGAAACATCACAAATATGGTTGGTCGAGGATTGTCGCGACATTTGGAATGGCCGCTGAGAATCTTGAAAAAATGAAAATAAAAAACGATCCTCAGCTACCAACCGGCTCGTGTTCAGCGATGGAACAGCACGAAGCGTTTGATGTGAAGTTGTGCCTCCCACCCGACCGCATCATTGTTTCATAGTCGGAGGCGAATGAGTAGGAGGCGCAAAATCCCCGGCAAGCCGTGACGTTGACCAGCGCCATCTGGCAGTTTTCCAATCGAACTTTTTTCAAATAACCTAAAAAAATTTTTTTATTACATCCTGAAATAAGTTGTGGAAAAGACGTTAATTTTTAACGAACTCAAATTTTAAATCAAAATTGTGTTTTTTTTTTTGTTTTTTTTTCTTTCCATCTTAATCGTTTTCTGCAAGGTTGAACCAAATCTAAATTTCCTTCAGCGAGATGCATATCATGCATTAGCTGTTGCCCGAAGTCGACGTAATGAATCAAAGTGCAGAATAGAAAATTTGGTCCACCTCTATGTACATTTTTTTATCAAAATAGGAGGCTTATTTTTTTTTTTTAATTTAAGAACAAAGTAAGAATAATACCAACCTTAGCATGACAAAAAATTAGGACGATGGAGTAAAAAACAAATAAGCAAATAATTTTCCGGTATTATTACATTCTATTGTTGATTCTAGTCTTTAAACACTGTTTCGGGTACGGGAATCAAAATCACTAAACTTACAGCAAAAAAAAAGTTTTATCAAGCATAAATGAGCCTTTGTCTTATGTTCTTGGTATCCTCAATAACAATTTGAGCAAAAAAAGTGAAAATAAATTAGGCGGAAACTTTTTGAAAATTTATTCGTCACGCTCAATTTATTTATTTGCTGATAATAGGACAAGTAATCTTTTGAAACCTTCAGCAAAACGCTCGTTTTAGCTTTGGTTCTTTGTTTTGGGTCAAATTGTCGGATCTTAGCACATTTATTACAAGAGGGCAGCAAAGAGCAATTCTAATTCATCGGTGAAAAAATGTCAGAAAACTCCTTGCAATTATTGCTATCAGTTTATTATAATTAGTGGTAAAAATAAACCGGAACAATCGAAAATGCCGCTCCAGTACAAATATTCTTAGAAGGATTCTTAAAAGCAAGGTTTTAGTAGCCTGAGCTGCAACCAACAGCGATAGCCAGACGAAACCAGAATCATCCACAAGCCGATAACTTTTTTTTTGGCCTTCGCTAAGCCATTGACTGGAAATGGTAACTGATTGACAAATATTACTAATTAATGGTGGTTATTTTCTTTGAACTGAATTTTGGACTGTGTAGAAAAATCACTCAGCTCGGCTTTCTAGTCAGAAATCGCTGGGTACCATTTTTCTTGTAAAAACAGGCAACCACTTTTACTCCTGTATATTAATGAATAAAAAAAATTTGTCCATTAAATGGCGCGTTTAGATTCCATTTTTGGGTGGCTCTAAACAAAAGCTTCAACATTTTTGAAGTGACATTTTGAAATATCCACCGTGAGTGGTTAGCATGAAGACTGGTGGTACAGTAGCTTGACTTGAAGATAGAAAATTCCTCGACATTTACAAATAAAATGAGTAGTTATATAACTTCACCTCGATGCAAAAACGTTTTAAAAATATTAAACCCAAAAATTACTCTATACTTTCAAGATTATCTCAAATGTCTTATTTAATTTTAACTTACTATAGTTATTAGAGCTTTTTAATCCAAGATGTAAATTTTTTTTTATTTGAATTAACGTTTTGCTTCCCAGTCAGAAAAGCATTATTTTCAGAACACTAACACATTTTAGTTTGCATGAAACGGAATGAAAGTAGTAGGACAATAAAGGTTTTTAATTTTTAAACAAACATCGCAGTTATTTCATAATAGAAAGGGAACATAATCATGACCAATTTCACAACTGCAAAATGAAAACCGCTACCAACCTCTCTTGTAGCATCCACTTCGATTTGCAATTGAAAGCGCTGTCCAGTACACCGCAATTAAGACATATACAACAAGCTTTATCATCAAAACAGTTATTCTAAAACTTTAAACTACCGTAATTATTGCATCACAAATCTGCAATTTTATAAATTAAAATTTGTAGCGATTGCTTACGAGTTTTTTTCAAATTGAAACCAGGGATGTGGAAGCAGTCAAATTTTTAATGCTTCCGCTTCCAGCTCCTCTTAAAGTATTATGCTTCCGAGTTCGCTTTCGCTTCCTCACCTTTGGAATTTTTTGCTTCTGCTTCCAGCTCCGGATAGAATTAGTCGCTTCTGAGTTCGCTTCCGGTCTCTTTCATTAAAGTGCTTCCGCTTCCACAAAAATTCAACTGCTTCCACCGCTTCCGCTTCTAGCTTTCGCTTCCACATCCGTGCTCAGTATGAAACAGCTAATTGTATTTAGTGTAAAAAAAACAGGCAAGGTTTTGTTATATAGTAACCTAACATGTCATAACAAAATAACCAAGATCTAGCAATCATGGCTAATGCACCATAGGTGTAGCCAGGAGGAAAGCAGGGGCCCGCCCTCCCCCCCCAATCGAAATCTCACCAATGAGAAAGAGGTGACAAAAACGTCTTGCTTCTTCAGTTTCACTTTCTTTTAGCATCTTCGCGTACAATAGTACACGCGCGCAACAGTAATTAACTATATATTGGCGACCAGGGGACTCGGGCCCACTCAATTCAAATTTTTCCGACCAATTTAAATGTATAATCCGCGTAAAATTAGGGGTTTTTGTCCTAAAAGTTGCTACCTCAGGCCCTCACATAATTTTTGTATGAACGTATTGCAATAATCAGGACTGGATTTATCATATGGCAAAGGGCCCCATAGGCCTAGTCACTAGCCAAAAGGGCCCAGGGGGCCCATCCCATCCAATTGAAAGGTCGCTAATGACAAAATATGACAAAAAGTCTATTATTTTTAGTTTTGGTTTCTTTTAGCATTTTTTCGCTTACAACGGTAATTAACAACAATATTGACAACCATACTGGGGCACGAGCACCCCTCAATTCAATTTTTGCCAACCAATTTATATGTATAACCGCGTAAAAAATGAGAACTTTTGTCCCAAAAGTTACTATCTCAGGCCCTCACCAAACCTTTTTATGAACGTTATGCAATAACCAGGGCCGGATTTACCAAAATATGGCGCAGTACCTGCTAGGGCCCCCCCCTCAAATGGAGAGGCTTTTTGGTCTTCACTTATATTTGGCTGAAAGATGTTGAGAAAATCTCCAAGGTGCCAAGTGCCCTGCGCAATGTGAATCCGACGCGGGCAATAACATACAGTAGTTAGTAGGCGCAACTACGTACTTGTTGTACCATTTCTAAAAGACAATCTATCTGATACCATGGTAGTATTGGTAGTATATCACGTATATCACACCCATGATCTTTTGCAAAAACGGTGTGCTCATGGCTCTTTATTAATTGCGCGATAATTTGAGGCAGCACAAACGTTAAAAATTATGACAGAAACTAAAATGGAAATTTTGCGTGCATAGTTGTGTACCTAGAAATAATATTATTATTGTTACGTTTTATCCCAACGATTGTAGCCAGTTTGAAAATCCGGAAGCGCCTGATTTAAAAAAAATTGCTTCCTCTTCCAGCTTCTTTTCAACACTTTCGCTTCCGAGTTCGCTTCCGCTTCCAACCTCTTTCATCAAAGTGATTCCGCTTCCACAAACAATTAACTGCTTCCACTGCTTTCACATCCCTGCTTGAAACACTAAAGGTGCGTTTACACCAGATGCAAAGCAACGCGAAGCGACACGAAACGCTTAGTAATACAAAGCAATCAAATTTTGATGTCATCGACAATTTGCGAAAGGTTGCAACTGGCCGCAAACTTTGCAAGAGGTTCCTTAACTTAGCCGAGTAAATCTACGCTAACATAGGGGCCAAACTGGAAAAAATTGCAAGAAATGGTTTTGCAACGATTTTTGGTGCTACATGATTCGAAGAATTACATGCGAAAGTCTACTAAAATCTACCCATCAGAAAGTTGAAAAACTTGGGGGTGAAAAAAGGGGGTTTTCACGAAAATAGATAGTGGTCAAGAATATACCCAGTAACATCACTGTTCTTTGCGAAGAGCTAGAAGAATTTTTGACACGAAGTGAGTTGTAGTTATTCACCGTAAATTGATAACGTCTCAGTTTTTGTTAATGGCATCATAACGTCAAAATTCTCTGAGGCATGTGCCTTTCTGGTTCAGTCAGAAAGCGCTATACAATGCTGAAATATATTTTTTTATGCCTGAGGTGATGTTCAGCGTAGCTTGAAGTTTCTAGCTGGGTGATCTCATTATGAAATTTTGGTCCGTTGACGTTCCTATGATGTCAGTTTGGCAGTAGTTACTGTTTTGAATCGCGTATTTGATGGCTTGCTTATTTCGCTGCTGCTATTTTATGATTAGAGTTGATTTAAGAAATTTATTAGCTAAGTTGCTTTTGTGCCTTAAGAAATTTTTGAACGCAATTTTGGCGTCATTTATGCTAATGGCGTCAATAATTAGTTATGGTTGCTTAAATTTTAATGCATTTAACCGCTATGATGTCATATGATGTACGAGAAAATACAGATTTAATGCGCACATGATTCGATGCGCATATCATCAGTTTTTACTTTGCTTTATGCTCTTGACCTTATGGACGTTGTATAACATTGCGAGTTACACCATTACAAAATGCCGTTTTGATTTTTCAACACGCTGAAGATGTAACTTGCACGCACTAATATATGACAAGCCTGTATTTAAAGTGCTATGTTGTAAAGCAAATCGCAAAATTTTAAACGTTGAAACTAACCTTTAACGCATGACGTCATGGCGTCCATATTACGAGATGAATTATTGCAACAAACCTAAATGTTTTAAATTTGTAAAGCAGTAAGGAGTTAATTTTTAAAAGCTTGTCGAAATTAAGTGGTTTTGTACCAATAAATGAGCCAGTGAATTTTGGTCATTTTTTAAGAATTTACATATGATATCATGGCGGCTATTTGCTAGAAATTTTAAATGGTACATTTTGTTCAAAATGCTGCTGTAAGCACAACACTATAATATGACATGGCAACATTATACTATTTTTGTAAAAGTTTCGAAAAACATGAGGTAATGGCGGATATTTTATTCCACTATCCCAATACTTGCATTAAATTTGCAATACAATCCTGCGGTAGGATTCCTGCCTAGATAAGCAAGCGGCATTAGGTAAAAAACATGGTCGAAATATTTTATCAGCAACGCAATTATTTTAAGGTGATAAAATTTTTGATCCGTTTTTAAACGCTTCGCTAAATATGATGCCAAGGCAGCTTTTTTTAAAACTATATTTTTGCAGCAAAAATTGTTCCAATTTCGGCAATGCAAATATTAGTTGATTTAAAAGTCGGGGCATCACCTGTCGAAACCGCTCGAGTACGAAAAATAAATTAAATTTAAAAAATTTATAAGTAATTTTAAAATATTTTGCCATTATGTGGCATCATGGCGGCTCTACTTCTGGTTTTGCTGAAATAACAACAATTGTCTAAAGTTTGAAATGCACTATAGAGGTGATTTCCAACAGCAACAGATAACACAGTTTTTTAAGCACTGCCACAAAACTACAATAATTTAATAAAGTAGAATACAATTTAATGTTTTCTCTGTTTTTTCACTAAACATGACGTCATAGTGGTTATCGTACGAGTTGCGTTTTATTTACAAAACTTGTTTCAAATTTGCAGCGCCATGTGAACTTGAGAACTTGTAATTAAAAATTTGTTCTAGGACCCATTCTACTATAATTCCTTTATCAAAGCAGTTGCTGAGAGCAAATTTATTTCACAATTTTGCTTTTCATGACGTCACGGCGGCTATTTTTGGATTTCGCTACATTACAGCAATTACTATTGCGTTATGAAACTGATGTTCAGATAGTATTTTTACGATAAGACTTGTTAAAAGTGCTTTGATAGATATAAAACTTTAGTGGCTGTACAAAATTTTGCCACTTAAATACCATACAATCTTTCTAAAGTTATGTCAAGGTAAAATATTATGTTAATGTTTATGCAACAAAAGTTGTTTCAACTTTACACTGCAATGATTGAAGTGCTGATGGGAAACAAGTATAATTTTGTGGTGCATCTTGTACCAATCAAAATTAAACAGAAAAATCCAAATTTTTGTATCAGTTACTAAAATTTAACGTAGTGACGTCATGTTTGACGAAATTATCAGAATTCAAACAATGTAATGATTGAAGTGTTTTATATACAAGTTTGAAAGCTTAGAGATTAATGACTTTTCTGTAATCCAAAATGATAAGGCACACAAAAATTAAAATGATTGATTTTGCTGAATATTAAAAGGTTGCCAAAAAGTTTGACGTCCTTCGTGGTCGACTCCTGGGAAATCATAGCGACTTCCACTGGCAGTTAGGTGGCTAGATCAACCACAACCCTGCAGCTGCATAGCAGCTCGAGTCATAATATGCACAGTGCTGGACAGCGCTATTTCACCTTTAGCTCTCATCGGCAGCCCTCAGCTTCTCTAACAAAGTTATTCCCCAGCTGTTGTGTATTTTTTATTACAAAACTACGAGAAACAAACAACACACAACATGTCACAATTTTTTTCAATGTTGATCAATTTTAATCTTTTTATTCTTTAATTGAAGGTATTCCCCAGCTGGACAAGACTCTTGGCCGACCAGTAGGACAAGACTCTTGTCCGAACTGGACAAACCTTAACGGCTTGCAGAGCGGCAGAGGCTTTGTAGGAAATAAACGATTTTTCACTTGTGGTACTTAAAAAAACAAGTAAAAAATCGCGAATATACTTACTACAAGGGTTCTTATATCCTTACTACAAGGGTTCAGCGATTTTTTTACTTGTTTTTTAAGTACCACAAGTGAAAAATTGTTTATTCCCTACAAAGCCTCTGCCGCTCTGCAAGCCTTTAAGGTTTGTGCAGTTCGGCCAAGAGTCTTGTCCAGCTGGGGAGTAAGTTTAAATCTCGGCAAGGTCAAATCGGACACAGCGTCGCCAACGGCTCGCTTCCCCTGCGACATTTCTTTGAAAAGAGCTGTGTCGCTTACAGCCGCAATGACGTGGAGATGGCCCCGCCAACTCGTTACACGCTTCGGCATAATACAGCGAGAATAATAAAAGATTTAATTGAACTATTTGAATGTTACCATGGCCCCTTAGTCAGATGCATCGACACTTGACGGGGATATATATTGCAATTATTATTGTTATTATTATTATTATTAAAATGTGTATGTGATTAAGAAAACGTTAACAAAAGTTTGTAATGTTAACAAAACAAGCAAGATGCATCTAAATAGATCAAAAGTGCTTACCGGTACTACAATGTCAAGCTACTTCATGAGCACACCAAATAAACCAAAAGTTTCATGAGTTGTATTCACTGAATATGACTATTTTTTGCAATTTTTCGAATGCTCTAAATTGATTGATTATGACGCCATAGGTGCTTTCCAAACATTGACCAAGGTACAGATATAACTTCACTTTAGCTTCAAAATCTAATATCAAATCCAAATGAAATCGCAATAAAAATAAGTAAAACTTATTAAATAAACAAAAAATTACAGTATTTTGCAAAAATGGCACATCAAAACCACATTAACAAAAACAATGCATCAGTTTTGATGTTTAGCTTTTTTAATTTGCGATTTTATTTGCGTTCAAAACCAACATTTTTTCACCAAAACAAACAATTTTTGCTAATGAATGACGTTACTAGCTCAAATGTGACTTTAACACTTTTAATTTACTATTGTTAAAATCCTCAGTGTACAAAATGACTTAGTGGAAAACCTCATTTTGCTGGCTCTTTCCATACAGCAGTTTTGTAGGGTAAATAATTGTTTGTCCCCATCAATACCTTAAAATCTCCCTTTTTACCCCCCCCCCCCCTTTTAACTTTCTGATGGATGGATTTTGGTAGACTTTTAGTATGTTATTTTCCACTCCCAATAACACCAAAAACCGTTGAGAAAATATTTCTCGCAATTTTTTCCTGTTTTGACAGTAGTTTTACCTGATTACTTTCCTTTTACAAAATTTTACCTGGTAACTTTCCTTACTGATAAATGACAGTAGTTTTACCTGGTAACTTTTCCTTCCACAAAATTTATAAAAAGAGCGACTTGTTTATCGAAAATCTTTTAGTTAAAGAGAACAAAACAAAAGGATAAATTTTCCTCTGCGCATTTTTCATTTTGTTTTCAAGGTTCAAGATTAGATTTAGATATGAGGTTAGTTTTAGAGGAAAGAATAAAGTTTGGGAAGAATTTGGGACAGAATTATTAAAAAAGTAGGTAAAAATTTCCTGTCAACTAGTCTCTTATTTTTCTTAAAAACGTTTTGGCTAGTAATCCCAATCATTATCAATCTTGTTTAATCAATCATTATTAATTTTATGTAAAAATAATACATTTTTGAATTAAAGTTACTCCTAACCGACCAGTTGGTCGAATGGTAATGCGTTTCGTCTCGGGTGCGTAAGGTCGAAATTTGGGTCGGTCAAAATGGACACGGTACTGCCAATGGCTCGCTACCTCTGCGACTTTTCTTCGAAAGCTCTATGCAGCCAGGACGCAATTACGCGGTGATGCGCCCCGCCAACTTGTTACACGTTTCGGCGTATTGCAGCGAGTTTAATAAAAGATTTCATTTGAATTTACTCCTCTAAGAAGTCTAACTGCTCAGCAACATCATGCAAGCATTGTATTATTCGATTGCTAGTATTGTTAAAAGGGTTTAATTTTTGTTTTTAACTTTGGCAATAGTAAATACTAACTAACTTCTTCATGTTCTGCTCCACAGACTGTCAAAGCAGTGTCAGTGTACGTTATTATATCCAGTATATGATATCACAATTGAATGTTTGATATCAAGTAAAAAAAGACACACTACGTAAGTTGAACAGTAAACTAATTGCTTACAAACAACAGGCGAATAAAATTACAAAGCTTTTTTAACAAGCTTTTAATGGAAGGAAAACGTTTAAAAAAATTTTCAAGGTGCTTGAACTTTGTGGAAGAAAGCTGCCTTTTGCCAAGAACTTGTTTTGGGAAATAATTAAAACGTTACGCAGACATACAGTTTACAGAAACATTACAATCGGTGACTGGGGTTCGGTTCCCAATAGTGCCAAAGCAAACACTATCAAAATTGACGTTCAAAACTTCTTCACTTGGCTTTCAATGATAAAAGAAACATTGTAAATTCTCCACCGTGTGTGGTAGACAGATGGGCATCTGCTTGACTCGAAAACGTCAACATCCTCTTTGTTCTATCCTGACCAAAGCAACTTAACGCATGAAGATGCAATTACATCATAAACATACTTGGTTCCAAGTTCACCTTCAGCTGGAATTTAATAAAGTATTAAAAATTCCTACAACTTTTGACGTCCAAAGTTGGAGTTGAAAATCTTAAGTTTGACTTGAAAAGTGTAGGTTTAAGATGCAAACAGTATTTACACTTATTTTATTATCACCATATTAAGATTAAGATGCACCAACCAAGATTAGCAGACCAATGGATTATCAGTTTTGTAGAAAATGGCAAATTTGCTTATTTTAGTTCAAAAGAAAATAGTTTTAAAATTACAAGATTCGCATAGGCTAGGAAAAACTTTTGGTGGATAATCGGTACCGGCAAAATCCAAAGCATCAATTTTGTTAAGTCATAGAGCTCAGTCAATTTCTTGACCGAACTACTTTGATCCCCTATTTTGTGGCTGATCCCATTTCTTCTTGATGAATTTTTAGACCTATCCTCTAATTAGTTTTAAAATTAACAATCACTTCGAGCGTTCCAAATTAGCTAAGTTCATCATCACCAAAAGTAATTTTATTCAAACAGAAATATTAAAAGCAATTTTGGACTTACCCCGCAATATAGGTTAATATTCGTGCAATGGACAATAATCATTAAAGCTTTATGCATTTCTCAATATAAAAATAATGCTTACACGTGAACGCTCAACACTTGTTTTGCTTGCCATGTATTTTGCAACAAAATTTCTTCCTTCTGCATGTCAATTTTACTTTACGTCAACTAATACCGCACAACTATTTACTTAAATAGCTGCCAGGGATGCTCAAAACAAAGTTAACTCTTGTACAAGGCTTTGCAAATGGTGATTATTTTGAAAATATTTAACACCACTTTGTCATAGGCCACGCTACTCGGCCGCAAGTGCTTGTTTGACAACACTACTTACTTAATCAAGCTTTTTACAACAACCGTGATGCTGTTTATGACAAAATAATGCTACATTGTTTCTAAAAAAAATATCACAGCTACTCATGCAAAAACCTCCTACTTTCATTGCCATTGCGATTTCAAACGAGGCATTATATTGATCAAGTTCTCATGGATAATACATGAGCTGTTATTTTTTAATGAGGCTTTCATACTTGATTCTTTACTTTCGCTTATCATTATTCTGATGATGCGCAAACAAAATAGCGAAAACTAAACAGCGAATCTCGCGATAGTGTCAAATCTTTTGCTGAAGATCGCTATCTAATTCAGCCGCAGGAAAGATGCGACTGATTATGGCGTCAGGATGTTCGAATATCTTCAACGCTCTTGCGTCGACACGCTATTCGTAGCTTTCTTCTTACTTCTATTGTTTTCAACAATTAGAAGCTTGGAAAACCAAATGTAGCGATTTTCAAAAGACAGGTTTTACAAATCAAATCTTTCTTTATTCTTGTTTTTGCGCCGAAGCGTGTAACGAGTTGAGGTGACAATTTTCACGTCATTGCGCCAGAGCAACCCCGGTAACAAGACAATGTAACCCCGGTAACAAGACCGCCGTTAGGAGTACAAAAAGCTGGTCTTGTAACTGGATGGTCGCGTTACCAGAATCAAACTCTTTTGCGCTATAATTTGAATTCAAAATGCAGCTACCTTTGATTACGCATAAAGATACAAATAGTTAAAGCATGTTCCGTTTGTTTATTTTGCTCAATTTATTTACCTATCTTATTCGTTTTTTCACAATCACGCTATTATTTTCACTTGTATTCATTTCTTTTTGATTGAACCGCGGCTGATATATCAACCAGAAAACTTAAAAACAAGGAAGTCACAACGGGTGGTCGCGTTATCGAAGTCAAGCAACTGATTCGGACGGAAAAACGGTGTTCGCGATCCGAAAATCGGGATGGTTGTGTTAGCGAGTTTCTAATGCGTTAAAAATGATAGGAAATAATTCGGGACTATAAAAAACTTGGTTGTCTAACTGGGGTGGTGGCGTTAGCGGGATAGTCGCTAATAGTGGTTCGACTGCAATTCTGTACGATGCTTTTTGCGTCTGATCAAATCAGGGCTGGGATCGAACTTGGCGTGATTGTTTTTATGCAAAATCGCAACTCGCAAAATTACAGGGTAAAAGTCAGTTCTATTCACCACAACCTTCACGTTTGAAGTTGTTTTAATATTTATATGCTTCCAAACAACAAAATTTAACTTATCGGGCCTAATGTGGCTCAAAAAATTCGAATTAACTTTTAGTGAAGCACAAGTTAAAATTTTTGCGAGGAATCGAAATTGCTTTTAATTCCATGTATAATAGTTTAGCTGAAGTCTATTTGCATAAAAAATTATTCAGTCATATCGAACCGATTCGGCTTAAAGCATCACGTGTTGGTTCGATTCCCATCCTGTTTTTAAAAAAATGAATGAAAATAAAAGTTTTAGATTAAAAAAATCTCAAGTAAAATGCTAAAAGTTTGTATTTCAAAAGCTACTAAATTTTGCTCGCATAGTGAGTCGCTAAATCATAGTGAGTAAATCATAAATTGCTTAAATTGTAAATCGTATATCATCACATCGTAAATTATTAAATCGCAAATCATAAAATCGTAAATCATTAAATCGTAAATCATTAAATCGCAAGTCATAAATTGCATAAATTGTTAATCATAGTGAGTCGCATAAATCAATTCGCATAAAGTTCTTCAGCCACATCAAACCGCTTTGGCTTAAAACATCCGGCGATGGGTCGATTCCCTTCGTGGTTAAAACAGATTTATAAAAATAAAAGTTTTCAATTCATAAAAATTCACATTAAGATGCCACAAGTTCTTATTTAAGCAGCTGCTGGTTGTTGATTTTGCAAGCATAGTGAGTCGAGTGGATAAAGTATTTGCTACTGAAGTGGTAGCCTCGGGTTTGATTTCGGTCGGGTCAAACCAAAAACTATAGAATTTGGTATTCACAGCTTCCTTGCTTGAACTTTAGCATTAACAAAGGACAGTGTAAAGAAGAGTTGTAAGTCAGGCCGGAATTTTCGGGTCTGGTCTGGGCCTAAAGTTGACAAAAATTTCGGGCTTAAATCGGGCCTGAGACGTGCGTTTTGCTTTAGGTGGACAAAATATAGTCAAAATAACTTAGCAACACTGCTAAATTTTTCAGATCTGACTTAACTTTCGTTTTTTTTGGGCATGATTTGGATTTCAAATTAGGTTTTGGGTTTGGGCCGGGTTCGGGCTTATATTTTCGGGTTTGAGCCTGAACTAGTCGGCCCGTTTACAACTTTGGTGTAAAGCCTCCACAGTGTGTGGTAGACAGGTGGGCAGGTAGCAGCTTGACTCGAAGACCAAAAGGTCGCTTCGCTGTCGCCAGGCCAAGGCAACTTGGTGAAAGAAATGTAATTATAATTACAGTAGTTGAACTGAAAACATATTTACAAAAAAATTTTTTTTTCGACGTGATTACAATTAGCATTGGTCCTGGACTAGATGTAAAAACTAATGTCAGACTTCAACTTGCGTCAAAAACAGCGTTTAGAGTTGCTTGGCATTCAAATTAGTTGATGGTATTCTAGCATTGTTTCTTCATAATCCAAAAATTCAAGATCATTATCTGCATACTTGAATCAAATCTTTCATTATATTCGCTGTATTACGCCGAAGCGTTTAACGAGTTGGCGGTACCCTTTTCTGTGACATTACACCTGCGTGAACACTGCCTTTCGAAGAAATGTTGCAACGGTGGCAAGCTGTTGACAACGCTGTGTCCGATTTGACCCAGCCGAGATTTGAACCTCAGACCTCCCGCTCCAGAGACGGACACCAACTGGCCGATGACTTTTTGGAATTAGATCAGAATTTTTTTGAAACGTCGCTAAATACACAAAAACAAATTTTAACTGTAAAAGATTATTATTCTTTACTATAGAGATAAAAATTTCATGAACAACAACTTGAATCAAAATTTAAAATTCTTGACGTTGCCAGGCCAACGTAACTTGAAATAAGTATGTGATTATGACATATTGCAGAAGCGCCACACTAAATCTTAAATTTAAAACAAACGAATAAAAATATTCGAAAACAAATCTACAGTGTAAATCAATACAAATCAAAATTTTCATTTTATATTCACTGTATTACGCCAAAGCGTATATCAAATTTGTGAGGCCCATCTCCACGTAATTGGGCCAGCGGCAACACAGCCTCCTGCCTTTCGAAGAAATGTTGCGACGGTGGCAAGCCGTTGGCAACACTGTGTCTGATTAGACCGGTCCGAGAGTTGAACTCCAAACCTCTCGCTACAGATACAAACGCATTGGAAAACAGTTGGCTAATGATTCGTTTTCGGTTTGATCAAGGTCATGAAGTAATAACAGGCACAAAGTCACAAACTGTTACATGACTTACTTTAATAACAACAATTTATAATGAATACTGTACGTCAGAAATAACGCGATGATATAACGCCGTAAAAAGATCTCAAATATACAGTTATAGTTCTGTAAAATGCAAGTTTATAAATATGATAATGCAAAACGAAACTATTTCTTTGGATAATATATAATCAAATATACATAATATCATTAGAAAAGTAATACCGTACGGTAGTATGTTACGACTGCTATACAAGCCACGTGATTAACTGATTATATACGCCAGATTTTTATTTTATTTTAGTTTTTAAAATTATAAGCAATAAGTTTAGATAACATTCGCAAAGCTTATATATTCGTACAGTATTTACATCAACTTATGAACGCATGAATCTAAGAAAGCTCAAAATTTAAAAGCGAGTCGAATGAATTCGACATCTCGTGTAGTTTGTATGCTTTTCTGTATTTCTGGAAGGCCGGACGTGTGTATCAATTACTGTATGTATAGGCTGAATAAACGTAGCCAATATCTGCAGATGCTGACAATAAAGTTGATCGAGGGTCTACCATGAAGACACCAGCTACTCAGATATTTTTTCTATTTATTTATGTTATAAACACAAGCCATGGTAGGTTTTAAACGAATCAAAGTTTGACAGACATGTTCAGTTGGATTAAAAAATTATCTGAAATGGGGAGGTGAAAACTGAATTTGCGAAAGATCCGATTATCATTAATTTTCGAGATCAAGTTAAACCAGTTATAATGTGTTTTAAACACATGACACGCAAAAAAAGACTCAGGGTCTTCGCAATCAGGCTGATATTGAGCTTGGAATGGAACATTTTGATCGTTTCAATTAGAATCAGCAGCTAAAATACACAATACATCAGAATAAACAGAAAATAAACGGACAAAACTCAAACTTCTTGTTGCTATGACATCAAAAAATAATAAATATTTTTTTTATTTTGATTTCCGCTTACGTTTAGAAATAAAACAACACAGTATGTTCAGTGAGCTTAAACGTTTTAATGCGCTACTTTTTAATGTAGATTTTTATAAATTGCTATCTTTGTACCTTACAAGAGAAAGTTTTGTTAATTTGCGCAAGAATTGTAGATTCATTGTATTTCACCATTTTAATAAAGCTAGGCTGACTTAGTTACATCTAGTTCGGAAAAATTTAAAACTGTAACAAAATCACTCTTAGTCGTGACAATACTGTATTTTCTTTAACATTAGTTTCGACCAAATTTCATTCCAACGTATTATTTTTTAATTATTTAAACAATTTATAGTTACACTACGGTAAACTTCTTATTTTTGAAATGCTTAGCAAATAAACGCTTAACTTTTTATCATAAATCAAGGCGTTATTTTGATTAAGTCTAAAAGCAGCAAGAAAAAAATAAAAAATAAACCTAGCAGTAGTAGAAAAGCGAGATAAGGGTAATATGATATTCCCCCATTGAAAACCTTGATCAATAAACATACGTGATTATGACTCGCATTGTTTCTGGAGAAACTTAATCAGCTTTAACTAGACGGTTAAATGTTTGAGGCCAGAACACTACTATTTAATTAATTTAAATGAATCAAATAACGCAAATGTATTTACAATTGTGTTGCGCATGAAACAAAATCTAAAAATGAATCCAGTTTTTGTTGAAAAAAGAAACCTTTTTCGACGTTCCTTTGCATGACGCAATAATCCAGCAATAGTCACAGCGTTGAACTTTCACTGATCAACCACAGCTTCAGCGCATTGCAGCAAATATTTTTGTGAAAGTTTGTTTTTGTATCAATTTTTAATCGCAACTCTCTCCTCCAAGAGTTGAGCACGAGTCTTTCTGATGAAACAAATTTTCTCGCAGTTGTATTTCATGCAGCGATTGCTTTTGTGACATCGTATCAACTGGAATTTGAGTCATGTTCGCATGATTCATGTCATGTTATTTACCAGGTATTGACCTCCAGATAGTCGCACTTGCTTCGACACTTCTCCATCCTTGTTCTTGCTTTATGTATGATTTTGTATGAACACCGTACAACTAACATTTTCATCTAAAACAAGAAGATAGAAAAACCGTTAATGAAGAACTAAATGATTTTAAATTTTGTCATTTATTCGTATCATTTTAATGTAATGTAAATCATAAATTTCAAATTCGAAAAGATTTACTTCATGTAGAAAAAAAAAAGGCAAAGGTAATAATGTTTGGCACACCTCTAAAAAATTTTTTTTGAGCAAAAATACTCAAACAAATCATAACGTAAACAGATCTTTATTTGCCTAAACTGTGTACTAGATGGGATTCTGCAATGTCAGGACTGTTTAGACTGATTTACACGATATTGTAGGGAAGCATAGTTTAATAATTTACTTTGTTAGTGAACAGGCTCGCTATTTACGCGCTTAAATACGCGTGGTATTTGATTGCAAGCATTTTGCTTCTTTTGTTTTTTGCATTCAAACTGAAAAAAACTATCACGCGTATTTACGTGCGTAAATACAAGTGATTGATAAATTCCGCTAAACACAGATAAAGCAAAGTTTGCAATGAAATTAAAAAACCAATAAAAAACAAAAAAATCTATTCAGCTTCGCTTCATCGCATTTCGCGTAAATAAGCAGCTTTCACTAGGCTAAACAAAAATATGTTCAGTATGTGCCAATCATTTTTCAGCCGTTATAAAGGCCATAACTGTTTGCCTCTTGGGTTTATCACCGCAAAGAAAAAGTAACTCTAGTGCTTGTATCTGTATTGAAGTTAGAGATGCCAGTATGTGCTTTCACTACGGTATTTTAACTATAAGTATTTTTAAAGCACAAAATTGATAAATTGAATAAAATAGCTCAACTACAAACTATAGCACTACTTTAAGAAATTGATCATATTGATTTTTTTTATTACTTTTTTAAGATTTAATTTTCTAAAAGACAAAAAAGGAGTAGAAAAGCTAAAACCTTAACTTCATTTTTAGTTATTTTACGGTAACTACGCAACAACTACCTCACCATCTATACGACTTATCATGAAAAGTTTGAAACTTCTCACTTCCTTTCAAAATGCTGTATAGTGTAAAAGAAACAAAAATGTCGGGTTTGATTAGGTTAATTTAGATTTCTTTCAATCAGACTTCATCATCATATCGTTTTGGTTAAAAGAAAAAATAAATAAATAAATAACAAAAAACAAAATTACTGTTTGTTTTGTTGATACAATTTATTTTAGAATGGTTTATAAAAAAATGGCGCAAGTTTTTCAGGTTTGTTGATGACAAAATATGAATTGCAAAATATAAGTCCGTTGAAATCTTACAGATGTCAGTCAAAAAATGACGCGGTGGCGGTGGTCAAGTTAACTTTTATGCAAGCAAGCTCGTACTTGAGCTACGATGACAAAATGGTCTAACATTTATCCTGCTTTAAAAGACTGCCTTAGAGCTGTAAACGGGCCGACTAATTTAGGCTCAAACCCAGCTCGAACCCGAAAGCTAATTTGAAATCCAAATCATGCCCGAAAAAACCCGAAAGTACGTCTGAAATATTTAGCAATGTCGCCAAATTATTTTGATTATATTTTTGTAGACCTAATGCAAAAGGCACATCTCAGGCTCGAATTAAGTCCCAAATTTTTGTCAACTCTAGGCCCGAACTCGGCCCGAACCCAACTCGAAAAGCCTGGCCGGACTTACAACTCTGGACTGCCTAAGCTTTGAAACAAGTGTGCGAGTATGTCTCTGGTTGTTGCGGAAATGATTCGAATTCCATTTGCAATTGATTTTTATCGCTCTTATCGCTCCAGCTTTAGCATAAGCGTGCTACAAAAGACCACATACAAGCATGTGACACTTGCCGTGGTGATAAGTACACTGTAAACTTTTTTCAGACTTTGATAAGGTGTCATACGGAGTATGAAACTAAAATCACAGAAGCAGGTTTGATTAAAAAATTATATCTCAAGTCAAATAAGCATTTTTATGTTAAAGACGTCTATTTTTGCTTAGTATTTTCTAAGTTGTCAAATTTTTGGCTACGTTATAACATGATAGAGTTAGTTCGTACATTGATTTGATATGACTACTCTTTATTTTACTGCACCTTGACTAATCCATTATTGTGCAGTAACTGAATTGGTTAATTTCACGCTAAAAAGTTTACACTGTTGCTTGCTTGACGGTAATTTTAATTAAGATTGTTTTGCTCCAAAACTGGAGAAACGTTTTAATTTGTTAGATAATAATTTTGAGTATTTCTTCGTATAATGTAGGGTATTAGTCAGTTATATGTGATTTAATTGGTTACCGTTAATCCTTCTATTTTTCTTTGCAGATGTTTATGTAATATTATTAATATCCTGGTGAAGGGGCTTGATTGTTTAAATTCAAAAACGTTTGATTTGTTTTACCGTAAATAAAAAATGTTGAATTCAGCAAAGTTGTTGCTTATTGCTTTAACATAATTTGCATAACTCGGGCCCCGTATTGAAATGATGCAGAAACATGCCGCACAGTGTTTATGCAAAGAACCAGTAATTCATACGCATGAATGATTCAATAAAAGTTAGCTCTCACTTTGCATTGTAAAATATGGAGTCTTCAAGAATATTATTGTTTACAAGATCCATATAATTATTCTAGAAGAGACCGGTTTTGTAAACGCACAGCTGTTAGCAAAATGATTCGAGTTTTTAACCAAATTTGTGCCAATTTTACTTGAACTTACACCTCCAGCATTAATTTAATGACTTACAGAATAAATCAATTTTTGAATGTTTGTTTGAGCTGAGAACTAAATATATTATTCTTAATTTTTTGAGCACATGCGTAAATTTTTTTGAGCACTATAAGCTGTAACCATTTCTGCGTAAATTTTTTTGCACAGCAGTTTTCGTTCTCTTCAGGCTTAAAACTCAAGCTTTAAATAAACATAGTCGTTGGATTTGAGCAGAATCAATTCCAAGTTTTCCAGCCCGATAAAAAAGTTTAGCTGAATAAAAAATGTTGATAAATTGTGTTGATACAACTTCATGATAGCGCTTCAGCAGAAAAAATCCCACATTATCGTGCAAACGAAAGTCAGTAATGGAAGTTGATTTTTCCATTATATAATAACGCCTTCAGCATATTTAAATGAAGGTACAGATTTAGCGATTTAAAATCATCATTAGAACATTTGGTGCAAACTTTTTAAAATAAACTCTTTTAGTGCAGTAGTTGAACCGATTTAAAATATAGCAATAAAAAAAAAAAAAAAGAGCCGAGAACGTCAGCACCGGTAATACTTTTATTTGTGAATATGATATAAATAAATAAAGCATCATAATATACAGTTAATAAAATTATTAAAATGAAATTAGAATTGACTATTTTGTAGACGCACAAAACCACAAATCTTGACTGTGTCAAAGAAAAATATTTCAGCTGCTTCAGCAAGTTTTTGACGAAGCAATAATGTTCGTTTTTATTACAAAAACTAATAGTTTGTGTATTTGTTTTTTTTTTTTATAATTATGTCTTTTAAATACCGTATGAATATAATCCCTACACTATGCAATTTTATCTGGTGGTTGTGCATCTAAAGTTAGCTTTTTCCAAAATGTTGCCGGCATCATTTTGGTTTTAAAATACTCTTTAGATCAATTTAATTTATTTGGCATATTTCAGGCTTGCAATTGCTCCGCGTCTGTGTCAAAACAAATTATTTATTGTCTAGACAGATGTTTTGTAAGGTGTAGATGTGTTGCAATTAGCTAACATGAAAGTTATTGTTTTGATTGCTATAAATGGGATTTGCATTGGTGCAAGGAATGATTGCATAACTACTTTGCAATGATTGGCGTATGACAAAATTAACAGCAATGTTTCAAATCAAATCTTTCATTATACTCGCTGTATATTCCGTCAAAGCATATATCAAGTTTGTGAGGCCCATCTCCACGTCATTGGGCCTGCGGCAACACAGCCTCCTTCCTTTCGAAGAAATGTTGCGACGGTGGCAAGCCGTTGGCAACACTGTGTCTGATTTGACCGGTCCGAGATTTGAATCTCAGCCTCCCACTCCAGGGACGAACGCGTTACCACTCGACCAACTGGCTAGTAACAGCAATATTTGAAACACTAAACGTGTAAAACATTCGTTCAGCAGTATTTTTATTTCAGAGAGTCGATTAGGTGGATATTATTTTTACTATTACAATCAAAGCTTTATTTTGCCCCTTTGAAACAATTTCCTGGTCCATTTCGGACAGAAAAAGTTATCATTCTATTAAATTCAATTTTATATTGCAATAAAATCAATTGTGCTTTTCAAATAATTTTGGAAAATAATTTGATAATTTACTTAGATGCCAATTCAAAAATAAAGTCCAACAACTACAATCAATTAACTTATTTTTAGTTTCCGCCATATTAAACTAGAAAAACTTCTTACTTTCGTGGGGGAGTTTGCAACAGCCTTCGCTAATGCGGTAATTCCTTTGATTGTTAAGTTGTAGTCTTTATAGTCTCCGATCCTAAGCTTTTCAATCTTGCTTATACATGATGAGATTGCAATGAAGCCGTCATCACCGATGTAGTTCCATTCCAAATCCAACAATTTCAACTAAAAAACAAAACACAAAAATAGTTTAGCCAAATTGGCTAACCATAACGTAGCATTGCGTAATTATAATAATGCTAAGGTTAAAGAATTAGCATCGGCATCCAAAATATAACCGCCGAACTACTGTAATTGCATTGAAGCTACAGTTCGTCAAAAGATATGATTTTTGTTTTGCATTTTGCCCCATTTTTTTATTGCTAATGTTGACTGAGAAATTAATTTGCATTCTGGAGAGCGAGATCTCTTGGTTTAAATCTCAGGCTTGTCAAATCCGGCGCTAAATTTTTTGCTAGTAGGAAACTACAGTACAGTAACTTCAACTACGCTACGCTAAGTTAGAGAAAGAGCGAAAAAAATTGTTCGTAGCCGAACTTCACCAAGCTCTTTTACTCTGGTTTGTGAAAAAACTGTGGATCAAACATAAAGTCAAAATTTCAAAATTTCAAAATCAAATCTTTGTTTCATTTAAATTTATTTCAGCGTATGCACCAGGCAATCTGTGTTTGTCCGACCAGACCAACGTCGAGCACTTATTTTAAGTTGTTTTTGTAAGTTGCGTTTTAAAGTTGTTTTTGTAAGTTCTTTTTGTTTGTCTTTTACGTTGTTCATGTAAGTCTTTTTTCAACCTGAGCTACTACAACGGCAAGAGTATGCTAGGCCCTCATTATGGAAATAAAACAAATAAAAGTTACATTTTCCTGAGAATACAGCAACGTATTACCAGCTCAAGAATCGAACCAGGTGTTTACTTCAAATCTTTCTTCATACGTGTTGGATTATGCCAAAGCGTGTAACTATAAAGCCTTATTTTACTGAGACTATTCTACAAATCTTTACGCAATTACGACGAAGTAACAAGCCCCGCAAACTCGTTACACGCTATGGCATAGTTCACGCCAGTATAGTGAAGATTTGATTTTCTTTGAAAAAAACGGTGTCAAAATAAAAATAATAGAAATATTTATAATAGAACTGAGAAACAATAGAAATAATAAACAGAGTTGGAGTCCTCAAAAATGTTCTTGGCTTAGAGGACGTCCTCGAGAACACATTTTGATGTTCTTGGCCTTGGCCTCGAAGCCTTCAAGTCCTCGAAAATGTCTTGTCTTCGGCTCGAGGACAGCATTAATTTTTTGATTGGTTAAAAAGGAAAATAACCAAAGAAAAAATTATCTAAACTTCTTGTCTGTTAATTGGTTTATTTCTTCATTATTTTAAAAAGTAGTATAATGTGATAGCCAAGTCATAGTAAACCGTACTTTTTTTAAATGGCATTGTGTGAGCTCTAATTGGAGAATGGAATGCCAAAAAGGAAGAGTAGAATCCTTCTTTTTATTTTTGCTATTATTTCCTATGCGAGTGGTACAAACAGCAAAACACTAAAACCATTTAGGGCAGGAGTCGGCAACCTGCGGCCCGCGGGCCAAATCCGGCCCGCAGACACATTTTATCCGGCCCGTGGCTTCTTTTCGAAATTGTGCATTTATCCGGCCCGCGACTTCTTTACGTAATTATGACAATTATCATAGCAAACAGACGTTTGGCGATCACTAATTAATTGAGCTTAAGCCACGCTTCTGAACAATTGCATGGTACAATAGATTTGATTGAAAGCATTTTCGTGTTTTATTCTGTTAAAAACCGGCGGAAAAAGAAAAAAAATTTAGTCACGCATTAAGCATTTCGCAATTCGCACCTTGATCAATAAAAACACGGAGAGCGAGCGCTTTTGCAGGAAATGCAGTTACATGATTTTTAATCAGTGGTGTTGCTAAGGGGGGCGGCTCGCTCCGAGTGTCACCATTTAGGGGTGACACCATTTTATGATAACAACCCAACAAAAAACAAAACAACAATATGTTTAACATCATTGGAAATGTTTAGCACACTGGAATGGACTAAAACTAATTAAAAGCATCTTTTGAAACGTTTATTTAGAAGGGCTGCGCTAATTTGTCAAAAATATACATCGCAAATCAGTAAAAATTTTAAAATTCGCCAACACTTAGCAGTCAAATCTGATCGTTTGTTGAAACATGCTGAATGTAGGTTTCATAAAAAAAAAAGCTCAGAAGCAGAGGAGGGGGAGGAAAGTGGCTATTCAGTATTAGTAAATTAGCAATCACTTCGGCTCAAGTATTGCTGCATTCGCCTTTCCCCTTCTAATTGTTCTCTATAATAAGTATAGACGAAATGATTTACTCCTTGTGAGTTTCATTAAACTATAAGATTTTATGATGTCGATACCACCTTGTAAACAAAAGAACTGAAATTTACCATTATCCACCTCCCGCATAGCCTTTGCCGATTTTTGCAACCAGTTTAATCATGTTTTTGGACTGCTAATATTTATATCACATTTCAAAAGAAGTAGTTTTTATTAAAATAGTCCTAAAATTAAGTTATTTTTGCAAAAAAAAATACAAAATTTTTGAGCGCTGGGGGCTCCGCCTCTAAACCCCTGAAATACCTCCTCATTGCAGAGTGCTGGCTACGCGCCCAAATCTAATCATGTTTTTGCACTGCTAATTTCTATGCCATCAGAGTTCACTCTGATGCCACGTTTGGAAAGCATTATTTTTTATCAAAATAAGCCTAAAAGTAAGTTGTTTTTGAAAAAAAATTTTTTTTTCGAGTGCTTGGGGCCCTGCCCTCAGACCCCCAAACTCAGCCCTTTCCACCCTGCAGATTTCTGGTTACGCGCCTAATACTAGGCGTGTGGTGCTTAATGCTTTTACTTCCAAGTTTTAAAATCTTAAAATGAGAAGTTATTGAGCTAGCAAAAAAAAAAAAACAACCGCTGTCTACAGCAAAAAAGTAGCTCCGCTATCTTTCAAATATAACCTTTTGCCACCTACTATACATTATGAAGGGAGTCACCACGAAACTTTGCTCCGAGTGTCACTATTCCTAGTGGCGCCAGCGTTTCTAATGTCGTATTTGTTTGCCACTGAGCAGTTTGCTTTATAATAACTTAATTTCTGTTTTGTTTTTAGTTAATAGCTAAAAAACATTTTTGTGAATTTTTTGGTCCAGATTTAGTGGAAACCTGATGAATGGCCCGCGGCCAATTATTGAGCTTGATTTTGGCCCGGCAGCATCAAAAGGTTGCCGACCCCTGATCTAGGGTCATGACAAAAGATCCGGTGGTCCAGACACAAAAATTTTTGACCCAATACCGTGCATATCTGAGTTTGGATTCAGAAGAAAGTTTGTGTATGATAATGAAATTTAATGCAGTTACCAGGTATGGTTTCTCATACTAAATACGTGAGTATATTCCTGATATAACTAACAAAACGTATCTTGAAAACGGCTTGTTCTAAAAATACGTGAGCGAATATTGCGAAGAATTTGTTTTGAGATATGAAAGAGCAATTCTGTAATCACCGACAAGCAGCCTGAGGGCAAAGCCACATCCGCTGAACAAATTTTGCGGTGAAAATTGCTGCTAAGAAGTCCATGTAATAAACTACTATATCTTTATCAGAAAAAACGCTGCATGAAAAATTATTAAAAAAACGAGAGTGAAATCAAAATACAATTATAATTGTTAAAATGCTTGGAAAGATGAGCTCTGCCCTTAAAATTAATTTTTCACTTGACGTCATAAAGATGAGGATGCGAAGCTCCCGCAAAAAACTTGGACCTTTTTAGAAAAAACAATGATTTATTATTCTCACGTTTTTGTGGAGTAGATGCTAGTTATTCAAAAGTCACGCAAGCAACCGCAATTAAGTGTAACCCTTTATTGCCTTTTTCTCATACATTTGGTTTAAGTATGACATTTTGACATTGCATTGCTGCGGTTGGCGTAGTGTAGTGGTTAACACGTTCGCCTTCCAACTATCGCAACCGGGTTCCATTCGCACTAGGGTTAATAACGCGTGAAATGGGAGCCTACAGAGTATAGACGCAGTACCTAGAAATGGGAAAGGAAAGGCATGGAGCAGTCTTTTTTGTCCTTGAAAACCTTGCATTACAGTTAGGGTTGGGGCAGCGATGCCAGCCTGAGGGGCAGCCATTACATGGCAACAGCTTTTTCGTTCACAAAAGCGACGTACCGTTATGCTTGATTGCAGCTGCCTGCATGACTTCTGCATGACTAGCTTCTCGTTTTCCGTGGGCCTGTCGAAGGGGCCCTGGGGCAAATCGAAAATCTTTTCAATCCCTTCCTGCTTAATACAGCCCTGCTGGGATATTTTAGTTAATCTTTTCAATTAAATAACTTATGTTAAATTTTGCAAAGTTTTTTTTGGCTGCCGAAACGTGTTCGGTCATTGATTGATAGGTAATAGGCATTAAATGCGAGAATATAGAGAAACATAACGTGCACTGAAGCGTAGCAAAAAGATTGGCTTAAAATTAAGATTGGGAAAATGTGCGGAAACTAAAGTTTTTTGAATTAAGTTTTAGGATATTTTCTTTTTTCAAATTGCTTTAAAATTCTAGTTGAATAATTCTTTGCAAAGTCACTAAAATTGCTATTTTCTAAAAACAGGCACTAAAATTGTGTAACGGGGGCATGGGGACTTTTTCTTCTTTTCCAGAACCCCGCTACTTTTTTTGAAGGATTTGAGCTTGCAAATACCAGGTGCGGTGCTTCAATTTATTTTAAAAACATAAATTTGCAGTATTTTGCAATACTGTTAGATTCGCTTATCGCTATGTAATATTTAAAAACTATGACAATATTTTTAAAAAGTTCTGGGAAAAGAAGTCGTAACTAAACATTAAGGTTTATGTTGAAGAAACTACTACAAAAGTGGGAATCTCTAATCATTAATCAGTGAAATTTTGCACTGGGGTCCTAACTGATGAAGTTAAGGCCTTATAATTGCCCATTTCGACGGTTAGATTTTAGTTATTACCATTCACGAGTTACGGCCCTATTGTTTCCAACGATATCGCGGCGGAACGTAATCAACATCGCTGCAAACGCGTAAAACTTCAAAATAGCCAAACATTCTTCATTTTCAGAAACTACTATTTTCAAATTAGCATCAAAAACTTAACAAAATTCAATTATCGCACATACTTTTGCGCTAAAAAATAGAAGAAATTTTGCTGAATAAGTTATAATCAAAAAAATTTAGTTCTTGGTCCTTGACCTTGGCCCCGGATTTTTTTTGAGTCCTTGGCGTTGGCCTCGGAAGATGGGTTCTCGACTCCACGTCTGATAATAAATAAGAATAAGAAATAATTATTAATCATATACATTAGGTTGATTTCCACTATTACCGGTTCATTCATTTTTGTTATAATTTCAACTAGCTGTGGAATCCTCAGACTTAAATTACGTGCAAGAATAATTTTCTCAATTCCACTAAGCTTATCAATGTTGTTGATGCAGGATGAAATTGCAACTAAATCAGCATCGGTGATGTTGTTGCCCTTCAAATTCAAAAGGTGTATCTAAAAACAATGTAGTTAAATATTTCTTCGCATGTGCTGAGAAATTCAGATATTTTATAAGTCTTTTATGTTAGCACATTAATTTTGAAGAAAAAAACTGACAAATTAGAAATTATAGACAAATTATTGCCAATACCGACGCGCAACTAATCATTATTATAATAACTTTATTTACATTATTTACAAAAATTACGCTAAACGTTTTCGGCAAAACACTATGTTCTTGTCAAAGCATCTAAACAAATATTACAAACCATTAGTTTTCACATAGAATAAAATTAAAATTGATTTACGATTTTGCTAACTTTTGTTGTCGCTATAAGTTTGAATAAAACCAACCAAGAAACTAATTACGTCAACGCATAAGATCAGACAAAATAAGCAGTGCAGTTAAACGTTGGAAAATCAGGCAAAAAGGTTTCTTAAAGTTATCACAATAAATGTTTAAGCGGTTGTTGTGGGCAGGGTTGGAAATCGATAATAAAAAAGTAAAAAATAATCGATATTCGATACTTCAAAAAAATAGTAAAGATCAGGCGATATCGATAGTGAAAAAAAAGTAATGAATAATCGATAATCGATAATGTAATCGATAACTTTTTATAGAGTCAAAAAAGAGTGTCAACATATTTTGACATTACGACTAAAAGTAAATATCTGTAGGCAAGTGACATTGTACTTCAATGCATGTATATTCAGTTCAATGCAACTGGTACCATTGTTGGTACTGGTTCCAGCACTGCCAGTAGTTTTCTTATCAGAATTATTCCCAGAACCAATAATTATTAATTGTTACAGCCACTGGTAAAGAAACACATGCTTTACTTTCCATTATTATAGGTTGTCACTTGTCTAGACCAATAGGTTCAAAAAATTCTTATTTATTAGGCTATTACAGTACCAGTATGGCTCTAGGTTATTTAATAGCCTAAGCTTTAATAAACGAATTGACTACCGAGAGTATAGGCAACAAAACTTTGCATTAGAACATAGAGGATTTATAAAAAACGTACCAGTAGGCTTAGAAAAGTTAAGCGTACCAGTGGGCTACTCAGCAAACAATAGCATTTGATAATGGCTAGTAAAATACCAGTAGGCCACCGCCAAATGAGTACAACAGGGATAGCCAACACATGTGCGTTCCACCTCCACCATGTTGATGTTGAGATAAGCAGTGGTTATAGCATCTGCCTTGCAGTCATCAGTCTGCAGGCCGGGGTTCACTACTACTACTACTTCAGTAGGCAAACCTGACTACTTGGTGGAGAGTCTTGCAAAACCTTCAAAAATTGGGTATTCATAGCTTTCCTGCTTGAAATTCCAGGCCTAGCTGTAAGCTGCTAGATGCCATTGCCTTATAATTTTTGCATATTTATTCACAGAGTTGCCTCGGCCAGGAAACAGCTAAATGACCAAAGGGTCTTAGAGTCGTTGTCACCTGTCTACTACACCAGAAAAGCTTCACACTATCCCTCCAAGTGCTGAGCGCCAAGTAGGAAAGATGTGAATACCATTTTTTAAAGTGTTTTGGTATGGATCGAAAAAGGAATCAAATTTAGGTCTACCGACTGTGAGACCAATGCTCTAACCACTAGGCCTAAGCCACCACGCCGCTTAAAGCAGTACCTAGCCTACCAGCAACCACTGTACTGTGACTGTACTATAAGACTACTGCAAATATCAATAGCAATGATAATTACTTGAGCTTTTCGCTTTTCCTATGTGTGCCTAACAATATCATCTGACCTAGTCCTACTCGGCACGACGGTACATTGCAAAAAATTTAGGAACTGACACCACACAGCATTACTTGACTAAGTTTTCTGCAACACTCTGCAGCATTATTGTGTTTGTATGACTTGAAATGAAGTCAAAAATGATTGCGATGCGAAATTTTTAACTATTGCATACATTAATTAAAGTGAAATTATAATCAATTCTAGAGATGGTGCGGTCCACAAAATTTTTGTTCGCAAACTGCACCGCATCGCTCAATTCCATCCGCATACCGCACTGCACCACAAAAAGTTTGTGAACTTGTTACACCGCATTGCAAAAGCCAAAATAAAATGGTTACGGCAAAATGTAATGGTACCGCACCGCAAAAGTCAAAATTTAATGGTTACGGTATTGTTTAACACCAATAATGTATCTTACTGCATACAAAATTACAAACCAAACAGGTTGGCATCCCATGGTCCACCTGATGCTAGTAAAATAATAGCTTTAGTCTAGATATTTACTTGGTCTAAATTGTTGCTTACCTAAACAAGTCCATTAACCCAACCCTTGATGATAAGTCGTAGTTCAATTTTAAACAATAAAAAATTATCCCAATCAAAAACCAACCCATGGACAATTGGACATTATGTTTGAATTATTGAATATACAGTCTCATTACTTCCACTTTAGAAGTTCCAACTGCCAAAGTTTGATGGCTGAATTCATGCAAACAGTGGCATTAAAAGCACAGTCACATCTGACATCATCATTAGGCTTGCCAGAGTAAATCATGGTCATGCTTGGTAAGTTACAGAGTATGTATATAAATCTGTCCTTTAAATTTAATTGCAATTTAAACTTTAGCTCAAAGTTTCTTAAGCCTAAGGTGAAGAATTATTAAGCAAAAGTAGTTTTTACCATTACATTTTATTTTTGGTAACTGGTATCACATATGATAAGAGAACACTAATAATTATAAACAAAAAAGGTGGTTTAAGGTTAAGCACTTCGTGCTTCTACACGATCAGTCAATGAGCATTGACATAACCAAAACAGAAGCTGAGGGCTGCCGATGAGAGCTAAAAGCTTGAAACAGCGCTGTCCAGCTCTGAGCATTGACATGTTGTAATTGATTTGGAATGGAGAGAAAAAGATACAGTCTGCACTGACATCTAAATATGGCTCTTCCTAAAACAGTAGAAATAGAACTTTGAAGCTACTGGTGCTTTATTCTGTACAGTAGGCTACAGGAATAGGTTGTCGTGTGGGGTAGGGTGACTGATAGTGATACTAACTAAAATCACTTAAGAAAAATTTTCAAACAATGAATCTGAAATTCCTAACTCACTGCTCAGGCTACAATACTCTGGTACTGTAAAATCAAGCTGTAAATAAAATTTTGTCATGCTCTCAGTACCAGTACAGTACTGCTTCAATGATAAACTTTAATGGTTATTCATTGCAATGGATCCTTCAGTTTTTAGAAACAGCCACTAGCCTTGGATCTGCGATATACATGCAACAAACTCACTGCTCAAGAAAAGCTTCGACTTTACTACATGTCAAAAAGCTAAAGTAGGTACAAGTATGCCTACCGAACCAAACTACTAGTCCCTGAGTCAGCCGGTATTTCATTAGGCCTAGCAGTATCACATACTAGGTATGATACCAGTATCAGATTACAGCATTTGGCTTAACTCAATTTACGAAAAGTAAGTACCGATACCTGCTTACAGCTTGACTATTAATAATATCACCTTATCTGTTCGTGTTTGGTGTTATGCTGTACCAGTGTGCAATGGCCTAGGGTTAACCACTACTGTACCAGTACCGGTACCCATCTAGCCCAACTTACCTGTACAGGCTGCATTACGATTACAGTTAGATATGCACGGTAGGCCTATGATTTAAAAGATAAATCTAGGTTACCGATAAACCATGGTACCAAACACTAACAGACCTAGGCTGGCTACTTTGAGACTGAATATAACAACTGAGGTAGAGTGGTTGATTCCTAACCTAATTCTAAGAAGTGGTCTCATCCTCCATGCTGCAGCTGCACTGCACTGCAAAACTACTGGAACTTTTCACGCTGCGCGGCGCTGTTGGTCGAACCGCCTTCGCGGCCGCGTACGCTGCTACCATCTCTAATTACTTCTACAATTAAACCGCCGTACACGAAAAAATGAGTAACGTGTTTCCCAAAAAATTTTGCTTAACTTAAACCAAATATCGATTAATTATTATCGATTTACCAGGCAAAAAAAGTAGGGAAAAGGCATATTCGATAATGAAACTGCAGTGCTGTTCGAAATTATGAGACCACTTGCAATTTTTTTGACAATTTTATTTTCACAAGTCTTGGAAGTGTATTTTTACTCACAACTCCTACATGTGATATATCGATGAACTTAGAATTTAAAGCTGAATTCGTAACAGTTTTATTTTTGTGCAATAGGGTATTGAACAAAATGAGATGAAATTAAACAGATGATGAAAAATGTTTCTACATATTGACTAAGTTTGCTAGGACATTTTCATTATGTATTTGCCATGAGAGAAGACTTTAAACCACTAAAAACGACATGAGAAAAGACTTAAACCACTAAAAACGACAAACAGTCTTCTCTTGGATCTTTTTAACATTTGATGGCCCTGAAAAGGACGGTTTTTGCAACATTTCATTATTAGTACTTCGTTGGAAAGCCTTTATTCTGATTCACTGCTTTGCAACGTCTCGGCATGCTCTGCACAAGGTTGCAAAGTTCTTCCGGTGTAACAATGTGATGCCAGGCTTGAATATTATTCTCTATCAACTCTATCTTGTTGGATGGCTTATTTTTGGCAATGATTATGTTAATTTTGTGCCATAAATTTTCAATAGGGTTGAGATCTGGTGATTGGACTGGCCAATTCATCTGAGCCACCCTATAAGATTGCATCCACCTTTTCACTAACTTTGCTCGATGGCAGGGAGCATTGTCATCTTGAAATATCCAGTATTCATCCGGAAATAAACTTCCGGCACTGGCAAGCAATTTTGTTTCCAACACAGCTGCATACTTGGTGGCATTTATCATTCCCTCACAGATGTGCAATTTTCCAATGCCTTTCAATGCCATACAACCCCAAATCATCACACTAATTGGATGCTTGATAGTAGGCGAAATGCACTGAGGGCTAAACGCTTCATGAGGTCTTTTTGGAACAAAGTTGTTTCCAGCATGATTTTGGATAGTAAAGTTGCTCTCATCACTAAATATGACCTTATCCAATCCTCACTTGTCCAGTTCAAATGTTCTTTTGCCCAAGCAATCCTGGCCTTTTTTTGCTTTTCCGATACTTTTGGTTTCTTTTTCGCTTTGCATCCCCTTAAACCACTTCGTAGCAATCTTTTTCTAATTGTTGATGTTGACACTTCCACACCTGTACTTTGACGCCATTCTTGGCAAAGATCAGAGCTGGTTAGATGTCGATTAGATAGGGAGAGTCTGATCAGAGCCCTGTCTTGTCGAATGGTTGATTTCATCTTTCTTCCTCTTCCAGGTCTTTCTTCAAATTTTCCGGTTTCCTTCCATCGCTTTATAGTAACATTAACACCAGTTTTGGAGCAACCCACTTCTGATGCAATCTTTCGTTCTGATATTGCTTTTCTATGCAGATAAACAATCAAATGCATCTGCTCATCCCTAAGATGTTGAGGCATCTTGACTTCTAAAATGGAACTAAACTTTTCGTCCTGCTGGTATCTGTCAGCTCAAGAATTCTCGCCATGAAACATGTGCTATTATTACATCACAAATCAGAATCAATTTAAATGGACTGGCTTTGTCACTCACTATGTTACCTAACATTTTTAGCAGATTTTTGCTTGTAGCAATTTTGGCAATATTTAATATAAACAAAAAGTTCTTTTTTATCATTGCAGATATTACTGAAAGTATAAATAAAAAATATAAAATTCACATTTGCATGGCCCTGTTAAAATTCTGCATTCAATGATATATGACATGTAGGGGTTGTGATTACAAATGGCATACCAATTCATCGCGAAAATCAAAAAATAGTCAAAATTTTAAGTGGTCTCATAATTTCGAACAGCACTGTAAAAAGTAAAGAATTTTTGCATTCGATAACCAAAAAGTAACGAATAACGATATCGATTATCGATTTCAAGTCGATATTTCCAACCCTGGTTGTGGTTAATTTTCAAACTACTGCCAAACCAAAATGACGAGTGAACGATCAAACAGTATCACATCAATAAAATATTTTAAAAAAGAACAAAGAGCCATTTCCATATAGCCATTACCAAGGTGAATTTACTTTAGTTACCAAGTGCCTGACTGACTTACCAATTAAAATGTAAATTTACATTGGTAAGTCACCCAGGCACTTGGTAACTAAAGTAAAGGAACACTGGGCTTTAAACAGCATAACTTGAAGAAGTGGTGTTAAAGACCATATTTTAGGCTGCAATAATTGTGTCAAATTTGATGATGTTTTAAAACTGCTTTCAGTTTTACGAAAGTGTACTTTGGACTATGACACCAGATTCATGAAGCATTATTAATTAAAAAATACAAATCCAAACTCAACAGCAAGCTATATGGAAATGACTCTTCGATTTTTTTTAAAATATTTTGATTGATGCGGTAGTGCTTGATCGTTCACTTGTCAATTTGGTATAACAGTAGTTTGAAAATTACCCACAACAGCCGCTTAAACATTTATTGTGACAATTCTTAAAAATTTCTTCTCTTGATTTCCAACGTTTAACTGCACTACTTGTTTCGTTTGATCGTATGTGTTAACATAATTAGTTTTTTGGCTGGTTTTATTCGAACTTATAGCGACAACAAAAGTTAGCCAAAGCGTAAATCAATTTTAATTTTATTCTATGTGAAAACTAATGGTTTGTAATATTTGTTTGGATACTTTGACAAGGACATAGCGTTTTGCCTAAACCGTTTAGCGTAATTTTTGTAAGTAATGTAAATAAAGTTATTATAATAATGATTAGTTGCGCGTCGGTATTGGCCATAATTTGTCTATGGTTAGTGAAGACAACCTCTTTTTCCAAGCTATATTAACAAAGAAATTGTTTGAAAAGCTGATTGGTGGTACAGAACTTGAGAAATGCTTTGATTAAAATGTTTATATCTTTGAAGCAGCATTTTGTCTGATATTTGTCCAGAAGACTCCTGCAAATGAAGAGTGCAGGAAAAGGAGCGGCTATTTCTAGAAAAAGCCGAGCCGTGATTGGCAGGAAAAATACCAATCAGAGAGAGTCATTAGTGCACAATCTTCAAGCTCTACACGAATTCTGTGAGTCGGCATAGGGTGGGGTTGGAAGTTTTGATAAAACAAGGTTTAAAGAGCAAATAGGTGGAAAGCAGAGCAGCCTTGGGCAAGAATAAAAAATCTATTGTCATCATAATGCTGGGAACATGCAGAAGTGTGTAAAAGATGAAGTCAAACGGCTGAAACAGAAGCAAAAACTGGGTATTAGGCTGGGTGGAAGATTTACACTGACGAGCAAGGCCAAGATGTATGTGTTTCTGGTAAGAAAAGCAAGAGCGGATAAATTTGGAAACGTGTTGTTTCTTTTTCAAAAGTAAAGCGAAGAGAAAGGTGAAGTAATTTGAGACTGTGTAAGAAAAGACCGCCCTCATTTTCGTTGCTAAATACGACGAAAGTGTCATCTAAGTTATAAAGCCGTAATCTCCGGCTAGAAAGTGGTTCAGAAAAGTATAAATTCATAAGTGAAAATGTTGGAAAGTATTGTAAGGCTGTTGATTAATGATTTAAACCGATGCGAAATATTGGGTTTCGCAAAATTTTTAGAATCACTGCAATAAGTACATTGATTGTGATGGCACCTGGTATGCATGTTGCATAATCGCAATCCTTACTTGATACAATTTGCTTGACAAATAAAATCTTTAATGGATATTGCAAAATTTTATTGTGATGCAGAGGGAACTTTTTGGCAACCGAAAATTTGACGTTAGGTGCGGTTGCGGTAGCATGCTGGTATAAGCAATGAGTGCAAGTGGTCGCTTTTACCTTAGCTAAAAATTTGTTAAGCAACTGTTGTACACTGCTCAATTGAAATTGTAACTGTAATTGCATTTTATTCACCAAGTTCTCTTGGCCAGAAGACAGCAAAGAAACCTTTCGATCTTCGAGTCAAAAAGTAAAAACTGCGTTTTGTTGAGTCTTTATTTAAAATACGTTACAGCTAATTATGCTAGTCAATCATTTTTTTAATACTTTTGCAATAATTGCGCACTCAATATACATACATGAAAAGTTATTTTGTTCATTCCGAATTTGGCGAAAACAAAACTGTGATGATGTAACAGCAGAAACTCAGTCTGTGGCATTTGCATGCGCACCAGAGTGTTATGCTATTTGAAACTGAGCACAAGCAGCCATACAAACATGTTAACGCAGCACGACAGCAGATTCTCAAATCATGAATAAAATTAGAAAACAATAAAGGTGCGTTTAGACTGGACGCAAAGCAACGCAAAACGACGCGAAGCAACCAAAATTTGACGTCATCGACAGCTCGCGAAAGATTGCAACCGGTCGCAACCTTCGCGAGCATTTGCCCAACATCGCTTGCTTGTAGCCTGTAGTAAGATAACCTACTAAAACACTGATCGGATTTTTACGATCGCAGTTTGCTAGAAAATAATGTAAATAGTCTATTTGTATGGTTTAGTGACTATTTATCAGTTTAAAGAGTAGGTTGTTGGCAAAGTTAGATTCGGTTTGATATAGCCCTAGGCTAGCCAAGTTAATTTGGATCTAGACAGCTAAGCCTGTAAATCCTAGAGTGATTTTTCATAGCTATGCTTGATCTCAGAGCTTCATTATATTGAATTCACCAAAGCAGTAGACCTAGCCCCATGACATCCAGCTTTTAAAACAAAACTTGTTATTCTGTGCGGAATAGCAGAAGCTATTGTTTCAGTCCAGTGGTTCTTTTGGGAGAACAGTTTTTGCTTTTTTGTCTTAAACTAACATGGTGTTGCTGTTTTTTTCAGAATATAAAATAACCCACCAACAGGCTAGTTTTGAATGAGTTGATAGTGTTTTTACCCATTGTTTGTTAGCTTGTTGTTTTAAAAGTAACCACAATTGAACAATTGCTTGAATACTGGAAAATTCACAAAAGTTTTTTCCCCGTCTACTTGGCCAAGCCAACATGGTGAATAAAACTGTATTTAGAATTGGTTTCAAGCTACACTGCTACATACAAGAGCTAGATAGATAGATACAAAAAATCGAAAATTTTTTATGAACTTTTGGATTGGGCTAATTAGTAATCACTTCTTTGAATAGCTACAAACATGGACTTTTTTCTTCTGAATGTCCTCTTAAAAGTCTTCTTGTTTCTGAAAATTTGTTACCGTGATCAAGTTGAACTGGAAGCAATGGTTTTGAACTACCCCTAATTTTATAATCGTGAATATTGTAGTCTGGTAGTGATTTTTTACTCCAGACCTATGTGATGAAAACAGAAGTGTCAAGTGAGTTAAATATTCATTTACTGTGTCTTTGTGTAAAATCTCAATTTAGGTGTTTGTGAATTTCAAAACATTTTTAATGTTTTTTAAAATTTTAACTGCTTTACATGGTGAATAAAGTGACAAAGTACACAATTTTAAGTCTGAAGTTTCATCATTACAATTACAATCAGTGTAATCAGATTGAACTAGAAAGCCAATATATATCTAACCAGTGAAAAGTGAGTTCTAGTTTTGCTGAAGTTACTGTTATTGGTAAAGTAGCTGCCAAGCAAGTCCATTAATATTGTTTCATTCTCATTAGTCACCACCAAACAAAAAACTTGATATAGGATTTCAAATGATAATAATTGGACTAAGGAAGGAAGCGTCAGTTATATGAAAATGTGAGAACGAACAACACTTTTATTCAGATGCTTCTGTAACAATTTTCACATAAAAAAATCTAAATGTTTTTTTTATCAGGGGGATAACCAAAAAGTTGCGAAGAAGAGGGGGCTTAACCTTACAGCTATAAGTTTGTCTGTATCTTGCAAACAGTGGTTTGGAGTGAAGCGCTTTGAGGTAAACGCGACCGTCACAACGTACTGGTACCGCAAGAAAATGCTAACTAATAAAATGCTCTCGAAAGCATTTAACTTCGCACTAAACATCGATAAGCGCTCCGCTAGTGAATAAAAAACCAAACGTAGTTTTAGAGGCTGACTTTTTCTCAAAGCAACTGCTGGTATTACTGTGCTAAATTTTTGTCCTTCGATGATAGTGTCAAATCATGCAAAAACTGCAATCTTTTTTTGCTTTCTCCAGCAAATCAACACAGCAATCCATTGCACAATAAGCAACAAATTCTCTTCATAATTGATGACAAATCCAGCTTTCAGATTCACTCATAGCGTTAACATTGGGAGTCTTCATAAACAGCACTAAATAGCAAACACAAACAACTGTTTAAGCTTACTACAGGTATCATAACATGCTTGCCTGAAAGAGAAAAATCACATTAATAAAACAGCTTAGTTTATGCTTTAAATTTACCTGTAGACTAGCCTATTGGTCTACACTCTTCAAGATAGATCTACCAGTACCATAATTAGGCATGGATGGTGAAAGGGTTAAGGATTTGTGAACTGAGTAAACACCTAAAGAGAACTTTGGCATCTGTTTCCAGCTTTTTGCGTTTCTGCATTAAAACCCAGAACTGTCATCATCAAAACAGATTATGGCAAGTTTTTAGTGGAAGGATCCAAACAAAGCATTGATAGCTTGTAAATAGGCTAAGTACTACAACATTTTTGAAGAAATGACTTGTCTTTTCATTTTCAAATTTGATCTGCTGCATTTCGTTTTTCCTTTATACTTTACAAACTTTTCTCTCGAGATTGTTTTGGTACCTAGGCTATTAGTCTAGACCAGGGTGACGAACTGATTTGCTGTGGCAGGCCACTTTGTCAGTTACAACTGAAGTAACGGGTCGCACAATTTTTTATTCATACAATGAAATCTTCTTATAACTAAAAACAAAACTGTTCAATCACCAGGGCAACAGACAAGCAAAAACAAAGGAAATTGGTTAAACACACATCCGAACCTTGTACTGTAGCTAAAGTTAGTAACCGCATTACTGAAACCTAAAAATATATAGAGTCATGTATTGATAGCATTTTAGAGAGACTTTTGGAAACACTTTTGGTTTACTAAACGCTTAATATTGGGTCGAACTGAAGATGTGGCTACTCTCAATTGCAAACTTAGATTTTCGTCCGTAACCCTCGACCAGTACCAACTTTTTGTCAAATTCAGCTTAGAAAAAAACTGTTCACATAGGTACGTGCTGCCAAAAACAAAGGAACATTTCAGAGCATGACGTCGCAAGTTTGGAAATTCATGCTTTGCTACACAATCACGATAAAATTCAAGCAACGGCTTATTGTTCAAATACAGTGCTTTCAACTTGTCATCACACTGTAGCTTTATTAGTTCCAGTTGGATCTCAGGGGGTGCAGAAGCAGGTGCAACATTGAAGGGGATCGAAAAGATATCGAGCTCCAACTGCTTGCCTTTGAACTCCTGAAATCTGGCATTAAAGCTTTCCAAGAGCCTGGAACATTCCAAAGCATATTGGGTACAAGAAGTCGGATTGTGTTTTTCCAATTTGGGAAAATGCGTGCAATCGTTATCTTTCAATTGATTTTTCCACAGGTCCAGCATTGTCGTGAAGGATTTGATCTTTGAAAGCATTGAGTGCAGCAGTTGATCTGGCCCCTGAAGTTGGATGTTCAAGTCGTTTAAATGCTTTGTGATATCTACCATGAATCCCAAGTCGCACACCCAATTTTTATCTTCCAGCTCAGTCAGAGGACACTTTTTCAAATCAAATCAAATCAAATCTTTCATTATACTTGCTGTAATATGCCGGAGTGTGTAACGAGTTGGCGGGGCCCATCTCCGTGTCATTGTGCCCGGGCAACACAGCTCCTTTCAAAGAAATGTCGCAGCGGTGGCGAGCCGTTGGCAACACTGTGTCCGATTTGATCGGCCCGAGATTTGAATCTCAGACCTCCCACTCCAGTGACGAACGCGTTACCGCTCGACCACCTGGCCGGTTGAAGAGAATAGAAACGCGCAAGCATGTTCCCACAACTTGTCCAACGAACAGCACAGTAATACAGAAGATCATCATAGTCAGCATCATAATCTTTGAGAACTTGCTTAAATATGCGGTTGTTTAGGTCTCTTTTTTTAATAAAGTTAATACAGTCTGTAACCACCGATATCACATGATCAAACTTCACAGATTTTGCACAAAGGCTTTGTTGGTGAATAATGCAATGACAAAATATCAATGTATCATGCCTAATTTCTTTTGCATCCAATTCTTTCTTCAGCAATGATACCAACCCTTTATGTTTACCGACCATAGCTGGTGCACGATCAGTAGCAACACCACTCAGCTTATCTAACGGCAGGTTGAACTTGTCTAGGGCTTGGAAAAGCTTCTGCAGCAGGTCAAGTTCTGCAGCAGATTTGGCACAAGCAACAACATTTTTGACATTGACTTTAACAACAGTTTAATAAATTTCAAGGATAATACTGAACATTAAAATATTGTACGTCTTGTTTGCAATCATTTTGAATAAAATTTGTCTTGAATCATATTAATACATAACATCTATAATTCCAGTTATTAACTTTTCAAATTTCATTTTGAGCTCAGTGCCAAATCAATTTTTTAGTTCCAGCCAATTTTTATTCGCTATTGTTATAAAAATTAAAGCAAAATAGTTTTTGCTGACCAGCACCACACGCTTGGTATCAAAATCTTCAGTGAACTTTTGCTTAAAAAATACTTTACATTAATTTTTTGGTGTTTTAAGCAGTACAGTCTACACTTTGTATTTTTTTTAATGCCAAAAAACACAATTGTTAGTTCTTTACATTTTTTGACAATTTACCTTTTTATTTGTAGCTTAAGATTTTGATCTAGCTGGCATATTTTTCCGCATCATGGATTTAGCGTTTTTAAAGAAGCGTATTCGCAATAATGGTTTTTTGATTTTGACAGTTTCTTGTAACAAAATGAAATAAAACTTGATAGTTTTACTTGTGATAAACTGTTTTTTTTTTTCGTTTTTGTTTCAGAGGGAATATACTCAAGAAAATATTTTTTTAAATATATTTTGTTCTAGGAAAAGTATGAATAAAATTTAAACTAAACTCGATTTTCTTTGCCGATACTTTTTCGAAAATAAGGAAAATAATGAAGAGTCTAGTTTTAAAGTGATTGAGCTATAATGCCAGACACTGATCAGAATCAAATCTTTGCATGATCAGAATCAATTTGTTGAATTGTCAGCGTGTTGGCATTCGAATTAATGCAAGTTTGGCAGTGAAAGGTCAATTCTAACTGACTGCATCTTTATTCTTCTTTTATGACTTTCACAAAATTTTGCAGAATGAAAAAAAACTTATCTTAAAGTTTGATGTCTCACAATAAGCAAAAAATTTGTCACTATTTTTCAAGTAAACCGGTCTAATTTTGCAATTGCTCTGTAACTGCTAATCTAAAACAATCCGAAAAATTTTGTCAATTCAACCCATATTTTGATTCGCTAAATTGATTAAACTTTTTTATAACGCATCTTGCAAAAAACTTTTTTATTTGCTGTGTAATTATTTTATTTATTCACCAAGTTGTCATAGCCAAGGACCAATGGTCAAAGACTAATAACTTTTTGGCCATCGAGTTGAGCTGCCATTTGCCCACCTGTCTAAGTGTCTACCACTGCAAACATTCTTACGACTGAAATTACATTATTTTAGATAGCAAAGCAAAAAAAAAAACTACTTACATTAAAAAAAGTTTTTGATTGACTTCAAGTTTATTTTAGTACAAATTTCTAAAGTTTCTAAAGTTTTAAAAGTTCTAAAATTTTCAAGACCCTTCAAATCTCAAAAATAATTTCGACTTACTTATCGGATTATCAGAAGGCGTGGTACTTGACGGATTAACAGGAGGCATGTTACTTGGCGGGTTACTTGGGTGCGAGTTACTTGGCGGATCAAAAGAAGTGATACTTCGCGGGTAATCACGAGGCATGTTGATTGGCTGATTACCGGAAGACATAATATTGACGATGACAGTATTCGAACCTGTACCGGATACATTGACGCTTTGGTCTGAAACTAAAATACTTAAGCTGAACCCAAATTGAACTTATTTCTTAATAAGAGTATTTTCATTTCTGGCTAATGCTTGTAAAATATTGTTGGTAACAAAAAGCATTCTTCAACGTTGTTCAGCTCAAGGGTGGATCGGCTACCTGAAAAAAGGACTTGTTCAGTATGAAAAAAGGAAGTTGATTTGATTGTTTGAAGATGACCAAAATTTTATTGCGAATAAAAAGCGTTGTGTAACAGAAATGCTACTCGGCACTTCAGACAACCCCAGCTGGCATGGAGAACCCGCGATGGGAGATAAAAAAGGCCATTTCCACACCACTCGAAGGAGTCAGCAATCCATCACCACACAAGTAGTCATCGTTGGCTGTCACCATTTGCTGCCTGTACATTCTGCTGGGCATATCATTATTCTTTTCGAACGAAACTTAATCGATGGTCGCTTGTTGAATTAAAGCAGATCATGAGCGTTTTGAGGATTTTATAATTCTTTTACCTTCTCAACATTATAGTATTTTAGATGATGCTTACCCCTCTAAAACAGGCACAGCGTGTGGTTCAATATATTAAAAATAGCTTTAAATTTAAATAAAAAACGGCTGCTTCGTTTAATAATTTCACTGAAGCTTATGATTTTGTTTGGAAATGGCCATTAGGCAACTTTGTTGGGAAGTGACATTTCGTCCATTCCTACTCAATTATAGTCATTCCAACATCAACACTTTGGCCGAGGATTAAAACATATATGAAACAGTATTGATTAAACGATTTTACTTAACAAATTTTAAGTAGGGTACTCAGAATTGAATCAACATTAGTTCAATAATTGAAATAAATTTTATGACGTCTAATTTGTGCTAGACAATAATTCTTTCTTTACTGACATCAAGCATCTTGGCTAATTGGTGAATCTGCTCTTTTGGTGCTGTAGCTAAAAATAGCAAGAAGAAATAACCAATAAAAAGCAACGTAGGGCAGGGCGGAGTGAAAAAATTAAGTTTATAAAAACCTTTTGCAATAGTAAAAAAAATATGTAGTGGTATGTTATAATCCCGCATAAAAAAATTGAAGAAAAAATATTCACATCTTTGGTTGCCACAATGCACTTGAAAATTTCCACTCTATACCAGTCAGCTTGTTGTGTTCTTTGGTATTAAATGTGGCAAATTTACGCGTACTTTATGACGTCATCATTGTTGGAGACATTCGAGATTGTGTTTCAACAACTATGGTGTGTACTTTTGTTTATGACATCATTTATGACCTAATTTTAGAAGTTTCCATCAATAAGAACTAAATAATATTTTCAGTTGCTAACAGTTCAACGCAAAGTTATCAATATCAATGCTCGAAGATCGACGGGTCTGTTAGTTTTACCAAGTAGGCTTATAATAGATTGCTTTGTTGTTGAAACTGGATGACACTGTTTGTTGTAGTCTAAAGTAGTATTAAATCAGCGTTCTTGACTATGAGATCAGAGAAAAGTGATCCAAAGACCAGTTAATAGTGATAGTCCAAATTTTTTGATTCTTCAAGAGATCTTGTCAGACAAAAAACTTGCGGTTTATACCGCTTAGGGTTTATAGACAATGTTGAAAAAATGGTTGACAGATCCTAAAATATAAAATTTCTTACACAAATGCATTTCATCAGTTCATAATTTTCGATGCGACACGGTTGACTTACCGACATAGTAGAGGCGCAGTAAACCAAAATGTATAACTCAATGATATTACAGTATTATACATATTTTAGTACCAGTACAAGCCCGTAACTAAATGAGAAAAAAATTGCTATGTCCAATATTTGGTGCTCCTGAAGAATTACCGAACAATGTGCTTCCTTCATATTTAAATGCAATGAAGGACTATAATGAAGTTAAAAGATGCTTAGCTTGTACCAAAAAAAAAATATATATTATCCATCTTTTACTGAAATTGCTGAAAATGTGACCAATGAGATAGAAAAACCTTGGTTAAAGACTTTTATTCCCCCTATTAGCCACAATCGTAATGTTCTGTTGTTGCGAAGTTACCATAAAAAGTGTAGAACACTGCTCAAGCCGTATCAAAAGAGAATGAAAAATGGCAGCTACTTTGCTAACTGCAGTCGTTTCAAATCAAAACGCAAAGGCTTTTCAATATTTGCTGCTGCAAATGTGCTGACATATCTCAATGTCAATGCCAAAAAAATCGCAAAATCCCAACTAAGAAAGTGGCGTTTCTTGTGGATCAAAGAACTTGCAGAAAAATGTTTGTTGGTAAAATAGACACCATTAAAAGCAAGCGGTTGAAAACTCTGAGGGAACGCAAAGTTGCGGATAAAACTTCGCTTCCTTAACGAAAACCGTCTTAGGCATCAAGTGATAAAACTTGGAAGTTATTTTTATTGATTATAGTTCTCCTGACGATGAAGATGATAGCACGGTCAGTGATTTTGACGCGCCTGCTAACAATTTGTCATCAAAAGGTGCTGAAAGCACTGAAATGAGAGCAAAGCTACCTTCTATCGCAAAGACTTGAGACAGACATGGCAAATCAGATCGTGCAGCTGCTGCTATAGCTACAGCCACTCTAAGTGATGTTGGTTTAGAGCGGAGAAGGATTATTCTAAAGTAATCGATAGAAGCAAGATCAAGCGTGCATGATTTGAAATGCGAGAATCATTGAGATCAAATTCTCAACATGGTGATGTTCGGAGTTTCTATTTTGATAGGAAAAAAGATAAGACCCTGGAAAACTTTTTGGAAAAGGATGGCAAGTACCCAGCAAACATGCAAGATCGGGCCAATGTTGGCCATCAGTTGGCAGGGTTGGCAAAACGTCGGCAAATTTGCCAACGCTTTGCCAATGTTGCCAATGTTTTGCCAACATCTTTGCAAACGCCGTAATTATTGTAGAAGTAAGTTTCCTCGAATTTTTTCACGATTGTGTAATGATTCTGGGCCATTTTCTTTTACTTATAGCTTTCCAATTTGCCGAAAATACTTTTTTTCTATTACGATTCAGCCAACATTGGTAGAATATTGGCTCAACATCGGTTGCCAACATCGGCATTATGCATTGCAGCCAATACAGGGCCAACGTTGGACGCCAGCCCCAGGCCAACATTGGTGGATAAAATTTTTCTTAACTACCGACAATTTTTTGTAAATAATTTAGGTTGTTCATTCCAAAAGTGCTGAACAAGATCAGAATTAGCTGAATTATAAACAAGGCCTAGACGTTTTTATGTCGAAAATCCATGTTTATTTTTGTGATTTTTCAGGAGCAAGCACTTGAAAAAACTTTGTTATGGTGAAGCCAAACCTTACTTAAAACTTATGTCTTACTTTTTTGCAAAGTAATCTGCAACACCAATCAGTAATTTTTATATATTTTAGTCTAATTTCTTTGTAAAACAAAAGATGTTTGAGCTAAAACCTTCACAAATTTCAAAAACGAAAAAACAAAATTATTGAAGCGGAACAGCATCACGAAATCTAGTTTTTCAAGTACTTACCTTAGCATTAATGCTTGTGTGGATAGTTTCAGGCAAAAATTTACAGGTTTAAGCAATTGTTAAGAGTTACCGATAGTTTAGGTTAAGGATTGGAGGTAATGGTTCTAACAGTTTGTGTTGCAGTGCTGGGGTTAGTTGTACCATGCCATGATTCAGTGATTTAGCATTGTCTTGTAAAAATGGCTTCTAGACTACTGGACTACGGTAAGTTACAGTAGGCTATCCTCTATTTATTACCGGTACTATATTTGGAAGGTTTTATTTCTCCGGAAATTTTTATCTAGCCTACTTTTTTATTATTTCTGACTCAAATGTAACCCAAACACTAATGCCTAATCTAAAACTAGGCCTATCCCCAAATCGATCCCAAACCCTAACTTCAGTTAATAAGCTAATAAGGGTAATTTCGGACATGAAACAAAGTAAAATTGCAGTTATTACCGGTAGGCTACAGCCTACTTATTTAATTGTTGATTATTGTTTCGATAATTAGCCCTATTTCATTTGGCCTAGGCATATTTAAACTAGGAGGAACTTTTTCCCAGACCTATCTTGGGGTAAATTGTGCCCCAGAAGTTTGTGCAACTGTAATATGAAATAGGCCTACATATGTCATGCACCATAGAAAAAGACTGTGTCTAGAGCACCGGTTCAGTTTTCAACATGAAATTGCTGCTGCACCGATTGTTTGTTTTTGCACTTCAAGTTACTATCTCTCAAGCTGGCATTGCTGACCAAACCCTACCTGTAACTCTAAGTCTAATGCAAAATTTTGAAGAAAAAGAAATAAAAATAACACAACATGATTGTGCTCAATCGCGAGACGAGCCTAGCGCGTTCAGCACAAATGGAACTCGAACGTTGAGTTTAACCAGCGAGTGCCTTACCACTACACCACCGGGGCTACCAGTACGCAGTTCAGAGTTGATGCATCAAAGTGCTGTATTTAAGTAGAATTAATGAGAAAAAAGCAATATAACTGACTGCTGGTGCAGCAGCGTTTTTGTATCAAGAACTGGACCAGTGCAGCAGACACTACCATAGAAAAAATTTGAACTTGTACGGTAACTTGTACTTATATCAAATTTCAGTGGCGGTAGCTATTTTGTCTCAAGAGGCAAAATACCGAGAGTATTTTCTCTCTCTTTTGGTTAGGATTTAGAGTTGGGGTTAGCGTTAGGGCTAGGTTAAGGTCTGAGGCAGTGAGGTTAGGGTTACAGTTCAGGATTAGGGCTACTGGGCTATGTAGGAGCTGGAGGCAAAATAGCTATAGGACTATTTTGTCTCCAAATGTCGAAATAACGCCAATGTTAATCATAGTCTTTTGCCATGAATGTATGATTTGGCATCATGATAGGTGGCCAAGTCAAAGAAAATTATGGCTTAGCGTACTGGTACCTTAAAAGAAACAAAAATTTTTGTCGCAAGCAAAAACAGAAGAACTGGATTTGTGCAAATTGTTTAGGCATGACTGAATTTCAATCATCATGCAAAATTGGCAAAAAGATTAGGTCTAAAGACATAAAGGAACTACGCAGAGTAGGCTTACGTTACATAACTAGACCTGACTTGCGGAATAGTATCCTTGGTAAAAAAAAGGGCTGCTTATTTTGATTTTGTTAACGTATTGTATTTGTATATGCGGCATCACAGTTCTACAGTGTACTACTAAAATATTTTTTTAATTTTCAGTATTTTTTTTTTTTGAACAATTAAATGAAAAGTTTTCAAATTATGTAAATATTTTTATTTCATTGAACTTCAAAAAACCAGTCAAAATTAAGAAGGGACCTTCCTACAGTAAATAAATAGATATTTCCCAGAAATGATCTGTAGTTGGTAATTTTCTGGAAAAAATTAGCTTTGTTTATCACGCATTCAAACTTCAATTTTGGAAATCATCGCTCATAATATTTCAAAACTCATCATTCTACGAAAAGCATCGCATTGGTTGTGCAGTATAAGCCAGATTGCAAATGGTAATTTTTTTCGCTTTAGTATTATTGTAATTATAATACAGGTTTATTTGCCAAGTTGCCATTGACCAGGAGACTGTGAAGTAACCTTGCGGTCTTCCAGTTCGTAAATATAGGTAGTGGCTGCTATTACTTTATGTAAGAAACAAGAATAAGAAAATTGCTATTCTAGCTCTAAACCTAACCCAAACTCTAACCCAAACATTGGTCTTAATCTAAACTCAAAATCTAACCCAAACCATATCAGTAATTTAAAAAACAAAAAAGAGTAAATAAGCGCTCACTTTTTGCTCTCGTATTCTCTTCATGGGCATTACTAGCCACTTCCATCAATGTAAAGGTAACAAAAAGCCACCATTTATCTCAAAACAAGTTGCACAAAATATGAGCTCAATTGAATAAGTCAAAAATTTCCCTAGCTGTTAAGGTTAAGAAAAAAAGTGAGAACATTTTTTAATTTTTCAACAAAGGGTTAAACACTTGGCATGTCAATAACACACAGTGAAATGCTTTTTAGTAAAAAGAAATGCAAAGGAACACAAGATTTGTATTATTGCTTTAGGTTTAAGAATAATTTGAGAATAATGCCAGCTTCAGCATGAAAAAAATTTTGTTAATAACACGTGCTAGTACAACGCATTTGAACTTAAACAGTAGAGTTTGCTGGGCCTTTTTGGTATTGCCATTTTTGATTTGTTTAACAGCAATCATGATTAAAGTTTGTTTAATTTTTGGTTTTTATAAAAAACAAAAAGTGTATAGCTTAAACCATGTGTTTTTGTTTAAAACCCTTCTTTGTTCAATACTGTACTATACAAAATGATTTTGGACAACTTTTAAATTCCTGCAACCCAGTTATAGGTATCACATTTTTTTGCAAACTTAAAGTAAAAAATTGAGTGGTTTGGATTTTGAAATATCAGATGCATGCATTTCATACGACACGCTAAATTTATAGTCAGAATCCCAAGATAACAATTAGAAATGATTTTTATGTTTGTATAGACAATGTTTTATCATTCAAAATTATCTAAACAAACATATTGTAGTTTACAACTACTGCACTGATCATTAGTCGAGTGGATAGAGCATTTGCTACTGAAACTGTAGACGTGGGTTTAATTCTTGGTCAGAACAAAACAAAGACTATAAAAATTCAGTATTTACAGTGTTCTTGTTTGAAGTTCAGTTAAAAAAAGATCAGTGTGAAGCCTGTACTTTGTGTAGACAGATGGGCGAGTGGCAGCTTGACTCGAAGACCAAAATGTCCCTTTGCTGTCTCTTAGCCAAAGCAACTTGGTAACTAAAAATGCAATTACAGTTACTTTATTATTTCCAGATCAACTAGATAAAAATCCCGAAGCTGGAATCCCTCAAAACTTTGCAAAAGTTTTTTTTTTTTTTGCAAAAACTCGTAATAATCGGATGCAGAAAAACTCTATCTCTAAAAGTTTTAAAAGTAAAATGATAAATAAAATAAAAAAAGGTCTGTATCTGCTCTAAAGTCAAATTATCCTCAAAAATCTTTGTTGTTCTTTAAAAAAAAACAACAATAAATGCTTCGCATGGGCTTCATTAATATTCTGGTTTCCAAATGATTTCAAAGACACTAAATTTGAGTTAACGTGAAGAATAAGATTTTACAGTAGTTACATACAGCAAAGATTTGGGATTTGGAGTACAATACTTCAAGTTTAATGCAATTGAAATTGTCTTAAGCTTGATTTAGCTCACTGGTACATTGCTGATCAGCTTAACTAATTGCAGGCTGAGTTTTTTGAACTATGAGTACAAATTGTCAATAATTGAAAAATTCTTTCAGATGCTGTTCAGTCGGGTACCGGTAGCCACTTAGCAGACATTCTGAAAATGAAATGCTTAGAGCTAATGTAGTCTTAATCCACCAAAGAAAAAAAATTGAAATAAAATACTTCATCTACAAATATGAATATTATTTGTATGGAGTATAATGAAAGATAATGTGCTTTTTCGGTTAGCCCACTGGTATGGCTTTTTAAAATATAAAGACTGTAATTTTTTAACAAAATTTGTTTATCCTAAAAAGATCTAATCCACAGTCCTGTTGTTACGTCATAGCATTAGCCTAGTATTGTCATTGAGCAATATTGGAAGTGGTTAGTGTTATGTTATGGTTGTTATGTAAGTCCCATAAAGAGAATGGAAGAGCACAGAGTGAGCGCTCATTCATCCTTATTTAAAGTTATGGAGGATTTGGGTTAGATTTTGAGTGTAGGTTAGGATTAACATTAGGGTTGGGATTAGGGCTAGAATAGCAATTTTCTTATTCAGTATTTTGCGTAGCATAACACTAAAAGCCTCTGCCAACAATATTAGATTTGAATGTATCAATCAAAAATTACAAACGTCAAAACACCACAATTAATTTATTATAAACAAAAATTACCAGTTTTCTACATCCATATATGTACCGTAAAGTCCTACATCTTTGGTATGGGGTAACTTTGATACAAAATCGGAAAAGTATTTTGATCACTGATATATGTTGGCCAAAGTTGCATATTAGATGGTAGGTATGTACAATATTCTTCATGTACTCAAGGGACTTGGGCATTTCTTTATATACCGTAGGTAAATAAACACTTTTTATAGGGGGTAAAAAGGCACATTTAAGAAAGTTGCCTACTAAGCCTCAGTGTTCCAAAAATGAGCTGCAGTAAAAGTGCCAAAATAACTTGTAAACAATATGTATGTGTATCAACTAAGTTGTAATCTGAATAAAATTGAAAAACATTTTTTTGGGGGCAAAGTATGGTAAATTTTTTATTGAGGGGTCAAGTGTTCAACTAAAAGAAAAAATTTTGGTACTCATAAAGTCACCTTTCAGAGATGTCAGGGAAATTATTTAGCTTCTATATAGTAAGTATTTTAGCTATGAAACCAGTAGTTAGTTGGAGATTGTGCTTCTTATGGCTTCTCAAAATTTTGTTGCCTATTCTGAAAGTCCGCTCAATGCAGCTATTTTGCAACCATTTGCCAAAGCGCATTTTTATTGCTAAATAATTATAATAACTGTATTGCTTTTTTTTATCAGCACAACTAACTTTTTCATCACCAAATGAATGATTACAAATTTTTAGTGTTCTGTTAAAGTCGCCTTGAAGCTTTAAAGCCTGTGAAATAATCATAAATTGCCATTGTTTTTTGTTTCCAGTACCTAGTTTTTTTTATTTCTTAAAAACTGTGTCCACTATTAAACTGTGCAATCTTTAGAGTTTGCTGCAGTGTTTTTGTATGTAGTTCACAGCCACCTTGATCCGATAATATGAAGTGACGGCATAGAAATGAATCATTATAGCTGGCCCCTTTGTTTTGAATGTATTTTGCCAGTTACTATTTATCAAATTTTTTTCTTTTTTTGGAAACACTTCTGTGAGTACCAAAGTTAAGTATTAGTAAACTTATCTTCATACCAGTGGCCTGCAATAGACCTTTTAAGCAGAAAATCTAGTGTGTACCAAAGTAAAGCATTTTTTGCAAAAACTTTGGTTTAGGAAAAAGTGTTTTAAAAAATTAGGCCTTATGACCTGGCACTGTTTTTTGAACTGGGACTCTATGTCATCTGTACTAGATCTCAGTCTCGTCCAAAACATCAACGAAAAATCAGTTTTAAAACTTTACTAATAAAGGGTTTTATGACAGATGTTTAAACAAATAAAAATCAAATCTTTCATTATACTCAGTGTGTTACGCTAAAGCAAGTAACAAGTTGACAAGGCCTTCTCCGCGTCAAGTCGCAGAGCAAAGAGAATGCAGAAATTATTCTGGCAAATTGTATTTGTGTAAATTTGCACAGTGCAAAAATTATATGGATTTAAGGATGGTGCGAAAATTTGCGCTTTGTAATTAAACTTTCTAACCTGTCGTAAAATGATTAATTTTTGGCATGTTTGCAAAGTGGCTACCCAACTGTACCATCTTTTTTACAACAAGCTAATAAAAAAGTAATGCAACCAATGGTGACACGATGTTCTGTCAGTATAGCGCTGTGGAAAAGACTTATGAAACCAAATCTGAATGCACTTTATTTTAAAGAAGTGACTTTACCTGTATAGTGTATATATAAGCTAAAAAACAGTCCTTTGCAAGAAAGAAGAGATTTTCCAGAATCTTTTGATGAAAAATCGATATGGTTAAAGGCAGCTAATCGTCGTAAAAAGTGGCGATTTATAAACAAAAATAATTTGGCTTTGTGTAAAGGTTAGATTTTTGTCTTCAAAAGAATAAAATGCATGTCTGCAAACTGCAAAGTGCCTACCTGGCTGTAGTTTTTTTCTATGTTATTGCTGTTAAATACATTTACTGTGCTTGCCATATGCCATGTGGGTTGCGCCAGAGAAGTCTAATGCACAAAATTAAAATTTTTCACCAATTTGGCACAGACAATGCAAAAATATTTTTGGCACAGCACAAAACCTCCTCTACAAGTTAAAAAGGGAATCACTTTAGGCCAAAATGTTGGATAAGCCTCTAACGCATTGTCACCAAATTTGAACTTTCTATTATGCCTTCTCGTTTTCAAAATAATGCGGTTCAAAATTAGCAATTTTCCCCTTAGTTCAGTGTTGCCATTTTGTCAGTATTGTGAGAGAAAGTTAACTTTTGGAAAACTGGCTTACAGTTATTGAAAAGCAGCTCATTTTTCAACTATGGCGCAAAACTTTTATTGAGAATCAGGAACATGCGGTCACTTTTGAATTTTTTTTTCTAATCAGCAACTATGGCAAAATTTCAAAGAGAAAAAGCCTTTTTAAGGGGGAATTAAATTTGTTATATCTTAGGAATAGAAGGTTGTAAAAATCTTAAATTGAATAAAGTTAGTCTTCAGATTTGTCAAAATTTGCTGGGAGAAAATCAAGCAAAAAATTTCCGATTTCATTGCCCTTTTAAATTAGAGCACGGATGGTGGGAAACTTTCTAATTTGCTTCCACATTTTCTAGAAATGAAGACCTCTAACTGAAGGAATAAAAGTCTCCAGATATTTACCTTTTTTTAGTAACTGTCTTAACGTAATGTACATTAATGATATAGTCTTTAAGTAGCTGTTGCAATCTATTGATGGTCAGTCACCATTAGTGATAATATGCTCCTACTTCATCTGATCTGAACAATGAAGAAACTGGATGTAATGAACTTGAAGATAAATTTTGTTGTTGACGAAGCTCTCTGTTCAGTGTTCAAGTTCTAAGGTATAGCTGAACGTGTTTATTTTTGACGAAGTTTTTATTTAAATCTGATCAATTAATTGTTTAATTTAAAACACATGCAAACATTTGATTAAAAGTAAAACTGTAGCAGCTAACAAGTTGAAATGCATGGCTATGGAAAGATCTTAGAACAAGCATATTTTTTTTGGATTGTGACGATTATGCGTCGCCAGGACCTTTAGGCCCCAGAAATTTTACGTGCAAGACCAAAAACATTTTTTCAAATTCAAAATAAAATTAAAAAAATTTTTTTCTGATGTTTTTAAATAAGATTTGAAGTCCTGGAACCTAATAGTCCCGGCGCATAATCATCCTGCGTCTAAACACCCTGCACTTAAAATTCGTTGACCGATTTTAAGAGTATCAACAATAGGGTACTTTTTTATTTGTGGCAAACCGACATCAGAAATCAGGTAATCAAATTATACAAATATGCATCTGGCCTTTGAACTGACTCAGAAAATTGTGCTTTATACTTTTGTCATTGTTTTTCTTGCGTATCGTAAAAGTAAAAATCAGCAAGAAATGCTGGCCATATGCTAAGAAATCAAACTGATGTGCAGTAAAAGGGCATTCAGATTGAAAAAAAATTTCTTGGTTTTCTCTCAAAAAACTTTAACAGATCTGAAAACCAACTTCACCAAATTTAAGTTACTACTACCTTCCGATTCCAAGATATGATAATTTAGATTTTCACTGAAAGGGCTTTTTCCCTTTAGAAATTTTTCAAATAAATGTAGGCCAACTTTTCAAAAGTTAATCTTCTGCCACAATAATGGCAAAACGGCAGCACTAAAAAAAGAAGAAAACTATTGACTTTAAACCGCAATATGTTGAAAATGGCAAGATGTTAAAAGTTCAATTTTGCTAAGAATGTATATTTTAGGCTTTTTCCAACATTTTGGTCAACAATGAAAAACTTGACTTGGATGCCCCAAGTTGGGAGAAACTGCGGTCATGTGGTAGATGTAAAACAGTAATCAATCAATTTTTGCCCTGGCAGCTGAGGATTTTTTTTTAACACTGTACCTTATTTTGATTAATTTTACAAAAGTCATACACTATAATTCTTTTTACCCAAATGATAAAAAATTACCAGGTAACTTTTATTTCAGATGAGTGAGAAAAGATTACAAACACAGCACTTTGCAAATTGGCTAAAGAAACTGGAAGGACCGCCATGGTGGTTGTAAGCATCGTGCAGATATGAAACGGATGGCTTTGCAAACTCAATAAAGGTAATATGCAAACGAAATATCTTGGCATCGTTAGTTTAAAATTCTATTAGGGTTATCTTATCCTATCTTTCTCAGATATTTTCAAAGTTCAAAACTTTAAAAAAATTTCTGAAATAATTCAGCTGCTACACAGCTGACGTCAATTACTTTGTCTCAGCATTTCGGCTTCTATTACAATTCAGACCGAAAAAGTTAGAACTTGGTAAACAATAAAAACTGGTGTTTAGTAGCTTTGTTATTTACTACGACAAATGCTGCCTGTAATAGTGCTTAAGTTTTTGTAGATCCTAAATTTTTTTTGGTTCTTAAAGTACACTATTTCTGGAACAGACTGGGACAAAAAAGATGGTGTCACAACTAAATGAAATAACACTAGGTTAAAAAATTTATTTTAGTTAGTCTTATTGTTCTCCATTTAATTTGACTTAAACTAACTAAGGCTAAGTTAATATGTATTGCCTGTTGGTTATGGGCACAGTTACAAGCGATTTGACAAAACAGTTTTGGAAGAATCATAGTCTTTTTCAAGCTTTAAATCAATTGGGTTCACTTTTTAATTCAAGCAATTTTTAGACCTGGGACTATCCACTGCCACATTTCATAATAAGTTTAAAATAACTATTTTCCAACTTCTTGAAAATTAAATCCTATATCAAAAGCCATGCCTGCAACTAGCTCCGTTTATGCTGTCGATTTCCAAAGCCAAAAGGTAGTTTTAAGTCAGTTTTCTGTGATAAACACAGCTTCAGTGTGATTGTGCTCCGAATTGATAATTTTTCCATCAATGTGATTTATTCTGTGTACAAAAATCGGAAGCAAATGCCTTAAAGGCGGTGAATCATCCAGCCAATTCCAGTGGTTTACAATAGCCAAAATTGAACTATAATTTTTGATATTTTTTGTTTTGATTTTGGGGCTGCGTTTGCAAAGATATTCAACAAATACAAAAATATGTCCCCCCGAAAAAAGTTTTTGGAAACTCTGAGTTTTGATCTTCCCGCCAAAACCACAGTTCTCTAAACTATTAGGCCTACTGTAATCTTATTTAACTATTAGGCCGAACTATCTATAAACTATTAGGCCTAATAGTTTAGAGATAGTTAGGCTTAGTTAGGCCTAAACTATTTAGAAATAAACTATCTCTAAACTATTAGGCCTACCACAGTTCTCTAAACCAGGGTGTCGAATCGAACCTGAACCCGAACCGTAAACCCGAATGAACCGTTTCATTTTGGTGAACCCGAACCGAACCTGAACCAGCAAAATTTTACTTCAGTGAACCTGAACCAAACCTGAACTCTCAAAATTGTGCTCAAGTGAACCCGAACCGAACCTGAACCCCTAACAAAAGTAAGAATATATTTTTCCATATCCGAATGTCGCTGACGCTGGTACACGCACAATAAGAGCGGTGGTGAACTTCAACAGGATCAGCAATTTCTCCTTTTTTTTTCTGGACGAAACGAGTATAACGACAGTTAAATTTTAAGTCAATGAACCCGAACCGAACCTGAACCAGTAATATTTTACTTGAGTGAACCTGAACCAAACCTGAACCTCGAAAATGGTGCTCAAGTGAACCCGAACCAAACCTGAACCGCTAAAATATTTTGAGGCGGAACTAAACCTGAACCCGAACCGTTATTTGAAACGGTTCGACACCCTGCTCTAAACCATTAGGCCTACTGTGGTTTTGGCGGGAAGAACAAAACTCAGAGTTTCCAAAAACTTTTTTCGGGGGGACATCTTTTTGTATTTGTTGAATATCTTTGCAACCGCAGCCCCAAAATCAAAACAAAACATATCAAAAATTATAGTTCAATTTTAGCTATTGTAAACCACTGGAATTGGCTGGATGATTCACCGCCTTTAGGCACGGTCTACATTGCGTAAAATCGTGAGCAAACAAGCGTATTTATTTTAAACAGAAATCTTTACGTCCGTCGTATCATCTTACCAACGTTCAAGGTGCCAGTTGGTTAAAATCAAGTCACAAAAAGCTCATACACTCCTGATTTTACGGACAGTGTAAACCGGGACTAAAGCTTGTTTAAAATTTACGCTCTTTAGACAATACCTTTTAGTGGAATCAGTTAAGAAATTCTTAAACGAAGCTTTTTGAACAATTTAGTTACATTTTCGAACCTAGTGTAAATTTGATTATATTTAGGTTCGACTTCATTACAAAGGCGACCTGTCAGGGCAAAGAATTCAGTAATCAGCGATCGTGACCTGATAGAATAAACCCTCTGCTCAGTCTACAGGTAGTTTCATCTTTTCTCAATAATCCAGTGTCGGCACAATGTAGTTACTGTGTCGCCCGATCTTAATTTTGCTTGAAATTAGTTCATAGTTGTAAGCATTAATCCAAGATATCTAGCTTTGATTAAGTGAAGTCTGCATAGGTTTATTAAAAGGCAAACACTAGCGACTTCCTGACGTCAAAAACACAAAACTTACGCGCAAAGTTATTTTTCTTGCTCATTGCTATCTTATCGGTTTAGTTCCTTCATATTAACCAGACACTCTGCGTCTGTCTAACCATAACTGAACTATTGCAGAGCCTTTTTTTTGGGTTTCTTTTTTCTAGTCTTTTGTCAGACTGGGCCACTGTGAAATGTCTTTCCCAAGGACACAACGACGCATTGCCAGTGTGGGAATCGAACACCGGTTGAGTAACGCTTCATGTTGTCTTATAAAACAAGGGTTGGCAACCTACGGCCCGCGGGCCAGACCAGCCCGCCAAGCAATTTCATTTGGCCCGCGATCTTTTTCTTATGATTAAAATTCATCTGCAAACCCGTCGAAGTGCTGTTTTCTTTGGTCACTGCCATTGAATCGGGTGCAAAATGCCTAATTTTCAGTCGAAGACCTTTTTTTTTCTTTGGTCATTGCCATTAAATCGGCTGTAAAATGCCTAATGTCCAGGCGAAGACTTTTGTTTTGGTCCGCTGAAACCTTGCTGGGTCTGGGTGTGGCCCATGGGACGAAAAGGTTGCCTACCCCTGTTATATAGTCTCATTGCTTTTATTCAAATTTACTTACGCTTTGTCGTTTTACTCTATATGGCGTAACTACAAGCTTGTAAGTGAACTGTCAAATGTATAAAAAGTTAAATTTTTCGCGCGGGATGTCGGAAACCAAAAACACTCTTGGAGAGGCGTTTCACCAGTTTTTCCAGAGACTGTTTATATACATCATTTTCATGAATTACATGCTCATTATAGAAAGACTAGAGAACATTTATTCACAGTTACGTAAGTTATGTCATTCGCTTTAACTGAATTATTTTTTGTTGTTGCAGTTTTTATAACTTCCTAATCCGTCCTATCTTCAACAAACCCACGGTCTGAGTCTTGAACGGCAGTCACGACCAACATTTCCAATGGATCCTGTGTTTTTTATTTTCAGTTTGAGAAATTTTACGTCTTTTGCTTTTTCTTGCGTTATTTACCATCTTCAGTTTTTTTGCCTTGCAATAAAATTTTATTTATACCTATTGGTATTATGAAAGACGCAAGATGGATGAAGTTAGACAATCGCACCAATGCCATTGTAACAATATGTGCCAATACTGGATTCTTGCAGGCATTACCAGCTAGTGGGATGCAGTTCCACAACATATAGGGCCACGCAGGTTCCAATGTAGGCTAGCTGCAGTTTGACGACTTTGCCAACGTTGGCAACAGTATTCCGCCTGCAGTTTGACGACTTTTCCAACGTTGGCAACATTATTCCGCCATTGTTGGCGCGACGCAGGATCCGATGTTGTTCCCTGCAGTTTGCAGTCCGATGTTGGCTAGCTGCAGTTCCGATGTTGGTTAGCTGCAGTTTGCCAACTCCGGGCCGACGTTGGAAACATTATTCCACCATTGTTGGCCGACGCGGGTTCCGATGTCGGCCCGCTGCAGAATGCCAATGTTGGCTGAACGCTGGACTTTGGTGCAAAACAACATTGGCTGCCGCGTTGGGGCCGAGGTTAACAACTGTTGGCAACTGCATCTAGCCAACATCGACCCGACAATGCAATGTTTGCTGGGTATGATCTCAGGGTCGCAACAGAAGAGCATGTTTGTGTGATTAGTGAACCAGGTTCTGAATACGTTTGTCATTTTAGTACTAACACCGGATCAAGTAAAGACTTTGCAACATCAATGACTTACACACCACATCAACAGAAAATAGATTTGTTTTATCTAAAAGCTATCGGATGTGACGGAACAGCAGTTAATACATATCATATTGGAGGAGTTGCATATGTTGGAGTTCCACTGTTGGAGTTGCATATGTTGCTCTCATCGCAATGGTTTGTGGTCTTGCTGCATGCAAATGAACGGCTCTAGTGACATTTATTTAAGTCTTAGGATGGAGCCACGAGTGAGCCTGTACGTAAGTCAGGGCCAATAGAATGAGCATTGGCAGCTTTTGAAAAGCTGCCTATCAAACAATTTCATTCCATATCTTGCGATCTTTTTTATTTAAATCATCAAGAGCTGAGTACTGATCAACTTTATCTATGCGAAATATGCAATGCAGTGGCAAAACAAAAATGTTCCATTGATCTCTCCCTTCAAAATTCAGGTCTTTTGAACCAATCAAGATGTCTAACCACAGCCAACAGAGTCCTTCGACTGTATGTGGTCATGGATCATCTTCTCACAAACTAAAAATTATTGCAGCATTTATTATGTCTGCTTACGCTCCGACGTGGTTCAGAATAAAAATTTATTCTTGCTGCAACAATAAGGCGAAGCATATTTTCCAGTTGATAAACAGGTCTAGGCGTTTATCATCAGATCTAAAAGAAATTGTCGATCCAGTTATACAAAAAAATTCCTTTTTCGCCCACCCAGAGAATATCCTTATTCCTATGATCACTGATGACAGAGAGCATGTCCGTGAGCTTGGGTTGCAAAGGATTCATAAGCACACAATAGTTCTTAAAAATCTGCGGCAACTCAGATTACCAACCATAAATTTTGCGTCTGCAAACTACACGGAAATACTTGGATTGTTCCTTGCAAAATGTTACAGAACCGCTTTCCCCCACCCCCCGAGAAGCGATATTTCCGAAAAAGAATATTGATGAAATACATCAAACACAACAACACACGTGCCATTGAATTAGAAAACTACCCATGTCATACCCAAGCTGTTGAACGATATGTAAATTTAGTGAGCAATGCAGTGAGAGCAGTTTGAGGATAGAAACAGCGGGATGTGTTTATTCGTACACGAATCAGTTCATGTCAAAGCATTCCAAACTTTGAAACAAAAACTCAATATTGTGTTTAAATGAAAAACGATCTTTTGTGCTTTTATTTTATTGATTGTAGATATCTTGAACAAATGTTGTGACAAATAGTGCATTTAGGAATCACGAATGTATGATCCCTATCTTGCTCATTTCTTTCAAATATTTTAAAGCACCATTAACGTGAAAGTTGCTTGTTTGTGTGTAAAATTTGAAAATTTTTTGATTTGGTTCGTGGTCCATCCTCCTACACCAATTTGTAGAACCCACTTTACTGGCAAATGTTTAGTACTCTGCTATGATTTCGATTGGATAGCATGTCGCAATCATTTGGCCTGATTACAAGTGCTTAGATGTGCAAAGCGATCGTCGCAAAGTATACCGATTCATATGATAATGCTTAATGTCTGGCGAGTAAAACTTCACATGCGATGTGGCAATCTAAGATGTTGAAATTCGGCAGAAAGTTTTTAATGAGTTGTTGTTGACATGTGATCTCATATTTTTTTGGTATAACAAATTAAAATTTAACGAAAAAATTTTTCATTCCATTTTTCACTCCACCTTAATGTAGGGTATCAATGTTCACTAAACATTGAAATTTTTTCAGAAAATAACGGGAAATAAAAGTTCCAGTGAAACAAAAATTATTAAAGAAGAACAAATACAAAAGAATAACAGTCATCAAAGGAAGGCTGCAAACCAAGTCAATAAAGATATCTAAAGTTGGAGCAATCGTGTAAAATGAGATTAGCGTTGACTATATTCTTCGTGACTCCAGCCGTTTCTAACATATTTGATTTCAAACAAAACGTATAGTTGGGTCGCCATGATTTTAATGGATCGCCTTGATTTTAATTTTCATTGGCAGTTTTGATTTTGACTGCATTGACGACGCCATCTAAGACAACACCGAAATTATGTTACTGCTATGAGTCGTTTTGTTACACACTAATTAGTTAGATCTTGTTAGCAAAACAGATTCAAGTTGAAACAAAGAGTAGAATGGAAGTTAAGAGGTTAAGGTAACAAAACAATTTTGGTAAACATTAGCCACCAAGATGTCTGTCAAGAATCTAAGAACCAGCACGAAAATCAGGCATCACTAAGGCTATTAGGCCATTCTTGCAAATTGGTTGGAAAACTTTAATCTAGCGCCACAGAATGGACGAATACGGTAAGCTTACTCAGGAACTTGTAGTCTTATCAAGTATGAGCTGGTAGATTATTGATAAATAGTATTTTCGTTAGGTTATAAGTAGGACTGAAACGTATCTGACACCTTGATTTTTGCTGAGATTGCTCAGCTACAACAAGGTACTTTTTTTACAAACGCAGATCAGTTCTGCTGACAAGATCAAACTTGATGTATGATTGTAATAATACATTTCCCTAGGCTTCCGAGCTGGTAGCCTTTAGGCCACAAGCACGCAAAACGATTAAAAAGATCAAACTTATTGTTGCGCAGTGAAACCGTTCAATGTAGTAGCCACGTTGCGGTGTTGCTCTAGGTTAGAACTGCAATGCCGTCGTCAAGTTATCAACGTAAAGGTTGCCGATAACAATTAAAATTAGATAAGCCCCAAATACGCTACATCGCGTTTAAAGTAGAATATTCCTCAAGAGCTGGGTCAAGAGTAATAAAGTCAACGCTAATTTAATCTAATACGATTGTCTTAACTTTGGATACCAAATTGATTTCGCCTTCTCGTTTTAGTTTTGAGTAAGTACCGCGGCAGTGCCATCTCACGAACAAAACAAAACATAAAAATTTTTGCTTGCACAAACGATGAAAATTGTAGAAAATACTGTGGTTGTTTTCTTCGTTGATAGTGATATTGTTTGTGTTGCGAACATAAAGCATTTGCTAAATATAATTTAACAGCTTATTTTTGTATAATTTTGTATTTAAAACTACACTATAACGCAAACCACAAAATGAATAGAAACAAGACTGCTAATATGCACGTAGCCTTTATCAACCCATGGAAGATCTTCCATTTAAAAGTGAAGCTCATAAGCTACCTAGACATAACAAAAAAAACAAAAAAAAACAAAAGGGCATAACAACGTAAGAGGCGCAATGTGCAACTGCGTTATAAGAGCCTATTATAAATTTCTATTTTTCATTGTTCAATAGTTTGTTTATTTGTTACTGTAAACATCATTTTATTTTGTTTTCAATGCTCCGTTATAAAACATGGTTAGCTGCCTTTTAAAATGTGATTTGCAAATGTAGACTTTGAATGTCCCTGCATCTAAAACCTGTACTTTGCCTCTTACATGGAAAAATGTTATCGCAAATAAAATGCTTTGGAAATTAAATTAATGCAACCATTAAGTAAAATCAGCAAACTTGAGCTATTTGCAACCTATAGAAAACTGCATTGATTTATTATGGTATGATATATAGAACGACTACGACCACTTTAACAATTATAAAAACATCAATGCATATATCGCCTACAAGAATTCGTTTCCGATGAAATTCATTCTGCAAGTTGCTCGCTTATTATACTATAACGTTTATATTGAAAAAAAGGCAAAGCAGAGTTTACACATTATATTGCTTTGAAACATTAACTTTTATTAAAATTTGAAAAACAACTCAAAGCAAAATTTGTCTAAATTCTACAAGCAATAACAATATCATAAAAATATGTTATCATTTGATATGCATTTAGCGCATTTAGCATTGCTACACGCTCATTGTCTTTGCTTTTTTGTCTGCGATTTCATTCTAGTTTTCGATTTTTAGACCTGAATTAATTTTTTTGTTTGGTTTGTCGTTAGAGGACGTTGCTGCGTTATTGCTATTAATTCTGTTCTCTAAAAAGCCGACAATTGTTTTTGTTCCACATGCTAATTTTAAGTGCAGAAGAAATTAGATTGATTTACGGACCAGCTCTCAACGATATCAAAAATTGATAGTCGCACAGCATTAAGTTATTCCAGCTTATTCATCATCTTGATTCCAAAACTGATTCAAGGCTGTTTTTTTTGGGCGATCTTTTTTTCTTAGCAGTCTTTAACAATTAAGTTGATGCTTGAACTTTTCAACAAATTTAGATTTTTTCATTAATTTTTTATCACGTTGACCCAAATTATTGTTATTCAGATTAACGAAATCATTGATCCGAAAACAAATTTGTCACGCACCGGCAAATACCGCCGTCTTGTTTTAGCCGAAGAATGTTATTTGGTTTATTTGCTGCGTGATCTCCTGTAGTATATCCACTGCATAATGAACCGAAACGTCAAGTTCTAACTGATTAGGTTGTTTGTACCAACTTTAATAACTTACAGTTACAGCACCGGAAGAACCAAAACATTATTGTAGCCTATTATGAAATAATTTGGCTGCAGTAAAAAACATAAATCGTCCTTCTACTCACTGATGTTTTGCTTCTCACAAAATTGTTCTACTTTTTCGATTTTTGCATTAGGACCAATTTCTATCTTGTTCTGGCTTTGATCGACAGGAGCTTTGAATGTATTTCGTGAACCTCCCAGTTGAGCATTGTTACCATATATGCTGCAAGAGGCTTGACCAGTACTCGAACCAATGCTTTCTGATAAGAAAAACAAAATATCTTTGATTTAATTTTCAAAACAACAGCATCTCGTTCAAAATAATCCTGACATTGTGCACACTACAAATTACTACATTAAAAGCCCAACACTCTGTTTCACTGTTAGCAGGATCTTTAGGGTTCATCTTATTCAAAATAATTTATTTGAATAAGTTAATCTCTGGAATTACGCTTAGAGCAAAACAAAGTTTTGGGCTTTGACTGTTTTATCTGTTGTTTCAAAATTTCATTTGTTTGTTAAATATACAGTATGATTCTACTTTAACTACAACTGTACAGTAGTTGTGGAGTACTTTTGAGCATTAGCACAAAGCAGTTTGATCGTAATTCTGCAGGCCAAGAGTTGGACAAGACAGTAAAGAAAATCTTTTTTTGGACTTGGTCAGTAAGTGCTGGTATTTTTAGTTATTAGAGCTATCTGAAGCCTTTAACCCTTTATTACTCAACGGTAGGGCTTCTGAAGCCCACACTCATTACAAACAGTAATTACTTAAATTTGGTTCGCAATAAAAACTTGAAGTTTCCTGACTTTTCCTGTTTGTTTTTTCCAATTATGATGAAACTGTTTTTGTTTATACAACATAAGGGGTTCAAGCGTAAAATGGGGGTTTTTGACAAATTTTTTAAAATTTTGCCAATTTCTAGCTTTTGGTGTAAAATTTTAATTTTACGCATAATATTTCTGGTAGAGATTAAGAGGATTAGAGTAAATTGGTGTCCCAGATTAGATGGATTACAATAATTAGTGTGACTACGTTGCGAACGAAAAGTTACTACGCCTGAGGCAATAAACGAAAATTAGGTTCCTTTGTTTTTGTTTTTACGCTAATTTCGATTGAATAGAGTTACAATTGGCTTGCAATGCAATGACTCATTGCAAACTACAATCGAACAAAACAATATATTACAGCAGAAAACGAATCATGATTCAATGCAGTCACAGGTTGTGTTAGCTATACGCCAATGCAAAAAATCAAAACCTCATTGGGCAATACTAGCAACATCATGTCGAAACGCGTGACAAGATTTGTGGTGCCCTGCTCCGAGTCATAGCCACTGGACAGCACAGTTCTTTTGAATAAATGTAGCTGTGGTTGCGAGCCGTAACCAAATTGTGTCGAATTTGACCTGCCCGGGAATTGACTTTTAACTTCCCGTTCCATTAGCACCTGCGTAACTGTTTAACCAACTGGCCAATGCAAAATATGAACTAATGCTCAATATAGTCTAGCTTTATTTTTAATGCACTACATCCGATTTACAAAAGTGAAAATGAAAAGCTTTGTTTTTAATTTTACCCACACATAAAGCCGTCAACTAGTTCAATCACACGCCCCTAAGTTGATGTTTTTTTCATTATTTATTGATTTTTACAAATACAATGTTTCTGTAATTAGTTTTAGGTGACAAATAGTTCAAATTAAATCAATTAAATCTTCATTAAACTTGCTGTATTACGTCGAAGGGTGTAGCGAGTTTGTGGGGCCCATCTTCTCGTCTTTGCTCCCGGGCATCACAGTTCCCTCCAAAAAAATGTCGCAGCAGTGGCGAACCGTTCACAAAACTATGCCCGATTTGACCGACGAGAGATTTGAACCTCAGACCTCTCTCTCTAGAGACGAAAACGTTATTGCTACTTGATAATAATAATCAAAGAATATTGCAACTCAAGCGTGAATAATCATCAGAGAAGTTTTCAGTTTCTAAATTTTTGCATTTTGCATTGCAGTAATATCTATAAAGGTTCTCAACTGCTTCGAAATTTGCTTTTATTAGACCTTGCCAGGTGACCAGATCCTCAGAGAGAAATTTTATCAGGGTACGAAAACTGATATTGAGCTCTTTTGCCAAGACCAAGGCGGGAACTAAGGGGGAAGAACAACAGCTTTTTATTTGGGTAAAGACAAAAAAAAGTTCTTCATCGCAAACTCGGCCAGCTTTTGTTAAAAATTGCGTGTAGACCAAGATAAAGATCTCTACCGGAAATCCGTTCGGCTTTTACATGCATGCTCACCGAACCTCTACTAATTTAGTGCGCGTGAACTTATAGACCCTCCCGAGATTCCTAAACCCAAACCTGGGTACGATGTACCCCCCAGCCCCTCTGGCAGACCTTGCTGGGTGCCCCCCCATACCTTAGGATATTTGTAAACTAAGCCCCAAGAACGATCAAAAGTTTTTTGCGTTTTTGGCGGATTTTTACATTGTACAGAAAGTGTTTTTCATGATTAGACAATCATAAAAAATAATAGAAATGCCGATAATTTTGCAACGCATTCTACTTTTTATTGAACAAACACCCAGTTTTTTTTGCAAGCTATAGCAAATACTGTACATTACGTAATTATTGTTACATTGCAATTTTGTAAGACAAATTAGAAATCGTTAGCAAGACAATATTATTCATTAGTGTAATGCGCTTTATACAGATAGATAAGCAATACTGGAAAATACTCACTTGAGTGTAAAAACCAACGCCTAATTGGTATTCCGTATTGTTTATTTAGCGCTTATTCTAACTATTGTTCTTGTGTGTGGTTTGACTTTAATTAGTATCTCTATTGTTAAAATCATTATCTGAGAACTTTGTCAACGACTACTACTTGTTTCGCATAAAAATGATTTTATTTGTTTGACTACGTTTGGGAGTAATTTCGTGGTTGATTCCAAAAACGGAGATCACAGTATTTTTCGATTTTAGGATCCAAAACAATCATTCATTTATATAATATGAGCAATTCCGCAGCATTTAATTGGAATGAATGATAGAATAAATTCTTTATTTGTATGAAGTGTTTTAGCAAATTTTGAAAAAATAAGTAAAAAGCTTGATTTTTTCAACTTATAGTAAAAAAAAAACTTTAACCGCATTAACTGTATTAATTTTTTTTACTGAGTAAAAACACAGTAAAATATTGTAAATTAAACCGCAAAAGCGCCGTTATTATTCAAATAATATGTTAGTTTGTTGTTGCAAACATTTTGCTCCAAAAGTTTCAAATCTTAACAAATCGCGTTCATTTCTGGAACGGTAGGACTGAAGTTTAAATCTTTGGCCGGTCAAATTGGACACAATGTTGCCAACGGCTCACCACCGTTGCGGCATTTCTTCGAATGAAGCTGTGTTGTCTGGGCGCAGTGACGCGAAGATGGGCCCCGTCAACTCGTAACACACTTTGGCGTAATGCAGCAAGTATGATGAGAGATTTGATTTGAATTAAATGCAATATGACAACACGCCAAAATTGAAGTAAACGAGGTCAGCTTGCAGCTTATCGTCGTATTTTATGAAAAAGTAGTGCATTTGGTTTTGCAAAAACTCTTTTGTACGTACGTCAGAGTTGTAAACGGGCCGACTAATTCAGGCCTGAACCCGGCCCAAACTCGAAAATATAAGCCCGAACCCAAAAACTAATTTGAAGTCCGAATCATGCCCAAAAAACCCGAAAGTTTAATTAGGTCTGAAAAATTTAGCAATGTTGCCAGGTTATTTTGATTATATTTTGGTACACCAAAAAAAAAACAGTACGCCTAAGGCCGGACTTAAGCTCGAAATTTTTGTCAACTTTAAGTCCGAAACCCGATTCAAAAAGCCCGGGCCGATTTCAACTCTGACGTACATTGTCTTCAAGTTTACGGGGCTATCATTGTATGTGCAGTATTTTACCCCAAAAATAATTCAATTAATTTACTATACTGTGGGATTTTAATTTACGGTACAGTTTTGTCCACAATCATAAAGAAATTAATGCAATTTTGCAATGTATATCAATTCATACAAAGCATGAATAGAGCTTACCATATGTCATCTAACTATGTCACATCATTAGATCAGTTCAAATAATTAAAATTGTCCAAAATTTTTGTGATGCTTGAACAATTTTGTCGACCTGCAATAAGCGTATTGCGTACGTCATTATCTTAATTACTAATCTTAATTACTAACATTGCCGCTTCTCACGGCGAAGCAATTATAATCTCATTTCACGCTCAACAATAACTGCGCACAACCACTATAATCTCTTTTAACGCTTATTAAGTAAGCGAATAAAATCAGAAACTTAACGACCTTATATAAAATGCATATTTCATTAACTTTCGGGAATAAATTCCATAGTTGCTTTTGCTATATTGAAAGGTGAATAAATGCTCTACCATGCAGTGAAATTTTGAAATTTCTAGCTTGAGTAGTTTTCAAGTTATTATTGAAAAACCATGGTGGGCTTCAGAAGCCCTGCCGTTGAGGAGTCAATGCCCTGAAAAAGGTTGAGGAACATAGGGTTAAAGTGAATTCAAAACAGCTTTTACTATTAAGCAGAGGTTTCATTACCTGCATGAAATTCTTATGCATACTTTTACATTAAAAATCTTATAAATTGTTTGCAGCATTACAAGCAAGCCTGTTTTCAAAATTCAGCGCTATGCGAACACCACAGTCTTTGGTGTATCATTTATCGCGTAGTTTTTTACCAGGTGAGGAGAACAAATTTGTTGCTATGTTTTCATTTGTATCTCAAACACTGTTGGATCTTGGATTTAAGAAAGCTGATGATATGTGGACACATTGTATTTGTATTATGCCGTCGTCATGAAAAAAGCGACACTTTGGCAAGTTTTGGAGCAATGCGTCACTTCGCTAGATTATGGCTCTTCTCCAAAAAAGATTAAACGTCCAAGACTTTAAATTATTTGAATCTGACTCTTAAAAACTTTTTATATGGGAACATGCTCACTTATCCTGATTCGAACGTAACTGTTTTTTTTTTGTTCTTCGTTTGTTACCTATTTAGTTCTAGACTTTTTGTTAAAAGTAGGCTAAAGTAAAAAACTACTGCAAAGTCGCCTGCCTCAATCGTAATTGTATTTCGGCTAAATCTCCTTTTCAAAAATTTCTGTTGAAACACACAAAATTTAATGTTGTTAAAGAATGGTTATTTTAGGCTATATTTGGGCAAGCAAACTTTAAACTTTCAACAAAAAATTGTGAGCAAAATGGCCCCAAATTGTCAAAGTGTAAAAGTTGAAAGCTATTGGATGGATTTGTATGGGCTATGTGCGCAGCTTTGAACCTAAGCCCTTCGAGTAAACGGAGAATCCCTTTCATCAGCGCACATCTGCAGTATAGCATTTTTTTAACGCAAGCTAATTTGAAACTTGCGATCATGCGATTTTTTATTATTAGATTTGTTTTTGCGAAATGTGGAACTAAAGTTGCAACAGCTTGCTCATTTTTCGGAATTTGCCGTCGTCCTGAGAGAACGTACAGTGATTTTATGGTGTGAAATTTTTTTGCTGAGCATTACATGGACAAGAAAGTTTTTTTAAGAAAAGTTGTGGAATGCAGTAAGTTGGAGGAAAACACGAAAAATAAAAACTGAAGTTGGATTGAAGTTCATCCAACTCATATTCCAGCAGCTTTATCATGCTAGAAAGCTGAAGTTTGAAAGGATACAGTATGTGCAGAAGATATGCTTCAAACAAAATTATTGACTTGCTAGCTAGTGGATTAAAGTATCTAAACCGGGCTTCCAAAATTAGAAATTTTACGCAGTTTAAACCAGACGGATAAAATTTGGCTAGTTTACGTGGTTTGATTGCTATAATGTACAAATTACATACTACAGCGGAAAAGCTTATAAAGAGCCACCCAAACGACAACTGCTTAAAAAAGGCATTGCAAAATTGTCTTTGTATAGAATTTTACCAGTCACGCATCCTATGAATTACCAGTTCACTCTTTTACTAATTAGGCTAAAGATAAACTTCGTTGCATGTATACTTTAAGAGTTTCAATCCTGTAAGTAGACAACTTTTTTACAATGCTTGCTTTATACGGTCGCTATTTGGTGGCTCGTTCTCAAGACAACGCAATAATTGTAGTGGGTGTGCAAAAAAGCACTACGGCAACAACAATAGTTCAACTAAAACAACAGCTCACAATCGAACAAATGTTAAAATAACTCTGGCCCACATGCGTACGTTACGGAAATGAAAATTGTAAATTAATAAATTAGATTATTTATGCGCTAAAAACTACCGTTTCAGGTCACAGTAAATATTCCCCTATAGTAATTAGAAATTTGTAGGTTGCTTCTTAACGTTCAGCAGCGAAATAAGACAAAAACAAATTGTAATGCAGACTGGCTGGTAATTAATAGACAGCTGTCTGGACCGAAAGATCACTGTGATATCTTGAGATAAAGGCAACTTGGTTTCAACTAAGTTCAATACTTTGTTGCCAGATAATTATTTAGGCACTATCATAACTGGTATTATCATTAAATTGGAAAAGTGGAAAATTCCATCATCAATTTACGGAGATTCTTATTCTTATCGAATTCGACAAACTTAAATAAGCGGATAAAGCGATTTATTTAGTAGACAGTTTTCTAGAATCAACGTGGTTGAAGTTTAGTTTCATAATGTCTTGTACCTTAGCCAACATCCGATATCGTATGACAAGTGATTCCATTGTTGTTATGTGGAGTGAAAGTTGCTACTTTAAAGAAGAGGAAACAAAAGGAGCGATTACAGCCTTCCTCCCTTTCCATCAAAAGATCATTGCAAAGTTTTAACGTTCACTCAGTTTATTATTCAAAGCAACAATTTGTTGAATTTGTTTTTTCAAAGCAAAAAAATTTGTGATGAGCCCTCATTTAAATGCAGTAGATCAAATAACCAAAAACCACTAAATGTCAACTTTCTGATGTGGGTAATTTTGAAATTGCTTCCACTTTTAATGATATCACTTAAACATAACTTGACTCGAAGACTGCAAGGTCCCCTCGCTGTCTCCTGGCAAAGGCAGCTAGGTGATTAAATGTAATTTTACATTAATTTCAAAAGTAATTTTTTCTTTAAATATCTAATCGCAAATGAAAAAAGAGGAAAAGCAGCTTTAATATTATGTTAATAATTCTATAGATGCTGTGGTACTAAAAAATTTAAGCCAAAAAATTTAAAAAAACGAACCTTTGTCGTAAATTAAGCAAATAATTAAGGCCAGTTAGTTTGCTGTTAACCACTTCATAATTATTCGATTTAGCTTTATTTGTAACGGCATGATGCTTCATTGTTTACTTTTTATCAGATTACCTTTGTTTTTTAGGACGGTTTGAATTTGCAGCATTGCATTAAAAAAAAAAACTTTCAGCAGCTATTCAGAATCAAAAACACAGTTTTTTGCAAAAGATAAAGCGAATACTTTAGACTAGGGTTCGCCAAACTTCTTTCTTTTAAGGGCCGGATTACTGCTTGATTAACGACTGCGGGCCGGGTGCAAGCCGCGAACAGATTTATAAGTATTTAGAATTTCCATTGACTAATAACATACATATAACGGCGGTGGTATTGCAAAATTAAGATGAAAATCAATAGAGTGGTTAAAAAGCTTACTCTGCTATGATGCACCATGCAAGTCATCGCATTCTCGGGTAAAACATTTAAATTTTTTTTTCCAAATTTAGCCCAAGGTATTTCCACTTGTGGGGATGCTCAGAAATGCTATGAAACAAAACTAAAATGCTATGAAACAAAACTTTACAAAACTACCTGTGGTGTGTGGTACAAACACTAAACTTGCATGATGCTTGTTGAAAAGTTGTACAAATTGAACTGCAAACTAAGAGCGAAAAAGTAAACTTTTTGCTGCTTCCATGATACACTGTTTAATGGAGCTGCCTCAATCAGTTCTATTATATTCTGCTCAATTTTATAACTTGTACGAGTGACGAATTCATGCTCAGCAATCGTTGAGTGAAAAAACCTCCTTGGCGCTTAGCTACGTTTCGTTGAATGAAATTTTTCGGTACGTAGTTTCCCGAATAAAGTTCGAGTATTTTAGATGTTTGGTCTTACAGTGTCGACAAAAATTATACTAAAAAAAAAACAGCAACACTTTCGTTTTATAATAGGCAACTAGCTGTACCATTATTGCTCTCACAAAATACACTGTTCTTCCATTTTTCATTGAACACCCGACACTTAAAATCTACTTTTTTTGTTAATCATTTAATGAGTACCGTGATTACACCACAACCTAAACGTTTATTATTTTGTATGGGTATCGTCCCAATCATCGTGCTGTAGTTGCGTAGTCTGCTATGGTCTGCCTAAAAATGGAGATATTGCACTGCTGAACCAATAATGTTTTTTATAACAAAGTTTTTGACGTCTTAAAAAGAAACAGAATCAAGGCAACATTACCAGATTGACTGTACGTGGCGTAACAGTCAACAGCAACGTATCAGTGTTTGACAAAAAAATTGATCACTTTTTGCGTAACAATAACGGTTATATTTCATCTCTTATTGCGCAACATGTGGCGGGCCGGATAAAATCAGCTCGCGGGCCGTAGTTTGGTGACCTCTGCTCTAGACCTAGCTGTAGGCCATAAATGAATGTCTCCTTTAAAATGGCGCTAACCAAAGAACTCTCATTTCTTTTACAGTATAATCTTGTTGCGACACAATCATTTTCTATTATTGCTGGACTTGCTCCTTTCTGTGTTTGTATGATTAATAAACAAGAATGAAATTATTTTGCTTAATTTTTAAAAAATATCATAATAGACTTTATTACACAGTCCTAAGTTGCGTTGTTTCGTGATGTCAATCGAGGAAGCTCTTGAAAAACTTTTTATGAATAAATTTTTAATGTCTAATTAATGCTTGAAATGTCTGCGGATGCAACCTGGAGCCGCTTTTTAGATATACAACTTTTAATTGAACGAGGATAAATATTTTAAAGGGATGCGCTTGAATAATTTTTTTTTTTAATTTAGTATTGTCCCTAATAATTCACAGTTTGCGACAATCAAATTCAGTAAAGGAGGTTAGCCTCTGCGTCTTAGCCTAATTGCGGCGTTGCCTTAGGATAAAACTAAGATGTAGTTCTCAATGTTATCAACGTCAGGGTTGCTAATTAAAACTACGATTAGAGAGGCCCCTATTTCGGGTTTAAAGTAATTATCTTTGGAACGGCAGGATCAAGAAGGATGGAGTTAACGCCTGTTTAATGTACTGCAATACAATTTTCCTAACTTTAGATAGCCCTATTGATTTTGCTTAAATCCTCGTTTAACTTAAATGATGTCGAAAGACGTTCTTGCGACTAACTACTTTGACTTAGCATTTTACAGGCGCGTCGCCAGCGGAGGGGGGGGGGGCATAGGGGGCATTCCCCTTTTTATTTTTGCCCCCCCGACTTATTTCTTGCCCTCCCACTGTATTTTTTTTAAAGTGAGCATCGCCCTCACAGTTAAAATAGTGGTAATTCTAACTGTTCCATCCCCTATTCGGACATCGATTCTGTTTGATTGATTGTATTTGAATAAGCTGAAGATGGCACCTGGCCAAAATCGATTTTAGTGAAAGTATTTGTTAATATACGTTAGTCAAATATATTTTTTGGCTGATTCTTTGTTTCCTTCATGCAACTAAGTATCCTGACATCTATATTACAATCTAGGGTACGGTACGCAGCACAATCTCGTGTCTTGGGTCAGGTTCAACAACAACAACAACAAATCATTCAGTACGGTATAATAATAATGCAGCTACCAGCAGTTTGTGTGTACTGTGTAGTAGGCGTGGCATCGCAGATTATGATGCCATATACAGCAGCACTTATAGGCTAGGCCTTATTACAAGTCAGGCTTGTGACTGTTTTAGGTAATGTACAGTAAGTTGGTGTAGGCTGTAAGTTGGTGATCAGTGGTATACCCATAGTACAAACCATCCGCAATGTACCGTGCAATCAATAGTTGCAGAAAGAAAAATAGACTATCGCCAAATGCCTCCGGAAAAAAGATAAGAATTCGATCAGTCAATTGCACTTCTAGGCTATGTAGCAAACGTTGGCTACGGGTAAGCAAACTTGCAAAAGTGAGTAGAGTTGACAAGCCCATGTCTGGAAGTGGAAGGCCTTAGCTTAGCAACTCAAAACATACTGTGTTTTGATTGGGATCTTGTTCAGCAGTATGAGTAATCGATCTGCAAAAACTCTGAGCTAACAGAGAAACAGCAGAGAAACAAACTGCATTCCTCCCCCAAATCGGAATCCATTGACCAATTCTTTGATAGCTAGACAACGAAAATTTTCTGACTTTTACATTTGCAAGAAGTGTCCATTATTGTATAGTGTGTTTAACTAGATCGATTAGTACCGGTAGCAAATAAACTAAGCAGTGTTCTCGGCACTAGTAACACCATTGATATCTGAGATTTTGAGTAAACTTTAGTAGCCTATAGTACCGTTTTGGCTGTTTGGTGCTGCTATTTGTGATGATTTGTTTTGAGCAGTAATACAGTCCTGGTGCATTACTGATACAGTAATCAGTGGTACCGATCCATATTGACCATTGGGGAATGATTTAAGGAATTTGTCTATTTTTTGATAATTTTGAGCATTGGGAAGAGGGATGATGCTCAAACTGGAGATTTTCGGAGCAAAGTTCAACGCTCATTTTTGCCAATACCAGCAAGGAAGTCCGCAGAAACGTTTACTAAGGTTTAGAAGAAATGCGGGTGGCAATTAAGAATTTTCAAACACAAAAATTATGGTGTGACGGCCTAAAAGCCAGCAAGGAGGTCTGGAGGAGAGGGGCGCTGTGAGCTCCCCAGCGTGGTCCGGAATTTTTAGCTTTTTCGACGTTATTTCGAGGATAAAATGCCTCATTTAGTAACGTAGCAAGTTGTTACACCAAAGTTACACACCGTACCGATGCGAACTATTGGGAGGGATGCAGCAGAAATTCTTTTGAGGGATGCAAACCCTGGATCGACACTTACCTGTTTTAATGAAGTTTTTTGGTAATAGAGAAAGAGAATAGGCATTTAAGTATAAAAAATGCTAAATTGTTCATTTTTCTGCTTTGCCGTGTAATACACAATGGTATATTATTAGCTACAGTATTCCTTCTAAAGGTACCGATATTAAATTTTGCTCATATTTTTTCTGGAGTTTCCTGTCGTCAGTCGTTTCCAGTCGTTTACTAGCTGTAATCATGTTCAGTTAAATGAGAAAATTTACGTTGTTTTTTCAGCAATTGTTGAGTTAGCGGCTTTGTCAATGTTTCAATATGTCAGAGACAGTCTGCTTTCTGCATTTATTCAAAAATCATTCAAGGTACTTTTTGATGCGCAGTTCTTAACTTTTCTTATTACTTAAATTAATTCCATATGTTTACCAACGCGATAGCCATAGAATATGCCTAAAATTTTTGTTGCAAGTTTGTCTTGCTTTAAACAATGTGGTATAATAACCGATATGATCCCATGCTGTTCATATGTAAAAGACAAAGACAATCATGCACGTCAAATAGGCATTAAATAAATATACGGTTTAGTAATCGTTTCATTGCAACTAAGTAATTAGTCTTTAAAATAAAGCTGAAAATCGTTTTATGAACTTAACGCCAAATAGCTGCATTACTCAAAGGCGAAACGAAATTTACAACCCCGCCACACAGACAATCTACGTAACTTTTAAAATACTGCAATAATTTACTGTCAATACTTTGCCTCCCCGGTTTTCAGGTTTGCCCCCTCCGATCTCGCAAAGCTGGTGACGCCCCTAGCATTTTATGATTCAGTAACAAAAAACAAATTTATGTACAAAGTTTGGACCTCCGATGAGATCACTGAAAAATGACGCCATTTTTCAAAAATGTAGCTCTTTTATCACTACACTATAAAGGTGTCATTAAAGTAAAACTTATTCAAAAATTTTGATAAACGCTATAATCCCAATGATAAATTTGGTGTTTTCATGAGTTTTGGATTGTTAGAGGTTTAGGAGTTAAATAAGGGTAGCATTTTTTCCGTGTGAAATGCGTTTGCCTAATAGCCCATGCAAAATAGTGTTAAGACGCGGTCTAGACTGTGCGTAAAATCATCAATGTAGCAACCTATTTTTATAATTTGTTGAACAGAAATCCGGTTTGCCAGGCGCACGGTCTTACCAGCCTGCAAGCTGCTAGTTGTTAAAAATAAAAGATAAAGTATGTTCGTACGTTCACGATCATTCGCCCAGCACCCAGGGCCGGATTTAGCAGATGGGCAAGGGGCCCGGGGCCACCTCCATAATCCACTAATAGCCTGTACATTTGCGCGGTGTTGTGCAAAATAAAAACAGTTTGAAAACATTTGTTTTGCAACAAACTAGCCTTTCTATATGGTCAACTTTTTCACTTTCGTAATACGTTATTTCTGGCATTTTGATGTCAGCACAGACGCATCTTTACCCAAATAGCAAAAATGGGTCGGCTTGAAGTAACTTCGTAATCAGCGTGACGTAACAATCATTTTCTTTTGTTGCTTATGCAGATAGCTTAGTTGCGTAACCACCGGGGCTATGAAGGATTATTTCTTCTTAAGCCAAGTCACTTAGAAAACTTATCCCAAAATTATAAGCATTTAAAATTATTTTGAATCTTATCCTATGAGTAAGGGGAAAGCTTGAAAGAGCTGATCAATTTAGTTCTTCAACTAGTTTTTAAATATTTGCAATTTAGTTCTTTCAAACGGCTCAATAAAAAGGTACAAAATTTAATTCAAATGGCGTTAAAATGGGTATTTTTTTTTGAACTATCGCAGAAATTGCGCAGCGGCTGGGGGCTTTTAAAGGTGCGTGGTATCAGATCTGAACTTTCAATCCACACGGGCAGCTTGAAGAAGAAAACATGTTCAAGGTATACGCCGTGCGACAGTTTTATTTTTATTTGTAGGATCACAAACAAGCTACAGAAAGAAATTCGTTTCAGATACATTAATAAATTTATTTAGAAACTTAAAACAAAATTACTTGGCAGGTTTAAAAGATCGAAGCAAGTTTATTTATTACCAGTTTTATATTTAGTTTGATTTATTTACAAATTTTATTTATTTACAAACCGGACAGCAATTTTATTTATTTCCGGTATGGACAGCAATTTTATTTATTGGTATTTGATTGCCCTTAAATTTGTTTAGTGATTTTCTTTTTTTGTAAATATATTGAGTAATCAATAAGTATCTAAAAAAAATTTTTGTTTTTAACGATATTAATTTTGAAGGGATCCATCCCTCTGGTCAATGGACTTCTAGGTTTTGCGAGAAGTAAGAAACAAGGCTAGTTGGCTTTATTTATGCTTTAATAGTAATTGTAATAAAGTAGTTGGTAGAACGCCAATTTCTTGTACTAAAACTACAGATACGATAGTTGCATAAGTTTTTTAAAAAAGTTTGTGTGCGCTTTACCACTTAACCTTCGCTTTAGCTTCAGCTGTCGCTAACATTTCTCTTTCGCAAATTTATATTTGAACAAAACAAGATTTGGCAAAGAAGCAAAAAAGTAATAATTCTTATAATACCCGGAGCCTGCACTATAAAGTTGAATATTATTGAGTCAAATCAACAAAATCAGTTTAATCAAAAACGCAACTTATTCTGCTTTCACACTTTGGCAACTTTGACTTCGACGCTACTGCTAATTGAACATTTTTCAGTTTTCAGGGTTTCCGCGCAGTCTCAGCGCATTCGCAGTGAGTCTGAGCGCACTCGCTGTGGAGTAGCCAACGAGCAAAAATTTTTTAACGTGTTCAAAATTTTTTCAATTCGCAACGCAGTCTCCGTGGAGTCGTATTGCAGTCTCCGAGGGTTCGCCGGGCATTCGCCATCAAATTGACGGAGACTGCGCTGCGAACCCACGTAGACTGCAGTACGACTCTGGCAAATGCACGGAGACTGCGCTGCAAATCATATTAGGTATAACGGAAATGACGTTGTTTATTGCTTTGTGATAAATTTTATTTTTCAAAATAATGAGTGGTAGAAAGGTAATGGTAAAATAAATGATTCTTTGAATGTCAGCTATTAGGCAAAGTAGGGTCCGAAACTAAATTATTCTTGCCTGAAGCTAATATAACTCTTAAAATAAGTATGAAAATTGATGAAGTAGATTAAAATAAATAAAATCGGAAACCTTTTTAACAAATATATGTTGATATGGAATTGGATAGCACAAAAATTTGGGTTTTCAAAAGTCGGAGTCAATATTTTCTATGATTCCAAAACTTCTAGTAATTCTAGTAATTTTCAAATTTGCTTTGAAATATTCTTTTAAAAGTTCAGGGATGGTGCGGTTGACAACGTAAATGCAGGCTGTTGTGCCTACGTTAATATGGGGCTATGTTTGGATCAGATAGTGTGTCTGAAATTGGGCCCACTGTTTGATTCTGGCAGTACAATCAGTAGATCGACAATATAGTGCTGGTGATACGCTAGATAATTGATTGCTGGGATCCATTTCAATTGATGGGTGACTGCTTGTTTTTTTTTAGTGCTGCTTGACTTTCGCTTTGTCTTTAATTAAACGTAAATTGTAGCTAACGGCATCAGGATGTGGATAATTTTTGGTAGAATGAATGAGTATCGTTTGATAAGATTTAACTTATGAGTATCGTTTGATAAGATTGAATGAGTATCGTTTGATAAATGAATGAGTATCGTTTGATAAGATTGACAGCTTGTTTTTTTTTTAGTGCTGCTTGACTTTCGCTTTGTCTTTAATTAAACGTAAATTGTAGCTAACGGCATCAGGATGTGGATAATTTTTGGTAGAATGAATGAGTATCGTTTGATAAGATGTGTAATAGAGCAATTATAAAATTTATAGTTTCAGTAGAGAGGTTACTTTCAGTAACCATATGGCAACACAATTCAAAAATACCACTCTGTTATCGTATTACACGGATACTACAAGCTAGGCTAGCTTTATATTTTAGTTATACTTAATTGAACTTCTAATTTAATTTATCTTATTACTAGGAACTGCCTAAGCCATATAATGCCAGTTTAGCCGGATGCAGTTGGAAATCCAAATTGTATTTTTGAAAAACTATTGTTACTATTTTAAATTAAATTTGACAGTGCACTGATTATTACTTTATTCATTTGCCATGGTTTAGTTTTTTAATGAAGGCGCTCAGTATAACGCCGAAAATGTATGAGTTCAATTATAAAACTAAGTTTGCCTACAGCTGTTAATAGCCGAGTAGTATAATAAATGCAGTGGTGTTGAAGAGTAGTGTTGCAGTATAGTTATAAAATTATTAGCTTAATAGCTCGGTTTGTGCTTGTTTTTGAAAGCAATATGCCTTATACCGCAGAACAGCAATTCGTTAATTTCCGATTTATTTTGCTTTTTTGTTAAACTTGCGCTTTGCAGGTCATCTAATCCTTTTGCGTGTTATGTGCAAATTGATAAGTAATGAATAAGCAGAAACGTCTCTCAAAAAAACATTTTACGACAGCTTCGGTTATTTTATTCTCGGCAAAACTATTTCTGAAGTCCAGTTTTTCTGCTCTAAAGCTGGATATATTTAAGCGTTATGCTTGCAACAAAATGTATATTTAACTAGCAGCAGTGTCAAACGACATTAAAGTTGTATATTTTAGTAAAATTGACTTTGAGGGCAATCTGTTCACCAAAAACTGTGCCCATTTGCTGAGCATATATTATCTTCAATTTCAAAAATAATACGAAATTAAAAGACTCGAACAAAAATTAAAATTATAGTAATTCGCAGTAACAAAGCTACCGTAATTCGAAGGTAATGCTCAACTTTTTTGCTTTTGTGATTTTGAAATTAAGTTACGACAATAGGCATTTAAAATAAGAGGAACAACTTGATTGGTTTTTATTTAGTTCAAAATTTTGTTCCTAAAAGTTTTGAAAGATTTTATTGTATTTTTACAAGCGTAGATTTTGAAATTTAACCATAAATCACAATGCCAATTCAAAACATTTGTTTTTCGCATTGGTTAAAATGAAATTTTTGCATTTCTATAAAGAACCAGTAGCGCTTTTAAATGGCAAAGTATTGCGGCAATGAACCAACGGTATCATTGAAAAAATACGGCGCTACCCCTCAGGTATGGCATAATACATCATAGCTATGTCTGGAAGACTAACCGGTTTTAGTCATTTTTCTTTTCGGTTTTGATTTTTCGGACAACGTTAGTGCTTTTTGTTTGCTGCTAAATTAAAGCTTTCACTAAAATTTATATCTTTATCAAAAGTAATAAGCTTAATTAATTTTCTAAATAAACTTTTTTTTGTTGATTTTACCTGCTTTCATATCATGCAAATGAATCCTTTTTTTTTTCTTCTACGTTAGTAGAAATCAATTTGCAACGCATTCGCAAAAATTCGCCATGCTCTGCGACTTTACGGAGACTTTAAGGAAACTGCGCTGAGACTCTGCTGAGACTGCTCTGAAACTGCCCTGCGAATTGATTCGCACAAGTTCGCCAAAGTGTTAAAGCGGCATTACCCGCGGAATTCGAGGGAGCAAGGTTGATGATGCTGCCTTTAGATTCAAGGTTCAGTCTTTGAGCATCAAAAGAAAGTTGTTGAAAAGTCGACATTGCATCGCTTGCAGATGATAGGGGCTGACTTTCCATCATTCATTTAACAGCAGCCTTGATACGAATACATTGGATTTTGAACACATCATTCCCAAAAATACCTTTTTTTGGCAATTATTAGTACTGTTCTACATTTACGTGATATATTCTTATTATAATTACAGCAAAATAAAACAGTTGGATAAATCTTGTATATAATCGCAATATATGCTGTTAGGTAGAGTACCTTAAAAGCAATCATTTTTGACAACCCAAAATTTATAAAATGCTATTTGAAAACATCATTAGAAGTGTTTCGAGTGATGCAGTACTTTAAATTTAGTCATTGTTAACCTTATCATATATTTGACTACGGTTAGGCAAAAATTCTACGGTTTGAATTAGAACTGCATGTTAATGATAAAGACCTTATTTTAGTCATTTTGCTATGAGTAGGTCGAAACATTTAAAATAAAATCGATTGTGTATTACCAATGTTGTGACCAAATTTCACATTCTAGCCAAAAGTATGAAAGTGCTCACGTGCGCTTACGCGCACGTGCGTCGCGCTTGACCTACTTTCCTGGCTTGTATATATAGATGGCCTTTTCCCTTTGCGGCTCTCTTTTACCGTGAGCTCGCCCAGGTACTGTTAGATAGTCAATAAATTAGTTGAAGAGTTGTGGCAGTCATTTAGTTTTTGGATACGAAGCTCATTACCTAAATTGTCGGTGAGTTATCTTTCATGCATTTTTTGTATTATCCTTTGCCAATTATATCTAGAAATCAAATATCGTCTGTAAATTATACTCGTTTATCGAGGTACCGTGATCCTAACTACCGATATAAAGAAAGTGCATGTAAGTGATGAATTAGATTGTGGGATTGATTGTTTTGTGTAACCCCTTTGTGTAGCTCGGCTTACGGTTACTATTTTTTACAGGATCAGGCCTCAAAACCTTTTATCGTTGCTAATTCCTACACTGCATGTTGACCCTTGCAGGTGCAAGCTTTAGGCAGGGATTGTTAAGTTTGGCATTTTGTGTATTAAATTATTTGATGTACGACTTTCCTTGTCCTAGTTTGGCAGTTAGGGATAGGCGCGCATAATTTAGGATCACCTTCTCGCAGCGGTCGTGTAGGACGTAGACGGCTGATGTGGGCTAGCGCAGGGCGCGACCCCCACATACGTGTATAAAAGGTTTGATAAAGGATAGGGCCTTGCATTCGTTAAGGTTTAAAGTTGCACAGTTTAAAAGCACTGTTAGTTTTCGACTCGGTAATCTTACGCATTATGTTCACTCAAACAATGACAACCAGCATCGTGAGTACTGGTTCCGAAAGTGTAACTTTCACACCATTTCGATCTTCTGAAATGTCTGCCGACCTCAACCACGTGGTAGCGAGCAATTTTGGCGTGTCTAGTGGAGACTTCACTAAATCAAACAGCCCCGTTCTTAATCCCTTTGCAAACAATAGAAGCGAGCAAATAAATAAGCCGTTTGACGCTAACAATTACTTTGAACAAAGAGAAAAGTTCAATAACTTCAATGTTTTGAAAAATGTGGACTTATCTGAATCCACCAATGTGTGGATCTTATTTTTTTTGAAAATAAACTTTTCATCCCCTCATTGAAACAATATGTGACTAGTGAAGCTGACATAATAATTAACGTAATCTGCTTTTTAGTAGCAAAATAATTGACTGATACTTTGCAATAAACATCTTGCAATATTAAAACAATTCATTGCAATTTGATTCCTGTCTAGCAAGCTTAATTTAAACGTTTGATTCACATCTGTGTTTGCCGTAACAGACAAAAATATACTCTATTTTCTGATAACAAAGTGCTCTACTGCGAGCTTTCAGTCCAGTAAGTACTTGTGAAAGTGTAGTCTTGTACAACTAATGTTTATTGTATTAATTTTTAAGCAACTGAAAAAGTTTATTGCACTCATTTAGTTATGAATTGTGTGAGCTTATTTTAGCTTCGCAGTTTTTCAACATTGCATTTAGCTGCCATTGAGCTTGGCTTATTCGGTATGTTGCTGGAAAGAGCGATCAAAAATCATGTCACGTTTTAAACTGTGCAAAGGCAAAACCGATTGTAAGTTTGTTTTTTTTCAACTTGCACACATTTAACTTAAAGGCGTGCAAGTTGAAAAATCAAAGTCCGTACTTATATCTGGTATTTTATCTGCAACCTATTTAAAATGCATAAAAGTGTCCCACAAAATAAAGGCAATTGCAGCGAAATTCTTTATCAACCATTTGATGTTGTAATTATGCATCTTCATATTCGTTTCATGCGAGTCTACAACTTTCAGGCGCAAAACGATTAAGTGCCGTGACTATTAGGCAACTGCTGGACTTTTTTGTGCCTGCTGGACTTTTATGCGCAAAGACTATTTAGCACCAAAGCCAAATTTTTGATTTTTGAAAAACTTTCGCACTAACATTTTTTTCTAATATTTGTATTGTATTTACATATGTTTTTATTTTTTTACATTTTTTTTCTTTGCTTATACACAATACTTTTTTTGAGATTATATTTTGTGCATTCTACTATAAATTGTTTTTTATCGCAATTTTCTACTCCTTTTTTTTTTAATTTTTACAACTTACCATTTTGAAATTAAACAGTAGGTTTCATTTTAACCTGTTTATTTTCTTGACGTCAGCAACTGCGCTGTCCCCGATTCGAATTTTTGTGGCGCACGAGTAGATTCAGTATTGAAAGAGGCATTTATGCAGTTCACGCACTGAGGAAGGGATTGAATCGGAAGTTTTCCCAGCACTACCGAAATATTAAAGTTTCTTTACAAAAACAATTTATTGTATTTGTTAGACCGGTGGGCTGGTCGAGCAGTCACGCGTTTGCTCAAGAACGGAAGGTTCAAGTTTCAAATCCTGGACCAATCAAATATGATCTAGAAATGCCAACGGCTCGCCACTGTTGAGACAGTTCGTCGAGAAAATCAGGTATTTTGCTCGTAGTCGCAATGACGAAAAAATGGTCCCGCCGACTCGTTACACGCTTCGGCATAATTGTAACATAGTACAAGAGAGTAATGAAAAATTTCGTTTCTTTGATTTGCTGAACTGGAATTCTCAGCGACTTTGGTGAAGCGATTATTGATTATTATCAACGTCATAAACACTGTGATGCCAACATTATATCTCTCTTGTCGTTGATAAATTACATACACTAAATCACATTATTTTGAAATTGTTTACATTTTAAAGTAAGGTAAGATATAATAATTTTTTTTTGTATTGAGCATCTACGAATAAAAGCAGTAACAGCTTGGTACCAATTGACCTTAAAAGTAAAACCAATATATTGCATGTGAATAAACTAAAGCATTTTCAAAAATATTGCGTTTTCAATGATGAAATTATGAATATTTTGAATTAATCAGCCGATCGGGGTTGAATGATATAAAAATAACTTTGTCTATCATGAACTAAGCTGAAGCACTTATGACTGGAATATACTGCGCCAAGCTTTGCTATGTAGGAGTATTAAGTTGATGGCGTTTACAAATATCACGAAATTTCTCAGGCATTATGACCTCTTTTGCAACAAGCAATTTTTTGATCGAAAATTAAGTTCACTTTGTTTTATTTGTATATCTATAGATGAAGAGAATTGATGGCAGCTTTTTAATTTATTAAAACGACTCATACAGTGGCGCAACAAAATGGGTTGATGGAGCTGAAACCACTTCCCCAAAGCCAAGTCACTTTGAAAATTTAATTTAAATATGCATTTTTTAAACATTTCTTTTGGACTTGAGCATAGTATGTAAGTGGGGTGTAAAAGAAACTGAGCAATTTAAAAATCCTGCTCACCACTTATCCAATCAGACAAAAATTGCTACTGAAGAGTCCCATCTGAAAAGCTCATAGCAAAATTATTTCGATAGCTGCAGAAATAATGTATAGATATCGGTGCTACAGTGTTAAAGTTTTCCATTTGCTCCTTTTTTTTTGTCTCATTTTTTAACAGTCTCGAAATGTCAGCGAAAATCTCGCGTCTGAATCAAAGCAGTAAGCGGTTCTCAGCTGGATGAATACGTCATGCAAAACTAGCTTTTGTTTTGCTACTGTAATGTCATTCAAAACAAAATTGCATAAAACAAAGCGTAACGAAATTGGAATGAAACAATCTGCTGCGTAATTAGAACGCCAGACAGTTTTGAAAAGTTTGTAGTATAACTACCTCAGTTGTGAAGAACCCAAAAATTCAATTTTTGCAAGGAGAAAGCGAAAAGGATATTAAACAAGGAAAGCTTGGAGCGAAAGCTTATTACGCAGTTGACTTTACTGAAAGTAATGTTTATTTTTTAGGCTTACAGATGGGTGCCACGAAACGGCACAATTTGACGTAGCATAACACGGCCTTTACCTGAAGGAACATTCTCCGATGGAATTTAATGTAAGCGACATTTCTCTTCCAGTCTGGGGATCATCATCAGAACAGTAACGCGTTTCTTGTTTACAAAAATCAAAATAAAACTAGTAAGAAAATCACAAGTAACCAGGAATAAACTCTTGAGACGTAACAAACAAAAAATTTGCGACACTCGTTATTACAACATGCAGTAATACAGAAAAATTATTCCATCTGCCGAAAGTATTATATAATTTGTATAAAGTTATGGGCAGCCTATCAAAAAAATTCAATGTCAAAAATACAACATGAAAATTAATCCAAAAGCACGGGCATGTTAGCTCGTCAATTCTGTTCAAAACGTTTACTTAAGTCGTTTTTTGATTTAAGAAAAAACTTTCCGCTGTGCGACCTTTACTGTAATTGGCCTCCAGTTTTTAAATTTGAGCTTCATCCCACTCTATGAAATGATCAAAATCTACGATATGTTGGCACAAAGGGAAGAGTTTTTTCATAAATCAAAGTGCGACTGAAGTAAACGTTTTAAACAGAAATAACGGCGCTAACATGCTGGTTGTTTGTTGTATGGTTATGAATTAATTTTCATGTTGTATTTTTGACAGTGATCTTTTTTTTCGTTGGCCACACGTAACTTAATAGTAATATTTTTCCGTGATATTGTATTTTTTTGTTTGCTACGTCTCAAGAGTTTATTTCTGGTCACCTGTATTTTTTTTACTAGTTTCATTTTGATTTTTGCAAACAAGAAATGCGTTACTGCTCTGATGATCCTTCCAAGGCTTGGGAGCAAAACGTCAAGTTAAAAAAAATGCATTGGAGAACGTTGCTTCAAATAAAATGTTTCATCCCTTTTGAACGAGCTCCTAGCTTCATTTTCAAATAACACGACTTGTCACTGCATTTTGGATGTCAGCATTACCGGTTTTTACAATTAAGAAAATAGTCTTCCACGACTTGCCACTCTAAAATTCTATTTTACCCAAGTCAAGAGACGTTTCTTACTTTCTTTTAATACTTAATTTTCTGTGTTAACTGCAGGGGACCAATTGTTTTTACAGACTCTAAATTGTGTGATAACTTTACAAAAGTGCTTTACTTCTACTGTTAATTCACTTTTCCGAATTTTGCATACTATGCAAGCGAATCGATTAAGAGTTAGTGTGAAAGCTTCTGTAAAACAGTTCGTATTCGTCTCATAAAAAAAACAGTTTTTTTACTGTTACGCCATAAAATCTATAATGCGACCCAGTGTAAATTGTGCAGCATTTTGGAAAAAGTGCAAAAATTTGCCGAAAGGAACTATAGCAAAAAACAATTTTTCAAAAACGAAACATTTTGATTATCGATTTTCTCCAACCAAGATCAGATTGAATATCGCATTTTTAATTTTTTTGTGATTACGTAAGACAAAATCGCCTTAATATTTTTTTGTTGACATTAAACCAACTTATCTAAAGCACTTGGGGTATAAAAATAAAGTTAATAAGGAGCGAATTTGGGTAGAATATTAAACTTATGTCATAAATTTTCTCTGACTTTGCCTGGTGTGCGTTTTGAAGCGCATTAGGCTTATAGAATATTGTGTAGTAATAACTTAGGATACAAATTAAAATTAGATTAGGCCTTCCAGTACGATCAAAACACAAATCTTTAACCTTCAATCAGTGGTGTTGTAACTGATGAGGTAACTATGCCCCTTCTGGCAGCTCAAATGTTGCTCCCCTATAGTCAAAGGCCCTCTAGTGCATGCCACACCAACTGAAAAATGTAATAAATATTTGGCAGAAGCCAATTTAAATTTTGCAGAAAGCATTAACAAGCTTCTGTATTTCAAGTGAAACTTGTCCTTAGCTCTAATCACAAGTTATGCCACTGCTTTTGGCCTTCAATTACTAAAATTATTGAATTATTGCTTGCAAATATTAGTCCTTATTTGGAAACAACTAATGGGTTTACTTCCGTTAGAAGTACTGGCATGAAAGTATATTTCAAGCTACTTCAATAAGTTGTCACACTCAGCAGTGGGCCAAAGTACTTATGTAATAATGCCTAGTTTTGCTAAATTAACAGACATAACATATTCTTTTTATTAAAAAATTAATAGCCAAGACTGTAACAAAGTTTTAACAATTTTTTAATATTTATTCTGTATTGTATTATTTCTCAATATAAGCATCACTTGTCAACTGATCACATCAATCCTGAATTTGGATACCATACTTCCAGAAAATATTTGATTACATTTATTAGGTTATTTAGCTAGGCTACCCTTATTGGCTGTTACCAAAAATTATTGTGGTATATTACTGAAATCTGTTGGCTTTTTTTTTCTACATTATTACAGATTTCAATTACCTAAAGTCTCTTATTTAAAAGTTGCTTCTAAAGACCAAAATCCTGGAAAGTCTGTTATGGTCAGACACCTTTAAAATACTGCAGTATTTTTTGTTGGCTTAGGTACCAGATTTTGGTTGAAAAAAATATATATATACAGTATGCTTCTAGATAATCCAATTTTTTTCCAAATAACCTTGCCAATTTCATCTTAATCCTGCTGGTCTAAAACACTGTTCCCTCTAAGCTGCGCGGCTGCGCGGCCGCGCAGCTGGCCGAGAATCCCCGCGCAGTACTTTCGTTCTGCCGCGCACAGCATAAGTACTGATAACATGACAACCCAAATACGTGCTTTCAATAGAAAGTAAACTCCACATTTGAGATTTCACAACATTGTTTTACAAAATCAAGGTGCAGTCAGTTAAATGTGCAATGATAGCATGAAATTCTACTATACCACAGTAATCAATTGAGCATAATAACTAAAAATGATGTCATAATCACTTGACAATGTCAATAGAACGCAATCCTATTGAAAACTCGGTAAAAAGAAAACTGCATGTTGTTGACAAACTGCAGATGTTTTGTTGAAGTACTGTTCTGACAAAGGTTAAACTAATATGCACAAGGCATGTGATAGTTGTGTGTTTACATAGGCGGATCCAGGGGGGGGGGGGCGCGAGGGGCGCGCGCCCCCCCTAAACGCAGAACACATTTAGAGGTCAATTATTAAAAAAAAAACTTAAAACAACCAGAAATGTTTTCACTTGCACGACTTCTTGTTCATTAGTAAGCCTATTCTTCATATCTAAGTGTAAATGCAGATGGGGGGCAGGGGGCGCCCAAAACTCAGGGGGCGCCCTCTTTTCGCTGGCTAGGACTCCGTTTCAGCAACCCCTCTAACCAGCAGCGTAGCTAGGGGGGGGGCTATAGCCCCCCATTGGCCAGTCAGACTTTTACAAAACAACGCAAAAGTATTGTCTTTCGAGAAAATTTTCAACACTAACAAGCGCAATTCGCTCATCGGTCAATAGCCACCCACTAGCATAGGGGGAAGGTGCAATTTCACAAGAATTTCTACATTTTTTAGAGTACAAAAGTCGATAAATAGTTCACCAAAATGAATTATTTTGAGTAAAATATTAAAAAATCGCTAGCTTCTGGGGGCTCCGCCCCCAAACCCCCGGGCCTCCGGCGGCTGGGGGCGGAGCCCAGATTTATCCTTTGCCTCCGGCGGCCGGGGGCTCCGCCCCCGGACCCCGACTCCTGCCTCTAACAAGAATAGTTTACATTTTTTTTTAAATTGCGCCCCCCCCTAACGGAGAATCCTGGATCCGCCCCTGGTTTATATGAAAAATACTCAGAACACATGAGGTTAAAGGAGAGAATGAAGAAATTGTAGGTTAAAAGTTGGTGAAACTGTGGCCTCGGCAGGCAGAGCTACGCACTTTGCCAGTTACCACTAGGCCATGGTAGCAGTTGAGATTCCAATCAGATTTCGGTACTTCTACCGTAGGCTACAGTCTGCTCACGTTGTAGGCTAGGAACGTATTTCAGCGATTTAGTCAAAATTTCAATTCCTAGCCTAAAGTGGACGCACGGTAGCCTACAGCAGAAGTACCTGAAATCGGATTAAAATCGCAACTGGTCCCATGGTCTAGTGGTAACTGGCAAGGTACATAGCTCTGTTTGTCGCCTACCCGGTTAAGGGGTACAAAACCTGATGATGAAATAAATATGTATTAATATTAAGTTCACCAAAATTTTTGCACATTAATTGTTTTTTAATAATGTTTATTATATAACTTTACCTGAAGATCTCTAACAGTGTAAAACAGGCTATTGGAGGTTAAATTTCTCATTAACAGTCGGCAACAAAACAGATGCTGTTACATAAACTAATCAAATAGCAGCAGACATCAGTATATTTGTTATGTTTGTGATCAACAGACAACAGGCATTCATTTTACAAACTAAACGTCGTTTTTTATTCAGGGTACTGTTTAAATTAATTTTAACTTATTGACCATGAGCAAAAGGAATTTTGAAGGACTGACCTCTAAAGGAACAAAAAATAAAAAAACGAGAGACTCATTCAACCCGGAATGGTTGAAATTAAAAGTAACTACAGATACGCCAGATTTAAAAGGTGCACAAGTAGAACTAAGTTCGATTTACGAATATTCTTATGAGAACGGACTCAAATGTAAAATTTGTGCTGCTGGTTCACACTTTAAAACTAATACAGGTAATGAATATGCAACTGGAAAGCGGTGGGAAGCATGGAAATTAGATTACTGTAAACGACATTTATTATCGCGCATTCATGCAGAAAATACTCAGATTTTGTACAACCAAAAACACGGAATCAGTGTGAAAAGCCTTCTGACAGAAAAGCCTGTTGACCGGAAAGCACGCTTAGACCATGCCAAACGCCTGCAAACAGATGAAAAGCAAATTTGCATCCTGATGGACAATGTTCTTCTTGCTATCAATATGAATGCTTCGATGCATTCTGTACAAACTATACACGACCATATGGGAAAATATGTTTCGTTACCAGACAGCTGGCGAAGTAAGAACTATGCATTTGAGTTTGGTGCGGCAATTAATGAAGTTGTTGCTGACGAAATATTTACAGAATTACGTGCATCCTTATTTCATACACTCATTGTTGATGAAAGCACTGATATTGCAGTGCATGAAGTGTTAGTATTGTATTTCAAGTATCGTTCTCCCAATTCACTGGTTTATAAAACAGTTTTCGGTGGAATCATTCAACTGACAGCATGCCATGCTCAGGCTCTTGAGCAGGCTATAAAAGAGTTTTACAATGAACATGAAATCAACCTCAACCGTTTAGTCATGTTAACGTCTGATGGTGCATCAGTTATGCTGGGTCGGCGGAATGGTTTGGCCAGTGGCGGATCCAGAAAATTTTGGTGGGGGGGGATTTTAAGCACAAAACCGCAAAAATTCGGATGTCTTCACCAAAATTGAGAATGGTTTTTTGGCCGAAATCGGAAATTCAAACGATTTTTTCGCCCAAAATCAGGTGTTCTCCAAAAAAAAAAAAAAAAAAAAGGTCTTCACCAAAATTGAGACTGATTTTTCGGCCGGATTCGTTATGTTTAGGCTGGTGGGGGGGATGCATCCCGAAATGGAGCCGAATTATTCGAAATAGAGGCTGATTTTTCGGCCAAAATCGTTACTTTTAGGCTGGTGGGGGGATGCATCCCCCCATCCCCCCCCCTAAATCCGCCACTGGGTTTAGCGGCCTTATTAAAACGTAGTGTTCCTCATCTTTCAGAACAGCACTGCGTCGCACATAGAGATGACCTGGCACTATCTGCTTCATGGAAAGATAACAGCTTAATGAAAAACATTGAGGTTCTTTTGCGCACTGTTTATACTTTGTTTAGTCGATCTTCTGTAAAAACAGCCGCACTTGCTGAATTAGCCAGTGTAAATGAAGTGGATGTTGTGTCTTTTCGACCAATTCATGAAGTTCGTTGGCTATCACGACATTTTGCTGTCAGCGCTTTTGTAAGAAACATAGATGCATTGGTTTTGTTTTGTGAAGAACAAATTAATGAATGCGGTAATCCCATCTGTACTTATGTTTTGCGATGTATACAAGATCCACAATATTTACTGGCTTTGTATACACTGAATGATGTTTTACACGAATTAGCAAATTTAACAGAAGTGCTACAGAGAAGTGTTTTATCACCAATCGAAGCGCACCAGTTGTGCGTTTCTAAAGTTCGCAAATTAGAAGCACAGTACCTTGGTGACAATACTTTTTGGAATAATAAAGCCAAACAAATTTTAACTGAAAATGAAGACATTGACACAAGACAAATTACGCGGTTTATTAGATCTGTGTGTGATCATTTGTATGCTAGGTTTCCGTCTGATGAACTAAAATGTTGGTCTGCTTTTGATCCTACTGCTTTGAAAAATTGCACATTTGACTTTGGTGTTGCAGATGTTAAGAAACTGTGTATGCAATATAAAGTCCTAATTAATGCAACAAATGACAATTTAATCATACAGCAGTACAATGATTTCAAATTCCTGATGAGTGAAAAATTAATATCAGGCACTATTACATCACTTACAGAAATAGCTGACATCACTATAAATGATGAGCAGTTTAACTTACTTTCAATGTTGGTTGACATTTGTTGTACTTTTCAAGCTTCCAGCGCAGATTGCGAACGAGGCTTCAGCCTTATGAACAGCATTAAAGTGCGGTCGCGCAATAGGCTAAGCAATACTCACTTGGATCAACTTATGCGAATAAAATCGTATTTAAATGCAGGTAGAACTGTTGACTTACACAAAGCGTATACTGTGTGGAAAGAGCAAAAAGTCAGGCGTGAAAAGATTTAAAATCATTACCATCGAGTGTATAACACAGAGTGCGGGCGACTCGCCCTTGGCTTCTCCATTGCTGTAATTTGAGTGTCTAAATAAATTCTGTGTTCGTATAAAATATTGTTTCTTTTCTATTTTTTTAGAATTTTCCGCGCAGAACTTTTTTTTTGGAGCTCACACGGCCTTTTATGCCGCGCACACTAAGCAAGCTCTTAGAGGGAACGTTGGTCTAAAATAAAAAACAAATTTGTGTAAAAATTTCAATTAAATATTTGTTTTTCAGAAATAATGTAATAGTATTTGAATAAATTTCAGATGCCTGGTTAAGGTTGGGTTATTTTATTTTAATTGTATTAAATAAGTTTCAAATGCCTGGTTAAGGGTAAATTAAGTTGATTGGTAGAACTAGATATCAGTATTAACAGTCGGCTACAAACCTAGGCTAACTATTTTGTTTCTGACTTGGGTTAAATACTGAAGTAAATTGCGTATTATTCAGGCTCACAAACAAAATGGCGGGAACTTCTTCTGGTAGTGGTAAGTATAGCCTTGAGAAGATCATTGGTGAAATCCTAGAACTCAAGGCTACTCAAAAAAGGTATGCGAAACAGCATTTGGATGCCAAAGTCACTAGCACTGTTGACAAAATCTCATTTGTTTCAGATAGCACCAAAACGACAGCAGGCACTACGAATCTCGAAATTCAAGGTTAGCATCTCAATAAGATGGAAGAAACAGTTAATCGACTGGAAACCACCGTGGAGGAGATTGCTTAGCTAGCTAAGGAGAATGAAAAGCCATCGATGACCTGGAACAGTATAGTCGGCGCACCTGTCTAATCCAACATGGATGTCACGAAATTCCGAAAAAGGAGACTGCCTATGCTGAGTTTGAAACTTTTGTAGTGAATAAGCTTAACTCTAGGCTAGGACTAAGTTACCAGATCAAGACCTTTGACATTGATACTTGCCATATTCTTCCTGTAGGAAAAAAGACGCATCTTCTATCATCATCAACTTCGTGAGGCGATCCGTGCGGAACTCTATCTACAGCTCCAAGAAAAATCAAAAATCTGAAGGAGAGAAAGCGGAAAAGTTGTCCATCACCGAGTCTTCAACAAAACGGCAGTTGGCATTAGTGGAGGAGTCTAGAGTGCTTTCGGAACGTCTGGACTTTTTATGGAAATGTATACCGCTTCTTCAAAAACAAAATACAAGTAATTGGTGATTTTGCAGATATTAATAGATTGCTACATCCATAAGTCATTGATGATTATGTAATTTCGGTATCTGGTGTAATGTAAATCATCATATTTGACTTTAAGACGCAATATCAGCAAATAGCCTCTATTTCTTTTAATCTCTTATGGTTTGTACTCTTTGATTTATTTAATACAATAAAGTAACAAGCTGTTATTTTTCTCTTAAACTTATTAATTTGAACCTTTAATAGAAACATAAAGCCTTATTCCTGCCTATGCATAGCTGCTCTACCTATGGACTTCTATTTGTTGCATTCTTAAGTCTACATTTGCTCATTATTTTGTTGCTGTTTTTTTATTTATTTATTTTTTGCTCTTGCATTTCACTTAGTATTATTTTTTATTTTTTGATTTCACTTATGCTAAAGCAAATTTCAAACAAATGTTTTGACTGCGGTAAAATAATTTAAAAAAATCAAAAACTATTAAATTGCTCACAATGCTAACAATTTAAGCACATTAAATGCCCAGGCAGAAAAGACCAAAATAATCCTAAAACTAATTCTTCAACAACTACCGACTGGAGATGTAGCTACTGTGATTTCTTATTTTCTTTTGCTTCTTGCTCTAAAGTTGAATTTGCTGACATATTTAGCCCATCTGTCCCTTGCAATGACAAACATGACAAAACTCACAAAGCCCATGATTTAAATTTATTGTTTAACAATATTATAAATAGTGATAAAACAGCAAAAATTGACATTGAACATGATAACATCTCAGAAGAAGATGACACATTTACTATCAATTCAAATACGCAATATGTGACAACTAAACTAGTTAAAAAAAAACAACCATTAGTTTCAACATTAGATCTTTAAACAATTATAAATATTTTGTAAAACTTGAAAGTCTCTTTTCAGCATTTACCTTTAAGCCCCGTATTATTGCAGTTACCAGGGGTGCCGATCTTTGTTGATCATTCAGGGGATAATTTGCAATTTTACCCCAATTTTTCCCTATTTTCAACATTGGGGGAATGAAACTCGACCACAATTTTGTTCAGGTGAGCAAATTAAGTGAAAACCAAAAAAAAAGTCTTCACCAAAAATAAAACACTTTTTTCCCGAATTCAAGTCGACACCTATGCTCAGATGCACACCAGAGTCAAGGGGATGCAGATGTAGACCATACTCAAACTATTGGGAGGAATACGGTCAAATTATTAGGAGGGATAAATCCCTCATCTCCCCTCCTCCCCCCCGCCCCCCGGGTTTCGGCACCCCTGGCAGTTACTGAAACCTTGCTCAAACCTGACCAACGTGGACCCCATACCAACTAGAGGTGGAGTCCTCGAGGACACATTTTGAAGTCCTTGGCCCTGGCCTCGAAGTCTCAAGTCCTCGAAAATTGCCCTGTCCTCGGCTCGAGGACAGCACTATTTTTGAACCGTTAAAATTTCGTTGGAAAACGCTAGAAACCTTGCGAAAAATCTGCAAAAACCTTTTTTTGGTTTCCTCAAGTGGAGATTGCCTGAAAAAAATTTTTGAAGACCTTTTTCGCCTGAAAAAATTTTGAAGACCTTTTTTTTTTTGAAGAACACTTGCGTCTGTGTCCTTGGTCCTTGGTCTTGGCCTTGAGAGGGTCTGTCCTTGGCCTTGGCCTCGAAATTTTTTGTGTCCTTGGCCTTGAGCCTTGTGTCCTTGACTCCATCTCTGATACCAACCTTCCCAATTTTACTTTTCACTCAAATCCTTGATCAAAATACCGTGAAGGTGGTGTTGCATTTTACATCAGAGACGATGTTGAGTACACTCACCGCACAGACTTATGAATGAAAAAATTTTGCAATCCATTTTCATAGATATCAAATTTCAAGTCAAAGTTATAACTTGCGGTAACATATATCGCTCTTTTTGTGATACTGGAAATGCACAAAAAGTGTTCCTTACTAATCTAGAGGATATTTTGATAAAAGCAAATAAAAGGGAAAGCTTCTTATTAGGTGGCTTCAATTAAAACATTTTTGATTGTGATGAATCTAATGCGATAAAATTTATTGATGTTATGTATGATCATGGATTCAGTTTCCTAATCAATAGGCCAGCGAAAATAACAGATACTATTTCTACACTACTTGACCAAATATGGACAAACAGTAACACACCACAAAAAGCAAAAAGCAGTATCATAAATTTTCAATTTCAGACCATCTATGTGCAATGATGTGCATTGCAGTAAACAAATATAAAAGCTCTAAAACAGGTAATAAGTACTATCGCCTGTTTAGTAATTCAAAAATTGAATCCTTCTCCAAATCTCGCTCTGATTTTGGTGTTACTCCTGTCTTAGACAAAACAGATCTAAATACTGCATATAACAAATTTTACCAAGATTATAGCAACAAATTTCAGGAGCATTTCCCTCTAAAAAACGACTATCCAGACTAAAACCTCAAAAAAGTTAATTTGAACAAAAGCTTGAAAATTTATTACAGTGTAAAGAAAAACTCTTCAAACAGTACATGATAACTTCAAGATCAAAAGCTTTATTTGCCCAAGCTAGAAATCTCTTTTACAGAGCAATGAAAGAAAAAAACAGGCTTTCTAAAGAGCCAAGTTTCAAAATTATAAGTGTGATATTAAAGGTACGTGGCGCCTCATCAACTCCTTACTTGGAAAACGACGCAAGCCTAATGGCCAGTGGCGGATCTAGAAAATTTTGGTGGGGGGGGATTTCAAGCACAAAACCTCAAAAATTCGGATGTCTTCACCGAGATTGAGAGTGATTTTTCGGCCGAAGTCGGAAATTCAAAGGTTTTTTTCGCCCAAAATCAGGTGGTCTCCAAAAAAAAAAAAAGGTCTTCACCTAATTGAGAGTGGTTTTTCTGCCAAAATCGTTAGGTTGAGACTGGTGGGGAGAGATGCATCCCCCCCCCCCCCTAAATCCGCCACTGCTAATGGCATTACTTTATTAATTGATGGCAGTGAGGTAAATAAGCCCAACTAGTTGCAAATCATTTTAACAATCATTTTTCTACGGTTGCTGAAAAACTAGTTGACTCTCTCCCCTCTAGCAACACTACTTTCTCTGAATATGTAAGAGCTCCTTCCTTGCCCTTAATGTATGTTTGGCCTACCTGTCCCTCAGAAATCTCCAACATTTTACTAAAAATGAAAAACAAATTAAGTGCTGGTATACATTTAGTTCCAACTAAGGAATTAAAATCCTCTTCAGATAATTTTTTACTTGCTCTTAGCCATGTATTTAATTTATCTTTAGGTAAAGGCGAATTCCAAAATGACTTCAAAATTGCCAAAGTATGTCCTGTTTTTAAGAAGAGAAATGCAAAAGATATCAACAACTACAGACCAATCAGCTTATTCTCCAATATATCAAAGATTCTAGAAAAAATTATGTACCAAAGGTTATATTCCTTTTTGGACCAAAACCATTTTTTGTTCCATCAACAATTCGGTTTCAGAAAGAACCATAGCACTAGTCATGCTTTGTCCTTCTTAACCTACAAGATAACCGAATCTCTTGCAAATAAAACACCCACTCTTGAAGTTTTTTTAGATTTATCGAAGGCTTTCGACGCCATCAATCACAGCACATTGTTATCCAAACTTGAGCATAACGGAATCAGAGACATAGCTTGGACTGGCTTAAGAACTACCTAACCGGAAGAACACAAATAGTGAAGTGTTCTGAGATCCTATCAAACACGGTCAATCTCGTCAAATGAGGCATACCACAAGAGCCAAATTTAGGCTCACTTCTTTTTCTTGTTTATGTTAATGACTTTCATGATTGTTCAAAATATGGCGACTCAATCATATTTGCTGGCGACACTAGTGCATTCTTTCAAAACTAAAACTAATCTTCACTTTATGCCAATGCTCAAGAAGATCTCCATAGCATTGATCAGTGGATGATTGCTAATAAATTATTGATTAATGCTTCCAAAACAAAATGTATACTGTTTAGATCAACTAAATCAAAAACTCCAACTTCTGGTCAATCCATCTTATTTAGAAAACTTGATATTGAACAAGTTATCACTTCGAAATTTCTTGGTGTTCATTTTGATGAACATCTAACTTGGTCAGTTCATGCAATGCATGTGCTCAACAAACTGGTTTGGCAGCTCTAAGAAGAGTAAAACCTTTTTTTGAAACAAGGAACACTAATCGCCTTATATCATCCATTTATGGGCAGTCACTTGCATTACTGCATCTATAGTTGGTGCTACGGCAACACAACAATTACAAACAAGTTACAGAAAATGTGAGACAAATTCTTTACGCTAGCATGTGATCGAAACCGTTACAGTGACATCACAGACATCAGACAAAAATGTGAAATACTAACAACTGATCACGTTTTATTTAAAGACATTGCTGCATTTATGAATAAGCAGAGCAAAAATAAAAATTCTGGAGTATTCAGTAAAATCTATGTTACTAATTGTTCGCAATATAATGCTAGAAACAACTCTAAAATAATTCTAAAATTTTGTTCAAATATTATGTGCCAACAGTCAATCTCTCACCGTGACCCAGCTCTCTGTAGTCAAGTACCAACTTCTTTCAAGTCCCACAGTCTTACGATAGCATCATTTAATTTACAAATTCAAAAAATTTTAAGTAAAGACTTAATACAAGTCTGATTTCTAAGGCATTGCTTGCAGTTTATGTGTAAAGTTATAACGCTGTTTTGCTCAACTTGTTGCACTGTTGGACGGGGCTAGTCCCGAAAAGTATCTCTGCTTGGTGGTTATTATAAAACTCCTAAAAAACTCGGAAAGTTTTTCTTGGCTTTTGGGTTTGTATATACTAGTCAGAGTATATCGAAGGATTATATTGTGTTGTCGTCTCTAATCTTAAAATCCCATTCCTATATCCTTGAAAATCTGCGTGTTTTATTTTGTTTTTGTTTTTTTCTCCTGCTTTGTTCTTTTTGTTTCAGGTATTTCTTTGATTCTACAAACCTAGCAGAAAGCAGGTTTGGATGAAGGTGGCTACGCGCAAAATACATTCAACTGGGCTAAAAAACAGAAACTGAAGTTGAATAGTTCAGTGGTAGGCAACGACCGGTCCGCAGACCGGTGCCAGTCCGCAAGAAGTTTGTTACTGGTCCGCGAAAAGCTCTTATTCTTTTGCAAGTTAAGTGAAGTTTCAGAATTAACTAGTCTAAGATTAAGGGAAAAAAGTAAAAGTTCAAATTGATCTCTTTAAATCAATACATGTGTGTTACTGAGCATCCTTTCTCAGCTAAAAATCGCTAACCTCTACCACGTGTATTTTATTGAGTTTGTTGAGACTGGCGATGCAGCAATGCTGTTATGACGTAATAAGTTTTGGGATATAATTTTCTCTATGTGCCGCAATTTGGGAATCTTAATCAATTGTTGTTTTAGGTCATAAGTGAAGTAGGCACAGTTTTACTATTGATCAAAAATTCATAATGACGAGCTATGGTAGGGCTAGGCTGTAGTACCAGCACAACCTTAACATAACAGTTGCAGAAGAAATTGGAGTTCAACTAATTTACAGAGAGTCGGAGTGTCGGAATTGTTAGAATAAACGCTAATTTACGAAGGGACAGGTAAGGTCAGGGTTAGCATGAGGACTGAGGATTAGATTTACACCAGATCCTCTGAACTGTTTAAGGCTCTGAATGAATATTTTACCGAGAAACTAAACTGATCGTTTTGTGTCGGTCTATGCACGGATGGGGCTGCAGCCGTGATTGGTCGCCTGGTTGGTTTGACTGTTCGAATTAAGGAGGTCGCACCAGAGTGCAAGACCACTCATTGTGTCATTTATAGGGAAACGCTGGCTTGCTGAAAAATATCACCAGAGCTTCATAGTGTCTTCAATGATGTAGTAAAAATAAATCAACTTCATAAAACCTCATGCACTGAACACTCGGCTATTTGAGCAGATATGTGACGACATGGATGTCGAGCACAAATGCCTTCTGTTGCACACAGAAGTAAGGAGGCTCACCAGAAGAAAGTCATTGAACAGAGTTTTTGAACTAAGTGAGCCACTGCAAGCGTTTCTTTTGGAGAAAAATCCAGATCTTGCTAGCAAATTTAATGATGAAAAATGGATTCTCAAACTTGCCTACTGACATATTCAATCATCTGAACAAACTAATCCTTTCGCTTCAGGGCAAAATGACGACTGTATTCACGTTGGCTGATAAAGTGGCTGCATTTATGTACAAACTAAAATTGTAGAACCAGCGCGTAAATAAAGGAGTTTTTGACATGTTTCAAAGATTAGCAGACACTTTGAAAGACAGCAAGCCTGAGCAAGTGTTTTACGACCTTGTCAGAAGTCACTTCGTACTTTTTTAGTAGAACTCAAGCGCTTTTATCCAAGTGCTAAAGACCCTCGAAATGCAAAGGAATGAATCCTAATCCATTTATTTTTAAACCTAGTGAATCGACCTTACCAGTTCGACAACAGGACCAGATCCTGAACATTGCTAATGATGGTAGCATGAACGTTACTTTTCATACAACAACTAAAACAACGTTTTGGATGAAAGTCTTGCCGGACTTCCCTGACCTTGCGCTAAAAGCATTAAACATCTTTTATAACCACTTCGTACTACCCATGAGTTTATTTATTGATTAGACGTTTCGCTTCCCTAACCGAAAAGCTTCTTCAGAACAATTTTCGGCAGTGCTGCCTTTGCAGTTGCAAAAAGATAAATGACAAAAAATAACAGCAGAAGATAAGTAACACTAAAAACATACAAAAATCACAATACTTTTACTATTATACCCAAAAACATTATAATGATGAAACAATAACATTATATAAGATTGAAAAATTATGTCACTAACAGCGTTAAAAAAGGGAATATTGAAGAATTATGTCACTCTCAGCGTGAAAAAAAGGAAGATTGAAAAATTATGTCACTGACAGCGTGAAAAAAATATTAATAATATTTATAATAATTTGGCTACTTTACTAACAGTTTGAAAAAGTATGAAAAGGATCTATTGCAAAACATTATGCACTATACAAGGTTTTTAGCCCCGCAGAGATTTATATACGGACGGAACACGAATTTTAAACCCTTGCTATGATTAGGTTGCACTATTGAGCAAGGGTTCAAAATTTGCGCTTGCTCCAAAAGTAATCCTTATTTTGGATATAGTGTGTGGCGTGGAAGAGGGTCTACGACAAGTCCCACGTGATAAAAAACCGTTTGTAAATTGTGTTAGGCCAAGATAACACAAATTTAAAAAAAGACGGAAAAGGCGGAAATCGTTCTAAAAGGCAGAAAAGTAGGAAAGGGCATTTGAGGTTGGTGTTAGAGTTAAGGCTAACCCTAAAAGCCTTTTTGCTCGATTTCCGCCTTTTCCTACGGCGGAAAAGTAGGAAAAGGCGGAATGTTTTGTTAGCTTTATAAGTGGGATATGACTAAAAGAAAAGGTGAAAAAGTAGAAAAAAGCGGTTGGGATTCATCCTAACGTAATCCTATTCCTAACCCAAATGTAACTCTTAACCTGCTTTTTAGCATGATTTCTGCCTTTTCCTACAGCGGAAAAGTAGGAAAAAGCAGAAATCATGCTAAAAGGCAGGTTAAGAGTTACATTTGGGTTAGGATTAGGGTTACGTTAGGATGAACCTCAACCCCAACCGCTTTTTTGTACTTTTCCGCCTTTTAGTCATATCCTACTTATAAAGCTAAGAAACATTTTTCAGAATTAGGAGCTAGTTTGCAAAACAAAAGTTGCTACCAGTAGGTTTTTGTTGCTCTACCTACCAGAAATATACTGGTATATATAATTTTTAAAGATGCCTGAGATGTGAGCTGAAATTATAATCACTATAGAAACAATTTTTTCATTAATTAGTGCAGGTAAATCTATTTGTAACTATATTAGATTCCTTTTATTATATTAAGAAGATATGTGTGTTGGTTTTTATTAACAATCAGCAAGGGTCAAAATTAACTTTTTTATCAACTTGCTCTTCGGCAAGTGATATTAAATGTTTACTCGCTCGAGAAAGTCCCAGTTCGCCCAAAACAAATAGGCACAATAAGTTAAGAAGTTGTTTCACTTCAAAAAAATTTGTAAAATGTACTTATTTTTGGCAAAAAACACTTAATTTGTAAAATTTGCGTATCTTTGAGAATGAAGTTTTTGTGCGTGATTGGTTTGTAAATGTGACATAATAAGTAACTTTTCAATCATGCTTTAGACAAAAATTGATCTTTTTATTGCTATTATTTCAATTATTACTTTACAATGACAGTAATTAACTTTGCCCTTTTGTCTCAAACGCATTTTCATCGCGAATACCTTGGAAACTAAATCAGCTAAAAAGCAGGAATTTTTTGCTAAAAGTAGAGGATCTAAAAGATCTTAAAATAATCATAAAAACAAATGTACTGTATAATTCTTGACGTTGTTTATATGCAGCGCCGGGTAGTACTTAGTAATATTTGAAAAAAACGGTTAACGCGGCAAGTGTCAAAAAATATTCTTCAAAAAAAGAACGCAGCATTTTATGTCAAAAAGTTGCCAAGAGCGTCTGAGTATCGAACGAATATGTATGCGATTCAGCTGTGTAAATTGCGATAAATGATGTGCATACGATTAAACAAAGTGTTAGTTGTGATGATCACCAAGTGCTAAAATAAAGCAAAAGATTTCTTTACTAGCATTTTATTTTATTGCAACAAAAGCAGACCTAATTTACGTACCAAAATAATCTTGATGTTAGGTAAGATGCTATATTTTGCTAACTTGCCCGTCCGGCAAATTAAGCTCAAAAATAACTTGCCCAAGAAAATTTAAACTTGCCTCGGGCAAGTGGGCAGGCATTAATTTTGAACCCTGCATCAGATAATTTTTATCAGTAAATCAGCATTTTTCTTGGATGCAAGTCGACTGCTTTTTGCTTTTTTTTCTTGCTTGTTTTGAAAAAAAAAAGTTGCTGGTGTTACATCACGTTATGCCTATAAAAAGCTTAAAATAGCAAAGATTGACTGCTCATTTGCTCATTTACTTTTTTATTTTTTATATTATCATTAGGGCTTGGGTTAGATTTTGATTTTGCATTAAAATTAACGTTAGGGTAGAACTAGGGTTAGAGTTTGGGTAAAGTTTAAGGTTGGGGTTAGGACAGGATAGCGATATTCTAATTTTCACGTAACGTAACAGCAGGCTCTTCCTTGAAAAAAACAGTGATTTTTCGGGATTAGTGAAAGTTTATTGTGATCAATCTCAGATTTACTGCATTATCGAATTATTAGAATTTTGAATAAAGCATCCTAATTTTTCACTATGCAGTATCTGTAGATAATTGCTTTCTTATTTTGTTGGTTAATGTTATTTTTAGAATTGATTTCTGCATGACAAAAACAAAAATGTCAAAAATAACCATTGATGTTGTGTGCGACAGAAAGTTTTGCTATAACATACCACAATACTTAAACACGTAAACAATGCAAAACGCTAAATGCAGGATACCCATCAATCTAAATTCTAATATTTCGCGATTGATGGGCATTAGGGCAGACCCTTTTAGGGTCATTTTTTATTTTCAACTTGCACGGGTGTTAGGTTTTTGCCTTGAGCCAAAAAAATGGGAAATCCAAAATTTTTTTGAAATCAGACCCCGTTTAGATACTGCCCCCGGGGCTTTTTTGAATTGCGCCCCCTCAAATCTAAGAATACTCATAAAATTGGTATTACTTGTGCTAGATGCACAATGTTTGTACTCATTTTTATTGTATTTCAGAGAGGAAGACAATGGTGATCTTTAATTTAGCATTTGAGTTACTTTTAGTTTTTTGAATTTTTATTACAACTTAAGTTTTTCACAAGCGCATTAATTTTTTAACATTGTTTTTCAAGTTTTAACACAACTGTTTGCATGAATGATGTATTACCGGAAAAATGCAGTTAATGCAATGCAAACAGCAATGATAGCCTTGATTTTATTGACTAGCATGAGCAGCTTTTTTTGTGAAGTAGTATTTTTTTCCTATCCATTGCTTTTTTCTTACGGCAGTAGTACACAGTGCTTCACTAATCTACTTTTTTGAGCCAGAAATTCATCCACTTGCTGTTGTTGTCATTTTCACAGCACGTTCAACAGACTATGTATGATTTAGACAGTTTAGGCGAGGTGGTTGTTTAACGAATTGCTCGATATCTGTACAGCTTTTGGTTAATGGAGGCTCATGCAACACTTAATATCTTTTTTCGAGAGTAAGATAGGTGACACTATTCCCACGGCCGTTGTCTTTTAAGTGTTATCAGAGCATGATGTTTCAGCAAAGATGCACCTAGGTAGATGAAATTCTTGGACTGGTTCTCATTCTCTTTCCTAATTTCCTTCTTCAGCATATCTGATTTTCTACAACTGTGATGTATCACTTCACTCCAGTGGCGTAGCGTGACATTTCAGATAAGGCATGCAGTGATGATGACGTAATCAGTTTTGATGACGTCATTAATTATCAGGCAATGAAATAAAAAATAACTTAACACTACTAAATGTCTGGTATTGCAACTAGGCCTCCTCTCTCCAGCAGGGGCTCCGAGAGCCGAACGTAGGCCCGGGGCCAGCTAAAATATGACGGAATTCAGGTTTTGTGAACTCCAAAACAGACGAAAACAATGCCGCAGTTTTGTCCAAATTATGATGCGATCTCAAAAAAAAAAGTTCTTCACCGGAATTCTAACGGTTTTTTCAGTCAAAATCAGGTGATCTCCAAAAAGAAGGTCTCACATGCTCATTTCTAAATGTCATTTGATGGGCCCCTTTCGAGCCTTCCTGAAGCCCATGGGCAGCCTCATGGGCTTCGGGGTCATTATATACCCCCGCCCACCCCCTCTCGGTGGCCCTGCTCTCCAGTACACATTGGTGTGTACTGTACATTTACTGTCCCAGTACAAGTCTTCCTTGTGTTACTACGGACAGTGACAGGTCTAGCACTTTCATATGTGCCACTAGCTGGTTACCGGTACCATACTAGGCTAACACTAACAGTAAAGTAGGCTTAATAACATTGAAGCAAAAACATTAATTGCAGAACTAAGCTAAGCCAACTTGCTGAATAGCAAATACATAGCCTACGTTCAAAGCCTCTTCCTCATGTCATTACAATATATCGTAGCCTGCTGGCAACAACCAGCGATGCTATACAATATTAAGCAGGCTAATGGGCTCAAGGCTAGTCCAATGTATATATGGTTCGGCCTGGTCTTGTTTAGTTTATTTAAGAACCAGTAAAGCACTAGCAAAGTAGCAAAACTACCAAACGGTAATTTATTGATAGTCCTAAAAGCTTTTTTGCAAACCAAGTGCAAATTCTACGACTAGCTCTCAGCTTAGGCTAACTAAATACTAACTGAACCAACTACCGGTAACTCTTTGTTTAAATTGATTTCACATCTTGCTTTCACTTTTATAGCTCTACATTTAGCCTAGATAGTGCGAACAGTACTCACTCTGACTTACATTACTTAAAGCCAATACCAACCGGCTATCACGGCTTGGTTTTGCCGCTTAGTTATTCGCTTTTTTCATATCGCTAAATCACATAAAATAAATGGCAACACGCATGCAATATTCAAAATTGCATGCTTTGGCGCATTGTTTGTGGCCAGTCTTAAGCTAATTTACTGTACCAAATCTAAAATCAAAATAGAGACTATATTTTACGGAAACAAGAAACTAGACGGATAAAAGAACTTTTGCAGCAAACAATGCGCCAATCAAAGCTTTCAAACCTGTTTAATTTTGATCGTAATCGTATGGAAACACAGTGATCTTTTGAGCCGTTGAATACAAATCAAGTGTGCCGTTGAATGCAATTTGAAAATTGCATGCGTGTTGCCGTTATTTTTTGTAATTTAGCAATATGCTGAAAACAGGCTAAAACTGAAATCAATGAATTAAGCAAGACTATTTATGGCTACTTCGACTTGAAAGTGAATTCCTGTAACTGTCGCAACTTAGTTTGATTTTGATTTAAATTTTTACATGTACCTACTAGTTCAAATTATTATTTTCTTTTTTGGCTAAATGACTAGGCATGCAATGCATGCCTTGCATGCATGGAGAATACGCCCCCGCTTCACTCACATAACTGCTTTCCCATTAGGCCAGTGTTTCATCAGCATCTGAATTCACTCATAACCTATCGTGGCAGCCCACCCGATCCTTCAAATCAAAAACGAGGGCAGTGTCTGCACTTGCCATTGTACCCTCCTCTCAAATTACTTTGATTAAAGCCTGACAATAAGACCACCAGAAAGAAGACTGTCATTCATTTATTCGTATGAGCGTTGACTGGCATTGTTTATAGCAATTTGCTTGGCTGAGGAGCTAATTTTGGCATTTGGTTCAAAATTTGTAGTAGGCATTTAAGCAGCAATGTACGCCTGATGATAACAAACTAGTTTGAAATATGCTTATACCGTATTTTCCTGGGTATAAGTCTATCCAGGAGATAAGTCGACTTAAATTTTTGGGTCTAAAAACTAGAATTTCAAGCTATACTCGCTGTATAAGTTGACCCCCTCTCTTCTAGACTAACAGTATTTGCCATACGATTATGTGCTGACGGGACTTACAGAAGTGGAAACATTAGAACTGTTTAAATCGGACGATGAGGAAGATGAATTCGATAAATTTTAGTTGTAGTGTAAATATGTAGTGTATATGTATAAATATTTCTCAATAAATATAATTTTTCAATGTACCCTGAAAGTCTACTCAGCATATAAGTTGACCCTGATATTTAAACAAAAATTTCAGGCGTCAAAAATTCGATTTATACCCCGGAAAATACAGTAGTGTACTAAAGTTGCAAATTGCTTATGTGATGTTAGGTATGGTGTAAATGCTTAGTCCTGCATGCTAGTGCTCTGTGGTTGAGCTAAGTGCAGTGCCATTGTGATACTGGTTGAGAATTCTCTTTCTGGTGACCTTATTGTCAGACTCTGATCAGAGTAATCTGAGAAGAGGGTACGGTACAATGGCAAGTGCAGAAATTGCTCTCGTTTATGGTTTGAATGTTTGGTTGGGCTTTACCAGGCTAGGTTATGTGTTAATTCAGATGCTGATGAAACACTAGCCTAATGGAAAAGCAGACAAGTGAGTGAAGTGTTACCTCACAGTTGTAGAAAATTTATGTCAAAAGTCTGGTATGTAACTTCTGAATATCTAATTTTCTAAATAATATTGACAGGTTTTGTACAGCAGAATTTGCTATTTTGCTTATCCCGAAAATTTGCTATTGGCTATGTTGGGACATGAAGACAAGACTGCAAGAGCAAAATCTGTCTATATTATCCAAAAAATCAGATATGCTGAAGAAGGAAATTAGGAAAGAGAATGAGAACCAGTCCAAGAATTTCATCTACCCAGGTGCATCTTTGCTGAAATATCATGCTCTGATAACACTTAAAAGACAACGGCCGTGGGAATAGTGTCACCTATCTTACTCTCGAAAAAAGATATTAAGTGTTGCATGAGCCTCCATTAACCAAAAGCTATACAGATATCGAGCAATTCGTTAAACAACCACCTCGCCTAAACTGTCTAAATCAGGCCCGTATTCTAAGAGAGGACTTGAGCAGCAGGTACAGCTCAAGCTCTGCTTGGGCTCAAAATTGGTATTCTAAGAAAAATTTCAAGAAGCACTTTCAAGCTCAGCTTGGGACCTACTTGGGAGCTTTGAAGTTCAGCTTGAACCACTGTAGTATTCTAAAAGCAAACTTGAAATGAAAATTTGCCAAGCTGGACTTGGAAATTTCCAAAATCTCGAGCCACCTCAAGGGTAGGCTTGAGCTTACGCTTGACTGAAAAATTGGTGTTAAAGCTTTTGATTTCGGGTGAATTTTTTATAATATAGGCCTAGAAGGTTTCGGAATAGTGGTTATGTTTTGGCCAGGCCGAAAATAGCCTATGATGGTTTCGAGACCTTAACGGCATGTCGGCTATCGGTAACCTAATTCAATCAGTTGCGGTAAAAGTTTGCAGTATATCGGTACGATAGCCTAACTTTCCAAGCTAGCATTTCATAGCAGAGAAAAATAACTAAAAGATAATTAAGTTTAACAATAAACATAAATCAATTTGGCTGCAAAGATTAACTTTGCTTGAGTTGCACTCAGCGTGTAATCCGTTGCATTTGATACGTTAGTGCCATAGGTGGGCAAGTTAATGCAAAACTTTAGCTTCGTTAACCACTAGTCCGTTAACAAACTTCACACCTCCGTTAACGTTAATCCGTTATTTTCAGCCTTAATTAACGGAAGTTAATAAAGTCCGTTAATTCGTTAACATCTTGCGTGTAATCTAGATTTCTTTTTATTCACTCACTTCTAGAACAAGTATTGACGCTGTTGAGCGCATTGTAAGGAAATATTTATTGCTATGGTGGTCTGTTTGTGTTTTGGAAGTTACATTTTATAGTCTTAAAATAATTTTAAGATAAAACTAAGTTCAAATGCACTATCGAAGCTGCGATCAAAAAATGTTTAAAAATTGCGAACTGCAATAATAAACCGACCTATGAGGCTGCAGCTTATTCTTTTTAAAAAAGAACTCCTTTCTTCGCTTTCTTCTATAAAACTCATGGTAATACGCAACAAGTGTTACCAGAGCAAACTAGTTTGTACCGGTAAGATGAATGAATGGTGCAAGATATTAACGATAAAAACCTTAACGGAAGTTAACAAAACTTAACGGAAGTTGCTTTAGTCCGTTAACAGAACTTAACGGAAGTTAATTTAGTCCGTTAACATGAAAAAACTTTTTAACGGATTAACGAGTTAATGAAAAAGTTAGCTTCGTTATTAACGGATTAACGATTAACGGACTTGTGCCCACCTATGGTTAGTGCAATTCGATCTTGAGTACCGGTAGCCTAGGCCTATTTGAACAGAATTCGAGAAAGGCGTTACGCATTTTACTGTAGCTCACTTACCAATCTCCCGATAACTACGGTAGTTTAAGGATAGATTTAAGTATGAAATAGCCTAGTAGTTTTTTTTAACTGTAGTACCGGTAGCTAACCTACCGGTATGGCTTATTTTTTGGAGACATGATTTAGATTTTTTTCAATAGGCTTACTGAAAGTAAAATTAGAGGTCTGTAAGCAAGAACCCTACGATCTTCAGCTTAGTTTTCTTGTTGTTCTCTAAACAGCGTTTCCTACTAGGCAGGCCCATTCAGTATAAATTTAGAGGGCATATATATTCTACTCAGATAATGGGCTAATAAATTAATCGTTTGATATTTTAGTAACCATTTAGCAAATTACTGGTATATTGTCTAACCTGCTAGCTTATTGCAATATCTAAGCTAAATAAGATCTTAAGCTAAATGCCAAAAAAATTATTCAGCTTAATGATAAATGAGCAGTCAGAATAAGAAATATAAAAAAGTGTAAATGAAAATTGATCCTTATACCCCTATTTTTTGTGAAGTCATCCAATTCGACTATTTTTGACCATATCAAAATGACATTTGATTTTTAGCAATATTCAAGGACATAGTATAATGCAATATCTGAACAAAGAAAATAGTACAAGCGTTTTAGTAGGCTATCTAGCACTACTAGATTTTTTGCTGTTTCAGGAGTTAAAGATTTTGATTAAAGTTATTTAGTATGGTAGTTGTTGCATAGTTGAAGAAGAAATTTTCTGCGTGCTGGTCCAAACGATATAATGATAGATGTGGTCCAAACACTAAAAAAATCCACTAAAGATATTGCTGTAGCGTGTGAGTGTGCTGCACAGGTAGGCCAAGTTCTAATTCATTTCTCAAGTTGTTTACTGGACAATAGAAAAATGCACTCATAAATCACGTAAGAATTATGACTGTTAATAAATGCTGTTTTTGTGCTTTTTCTGTTTAATAGTAGCGACACTCATCAATAGTAGGTAGTTTTGTAGTATTACGCTTTGTGTCGCTAAACACATGCTTTTTAGAAACATGGATATTTGAAACAACTGTTTACCGGTAGAGTTAATCAACACTCCCGCACATTTATATTGTCCAATTTGCATTTTAGAATTTCTTGTTTGTAATTTATGATGTTTTCTGAATTACACTACGAGAAGTATCTTTGCTGTACCTTTGGCCCAGGCAGCTTTGGCGAATAAAGATGCAATTGCCAGAACGTACAGAAAGAAGCGGCTCGTATGTGCAGTATCACCTCATGGTCGCCTGCGCAGGTGCGTAGCCAGGATTTCGTAAAAGAGGGGGGGGGGGCTTTTTTGGAAGGTTGAGACAACTGTAAGCGACCTTGACCCAAATTTTCATTGCTCTTGAATCAAATTGAGGCAGTTTTTTGCCCAAAAACAGGTGATCTCCAAAAAAAAGGTCTTCACTGAAATTGAGTCGGATTTTTCGGCCGAAATCACAGGTTTAAACGGTTCTTGAGGGGGCTGTTTTCATTTTTTGAGCAAAAATCGGCCTCAAAAGCACTAAACACGTGCAATTTTGCATAATGGGAGGCTCGAGCCCTCCTCCTCCCCGGCTACGCTACTGCGCCTGCGTGGTGAATCTGGTGAGGGTGATTTTATTCTTTATTCAATATTGCAGAAACATTTGTTTTAGAAACATTTGTCTTGATGTATACCGGCGTAATCAACTTATGCCTTGGCAGCGGGTAAATAAACCACCCCAAAGGTCAACAAAAAGCAAACGATGAAAGTTGCGCTGAAGAAAATGCATTTCAAGCCTAAAAACAAACTGAAAGCAATAAGCAATAAAGCAGGTAAATAATTAAAACTCAGTGCGGTGACTTAAGTCCTTTTTTTAACTGATTCTAGGATTTAATCCACCGCTAAGTGCCAAAGCGTGTATCAGACTACATCAGTTATATCCCACAGTAGTTGAGCTAAGTTATAGTTTGCAAACCCAATACGTCTTTTCTTTTTTTTCTGAAGTTGGGTGACTAAGTGAAATGCCATTGCAATATTTCCAGATTTTTAATTTTCATTTTTTTTATTTGGGCCAAAATGCGACTTCAAAAAATATATAAACGCAATCCACTTAATGAACAATGCAATAGTACCGGGTAGCTCTAATATTGTCTAAGAATCAGCTACGTACAGGACGTTGTTAAAAAAAAACTAAAAATAACGTTTTAATCCAATGTGCTGCACTTTCTTAAGTATGGAAAAAACTGTAACAAAGGTTAAATAGTCATTTATAGAAACATTTTTCTGAACTTGATGAAGCCTATTTTGTTGCAGAAAAAGCTGTAAAATTTTGACGAGACGACAGAAGCAGCTGGCTGAAAGAAGCAACAGATTAAACCACTTCGCAAATTGTGTGGCTGCTTGATTGTGACATGATAAGCAAAATCTCCACAGTATAGCGTGGACTGTGAAAGAGATAACAGAACACTGCCAGTAATGCAATGTTTTTTTGGGGGACTGACTGAATTTTCAATACCTGCAGGACGTATCACGTGAATGAAAACAATGGAACAAGATTAGACTTTTTTCCGTTTGGCTATGCCGTTTTTGTTGCTTTTCTGTATCAATCAACTACGATACCAGGCGCTCATCCAGATTTTGCTAGGTAGGGATGCGAGCTTGAACTAAAAAAGTCATATTTTTCTGGACGATTTTTGTGATTTTTCGAAAAATATAGCTATTTTAACGCCATTTGTGTGCCATTTTGTACGTTTTTAGAGCCATTTGAGAGAACTAAATTACTCATAAAATTTGTAAGCTGTTGGAGTTTTTCTAAACAATAATTGGCTCAAATCCTCTCTTTATTTACTAGTAAAGTCCAAGTTTGTTTTAAAAATTACATAATAAATTTAGGCTAAATCTTCTTACGTGACTTAGCTGGTGAAAAAGGGCTGTAATAATCTATTGTGTATATTAACAGAAAGCATCTCGACTAACAAACCTTAGGGTTGTTTGGTGCTCCTTGTCTTTCTAATGTGACTTTTGCATGTTCACCTAGCAACAATAGAACTCAGTAGCGTAGCTAGGGGGGGGGGGGCAAATGGTGCTATAGCCCCCCCATTGGCCAGAAAAGTATGCAAAATAGCATGTTTTTAGCAGTTCTGCGGTTGATATTTGCTCTAAAAACGAAAACAGCCCCCCCAAACGAAATTGGGGTGAGAGTAGGAGAAGGTTGTGGGATAATGATGACGAGTAGAAGTGGATGTAAGTACACATGTAGACCTTTTTTTTGGAGATCACTTAATTTAGAACAGAAAAACACTCTGAATTTCGGTGAAGACCTTTTTTTGGACAGAAAAGCATTCTGAATTACGGCGAAGATCTTTTTTTTTATTTTTATTTTTTGGAGATCACTTGATTTTGGACAGAAAAACACTCCGAATTTCGGCGAATACCTTTTTTTTCTTTTTTTTGGAGATTACCTGGTTTTCACTGAACATTGCTTCAATTCAATTCAAGACTAATGAAAATTCGGGTCAAGTTCGTTTGCGGTTGAATGAAACTTGAAAAAAAGCCTCCCCCCTTTGCGAAATCCTGGCTACGCGACTGATAGAACTACTACTATAGTACTTTGCTTTTTTAGCCCCTCTTCCCGATTACGGTTACGCCATTGTCAACTGTATTTTAAGCCAAAAAATAAAGGAACCACCACATGTCTACCATTAGCTTATGATTACATGTGAATTGAATCTTTTTCACCCAACTTTTGTGGGTTTCTCTTGTTGTGCACTTGATTTTCTTTATTTAATAAAGTACAATTTAATAAAAAAATCCTCGAGTTTGAGCAAATTGGAAAGATAAAAGGCCTTATAACTGATTGGAGGAGACATGTCTGCAAACGGTGCTGAAGGATTCACGATTAACCTTAAATCGCAATAAGCATGAACAGTACGACTATTTTTTTCATCGCTCAGTATAGTGTATAACAGTCCAAAGTAGAAATTATTTGGCATTCATTTAGAGAGAAGTTTGTCTAATTAGAAACGCTGTAATACCAATTGTTATAGTCTGTTGGATTTCTGACATAAGATCGGAATTCTGAGTGTACTATTTCAGTAGTATACGCTACATCCACTAGGCTGTGATTCAATACAGAGATGGAATCGGTCAGGATTTTCTCGACCCGCCCTGACCGGTAAATTTCAAAATCTACGCCGGTCGACCGGTTTTTTTGCAAAAGGTTTTTGTTCACTGTTCAATGCATCTCATGAAAAATTTTCAAAAGGGAGCATGGGTGAGGTATTAAAATTTGTGACTCCGGACAGGCGCAGAGTTGCAAACGGGCCGACTAGTTCAGGCCCGAAACCGGCCCGAGCCTGGAAATACGCGCCCAAATCATGTCCGAAAAAAAAACAGAAAATTAAGTTAGGTCTAAAAAATTAAGAAATGTTGCCAAGTTATTTTGATTATATTTTTGTGCACCTAAGATAAAAAGTACGTTTCAAGCCCGAAGTTTAGTCAACTTTAAGCCCGAACTCGATCCAAAAAGCCTGAACCGACTTACAACTCTGGACGGGGATCTCAGAAAAAAAAAACGCAAAAAGTTTTTGCGTTTTAAATTTAATCTGTTATATCTCAGAAACGGAAGGTCCTAGAAAGCTCAAAGTTGGTCTTCAGATCTGTCACAAATTATTGAGAAAAACTCGAGCAAAAAATTTTCGGACCTGAATGCGATTTTAAGTACTGAGAGTAGCTATAAGCCTGTAGTGGTTACTATAGGCTGTATTTGTCTGTATAACTTGTTTTTTGTTCCGCAATAATTCAAGCAAATACGTAGCCTATCATTTTTCGGAAACAAGGATACATTTATTTATTCCAAGCAAATTATAAAAATGCAGAAGATTACTAATATTGCGTTAATCCCTTTTGTAAATATAATTATATTTTCACACTAACAGTCGCTAAAGAGCGCGTTGCCACACAACCTTGCAAACTAAATGCATTTTTCTTTCACTGCAAAATATTTTTCAAAAAATGGCCAATCAGGTGGTTGAAATAAATCACATGATGATTGCGTAATTCAAGTTGGACTCGAAATTTGGTCGATCTGAAGTTCCTGCCAAGCTTGCTCTTAGAATACCATTTTTAGCGGGGACTTGAGTAAATCACAAGCAGATGCTTGAAGTAGATGCTTAAGCAGCTGCTCAAGCCCTCTCTTAGAATACGGCCCATAGTCTGTTGAACGTGCTGTGAAAATGACAACAACAGCAAGTGGATGAATTTCTGGCTCAAAAAAGTAGATTAGTGAAGCACTGTGTACTACTGCCGTAAGAAAAAAGCAATGGATAGGAAAAAAATACTACTTCACAAAAAAAGCTGCTCATGCTAGTCAATAAAATCAAGGCTATCATTGCTGTTTGCATTGCATTAACTGCATTTTTCCGGTAATACATCATTCATGCAAACAGTTGTGTTAAAACTTGAAAAACAATGTTAAAAAATTAATGCGCTTGTGAAAAACTTAAGTTGTAATAAAAATTCAAAAAACTAAAAGTAACTCAAATGCTAAATTAAAGATCACCATTGTCTTCCTCTCTGAAATACAATAAAAATGAGTACAAACATTGTGCATCTAGCACAAGTAATACCAATTTTATGAGTATTCTTAGATTTGAGGGGGCGCAATTCAAAAAAGCCCCGGGGGCAGTATCTAAACGGGGTCTGATTTCAAAAAAATTTTGGATTTCCCATTTTTTTGGCTCAAGGCAAAAACCTAACACCCGTGCAAGTTGAAAATAAAAAATGACCCTAAAAGGGTCTGCCCTAATGGGCATCCTGCACTTAGCATTTTACAATTACACATGTAATCTATGTTTAATTGTTTATCTTTAGATTGTTAAGCTTTTAGTCTGTTATTTATTCATTTTTGTTTTTTTAAACATTGGAAGAGTTTGCTAAGGCAGCACCAAGGCATTGTTAGATAAACATTAATTTTTGTATGACTTTTGGTTTACCCCAAAATCACATTTCATAAAAGAAAAATTTTGCTAACTGAATTGTTTAGAATGCTGATCATCTGAGCTAATTGAGACTAGTGGTGGCTTGGATAAAGGGTTTGTTCGGATAACTGAACAAAATTATAGCTGACAAAAACATCATGTACACACACATTATGATTAGGACATTATTAGCAGCATAATAATCGCATTTTTTTTTATGAGTCATTTTCATTACGGTATCAAGTCTACCTGCATTTATGATGAAGAATTGCTTAGAGCTTTCTGCCCTTTGCTGCATAGTGCTTCTAATGCTTTTTGCCAATAGATGTTATGTTTTAATAACTTATGTTAAAGTTTTTATAATCGGTGTTTCGGATGATCGGCATTCTATTATAACTTTGTTTTTTGTAAGGCATGAATTGGATACAAACTTACTGTAAATTAGATGCATAGAACTTTTTTCCAAGTAATACCTTTACCACTTAAATTAAACTTTTGATGGTCCATTCATGTGATATATGTATATGGCACATAATGTTTTTGTGTAAACTGATTTATGTCTGGGTTTATTTTTTGCTTAAAATTTTCCATCAGACGCACATATTTGGAAAAATTTTTGAAAACTTGAAATCATTTTTGCAATTGTAAATGCATAACTTTGTCTATTTATCATTCAGTTAGCTGTGATGTCAGTTCTAAGATTGGTCCTACTATTGAGCATTTCAGTGATTGTGATGAAAATAATTTTTTTTTTTTCATTTGGTTATTTATTAAAAATTTCAGTGATTGACCAAAAATAAACCTATTTGCTATAAATTGAGGGTTTGGTCCATTTTTTGATATTAATGAACAATGTTTTTACAATTACAGATTCTTGTTCTGATGAGTTCGTATGCCACAAAACCTACTTGACAGCAGGCAGGCTATAGTACATGCAACAAATGAGCAAGAAATGTTTCTGTGATCCTATTTATGGTAAGCAACTAAGTATGATTGCGATTATAGCTCAGAAATTTTTTTGCATAAGATCAGGTTAGTCGTGTTTTCTACCAAATAAGAGAAAATGCGGAGTACAACTTAACGCTTTTCACGAAATAGAAAAAAATTGCTTATCGCAGTTGTCAGATTTGGTGCTTATCCGCTTTTTTCAATGTCAATTTATTCATGTGCATAAAACTGAGTTACCGTGTTGGGTGCAATGATAAATAAGTGTCTTTCCGGAGGACCCAGCGTTGCATGATTACTTCAGGAATCTACCGTAACTGATAGGTGTATCTTTTGGGAGGTAGGGAACACAAGGTTAGTGGCATGTATTTCTGAGGGATACGTGATCGTTGGAAAACAGACATGCTTTAACAGCCTAAACGGGACTATGCATAGAGCTGACAATTAATAATAATTAGACAGCGTTGGATAAGCAATTTAGTGATTAAAAGGAGATTCAACTGCCAGTACTGAAGAAAAGGACTTTTAGTGACTGGATTATGTTCATTACTCACTGACAGTTAACTGAAAAAATATTTCATTATTTGGGCTTCAAGTTTTCTGGATGCATTAGGTGCGAAAAGAGTTTGTAGCAGAAGCTGTCCTGCCAGTGCAACCTTGGACCTTTTTTTGAAGAAGGGGCTGAATCACAAACCTCATGATGAGCTGACGACTTCTTTCTAAATGTTTAAATACTCGCATCTCTTATGGAGCGTTTTTTGTTTTTTCCTGCTCAAAATTATGGGGTGTGGCTGATCTATTCTTCTTGAAGTTTCTCAACGACCCCGTTTCTGGAAAGAAGTGGAGTATTGCCAACATTACGTTCTCAAGGTTATCACCAGAATTGTGTTATTTTGCTTGTCGAATTTAAAAGTTTAGCATTGCAAGATGACTAGAGTGTAATCTAACTTCACTAAATTGTTTTATTCAAATATGTTGCAGGTGTTGCAGCAATATTCAAGAAAAGAAATGAAATTGCGTATGAAAGAGCGGCTGATTGTTACTCGTAGTTTAACTAGTTACACGACTTTTCGTGCTAAAAGGGAAAGTAATACCGATTTGCATTTTTGAAATTTTTGATGGTTCAGTGTTATTTGTGTTTGATTTTTGTTTGCAATAAACTGCTGCAAGAAAAATAGTTGAGTTGCATTAAAAACGCTATGGGCAAACCTATCAGCTAATTTCTGAGCTGTCTAATGGCCTATTGATATTCTATGAGCGCTACTTTGTTTTTCTGGACTGCTCATTACTGCATACACTTGCGCAGCGTGCGTAGGTGTATCAGGAGGGAGCCCAGAAATGCAAAGCAGTGCTCATAGATTGTTAATGGGCAGCCCAGTGAATCATTGAGTTTAAGGTGGAAGCTGGTTGGGTCATATCTATTTTGAAGGTTCACATAGAGCTGGGTCCCACTTGGGCTGCCCATATAAAAGGTGGGCTGCTCATACAAAAGGTGGGCTGCCACACATGGGGCCCATCGAAATCTCACGATCATATTTTTTCGGGTCCCACATGGGCAGCCACATCTGGGGCCCAGAAAGATGCCCACATGAAGCCCAGCTGGGTCCCACAGGCACTTGCTGACTGGGAAGTTACGATTTTCTTTATTGATTTTGTTAATCTTAGACAAAAAGTCGTCGTATTCGCTTGCCAAGTAGGCAACGCTACCCTGAATGTGGTCATTTCTTTCATTCATCGTCTTAATTTCATTTTCCAAACATAGCCAACGACACTTCAATGCTGTAATATCCTGTTTAAGAAGGCCAAGAAGTTCATGGTCTTTTTTTCATTATCCGTATATTTTTGCGCAAAAATTTCTTCGCATTTTTTTGCCACGATACTTTCAATTTTCTTCATAAATCGATTGGTAATTTTAGCCTCTAAGTCGTCCAATATCTCATTCGAAATTATCACGCTTCGAGTTGTACACATTGTGGTTGTTACGTAATGATTTGAAAAAATGATGGCTGCTGTATCGTTCAGGGTTTGAGTCACTGCTGGCTGTGATCTAGAATAACTGATTAGTACTCACTGAAAATTAAGTGATTGTTACAGGATTCTTTTCTTCGAAACTTGACAAAAATAATCTTTAGCTGTTGATTGTTGATTTTGTAGGAGTTATTTTGGTGCTGATTCTTCTTTTTTTAATTAAAATGCTGCTACAATTTTCTGCTTGGGAGACAAAAAAAATGCGTCTGCATCGCCTGTTGTCATCTTCATGAACGCATGGTTTATGGTCACTACCATGCGTACAATTGGTGGAAACCAATTAAAGTTGACAGACTTGCCAATTTGTATCTACATCACATATTAAAGTTGCATTGGGAGGATTTTGACTCCGAGATCGGAAGTTAGTACGGGTTATTCTGTAGACACATTCACTGATTTTGCAGAAAATACAACAAAATTGGACATATTTTTGTTTAGTTTCAACGTTGAAACAAATCTTTCAATTAAAAACCATGCCTGGCGTGTATTTACATGTTTTCTTGAATTGATTGCTGCCAAAATTCTGCCTCAATGTTTCATTAATGCGTTTTTTCATCATTTCGTGCAATTCTGGCCACTTTTTGCGATTTATCTTCATGAACGCATGGTTTGTGGTCACTACCGCGCATACAATTAGGAGAAACCAACCAAAGTTGACGGACTGGTCAATTTATATCTACATCACACATCAAAGTTACATTAGGAGGATTTTGATTCCGAGATCGGAAGTTAGTATTGGTTATTCCGTGGACACATTCATTGATTTTGCCTTGCATATCTTTGCATGTTTTTTTGATCGGTTGCTGGCAAAAATATACGCAATGTTTCATCATTGCGTTTTTTCATCTTTTGTTGCGTTTAGAGCAACTTTCAATTATTATGATGGTTATGAATGCAAGGCTTAGGTCAAATTAAGGAAAACCGACAAGCGTTTGGATACTGGTCAATTTGAATTTACATTGCACTTCCAAGTTGTATTAAGTGGTTTTGACACTTAGATCAGAAGTTAGTGTGGGTCGTTTTGTAGACATATTCATTTATTTTCATGAAGTGCACAAAAATCCTTTTTAGTTTCGTTTTCTTTTGCGTTGAAACAAATATAATTGCAAACCAATTCTTTTGTGAAATTTCATTTTGTTTCATGTTTGATCGAACCTTTGGTTTTGAAATCAGTTACATTGGGAGTAAGTTTACTTTGCCTCAAATTTGTGAACTAGCCGATTTTTGCGGGCCAAAACCTGGCAGGAACCCACAACCACAAACATGAACATGAAAATTGACTCGAAGCCAAAACCAGACCCGAAAAAGCTGGAAAAACTTTTAGTCCAAAAAAGTTTTACATTTGTTGCTTATATGCGATTAAAATACACTTCCTTTCCGCTGATAAATTTTAACTCTATAATTTTACTTTTGTAACAATAATCTTATTGAAGCTTAAACAAACTTTTTGCAAACAAAGTTGTGATTCAGTGTTGTAAAGTTTATTTATTTACGCTTTATAGCACCAACAAAGATAAAACACCAGTAAGTATGTCAAGACCGATAAAGCCCGACGTTTTGTCAATCTTAAGCTCAAACCCAGCTGGACCGAAAAGCCCGTTCCGATCTACGACTCTGTCTCGTTTTTCAATTGGAAAGGTTAGATTGAATATTATGAACCATTCCAGTCACATCACGTGATAAAGCCATTTTCGTTACAATCCCCTTTTTTGCCAAAATTAGGGTTTGGGAAATCACTTAGAGTATATTTACCTCACCTAACTTTAGTTCATATCCCAAACGATAATGAACAAAAAAAGGAGGCTTTCACCAAAATTGGCTTAATCTTGTGAAGTGACCAGAATGGTTGACAATATTCATTCTCACCTTATCTTATACCCTTTTCAATTAGTATGGGTTTGATACGCTTACGTGCAACGAAAAAAGGGGACAGAAAATTAATAATGATAAGCTATAGACAGATGATGATCTAAAATTGTTTTTTGGATTTGACGAAACAGTTTGTCGTTAGTTGTTTCAATGTTTAGAGAAAAACAGAAACATATAAAATACAAAAGACGTCAAAAAAACAACAACAACAACAGTAAGAACTAGATGGAAGCTTGCTGAGAAGCAACACTGTGTACGACTGACGCATGTTGAACAATGAGATTTTCAAAAAAATCTTTCGATTTTCCCGTTAAGAAATTAGCTAGAAATATCTTTTGGGACACCCAAGAGATTTTGGAATTTTAAACAATGTGCGTAGCTCTGAAATTCGAAAATCTCTCAACATCGAGCAGTTACTTCTCCGAATTGAAAGATCTCAGCTTAGATGGTTTGGCCATGTAAGCAGAATGCCTCAGGAAAGACTCCCCAAACAAGCTTTACATGCCAAAGCAAATGGGAGAAGACCATTCGGACGACCTAGAACTACATGGACCGATTGCATTGAGAATCTTGGATGGAATCGCTTGGGGCTTCGCCCAAGCGAAATGATGGAGGTGATGGAAGACCGTGAGGTGTGGCGGCTCAATCTTGAGCTACTGCCCCCGCAACCCTCACGGAAAAGCGGGCAATGAAGAAAGAAGAAGAAGAAGAAGTCAAAATACAATAATATTTTATCCACAACATAATTACTGAGAGTAATTAAAAAAAAAACATCCGCTTCAAGCTCATAGAATTTAAGCAACCCAAATAAGCCAATTTTTGAATAAATTTATCCGCTAATTAACAATTTACATGCAAAATTAATAAAAACAATGAATTATTAAGGCAAATCAAGTATTTTGCAAAATTTACTTAAATGCGACCTCTTGCAGTTGAATGTTTCAAGTACCATCGTTTTTACCATCGTTACTTTTACCATCGTTTTTCAATTACTTATTTAATTTGTCGTAGCACATTTACATAAATAACTGTTATTCATATTCATCAGGACGTATGTAAAGCTGTAAGCTGTAATTTTATGCGTACGAGATTATTACTGATTAGAGAAAAAGTAAACTTTAATTCCAACTCGTTTAAAGTTTATTTTTTCTTTAAAACGCATTTTTAAATGTCTATGCTCACATCAGTCAAAAATTTAACGCATTTTTAAATCGCAAACACAAAAGACGTAACAAAGCCAGAAAGAAAACAAAATGATTCTAAAACATAGTTGTATCTTACAATAGTCTAAATTACAACGTTTCGCGAAACTTAATGACATTTTAAAAATTGCGAAAGTGATCCCCCTACATAAAGGCGGGTCCAAACTAGATCTCGGCAACTATAGGCCTATTTCCATTTTATCTCCAATAAACAAGATATTTGAAACTATTTTACTCAAACGTTTGGTTGACTTTTGGGAAAAGTATAATCTTTTTACAAACTATCAGTTTGGTTTCAGAAAATTACATTCAACTAATCTTGCAATAACTTACCTGCATGAAACAATACTTAAGGAAAGAGATGTGAGCAACTCAGCATGTGGAATTTTTTTGGATTTTGCCAAAGCTTTCGATTGCGTAAAGCATCACATTTTATTGGACAAATTAGAACACTATGGCGTTAGAGGTAATGCAATTTGTTTATTGCATTCATATTTGACAAACAGGTTTTAATACACTGAGAATAGCGACCAACAAATTCGATCTAATCAACTACCAATTACAATTGGCGTGCCACAAGGTAGCGTCCTTGGGCCGTTCTTGTTTTTAGTCTATATAAATGATTTGCCTAATTGTTGTGACTCTGACATGATCTTATATGCTGATGACACCGTGCTTCTCTGTGCAGATAAAAACTTAGAATACCTCAAAAAAAAAAAGTGAAAATGAATTTTGCAAAATTGAACACTGGATAAGAATAAATAAGCTTACCCTCAATTACAGCAAGACCAATTTAGTTTTATTTCCTGGTATGAAGAACAAAAGTAATTGTGATGACAATTTTTGTGTAAATACAAACAACGGACCTATTGCTCCCAAAAGCGTCATAAAATACCTGGGGGTTTTTATAGATCACAAATTAACGTGGAAAAACCACATACAATATGTTGAAGAAAAATTGTGTACAGCCAGAGGTATTCAAAGTAAGCTTAGGTATTATGCTCCTATATCCGTTTTACGAAGTGTGTATTTTGGTATAGCTTACCCTCATTTACACTACGGAATCACATCGTGGGGAAACTCTGCCTCCAAATACATCACTAAAGTCCAAGTCCAACAAAATTTCATTCTGAAAATTATGACCAAAACTTCTTTTTTTAAAACAAGACTTTCACCAATTTATCGCCAATTAAATTTTTTGAATCTTAGTAGCATTTTTGAACTAGAGGTTATAAAATTCGTATACAAATTCAAAAACAAAACTCTTCCAATCTTGTTCTACAATTACTTCCGGTCCGCTTCCCAAACACACAGCTACCCAACTAGATTTGCTTTGGATCTTAACTGGACTGTAATGCCTTGCAATAAAACAAGCACTCAACGATCTATTTGTTATGAAGGAAACAAAATTTGGAATAAACTTCCTATTGAAGTTTAAAAAAAATTACTGTCTAACCTTCAAAATTTTTTGTAAAAAAATAAAAACATACCTTCAAAGCAAACAATTTTAACCTATATAGCCCAATTTCATCTACCATCATAATTATTAAATTTGATATACGTATGTTCTAACATTAAATGATGATATCATAAAAATTTATTACATAATACAAAAAATGAGTGTTCATTTCGTGATGTTTAAATTTTGCTTTCGTTCTTTTCTTTTGATTTTCCTTTTTTCATTTTGTTTTTTGTCTGAGTAATTTCATATTTGTTTGCTGCATCGACGTTTAGGTGAGAGGCTGCAGACTCGACGACCGCGCAAGTTCAGCCGTTGGACTTGACATGAGGTCTTTCGCAGCCTCTCACCAGGATATCACTGTTTCTTTTTTTTTTTTCTTCTTTCTTTTGTGATTCACAGTGTGTGATTGAAATTATGTATGTGTGTGTTCCTAACCAAAAATAAACGTACTACTACTACTACTACTAATCCTTGTATCGAAATTCGATTTGTTCTCGTGGACCTCGCCACTTTTTCGTGATTTTGAAGCTAAAGATGTATTGGTGTGACACCTAGCGGTTTGTGTAAATTTTGAATTAAAAAATTCTGAAACTTACTCAGGCCAAATGAGTTTTAAATGAGACTACAGTAAGTACACGTTTAAGGCCCGGTCTACACTGTGCGTCAAATCGTGAGCGTACGAGCGTAACCTAAGTTTATTTTAACCAACTGGCAGCTTGTATGCTGGTAAGGCGATTCGACGGCCTCCCAAATTTTGGTTTAAAATAAACTGGAAATACCCTCGTACGCTCACAATTTTATGCACAGCGTAGACCGGGCGTAAAGGTTTAAATTTTGTTAATTATAATTGCAAGCCTTCAGAATGCTTCAGGAAAGACTCCCAAAACAAGCTTTACTTGCCAAAGTAAATGGGAAAAGACCAGTTGGATGACCTAGAACTAGATGGACCAATTACATTGAGCATCTTTGATGGAATCGCTTGGGACTTTACCCAAGCAAAATGAAAGATGTAATGGAAGACCGTGAAGTGTGGCGGCTTTATTTCGAGCTGCTGCCCCCGCAACCCTCACGGAAAAGCGGGCAATGAAAAAAATAATTGCAAGCCTGCGTTTTGAAATTAATATTTAACAATCACTGTTAAAAACAGTCTTTGTTCCAATTCTCATTACGCACTACTCCTGTTCATCATTCAGTTTGAGCTCAATTTTTGGGATGTAGACTTGCAACCGAAAGAGTTCAAATATGCGAGCTTTCGAAAAGAGGTTTTCAAACAGAGTCGAAAAATTGCATTACAAGAGAATAACTCTAAATTCAGATAATTTTTAAACATCGATTATAGGTGCAAATTCTTTTAATTGTAAAATCTCAATTTCGATAGTTTTACGTACGCAAATAGTTTCAAGTGCAATTAATTCCAAACAATCTTTATTTGCCAGGAATAGACGTTTGGAATGTAAGGCGGCAAATAACATCAAGAATCTATTTACAATATACTGTAATAACTCTTTCTTTGTAAGCTAATGGTTAGTTGAAGCAGATTTCTTTGTATTGATATATATACTATGGCATAGGCGCAGCCAGGATTATTGATTGGGGGGCCCAAACCACAAAGTACATGCAATGACGTCATCGGAAACTTTCAAATGAGCAACGTTTTGCGAGATAAAAATATCGTACAATGAAAGACCAGAAGGCGCGGTTTAGTTTACCAAAATCAAAAAGAAAAAATGTCCAAAATGGAAAACGTGCGTAAGTAAACTAGTGTATTACTCAAACGTATCACAGACGTGGGTCTGGATGTGGAACCCCCAGCTGCCGGAGGCATTTAGGGTCTTGGGGCGAAACCTCAGCCGCTGGGCAAGTTTTTGAAAAAAACAAGCTATTTTAATGCCATTGGATGACATTCCGCACATGTACAAAGCCATTTCAAAGGCTAGATTTTTAACATTTGAAAGCCAATAGAAGAAACAAAATTGTTCAATCTTTTTTTACTTACAATTTAAGTCCAAGCAAATTTAAAATCTTACATTTTTAGGTTAAATTTTGAAAGTGTTTGGCCCAATTAGGGGAAGTAAGGTGCATTGCCCCCTGGAATATTTTTCAGTAAATAATAATCCACTCAAAGATCTTCATGAAAATAATCAGTTGTAGGAGTACATGTACGGCCAGGGGGCCCAGGTCCCCTCAATTCAAATTCAATAATTTGTTCAATGAGCATTGCATTTCCCCTATAGCTAATTTTTTTTCAAAAGTATGTTATCACGTACTTGTTATTGTAGGTGGTGATGATTTGTTATTGAAAAATGGTAGGTGGGTGGAGATGATTTGTTATTGAAAAACTAGGTAGGTGGAGATGATTTGTTATTGAAAAATGGTACAATAGATGTTTACGCTTACTTATCTTATTTACATTGCATGGGAACACTGGCACTTTAGAGACTTTCGCAAAATCTTCTAGCCAAATTTAGGTGAAGACCAAAAAAAAGTTTTACTTTTTAAAAGCGGGGGCCTCTGACACTGTGCCATATGGTAAATCCAACTTTAGTTATTGCATTACGTTCAAAAGAAGGTTAGATGAGGCCATAAGATGGCAACTTTTAGAACAAAAACTCTTAATTTCACGCGGGTTACACATATAAATTAGTTGACAAAAATTGAATTGAGGAGGCCCGGACCCCTTGGTCATCAATATTATTGTTAATTACTGTTGTAAACGTGTATGTTGTACGCAAAAAGGTTAAAAGAAAAAAGAAACTGAAGAAACGATACGCTTTTTTGTCACATTTTTATCATTGGTGGCATTTCAACTGGGGGAGGGGGCCTGGGCCCCCTGCCCCCCCCCCCCTGGCTACGCCTATGTACTGTACTTTTCAAAATATTTTTTTAATCTTTATTTCAACTGAATATATGCCATTAACACTCATTACTAACTATTTAGATAGTGCAGCTAGTATTTAATTTGATAATTATTTGATAACTAAAAAGTTAATCTAAAATAAAATTAAACAGCTAATCTAAAACTAAATTTAAACTCGCATTTAATATATTTATTTTGCTTAAAATATACGGTTTTTATTAAAAGTTTATTAAACCTCTAATAAACGAAAACACCAAGTCGATAATCGAAAAAGCGCATCGTGTTTTTATCAAGCTGATTTTAGACGAATAATAAACGACTTTTTGTAAACGATTTTTATGCGTTAACTTTTAGCCGTCTATTATAGATATAATCAGCGCATACACTTAGAGCTACAGAGTAGCTTGAATTTAGACTTCTTTTTCGGACGATATTTTAAGTCTAGCCTAAGACCAAAATGCTTTAGACGTCTTTTAGACGTCTTGTGCCCACTGGGAGAGTGCTGCAAAATTTACAATTTTTGGGTGGAATCGAAATCGCTTTTAATTCTGCGTTTAAAGGTTTTGCTGAAATCATGGTTCGCATAAAAAGTTATTCAGCCATATCGACCCGCTTCAGGTTACAGCATCAGATGGTGGTTCAATTCTTTTCCCGGTTAAAAGAAGTTTATAAAACTAAAAGTTTTAAATTTATAAAATCCACAGTAAGATGCCAAAAACTTTTATCTAATCAGTTGGTTGTTGATTTTGCAAGCATAGTAATTGGGGGCTAAAAAGATAGTAACGTGGTTATAAGAATTCGTTCTATACAAGATATAAAACCTACAGCCAGACTTAAACTTGCGTCAAAAACAGCGTTCAGTGTTGCGTGGAATTCAAATTAGTTGATGCTATACCCAGCATTTAAACTGTATAGTATTGCATGGGGGAAACGCTTAGGTAGCCGAGACCAGACGCGTTTAGAATGCAGCAGCAATTTGGTAAAAACTTTGCTCAAATTCAAAAAAAGTTCATAGTTTTCTTCTTTTGGTACGTAATTTGCCCCTAAATTTGAGTGAAGACCAAAAAAAAAAACTCGTCCTGCCGCGTCCCCCTACAGTTCAAAAATAGGCTTTTACCGCATCGTTGTCTGTTTATATTCCAAAAATTTAGTGTGATTTTATTTGGATATTTTACTTTATACAATTAGATGAACTTTATTGAAAGTAACACCATCGTGATCGCTTTTGAAATATTGCTGAATACACAAAAATTTGTAATAAAAGGTTAATTTTCACCACAAATTAAACAGTTAGTAAACAACAGCAGTACTTTAATCTAAAATCGCTTTTTAAAATTCTTTGCGTTGCCTGTCCAACACAACTTGATACAAGCATGCAGTAGCGTAGCCAGGGGGGGGCTAAAGACCCCCCATTGGCCTGAAGAGTATGCAAAATACTACGTTTTTAGCACTTTTGAGGCCGATTTTTGCACTAAAAACGAAAATTGTTCCTCCCCAGTTGGCAGTGGCAAAGAGAGTTGGTTAAGGACCTGAAGTGATTTCGACCGGAAAAATTGGGTTTCAACCTGGCTGAAGACCTTTTATTTATTCTATTTTTTTGGAGGGCACCTAAAATTGGGCCGAAAAAACACCTCAATCAGAGTGAAGACCTTTTTTTTTGGAGGTCACCTAAATTTGGACAGAAAAACCGACTCGATCTAAGTGAAAACCGATTAAAATCTGGGTCAAGATTGTTTGATGTTGTTTCAAGCCTCCGAAACAGCCCTGCCCCCACTGCTAATTCCTGGCTATGCGCTTGCAAACCTGGGATTCTGACATAACACAAAAACACAACATTTAATCATAAATTTTAAGCATATAAATAAAATAATCCAAACCATCTGGCCAGTAATTCATTGTTGAATTAATAAGAATCATAATGCATAATTACAGATGCAAAGTGTTACAAAAGTTACTAAACAGCAATCTGTAATGAATACGCCAGAAACAATGCAATGATAAAATGTCATAAATATATTTCAGATATACAATAATTCTGTTTAATACAAGTTCATAATCATGATAGTATTATGATAGGAAAAAAATTGCTTTGAATGACGACTTACCAAAATTAAATACGATTAGAAATGTAACATCATTATTACGTTTGATCATTCTCAGCATCTAATATGATTATACGTCTAATTTTTGTTTACTTTAGTTTTTAAAAATAAAAGCAATAATTTTAGGTAACAATGGGTTATATGGAGGTAATTAGAATAATAAAAATCATACATCAACGCATGAATCCAAAAAACTTGAAAATTAGACAAAGAATTGAATGAATCTAAACACCTTTTTCAGTAGTTTCATGAAATTTTTACAGTTACTTTTAACGCCGGGAATAGGAAGCCAGCAAATACCGCTGATCTAAGTCTAGAATAATGATCTAAGTCTATAGCAGTGGTTTTCAACCTTGGATGCTCTGTTGCCCCCATCTAGAGACTCTCAACACTAGTGGCCCCATGCGTGATTATAAAATTGCCTGACTCAATAATAAACCAATTTAAAAGCAAAGCAAAAGCAAAAGGTTTTCACCACAATTCGAAGAGATTTTCCCCAAATTTTCATAAACAACCAAAAAAGGTGACTTTTTCGTTTAATGTCGCGTGGCTCCCTGCTTAATGTTTCGTGGCCTAGTAAGGGGGGCAATGGCCCCGTGTTGAGAACCACTGGTCTAGAGTTTACGTCTGAAGTTGATCTAAATCTAGAACGAGGATCCCAGTTGCTCAAATAGTTTCTTATTATTCAAATTATAAATAAAACTGAAAGTACAAACGAGCTGATTATTGTTGATTTTTGCAATCAAATTTTACCAGTTATACAAAATATTCTGCACACAAGGCACTCGAAAATAAGTTAGTGGCTCCACAAGCAGGCTGAGATATAGTGAAACAAAAAATGACATGAAACACAAAATACCGGCATAAAACTTACAGTTCTAGTTGCCGGCGTTTTAAAAAATAATTCATTTTATATAAGTTTTCTTTTGATTTCCGATTAAGCACATAAACAAAACAACACAATTATTCCGTCTGTTGAAACGTTTTAGTGCACTGCATTGCATTATTCATTGTAAATTGCTATCTAGGAAAAATAATAATTTTAACAAAACTTTTCATAATTGGCGCAAGGACTGTATAGATTCAGTATATTTTAGTGTTTAAATAAAGTTATATAGGATGATTAAATGATATCGCGCTTTTGAAAAAATTTAAAAGCGCAATTACGTAAGAAGCAAAAAGTTCATTTTTGCATTACTGAATTATGACTTCAAAAATAAGTTGTAAAAATATCGTCATTTTCTTTACTGCCAAACTTCATGTCCCACGCTGTTTTTTTCTGAATATTTTTTGAAAGATTCTATGATTATACCATAGGTGGGCACTGGTCCGTTAATCGTTAATCCGTTAATAACAAAGCTAAGTTTTTCATTCACTCGTTAATCCGGTAAAAAGTTTTTTATGTTAACGGACTAAATTAACTTCCGTTAAGTTCTGTTAACGGACTAAATTAACTTTCGTTAAGCTCTGTTAACTTCCGTTAAGGTTTTTCTCGTTAACATCTTGCACCATTCATTCATCGTACCGGTACAAACCAGTTTGCACTGGTAACACTTGTTGAATATTAGCACAAGTTTTTTAAAAGAAAGCGAATAAAGGAGCTTTTTTTTTGTGGCAAATAATAAGCTGCAGCCTCACAGGTCTATTAAGTATCCCTGTTCACAATTTCAAAAGATTTTCCGATTGCTGCTTCGTTAGTGCATTTGAACCTATTTTTATCTTGAAATTAGATTAGACTGTGCAATGTAACTTCCAAAACACAAATGGACCACCGTAGCAATAGATATTTCGTTACAATCTGCTCAACAGCGTCAATACATGTTCTAGAAGCGAGTGAATGAAAAGAAATGTAAATTACACGCAAAATATTAACAAGTTAACGGACGGTATTACCTTCCGTTAATTAAAGCTGAAAATAACGGATTAGCGTTAACGGAGGTAAGTTTGTTAACGGACTAGTGGTTAACGAAGCTAACGTTTTGCATTAACTTGCCCACCTAGAAATTATACAGTGCACTGCAGTAAATATTAGGTATATATTTATCTTACTTAACGAATTGAGATTAAAGGCAGGCTATAATGGCGTTGAAAAATTTTTTCAAAAACAGCGATAATTACTTTGAACCCAGCAGCATTAGCATGACTCCAAAAATCCGTTCGTTTTTGAAAAATCGCGAATTTATTGCTCCATCGTCTTGGTGATTATGACGACAGTGAGCATCTGCTTTTTTGGCGGGTGTTCAGTTTGGCTGGGGTTTGCCATAAGAACGAAAAAGTGTCCAGAAAAACAGCCAATATAGAAGCAGAAAACAGCGTGCGCGATCGGGCATATTGCTGGCGAGTATACTATCAGATCAAGTGCGTGTAAACAATCTCATTTTCGCGATCGTAGGCAGTAATGGTGTAGTTTTTTTGGGGGTGACAAGCGATAGGCCAATATCGGCAGCTTATGCTTACCAGTACTGTCTTCCTACTTTACAATGCCGTCGCCAGAGCAAACGAAGTGAGTGGGCACTAGCCAAATGCGGGTGGCACTAAAATTTGCTTATATAAACTGATCTTCAGATTTTGTACGGCTACACTTTTGCGCAATTTTAAAATAAAGGTGGATTTACACAGAATTCGTTTTTCGTCCGCTTTTTTACGTTTTTGGTTCTCCGTGAAAAAGTACGCGATTTTTCATCCGCAATTATACATGTTTACATTCACACTAACCGGACAGTCACACACTGGACAAAAACTTTCCGAAAAAAAAATTTTTTGTAAAGGGATACAGTCACGGGCGTATTTAGGGGGGCCATGATGATTTCTTTGGGTCGCCAGGATAGTACAATTATCTTAGAATGGTATGCGAAAGTGCGGCATGCCCCCCCCTTTTGTAAGTTTGGCACAAAAGTTTGAGCACACAAACGGGCAGAATCTGATGAAGACTTTTTTTTAGTCTTTATCTAATTTTGGGCAAAAAAAAACGAACTAAGTCTGAGTGAAGACATTTTTTTTTGGTCTTCATCTAATTTCGGGCCAAAAACCGGACTAAATCTGAGTAGAGAAATTTTTCTTTTGGTCTTCAGAATTCTCAAATTTCCTGCCCCCCTCCTGCATAGGCTGGTGGGTACAGCTCTATTTTGAAATATCGCTCTTATCGTTCATACACAAAACTTTTGAACAAAATTTTTATCTACTGTATATATAACAGTCTTATTAATGCGGATATGGACTTATAAAAATGCAGATGAAAAAGCGCATACTTTTTCAAGAAGCATGCTGATTTTCAAAAAGCATTTCAAGAAACACTTTGTAACTGTTTACGGCGGCCTGCGGAGCCCCCAGCCGCCGGGCAATTTTTGCAATTTCGCAGCAAAAAAGTAACAATTTTAGCGCCATTTTAATCACATTTCGCACTTTTTGAAGCCATATGAATAACCAAATTTCTAAAATTCAGAAGTCCTTTTAAAGAATTAAATAGTTTAGCACCTTCAAAGCTCCCACCCCCCTTACTTTAGATCAAGTCTAAAATACGTTTAAACGCTCGTATTTTGAGATTAAATTTTCTGAGTGACATGGATAAGGGGGCTTAATCCCCTTCATCGTGGTTGCGCCACTGACTGAGACCTAAAAATGTTGAGTGAGCTCTAAAATTAAAACAGCTGGTCTTTGCAAGAAAAATGTTTTTAGGTATTGTTTCATGTCATCGGTAACGATTCTGCTGGCTTACATGTCTCTTCCACGACATATCCGTAAAGGCGTGTAAATAGGACGGAATAATGTGTCAGATTTATGTACAACAGTTGGTTGCCAGCAATTTTGCAAAAAATCGAGAAAACGTAAAGGAGAATTATGTTTGAACGTAATTATTTCCATTCCCATTATTGTCTGTTGTCTTGTCGTTGCGTGATGTTCCAAAAACAGTAGTTTGAGTAAACCAAAATGGGGGGCACGGCCCCCCTGCCCCCCCCCCCCGGAAGCGACGGCACTGCTACTATAGCCTACTGCGTCGTGCGTGGGCGAGTCATATCAATTTCAGCAAAATAGGTTAGATGTGTGTGAACGAAAAGAAGACGCTCAAAAGGAAAACTCTTGCAATTTGAAATAATATAGGCAGACTTAGTGCAAGTTTATAGGCTTTATCCAAGACCAATAAATAGCCTGGTAGTGCTTTTGATGCTATGCTTCAGCATTAGATCTGAGATTCACTATTAAGACGCAGTTGGTATTGTATACGGAGTAATTGCTATCCTATTTTCATTTTTCATTCTAGTTTTGAAGGGTAGGCCTAGAAAATTTGGACTAAAGCTTACTGATTGGCCTAAATAACTAACCAATTCTGAATCGTTTGTTTTGTTGCTACCAATGCCAGGTATTTTCTCCTAAAACATGCTGAAGTAAAGTACGTTTCTTATTGTATTGTTTCTAGAAATCAATCACTCTCTTACCCCCAGATAAAGTGGACTATTTTTTTGAAATGATACCTACCTCTCCTAAAAAAGATAGGCCTACTGGCAACCAGTTGCAAAAATAGTTTTGACAAGAATTAGGCCTATTCAAGTTTCACGACACACTGCCGTACAATTCTTATGTAGGCTAAGTCAATTGCTAATTTCTATAGCCGACTAATATTTATCTTAGTCTGTTGCAAGTTGCTGTGTGCAAAATTTTTCTTACTGGACTATGTTAAAATTTCGATTGTTTAAAAAAACAAAATGGAAAGAAAAAATAGCAGAAATTTTTGTTCCTCAATCTGCAATAACGTGCTGTCCTGTACAATTATGGTTTACTAAACCCTCATACAAAGCACAAGTTTGAGCTGGTTGATAGCTTTTTCTACATCAGACTTTGCATTTAGCTTTGCAAAAATAGTTTTGAATAAATGGTTTGTAAAAAATTTGATCAGGTACAAATTCTGTCCAATATTGTTTAACAAAATATTTTGCAGATTTCAGATTTGTTAAATGGCCTAAGTTAGTTGTGTTTTACCTAACGTGCATGTACATTTGTTTTATATCCTCGTCATTTGTCTGGTTAGTTGAACATTAAGTCAAGATCAAGTCATAAATTGCACAGGGTGCACATGGTATTAAACAAAAGATGATTTAAAGTAATACCAAGTACTGTTGGGTGACGGTACAACCAGAATACCGGTACATTATGCAGATATGTGTCCGAGAGGAAGGCATGCCAGGGTGTCACTTTTATATCAAAATGTACTACTCTATGTTCCACATTTATGTCAAGGAAAATGTACTTATCCCGAAATGGAAGATGCTCCCTGCGTGTACTTTTGGTGCTTTGTGGAAACAGGCAGATGTCAATAATTTTTACAATGATGACTAATTTGGCCTTTACTCTTGGCGATCTTTAAAACAGGCCTGGACACCGGCATACTCCGCTTGAAAACCGAAGGCGATTTTTTTGCCATTTCGTTCAGGTTTTTGGATGTATGTTAGGGGTTAGTTGAGTTTGCAGAGCATTAGATTCAGTGCTGGGTACCGCAAGTTTTTTTTTAAGTCCGCAGTCCGCAAATCCGCAACCAAATTTCAGTTTTCTTAACCCGCAACCGCATTTGTAAGTTTAAAAGCTTAGTCCGCAACAGCAAGTCCGTAACGATGTTTCAGGATTCTTGAATTCGCATCTGCAAGTTCGCAACTTCGTAATTCTTGAAGTCCGCAACCGCAAGTCCGCAACTTCGTAAATCTTCAAGTCCGCAACCGCAAGTCAGCAACTTCGTAATATTTGAAGTCCGCACTGCAAGTCCGCAACTTTTTGTGAACCCAGTAGAAGAGTTTTGCTATCAACCATGTCCCGAACTGATCTGCTCATAGGTGATTAGCAAACATAAGTCAAAAGTTGTGTCTTGTGGAAAGTATAGCAAGCGCATGGTGGATACATTCCACGCAATAAAAGCAATTAGTCACAATCGTTGATTGTAGTAAATGTTTCACAGCAAGACTTGAAGACTTGTTTTTGAGCTGTTTTTTCGGATGGCAAACTCAGGGGCGCCGAGAGCCGAACGTGGGCCCGGAGCCAGCTCAAATATAACGGATTTCCGGTTGTGTGAACTCCAAAACAGACGGAGAAAATGCCGCTTTAAAAAGGTCTTCACCGAAATTCTAACAGTTTTTCCGGCCGAAATTAGGTGATCTCCAAAAAGAAAAAAAAGGTCTTCACCGAAATGCTAACGGTTTTTCCGGCCAAAATTAGGTGATCTCCAAAAAAAAAGTCTTCAGGCCTCACATGCTAATTTCATAGTGTCATTTGAGTGGGCCCTCCTAAAGCCCATTGGCCCCCTCGTGAGCCCCCTAAAGTCCATGGGTTCCGGGGTCATTGTCCCCCCTGCTCCCTCCTCTCGGTAGCCGAGGGCAAACTTAAGAATTGCGCAGCCCCTCTTACTCTCAGGTCCGACTCAAAACAGATTTAAACGCTTGTATTTTTGGTTAAAGTTTTTAAGTGACTTGGCTAAGTGGGGTTGTAGCCCTCAGCCCTCCTGGTTGTGCGTATGCTTATACAGTAGGTGCCTAAACTGCATGAAAGCATAATGCACAACTCACAGACGAACCCTTAAAAATGCTACGATTAAGCTAGGGATCCGAAGATTAAAAGCCATTGGGTTACAGTGAGAAGCCATCAAATAGTAAAGCACAATTCGCATTTCCGCTTACAACAACATATTCTAAAAAAGCATTTTTTTTCTAGGCAGGAAAAGGCAAACGTAGTAGAAGGCAAAAAAACATTCATATCACTAATCGTATTATTAAATTTTCAGTACCTAGTTTCTATAAATACTGTAGGAACGAGATAACCACACGCTACTAGCATTGCTGTCGCCAGACCAAACGAAGTGAGGGAGCCCAAGCCGAAAATGGGGGGAGGGCACTGTAAAAATAGACTAAACTTATGCACATAAAAACTGATATTTTAAAGCTACTATTTTGTATTCATTTTTGAAAAAAAAAGACACACATAAGCCCGGCAGTGTTTATAGCTCAGTTCGTATGCGGCCCGTATAATCGCTTGAAAAAACTGTCTGCAGGAGTAAATGCGACCGAAAGCACAACCAGGGTTTTGCTGAGAGAGAGAAGCTTCAACCAAAAGTAAATCTTATTTGCACAAAAATTGTCTTATTTAAGTCTCGTGCTAAACAAACCGTTGCAACTCAAGCGTGTCACAAAGGGGGCAGAGCCTCCAGCTGCTGAGTGATTTTTGCGATTTTGCGGCAAAAACAGAGATTTTAACGCCATTTGAATCACATTTCGCACGTTTTAAAACCATATCAATAATTACAGTAAATTGTTAAAATTCAGACGTCATTAAAAGATTTAAATTGTCTAGACTCTTGAGCCCCTATATATTTCAGGTCAAGACCAAGACACGTTTAAACGCTTATTCTTGTTTTGGTTATATTTTCTAAATGACTTGGCTAAATGGGGCTGATGCCTCCTTAGCCCCTTACCCCTGGTTGCGCGACTGACTGCGAACTAGAATAAATCTTGAGTGTGCTCTAAAAAAAAAAGCTGGTCTGTAAAAAAAATATTTTCACGTATTGTTTCATGCCATAATCACTAACGAAATACCGGTAACGCTTCTATAGCCATACATCCCTCTTTCGCGAAACATCCGTAAAAGCGTGTTAATAAGACTGATTATTGGGTCACATTTATGTTCTGCAGTTGGTGGCCAGCAATTTTGCGAACAATTGAGAAAACTTCAAACGAGAATTGTGTTTGAAAATTATTATTCCGTTTTCCAGTATTGCGTGATGTCTTGTCATTACGTGATGCTCCAAAAAAGCTTCTGAGTAAACCGAAATGGGGGGGGCACAAGCAGTCGTTAGAGGGGTACGGCGCCCCTGGGCCCCACCGTGGCGACAGCACTGGCTATTAGTACAAAAAATGATACAACAGTAACTAACTTTGTGAACTCACGTTAAAAAACAAAAAAGCTATACTTTGAACAAGGGCTGCTAAATCGAACTTAAACTCAAAAAAAGTGGGTTGTTGTGCCGAACTCGAAAAAACAGCATGTCGGCAAAAAGAAAGCAATGAAGTCGAAAAGCAGACTTATTATTTTTTTCAGCCTGAACTTGAAAAACTTGATATTTTTGCCGAACTAGAGCTGGAAAAAATTAAATTGATTTCTCATGTTTGACTGGGTAAAAACATAAATATGTTACGAAAATAAAAAGTAATTTCAATATTTGTATAAAACTTGCAGAATTGCGGACTAAAATTAAAAATAGTCCGCAACCGCAAGTCCGCAATTTAAACTGCCAAAGTCCGCAAGTCTGCAACTTTTTTCGTTAGTCCGCTATTGCGAATTTGCGGACTTCCGACTAACTTGCGGACTTGCCCAGCTCTGATTAGATTTAACCTGTACTAAGTTGCATGTAATTGTAAGGTCGAGAAGCATTTGTATTATGTTACTTTGCAGAAAAAACAGGCTTAGACCAAGTTTCAACTAAATTTAGCCCAATAAATCAAGGTTCGAATATCACGAAATATAATTTTATAGGCTAGACAAAAACGTAATTTTACTGCAACTATGCGAGTTTAGCCTGAGTAAAACTTTTATAGAAAACTGCTGTTTACAAAAATATACAAATAATAAATGCAGCCTAGGCTATTTGGTATTCCGCAGTTGTGTAAACTGTTGCTACTTTATCAATTTCAGTTCTAAGCGAAGCTATCAGTATCAAATCGCAAGTTTTATGAAAAGCGACAGTTAATAATTGATGATAAGGTTTAAAAAAGTTTCAGTCAAAAAGAAAGCATCCAGCGTATTAAGCTAAATCTCATTCAGCATAAAGATGAAATGTGTGTAGTGTAGTCTGTATAAGAACAAGTTTTTATGCTCGTGAAACTTTAAAGTACGAAAATAGCTTATCACATTTTGCAGTGTGGTAGTGCTACCAGTACTACTGTTACAGTAGATTAGCAGTGTGTATAAATGAAATCATTTCAGACCTTGGTACCACACACCAGTAACTAAAATGGTAGGCTATCATACTAGGTTATCATACAGCAAATACCGGTATTCTTAATCTGTTAATTTTGTGAATCAACTGCTTGTGCTTAGCAAGCCACATCTGATACCAGCAGCTAAAGTCGAGCGATTTTAATTATCCAAAGGGATATTACAGGCCTACTAAATTTGACTGTATGTTGCAGGGTAGTGTCAGTTCTGAGTTGGTCTGTTGGCTGTCATTACGTACGATAGCCTACCTTAGACCTGGTATATACCTAGATGAAGCCAAAACAGCAACAGGCCTCAGGGTCATAAATGAGCTCTGTGTCAAGGTTGTCCACTGGTCAGCTAGCTTTAGGCATGGTGTTGCTACCTACACCTTGTGACCTGTGTTTGGTTTTCATGATGCAGATAAAAAGCAAATAGCCTATGCCAAAAATTGATAGCCTACCATGTAGTGGTAACATGTTGTCAGGTTATGGAATGTCAATACAGTAGCAATGATTAAATCATAATCGTTACCGTATTATGAAACAGAACTGTAAATTGTTATGAGGAGGTACCTTCTCATCACAATGCCCATCATTTTCTCCATTTATTTTTGATTATGTTTTCAAAAGTCTGAAGTTGAGTTTTATAAAATGTTCCTATAGAGAGGATTTTTGAGAAACTTCATTTATTGAACAAAAGAAATTTCCAAGTTGATGAGATCAGATAATTGAATTGTGAATATTTTAAAAAGTAGGCTAACTTTATGTTGATTGATTTATTGGTAACGATAACAGTGGGTGTTAAGTTAATGTTTCGTTACCATTTAAAGTTTCAAAGGGTAAAAACATGCCAATTTTTGGCAAAAATGTCTAGGGGTAAAACTTGCATTTATTTTATTAAGAAAATTGCCTTGTCTTAGATGTCTTTACCATCCTTTATGGAAAAAATTAGCAAAACATTTCATTACAGCTCATATTATTTATTCCCTTGTATAAGAGTTAAACCAGCTATCTTACAAAGTATGGCATTTTACACTTAGCTGCATCAGTGTTAATTATCATTTGTTCATAATTATAACAACACTGCATTGCTCTCAGTATAATAAGCTGCATGTCAGCTGTACAAATCACTGATAAATACCATTCTCTATAGTGATACTAGTTTACTTCCATATTTTTATCAGATATCAATGCTTTTTTTCATTGTTAGTTTAATAGGCATTACTATGAAATTAAGCATTTAATGGTTATGACAAACAAATTTTATAACTTAACATTTGATTTAATAATGTTTTGATCCAAATAATGATTAGCTTCAATGTATCTTGAGTTACTGCCTTCAAAAACTTAAAAACATGTTCTTTTATGGTAAAACACGATAAAATATGCTTTGTTTTTAAGAAAAATTGCTCTACCGATGATGCCATTGTGACATCATGATGACGTCATAAAGTATCATTTATGACAAAAATGTTTATGCAAAAAATAAACAAAGCATCATAATGCAGTAAAACTGTATGCTCCAAAGTGTAGAAACAGTATTCGTACCATCCGCCTCCAGTTTCTAGCTGGAGTCCGCCAGGGTCCAGGCCTGTTCTAAAGATTGCCATGCCTACAGTATAAAAGATATGTTGCCCAATCTTACATCCACCTCTGATCTTAGTAAGTGTGATTTCTGATTTACAAGATTTTTTTATACGTCAATTTAGTTAATGATTAGCCATATTTTGAACTAAAAGTTTTTGTCGAAAGTACCTAATTGGTTCTGGAATAAAACTGTTATACTTCATACCACAGAAATAACTTATACTTCTTTTTGTTACGCATACAAGGCCATTTTTCCCTTAATAAAAAAATAAAAATAAGAGCAAACTAGTATCAGCAGTCAGCATGCAAAAAAAATTTAGACACAGGCTAGAACAATGCATTTTTAAACACCCAGCATAGTTTTTCTTAGGCATTTTCTACATTGCCATTTTTGATTCATCAAACAGTAGTCATAACGAATAGCAAAAGACAATGTTTAGCTAAGCAAAAGTTTATTTGTGGCACTTTTTTTCCCATAAAAAGGACAAATGAGGCTGAAAGTTTGTAAAAGAACAATCAGCTTGACCCTCTCAAAAAGTGTAGTTACACTAATTAGAGTTAAAACAGAACTGCATATCACCAGATGTATGTACGAGCCTAGTCACTCTCATAAGTCTGAAGTGACAGAGGGGAAATGCATCCTGGCATCAAATTTCTGGAAAAAAGCAGCAAGCTTTTGATTAAAACCTTGTTTGAATTTTTGTTTGCAACTAAATTTAACAAAAAACAACGAATTTTGAGTAAAAACATTTTTTGGGGGGAAGGGCTGGGGCTTTACCTTAATTGAACAGAAAAAAAGCAATAAAATTTTGGTGACAACTTTTTTTTGCTCTTCACATAAATTTGATAGCAAAAAGCAATAAGTTTCTGGTCCAAATTGTTAGAAGCTTGCCTCTCTGGCTTAAACCTCTAGTTACTCCACAAAGCATTGTTAAATCAGCATAAACACTTGCTGCTAAAAGTAGTCTCAGCACTTGTGTACAAACTACTTGTCTTAACGTTTGTGTACAAAACAATGCCTTTTCATGTTATCAATCCTCGCAAATTATTGTTGTTTTAGATTTCCAAATTTTGTTATACTGAAAGCTACAGTGAACGACAACACATAACAGATCAGACTCTCTGCTCTGCTCTTCCTTACAAAGTAGACATAAAGAAACCTTCTTCAATATGTGATGAGATGCTCGAATAAACGAGTGGTCTAAAGTAAATAAATCTTTCATTGTTATTAACATGAACCTTCATTACTAAGATAAGAAAAGATCATTGCTTTCGAGAAGGTTTCAAAAAAGTAACTGTCTAGCTAGTGAAAACTACAAAGTCCGTGATTTCCAGTTAAATACTAACGTACTGAAATACTGACAAATTACCTCGTATGTGCTACATCACAGTAATTACTTTTTAAAACTTCAATCGAAACATATTTCTCAATTTTTTATGCAACTTATTTTTCCGCGGATGAACCGTTGCAATGGGCCAAAATAAGACCTATACAGCAATTGCAGGTAGACTGCCCAAAAGAAACAGGGTCGCTTGCATCAATGCCCATTAATTGTAAAAATCATGTTTACGACTTGGGTTGCATTATTTGGGTCCGACCTGCATCTTGGTTCTTTGCGTCTTACATCAGACACTTTGCGATAAATATAGTAAAGCTCTACGCAGAGTCGTTGAGAGGGAAAGCAAAAGCGCATGGAGTACTGATGTTCCGTATTTGGTCTGAAACATGATTTGAAGCAAATATCGAGAAATGAATAGGAACGCGAGCCACTATTAATTTATAAAAAAAAACAGGCTGAATGTGAATGAAGACTTTTTTTGATCTTCAACCTAAATTCTTAGCGCAAAATAGCTGCTCCGTTGAGAAGCTTTGTTTTTGTTTTTTTTATGCTATGTACCCGGACCCGGGATTTACCTCAATGACCTTGGCTTTAAATAAGTTATGTTATGGTAAGCATATTTTAGGAATGCAACAACAAATCGAAAAAAAGTCTGTTCAGTCTTAAAGCTTATGAATTTTTTGTTGTTATCCACGACGAAAAAGTTGTCTTTTGTTTTTGGTAGAACATTTGTGAGTGATTAATCCTTCGTAATATGTGTAATTTAATGCAGATGAATGGTCAGATGACAGCATCATTTGAATACCTGAAGAAGCTGCAAAGCCACTATTCCATATTTAGCGGCATATTACGCTTATTGGTGTATAGAGATGCTATCAAAAAGTTGCCGTTTGGCGTAGATCATGCATAAGCTGTGCTGCTCAGTTTGACGATGTCTGAATAGTAATTCTTGCGAGAATGTTATCCTAAGCTGTTTAAATAACGTAATATATTATCTTTTGTATTGATAGCCCTCATTGATTTTTTTTTGGCGTTAGAAATGTAGTTTCCGTTAACTATAAAATCACCATAAAAGGTTTAAAGCACAACAGTCTGTTTTGTCCTAAATACTCATGAGGTGCTTATCTGCAAAAGAAACACTCTGAAAGTCAGTTACAGTTGCATGCCCAATATAGCTTCAATTATATCTATTCTAGCCACAACAAAAAATTTTCTCAGTAAACAACAAGAGCCAAAAATCATCATCCCTCGTTGCAACTGCCGCTACTCAGCGAATTGCCCTCTCAATAAAAAATGTCGCAAAAATGCTGTCATATACATAGTCTCGATTACATCTGGCAACACCTCCAAACATTACTTTGGCCGCCCGAAGAAATTTAAGACCCATTATTACAACCACACTCATTCCTGTAGATATCGAGCAAAAAGAAATGTGACAGAACTTTCAAAAGCATTTTTAAATGCTAAATATTCTGGCCATGAGCCAGTACTCAAAATGTCTATTGCTGATGCAGCCACTGCTTACCAACCTTGGTTTCGATCCTGCAATTTATGCATGACTAAAAAACTCGCAATTCTTTTCGGTGACAAGCATACAGCGCTCAACAAAAGATCAGAGCTCATAGGAAAATGTAGGCACAAAATCAAATACAAGCTGAAAAACTTTTGACCAAGGTTTTAGTGTTTTTAACGAACGTTTTTAATCAGTGTGTCATTTTAAAGCAAAAATACTGCAGTTTAGCAGTTGTAGTAGTGTTTTAGCGTAGCAGGTTGTTGTATATTATGCAGTTTTAGGTTTTAGAGAATTTTAACGTTTTCGGCATTAAAATTCTTTTGCAGATTATAGCATCTGATGAGTTCTTTGGATGAAACAGACTGTTGTGCTTTTAACCTTTTATAGTGGTTTTACTTTGTATTTTGCTCTGATTTTACTTCTGTATGTCATCGAGCACTGTTTTAGAAGACTGCCTACCAAAATTTTTCTCGTTACCGTTAATTAAAATTCTTAAAAAAGATAAAAGATTATTATCAGATGTTCGAAAAGTATCCAGTTCCTTCGACCCTATTAACGCTCAACAGAAATTTCAGCCAGCGAGTAACCCTCATAAAGTCAAATGGATACCAAATTACCAAGATTCTTGAGGTTTCATAAACTTTTAGTTGGGAAATTCAGATAATTTTATCCGCTAGATGGTGCAGTAAAATAATTTTATCAGTGTTTGTAGTTACTCGACTTTCTTTTGTATTTACAACCGAAACATGTTGTTTTTATGGTGTATGCTTTTAAAAACCTTTAGAACTTTTTAAACTCAAGCTTTCAACTTAAAAGTTCATCATAATTCTCTTCCTGTTGAAACTTTTGGATAAATCTGAAGCAATTTCGTCTGTTGCATTTTTGCGTAAAGCCGTAGCCTTCGTGATTTTCTTTTGTATAATTTTTTTCTAAATTGTTATACAGTATTTCATTTCCATATTTGCTATTTTACGTGTAATTTTTTTCCAGTACACTTGTCTACTGTTATTTTGTTTTTGCATTTGTTTTTTGGCAATGTAATGCATAACGTAAGCCTACGTATAGATTTGAACAAAATGTAAAAAAGCTCCTTTGAATTATCAATAAAGCAGTCAAACTCAATAACATTATCCAATTTACAGGCCGGAAATTGTGCTTTCTCCCCAGCTATTTGCCAAAAGCCGGTGTTTGCCTGATTGTTTTCCATGGAGTTTCTCCTTTCTCTTATAATTCCGGGAAAGTCGGGTAGTGCAATCACTTGGCCAATCGATTAGCGATACTTTTCACTGGGCGTAAAAATCGTGAACGTACGAGCGTATTTACGTTTATTTAGAGCAGAAATTTAGTACACCCGGCGTATCGCCTTAATTAATACAAATTAAGGATGCAATCACAATTTTATACATATTTATGAATCAACAGTTTGTTTCAAAACAACTTTTTAATAAAATGAATGCAAGCACAAATCATTCTGGCAGAAAACGAAAATTCACGAAAGGATTGTTGGTTGAGCGGTAACGCTTTCATTTCTGAAGCGGGAGCTCTGAGATTCAAATCTTTAGGCCGGTCAAATTGGACACAATGTTGCAATAGCACATCACCGCTGCAACATTTCTACGAAGACGTATACTGTTAGCCAAGGCACAATGACGCGGAGATGGAGCTCCTCAAACTAGTTGCACACTTCGGCGTAATATAGCGAGTATAATAAAACGGTTGATTCAGACGTGTTTTGCTTCAGCCGACAAGGGTACACTCGAACAAAAACTGTAGCCTAGGCTTCAGAGGTAGAGTCCTCGAGGACACAATTTAAAGTCCTTGGCTTAGAAGTCTACAAGTCCTTGAAAATGCCCTGTCCTTGGCTCGAGGACTCCACGAAAATGCTCTGTCTTCGACATCACTATTTTTTGATCGGTTGAAAACGGGCCTAGGTCATGACCTTTTTTTTTCGTCTGGTTGGATCACGCCAGAGACCTCGCCGAAAATTTCTGATAAACTTTTTTTTGGAGTAGGCCTGAATATTGTGGAAAATTTGCAATTTTTTTTGAGCAATGACCGTGTTCGGAGAACACTTGCACATTGTGTCGTTGGCCTCGAGAGGGTTCGTTCTCAAAAGATTGGTCCTTGGCCTCGGCCTCAGATTTTTTTGTGTCCTTGGATTTGCCTCGAGCCTTGTGTCCTCGACTCCACCTCTGCTAGGCATAACAACCCAAAATTTGATGCAGTGCAATTCCATCTAACCCCAAGCCGTTGGAAACAGTTGGCGTCTCAAAGCTCACAACAGCTTTGCGGAGGATTCACCGATGCACAACCAAATACGGAAACTATTGAAAAACAGCAACTAAGTTTCACTAGATTAAATATGTTGAAACCACGAAAGCCAGAGGGGGGACTAAAGTCCTCACCTCTTACTCTCCTGTTGACCAAGTACAAAATAAACAACTGCCTTTTTTTCGTGCTCTAGCGCCATTCTATTGCAGTGACATATCTTTCAATTTTGTTTAAAGGGTTTTTGGAACATATTGACTAATGTTTGACAAAAATGAAAAAACTTAAAAACCTGCTAAGGTTTTGAAAACAAAAAAAAAACGACAAAAAATAATTAAAGTACATCACTGTTGGCAAGATGCTTAAAGGGGCAGCAAAGTCAAATTTTACCTCAATTTTTCATATGCAAACAAAATTTATATTTTTAAAGTTTTTTTTTTGAGACTAATTTTAGAATTCTTCAACTTCTATATCGAAAGATATTTGCATTTCTTTTTCCCGCTATTTAGAATATTTCCCTTCACTTTTTTAAAAAAATTTGAATTCTACCGTTGGTGTCGCTGTGCTCTGTTGCTACCATAAGGACGCAAGTCAAGCTGTTTTAACGTAGGCCTAAGTCAATAATGGCGTACTGTACTGTAGTGAAAAAAGCTGACACTACTACTGGTATAAAATAATTTGAAAAATGAACACATTAAAAAACTGTTCAGCACTATCCTACGGTATTAACCTGTATCAGTATCTTCTGTGCTCATCTACGGTAACTGAAACCTTCCCGTAGTAAATCTGAACTGAACTGGGTAACTGAACTACCGGAACTAAAAGCTGTTTCACTTCTGTAGTTATCAAGAGGCAAATTATTCGCACTTAGATTTCTTTAATACAATTGTAGTTGATTTAAACTTCGTGGTCTTCTTAACCTACCGGTATATTACCGATACATTGCAGATTTAAGCTACGGTATCATAGGCCTGGTACCAACACCTTAGATCTCCTTCACTATCAATAACCTACCTATAGATTTTAAAAGCTATAAAGCCTAGTCTAGTGCTTTTTCACACTAAGTTTTCCTTTACTAATTACAGGCAACAACTAAATTTCACTGTCACTTCAGTGGTAGCCTAGGCCTATGATTCAAGTTTCTTTGTAAGTGCAACAAATCGAATACCTTTTGCTAAAAGAAACAAACTCAAATAAAAAGTGTAATTTTACTTTGAAAAAGCAAGTTTACTTGCTAAAGGCACAGCAAAAACCCATCCTACCCCGATCGATACCCACGATCTGGCAAAGCTCGTTTGAAAACACAGCTCATCTGAAAATTTGATGGTGTAATGTTGCCACAGCCGAAATTTTGTCCCGTTAAGTCAAAATTTGCCCCGTTAAAGCTATTTAACTACAAACAATCATAGAACGGGACAAAAACATTGGTAATCAGTTATTTTATTTCTATTTAGTGTTAAAATTCAAAAATTAGACTTTGCTGCCCCTTTAACAATTAATTTTTTGATAGAGCACGTTTATTGAAAAAGTATGCAGTAGCTGGTCGGCTATTCTGCATTAAATCTCTTCAATAAACCATGCGCAGTGTTCAACCGGTAAAGATGGCCTGAATTCATCACCGCTGTGAGCATTTTATACCACCATTTAATTTAACTTTCTTCAAGTTTTTTTGAATATTTGTTTATCGTACAGTTCCTTATGTTATGCACTTTATGTATTCATCATGGCAACGGCTGAAAGTCTTCCAGCGTAGTGGATTTGAGCCAGTTTAAAAATGAAATCATTTACGGTGGACGGTGATGATGATGTCATCTCTGTTTTTATGTATTAACGAATCAGAGAGCACCCTCATTCGAAAAGTCCAGCTACAGAAAAATCACAGCAATGATGCGTTCAAGTATGAGAAGCAATTCAGTTTTTTTGACTTGGCTTTCTTCTTCTCTTTAGGATCTCGCTTGACTGTCTGATGATTGAAGCATTGTCAACCATTCACCCCTGAAAATTTAAAAACTGATAAATTTTTGAAATATTTTCTCTAATTTAAATATTTGAAACATCAATATAAATGCGAAAGTGCATAACAAGTTGGCAAGGCCCATCTACGCATAATTGCTCCAAGTCAACATAGTTTTAAACCAGAAAATGTTGGAGCGGTGACAACTGGCAAGCCATTGGAAAATCTTTTTCATGTCTTCACTTAAAGTGACTCTCTGATGTCTGCTCCCATGTCTCCACCCTCTCGGTCTGTACTTTTGTGAGTTCTTAGAGAGTCTGCGTTTACCTATTTAAAGATTAAATTTGTTTATTTTCCAAGCCAAATGTTAGTCGCTTATTTGTCAATGCGGACTCACTTGCCTCCTTCCTCTCCATTGTGTTTCTGCAAATTTTCAATGGATTTTAGCTGGCTTTCAAGAAATAAACTTGCTGATTTTCTTTTTTATCTGTCGAACGTCCATGTAAACTTTTGTCCTCTCTCCCCTGTAACTGCCTAAAACCAGAAAAGATACGCCCTCTTGTCTATAAATGCAACATTTTACTTTCGCATCTCAAATTGTCAAGTTCCTCCAGTATCTTCAAAGGAACTGCTCAGTGGTGCTATTCAAATTTTGCAGGAACCAGATCTGTAACAAAAGGGACAGTGTCAAGTCTTCCTCCACTGTGTGTGGTGGACAGGCGGGCAATTGCTAGCTTGACCTGAAGACGAAAAGATTCCGTCGCTTTCTCTTGGCCAAAGGAACTTGGTGAATAAAACGTAATATTCTTTAAATGTAGTAACCGATTTTTTCGAGGAAATGCAAAGGATAAATATGCGAGTAATTTTAAATAGCTAAATTATTTACTGGCTCGCTCGAACTGGTTGAAAAGCATCACTGGGGTTGTCTTGCTCTCAAGGCTGTGAAGTGTAAACTATACTGCCTTTGTTACCATGACTGATGGCCATAGCCTTCCTATTACTCTCTTCTTATCTACGTAGGTTAAATTGTAACAAACACTTTTCCTGCTGCATATTTACAGAACCTCAGTCACCGTACTCATAAGAGGCCTGCTTCTGAAACTCTATGAAAAGCTACTTTGCCATTTATCCATCTTTGAACTCTGATTACATACCTTAGATGAGGCCCAATTGTTGGTCTATGTCGAGTTCCTCTGCATTCAAAATAGATCAACTTGCACTACCACCAGTTCACCACCTCCAAATGGCATTATGCGGTTAAACAAAAACAAAAGTAAAAAACTACAAAAAAATGCACAAAATTTCAATGTGTAAAAGTTTGAAACAATATTTTAATAGGAACAAACAATAAATCCTTTAATCACGTCAAATTCATTTCAAAAACTATTAGTTGAACAAATATTAGTTTTTTCCATGTTGTCGAATTCTGTGAATATTACGCTTTTATAACATTCAGTTTCTAAATCATATTTTCATCTTTCTCGGCTAAATGGCTATATGGTTTAAAGACCAAAAAGTCCATTTACAGCTTTCTGTCGCTGCTTGACACCCATGGAGTGTGTAGTTAATAAATCTACAGTGTCAGTTAATGCAATATTTTTTCTCACTTTGGGGATCTGTGTCCTACGCAAAAAATAAAAATTCAATGCAATTACCATTCAGTAGAATTTATTTTAGTGACCAAGTTTGTGATCCAAGTCAAGTGGCTGCATTTGGCAAGGAAAGTTTGATATGGTGTAAATTGCTAAGACAACTCTTCAAACGCCATATTTTCACATAAAATCAAAACCACCACAAAATGTAATGATGTTACTTTTAGTTCAATATCTAAACCAAAGCAAAATGTAAAAGTTTTCAAACAAAATAAACAGATGTAGAGTTGAATAGTAGAAAACCTACATGCCAATATAATCACATTCACACTGTTTTGCAGTTAAGAAAATTTTGAAAAAATCTGAACAAAACATACTAGCAGAAATTGCATTTTGTAAAATGGCTTAATAAGAAACAGTTACGTTTTTGCCTTTCTATACAATGAAAAAAATTGATAAGAGGTAATAAGTATAGAAACCCTCAAATTTATTGGTGATCTGCTTATTTTATGAGGTCAAGCAATACCGGTTTAAGTAACTCCCAAACTTAATCTCAGAAATGAAACAAATTTTTTTCTTAATATTTGCAATCTAATCATAACCAGCAGTTAGCTAATTGTGACAAATAGCATATTATTGACTAGCTAGACTTCTGCCATCCTTTTTTAACATTAAGCGCTTCCAAAAATTTAAAATCTCTAACTTGCAATAAACTCTTTGCTCACAGCAACTTGCTGCCTACAAAGATATATATTACCATTAAAAAGCATAAGCACTTGTCTAAGTCCTGAACCTAAGTCTAAGTCTAATTTAAGTCCTGAGTCTGTTCCTATTGATTACGGTACCAGTGCACACCACTACATCTGCTTTGTTTTGAATTAGACTTGCTAGCCTAAAGCAGATGGCTTAGCCTACACAACAATTGAGGTGTGTTGTGAAACTAAATTCTTGTCACATTTTGTAACTAATGGGGTATCTTTGTAGGGGGGAAAGATACTGTTATTCAGAGCTTCTTTTTTGCTTGATCTGGTTTCCGGCAAAATAAAAGCAAGCTTTACTTTGGCTTTGAGCAGTTGTACCATCTGACCACTATGGCAGAAGAAAAATGCTTAAAAGCGATTTTCCAAGCTTTACAAACGTTGCAGCATTCAAACAATATTAAAAATAAGCTAAAATTTTAAAATGAATATGCTCATCTAGACATAGGCCTAGCTTGGTAGCTATCACAGAAACTTGACAAGAACAAAATAAGCAATTGGTTAAGTTACCGTATAGGCCACTTCAAACAATTATAGCATTAAAAATAAAAATAGGATAGCAATTTCTCTATAAATAATAACGACTGCGTGCTAACAGTGAATCTCAGATCTAGCCTAACGTTAAAGCGTGGTAACACTGTGATCTCAGTCTGAGTCCAAAAGTCTATAAATTTGCACTAAGTCTGTCTATATTATTTCAAATTGCAGATTTTTTCTTTTGAGCATCTTATTTTCGTTCACACATATCTTACCTATTTTACTGAAATTGATATGACTCGCTCATGCAATAGGCTATACTAAGTAAACAGTACTGGTAAGCATAAGCTGCCGATATTGGCCTATCGTTTGTCACCCCCAAAAAAACTATACCATTACTGCCTACGATCGCGAAAATGAGATTGTTTACGCGTACTTGATCTGATAGTATACTCGCCAGCAATCTGACCGATCGTGCACGCTGTTTTCTGCTTCTATATTGGCTGTTTTTCTGGACACTTTTTCGTTCTTATGGCAAACCCCAGCCAAACTGAACACCCGCCAAAAAAGTTTATGCTCACTGTCGTCATAATCACCAAGACAAAGGAACAATAAATTCGCGATTTTTCAAAAACGAACGGATTTTTGGAGTCATGCTAATGCTGCTGGGTTCAAAAGTAATTAACGCTGTTTTTGAAATATTTTTCACGGGCCATTACAGGTCTCCTTTAAGGTTTTTCAATAATTTAAAGCCTGACGTTTGCAAAGTCTAAAAGCAATAAGAGAAGACAAATAAATTTCACTTTTATTTCGTGTTAGTACCAAACCAACATAATATGAGTGATTTTCTCAAAAAAACAACTTTAGAATAATAAACATTTGTGATTACGACTCATTACATTTATGGGGAAAACTGCCACTGATCAATCCGGCCAAGTATTAGCGGCCAGGGCATGATTGTTTAATCAAAGTAAGAATTATCAGATACATACAGTACGTAGGCTTGATAAAAATAGTGAAATGTAGTTACATTGCGCACGTAACCGCATGTAACAAAACGTAAAAACAAATCCTTTTTTAGTTAAAAAACCTTCATAATTTCGCGAAGCACTTTGGCCCCGGCCATGTTAAATTTTCACCGGTCAAGCAGAACTTCAGCTCATTCAAATAAGTTTTTTCGTGAAATTATATTTTGTTTCAAACTTTAAAGGCACCATTTTGCCCCGAAAACTAAACGCTCGTCATGCTGCTGAAACACAATTTATTTCAGTTTTATTTTATGCAGCAAATACACTTGCGGCGTCGAATTGGGCGGCGTGGAACTTGATTCAATCAATCGATGTTCGATTCAGGCATCACTTTAGTCGCTTACCATTGATCCACTGGCTTTCGCACTTGCTTTGATTTTTCTCCATTTTCTTTCTTGCTGTATATTCGAATTCGTGAGGACACCACAAAATCAACTCTTTCATCTATAACAAGGATATGGAAAGACTATTTAATAAATTAAGTACGAAACAATAAGAAAATCCATCAATTATAAAGTTAGCAGTAACAATGAAAATGATCGTGAGTCGTTATAGTTTTATTCATTGATGTTGTACTATAAATCAGTTGTTTAAAATTTTAAAACATTTAGGACGAAAATGAAGAAAAAAAGCCTCAACAAAAATTATTTGCATAAATGCATTTTTCTGCAAAGATTTTAAAAAGTTTTTTTCAGCAAAAAGTGACACAAAAAAAATATAGCCATTAACGAGAACTTTTGCTAAATATTGTACAGTAAAAAATAATGGTTCTGTAATGCCACGATTGTTAAGGCCGGTTTACACGATATCGCGGTAAAGCGTAGCTAGATGAATTACTTTAACTGTTTTATTTTAATGAAAGGCCGTTTTGTTGATTTCGGGTTTATTTTATTTGCGTAAGTACAGCTGTAAGTGACGTTTTATTTTACGTATTTCTGCGCGTAAATACGCGTGATCAGTAAAGCTGCTAAATCACACTGAAGTGCAGCGAAGTGAAGTTAGAATAAAACAAACTTAAAACGCCCTCCTTGGCCATGTAATTTGGGTTTAAAAAATACAAAAAAATTCTGACTTTAGCTTATATAATTGAAAAAGTTACGCGTCAATTGTAACAATTCAACAAAACATAGATTACGCTATCATAATTGTACAGTTATCTATTAGCTTTGTTAAATTTTGAGACGATAAATCACGTAACTGTGATTTTCGTCCAAATTATAGCTGAAAATATACTAAAAATAATCTCATTCAAAAGTTGAAAAAAAATTTGTCAGGTTTAATTTGCTTTCAGCCACCATGATTTTATATTTTGTGTGAACGAATTATCATAAACCTCTATTACGCCCAATTTTTTTCTAAACTTATAAATCAAATGTTAATATTTTCTGATCTGTCACTGGACAGCGTCTAACGTTAAAATTGGATGGTCTTCATACTGTACTTTTTGTGGCAATGATTACAATAATTGCTCGGAGGAACCCACACCTACTTAAAAGTTTTCAGCAATCCAATCTTTTTTTTGGATTTGAACTGTAATCACTGAAATTGCTATTTGAAGCCACCAAGCAGAAGTAATCATCATAAAGCGTTTGGTACGTAGAATTATCAACGTGATCAGGTGCGCGTTGAAGATAGATCATGCAAAAAGGTGTAAAAAACAACTCTTATCCCCTTTTGGCCACGCATCCAATTTAGTTGCCTTTTCTTCATTTGCGGTTATAGTAATAATATTAAAGTAGCAGTATTTTTTATGTCTCTTTATAGACGCTTGGAGCCATATTGTAAAAAAAAATTTAAATGCCTTCAAACCACGAATTTTGTTGTTCAAGGTTTTTTTTATATTTTCTTTATATTGCGAGTTTTATTTACAGAAGTTTAAATTTTTTTTCTGTTTTTGAGCCAATCGAAAAAGTCTTGCAAGTCTATTATCAGGTACTACGTACTTTTTTGTAGTAGTGTTTATTGATGGTGCCTCTAGTGCAATTGATCACAATTTGAAAAAAACGCAAACTCGGAGACCTTTTGGCTCTAATCAGAATCTCAGATCCACGCGTTTTTTTTTACCAGGAGCATAGACAGTGACAGGCATTGTACTATGGCCTAGTCTATATGATTTTTAGATTAAAATAGAGCACGCACATGAAAAAGGCTTTCGTTTTCTGCTATTTTAGCATCACTTTAATCAGCTTGAGGGTAGAAGTAGAGCCGATTTTACATTTTTTTAGCCCATGCTAAAATTTTGCTGCCTTAAAAAGTTTTTCAACTCAAAATCACAACGCTTTCTACATACCAGATATTATATCAAAAAGACATACTGTAGCTCTGTTTGATTCCCAATAAATAACGTTTCAAGTTGGAAGGGTACTGTGCCACACCATTTTCTGTGTAACTTTGTACAAACAGACGCTGAAAAGGTTCGATATCGATAACACAATAACGTTTCAAAAGGCTTTTTGCGTTACCCTAGCTCTCTCATTTGGGTTATGACATATTCAAAGAGGGCTTGTCATGCAATAGCATTCCAATACTTACAACTATTAGCGTTTGCTGTTTGGCAAGTTGCAAATTAATTAATCTGTCACTAAAGTTACGAAATTGTTGCTTTTTTTCCCTGGTCTTAATTCAATTGGTACTGTACCACAAGGAAGAATGAATGAATGAATAGCTAGAGCACTTCAGTTGTTTTTATGCTTAAGGTGGATTTACACAGTACCGCAATGCGCATTTTTATACGTTTTTTACGTACGTTAAACGCATACGCTTTTCAGTGCGGAAACCGACAAAACGGATGCTAAAATTTCGCCCCTTATGTATGCACACAGTATCTGTAATTTCCGTACATTATATTTGCAATAAAATAATGTGTGCTGTAGTATGCAGCGTCATCCGATATCAAAACGATAGATCCCGCGTGCGGTTGACCACCTCGACTGCATACACCAGACTACTCGTGGTCAGTTGAATTATGAAGCCATTGGTTCCAGATATTTCTCATTTATGGTAACTTGATTGATTGTAGGGGACTAAGCTACAAGTATCTGCTCATCATCACATGCTTTTGTGCGTCATCACAGATGTTTTGGAGAAGAACGACGAAATAAATAGGTCAGCGTTAGGCGTATATCAACCTTTTGTTGGATTGTTACCTAGGCTTCTAGGCCTATTCTAACAAAATAAGCAATCGAAAATAGGCTACCGATTCGACCAGAAGCAGTGTTTAAATTACTTCCTAAAACAAACTACCAAGCTTGCTACAAAAGCAAATTTTTGATAAAACTTTACAGAATTATTACTCAATTTTAAAAGTCAGCGCTTTTTTAACCTTAGTCTCAGAGTGAAGTCAGTAGGCCTACTCTCACACGGGCACGCCCCACGTAACTAATATGAGGTCGACATAACTAGCTTCTAATCAAAGTGCTACTCAGAACTACCATAACTCTGACAAAACCACTGAAACTGATACTAGGTCAAATAGCCTAGCCTACTGATACGTGCGGAAGCAGACAAAAGTAGAGCCGTGCTCTACTGTATTTAGTGCGAACGTAAAATTTGCGGATGCGCTTTCGTCCGGACGACAAAAAAACGGATGTACGTTCAGTATACTGTTTGCATAAACGTGCGTAAAAAAAAGCGGATCCGTTTTCCGTACGTACAAAAAAAGGAAAAAAAAACGGATATTGTGTAAACCAACCTTTAGTTTGTTTATGTTTGTGCTGCTAAAACCATGTCTATCAAACCTAAATTTAACCTAAAATATACTCTTAAATTGAGTTATTTTTGTAAAAAGCGTAAAAATCTTGATCCCCGAGTTGAGCAAAAACTTTTGACCAATGGCCCCCCCTTTTGAAGCTTATGCCTACGCTGCTGCTTCTTATATTGATTTTATTTACTCGCTTAGACCTAATCAATCACTCAGTGTTCTTATTCGGAGAAAAAATTTATTGATTGATTTATTGACAAAAAACAACATTAAAATGGATCACGTAAAAGAGGGCGAATATTTTTCAAGTTTGGCTAATGACAAAGTTAAATTGCGTGATAAGTTGCTCGAAATTTTGCAGATGTCAGTCAAAAAATGATGCGGTGGCAGTGAACAAGTAAACATTCGTGCAAGCAAGCTCGTAGCAACACTTGAGCTAAGGCAGGAGTTGGCAACCTTTTTGTAGTCGTGGGCAAAAGCAATCTCGGCAAGCTTGAATAAATTTTAGCTAACACCCTGGTCCTCAAAAGTGTGACTTTCGGCATTTTAGTATTAGGACAATTCGATGTAAATTTATCTAAGTGAGTCTTCAATGGCTCCGTTGTTGGTTTTGATAAAACTGACAAATCTTAACTACCGCCAAACTTCTTTTTGCTAAAGAAAGACAAAAATGCTCGCGCACAGCAATGTCTGGGGGGCGGGACTTAAGCCGCCGCAGACCACAAATCATGAAAATATATTACTGTAGATTTGTTGCTTGGTGCGCTGCGCAAATTGTGGACAAAATACTGTACAGCAATAGCAATGATTTTGTTCACCCTTTAGAGCGCAAAATTATCATAGCGAGTTGTTTTGTGTTTTGCCCCGCGTACCGTGGTAGTCCACATTTACAGGAAATAGTATGTTTATGTTTGGGATGAATCAATTTTTTTTAAAGTTTTCTATACCATAACAATGCATTATTGCATGCAAAACGAGACATTAAAGTGATCAAACATAGAATCGAACTAGATAGGACAAACACTCCTTTAAACGGCAGAAACAGTCATTCGCTGTACCATGCTTGAAACGAAAAATTTTTTGTTTAAACAAACTTTATGCCTTGCTTTGGTGGCGCTTATTTGCATACAAACTTCTGATTTTTATATTCTTTTTCAATGATGTGATGTAGACTTCCAATAACAGACCATCTTGCACGGTTGCAGTAGCTTCTTTGTCAAGGATGACTACGATTGCTATCTGCAATTTATTGTGTCAAGCAGGCACCATTGATAATGAAACAGCTTTCGATGTCGACAATATCTCTAACTTCTTGACTCAACCAGCCCAACCTGATATAAAAAATTGCGAAATTTTTGATCTGAGCAAACAAATATTTGACTTTAATGATAAAAGCTCACACTTATTTTTGCACGTTAATATCTTCTCTCTACAAGCTCATTTGGACAAACTAAATGAATTCCTACGAAAAGTTTCAAATTCTTCCTTCATTATCATTATCTACAGGGTGACCCAAAAAAAACAGAACCCATAAAAATTTTATTAATTCCTACAAAGATCCAGTAAACTTAAAACACTTTGCAGGTTTTAAACTTCAGTCTGTGTATAGTCATTCCCCAAAGTTTCAGTCATTGATGTCCCTTTGCATAAAAGTCATGTTCTTTCCAAAATATGTTCCAAATGGCCTCCACAGCGTTGGAGGCAAACTTGCATACGTCGGGCAAAATTGTCAATTACTCTAACGCATTCTTCTTTGGGTATTTCAATAATTTTGCCTGTGATTGCTGCCTTTAATTCACCAATCGTTTGAGGATGCGTTAGAGTAATTGACAATTTTGCCCGACGTATGCAAGTTTGCCTCCAAAGAAGAATGCGTTAGAGTAATTGACAATTTTGCCCGACGTATGCAAGTTTGCCTCCAACGCTGTGGAGGCCATTTGGAACATATTTTGGAAAGAACATGACTTTTATGCAAAGGGACATCAATGACTGAAACTTTGGGGAATGACTATACACAGACTGAAGTTTAAAACCTGCAAAGTGTTTTAAGTTTACTGGATCTTTGTAGGAATTAATAAAATTTTTATGGGTTCTGTTTTTTTTGGGTCACCCTGTACAAAACCCGAATTTACAAAACCCCACTAATTATAGTGAATATTTCTGACTATACTTTTGTCCATCTTCCTTCGCCTACTAAGGTTGGTGGTGTTGGCGCATACGTGTCAAAGTCTTTGAAATTTTCAGAAAATAAAAGTTTACGCTTGCAAGGTCAAGGAATGCGAAGACCTTTGAATTGATGTCAAAATTTTTGGCCTAAAAAGTAAATCGGTATTCGCTGTAATTTATCGTCATCTTCGCAACAGTATTAATGCTATTACTGAAGCTCTAGATGAAAACATGCAACGACTAAATAACAAAAAGATTAGAGCTGTAATTATGGGGGACATTAATATTAACTTAAACTCCAGTGAATATACTTCTTCTCAGAGTAAATATTTGAATGTGTTAAAAAGCAATGGATTCTCTGATTTAATCACAAAACCAACGCGCGTAACTGCAACATCACGAACTACAATTGACTATATTTTATCCAACAATTATGATTCTGTTCTTACGCCTGGTGTTTTTTCCTTCAAGTTAGCTGATTATTATCCGATGTTTTGCAAAATTTCTACCCCCATCAATAAATCAAATAACCCAGAAAACATTTTTATGTTTTGAAATAACCAATCTGTTGATGGTAAAAAGTTCTGCAATGACTTGAAAGGTGCCCTTATACCCTTAACGTATAATCTTATGCAAACTACAGTAATTCCTCAATTAACCCATTAGTTCCCACGCGTCCTTACAGGGACGTGAATTGGCAATTTTTAATTTTGCGTTTCTCGTTTCAGCGAGGTAGTGATTAATTTATTTTACTTTAAGGTTTATATGTACACTATAACAAAATAGTAAGCGCAGTTTCAGATTTCTGGAATAAGTTTTAGCAGTTAAATTATTGCAGCAAAGTTAGCCCACATTTAAGATATGGAACCAGCACTTGGCAGTCGACCTGTGACGTATAAATCCAGGTACGTAACCTTTCGTTTCAATAAATTATTTCTTTTAAAAATCGAATTACAAGTATAGTTATTTGTCCAATACAAAATATTGTACTTTTTATTTATTGTTTAGGCTATATTTAGTGTTAAAGTTTGTTACGTCCTTGCAGGGACGTTTGGGCAGTGGTATGGTAAATTGACGAAAAATAGTAAAATGCATTAGAAAGGCGTATCGTCTTTTTTTTTGCGTTTTTCATCATAATGTAAACTTATTGCAATTTAACCGAAGTGTCTAAGTCTTTTACGAGAAAAATAGGTTCGAATCCCGGCTCAGTCAAATCAGATAAAAATCTTGTAATATCATAGTTTTGCTTTTTTGGCCCAATTTCACGAAAAAGTTCTTGATATCTTGATTTCCACTTGACTAATTTACACAGTATGGTACATAGAACTAGGCCAAGCTGCAATATTTTTTTGGTCATTTGGGATAAAGTTTTTTTAATTAGTAGGTACTCACGCAAAGCCAAAAAGACACTCGATGTCGATCAACCGCATTTGCTGAAGCTTTACAACAACAATATGGGTGGAGTAGACCTCTTAGATAATCTGATATCTTGTTACTCCATTCGTTCAAGAAATCGAAAGTGGTACTGGGGTGTGTACAATTGGTTTTTAAACGCGATCATGGGGCAGGCTTGGCGATTTTACAAAAAAATTGGAACCATCATGAAAGAAGGACACATGGAAAAAATTGGTCTTGTCGACTTTATTCGATCGTGCGTAGAAATGAGTGCCCTGCTTCATGGCAACAACTCTGTTTCTCTTCTACCATCGATTCCTGCAGCTCCTAACCGAGAAGAGATCCAAAAAGATCAGGGTAACCATTTGATCATCAAGACAAACAAAAAAGGCGTCTGCAAGTATCGTCATAACCGGACATCGTGCAGGTGTCGTAGGTGTGATATTGGACTGCATTCGGACTGCTTTGAAATGTATCACTATTGAACTGAACAACTGCTACTAGACTTTGACGATTGATATTTTTGTCGTAGTTAACTTTCAGTAACTTATTTCTTTTATTGTGAACTCATTAAAAAATTACAATTATTGCACTGAATGTGTTTTGTTACAGCGAGAGACAAGATTTATTTTACATTAGGGGCATTATTTTATTATACTGTAAATTGGTAACTGCTTTTTCTTGTGCTTTTAGGTTTCCACGCTCAAATTAAAATCCAACAAAAGCAAGAAAAGTAGATGTCAAACCTGACATAAAACTAAACACACTTGAAAATGCCTATAATAAGAAAAACTGTTGGCTTTTTAAAATTAAACTAAACGTTCGCGCAACTGCCCAAGCGTCCTTACAAGGACGTATCATTTTCTGCTTTCCCGAGTATGACATCCAAAAAATTTTTTGGAATCTTCATATTCAACCTATAACAAGCTAGTATTTTAATTTTTGTAAAAATATTTTGATGTAATCGATGTTTGGGAAGTAATGGGTTAATTGTATATAGCTTTAAACAATTAGTTAACTTAATTACTAAGATAATCGAGAAGCACGCCCCTCTACAAACAGTTTCTCGAAAACAAAAACGCATCCACACGAAACCATTGATTAATAGCAATTTGTTAAAAATGATTAAGGGTAAACAAAATTTGTACAAAACCTATTTTCTTAAGGAAAACAAATTTGAAAAACAATACTTTAAAAAGTTTGCCACCAAACTACCATGCATAAAAACTCAAACCAAAAGAGCGTACTACCATGCTACCATTTTTGAGAGAAAAAATAATTCAAAGCAACTGTGCAATTTCATTAACAATGTAATTCATTCTAAACGTTCATCTATTTGTCTTACATTTAAATTAACATTGGACAGAAATGAAGCGAATAAACCACGCGAAATTTCAGAATGTTTAATGAACGTTTTGTACAAATTGGAGAATTAATTGCTAAAAAGGCTAAATTACCAAATGAAACTAATTTTAAAACCTTCTAAAACAATTCCATATCTCAATCTGTTCTGTTAGATCCTTCCCAATCCAATGTAAGTTATAGCATTATTAACTCGTTAAATATCAATAAAACATCTGGATACGATAATATTTCTTCTTTCTTTTTACAAATGCTAGGGGAAATTCTAGCACCTAACTTGTCGTTATGTTTTAGCCATGCTTTTGAATTGGGAATATTTTTATCCGTTTTCAAAATTGCAAAAGTAGTACCATTCTTAAATCTGAACGAAAGTCATAGTTAAAAACTATCGTCCTATTTCACTTCTCCCGACTTTATCCAAAATCCTTGAAAAACTTATCAAAACTAGACTGATAAAAATTGCTCACAAGTATCAAGTGCTTTACGAATTTCATTACGAATTTTAAGAAAAACATAGTGTGATACACGCTTTGCTCGACGTTGATGTTATTGTTTTAGATGCAATTTAAAACAAACAGCAAACTGATTTACTGCTTATGGACGTTTGTAAAACATTTGACCCTCTATCTCATCATATTTTGCTTTGAAAGTTGTATCGTTATGGAATTTATGGCACTGCATATAAGTTTCTTGAAAGTGATTTTTCGTTTCGAAACCAATTTGTACCCATGCAAAACCACTACTCCTCTTTAAAAGCAATTAATATTGGTGTTCCTCAAGAATCCACACTAGAGCCTCTTTTATTTCTTATATATGTAAACAGCATTCCAAACTTTGCATTATGTAATCCTCGCCTCTTTCCCTATGATACTTGTCTTCTCGTCAGCAGCCCTTCACTAATTATTTTGGAAAACGAATGTAATAAAGAAATAAATAAAATGCAAAAATTTGGTGTTGTATTAATTAACTTTAGATAAACCCAGCAAAATCTGAAATATTTGTGATTCCCTTTAAATTACCTGCACAAACAACAAATCTGGGTATATCCCATAATGAACGCCCAATTAATTGTCTTGAATCCTCAAAATACCTTGGCGTAAATATTGATAACAAACTTAATTTCAAATTCCATATAGGCATTGTCAAAGACAAAGTGGCCAAATCTGTCGGTACTTTAAATAAGCTTTGTTACCTTTTTTCTACTTCTGCACTTTTTTTGTTGCATTATTCTCTTAATTACCCCCATTTTTTATTTGGTCTCTCATTGTGGGAAACGCCAACCAATCTTATTTCAAAACTACCGCGTTTGCAAAACAAAGCTATACGAATTATTACTGACTTCAAGTTAAGAATATCTATTACCCCCTATTATCACAAACTAGGAATACTGAAATTGCCTGAACTTTACACTTCGGAAATTGCTAAACATTTGCACCAATATTCCCATCATACCCTATCAACCATTTTCTACTTGCTTCTTCCGTACATGAGCGATTTATCAGAGCGACGGCTGAAAACAAAGTTTACTTTTCAAAACTTTCTACAGCAAGTTCCATAAATCTTTTGAATATCCATGAATAAAAATATGGATCCATGAATAAAAATATGGAACTCGATCTCAGCTGAAATTCGACAGCTAACTTTCCACAAACTTAAAATTGACTACAAAAAGAAATTACTAGAAAGTTGTTATTAATTTATTACAGTTATTTTATCATCATAATACATTAGCAAGCAATTTTATCAAAAATTATGTCGCTTTTAGCGACTGCATTTTTAGGATTGCTGCTTGACACGAAGACTTGAAATACTGGTCACTTATCACTTAGCAGTCTTCTGTCGAGATTGCAGTACCTTGTTTATCTAAGATATCTTAGTGTCTTTTGTTGTTTTGTTTTGATCATTCATATATAGTTGGTTTTCTGCAACTTGGCAAATAAATTCAATTCTGTCTGTTTGATTTTGTTTTAAAATATTGTTTGAAAATTTAGAACGCTTAAAAGCCCGGGTCACTATTTTACCCAAGGCGTATAATCATAAAATTACCACGCTGCAACCAGAAATTTGCTAAGAAGGGTAATGTAGCTTGAACACAAAGTTATATCTTTTTGTTCAAAAATTTTTTCAATTTGGTCATTGATTCGTAAGTTGCCGACCCCTGAGCTAGGAATGGGCATTTCAGAATACCGAATCCAGAAGGATCCGAATCCCAATCTATCCGTAATCCAAGCAGAGATACAAACCAAATAATTCGAACCGGTTTTAAATCAACGCAATTATGTTGGTAAAAATTGTTTGCAGTTAATTCTCACATAAGTGTAGTGAGCCATTTGCTGTATAATTAAGACTTCGCGTGAGCGCGTAGTACCATTGTTTTTGACTTTTTGTTTGCGAATTTTGGCAGAGGAGGATTGATTTGCTCATAACTAGCAAACAGTAAAACCTAAAAACTTGAAATTTGGACTCAACATAAGAACTATAATGAAAGCGTTATTTGTGTGTCAATTTTGGGGATCCTAGGTCACGTGATCGTAAATTGAGACGCAAAAAAATATAAATAAACGGCAATTTTTGGCTTAAATTAATTCGCCTATAATCCGAAAACCACTTAACGTGCGAAGCTGAAATTTGAAGGTAATGTGGGTGCTTAAAAATGTTTTATGCAAAGCAGTCACGTGACCAAAATTTTACAGGCAGAAAATGGGCAAAATGTTGGCGAGTTTGAACCAATATATCTCGGTAATTACCCATATTGATGAAAAATGGTTTTTGGTTATTGGTTTTTAAGCACACTATTCAGCACTTTTCTATTGATTATGTTCTTTTACTTTAATTTGAATACTATTTTTCTTGTTTTGCATCTATTTTCTTTTTTTTTTTGCCGTTGCCTACTTTTAAACCGCTAAACGCACTGTATTTAAAGTTCGAGCAATTGAAGATTTCAGGGAGGACTTTTGTGCAACAAAAATTGGGTTGCCAGGTTGTGGGATCCTCCTCAATCGGTTCCTCCAAAATTTTAAACCGTTTGAACGGGATGGATCAAATTTTCGGAATAAGTAGATATTAAAAATAATCTAAACCTAACAAAAATTGGGGTGCCACGATGGGGGTTTCCCCCATGCAGGGGGCCTCAAAAATTCAAACTTTTTAACAGCTTTTAAGCTAGACACATAAAAATTTTAGGGAAGTAAATATAAAGGAAAGATAAAATTTGACAGAATTTGGGGGTACCAAACTGGAATTCATTTCAAACAGGGTCGCCAAAATTCAAACTTTTTAACCACTCACGCTAGAACCATAAAATTTTTAGGGTAGGCAAATATAACGAAAAGTTTTCCCCAACGTGGCCATCCAAAATTCACACTTTTTACCCTTTTAAGCCGAACACATGAAATGGTGGTCTACAAATTCTCAACTTCCAAATTTGAAGCAATTTGCTTCAAAATACCTTTGCACTCCTGCAACATCAGCTTTTTCCGAAAGATGCTTCTCCAGTGCAGACTTGACCGAGCAACTTAAAAACGCAACTAAGTGGTGAAGATTTAGAAGAATTCAATGTCATGTGCTGCTATAAAGTGCTGCTTTAATTAAGCAAATTGTTGAATAAAATTTGTTGGGATATCGATGGTCGTTGATTAGTTGTTCACTTTTTCAGAAAATTAAGTTAATTTAAACCAGACTAGGATTTGGTATTCTGGATTCGGTTTTAGCTATTCGGACTAATTCTGGAATAGCCAACTATTCTGAAATGCCATCCCTACCCTGAGCTAAGATAACAAAATGGTCCAACGCATCTCCAGCGTTGAAAGATTGCCTCGACTTCGCAACCAGCGTATGCATCTGTTTTTTGAGATCATGGGTTTGTATTCCGTAGTCATTTTATCTGACGACGATCGAAGGATGATCCAGCTTGTGACGTTAAAGTATGCTCTCTATTTTTTTAGCGAAAAAAAAAGAAGAAAAAAAGTAGGACTAGCGAGTAACTGTTTGCATTGTTCGCAGATCCATATTCCTGCTGCATTTCAACTCGAGTGATTTTGCACCTTAACTCTATTTTGCAGGTGCTCAAAATCGATGCTGACAGCGGGACACTGTGTCGTTTCGACACAGTCAAATTTAAACGCTTATAACTTTTGAACAAAACCAGCTACTTGCGTAGTTTTTTCGCAATTAGACAAAACATTTATTCAAAAATATTTGGAGCCCAAGTTTATTTGGCTATCAGATGGGCATTTTTGCAAATCCTGCTTTAATCAAAAGTGACCAAAACCGCTATTTTTTCGCTAATTTTCGGCCTCATTAATCACAAAATTAGCAGGAAACCAGGGACTCGCGTAGTTTTTGTATCGCTGAAGACGTTCTTTACGTAAATCCCACGTAAGGAATTTGTCAACAACAAGAAGCATTAATCACAACTTCACGAATCATTGAGTTTGAGAGTCGAAATTCCATCGATCTATTTTAACTTTCACAAGTCGCTTAGCGTATGCTAAATTATACGGTAAAATTTTAAATTTTTCTTGTTGTAAACGACGATTTATTTGTTGCTGCACGAAATTTAGGAACAATTTTGTTGCGATACGAATTAAGTTTTTGATTTATAAGAAATACACAATTTATAATATTGTTGATAAAAAAAAATACTACAATAATTTATAAGAAATACACAATTTATAATATTGTTGATAAAAAAAAAATACTTCAATATTGTTCAAAAACCAAATCTTTCATTTTACTCCTTGTATTACGCCGAAGCGTATAACGGGTTTGCAGGGCCCATTTCTGCGTCATTGTACTGGGCAACACAGCTCCTTTCAAAGAAATGTCGCAGCGGTGGCGAGCCGTTGGCAACACTGTGTCCGATTTGACCGGCCCGAGATTTGAACCTCAGAACTTCCGCTCCAGAGACGAACGCGTTACCGCTCAACCAACTGTTACTGCTTTTATTTCAAAAGTAATTAGTTTGTGATATTAAAGCAAAACTAATTAATTGCTAATAACGTTATATTTTAAGATAAATTTAGAGCAGCGTGAAAACCAATGCCGTCGCTACGGGGGGCCAGGGGGTCTTGCCCCTCCTAACGACTGCTTGTGCCCCCAATTTCGGTTTATTCAGAACACTTTTTTGGAATATCACGTAACGAAAAGACAACTGACAATAATGGAAAAAGGCATAATAATAACGTTTAAAAATAATTTTCGTTCGAAGTTTTTTCGATTCTCTGCGAAATTGCTGGCAACCAACTGCTGTTCATAAATGTGAGGCAATAATCCGTCTTATTAACACCTTTACAGATGAGTCGCGGAATAGAGATGTAAACTTATAGAATCGTTATCGGTACTTTGTCAGTGATTGTGACCTGAAACAATTTGTGAAAACAAATTTTTAAAAGACCAGCTGTTTTTTTGGAAAGCATACTCAAAATTTTTTTAGGTCGAAGTTAGTGGCGCAACCATGGGGTAGGGTCTAAGGGGGCGAAAGCCCCATTCAGCCAGTTACTGTATTTAGAAGATTTAATTCAAATTTACAAGCGTTTAAACATGTTTTGGACTTAATCTGCAGAAGAAGGCAGAAAGGATTAGACAATTTAGTTCTTTCGATGATTTCTGAATTTTTGCAATTTACTACATGTAGTCATTCATATTGCTTCAAAAACGTGCGAAATGTGATTGAAATGGCGTTAAAATTGCTATTTTTGCCTTGAAATCACAAAAATCACCCAGCGACTGAAGGCTTTCCCCCTGGCCCTCTCTGTGACGCGCGTGAGTAGCATCAGTTTGTTCAGTACGAGGCCTAAATTAGACAATTTTTGTGCAAAAAAAATTTACTTTTGGTTCAAGCCCCCTCTCTCTTAGCAAAACCCTAGTTGCGCTTCTGGTCGCATTCACTGCTGCAGACGGATTTTTTTAGCGATTATATGGGCCGGATAAGAAACGAGCTCAAAAACACTGCCGCCTTATACGTTTTTGTTTCAGACTTGAATGCAAAAATTATTACAATAACATATTATTTATTGGCGTAAATTATGTTTTTAAGTGCAAGAGTTGAGTTTATTTAAGTGCACCCCCCCAACACTTTCGGCTAGTGCCCCTTCACTTCGGTTGCTCTGACGACGGCACTGGTGAAAACCATGTAACTCTATCTAAAATTAATCGAACTTTGAGTGATGAGGTTAAGTTCAATTCTCTCAGTTCTACTTAAGCATTTCCGCGAGGTCCTGTAAGTATTTACTACATGATGCTAAAAATACGAAAGAATAAGAAACCATTCCCGCTAATGATGATGTAAAAGTACTACAATTTTAGCGCTTGTATATTAAATTGTTAATTATTCAACGCTTTGTGTAAGAAAATTTTTACCGCCAACACGTATGCGGTGGTTGTAATAAAATGCAGTTTGTTTTTTTTATAAGAGCCACTAAATTTTGTGTTGAAGCTGATGGTTTTTAAATTTTTTGAAACTTTCAGCCTCATTTAGTTCTTAATTTGCTCTAAACTTTACTACAAAATAAAATAACGCAAATTTATCATTACTTGATGTGTTTTCTTGTACTGTATAATAGTGTATATACAGTAGTACTGTAGATTATTTCTATGCTGTTAATTAGACAAACAAACAAATCAACAATGGTAAGGAAGAAAAAACTAGAAAATTTTGCTGATTATTTACAAATGCGTTGAGCAAATATGTTGTTATTTACTTGATGCTCAGACTGGCATTGTTCTTAATTTGTTCTAAAACTTTTTCTTAAAAAAAATGGTTCGTTTACCGTAGTGTTACCAGCATTACCGAAGTTGTTTGCAATGAAACGGTGAACTTTTATAATGAAACAGGTTTCGGGGATCCATACTCCGTACCAGTGTAATATATTATGCTGTTTCAATAGTGCGAGGAAGTTGAATTACTGTACGTATTATTGGGTCTAAATTCGGAGACGTTTGATTCATTATTTCGCTCTTTACATTCACTACGACTGAACTAAGAAATACTAAAAGTCGATTTTTTTGAAAAACGTTGTTGATGTTCCCAATATTATACTGTGGCGTAATTTGTCGTTGCAAAAAGACATTCCGTACCGTAATCTGTAATTTTATTAGTTTGCCTGTGTGCACGCAAAATAAAGTTAATTTATTTCACAATATTAATTCGCAAACGCTTCCAACTCTAAGGGGTATTAAGTTATCGCTATGCAAAACAAGCATCATAAGTGGAATATTACGAATAAACATTATTGGATCACAAATTAATTATGCCGTATTTTCCCGGTTTCTCGTTGTTTTTTTTTAATTTATTTGCGTTATACAATTGTTTTATGAAGCGTGATTATCTGATGGAGGCACTAATATTTCACTTGCATCAAAATTTGTCATTACTATGATATCTACAAATCTTGGTTTTCAAGTTTTTGGTTCAAAATGTTTTCAAACTGTTTAAATTAAATACTGTAGTAATTTTAAATTAATATGCTGCACTGAATTGAACTTTAATAATAACCTGACTCGGATATAAAAAGAAACACAAACGACGAATCGAAAAAGCGCAACAAAATGCAAGAAATAGCAAGCTACAAAAAGTGTATATAATTACTATAATATTTTTATCATTATTGGGATATGGATAAAAACAATTTTGTGAGACTAAATTTAGTTAAATGTTTCAGCACATTTCAAAAACTTATTGTGATATGGATAAAACAATTTTGTAATAGTAAATCTAGTCTAGCGTTTTAGCACATTTCAAAAACAAATTGTTACTTTATAGGGTCATTTTGGCGATACGCTTCGTTATCGTTATAATGCGCTAACTAAATTATAATAACGCTGAAGAAAATGTGCCTAATCAAAACTAACAGTTTCAGAGCTGAAAAATTTCCAGAAGCAAAAAAATTAAATTTAATTCCAACATCTATCTATCGACATTAACGGCCGGTTCTTCATTGCCGTTAAACGCTGCACCCCGCACTTGCATTTTTGTTTATTGCATTAATTTTTTCTACATTCTTTTTATTATCGGTAATTTATCGGAACCCTTGCATCTCAAATCGTATTCTAGAATTGGTTTCGAATCAGGTTTTTAAAATATGCCAGAATTCCTGAATGCCTAATTTTGTTTACTATGCAGTATTACAACACAGAGAAAATGATAGTTATCAAAAAAATTCAAGATTTAGTACAATCATTAAATGAAACAGTTCACGATTTTAGTAAAAAACGTATACAGGATGAGTAGTATTGCTTCACACGCTCTAATTTATACAACAATAAACGCAATTCCATTACAAGCAATCAATGCAAAGCAGGAGCGGCTGCAGTTTGAGTTAGTTAAAAGAAAGAAGACAAGAATTAGCACGAAAAATACAGGTAACAATAAACAAAACAATCCTCTGAACTTAGTTTTTTGGATTACGCTTTTCCTCGCATTCAGGGCAGATTTGAAATGTATGTTTAGAGCAAGTTGGCTTGCAGCATTCTTGACATTGATTTTTTGAAGCAGACATTTGGATGATTTTTTTCGAGTAACCTGGCCGACCTGAAATTTCAGATACACAAACGTGGCACCTTCTTCTTTTTTCACCCTTTGTTGGATGTTTCTGCTGCACTTGATCATTTGATGATGAGCCAGCTGGTTGAGATTGCACACAGGTATTGCTCTCTGCTTCTTGATCAAGCCATTGTATCACAGTTTTTATATCATTTTTGACAGCAGCGTGCAGCCCTGTTAATTGCCTGCGACGCAATAAAGGCGAGATCATTTGCTTAACTAAGCATCCGATAAAGTTTTGGGCATCGATTTTTCTTGGATCTTTACCATGGTTCAGAGCATAAACTGTGGCAGCGTTAACTCGGCACGTATCTAAAATGTAGGAAAATGCTGACATTGTCCAGCGTCTACTCTTCGTACGGCAGGTATACAAACCTATCCTTTGATCAACAATATCCGTTCCACCTTTTGTAAAATCATATAGTTTGTAAATTGCAGGTTTTTTCTTGTTGTCATCTTTAGTAACACCAAGCAGAGGTGGGACTGTGGAGAGTAGCAGTACATTTTTAAAACCAGAAGTTTTTGTTCTTGTCACCCAAGAGTTCAGTACTAATTTTTTCTCGTTTTCTTCCCAAAAGTACTCGTAGGATAAAGGTTCACGATCCGCTATGTCCTTGATTTCTTTGGGTATGCCTTTGCGGTTAGCCTGAATAGTACCCAAGCATGTGATATTATGCGAGAGCAGCCATTTAGCTAAAGGTATGCTTGTATACAGCCTATCGTGAGTGATGTTTCTTCCTTGCAAATCGCAGTAAGAATTAAGTTTATTCACTAAATACTTTACGGTGTTCTCGGTTCCCTGAACGTAGAACTCAGAGTACTCCGAAGCGTCACATTCCGGTTTTCCACAATAAGGCATGGAAGTAAACGTGTAACTATACCTTGCCGAATTGATGCTTTTAAAAAGAAGGCCATATTTAGCCGGCTTATTGGGATTGAACTGCCTGAAGCCGATACGAGTCCTCATTGGATATAAGGTTTCGTCAAGAGAAAGATAATCATTTGGCACTACATGTTTACTACAATTTTGATTAAACAGTTCAAAAATTTCCCGAATAGCTGAAAATTTATCCTTTTTCCATCTTTCGTTTCTGGTTACTCCATTGTCGAATGAGATACATGAGCGTAAAAATTTGAATCTTTCCTTACTCATGGTGGCTCTAAAAAACGGCTGTCCAAACATGAAGTCATAAACGTATTTTATGTCGTGTAAGTTCATGCATAATAGGCCCCTCAAGTAAACCAATCCAATAAAGCCAACAATTTCCACAGAATCTGTACTATAAAAGCAATAATTAAATGAAGAACTTCTTCTTTCAGCTGCGATCTTTTCGTTGGTGTAACTCACTATCAAATTTATCATGTGCGCTGAAAAAAACAAGTCCCAACATTGAAGTTGGTCTTTTGCCTCTTTTGCTATACCGGTGACGCCTGGCTCTCCGAGAATGACAGCCGATCTTGGTTGCCGCCCAGAACTTGGTGGCATGGTCGTCCAAGTAATCTCGGGTATCTCGTTGTTCGAACGGTTTAATGCTGTTGTATAGACCTTTGCGTTGTTGTAGGCTGGCTGTAACATCGAATAGTTGTCTTCATCTAATGCTGAGTTTATGTCGGGCACAAGTCTCTTTGAAAAAGCAGGTGCCCTTCTTCTTGCAACCACTGTCGCTGCCTCGTCCTCCTCGCCCTGTGAAACGTCGCTTTCTGATTCGTAATCGTCTGAAGACAGTTGCGTTTCATCCTCACAATCTCCTATTAGGTTTTCCAAAGGCAAGTCCTCTTCTAATTCTTCAATAGCATCTGCTGCATCTTCAGCAGTGAAATATATTCTAGACATGGCTATGCTTTGCTGTTCTTTCAAATCTATGCTCTCTAATAAATGCTTTTGTAAAAATAAACTGAATAAACCGAGCTTTTGTGCGTTATATCTATATGCTTTTATACGTATTTTGATGTTCTTGTCAACGTTGCTTTGTGTTGTTTTGAGTCAGAGATATAACTAATGTTGCAGTGTAGGGTCAATATCAAAACAATATTATTGTAGTGCATGCCCAAGTGAGGAGAAAGGAAAAGACGTTTTTTTTTTCATAAATTAATCTAACTGACATCAATGCATATGTGGTGACTTACTATGAAGTAAAAAACAGCTGATAAACCGAAAAAAGAATAAGTTTGACGACTAAAGAGAAAACATTTATAAAACATGGAATTCATTCCCAAAATTAGTTAATAATTTTAAAAAGTACTAAAATATCATCGTCTCCACAAAATCGTCACTCTATACTTTTTCAGTCTAGGTTTGATTCTCTGTTATCTCTCCATCAACAATCACGTAAAGAGAAAACAATATTAACTTTTTATTATGCTTCTGAAAATAACAACTCTGCTTCCTTTCCATTTGGGATAGTATTTATTTGTTCAATTTATAAAACACGTTTGCTACGAGACTGGGCCACGGCTTATCTGGAACCTAATTTGGAGTAACCGAGATTTAGCATCACCAAACTACCTTTTTTTATAAGAACAATTTCATAAAAACACAAGGCTCGTTTTTTGCTCAAAATCTCAAAACAAAGTAGCCCACTGTATGAGCAATGCTAAATTCAGCTTGAAAAAATTAATTAAGTACAAAGTCATAGTGCACCGTAGTAGTACGTGATCATCAAAGCGTTTATGGCCTTTATAACCATTGTGTTGGGTTTTTTTTACTGTGTTTAAAAATAAACTTTACTCTCTACTCTACTCATGGTTAATTTGGCTAACGGTATTTATTATCTTATACCAAAGGACAGGTTTCAACCAAGCAAAAATAAGTTTGTGTCAGTTTATTTATTTATTTTCTAAACGAACAAACGAAACTGAAAATTCGTAAAAATTTGAGGACCGGCAACCTCAATCCAAATTTTACTGGTCCTTGTAAAAAAAGTGTAACATCGGCCCATTGTTTGGAAGGCAAGTTAAAGTAGTTTTATAATAATACAATTTGATTTCCAGGAATAGAATCGTTTATCGATCCACTTTACGCGAGGTTTACACTTTTGCTAAGTACTAGCCAAATCTTCAGCAACCCAACCACGAACTGTTGTCAGAGCCCAAACTAAATTTGAATCGTGAAAATTGCGAACAATTTTATCCTTTTGCGTTTCGCACAACTATCTTTTGATTTCGTAGCGAATCAGAATGTTTTGTTGCTATTAGAGCCAGAGGTGTTGCTAAGGATGGTGGCACCCAGGGACGGATTTTGTGGTGGCACCCTTTTTCGTACCAAAAATAGGTGAAGACCAAAAAAAAAGGTATTCGCTGCAAAATGAGTGGGTTTTGGGTCCAAAAGTACGTGAAAACCAAAAAAAAGGTCTTCACCAAAAATCAATGAGTTTCTACTTCAAATGAATACTAAGTAAAAAAAGAGAGATATTCACCACAAATCGGTGGAGTTATGGTTTCATATCATGATATGGTGTCATCCCAAATGGTGTCGCCCCAAAATGGTGACACCCGGGGCGGGCCGCCCCCCCCCCCTCAGCAACGCCACTGATTAGAACTGCAACGGCATGCTAATATCAACAAAAAAGTACGTCTACATTTTTCACAACGCACACCGATTTATTGAATGTACTTGCCGGGTATACGATGATTGGTTGCTTTGCAAAATCGCATCAAGAGGAAATGGCATTTATTTCTTAAAATTTTTATTTTTGATTTCTTACAATTTCCGAGTTAGTACGAATAGTACCGCAGTATTATTTTATTTCTGGCGATTATAAGAGCTTAAAAATAAGACAATACAACGGCAAAACGATGCACGTTATTACATGAAAGAAAATAGAAACATGAGAAAGATGCATAACGATAACTAATACGCAAAAGGTACGATCGCTGCACCTTCGGCAGTCCTTCAAAACAACTTCAATGAGGTAAAAGCGTTTATGATAAGAAGTTGAAACTCGAGAAAATTGAAGATATGAGATGATCATAATTTGTTACTTTTTGCAATGGCAATTTCAGGAATTTGAAGTACTTTTATTCAGTATTTGATGGAATTTTTTTCCATGCCCTTTTATTGGCACAAACTACAGTTAAAAGTAAAAGTGATTGACTGTTGACAGTTTATAAACCACGCTTATCGCTGAGCAAAAAAAAGGTAATCAATTGTATAAAAGTTGAAATTCTCAAAATTATTGAAAATGATCGAGAGTGAAAGTGCAAAAGTTTAGTTTGAACAATGAAAATGTTCATCGGAAAGCTAAAGACTATATGTCAATGTTATACAGCTACAGCGTAACAGCTGACTACCTAAAGCTAAAACGATGTTTTTCTCGCTTCAGATCCAACGCGGGCCCTGTGTGTTAGATTCGTTAGAATACAAAATGTCTTATGTTGAGATTTCTATGAAACAAAAAAGCGTTATCGCTTTCTATGAATCATTGCCATTAGAATTGATCACCTCCTAAATAAACAACTTTCCTTGTACTACAGTCGCGGTGGGACGTAAGTTTCGTAGCATAATGCGCTGCCGCGTACGTTCATGACTAAGCACGAAGTCTTTGCCGCAAAACTACGTGAATGATAAATTTCTTGAAAATCGACCAAAACCAGACAGCGTGAAAGAATTCGCCGGTGCCCGGGCATTTAAATTTGATTTTGACAGCTCGAATGTCTGATATTTGCTTGAAAACACAGGGTCGAGTTCAACAAGCCGTTAATTGCATTAAAATAATAATTTTTTTAAAAGCAAAAACTTCACCATCAAAAACTTGAGTAAATTTCAGGAAAAGTCATGAAATTTCAAGATTTTTGGATAAAGATATCACCAAAAATTTTCGCTCTGAAATTTTCTTGTGTCGCGTCGACACACTGACCCGCTAAATAGAGTTAAAAAGTACCTAACTATTCTACATAACTTGAGCCTCTAATTGAAATAATGTAGAAACATGTTGAGCTGTGTTTGAAGCACTCTGTCGCAGTGTAGCAGAAATATTACGATAAGAAACACGATTAGAATTTTTCTATAATTTATGACATAAGCAGCTGGCCTCGGACCGTGACTATTAGGCGCAGACGTTTAGGTGCGGGATGTTTATGCACCGCCGAATAGGCACCGGAACTTTTATACACCTGAACTTTTAGGCGCGGAGACTTTTTGGCAAAAAAAAATTTTGAAAAAAATTTTTTTCCAAAAAAAGGAATGGCTATAAGAAAAATCCGAGCAGTGATTGGCTAGAAAAGGATTGCTGAGAGAGCGTCATTTGTGTACAACCTTTAAGCTGCACAAGAATTCTTTTTGTCAGCAGAGGGCAGGGTTAGAAGTTTTGATAAAAGTGACTTCAAAAGCAGATAGATTGAAGCAAAGCGGAAAAAGTTTTACAAAAAATTGATTTCTTATTGCATTTTTTTCAATAACAAGAACTGTTTTCCACAACTTACTTGAAAAGTTTTTTTTACCTAATTTAGACGCAAGCGATCTCCAGCCAGCGGTCTCAAATTTTGCAGCACACAGACACGAGCTGCTTGTGCAATATTGGCACACGCAGCAAACCGTGTGGCGTTTCATGGTTATTTTGAGTCTACCTCTACCAAACAATACAGTACAAACTTTTTCAGAAGCTAAGGATTTATCTCTCGGCAGATTTCTATTTATGGTCTTTACATCTTGTTGTAAATATAGTAAAAGCAATGTTTAAATTGATATTTTTAAGCTTAATCTTTACACCTTGTTGTAAATACACTTTTAGTAAAAACAATGTTAAATTCTTGAAGTCAACTTCTTAAAAAATCAGCCAGAAAGCGAAGTTTGCGTTTGCCTCAAGCTCATTTTATTTGTGCTTCAAAATTAATTGCTTTTGCTACTTTTTCGAGCAGAACAGATCAGCTATAATTTTGTCACGGGATACAGTACGATGACGAGTGCAATTTGTTCGCACTCACGCAGCAACTTTTCCATGTTTTAACGTATATGTATATTTTTCTCCCAAATCTCAGCAACGTTTTTCCAGCCCATCACTGCTCGGTTTTTTCCTATAGCCATTCCTTTTCTTGTGCTCTCTATTCTGACGATTCTTCTTGACAAACAACAGTTGAAAAGCTTCGAAAATATTAACATTTTAATCAAAGTAAAACTTCTTTGTTAGAAAAAGTTTTTTTTTAAGTTTTTATTTGAAAAAAGACTGTCATTTGAAAGAAAAACACTTTTTGGGGAAAGAAAAACGTTTTTTTTGTAGAAAAAAATGTTTTTTGGAAAACTTTCTTTTGGAAAAAAACTTTTTTTGAAAAAAAATTTTTTTTTAAAATTTTTTTTACCTCTGGCGCCTAAAAGTCTTGGCGACTAAAAGTCTAGGAGAAAAAATTGAAAAAAAATTGAAATTTTAAATTGAAACTTACGGACCCAAATTTTCAAAATTTTAAGAGCTAATTTTTGTCATTATTTTTTTGATTCAGGTTTCTTAGACTTGATTAACAGTTTTAAGGTAAAAAGCAGCTATTTTTTTTACTTTAAGCAAAAAGAGTATACAAAATTGTAACATTTGATTAATTATCTTTCGTTCGTTAAGAATAATTTTGTTTACACTAGCTTAAAATTGTATGATTTCTTTGTCTTGAAAAAATTTTTTTAGTTTGAATATCGTTACAATTGTTTAACGTATTAATTTTTTATTGCTTTACATACTTCAATGCAAGTCTTTTTTTTTTTGTAAAAAATGTTAAATTCTTTCGCTTTGTTTGTTTTGAATTGAATTTTTCTTGAAAACGGTGATCGTTAACAATTTTAAACAAACAATTTTCTTAGGCCTTAAATTTTACCAACATTTATTGGAAAAGATCCTAGAATAATAAAATGTCTAGCAAATCGCTTAGTTAAAAATGAATAATGTTTATTAATTTCAACCAAACAATCTAAACTTCTTTGTTTTTGTAGCGGTAATTGTACAAATATATTAAAAATTTTACTTTTCTTCATTTTAATTTAAATTATTACGTAAATAATACTTTTTTCTACTCTGAAACAAAAAACGTATCTGAAATCTTAATCTTTTTTATCAATGTTTTATATTTTGCACCGTTCTTTTTACTAAAATGTCATAAAATTTGTTCAACTTTTCTATCCTGAGTTAAACTTCAATTTTAAAACAAAATCTTTTGCAATTTTTTTGGTGTCATTCGATATTAAACGTGTCTTATAGTCTCGAGTTATAAAATTTACGTCAGTTTTAGCGATTTGCTTGTTTGTATCAAAATGTTTTTGCAGAAATACCCACAATCTTACAATTTTTATGATTAAAACGACATTTCAACCTTAAAACGAATATTATTTGACAAATTTAATCAAAATTTATCTATGAACTTGTGGTTTTTATTACTTGAACTTGTTTTATTGGGGTAAATTCGTCAAAATATCGTAAAACCTTGAACGATTTATTCGACTTGAGTGGAAATTGTAACGTAAATAAATCCAAAAACTTACCTAAAACTTGAACTTGTTTGTAACTTTCTTCTTTGTGTTACAATACTTTGATCAAAATCTTGGATATCTTTATCTTGCTTATTACTTTTACTTTAAAAACTTACCTAACATAGAAGAATTTTTAACCGTTTTCCTGTTTTCATGAGAACTGTTTGATCAAAGACATTCAAAGACTTGCATTTTCTTGAGTTTTATGTAAAAAACTGAAAATTTACCTAAAATTTTGTTGGAATATGGAATAATTTTGTAAGCCATCTTAAACATTTATTTAGCTCGAATTAAAATTCCTATTTGAAAACTTTACTTTTTATAATTACTCTGAAAATCATTCAAAATTAAACCTTTTTTCGTAATCTCGGTTAAAAATTTAGTTGAAAAATAGGGTTTTTTGGTAATTTAAATCAAAATTCTTCTAATCACTTAAATATTTTAGCAATTTTCTTGTTTGCATAAAAATTATTTGTTTGGAAGATAACTCAAAGTCATACAATCTTTTTGTATTGAATAACATCTTACAAATTTTTTGATTAGTCTTGTTTAGGGTTAGTTTAGTTGAAAACAATAATTGAAGTCTTAAAATTTCTTTGTTTAAAACAATTATTCTACCCTAAAAATGAACATCATTCCATAACTTTTAATTGATATTTTTTCTAAAATTTTGGCGTTTTAGTTTGATTTATAGGGATAAATTCAATAAAGTATCTTAAAACCTAACAATTTCTCTGTCTTGAGCAAAAACTGTAGCGTAAAAAACAAAAACGTTTGTCTAAAGTCTTAACCTCTTTAAGTTCCTTGTTTAAATAGGAATAGTTTGATCAAAAACATTTAAGGCCTAACTATTTCTTGGACTTAAAAAGTAGTTTTATCTCAAACACGGGTTACTTACTTAAAATTTTAACTTTTTTCGGGTATTTTTGTTTACCTAAAGCAATTTTTAAAAAAACGTTTATAGTCTTACGTTTTCTTATCTTAAAGATTACTTTACCTCAAAAAAACTTACCTAATATAGTAAAATTTTCAACCGTTGCCTTGATGTTGTGGAAAAAGTTGGTTAAAAGTACTAAAAACCTCACGATTGCCTTGCCTTGAATAAAAATTTCATCTAAAAAATCGATAACTTACTTAAAACCTTACAAGTTTTCAAGTAACTTGTTTAGATAGGGATAGTTTCGAGAAAAATAGTTGAGGCCTTACGATTTCTTTGTTTAGAACAATAATTTTACCTTAAAATGAATATCATTCGACAACTTTTTCAAAAATTTTGTTTTTTTTTTCATAACGTAATATTGTTTTCAGAGGAATAAGTTCACCAAAATCTCTTCATTCCTTGCAATTTCTTTGCGTTGAGTAAAAATTGAAGCGTAAGTAATCGAAACACTTGCCTGAAAGTTAATTAATTTTAATTTTCTTGTTTCGAGGGACTTCTTTTTGGAGTGGTATAAGTCATATTGGTGAAATTTCTGTAAAACAACCTTTAGTGTTTTTTCTTTGGGAACAAAGGAGCTGTAATTGTAATTGTAATTACATTTTATTCACCAAGTTACCTAGGCCAGGAGACAGCGAAGGGACCTTTCGGTCTTCGAGTCAAGCTGCCACCTGCCCACCTGTTCACCACGTACGGTGGTCTACCATGTAAAGTAACTTTTGATTGGTCTTCGAGTTGAGCATCTCCACAAAATTGCTAAGAATCTTAGATTGAATCACGAAATTTTGTTTCTTTTTTTTTTGTTTGGTAGCAAAGTAGCTGTAAAGTAATCTTTGAGGAGGTTTTGAGTCGAACAGCTCCACAAAATTGATAACAATTTTTAGTTTTAATTAAGAAATTAAATTTCTTTTTTGTCTTCGTTTTTTTTTTCTTCGGGAACTATTGAAAGATACTTGCGGCGATGCAAGCTTCAGATCTCGGATAAAAAGTTTTGTCCATCAGGTAAAGTTGAAAATGTCTGCAATGCAGTAAATCCTAAAAAATTGAAAACGTCTGGGGATATGGAAGTTTTTATTTAATTTTGATAAATTAACCCTTTAGGGGTGAAACGATAGACACGCGTAATGATGTAAGTTTTTAACCTCGGTAAAATATAGCTTTACTCCTTCGAGGTGAAATCGAAGACATCTGAGGTGCAATCCGTTAAAATTCAAGAAATTTTGCGGCGATGCAAGTTTTAACCCTCTGTTAAATAGATTTAACTTCTTCGCGTTGACATGGTGGATATTTGCGGCGATTTCAGCTTTCAATCTCGGCCAATAGATTTTCTTTTTTAACTTAAAATTTTTTTTTAGTTTAAATATGAAGTTTTTTTAGCTTAAATATTGCTAAAGTTGTTTAAAATCTTAATTTTTTATTACTTTACGTACTTCAATGCAAGTCTTTTTTGTAAAAAAAATGTTAAATTCTTTCGCTTTAAAGTTGCGGCGTTGCAGACTTTTATTCTTGGTCAAATAAATTTACAAACTTTTTAAAAACTGTCTGCGTCGTTGCAGACTATTATTTTTGGTCAAATAAACTTACAAACTTTTTGGTTTTTAAACTTAGGGTTCCCTTTGAGAGCAATATTAAGAAAAGGTGTTCCATGCTTTTAATTTTGGTCAAATAAACAAACTTTTTTAAAACTTAGGGTTTCCTTTGGGAGCAATATTACAAAAGACGTTCTATGCTTTTAATTTTGGTCAAATAAATTCACCAACTTTTTTTTTTAACTTAGGGTTCCCTTTGGGAGCAATATTAAGAAACATGTTCCAGACTTTTAATCTTGGTCGGTTGAGTGTTTGAGGCTGTTGTTCTGCTGGGGATTGCATCACTTGTTCTGGGCATTAAACCGGTCCTGCGTGTTAGTTTAAGTTTATTATTCGCAATTTTTTAGGTGGGGTTTGCATAAATGATTATTTTTCTCCTCAATAGAGTGAAATTGAACATGACACTGGTGGTAACAGCGGCAGGTGCGTTATGTCGATTAGGGGGTGGTTTTCTTTTAAGTTTTCTGTCACATTATCGCACTTTAATATCAAAACCGTTCATGTACTTCTCTTTTGTGACCTAGTATAGCACCATTTTGAGTAAAGGTTTTCTGACAATAGGTACACATGTTCATTTTGATAGAATGACTAGAGCATTAAAACTCTCGAGTAAGTATTGCAGCTAACAAACTTGCTAGTCGTTGTGGTGCCAAGACGATCGGAAATTAAACAAACTGAATTATATTACGTCATGCAAGCAAAACAGCGTTAACAAATTTTAATCTGGTGAGTGAAAACGGTTGAAAAGATTTTTTAAAGGCGAATTTGCGACAGGCCATCTGAGGTTTACAGATGTGGCTGCAACAGCTTTTTGTTATTTCAATGCAAAAGTCGAAGGATAATACTACCGTTCCATATCGACCCACATATATTCTAGCAGTTGCTGTTGCAATATTTTAAAGCAAAAGTCAAAGAATAATATTGACCAACTTGTATTCAAGTTCGCCATCATCTCGCTGAAACATAATAACTCAGTTATTCGAACTCCAGAATTAATATGCAACCATACTTCAAACATATTTCTGCATTATCAACTACAAAGTTTAAAATTCTATTTTGTTTTTATAATTTTCAATTTTTTTAGATTGAAAGTAACGAATTGATGGAACCTGCAAACTTCAAAGCGATTTTGCGACAGCTAGCCGCCAGTCCAAAGAACGATCCATGACATTTAAGTTTAGTCCAAAGTTTAAACTTTCGACTTTGATTAACCGCTTTTGGTAGTTCGATTCCCAGGAAAGCTTTACAAATTTTAGACTTTAACTAACCGCGTGCAATAGTTTGATTTCCAGGGAAGGCTTACAAATTGTAAACTTTGGACACACTACCTTTGGTGGTTCGGTTCCCAGGAAGTGTTACAAATTGTAAACTTTAGACTCAACACCTGCGGAGGTTCGATTTCCAAGAAGTCTTACCAATTTTACACTTTAGACTCACCACATTCGGTGGTTTGGTTCCCAGATAAGTATTTTAAGCTTAAGACTCACCACTAGGATGTTTCATAATATCACCTTTTTTGCAATTAAAAATGCTTGGAGTTTCATCAGATTGGATTTTGGGCCACAATGAAGAAACAAATTTTTTTTTCGATTACTCAATGTTTTGAGGGTGTCCTGCCGCCCCAAAGTTTGATATTTTTAGATGTGGGAAAATTTTTTTGACAAGTGCGATATCTCCTTAACAAAACAAGATAGAGAGTAATGTTTGGTATCAAAATTTACAGAATGGTCGACTTCCTATCTGTAGTCACTACATTCTTAATCGCTAGCTCCAACAGAAACGAAGTCATTTACGAAAAACTGTTTTAGCACTCAGTAAAGCTAAAGATATAATAATATCAAGTCAGTACCGACTTGGCATAAAAAGCAAATCAAACTGCAAAACAATCATATGCAAAAAGAAAAAAATCAAACAGGTTTAGAAGGAAAACAACAAATGGGACATCTCGTTACACGCTGCCCTGCATTTATACTGCTCGAGAGGTCCATTTGGGGAGGCTCTTTGGCTCCTAGAGGTACGATACGTCCATACATGGTTTTAAAATGGCTGGAAAATTTAAGCCTGCAACAAAGTTTTATACCTCCCGTGGACAATTAGAGAAACAAATACAACAAAATGAGAACAGTAACAAAGGCAAAAAACACATCAACCGAAGAAATGAATTTGGTTAATATTGAGAAAATCATACTTTTCATACAATGGTTTAATTTTTTTGTTTGAATTGCCAACCTTCAATAACTCGAAGACATTTGTTTTGCAGTACTTGAAGTCTGTTTAGAAGATAGTTAGATGTAGAACTTGAAGTCTGTTTAGAATTGAAGTCTGTTGTTTAGAATTGAAGTCTTTATTCTGCAGTACTTGAAGTCTGTTTAGAATTCATTTCTTCGAAGTAGCCAAATTTATGTATTACAGTGTGCATCGCCTACAGCCTGCGATATTTGATGATTACTTCAAATTTGTGAGTAGTGTTAGTAGACATCGCTTGAGAAGCGTGAATGACGACAAACTCTATCTACCCTTTTTCAAAAACAAATCTGGTCAAAATTCAATAAAATTTAAAGGGGTTAAAATCTGGAATTCTCTACCAAAAAACATTAGAACTCTTCCCTTAGTTAAATTCAAAAAGAGCTGCCATCAATACGCGAAAAACTACATCGAATAAGTAATGCTTGCAAAACTTTGCATAACTTGTAATCTAATCGGGTGTAAAACAGTGACTTCGCAAATCACAACTCTTAATTTAGCCAATTGCATATGCCAACAGGAGTTTGTTGACCCGAAGACTGAAAAGTCCCTTCCAGACTCCTGGTCGCTAAGTGTTTATTTTATTTTCATTTGTTGATTATGTAAATTTATTATTTGGAGTTGCACTTTTGTGGCAAAATAAATATCTCTGTCTCTGTCTCTGTCTCACATCAACCGGAGCTACTACATAAGTATGAACGTCGACGAACATCTGTCTGATTTCTTCACGAATAATTATCTCGAATCTTTTTGCGATGCAACAAATCTTTCAGCCAGCCCATTTCTCTTTCATTGCAGCGATTATGCTTCAGCATAGAAAGTTTACATTATAGAGCAACCCAAAAGTCAGTAATGAAAGTTGATTCCATTCTCGAAGAGCCTTTATATAATGACCTCGTTAGCATTTTTAAATGAAGATACAGATTTGTCGATTTGAAATTAATATTAACATTGGGCGCAAACTTGTTGAAATAAACTTTTTCAGTGCAGTAGTTCAAACGGTTTAAAATAAGAGCATCAAAAAACAAACACAAAAAAATAAAACCAAAAATGTCAGTACCGATAATACTTTCATTTGCAAAGATGATATGGTAAAATTTAGCATGATATCCAGTAATATCATGAAAATGAAATTAGGATTGACAATTATTTAGAAACACTGAGTCACAACCCTTGACTGTGTCACACAAAAATATTTCAACTGTTCATCTATAATTTTCGGCGATGCAATGATATTCTTTAATATTGCAGAAACTAACAGCTTGTGTATGGTTGAGATTTTTTTTTGGAATTAGATATTATAAATACCGCATGAATATAATCGCTATGTTATGCAAATTGTTATCTGGCAGTCGTGCACCTAAATGTAGCTTTCTTCTTAAAAGTTGCCAGTACTGTTTCTATTTCAAACTACTTTCTCGACTAGTTTATTTAGCATAATTCAGACTTGCAATATTGCTCAGCGTTTGGTTCAAAAAGATGTTTTGTAAGGTGTAGAATCGTTGCTACTAGAAAACATGAAAGCTATTGTTTTGATTACTATAGATAGTATTCGCATTGGTGCGAGCAACTATTACATAATCACATTACAATCATTTGCTTGCCACAACATTAACTGCAATATTTGAAATACCAAACGTGTAAAACATCGTCAGCAATACGGTATTTAGTATTAGGTGAATATTATTTTAAATATTAAAATGAAATCCTTAGTTTGTTCCTTTGAAACAATTTCCTGGTACATTCTGACAGAAAAAATTATTAATAGATAAAATTTTATTTTTATATTGCAATAAAATTAATTGTGTGTTTGAAATAAACTTCAAAAAGATTATGATAGTTTACTTGGATGTTAATGCAGAAAGCAAGTCCAACAAAAACAGTCAATTAACTAATTTTCAATTTCTGCAATTTTAAAATAATAGCCCTTACCTTGGTGGGGTAGTTTGCTACAGCATTCATTAATGCTGTAATTCCTTTCATGGTTAGGTTGACGGGATGAAAGCTTCCGATCGAAAAACGCTCAGTATTGCTTATACACGATGAGATTGCAATGCAGCCGTCATCACCGATGTTGCAGTTGTCCAACAAATTCAAACATTTCAACTAAAAACAAAACATGAAATTGATTACATCATATATAATAATATTGTTAAAGACATGGCTAATGTCTTTCAAAAAAAATTGATAGCAATAAATTTTAAAGTTTGACCAAGAGAATTTTTAACATAAAACTGAATCAAAAATCAAAAAAATTGTTGTAAAATCAGACTTTTAAATTTCTAAAACCTCTTCAGAGCCTCAATTTTCAATTTCAATCAATTCTTTGGCGTAAACTGAATGCAAAAATAAACAAATATAAATAACACTGGTCAACAAAAATTTTGTTGCATTGATGAATAAACCTGTTCTTAGCTAATTTTGAGGTGCTGAACTCGAATCTAAACTCATTTTCTTTGTTAAAGCTGTAGTTTTTTTTGCTAATCAATGAAAGTTTTTTTTGTACAACGCAAAATTTTTAAAAATCGATACGGTTGACAAAGTACATATTAAGATAGCACACAAAAGCAGCTTAAACGTACATCGTGTAGCAATATAGTGTAAGAGTGTTAAATAAGAAACGTAACAAAAAACACATTAGCCAAAATTGCTAAGAAACCAAGCGTTGAAAAGGAAAAGAACATTGTTAACAACGTAAAAAGGAGACGAAAGGTAATAAATCATACGCTTGCGCAAACATGCCGTTGAAGAAAGCAGTAGTTAAACCATCTTAGTTGTGTACTGTATGTGCATAGTAGCTTGCTGAAAAGCAAATTAACTAACAAGGGTATCAAGGCTAAAATTTACCCTTGTAACTTTTGCGCTTATACACTTTTTCCGGGCAATCGCGCTTTGTGCTCCAGCAGTAGTCTTCCAACTGATGACAATCCCATTTGCCCTGGTAACGTTCTTCTGCTGGTGGAATTGCTCTCCCAGTTCATCACTGATAGATCCAACGTTTTCCGGAAATTTGTCCAAATGACTGAACAGGAAATGAACCTTGATGCTCATTTTGCAGCCCAAATGCTGAAATGCTGAAAGCACGTTGCTTACAAGAGGCTTGTAATTTAGTGCTTTTTTATTTTCCAGAAAATTCTTTGTAACATCCACAAAGGATAACCACGCTGCCTTCTCCTTATCATTCATAGTTTGAGTAAAACCTTGATCACGCACAAAGGTTCGTATCTGAGGTTAATTAAATACTCCAGCTTTGATTTTTTCGTATGATAAGCCGTAAAGTTGCATATAAGATGCTGAAAGCATTCACCATCCACACTTAACGCTTCGACAAATTGCTCTATTAAGCCTAACTTTATATGAAGAGGAGGAAAAATTATTTTGTCTTTGCTTGCAATCGAATTGTGAATGACATTTGGCATACCCCGTTCAAGGGTGTCACGTTTGGGCCACTCCTTTTGAATCCAGTGACTTTCACGATCTCAACTATCCCACCTGCAAAGAAAGCAGGGATACTTAGTGTAGCCTTTTTGCTGAACCAAAAGTAAACTAACCATTTTTAAGTCAACACATATAATTCAATTATGTTCGTGATACTTCAGCAGATTCATCACTGTTCTAATATCTTGTTGCTGCTCCTTCAGAACAGTAAAGTGACCAATGGAAACAGCTCCATAGCTGTTTCCATTGTGCAACAGCACACGCTTCAGACTGCGTTTAGAACTATCCATTAAAAGGCGCCATTCTTCGTGATGGTAAGACGAGATGCCAAATTGGCCAAAAAGTCCTGGTACATTGTTATAGTAGATAAGTTGCTTTTCATTGAAAAGGAAAAACAACATCGATCAACAAGCATGTCGATGATCACAACATCACAGGAATTGCACAGGTGAGCATCCGCGACCGGTTTCGTCCTTGCTCAAGGGACTCATCAGGCGGAAGAACAACGAGAAAACCAATTTAAGCAACGCAGCGATTTAAGCAATGCAGCGATGAAGTTGCTTTTCCTTTTTAAAAAAAGTGATGAAGTGTTCATCTCTTTTTCTGAAATACGAAACCTTTGCTGAGCTATGAAGTACATGTTTTTCATTGAGCCTAGAGGCTAAGATCTCAGCTGCTTGTTTTGATAGATCCAAATCACAGACCAAGTCATTTAATTCTGACTGGTTAAACTTTTAAGGAGTTGCTTTTTGGCTTTCAGTAGAAGAATCTTCAGATTCTGTGTCTATTCTTTTATACTCATATTCCATTCGCTCATCTTCAACTTCAATTTTATCTTCAGAACATGCAAAACCATTAAATACTGGTGGTGGAAATTCGTCAGAGTGTGGAACAGGCCGGATTGCTGATAGAATACTGGGATAAAAAAGCTTTGTCGGTTTTTCTTTCCGATCCCTTTTAGGTTAACCGTACAAAAGTAACAGTCATTAAGATGGTCTTTTGGCTCTCAACACACCATAGGAACACCAAATGGTAAACCCTTTCGCTTTCCCTTCGTCCAATCTCTAAGCATTTCATCGCAATTATGACATAACATGGGGAGAACAATTCTTTTCTTGATCACCAAGAGGAGCTGGAAATAATGCTTTGTATGCTCTCTTCACAAACAATGATATATTGCGCCTTTGGCGAGGAAGAGCATAGATTTCACAAATGTAACAAAAGGAGTTAGCTTTATTTTTACACTTTCTAGTTGAAGAAGCTATAATATTTATATCTGAAACTGAAATGTTAATTAGATACTGTTCAAAAACCTAAAGGCCTGCTTTTTGCTTAAAAAAGCCAACAACAGCAGGTAACCCTAACCCTCATTCGAACAGTATAGGAGTAAGGCTTACTTGCAAAGAACATGACTGAAGCCTTGCCTGCTCACTGAACGCTGTTGTCAGCAACAACACCTCACTGGCCTACTGGCACCTAGACGAGTTTTTTTTTATCAGATAGCCAAACACATATCTTGCATCTTGTGACCTAATGTGCACATTGTCCTTCGCTCCTCTACACCCCGATGGCTTACTAACAGCTAGCTTCTCTTTTTTTATAAAAAAGTAGTTGTCATCTTAAACATCAAGAAATGTAAACATATTTGCAGAGCTGGGCAAGTTCTCAAGTTAGTTCGCAAGTCCGCAAATCCGCAATTGCGGACTAACGAAAAAAGTTGTGGACATGCGGACTTGCGGACTTTGGCAGTTTAAATTGCGGACTTGCGGTTGCGGACTATTTTTAATTTTAGTCCGCAATTCCGCAAGTTTTATACAAATATTGAAAATTCTTACTATTTTCGTACAATATTTATGTTTTTACCCAGTCAAACATGAGAAATCAATTTAATTTTTTCGAGTTCAAGTTCGGCAAAAATATCAAGTTTTTCGAGTTCAGGCTGACATAAATGCTAGGTTTGCTTTTCGACTTAATCGCTTTCTTTTAGTTGACATGCTATTTGGTAACGTGAGAAAGGAATACATGCCGCGTTTTCATCTTTTATGCAAATAGTTGGTTGATTTTTTAGAACATTTTAGAACCCCCTTTTGTGTTTGTTTTAAGAATCTTCTAGAGCTGTCATTGTGGTAATTTTAACTGTATTGTCTTTAGACCTTTAATCTCATAATCTTTAAGTTTGCAACTAGTACTCAAATTAGATAGTCTTCGACAGTACGAGTGATGTGGTGTCTATAATTTTCGTAGTTTAGTGTATCAAGTTAGATGTGTAGTAAGTTGGTTGCTGATGTTTCTATTTCTATAGTGAGACCTCGAAGCAGTTTTTTATTAATATAGTCTAGTAAAGTCTAGCATAGTGTTAGTAAAATCAATAGCGTAAATTTTGGTCTAGTAAATTTTAGTTAATTGATATTGAATTGGCTAGCTGATAATTGACCTCTTGTTTTGCCGTGCTCCTTTGGATGAATTAAATTTTTGGTGTTCTGTGAGGAATAACATTGTTATATTTATATCCAAAGTGTGATATGACTGCAGAAATATGAAGGATACGGTGCACGGCGAGACAGGCTATTACAAGCGGGTCTAACCTGATTCAAATTGTAGTCAACACTGTTTTTTCGAGTTCGGCAAAACAACCGACTTTTTTTGGGTTTAAGTTCGAATTTGCAGCCCTGGTTCAAAGTATGGCTTTGTTGTTTTTTACCGTGAGTTTACAAAATTTGCCACTGAGGTATCATTTTTTGTAGTGGTAGCCAGTGCCGTCGCTACGGTGGGGCCAGGGGTGCCGTACCCCCTAACGACTGCTTGTGCCCCCCCATTTTGGTTCATTCAGAATACTTTTTTCGAGCAACGCGTAACGACAAGACAACAGGCAATAATGGAAAAAGGAATAATCATTTTCAAGCATGATTCTCGTTTGAAGTTTTCTCGATTGTTTGCAAAATTGCTGGCCACCAACTGCTTTACATAAATGTGACCCAATAATCCGTCTTATTAACACGCCTTTACGGATGTGTCGCGGAAGAGGGATGTATGCCTACAGAAGCGTTACCGGTATTTCGTTAGTGATTATGACCTGAAACAATACGTGAAAACAATTTTTTAAAAGATCAGCTGTTTCTTTTAGAGCACACTCAAGATTTATTTTAGTTCGCAGTCAGTGGCACAATTAGGGGGAAGAGGCTAAAGGGTCATCAGTCCCCTTTAACCAAGTCATTTAGAAAATATAACCAAAAAAAGATTAAGCGTTTAAACGTGTTTTGGACTTGACCTAATGTATATGGGGGCTCAAGAGGCTAGACAATTTTAATCGTTCAATGACTTCTGAATTTTAGCAATTTACTGTAATTATTGATATGGTTTTAAAACGTGCGAAATGTGATTCAAATGGCGTTAAAATTGCTATTTTTGCCGCAAAATTGCAAAAATCACCCAGCAGCTGAGCCCCTTCTGCAACACGCTAGAGTAGCAACGGTTTGTTCAGCACGGGACCTAAATTAGACAATTTTTGTGCAAAAAACATTTACTTTTGGTTCAAGCCCCCTCTCTCTTACTTAACAAACCCTGATTGCGCTTCTGGTCGCATTCATCCCTGTAGACATATTTTTCAAGCGATTATACCGGCCGCATGCGAAACGAGCTAATAAACGCTGCCGGACTTATATGTATCTTTTTCCAAAGATGAATACAAAATTGTAGCTCTAAAATATCAGATTTATGCGCAAAAGTTCAGTCCATTTTTGGCTAGGGCCCTCTCACTTCGTTTGGTCTGGCGACGGCACTGCTGGTAGCGTGTGCTTATCTCATTCCTAGAGTATTTATTGAAACTAGGGACTAAAAATTTAGTAATACGATTAAGTTAGTGATATGAATGTTTTTTTGCCTTCTGCTGCCTTTGCCTTTTCCTGCTTCGAAAAAAATTGTTTTCTTAGAATATGTTGTTGCAAGCGGAAATGCGGATTGTGCTTTGCTATTTGATGGCTTCTCACTGTAATTCAATGGCTTTTAATCTCCGAATCCCTAGCTTCATTGTAGGATTTTTGAGGGTTCGCCGGAGGGTTGTGCATTATGCTTCCACGCAGTTTAGGCACGTACTGTATAAGCAGAAGCGCAACCAGGAGGTCTGGGGGCAAAAAACCCTTAATCAAGTCACTTAAAAACTTTAACCAAAATTACAAGCGTTTGAATCTGTTTTGAGTTGGACCTGAAAGTAAAAGGAGCTGGGCTATTCAATTCTTAAGTTTGCCATCCGAAAAAGCAGCTCAATAACAAGTCATGCTGTGGTACATTTACTACAATTAACGATTGTGAGTAATTTCTTTTATTGCGTGGAATGTATTCACCATATGTTTGCTATACTTCCCATAAGTCATAAGTTTTGACTTATTTTTGCCAATCAACTCTGAGCAGTTCACTTCGGGACGTGATTGATTGCAAAACTTTTTCACTCGGTTCATAAAAAGTTGCGGACTTGCGGTGCGGACTTCAAATATTACGAAGTTGCGGACTTGCGGTTGCGGACTTGAAGAATTACGAAGTTGCGGACTTGCGGTTGCGGACTTCAAGAATTAGGAAGTTGCGGAATTGCGGTTGCGGATTCAAGAATCTCGAAAAGTCGTTACGGACTTACGGTTGCGGACTTAGCTTTTAAACGTCCAATTGCGGACTTGCGGTTGCGGATTAAGAAAATTGAAATTCGGTTGCGGATTTGCGGACTGCGGACTTAAAAAAAAACTTGTGGTGCTCAGCACTGCATATTTGATATGCTCTGTTTCGAACACAATTAAGACACAAGGGCTAGCTAGCAATGGTGACGTATGATCAACTACAGCAAATCGCGTGGAACAAAGTGCTCTGGAATGCGAAAATCGGTCATGTACGACCAGATATGACTAGCTAAAGTTTGCTGCAATTCTAAATAACTCATAACAACTATGCAAAGGATTGCATTTTTACTAGTCATTGAATATAATGTGTAAAAAATATGAACAAAATACCACTAATCATAACAAATATTAAAATTGCCGATTGCATGAAAACTAAAGCATACAGAAGAAAACTGACGCCAGATTTGGAATCAGTGGCCAAAAATTATACAGAATCAGTTAAAAAAAAGTCATGCAGCAGAAAAAAAAAAAATTGTTGACCAGTGTAATTTAAATAAAAAATTCCACCTGAAACTGTTAAAAGGCCCACTAGGTGTGTTAAAGTTACGCAGCCACCGAATAGAACTCAAATCTATAAAATGAGCAAAAGATAAAAGTAGATAAAAGTACTAAGTTTAAAAAGTGATTAAACTGGTTTTATCGCAGCCAGCTTTTATTGACTTTGAACTTTTTATGGGGTTGCACGTATAGTCTTACTCAAATGCAAATTAACATAAATATAACAAAAGGAAACTGAATTGATGTCGTTTTCACAAACAGCTGCTTCCAAAAATTTAGCAGAAAAGTTACTACTGATTTTTTTCAAACAATGAATTAGCTACTCTGAACCAATGGCGTTGATTTTTGTAGTTTAACGTAGAATCTTAGGTATCCTTCCGTAGCTGATTTGCTAATATAATTATACATTATTATTATTGAATTTTAATAATGGAAGTTATTTCTAAAGTAGCTTGGCAGATAATTTTGTAAACCTAATTTTGAAACCTGCAGTTTTTGAGGTTTTTGAACCCAAAACGCATTAAATGAAGGGCAATGAATGACTGAAAAACTAAAGATTTCTTGCAAGGGCGCCTTGGTTCTTGCCCAATCCAAGCGCCCCTGCTGTTTTTGCGACTTATCTTAATCCCACACAATACACATCATGTAATCAAAGTTTTCATGTCTAAGCGTTTACACAATAAAGTTTGACAATTCGCGTTGCAAAAGCAGCAGCGAAAACCTTTCAGAAAGTAAAGGGGTCAAACCTGGTTTCACATGTGAAACTTCGTTTACACATGGCTGAAATTACATGGAAAAGCAGGGAATTTTTCCCGCGATTTGCTGTTCTAATAGAAAGCGATTTTCCACACGAAAACCACAATCTGATTTTTTTGTAATAAAACTCGATCATTTTCCAATGTGAACTATTATAATGCATGAATTGTTAATTATAAAGACGTTTTGTCGGTCACGGCGATTTCCACCATCTTGTAGAATTTGTAATCTATTTGGAGTTTCAATCCTGATCAATTTTGAGAATATTTTAATTGAAAACTACAGTTTAAAAAACAGCTCTAATTACTAGAGAGCAATCACCTTTTTTTGTTTGATGGCATTTAAGAAAAGCAAACAAATTTTTACCTCGTATGTTTCATTGAAAATAACGTCTCTTTATTTTTTTTAATGCCATAACTAATTTTTTATAATGAATTGTTTTGTTATAAGAAAAATGTAATCAAAACACGAGCCAAACAATTAAAAAACCATAACTTCATTTTAGTTAATTGATTTTTAAAATGCAGTACCGTATCGTAACAAACTGGTAAACAGGTTTCAACAATCATAGCCAGTAGATTGCTGTATCTTGTTTAATAATCAGGATCATTAACAAAAAGCAATGTTTTTTACCAAGCCAAAATGAGATTGTATCACTACCATAATATTTAAGAACAAATAAAATTAAAATTTGTGATCGTCACCATTGACCTAAATTTTATTGGTTCTTATACACGGAGAAAAAAGATTGTACTACATTATTGAAATTTACGCCGATAGGAAAAGGTTTATTTATCTCAAATAAGCTAACAACAAAAACGTTAATACGCAATAATAACGCTTAAAATTTTCTGTATTTTACCGGAAGAGTACCAACGACGTTAGCATAATAGTTTAATTTTAAGTTCAGCTGGAAGAAAGGGGTTGAGAAAACAAGCGGTCGGCCGGTTGAAATGAATTTCAAACTTTATGCAATGTCAAATGTTTATTGAAGTAAATAGTACGCATACAAATGATAAGATAATCGTTTTCGATAAATTTTGAAGCCCACATAATATTACATGATATAGCTGCATTAAATTGCCCTTAATTGTTTGCTAGCATGTCAGTGCTGTGACATACTGTAGTATGCACGGTGAGATAGGCTAAATTGCAAGTGCTGATTGGTAAAACGCAAAAGCCGTGGTGAACACCGCCTAAAATTTCGCTCTGGAGGCAATCTACAAAATTTTCTACGCGAACCAAATGTCGCTTGTGTTCGCGTTCGCGCTGTGTATGAACAAGCTTATTTTATAATGACTTTCTTCCGCAAACATCGCCTTTGTGTTCGCGCCGCTTTTCGCGTTCAAGCTGTGTGTAAACGGTCCTCAAACGCAGCAATTGCTTAAGAAGCCGATATGCAAGTTGAAAGGGGACTTCGTGCCTAGCGAGGTTATATATCATAAAATACCCCACAAAATTTTACGGCTTTTGCAAGAAAAAACTAGCTACCTACGTTTTATAGTTTTGATGAAATCTGCACAAAACTGCATGAACCGGAAGTCGAATCCGATTGGCTAACGCTCTGATGACGTAAGTCTGTATCTTGCCTTTTGCTCATAGTCACTAATCTCCGGTCTGAAGATCGCAATTAGATTGAATATGTTAGAGAGAATGCAATGCAATTTTATGCCCAAACAATGTAATAGACGTGTTCTCTACAGGGAAGTTTCAGCAGTACATTTGTCTAGGTTGGTAATATCGAGCAACATTGCATAGGTTATGAATACAGTATTTTACCGCCATAATGAAACAACAAGTGGTTACAGAAGCTGTTAACAGAATGTCTGAACAGCAACGTGATAAAAAAGAAAATGACTGGGACCCTATACAGTAAGTCTAATACTAGTCTTGGTATCTCGTGAAGGTTGAACCGGTCCCGGTAGGTTTTAGCAGTTATATTATTGAGTACAGTACACTGTCAGTATTCTAAACTGTGCATACAGTATTACCCAGCATATGTTCAAAACTACTGTAAATTTACTTAAAATTGAGGTAGTGGCTGGAGCAGCGGTCCGGTTTGCCATACGAAAAAGCTGCAGCACCATTTATTACGATCTATTGCCTTTTTCTCATTAATTTGAATTATATACGGAACTTTGACGTATACACACCGTCGAGTTTGTGGTGTTATGTTTAGGGCGTTCGTCTGCGAAGTCTCGCGATTGAGTTCGATTTGTGCTGAGCGCGTTGGGCAAGTCTCGCGATCAGGTTGATTTGCGCTGCGTTTTGGCACTGATTTGTTTTGATACATTCAAAATAGCCCAGCGATTTAGCCTCCAGTGCCAAATATTCCTAACCCAAACACGTCTAGACGTGAACTGCGAAGTACTGATAGAATGGTACCGGTAGTACACTACCAGTACAACGGTACTTCACTTGTGCTGCCGGTACCGGTATGTTTGTTTTTTATTTATTCATTCTTTTTTTATTCTTGATCACCACAACAATAGCAAATGCATGGTAACACAATAATAACACGTAGAGTCAGGAAAAGGAAGTAGCGACACAACGTCAGACGTTAAGACATGCAGAGAACACTGAAAACAAAAAGCGATTTTTATTTGCATGGTTGCTACACCTGTCACACCAACCTAAGTACATTGTAGGCCTAATCAATCACACTCATTAACATACACGCAGGGACACAAGATGAAAGTAAAACTAACGGCTGGAGTAGTTGTTCAAATGATTGATGAAGAGAAAAGAGAGGGATAATGACAAGTGCAAGGCCATGCACGGTTACGTTAGAGGTCAATGGCCCAGAGGTTGAAAACCAATGCTGCAGGACATACGTAAGCGTAATAGTCGTGAAATTTCAGTTTCGTCTTTTCATACGTGTAAGTCTGCGCTAAGGTCAGTAGCATAGGCGGGAAAGTGATGCAGTGCCGTCGCTACAGGGGGACCATGTCCCCCGATTTCAGTTTACCCAAAATGCTGTTTTTGCTATATCACCTAAAGATAAGACAATAGTCAATGATGGAAATATAGCAATAATAGCTTTCAAACATAATTTTCCTTTGACGTTTTCAGATCTTTTGCCTAATTGCTAGCAATCAACTGATGTACAAAAATGTGACAAATTACCCGCCTTTTTACTGTAACACGCCTATACAAATGTATCACGAAAGAGAGATACGAAACTGCAGCATCGCTACCGATACTTTGTAAGTGATGATGACATGAACAATAGATGAAAACATTTTTTTCAAAGAGCAGCTGTTTTTGATCTTTGTAGCACACTCAGCATTTTTAGGTCGCAGTGAGTGGAGCATCATTGTGAAGGGCCTTTGGCCCCCTTAGCCAAGTCACTTAGAAAATTTAACGTCAAAATATAAGCGTTTAAAAGTATTTAGACTTGACCTGAAGTAAGGGGGGGGAGGCTAAAGGGGTTAAGCAATTTAAGTTATTGAAATGACTTCTGAATTTTAGCAATGTAGTCGTTGATGCGGCTTCAAAAAGTGCGAACGGTGAATAAAATGCCGTTAAAATCGCTATTTTTGTGCGGTGAAATCTAAAACATTGCCCAGGCCCCGGTCTGTGACACGCTCGAGTTGCATCAGTTTGTTCAGCATAAGGCCTAAATTACACAATTTTTGTGCAAAAATAATTTTTGTTTCACCCCTTTTTAGCAAAATTCTGGTTGCGCGTTGGGCAGCATTCACTGCTGCAGATAGAGTTTTCAACCGATTACGGCAGGGCCGCAACTCAGGGGGGGGGGCAGGAGAAGCGGTGTACCCCAAACAAAAATTTTGCCCGCCCAAACCCCAAAGCGATAGTGAGAGAAAATATTGGTAGGCCTAGGTAGCCTATTGTAAGGCTATTGATTAATAATTTGAACTGATGCAAAATATTGCGTTTCGCAAAACTTTTATAATCGGTACATTAATTGTAGTGGCACTGGCATCCGGTATGCATAAGCTTAATGCATAATCACAATCCTTGCTTGATTTAGCTGACAAGCTACAAATTGTTTAGAAGTAAAATTTATGAAGAATGTTGCAAAATTTTATTGTGACGCAATCGCAACTATTTTACGATCAAAAAATTGACTTTAGGTGCGGTAGCACCATGGTAGCACGCTAGCATTAGCAATGAGTTCACGTGGTCACTTTGACCTTGGCCAAAAAGTTGTTCAGTAACTGTTGTACACTGCGTTTTGTCTTGTTTGGCAGTAATGGATAGGTTTGTCATGAGAAGTATTAGAGACCCTCACTCCGCGGTCCGAATCCTGCTTCTTCTGAAGCTACCGATACTCCTTCCACTTAATTATCTGCACATGCATCTGGTGCCCCTGGTTAGCTTAACCTTTTTGCTCCTTCACGTCCAGACTTGAATTTATTCCCGAAAGGCAAAAATAACCGCTGCTTTTGTCCCGAATTGTTTCGAACCCATACCCGCACCAACCAATGAATTGAACTCAACTTCAGAGGTTGCTAAAAGCTTTCTTATTTCTAAAACAAACTGCTCAGCACATAGGCGTAGCCAGGGATCCCCCCCCCCCCCCCCCGCCTCCAATTGAAATGTCACCAATGACAAAAATGCGACAAAAAAGCTTCTTGTTTCTTCAGTTTCAGTTTCTTCTAGCATTTTTTGCTTACAACAGTAATTAATAAGAATAAATGACGACCAAGTCTCCTCAGTGCAGTTTTTGCCAACCAATTTAAAAGTATATATAACCCAGGAGAAATGGAGAGTTTTGTTTTAAAAGTTCCTATCTAAGGCCCTCATTTAATGTTTTATAAACGTAATGCAATAACTAGGGCCGGATTCACCATAATATGGCACAGTACTAGCAAGGGGTTCCGCGCTCAAATGGTGAGACGTTTTTTGGTCTTAACCTATATTTTGCAGGAAGGTGTTGCGAAAATCTTCAAAGTGCCAAGGGCCCCGCACAATATAAATCTGGCCAGGGCAATAACACGGTTAGTAGGCATAACTATCTGCTGTACCATTTTTAAGTAACAATTCACCTCCACCTCGCCAGTTTTTACGCGACAAAATAATTTTGAGAAAAAAATTAGCCAGGGAAAATGTTCATTGAACAAACTATTAAACTTGATTTTAGGGGGCTTGTTCCTCTTGTTCGTATATGTACTCCTGCTACTAGTTATTTTTATGAAAAACCAAAAATCTCTAAGGAAAACCTTCGAGTGGATTATTATTTACTGCTAAAATAGTACAGTAGGCAATGTACCTTGTTTTCCCCTTCCTGGACCAAATCACTTACAAAATTTAACTCCAAAATGCAAGATTTTAAAATGTTTTAAACTTAACTTGTAAGTTAAAGTAGGATTGAACAATTTAATTTTTTCTATTGGCTTTCAAATGTTAAAAATCTAGTTTTTTCGAATGGCTCTAAACACGTGCAAATTGTGATCCAATGGCAATAAAACAGCTAATTTTCCAAAAAATTACAAAAAATCACCTAAGCGGTTGGGGACTTCACCCCCAGACTCACGTCTGTAATACGTTTGAGTTACACCAGTTTGCTCAACACGTCTCCCATTTTACACTTTTTTGGGAAGTTTAAGCTCTCTCCCTTTACCAAAATACTGTTTATGTGCTAACACACTGGCCACGGCTTCTAATCTTCCAATCTACAATATCTTTGTCCCACAAAAAGTTTTTCTTTCGAAAATTTCTGGTAACGTTATTGCACGTGATTTGTACCCTCCCCCGCTTAAACAAAAATTTTGGCTACACTTATGGCCCAGCATGCTCGTATTGTAGAAAACGGCAGTAATTTTTAGCCTTCCCTAAAAGAAATTTTGCCCTATAGAACAACGTTCTAGTTGCGGCACTGTATTAGGGGTCGCAGACGAAAACGAGATTAGAAACGTTACCGGCCTTATAGGTCTTTTTTTAGACATGAATACAGCATTTTTTAATATATATTTGTAGCCGTATCAGATGTGAAGATCGGTTTTAATATGCAAAAGTTTGGTCTATTTAAGTGCCCCCCACTTTCGGCTAGTGTCCCTTCGCTTCTTTTGCCCTAGCGACGGCACTGGGGTAATGGCTATAGCTTTCTAATACTGCAGTCTTTTGCACTGGAATGGACTCAAAAATGATTTCAAGCATCTTTTGAAACAATTATTTAGGGGAAACTGATTTTTCAGAAATAAAATACACAAATAAGTAAAAACTTTCAAACTGGAAAAAATACGCAAACAAATTTGATCGCTTGCTAAAAAATGCTGAACATGGAATTTCATCAAAAAAATTAAAACTTGGAAATAGGTAGGGGTGTATTCAATTTTAGTTAATTACCAATCACTGCTCTCAAATTTTGTCAACCATTTCTTTCAAGTTTCATTCCATTAGCCCGCTTCCCCATCAATTACCTTTCTCTAAAATATACACGAAATAGATTACCCCTTTGTAAATATTATTGATCTAGGATTATATGATTTACCAGCTTGTAAATATGAAACTAAATTTTGCCGTTTATAACCACCTTCTACATAACCCATTTCTGCAAACAGTTTAATCAAGTTTTTGCACTGCTAACTTCTTAGGCCACGTTTTAAAGCAATGGTTTTTATTAAAATAGGCCTAAAATTAAGTAGGTTTTTCAAAAAATACAAAATTTTCTCGCGGCTTGGCGCTCTGCCTAGAGACCTCCAATGGCCTCTGGCTGGGGGCTCCACAATCAGACCCCCGAAACAGCCCCTCATTGCAGATGTCTAACTACGCGCCTGACTAAGATACTTTAATGATACGACGCTTATGCTGATGTTTTTGTGAGTTTCAGCTACTATCGAAATACCATTGTATTACCGATAATCTAAATACACATGAAAATATCATCACAAACTTAGGAAGAATAGTTTGGTTCTGAAAATGGCACTTATTTTTGTCAAAAACCAAAAACATTTCCAACCTATCGTTGTTTGTCAAAATTAGTTACAAGAGGTGAGAAGCTGCTTTCCTTTGACCCTTTAGTTCAACACACAGCTTAATAATTTTTGAAAATGAACGAGCATAATTATATACTTTCGTAATGTAGATTCTATCAATAACGAAATTTCGGTTTAATGTGTATAATATGTGGAAAATGAATTTTCGGGAAAATGTAATTTTGGCCAAATATACATTCTGGCAAGTGTAAATTCTGGCAAATAAGTTTTCGGGGAAATGTAATTTCGGCCAAATGTACATTCTGGCAAGTGTAATTTCTGGAAAATAAGTTTTCGGGGAAGTGTAATTTCGGCCAAACGTACATTCTGGCAAATGTACATTCAGGCAAGTGTTCAATTAGGCAGATGTAATTTTAGGCAAATGTTTATTCTGGCAGATGTAATTTCAAACAAGTGTTCATTCAGGCAGATGCAATTTCAGGCAAGTGTTCATTCTGGCAGATTTAATTTCAGGCAAGTGTTCATTCTGGCAGATGTAAATTTCAGGCAAGTGTTCATTCTGACAAATGTTAATTCTGGAAAAAGAACGTTCAGGAAAATGTTTTTGTGGCAAATGATTTTCGGGGAAATGTTTTTCTGCGAGGTGTAAAGATACCTACTTTGGCGGCATTTCAACTTGCAGCAAGTTTTTTTGACTTCTCGTATCTCCGTCACAATGCTATTTACACTGTTATGCCTATCCCCACTGTTAAAAATTTTCGTAACATTTACTTTAACAGAAAGGGTAACTAAATTTACGGTTTTTTAATCACATGTGTTTTGGTACATTTTACAGTGAAAATTTTAGTAAAATTTGAATACAGCTTAATTCGTAACTTTTTTTACGGTTTTGTTAGTTGCTTTAACTTAATTATTGTGTAAAATTAACATATTTTTACCGTAAAGTTTCATAACTTTATTTAGAGTATCTCGTGTTACTATAAGGTTTATAGTATTTTTTTTACATTTTTGTTGTAAGCAAAATTACTAAAATAATGGTATTTTTTTCTACCGTAACTTTTGCAGTAATTTCAAAGTACAATTTAATTTGTAAGCACTTTTACGGTTATAATCATTATTTTAATTAGTTAATTTGTAAAATTAACATACGTTTACGGTAACTTTTCGAACGGTTTATTAACGATAAAAAGTTTTACTGTTATGCTTGCCTTAACTGCTTTAACATTTTAATTGTCAGCAAAATTACAAAATTTTGGTACATTTTTGTACTGTCACTTTTGCAGTAACTTTAAACTACAAGTTAATACGTAATTATTTTTAAGGATATAATCTTTGTTTTAATTAGCTAATTTGTAAAATTAGCATGCATTAATCGTGAATTTTTGAACGATATATTTACGATAAACAATTTTACTATTAGTTTTGCATTAATTTTTTCTACTTTTTAGTTGTAAGAAAAATCACAAAATTTTAGTAAATGCTTTTGCAGAAACTTTTGCCGCAACTTTATGCTATAAGTTAACATGTAGTTGTTTTTACGGTTTTAATGTTTGTTTTAATCAGCTAATTTGTAAAATTAACAATCCTTTATTGGATAATTTTTACGGTTTGTTGAGAATTAAAAAAAAAACTATTATTGGTTTAATTTTTTTACATTTTAATTGCAAGTAAAATTACAAAACATGACTATTTTATGTAGTTTATACCGTAAGTTTGTATGTTAAGCTATGGCTATGAAACAACAGCTACAGCGTGATGTGCTACCTAAATATAACTATAAAACTAAATAAAAGCTTGATACGGTATTCATCGGAGCATTTAAAATAGTGTAACAAAAATTTCCCTTATTTGTAGGTGCTGCATTTTTGAAAAAATGCAAATCCAGAATTAAAAAAGTTGATCTGCCTCCAAACCCAATGTGAAAAAAACAACCGAATAATCCAGGTGTTAAAATCCTGACGTACATCCAATTTACACACTACACAGCGCAGATCGCAATCAGAGATGTCCGAATTAAACTTTTAAAAATCTAGATTATCAAATCCACAAATTCATCGAAGAAAAATACCAATGCTATGTAATCCAGAACTGTTTAAAAATATTGCTGTTTGAGGATTTTTTTTGTCTTACCATTCCATGACGGAAGAGGTAAAATAAATTTGTTTAAAAGTAGTTGTTTAATCAGAGTTTAATGGAATCACTGCATTCAGCCAATAACGACTGGCCTAAAAACCAAAATCCAAATGAGGAAAGCTTCAAAATCCAACTTTGTACAGTTGACATTTAGCAAACGCCTTTGCGCTTATTGTTTAGAAACGGCAAAAATATGGTAAACTTTACCAACTCGCCATTTTTCGAATATCACGTGATATGTCAAAGTCCAATAAGGTGAAAGCAAAGTTTCAAGAGTTAGCACTTTGATCAGTTATCGGTTAAGCTTGGTTGGAATGGGGGCGAAGGATTGTGGAGTTTTAGTGTAGTTGGTTAAGGCTCAGTGTTGGGGTTCATTACGCGGTATAATATTTACGTGCATGTAGGTTACATTTAGTAGATTAGGGGAGAATATCAACAGATGCCAGACCAGTAGCCTAGACTAAGGTTAGTGGTGCAATTTATCCGGTTCAGGCGAAGACGTTCGTAGAATTTCATTACCAGATTCTGGATTACAGGTTCAAAGAACCGGTTAAAAATAGCTAGCAGCAATTAAAAAATGAAACTGCATATTCTTCTATTCGATAGCCTACAGTGGTACCGGTAGTTAAATAGTTTTAGTCTGTTCAATATGATAACCTACAGTCAAAGTGTATAGTTGCCACCTAACAATAAGAGTAAAAATTAGTATGGGTGCCAGGTTTCCATAGGCCTACCAGTAAAACCGTACTTGTAATTTTCTCGAGTGGGGAAAGCAAATGTTTTTCGGGCTGCATTGATTTAAGTTGCAGTTAATTACAGTTACCGGTACATCATAGCAGATAGCGTTATGTTACAGGGTATTGGTTACAATTAAGGTTTAGGTTAGGGTAGCCTTCTAATTAGGATTTGGCAAATTTTTATACGCGTATTTAAGACCATAAGGTGTATGTAAAACTAAAATACTCGAAATTTTTCAGAAGCTGAAGTTGTGCTATCTAGATCAGGTTACACTCTCTTTAGTCTTTCTCTCTACGATTTAATTTAGAGTTATTTTGAGCTTTGTTGCAGTTTTCAGAGCTTTGTAAGTTGAAAATCATTTAAATCGTCCTATATAAGGAAATAAAAGCAATAAAGGTCATTTATCAATACTGCAGCCGATAAACTGGTGCAAACTTAGAGTCCGAAAAATGTGGTAGCCTATGAGGAATAAGGATATGCACTAAAATATATTTGTGTCGGATGGAGATGAGTATGGCATAATTCATAGAGCGGCAGATTTTTCAAAAAAAGTCTAACTACTGTAGTAACCACCCTGATTTTTAACAGTTGGACTTGCTTTTGGCTACACCGGAAATACCTATGTTTTGGACCATAGATAAGGCGCACCTAAAATACTCAAAATTTTAAAGTAACTGAAGGTGTACCTGATATATGAATCATGCTATACTCGCTTTCTCTTCATGTTTTACGTAATTCAGAGTTATTTAGAGCTTTACAGTAGTACAGTTAATATAGCTTTGTAAGCTGCATTTTATTTAAAGTGCCTTATATAAAGAAATAATAAAAATAAAAAGCCCATTTATTGATACTGTGTTTTATCCATCGGTGTGTCTTATAGTCTGATAAATACGGTACAAAAACCTAGTCATAATACTTTATTTTTAGTTTGTGATTGATTTGTCATAATATAAGTCAAATTTGCTGTCAATGAATTTTGATTGAAACCTTTGGCAATGCAATTTAAAGTTTTGCTCATCACCGCGACTTATCTCGCATTTGAACAGCACATCAAAGAAGGATGCAACGTAAGATGTCCTTACATTGGCTTTGACTCTTATAAACGGATTTCAACTTTTGCTGCTGATTTGTAACGAAAACAAATTGCTCAACATTTTTGTGATGACGAAAGTTGGTCGTAGTTGGCTGCAACGTGTTTTGAAGAAGATAGCCTAGTGATACATCTAGTATATAAAGTGAGTTAGAACAAGTGGTTAACTTCTGTCAGTATTATTGACAGCATCATTCGGTCCATGCATGTATGTGTGGACTGTGACTTTTAGGCACGGATGTTTGGATGCGGGACGTTTATCCCGCCGCAGATTAGTTGCCAGTACTTTTAGGCGCCAGAGATAAAAAATTGAAAAAACATTTTCCAAAATTTTTTTCAAAAAACAAAGTTTTCAAAAAAAATTTTTTTAATCGTTTTGCGGGCTTCTTTTCTAAAGGCTACCAGCACCGAAGCTTATGGAAGACCACCAGAACGGCAGCTTCTTTAAACAAGCAATGCGAAAAAGTTATCCTCCCACAGGATTCGAACCCGCAATGATACTCCCAAGGCTGCAGGTTCAAATCTTGAGGGAGGATAACTTTTTCACTTTGCTTGTTTTAAGCAGTCGCTGTTTTGGTGGTTCTTCCCTAGGTTTCGGCGCTGGTAGTCTTTTGGCCAGAAGCAAGCAAGCGAATAAACATTAAAACTATGACGTGCAAACGTCACAATATCCCAATTAAATTATTATCAACATTTTTGTTTCAAAAAAATTAAAAAAAATTTTTTTTTCAATAAAAAAAATTTTGAAAAAAATTCAAAATCCAGTTGCGTGTCTGGGTTGCACCTAAAACTATTATACTGAAGGGGGAAATCGAACAAAAACGTATGCAAAAAAGTTATACGTGGAGCGTATCCCCCTCCAAAAATTTCTGGATCCGTCTCTGTACAAGAAAGATTAGGTTTGTCATTACGTTTTTGTAGCAATTTGCAGGCAAATACACCTTGTGTGCGAAACAATCTATAGTTAAGTCGCTGCAAATGGTTTGCAATACTCGAAGAACTGCTTGCAACCAGAATAGTGTTAATATAATTCATAAACTAATTATTGAAAGATGAAAGGGGACTTAAGTTGGCTTTGTTGTCTGTTCATTGCGTTATTTTTTTGGCAATTTATGCTGGTTAAGTAAGCTTGCTTTAAATATTGTTTCTACATTGCTAAAGATTTGCCGTATTTTAGATCCTTTTCAAGATTTGCTGTGTCTGCACGTGAATGCACAACATGAAACAAAACATTTCTTTCTTAATGGCCATACCAGGAGCTAAATGCTTGTGTCCCAGCTACGGATTAAAAATTCTACTTAAACCAAAATTTCCCCAAGTTAGGACACCGATAGATTTGACTTGGATTGTATTAGCACAGAAAAAACTTATCCGTATTTATTTTTAGATGACACTCTGTCATTATTGAAAAACTGTATGTTGCAATTGAAAATCAAGTTGTTTTGAAGATGGACAATTTTCTCCACGTTTTTATTCATCAGTTTTGGGCTTACTAGGTAATTAATATGGAATATCTTGCGGCTGTTGCTCTGACACAGGAATTTTTCAGAGGTAATTTTATATGAAGGTATCTCTTTGTGTCATAGATATAGTTTTTTTTAGACGAATATATTTCTTTCAATTCAGCTTAGCTATAGTGTGCATAATATTTGCCTTGTTAATTCGGTGGTTAAATGACAAAGTGATCTCTACGATTTTAATAATAAGTCAATTTTGATGTTTTTGACGTTTGCAGGCCAGAGTTTTAATGTTTAATTGTTTTGCGTGCTTCTGGTCTAAAGGCTGCCAGCGCGGAAGCCTAGGGAAGAGCCACCAGAACGGCAACTACTTAAAACAAGCAATGCGAAAAAGTTGTCTTCTCACAGGATTAGAACCTGCAGCCTTTGGATTACCAGACCACTGCTCTACCACTTTAGCTAGAGAAGACGTCTTTTTGCATGCTTAATTTAAAAGCACGCGAAACGATTGAACATTAAAACTCTGGACTGCAAACTTCAAAAACATCATAATTGACTTACTATTAAAATTATAGATCTAACAAGTTGCTGGATTTAAATAGCCAAAATTAAGCATGTAAAGAGACATCTTCTCTAGCTAAAGTGGTAGAGCAGTGGATCGGTAATCCAAAGGCTGCAGGTTGGAATCCTGTGGGATGACAACTTTTTCGCATTGCTTGTTTTAAGTAGTTGCCGTTCTGGTGGCTCTTCCCTAGGCTTCCGCGGGGTCAGACCGTTATCTGTCTATAATTCAAAGATGGGGAATCTCGTTAAGCACTTTTCTTAAAGCATAACAAATCAGCATGTTACACTATGCAGTCGAATTGCCAACTTAAGATTTTTGTATTCAGGTATTTCGCGTGGATCAAAGACAAGAAAAGTCGTTCAAAGAAGTCAGAATGAGTCCCGTGTATGCAATCTTATTTATTGCTCGAAAAAACAGGGCTTCAACTGACGCAACCTCAGCGAAAGCATAAGAAATGATTATGAACTTTTACGCAGTCAACAAGTATTATATTTTTTGAAAAAATCCTTAATTTAAAAAAATTTTCATCATAGGGTCACAAACGTGACATCCCATGCTTCTTCTCTGCTGTTGAGTTTAGGAGCGGGAGTGGGATCATATGGCGACAATTCATTTTTGATTTTAAGATTTTTTAAATCAACCTTAACACTTGCTTACTTTAGAGTTTACATCCTTTTAAAACTTCAAGTTTCCTTTCGTTTATATTATTTTTGTGTATTTTAATGCTTTATGTTGAGGCACAATACATAAAAACTGTTGCTTTCTGTGTATGCTAAAAAAGAACGAAAACTGTGTATACAAAAAAAGAAAAATGTTAGAAGAGCAATCTAGTCGAAAAATGGTTTGCTCCGTTTTCTCTAAATATTTTGGCTGTCTGAAAACTACTTTCACCCAATTTGAGCTTTCTATACCCTTCCGTTCTTGAACTATAACAGTTTATATTTCCACTTCGAAAGGCTTTTTCTTCTTAAAAATTTTGCCAGGGTTGCCATAGCAATGCTATAAACAAAATTTCAAAAAGTTACTGCATGTTTGTAACTCTCGAAAAGTGCTTTCGGCAGTGTTGTTGCTAAAACAATGTAAACGGTTAGAATTGTAAATTAGCTGCTTTTCAAGTAAACTCAAGCGAACTTTCCAAAAGTTAATCTTCTGTCTCAATACTGACAAAATGGCAACACTGAAATCAGCGGAAAATTGCTAATTTTGAACAGTATTATCTCGAAAACGGCAAGATGTAGAAAGTTCAAATTTGGTAGGAATGCGTTTTAGGCTTTTTTCGACATTTTGGTCAAAGGTGAAAAACTTGACTTAAATATCCTTTTAAGTCTTGCAGTAATCGCTGGCTTTTTTATGGGGTTCATTTTTATTGAACTTTTTTGTGCTTTATTTATCACTGTGCATGTTGTTGTGTTTCACCATTTATTTAATCCCTAACAGTCATAAGAAAATATCGGCATATTGTATTTTATTGTTTCATCTGTTTGTTTTTTGTTGAATCTGTTCTCTTCACTTTGGATTTGATCAGTTCGTCTCAGTGATAGCTTTCTTTCAGCAAAAGTTTTCACAGAGTCCAGTAGGTTGTACTCGACTTCCTAAGCGATATTACAATTGCTTCTTCGGTTTGCCATGAAAAATTGAACCAAATAGAAGCAACTGTAACTTCACTTAGAAAGTGTACTACAACCTGCTGGACTCCGCGAAAGCTTGTGCCAGTAGAAAGTTATCACTGTGCTGAATTGATCAAGTCCAAAGTGAAAGTATAATAGTTCAAACTGTATTTTCATATTTCTTCAAGTTGGTAGTAAACATAAATTTGTAGATACTGTAAATGCAACTGCTTAATTGTTACCGGTATGTGAAAACTACTAATAAATTCTAGTATTTTGAAATACGTGTGTACCTTTACGTTACTGACAAGCGATATAGCAAATTAAACTCATCATTTTTAGGTTAAATAGGTACTGATAAAACCCTGTTTTTTAAAATACGGGTGTCCCTTCAAATTGCTGCCAAGCCTCGAAGTAAATTTAACTAAACATTTTTAGGTTACAAAGTTACTGATAAAACCCCGTTTTTTAAAATACGATTGTCCCTTCAAATTGCTGCCAAGCTACACAGTAAATTTAACTAAACATTTTCATGTTGTAAAGTTACTAGTAAAACCCCGTTTTTTGAAATACTAATAAACCTTCAAATTGCTGCCAAGCCATATAGTAAATTTTACTAGCTATTGTTGGGTTGAAAAGTTACTCGTAAAAATCCGTTTTCTTATGTACGGGTGGGCCTTCAAATTGCTGCCAGGATTTTTGTAATATTCACGGGAAAAATTTTTAACAGTTTACCTACTTGGACACTTTTAGACTTTATCGCATTGTCTTGCTACAAGACTATGTAATATACTGCACAATTACTGTACAGCATCTCTATAGTTGGACAGCATTATGAAATATAAGCGTTGTTAAGTGAATTTGAAGTTAGCCTTGCAGTTTGGAATGTATTGACCCCTGAATATAAAGACCGAATAAAAAAAACACTGCTTAAGAGCAAAAAGATGTAAAAACGGTATTACATTGTCTACAGTAGATTAATTAATTACTGGATTTTAATAATATTTTAACGATTTTGTCTAAAGCAGTTCCCTTTAAATGCAATAAATTCTATTAGTCTACATTTTTATAATACCTCAGTTCGCACTTTAATAGCAACTTTTTTGTGATGCTATAATTAATAATTGCTGGGTTTGTTTAGGTGACAATGCTTACGTGAACGTGACTCTTCGTTATTAAGCTGTTTGCGACTATTATTGTTTGTGTGTTATACTGGGCAGTAGCCAGAAAAAAAGAGGCCAGGCGGGGCTGGTTTCCTTCTCAAAATTTTTACATAGTATTACTGTAAATGCATACGGAAAGCGAATAATTATGTTAGATTCCGCCTGAATTTTATTATCAACATTACCTAAAACGTTTTTCTTTTTGAATAAACATATTGTGGATAAAAAAATTATTTTCCAGAAGCGGGCACAAATAAAGTTTTACAAAATGCGCTGGGCAACAAAACACAACGACTATTTAAACCATTAAAAGCGCAGAACAAGAAGCGCACTTTAAATATATTTTCAGAAGCGCAGAGCAACTTCCGCAACAAGCTTTTTGATTCAGTATAGAAGCGTTACGCAATTCCGCAATGGAGGAACGAGATTTTCATACCAAGTCAAAGCACAACCAAAGTTCTGCAATTAAGTGTAAAACAGACGATGTAAATTACGCATTTTAGTGATAAACCTGATTCTGGCGTTCTTCCGGTAAAGTCATAGTCCTCAGAGGTAGAGTCGAGGACATAAGCCTCGAGGCCAAGGCCAAGGACACAAAAAAAATCAAGGTCACGGACAGAAATGCTCGGGGCCTAGAACCAAGGACACAGGCGCAAGTGTTCTCCAAAAAAAAAGGTCATCAAAATTTTTTTTCAGGCAATCTCTAAAAAAGGTCTTCGCAGATTTTCCACAAGGTTTCTGGCGTTTTCCAGCGAAATTTTTGTGATGCAAAAAATAGTGCTGTCCTCAGTCGAGGGCACTTTTCGAGGATTTATAGGCTTCGAGGCTAAGACTAAGGACTTGATCTTCGAGGCCAAGGACTTCAAAATGTGTCCTCGAGGACTCCATCTCTGATACTCACAGCAAGCTTGATCTTAAAAGCGTTGTTGCTTATATTGACGTTTTGTCGGTCATGACAACCAACACATCAGAGTACGAGCATACGATAAAGAGCTACAACAGAAGCTACGTAGCATCAATATAAACTATAAAATTTTTTTTAAGTCTCAAATCCGAAAGTTGGTTATTACATCACAACAATAAAAACAAACTTGTAGAAAAGCGGATAGTGTTAAAACTTTGATTACAAAAACTGCTGCATACACTAAAATGATATTAAAGCATCAGAATACTAGAGTAAAGAACGATACACTACAGGAAAAAATTCACCATCTGAACAATTTATTACTTTTGGCCTAGAAAGATTTAGGCCTTGGCCTACACTTACATTTGCATTTTAGTGATTTTAGAAGGAAAAAGAGTAAGTAATTTGCGACAGAATGTCGACATTTGACACTATTACGATCAAAATAAACCAAATTAAGTCAAAGGCATAAAATTGAGGTATTAAAAAAATTTTTTTGAAAGCGCAGCGCAATTAATCCGCAACAAATTTGAATAGCATTAGTCCGCAAGAGACTTCTGCATTGTCTCAAAATAAAAATTTTCTAGCGAAACGCAACTTTCACAATATATTGCATAAGTTGTGCTTGATATTTTCTTACCTGTGGCCAGTAGCATACGCAGGATTTTGAAAAGAGGGGGGCCAGAAAATTTGAGAAGAACAAAGATCTGAATTAGAAATTGTTCAACTTAAATTTAGTCCGATTTTTCTCCCAAAATTAGGTGAAGAGCAAAAAAAAAGGTCTTCACTTAAATTTAGTTCGATTTTTCTCCCAAAGTTAGGTAAAGAGCAAAAAAAAAGGTCTTCACTCAAAATTAGTCCGATTTTTCGCCCAAAGTTAGGTAAAGGGCTAAAAAAAAGGTCTTCAAATTTAGTCCGATTTTAGGCCCAATGTCTAAAAGAAACGCACAAAACATACCCATTGTGTGATCAAACCTTATGCCAAACTTGCAAAGGGGGGGGGAGCCATGCCTCAATTTTGCTTACTTTTTTATGCAATTTTACAATCCTGGCGACCCAAAGGGGGGATGGCATAATGCCCCTCCCCCCTAAATACGCCCCTGCCTGTATCAAGAATGCGAAGGATGACTGCTAAACGCTCCTTGCTAAAAATCGCCTGTCTTATGACGTGGTCATTTCGAGCAAGCTAGGATCGTATATACAATCTAAGTTTTTTAGTTTTTTTCTTTTTTGGAAGCATTTTAAATTACTATTGCTGCTACCGCTTTTCTTTTTCGAAACATGCCTACTGATAGTTCATATTATTATAGCCAAGCAGTCCGACTGTGTCTGCAAGAGTGTTAAAATCGCCACGTGTAAATTGATTTTCAAGGTCTTGCAGACCAAATCCACAACACAATTGCTGAAACATTTTTAAGGAAAAAAAAAATTGTTGCATGGAGGTGTAAATGGAACTTTGAGTTTGTTGCAAAAGATTACTTCCCGCACCAGAATTTTTCATTGCTGCAAGTAAATTTGCTGGAAAACAGTTTCACGTGTAAATGGAGTGATGATTGTTGGAAGAGTAAAATTGCAGAAAAAACTTGCTCGTCTATTCTGGCCCTTATGTGATATTTGTTACGTAAGAAAACTGAAATGTGATGAAGAGTAGAACAATAGATGTGATTTTTTTATAAAAGTTCAAAAATTTTTTGATGCGATAAGCTCATGACTAGTTTCCGAAGATAGATTATTTTGATTAATCAAGTTTGTTATCTAAAACAACCTAAACTGAGGCTCAGCCTTTTGTTTAATTACGCGTTGTGGTTGTGACGTAGCAAACACTATAACATTTTCAAACGTCTGCTAAAATGTGACTTGTGACAAACCAGAAAAGAAACAACAGAACTAATGACAAAAATCAAAAGATATTTTTGCTTAATTTTCTGATGTGATAAAGGGTGTTGATTTTTTTATGTTTTGATGTGATAGTTTTGAAACAAAAGCGTGCAATGCGATTGCCATCCCAGAATAAAAGGTATCTATTACGTCACTCTAATTTTAAAATTGCGCACAAGAACTGGATCTTCTCGAAATACAATATTATGCAAATTCGGTAGTAATCACGCACTTTTTAGAAACTAAGCAACATGAAAATGCAATCTGCCTCTTTGTTTCGGGCAAGTTGAGATCTCACCGGGCAAGTAATCATTTGATATAACTTGCCCTAGGGGCAAGTTCTTCAAAAAGGTAATTTTGACCATTGCTGTATACACCGAAAAGTGTATTTACTGCTACGTACTAAATGGAATTAGATAAGCGGAATTAAAACGGCTTACTTATAGCAATAAATAAACTTTGCGATATATCCAGTATCGGCAACATATTATTAGCAAACCAATTTTAGTTCCTGTTAAATAAATTTTAAGGCGTTACTGTAATAATTTATTTGTTTAAACAGTCACATATAAGAAAGTCATTCCAGTTTTTCGGCCAGTCAATAGCAACTGATGGGTTTACCTTGTTTCATGCCAACTGTTTAAATGAAATCTAATCTGTAAAGTATGTATCAAAAGGACAAGTTGACTATTAGAAACCAATTGATAAAGAATCCCATAAAGAATACAGTAAGCACAGTTTGTTTTATCACTCCTGCACAAAGCGCCATTACATATAGGGAGAAAATTTTGTGCTGTACCGATTCATTTGAGAATATACCCAATCATTTGAGAATTTGTGCCAAACAATCCGATTTATGGTAATTCACCCATTTTAGAGGTCAAAACTTTATAAGAGTGCTTTCCCTAGCTCTTCCCATACCCATAATAATCAATATCTGTGACTTGACTAATTTTCATTTGAGAAATAGCTTGAAGCAAAACTGGATTAGCCTAGCTAAACCTATACTAACCAACAACAATTTTAAAAGGTTAATCAAAATTTTTGCTAATCACCAGATTTACTAAGTTTATACAAAGTGACTACTTCATTTTTTGCAACTATTAGTATTTTATAAAAATACTATTTAATACATGTGTTCCAAAAATTCAGAAAATCAGAAAAAATCAATATTGGTTTTTAGCCATGTTTCAAAACCAATTACAGAAATATGCAACAAAAAACATTAACCAAGCACAAGTATGTCAAACAGCGATCTATTCTCGATATTTTGGCAATGATTGGATTTAAAAAATTTTTTGCCCTTCGGAGATAGTCGAAAATGAAATCGGCCGCTTAAAATTTCTTCAATCTGCATTTTGATCACTTACCTTTACAATTTTCCAAAAAATAACGTCAATTTTGAATTCCTCACCTCAAAATTTATCAGAATTAATATTTTGCTTATTTTGATAGCATAAGAATAAAGATTTTTAAACAAACTCAAAAACTTAGAACTGCTGAGCACTGCCCTTTTGTGATAATATTGAAACCATTATAACTCGAAAACCGCTTGGTGAATTTTGATGCCGTATTTTGTAACCTTCAATACTTTTTGGTGGCTTTCATATATCCAACTATAAAAAAATCTGAGAAGGTGGGTTACAAAATTTTTACATTTTGACTGTCTTATAATAGAATGACCCAATAACAAAAAAGGCCTATTCAAGTACGGGTAGCCTTACCATTAGGTATGAGTTTGAATTTTGTAGGGTAGTAATAAAAATCGTATTTTAATGTTTTTGGCTTTTTGCGTGCTTCTGGCCTAAAGGCTACCTGCATGGAAGCTTAGGGAAGAGCCACCAGAACGGCGACTACTTAAAATAAGCAATACGAAGAGGTTATCCTCCCACAGGATTCGAACCTGCAGCCTTGGGATTACCGGTCCATTGCTCTACCACTTGAGCTAGAAAGGATGTCTCCTCGCATGCTTAATTTTAGGAATTCAAACCCAGCACTATGATGCTGACACTAGTTTAAATGTAATATTAATTTAATTCTGTAGGAGGATGACTTTTCGCATTGCTTGTTTTAAGTAGGCGCCGTTCTGGTGGTTCTTCCCTAGGCTTTTGCGCTGGTAGCGTTTAGGCCAGAAGTACGCAAAACGATTGAACATTAAAACTTAGGTCTGCAAACGTCAAAAACTCGTAATTATAAACCGTATTACTAGGCTAAGCCATAATTTAGACTGAAATGTATGTGACAGATTGTTCTTTACTGAGATCGCTAGGTTACCAAACAGTCTACCCGTTTTAGGAGATCGGATCTGTTGTGCACAGTATGCCACAGTGGGCACTGTAGCTTAGTAGGCATAGTACAACATCAGAATATGCCATATAATTGACTTATTATGGCACAGTAGGCATAGTATCCCACAGTAGACACTACAGCTTAGTATGTCATAGTAGGCGTAGTAAGACATCGTAGACATAGTAGGCCAAAGCAGTCGAGTATAGTATAGTTGGCAGCAGGCCAAATGGGTAAAGGCGCATTGTTTACGACGATCGTGATTGAATGATCTGGGTTCATTCCGCACCCTGGTCACGCTGTTGCGACCTTGGATAAGACGTTTTACGATAATTAACTCTGCTTGGTGGCTTCGAATAAGCAGCAAATTCGGTGGGCAAGAATTTGTAGAAATCTGCAGGAACATTGGATCATCGGAAACTATTAAGCAGGTGCGGATTTCTCCAATCACTAACTAGTCAGTGCAACAAAAAGTGTGCGGATCGTCCAATAATTTAGCGTCTTATGTTGTCTGGTGACTGGAGGATAAATATGCGCTACAACAACAATATACTGTAGTGGGCTTATGGCACCATAGGTTAATAGGAGTACTATTTCATTGTAAGCTTAGTATGGCATTGTAGGCATAGTGTAACATGAAGTAGACTTGTTATGGTACCCTAGTAAGCATAGCATGTCACAGTAGGCACTGTAGCTTACTATGGCACAGTTGGCATAGTTGGCTTATTATTGCAAAGTATCCCACAGTAGGCACTGCAGCTTAGTATGTTATAGTAGGGATAGCATTACACCTTAGTAGGTAGATTATGACATACAGAAGGCTTGTTTTTATAAAAAACCGGCATAGTATTAGTAAGCATAGTGTGCCACAGTAGGTGCTGCAGCTTTACTATGACATTGTAGGCATAACATGGCACCCTGGTAGGCATAGTATGGCATACAGTAAGCTTATTATGGCACAACAGGCATAGTAGGCCAAAGTGGGCACCGTAGCTTAGTAAGCATAGTATGACATCAACGTATGACATATAGTTGGCTTATTATGGCACAGTAGGCATAGTATAACTCGGCATATTACACCTACAAGGCATAGCTTTTCCATGAACTTTCACCGTAACGAGGTGGAAAAGTCTATGTGCCTCAATGACCTACAGAGCTGTACTGACTGGAGATTCCATTCTCCTGATAAGGTTACCCATGCCAGATAGATCTGATGGTAGAAGCGAGACGAAGTATAATTCAAATCAAAATAGTTGGAAAACTTAAACCTGGGTTGGTTACGCCTACCAGCTGTGGTAAGCATATAACCTAGGAGAAGGACAACTCTGATATAAAACCTCAACGTAGTTAGATTAAACTGCAAAACAAATTATGATGAGCACAAATAATAAAAATTACGTGAACGACGTTAATGCGGCCACCTTCACAAGTGGAACCTCGTCCGGCAGGGGAGTGCCTAGGGACTCCCAGGTCGTCATTCAGCAAAACCCCAACGGCGTTCGAGTCTTAGGCGGAGGGGCTCGTTTGAAAAATAAGCGACAATCTCCACCAGCCAGCCTTAGTGGCAGCTCCACCAATGTGCCCGCTACACGTTTGGAGAGGCGAATGGAGGCAGCGCAGAGTATTCGTACTCGAGATAATGTCGCACACTCACGGGTCAACCATCACCAACTGCTGTTGGGCAATTGGAATATTCTCACCCTCACAGGAAAAGAGCTAAAATTGGTTGAGGAAGCAAAGCGGTATCATCTGGACATTATCGGAGTTTCTTCAACCAAACGACGTGGCTCTGGAACTGTGGATATGGATGGAGGATGGGAACTCTTCTATTCTGATGCTGATCCTAGTATGTCTGCACAAGCGGGTGTGGGGATTCTCACAAGCCCCCGTTTGTCAGACTGTGTGTCAGATTGGATTCCTTTGGGATCACGGGTCTGTATGTTGAAGCTCAAGGTATTTGATCGGTCATTGTGCCTATTGCAGGTATATGCCCCCAATGCCACGAGTGAATATCAGACTTTTGTGGATGAAGTAAATGATGCTCTTCTACGAGTATGAGCTACCGAATCTACAGTCCTTATGGGGGATTTTAACGCACATGTTGGAACAGACACAGATACATGGAAGGGTATGATCGGAAAACATGGAGTCACTGAACTGAATGAGAACGGAAGGTATTTATTGCAGCTCTGTTGTAGCAACGGACCCCGCATCATGAATACCTTTTTCCAGCACAGAGAGGTTCACAAGTATACATGGTATGGACCTAGTATGGATCAAAAATCTTTAATAGATTTTTGCATAGTTTCGTCAGATTTCTTTTCTGATGTGCTGAACGTTCGAGTGAAGCGAGGTGCTAAATTTTCAACTGATCACCTTCTGGTAGTATGTTCCTTACGACTTTTGAAACCTTGGCCAAACAAGAAATCCAACAGGTCGTCTCTGACCTACCGGATCAAATGAGAAGCTTTGGAGGACAAAGAAGTAAGAAAACAGTTTGCATCCAGTATATCATCCAAGTTCAGACAACTTCCTGATATATCCGAGGACATCGATAAGGAATGGCTGCTGTTCAGATCAGCAATCATTTCATCAGCTGCTGAAAGTTGTGGGCGAAAACGGCTTAGAGTGGCGGGCGATAGTGAGAAAAGAACACCTTGGTGGAACCAAGAAGTTACAGAAGCTATTCGAGCAAAACCAATGCGTTCAAAGCCTGGCTACAAGACAGATCGTCATTTGATTTGCAATCCCGGTACACTGAGGCACGAAAAGCGGCTACTTCGGCAGTAAAGAAATCCAAGGAGAAGTCATGGGAAGAGTTTGGTCGTCGGTTGGATTTCAACTATTTTTCGGCAAACAAAGTATTTTGGCAGACCATCCGCCGTTTACGTGGCAAAAGATCGAGTATCACGTACTCCATCAAGGATTCTGACTGTAACATTTTAACGGATGAGAATATATCTCTTCACGATGGAGGGAATACTTTGAAGATCTTTTGAATCCTGTAAAGGCATTGACTCGTGACACATCTATGGGAGGACGAAGTTTTCACTGCAGCAGAAGTGGCAACGGCAATTAAAGGGATAAAATCTGGAAAAGCTGCTGGAGAAGATGAAATCAGACCCAAGATGTTGAAAGCGCTGACTGGAGAAGGAATTCTCTGGTTAACGTGTGCCAAATGCCTTGAAAGGAAATGCCGAGAAAAAGTGGAATCAAAACTGGAAGATGGTCAGTGCGGTTTTTGTCCGGGTCGCAGCACCACGGACCAAATCTTCACTCTGAAGCAAATCTTCGAAAAATCTTGGGAGTATAGCAAAGATCTTTTTGCATGCTTTGTCGATCTTGAAAAAGCATATGACCGAGTTCCTCAGGATAAACTTTGGAAGGTTTTGCGGGAGTATGGCGTTAATGGTCAATTGTTTGGCGCTATTAGGTCATTCTGCTGCAGACCGGAAGTTTGTGTTCGGGTAAATGGCAAGCAATCATGCAAGGGTGCGTTTTGTCACTCTCCTTTTCATTGTTTACATGAATTGGATCGACAAATGCAGCCAAGCTGATGAGTGTGCCACGACTGGAAATTTCAAAATAAGTCATCTGCTATTCGCTGATGATTTGGTTCTGCTTTCTTCCACAGAATCTGGCCTCCAGCGCGCATTAAATAGCTTTGCAGATGCATGCAACACCGCCGGAATGAAAATAAGCACGGCCAAAACTGAGGTACTTCATCTTTCAAGAAACCCTGATCAGTGCGTATTACAAGTGAATGGAGCGACACTGAAGCAGGTAGAGAAGTTCAAGTATCTTGGGGTTGCATTTACGAGTGACGGAAGGCAAGACAAAGAACTGGATACCCGAATACGAAAGGCTAGTGCAGTAATGCGAGCTTTGCACTACTCGGTTGTCATGAAACGAGAATTGTCGAAAAAGGCAAAACTCTCAATTTTCAAAGCAGTTTTTGTCCCCATTCTCACTTATGGTCATGAATCTTGGGTAATGACCGAAAGAATGCGATCACAAGTGCAAGCGTCCGAAATGAGGTTTTTACGAAGAATCCAAGGAGTTACAGTGTTAAACAAGGTGCATAGCTTTGAGATTCGAAAATCTCTCAACATCGAGCAGTTACTTCTCCGAATTAAAAGATCTCAGCTTAGATGGTTTGGCATGTAAGCAGAATGCCTCAGGAAAGACTCCCCAAACAAGCTTTACATGCCAAAGCAAATGGGAGAAGACCAGTTGGACGACCTAGAACTAGATGGACCGATTGCATTGAGAATCTTGGATGGAATCGCTTGGGACTTTGCCCAAGCGAAATGATGGAGGTGATGGAAGACCGTAAGGTGTGGCGGCTTAATCTTGAGCGACTGCCCCCGCAACCCTCACGGAAAAGCTGGCAATGAAGAAAGAAGAAGTATCTGTTGTGCTGACAAGATCAAACTGCACTATCTTGATGTCCTTCATGGTCGACTCCTGGGAAGCCTTGTCAACTTCCACTGGCAGTTAGGTGGCTATAACAACTACCAACCCTGCAGCTCCAATGATATTTCACATTGTAGCTTAATGTGAAATATCATTGGAGCTGCAGGGTTGGTGGTTGTTATAGCCACCTAACTGCCAGTGGAAGTTGACAAGGCTTCCCAGGAGTCGACCATGAAGGACATCAAGATGGTGCAGTTTTGATTTCCGTGGTCACGCAGAGGGGAATCCTTGTAGTAGGGATAGTCTATGGCTGTCCTTACTTCAAGGATCCAGCGATTTTTTCACTTGTTTCTAAAGTACCACAAGTGAAAAAATCGTTTATTCCCTACTAAAGCATATGCCTCTGTGCAAGCCAATAAGGTTTGCCAGTTAGGCCAAGATGTTTGTTCAGCTGGGAATACCTTTGAAAAGATAGCTGAGGGCTGCCGATGAGAGCTAAAAGCTCGAAACAGCGGTGTCCAGCTCTGTGCTTTTAAGATCAAACTGATTAGTGCGCAGCAAAACTGTTCAATGAAGTAGCCTAATAGCGGCGTTGTCTCAGGTTATAACTAGGAAGTAAGAAGTGGAGTCGAGAACACAGCCTTTGAGGCCAAGGACAAGCTTTTTGAGGACAGTCGCTTTCGAGGCTTAGCACAGAAATGGTCTAGGCAAAGGACAAGGATCAAGAACAAATTTGCTCTAAATTATTGTCGTCAAATTTTCGATTATTTTGAAGTGCGAAAGTGTTCAAGATATTGTCTTTTGTTAAGTTTTTGATGATAATTCAAATAATATTTTGAAAATAGTAGTTTTTTAAGATAATAAATGCAATTTTAAAGTTTGATACGTTAGCAGGGATATTGATTAGATTCCGTAGCGGTATTTTGGTAATGAAGCTATTAAGGCCGTAACTCATGAATGGAAAATGGGAATAACTAATAACTGTAAATTCTTAGCGTGGAAATAGTTAATTTTGAGATTTTAATTTCGTCAGCTAGGGCCCCGGTGCAAACGTCCATAAATTATAGATTACCGCTTTTTTAGTAGTTTCTCAAAACAACCCTTAGTGTTTGGTTGATGGCTAAACGTTTTCTCTTCACCAAATGTTTTAAATGTTATCGTGTAGTTGCAAGTATTGCATAGCCCCACGATATTATTATCTAAAAGTATTGCAAAATGCTGTAAATTTTTATTTTTGAAAAGAATTGAAGCACCGTACTTCCAAGCTCAAGTCCTTGGAAAAAAACAGGGTTCTGGGGGCGAGGGCTATCTTTCCATGCCTGTGTTCAACAACTTTAGTAGTTCCTTTTTTATTTCAGAAAAATATTAATTTTTGTGACTTTTAAGGAAGTTTATACAACTAGGTTTTTAAAACAATTTGAAAAAAGAACTTACCCTAAAAGTTAAGTTAGAAAAACTGCATTTTTTCTACATTTTTCCTATCCTAATTTTGAGGCAATTTTTTCGTTACGTTTCAGTGCATGTGATGTTTCTCTATACTTTTGCATCTAATAATGCCTATCAATGAATGAGTGCGTACGTTTCGTCCGCATTAAAATACTTTTCAAAATTTAGCATATTTAACCGCAAAAAGTAACCTGAGAATCCCAGCAGGGCCGTATTGAGGAGGAAAGCATTGAAGCCATATTCCCCTGGGCCCTCCTTTAAAAGCCCACAAATTATAGACAAAAAAAGTTAGAGTTGTTCTTTCTTATCTCAGAACAAATCTTCGCAATATTTGCTCGCGTATTTTCAAAACATTAGCTGTCGTTCTCAAACACCACTTTGTTAGTTGGATCAGGGCTATACTGCAGGTAACAAATTTAGTAAATCACATGTAATCCCTGATAACTGTATTGCATTTCATTACAACGCACATACTTTCTTCTGATTCCACATTCACAAAGGCACGGTCATGTTATTGTATTAGCAACCCAAAAATGTTTGTGTCGGGACCTCCGGAGCCCTCGCAATGGCCCTGATTGGGTTTAGTGCTTTGCTATTTGTACCACCCGCACTGAAAGTAATAACGAAAAAAAAAAAAACTATCTACACAGCGTTTTGCCCCTTCATTGTCCGATTAGAGCTTTCACGCAATCCCATTTAAAATAAGGTTTACTATGACTTGGCTACCACATTATATATTTTTTCAAATAAGGAAAGGAAATGAATCGAAAGATCAGAAGTCATAAACGTATCCAAGGAGGGAATGCCCTTGGCCAATTGAAATGCCACTAAGGAAAAAAAAGGATGACAACAAGGCCTATTGTTTATTGGAATTCAGTTTCTTTTATCAATTTCGCGTAAAACAGTAATTAACAAATATATTACTGCTGATAACCGGTGGACCCAAGCCCCTCGATTCAATTTTTTTTAAATGTAAATGTATTACCCGGAAGAAATTTAAGGTTTTGTCCTAAAAGCTCCAACCTCTGGTCTCTATCTAAATCGAACCTTATATAAACTTAATGCAATAACATGATTAGTAACCATTCCTTATACCAACTGCCTATAACAATCCACCTCACCAGTTTTTGCGAGACAAAATATTTAAAAAATAGCTACTGTTGAATGTTTATTAAGCAAAATATTGAATTAGAATTGAGGAGCCCTAAGCCCCGCTGGTTGTACAAGTAATCTTAATAATTCTTGTAGCAAACGGTATACTTAGCAATAATTAAGACAATCATTGTAAAATTATGCGTAAAAATCATACAATTTTAAACTTTGTTTGAAAGATGTTATGATGCTCTCTTTTGTTTGCGGTTTAAGAATATGTTGTCGAAGAGCAAGAAATAAAAATGCTCGAACAGGAAACTTTGTGTATTTTAGTAAATATACTGTATTTTACGAATGTGGCCCAAGATTTTTGACAAATGGGCGAGGCCCTATTTTAAAATATTTTTGAGAAAGTCTTAAATATTTGGCACTAAATAAAAAATTTTTGAATTCTTATAGTAAGTTTAAAAATGAGTTGGTTTGCTACATGGATAATCTTGATGATCTACATGAGTTGATAGGGATGGGGCTGCTTCGGATTTATGTGAACCACAAGCCTTTAAAAATGTTTCTTTGCAAATGATGATTGATAAAACATTTACTATTTGTAGTATATTCTACAAAAAATTGCACTACACTAAGTTTTTGACTTTGATGCAAATGGCCAAAGTGGAAGCAGAAGCGGTACCCTGTTGCCACTTTTAGCTTCCGCTTCTGCTTCCACGAAAACTTGCCGCTTACACCGCTTCCAGCTTCCTCTTCCACATCCCTCATTATAATACACAATACACAACACAAACAAAATAATGATATACATATACGTAACACAAACAAGTAACATATCGTCACATACCGTGTAGTTGTACACCGGGCATTTCAAATAAGAAATTTCTAGAAATAACCAAACATACTTGATGTTTATGAGCACGTTTAAAACAATTTCGAAATCTATTCATATCACTAACTACCTATTTTCAAAAAGTTTATGCAACTTCTGTTTTTGTTTTTTTTTTGATTTTTTTGGACAAACACAACGTTTGAATATAAAGCAATCTGTCAATGGTGAATGGTACGTTTGTAGAAATTCTTCATTATGTAATGCATAACAAAATACAGTATTTAATCAATTTTGCCTGATTGTTTTTTCCCTCCACTAGGAACAAGATTTCCCTCGGTCGGAAAATTTTTAAGATATTCAATTCCAAAATTCCACTCCAAAAGCAAACATAATTTTACGATCATAAAATAAATTCAGCAGGGTTTCTGGGGCCACGTGACAGAAATTTTTTAAGAGGCGCTAACGAACGAAATACTCGTTAAAGGCAAGAGGTTATCTTTGCACGTGCATCTGAAGCTCTGAGAGCTCGGTAACGTCATTTTCGCTGGCTTAGTTGCTTGGATCAAATTGCGAGATATACTCCAGCAAAAAAACGTCACATTTTCCTTGCCAACTTAAAGAAGAATTTGAAGCACTCTTTAAGCGAGCTCCCACCATTTGGTCGAGCAGTAACGCGTTCGTCTCTGGAGCGGAAGGTCTGAGGTTCAAATCTCGGGCTGGTCAAATCAGTCACAGTGTTGCCAACGGCTCGCCACCGCTGCGAGATTTCTTTGAAAGAAGCTGTGTTTCCCGGGCCTAATAACGCGGAGATGGGCTCAGCCAACTCGTTACAAGTTCGGCGTAATACAGTGAGTATACGAAAAGATTTAATTTTGATTGATTTGATTTCTTTAAGCGTGCGAGAAATCTTTTTTGGGTCAGAAATTTAAAGGCGAAATGTTGAAAACTTTTAATTAAAGCAAATTTTTGCTGAAAATTAATTGAAATCAATTAAAATCGCCATGTTTGTGCTATTAGACGGCTAAGAAAAAAGCGAATTTATTGAGAACCACTTGCTATTTCGACTGATAAAGAAATATTGAGTAAAGAGAAATGACAAAAGTAGCAATACAGTTTTTTAAAGCCGCATTTACACGGGCGACTTTTAGCTGTGAGAATCGACATTTTGCCTTTTTTTTTCTCAAATCGCGTAGGTCACTTACACGGCGCAAAATTCACGTGAGATTTTGTCTGCGCTATGTTGCCAGACTCGCCCCCAAAAGATCGAATCGCAGCAGTCACTCACACGGGAGAGGTTTTCACGCGATGCTCGCGTATGATTGCAACTCGCTGAAGTCACTTACACGTTAAGACTACGTGCTAGTGATTCTCGCAAAATTGAGTCGACGGAAAAGTCGCATTTGCACTGGTTTACTTACACGGTGCGAGATAGTTTCAAAGCGCGACTACCTGGTTTTGAGTTTGCAAAAGCCAACTGCCGCAAAAACACTTCAAATGCACCGCTTGTCAGCTTTTGCATTTGAAACAATTACGCTTCAGAATTTTGAAAAGAAATTGTATGAAGCATACGCAAACGTAAAATTTGATTTAAGGGTTAGGTCGTCTCTAATCAATTTTTTATCATTTTGTTTCGCAAAAAAATTTGGTGATTAAGTATTATTTTGTCTCTATACAGTACATTAAGCAAGTTTAATGATTCCACTTCTTTACATAATTGGTCCGAAACTTCCCCCTCATCGCTAAGTACTCTGCAAAACAATCTTTGTATGTTAAGGAAATTGTGTATTCATTTTAACTTCTATTCCAGTAGTGTTGCAATATGGCTACAGGGTTTAGAAAATTTAAAAACTCCGTTTTTGATCATGTTTTTTGCATATCAAAAACTTGTAAGTACTCTACATTAATTGTAGTTGAATGTCTATTTACAGTATAAAATAAGTGTTCCTATCACTTCAAGTGTTGTCTCCACCACAAAAAGAAATTTGAAGAAATTTTCAAAAAATGGCTCGATCATTCAGATTATTTTTTGTATATCTAGTTCTTTTTTGGAAATCTTTCTTTGTTGTTTGTTTTATTGTAAGAGCATAACATGATAATATGACATGTGGCCCGAAACACAAGTCATAGGATAAAATGGAATGGAGGGAGGGCAATAAATTGGAGCGTGTCCATATCGCAGCATTAGCAAAATATATGTACTTTTTTATTTTTGTTAGTTATTTTTTACTAAATATTAAGTTATTTAACTTGTGTTATGGCGTGTTTGATGAAGAATTAGCGAGATTTACATTATCTAGGGACACTACAAACTTCTTCTTTGATCTGGAAGTCTGAGGTTGAAATCTCGGGAAGGCAAAGTCTAACCTAAGCTTACATAGCTCTCCTTCAAATTTGCAAAAGTAACTACTGGTTTGCTTTGGCACAGTAGATCTCTTAAACTTAGAGACGATCTAAATTATGATTGGCAAACTTTCCATATTTTTAAACGCAAGAGCGTTTAGGATATCATTGATGATAATTCAAAAATAGTAAAAATAATAATGATTGCATGAAAATTGGTTTTAAGAAACAGTTTCACTAAGAATAAATAAGCTAAAGATGTAGTAAACTTTTTATTTTACAAAATAAAATGTTTATAATATTTTTTAAATAAAAATTTTTTTCACGGCTGTGAGGTAGCACTTACCTCACATATCTGCTGTCCCAATGGGACAGCAGATATGTGAGGTAAGTGCTACCTCACAGCCGTGAAAAAAACTTTATGTTTCAAGTCTGCTATGTAACTTCTGAATTTTCAAAGCACATACGAGTAAATGAAAATTTATTCGTATGGGCGTTGACTGGCGTTGTATATAGCAATTTACTTTACCGGTTACCGACAAGTAGGTTAATTTTGGCTTTTGGGGTTCAAAAACAAAAAAAATTTAGTTGGCATTTACACAGTTATGTACGCCTGATGATAACAAACAAGTTTGAAATATGCATATAGCGTACTATTGTGGTAAATTGCTAATGTGATGTCATATATGCATAGGTGGGCACGGTACTTTGCAAAAGTACCGCGGTACCGGTACTCGGTACTTTGCTAAAATTAGTACCGCGGTACCGGTACCGGTACTTTTAAATTAAAAGTACCGCGGTACTTTTGCGGTACTTTTTTAAAAAATTAAAAGAAAAAAAAATTGACTGATTAACCTCGTTTACTGGATTGTAAATCATCACTTTTAGCAATTTGGTTCGTTTCCGCGACTAGTGCGAACTCTGTAGACCTACAGTTCGTTTTGAAAAAGTTTGCCGTAGAATAGTAAGCAGTTGCAGTATTAGTATTATTACAATAGTGAGTACAGTACTAGCTAGTGATGAAATTGACTCGATAAAGTATCTAACTTATACGAACTACGGTCACCGGGCTACTTTTTGTTCTAGACTTAGAGTATCTTGTGCCCAATAATAACCAAACAGCAGTCATCTCTAAAGCATCACGTACGTAAGTTGACACTGAAGGATACTCTGACGATCATCAGCTCCCAATTATTGCACAAGTGACATTTACACAAAACTTAGAAATTGGGGGATAAATTGCACTTTTGGCAAAGTGTACTGTTTTGATTTGTTTTTAGTCGATTCGTTGCTGCAGTTACTTTTTGCATTTCTTATTTAAAGCTAGATGGGAGCTTACCAGTTGCCAGCCTAAAACGAACGACGCATGTTAATGGTGACTTCTAAAAAATTCTTTTGTTTCCCCGTAATGAGAACAATTTCAAAACTACAACATTTTTTGTTGCTGTTGTATAGCATATTTTTTCTATTGTCACATCACAGCGTTAAACGCTAATTATTGCACAATCCGCACACTTTCATTGTGATATTTACTTCGTGCCTGGAGGAATTTGCACCTGCTTAAGAGTTTCTAGTTTTCCAATGTCCCGTAAATTTCGATTTCTTACCACTGAATTTCTGGCTAGTTCGAAGCCACAAGCAGAGATAATCATCGTAAAGCGCTCAATCCAAGGACGCAACAACTTAACCAGTGTGTGGGTTGAACACAGATTATGCAATTAGAGTTGTCGCAAAAAAGCTTTAGCACTTTTGGCCATGCTTTTGGGGGACTCTCAAGAAGATTCTTTGTCTCTTCTGATTATAAAAAAAATTAGCTTTTTGGCTAAAGCCGTTAAAATACAGGGTGAGCCAAAAGTAGGTGGACAGTAAAAAAAAAATTAAGTGTAACATAGTAATAGAAAACAGGTAAAATTAAAACAAATTTTAGTACTAAAATTATAATTATATACCACAAATAACATAGTTGTAACAAAGTTAAAATGAACAATTCAATTAAAGTAACTGAGGCATAAATCTATTCCATATGCCGTCGGCCTACTTTTGGCTCACCCTGTATTTATTTTTTGTTATGTTCAATTTCGGGTGTTCTAAAAGAAGTGCAACCATAAAAATTGATTTCTTGGGGATTAATTTGTGCGGTTTCAGGGGAGGTGGCACCCAAAAATTTCCAGAGACAAAACCGTGTTTTTTACTCGACAATTTTGCACAAAAATTAGATTGCGTTGTTTTGCCCTGTAGAACTTATTAGAAGAGCGTACAATGTTTAGAAAGAAAAAAAAACTCATCGCGGCCAAAGCCAAAGTGGGGTTGGTGCAGATGAAAGGATTTTTGAGATAATTTTTCGGTATAAGTATTACCGGGTGAAATAGTTTTGGCCGTATTATACACCGTTTGTGAATGAGAACATCTTCTTCGCCAAACGTTCCAGGCATATTTAAAGTCAAAAGCTAATATAAATGGATGCCGGCAGTAACGTGCAGTAAATTTTTCTTCAAGCATGCCCGTAACCAAAAATTTGCAATGGGAGGGGGGGACGTTGCGGGGGTCTGGGGGCGGATCCCCCAACCACCGGAGGCAATTGGGGTCGGGGGCAAGGCCCCCAGCCACCGGAGGCATAGCATGTAGGGGCGGATACCCCAGCTCTCGAAAAATTTTTATTTTTTGGGCAAAAATAACTTAATTTTAGGCCTATTTTGATAAAAATCAATGCTATTAATACGTGGCATAAAATTAGCAGTGCAAAAAATCATTATACCGTACTAGTTGCATACATGGTTTATGTGGGAGGTAGCTATTGCTAGAATTTCAGTTCTCTTATTTACAAGTTGGTAAATCATAAAATCCTATTTCGGTAGTTTAGTAAACCTCGCAAGAAGTAATCTATTTCAGCTAAATTTTATAGTGAAAGATGTATGCATATATGGGGGCCAATCGAAGGAAGGTCGAGAAAAGTTGTAGAGCATTTTTCAAAAAGCGATCAAATTTGATTACCAATTTTCGGCTATTCTGTATAGTCTTTTTTCTGATTTACAAGTTTTATTTTTAACAAATTAGCTCCCTCCCCCTTCAATAAACATTTCAAAATATGCTTTAAATAATTTTTTGAATCTATTCTAGAGCAAAAGACAGTATCAGAAGTGCTAACAACGTAGTATTTTTCTTATTCTGCATTTTGGTCGGCAGGCCAATGTATTCACCCCGCGCCCCCTGGCTACGCTATTGTATTCACGCCTGATGTGATGAGTTTTCACTGCGTAAGTCGTCTCTTACAATTTTTTCTTAGCGATTTTGCTGTTGTTTCGCCGGTGCATTAATACTGGTAATGCATTATTTTGCCATTGCAAGAAAACGTCAATTTTTCAAATCGGCCAGCAAACTGCAAACGCTAAGTCCCTGCTGTGGTAGTAGCGAGTAAGACCAACAGTTAAACACTAAATTAAGAAAAAAGATTGGTTGTTTATCCAATTTATTTGCAAGCACTTTTACAACGTTTCAAGTTTTTAATGGTACGTTCTTAAAATCCGTACTAAAAAATAAAAAAAACTAAAGTACCGGTACGGTACCGCGGTACTTTGCTATTTTTTGGCGGTACCGGTACCGGTACCACAAAAGTACCGACGGTACCGGTACCGGTACCGGTACCACAAAAGTACCGACGGTACCGGTACCGGTACCAAAAAAGTACCGCGGTATTGCCCACCTATGCATATATGGTGTCCATGCTTAGTGATGCTAGCGCAATGCGGTTGAGTTAGTGAAGTGCCAGTGTGATACTGGTCGAGAATCCTCTTTCTGGTGACCTTGTTGTCAGACTTAGATCAGAGTAATCTGAGAAGAGGGTACGATGGCAAGTGTAGAAATTGCCCTCGTGTGTGGTTTGAAGGTTCGGGTGGGATGCCAGGATAGGCTACGTGTGAATTCAGATGCTGATGAAACACTAGCCTAATGGGACAGCAGATATGTGAGATAAGTGCTACCTCACAGCCGTGAAAAAAACTTTATGTTTCAAGTCTGCTATGTAACTTCTGAATTAAATAAAAATGTTTTGCATAATAAAATGTTTACGACAACAATGGCTCTTTCATTGTGAGTGAAAATAATGAATGTCATTTTGAAGTTTTACTCGTTAGCAACTGATGTTGATTACGTACCGTAGCGGTTTTGTGGCAATGCAACACGGCCATAACTTGTGAATGGAATATAGCTAGCACAAATGTAGAAAGGGTCAATGTTAATGCCTTGATTTTATCAGTTAGGGGCCTAATGCAAACGTCCACAGACTATGGATCCCCACTTTTTTAGTAGTTTCCTAAGCGCCAACGACATTATTTGATTAAACGAATTCTTTTCGCGAAATTTATAAACATTTTTATCTGAAAAATATTATTGCAAATGCGGTAAATTTATGTTTTTTACTTGATTGAGCTACCGTACCGGGTATATTCATAAGCTCAAGGTTTTGACAATAAAAAAGGTGGCTCTGGGGCGAGGGCAAAGTCCCCGTGCCCAATGTTGAATAACATTAGGGATTGTTTTTTAGAAAAAGTAGCAATTTTTCTGGGTTTAAAGAAGATTACTCGCTTAGGTTGCGTTTACACATAGCGGTTTTCGCAATCGGTAATAAAACTTCAGCCATGTGTGAACAAGTTTTCTCATCGTGAAACAAGGTTTCGTACTGTTTATTTTCCAGCTGTTTTCGTGCCTGGGTTTCGCGCCTCGAATTGCCAAACTTTTGTCTAAATGCTCTTGACGCGAAAATCTCGATCACATGATTTTTAACATGTGGTTTTGGCATTAAGGTGTTTGACATTGTAACTTTTACAAATAAAGCTGCAGCGAAGTTAGTGCTTTTGTTTTGTCGAAAACGTTGTTTTCGCACTTCTTTCAAAGGAGGTCTCCTGGCTAGCGAGGCTATATATCATAAAACACCCCGCGAAATTCTAAGACTTTTGCAAAAAAAACGAACTCGCTACGTTTTATAGTTTTGATGAGATCCGCAAAAAACTGCGTTAACCGCAAGTCGATTCTGATTGGCTAACGCTCTGACGACGTAAGTCTGTATTTTGCCTTTCGCTCATAGTCACTATTCTCAGGTCTGATAATTGCAAGTAGGTTGAATATTTTAGCAAAGAATGCAATACAAGCGCTTCTGCTTAAGAGTTTTTAATCTTAACTAGCAATTTTATGCCCAAACAATATAACAGACTTGTTCTTAACATGGAAGTTTCCGCAGAACATTTGTGTAGCCTAGTAATATCCAGCTACATTGCATAGGTTAAGAATATGATATCATATGGCTATAATGAAACAACAAGTGGTTACAGTTGCTGATAAAAGAATGTCTGAGCAGCAAAATGCTAAAAAAGAAATGACCAAGACCCCATTCGATAGGACTATAACTAGTCTGGGTATGTTGTACAATGTAGGTAGAAGTTGAACCGGTACTGGTAGGTTCTTGCAGTTATGCTATTGTCAAGTACTGTACTAGTATTGCCAGTTACTAAATGTCTAATTGTTTTTTTTTTTTTGAGCACTTTGGTAATGGTGAAACTTCTTTCGCTTGGTATAATTTTTCTGCAATGTAGACGAAGCAAATAAATTCTGCTCTGTACTACAGTTGTTTTAGTCTCAATATGTGAAGGATTCACCGCTCAAAATATGAACTGCTTCTTGGGTTTAAGACACTAAAGTACTGTAGCAATAGCATTATAGAGTTTTTCTAACATTAAACTTAAAATAGCTTAACTGTAAAATAGTTGGCCTACTGTATTATGATAAGAAAATATATCGGTAGCGGCAGCACGAGTGAAGTACCCATGTAGTAGTAGTGGTACTACCGGTTTCACTTTACGAGAACTTCACTCTTTACGTTTAGACGTGTTTGGGTTTGGGCAATTTGGCACTGGAGTATTTAAATTGGAGACAAAATAGCTGGGTTATTTTTCCTCCATATTAAGCAGAGTAGGTATTGGACAATAGTCTAATATTTTCTACACTGACAATCATTTTGTACAAAGTGTAGGCAGTGTCTAGAGCACCGGTCGTTTGTTTTTGTTTTTTCACTTGGAGTAGCTATCTCTCAGGTTGGCATCGCTGCCCGAACCCTAACTCTAATGCGAGGTTCTGAAGCTAAGCGGACGCGCGCCCTTATCAATACACTACAAACGCAACACCGTAATTTTGTCAAGGTGTCGTATTTAACTCAAATTATAGCGAAAAAAAAGCAATAGATCGAAACCACGGGTGTTGTAATCTTTTCATATTGGAAACCGGTGCTCTAGATACTACCAAAAGTTTAAGAAAATTTATTTTTGTGCAAATGTAGTGTAATAACTGTATACACAGTTGAGAATACTTGCAGTATACTGTACACAATAAAATAACTGCTAAAACCTATCGGTACCAATTCAACCTGTACCTACGTACATTGTACACCATACCCAGACTAGTTATAGTCATACTGTAGGTGGGCAGGTTAATGCAAAACGTTAGCTTGGTTAACCACTAGTCCGTTAACAAACTTTACACCTCCGTTAACGTTAATCCGTTGTTTTCAGCTTTAATTAACGGAAGTTAATAAAGTCCGTTAATTCGTTAACATTTTGCCTGTAATTTACATTTCGTTTTATTCACTCGCCTCTAGAACACGTATTGACGCTGTTGAGCTGATTGTAAGGAAATATTAGGCTATAGTGGTCTTTTTTGTGTTTTGAAATTTACGTTTTACTGTCTAATCTAATTTCAAGATAAAATTAGGTTCAAATGCACTAACGAAGCTGCGATGGGAAAATCTTTGGAAATTATGAACAGCGATAATTAATAGACCTATGAAGCTGCAGCTTATTTTTTGCCACAAAAAAGAGCTCCTTTCTTTGCTTTCTTATATAAAACTCGTGCTAATACGCAACAAGTGTTACCAGTGCAAACTGGTTTGTAGCGATACGATGAATGAATGGTGCAAGGTATTAACGATGAAAACCGTGACGGAAGTTAAAAGAACTTAACGAAAGTTAATTTAGTCCGTTAACAGAACTTAACGGAAGTTAATTTAGTCCGTTAACATGAAAAAACTTTTTAACGGATTAATGAGTTAATGAAAAAGTTAGCTTCGTTATTAACGGATTAACGATTAACGGACTTGTGCCCACCTATGGTTATAGTCCTACTGAATGGGGTCTTGGTCAATTTCTTTTTTATCATATTGCTGTTCAAACATTCTGTTATCAGCAACTGTAACCACTTGTTGTTTCGTTATAGCCATATGATATCACATTCTTAACCTATGCAATGTAGCTGGATATTACTAGGCTACACAAATGTTCTGCGGAAACTTCCATGTTAAGAACAAGTCTGTTATATTGTTTGGGCATAAAATTGCTAGTTAAGATTAAAAACTCTTAAGCAGAAGCGCTTGTATTGCATTCTTTGCTAAAATATTCAACCTACTTGCAATTATCAGACCTGAGAATAGTGACTATGAGCGAAAGGCAAAATACAGACTTACGTCGCCAGAGCGTTAGCCAATCAGAATCGACTTGCGGTTAACGCAGTTTTTTGCGGATCTCATCAAAACTATAAAACGTAGCGAGTTCGTTTTTTTTGCAAAAGTCTTAGAATTTCGCGGGGTGTTTTATGATATATAGCCTCGCTAGGCCGGAGGTTCCTTTTAGTGCCTTTCAGGTTTCAAAACCTCGAAAAAGACAGTTTTGAAAACCGGGTTTGAAAACTGTTTTTCGTTACTTTTCATTGTTTCCACATGCGCAAGCTTTCGTTCCTCGTCGTCGAAAACGCTATGTGTAAACAACTTTTGTTGTCTTGTGTAAACGCGAAAGGTTTGACAACCAGGAGCGAAACCTAATTGTCAAACCTGTAAGTAAACGCAGCCTTAGAGGTTCAAAGCAATTTTGGAAAGAAAATATCATAAATACTAAATTTGGAAAAATTTAGTTTTTCCACAATTTCCCAACTCTAATTTTAAACCAATCTTTTCATTACATTTCATTGTATGCGATGTCTTTCTCATACCTAATGTCTATCAATAAATAATCGCTAACGTTTAGGCCGCCAAAAGGCATTTTGTGAAATCGTTAAATAAAGGTATTTAATTTCAAAAAATAACCAGAGGATTCCAGCAGGGTCGTGGTTTTCTGTAAGGATTTTTGCACCCTCATTTTCCGATTAGAGCTTTCACACAATGCCATTTACAATGTGTTTCAGTATGACTTGTCATAGTTGGCTATCACATTATAGTATTTTTGAAATAAGGAAAGGAAACGACTTGACAAACCAAAAGTTTATCAAGTCTTTTGCTTTGCAAATTTCCTTTTTTAACCGATTAAAAAGTAATGCTGTCCTCGATCCAAGAAAAGAATATTTTTGAGGACTTGTAGGTTTTGAGGCCCAGACTAAGGAGGGACGTCCTCGAGGCCAAGGACGTCCTGGAGGGCTCCCAACTCTGGTAGATAGTGTAGAACAAGAATGCGAGCAAGAAGTGTTCATTGAATTAGATGATTTTGATAATTGTATTGAGGAGAAGGAGGATGCTGATTTCTTAACGGACTGATGATCAAGCTACTTGTTTTTGTGATAAAAAAATTAAAGTATTGAAGTTAAGCTGTTTGTAACTTATAAAACTTTTAAAATGTTTTAATTAAATGCGACATCATCACTAGCAACATCAAAATTCTATAAATCAAATAAATTGTATAGTACATTGCTTAAATATTTGTAAAAAACTTTCCTTTATCAATTACAGCAATAATTGCAAAAAGAAATATTTTCGAAAATATGGCGTCGTAAATGATGATGCCATCACTTTTTTGGCTCTCGTTTGTGCGGTCCGTGAAAAACTTGATAATTATGATCTTATCAATAGCACGAACACAAACTTAGGGCCGTTTTTGTATTTATTTACTAACATATGACGTCATCAAAATGACGTCAAAACTTTTTCACCTTCATAATACTTTAAAAATCTTTTGATTTGGAAAAAAGTCAATTATGGAAGCAAACATCAGTATTGAAATAAACTCAGCCTTGGATGACAAGCAAAACGCTGAAATACAATAAGTATTGCAAAATAAGTGTCATATTGTCAATGTAATTAATTGTATGAAATGTTAATCAAAGTTAACCAAGTTCATACCGTATCTTTTAATATGCATGCACTTTCTTCAAGAGTAATATCAAGACTCTACATTAAATATAACAAAAGTTATAGGAGTTGACTACCACTTAAAGTGATAATTTTTTACAATTTTGGTAACATTTTTGTCCCTGCATTGTAACGTCATAATTGCATGACGTCATAAATGCATTTGAAAATTGCCTATGTCCCACTTGTTGAGTGACCCAAGTTTGAAAATTCAGGTCCAGTCATAAGAGAAGGAAGAATGAATAAAGTAAAAGTCAACAAAGCTAAAAAATTTAGCCAACTTTTGCGGAAATGACGTCATTATGACGTAAATGAACAGGAAGAGTGGGGTGGGGACCACCCTATCCGGAAACTTCAGTCTATACTGAGCATTGCTATATAATAAAAAAAATAAACCTTTCCGGGCCCGTAAACGCGTTTTTAAACTAGACTATAATATGGAGACTGCACTATACATGGAGACTGAAACTGCTTTGAGTCTGCACTGTAAACTGATTCTCAGTGGAGTCGAAATCAAAGTCGCCGAAGTTTAAGAGCGGCATAAGTTAGAACTACTCTGTCTATTTGACAAATTTAGCATTACATTTTGGTTTTCTATTTTGGTTACAAACAAAACCAGTTTTTGTAGAATAAAACCAGAGCCTACGTGATAGAACGTGTTATCGATTTCGTCGTAAAGGCCATACTTGCTCGCTAAAAAGCCATAACGAACAAAACAACTTCGTATACAAATTGCCATTTTGCAACCGTCTCGCCCAACATGCGTTAAAACTGCTTGCTCAAGTTTCTTTGTGAGATGTTCTTAACCTGCATTAGCACGTAATAAATATCTCATTATGACATCAGATGCATTTCTACTTCAAAATTATGCGTTCAAGCGTACTGTATGCACTGTAAACCAAAATGGTGGTTTTGCTTATAAGCTTGCTTAATGATTCGGTGGATTATCCTTAAACCACCAAAATTGGTGGTTGTGTTTGGACATTTCCATCAACTTAAAGTGATGTTTTGTCCAGCTGCTCGGTGGTTTGATTTTCCACCAATCTGCAAAAGGCACATATCAGTTAAACATTTCATCCAAACTGGAATACAGATTGCTTAAATGCAACCTAACTTTAATTCTAAGTGTAATGAAATTCATATTTCTTAAATAATTTTTTATTTGTGGTTAGTTTTAGTATGCTCAAAAATTGATACTAAAAATGTATAGAACGCAATTAATCAATTGTTGATTTGCTAGCTAATGCACTTTCAAGCAGTCGTGTAGCCAGGATTTTGCAAAGGTGGGGGGGCCTTTTTTTGTAGTTTGAATCAACCGTAAACGAACTTGACCCGATGGTCTTAAATTGAATTAAGGAAAATTCAGAGCGTTTTTCTCTCCGAAATCAAGTGATATCCAAAAAAATAAACAGGTCTTCACCGAAATTCAGAAGCGTTTTTCTCTCCGAAATCAAGTGATCTCCAAAAAAAAAAAAAAGAAAAAAAAGGTCTTCAGCAAAATTCAGAACGTTTTTCTGTCCACAATCATCATCGTCTCGAGATCTTTGGGGAGGGTATTTTCGTATGGGGGGGAAGTATTTTCATTTTTAGACTACAAATCAGCCTCAAAACTGCAAGAAACATGCTATTTTGCATAGTTTTCAGGCCAACGGGGGGGATGAGGCGCCGTTTGTCTAAAATATTTGTTTCATTTTATACGGACAAATTTTGCTACGATTTGACATAACTGCAATATGACATATTACAACAATATGAAACATATCTACTGCAATATGACATATTGCAACACTATGTAACATATCTACTGCAATACAACATATTGCGCTGCACTATGTAACAATAGCATATCTCCTGCAATATGACATATTGTAAGACTATGAAACATATCTACTGCAACATGACATATTGCAACAAAATGTGATATATTGCAACGCAATATGTGACGTATTGCAACGATATGTGACATATTGCAACAAAATGTGATATATTGCCGTGCAATGTGTGACATATTGCTACGATATGTGACATATTGCAACAATATGCTACATGGTGCAGCGCAATATGTGACATATTGTAGCAATATGTCACATATCGTTGCAATATGTCACATATTGCGCTGCAATATATCACATATTGTTGCAATATGTGACATATCGTTGCTATATGTCACATATTATTGCAATATGTCAAATTGAAGTAGATAGGTTACACATTGTTGCAATATATGTCATATTGCAGTAGATATGTTACATAGTCTTACAATATGTCATATTGCACCAGATATGTTACATAGTGTTGCAATATGTCATACTGCAGTAGATATGTTACATAGTGCAGCGCAAAATGTCATATTGCTGTAAATATGTTACATATTGTTGCAATATGTCATATTGCAGTAGATATGTTACATAATGTTGCAATATGTCATATTGCAGTACATATGTCAAATCGTAGCAAAATTTGTCCTTATAAAATGAAACAAATATTTTAGACAAACGGAGCCCCATAGGGGGGGGGGGCTATAGCACCATTTGCTACCCCCCCCCTAGCTACGCTACTGCTTTCAAGAAAACATGAAGTCACCAATTTACACTTTTAAGATAGCGTATGGATACTGCAAAAGACTTAAGTCCGCATAACTCCAAACCATCATGATAGGTAGATATAGATTAGTTTATTCAACATGTAGAAAATACAGCACATCCAAATTAAAGATTAAGTTGAAATTAAAATATACCACACAATCTTCAATACAGTGGAATGAAGCGTAAAATCCGGTAAAAACAACAGTAGCAACAACAACTCGCTCACAAAATTTATTTATTGTCTTTTTCAGGGCCGTATCTGAGCATGAACTGGGGGCATGCTTTGTCTCGCGAGAGATCGAGTTCAGGGCTTGATTAAGACAACAAAAACGCCAAGTTTCGAGCCAAAACAAAGTTAGTAAAATTTAATCATGAAAATTTCGAACTTGGGGTCAGTTACATTCAGGGCCGTGTCTGGGCATAAACTGGGAGTATGCTTTGTTTAGGGGGGATCGAATTAAGAGATGGATTAAAAAGAACAAAAAGGTAAAGTTTTGAGTCAGAATTAAGTTAGTAAAATTTGAACATGGAAATTTTGAACTTGGTATCAGCGATTTTCCAGGCCGTATCTGGGCATGCGCTGGGGGTATATTGGTACTTTGTGTGGAGGGAGATCTAGTTTAGGACTGGATTAAGACAACAAAAAGGCAAAATTCCGAGCCATCACTAAAACAGTACATTTTGAACATGGAATCAGCTTTATTCAAGGACGTTTCTGGGCATGCACTGGGAGAGCATGCTTGGTTCATGGAGAAATCAAATTTAGGGCCAGATTAATCCAACAAAAAGACAAAATTCCAAGCCAAAATAAATTAGTGAATACAAAAATAAGGCTTCACTAACAAGAAATGGTTTCAAGTGACAAGTGCATTACATATTGTTCTCATAATTCTTCCAAAATTTGTTGCAAGCTTTTACTGTTCTAGGATCGATTATCAAAAAAAAATCAAAAAAATTTTTCCAAAACATTATTGTTGTTGTGTTTATGCTTTTGTGTTGCTGGACCGATATTTTTAGAGTCCGTCAATGAACAAATATAAATATAAATAAATGAGTAGTATATAATATGAGGGTTCTGGGACACTTTTGGTTTGGGGGTACTTTCAGGTTCTGGGACTTTGGTTATGCTTATTTTTTGAACGGCGGTTCTGAGACTTGATCACGAATGTATGCAATATGAGGTTTCTGAGACACTTCTGGTTATAGAGGTTTTGAAACTCAGGTAAACGCAATGAAAACTGTGCGTTTGGTTGAGCAAATGCGTTTGGCACATACGCGCATAATGCTCGAGCGCACATACAAATCTGTCACGCTAAAAAAAGTGTCACGGTGAAAACAAAATCGTGATGAGAAAATTTATTTCTTGTCTGAACTTTCATTCAAAATCAAATCGCGCGAGAAAATTTATTTCTTGTCTGAACTTTCATTCAAAATCAAATCGAGACGAGAATTCTCGTCTGAACTTCTTCTCGCGCTCAGCAACTATCACCCGATAAAATCAGCTGTTTAAGATAAAGGCAGTCATTGAAAGAAGGTGCCAGTGCAGTGGAAAATTTTATAAATAATCACGCTGTGTCTGCATGATGTGTACACAACAAAGAAAAAAGAATCTTATAGCATCGTCAAGAAAAAGGTAATGAGTTGTATAAAAAGGATAACATGATTAGGTAATAGGTTTTCAAAAACATGTCAGAAAGAAAAAATGAAACCACCAGTAATTCTTTAATGCGTAATAACAAAAAATCTAAAATTATTGGAATTAAACTTGAAATGAAAAAATTAGAGAACAAAATTCAAGAGACTGAAAATAAAATGTCAAATTTATGTGAAAAATTGAGGAATAGTGATCCAGAATTAGAAGACTGTAAAAACAACAGAATTCAAACATTAGAAGATTGTATTACAGATAAAAATGATATAATCGATGTAAATGAACAAAAAACCGATGATTTTATTGAAAACATCGAAAAAAGTTGTGATAAAGAAGAAGCAAGATTAAAAATAGCAAAAGAAAAAGACAAAAAATTGAAGATAGAAGCAACCAGAAGACAATGGAGAGTAAGAATAAAAAAACTGAAAGAGAAATTGCAAAACTCCCAACTGGAATTAAAAATGAAAAGTGTAACCTATGAAATTTTACAAAAAAAAAACGAATGAAAAGAATAAAAATAAAGAAAACCCAACTCCTATGGAAGTAGATGATAATTTGGATCTGGATTCCGAACCAGAAAGACCAGCAATATCTTAATTAATCAAAACCGGCTACAATGAATATGCAGGCGCATATGATACCCTTTCAATTGAACTGCTAAATTTAAAAAAAACATTTATTTATTAAAAAATATTATTAAATCCGTTTATTTATTCAAATTTAAAAAATCATAGAAATCAGTAGTTCAATTGAATTAATACCTCTTATTTACCCTATTAAATTTATAGGTAAATAAATAAGACATATAAATAGGGTAAATAAGAAGGGGGACCGGAGCCATGATTATTGAAGCTAAGGTAAGTTTTTATAATTTTTCTAAATCTTTTATTGGAACCCAACTATTGGTCTTGTAACCAGACCACTTGACTAACGCCATTTTCTTTTTGTTATCTTTTCGAATTACTTTTTCGATTCTGAACTTATTTTGATTTGTTTTTAGTAGTTCTTGTTCATAAAAAGATCCAGTAATTAATTCACCCTGAAGATCTGTGATTTCATACGTATGCGGATTTGTATTTAAAACTTTTGAAATTAAAAAGATTTCTTCAGTCCAGTTTGGAGTGTAGCCTTTATCAAACAGTTTTCGTTTCTACTTTGATATTCTTACTTTGTCACCAACTTCAAATTTTGGTTTTGTTTCTATATGTTTGAGATGACCAAATAAATTATAGTTAACTATCCCTTCATTTTTCTTTTTGCTGGCATCTATTGGACTCATTTTGATAGATCTGTGTTTTTGGTTATTATATTCGTCTAATATTTCAGGAAGCATGTTTAAGTAATGAGTTGAGCTTTGTTGTGTAAATCTTTTCCACATTTTGTTTTTGATAGTGCGATTCCAACGCTCAACAGCTGAACTTTTTTCTTCATTTTCAGTTGAATATAATGTAATTTTATGTAGTTCTAACAATTTTTTCATATTCTTATTGTAAAATTCTTTTCCTTTATCAGTCCAAATAAATTTTGGTATTCTACCTCCATTCAAAATGTTTTTAAAAGCAGCAGCAACAGTTTCACCAGTTTTGTTTTTCAAAAGGACTATCCATCCAAATTTAGAAAAAACATCAATTACCATAAGTAAATATCGGTAACCTTTATTCCATTTACTAAATTGTTGCATTTCTACCAAATCTGCTGCCCAAATTTCATCGATTGACTTGCTTATTACTCGGCGCCGTGGAAACTTTTTTTTGACTGGTTTGTGGAGCTCATCAGCTAGTTGTTTTTGCCACGACGCCGTCTCTCGTTTTTTGCACCTAATCTTAGTTTGTATTTTGTTCCAATTGCTGCTTGAACTAACTTTTCATCAAAATATTCTCGAATACCTTTGGTTTTGGTTTGCGATAAACTGTCTAGCATATCTTTATCACATTTTAGTTTACCTTTTTTATTGTTATTATCACGGTAACAAATATCATGTTTCATAGCAATAGCATCTACCTGATTGTAAGGTTCTTGTCCAGGAAAAGGCTGATCATTTTCATCAAGCTGCTTATCTAGTGGATTATATGGTCCTGTATATTTATGACTTGGAAAAGTAAATCCACCTTTTGGCTTTGGTAATTTTCCTATTAACTTGTGAACGTCTAACAATCCTCCTTGTTTATCGCTTTTCATAAATGTATATTTAGGAATGCCACAATTTTTGCAAATACAGCGTAACATTAAACGACCATTTCCTTTTGCTTTTACCATTTCTTCAGATCCTGGAATGCACTTAGTTTTTCTTCTTTCTCTAACACAATAAGTTTCCATCTTCAATATATGATACATAAAACTTCATAAACATTTCATTAAAAAGTGTAGGTTTTTCATGAAAATCTAACAATAGTTCGTTTGCTGTTCTACCCTTATTTCGCTCTGTTATATAATACACACAGTAGTAACCACAGAGAATTGAGTTAATATTTTGAATTTGCGCATCATTGTAAATAATGTTTTTGTTTGTAGTCTTCATATATTTAACAACTTCATTTGGGGGTACAAGTCCAAAGCTGTCGAAGTATTCTACTTTATCTGATTTTTCTTCGTTGTAAACACAAACCCAATGAGTTCCACTACCCGCAAAATAATCTTGCAAGTTTACGACAGCTGACTCATTTTTATTCATTGCTTTTGGTAACATATCTTTGCTAAATGTTCCTCGATAATTGTAACACTTAATCATGATTTTATCAATGTCTAAGTTTGTTAATGGTTTCATTTATTTACTGCTTTATTAGTTGCTCCTTGGATGGCCCCGGAAGCAGCTGCTAATCCCAAAGTTGGCAAAACCTTTTTAGCTAAAAACGGTAACACTAGTTTTCCTAAATTAAGTAAGCTACTTAAGAAACCACCTTGTTTTTGCAATTGCGTTTTACTAAAGTTTATTTGTATACCGTGTCCAGACGCTTTTGCTTTGTTAATTCTATTTATCTGTCGACTCGTCAGATGCAAACTAACGTTGCCTTTAGTCTGTAAACTTGCATTTGTTAGTCTAACACTTACACTAGTTTTGCTTTTATATGCATTTGCAATTTTTTTCTTTTGATTTTGTGTCAAGTTCAATGAGTAATCGTGGTACATTTTATATTAGACTTTATAAAATCAAACCCAAGATCGGGACATTTTTGAAAGGAGAATTTTTTCCTAGTATTAAACCTTTTCCGAGAATCTGTGGTTCGTCGAAGCGATAAGACCTACCTTGTCTTTTTGTTCCAGGCAACATAAGCCCTTTACCCTTTGATCCAGGTAACACAAGTCCTTTTCCTCTTAACAAACTGGGCAGCAAGCTACCTGCTAAACCTGCTAAAAGAGTTCCAAAAAAAACACCCTGTTTTGAAATTTGTAGTTTTGATAGCTTCAAAGTAACACCTGAACCATTTGCTTTAGCTTCATTTATTTTGTTAACTTGCGCCTTTGTTAAACCAAGAAAGTCTGATCCTTGTAACTGGTGGTTATTAAATGTGAGCGTAAGCCCAATTTTGTTTTGAAAAGCTTGTTTTATTTTTTCTTTTTGAAATTGTGATAAATTTAATCCGATTTTAACATACATTTTTATTTATACTCAGATAATTATATTCATTCGACCTGAAAGTCCTTCTAACTGAAGGTATCTATCAGAAAGTATGACTGCATGAACATAGAAAGCTTGGTCAGCGTTATTTGCAATATTTCTAAAGTTACCACCAAGACTAAACCTTATTTCAATATCTGCCGAGCTATTTTTAAGTCGTTCATTGTGTTTACTAACATCAAAATGATGAATTGGATACAAACTAGCCCAGTCTTCAGCTGATAATTGACAGCCCGTGTCGGCATCTTGGTATTTGTTTACGGCCTCTAGAAAACTCATGTATAAGCGCGAATAATTTCTGTTTTGTGGAGTAAAATTACATTCAAATTCTCGTTCAGGATATTGAATGCTGTTTATTCTGCAACTAATACGTCTTAAGTTTGCATTGTCAAAAATCATATTATTTAGCTGCTGGTTGTTATCTCGTTCACTCAATTGAAACGCAACAAACACATGCCTAGGAAGTTCTGTTCCCGGCTGGGTTGTTATTCTCCAAGTCATGCTTGTTTCTGTTGACTGAAACATTGTTCGATACACTCTCATTTGTTCGAAGTAGAGCTGTTTTATATGTCCTTTTACTAACATAGCATCTATTTCCGATTCAACTCTTAAACTTGGTTTCACTTTAGGCATCCACAAAGAGATATGACTTATGTTAAACTTACCAGCAGCTACACCATTAGCACGTAAAATATAGTTATTAGATGTTTCTCTATCCACGACTATACTGTGTTTAACACCCCTAAAAACCTTATCGATATCACAACAAAATCCAAATATTTGGGAAAGAGGAAGCATTAAAGTAATTTGCTTATTTCCCGTAGTAATGTTTTGTCTTGCGGTGAAACCAATATTTGCTTGTAGATTGTTGTTGTATGTTTCTACGATTGTTCTAATACCATCACGTACAGCATTTGCATTCGCATCATCAGCTACACCACCAAAATTTTGTTTAAGAGATGGGGAACCAGTTCCAGTGTCTTTAAACCAAAGCATGTTTGAGGCGGTTGATCTTGAATAATCATCACTAAAGCTACCTAAATTAAGTATTGTTGATGCTTGAGGTAGATAAAGGTTTATGTTTTCTATAGTTTGGTTATTTAATTGATATTGCGCAGTTTAAAATAAAGACCAACCGTTATTTACTAATGAAATTACGTCGTTGTTATTATAATTAGCATTCGCATTAGTTTGAAGTTTTCCTCTGATTTCTAGGTATGCTTTATGCGGTAGAAGAATAACATCTTCATCTTTTGTTTCAATTATGTGCTGACCATCTTTGTTCATGTTATTGGAGTCTCTCGGATGGTATTCGACATATTCGAACTCAGTAATTGAATTGTCCACTAAGTTTGTTTCTTTAATTTGCAAATATGGATTCGTTAGTTCTGTCATTTTATAATTAAGATATATAATTTTTAAATCCTGATCCAGCAATTAAATTACTTAAGATAGCTCTCGATTTGCCGTTGAGATTTTCTAATGCTCTGTCATTGATAATACGCTTGTTTATTGGTATATTTTCTAAGACTGGCTCCAATGTCTTTTTTGTGGGTTCTAAGGCTTATTCCGTAAAGGTGCAGCTAGTTTTTTAATCTCAGTCTTCACACCAGTAGGAATTCTGTTAAGTATCTTAGAACCAGTGCTGATTACGTTCCTTACCTTGTCGTAAACATTTTTAAGCAAACTTCCACCTATGATTTTCTTTTTATGAAATCTAGTTTCTCTTTGTGATAACATTTATAGTTAAACTACATAATCTCTCTCAGGTGAACGTAGTAAGTCACTCGTTCATTATTCATATTTACAAAATTGTTATCTTGATCTTTTATAGAGAATCGGATACTATCAATTTGACTTAAATTTTTGATTGGAACGTAAATGTTTTGCTTAGGTTCAACTTGAATCAAATATCCCGGTGGTACGTTTGGACTAAGAGTATAAAGTAGGTCACTAGACGCTCCGTTTATGTAACTTCCATCAATTAAGCTGCAATGAATCTGAAGGCTGTTGATATTTGTAATATTTACAGGATTTTGACTATTATGAATTCCATTTACACCCAAAAATGCCGAACCAAATCCTAAAACGTCACCTATTGAATTTGGAATTCGAAAATCAACTATGTAATCATTTTTAAGTTCAATTCTTGATTTTAATGTATTAAAATTTGGTCTTATAGTTATATTATTTTTGTCATCACGTCTCTGTTCCATCAAGTATTTGATTTCATTATTGAGATCTTCAATATTATAGCTACCTGGAGGAATTGATAATAACCGTGCAGCTACTCCATCTGGTGAATAAAAAAATTTATTATTGCTGCTCGTTATGTGGTGCCAAGAGTACCATATTTGAGCATTGATTAAGGACATCTCGTAACTTTTTTTAATGTCTAGTTGCAACGGTGGATTAAAGCTAGTTATAAAATCTTCTGATTTTCCTTGTCCTTTCCTAGAGTCAAAGAAAAGTGGTATTGATGTCATTTTAATATATTGTAAAACAATTTTTGGTGGTCGCAGTGTGAAATGCATTTGTTCAATTTTAGTTTTTTCAAAATGTTTGCAATTTCTTGATCCAAACGTTTGTTATTATTGCCGGCTTGTTTGGCTGCTACTAGTAAATTAAGTCTTTCACAAAGTTTGTTGGGATCTTTAAGCCCTTTTCCAAAGGTAAGTTCCATTCCTCCTAATAATTTATTTAATTTTTCTCTGTACTTTTTAAAAGTTTTTATTTGCTCATCAATCACTTCTGTATCAGCATCACGTCTTCTTCGTAAACCACCTAATCTTTGATTGATTAATCTAGCTCTGTCTTTTAATGCGTTTATGTAATCTGGCCCGCGTTTTACAAGCTCCACAATATCAGTCTCAAAATTGTTTTGTGTAAGCAATTCTTTTTCTTCGTTATCGAAAGTACTCTCAAAATGCACAGTATAAATTGATCGAGGTTTATCTTCAATGGCAAGCTGTTGCTGTATGTGTTGAATTAGTTGGTCTTGCCTTTTATCAGTTTTTTTCTGAGTTTCTTCAAACGTTTTAGTAATGGGACGAAATATTTCAGAGGCAGACTTTTGCAGTTGTTGTTTGGCTACAATTTCTTTTTGCAGTTTTTGTTTCAAAAGCTTTCGGTTATTAATATAATCCTTTACAAGTTTATTTCTGTTTTTCAACTCTTCTTCATTTACAAATGGCATGTTTACTATATAGCATATAAAGCTTAAGCCCAAAAATGGTCAAAGCATTTTCTGTAACGAAGGGGTAGGTGTTTGGCTGTTTTGTCCAGCACCATAAAATTGTAAGGATCTTTGGTTGCTTCACGGTAAATCGACTCCATTTCTTCTTTTGTTATACCTTTAGCATGATCGTCAGTAATGTGTCTGATATCTTTGTTGTCTAAGTTCCCAAAAAAAACAAAACAGTTAGTGTTTCTTCTTATGTACTTCGGAGTGTTGAAGTATGACTGGGTGAGGTAAATACAGTTGCAATTTCTGTTTCCAGATAAAGAAAAGTATTCCATCAGTTTTTTCATGTTGTCTAGCTTAATGTCATCAAAAACTATTACTTTCTGTTGAGGGTCAAGCTCTTCTACTGGAGGCAAGTCTTCAGGGCTTAGCACTTCAATACCTTGCTCTTTTAAAAATCGATACTTATCTTGCTCAGGATTAACAGTATAAACACAACAAAGGTCGTAATTCATCCACTTGAGAACCATGTTTAAAAGCAAATTTGTTTTTCCTGACCCTGTCGATCCTACTATCATGTAATGGCAATTTGGTAGAAGATAATGATGTTTGATTTGCTTGTTGTCCCCACTTAAATATTTATCAAAGTTTATTATATTCATTTATAATAAAGAAGGACAAACTGAATATTTCAAAATTTGGAACAAGTGGAAGTCAATCTTCAAGTACTGTTAAGGTTGAAGGTATTGAACACAAAGTTTCCAAGTCAGGAGATATAATGTATGGTGATTTAAACTTAAACAACCACAAAATTACAAACTTAGCCAATCCTGTAACAGAATCAGATAGTGTAAATAAAGGATTCTTGGATAATGCAATTAGCAACATTGTCCACTTTGCCGAAAGCTCTGAGTTTGGTTCGAGGTTGGCTACTTTAGGTATAAACAACGATGATCAATATGTTGTATCGCCCTCTCAAATTCAAATTCAGAGGTCTCAAATATATGGTGTGGAAGTACTTGGTCGTTTACCAAACAGGGTCTTTTGCAATATTCCACCTAACAACGCATCAATTGAATTAGGTGAATCATTGATTCTAAAAGGACTTGTTGATCCCAGTCTACCTTCTGATGCGGCAACTAAACAATTTGTTGAAAATTTAGTTACAAATGTGAGAGATAATATTAACTTACAAGGATTACACACTATCATAAATTTACGAGATCCCACAGCACCAGGTGAAGCAGCAAACAAAAATTATGTTGACCAAATAACGCAACACATTCAAACCGAAGACGATAATGTAACCATTTCACGAAACTTAGATATGAAAAATCATACCATTTTCAACGTAGGTAGACCTTCCGAACCTACCAGTGCAATAAATAAACGTTATTTTAAATGAAATATATATCGTCCAAAATTTCAAATATTTTTGGGTGCTAGTATTACTCCTTTGACACCTGATTCGAGGCCAATTCCATCAAGTGCTATTCATTCAGTTCGTACTAATACAGATCACAATTTGCATTTCGTGAGTGCACCTCTTGTCGCTGGGAATGATTTTCTGTCTTTGCAATCCGATAGTATTCATTTGAGAGATGAGGTAACCAGCAGTTACATCAAAATAAGCGTAAGCGGACTTGTGAAAGTTACCAGTTATGATGACGAAGACAAATTATACATAAACATAATCCGTGTTAGTGAAGAAGAAACAGATAAAATATGTAAAACAACAGTAACACCCCCATTTGATTGCTTTAATTTAAACTGCATTGTTTTTCCTAATCCTCCTCGAGATGTGTTTCACATACAATACAACTATGTTTCTTCAAATTCTTCGGTATCAATGAATATGAGCAGCGTCGTAATTAAAGTTAAACAGCTTGAAGTGGGTGATCAACCAGAAGCGTAATTGTATATCGTAAAATAAACAATGGACTTTAACCGCATTAGTAGAAAATTGACTCAAGAACAAGTGAATGAATTGACAAAACTGTATCACACTTATCACAAACAGTATTGGTGTTATAAGAAAATGTTTAAAAAATTTTAAAAAATGGACTTAGCTCTAAAGCTGTCATCTGTTGTTTTTACTACAACTGGGGCCGTGGTTAGTTCTGTTACATTAAATCCGATTTTCTTGGCATGTGTTAGTGGTACAGGTGTTCTTTTACAGACAATAACGATGCAGAAAAATTTTTCCAAAAAAACTGAGTCTTGTAGATATGCTTATCAATCGTATCAGAAATTACTCAAAAAGTTAAAATTGTTTTTAAGATCTGGTGATATTGACGAGTTTTTCGAAAAAGAACTTGCTATGGTTGATGACCAAGTTGCTGATATATGTCCACCAATTTCTGAAAGCTATGAAAAATTACATGCTAAATGATTTGTTTCCACATGATTTCATATTTTTTACGTAATGCATCACTAATTTTGTATGAAGGTTGTTTGGGAATGTCTAAATTTTCTAAGATTTTGCTTATAAAAAATTCCAACTTTGGAAACCTTTTGCTAGTGATAATTTTTAATCTACTTTCCACAATTACCCAAACGTCCATGAATGCTCGTGTTTCGTTAGGAGACAATCTAAGTTGCTCTAGTTTGCTTTTAACATAAGCAGTTCTACTGTAAACTGATTTACGTAAGACAACATTACGTGGATTATAATCAATCCAGCCATGTGTAATGTAAGGGTGATGAACTACACCACAGTTAATGCAAGTTCTGTTTCCAGTAATAATTTTTATGTCAGGATTTTCACAACAATTTTCATCCATGTTTTATAAAGTAAAAGCTTTATTCTTAAAACGGTTTTTTACTTAAAGATAGATAATGATCGTATGCATAACTATCAATTCCATCAGAAAGAATATATCGTTTATTATCAAAACAAGAAAGAGATTTTTTGTTGATTTCTTGCAAATAAATTTCGTGATTTTCGCTTTTAATTATTTTCATTTTATGGAACATATGACTCCTGTTAAACAGCGTGGTTTTGTAATCTTCATGTCTGATTACATTTTTTACAATGTTTTTTTTATACCTTTTGCTGTTTTGTTTCCTTTTTCATTGTTTTTAACATAACTATACATTTTAGACCTAAGTCCAACAAATTCTACGATTGGCACACCTGCGGTTCCATCTTTCATTTTGCCTACTACTTTTTTGTTTGTGGAATCATAAAACTCTGAGCAGTTGCAATAGTTGCTAAAGTCAAACAGGTGTTTGTCTGACCAGAATTCTTTGTATACATCTTGAGTTTTGATATCGTATGTCAATGAATCAGTATCTGTAAACAACAGTTGTGCATTGTTACCATATCTTTTTTTAATGTAATTGTAATGCATATTGTACATAAGGGTTTTCGATAAGTCCAAAATTGCCATTCCAACAAAAGCTGGACGATTTAGGGTTAACAACTCTTTAATTTTCTGCACAGCAACAAGATTTTCATTAAATATTTTGCTACTGACAAACGACGGTTTTGAGCTGTGTTTTAAAAGTTTTTTAGGATCGGTAATTAGAGACACATTAACACGCTTGCGTAGATTTTCAATTGTTTTTCCAAAAACAGAGTTATTCATAAGCTTGAAGAAGTCTTTTTCAAAGTCTGACTTTGCTACTTTTCGCTTCTCCGTATTGAAATCGATATACTTTTTTAACCAAGGTGATTGATTAAATTCCAAAACACGGTGTACTTTTGTAACTTTTAAACCTAGTTCAATGTACTGTTTTAAATTTTTGTAATGAAGAACGTAGTTTTTCTTGGGTTGTAAATTGGGTATTAATTTTGTTACTCCTTCAACTTTTAAATTAAATTGTTTGCAATAATCTGAAAGCATATGATTTCGAATTTCCATTTTTTCTGGAGCTAGTGGAAAATCATTATGCATATCATGAAGGTCTTCAGGATATTCTAAGTCAACTTCAAGTATTAATCCTTTGCCCTCAGGTAACTTGGCCAAGTTAAATTCTTTGTTTGATATCCATCTGAAACCATTAATAGGTAAATCTTGAGTCATAGACCATCCATAAAGATTATTTGCATCTATGTAAACCAAGAATTTTGACGGTTCCTCTGGATTGTAGTTGTTGATGTATTTATTGTTAGCTTTAGCATATCTTTTGCAAATATATGAAACACCACCCCTAATTCCTTTTTCAATGAAAAGAAATTGGTTGATATCCGATATTAGTTCCAGCTTGACATTAGTCATTTTAAGCATTGCATCCCATGACAAACCAGGTGATGTAAAATAATGACACAGATCTAGGTCGTAGAATTTTAAACAAGTTCTTCGAAACATTTCAAATACGTCTGCTAGAAGCAAAACGTCAGACTTAAGATACAAGTCGTGATATTCTCCCATGGATTCCAAATTAAAAGTATTCCATACATTTTGTGCATGTTTGTAATCTTCATTAGTGATATGCTTGTCGTTTAGAATGCTATAAAATTCTTCTCTCGGTGGTAAGTGTTTTTCATTGAATTTATCAAAATGATCCATGTAATCATAAGGGTAAACACCTTTTCGTTTCATAAGTTCTAGCTTTTCGTTTTGAAATTCCTGTAATGTGTACTTCATGTCACAAGGTGAAATATTTTTAACTAAGGACTCCAGAGAAATACTCATAAATTGAAAGCTGTCAATAAACTTTAAATGCTTACCTAAGAAAAATGCCATGTATTTTTCCATGTTATTTGGTATTACACTAATTTCTTGGTCAAATTTTCCTATTTCTTGCATGATAAAATGTGAATCATATCCTTTTAGATTATGAAAAATTACTGGTATCTTATTTGTCAATCTAAAGCTTCGATTACAATTGTTATGAGCAGCTCCTCTGTATTTTCCTGTTACATGACAATGATATCTTACCTTATAATCTTTTTTAGTAAAACCGTTTTTACAAATGTGGCATACAGTGGCTAATTTAAAATGTTCTTCATCTTTATTTGTCAATGTCATAGGTTGATTAAAATGATTCTTTTTTGTTTCTTCACAATAGTCTACCTCATTGAGCATAACCTCTAAAAATTTATATGCTGCATTTTCTCCTCTATAAACTTGAATCGGTTTAGTAAACTTATCGTCATAGCAACAAACTAACTTATACGCATAGCCGCAATCGACGTGCTTTTGATATCTTTCTGAATACGATTTGTTATCGTTTGGCTGACAGCTATCAATTTTTTGAGTTATTGCTTCAAAATCAGCATATATGACAAAGGGAACCTGTAGCTGATAGTGAAAGTTTTCAAATTTAACTGAACTTCCCTTTTTAGGCATTTTAATTGCTTGTTTCCCATTAGTGATAATACAATTTTCTAAATGTTTGAGAAGAAATTCATCAGTGCTAAAACATTGAAGACAGAATCTGCAAAAATGCTTTCTATTTTTATGTTTGCTTTGATTAAACATAAATCTGTTAAAATCTTTTATCCATACGTAATGTTGGTTTTCGTCTTGTGTTATCAGCAATAAATCCAAAGTTGTTTCATCATTATTTTTAGAAATATGTAAAAGATAAGGTTGTTTGTTTTCATATCCAAATACATTTATGCTAATGTTGTTTAGTTGCTCGACTTTTGAGATTTGTTTAATAGAAACTGGAAATGTTATACCATTATAATTCACTGTATTTACGTATTTTTTGTAGTGACTTGTTCTTTCAGGATGATTTTTTACTTGGCTGCTGTAAAGTTTAGCTAAATGACACCATCTAAAGCATTCATTATCATTTTCATTTTTGATATTAACCAATCCTTTTTTAGGATTTTTAAGTTCTTTTGGTAATTCTATATAAGAACTTCCATTTAGAGGTGAATATTTAACAAGGTTAACAAAATGACCTTTTATGTGGTCATGCATCCAACCGGAACCTTGACTAAGCCATTTTCCAATTATATCTAAGATTTGAGTTGCAGACGTTTTTAGCATTTCATCAATATCTTTATTGTTTAAAATAATAATTGCTTTACTATTAAAAAAGGCTTCTCTAGTTATTTTTTCATCACTTTTATCAAATTTAAAAAATATGACATTTAAAGTAACTGTAGCTTTCATTCCTTTCATTTTGCTCAGATCTAAGCTTAATTTATCTTCAACAAAATTTTTAGTAACATGAAACTGTTTTAAAGGATCTATTTCAACAATGCTTACTTCATATGATTTTGTAAAGCCTTTGAAAGCCGTTTTTTGCAATTTAATTTTTTTGGGAAAAAGATTTAGTATTTTTCGAACACTTTCAGTCACTTTTGTTTTAATAGTTGGTGGTGTATATGATAGCAACCATTCAGCAAAGTTGTTGAGGTGTTTTTCAGCTAAATTTCGAGTTAGTGTCTTCAATTTTGGAATAATTTGCTGATATGGAATTGGTTCCAAAACTGGAACATTGACATTCGGAACAGGCTTATTGAGAATGCTACTCATTTTTATATTATAAGTTTTTAATCTTTAAGTAATTTTTTACATTAAAAAGAAAAAAAAAATTATGGAGACAATGAATCTGATATACTTTTAGAAAAGACTAATTAAAAAGAATCTAAGTTTCAATAATTTTTTAAATTATATTTTTTAATATTGAAAATTTTTAGAATATTGACATTTGGAACAGGCTGTAATTTTTTATCTGAGAAAGAAATAAAATGAAGAACAAACTAATACTTGAGAATTGTGAATATTATTTTCATCCAAAATTTAAAGGATATGCTGCAAGCTTAGATGGTTATGTAGTCCATGCTGTAAATCAAGAAGTAACACCAGGGGTGATGGATCATAACGAATATATGCAAATAACCGTCGATGAACATTGGCGTAATATTTATGTTCTAGATTTTGTTTGGGAATGTTTTCATGGTTCGTTAAAATATGGAGATGAAGTCAAACATATTAACAAACAGCGTGATGATAATAGATTAGAAAACTTAAAACTTCGAAGTTCTAAAGAGATAGTAATAAAAGTCAGTACAAGTGGAAAAGTAACCTATGTGTAAATATCTATGTGTGTTAAATATAAAGGATGTTTTGCGGATTTCAACCAACAAATTTATCAACTCCAGAAAATGTTGAAGATATTAAACTAAAGTGGAATAAACGTGTATTATCATATTGTATTGCAAATTTAACACCTAAACTAACTGAAGAATCAATAAATAGACAAATTGATGCTGCTTTTAAGGTCTGGAAAAAAAGTTGTGCACTAAAATTTAAAAAAGTAAATCCAAACGAATCATGTGATATCAAAATAACTTTTTGTAAAAAAGAACACGGAGATGGATGTCCATTTGATGGTAAGGAAGGAGTTTTAGCTCATGGTTTTTACCCAGGAGAAGGAATAGGAGGTGATTTACATTTTGATATGGAGGAAATGTGGGTCGAAGAAAAAACACCTCCAGGATATAATTTATTTGTGGTGACTGTACATGAAATTGGTCATTGTTTAGGATTAACCCATTCAAAAAATTTTGATTCAGTTATGTACCCTTCGTATAAACATGAATTATCTAAATTATCGAGTAATATTTTATCAAAAGAAGATAAAGAACGAATTCAAAATGCATATGGCAAACCAAAAGCTAAGATATTTGATGATTATGGAATTATTATCAAGGTTAAAGCAATAGAAAATAATAAAATAAAATTAATTATTGAAAAGAAATAAAGCATTCAGAGTGCTTTTTAAAAGAAAAGATAAAAATGTTTCAAGAATGTCGTGGAAAAAACCACTGAGCTTCTCGTAAACATTGTTACGGCTATTGATAAAGATTACAAACATTGTTACTGCTGATTGATCACAATATCATGAAAAAAGTCATTAAGCTTCTCAACCGCGCTATCTTGTGACTGTTGGTAAGTCGACACTATCTCCACTTACGTTGCGTCTTTTTGTCTGAAGCAAAAACAGCTGATTTCATCGCGCGATAGTAATTGCTGAGTGCAAGAAAAAGTTTAGACGAGAATTCTCGTGCGATTTGATTTTGAATGAAAGTTCAGACAAGAAATAAATTTTTTCGCGCGATTTGATTTTGAATGAAAGTTCAGACAAGAAATAAATTTTCTCATCGCAATTTCATTTTCACCGTGACACTTTTTTTAGCGTGACAGATTTGTATGTGCGCTCGAGCATTATGTGCGTATGTGCCAAACGCATTTGCTCAACCAAACGCACAGTTTTCATTGCGTTTACCTGAGTTTTAAAACCTCTATAACCAGAAGTGTCTCAGAAACCTCATATTGCATACATTCGTGATCAAGTCTCAGAACCGCCGTTCAAAAAATAAGCATAACCAAAGTCCCAGAACCTGAAAGTACCCCCAAACCAAAAGTGTCCCAGAACCCTCATATTACATTTGGTCACGTGATAACAAAAAAATTCCCCAACATTTATCACGTGACCTAAAAGTGTCCCAGAACCCTCATATTATATACTACTTAAATGGTTCAATAAATTTTCTTTTCAGATTTTAAAAAAGTTTCTGCTTTGAGACTATTTGCTAGACTCGTACCGATTTCAGCACAGCGATTTTCTTTTTGCCGTAAACCACGCCATAGCGAAAGTGTCAATGCAACTTTTTGACACGAGAATTTGCTATGGCGTTCATGAAAAAAATCAACACCATTTTATTATAAACAATATCACGGTTGTGATGAAAACTTTTATAAGTTAGTAGTTTTTGTGATACAAGCTTGTGTGATGCAATAGCCATTCACTAAGACGAAATCGTGTTGAAAAATTTTATCAACAACATTGCTTACGCTCATGTTGAAAGGTTGACTGCGTCAGGTCGGATGCTATTGGCAAGTATGGCGTTATCAACAGATCAGGGGAAATGTACCGGTAATTAGTTGAGAGAAAATATGATCATGACAAAAAGGAGAGTAGCTATGATGTAGGCTACTGGTAAATCGAATGTGATGTAAGGCTACTGGTAATCAGTAGTTGGCTTATGCAAAAAATAAAACGGTTACTATCGTAATCAGGTACGTTAATAGCCGGAGCCCTATAGCCTAAACATGGGTTGGCTAAAGTTATAGAGGAGTTTCTTTTAGGTTAAGCCTCCCCTTGCAATTTTGCCCTGTTAATTGGGGGTATTGACTACATTGATCAAAAGGAATAAGAGTGAAAATTATTAATATTATTACTATTCCCGAAGCCCTATCATACGGTACTTTACAACTAAAAGTTAAATAGTAGTTAAAAATGTGTGGTTCCAAGATGAGGGAGCTTAAACTGAAAGAGATGCTTTAATGTCGTGAGGTGGCTTTAACCAGCATGTGGTTGTAGTGGTCAGAGTGACAAGTAGCCTACCTCTCAGTCAGTTTAGTAGACTGGGGTTCAATTCCTGGTCAAATCCTACAATACGGTACGGTAGCCTACAGTAACAAGTACCGGTAGCCTACCAGGCTGTTTACAGTGCATTGTAGATTTAAAATGTTCTTATGCAGTGAAATTTCTAATTGTTTATAAACGATTAAAGTTTGGACAACATGGTTTAAATTTGGACAGCTTCCCGAGTGGTTGGTTTTGAATTTGAGTATTTATGTTTTTTGAAGGGGTATTTAAAAACTTGCTAAACCCTTTCATAAAAGAAAAAAAATCCCCAAAACTAAAACTAGCCACAAGAGGCACTGCGCAAAGTTACAATTAGAGTCCGAAGTATAGTCGTTTTATAGTAGGCTTACTGTCTCCAGGTTGCATTTTGTAAAAAGTCCATTTTATGGTTAGCAATCATTTTCTTGCAATACAGTAAGGCTAGTTTATCTTCCAGTAATGATTGTCAAGCAGAGAACAGGCAGCTGTGAATACCGGCAGCCTACCAATTCTTTTTTTTAATCTTTTGGTATAACTTGATCAGGTATTAAACTAAGGTTTACAGACTGTGAGGTGTATGGTACACTTCTAACCATTGAGTCAAGGCTCCAGTCATCAATAAGCCTATAGTAAAGTGATAGTGTGGAGCTTTTACCTTAGGCAGTGGTTGCTGCTATCCTAAAGCAGGAGCTGTTGCTGCACAACTATGTTGTAGCTTATCTAACTAACACTTCAGCCGGGGTCCAGAGAATCCCACCACAGAAAGTTATTTATGCCGATACCAGTATGTAGTCTCCAACACGTAGCAACTGAAAGCACTTTCATGATTTTTTTTACAGAGAATTGTATTAAATGCAAAAATGTCATTAAAAAGCAATTTAAATGTCACGTATAATATCAAATACAGCCTTTTGAACTATTCTATACCCTTAAAAATAGCCTAATTTAAAACAAAAACAAGCTCCATAATCATCTTTTTAATAATCGCAATTTGCGTTTTAGTATAAGCAATAATATTAGTATTGTTTGTCCTGTTATGTGGTGTAAAAGTAGCTTTACTTCTCCCAAACTTGTGCTACAACACTTGCGGCATGATCACAGAAAAAAGGACCTTCAAGAACTTATGTGTAAATTTGAAAATTGTTTCAAATCAATCACTTCATTCTCAAGCTATAGAATACATCTTGTACGATACCATAAATCTGCATCTTCTTCAAATACTCCTTTGGCTACTAGTTCTGACACAATTAACACTATTGGATCCATTGAAATTGAAGCAGTTAGTTCTCATGACAGATTGGATTATCATAGCATTGCTGAATTTGATGAAAGCAATAGTTCTGATGATAAATCCATTCTGGATGAGTGTGATCAAAACAAATTACAACAATTCAAAAACCAATTTTCTGAGTTGTACATGCTGTGCAGAGAAAAGCATATGCTTCCATCACTTGTGTTGCACTCAATTATAGGTAAATTTGAACAATTATTTGCAACATTTGAAGCTAACCATCCAAGTTGCAGTTGCTCTTAGAGCAATAGCATTACTAAATGTGATGTGGAAGCAATGTGGGCTAACCTGCAAAAGCAAAGTTACTGTAAGGCCTTTTGCCTTTCTGCTGGTTTTGTTGAACCAAAAACTATACAAATTGGTCAAGACTCGTACCAGTATATTCCAATACTTACTTCACTTCAACACTATTTGTCACATTCAGATGTGCAAAATAGCATTGCAAAGAAACAGTCCCTTACAACAAACACAAATACTATTATGAGTTGTTGTACTCATGGAAATTACTTCAAAACAAACATTTTTTTTGCTGGTAAGCAAGAACTTTTGAGACTGCATATTTATGTTGATGATTTGGAAGTTTGCAATCCACTGGGGAGCAGCAGATTCATATACAAACTTAAATGCAATATGACAACACGCCAAAATTGAAGTAAACGAAATCAGCTTGCAGCTTATTGCTGTGTTTTATGAAACAGTAGTGCATTTGGTTTTGCAACAACTCTTTTGTACGTACGTCAGAATTGTAAACGGGCCGACTAATTCAGGCCCAAACCCAAAAACTAATTTGAAGTCCAAATCATGCCCAAAGAAAACCAAAAGTTTAGTTAGGTCCGAAAAATTTAGCAATGTTGCCAGGTTTTTTTGATTATATTTTGGTACACCGAAAAAAAATCAGTACTTCTTAGGCCGGACTTAAGCCCGAAATTTTTGTTAACTCTAGGTCCCAAACTCGACTCAAAAAGCCCGGCCCGATTTCAACTCTGACGTACGTTGTTTTCACGTTTACGGGGCTATCATTGTATGTACAGTATTTTACCCAAAAAATAATTCAATTAATTTATTATACTGTGTGGTTTTAATTTACGATACAGTTTTGTCCACACTCATGAAGAATTTAATGCAATTTTGCAATGTATATCAATTCATACAACGCATGAATAAAGGTTATCATATATCATCTAACTATGTCACATCATTATATCAGTTCAAATAATTAAAATTGTCTAAAATTTTTGTGAAGCTTGAACAATTTCGTCGACCTTCAATAAGCGTATTGTGTACGTCATTACCTTAATTACTAACGTTACCGCTTCTCACGGCGAAGCAATAATAATCTCATTTCACGCTCAACTATAATTGCGCACAACCATTATATACCCTTTTAACGCTTGTTAAGTAAGCACTTAAAATCAGAAACTTGACGACCTTAAATAAAATGCATATTTCATTAACTTTCGGGAATAAATTCCAAAGTTGTTTTTGCTATATTGAATGATGAATAAATGCTCTACCATGCAGTGAAATTTTGAAACTTCTAGCTTGGATAGTTTTCAAGTTGTTATCAAAAAACCATGGTGGGATTCAGCAGCCCTGCCGTTGAGGAGTCAATGCCCTGAAAAAGGTTGAGGAACACAGAGTTAAAGTGTACCTTAACATTTTAAATTTTTAGCAACTTTCTTGCACTTATGGAAATACGTGTAGTTTGATCAAAAACCATTCCAAGTCTTGCAATTTCTTTGTTTTGAATAATAATTTCATCAAAAACATCAAAAACGTTCTTAAACTCTATCAACTATATTCTGATTTGTAGGGATAAACTCAACAAAATATAACGAAGCCTTACGATTTCTTTGTCTTGGGTAAAAATTACTGGTCGGTTTACTAGGCTTGAAATGCAAATTCTCCTTAACAGCTTGAAACCAGTTCAAGCCAGTTTTAGATTGCACAAAAATCGCATTATGCAACAATCCAAAGGTAAGATTGCTGCGCAACAGAAATTAAGATTATGCAACACTTCAAAGGTAAGATTATGCAACACTCCAAAGGTAAGATTGTTACACAACAGAAATTAAGGTTAGGCAACACTTCGAAGGTAAGATTGATTATGCAACAGAAATTAAGATTATGCAACACTCCAAAGGTAAGGTTGTTACACAACAGAAATCAAGATTACGCAACTCTTCAATGCAACACTTTAAAGGTCATATTACATCTTTTATGAATCACAGGAAATGGTTAACTTTTTTTGTTCAGAGAGAAATTGCAGTACAGCATGAAAGACAAGTCCAGACATGCCAATGATTGCACAAAATCGATATCTAGAGAATTCTCCTGTACAAACTTTAGGGGATTCCCCAAGAGAAAACAGCTGCATTCCATTGATCTTAGCATAATGCAACAAAAATATAGATAAATATACTTGTTCGGAAATGTAGCATCCGAATATCTCTAAAAATTACTTCTTTGAAAAATATTGAAACCTAAGTTCAAATCTCAAGTGACTTGGTTTTGAATCTCAAGATACTTGGTTCGAATCTTAAAGATGCTAGGGGGCTTAGGGGGTTCGAATACACTTGACTTCGAATCTCAAGATTTCACATTCTTTGAAAACAAAAGATCTGAGTTCGAATCTTAAAGATGTTAGGGGGTATAGAGGGTTTGAATATACTTAACTTCGAATATTAACTTAAAATTTCCCTTTCTTTGAAAACAAAAGATCTGAGTTCGAATTTTGAACATGCTAGGGGGTATAGGGGTTGAACCTTAAAAACCTGAGTTCGAATCTTAGGTCTCTTGGTGTTTAATCTTAAGATACTTGGTTCGACCCTTAACTTAAGATTTCCCATTCTTTGAAATCAAAAAATCTGAGTTCGAATCTTGAACATGCTAGGGGTTGAATCTTAAGATAAAGGGGCTAGGGGGGTAATGGGCTAAAGGGTTAAGAAGTATGGGGATTTTTGGGGGGTAAGGTTTTTTGGGGGGTGAGTGGTAAGGGGGGTTTTTGGGGGTGAGGAGGTTTAAAAGGTTGAGTGGGTTAAGGGGGTGAGGGATTAGGGGGGTTAAGAGGTTAAGGGTTTTTTGGGGGTAAGTGCCTCCATAAAGTGCATCAATAAGAATGCGGAGAAAACCACCATTACCACCATTATATACTACTGACCGATCTCAATCACAATTTTGGCTTCGAAATCGCGGGTGGCAAAGTTCGTAAGCAAAACCAAGACCGGAAAAATGACGTCATCAATGTTTTTCTTGCGATTAAAAAAAAAATTTTTTTAAGCTGATGTTTGCTCATAAGTTGGCTTTATGATTATATAAATTGATTCAGATGAAAAATTACTTTAGTGAAAATTTATGAAATGATGAAAATTTTATCTTTTCAAGTTCAAGTTCGGCAAAAATACTAATGGGTCTACGCTACTTACTACTCAATTGAATATTTGCCCCGTGTAATAGTTTGTTAAAAGTAAAGTATTGGTTTTTGAATTCATCAAATAAGATAAACAACTTACTTTTGTGTCACGAGTAGACCGCGGTATTTTTTTAAAAGTTATTTTCACAAAGATTTCACACTTTTGCTTTGTGTCAGCATTCACAGTTTGTATAAAGCTTTCAATTTAAATGCTGTGTAACCCTAAATTAATTTTGTTGCAATAGTTAACTACAGCCAACAACTTATTTCTTACGTCGTAAATCTTTTTAATCTCAAACTCATTTCTTGTAGTTGCTAACGTTTTTGTCAGAAATTAAACTTGCTAATTTATTCCGCTGCGCTGCAAATACTAACCAAGTTTTGCACTTTTTCTGCAAACTGTAGAGCAGATCTATTGTTCTCAAACTTTTTCAAACCGACCTAAGTTTATTGAAAAAATCAAACGAGTAAAATTTTCCGACCCATGTCTATTCTGATGCATAGCTAAATTAAAAGCTATCCAAAAAAAAACGCTTTTTATTACGACAGAATTGTGTTGAAAATCGTACAAACAAGTTTTCACTGAACAAATGTTTGTGGATATTTGTTATTAGCTTTCAATATCGTCATCAATAATGTCTTGACGTAGTCTGACATACATGACCTTTGATCCTTAGTCTCCACACGCACAAAGCTTCTTCACTGCGAAAGTTTTATGCTAACAAAAATGCTACAATACATCCTTAATTACTTCAAAGCGTTTTACATCTTTCCGGTCTTCAAAAGCTCAAAATTTTACTGTGGTAGTTTTTCGTATACCAAAATGCAACAAGGGTTGACTACTACAAAGCGGCTTTGCGTTTATTTTATTACTGTATTGTTTTCTGCAAGTTTCACTGTTTGTGGATGTTCACAAAAACAAAAAAACAAAAAAAACAAGCAGCACAAAAAAATTTTAGGCGACCCATAGATTGAAAAGCATGGAAGTAGACAACTGTTAAGGCAATAATAGCAAAGTTTTTGCTATATACAGTCAAATTTCTTGTCACTTAATTAGCTCAAGATTAACGTTGCATCGCTTTTCCACTTTAATCGTTTCTTTTTTTATAATCCTAGCTGTTTTTCTAGATCACCTAAGCATAAGAAGTGAACAACAAGTAGCTTTTGGGAAAAACACAATCTCAATTTACAAAGCTTGATCAACAAAAATATTTCAAGCAATTTTTTAATTTTTAAATTTCTTTTAACGAACTCAAACTCGGACAGTTTCATTCGAGTTTAGAAAAATTATTGTTTCGAGAGCAAGTTTGCCAAAACGACCGAGATTTTTCGAGTTCAAGTTTGAGTTCGCAGCACTGTCTTGTTGTCGTGCTAAGCAAACTGTTGTAACTTAATTGTATCACATCAGAAGATTTTCTCCAGTCGCTAGATGATTTTTGTGATTTTTCGTAAAAATGACCATTTGAATCATATTTCGCACGTTTTTAGAACTACTTAATTACTAAAATTCTTAATTGCTAAAATTGCTAAGAACTTAATTGCTAAGATTCGGAAGCCGTTTGAAAGAAATAAATTGCTCACCCACGTTAGCCCCTGTTCTTTACCTATTTAGGTCAAGTCCAAGACACGTTTCAACGCTTTCATCCATGAATTAATTTTTGTAAGTTATTAGACTAAAAGGAGGAAAGCTGCAGCCCTCTTTACCTTCTTTTTTGCGTCACTGGCGATTTTACATTAGTTTATACTTTAGGAACAAACAAAATTTGGCAATTTTAAAGCAGTTGGTTTGTTTGGTGTTGAAAAAGAGGCAAAATATGTAGATTATTATATCACTGTTATCGACAATAAAGTAATAAATACACGTTTTATTCACTTTTTTTTTGTAAGAAATAGTAAATTTTAAATTAGGAGTAGCTGTTCTGAATTTTTGGCCGATTTTCAGTCTCACTTGTTTTTAATTTATTCTTAAATTTTGAGAACATCGATATCAATTTTACCGAGCATGTTTGTAAAACTGTTTAAATCCCAATGCTCTGTGTGCTTGAGTAAAAGCTTTTTTGCTGCTTATGCAGCGTCGTGAAACTGGATAAGGGAAAGGCGAGCTTTTTTCAACTGGATTTTAGCATTAATTTTTATTTTTATTTAAAAAATAGTATTTTTATTTTTTTTAGCATTTGTGTAAAATGCATGAGCACTAACAGCAATATGCAATGCTTATTTTTGGCAAACCAGTGTTTGGCTTTTTCAGACCGAATATTCAAGCTTAACTAAATATTTGAATTTGAGAGGAATGAATTCAAAATCTCTCGGCTCCTTGATAGCTCAGCTGTATAAAAATTGTAGATAAATTGTTCTCGATTCATTTTCATGACTGCTCTTCGTACAAAATGTTCATATTATCGTGCAACCAAAAACCTGTAATCGAATTGATTTCATTACCAAAGGGCCGGGATAAGATATTAAAGCCATCCGCATTTTTAAGTAGAGGTACAGCTATAGCGATTTAAAATTATTATTAGCATTTAGCGCCAACTTGTTAAAATAAACTTTCTTAGTGCAGTAGTTGAAACGATTTAAAATATAAAAGAATAAAAAAAGAGTCAAAAAAATCATTTCATGGATGTAAATGCGGAATCAGTGGTCGACCTGTAGTGGTAAATTTTCGTAAAGACAGCGGCTATAAAAGGTCACCGCTTTTGCTTCCACTTCGGTTTCATCAAATGTCAAAAGCTTGACTGTGGTGCAGTTATTTTTGTAAAATTTGACAAAAACTTTAGTTCAAGAAACCAACATTTGCAAAAAAATACGCTTTTAAAGGTTTGTGGTTTGCTAGATCTGGGGCCAGGTCCCACTTCTATCAGTTCAAAGATGAACCATGCAGCCTTTTAACTTATTTTTAAACCCAAAAGCGTTTAACAATTCTGTTTTACTTTTAAGATTTTGAAAATTTTCTCAAAAATTTCAGGGCTTTGCCCATTTTTCAAAAAAAAATCTGGGGGCATATGCTGATGAAACATAGCATTTACTAAGTAAGATAAATATAGTTTTCCATTCCAGCATTTAAATTTTCTTACTGTGACAATATCATATTCTTTAAAAATTAGACAGGGAAAACATGATAACATTTCTTACACAAAAGAAATGATATACTATGTAATGAATGTCGTATTGCAGATTACTATTGCTATATTTAAAAGTTTTATGATATTTTATAGTATGTATATAACCACAAAATTTTTGCAGTGTTTTTTATTTTGCAGTCTTAAAAATGCACATTGCTACGCCGCAGTAGCGTAGAACAACCACAAAACAGGATGATTAAATAGCTAGTGCCCTTTAGCTGTTTTTATGCCTATTTTGTGTATGTTTTGTGCCGCTGTAATGTAAAAACGTGTGTTTTGAAGGAGCATTCAGATCGGAAATTTTTTCGCTTGATTTTCTCTAAAAAAAAATTGACAAGTCTGAAAACTAACTTTACTAAATTTAAGCTTTCTACGACCTTCCGTTCTCAAAATTAAACGGAATAAATTTCCTCTTAGAAAAACTTTTTTCCCTTTTTTCTTAAAACTTTTGTCAGGGTTGGCAACTACAGACAAAATTTTAAATGGTTATTTTATGTTTTAATTCCAAATTAATGTTTTTGCGGTAAAGTTATTGTAAACCAAAGTAAAGGTTTGGAACTCTAAATTCAGCTGCTTTTCAATAAAAATAAGCCAGCTTTTCCAATTTTAATCTTTTATCACAATATTGACAAAACGAAAACACTGAAGCAAGAGTGAAATTGTTAGGTATGAGCTACAACATCTTGAAAACGGGAAAACGTAGAAAGTTTAAAGTTCGTTAGAATGCATTTTTGGCTTGTCCTAACATTTCGGTCAACAGTGAAAAACTTGACTTTAATGCCCTTTTAAACACAAATTTAACCTAAAATGGTCTTAAAAATAAGTTTATTTTGCAAAAACACATAAACATGTTGTCCCTTTTTTTACCCCGGCGGCTGGTGGCATCGTCCCCAGACGCCCAACATGTGCTACAATTTTTGACGCATGCCTGACATCCTCTTTTGAAATATCTGCCTACGCCACAGCTACGCAGAAATTTGGAGCAAAGCCTCATATATAAGCAAATTATTTAAAAAATTTTGCGATTGTAGGAGTTTAGCCCGAGCAGAGCAAACAACTTAATTATGGCCACGTAAAAAATTACCCGCTACAGCAGATGCAATTAAAACATTGCTATTCCGAGCACTTAGAAATCCATACGAAGACTCCAATATTTAAGTAGTCGCTCTTTACTTTAGCGTAAAGCCAAGTGATTGGAGATTAATTTCGATTTTGGATTGTTTCCGATCCAAATTTCTGCCTACGCCTATGCCCAGATCCTTGCAACGACAAACCAATTTCACATTTCGGTTTCATGTTATGTTCTTTTCAAGAGGATGACAGCATAAAATTGTTTAAGCTTGACAAATCTGGAAAAAAATTCTTGTCAAAACAATTTCAAGATAAAAAATTTTAATCAAAAATACCATCATCTAGAGGTGGAAGCAAAAGCGATTCAAAAACTGCCGTTTCCATATCCCTGAATCATATACAGCAAGGGAAATCATGAAAACAAAATTAGGATTGACAATTAGGTGATAATCACAAAACCACAAACCTTGACTGCGTCGAACAAAAATAATTCATCTTTTTCAGCAAGGTTTCGACACGCAATATCCTTTAATTTTACAAAAACTAATGATTTGTGCATGGTTAAGATTGTTTTTTTATATCTAAGTGTTATAATAAATACCGCATAAATATGATCGCTATGTTTTGCGATTGATTCTTTTAACCTGGTTCAAACACCTAAATAAAGCTTCTTTCCAAAAAAATTGCCAGTACCATTTCCATTTCAAAATACTTTAGAGCTTGTTCGCCTTGAGCGTAAAATCGCGAGCATAAAAGCGTATCTTTTGTTTGTTTGAACCAACTGGCAGCTGTACGCTGGAAAGGTAGTAGAACGGGCGTACCAAATTTCTGTTTAAATCAACTAAGAATTCACTCGTACGCTCATGATTTTAAGCACCGTGTAAAAAGGCTCTTAGACCTAATTTATCTGGAATATTTTAGGCTTGCAATTGTTCGACGTTTGTGTCAAAAAAGATTAATAGTAATGGCAGATATTTTGTTAGGCGTAGATTTTGTTGCAACCTGTTATTGTTTTAATTACTATAAATTGGATTGGCATTGGTGCAAGCAATTATTACATGATCATTGATCACGTTACCATTATTAGGGTAAGACAAAATTAACTACAATATTTGAAATACCAAAAGTGTGAAACATCGTCAGAAATATTTTTATTTCTGACAGTCAATTAGGTGAATATTGTTTTTAATATTAAAATGAAAGACTTATTGTGTCCCTTTAAAACAAATTCCTGGTACATTTTCGACAGAAAAAAGCTTTTGTTAGATAAAATATATTTTTGTTTTGTAATAAATTAATTGTGCTTTTTAAATAAACTCGAAAAATATTTTGATAGCTTACTTAGATGCTACTGCAGAAAACAAGTCTAAAAAACAATTAAATGACCTATTGCTACTTTCTGTAATATTAAACTAATAACCCTTACCTTCGTGGGGGAGTTTACTACAGCATTCGCTAATGCTGTGATTCCTTTCATTGTTAGGTTGCTATCGTCACCTCCTATTGCGATCCACTCGATCTTGCTTATACATGATGCGATTGCAATGAAGCCGTCATCACCGGTCGCGGTCCAGCCCAAATTCAACAATTTCAACTACAAAACAAAACGTAAAAATGATTCCGTCAAATATATTGATGGTGCTCAAGAAATAAATAACGTCTTTCAAAAAAAAAAATTGTTGTCTTGAAATTTTGAAGTTGACCAAAAATTTTTAAGACTAAGTTTAATCACAAAAATAATAAGGATGCACGTATATTTTCAATGAAATAAAAATCTACCTAAAAATTACAAAACGAAACGCTAAACTGGTGTAAGTTTCATAATATTGCTGCTTTTAAAAATTTAGCAAAAAACTGATATTGTTTTTTTTTTAAACAATATATTAGCAACCGTTACTTTGAGCTGATTTTATTGGTTTTCTTTAAATGTACATCTTATATATCTTTTCGTATAGTTGAGTTGCTTGTTTAAACTTTTTTATCAAAGTATTATTATTTTTTTATAGGACGAGTGATTGCTAAAGTGGCCTACACATTTAACTTTGTATGGGCTTAACTACAATAAATGAATAAATGTAAAGTAGTGTAGATTAATGTTTGAATGTGCGTTTACAGCGTACAGGTACAAAGCCAATTGATGATTCATTTTTTTGAATTGTGCATTAAACTGTATTTATATGTTTTTAGTAAGTTTTTTTTGAACTTTGTTGTTTTTACTGCAAAAGTTCAAGACAATCTTTGCATGCTGCTTGGTTACAAAGAAAATATTTCACAAAATCTCAAAGTAAGACAAAAAAAAAGATAAATGTATTGCTATCATAAACTGAAGGCTTTGCTTTCGAGACGCTTAGTTTGATTGCTATTAACGTTTATCATTTTCATAAAAACACGGCACTTTTTAAAAAATCTAAAATCTCAAATCCCGCAGACAGTTTCAACAGCAGGGGTTATTGGGGTGGTAACTTTGCTCTCTAATGCGTGCTTAAAACACTGTTTGTATTGTTTGATATGAGTATTTAAATTTTTTCATTGTTATTTAGTGATTAACTTATTCAAAATATTGAAAATGCTAGGTTCTACTTCAATCAAAATGTAGTTAAATAAAAACAGTGGATTTTTTTGCTGGGAGATGTATGTAAAAAAATATTCTGCAATAAATTGCATAAATGTGTTAATTGAAGAGTTGGTTGGTGGTACAGAATGTGTTAATCAAGGCAATGTGTTAATTATAATTACTTGCTGCAGCCGTTACATTTGTCATAGACAGCAGAAAAAATGCCAGCACATGCACTCTTATTAATTTTTGGTTTATAGGAATTCGGGAAGGCAATGAAGTAGATTCTCACTTTGAGAATGCGGGTTTGATGTTTTAATTATGTCGTAGTGAAAAAGAATTGAGTGGTAAAGAATGTTGCGTTATAATAGTTGATCAGTGATGGGATTATTAATTTAATATGGTTTTATTTCTAAATTCTACTGATCTTAATTCAATAAGCTAATTTATACAGTAAAATGCAAAAACTCTTAAAGCTTTTGATGGCTAAATATATTGATACCAATAGTAATTGAAGTCGATTGATTGACTAAGAATCTTTTAATTTTACAATGATATGTTCAAGATTGAAAGTAATAATTTTTGATAACACACGAATCTTTAATAAGAAGAACTACTGATGTTTTCTTGGTACCAAAGCAGCATTTGTATACAAAATATTTGTTTACAGCCTCAATTCGCTTGTAGCGTAAATGTGCTTATTGTCGGCAAAATGTTTGTCTTTTTTATTAATGCTTTTGCGGTAATTTTGCTGACATCAACGATATTGCCTAATGCTAATATGTTAACTTTCATATAACGACAACCACTCGGTCGATTATTTTGTTTATTTTTCATATAATGTCAATATCAGGACATGATTTTAGTTTAAACCCTGGTTTTTGAATTAATGCTGTTATAGTCGACTTTGAAGTAGCTTTTGTTTTGTAAATACGATTTTTGCGTTTTGCAGTCTGCAATATTTAAAGTAACGCTGCAGAAATGGGCACGAATAACATTTTACCAAAAGCGCGGCAATTTTTTCAACCACTAAAAGCGCAAGATGAGGAGTAGGGTGGTCCTTAAATACATAGCAAAAATTAAACTATAAAAATTATCATGGGAACCTTAGTAAATGTGTTCCTTTTAGGCTAAAACCATCGTGTGTGAAAAATCTCCGAGATAGAAAAACGTTTAGAGGTTGCACAAAGGCAGTAAAGTTTTTCATAAATACCCAATTTGGCAAAAATAAGAATTTCGCTGTTTGCAGAGTGAAGGCTGTTCAAAAGCAGTAATATTATGGGTGTTACCCAACTTATTATATGTTGCCAAGTAAGACGTGTACTGTCTTTATTCTCACTTTGCAAAAACCATGCCTATGGTATGCTTTGAGGGGAAATGCACGTGGAACTGAAGCTGATCTTCATCACATTTTCCAATTAACCAGACGTATTTCTATATAAGTGCCACTGCCACACTACCTCTCTGCTGTTGTATGCGGGTCTTGGATTCTTTGAACCAACTTTTTGCCCGCTATCAATGAGTCTGATAATTCACTCCAAGAATTAAAGTCATTTAATTGATATTTTTGATCAATCTTTATTTTTTGGAAAAATCCAATTAATTGCGTTTAATCAGCAAACCACTTTATTCAATTGTTGTTTCTTAATGGCACGCTTGATAAAGTTTTTGTTTTCGTGAAGAGCTGCAACCATTATCACTTCATGCCATCATACACCTTTGGTTCAAAAAAACCTAAGCCACTAGCTTCTTAGACGTGTACCAAAGCCGACCAAAGAATCATTTCATTACGGTTGCCCCAATTCTCTTGTCATTGCAATTTGCCACGTTTTTTGTAAGCCCAATATTTTTTCTACATTTTGGCAAGGAATGATGCTCTGGTCTACGTTTGCCATAATCAGTTTACCATGCAGTTCTCGTTTACGGTAAACTGATATGGCCAGCATAAGTTTGGGGCAGAGGTGGGGTCTTCGAGGACACAATTTGAAGTCCTTGTCCTCGAAGTCTGCAATTCCTCGAAAATGCCCTGTCTTCGGCTCGAGGACAGCACTATTTTTTGATTTTGGAGCGAAGATCTTTTTTTTTTGGGAGATCACTTCCACGTTGTGCCTTGGTCCTTGTCCGTGGCCTCAAGCATTTCTGTCCTTGGCCTCGAGAAGGTCTGTCCTCGGAAAGGCTGTTCTTGGCCGTAGCCTTGGCCCTAACGTCGAATGTTTTTCCTGTCCTTGGCCTTGGCCTCGAGCTTTGTGTCCTCGACTCCACCTCTGGTTAGAAGCGCCATAATCAGTTGTGGCGCCCCTACCAATTACTGATTTTGTTTAAGTTTTGCTTTAATGGAGAAGCAAGCACCAGATTCTTACTTTTAGAGTTTGAGACATTTACGTCAAAAAACATATTACCCTGCAGCAAAAACTTTTTCAGCCTATCCCCTTTCTTTTAATGCTCAAACAATTTAATGCTGATAGGGCCGTGCTCGTCTCGTGATGTAAAATATTGTATATGCGGTAGCATATGACCAATATGAAATTTTCGCTGTTCATGTGCAACCTGTAAACTTTAATTTTTCTGCGAGATATTTTGCATGTACAGTTTTTTATCGAAAACGAACAAATTTAACCCGGTTCTCGAATAGTTTTCCAAAATTTTGAAGTAAGGACCACACTAATGGGCAGTTTAATTTTTTTTCTGAAGCGCTGTGCAACGTTTGCTATAAACTTTTTTATTCAGTTCAAGCTCAACGCAACTTCGTAATTGCGAAACAGGATTTTTGTACCAAGCTAAAGTGCAATCGAAGTTTTGTAATCAAATTTATTCACAATACTCTATGCCACGTTCAAATTTTTGCAATTTTAGACCGCAAAGTCGCGTCGAATTTGCTAAAGAATTTTGGCATTTGAAAACATTATGATTGCAATGCAACAAAATTTAGTTTAAATCACAAAATTGTGCTATTAATCAAAAAAAAAAAAAAAAAAAAAGGAAAAGCGCACCGCAATTAACCTGCAACAAATTTTAAAAACATTAGCTTGCAACGCAACTTTTGCAATATCTCAAAACAAAAAATTAAAGCGCAACGCAACTTTCACGATTGCAGAGGTTGAAGAAGTATCGTTTTGCTCACCTCTGTATTGCTGTAGGTGCACAACATTCTTAAGTGCTTTGCTAGTGGTGCATGACATTGCAGAAAATCAGTGCACAACACTGTATAACTATTTTTAGACCAATTTTTTTACCAGCAAATATGCAAGATCGGGCCAACGTTCGCCATCTGTTGAAAGAGCTGGCAAAACGTTGGAAATTTTTTTCAAAGTTGTCAATGTTTAGTCAACATCTTTGCAATAGCCGTAATAATTGTAATAGCAATTAGTTTTTTCAAAATTTTCACGGTTGTTTTATGACTATCGCTATTTTTTCTTATTTATGGGTATCTACATTGCTAAAATTACATTTTTGCTATTGCAATTCAGCCAACCTTGGTGCAATGTTGATCCAACATTCCAACATTGTTTTCCAACATCGGCATCGTGCATTCCAACCAATATAAGGCAATGTCGGAGGCCAACCCAGGCCAACGTTGCTAGATAAAAGTTTTATTTTCTACCAACGATATTTCGTAATCAATGTTGGTTGTGCATTACAAAAGTATAGAACAGGGATCAGAATTACAAAGAAGCACTAAACTTTATTATAAAAAATTCATGTTTATTTTTTGTAATTTTTTAACAGAAAGAACTTGAAAAAAATTTTTCATGGTAAAGTCAAACCTTATCTTTAAAGTTTGCATGATTATTTAATTACTTTTGTGTTAAGTAATTCACACCACCAAACAGTTATTTTCATATACTTTATTCTGATTTTGTCGTAAAACGAAGGATGATTGAGCTAAAACTTTTTACATATTTCGAAAACAAAAAATTACTATACGGGAACAGCAGTTTTATTAACATTGGTTTCAAATAATTGTTTTTTTTAGTTTTGGCAGAAAAAAAACAAGTCAAGACAAAATAAAACATTTTTTTACGAGATGTTTGGACTTGAACGTAAATCATTTTCAATCCTACTTAAAAGCGGTGAATCATCCAGCCAATTCCAGTGGTTTACAAGAGCTAAAATTGAACTATAATTTTTGATATTTTTTGTTTTAATTTTGGGACTGCGGTTGCAAAGATATTCAACAAATACAAAAAGATGTCCCCCCGAAAAAAGTTTTTGGAAACGCTGAGTTTTGTTCTTCCCACCAAAACCACTGTTCTCTAAACTATTAGGCCTACTGTATTCTTATTAAACTATTAGGCCTAACTATCTCTAAACTATTAGGCCTAATAGTTTAGAGATAGTTAGGCCTAAACTATTTAGAAATAAACTATCTCTAAACTATTAGGCCTACCACAGTTCTCTAAACTATTAGGCCTACTGTGGTTTTGGCGGGAAGAACAAAACTCAGCGTTTCCAAAAACTTTTTTCGGGGGGACATCTTTTTGTATTTGTTGAATATCTTTGCAACCGCAGTCCCAAAATTAAAACAAAAAATATCAAAAATTATAGTTCAATTTTAGCTCTTGTAAACCACTGGAATTGGCTGGATGATTTACCACCTTTAAATAGATTCAATTAGTTAATATTTCATATTGTAGATTTTGGTTTTGAATCGAAATAAACAAGCAGAAAACTTATGCTTAGTGACTTATTTGGTTTTTACGCAACAAAATCCAAATTTGCGGCAACTGACTAAGACTTGCGTGCCATAACTAGTAAGTAAATTATATTTGAAAACGAAAAAGGCGTAGCAATATACTGTACGACAATACCAGCCGTGTCAAAAACAATAAATTCAAATTTTAAATAAAAGCAGCTTATTTAAATGACAGCAATGTCAATCATTAAGTGCGGTCTAACTGGAAAAAATTGTAAGTGTACGAGAATATATTAGATTTATTTAAAGCATAAACTCCCTACGCCGGTTATATACCATCTCACCAGTGTACAAGCTGCTCGCAATTAAACTAAAACTAAATAGTAGTGCGGGTCGAATTTGGTCAAAATTTTCTTTTTTAACGTAATAGCAAAAAAACTTGTCTTTTATCTTAAAAACATCTGTAGAAAATTTTGAATACGATTGAACAACGTTTTAAATCCCCACAAAGCAATCGAATTTTCACAACTTTGTGTTATTTTTCGCCCAGCGAATACACGCTATAAAGCGTGCTTGGCTGACTGTTGTCAAAACAAGAATGCGTGAATTGTTTTTACAATTACGTCACAAACACGGTGATTATCACAATCTTTTTGGCTGAACTGAATAAAATGGGCTATAAAGTTCGCTTTGCATTCAGGTTAGAAAGTGATAGTACTAATAGGAAGAAAACAATGACTTATCAAACTATGGATGCAGTCAAATGCCCAATTTTGGAAGCAACAAAACGTTTGCCGGAAAATCAACTTCCCACCTACCTGGATGTCATGAAGGCGTTTTTGTATGAAAGACCTATTTTAATCTTAGAGAGGAAAAATGCAAGGTACCATTACGTGAAATTGCTGCAGAGGTCTCTCAAAAAGTTGAGGCTATTTGGAGAAAAGGTAGCATACCAACAGTATCACGTACACGAATCGTGCAATTGCTTTTGACATACCACATAAAAATTATTTATTGCTTTTGAAAAACATTAAATCAAGAGGAAAGTAGGAGAATTTTCGAAGTAAAATAAAAGATTTGGTGAAACTAGCGCAAGTAACGCTTTTTGATAAAAGTGCTTGTACATGCACAGATTTAGAAAACTGCTTTTGCGAAAGTAGCAGAAAGGTGCAATAAAAGAACGAAACTTCTTAACAGAAAGAGCGTTATTTATAGGAAAGCTTGATCTGAAAGAAACAGCAAGGCTCACAAAAACAATAAAACGAAAAGAAACCAAAAAAACAGAAAGCAATCCAAGCAGCACAAAAGACATCGTTTGATGGCAATGCATCTCTTAGCGATGAGAACGACGAAGAGCTTTTTCTGGTACTATCGGCAAAGAACTGCAGACTTGCGACAAAAATCCAGTTGTTCGTTTTGAGCCAATTGAAGCTAGAGAACCATTACGTTCCATAAATGTTGATGACTTGAGCACCGAGCAAAAATATCTGTATGCAGCCTGTCTTGCAGTAACTTCCGGCCAGTTTCACGATGATTTAGAGTATAAAAACTCTGGAAATATATGTCGATCTCGGTGGTTGATTTTAGCTAATCGTGTTTTGAAGGCCTTCTGAAAGTTTGAAAACCTTAGCCGGTTTTATTGTCAACGTTTACGTATCTACGTGGTTTGATATAAAATGTCAACCAATGTCCCTGTCCCAAATGTCCCAATACATTGGTGGAACATGATTAGGAGGATGCAACATCTTTCAGAAACTTTGCAAAAAGAAGTGCTGGAATCAGTGGTAAAAAGAGATGCTTATTATGCACACCAAGAGAACGTGCTTATTGCAATGGTTAGCGATAAGAATGTGACTACGCATGAACTAGGATTTTGGCGAATTTTGAAACCAAGGCAAGAGTCTAAAGAAACATCAAGACATCCATCAATCATTCGGCAATTTAAAGTACCAGAAATCAATATCAAGGCTGAAAACTACACTGAGCTCCTTTACTGGGAAAGTGATCATCACCGAATGGAACCTCCAATCACAATGGCCATTTCAAAAGAAGAGTTATTTGTGTGCATTAAACATGAAAAAAAGTTGAATGAAAAATTGTTTGATTTCCACGCTAAACTTAATCAGTTGAACGAAGCATCTCTTAAAGTGAATGAGAAAGACAGCCGAGATGGTTTAATATGAGCCACAATTGAATCGCGTCGAAAAATGCCTCGACTTGAGTCAAAGAAAGACTTGATTTAATGTGATCTATACTGCTTTAACGAAACCGTTTTGAATCCAGCATTAAAACTTTATAATTTTTGTTTTGTTTTATAGGTTACAATCCTATGTCCAATGCTGCCGTTGAGAGTAGGCTAGGTAAGCGAAGCCTCTATACACTTTTTTGCGAGGTAGGCATGGGTAGCCTCCAACCCAAAATATGCGGATTTCCACGAAAATACACCAAAACGCGAAAACGGAATAACTGCACTCAAAATGGGTGAATACCCTTTTTTATAGTCTTCACTTTAATTTGGCTGGAAAACTATACTCAACATCTGAAAAACTGCAACTAAATCGAGTGAAAAAGAAGACCTTTTCTTATTTTGGTCTTCACCTGTATTTGACGGCAAGAAGCAACATTCTCTTGCCAATTTCTGTGAAAGCCTACCTACTAGTTTTTAGTTGGGTCTACCCTACCCTCTTTTTTCATGACTCACCCGTATCATTTTTAATTGCTGCAGCTTATTCACTTTTTCGTTTAGAACGGCAGCACTTCCTGTCCTGCGTAAAATTGACTTGACAAAGTTAAATAATACTAGCGGCGAGACCTAGCTTTCACCCTTTTAATGTTTTCAACTCTCCCTTGGGCCTTTGGCTACTATTTTTACAATTTATTAAGTTATTTGGTCCTTCAAAATTTACCGTTTTGCCATCTTCATGAAGCTGTTGTAATTAAAAGGTTACATTTACCTTTTTTTTTCAAAAATCAAAAATATTAATGACCCTGAGGCGATTTAAAAGATTATTCGATTGAGCTTAAATTTTACCAGAGGTGTTTTTAGATAAAAATGCAACTTTTCCACACTATTACAAGTTTGTTAGGAAAAAAAAATTTTGTTTTGGTAAATTCGACCCTCCCTACTAAATAAGCGCTCCTCTGCAGTTTCTTTTTCAAGCTATTACAATTTTGCAATCAAATTCTATGGTTAGCTTTCAGTTTTACATTGCTTTTTCGGGTTTAACTGGCTTGATGTAGAATTCTATCAAAACCTTAAATTATGCTACACTGAAGTACTGTAAAATTTAAACAGTGTTTTTAAACTAGAAAAAAATTATGTTTTTATAGTAAAATTGTTCAGGTAAAGAACATTCTTAACTGCCATTTATTTATATGCTTAATACTTTTGCAACCAAAGTTTAGTAAAATTTGTAACCTCATGAAATAATGGCATGGTAGCACTTTTTATGTAGCCTACTCTTGCTGTACGTACCATGAATTCTTGTTGATGTATTTTTCGATGTGTAACCGTAGTTTTTTGATTTAATTTTATGTTGTTTGGTTTTGCCGAAATAAAATGTTGATTTGATTTATTTGCTGTGTTTTTCTTGAATGAATTTATTTGTTTGAATGCAAGAGCAAACCAAATAAAAATAATTGTGAAATTGGAAATGGATGCTATATTTTATGATTAAAGGGAATGAGGCACTTACATGTTAAGAAAATACTTTAACAATGCCACAGCATGTAATATTAACTTGGCAGTCTTCATTGCATAATTGAACAGCATATGATTATTCTGTGTTATTGGAAAAATTAAGTCACAAATGTTTCATAGCTTTACGATCCAATATAATTTTTGTAATCAATTAATTATCTAACTCAATACCATTTTTGAAATTCAATTTATCACTGAAGGCAGTTTTGTAAGGTCAAGCGGTAACAAGTTTGTCTCTGGAGCAGGAAGTCCGAGAGTCAAGTCTTGGGCTGGTCAGGTCGGACACAGTATTGCCAACGGCTTGTCACCGCTGCAACATTTATTCGAATGGAGCAGTGTTGCCCGAGCGCAATGACGCGGAGATGGGCCCCGCTAACTTGTTACACGCTTCGCCGTAATACTGAAAGTATAACGAAAGATTTGATCTGACATTTTTTTAAATTGAAAACAGTAATTACTAGTATATTCGAAAGAAAATAGAACTAAGCTGATCTAAAAATTCATAATAATGTAACTGAAGTTTACTTATCGAAATTAACTACAGCATTGCCAAGTAATCATATGTCTCTTACCGGAACATGTAAACGCTTAATTTTATTGCAAAGGATTTCGATTCCACGTGCGGTCAGCGAGCATCCTGAAATGTCCAGCTCCAATATATTTTGCAAGCAGGTTGAAAGAATTGCTATGTTTTCATCTTTAAGATCGTTCTTTTTGAGATTGACGAACTTTATCTGAAAGTGATTCATAAAAAAATAAGTGTGAAAATAGTAAAATTAATCTTTTCATTTTCGCACTAATATTTCGGGTTTTTTTAACTCAACAAACTTCCATTTGTTTAGTACTGTTGAAGAAACTTGGTGACTAAAAAGAAAAGCATAAGCTTTTACAAAACTAATCATAATCATCATTACTTTGAGCAATTTTGTGTCAGTTGTACTATTTTCCTGTAAATAAAATTTAAAAGCTACAAAATGTTTGATGAACTATTTTTTTATTTATAAGCGATTGATAGTTTCAAAAACTTGGCGGAAATTTTTTGCTTTTTAGGGCGAAGTTACACAACATTAATTTTTAAATTATTACAGTTTAAAAGCAAATTGCTTACGCATGATGAGATGATGAGGTACAAAGGGACTCGGGGCAAATTAGAACTAAAATAAATTGACAACTTTGTGAAAGTTTGAGATTGTGTAGTTGTCTTATCCTCCGAAATCTTCAGAAAAGTTTTTGATATAAGTATGTAACTTTGTGAATCTGAAGCGTTATTTGGAAACAAACAACAAGTCAAGTTTTGTTGGTTGTAGTTAGTGGTGCTATTGAAATGCTGCAGGATCCGCTTTCTTCAGAAACCTTAAAAAAGATTGTCGGTCCTTGACATAACTTTTTGTAAAGGACATGAGGTTGGCTGATTACTCGAATACAGTCAGGGTTATCTTTTCGTACTTATTTCTAAGATTTGGACTTAATTTTAAGAGCAATATCTTACAAAAAATGATGCGCTTATTTCTAAGAAGCAAGCTTATTTTTGATTATAGGCTACCGTGCTCAATAAGTCTAAGTTTATTTTTTGGATAAATTTGGCCGCTTTAAGTGTAAAGTGAAAAACTGTATTTGAATATAGTGCAAAGGCCTAGTACTTTTAAAACTTTGATTTTTTTGTAATTTGTTAATTGCTAAGAGAAATTGTTCCAACCTCACATTATTTAGTGGAATAAAGCGTTTTTTAAAAAATTACAACTGTCTGTGTCATCTCATAGCAGCGTGCTTATTTTGTGAGGTAGGCTGATGATAACCCTGGCTATAATGTAGTTCAAACTTGCAGAAACAGTTTTAGTTATGCTTTCAGCTTTTCTTTATGATTGATAAAACCATCGCATGATTGTGGAAATTCCGACAGTCGTTTTTCGCGTAAATATGCAAATCGTTAATGATAATTTTATACGAAAACGTAAAACTTTTTAAAATTGATTAAGTTTTTCTTCAGCAGCTTGATCAAATTTCATAAATGCTGCACAATAACTTCCTCAGAATCCCGTAAATCTGGTTCAAGTTATAGGATTCATAAATGTGTCTATTTTTTTTTTTTGTTCCTTTGTAACCAAATGATCACATTTCATCAACCTCGTTTTCATATTTGCTGTTACTGCTGAGATACCTTTTCACGAGAAAGGCTAAGAAATCTGTGTTTTCAATCAACTTAAAAACTTTGAAAACATCAGCAGCAGAACTTTCTTCATATTATTTTCAAATATTTTTTTAGAAAAATGCTTCCAGCAATTCATATAATAGGCCTTCATATTTTTTACATTAGATTTTCAGCTCCGGTGCGCTGAAACTTTTGGTTTGAAGACATTAGAAAGTAAAAAAAATCAGCAAAAACATGCAATTACCTATATCCGCAGCAAAGCTGCTGTAAAGTGCTTTAATTTTTTTAATTCAAAATACAGTATTTAATTTACGTTTGTCACAACAAGCATTTGGCAAAATTTAGCTGCTGGTGAATTGCAAGTGCACTAGCGAGTATTTGTTGCAATTAGACCTTCCATTTTATTTAAGCATTTATGCCTCACATGTTGTTAAATGCAAATGCAATTGCAAAAAATACTGAGGAAGCAGTTTTTCCAGTTAGTTTGGTAAATTTATGAATCGGTTTGTGGAAACCGGCTGAATAGCAGTAATGCTTGTTACTAGCTGTTGGATTTACGTATAATGCTGTCAGAAAGAAATTATCTCTTATTTGCAAATTTGTTGGTATTTTGGAAATATTGATTGAAGTTAATATAAAAGTTGACAAGACTTTTTAGCTTTTCCTCAAGGAAACGATAAGACAAAAGTATGGAGCGGGACAATAGCAATTTGTTAAATTTTTTTCTCTCCATAAATTCGAAGAAAAGAGCAGATGTAAACTTAAAAATAACGCACTGTATGTCACGAACCGAGACGCCATTTTAGCTTTAAAGTAGTGAATGCACCTTATAGTCACTTTTTGCAAAAAATATTCTGACATTAATAATTTTTGCTCAACATGAAAGTTTAATGTATAGGATTTGGGGGTTCTTTTCCAGAGGCTGTTTGATTTGCATTCAGAGTTTTTTATCTTTTTTGATGTATTATGATAATAACAATGATGCAACTCGTAATAATTATAAATATTGCGAATACTAATGCAACCAGTATAAACGTGACCTCGATGATTGATATTTTCTGCCGAACTTGAAGATATTCGGCTTTCGCGCGCAGATGTATAACCTTTAGTCAATTTATGCGCTCGTTAGCTGTAACAGGATGACATCATCGTTATTTTAGTTATATACTGAGTTATCCCATTACAGGACCCCACCTACTAATACTTATGCCCTAGTTGCTACATATCTTCTTTCCAAAATTTTAAATTTTATGGACAAGGATGGAGAGCGGACGTTAAACTTGAAAATTGTTAAAGCTCTGGCAAAAATGAAAGGTCAAATGTCAGCAAGCTGCAATAATGAAAATAGCAAATCAGTTTATGTGAAGCGGTTGTATGAAATGCACAATTGTAATATATGCCGTCCTATTATAGGTGGTGGTCTCTACTTTTCGTCTATCGTAGATGTTCAGAATTTGGGAAATGAATTTCATTATTGAAAAGAAAAAACACCTAGCAAAGTTAATATTTAACAACTGAAGAAGAAGAAAAAACATCAAACGTAACACAGTTACTGGTAAGTAGAATGCTTCAATGCATGGCATGATGCTTCAGTGATGTAGGAAGCCTTTGATTACTAATCAGCACTATGAATGTTGAGATGGTGGTCAATTAGAAATGGCATTTAATTACAGGCTGGCGTTCTATTTTTTAACCCTTTGTTTTAGTGGCGTTCGATTACAGGTGGCAATTAAATGGAGGTGGCGTTAAAATAGAGGCGTTACGATAGGTTATTTTTATGATAAAAAAAATGTCACTCTCAAAAAAATCTAGCAAACACTAACATACAGCACATATTGAACAAAATTATTTTGATTTGATTGCTTCATTTGGTGTCTGTGTGCGAATGAGCATATCAATCTGAGTGCTAGAATTGTAAAAATTATCGACCTTAATAAACAAAAAATAACCAATAATGATAAAATTCCACTTATCTCAGGGTTAGCAATCATTTCGTCAACCTAATATGATAAATGTCAAAGTCGATTATTGGGCAAAATGAGTTAATCATACCAAAATGATGAGCGTGGAAAGGTTCACCTAGTAAACTTTTCAGATTTAAAAAATCGCCCCTAGAGAGCGTTTTATGCTGTTAGAATAAAAATGTCTAAGTCTAGAGAGGGACTTAGGCAATTTCATGATTAGCTTATGTCATTTGATATTGACTTAGGCAATTTTATGATTTGCCTATGTCAGTTGATGCTGAATTAAGCATCCAAAAAATACTCTATCTGTTAGAAAAAAGAACAAATTTTTTGAAAACAGAAAAGATTTTTTTGAAAACAGCACAGTGTTGCTCGACCAGGGGTAGGCAGTAACTACTTTTATAACTAGTTGCTGCTACTAGTTACTTTTTGACAGTGCTGGGCACCGCAAGTTTTTTTGTAAGTCCGCAGTCCGCAAATCCGCAACCGAATTTCAATTTTCTTAATCCGCAATCGCAAGTCCGCAATTGGACGTTTAAAAGCTTGGTCCGCAACCGCAAGTCCGCAACAACTTTTCGAGATTCTTGAATCCGCAACTGCAAGTTTGCAACTTCCTAATTCTTGAAGTCCGCAACCGCAAGTCGGCAACTTCGTAATATTTGAAGTCCGCACCGCGAGTCCGCAACTTTTTATGAACCAAGTGAAAAAGTTTTGCAATCAACTAAGTCCCGAAGTGAACTGCTCAGAGTCGATTGGTAAAAATAAGTCAAAAATTGTGACTTTTGGGAAGTATAGCAAACGTATGGTGAATACATTCCACGCAATAAAAGAAATTACTCACAATCGTTGATTGTAGTAAATGCACCCTAGCATGACTTGTTATTGAGCTGCTTTTTCGGACGGCAATCTTAAGAATTAAATAGCCTAGCCCCTCTTACTTTCAGGTCCAACTCAAAACAGATTCAAACGCTTGTAATTTTGGTTAAAGTTTTTAAGTGACTTGACTAAGGGTTTGTAGCCCCCAGACCTCCTGGTTGCGCTTCTGCTTATACAGTACGTGCCTAAACTGCGTGGAAGCATAATGCACAACCCTCCGGCGAACCCTCAAAACTGCTACAATGAAGCTAGGGATTTGGAGATTAAAAGCCATTGAATTACAGTGAAAAGCCATCAAATAGCAAAGTACAATCCGTATTTCCGCTTGCAACAATATATTCTAAGAAAACAATTTTTTTTCGAGGCAGGAAAAGGCAAAGGCAGTAGAATTCAAAAAAACATTCATATCACTAATCGTTTTACTAAATTTTTAGTCCCAAGTTTCAATAAATACTTTAGGAATGAGATAAGCGCTCGCTGCCAGCAGTGCCGTTGCCAGACCAAACGAAGTGAGAGGGCCCTAGCCGAAAATGGACTGAACTTTTGCGCATAAAAACTGATATTTTAAAGCTACAATTTTGTATTTATCTTTGGAAAAAGATACATATAAGTCCGGCAGCGTTTATTAGCTCGTTTTGCATGCGGCCGGTATAATCGCTTGAAAAATATGTCTAAGGGAGTGAATGCAACCAGAAGCGCAACCAGGGTTTGTTAAGTAAGAGAAAGGAAGCTTGAATCAAAAGTAAATGTTTTTTGCACAAAAATTGTCTAATTTAGGTCCCGTGCTGAACAAACCGTTGCAACTCAAGCTTGTTACAGAGGGGCTCAGCTGCTGGGTGATTTTTGCAATTTTGCGGCAAAAATAGCGATTTTAACGCCATTTGAATCACATTTTGCACGTTTTAAAACCATATCAATAATTACAGAAAATTGCTAAAATTGAGAAGTCATTAAACGATTTAAATTGTCTAGCCTCTTGAGCCCCCACATACTTTAGGTCAAGTCCAAAACACGTTTAAACGCTTAATCTTTTTTTGGTTATATTTTCTAAATGACTTGGTTTAAGGGGGTTGATGACCCTTTAGCCTCTTCTCCCTAATTGCGCCACTGACTGCGAACTAAAATAAATCTTGAGTGTGCTCTAAAAAAAAACAGCTAGTCTTTTAAAAAATTGTTTTCACGTATTGTTTCAGGTCATAATCACTAACAAAATACCGGTAACGCTTCTGTAGGCATACATCCCTATTCCGCGACACATCCGTAAAGGCGTGTTAATAAGACGGATTATTGGGTCACATTTATGTAAAGCAGAGAATGGTCCACATCTGCATCCCCCCCCAATAATTTAAATGGGTGTACAACCAGTACTTAAATTTTAAATTTTTGCAAGGGGGGACGCTTTTTCAGCGTTGACTGAGTTGCAGACTGGGCGATCAGTCTGCAACTCAGTCTGCATTGCAGACTCTATCAACTAAATGTAGAAATCAGTTTGTAATTTCCTACAGTTTTTTTTGTTTTATCTATTTCCGTAAATTCTGATTTGTGTTTTAGTTCAAAATAAAATAAACTCTCTCTCTCTCTCTGAACCTCAGTGAAGAACAGGCCCGTAGGCAGGATTTTGGGAAGTTTGTTCCGTGAACGAACTTGACCTAAATTTTTAATGTTCCTGATTTGGATTGAGACCATTTTTCAGTGAAAATTAGGTGATTTCCAAAAAAAAATAAACGGTCTTCGCCGAAATCCGAGGCTTTTTCTGGCCAAAATCGAAAATTTAAGCGGTTTTTCCGGCCAAAAACAGGTGATCTCCAAAGAGAGAAAAAAAAAACTTCTTCACCGAAATCCGAAGGATTTTTCTGGCCGAAACTGAAAATCAAGGCGGTTTTTCCGGCCAAAATCAGGGACTTTTTCTTCCCACAAAACAAAGCTCAAATCTCGGTACAACTGAGCGTGTAAATTTGGGGAAAAAAAGTGTTCTATTCTTGTGGAAGACCTTTTTTTTTGTTTTGTTTTGGTCTTCACCTAATTTTGGCAGAAAAATAGACTAAATTTGAGTAAAGACCTTTCTTTTGGTTTTTGGTCTTCACCTATATTTGGCGAGATAAACGGACTGATTACTAGTGGAGAAATTTTTCGTTTGGTCCACATTACTCTCAAATTTCCTGAACCTCCCCCCCCCTTTTAAAAATCTTGCGTACGCTACTGCTCAACACTAGACAGCAAAGTAACCGATGTTTCAAATCTTTTAGTCAAGCAGCCACCCAGAAATTGTAATTGAGACATACGAGAAAATAGAAACTAAAGGAAATTTTGCAAATATACTAAACTTCCTGTATTTTGGGCCCATCTTTAAGATGGTATTTATTTAACGACAGCTTTCGAGTATACTCTAAAAAAAAGACTCATTTATTAGAAACTTTGAAAAGTATCATTTCTTTGAGTCATTTTTTCATTTATTTTGAATCATTCTCTGTTAAGATTAATCGTTTTTTTCCAATGGCGGCTTGTGCAAAACTTTGAACGATTCATTCTGCGACGCAAAGCTATGACGTTTTTTATTGCAGATGCTGATTGGCTACTGTGCAGCCTGTGACGTTTTGACCGATAGTAAACTTTATTTGGAACCAATGACGTTTGACAAACAGTAGGAAAACGGCGGCTAGTTGAAACAGACTAAATACTGTACCGGTAGTTGCAAATTTTGCATTTTGCATGAGAGTTGTAGGTAGAGAACAATCTTACAATCGTGCAAATAGCGAGAAGCAGAAGAGTCGCGTTTAAAGCTTTTTGTTTTTGGCTGTGTTCTGTTGCAGCTTTTTGTTTTTGAAGATGTTTGGTTGTAGCAGCCTATCATAGCAGGCGCGTAGCCAGAAATTCGCAATGGAGAGGCTGTTTTGGGTTGTGGAGGCGGAGTCCCAAGCACTCGAAAATTTTGCCTTGTTTTGCAAAAATAACTTAATTTTAAGGCTATTTTGATAAAAAAATAATGCTTTTACAACGTGGCATAGATATTGGCAGTGCAAACATGATTAAACTGGTTGCAGAAATGGGCTAATTGGGAGGTACCGGTAGCTAATGGTAAAATTTTAGTTCTCTAATTTAGATGCTGGTAAATTGTAAAATTGAATAGTTCAACAAAAATCACACTGAGTAATCTATTTCGTATACGGTTTATAGAGAAAAATAATTGGTGGGGGGGCTAATGAAAAGAGATTTGAGAAAAATGATTCGAACAGTAATTACCTAACTAATACTGAATAGCTCCCCCCTTAATCCTTAGATAATACTATATTTGTTGATGACATCTATGTTTAGCACTTTTACACTTGCGATCAAATTTGATTCTTTATTTTCGACCATATTTAAAAGTTTGGTAGTGTCTAGTGCACCGTCCCAGTTTCCGACATCAAATCGCTGGATCACCGGCAGCCAATCAAATTGCGCTTTTCTCCTTGATTCACTTTAAATACAGCACTTTGACATAATGAGTTCGAAGTCCTGATGGCGTAGTGGTTTAAACGTCTGGCTACAATGCTGAGGGATGGGGTGTCGAAACTCGCTGGGCACGCTCACCAAAAAAGCGCTAGAGAGCTATAAGTATACAAGTTCCTTTTTTTTTCTCTAAAATCTTATTCTTAGAGTTAGGGTTAAGGCAGCGATGCCAGCTGAGAGATACCGGTAGTAAATTGAACAGCTAAGTAAAACAATCGCCGCCGCCGGTGCAGCAGCGATTAGATGTTGGAAACCGGGCCAGTGCAGCAGACACTGCCTAAAAGTTTTCATTTATTTGTTAGTGTTATTTTTGACAAATTGCCCCCCTCCCCTGAATAAAGACAAAAGATGTTTTAAATCACTATTTAGTCCACTTTGGTGCATAAAACAGTCTCGAGAGTGCCAATAGTATTTTTCTCATTTTGCATTTTGGTCGACATGCCAATGGGGTGGGGCTATAGCCCTCCCCCCGCCCCCTGGCTACGCTACTGATAATAGGCCAAGACTGAAATCTGAAAATCAAGCTGGGTCACGAAGGACAGAGTCAACCCAATCTATTCTAATGGGATTGGCCTAACTTCATATATTCCCATCGATTCTGCCTTAGGTTTTCGTTTAAGCCACAGTATTTGCCATTAACCAGTTTTGATTTTCTTACTAATTTATATGGTGTTAAATTGTTCATGCTTACCTCAGTATCTTTGATCAAGGTAACAATTACCTAAGTTTAACAGTTTTTTGATAGTGTGTTTCATACAGGCTCTTTCAAAAATGTTGGCTAACTGCACTAATACTGGTAATAGGCTAGTGCAAGTTGGTGTTGAAGATGTATCTTCGATGGGAGTTGATGAATTATGTCGCTTGCTTCAAGATCAAAATGTGGTTTCAGATGGTTGTATTCTTGAAGAATTTCGAAGTATTGGTAATGCATTCTCTTTATATGGTGTTATTACTTCCTTATGTCATGTGCTGATAGCTGCTACTTTTCTTACTAGACATCTCTTGACCAATAACTGTATAAGTTGCGTATGTGTTGTTTTAGTATAAGGACTTGCATGCATTATTGCAAATAAGCACAATCAAAGACAGTTGCGTGAGGTGTTTTAAGATGGTACAATATCACCACTCTATCTTTAACATTAAAGCGCACTCGCATGCAACCAGCGCTAGGTCAGTATCTCTGTTTGCCTGGTGTGTAGCTGTACTGTTTTAGGGATCTTAAGGTGGAGCCCAGTGCCGTTGCAAGGGGGGGCCAGGGGGCTGTGCCCTCCCAAATAAATGCTTGTGCTTCCAATTGAATTTACCAAAATAGTGTTTTTGGAACATAATGTTACAAAACAATGGACAACAATGGAAAAAGGACTAATAACGTTAAAATGCAATATTTTCATTTGACGTTTTCACTATTGTTTTGCGAAATTGCTGGCAACCAATTGCTGTACATGATTGTGATGCAATTATCCATCTTACTAACATGCTTTTATGGATGTGTCGCAAAACAGAGATGAAGCCTGCAGAATCGTTATCTGTACTTCGTTGGTGATTATGACATGAAGAATATGTAAAAACATTGTTTCCAATGACAAACTGTTTTTGATTTTTAAAGCGCACTCAAGATATTTAGGTCGCAGTCAATGGAGCAACCAGGGTGAAGGGGCTTGAGCTCCCTTAGCCGAGTCACTTAAAAAATTTAGCCTCAAAATATGAGCGTTTAAACATATTTTAAACTTGACCTAAAGTAAGGGGTTCTAAAGGGGCTTGGCAATTTCTTTCTTTCAAATTTTAGCAATTTAGTATCTAATACGGCTTCAAAAATTATGAAATGTGGTTAAATCACTACTTTTTGCTGCAAAATCACAAACATCGCTCAGCTGCTGGTAGCTTTGCCCCCGGACCTCGTCTGTGATGCGATTGAGTTGCATCAGTTTGTTTAGCACAAAGCCTAAACTAAACAAGTGTTATGCAAAAAAATTACTTTTGGTTGACGCTTTTTAGAAAAATTCTGGTTGCGGTTCCGGTAGCATTCACTGTTGCAAATACATTTTTCAAATGATTATTGGCGGCAGACAAAACAAGCTAAGAAACGCTGCCGGCTTTACAGGTTTTTTTTTTAGACAAGAACACAGAATTTTTGAAATTTTACGTAATTTGTAACTGTACAAGATCTGAAGATCAGTTTTTACAAGCAAAAGTTAAGTGTAATTTAGTGCCCCCACCACTTTCATCTAGTGCCACCTCATTTTGTTTACTCTGGCGATGCACTGGTGGAATCCCCTATCGCCAGAGGTTATGAATGATCCAAGGTGAAGGCCTCAGTATTTGAAAATTTTGCAATTTTTTTTGCAAAAATAAACAAACTTTTGGTCTACTAGTATTTTGGAAAAATTAATGCTTTTAAAACATGGTATAAAAATTAGTACCAGTGCTGAAAAGCATGATTAAACAGTACTGGTTTTGTAAATCAACTGACTGCCATAAATTGACCATAAACCACCTTGCTGCCAACATTAGAATCGGTTAGCAGTCAGTTGTCATTGACCCCTTAAAATAGGCTAGTGGTGAAATTTCAATATTAGGTAAGTGTAGTAGTTTAATTATATTGCTCATTGTAGAGTAAGGTAATTTAGGGGGAGGGGCGAATTAAACAAGATGTGAGAAGTGATTGGTAATTAACTAAATTAATTATTTATGGGGCGCTTTTTTTATGAGTAAACTTAAATAGTCTACTTTTTATGGATTTTGCATCAATCAATCAATTTTTAGAGATTGTTTCAAGGCACTTTTTTAAAGTTTTGCTGATTTTTGATCTTATTTTTGGCAAATTTTAGCTTCTTCTTTAAAGAAATGGTTTAAAAGTGGCTTTAAACCATTTAAACTTCTATTATCACTTACAAGAATTGTTTCAGAACTGCAAAAAACGTGGTATATTCTTCAGTTGTGTAATTTGGTCGACAGGCCAATGGGGAGGCTGTATAGCCCTTTTCTTCCCCTTTGGCTACACTGCTGGTTTTTGGAAGTAAGAAAAAAGCCATTTTTTAATGCTAGTCATGTAGTGCATCATTGGGATAGGAAATGATAATTTTTTTTGCTCCCATAAGATTTGCTTTAATGTAAAAGTGTGAATGAATCATTGGGGCAACATTTCATTTAAAACCTGTATAATTTTTTTTTTTTTTTTCAGATCAAGAAATAAATGGACTCACTTTTTTGGAGCTTAAGGATGATAAACAATTGGTCAAAAAAAAGCTATTCAAAGATTTATGTGTGCCTTGAATGTTACAGAAGTTTTTCCAAGTTAATCAGAAGCATTGGTAGTCCCACTGCCACCCTTTCCAACTAACAATGTAAGAGCGCAAAATACTGTTACACTACAGGTGATGAAATAGCCTGCTTATGGGTACAAGTGGTTAATGTTGCAGGATTCTTTTCAAATAGTATTTGCTGTCACCCCCCTGAAAAGACTAAAGGTGAAACAGCCTGTTTGGGGCATTGTTTTAATGATTTTATAGGTGTTTTACTATTGTTATCATTAATTGAGGGGACTAGTATTGAAACTTGTATTGGCAGAAATTGTAAACTAGGTTTATTTTTTTGCTCAAAAAGTTTGGTCAATTGTTTGAATTTTAAGGTAATTATCAGAGTTGGAGTCGATGAAATAAGGCTCGAGGCCAAGGATACAAAAAAATTCTACGCCAAAGACACCCTCTTCAGGCCAAAGCCAGACCTTCTTGAGGCCAAGGACACAGGCTCAAGTGTTCTCCAAAAACAAGTTATCAAAATAATTTTTAGGTGATCTCCAAAAAATAAAATCTTCAAAAATTTTTCAGGTGAACTACAAAATTTCAACTACTCAAAAAATTGTGCTGTCCTCAAGCCAAATACAGGGCAATTTTTGAGGACTTGAAGCTTTGAGAAAAGGCCAAGAACTTGACCTTTGAGGCCAAGGACTTCAAAATGTGTCCTCAAGGACTCCACCTCTGGTAATTGTAGATTTTATTTTAGTCATTTCTATCATTGCAAACACAACTTGAGCTTATGAATTCAAAATCTAGCTATTTTTTTAGTAGTTTTGATTGAATTAGCTATTTTCAGTCATTCATCAAAAATTTAAATCAATCCAGACTGTTAGGTTTTGAAGAATTTTAATGTAATTTGCTGTAATAACTCTTGGTAATTGAGCACTTTTTGAAACCCTGATATTAACTACTGCTCTGATATGATTTTGCGTAACTGGTATCATGTCTATGTGGAGTGGCATATTTTTGTACTGCAGAGAAGAATTGCTTTTTAAACAGATAGTTTGTGAAAGCATTTTGGGCACCAATTGCATATGATTTTGCTATAAATGAGAATCTGTACCAAACGATAAACAAAGATTTCAAAGTTTCAAAGATTCAAAATAGTTTTAAAATTACTTAATGAAATGGAAGTATCAGACATTGAACTAGGTTTACTGATAAATACAGTAGGCTTATTGCCCGAATTTCAGCAATGTCGATGCTAACCACAACAAAAAAAGTGAATGATTGACAAAATTAGGTTAACCTCTAAGTATGTGAGTTAATATTGACGCCAATGTTAATTTTCAGTTTGGACTACTTCAACTGTGAGTTAATATTGACGCCACTGTTAATTTTCAGTTTGGACTGCTTCAACCACTAATAATAAAAACCCCTGAAGGTGAAAATGTATTAAACCAACTTAGTAAAGACAAGTTTTTTATCTCGAAGAACAGAAAAGCTTTTGTAAAAATATGCACCGATATTTTAATGAAAGTTTTGCTGAACAGGGAGAAAAGAAGTAGCCTAGTAAGTGAAGCAATGTTCAAACCTTGAGCTCTGAGTGTTTTCGTTTTTTTAGTTGCCACAAATAGTAAAGTGATGTGCAGTATTTCAGCAGAAGTTAGTCAGCTTTCTTGCATGCTGTTTGATCTAAAACTGATTTATTTAAAGAAAAAATGTGAAATTGCTATTTTGTGGATGTGCAAGACTAGACCATCATTATAGCAGCTTCTAAAATAAGTTCCAGAACAATGCTATTTTCCTTTGCAGCTACGCTTCCATTCAGCTGAAGATTGAAATGGCCAAAGGAATAATGCTACCATTTCCCTCTCTTCGAGGACCATCACAATTTGGTGAAGGACATGTAAATTGTTGCAGCATTCTGCAACTTAGATGAGATGTTTAACCCTAAAATAATGATATGGTAAGACCTACATTCAACAATAACAGATAACAATAAGTTTTTGTAACTATTGCTGACCTTCATTTCTCAGACTGCATAAACTGCCTCCAGATGAAAGAGGAATAACACAATGTCTTCCTAAATGCTTTTTGAAGTATTGAATAGAACGATGCTATTTTTGTGAACTGTGTACTAGGATGTGTTGCAGGCGCCCAACAGAAATTAAAAACTTGTTTGTTTTAGCTGAACTATTTTTTGGTAAGTGCAGTTTGATCAGTAGATCATGAATACCAAGTTTCAAAAATTTTTATTAATGTTTACCTACCTCGCCAGGCCGATTTTGAGACCCACTTTTCCAAAAATTTCCTTTTTTTGCCTCTAGAGGGCGATATAGATAAGTTGTGTTAGTGGACATGTTTTTAAAAGATGCCCCATGCTAGTCTCCATCTTTAAAAAAATTGAATGAAATTGAGTCATCCTATCCAGAGATATTGCTATTTTATTACACTTTTAATAAACATTGCTGCCACCAAGTGGTGAAAAATAAAGTTGATTATATCAAGTATTAAGCCTTTTGAAGTTAAATTTTAGTGCATTATTCATTTCAAAACTGTAGAAGTACATTTTGATGCAACATTTGGTGAGTACCAACTATTGATTTATAGGTATTTTGGTAAAATTTTGTATGTAATGCTTAGTTTTAAAAGATTCATATTGTTTTTACAAAACATTTCGGTTGGGTGGGGCTATTAGAGCCTCGAAGAAAATTACTATCGACTATTTCAAAAGTTCTTTCAATAGGCAATTTATTTAGTTTTTAAAATGCGGTACAGAATCAATGGTAGTTCATGAACTATGCTATTTCCTAGACTAAACTAAGATTAAAGAATGTTGCAATTGCACAGTATTGGTGTATTAGTTCACAAGCAATATGAGTGCCCGAAGTACTAACAACTAATTGTGATGTTAGGTGCCACATGTTAGTCACCATCTTAAAAAAAAATTGAATGAAGTTGAGTCTTCCTATTTAAAGATATTGTTATTTTATTACACTTTCAGCAAGCGTTGTTGTGACCAAGTGCTGAAAATTAAAGTTGAATGTAACGATATCAGGCATTTTAGTGTTGAATTTGTACATACTGTCCTCTGCAAATTGCAAAATTGTATTTTGACGTTTGTTTTTAGACATTTAGTCACTATTCGAGTATAGTAGGTATTGCGCTGTTGTAATCTAAAAATGATTAAAATTAGCAATAGTGCTGTAATGTTTAAAAGTTGGTCATTATGAGTTACTCGATTTCTAACACCAATCAACTTGAGCTAAGTTTTTGGATTTTCAACTCGAATGGTTTGACTGGCAACCCAATATATTCCTCCTATATTTTAAAAGGCAAAAATTATTCAGCAACAATGCAGAAGTACCACTTGAAACAAATTGGAAAGGACGTTTTTTTAGGTCAAGGATTTTTCTAAGATTGTCTTCCACAACGAATACACAATTTTGTAGATTTTCTTCCTTGTGTAGAAGGTGAAGAAAATCAGAAACCAGTTTAATCCCTCTTAGGGTGGAATCATTGCACACTGGCAGGCTGTAGGAAGTATCCTTTGCCATGGTACATCCACACACAAATTTTTTTTCAAGGTATTTTTAGCATCACCAGCTTACGAAATGCTGCACCAAACTTTTTCAATAACTTTGTCAGCATTTGGAGTCACTTGATGCCAACGAAAGTCTTGATTATATCAAGTATTAAGCTTTTTGAAGTTAAATTTTAGTGCATTATTCATTTCAAAACTGTAGAAGTACATTTTGATGCAACATTTGGTGAGTACCAACTATTGATTTATAGGTATTTTGGTAAAATTTTGTATGTAATGCTTAGTTTTAAAAGATTCATATTGTTTTTACAAAACATTTCGGTTGGGTGGGGCTATTAGAGCCTCGAAGAAAATTACTATCGACTATTTCAAAAGTTCTTTCAATAGGCAATTTATTTAGTTTTTAAAATGCGGTACAGAATCAATGGTAGTTCATGAACTATGCTATTTCCTAGACTAAACTAAGATTAAAGAATGTTGCAATTGCACAGTATTGGTGTATTAGTTCACATGCAAGATGGGTGCCCAAAATACTGATAACAAACTGCAGGTTGCTCGGGTCGAATTTCTAGTAAGCTAAAACAAACGTTTTCTTAAAGCCCAATTATGCTTTACTGCATGCACTACTATTGTATTGTTCTATAATGCAGGGAGCACTTATCCTGCTTGTACGCAAAAATTTAAATTCTTACAAAATCAAGAGATAAGAGGCATTTTTAGTGCTTTTTTCAGTGATTCAGTGAACTCATGTTACTCACAATTTCTGCAAACTGATGGCTTGTTCAATTTTAATGTGATTGTTGATAGGAGAAATCCAGAGAATCAAACCCAGATCGAAGTACAAAATGACGATTTTGTGAAGACGGTTCTTTAATAAATGAAACATGGAGTACATTATGGCACTGCGCTTTTGTTTTCAATCTTTTACGCAGTGACTTCATTTTGTATTGCGAAGTTTAAAGCAGGGTTGTTGCACTTTTTTGTCCCTTTTTAATTCTTTACCCTACTTTTTTTTTCAAAAACTGTTGATGGTCTTTTGAGACAAAAATGGATTTTATTTCTAAATAGATTTTGGTACTTTTGATGAATTATTGACTGATTTTGGGAATGTATCTTACTCCATTGTTTAAATTTGAAGTTGCTAAATTTGTTTGTAATTTTTTAAACAACAAAATTAAAGATTCGTTTCACAATTGCTTTTGTAAAACTATTGATTGTTCTAGTCAAGCTATGAGGCAGTTGGCTGACTGTAGCAATTAACATATTCTTCGTTTCTCCACAAACAGTGCACAAAATTAATAGCAGAGGTGTATTTAGTATCAGATAGTCAAGATTTGGAATCACATTCCTGCAGATATTAAAGTAGTCTTGCACGAACAATTCAAATTTTATTACAAAAACTTTCTAATACTGTTTACATATTCCTTTCATGTTACCGACAATTCCTTATGTACATGCAAAGATCCTGTACATGCTCACGACAGGCGGTGAATTTTGAAGCTTTCAAAATGTTGCAATTCTGAGACAAAGTAATTTAAAACTTCCAGGATACTGGTATGAACTTCATCTTTGATAAAGAGAGTAGTTGCTTGACTTGATGACCATAAGGTTCTTAGCAACTTTCCTTTTGCCTTCTTAAACAAATGCCGATTAATTTCTACTTTGTGTTGTTACCAAGAGACGAAATAAATTTATCAAGTCTTGCCTACTCTTGAAGGCCAGACATACCTGATATTTAACTGGAGAGCTTGTTCCCTTAGCCCTTAAGGTGAGAGACTTTCGTTGGCATCAAGTGACTCCAAATGCTGACAAAGTTATTGAAAAAGTTTGGTGCAGCATTTCGTAAGCTGGTGATGCTAAAAATACCTTGAAAAAAAATTTGTGTGTGGATGTACCATGGCAAAGGATACTTCCTACAGCCTGCCAGTGTGCAATGATTCCACCCTAAGAGGGATTAAACTGGTTTCTGATTTTCTTCACCTTCTACACAAGGAAGAAAATCTACAAAATTGTGTATTCGTTGTGGAAGACAATCTTAGAAAAATCCTTGACCTAAAAAAACGTCCTTTCCAATTTGTTTCAAGTGGTACTTCTGCATTGTTGCTGAATAATTTTTGCCTTTTAAAATATAGGAGGAATATATTGGGTTGCCAGTCAAACCATTCGAGTTGAAAATCCAAAAACTTAGCTCAAGTTGATTGGTGTTAGAAATCGAGTAACTCATAATGACCAACTTTTAAACATTACAGCACTATTGCTAATTTTAATCATTTTTAGATTACAACAGCGCAATACCTACTATACTCGAATAGTGACTAAATGTCTAAAAACAAACGTCAAAATACAATTTTGCAATTTGCAGAGGACAGTATGTACAAATTCAACACTAAAATGCCTGATATCGTTACATTCAACTTTAATTTTCAGCACTTGGTCACAACAACGCTTGCTGAAAGTGTAATAAAATAACAATATCTTTAAATAGGAAGACTCAACTTCATTCAATTTTTTTTTAAGATGGTGACTAACATGTGGCACCTAACATCACAATTAGTTGTTAGTACTTCGGGCACTCATATTGCTTGTGAACTAATACACCAATACTGTGCAATTGCAACATTCTTTAATCTTAGTTTAGTCTAGGAAATAGCATAGTTCATGAACTACCATTGATTCTGTACCGCATTTTAAAAACTAAATAAATTGCCTATTGAAAGAACTTTTGAAATAGTCGATAGTAATTTTCTTCGAGGCTCTAATAGCCCCACCCAACCGAAATGTTTTGTAAAAACAATATGAATCTTTTAAAACTAAGCATTACATACAAAATTTTACCAAAATACCTATAAATCAATAGTTGGTACTCACCAAATGTTGCATCAAAATGTACTTCTACAGTTTTGAAATGAATAATGCACTAAAATTTAACTTCAAAAGGCTTAATACTTGATATAATCAACTTTATTTTTCACCACTTGGTGGCAGCAATGTTTATTAAAAGTGTAATAAAATAGCAATATCTCTGGATAGGATGACTCAATTTCATTCAATTTTTTTAAAGATGGAGACTAGCATGGGGCATCTTTTAAAAACATGTCCACTAACACAACTTATCTATATCGCCCTCTAGAGGCAAAAAAAGGAAATTTTTGGAAAAGTGGGTCTCAAAATCGGCCTGGCGAGGTAGGTAAACATTAATAAAAATTTTTGAAACTTGGTATTCATGATCTACTGATCAAACTGCACTTACCAAAAAATAGTTCAGCTAAAACAAACAAGTTTTTAATTTCTGTTGGGGGCCTGCAACACCCTATTGTATACACAACGTTTTTAAGACGGCTGTAATTTGTTATGGTATTTTACTCACGGTTACAGCATAATTTAAGTTTTTCTTATTAGTGTGTAATGATAGTACTGCATTATCATTTTTCTTCGTCCCTCCAACCTTATACGAAGGGCATTCAAAAAATACGCCGACTTTTATGATTTTTTATAATTTATTGATACAATCAATTTACTTTTCAACGTAGTCTCCATCAAGGTCCATGCACTTCTCCAGGCGGTGCTTCTATCCTTTTATGCCATTTATGAAGTAATCTGCTGACCATTTTGCAAGCCATGTTTTTGCTGCTTGCTTTGCCTCACTAGTGTCATTAAAACGAACGCCTTTCAAGTGTTCTTTGAGTTTTGGGAATAAAAAAAAGTCAGATGGGGCAAGGTCTGGGCTATAAGGTGGATGTGGCAGCAATTTCCACCGAAATAAACGATCTGCAAAGCGTGAATGATCTCCGTTCCTTTCCAACCAAGCTTGACCAAAATTTTGATGTTGGTTCGTACCTCGAAATCCTTACGCTCCATGGGTTAAAAAACTACCTTAAATAAACTAGCTTTTGACAACTTCGTTTAGAAGCGCAAAATTAGTAATAGTTTTATTCGATCACAAAGAACATGCTTTTTGCGGCTAACATTTTAAAATACGTTTTTTCTTGCTTGGCACTCTTGTCGCGGAAGAATTCCGCGTATTTTTTGAAGGCCCCTCGTATACGTCATTGAGAATATCTTCATTATTGCAGAAGAAAAAAAGAAAATTGTTGAAGCTGTTCAAGCTGCACTGGTATTCAAAGTCTAACTTAATTGTAATGTTTTTGACTTTGCGGGCTATAGTTTCTATTTTAAAATTCCAACTGTGATGCTCTCTTAGTTACCATTTATATTGTGCTAATAATTTTGTGTTTATTCAGAGCATATTTTCTAGTTGAAAACTTGACTTTATAATATTGCCAGGAACACTTTTTTGATGAATCTACTAGAAGTGGGACCGCAGGCAATGAGGAGAAATTTGTCGTTTGAGGCACGGGCATACCAAAAAAAAAAAAAAAAGAAGCAAATTCTAATTTTTCGAATACTTTTGAAGATTGCTCCTATGATGAACCCGATCACATCAAAAACAAGGTTAGCTTGTATTGTTTAGTTGTTTTAATTGCTTATACTACAATAAACTACGAAAAACAATATTATTTAAGTTACCATTGGCCCCATGATGATTTGCAGTAAAAAACAAAAAACGCATCTTGACCCAGCTGTTTTAGAGATAGTTTACTTTAAACACGATGTTGGGGCCTCTCCAATCATAGTTTTTATTGGCAACCCCGACGTTGATAACATCCGCGACGTTGTCTTAGTTTGATGAACTAAGCCTCAAAGGTGAATATAGCCCTCTGGGCTAAGGCACTGCGATAAAACATCGAGGTTGCCAATAAGAGGACCTTAGATGTCTTGTTTGAAGTAGAATATCTCTGGAAAGATTGTGTCAACGGCACTCAAAAACGATTACCTAACTTCAGATACCCCCATTGATTTTGCTTCAATATTCGTTAAAATGCATTGCCTAAAATACAACATATACCTGTTTCAGTGATTATCGTAAAATGTTTATATTAGAAATCTATGGTTATATACATTTACTGATCGAATTTTTGAAAACAATAATGGCATTGCTACAGAATGCCCCCTTGATTTTAGGAGATAGGCAGGAAACCTTTACGTTCGGACAACAATTTATTAATTGCAATCGACCAAGTGCAACCGCAATACTGGAAAGATATTCCAGTTTTGCAGATTTTGATAAAGGGAAATTGGTAAGAGGCAGTTATTTTTTCCCATTCTAAGCTTTAAGAAACAATGATTATTTCTACGACTCTGGATTTTTAACTGTTTCAAAATTTCTCGCAACATAATTATAGTTGGAGCTGTATCATTATGTGATTAAAATTTTGAAATCTTTACAATCTGTGTTACCTTAAGCAGATCTTCAGGCATTAAGATTAAGGTATTGAACGGAACCAAATTAGTTAAATCCTTAAAAGACGCAGCTGAGGATGAAACAGCCTCATTCCAGGCTTTTCTTAGGATTTCATAGTTCAGTAGTTTAATTTAAGCTGTGTCATCATTTGTTTTGATCTTATGGTAATGTGTTGAACTTTATATTATCAGTAGAAACGAACATTTTGTTACATACCGGTGCTCATTTTTTCAGCATGTGTAGATTTGCGTGCTTCTTTAACTATTGCAAACTAGTTGAGAATTTTCAGTGGAATCTAAGTACGATGCCTGATTGTCTTTGTCCAGTCAAAACATATGCAGCGTAGGAATTAATATGTCCAATCTGCGCTCTAAATTCTCGGTCTGCGACATCCTGACGCGACCGACTTGACACGATACAACTCACCTCGGGAATTCTGACGCCAGGGACATCCTGACACCAAAAACTCTTAAACTTTCGCGCTCTGCGTTTTTCTTTCTTTTTTTCCTTTTTTCGTGCTACGCTTTTTTCTCAAAACGATTAACGTTCGATTATTGTGACGTAAGTATAATATATTCCGTTAATTGCAAACTTCATAGGAATCTCAATTATTTTGCAGAAACAACTCAAAAGTTAGTTGTGTTTTCGTGAAACTAAGCTTGGTGAAATCCAAACGCCAAGTTAGCGAATCTGTAGAAATGCTGGCGATAAGTCTCAAAGGATGACCGAATGCCGCGATTAAAAATAATATATTTTGCTATTGTTAAACGACCACGAAGATACTTCATGCATTATCTGTGTGGTTAATTTTATAGAGAAAACGAATTGTATGTTAAAGAAATTATTTATCTAATAAAGTAATATTTAGTTAAAGCATTCGGACATCGTTTGAGACTTATCGCCAGCGTTTTTACAAATTCGCTAACTTGGCTTCGATTTTTTTGAAAATTAGTTTTGCAAACATACAACTCGCTTTTGAGTTGTTTCTGTCCTGCTTCGCTAATTTCTGCAGTACTTTGCGGTACTTCTGCGGCTTTGTCAAAATGTTGTGTTGCAATCCTGTGTTCTAGATGGAATATGAAGTGAAGATGCTGCACCCTAATTTTAAAAGTTTGGAAAAAGTCCTTACGCCAATTGTTAAAAAGATTTTAGACATTGGTGAATCGTGTGGATTTGCAAAGAGGTTTGTTGACGGTAAGTTTGAAGAATATATAAATATTTTTTTAACAGTCAGTGGCAATTGTAGAATCACTTCTCATTAAAAGAGCTTAATAGTTCAAGCTGGAACACAGCAAAATCATATTAGCATACACTTAAAAACGTTTGTCTGATACTTGAGCTCATTTCGTAATACCAATTTCATATATTTTTTTTTGTAATTTAAATAAATATCTATATTTCTGCATTTTTGTTGCATTGACATCATAGTTTTTTTTTTAATTGTACCTTGGCTATCAGTTGTGGGCTTAGTGGACTATTGACGTTTCATCTTGATAATGTTTTGTTGCTGCTTTAGGGCAAGTAATGCAGAAAGCTTTTCCAGGGTTAAACGAGGACTGTACAGAGGAATTTAACGAGGGTTTCTTAGTTTGAGCAATCGTATTAGATCAAATCGGCAAGCGACTCGATCGTTTTTGACTCAGTCATTACAGAGATATTTAATTGCAATCCTGACGTTGATAACATTGGGGACAACATTTTAGATCTATCCTCTAAGGTAACGCCGCAATTAGACTATTGCGTTGAGTTGTTTCGCCACGTTTTAATTACTACTTGATCTTGTCAGTAAAACATATCCGAGTTGGATAAACGAATGTTCTGCACAGCAGTGATTTCAGAAAAATCAAGCTGTTGTTAGTTACGTTTCAGTGCACATCATCGCCTAGCAGTACGGCTAATTGTCATTAAACGCTACTAACCCGTACTTGATCATTGATCATATTACTACTAGTACCAAAGTAAGCGTACCGTATTTGATTATTTTGTGACATTAGAATAAACTTCGACCAAATTGCAAGCAATGGCCCACTAGCCTTTCGCTTGTTTTGTGACTTTGGTTGCACAATTTAAGAGCTTAATTTTCCCCGGGATTGCTTGACTGCTGTACAGTAGGACATTGATTTGTTTTGTTTTTAAGATTACCCTGATTAGTGCTCAACGAGACGGCTCAATGCGCTAGCGTAATTAGAGCTTTGCTTAAGGATTGAACTAGAACGGCATCTCTAATTACAATGACATAATTGCTAATAAACAAGGAGGCCCACTCCCTATGTCGTGTTTGAAGCAGGGTGGGATTCTTTCATTTTTTAAAAATTCGAATTCATTGATTTGCAAAACCTAAATTCAAATGTTTTGACTTTTAAAAATCCACATTCAGATTCATCACTAACTTGTGTGACTGTGAGTGTATTCAAATTCAATCCAACAGTAGTATAAAGTAGAAAAATCTCTGAAAATGCTGTGTAAAGAAGAATGGAGTCAAAGCCAATTTAATATGATTATCTTAACTTTAGAAACTCCCATTAATTTTGCCTTCAGCCCTCGTAAACATTAATAAAGCCTTGTTTCAAAGCAACCAGACGTATTAGTCATTTGTGTAAGTGCTACTTTTTCAACTTCTGTTTGCTCAGTGTATTACTTTTTTATTTACGTGCTTATTTTTTGTCGTCATCTTATTTTGAATTAGTCCCGAAAAGTTAGATTTCGGTTTTGTCTTGTTTTGGGCCAAAAAGCTCCTGGTTTCGATTCATCAAATCAAAACCTAACGCCAAAAACAAATTGTAGTTTAATTTATCCCTGTACATTTGTACAAAACACTCAGTTATCTCAAGGCTTGACGCTCAGGTGATTTATGAATACTTTTTACAACAAATTATCTAGTTTTAACAAGTAGCACTTTCTGCAAGCGACAACTGCAGTATCGTTGCTTCAACTTGTTGTTTGATGTACTGTATTTTAGTTCCATGCCGAATGAATTTTCGTAAGGCGACGGCAAGGGAAATAGAGGATTCGATAGCAGATACGCTAACATATGCCCCGAAACAAAGTTTCTTTGGTTCCAAGCTGTGTCTGACTGAGAATAAACGCCATTTCTTGATCATATATAATTTTACTTGGTTAAAAATTTTTTGTTTAAGTGCAATGTTTTTTCTGCGTAGGTGAACCGAACATTTCTTCAATGATTGTGTACCATGTGATGCGAAGCTCTGGGATTTCACAGCAAATATTGAAGCGTCGAGTGAACAAGCCGCTGTTTCATTTTTATGTGTTTGCAGAAAACTATCAGAAAAAATGAAACGACGGCAGAAGAGTAACCTGACCATCTTCCCATTGCTATTGTTTTTCGAGTCTTTTTTGCAGTTACTCCCAAGGACGTACTTTAGAACAGTGATTCGCAACCGCGGCTCTCACAAGTCTCATTAACTTTTCAGAAATCAATCAATTCCTACTCCGAATGGTTTTGCACAACTGCTTATCAAAAAGTTGAATCATTTTATTGAAAATTAAATCAAATTACACCGGAACGTGTAACGAGTTTGCGGGGCCCATCTCCGCGTCATTTACTCCGGGCAACACAGCTTCTTTCAAAGAAATGTCGCAGCGGTGGCGAATCGTTGAAAACACTGTGTCCAATTTGAGCGGTCCGAGATTTGAACCTCAGACCTCGCGCATCAGAGACGAACGCGTAACTACTCGACCAACCAAAGTCTGAACAGTTTTGTGATACGTGCCAGTCCTGCTGATGACAGATAAACAAATAGTTTTATTGCTAACTAAAAACAAAAAATGTATAGGACTAAGGTTTGGAAATTACGATTTTGAAATTAACAAAACTCGAGTTCAGGGCAGTGCTTGAGAAAACTTTAAATTGTCCCTATTTTGCTTTTGGGTGCAAATTGTCCTCGTCTAATGGTTTACGGGTTTCCTGTAGCGTAACTAGAGGGTTTAAGGTACCTCTTTTGTTTTGCCAAGTCACTTAAAAAGTTTAGAGGTGTTTTATACTTGACCAAGAAGCAAGGCGGGCAGAGTGAGGTAAAGGGAATATGTATTTTAATTGTGTGAAAAGGCTTTCAAATCGTATGCTTTTTTCATCCTGTCACCGGACAGCATCAGACGCTCACTGTTAGACGATCCGCACACTTTTTGTACTTCTTGTTTGAAGTAATGGCAAATTTTAGCGATTAGTTCTTTCAACGGGCTCTACAAACCGACGAAATGTCAACCAACTGGCGTTAAAATAACGTTTTTTTCCGAAAAATCACAAAAACCGCCCAGACTTCTATCTGCGAGAAGCATACATATTTTATCTTTGAGTTTAAGCAAGCACACCTTTTGAAAAATTCTGGGTGCGTGTTTGGTTGGTAGCGGGTATGCAAAATGTGATGGATTGCATGCAATCAAAGAGCGTAAATTTTGTTACACCTAATTTCATTTTTCGGATTTTTTTTTAAGTAGCCTTGTGCTTGATCTCTTGAAATTTAAAATTACCATAAAATTGGGGTATTTGAGCTCTTACCCAATCGACTGTAAATTACTGGCCGTTTTTATAACGTCTTATAAACTTTGAATATAATTTTTTAAAATTTGGTTTTCTCTTAACGAGTGGTTTTGCATGAAACTTTGATATTTAGAATTTGGCTCTGATACTAAAAAAGGTTGAACCACTGCTTTAGAAACACGCCTTTCATCTTTGCAACATTCTCTCAGCACCCGTTTCGAAATTTGCTAGCCCCATATCCAAGGCGCATATGAAGTCCTTACAAACTTCCGCAACCCGGATGAAAACATTCTTATCTGCGGCCCGTTTTCCGATGCCGAATTCTTGCAAGCCATCAGGCAGCACCTTGCTCCCTCGATCCGTAAGAATTCATAGCCTCACGCTCTGACCGGATTACGTATCCGCTTTTGTTGCAGTTGAATTTTTTTTGTGTTCGTTTTTACGTGTATTTAAAAAGTTTTAATAAATTATTTATTAAAAAAGTCCGTATCAAGACATGAATTTCTGGCTTTAACAACGAAATGGGTAGGCCTACGTGGTGGTTGCGTGACGATGCAACGTGTAAAATCTTGACTTAGCAGTGGTAGCAACTAAAATGCGACGTGGTACAGTGCGAAATCATGTGAGGATCGAAATGCATAAATATACTCCCTTAAACGTAGTAGTAACGTGCATAGGTGGGCAGCGCAAGTCACATAAGTTGCGCTGCAAGCGCAACCGCAACCACTCTAATATTCTTACGCCACAAGCCCAAAACAGTAACTGCGCCACTAGCGCAACCGTGACGTTTTAAAAAGTATAATTCTCATAGATTCTCCGCTCAAACCTCGCCAGGCTACAGCGCAAAACCGATATTTACAATAAATTATGCACGCTACCATATTAGCAAACAAAAGATGATTGATTTCCTTTGAAAAAGAGGAGGATTTGAAAAAAGTGCATCGCTTAACCTCTTTGGGTGAAAAACGTCTTTATACGTAGCGAAAAAACTTCCGCACTTAAAGGAACCGTGGTGTTAAAAAAAGTTATCATGTGTTGGGAAGCAAACGATTTCGGAGTCACTGTTTTTTTTTCGAATGTTCAAGGTTTTGACCAATGTTTAAAGGTTTTTGCCCTTGAAGTTGCAATCTTAGGCCTTCACTTAATCATTTTGTGAACTTAATGCAGTAAAATGACTACTTCGTAACCATTTATTGCACCAATTTCAATCACAATCCTCCTCGCCAGCTTTTATGCGACAAAATATTTTTGACAAAAAAAAAAAAAAAATTTAGCGAGCTAAATACTTCAAATCAAATCTTTCATTATACTCGCTGTAATACGCCGAAGCATGTAACGAGTTGGCGGGGCCCATCTCCGCGTCATTGCGCCCGGGCAACACAGCTCCTTTCGAAGAATGTCGCAGCGGTGGCGAGCCGTTGGTAACACTGTGTCCGATTTGACCGGTCCGAGGATTGAACCTCAGACCTCCCGCTCCAGAAACGAGCGCGTTACCGCTCGACCAACTGGCCGGTAACAAATTGTTGAATTACAGGGGCATGGGCCACCTAGTCGAACATGTACTCCTAAACCCGGTTATTTTCATGACTAAACAGAAATTTCCAAAGCAAATTTGAGTGATTATTTACAGCTAAAAATATTGCCAAAGCCAACGCACCTAGCTTCTTCCACCTGGGCTAAGTCACAAAATTTAACCCCCAAATTCATGACTTTAATCGTGTTTTGGACTTGGTCTGTAATTGTAAGTAAAACAATGAATTGCCTGTTTGATTTTTTCAATTGGATTTAAATCTTAACAATGTAGTTATTTCAAATGGCTCTAAAAACGTGCGAAATATGCAATATTTTGTTCAAAAAAAATTGCCCGAGCGGCTGGCCTCCAGAGCCTAGTCTGTGATACGTTTAGGTTAAACAAGTTTGTTTACCACGTCTCCCAACTTAGACAATTTCGGAAAATGTTTTAACATTTGGTTCAAGTTCAATCTTTATGGCAAAATTCAGGTTATTTGCCAACCCAGGCCCCGACTTGTGATCTTCCATTTTACGATATCTTTGTTTCATAAAAAGTCCCTTTTTTCAAAAAATTTTGATGACGTCATTGCGTGTAAATTACGATTTTGGCCCTCCCTCCAATCAAAATTCCTGGCTACGCCTATGTACCTCATAAATGGTTTTTACCTTTAACAGCATTTGATTGAAAAACAATCATTTCTGATCTATTTGAATTGCGATCGCGCTCAAAATTGCTAAAATGCTTGCAGCGCAAGCGTCAGCGCAACCGTTTAAAATAATTGCGGCGCAAGCGTTATTGCAAATAAAATAGTTGCGTCACAAGCTTGCATCGCAACTATTGTGGCGCAAGTGCCCACCTCTGATTACGTGGCTACGTAAATAGTTCCGTCACTACCACGTTTAATTGCGACGAGGTCACCACATAGCTGAGTGTCTACAAAGTTACGTGAAAGCATAGGCGTAGCCAGGTTCTTTGATTGGGGGACGGGCCCAAAACACAGTCAATGACGTCATCAGAAATTTTCAAAAGAGGAACTGTTTGTTGGGCAAAGATATCGTAGGATGGAAGATCTGAAGCCGTGGCTTGTTGGCAATTAACCAAGAAATTGTTAAAGGGAGAGGGCTTTAAACTAATAGTAAAAAAGTGTAAATGTCTTATTTCAGAAACGTGTTGAGTAAGTTAGTGTAACTCAAACGTAACGTATCATAGACGGGGGTCTAAGATAACGCATCACAGCTGCTGGGCGATTTTTTGTAATTTTTCCGGACAAAAGCTTTTTTAGTGCCATGGGATCGCAGATCGCTCGTATTCAAATCCATGTGACAGAACTAGATTTTCAACATTTGAAAGCCAATTGAAAAAATTAAACCGTTCAATTCTTCGTTCACTAGCAATTTAAGTCAAAAGCACGATTAAAATTTTGCACTTTGATTTCAAATTTTAATTGTAAATAATTTGGCTTAGGTAGGGCGAAGTAAGGTGCATTGCATCCAGTAATATTTTAGCAATAAATAATAATCCGCTTGAAGATATTCCTTTGAGGTTGTTGTTTTGTGATGAAATTAACCAGTTATAGAAGTACATGTACGGCCGGGGGACTCAGGCCTCCTCAATTGAAATTCAACAATTTGTTCAATGAGCATTTTCTCAAGCTAATTTATTTACAGTATTGTGAGCGAAAAACTGGCGAGGTGGAGATGAATTGTTATTGAAAAATGGTTCAATAGATGGTTCCGCCAACTAACCATGTTATTCCCGGGCTGGATTTACATTGCGCGGGGCCCCTCGTATTTTGGGAATTTTTACAACATCTTCCTGCCAAATATGGGTGAAGACCAAAAAAAAGTCTTATTTTTTCAGCGCGTGGCCCTGGCATTGTACGATATGGTAAATCCAGCTTTAGTTATTCCATTACGTTCTCAAAACGGTTAGATGAGAACCTGAGGTAGCAATTTTAGCGTCAAACCCTAGATCATTTCACCCGGGTTATACATTTAAATAATATTGGTTGCCCAAATTGAATCGAGGGGGCCCGGACTCCTTGGTGGTCAATATTATTGTTAAGTACTGTTGTACTCAAAGATGCAAAAAGAAACTGAAAGTGAAGAAACAAGGCTATTTTGTCGCATTTTTATCATTGGCAGCATTTCGATTGGGGTGCCCGGGCCCCTTGGCTACGCCTAAGCCTGGTAGTTACGTAAAATTACTACGTTACCGCCACGAAACGTAACGTTATAGCAACGTGATGACCACGCAATATTGTTAGCAGAGATGGGCACTTGCGGCCCTATTATTGCGGCGAAAGTATTTCACTTGCGATTGCGCTTGCGCCGCAAGTATTTTGAAACGGTTGCGCTGACGCTTGCACCGATAGTATTTTAGCAATTTTAAGCGCAATTGGGCGAGCACGAAAACGGCTGAAAAAAGTTGAGGGCGAAAACGGCTTAGAGTGGCGGGCGATAGCGAGAAAAGAACACCTTGGTGGAACCAAGAGGTTAAGGAAGCTATTCGAGCAAAGAAAGACGCGTTCAAGGCCTGGCTACAGGACAGATCGTCATCTGATTTGCAAACCCGGTACACTGAGGCGCGAAAAGCGGCAACTTCGTCAGGAAAGAAATCCAAGGAGAAGTCATTGCAAGAGTTTGGTCGTCGGTTGGATTCCAACTATTTTTCGGCAAACAAAGTATTTTGGCAGACCATCCGCCCGTTTATGTGGCAAAAGATCGAGTATCACGCACTCCATCAAGGATTCTGACGGTAATATTCTAACGGATGAGAATGATATCCTTTCACGATGGAGAGAATACTTTGAAGATCTTTTGAATCCTGTAAAGGCATCGACTCGTGACACACACGAAGTGACACAACCAGGGGAGGACGAGGTTTTCACTGCAGCAGAAGTGGCAACGGCAATTAAAGGGATAAAATCTGGAAAAGCTGCTGGTGAAGATGAAATCAGACCCGAGATGTTGAATGCGCTGACTGGAGAAGGAATTCTTTGGTTAACGCGTGTGTGTCAAGTTGCGTGGAAGCTTGGCAAAACTCCCAGAGATTGGCAAACAGGTGTGCTTATTCCAATAATCAAGAAAGGAAATCGCAAGCAATGTACAAACTACAGAGGGATATCACTTCTTAGTCTGCTAGGGAAAGTATATGCCAAATGTCTTGAAAGGAAATGCCGAGAAATAGTGGAATCAAAACTGGAAGATGGTCAGTGCGGTTTTCGTCCGGGTCGCAGCACCACGGACCAAATCTTCACGCTGAAGCAAATCTTCGAGAAATCTTGGGGGTATGGCAAAGATCTCTTTGCGTGCTTTGTCGATTTTGAAAAAGCATATGACCGAGTTCCTCAGGATAAACTTTGGAAGGTTTTGCAGGAGTATGGCGTTAATGGTCAATTGTTACGCGCCATTAAGTCATTCTGCTGCAGACCGGAGGTTTGTGTTCGGGTAAATGGCAAGCAATCAAAGCCGTTCCATGTGGGCGTTGGACTCCGGCAAGGGTGCGTTTTGCCACCTCTCCTTTTCATTGTTTACATGAATTGGATCGACAAATGCAGCCAAGCTGATGAGTGTGCCACGATTGGAAATTGCAAAATTAGTCGTCTTCTATTCGCTGATGGTTTGGTTCTGCTTTCTTCCACAGAATCTGGCCTCCAGCGCGCATTAAATAGCTTTGCAGATGCATGCAACACCGCCGGAATGAAAATAAGCACGACTAAAACTGAGGTACTTCATCTTTCAAGAAACCCTGATCAGTGCGTATTACAAGTGAATGGAGCGACACTGAAGCAGGTAGAGAAGTTCAAGTATCTTGGGGTTGCATTTACGAGTGACGGAAGGCAATACGAAGAACTCGATACCCAAATAGGCAAGGCTAGTGCAGTAATGCGAGCTTTGCACTACTCGATTGTCATGAAACGAGAATTGTCAAAAAAAGCAAAGCTCTCAGTTTTCAAAGCAGTTTTTGTCCCCATTCTCATTTATGGTCATGAATCTTGGGTAATGACCGAAAGAGTGCGATCACAAATGCAAGCGTCCGAAATGAGGTTTTTACGAAGAAACGAAGGAGTTACACTGTTTAACAAGGTGCGTAGCTCTGAGACTCGAAAATCTCTTAACATCAAGCCGTTACTTCTCCGAATTAAAAGATCTCAGCTTAGATCGTTTGGCCATGTAAGCAGAATGCCTCAGGAAAGACTCCCCAAACAAGCTTTACTTGCCAAAGCGAATGGGATAAGACCAGTTGGACGACCTAGAACTAGATGGACCGATCACATTGAGGATCTTGGATGGAGTTGCTTGGGACTTCGCCCAAGCAAAATTATGGAGGTGATGGAAGACCGTGAGGTGTGGCGGCTTAATCTTGAGCTTTTCCCCCCGCAACCCTCACGGAAAAGCGGGCAATGAAGAAAGAAGAAGAAGAAAGAAGAAGAAATACCAAAAACTATTAATTGCAATTTTTGTAGCAAGTCTGGAAATCTTAAGATATATTGCTAACCGAAGTGACAGGATCGGTAAAGCTTTTAATACTTAAATGGTTCAAATTCTTTAAACAAAAACTCTATGATTTTTGTAGCATGCTTCACTTGTCAAAAAGTGATGCTAATTGCTCCAGAAGCATAAACGCACAAATGCATCGGTAGCTCTTAAGAAAATAGTAGACATAAAGTCACAATCTGGATCAGCCTCTGGTTGGCAGAAAAAATGACTACGGATGGGATTCAAATCAATAATTTTTTTTTGTTCACTATTTGGTAGTGTGCATAATTTGTTTTGAATATTCGTTTCGTACGGTAACCTATAGTGCAGTTTGAGCAGTAAGTCAATCAGATTTATACTTCCTGAAACGTCACACGTGCGTGTGCGCTTGCAGTTGCGCTAGCGGTGCAATTATTTTGTGGGAATTGCGGAAACGCTTGCGTTGCAAGAATTTTAGAGTAGTTGCGCGTGCGTTTGCGGTGCAACTATTGTGACTTGCGCTGCCCACCTCTGATTATTAGCTTGGTAGTCACTAATTAGAATTTTACAAAACAAAACACAAACTTGTTGCAACTGACTAAGATTTCCATGCCATAACTTAATATGTCAATATATTTAAAAATGAAGAAAGCGTAAAAATATTTTGCGTAAGGGCAATCATATGCTAGGCCTTGTTACGGTGTCCAAAATTGTGTTGTCTCTTGATACCCATCGAGGTACCTCTTGAAAAATTTTTTACAAATAGATTTTTAATGCCTGATTAATGATTGAAATGCCTTCGGTTGCAACCAGGTGCCGTTTTCAAGATATACCGCTTTTAATCAAACGCAGATGAATATTTTAAAATCATACGCTTGAATAATTTTTTTTACTATTAGTGTTGCCGTGAAATAATTCAAAAATTTCAACAAAGATATTTTTTGTCTTTCTTTAAATGTAAAAATTCAAAATATGATAAATTTAAACTAAATGATTAATCATGGGTAAGTTTTTTGCTAAAAAGTTTGCATAATTAAAGGTTTAGCTTGATTTTTTTGTGGTGAATTCGAAAACATATGAAAACTTGCTTTGAAGTCACGTGACCGTCGTCACTTGGCAGCTGATTGATATGAATGCAAAACTTCAAAACAATTTTTCAAGATGAAATACCGATAACCATTAATGAAGAAATTGTTTCTTGCAAAAGGTCGAAAAATAAACGAACTACCTTATGAATTACACCAAGTGTTTGCTATGATGATAGCCTATACCCACAAAAAGCAGCCTAATACAATAACTGCTTTGAAGAATACCGATATGCTTCGAGGAATATTAATAGCCTACGGCAGTCGGTAGCTATGGATATACCGGTCATTGGTCCATAACGTTTATTCCAATCGAACAAAAGCACATCGTCAATTTTTACAAGTCATTCAGCTACAATGTTTTAAGACTACAGTAGTTTACTGCAAAGTTTCAACATTAAGCAATAGGCCTACACTTTCGCAAATATTGCAAAATAAGGCATAAATAAACTGTTCTCCTTTTCAGCAATTTCATGAGAGTCATCTCTTATTTTGGGTTATTTGTTGGTTTGGCAAAGGTGATTGTTTCAAGTGCTTAAGTGTGGCAGAACAGACATTCGAGAGTTGATAAGCCAACCAGCTAGGGCTAGGCTAGTTAGTTTCGAGGAGTGAAAGCAATGCTGCCTCAAGCAACCTTTCAAAATTCACTAGAATTACGAAAAAACATCTCTAGATCTAAGAAAAATATCACTAGATTTCAAATTTCAGGTTTTTTGAACAGTTTACGCCTCTTTACCAATGCTGCCAAAGGCTTTCTCCAAAATTCACTAGAATTTTGTGAAATTTACTAGAATTTTGTGAAATTTTTAGGTGAATCTCCAATCTTCACTCCAGCGACCCACAATTTTCGCATAATTTTCTTGGTCATTTCCAAAAAAAAGATCTTCCCTGAAGTGGTACGTCTACTTTCAGATATTTTCACACTCACAAAAAATTCACTAGATTGTTGAAAAAATTCACTAGGTCACTAGAACGGACCGAAATTCACTAGATCTTGTGAAAATTCACTAGGAGTGGCACCACTGAGTGCAAGCTTATCAGTATTTCTCAATGCAGTTATTGTATTAGGCTGCTTTTTGTGGGTAGGCTATCATCATAGCAAACACGTGGTGTAATTCATAAGGTAGTTCGTTTATTTTTCGACCTTTTGCAAGAAACAATTTCTTCATTAATGGTTATCGGTATTTCATCTTGAAAAATTGTTTTGAAGTTTTGCGTTCATATCAATCAGCTGCCAAGTGACGACGGTCACGTGACTTCAAAGCAAGTTTCCATATGTTTTCGAATTCACCACAAAAAAATCAAGCTAAACCTTTAATTATGCAAACTTTTTAGCAAAAAACTTACCCATGATTAATCATTTAGTTTAAATTTATCATATTTTGAATTTTTACATTTAAAGAAAGACAAAAAATATCTTTGTTGAAATTTTTGAATTATTTCACGGCAACACTAATAGTAAAAAAAATTATTCAAGCGTATGATTTTAAAATATTCATCTGCGTTTGATTAAAAGCGGTATATCTTGAAAACGGCACCAGGTTGCAACCGAAGACATTTCAATCATTAATCAGGCATTAAAAATCTATTTGTAAAAAATTTTTCAAGAGGTACCTCGATGGGTATCACGAGATGTCTTTTATAGACGTTTTTTTTTGCTAGCGTAACAAGGCCTATGCCTATCACGACAAATACATAAAATTGTATTATTGCTTACAGTATATCGTACTTTGTTTTTATTTGAAATGACAGCAACGTTAATTAATAAGTTTTATTTAACTGGAAAAAATTGTAAGTGTACAAGCGTATTTTAAGTTAATGCAAGAAGAAATTCGGTACGCCAGGCGTATACCACCTTACCAGTGTACAAGTTGCAAGCGGTTAAACTAAAACTAAAGAGGCGCTGTGATGCAGTTTTTCAAGCTCATTTCAATTTTGTGCCCATGTATTTTATGATTAGTTATCCCCTTTATTTGGCTCATTCTCGTATGATTGACTTGATGTAGAATTTAATCTCCACGTAAAATGATGTAACACTGCAGTCAAATTTAATCGATGTTTTCGCATTGGGAAAATAATGTTTTTTAAGCAAAAGAGTTGGGACAAGTTAATTAATATCTGCCATTTATTTATGAGCTTAATGCTTTATTGCAACCAAATTTTGTAAAAGTTGTGACTTCATGAAATACTGGCAAAGTAGCACTTTTTTATGTGCCTATTGCTGTATGCATGATTTTAGTTATAATGCTTAATATGTATATGTGATTTTTTGATTTAATTTTATGTTTTTTTGCAGATGCATGTGACATTGCCGGAATGAAAATAAGCAATGCCGAAATTGAGGTGATTCATCTTTCAAGAAACCGTAATCAGTGCGTGTTGCATGTGTATGGAGCGACATTAGAGCAGTTGAGTTTGTTGGATTTGTATTCACCAGTGACGAAAGACAAGACAACAAACTGGATACCCGAATGGACAAGGATAGTGCTGTAATGCAAGCTTTGCACTATTCGATTGTCATTAAACGAGAATTGTTGAATAAGGCAAAGCGCTCAATTTTCAAAATCGTTTTTGTACCCATTCTCATCTATGGTCATGAATGTTGGGTAATGACCGAAAGAGTGCGATCACAAGTGAAAGCGTCCGAAATGAGGTTTTAACGAAGAATCGAAGGAGTTAAACTGTTTAACAAAATACATAGTTCTGAGGTTTGAAAATCTCTAAACATCAAGCCGTTACTTCTCCGCATTAAAAGATCTCAACTTAGATGATTTGGCCATGTAAGCAGAATGCCTCAAAAAAATTCCCAAACAAGCTTTACTTGCCAAAGCAAATGGGAGAAAATCAGTTGGATGATCTAGACTGGTTTGACCAATTACATTGAGAATCTTGGATGGAATCGCTTCAGACTTCACCAAAGCGAGATAATGGAGGAGATGGAAGACCGTATAGTGTGGCGGCTTAATCTCGAGCTGCTGCCCCCGTAAGTCTTGCGGAAAAGCGGGAATAACGAAACTAATAAAATGAAGAAGTTTTACCGAATGAAATGTTGATTCGATTTATTTGTTGTGTTTTTTTCTGAATGAATGATTTTTTTTGAACACAAGAACAAACTAAATGAACGTAACTGTGAAATCGGAAATGGAGGCTAGTTTTTATGATAAAAAAATTAAGCACTTCAATGTTTAGTACGTACAACAACATATGATAAAAAAAAAATTGACCGCATATACCGCACTCACACTTTGGCGAATTTGACTGCGACTTCACTGCGAATCAATTCGCAGCTCAGTCTCCGCAGAGTCGCACAGCATGGCGAATCCTCTGCGAATGCGTTGCAAATTGGTTTCTATTAATGTAGAACAAAAAAAATATTCATTTTCATATTAAGAAAGCAGGTAAAATTAAAGAAAAAAGCTTTATTTCGAAGATTAATTAAGCTTATTACTTCTGATGAAGCTATAAATTTTAGAGAAAGCTTTAATTTAGCAGCAAACAAAAAGCACGAACGTTATCGGAAAAATCAAAAAGAAAAATAACTAATACCGGTTAGTCTTCGCGACATAGCTATAATGTATTACGGCATACCTGAGCGGTAACACGGTATTTTTTCAATGGTACCGTTGGTTCATTACCGCGATATTTTACCATTTAAAGGCGCTACTGGTTCTTTATAGAGAAACAAATTTTATTTAAACCAATGTGAAAAATGAATATTTTGAATTGGCATTGTAATTTATGGGTAAATTTCAACAACTACGCTCGTAAAAATCCAATAAAATCTTTCAAAACTTTTTAAGAGCAAAGTTTTGAACTAAATGTAGACCAATTAAATTGCTCCTCTTTTTTCAACGTTTATTGTCGTAATTTAATTTCAAAATCACGAAAGCAATAAAGCGGGAAATAACCTTCGAATTCGGTAGGTTTATTATTGCCCATTACTATTATTTTTATTTTTGTTCAATCTTTATTATTTGGTATTATTTCTGTGATTGAAGAGGATATATGCTCAGCAAATGACCACAGTTTTCGTTAAACAAATTGCCTTCAAAGTCAATTTTACAAAAATATGCAGCTTTAATGCCGTTTGACACTGCTTCTACTTTAATGTACATTTTGTTGCAAGCATAAAACTTAAATATATCCAGCTTTAGAGCAGAAAAACTGGACTTCACGAATAGTTTTGCTGAGATTGAAATAACCGAAGCTGTCGTAAAACGTTTTATTTAAAAGGCATTTCAACTTAGTCATTATAAAAGTATCAATTTGCAAATGACACGCAAATGAATTATTAGATGTCCTGCCAAGTGCAAGTTTAACAAAAAAGCAAAATAGATCGAAAATTAACTAATTGTTGTTCTGCGGTGTGAGGCATTATTGCTTTTAAAAACAAGCACAGACCAAACGGGTGAGCTAATAATTTTATAACTATATAGCAACACTACTTTTTAACACCACTGCATTTATCATACTTCTCGGCTATCAACAGCTGCAGGCAAACTTAATGTTTTAATTGAACTCGAACATTTTCGGCGTTATATTGAGCGCCTTCATTAAAAAACTAAAAACATGGCAAATGAATAAAGTAATACTCAAGTGGACTGTCAAAATTAATTCAAAATAGTAGCAATATTTTTTGAACATAGAATTTGAATTTACAACTGCATCCGGCTAAGTTGGGATTTTACGGCTTAGGCAATTTCTTGAAATGCGATAAATTAAATTAGAAGTTCAATTAAGTATAATTTATTAAAATATAAAGCTAGCCTAGCTTGTAGCAGCCTTGTAATAAGATAACGGAGTGGTGTCTTTAAATTGTGTGGCAATATGGTTACCGAAAGTAACCTCTCTACTGAAACTATAAATTTTATAATTGCACTATTACAAATTTTATCAAACGACACTCATTCATTCATTCAACCTAAAATTATCCACATTCTGATGCCATCAACTACAATCTACGTTTATTAAAGACAAAGCGAAAGTCAAGCCAGCACTACAAGAAACCAAGCAGTCACCCATCAATTGAAATGGATCCCAGCAATCAGTTATCTAGCGTATTACCAGCACTGTAATTGGTTATCTATTGACTGTACTGCCAGAATCAAACAGCGAACCCCAATTTTAGACACACTATCTGATCCAAACATAGCCTGATGTTAACGTAGACATAGTTGCTGACATTTACGTTATCAACCGCACCATCTCTGAACTTTTAAAAGAAAATTTGAAAGCAAATTCCAAAATTACTAGAACTACTAAAAGTTTGAAAATCATAAAAAATATTGACGCCGACTACTAAAAACCTAAGTTTTTGTGCTATCCAACTCCGTATTAACGTTTTGTTAATAAGTTTTCCGATTTTATTTATTTTGATCTAAGTTACTTCATCAATTTTCATCCATAATTTAATAGTTATATTAGCTTCAGGCAAGATTATTTTAGTTTTAGACCCTACTTTTGCCTAATAGCTGACATTCAAGAAATTATTTATTTTACCATTACCTTTCCACCACTCATTATTTCGCAAAATAAAATTTATTACAAAACAATCAGCTCCGTCATTTCCGTTATACCTAATATGATTCGCAGCGCAGTCTCCGTGCATTCGCCAGAGTCGTACTGCTGTCTCAGTGGGTTCGCAGCTCATTCGTAGCGCAGTCTCCGTCAATTTGATGGCGAAAGCACTGCGAACCCACGGAGACTGCTGTATGACCCCACAAAGACTGCGCTGCGAATTAAAAATTTTCTAAACCGGTTGAAAAATTTTTGCTCTTTGGCGACTCCACCGCAAATGCGCTGAACTGAAAAATGTTCAATTCGCAGTGGAGTCGCAGTCAATTCGCCAAAGTGCGAGAGCAGCAATAGTCTTCACTGCATAATTGAGCAGCAAAAGACTGTCCTGCATTGTTGGAAAAATCAAGTCACAAAAGTTAATTGGCTTTACGATCCACTATATCAGTAAAAACGCCTTATGAGCACTTTTGCAAAACTATTTTGGCATAAATAAATATATTTTCAATCAAAACTATCAACTTGCGCGCCTTGAGTGTTTGTTTTACAAAAGTAATAAGATATGCTTGTTTATTTTATTTTGCAAGCATGACGAACCATAATGTCACGGTCAGTGTCCTCAGTTGGTATCGAACCGAGGTTGTCATAGTTCTCACTGGCAGTTCAAATTCTTTGGTGTGCGCTCAGGCTCTCGTTGCTATAAAAAGCGCGTGATATGGTTCTTAAAGTCTTTGTCAATGCAAAGCAGAGTTTAATCTGTTGCTGCAAAATTGCTGAATGACCGACCGGGTATCTCTGCAATCAATGACGGTAGAAGAGCTATATTTGGTCCATGTTAGCAGCGATAATAACTTGTGTGATTCGTGGTTACGACTATGGTGAAACTGTAAGGAAGTGACCAGGATGGAAATATGGCTTTTCGTACCAACTTAAAGATGCTGCAGTATTAAAAATACTACACAGCTTTAGGGTTACTGGTATAAATACAGCGTCTTATCGTGCGTATTTTTTACTTTGTGGCTAACTTTTGATGCGATATTTGAATAAATTTTTAATGAGGATTTAGGCCAGTTTGATCTTGGTGGTGAAGTATGTGGTTCAGAGACCTGATGAAGTTGGACGATTGAATGAAATTATAATACCCAACCCTCAAATTTGAAACTGGACAAGTAACTTGAATCAGACTTCCACACAATGATTGAAACCGAAAAAAAAGGACATTAAGTCGTCGTAGTGAAGAAGGAACCCCGGCTGGAAAGCGACATTATCATGCGCTTTTATACAAACCAGAGACTGAGTGCGCATTAAAGAATCTGAACTGCCAGTGAAAACCATGACATCATCGGTTCAATACCAACTGGAAACGCTAACAATGACATTACTGGAAATTTGAGTAATTATGGTTAGTAATGTTAAAGTTGAAGGAATAGATTTGCATTCAAAATTTAGGCGCAAAACTAATTGTAGTTTTGATATTATGCTAAGGTTTTTAATACAAACTTTCCCCCATCCCTTCCCTGGAAATGTTGTGTGTGAAATAAACTTGCGATCTGGAGAAAATAAATTTCCATCCCCCTGGAAACTTCCAAATGAACCACCAAAAATCAGTTTTTGAATGGCTTGGGATAGAAAAATATTATTTAGACCGTAAAAAGAATAGTACTATCGGTTCGTTGGTGATGACATAAGTGCGTTAATTTGATTAAATTGTTCGATTCGCTTTTACCCCCGTTGTTTTTTATAACAAATAACTGGCCTCGCGTCGGAAATTGAGCGACCGGCTATTCGGAAAACAACGTGAGGATTAATTTGTTTTTTGCTGTTGCTATGCTCTATGAACTTGGCTTTATATATTGTAGACTCACATGTCAAAATTATGTAGTGTTTTTTTTTTTGTGCCGTCAGCGAGTGGTTGATTTTAACCTCAGAGCAATTTCGCTTTTTAATCCAAGCCTTATTCAATTTAAAAGTGATCTACCGTGGGCGCTGTATTCCGGAGCTGATGCAGTTTGTCAATAAAGGTTTTTCGGGAAAAATCTGGGTTCAGTTTTGCTTCAAAAACGGAAGGCGTGGATTGAGAAATCTAAGAAGGTAATTTCTCACGAGAGTTCAAAGGTTGTGTTATTCGGTTATGACGCAGCCAGTTTAAGACGCGGTCGTCTTGAACAATAGCTCTCCGAGACAAAAACTTTATTTGCAGAATATACGTTCGAGTATTGCATGAAATTTGAACCGCCATTTTGAAAATACGTCATTATGATAATGTCATCAACTTAATACCGGGTATTCAAAAAATTTGGTAAACACCAACCAGCATGCCAAATTTGTTTTTTTCATGATTTTTGATTTGAGTGTAGACATAGGGGAAATTTTTACGCCCTCTCGTAATTTAAAATGCGTTAATCAAAATATATCCTGTGTAAAATGGAGTTGAATACAGCGAAATATTTTGGAACACGAGATACCATTTTTGAGCAGTGAAATTGCCTCACAAGCAACGTTGAAAAAAATTTATGACATAAATATTCTTCGAATTCACCTACTATGTTAATTTGGATGCTTACAATGCTCTAATTCCAATCAAAGTTATAAAATTTGGTGCCTTGAACTTTGTTTCACAAGAGCAGTGAGACTCAGTGTGGTTTTTGATCTTTTCTTTTTTTATTTAGCAAAATCGCTAACCGTAACGTAAAATTGTGTAATTAAGAATATATTAGGTTTGGAGAATTTGTATCTGCATTCAAAAATTAAATGACAACTAACGGTATTGATGTTGATAATAATTAAATTGTAATGTTAAGTAAGTAGCAAGTCAGAGTTGTGATCTGAACATATTTTTTTGTCACCAGGTATGATGTAGATCTGTATTTTATTGTTCTGCTGGTGTCATGGCTAATTTCATATATAAAAAAAAATTTAAAAACAGCCAACGTTTCAACAGTAAACTAACTGCTTCCATCAGGGCTAAACTGTCTAAAATGAGTTAAAATGCAAATGAAACAAAGCAATCAACCAATGACGTAATCACGTGTCACAAGAATGAGTAATAACACTGTGTAAAAAGCAGGAAAATGAGCGAATTAGGACCAAACCGGTATCTGAAATACTATGATAACAATTTCAATAAGTGAGCAAATGGAAACAAATATGAATACTGGGTTCCATTACAAAGATCAAATTTTTAAAATCGAAATGCTGTATTATTTTTTCAATTTAAGGTACATAAATGGCAATGAAATAGATTTTCTGTCATTCATCGTATTTGGAACGTTGTTAATAAAAAATGATTCAATAAATTGGCGTTTTCTATAATCAGTTTCAAATTCTAAAATTTGGCTATTGTTCCAGTCAATATCGTGGTGCAAGTTAATGGCGTGTTTGCAAAGTGCTGTGGTGTTATGTTTGATATTTGCGGGTTTTGACTGAGCGTTTCTGGTATCTCTAATATGTTATTTTTTTCTGGTTTCGAATGATCGTTCAGTTTCTCCTATGTAAACCATATTACAGTCTTTGAATGGAATTTGATAGATTGCACCTTGCCGTTTATTGGATTGAATTTTGTTCTTGTGAGATGATACGATCTGTCCCAATTTTTTTCCTGGTTTCATAATCATTTTCACGCCATATGGAATCAAACTTTGTCTAATTTTTTCTGACGAGCCAGGAAAATAGGAAATTGCGACATATCCTTTGTTACTGTGAGGTGATTTGGAACCATATCCTTTGTTACTATGGTTCCAAATTATTGATGTGGTCAAAGAAGATGTTTAAGAATTTTTTCTCGATAATTACAAATGTGTCATCAACGTAGCATAGCCAAAATCTGGAGGGGTGGAGGGGTGAAGAAAGGTTTTGATCGCTCTGGTCTCCACATTCTCCATGACTAAATTAGCCTCAACAACTGAAACTGGAGAGTCCATAACAGTTCCGAAAATTTGTTTAAAAAAATTTTTTTGAAAAGTTAAGTAAATTGCCTCCAAACAAATTTGTAAACCATTGCAAATAGCATTTACAGACCATTTCGTGAGCTCATTTAGGTTCTTAAATTTTTGGAGTCTTTCTTGTGCTACCTTAATAGCAAGAGCTACTGGTATTTTGGTAAACAATGATATCACGTTCAGAGTTATAATGTTTAATCGACAGCGTGCTTTCTGGCCTACAGACTATCAGTGCGGAAGCCTCAACAGAAGAACCACTACAACATCAACTACTTAAAACCAGTATTTAAATTGTAAGATTTTGCATGGGAGGATCCTTTTTCAGCGTTGACTGAACCTTAGTGAAGAACAAACACGTAGCCAGGATTTTTTGGGAGTGTGTTCCATAATCGAACTTGACCCAAAGTTTCATTATTTCTGAATTGGATTGAGGCGAATTTTCAGTGAAAATCAGGTGATCTCAAAAAAAAAGATCTTCGCCGAAATCCGAAGGCTTTTTTTCGGCCAAAATCAGATGATCTCCAAAAAAAAAGGTCTTTGCCAAAATTTCTGGCCGAAATCGAGAATTTAAACGTTTTTTCCGACCAAAAACAGTAACTTTTTGCTCCCATAAACCAGCACTCAAATCTCGATGGGGGAACGCCTAAATCTCGATGGGGGGACGCGTCCCCCCCGTCCCCCCCGTCCCCCCTACAATTTAAGTACTGTTTAAAACGATAACAATGAGAAAAAGTTATTTTCCCACCGGATTTGAACCTGTACTATTCGCATTACTGGTTCGCTGCTCAACAGCTTGAGCTAGAGAGAATTCTCGAATACATAATTTTGGCTACTAGTTGTGGTAGCGCATATTTATCCTCCAGTCACCAAACAGCGTCAGACGCTAACTATTGGACGATCCGAGCACTTTTTATTGTAATGACTACATCGTACTTGGAGGAATCTGCACCTGCTTAGGAGTTCCCAGTGATTCATGTTTCTGAGAATTGTTTCGAATTCTTGTCCAGCCACCAAGCATAGATAATCATTGTAAAGCATCAATCCAAGGACGCAACAACGTGACTCAAGGTGTGAGTTAAACCCTAATCATGCAATAATGGTCGTCGTAAAAACTACGCCTTTACATTATCGGCTACGCTGCCACTTATATTGTGATTACTAAAAATTTCATTATAATTAAAGTTTGCAAACGATTAAACATTAAAACTCTGGTCTGCATACGTCAAAACATCACAATTTTATTATTATAGACAACACAGTAAAAGCAAGCAGCTTGGTTAATATACGCATGCGATGAGACGTCTTCTCTGGCTCAAATGGTAGAGCAGTGGATGGGTAATCCAAAGGCTGAAGGTTCGAATCTTGTGGGAGGCTGGTTTTAAGTAGTCGCCGTTCTGGTGGGTTTCCCCTGTAGGCTTCAGTAATCGTAGTCTTTAGGCCAAAAAGCACGCAAACGATCAAACAATAAACTGTATTGATGTTCCTGCATTTCGTCCATCCTTCCCGTGCACAATGTTGACTGAGAAATGAATTTGCATTATGAAGCGTAAGGTCTGAGCCTTTGTGGTTCAAATTAGGCTAGTCAAATCGAACACTACTTTTTTTTGCTGAGCCTCAACTACATAGTGAAGAAAATTCAACTACATTTTGCTTAATTCAAAAGAAAGCGATAAATTCGTTGACAGCCGTGCTGTTTTTTTATTATTTTGAGTTGACTCTAATTCCTGTTCAGATTTGGTTTAAATATTGGGTGTCACACAATTGAAAGAACTATTTTAAATTTTTGCTTGAGGATTTCACGTTTGCTCATCACATGCTGAATCGAAATCAGAGTCAGGAATATGGTAGTTCGGTTTTCAGTCTGAATTGTCAAACATTTTTCAAGGTATTTACAACTTTTACAATGGAACACAAAAATATATAAGTGCAGGGGATGGTCGTCGATGTGATTTTTTTTTACCGTATACTCGCTGTATTACGCCAAACCTCGTAACAAGTTGGAGATGCCACATCTCCGCGTTATTGCACCTGCAGGCAACACAGCTTCTTTCGCAAAAATGTCGCAGCGGTCGCGAACTGCCGGCAATCAGTGCTACAGAGAATTTTTTTAGGAGGTAGGAAAACCGATATCAGTCCCTAAACGTTATTGGGTTCCATTTTGGTAGTCAATATTAATCGATACTCACCTTTAGGACGTACATCTTTGTTTGAAAGTGAGGAAATGATGACCTTCGTATGATTTAAATTCAGCTAAGGGGTCAGAAAGAGCGCTTTAAGCTTAAAAGAAGACTCTAAACTTCTCGATAACAAATCAGGAGCATCATATTTTGGTGCTATTTGTGTTAGTTATATTATTTTATTTTGAATGAAAACAAAAGTTAAAAAAATTGATGGAATATTTTTTTTATTTAAAAGCGATTAATAGTTTCAAAAAATTGTGGATAATGTTTTGCTTTTCGAGGCGAAATTACACAACATTGCTTTTTAAAGTATTACTCTTTAAAAGCCAAGTTGTTTATTCGTGATAAGGTTCACTGGAACTCAGGGCAAAATGGAACTTTATATTATTAAGAAACAGAGGTGGAGTCGAGGACATAAAGCTCGAGGCCAAGGCCAAGGACACAAAAAAAAATCCGAGACCAAGGACAGCCTTTCCGAAAACAGACACTCTCGAGGCCATGGACAGAAATGCTCGAGGCCAAGGACAGAAATGCTAGAGGCCAAGGACACAGCCGTAAGTGTTCACCAAAAACAAAAAGGTCTTCAAAAAAGTTTTTCTGGCAATCTCCAATTCATACGCGGACCCAGAATCTTTGATTGGGGGAGGTCTAAACCACAAATCACATGCAATAATGTCATCAAAAATTTTCAAAAGAGGAAGTTTTTGAGGGAAAAAGATATCATACGATGGAAGATCTAAAATCGTTGCCTGTAGACATTAAACCAGGATTTTGCGAAGAGAGAACGCTTAAACTAATAGTTGAAAAGTGCAAATATCTATCTTTGGAAACGTGTTGAAAAAGCAAGTGTAAATCAAACTATCACAGACGGGGGTTTGGGAACGAAGCCCCCAGCCGTTGGGCGATTTTTTGTAATTTGTTGGGAAAAAAAGCTATTTAATACCATTGAATCACATTTTGCAAGTGTTCAGAGCCATTTGAAAGCACTAAATTTTTGACAGTTGAAAGCCACATAAAAAAAATTAAATTGTTTAATCTTCCTTTTACTAGCAATTTAAGTCCAAAACACGTTTAACATCTTGCATTTTGGAGTTGAATTTGTAGGGGGAAGTAAGGTGCATTGTCTCTTGCAACATTTTAGCAGTAAATAATAATCCACTCAAAGATTTTCCGTAGAGATTTTTGTTTTGTCTTGAAAATAACCAGTTAAAAGGTACATGTTTGGTCAAGGGGCCCACGCCCCTTCAAATGAAGTTCAATGGTTTGTTCAATCAGCATTTTCCATGGCTAATTTTTTTTAAGCATTTTGTGCTTAAAACCGGCAAGGTGGAGGTGAATTACTAAATTGCTATTAAAAAATGATACAATGGATGGTTACGCCAACTAACCATGTTATTGCTGGGCCGGGTTTACATTGTGCTGGGCCCCTGGCACTTGGAGATTTTTGCAACATCTTTCTACCAAATATAGGTGAGGACCAAAACAAGTCTTACGATTTGAGCGCGGGGCCCCTAGCTGGTGCTGCGCCGTATTGCGGTAAATCCGGCTCTGGTTAATGCATTACGTTCATAAAAAGGCTAGATGTGGGCCTAAGATAGCAACTTTTAGGACAAAAACTCCCAATTTCTTCCGGGCTATACGCTTAAATTGGCTGGCAAAAATTGAATTGAGGGGGACCCGTGGCCCCTGGTCTTCAGTATTGTTGTTAGTGACTGTTATAAGCAAAAAATGCTCAGAAGAAACTGAAATTAAAAAAACAATAGGCTTTTTTGTCACATTTTTGTTATTGGTGAAATTTCAATTAAGGGGGGCCGGGCCCCCGCCCCCTTCCCTTGGCTACGCTTATGCTCCAGTAGAGGCAAACAAAAAAGATATTCGCAAATTTTCCGCGAGGTTTCTGGCGTTTTTCAACAAAATTTCAACTGTTAAAAAAATAGAGCTGTCCTCGAGCCGAGAACAAGGCAATTTTCGAGGACTTGAGGCTTCAAGGCCAAGGACTTGACCTTCGAGGCCAAGGCCAGGCCAAAGACGTTCTTGAGGACTCCATCTCTGTTAAGAATAAAAACTTGGCAACTTTCTAAAATTTTGTGATTGTGTAGTTGTTTTATCCTCTCAAATCTTGTTTTTCCAGATTAGTTATGCATCTGAGCTTTTGAATTTTTGCCATGAAGTTTTATTAAGAAGTCAAAAAAACAGAAAATAATTTTTTTATTACAGTTAAATGTCAAAAATGTTGATACTTTATTGTCAGAAACACAATTCTTGTACAACAAAAATTTCGTTGATGTACTACGAGCTGAATGCGAAAAGAATTTCTTGAAGTCTAGCAGAGCACAAAAACCAAGACAAAAGGCATTAACATAAAGAAAATTTGGACGTCAAAACTGATTTAAATGGCTGCAAAACAATGCAAAAACCATAAGTAGTAACTTTTGCCAATGGATTGTTAGTGTATATGACAACCAAACGACGATGTAGAAATAGAACTGATCAGCAATTCTAAATGTTTAATGAAAAACAATGAGATGTTATGATTGTAGGTGCGAAAAGAGCAAAAGCATTTTTTTGGGAGCAAAAGCGTGTCTGAAAATCGAAAAAATTCAGCTTGGAAGTAAAAAAGTATTGGTTAGAAAACGGCCGAGAAGTTGCAGTAAGAAAATGCCAGAGAAGTTTGCTTTAGAAAGTGAAGTTAGAAAAAAAAAGTTTGGATTGCGCATTTGTAAAATATTGAACACTAGCTCAAAACAATAAGGAGCCATCTGCAGCCACAATACGAGCTCATACTTTATACTTAATTGCTTTTGCTTGAAGCAGTGGTGCAACCAAGGGAAAGATAAACATACTTCATTTCCCCAACTTCACCTCGTGTTACGAAAAGTGAAAGAACTGGGCAATTTAGTTCTTGAAAAAAAATTGATTTTAGCTATATTAAGTGTGTTTAAATGACCCTAAAAAGTGAAAAACGCGCACATTGTAATCTAGATGGCGTTAAATGGCAAGCTTTTTAAAAAAATGCCTAACGACTGGGGGCTTCGTTTCGGATTTGTATCTGCATCCAAAATTTAACCGACAACTAATTGTATTGATGTTGATAATAATTAAGTTGTAATGTCTTGACTTTCGCAAGCCAGAGTTTTAATGCTTAATTGTCTGCGTGCTTTCTGGCCTACAGGCTACAAGCGCGGAAGCCTCAATGGAAGAGCCACCAGAACAGTAACTACTTAAAACAATAACAATGAGAAAAAACTATCCTCCCTCATTATTTGAATCTGCAGTCTTTGGATTACTGGTTCACTGCTCTACCGCTTGAGCTAGAGACAATGTCTCATTTCATGCTTAATTTTGGCTATTTGTTGGTGCTGTTGTTGTAGTGCATATTTCTCGTCCAATGCATATTTCTCGTCAGACGCTAACTATTTCTCGTCAGATTGTAGTGCAGTTGTAGTGCAGTTGTAGTGCATATTTCTCGTCAGACGCTAACTATTGGACGATCCGAGCACTTTTCATTGTAATGACTACATCGTGTTTGGAGGAATCTGCACCTGCGTTAGAGTTCCTAAGGATTTCCTTAAATTCACGTCCAGCCACCAATCAGAGATAATCATTGTAAAACGTCTTTGCAACAACGTGACCAGGATGCGGCTGAAACCAAATCATGCGATTATGGTCGTCGTAAAAACGACTTCTTTACCCTATTGGCCACGCTGCTAAATAATTGTGATAATTAAAGATTTGATAATAATTAAAGTACCGGTACGCAAACAATTAAAAATTGCAACTCTGGCCTGCAAACGTCAAAACATCGCAATTTAATGTATATCAACATCATAGTAAAAGCAACTTCGGAAACGTGTTGAAAAAGCTAAATTATGCATGCGATAAGACATCCTTAATTAGCCAAAATAGACATGCTGGGTTAAATTAGCCAAAACTACGTATGCGATGAGACATTTTCTGCATCTCATATGGTAGAGCAGTGGATTGGTAATCCAAAGGCTGCAGATTCCAATCATGTGGGAGGCTGGTTTTAAGTAGTTGCCCTCCTGATGGCTCTTCTTTGTAATACGCTTCGCGCTGGTAGCCTTTACGCCAAAAAGCACGCAAAATATTCAATAATAAATTCTATTGATGTTATGTCAAAAAATATGATTTTTCTCCTGCGTTTTATCCCATCGTTTTCATGCAAAATGTTGACTGAGAATTGTATTTGCATTCTGGAGCTAAAGGTCTGTGATTTAAATTTCAGGCCAGTCAAATCGGACACAATTTGTTTTGCTAAGCCTCACTACTAGTAGAGAAACTTAAACTACACTATGCTAAATTCGAAAAAGAGCAGTGGGCGGTGAACTATTGAGGTAACTAAATTTCTTTCGACTTATAGCATAATGGCTTGATAGCATCTTTCAAAGCATAGTAATAAGTTCTATATCCTAAAACAAGCAAATCTGATTCTATTGCTAAAGAAAGCCCTACAAATTTGTGCCAATTTTGTTACTTTCAATTTCATCTGCACTCTTGCAATTCTAATTTTGAACATGAAGTGCCAATTTGTAAACAAGTATTTTTAGTTTTTTTTTGAATTTGTGAAGCTTGTTTAGGCTTTTGCAAGCAATTAATTTCTGTTTGCGCTTCGCAATTTTGAATTTTTGTTTGTGGATTTCACGTTTGCTCATCACAATCTAAATAAAAATCAAAGTCAAGACTGTGGCAATTCGGTTTGCAGTCAGAATTTTCAAACATTATCGAGATATTTACAACTTTGACAATGAAAAAGAAAAATATATAAGCGGAATCGATGGTCGTCGATGTGAATTGCCCGACTTCGTTGCGATAGAGAGGACGGTGAAGGTTTGAAAATTTACTCGTACTTTAACTTGCTATTCATTTTTGTATTTTCCAGATTTTAAACCATTCTATTTTTAGATTTAATGTTACCCCACTGAAGACCCTATGTATTAACCAACTTTTTGGTGGTTTGAAAAAAATTGTCTGTCTTTTTTTTCCGTTTGTTTTTCAAATTTTCAACCCGATGTGGCCAAACTTCACTGAGCCAGTTTACTGGTTTTGCAAAAAACTGCAGGTAAAACATAAGAATAAAAACATCAAGTAAGAATTTCTAAATTAAATTTTTATTCATTCCAGCGTCTGAACCAAGCAATGTGCGTTTGTGTAACCAGACCAACGCAGAAAACCTTTTTTGAGTTGGTTTTGTAAATCTTTCTTCAGGCTTGGCAACAACAACGGCCAAATATGCTGGCCTTCATTATGCAAATAAAACAAATAAAAGTAAAAATTTCCTAAAAATACAACCCATTGCCAGCTCGAGAATCGAACCAGGTGTTTACACCAAATTATTCCTTGTACTTGTTTGATTATGCAAACGCGAATAAGTAGTTAATGGAACTCATCCACCCATCATTGCAAGACCACGTAACAAACCCAGCAAACTCGTTACGCGCTTCGGCATTGTTCAGCTGTAGAGTGAAAATTTGATTTTCTTTGAACGAAACTGCGTTATAATTTTTGTTATCTGAATTCCTTTTCCCAATATTCGCGAAGAAAATTTTTACTATTCGTTTTAGAACTTGATTTCCAGTAAACCTGAAAATGCCTGCCATAATTTTTTATGTATAAATTTAGCACAAAATGTTTGCTGAAACAAGAAATAATTATTCAAAAAAATGTAGTGAGGAATAATAGAAATAATTATTAATAAGAAGAAATAATAAATAATCATAATTGGTTTCCATTATTACCGGTTCATCCATTTTCTTTATGATTTCAACTAGCAGTGGAATCTTTACTTCTGAATTAACCGCAAGACAAATTTCCTCAATTCCACTTAGCTTTTCAATCTTGCTGATACAGGATGAAATTGCAACTACATCAGCATCGGCAAGGTTTTTGCCTTTCATATTCAAATATTGCATCTGAACAAACACTTGAGTTAAATATTTATTTCCACGTAATGAAAAATTCAAAATATGTTTTATTCGGTATTTAAGTTAGCACATTAATCTTAAAAATGATACTGACAAACTAAAAATTATGTTTTTTATTTTTGTGCTTTTTATGTTATCTATGTTGATAACAATAGAAATGCTACAATAAATATAAGTGCTTTGATAGCTGAAATGCTTTACTTTTTTTGATCAGTGTAAAGCCAAAAAACGAGAACAAAATTAAATAAGTATGCACTTTTTGAAAAGTTAACGAACTGAAAATGGGTTTTCTTCTTAAATCAGATTAGTTTCAATCACTGCTGTTCATAAGCGCAAATAAAAAAAATTAAAAGCGTTAAGATGGTATTGTACAAAAATGTAATGCTTTAATGATAAAATCATATATCCCACAATATTGCTAAGAAATGCAGGGCAATAATTTAGGAACTAGATTTTAATATTTGTAGCAGTGAAAGTATGAATACTGCTTTACTTAAGTACTCTTTCAGCGTTAAAAGAGGTTATGGAGGTTTATATATGTTTAAAAAAATTTTTCATCAAAATAACAAGTGTATTTTATCCTACTCAACAAATCAAATATCCATATTCTCAAAGAGTGAATGAAACAATTTGAGCACTTTTAAGTCATCCCGAACAGACGCTCGGAAGAGACTAAGCGCTGTTGAGACTCAGGCACTTTTCTAATGCGCGTCTCGGCCGAGACAGCAGTTATCGTACCGTATATACAAATGAAGCATGTAGTTGCAAAAGTTGATAAATGACATTTTTCAAAAAATGAGTTTTTCATAGATTTTAATTTATTTCCTAAAACTAATTTCCAAGAGAAAAAAATTGTTTTGATTTTCAATCAATTTTTGGTAATAAATAGCTTAATATGTCGCACTTGACAACAGGGCCAAATGGAAATTTAGAACTTTAAACGCGATTTACTCGAAGCAGCGAAATGCGACTTTTCAACTTTTGCCAAAACATGCTTCAAATATATTAACGCGCCGTGCAGTTTTGAAGTTCCTATTTTATTTACCAAGTTCATTTGAACAAAAAGCTACGAGGTAGTTTTTCGTCTTTAAATCAATTCCAGCGCGTCTAAATGTTCATCACAGGTGGAGAAGGATTCTCACTTTCCTTTTTATACGTTGTATGTAAAGCAAAAAGCTGTATAACTTCAAATTTTTGATTTTTTGGTTTTACTTGACCAAGAATAATTGAACTTAAGTCTGGCGTTCCAGTAAAATGCTCTCTCATCTCACTCTTTCTGTAATAATTTTAGCCATGTAAATTTCCTGTGACACCAGTAACTTCTTTGTCAGCAACTTTATTTATAAGTAGTATTTTTTTTTTCTTTTTTTGAAGTATCCAGTTATTTTATGATGTTAATTAGTTTGTAATTTTTAAGTTTGAATTGCACAAACTGGCATTATGCTAGAGCAGTGCTCTTCAACCTTTTTTTACGTGGTATACCTTTTTTGATTTAACAAGAATTTTGTATACTTTTCAAGTAGCAATGTATTCACGCGGTCTGTAGATGTAAGCTTGCATATTACTTCCTAAAGAAGCAGCATAGCAGCTTTTCAGCATAAATTCTTCTACAGCTGTGAGGTAGCACTTCACTCACTTATCTGCTTTCTCATTAGGCTAGTGCAGGGGTCGGCAACCTTTTGAACCAGTGAGCCACATCCAGTCCTAACAAGGTTCCAGCGGGCCGCCACCATCCCAGCGAACCAAAAAAGAAAGTTTTTCATTAGAAATTCAGGTCTTTTTTTTTGGCCGAATTGACGGCGAAGACCAAAAAAAAGGTCTTTACCAGAAATTCAGACCTTTTTTTGGACGAATTGATGAGGAGATGAGGATTATTTCAGCGGTTTATTGCTGCATAACTATTTTTAAAACAGAAAAAAGATTGCAGGCCGAATGACAATGAATGATTGCATGATTGCGGGCCGGGTAAAATGCCTTGGCGGGCCGTAGGTTGCTGACCCTTGGGCTAGTGTTTCATCAGCATCTGAATTCATACAAAGTTTATTTTAACAGCCTACCCGAGCCTTCAAACCACACACGATGGCAATTTCTGCACTTGCCACTGTACCCTATTCTCAGATTACTCTGATCAAAGTCTGATAACAAGGCTACCAGAACGAGGATTTTCGACCAGCATCATCATACTGGCACTGAACCATAGGCATAGCCAGGATTTTTGATTGGGGGGGCCAAACCACAAATTACATGCAATGACGTCATCAGAAATTTTCGAAAAAGGAACTTTTTGTGGGGCAAAGGTATCGTAGAATGGAAGATCTGAAACCGTAGCCTGATGGCACTTAACAAGGATGTTGATAAAGAGAGAGGGCGAAAACTAATAGTTAAAAAGTGTAAATGTCTAACTTAGGGGACGTGTTGAGTAAGCTAGTGTAGTCAAACGTATCACAGACGGGGGTCTGGGGACGGAGCCCCCATTCGCCGGTGGCTATGGGAGTCTGGGGGAAAAGGCCTCAGCCGTTGGGGGATTTTTGTAAGTTTTTGGAAAAAAAAAACTATTTAAATCCCATTGGATCACATTTTGCACGAGTTCAGAGCCATTTCAAAGAACTAGATTTTTAACATTTCAAAGCCAGTCAAAAAAAGTTAGTTCTTTAATCCTCCTTTTGCAATTAAATATCAAAACACGTTTAGAATCTTGCATTATGGAGTAAAATTTTAATTGTAAGTGATTTGGTCTATAGGGAGAAGTAAGGCACATTGCCTCCTGCAATACTTTAGCAGTAAATAATAATCCTCTCCAAGATTTTCCTTAGAGATTTTTGTTTAGTCATGAAGTTTACCAATTTATAGGAGTACATGTACGGCCAAAGGGCCCAGGCCCCTTCAATTGAAATCCAGTAGTTTGTTCAATGAGCATTTTCCCTAGCTATTTGTTTAAAAGTATTTTGTGCGTAAAAACTGGCGAGGTGGAGGTGAATCGTTATTGAAAAATGCAACAATACACTTACTAAACATGTTATTCCCGGGCTGGATTTACATTGCGCAGGGCCCAAGGCACTTAGAGGATTTTTGCAACATCTTCCCGCCAAATATAAATGAAGACCAAAAAAAGTCCTACTATCTGAGGGCAGGGCCCTGGCACTGAGCCATATGGCAAATACGGCGCTGGTTATTGTATTAAGCTCATAAAAAGTTTAGATGAGGGCCTGAGCTAGCAACTTTTAGGACAAAAACTCTTTATTTCACCCTGGTTATTCCTTTAAATTGGTTGGAAAAATTGAATTAAAAGGGTGCGCCGGGCCCCTTGGTCGTCAATATTATTTATTGTTAATTACTGTTATACGCGTGTACTGATGTACGCAAAGATGCTAAAAGAAACTGAAAATGAAGAAACAAGGCTTTTTTGACAAATTTTTGTCATTGGTGGCATTTTGATTAAGGGGGCCCGGATCCCCTCGGCCACCCCCTGGCTACGCCAATGATTTTGAGACAAAATCGCTCCCCTAATAAGTTCTTTTTAAAAAAAAAACATTTAATTCAAAATTAAAATAACTTTTTTTCCAAAACAAGGAGGACTCGAGTCAAGTCACTTGACACTTTTTTGAAACGTCCAAGCATTGCATGACATTATTATGACGCTGCCATGTGGTCCTTATTATTATTGCTTACTTTTGTACGCTTAAATCCTAAATCAAAGAAACTGCAATTCGGGACAGGGACAACATACTGGCTGTGCTCTCTTTATATTTATCATTGGAAGTATTTCAATTGGGGGGGTTGCATTACCGCCGGTGTTATAGCATTAAGTTTATAACAACGTTAAACGAGGGCCTGGGGTGGCAACTTTTAGGTCAAAACTCTTACACATCTCACAGCTAGGTTTTGCATATAAATTGTTAAAAATTTGATTTAAGGGGCCCCTGGCCCGGGAGCCTTGGTCGTCAGTCGGGGGACCTGGGCTCCCTGGTTGCCAGTTTAAGGCCCCGGGTTCCTTGGTTGTCGGTTAGGAGCCCCGGCCCCCCTGGTCGTTAATTAGGGGCCCTAGGGATCTCTGGTCGTGAGTTAGAGGCCCCAGGGCCCCCTTGTCGTCAGTTAGGGACTCCAAGGCTCCCAGGTTGTTGATTAGGGACCCCAGGGACACCTGGTTGTTAATTAGGGGCCCCGGGGCCCCCTGGTTGTCAGTTTGGGGGGCCCTGGGCTCTCCTGGTTGTCGGGTAGGGGCCACCTGGTTGTTAGTTAGGGGCTTTGGGGGTCCCTGGTAGTGAGTTAGGTGCCCCGGGGCCCCCTAGCTGTCATTTAGAGGGCCCCTTGGTTGTTGGTTAGGGGTCTCTTGGTTGTTAGTTAAGGGCCCTGGGGCCCCCTGGTTTTTAGTTATGGGCCACCTGGTTTTCAGTTATGGGCCACCTGGTTTTCACTTAGGGGTATTGGGGCCCCCTAGTTGTCGATTAAGGGCCCCAGGGCCCCTTAGTTGTTAGTAAGGGCCCCCTGGTTGTTAGTTAGGGGTTCCGCGACTCCCTTGTTGTCATTAATATTATTGTTAATTACTGTTATATACCGTACGTAATTACTGAAAAAAACTGCAACTAAACATCGCTAGGCTATGTTGTCATAATTTTTTGTTGTTAGTGGTATTTTAATTGGGGGGGGGGGCGGGCCCCCGGGCACCCCTCTGGCTATGCCTATGCACTGAACTTAGTTCAATAGCATTGCGCGAGAACAGTGGCGTCGCCAGAGCAAACGAAGTGAGGGAGCACCAGCTGAAAGACAGCGGCACTAGCTAAAAGTAAGGGGGCACTCATGTAGACTAAACTTTTGCACATTAAAACTAATCTTGTACAGCTAAAACTTATGTGCACTTTTAAAAATTCTGTATTTATGTTTAAAAAACAAAGACCTACTGTATAAAGGGGTTAGGACAAACAATCACTTTTTGTGATGAGCAATTACGCAACTATAGGATTTGCATGGCTATACTTTTTTTACCGTGAGTTCACAAAATTGGCCACTGGTTATCAATTTTTGTACTGGTAGCCAGTGCCGTGGCTACTGTGGGGCCAGGAGCGCCGTTTCCCCCAAACTTCTGCTTGTGCTCCCCCCATTTCCGTTTACTCAGAATGCTTTTTTGGAGCATCACGTAACGACAAGACAACAGGCAATAACAGAAAAAACATTTTTTCAAACATAATTCTCGTTTGAAAGTTTCTTGATTGTTTGCAAAATTGCTGGCCACCAACTGCTTTACATAAAAGTGACCCAATAATCCGTCTTATTAACACGCCTTTACGGATGTGTCGCGGAATAAGGATGTATGCCTATAGAAGCGTTACCGATATTTCGTTAGTGATTATGACCTGAAACAATACGTGAAAACATTTTTTTAAATAACCCGCTGTTTTTTTAGCGCACACTCAAGATTTATTTTAGGTTGCAGTCAGTGGTGCAACCAGGAGAAAGGGCTAAAAGGGCATCAGCCTCCTTTAGCCAAGTCATTTATAAATTATAACCAAAAAAAAAATAAGCGTTTAAACGTGTTTTGACTTGACCTGAAGTATATGGGGGCTCAAGAGGCTAGAAAATTTAATTCTTTCCTGCTGAATTTTAACAATTTACTGTAATTATTGACATGGTTTTAAAACGTGCTAAATGTGATTTAAATGACGTTAAAATTGCTATTTTTGCCGCAAAATCGCAAAAATCACCCAGCAGCTGGGGGCTCTGCCCCCTCTGTGACACGCTTGAGTTGCAACGATTTGTTCAGCACGGGACCTAAATTAGACAATTTTTATGCAAAAAACATTTACTTTGGATTCAAGCCCACTCTCTCCAAGCAAAACTCTAGTTGCGCTTCTGGTCGCATTCATTCCTGCAGACAGATTTTTCAAGCGATTATACGAGCCGCATACGAAACGAGCTAATATACGCTTCCGGGCTTATATGTCTATTTTTTCAAAGATGAATACAAAATTGTAGCTTTAAAATATCAGTTTTTATGTGCAAAAGTTCAGTCTATTTTATAGTGCCCCCCCCCCATTTTCGGCTAGGGCCCCCTCAATTCGTTTGGTCTAGCAGCGACACTGCTGGTAGCGTGAGGTTATTTCGTTCCTACAGTATTTGTAGAAACTAGGGACTAAAAATTTAGTAATATGATTATTGATTAGTGATATGAATGTTTTTTGCTTTCTACTGCCTTTGCCTTTTCCTGCCTTGAAAAAAAATTTTTTTTGTAGAATGTCTTTTTGTAAGCGGAAATACGGATTGTGCTTTGCTATGTGATATCTTCGCACGATAATCCAATGACTTCTAATCTTCGAATCCCTAGCTTCATTGTAGCATTTTAAGGGTTTTTCGGTGGGTTGTGCATTATTCTCAGGGGCGTCGCCAGCTTCGCGAGATTGGGGGGGGAAAATTAAAATCAGGGGGACAAAGCTGAAAACCAGCGTTGAACTTGACCCAAACTTTCATTATTCCTGAATTGGATTGAGGCGAAGTTTCAGTGAAAATCAGGTGATCTCATAAAAAAGAAAAAAAAGGTCTTCGCCGAAATCCGAAGGCTTTTTCTGGCCGAAATCACAAATTTAAACGGTTTCTCCGCCCAAAAACAGCAACCTTTTCCACCTAAAAAAAATACCGTGGGGGGGCAAGAAATAAATCGGGGGGGGGGAAAAACGGGGGGCCCCCCTGCTGGCGACGCGCCTGATTATGCTTCCATGCAGTTTTGGCACCTACTGTATAAGCAGTAGCGCAACCAGGAGAGCTGGGGGCTACAACACCTCTGAGCCAAGTCACGTAAAAACTTAACCAAAAATACTGTACAAGCGTTTAAATCAGTTTTGAGTTGGACATGAAAGTAAGAGGGGCTGGGCAATGCTTAAGCTTGCCATCCGAAAAGGCAGTTCAATAACAAGTCATACCGTGGTACATTTCTACAATCAACAATGGTGAGTAATTCTTTTTATTGCGTGGAATGTATCCACCATACGCTTTGCTATACTTCCCACAAGTCACAACTTTTGCTATTAACTCTAAGCAGATCATTTCGGAACATGGTTGATTGCAAAACTCTTCTACTAAGTTCACAAAAAGTTGCGGACTTGCGGTTGCGGACTTTTTGACTAGAAGGCGAAAGGAATTTCCTTATTCTGCTACAAATACGGACATCTTGGAAAAGGTCCAACTCAAAGATAGTTCCGAATGCCTTGCTCCGGGGGCTCAGGCACCTTCACCTAGAGCAATCATTTTGGCCCAATTAAATGCACAATTGCTACGCTGTCTGTTAGAAAAAATCAGAAATGCCAGAAAACCCTTACCACTGAAGAACCTGACTATTATCACCCTAAAGGTCCAATAAGCAGGGGCAGAATAATTTTTGGTTTAATAGATTACTGGTATATTATGAATAATTTGACACTAGTTGAACAAAGATTTTTAGACAGCAAGGAGACGGAAAGGTTCTTTTACGCTTGAGATTAAAAAGGCTAATAATGAGATTATAGCTAACTGCTTTTGAGCAATAAACGAATGAATTGCCGAGAATCTGATTACTGCAAAAGCGCAGCTAATTTTATAATAACGTTGTTAGACCTTCCAATATCAAGCATGAAAGAAGCACTCGCTTTTCAACGTTGTCTAGTCATTCCTGCAGTTGAATAGTCATTAGCTTATTTTGACAAACTTGTAACGCGTGACCTATTAGGATATTCCGGGTCTCCCTAGGTTCCCTAAACCTTCATCTCCTTGGCCTGTTGCCTGTCCCCTAAACCTTCATCTCTTTGGCCTAAATTTTTTTTATTAGATACATTGAACAGTGAACAAAACCTTCTTAAAAAAAACGGTCGACCGGGCCGGTCAGAAATCGGTCAACCGGCGTAGATTTTGAAATTTACCGTTGTGGTCGGGTCGAGAAAATCCTGACCGGTTCCATCTCTGCAGTAGTTATGATTATAAAATTATACCGTTAATTTTATTTAATGGAACTGCTCAGTTGAAACTTAAAAAAATAGCAAGCAAAACGTGCAAAACCAGTAAAATCATATAACAACGTATTTAACTAGTTGAACTGCAAATAATAGTTCTTTGACGTTGCAAGCGGCTTTCAACACAAACAATTTTTAATGTATGCGTTAATTTTTATTTTTATTTTGGATGGTGTCTACCGAACAAAATTAATCACGCAATGAAATAATGTAACCTCACAATTTTACAATTACTTACTGGTTTAATAGGTTTCAAACTGCACCAAATTTCATTTTCTCGTGACTAACCAGCAGAGGCTTTGTCGTCAAGCGCCTCTCCAGTGGAGAAAAAGAAAGATAAATTAAAATACAGCTAAGTTACTGGTGGGACAGAAAAAAATTTGCCAACATTTCGATTTTCTATGCTCAGGGCATGTACAACCCATCTTTATTAGGGCTAAGTAGCACATGCCTTGGCTGCAACCTATCGAAACGCTGACAAAAAAATTTTCTGCCCAATCACTTGAGCTATTACTTGATTTAATATATACTCCTGGTGGCAGCAATTTGTCCCCTGAAAAGCAAAAGTTGCAAGTGACAATTTTCAAAAGAAAACTTTTTTTTCTGCATAAAAAGGATGCACTTTAGTATTAAAGGATGCATATGGTTCCACGCACTGACAAATTTTGGTTGCAATCATCTAAGGATTTTTGCTAATATTTTTATCTGTAACAAAATGTTGTAAGTAAAATTCGGCTCAACCGGTTAGTTGCACAAGGTCGTAATTAAGTGACTCTGGCCGAGAAGCAAAAAGTTGCAAGTGACACTTTGTAGAGAGGTAATAGCATGTTTTTTGGCAAACTTACACTTGAATGCATCGTAATGTATTTTTGCTCTTTTGCAACTATGTCATAATTTGAATTGAGGGATAGCAAGGAGAAGGTAAAATTCTAAAACCCCTTCGCCCTTTACAACACAGTCAAGCATACAGTATTGTTGTATCATGTCGCGTAGGTAAGCACTGAAATATGAGCCTGGATTGTGCGGTGGAAAAATAGATCTAAATTTTTTGGCCTTGACGTTTTTTGAATAACAACACCCCTTCCTGAACAAATACGTAGTTGTTGTACTTCACTGTTCGAGTTAAAAAAAATATCAGTAGAAGTCAAGAAAACTGAGTGATTGTAATCAATAAACTAAATAATAAAGAAGAGGATGCAACGTACTTTTTGTCGTCAAATAGCCTAATGGTACGGACTACGGAGTAGGTCTGGGAGCGAAGCCAAAAACCTAGGGAACAGTAATGGACAGAACGAAGCAGAACTATTATAGGTCTAACCATTTTAATTTTCGGTCCGAGAACCGGATTGAGAGACTCCGAACTTCGAAGAAATATTTTTATTTTCTTTTTCCAGCGCCAGTAATCTCTCGCTTCAAGATTTCGATCATCTTCTTGAATGAACTATTTTTAGCACCATTAAACCCCATCATGATCTTTTTCGTCTTTACCGTAATTTAAACTGGGAAAATATCCCTGGAGTTGCTATAATGTTTTTGTGGACTTTTGACTCAAGCCCTCAAAATTTTATTTTCATCACTGTAACTCAAAATTTCTCAGCCGAAGGAAACGTAAGTTTGCGAGCGAAAACCCCAAAAGATTTTTTAGTAAATTTAAATTTTAGCATTATTTTGTTCAAATTTCTGCTTTGGACACAATTATCGTCTTTGACCAGCGCAAAGCATGTCGAATAAGCAATTGAACTGACAGGGCCCATGCACTATTTTGCAATAATTGCCATGTTTACGTTACTTATACGACCAAGATACAATATAGGCCTACAGTATTAGTTTAGGAGTGACTGAAACACCAAAAATGTTTTAAAACAATAAAACGGGAATGAGAAGCATTCATCCGCGCATTTTTCATTTACTTCTTAAGGGTTAAGATTTGGGTTTAAGTTAGGGCTTGAGTTAGGTTTGGAGTTAGTTTCAGATTTAGAATAAAGATTTGAGTGTAAGTTAGTTTTGGTCCAGCATGAATAAAAAATAGGACAAAAATATTTTGTGAAATATTCTTTTTCTATAAGTTTTTTGCCGCCATTTATAGTCATTTACAACTTCCATAACCTATTTGCTGGAAATATCCTCAAATCTGCCCCATCTTAGTTATATGTTTAAAAAGCTAAAATTCTTCTCGAGTTATTGACATTGTTATAATCCTTTTCAACTTTTGTTTGTTGAGTTCCAATAATCGCATGGCTATTGATGTTTAAGCTTTTGTTTTTTAGTTAAGTTCGCCTAAACACAGGAAGCATGGCACAAGACCTAGAGATGAAGGAGGAGGGCAAGTGGTGCCTTTTATTTTAGAGCACAGACTCACTGTAGGTGCAGCACTACTCGTGACACATTGGTTGAAGAAAATGTGGTTATAAATGTAGTGGAATATGTAAGGAGCGCAGCTTCTTTCTCCGCCTATATATGATATCCGCTATATAATACAACTTTGACAATGCTTCCTTAATACACCTATGACAACGCTACTTAATATATAATATCAACTTTTGCTATTTGCCATTTGTGGTCTTAACTTATTGCAAATTTTAAGCAAGTTTCAAAAAGCTAGGTGTAAGGATTAAAGCATCTAAAATCTGCTCCAACTCTTCAAAATGCTATTGAGCTACCAAATATGAGAATCTTTGCCTCATCTACTCGTATGCTCTACTCCACTTCCACTTTCCGCAATAATAACTACTTTCTTAATTGCTTTACTGCCCAATAATAGAAATGGTGCAACTCCTCTTTAAAATTACGTTCTGGTTACGAATTTAGTGCAGAAATTTACTTGAAATATAATAAATTGATAAAATGATAAGACCTATAATGTCGTTAGTGAAAACAATTATGGACTTTGATAAAAAACTGAGAAGCAAAAGTTCGTAAGTGAAATTCTGCTTTGGCAGGGGCTCAAACCATCAAGTCTGTCATCTTATTTTGTGGACCATCAGGCTTGTGTGATATTTATGCACCTATTCGAACGAATTGTATTAAAAGCTGATTTTTCAGGGTTTGTCAAATCTTTAAACGCGATTTACTCAAAACTATCAAAAAGTCACTTACGAATTTTTGCTTTTCATGGCACAAATTGAGACATGTTTGATACATTAAGAATTATTTTTGCTTACTATTGCTATGTAGTGTAGACAGCATAACTTTTAGGCACAATCAAAACTAGAGATAACCAGCAACAGCAAACACCGTTGACAGTGCAAAAATACCAATACCGTTGAGACCTTTGACAATGTAAAATACTATAGCACAGATTACTGCGGGTGATCAAGCAATAATCATTTAATATTATTCTGCTCATTATTTTGTAGTAAATTGCAGGCCTAGGTATTTTAACTAAAACTAATGTTTAGCTGTAATTTTGCTAAAACAATTAGTAACCAGCAGGTGTTATATTACGTACCGGTGTACTCCTCTGCTCAATCGCTTTAGCAATGCATTGAATTCCGTTTGTTGTCAGTTCGCATTTGCTAATATTCAACACTTCGATGTTGTGAACACAGGCTGAAAGACTTGCTGCCTTATCATCATCCAGCTTTGTACCACTAAGATCAACCTCTTTAACCTAAAAGAAAAGAGCAACAACAAAAATTAGAAATCAAAGTTTCGGTTTCTCTACTTTATCTTACTGAGAGATAAAAATTCGCTTATTAGCGCAATAAGTAGCTATGGATGTAAGAAAGACAAAAATTCCAAAATAAATCAAATATCAAAGTTAATGAATAAATCAATAACTAAGTCAATAAATTTATTTCCCGCTTAATTTATTTCTATTCCACTTCCACTTTCCGCAATAATAACTACTTTCTTAATTGTTTTACTGCCCAATAATAGAAATGGAGCAACTCCTCTTTAAAATTACGTTCTGGTTACGAATTTAGTGCAGAAATTTACTTGAAATATAATAAATTGATAAAATGATAAGACCTATAATGTCGTTAGTGAAAACAATTATGGACTTTGATAAAAAACTGAGAAGCAAAAGTTCGTAAGTGAAATTCTGCTTTGGCAGGGGCTCAAACCATCAAGTCTGTCATCTTATTTTGTGGACCATCAGGCTTGTGTGATATTTATGCACCTATTCGAACGAATTGTATTAAAAGCTGATTTTTCAGGGTTTGTCAAATCTTTAAACGCGATTTACTCAAAACTATCAAAAAGTCACTTACGAATTTTTGCTTTTCATGGCACAAATTGAGACATGTTTGATACATTAAGAATTATTTTTGCTTACTATTGCTATGTAGTGTAGACAGCATAACTTTTAGGCACAATCAAAACTAGAGATAACCAGCAACAGCAAACACCGTTGACAGTGCAAAAATACCAATACCGTTGAGACCTTTGACAATGTAAAATACTATAGCACAGATTACTGCGGGTGATCAAGCAATAATCATTTAATATTATTCTGCTCATTATTTTGTAGTAAATTGCAGGCCTAGGTATTTTAACTAAAACTAATGTTTAGCTGTAATTTTGCTAAAACAATTAGTAACCAGCAGGTGTTATATTACGTACCGGTGTACTCCTCTGCTCAATCGCTTTAGCAATGCATTGAATTCCGTTTGTAGTCAGTTCACATTCGCTAATATTCAACACTTCGATGTTGTGAACACAGGCTGAAAGACTTGCTGCCTTATCATCATCCAGCTTTGTACCACTAAGATCAACCTCTTTAACCTAAAAGAAAAGAGCAACAACAAAAATTAGAAATCAAAGTTTCGGTTTCTCTACTTTATCTTACTGAGAGATAAAAATTCGCTTATTAGCGCAATAAGTAGCTATGGAGGTAAGAAAGATGAAAATTCCAAAATGAATCAAATGTCAAAGTTAATGAATAAATCGATAACTAAATCAATAAATTTATTTCCCGCTTAAACATAGCAGCTGGATTGAAAGACAAACGACAGGCTGCTTTTGACGAAGCGGTAGAACTGCATAGACATGTTTTACAATCAATATTTTAGAATAAAATAAAAGAAAGCTTTTGCTGTCCAGAGCGCGAAGGTTTCAGACACTTTATTTTAGATTAGAACTGTGATGGCGTCGCTATGAACGCGAAAGCTATCAACGTCAGGGTTACCAAGTTGCCTGGGTTTTCTTTATACAGGTCTTTTATTTTGAAACAATTATCTTTTTTTTGAGACCACAAGCATCAAAATCCCTGGTACTTGATACACGTCTGAAATTTGTTAGCACGGTAACGTGGGATATTGTTTAAGGAATGCCTTGTACTCGTATGACGTAAAGAAACTTGTTTTGTTCTAGTAAAGTAGTTAGAAAGGAAAGTCGGTTCTTTAATGTTAACGCAACAGTACACAAATTTGGCAGGTTTGAATTTATACCAATCTTTTATTTTCAAAACCTTCCAACTGGCGGTAAATCAAATTGGCCTCTGCTTGATAGTGGCTGCCAATAATCACCCAAAGTGCTTTTTTTTGCAATGTTTGAAGTTTTTGTAAGTATGTGGGATACGAGCCACCCCAAATAATTATGCACTAAAATAGGATGTATAAGAGCAAAATACAGCTTTAAAAGTGTAGTATTTGGAAAAATGTATTTTAATTTTGTTAGTATTCCAAACGTACGAGCTACCGTTTTTTCCAGGGTTTTAATATGTTCTTTAAACTCTAACTTATTGTCGAAAATGACTCCTAAATATTTAGTATTGCTTACAACATTCACTGGGGTGTAATTACATGTGATATTGAGTGGCAGGGTAGAGGTATCGAAAAATTTTGGGGGAATAATTAGTATATTAGTTTTGATTGGGTTGATGGTAAGTTTACTTTAAGATTTTTAAAGATTATTTTAAGCGGTTTTAAGATCGGGCCCAGAGCTGCTGCAAGATTTTAGTTGGAGTCCAGAGCTGGGTTTGATCTGTCACGAGCAATGATTGCACTTTTGCCACATCTGGCCCAAATCTTGGAGCCAGATCGGGGCCCGTTTCACATGTCTGACCTGGCTTCGTCCAGGAAGAGATCTGTCTGAGTGGAGCCTGAATTGGCCCCGTTTGCTTGAAACGCATGATGCCCGTTCTGGCACAGACGTGAGCGAGATGACGTGGCTATCAGGAAAGTTACAAGAAGTTAATACCGGTGCGCTCTTTGCTCAATTCTTTTAGCGATGCATCGAATTCCATTTGCTGTTAGTTGGCATTCGCTAACATTTAACATGTAGCAGCGTGGCCGAGAGTCGGCAGCGTGGCGGAGAGTGTAAAGACGTCGTTTTTACGAAGACTTTGATCGCATGATCATGAGTTCAACCCGCATTCTGGTCACGTTGTTGCACGCATGGATAAGACGTTTTACGATAATTATCTCTGCTTGGTGGCTTTGAACAAGCAGCAAATTTACGTGGGAAGAAGTCAAAACGTCTACTGGAAAGCTTGGGAAATGGTCAACTCCTAAGTGGGTGCGGATTCGTCCAGAGCATAGCGCACCGTCGCTTTCTCGTGATAGGAGGATAAAGATGCACCGATCAATCAACCAATTTTTGTTGTTGTGCGGACACGAGGGAAGAAGGTTTTACCACAAACAGATAATTTTTGTTTTGATCCTTCCTTGCCCTTGTTATTTTTAAGGTAAAAAAATTGCTCAGTTTGCAGCAAAAAATATAACTGTTAATTTCAAAAATACGCTCGCCTAAACAGCAAAAGCATAGTTTAAAAAGGTTGTGTTGAACAAATGAGCTCAGAAAAAGTAAAATTAGTAGTTTACGTTTATTCAGCAGTCTCCTTGCGTATATAAAGTGTTTTTCAACGCTATTTGCGCAGGTGGACACCAAATTTTCATTTTAATTTTGATGATGTTAATCTGTGTGAAAATAAAGGGGATGGAAATAAAGAAGTAGTATTACTTTTTGGCCAGTGACGGCTTGTGACCATTTTAAAAGGGTAGGTGAAAATTATATAAAAACATTTGGCCCTTAAAAAGCCAATTTCGTTGGTAAATTCAACTACGACGAAAACGTGCAATTGAACGTATTACCAAAAATGAGCTTAATAACAATTTAATTGGGATGTTTTGAGGTTTGCAGGCCAGAGTTTTACTCCTTAATCGTTTACGTGTTATCTGACCTAAAGGCCACCAGCGCAGAAGCCCAAGGAAGAGCTATTAGAACGGCGACTACGTAAAACAAGTAATGCAAAAAAGTTGTCTTCTCATAGAATTCTAACCAGCAATTTCAACCCAAGGATTTGGTAGTTCGAAGGCTGCAGATTCGAATCCTATAGAAAGACAACTTTTTTGCATTGCTTGTTTTAAGTACCGGTAGTTGCCGTTCTGATGGCTCTTTCTTAGGCTTCCATGCTGGTAGACTTTAGGCTAGATAGCATGTAAATGATTATGCAAAAATGAGCTTTTTAGCTCAACAAGAGTTTGCTTTAAAGTCATCTTTTCAAGTTATTCAGAATTCATGCCTTATCTACTGTAATGCTTGAAATGCAAAAGCGACTCGCCGGACACGGACAAAACCTGCTTTAGTTGGTCCCATTGACGTCGCATTGTCGTAAGCTCAATTCAAGATATAGAAATTTCGATATGATACAATTGAGCGCAAATTCAAAAGCCAAAAGACAACAACCTAAGTACAGTATTGTTTAATATTTACAATAGGTATTTTAACTACGAAGAATTACTGATCTATAAAATTAACTAGACCGAGGGTGTGTATATGGCTTTGGCTGCGTTCAGCTATTTGATTGACGTTACTTCATTATTTTGATAAGTTTTACAAAAACTTGAATTTTAAAGGTGAATCATTAAACGCCTTTGCTTGGCGTTTTCATTACTTGATAACATTTTAAAACATTTAAATTTTTAGAGCGAATCATTTAACGCGACTGAGTCACTATTATTTGAAAGCTCAATAAAGTGCAGTAAAAGTTGAAATCTGTCGCAAAGTCCCAGATATCGCGGGCAATTTTACGTTCTAGTTTAGCATGTACTCTTTTAAATTCTGAACTAACCGCGGTATCCTACACTACAGTACAAAATGTGATATGTTCAACACCAATGCGAATTAGCTATCCACTCAACAAATTTTCACGTTTTCCAATACCGATGACATTGACAAGCTAAATGCTGCTTCAGCTGCAGCTTATGTTTCTTCATTTATCACAGCAGATAGTGATGATATGCGAGTTGCGACCTCGTCGTGTAAAATTTCTATTTTTTAAAGCAGCTGCAAAGAGAACAGATTTTCCTACGACTTTCAATTTTTTTTTACATTAAAATGATTATAAAAGTCCAATATTTTTTTTGAATTTCGCAGTTAGACGGGGGTTTGGGAGATTAGTTAATTACTGGCACCCCCACAGTTTCAAAAAAACTCTCCTACAAAAATTTTTTTCAATTTTAAGTACAGCACTGTTATAGCACCGATAAACCATTTTTGTATACTTTGTTATAGCACCGATTATCAGGCTGAGTGGTGCCCAGTTTGCTCAAAACGCATGTTGCCCGGTCTGGCTCAGAGGACAGCCCGATGAAGTGGCGATATGGGAAGTGACACAAACGCTAGTACCTGTGCATTCTTTTGCTTAATTGCTTTAGCAATGCATTGAATTCCGTTTGTTGTCAGTTTGCATTTGCTGACATTCAACACTTCCACGTTATGCAGACAGGTTGAAAGAATTGCTGCTTTCTCGTCGTCTAAATTTGTCCCACTAAGATCGACCTCTTTCACCTAAAACCAACAAAAATCGAAAAAAATTAGAATTTTGAATTTAGCTGTTAGGAATTAGTCTATTTAAGAAAACTCATGCTTGTTAAGTTTTATTCATCTTTTTTTTAACTAAGTTACGTTGAGAATTTTGTGTTTTTCTGAGCGTAATTTTGTATATAAAAATAATATTCTACTTTTCGATGAACTGTAATGTACAATCGAGTTAATAAAAAACTAAATCGAATTATACTTCATTGCTAATTATTAAAGACAAGTTACTATAAAATGTAGCACGTCAAAACACACCAATGTCCGAAGTCAAAATCCAACCTCAAATAGGCATTAGATTTCAAAAAACGTAAAGACAAAAATTTCTGATCTTTATGTATTACATTTGTCACGGCAGCATATTTCTAAAGTATATTCTTTCCTTTGCTGCATCAAATTACCATCTCTTAGATTAGGTAATTATCCAGTTCTTAATCTATGGGTAATTACCTAAAAAGGGTAATTTGGCATTTTAAAAAGGGTAATGTAAATTTCCCAAATAAATTATAATAATGATAATTGCTTTATTGGCAAATGTTATCGTGTGGAGATGCTACCTCCAAAAGTTTCATCGTGCTTCACTGCTTTGTATGATGCCATAGTAACTACTAAGTCAGTACTAGGACGACTAGGGTCTCTTTTAAATTATTTTGGTTCGTAAAGAATTGATAGTGTATAGTTTAGTTCGTGAGGTGAGCATTTGTTTTCGGGCTGCATTCGCATAAATCTAATTCAGCGCCAAACAATTAAGATGATTTTAAAAAAATGAAGTTTACAAAGAAACGTTTCTAAACTTTTGGTTCCACAAGTCTTACTGAAAATTCTGTTAAAAAGCCACAGTGGTTTGTTTGAAGTTCTAACTCAGAAGCAAATCAAACCAAGCAAACTGAAGCAGCATATTGAGTCTTGCCATGACAGATTAGTAGGAAAAATAATCGGTGACTACATAAGGCAAAAATCTAAGCATTAGATTAAACGGGCTAGAGCCCTCCCCTCATTGGCATGTCGATCACAATGAAAAATGCAGAATGAGGAAAATACCACGTATTTAGCATTTCTGAAACTGTCTTTTGCCCTACAATAGACTTATAAATGATTTAAAGCATGTTTAGAAACATTTGGTTATGGGGAGGGGGGCTAAGTCAAAAATAAAACTCACAAGTCAGTAAAAACTTTGAAAATGGTCAAATCACTTCTCTCAAATCGAGCTCTGTCAGCCCCCTCCCCCCAATTATCTTTCGCTATAAAATATAGACCAAAATCCTGAAGTTTTATAGAACTATAGAATTTTATAATTTACTAGCTTGTACGGTATAGATAAGAAAACTTATTTTTACTATTAGCCACTTCCCACTTAGCTCATTTACCCAACTTCTATAATTATGGCTTTGTACTGCTAATTTCTACGCCACCTTTGAAAAGCACCAATTTTTATCAAATAGGCCTAAAATTAAGTTATTTTTGCAACAACATACAAAAATTGCAGACCCCCAAAACAGCCCACCAATAGCAGATTTTTGGCTATGCACTGGGAGGTATACTTGGGAGAAAGAAAACAAGCAGTATTGGAGGAAACATATCGAATTGCTTAGGCAAAAAAGCCTAACACAATTATAACAGAAACTAAACTTATTTTTCTGCGCATTTATTTTGCCTTGCGAGCTATTATACTGTAGTTGCTGTTTTTCTAAAAAAGGATAATTAATACATTTTAGAATAATTTAGGGGTAACAACACAAAATAGGTTAAGAGTTGCTGTCTTAGACCGACAATGATACCCGAACTTTAACTCTTACGCAAGGACTTGCAGATGAAAGAAAAGCTCCAGCACGAAACTTGTCAGACGCTCTCTTTTTACTACCAAGCCACAGACACAACGCGGTTGAATCGTCAAAATAATGCATTTAAAATAAAATATAGAAAAAAGTGGGAGGCTAAAACCATAAGGCTACTCGTATTATTAGGTTGAACTTTGCAAAAACGCGTCCCGTAAATAGAAAACCTATATGTAAAGGTCTGGCTTGTAGCGCCTGGAGGTTCTAAATTAGTTGCATATTTTTTGCCAAATAAAAAAAATAATGTATTTGACTATCTCAGCATTTATCGTATGAAACGATGGCTTATTTGGCTCAGTTCTTGATCGCAAAATTACTGCCTTTCGTGCAGTTAAACCCCGAAAAACAATTAATTCTCAATCTGCATCACTTGAAAAGACAAAGGTCATTTTATTTTGAGGCCAAGTGCTAGTAATCCCGTCGTGGTGGCCAACTCCAACAAAAAACATGCAAACAGAACTTAAATAGTGGTGCTTCTTCACAAGCAAAATTATAAAACAGAATACACCTGTAAATCAATACTGAATAAATCAGTGATTCTCAACCTCGGCTCTTGGTTATTTTCTCTACGGCTCTCATTAACTTTTCGAAAATGAATCTTTTTGCACTGTTTAGGTAAATTTTATTAAACCATTCTTCATTTGTGTAAATTTATTAAACTAATAGTGAAACCAATACTATCAAAACAATAAATTTGGTCAAGATCCCTAATTTTTGGTTATGAGCATCGCTTTAGCAAGCAGTCAAGGATAACATTGCATAGTTCTATTTGAGAGCTATTGGATGTTAGCGTTAGCGCATTAGCTTGGTTTCTTAGCTTCGGTCTAATTGCTAATAAAGTTTCATTCTGATTTATACAAACCGGAAGAGAGAGAGTACTAACTTAGTTTTTCGTTAGGTTGTAGGAATTAAGTTGCAAAATACTAAGCTAATGCAGTAACTAAACCAAGGGGGTCTAAATCTAACTATTTCAATTTGAAACCATTCATTTCCACTTTGAAACCATTTTTCCACTTTGAAACGATTCATTCCACTTTGAAATCATTCTTCCACTTTGAAACCATTTAAGAATACAATATTGAAAATGCGCATTGTGAAAATTTTTGGATAAAACTGCAAAATCTTAAAAATTAAGCAGGTTATGTTGTTGGAGCCTCTTATCGCCACCCAACCAGCAGACATGACGATTTCATTGGTGCAGTTAACTCTAGTATTGACAAAATTGCAAAATCAAACCAAACATTTTATCTCTCGGGAGATTTCGACATAAACACTGCCCCAAAAACGGCAAATTTTTCTTCGAATAGGTTAATTAATATGTTATTAAGTAATAATTACTATACCTACTCGTTTTGCTAACACTTCACACACTATCACCGATAACATTATAACCAATGACCCTAAGCTGCTACCTCCAGGAGACATTCAAACCGCCGTAAGCGACCATTATCTTGTTTTTTTCTTAACTCTTAACTACTCTATATCCAAATCCAACCCCGAAAATCTTTTTTGTAGAGATAAGAGTACATTTAATCCTGAGGTTTTTTGTGTTGAATTGGAATTGAATCTTTAGTAACTTTTTATCATTTGCTAATCAGAATTATTTTAAGCAACTTTTTTCCGAGTTTCTCAAGATAATAGAAAATACGATTAAAATCCATGCACCAATAAAAAAACTTTCATGAAAGCAGCCCAAACTTCAAGCCTAATCTTGGATTATAAAAGAAGTTTTAAGCAAAATCCCACAAAATAGAAAATCGTACAGAAGTCATTATTTGAATGGTAATCAAACAACGAAACAGATCTTCAAAAATTTTGCTTATAAGCTCAAAGAAGCTAAAACCACAGCAAAAAAGAATTCTTTTAGAGAACAATTCTTAAATAATATAGACAATCCGAGAAAAACCTGGAATTAATTAAACCTGTAATTCCTTTCAACGAACCAAAAACGGTTAGCAAAAAAATCGACCAATTAATTTGCAATGATCAAGAATTCATTGAAAATCAACAAATTGCCGAGAAATTTCATGAACGTTTTACTTTGATAGGAATCAAGTTAACGAACAAAATACATTACCCGGCTAATTTTTTTCGCAAATTTCAACCAAAAGGCGTAACCACCTCGATATAATGAAATCTATAATGCCATTCATTCCCTCAGTCTTCGTAACCCGCATACAACACATTTATGTTTTCTTTTTTTGAATTTGGTATTATTCCAGAATGCCTAAAAATCGGCCAAGTTATACCTTTAATATATAAACTTGGATTTAAGACAAAGGGTAATATTTACGGTTTTATTTTCATTTTATCTAACTTCTTAAAATCTAAGACGACGTTGAATCACTACCGTCCTATTTCCATACTATCCAACTTCTCAAAGATCTTCGAGAAACTTGTTGTTACTGAACTAATAAAATTTTTTTTTAAAAACAGAAAATTTTGCACAACAATCAATTTGGTTTTCGCCCAAAATTATCTACTATGCTTGACGTTATATTGTAAATGGAATAAGCACCAAGATTACCAAAATCAATACACTGGTTTTCCTTGATACAAAAATCCTTTCTCCATCAAAGCGTTAAAATTTGGAATTTTATACCCTTTAACATAAAACCATTATCTTGTCATAACTCTAAACTATTGTGTAAACAAATGTTATTCGACGATCAATAACGTGTTTCTTTTTTCATCCAGGCTGTTACAGAATATAACCGTTTAACCAACTCTTATACTTGTAATTTAACTATTCTTATCTTTATGCTCATTTTTTGAATTTAATTTTTAGTCGATGGCTGTTTGACTCGAAGACTCCTCGTGGGTCTTTTCACAATCCCCGATCGGAAGTTTTTATTTAAACAACTCAGCTATATTTGTTTTTGTTATTCGGTTTTCAACAAGTAAATAATTGAAATGGGCCCACATGACAGAAATTTTCTCGTTCGCTTTAATTAACGAGTTTTTTTAAGAGACGCTAACGAACGAAATACTAGCTAAACGTAAGAGGTCATTTTTGCACATGCATGTAAAGCCTTGCGAAATCCGTTACGTTATTCTTTCACGCTAAGCTGCTTCGAGCGATTGAGAAAAGCAGTTCGAGTGAAAAAACATCATATTTTCCTTGCCAACTTAAACAGGATCTTGAAGCACTCTTTAAACGTGCGAGGAAATATTTTTGGTTATGAAATTTAATGGCGAAGAGTTAAAAACTTCCAACTAAAACCAATTTTTGCTAAAAATTACTTAAAAGCGTCGCCATGTTTGCTATTAGACCGCTAAAAAAAAGCGAATTGCATTGAGAACCATTTGCTGTTTCGACTGATAAAGAAATGTTGAGTAGTGCCAGTTGACAAAAATAGCAATACACCCCTTTCATAAGAACAATTTTCCAAAACAAGAGGCTCACTTTTGCCCAAAATTTAAGTACAAATTAAAAACAATGCCGGCATCGGCAGCAAAGTAAACCAAAAACAAACAAAAAGAATTCAAATTAATCAAAGACACTAACATTTGTGCTGATTCAAAACGATAAAATTTCAGTGATTTTCTTGTGTTTGATAGCAAAATTGCAACTATTCTATAAAGCTCTGTTGTTCTCCGCAAGGAATTGAGAATTTTTTTTGGCAGTTGTTCAACTTGAAAAAAGCTTGCTTTTTTGCTACTGCAATTTTACGATGCTGCAAAAGCAAGGAAAAAGCCTTCACTTAAGCAGACAGAGCAAAAGGAATTAAGCAATGATTCAAACATGCCCGCTAAAATTGACATTGATGCTCTCAAACTATTTACAAAGTCAAGAGCAAATGAGATTGAATATCGGCAAAAATTCAGCCAGTCTCAACTCAAGATATACGGGTTCTAAACAGGAAGAGTGTAACTGAAAAGTTTGACGTTCTTCCTGGTTGACTCCTGGGAAATCGTAACGACTTCTACTGGCAGTTAGGTGGCTAGATCAACAACCAACCCTGCCACGCAAGGGGAAACCTTGTAGTAGGGATAGCCTATGGCTGTGCTTACTACAAGGGTTCAGCAATTTTTTCACTTGTTTTCGTTTTTTTTAAGTACCACAAGTGAAAAATTGTTTATTCCCTACAAAGCCTCTGCCGCTGTGCAAGCCCTTAAGGTTTATCCAGTTCGGCCAAGAGTCTTGTCCAGTTGGGGAATAACTTTGATAGAGAAGCTGAGGGCTGCCGATGAGAGCTAAAAGCTCGAAACAGCGCTGTCCAGCTCTGTGCATATTATGACTTGAGCTGCTTTGCCGCTGCAGGGTTGGTGGTTGATCTAACTGCCAGTGGAAGTCGTTATGATTTCCCAGGAATCGACCACGAAGAACGTCAAACTTTTTGGTTATGATTTCCTTGGTCACACAAGGGGAACCCTTGTAGTAGGACCCCCAAGCTGTCATTACTACAAGTGTTCAGCGATTTTTTCACTTGTTTTCGTTTTTTTTAAGTACCACAAGTGAAAAATCGTTTATTCCCCACAAAGCCTCTGCCGCTGTGCAAGCCCTTAAGGTTTGTCCAGTTCGGCCAAAAGTCTTGTCCAGCTGGGGAATAACTTTGATAGAGAAGCTGAGGGCTGCCGATGAGAGCTAAAAGCTCGAAACAGCGCTGTCCAGCTCTGTGCATAGGAAGAGTGTACTGCGACTTGCTCACTTTTGAAAAATTTTGAATCCTGAAGATCTAAAGCCTAAAGTTACTGTTAACATAATATGAGTTTACCCACCAACAACCTCAAGCACGCTTTACATCATTTTAAAAAATTATAGTAGCCTATGGAAAAAGTTGTTCTTTTTTTACATTGATCCAAAAATATAATTGTATTTTGTCGTTCATTTACTAATTATCTTCAGTTGAAGAATTTGCTTTCTTAGAATAATAACGCATAGCTTACAGTATCTTTTTCCATAACAATGCAGTACATACAGTACGCTTGAACGCATTATTTTGAAGTAGAAATGCATTTGACGTCACAATGAGTTATTTATTACGTACTAACACAAGTTACAAACATCTCGCAAAGAAATTCAAGCGAGCAGTTTTGGCGTGTGTTGGGCGAGATGGCTCAGAAATGGCAATTTGTCTAGGAAGATTTTTTGCTCGTTAGCACTTTTTAGCAAGAGAGAATGGCTTTTACGAGCTCGCTAGCACGTTCTATCATGTCGGCCCTGATCATATGACTGTTTGTACTTGAGTAGGCCTACTGTATTTGCTTACAGTAATTTGTGACTTAAGAATAAACTTTTCCATCTAAGTTGCAAACAATGGCCTACTACTATAGTAACTCTACTACCCTTAATTTTACTTGTTCTTAAACGTTTATTAATTAGGTCTAATGCAGTCTACTCTTTTTTCCTGCTCGGATCTATTCTGCTGACAAGATCAAACCGATTAGTGATTAACTGATTAGTGTGCAGCAAAAAGACTCAATGCAATAGCCTATTAGTGGCGTTGCTTTATGTTAGAACTGGGATCACGTAGCTAACGACGCTATAAAGCTATCAACGTCAGGGTTGCCAATAAAAGTTATAAATATTTAAAACATATTAAAGGCTCCGACGTCGTGTTTGAAGTAGAATATCTCTAGAACGGCTGGGTCAAGAAGGATGGAGTCAAAGTCAATCTAGTCTTCTGCGATTGGCCTAACTTTGGATACCCCATTGATTTTGCCTTTAGTCCACGTAAGCAATTTAAAAAAATTCAAATCATATCCCAATTCAACAAATATTTTTAGACCACTTAAATTTTAATGTAGCTGACGTATATCAGAACTTTGCCTTCAATATCTATCAAATTAACGCCCAAACATCAATTTCATGATATCAAGGCAAAATGTTTTGTGTGAATAAATATCTGATCAATACTTACCAGCGAACTTTTAAGTTTCACTGCAGATGTCAACAACTCAAACCCAAATTTTCCAAAACCTTTCGGGAATTTTACTAGGTCTTTCTTTTCTACATCTCGAATAAATCGACCTAAACTATGGGAGTCGTCTTTGTTGTGAGCCTTGAAGCTTTCTGTGTCGATCTAAGCAAAACACCAAATGTTAATCTGTAAACTACGATTGTGCAAACAATGTGTAGTTTTTAGATTATAAGCATTCTACATCAGTGGTGCTAATTAGCATGGGCAAGCCGGGCATTTGCCCAGGGCCCCCCACTTGATTTCATGCGCTGCAGGCCCCCCCCAAAAAAAGATCCGCAACTAATGTTCCCCAAATTTTTGTAGCTCATTTACGCCTACTGTAGAGCCGTATTTGTACTGGTATTAAGGTTGAGGCATCAGGGATCCTTTGAGGAGAACCCCATTTGGGGATCCTTTACAAGGGGACCTTATTGGAAGAACATTTTTGGAAGGGCCCTTATTTGTACATTTCTGTACAAATAAAGGTCACCTTTGTGGAGGGTCTTTTATGGGTAGCACATACAGAGGACCCGTTTGTGGGGGTCCAATGAAGAGGGCCCCTTTTCGAGATCCTTATGAAGAAGGCCCATTTGAGATTATGAGGAAGGGCCTTTTGGGATAGTCTCTTTGAAAAAGGCTCCTTTCGGTGATGGAAGAGGCTTAATGCATGGCGCCTTCTTTAGAAAAGCTCCTTTGCAGAAGGCCCTGTTTGAATTATTTCTTTGCAAAAAGCTTCTTAGATTAGAAGGACCCCATTTTGCAAAGGCTCTTTACTGGGGGCTTTGCAGAGGACTCTTTGTTGAGATGCACTTTGTAAAGGGTGGCTCTTTTAAGTGTCCAAAAACGCCTAACCCAAATCATTTGCAGGTTACTGGTACTGGATATCGGTATCGGTTCACAGGCATGGTTTAAGCCATAGGTTATTTGAGCTAATTATCAAGAGTAAACTGTTTGTCAGCATGCAGTATGCTAGCCATTTGACACAGTGCTTTTGATCAAAAGCATAGTGGGTAACATCGCATAGTGAATATAAGTGTAGGTATGGTTCCGCAGTTTTACTGCCTTGGTAATGTTAGTCACATGTGTTCTGCGAGAATAATGCTATGCTGCTAGTTATACGTTTTTTGTTTTATGGTTCTTGAAAATCTAGTGATAAGATTAACCGGCAACGTCACGTTGTAGTAGTAATAGCCTGTTTAATGTAACAAAAAAAGCAAGCAACATCTACAAAGCTATTTAGAACCGGTATATTCTCTTTGAATGTATATTCTCTATGGGCAGCTTGACTCGATGACCCGAAAAAGGTCTTTCGCTGTCCTGTTTGCTTGATAGTAAGTAACTTAATGTACAGTACTCATATTTTTGGAATAGTTTATTAATTTCCACGCATTCGTCAATAATTACTTCTTGTTAAGTGTTATAGTAAATTAGCCCACATTTATTTTCCTTGATTGGCATTAATGTTCATTCTATTTGTGCGTGTGGATATTTATTATTATTTTTTATTGGTTGTTAAGTTTCTGGAAATTGAACTCAAGTGAACAAATAAATTGAATTGAATTGAATTGAATTGAAAAATATTCTCTATATTCTCTTGAACAAAATTAAACAAATACCGGTACGAATTTGCATAGCAAACTATATTTGCCACAATGTGAGTTAACAAAGTTTGCTTCAAAAGATTGGTATGCTTATTGCTTAATTATCAGAGGTTGGGTCGAGAACACAAGGCTCGAGGCCAAGGCCAAGGACGCAAAAAAATTCCGAGGCCAAGGACAGCCTTTCCGAGGACAGACACTTTCAAGGCCAAGGACAGAAATACTCGAGGCCATGGACCAGGGACACAAGAGCAAGTGCTCTCGAAAAAAAAAAGGTCTTCACAAAAATTTTGCTGGCGATCTCAATAAAAAAACGTCTTCCAAAAAATGTTTTAGGCGCTCCACAAAATTTTAACACTTGAAAAACTAGGGCTGTCCTCGAGCCGAAGACAGGCCAATTTTCGAGGATTTGAGGCCTCGAGGCCAAGGACTTGACCTTTAAGGCCGAGGACTTCCAAATGTGTCCTCGAGGACTTCACCTCTGTTAATTATACTACCAATAGTACCGATCTATAATTGTTTACTGTTTCAAAATCCTTCCACACCATTACCGCCAAATGAGAAGGAAGCCTACTAGTATGTTGATATGTTTAGAGTTTTGCTTGTACAAAAAGTTTTTACAGTTTTGCAATTTACAGCTGAGAAGAACTTATAAAAGCAGCAAAATTGCCTATCGTTATTGTCGTGCTGCTCTCTATAACGATATTTATACAGTGAAGCTGCAGCATATTTACAAGGCTACATTTAGAAATGGTTGTAGATGTCTGGAGTGCTTACTAGATGTTATCCTTTAAGTAGATAACCGCACTTTAGAATTTTTATGTTGTTTCTGCGGAACGCATGACATAGGCCTAAATTTTTTGAGATTGAGCAATTTTTTCAATGTTTAGTGCTGTATCTAAAGTTGGACTTTTTTCAGTGTTTCTCAAGGTCGGTTTAAACTTTTTTGTTTTTCAGTTTCTGTCTTGGTTATTAGTACCTTATTTACCTTATTTTTAGTTTCTTGCAAGAGCTGTTTTTTTGTTTCTCTTTTGGGAAGCACAATAAGATGTACTATGTTGAAAGCATTCAATTTTCAGATGTTCAGTATCTTAACACACTAAGACTAGTATAAACCTAGCGTAGACTACTACAATCTACTGTACTTTCTATTTTCTATGGGTATGTAGTTATGATTTTACTTTATTTTTTGAGAATAGCTAGTACTGGTATTGCTAGCCTAGATGCCAAATGGGTTTCAGGGTGTAGTGAAGTAAGTTCGTGGTTGGCTCTAATTCATAATGGGCTAGATCGTGTAGTGGTTACTTCTGTCTAATTTTTGTACATTGCAGTACTTTAGTTTCTATTTTGTGTAGTGGGAATTAGTAGTATTCATTATGCACCAGCCCCTCAGTTTGAGTGTTTATTAAGATTAAAGTGTTAACTTGAGTCTTTAAGTGCTTGCTTTTCTGCTTTTTAAGATGCAATACAGCCAGTTAGGTGCTGAGTTTTGAAAGTGTTATTACTACGCAGTACTGTAACTTCAAGATTTGTATCTAGCTTTTGCATGTCACCAAGATTGAGTGTCTTCTGAATGATGGCTGTTGTCATGTCGAGATATGAGACATAGCCTACATTCAGTACAGTAAAATAAAGTGCTCCCTGCTTACCACTTGAAAGTTCTCAATAAAAATGCCTAGTTTTATGGTCTAGAGCATGTATGGTTAGGCCTAATAAGTAATGTGTTATGAAACTGTTTTTCGTCTTGATTGCCAGTAAGCCATTAATTATTATGGGCAGCATAGTCAAAGTCTGGTTTTACAGGCTACCATACCATAGATCTGCTATGTTTTAAGTGCTGACTGCTGTGCTAACGACAAATATTTTTTTTTATTTAGATTTAAGGATAAGAAAGAATAGACCGTATGTTCATAACACATTAGAACTTTGTGCTAAGTTCTATGATTTGTGATGAATCAATTTATTTGTTTAGTGCGGCACTTTGGCACCAGGCTGACACCAAAACACACTACCAAGTGAAGAGGAAAAAAATAAAAGGAGTACCTATTTGCAAGTTTGATGTATCTATGCTTATTAGTACATCAAAACCACAAAAATATGAAATTATACTCAGATTTAAGTATAAGAAAAAATTGACTGTAGGTGCGTAACACATAAGAAGTTTGCGCAAAGTTCTATGATTTGCGATAAATCAATTTATTTATTTATTAAGTACAACACAAGAGCGCCGGGCTAGCACCCAAGCACACTAGCAAGTGTAGAGGAAAAAAAAGTAAAAGAAGTATCTATTTGCAAATTTGATGTATCTATGCTTGATAGTACACCGCAACCACAGAAATCTGAAAGTTTGAGAATTGAAAGTGCATCATAAGTTGAACTCATCAGCAAGGATGGCAGTACGGTATGGTACGTAGGAACGGTACGCATCAATTTTTGCTAAGAAGTACGGTACGTTGGTACGGTACGTTTGTTTTGTAAAGGTACGGGTACGGTACGTTGGTACGCTCTTTGAATTAAAAACCTTAGACTTTTGGCACATTGCTCCGACTTTTTGTATACAGACGCAAAACACAGCTGAAACCGACGTTAAATGTACGAGTTGAGATCGCTGATTTATAGGTTAGTGGTTTCAAAGTCATTTAAAGTTGCGAGTAGTTAAAAGCATGGATGGCAGTTGGTACGGTACGTATAAGGATGGTACGGTATGCCTCAATTTGGATAAAAAGTACGGTACGCTGGTACGGTACGCCTTTTTTGTAATAGTTCGGGTACGGTACGTTGGTACGGTACGCTTCAAAAATTGAACTGAAGTATGGTACGCTGGTACGGTATGGTTCAAGGTGAGAGGTACGTAGTAAGCAAATTCTGAACATACCGTACTGAACTGTCATCCTTGCTCATTAGTGTTATGACACTGCTAAATATGTCAGGTATCTGTCATGTTTCTTTGGTTCAGTGAGTATAAGCAGTTAACTAATACTCACTTCACTTTCACCTTTTCAGATCCTGATCTGATACTTGTGAGAGTTTTTAGTTGTGCTCAACCTCAGATTTACTGAAAATGATGGTAGGCTACGTGCCTACATCTGTAAAGTAAGAATCTTTTTTCGATCTGGTGCTACGTACCAACCCGGCAGCGCTGATTCTACGTGATTTAACTAGCATTAGGTGTTGCTTTAGGGGGGCTCATTTTTTGTCTCCTCGCCCGGGGGCTCCCCCAAGTCAATGACCACCTCTGTTCTTCATAAGCTACTTCAAAAAACACAAAACTTTCAATGCAAATTAGATACTCGTAGTAAATTTGCTATAACATTTTGATTTTTCAGTCTCCTAGTAATCGACTTAACATTATTAGCATAGCAGCTTAAAATCAAAAGTTCTATAAAATACTGTATTGCATTTAAACATCACTTTTTCCACTTGCATTGCTCAATATGTAATAGTTTTGAAAAAGTTACCCCAACAATTGAGCCTTCAATCGTTTTGGGAACCTCTTCCAAAAACAGATCAAGGCTGTCAGCCACAAACCAGGAGTCAAATCGCGTTGTATCAAGATGGAGAGGCTTTTTCCTGTGTCGAAGAACAAAATGGAGTGGAGCAACATCGTTTGGAAGAAATTTTCCTACGACAATTAAATTCTTTTCTAGGCGTTCAGCAACCAGTTCAGCAAACTTGTGGTCGTTTATTTCGTAAGCCCATGAGCAAAATTGCAAGACATGTTGGAAGTAATCAACCTGAGAACGTGTGTTGGTAGGAAAAGACTGAAGAACAAAATCACAAAGAATTTTGGTTTTATCAGAAAAGCCAGAAGCCAGCGAAGGAAACTGGTTTGACAAACACTCTACGGTTTTCCCATTGCAAAGACCAAAAAGAAACTGAGCCACCACCTCCCAGTCACTGGCGAAAAGATCAAAATGAGGTTTGGAGATTTGAAAACCAAAAAATGTTTCGCCCAAAAAATACTGGCGAAATTTTTCTGTGGGGGCAAAAAAAATAAGCATCAAAGCAGCAAAAAATTCTTGAATAATTAGGTGTGTAAAATAAGTGAACTTTTCAGGATCCCCTTGAAAAAATGAAAGATTTTTCTTGGCAATACCAAGAAGAGTTACACAAAAGAAATTAACATCATCATGGCATAACTCAGCTCTTTGTAAATCCGCTTCACTGAAGTAAAATTTTCGGTTTTTTAAACCTTCCCAAGCTAAATTAGCAAGTTTTTCCAGGGAAAACTTTTTCCTAGCGTGATTTGATTTTGCAAACTTAGCAATCACTATTACTAGAACGCCAGTAACAGTGTTGGGAAAATCTTGAGAAGAGTTATTTTGAATAATTTCGCCCATGACGTACATTACAAAAACGCAATTGGCAGGAACGTAGCAGTATGAGGCAATTTGGGGGTGGTGTATGATATGATTAAAAATTCTGTCAGCATTTTTGCCGCAAATTTCTTGGCAAATTTGCTTTTGCGATTCTATGTCCAGACCAGTGATGTTGACAATATAATCCGGTTTTAGGCTGGAGTGAAGTGCTAATAATTGTCTCGGTCGAGATGTGATTAATTTTTTAGCCAGAGGAAAAATGGAGCCATTTAGGAGATTTTTGATAAAGATTTCAGGTTTAGCTTCTTCCCAGGAAAAAATTTTTTTGCATGGAGCTGACGGATCTAAAACGGCTTCATCGAAACCATCAAAGATCATCACAATGCGACTACTTTTGGCCAATTTAGCTAAAACAGCTTTGCGTCGTGATTCTTCTTGGGCCCAGGGAAGGTCAACACCCAGAAAATAAAGCAAATTGGTATTTTGTTTAAAGCTGACAGTTCGAAATTGCAGATAGAACGCGTAGTCTGCATCAAACAACCCATGATTTAAAACTTTATATAAGATTGTTTGGGACAGAGTTGTTTTTCCAATGCCAGGTTGTCCAATTAGGCCTACAGTGTTTCCAAGTCTCGAAATGTCCTCTTCTCGAGCTTTTTCATCAAGGTAGTGAAACTTTGTTGTTAAGTTTGCGTGTTCGGTTGCTTTAGCAAATAGATTGTCCACTATAATGTCACTACTGGAAGGTTTTGAGATTGTTTGAGGAATTTCATTGCGTGTGTGAAAATGTCCCAAATCATCTGCTGACACTACTTTTTGTTGGGCCATGTGAAGAGGAGCCAAAGTGATGGGACGCTTGAGGCAGGAAAGCAACTCAACTTTGCACTGAGTTTTTGCTCGTTCTTTTTGAAAAACTTGTAATTCGTTACCTGAAAAAATAAATAAATTAACTAATCGAAAACAGTTATCTTTATAATGTTAGTACATTTAAAATATTTGCAGCCTAACGTTCTGATTTTATTGGGAATAAATGAGAACATCCACCACTACGAAGATCGCAAATATTAACTCCGTCAAAAAGGCTGGATAATGCAACAAGTAATCTAAAAAATATACAATAAAAAGCAATGAAGCAATGGTTTTGAAATTCTTTTTACGTGCTTTACTTGCAAAGGCTTTACCACAAATGAGATTCATCAAAAGTATTTAAACCATTTATTTAGCCATTTAGTAGTCAAATCTAATAGCATTACATGTAAAAAAAATTCTAAATTACTTAACTTTAACAAACACTGAAACCGGTTTGTTTATTTAATTGTTGTAGACTTTGCAAACACCAAAGAATAATGCAAAACAACTGACTCAATACCTTTTTTGATTGCTACAGAAAAAAACAGATGTCTAATTCAGAGCTAAAAAAAACAAAACAATAACAAAAGAACAAGAGCATTACTAATAAGGCTCAAATGAAGCTCTCCTTTCTCGTTTATGATTGTTTGTATTGCTGGTAAAAATGTTATAGTTAAATATTTTTATATAGCATCAAATTAATAGCTCAAGCAAAGACTAAACTTTAAGAACTGTCATCACTATTAATACTGCAAAGCAAAACATATACAGTAGTTAATACCGAATGAAAATTTTTGACGTATCTGTAAGCGTTAAAATGTTTTATGCTTGGTCGCAGCCTGGTTAAGTGTGAAACAAAAACGCTAGAACTCCAGTACAAAGACACAAGTGAAAACTGCTAGGAACTGATTTTATTCCCCGAGTTTAGTTTTCTTTTTCAGCAAACTTTAATCAAAACGCAATTGATACAGGAAATGCAAAATTATTAATAAAAAGTAATAGTACAGTGCTGTTCATAATTCAGGAGCCACCTTGCAAAAACACTCGTTTTTTGGGTTCCAGGTTTAATTTATACTATTTGCTATAATTATATATCTACATGTTATATATTTTTGTGAAGGGTTTGTTGCTGGTAATGTTTCGGCATAATTTTTTTTTTTTTTGAAAATAATTTTAAAGCCAAACTGCCCCCCATTACGTGACGTCATGCCAAAAAACTCATTTCCTTACTAACAGCAAATATGCATTACAGTATTGGTGTCAAAAGCAATTAAAGGAATAAGGATAGTTTATCGGGTATTGTAACAAGTTTAGGTCATGTCATATTTACTTCATGATTTCATCGCGCGTCACTCATTATGACGTCATAGTTTATGATATTTTCTTGGTTTTATATAAAGCCTAAAAGCAGCATGACATTTTTTTGCTAAAATGTCAAGTTGATATCGTACCTGTAATAAAATTAGGAAAGATTACAAAATTGTCAAAATTATTAACACTCTTTTTACAGAATAGTGGCATTGAAAAGAGCCGTTTGATTTGGCAAGGACTGATTTAGTATTTTGTTGGCCATCCATGGTTTTCGATCACCATTTTGCATCGTCGAGGAAGTGATTCAACAAGTTTGTTGAGTTCTTCGGGTGAAATCACTCGAAACCAAGCAGCAATGACCTGTTCGATAAGCTCTCTTTTCGTCTTTGGTTTATTCTTCCCAATTATGCAACTAACTCGGTACCACAAATTTTCAATCGGGTTTAAATCAGGAGATTGGGCTGGCCAATCCATTCGTTCAATTTTATGGGTCCTGTACCACTGTTGGACTTTTTTAGCACGGTGGCATGGAGCATTATCGTCTTGAAAAATCCAATCATCGTCGGAAAACAAAGAACGTGCACTGGGTAACATTTTATTTTCCAGCACATCAATATACTTTGTCCCGTTCATCATCCCAGACACCACTTTGAGCCTACCAATACCATTTGCAGCCATGCAACCCCATACCATAATTGACTGGGGATGCTTGATGGTCGGTGAAATACAATAAGGCCGGTACTCTTCCTCTGGTTTTCTTCTCACAAAATTATTTCCAGCATGGTTGTTTACAGTAAAAGTCGACTCATCACTGAAAAGAACTTTCCTCCACTTCTCTATTGGCCACTTAACATGAGAGCGTACCCAATCTAATCGGCGTTTTCTTTGTTTTTCCGTCAAGAGTGGTTTTTTTCGAGCTTTACATCCTCGAAGACCATTCTCCAGCAACCTTCTCCTCACTGTTGGAGCAGACAATTCAACGCCACTACTTTCCTTTAACTCTCTGGCCAACTCTTTTGAATTCAGTCTCCTGTTTCCTAAAGAAATCCTGACCAAAGTTCTATCAGACCTCTTTGTTGATTTCCGCTTCCTTCCAGATCGAGGCTGACATTTCACATCTCCTGTCTCGATCCACCTCTTTAACACTCCTGGCACTCCTTTACGAGATGTACCAGTCTTTTTTGCAATAAATCTCTGCGATTTTCCTTCATTGTAAAGATAAATAATCACTCCTCTCTGTTCTGCACTAATCGGTTTGAAGCCCATGATGACTGAAACTGAATAAAAAGGTTGAACATCCAGAAAGTCCTGAAATTGCTCCCATTATGACGTCATAGGGAGCAAATCGTGGTGTGATCATGATGTGACCCAAGATGTGACCTCAGGTCATCAGAATACACAATAATTACAAACATAATTTTTCGATTTCATTTTGCTAATTCGATCATTGCAACCATGTTACCAATATAAAAATGGCCCATCAAAGTGACGTCATGCTTAAGGGGTGCATTTTGGCCCCAAATACCCAGCAAACATGCAAGATCGGGCCAATGTTGGCCATCAGTTGGCAGGGTTGGCAAAACGTCGGCAAATTTGCCAACGCTTTGCCAATGTTGCCAATGTTTTGCCAACATCTCTGCAAACGCCGTAATTATTGTAGTAGTAAGTTTCCTCGAATTTTTTCACGATTGTGTAATGATTCTGGGCCATTTTCTTTTACTTATAGCTTTCCAATTTGCCGAAAATACTTTTTTTGTATTACGATTCAGCCAACGTTGGTAAAATATTGGCTCAACATCGGTTGCCAACATCGGCATTATGCATTTCAGCCAATACAGGGCCAACGTTGGATGCCAGCCCCAGGCCAACATTGGTGGATAAAATTTTTCTTAACTACCGACAATTTTTTGTAATTAATTTAGGTTGTTCATTCCAAAAGTGCTGAACAGGGATCAGAATTAGCTGAATTATAAACAAGGCCTAGACGTTTTTATGTCGAAAATCCATGTTTATTTTTGTGATTTTTCAGGAGCAAGCACTTGAAAAAACTTTGTTATGGTGAGGCCAAACCTTACTTAAAACTTAATTTTTACTTTTTTGCAAAATAATCTGCAACACCAATCAGTAATTTTTATTTTATTTTAGTCTAATTTCTTTGTAAAACAAAAGATGCTTGTGTCGCAGCCAGCGAAAACTTTCCCACGAAAAATTCATAAATTTATGTAATTCGTTAAACTTTCTCACACTGTATGACATAGTTTCGGCTTCAATGGTGGAAACTATAAACAGTTGTCAATAAAATTCTGTTTTCGCTTTATTTCCGCAGTACTGTTTAACTGTTCATTCAGCAAATTCATACATTCATATTTGATGTTGTTTGGTCGTGAAGAACACGCATAACTCAGAATAAAAATTAACCGAGAAATATTAGCTTGCAACAACGACCAAAACGACACTTGAGCTAAACCCTTCACAAATTTCAAAAACGAAAAAACAAAATTACTGAAGCGGAACAGCATCACAAAATCTAGTTTTTCAAGTATTTACAGTACATAGCATTAATGCTTGAATCAGAATCAGAATCAGAATCAGAATTTATTTGTTTAGTCGACATTTCGAGAAAAAAAATACATGAAGTGAAACAAATTTCACCATTACCGAAGAGCAAAAGGGAACAAAAAATTTCACAATGCGACAAGGAATCGTGAAGGGACGCGAAGTCTTCAAGTCAAACGATTCCCGAAAAAAAATTTCAGACGAGAAAATACGCTCGAAGTCAATGGTGCTTTCCAGCTAGTGGTACATATTTAGGTAAAATAAATACGAGCTTGGGTGGATAGTTTCAACTTTCAGCTAAAAATTTACAGGTTTTAGCAATTGTTAAGAGTTACCGGTGGTTTAAGTTTAGGATTGGAGGTAATGGTTCTAACAGTTTGTGTTGCAGTGCTGGGGTTAGTTTTACCATGCCATGATTCAGTGATGTAGCATTGTCTTGTAAAAATGGCTTCTAGACTAGGCTACTGGACTAAGTTACAGAAGGCTATCCGCTATTTACTACCGGTTACTATATTTGGAAGGTTTTATTTCTCCGGAAATTTTTATCTAGCCTACTTTTTTATTGTTTCTGATTCAAATCTAACCCAAACACTAATGCCTAATCTAAAACTATCCCCAAATTGATCCCGACTAATAAGCTGATAAGGGTAATTTCGGACATGAAACTAAGCAAAATTGCAGTTATTACTGGTAGGCTACAGCCCACTTATTTAATTGTTGATTATTGTTTCGATAATTAGCACTATTTCATTAGGCATATTTAAACTAGGAGGAACTTTTTCCCAGACCTATCTTGGGGTAAATTGTGCCCCAGAAGTTTGTGCAACTGTATTACGGTATGAAATACAGTAGGCCTACATATGTCACGCACCGTAGAAAAAGGCTGTGTCTAGAGCACCGGTCCAGTTTTCAACATGAAATTGCTGCTGCACCGATCGTTTGTGTTTGCAATTCAAGTTACCGGTACTATCTCTCAAGCTGGCATTGCTGCCCAAACCGGGAACCCTACCTGTAACTCTAAGTCTAATGCAAAATTTTGAAGAAAAAGAAATAAAAATAGCACAGCATGATTGTGTTCAATCGCAAGACGAGCCTAGCGCGTTCAGCACAAATGGAACTCAAACGTTGAGTTTAACCAGCGAGTGCCTTACCACTACACCATCGGGGGCCGGGGCTACCAGTATGCAGTTCAGAGTTGATGCGTCAAAGTGCTGTATTAAAGTTAAATTAATGAGAAAAAAGCAATATAACTGACTGCTGGTGCAGCAGCATTTTTGTATCAAGAACTGGACCAGTGCAGCAGACACTACCATAGAAAAAATTTGAACTTGTACGGTAACTTGTACTTATATCAAATTTCAGTGGCAGTAGCTATTTTGTCTCAAGAGGCAAAATACCGATAGTATTTTCCTTTCCTTTGGTTAGGATTAAGAGTTGGGGTTAGCGTTAGGGCTAGGTTAAGGTCTGAGGCAGTGAGGTTAGGGTTACAGCTCAGGGTTAGGGCTACAGGGCTATGTAGGAGCTGGAGGCAAAATAGCTATAGGACTATTTTGTCTCCAAATGTCGAAATAACGCCAATGTTAATCATAGTCTTTTGCCATGAATGTATGATTTGGTATCATGATAGGTGGCCAAGTCAAAGAAAATTATGGCTTAGCGTACTGGTACCTTAAAAGAAACAAAAATTTCTGCCGCAAGCAAAAACAAAAGAACTGGATTAGTGCAAATTGTTTAGGCATGACTGAATTTCAATCATCATACAAAATTGGCAAAAAGATTAGGTCTAAAGACATAAAGGAACATCTCAGAGTAGGCTTATGTTACATAACTAGACCTGACTTGCGGAATAGTATCCTTGGTAAAAAAAGGGCTGCTTATTTATTTGTATATGCAGCATCATACAGTTCTACAGTGTACTACTAAAATATTTTTTGAATTTTCAGTATTTTTTTTTGAACAATTAAATGAAAAGTTTTCAAGTTATGTAAATATTTTTATTTCATTGAACTTCAAAAAACCAGTCAAAATTAAGAAGGGACCTTCCTACAGTAAATAAATAGATTTTTCCCAGCAATGATCTGTAGTTGGTAATTTTCTGGAAATAATTAGTTTTGTTTATCACGTGTTCAAACTTCAATTTTGGAAATCATCCCACATAATCTTTCAAAACTCATCATTCTACGAAAAGCATCGCATTGGTTGTGCAGTATAAGCCAGATCGCTAATGGTAATTTTTTTTTGCTTTAGTAATATTGTAATTATAATGCAGGTTTATTTGCCAAGTTGCCATTGACCAGGAGACTGTGAAGTGACCTTGTGGTCTTCCAGTTAGTAAATATAGGTAGAGGCTGCTATTACGTTATGTAAGAAATAAGAATAAGAAAATTGCTATTCTAGCTCTAAACTCAACCCAAACTCTAACCCGAACATTGGTCTTAATCTAAACTCAAAATCTAACCCAAACCATATCGATAATTTTAAAAACAAAAAAGAGTAAATGAGCGCTTACTTTTTGCTCTCGTATTTTCTTCATGGGCATTATGTGACATAACACCGGCCACTTCCATCAATGTAAAGGTAACAAAAAGCCACCACTTATCTCAAAACAGTTTGCACAAAATATGAGCTCAATTGAATAAGTCAAAAATTTCCCTACCTGTTAAAGTTAAGAAAAAAAGTGAGAACATTTTTTAATTTTTCAACAAAGGGTTAAACACTTGGCATGTCAATAATACACAGTGAAATGCTTTTTAGTAAAAAGAATTGCTAAGGAACACGAGATTTATATTTTTGCTTTAGGTTTAAGAATAATTTGAGAATAATGCCAGCTTCAGCATGAAAAAAATAATGTTAGTAACACGTGCTAGTACAACGCATTTGAACTTAATCAGCAGAGTTTGCTGGGCCTCTTTGGTATTGCCATTTTTGATTTGTTTAACAGCAATCATGATTAAAGTTTGTTTAATTTACTGGTTTTTATAAAAAACAAAAAGTGTATAGCTTAAACCATGTGTTTTTGTTTAAAACCCTTCTTTGTTCAATACTGTACTATACAAAACGATTTTGGACAACTTTTAAATTCCTGCAACCCAGTTATAGGTATCGCATTTTTTTGCAAACTTAAAGTAAAAAATTGAGTGGTTTGGATTTTGAAATATCAGATGCATGCATTTCATCTGACACGCTAAATTTATAGTCAGAATCCCAAGATAACAATTAGAAATGATTTTTATGTTTGTATAGACAATGTTTTATCATTCAAAATTATCTTAACAAGCATATTGTAGTTTACAACTACTGCACTGATCATTAGTCGAGTGGATAGAGCATTTGCTACTGAAACTGTAGACTTGGGTTTAATTCTTCGTCATAACGAAACAAAGACTATAAAAATTCAATATTTACAGCGTTCTTGTTTGAAGTTCAGTTAAAAAAAGATCAGTGTGAAGCCTGTACTTTGTTTAGACAGATGGGCGAGTGGCAGCTTGACTCGAAGATCAAAATGTCCCTTTGCTGTCTCTTAGCTAAAGCAACTTGGTAACCAAAAATGTAATTACAGTTACGGTACTTTATTGTTTCCAGATCAACTAGGTAAAAATCCCGAAGCTGGAATCCCTCAAAACTTTACAAAAGTTGTTTTTTTTTTGCAAAAACTCGTAATAATCGGATGCAGAAAAACTCTATCTCTAAAAGTTTTAAAAGTAAAATGATGAATAAAATAAAAAAAGGTCTGTATCTGCTCTAAAGTCAAATTATCCTCAAAAATATTTGTTTTTCTTTAAAAAAACAACAACAAATGGTTCGCATGGGCTTCATTAATATTCTGGTTTCCAAATAATTTTAAAGACACTAAATTTGAGTTAACGTGAAGAATAAGATTTTACAGTAGTTACATACAGCAAAGATTTGGGATTTGGAGTATAATACTTCAAGTTTAATTCAATTGAAATTGTCTTAAACTTGATTTAGCTCACTGGTACATTGCTGATCAGCTTAACCAATTGCAGGCTGAGTTTTTTGAACTATGAGTACAAATTGTCAATAATTGAAAAATTCTTTCAGATGCTGTTCAGTCGGGTACCAGTAGCCACTTAGCAGACATTCTGAAAATGAAATGCTTAAAGCTAATGTAGTCTTAATCTACCAAAGAAAAAAAATTGAGATAAGATACTTCATCTACAAATATGAATATTATTTGTTTGGAGTATAATGGAAGATAATGTGCTGTTTCGGTTAGCCCACTGGTATGGCTTTTTAAAACATAAAGACTGTAATTTTTTCACAAAATTTTTTTAACCGAGCTTTAAATAAAACCGGGTTCATCTTTTATTGATTTGGTAGCCTTGAAAAAAGCTGTTTTAAGGTTTAAACGCTTTCGTCTAGCTCTCTTCAGAAACCATCGCTAGAAAAAGATAAAATGAAAATAAAAATTCTATCTTTTTCTAGCGATGGTTTCTGAAGAGAGCTAGACGAAAGCGTTTAAACCTTAAACAGCCTTTTTCAAGGCTACCCAATCAATAAAAGATGAACCCGGTTTTATTTAAAGCTATGGTTAAATTCTGTACCACCAATCAATTATCTACAAAATTTTTTTATCCCAAAAAGGTCTAACCCACAGTCCTGTTGTTACGTCATAGCATTAGCCTAGTATTGTCATTGAGCAATATTGGAAGTGGCTAGTGTTATGTTATGGTTGTTATGTAAGTCCCATAAAGAGAATGAAAGAGCACAGAGTGAGCGCTCATTCATCCTTATTTAAAGTTATGGAGGATTTGGGCTAGATTTTGAGTGTAGGTTAGGATTAGCATTAGGGTTGGGATTAGGGCTAGAATAGCAATTTTCTTATTCAGTATTTTGCGTAGCATAACACTAAAAGCCTCTGCCAACAATATTAGATTTGAATGTATCAATCAAAAATTACAAACAGCTCAAAACACCACAATTAATTTATTATAAACAAAAATTACCAGTTTTCTACATCCATATGTGTACCGTAAAGTCCTACATCCTTGGTATGGGGGTAACTTTGATAAAAAATCAGAAAAGTATTTTGATCACTGATATATGTTGGCTCAAGTTGCATATTAGATGGTAGGTATGTACAATATTTTTCATGTACTCAAGGGACTTGGGCATTTCTTTATATACCGTAGGTAAATAAACACTTTTTATAGGGGGTAAAAAGGCACATTTAAGAAAGTTGCCTGCTAAGCCTCAGTGTTCCAAAAATGAGCTGCAGTAAAAGTGCCAAAATAACTTGTAAACAATATGTATGTGTATCAACTAAGTTGTTATCGGAATAAAATTGAAAAACATTTTTTTGGCGTTAAAGTATGGTAAATTTTTTATTGAGGGGTCAAGTGTTCAACTAAAAGAAAAAATTTTGGTACTCATAAAGTCACCTTTCAGAGATGTCAGGGAAATTATTTAGCTTCTATATAGTAAGTATTTTAGCTATGAAACCAGTAGTTAGTTGGAGATTGTGCTTCTTATGGCTTCTCAAAATTTTGTTGCCTATTCTGAAAGTCTGCTTAATGCAGCTATTTTGCAACTATTTGCCAAAACGCATTTTTATTGCTAAATAATTATAATAACTGTATTGCTTTTTTTTATAAGCACAACTAACTTTTTCATTACCAAATGAATGATTACAAATTTTTACTGTTCTGTTAAAGTCGCCTTGAAGCTTTAAAGCCTGTGAAATAATCATAACTTGCCATTGTTTTTTGTTTCCAGTTTCTAGTTTTCTTATTTCTTAAAAACTGTGTCCACTATTAAACTGTTCAATCTTTAGAGTTTGCTGCAGTGTTTTTGTATGTAGTTCACAGCCACCTTGATTCGATAATATGAAGTGACGGCATAGAAATGAATCATTATAGCTGGCCCCTATGTTTTGAATGAATTTTGCCAGTTACTATTTATCAATTTTTTTTCTTTTTTTGGAAACACTTCTGTAAGTACCAAAGTTAAATATTAGTAACCTTATCTTCATACCAGTGGCCTGCAATAGACCTTTTAAGCAGAAAATCTAGTGTGTACCAAAGTAAAGCATTTTTTGCAAAAACTTTGGTTCAGGAAAAAGTGTTTTAAAAAATTAGGCCTTATGACCTGGCACTGTTTTTTGAACTGGGACTCTATGTCATCTGTACTGGATCTCAGTTTAGTCCAAAACATCAACCGAAAATCAAAGTTTTAAAACTTTACCAATAAAGGGTTTTATGACAGATGTTTAAACAAATAAAAATCAAATGTTTCATTATACTCAGTGTGTTACGCTAAAGCAAGTAACAAGTTGGCAAGGCCTTCTCCACGTCAAGTCGCAGAGCAAAGAGAATGCAGAAATTATTCTGGCAAATTGTATTTGTGTAAATTGGCACAGTGCAAAAATTATATGGATTTAAGGATGGCGCGAAAATTTGCGCTTTGTAATTAAACTTTCCAACTTGTCGTAAAATGATTAATTTTTGGCATGTTTGCAAAGTGGCTACCCAACTGTACCATCTTTTTTACTACAAGCTAATAAAAAAGTAATGCAACCAATGGTGACACGATGTTCTGTCAGTATAGCGCTGTGGAAAAGACTTATGAAACCAAATCTGAATGCACTTTATTTTCAAGAAATGACTTTACATGTATAGTGTATGTATAAGCTAAAAAAACAGTCCTTTGCAAGAAAGAAGAGATTTTCCAGAATCTTTTGATGAAAAATCGATATGGTTAAAGGCAGCTAATCATCGTAAAAAGTGGCGATTTATAAACAAAAATAATTTGGCTTAGTGTAAAGGCTAGATTTTTGTCTTCTGCAAACTGCAAAGTGGCTACCTGGCTGTAGTTTTTTTCTATGTTATTGCTGTTAAATACATTTACTGTGCTTGCCATATGCCATGTGGGTTGCGCCAGAGAAGTCTAATGCACAAAATTAAAATTTTTCACCAATTTGGCACAGACAATGCAAAAATATTTTTGGCACAGCACAAAACCTCCTCTACAAGTTAAAAAGGGAATCACTTTAGGCCAAAATGTTGGATAAGCCTCTAACGCATTGTCACCAAATTTGAACTTTCTATTATGCCTTCTCGTTTTCAAAATAATGCGGTTCAAAATTAGCAATTTTCCCCTTAGTTCAGTGTTGCCATTTTATCAGTATTGTGAGAGAAAATTAACTTTTGGAAAACTGGCTTACAGTTATTGAAAAGCAGCTCATTTTTCAACTATGGCGCAAAACATTTATTGAGAATCAGGAACATGCGGTCACTTTTGAATTTTTTTTTCTAATCAGCAACTATAACAAAATTTCAAAGGGAAAAAGCCTTTTTAAGGGGGAATTAAATTTGTTATATCTCAGGAATAGAAGGTTGTAAAAATCTTAAATTGAATAAAGTTAGTCTTCAGATTTGTCAAAATTTGCTGGGAGAAAATCAAGCAAAAAAATTTCCGATTTCATTGCCCTTTTAAATTAGTGCACGGATGGTGGGAAACTTTCTAATTTGCTTACGCATTTTCTAGAAATGAAGACCTCTAACTGAAGAAATAAAAATCTCCAGATATTTACCTTTTTTTAGTAACTGTCTTAACGTAATGTACATTAATGATATAGTCTTTTAGTAGCTGTTGCAATCTATTGATTGTCAGTCATCATTAGTGATAATATGCTCCTACTTCATCTGATCTGAACAATGAAGAAACCGGATGTAATGAACTTGAAGATAAATTTTGTTGTTGATGAAGCTCTCTGTTCAGTGTTCAAGTTCTAAGGTATAGTTGAACGTGTTTATTTTTGATGAATCGCCAGGACTTTTAGGCCCCAGAAATTTTACGTGCAAGACCAAAAACATTTTTTCGAATTCAAAATAAAATTAAAAAATTTTTTTCTGATGTTTTTAAATAAGATTTGAAGTCCTGGAACCTAATAGTCCCGGCGCATAATCGTCCTGCGTCTAAACACCCTGCACTTAAAATTCGTTGACCGATTTTAAGAGTATCAACAATAGAGTACTTTTTTATTTGTGGCAAACCGACATCAGAAATCAGGTAATCAAATTATACAAATATGCATCTGGCCTTTGAACTGACTCAGAAAATTGTGCTTTATACTTTTGTCATTGTTTTTCTTGCGTATCGTAAAAGTAAAAATCAGCAAGAAATGCTGGCCATATGCTAAGAAATCAAACTGATATGCAGTAAAAGGTCATTTAGATTGAAAAAAAATTTCTTGGTTTTCTCTCAAAAAACTTTTACAGATCTGAAAACCAACTTCACCAAATTTAAGTTACTACTACCTTCCGATTCCAAGATATGATAATTTAGATTTTCACTGAAAAGGCTTTTTCCCTTTAGAAATTTTTCAAATAAATGTAGGGCAACTTTTCAAAAGTTAATGTTCTGCCACAATAATGGCAAAACGGCAGCACTAAAAAAAGAAGAAAACTGTTGACTTTAAACTGCAATATGTTGAAAATGGCAAGATGTTAAAAGTTCAATTTTGCTATAAATGTATATTTTAGGCTTTTTCCAATATTTTGGTCAACAATGAAAAACTTGACTTGGATGCCCCAAGTTGGGAGAAACTGCGGTTATGTGGTAGATGTAAAACAGTAATCAATCAATTTTTGCCCTGGCAGCTGAGGATTTTTTTTTAACACTGTACCTTATTTTGATTAATTTTACAAAAGTCATACGCTATAATTCTTTTTACCCAAATGATAAAAAATTACCTGGTAACTTTTATTTCAGATGAGTGAGAAAAGATTACAAACACAGCACTTTGCAAATTGGCTAAAGAAACTGGAAGGACCGCCATGGTGGTCGTAAGCATTGTGCAGATATGAAACGGATGGCTTTGCAAACTCAATAAAGGTAATAAGCAAACGAAGTATCTTGGCATCGTTAGTTTAAAATTCTATTAGGGTTGACTTATCCTATCTTTCTCAGATATTTTCAAAGTTCAAAAATTAAAAAAAAATTTCTGAAATAATTCAGCTGCTACACAGCTGACTTCAATTACTTTGTTTCGGCATTTCGGCTTCTATTACAATTCAGACTGAAAAAGTTAACTTGGTAAACAATAAAAACTGGTGTTTAGTAGCTTTGTTATTTACTACGACAAATGCTGCCTTTAATAGTGCTTAAGTTTTTGTAGATCCTAAATTTTTTTTGGTTGTAGAAGTACACTATTTCTGGAACAGACTGGGACAAAAAGATGGTGTCACAACTAAATAAAATAACACTAATTTTAAAAATATTATTTCAGTTAGTCTTACTGTTCTCCATTTAATTTGTCTTAAACTAACTAAGGCTAAGTTAATATGTATTGCCTGTTGGTTATGGGCACAGTTACAAGCGATTTGACAAAACAGTTTTGGAAGAACCATAGTCTTTTTTAAGCTTTAAATCAATTGGTTTCACTTATTAATTCAAGCAATTTTTAGACCTTGGACTATCCACTGCCACATTTCATAATAGTTTAAAATAACTATTTTCCAACTTCTTGAAAATTAAATCCTATGTCAAAAGCCATGCCTGCAACTAGCTCCGTTTATGCTGTCGATTTCCAAAGCCAAAAGGTAGTTTTAAGTCAGTTTTCTGTGATAAACACAGCTTCAGTGTAATTGTGCTCCGAATTGATAATTTTTCCATCAATGTGATTTATTCTGTGTACAAAAATCGGAAGCAAATGCCTTAAGCACGGTCTACACTGCGTAAAATCGTGAGCAAACAAGCGTATTTATTTATTTTAAACAGAAATCTTTACGTCCGTCGTATCATCTTACCAACGTTCAAGGTGCCAGTTGGTTAAAATAAAGTAGCAAAAAGCTCATACACTCCTGATTTTTTCGGACAGTGTAGACCGGGACTAAAGCTTGTTTAAAATTTACGCTCTTTAGACAATACCTTTTAGTGGAATCAGTTAAGAAATTCTTAAACGAAGCTTTTTGAACTATTTAGTTACATTTTCGAACCTAGTGTGAATTTGATTATATTTAGGTTCGACTTCATTACAAAGACGACCTGTCAGGGCAAAGAATTCAGTAATCAGCGATCGTGACCTGATAGAATGAACCCTCTGCTCAGTCTACAGGTAGTTTCATCTTTTCTCAATAATCCAGCGTCGGCACAATGTAGTTACTGTGTCGCCCGATCTTAATTTCGCTTGAAATTAGTCCATAGTTGTAAGCATTGATCCAAGATATCTAGCTTTGATTAAGTGAAGTCTGCATAGGTTTATTAAAAGGCAAACACTAGCGACTTCCGGACGTCAAAAACACAAAACTTACTCGCAAAGTTACTTTTCTTGCTCATTGCTATCTTAATCGGTTTAGTTCCTTCATACTAACCAGACACTCTGCGTCTGTCTAACCATAACTGAACTATTGCAGAGCCTTTTTTTTGGGTTTCTTTTTTCTAGTCTTTTGTCAGACTGGGCCACTGTGAAGTGTCTTTCCCAAGGACACAACGACGCATTGCCAGTGTGGGAATCGAACACCGGTTGAGGAGCGCTTCATGTTGTCTTATAAAGCAAGGGTTGGCAATAGGGTGTTTCATTTTTTCACCATTTTTGAATTTCAAAATGCCTGGGGTCCCTATAGGTGGTATTTCGGGTAAAAAGTTTGCACCTCAATTTTTTTTCAATTATGACGTCATATTGAGGTGGTCCATGACGTTTGAAATTTTGGGGGTCCGAAATCGCATGGTATGGCCATATCTCCCGAACCGCTCATCGTAGGTCGACAAAATTGGTGTCAAAATGCGCGGAAGAATCAATTTCCTATACGCGATGTAGAGCAAGCTATACTCTATCAGCTTCAGAAAAAAAGTTATTTCAAAAAAACTAAATTTGCCGTCTCAACGCAGGGTTATAGAGTGGCATATGCTGCTCTCTTCCGTTGCTTATAACGTTCAGCTGAAAACATTCCGACTTTTTTCTGCGTAAAATCATTTCACTAGACTACTCATATTTGCTTGCTTGAATACCGCTACATCCGCTACTCACACACACGCGCGACGCAATACAACTCTCAAGTTTTAATTCACTCAAAACTCGCTAATTTCCATGTTGCACAAATGAGCACGCAAACGCAAATCAGACAGCGATAGTTGAGTTGGATCATCTTGTATTTTATTATTTATCAGTCCTTTCAATCTTCCAATTCTTCGTTCGGTGGAGCGATTGTGGTTCTCGATAGATTTCCAGAACATTGGTGTGATATCAGTTGTTATTCACGGGGCTTCCTTACTCTTTGCTGTAAAGAACTGCTTCAGAAGAGTAGAACGGTCTTGAAGCAATGCACATACATCCACGTCTTTGGGGAAAGACTCGGAAGTTTTAACTGCTTCAGCAGTGTATGGTGCAACTTCGGCAAACACACTTAACGCAACATTTTTCCAGGAAAGCCATTGCGAAGCATGTGACAAGAAGTACTTCATCGCAACTTCAGATATATTTGGTTCAATTTCAAAATAAGAGCAGAGTAGATCACGTTGGAATAGGCAAAGAAAAGGACCTTCAGGGGCTTTGGGGTGTAAATGAATCATCAAAAAGGATGGCTCGTACACAGATATTATGTAGGAAACGATCTTCTGTAGCTTGGCTTTCTGTGTAGCAGTGAGATTACTGGAGTTGAAAATTAGTGTTCGCATATATCCATTTGTGGTAGTGATCCATCGAGAATGGCAAACTTTTTCTTGCTTATAAAAAAGCAGATTCTTTAAATTATCTGGAACTTCAGCAATGATGTAACATGCCAAAACTAGCATGCATAGCTGATCATTTCGAAAGCTGTGATCGTCAACTTTGCTGCTCTTTTTCTGAGAAAACCACTCCAGTTTAGCTCTCAAGTGCACGGCAGCTATCCTGGTCACTGGAACGTCCAATTGATTGGCTGGTGTTAACTTTTCCCTGCTCGGCTTATCCAATGCTATTAAGTTTAGCAAAGCTCCATCTCGCATTGCTCCAGGCCCCTTTTTTTGGCCATCAACATAGGAAATTACGTGGGAAAGATAAATTTCATTTGTGTGGAACATGCATTCAAGAGCATGGATATCATGACCTAGCTCGTTATTAAAGTACTTCACCAGCCGAGCATTAACTCCAGACTTTTTTCCCATATTGAGAGCAGTCGTGTTTGCCATAACAGAATAAATGTGAGAAAGTTGAAAACTACAAGCCTCCCGGGTGATGGTGTTAAAAACTGTTTCTGCAATGACAGACAATCCCTTGAGAAAAGATTTAATTGCAAACACACTTTCGTGCATCTTCTTATCAGCATCACTATAAAATTGACCAAGGAAGCTATATCTGTCTAGTTTATCTACCATGCATCCGTCGTAGCACAACTGTATGGCAGAAGCGGTTTTTAAAAGATTTTCACTTTCAGCCAAAGCTCTTTTTCTCGTTGTCGGTACACAGTCGAAGGTGATGCAGCTATTTCATTTCCTAGGCTTGATTTCAAAATATCAGACTGCTGTCGAATTGATACCATCCTTCGATCTGCCAGCACGCAGCTCCTGTCAGTTATTGAATAGGAATGGACTTTCTCATATAGTTTCCCTCCCACAGCTGCCCTTGGAGGCTCATATTCTTGATCAACTTCCCCATTAAAGTCTTGATCAGATTCGCTTTCACTGCTACGAAATTCATGCACTATTGCTGTATTCCTTTTTCTAAGTTTGGAAATTTGGATTTCGGGTACTGGTACTTTAGCTGAGTTTAAACCAGAAGTGCTGGGTTGTTCAACTTCTTTGTTTACCTCCCGTTTCCTCTTATGATTTCCTCGCTCTATTTCCTTTTTAGTGTGACTCATATCCAGAACTCCGATATACATTTTCCTATCATTTCTTGGGTCTTGCAAAAAAGAAATTTCCTTTACCGGTATTCTATCTGCCACTTCGCAGCTGCATGTACATTTTTTGTAATGAACCACTGGGCTTTCGGGAATAAAGCATTTGCATGTGCACACATCAAATAAACTATGCAACCACCCTTCGTCAACTTTACTACCTCCACGCTTCATGACTTTCTTTCTTGCAGTGTTATACTTCTCTATCAGATCTTTCAACTTGGCTTCTATCCTCTGTTTGCTGAGTACCGGAAGACCAGCCTTGGTCCACAGGTCTACTACATCAATCAAGACCTGATCTTTCACATCTTTGAAGTAGAGCATCTTGTTAAAAAATTTGGGATTCGTTTCAGTTAGTTGTTTTCTCACGTAAAAATAATGACCAACTACATCTTCATTAAGGGGTAGCACGTTTTTGTCTAACTCCTTGCAATATTGCATCGACTTCGTAACACTGGATCTCAACGCCATGACTCGAAATACAATTCAAACTGGCACTCTCCCTGCACAACTTCATTAATTCCGTTTAGTTATCAACGTTTCACTGTTACCTAATGCACATAATCGCTTTTATTACGCAATAACAGCGATAAGAGTGGAAAAAAACAAAAAATATTTTCAACTGAATGACTTTATTGCTTCAAAAATAGGTGTAGAATTCTTTTTTTTGAAATAACTTTTTTTCTGAAGCTGAGAGAGTATAGCTTGCTCTACATCGCGTATAGGAAATCGATTCTTCCGCGCATTTTGACACCAATTTTGTCGACCTACGATGAGCGGTTCGGGAGATATGGCCATACCATGCGATTTCGGACCCCCAAAATTTCAAACGTCATGGACCACCTCAATATGACGTCATAATTGAAAAAAAATTGAGGTGCAAACTTTTTACCCGAAATACCACCTATAGGGACCCCAGGCATTTTGAAATTCAAAAATGGTGAAAAAATGAAACACCCTAGTTGGCAACCTACGGCCCGCGGGCCAGACCAGCCTGCCAAGCAATTTCATTCGGCCCCCGATCTTTTTCTTATGATTGAAATTCATCTGCAACCCCGCCGAAGTGCTGTTTTCTTTGGTCACTGCCATTGAATCGGGTGCAAAATGCCTAATTTTCAGTCGAAGACCTTTTTCTTTGGTCATCACCATTAAATCGGCTGTAAAATGCCTAATGTCCAGGCGAAGACTTTTGTTTTGGTCCGCTGAAACCTTGCTGGGTCTGGATGTGGCCCATGGGACGAAAAGGTTGCCTACCGCTGTTATATAGTCTCATTGCTCTTATTCAAATTCACTTACGCTTTGTCGTTTTACTCTATATGGCGTTAACTACAAGCTTGTTAGTAAACTGTCAAATGTATAAAACGTTAAATTTTTCGCGCGGGATGTCGGAAACCAAAAACACTCTGGGAGAGGCGTTTCACCAGTTTTTCCAGAGACTGTTTATATACACCATTTTCATGAGAATTACATGCTCATTATAGAAAGACTAGAGAACATTTATTCACAGTTACGTAAGTTATGTCATTCGCTTTAACTGAATTATTTTTTGTTGTTGCAGTTTTTATAACTTCCTAATCCGTCCTATCTTCAACAAACCCACGGTCTGAATCTTGAACGGCAGTCACGACGAACATTTCCAAAGGAACCTGTGTTTTTTATTTTCAGTTAGCGAAATTTTACGTCTTTAGCTTTTTCTTGCGTTATTTACAATCTTCAGTTTTTTTGCCTTGCAATAAAACTTTATTTATACGACGCAAGATGGATGAAGTTAGACAATCGCACCAATGCCATTGTAACAATATGTGCCAGTACTGGATTCTTGCAAGCATTACCAGCTAGTGGGATGAAGTTCCACAACATATAGGGCCACACAGCTTCCGATGTTGGCTAGCTGCAGTTTCACGACTATGGGCCATCGTTGGCAACATTTTTCCGCCACAGTTGGCGCGACGCAGGTTCCAATGTAGGCTAGCTGCAGTTTGACGACTTTGCCAACGTTGGCAACAGTGTTCCGCCTGCAGTTTGACGACTTTGCCAACGTTGGCAACATTATTCCGCCATTGTTGGCGCGACGCAGGATCCGATGTTGTTCGCTGCAGTTTGCAGTCCGATATTGGCTAGCTGCAGTTCCGATGTTGGTTAGCTGCAGTTTGCCAACTCCGGGCCGACGTTGGAAACATTATTCCACCATTGTTGGCTGACGCAGGTTCCGATGTCGGCCCGCTGCAGAATGCCAATGTTGGCTGAACGCTGGACTTTGGTGCAAAACCGCATCGCCCCAACATTGGCTGCCGTGGTGGGGCCGAGGTTAACAAATGTTGGCAACTGCATCTAGCCAACATCGGCCCGACAATGCAATGTTTGCTGGGTAATTATTTCAAAAAAAAATTTTTTTTCAGTAAAATTCTCGTAGCAAACCCTTTACAAAAATATATAACTTGCCCATATACAATTAAAGCACATATCATAAATTCGACTTGGAACTTACAAAATGGGCAATTTTGCAGGGTGGCTCCTGAATTATGAACAGCACTGTAATTGTATTAAATAAATTGTATTAGACCGGCCAGTTGGTCGAGCGGTAACGCGTTCGTCTCTGGAGCGGGAGGTCTGAGGTTCAAATCTCGGGCCGGTCAAATCGGACACAGTGTTGCCAACGGCTCGCCACCGCTGCGACATTTCTTCGAAAGGAGCTGTGTTGCCCGGGCGCAATGACGCGGAGATGGGCCCCGCCAACTTGTTACACGCTTCGGCGTAATACAGCGAGAATAATAAAAGATTTGATTTGATTTGATTTGAAACGTTTAACGACAAAGTGGGGCCCTTATCCGAGTCATTGCGTCTGTGAGCAAAACAGCAGCTTCTTTCAAAAAAATGTTGCAGCCGTAGCGGGCCGTTAATAACACCGTGGATAATTTGAACGACTCAAATTTGAACGACTCAAAATTTGAACTTCGGGCCTACCGTTTCAAAGACAAATGCGTTACCACTTAACCAACTGGCCGGTTACTCCACACGCAGTTTTATGAAATATTCAAATAATATCTAAACCGGGTATCTAATTGGATGGAATAAATTTTCTTTTTTAGCTTTATTTTCTGTAACACAAAGTGAGAAACTGGAAGAAAAATGCTAAATAAATTATATTTGTTTGCTTATTATAGTGTACAATTTTTACAGAACTTTTCCTTTGCGATGCACCAAATTTTGTTAATTTGTGTCAGTGAGTTGCATGTTATTAGGAATTATTGATTTCTACCAACTTTGCATTTTATTTATTTGGTCCATTGGTACTCAAACTTTTATGTGGCTTCAAGCACGAAATGGTTTGCCGAATTTACATTTTTGGTACAGAAATTTGTTCGCTTGAGTGAATAAACCAAGCGAACTGCATCTATTATCATCATAGCTAAGCACAATTTCTTGGGTTCAGTTTGCAAGTCTATCGTCAGACTGAGTTACCACATTAAAAAGACTGTCCAACCCCCAATAGAAAATACTCGCAATTTGTTTTTCTTAAGAACACAACGACGCATTGCCAGTTCGAGAATCGAACCGGTAGTCAGCAACCTTTCGATCACCAACCCAAAACTCTAAAAACTGAGCTATCGCTGGCGCAGGTGCAGTAGTTAGCAGGTGAGATCTGGCGGAGATGTGAGCTACTTTTTAGCTTGAAACTTGAAATTCACAGCACAAACGATTCAACATATTCATAAAACATGCAAAAAATTTTGAACCAAGTACATCAAAATTTTACCATTTCATTTTTTAGATTGAACGCGTACTCAACTGAAAACACACAAGAGAGCCTTGTTATGTTTAAATTGCTTTTCAAGCGTAATTTAAGTTTTTCTGAAAATATTGCCCAGTTTTGAAGTAAAGTCTAGGCAAATGCTTTGAATCATTTTAGGCACAAAACAAAATTTATTCTGCGACCAATATTCAGTCAGAATTAAAATGATAATGCAAATGAAGTTGAATTTATTTTGACTTTAAATAGAACCATTATCAGTTTTAATCACTACACCATACAAAACATATGCATAATTGATGCTAAATTATACTGTACGTTTTTTGCTTAAGGTATTAATTCAGCCAAATATAAGGGTTTTTTTATAAGCTTTTGTATACACTTTGTATGTCATTTAGTAACCTTGATAATAATGAAATCCGATCAAAAGCTATTTATGGCAGTGCTTTGAGGATTCAACCATAAATGCAATTGCCTATGAAGACAAATACCATGTAAAGCAACAAACACAACTTACAGTCTGATTCAGCTTGAACTGTGCTACATGCATCTGGAAAAATAAGCAGTTACCATATCAATAGACTTCTCTGCTAATGACTATATACAGAGCAAGTTTTTTGTTTAAGCTAAATAGTTTTATTAAAAGAAAATAAGATATCTTTTTTATTTTGTAAGAACTCTTAACCCAAAGAAGAAGTTTTGCATTCTCAGTTTGATAGTTCAATAAAAATGTATTTTTTTTATAGTCAAATAATTTTCTGTAAGGTTTTAAAATTATAGTAGTAATATACTGCATGCTGTAAAACTATTTTTACTTGTATGTAGTATTTAAAAGTGCCAGCTATTTTAGTGTTTGAGTTAACATTATAACCGCTTCTTTTAAATAATTGTTGAGAAATAATATTATCAATGTGAAGCGTAATTTTGAGTAATTGTTATTATCCTTTGCTCAACAATGTGGTACTGTCAGTTAGGTCACAGTCAACGTTTCGATATCTCATTGATTGACGTTCACTTAGTGCATGGACAATTTGAACATATTTCGTATGTACAAAACATCAGTGCACGCTATCCATTCTCGCTTTTTGTAAGTGAAATTACTTTTGTAAAATTGAATTTACTGACATCTAGCGATATTATGGTTGTCATACGAGCATTATTGTGGTCTATGGTCGTCATAGAGCCAAAGGGGTTACACTCTCAAATACTTAATCAGATGCTTGTGCAGTGATCTCCAATATTCTGCCGTAAATTATTGAAAAGCAGTAACTGCAAATTTTCGATTTTCCGTTTTTGTATAACTTGGGCTTTTTTCACTTTGTATATCCGTTAGTCGCATCAAAGCGTCTTAAAAATGGACATTTACGGAGTTATTTCGGGTACAAATGACGTCATTTTTCCGAAACCAGCCGCTTTTTGAGTTTGAATGGCAGTAATGACCGTTACTGTGTGTCAAAAATGCATTTTGAGCGCGTTCAATCCCAAGTTCTCAATTTGAAACACAGTAGCTGCCGCTACTGCTATTCTTGATTTATTTGTTTTCAATATTTTTATCAAAAAGTGGTTGGTATTTAATTAGTTCTGAGTAGCCCCACCCTTTACCTGATCTTATACTTTCTTAGTGAAGCACATGTTCATCATTTTTCAACAAGCGATCAAATTTTCAGCCATTTTATTAAGTTTTTACTGTAACGTCGGTCATACTTTTGACAAATTAGCGCCCCTAAATGTTTTGAAAGACGATATAAATGATTTTTAGTCCATTTCAGTGCAAAGGACAGTCTCAAAAATGCAAAAATGTTGATATTTCTCTCATTCTGCATTTTGGTCGACGGGTCGCCCCCTGGCTACGTCAATGTTTACTACTACTCGTTATTTGTCTCCAAAAGTAGCGCTACCTACCTCTGAGCACACCCAATACCAATATTTGAGTTTTCAATGGGCTCGAAACCGAAAAACTTTAAAAAGATATGTCCTATTTGAATATTACAGTAGGGTCAAATAATGATACTGTTCTACTTGAAAATTACAGCAGGCCAATTTATGAATTAACGTGACAATAAACAAGCCCAAAAAAACTCCCAAGGTTAAAATTACACATTTTTTTTGTTGCCACTACCGCAAAATTTATCGAAAAAAAACTAACCGGATATTATAGTATACTCGTGTTTTTACCAAAAATTCAGAATGTAGTTGAGTCAATTTATTAAGAACAATGTCTTGAGAAATGCGTACTAGTTGAGTCTAGTAAATAAGTACTAGTTGAGTCAATGTACTAAAAAAAATAATGTGAATGTATAGAAAAATGTAAAGAGCAATGTACTAGTTAAGTAAAGTAAATAAGTAAAACACTGTATTTTAAAATTTTCTCGTGTTTTTTGACATTTATGTAATTAAATTACTTGATTTAAAGAAATTTTAATCATAAATCAACGTATGCCGCTAGTTTCGAGCACTTAATGTTTCGTTAAAGTTTGTGTTGCATCATAACATTGATTAAACTATGAGTTTATCAGTCAAACTGAAATTATTGCTTTTCAAAAATTTTTTTCTGAAACTTTTTTTGCCAAATAAACAATAAAAAGCAGTAACTGTACAAAAAAAGGCATTTCCTTTAAACAAAGTTTAAAATCAATCCACTTAACACACTTAGAAAAATTATCATCCCTCCAAAATAAAGCAAATAAGGCTGTGAGTGGTGCAGAGTGGAATAAAAGTTTCTTTTCTCTATATCATAAGTTCAAAGTTTTAAAATTTCATAATATTTATAAATATAAACTTGCATAATTCATGCATCATGTACAAAACAAAACTCTACCTACACCTTTAATGAATTTTTTTGACGAAGTGAAAAATGATTTAAATCTCAATACTATGGGTCTAGAACACGAGAAAAATTAAAAGTTCCTCTTTTTAAATCGTCAAAAACTCAAAAATCTGTGAAGTATCAGGGTGTAACTTTGTGGAATTAACTATATCGCTAAATTTTAAAAAATCATCTTTTCGAAAATTACCACTGAATATAAATCCAATCTCATCCAAAACCATAGATTATAATTTTATCAGATAAATTTAACGTTAGTCTGCTCTATTTTGATTATGTCTACACTATCATTAGAATGACTGAGAGTAAATCTCTTTTATTATATGCCAGGTTGGCCGCTCGACTCGTTGACTTCATGTCACTTCGCGGTCTTTTTTCCGCATTATTCGGAATTTATACTTGCGTTGTTTTTTGTTTATTCTTTATTTTGTGTGTACTTGGTGCAGTAAAAAATAAATTTATCTTGCCTTACCTTACCTTAATTGTATAACCCAAAAGAACTAAAATTAAGCATGCATGGCGTGAGTAGCTCTACTGTAGCAATTACAAGAAAAAATTTCAACGTTTTACGACAAGATTGGTGTAAAAAGTCTCAAACCTTATAAAACTTATTTTTCTCAAAAGCGTAATTTTGCAGTTAGTGCTTTTTAAAAATGTACGGCAGTACGGTTTTTTGTATATAATTACCACACGTGATTTGCAAGCTTTGTTAGTAAAGTTGTGGAATTGTTTTTCAATTAACTAAAAATTAGCAGCCATTTAGAATCATTAAAATTTTATTCAATGATTGTCAACCTGAAACTATAGGTCTTCATGTTTCGACTATTAAGTTAGGCCATCTTTACGGCTAGCATTTAGAAGCATAAGTTATGCATCTATACAATTTATTATTATAATACACAGTACGAATGAGCTATTGCGACGTGTTTCGACCTTGCTCGAGAGTCTCATGAGGCGGAAAGAATATTTAAACATGCAATGATATAAAACTGCAATTACCAAATTTGGAAGTAAAAATTAAACATCGATAAACGTAACTGCTTGGTCTATGCGAATTTTTTCATGACGTCAAGCAATTTATGACATATTAATGTAAAAATCGCAAGGAGAGCACGAGCTAAATGCATGTGCGACACATTGCTTAGTGAAAACATCTAAATAAATTGTTTTTCAGTAATTTGCTTTTTACGTGTGTGTATTATTGAATGCTTATTTTATTCAAAAAAATAATCCCAATATATATACTTTTGCCTCCTTTCTACGCAATATCTAAGATAGCTATCTCGTATAATTATTTTGAATGCCTGAGTTATGAGTATTTTTTGTGCTTTAACCCTATTCGGCCCAGGAGGGGATCAATTAGCTCCCCCCTTCATTTGTTTCAAAATTTTGCTATGAAGCAGGCAAGCCAAAATAATAATAAAATTTCTTGACTTTTCCTAAAATTTACTGCTTCAACTTTTATTGTAAAACCATTGTCGTATGTCAACTAGATTCGGAGTTATTAAACGTTTTTCATGGTCGACTCTGCGTTTCTGGCAAAGTTTTTGAAAAATTAATTTAATCCTGTTAGTCACAATTGTTCTGTCGTAATTAATAATTTCACGCTTTTTCGTACACTGGTAACGTGAATAAGAACGAAAATCCAGCGACCTCTTGAATGGCTTTTGTTGCGATCGATGTTCAAAAAGAGTTCTGACAATAGAATTTCATTTGCAATTTTGCCTGATGCATTATAATTTTCATTATGACTTCAAAAGCTCACAGCTGAATTTCTCAGACAATTTCGTATAATTTTCCAAATTCAAACTAAGCTTCATTTTTAGCATTTCGCTAATAAAAAAGAATTGCGATTTAGTAATATAAACATATTTATTAATAAAAAAATTAGAGGTTAACATAAGCACAAATCCTTTTGTTGTTTGCCAATATTTTTTTTTCACGTTACTGATATACAGTTGTCAAAAATGTTCATAAGCTATCAAGTGTGTGGCATGCAACATGAATTTTGGTAGTCTTTGTGTTCAAAATTTGTTTTTGGTAACTAAAAAAAAACGCAAATTATAAATAAATTTTTAGTTTCTGCAAAGTAACAGTATCAGTCCAAAGATGTTCATTTCATGTTTCAAAAAAGCATACACATGATTTTGACTGCGAAAGGTTTTTCATGAAGTTCAAATAATAACATCCAAAACAGAAATTTGCCCGAGTGTCTTTACGCATGACGTAGCAGCACACTGATAACTTGATTGTGCACATCCGCTTTGCTTTCACTAAATTGCAACATTTTATATGCCTTTGCGGAATTCTATAACATTGCAAAAAGTGGAGAGTTTTTGATAACACTTGTATCAGAATCATTATTTTCATTTTTTATCTTTTTTGTTATTCAAGGTTATTATTGCTAAAAGCTTTGCGTAAAAATGCTTTTCGAATCAATACCCAATAGCTAGTCTGAAATATTATCAATCTTTTATAAAATTCACATCAAACTAAACAATTATTGGGTATGTACACTGTAAAATGTGCTATGTGATGTATTATACCTGTTACCGCATTTACAAATTTTTTATTAGATGCTACTACAGGCCTATAGCATGGCGTACTATTGCAGATATTACTGAGTTTTACATTGATTTTTTATTTGTGGTCTATAATGATAGGTGGCAACCGTGGCATGCTAAATTCAAAAAAATTATGTTGTTTCATTACTTTTCAATTTTCGCTTTTATGTGTGTACACTTACAACCAACAAAAACTATGTTTGTAGATACAAAATATAAAAAAGGAAAGCAAGTTCTCTAACTAACAGACTTAACTAACAGCAAAAAATAATCCGATTAGCTAACCATTTAGTAGATGCATTTATACTGGATTTTTTTTTGATCATTAATAGCTAAGATAGTATATCTAAATTCACTAATGTCGTTGGCAAACTTTTAATGTTTCTAATTTACTGCAACTATCTAACGGCTTTATCGCATACAAACAATATTGCTGATTCCGAATGTGAGGACAATAGAAGTAGAATAGCTTTGATGATTTTGATCAAAAATGAGAACCGGCAAATAAATTTTTACCCTTGGGATTATAATAATTTTTTTACTGTTTTTTCTAAACATATTCAGCACTAATCCCAGTAACAACCAAATTTTGCAACAAGTTGTCATAAAACCACCTTAAAAATAAAATCTGAAACATCATCAAGATATAATTGTAACGTTTGAGAATTAGACAGTGTTTGTAAAATGATACAGATAGTGATAAAAAGAGTGGTATTTTAATCAGTATAACCATTAATTGCAATTACAATGTTGGAAACAATTGCAATTTTTGCTTTTTAGTTCTGAATTATTTGTGATAATTGTTAGAAACGCAACTTAGTTGATTTTTGGAAACACTGTTTGTTACGCATGACTTCGCACTTGTCACAGTTAAATGCAAATTTTTGATTATTTCCAAATAAGGACATATTTGAAACGATAGGCGTTAACCGTTTTTGAAACTGTAATCTCTGGGAATAGTTGAATTTTGCCGGCATAGAATGAGCAGTGACATTTTTCTTTGAATCGTACGCACGCCTGCAATTAGTTTTATGTACGCTAGCCCTTTTTGTTTGCTCGCCTTTGCTAGAGACAGTAAGAAACTTTGCATAGTATTGTACTTGGCCGGTGGTTTTAGAATTAAGCTTTGCGTTTTCTTTGTTTTTAAGCTGGAGCGTTTGAGTTCTGATTTTGTGTTTACGTTTTCTAAGCTACTGAATATTAATTATTTTCATACTTGTGAAGTCTTGTTTCTCAAAGGCAGAAAGTTAAGATCCAGGGAGTGCGCATTTCCAGACAACAACACTCATTCTGTGAGCGACAGAAACAATAATAAACTAGAAAGTAAGCCCATTGGGTACTACATAAGATTTTGGAAAATCTAACGACGAGCAATGACCAAATTAATTTATGGTTTTTTATATAAACTTCATAAAAACAGCAGAATTTTTGAATTAAAAAAATACTCTCCAATATTAGACAACGCAATCTTTTGCAAAGTAAGCAATAAAAAAAAAACTCATCCAACGCCAAAACCGTTTACAGTACTCCAAATTGTCTAAACTATTATTCTAAAAAATAAACCAAGAATCCGACTATCAAGTTAGACCAATTTCTTTTTTTCCTATGATTCAAAAGTGCGTGAAAAATCGTACATAAAATAGTTTGAAAAAATTAACATTCACTACACTTCGTCCGACACAATTTGAAAGTTTTTTGCGTAAGTTCCAAGTAATTGCATTTTTATTTATCAAGTTGTCTTCAAGCAGGGAAAAATAGTGTATTTTTTGAGAAAAGGCTGTCGTTTGCCTATTTGTTTACCACACTCAATGAAAGCTTCATACTGCTCATTTTATTGCTAATATCTTCCCAAGTGAGTAGTTATGTATATGGCGTGTTCGGTGCACAGAGTTCACGTGACTGCACTGTAACCGTCCTTGTGTCTCCAATTAAGACAGAGGTCACGTGACTGCACTGTAACCGTCCATGTGTCTCAAATTAATGTGGATCCCAAAAATGCACTGGAAACAAAATGAAAAGTAAAAAAAATTAACATGCACTGAAAGCGGTTTTGTGTTTCAGATTTTAAAAATCATAAATTTGTAAAACGATACAGTGGCGATCTAGTAGTAATGCAAGATAAGGTAATTTTAAGATAATAAGATCAAATTTCAAATGCATTTAGCCTGAACCACGGTCTGTTTGGTATAAGCATAACATTCCTTTATACACAGCGCTCAAGCGTAGCAATGTTGTTAACCTGAAACCAAAAGCGTTTTGTCGCTCGCTCGCTTGCTCGCTTACCACAAAGAAGTGTGACAAGGTCTCTAAAATGTGTGACAATTTCTCAAAACACTGTGACAATGTCACAAAAAAGTGTGACAAGAAAAGTTGTCACACTGACCTGTAGTAACCTCGTATGGAAAATTCCACTGTGCTTCAGGTGTTCACAAGCTTGAGTGGAAAATTCCACTGTGCGTCACGTGTTCATAAAGGTATAGAAGGTCATAGAAAAAGCATGTGAGTATAAAAGACGTTCAAACTCACAGTTTCATTAAAAAATGAATAGCCAGGGCCCACTTCAAAAACAATTTGAAAATATAAATTTATCACATTCCAACAAAAAACCAATTGACAATGAAAAAAAAAAAAAGCAAAACATTCAAATTTTTGGAATCTTTAGCACAGAAACGGAGTAATTCATCATCATCATCTGACCTCTAATCAAAATTGTCTAGGCTTTCAATAAGAAAAACCAGAACAGCAGCAAAGCGAAGAAAGCAAGAATAACGTATAAGAAAGATGACTGAAATGTTGAACGAAACGGAAGATGAAGAGAATCAAATTGATTTATTAATTAAAAGAACAAAAAATCAACTCAACGCAATGGAAACTCAACACAATTGAACCAATCAAAATCGGCAACAATGAGTGCGGTGGCGCGCATGAGACCCACTCTTTAACTCTTTCTTTCATGAAATAATCTACTCATGAAAAAATGTTTAAGTATTTTTTTACCTGATTAGCAATTGTTTAAACTATAACTTTTTCAAAACTAATTTTTTAACAAATTTCATTCAATGTTGTTTATAAACAACAGCATGAAAGAAAGGGTTAAAGAGTTTAATGCCTTCCCACATCGGGAGGGGGGGACCGATTGCCATGATTTTTTGTGGAATATGTCTGGATTTCTAAAATTGTAAGTACACTTTTTGTTTTATCTCTTTTCAATAATTAATTTTATTTTGTCATTTTCAACAGACTTTGCTCTAATAATAATTCCATTACCATCAAATATTTTCACTTTGGGTTTACCGTACGCCTTTTGTATTCTTTCAATGTCGTCTTTTGATAGAACATCACTTGATACTTTTGACCACTCGTGTTTATAAGTAGGATACATGATAGAATCTATACTTTGTGAATGGGTTAAACCTAAACAATGACCTATTTCATGAACAGCTACTACAAATAAGTTGTGTTTGGGAGGTGTTTCTTGGTCTGTCCAATCTTCATCAGCATCGAAATGTAAATCACCCCCAATTCCTGAACCTGGATAAAATCCATGAGCTAAAACACCGCCTTTACCTTTAAAAGGGAATCCATCGCCATGTTCCTTGGCACAAAAACTAATTTTTATGTCACAGGGCTCATTTGGCTGTACTTTTTTAAATTTAAGTGCTGTAGGTTTATCCCAAACTTTAAAAGCAGAATCAATTTGTTTGTGTATCGATTCTTCTGTAAGTTTTGGTGTTAAGTTCGTGATACAATACGTTGAAACACGTTTATTCCACTTTTGTTTTATATCTTCTATATTTTCTGGAACTGATAAATTTGAAGGTTGAAATCCACAAAACATCTTTTATTTATATGTAGATTTAAATTGCTCTAATTCTTCAATCGGAATCCAGCTATTAAAATCATTGCTGTATCCAGACCACTTAACTAATGCCGATTTCTTTTTATTATCTTTGCGAACAACTTTTTCTATTCTGAATTTAGTTTGATTCGTTTTCAAAAGTTCTTGTTCATAGAAAGTTCCAGAAATTAAATCACCACGAAGATTAGTGATTTCGTAAGTGTGTGGATTGGTATTTAAAACTTTAGAAATTAAAAACAGTTCCTCTGTCCAGTTTGGAGTAAAACCCTTGTCAAAAAGTTTTCGCTTGTATTTTGAAAGTCTAACTGTGTCACCAACTTTAAATTTTGCATTTGTTTTTATTGGTTTAATTTTAGCGTACAAATTATAGTAAACAATTCCTTGATTTTCTTTTTCGCTTGCTTGAACAGGCGTCATTTTCACGGATGAATGATAGCTGTTGTTGTACTCATCAACTATCTCAGGTAGCATGTCTAAGTACTGAGTTGAACTTTGTTTTGTAAATTGCTTCCACATTTTATTTTTGATAGTGCGATTCCAGCGTTCAACAACAGAACTTTTTTCTTCATTTTCAGTTGAATATAATTTAATGTTGTGTTGGTCCAACAGGCTTTTTGTATTTTTGTTGTAAAATTCTTTTCCCTTATCAGTCCATAAGAATTCTGGGATTCTTTTTTCTTTGAAGATTTTCTTGAAAGCATTAGCAACAGTTTTACCCGTTTTGTCTTTTAAAGGGACTATCAATCCGAATTTGGAAAATACGTCAATTACCATAAGTAAATATCGGTAACCTTTATTCCATTTGCTAAACTTTTGTATTTCTACTAAATCAGCCGCCCATATTTCATCAATTGATTTGCTTATAACTCGGCGTCGCAGAAACTTTTTCTTTACTGGTTTGTGTAGTTCATCAGCTAGTTCTGTTTGCCACGACGCCTTTTCCCGTTTTTTGCACCTGACCCCAACTTATATTTAGTTCCAATTGCTGCTTGTACTAACTTTTTATCAAACGATTCCCGGATACCTTTCGTTTTTGTTTGCGATAAACTGTCTAACATATCTTTATCACATTTTAGTTTACCTTTTTTATTGTCATTATCACGGTAACAAATATCATGTTTCATTGCAATAGCATCTATTTGATTGTAAGGTTCTTGCCCCGGTAAAGGTTGGTCGTTCGAATCAAGTTGTTTATCCAAAGGATTATATGGCCCAGTGTACTTGTGACTTGGAAGAGTGAACCCACCTTTTGGTTTTGGTAATTTTCCTATCGCAGCATGAAGGTCTAACAAGCCTCCTTTTTTGTTGGTTTTAATGAAACTATGCTTTGTAATACCACAACTAGCACAAATGCAACGTAACATCAGGCGACCATTTCCTTTTGCTTTTATAATTTCATCAGAACCTGGAACACATTTAGTTTTTTTCTTTTCTCTAACACAATAAGTTTCCATCTTTAATATATGATACATAAAACTTCATAAACATTTCATTAAAAGGTGTAGGTTTTTCATGAAAATCTAACAATAGTTCGTTTGCTGTTCTCCCCTTATTTCGCTCTGTTATATAATACACACAGTAGTAACCACAAAGAATTGAGTTAATATTTTGAATTTGAGCATCATTGTAAATAATGTTTTTGTTTGTAGTCTTCATATATTTAACAACTTCATTTGGGGGTACAAGTCCAAAGCTGTCGAAGTATTCTACTTTATCTGATTTTTCTTCGTTGTAAACACAAACCCAATGAGTTCCACTACCCGCAAAATAATCTTGCAAGTTTACGACAGCTGACTCATTTTTATTCATTGCTTTTGGTAACATATCTTTGCTAAATGTTCCTCGATAATTGTCACACTTAATCATGATTTTATCAATGTCTAAGTTTGTTAATGGTTTCATTTATTTACTGCTTTATTAGTTGCTCCTTGGATGGCCCCGGAAGCAGCTGCTAATCCTAAAGTTGGCAAAACTTTTTTAGCTAAAAACGGTAACACTAGTTTTCCTAAATTAAGTAAGCTACTTAAGAAACCACCTTGTTTTTGCAATTGCGTTTTACTAAAGTTTATTTGTATACCGTGTCCAGACGCTTTTGATTTGTTAATTCTATTTATCTGTCGACTCATCAGTTGCAAACTAACGTTGCCTTTAGTCTGTAAACTTGCATTTGTTAGTCTAACACTTACAATAGTTTTGCTTTTATATGCATTTGCAATTTTTTTCTTTTGATTTTGTGTCAAGTTCAATGAGTAATCGTGGTACATTTTATATTAGACTTTATAAAATCAAACCCAAGATCGGGACATTTTTGAAAGGAGAATTTTTTCCTAGTATTAAACCTTTTCCGAGAATCTGTGGTTCGTCGAAGCGATAAGACCTACCTTGTCTTTTTGTTCCAGGCAACATAAGCCCTTTACCCTTTGATCCAGGTAACACAAGTCCTTTTCCTCTTAACAAACTGGGCAGCAAGCTACCTGCTAAACCTGCTAAAAGAGTTCCAAAAAAAACACCCTGTTTTGAAATTTGTAGTTTTGATAGCTTCAAAGTAACACCTGAACCTTTTGCTTTAGCATCATTTATTTTGTTAACTTGCGCCTTTGTTAAACCAAGAAAGTCTGATCCTTGTAACTGGTGGTTATTAAATGTGAGCGTAAGCCCAATTTTGTTTTGAAAAGCTTGTTTTATTTTTTCTTTTTGAAATTGTGATAAATTTAATTCGATTTTAACATACATTTTTATTTATATTCAGATAATTATATTTATTCGACCTGAAAGTCCTTCTAACTGAAGGTATCTATCAGAAAGTACGACTGCATGAACATAGAAAGCTTGGTCAGCGTTATTTGCAATGTTTCTAAAGTTACCACCAAGACTAAACCTTATTTCAATATCTGCCGAGCTGTTTTTAAGTCGTTCATTGTGTTTACTAACATCAAAATGATGAATTGGATACAAACTAGCCCAGTCTTCAGCTGATAATTGACAGCCCGTGTCAGCATCTTGGTATTTGTTTACAGCCTCTAGAAAACTCATGTATAAGCGCGAATAATTTCTGTTTTGTGGAGTAAAATTACATTCAAATTCTCGTTCAGGATATTGAATGCTGTTTATTCTGCAACTAATACGTCTTAAGTTTGCATTGTCAAAAATCATATTATTTAGCTGCTGGTTGTTATCTCGTTCACTCGATTGAAACGCAACAAACACATGCCTAGGAAGTTCTGTTCCCGGCTGGGTTGTTATTCTCCAAGTCATGCTTGTTTCTGTTGACTGAAACATTGTTCGATACACTCTCATTTGTTCGAAGTAGAGCTGTTTTATATGTCCTTTTACTAACATAGCATCTATTTCCGATTCAACTCTTAAACTTGGTTTCACTTTAGGCATCCACAAAGAGATATGACTTATGTTAAACTTACCAGCAGCTACACCATTAGCATGTAAAATATAGTTATTAGATGTTTCTCTATCCACGACTATACTGTGTTTAACACCCCTAAAATCCTTATCGATATCACGACAAAATCCAAATATTTGGGAAAGAGGAAGCATTAAAGTAATTTGCTTATTTCCCGTAGTAATGTTCTGTCTTGCGGTGAAACCAATATTTGCTTGTAGATTGTTGTTGTATATTTCAACAATTGCTCTAACACCATCACGTACAGCATTTGCATTCGCATCATCAGCTACACCACCAAAATTTTGTTTAAGAGATGGGGAACCAGTTCCAGTGTCTTTAAACCAAAGCATGTTAGAGGCGATTGATCTTGAATAATCATCACTAAAGCTACCTAAATTAAGTATTGTTGATGCTTGAGGTAGATAAAGGTTTATGTTTTCTATAGTTTGGTTATTTAATTGATATTGCGCAGTTTGAAATAAAGACCAACCGTTATTTACTAATGAAATTACGTCATTGTTATTGTAATTAGCATTCGCATTAGTTTGAAGTTTTCCTCTGATTTCTAGGTATGCTTTATGCGGTAGAAGAATAACATCTTCATCTTTTGTTTCAATTATGTGCTGACCATCTTTGTTCATGTTATTGGAGTCTCTCGGAAGGTTTTGGACATATTCAAACTCAGTAATTGAATTGTCCACTAAGTTTGTTTCTTTAATTTGCAAATATGGATTCGTTAGTTCTGTCATTTTATAATTAAGACATATAATTTTTAAATCCTGATCCAGCAATTAAATTACTTAGGATAGCTCTCGATCTGTCGTTGAGATTTTCTAATTCTCTGTCATTGATAATACGCTTGTTTATTGGTACATTTTCTAAGACTGGTTCTAATGTCTTTTTTGTGGGTTCTAAGGCTTTCTTCAGTAAAGGTGCAGCTAGTTTTTTAATCTCGGTCTTCACTCCAGTAGGAATTCTGTTAAGTATCTTAGAACCAGTGCTGATTACGTTCCTTACCTTGTCGTAAACATTTTTAAGCAAACTTCCACCTATGATTTTCTTTTTATGAAATCTAGTTTCTCTTTGTGATAACATTTATAGTTTAGCTACATAATCTCTCTGAGGTGAACGTAGTAAGTCACTCGTTCATTATTCATATTTACAAAATTGTTATCTTGATCTTTTATAGAGAATCGGATATTATCAATTTGACTTAAATTTTTGATTGGAACGTAAATGTTTTGCTTAGGTTCAACTTGAATCAAATATCCCGGTAGTACGTTTGGACTAAGAGTATAAAGTAAGTCACTAGACGCTCCGTTTATGTAACTTCCATCAATTAAGCTGCAATGAATCTGAAGGCTGTTGATATTTGTAATATTTACTGGATTTTGACTATTATGAATTCCATTTACACCCAAAAATGCCGAACCAAATCCTAAAACGTCACCTATTGAATTTGGAATTCGAAAATCAACTATGTAATCATTTTTAAGTTCAATTCTTGATTTTAATGTATTAAAATTTGGTGTTATAGTTATATTATTTTTGTCATCATGTCTCTGTTCCATCAAGTACTTGATTTCATTATTGAGATCTTCAATATTATAGCTACCTGGAGGAATTGATAATAACCGTGCAGCTACTCCATCTGGTGAATAAAAAAATTTATTATTGCTGCTCGTTATGTTATGCCAAGAGTACCATATTTGAGCATTGATTAAGGACATCTCGTAACTTTTTTTAATGTCTAGTTGCAACGGTGGATTAAAGCTAGTTATAAAATCTTCTGATTTTCCTTGTCCTTTCCTAGAGTCAAAGAAAAGTGGTATTGATGTCATTTTAATATATTGTAAAACAATTTTTGGTGGTCGCAGTGTGAAATGCATTTGTTCAATTTTAGTTTTTTCAAAATGTTTGCAATTTCTTGATCCAAACGTTTGTTATTATTGCCGGCTTGTTTGGCTGCTACTAGTAAATTAAGTCTTTCACAAAGTTTGTTGGGATCTTTAAGCCCTTTTCCAAAGGTAAGTTCCATTCCTCCTAATAATTTATTTAATTTTTCTCTGTACTTTTTAAAAGTTTTTATTTGCTCATCAATCACTTCTGTATCAGCATCGCGTCTTCTTCGTAAACCACCTAATCTTTGATTGATTAATTTAGCTCTGTCTTTCAATGCATTTATGTAATCTGGCCCGCGTTTTACAAGCTCAACAATATCAGTCTCAAAATTGTTTTGTGTAAGCAATTCTTTTTCTTCGTTATCGAAAGCACTCTCAAAGTGCTCAGTATAAATTGATCGAGGTTTATCTTCAATGGCAAGCTGTTGCTGTATGTGTTGAATTAGTTGGTCTTGCCTTTTATCAGTTTTTTTCTGAGTTTCTTCAAACGTTTTAGTAATGGGACGAAATATTTCAGAGGCAGACTTTTGCAGTTGTTGTTTGGCTACAATTTCTTTTTGCAGTTTTTGTTTCAAAAGCTTTCGGTTATTAATATAATCCTTTACGAGTTTATTTTTGTTTTTCAACTCTTCTTCATTTACTAATGGCATGTTTACTATATAGCATATAAAGCTTAAGCCCAAAAATGGTCAAAGCAATTTCTATAACGAAGGGGTAGGTGTTTGGCTGTTTTGTCCAGCACCATAAAATTGTAAGGATCCTTGGTTGCTTCACGGTAAATCGACTCCATTTCTTCTTTTGTTATACCTTTAGCATGATCGTCAGTAATGTGTCTGATATCTTTGTTGTCTAAGTTCCCAAAAAAAACAAAACAGTTAGTGCTTCTTCTGATGTACTTCGGAGTGTTGAAGTATGACTGGGTGAGGTAAATACAGTTGAAATTTCTGTTTCCAGATAAAGAAAAGTATTCCATCAGTTTTTTCATGTTGTCTAGCTTAATGTCGTCAAAAACTATTACTTTCTGTTGAGGGTCAAGCTCTTCTACTGGAGGCAAGTCTTCAGGGCTTAGCACTTCAATACCTTGCTCTTTTAAAAATCGATACTTATCTTGCTCAGGATTAACAGTATAAACACAACAAAGGTCGTAATTCATCCACTTGAGAACCATGTTTAAAAGCAAATTTGTTTTTCCTGATCCTGTCGATCCTACTATCATGTAATGGCAATCTGGTAGAAGATAATGATGTTTGATTTGCTTGTTGTCCCCACTTAAATATTTATCAAAGTTTATTATGTTCATTTATAATAAAGAAGAACAAAATGAATATTTCAAAATTTGGAACAAGTGGAAGTCAATCTTCAAGTAGTGTTAAGGTTGAAGGTATTGAACACAAAGTTTCCAAGTCAGGAGATATAATGTATGGTGATTTAAACTTAAACAACCACAAAATTACAAACTTAGCCAATCCTGTAACAGAATCAGATAGTGTAAATAAAGGAGTCTTGGATAATGCAATTAGCAACATTGTCCACTTTGCCGAAAGCTCTGAGTTTGGTTCGAGGTTGGCTACTTTAGGTATAAACAACGATGATCAATATGTTGTATCGCCCTCTCAAATTCAAATTCAGAGGTCTCAAATATATGGTGTGGAAGTACTTGGTCGTTTACCAAACAGGGTCTTTTGCAATATTCCACCTAACAACGCATCAATTGAATTAGGTGAATCATTGATTCTAAAAGGACTTGTTGATCCCAGTCTACCTTCTGATGCGGCAACTAAACAATTTGTTGAAAATTTAGTTACAAATGTGAGAGATAATATTAACTTACAAGGATTACACACTATCATAAATTTACGAGATCCCACAGCACCAGGTGAAGCAGCAAACAAAAATTATGTTGACCAAATAACGCAACACATTCAAACCGAAGACGATAATGTAACCATTTCACGAAACTTAGATATGAAAAATCATACCATTTTCAATGTAGGTAGACCTTCCGAACCTACCAGTGCAATAAATAAACGTTATTTTAAACGAAATATATATCGTCCAAAATTTCAAATATTTTTGGGTGCTAGTATTACTCCTTCTTCGACACCTGGTTCGAGGTCAATTCCATCAAGTGCTATTCATTCAGTTTGTACTAATGCAGATCACAATTTGCATTTCGTGAGTGCACCTCTTGTCGCTGGGAATGATTTTCTGTCTTTGCAATCCGATAGTATTCATTTGAGAGATGAGGTAACCAGCAGTTACATCGAAATAAGAGTAAGCGGACTTGTGAAAGTTACCAGTTATGATGACGAAGACAAATTACATATTGATATAATCCGTGTTAGTGAAGAAGAAACAGATAAAATATGTAAAACAACAGTAACACCCCCATTTGATTGCTTTAATTTAAACTGCATTGTTTTTCCTAATCCTTCTCGAGATGAGTTTCGCATACAATACAACTATGTTTCTTCAAATTCTTCGGTATCAATGAATATGAGCAGCGTCGTAATTAAAGTTAAACAGCTTGAAGTGGGTGATCAACCAGAAGCGTAATTGTATATTGTAAAATAAACAATGGACTTTAACCGCATTAGTAGAAAATTGACTCAAGAACAAGTGAATGAATTGACAAAACTGTATCACACTTATCACAAACAGTATTGGTGTTATAAGAAAATGTTTAAAAAATTTAAAAGAATGGACTTAGCTCTAAAGCTGTCATCTGTTGTTTTTACTACAACTGGGGCCGTGATTGGTTCTGTTACATTAAATCCGATTTTCTTGGCGTGTGTTAGTGGTACAGGTGTTCTTTTACAGACAATAACGATGCAGAAAAATTTTTCCAAAAAAACTGAGTCTTGTAGATATGCTTATCAATCGTATCAGAAATTACTCAACAAGTTAAAATTGTTTTTAAGATCTGGTGATATTGACGAGTTTTTCGAAAGAGAACTTGCTATGGTTGATGACCAAGTTGCTGATATATGTCCACCAATTTCTGAAAGCTATGAAAAATTACATGCTAAACGATTTGTTTCCACATGATTTCATATTTTTTACGTAATGCTGAACTTACTTTGTATGAAGGTTGTTTGGGAATGTCTAAATATTCTAAGATTTTATTTATAAAAACGTCTATCTTAGGAAACCTTTTACCAGTGAAGCTTTGTAGTTGGTTTTCCACGATTGTCCAAATGTTCATAAATGCTTGTATTTCGTCAGCAGACAATTCAAGGCGTTGTAATTTATTTTTAACATAAGCAGTTCTGCAGTAAACTGATTTACGTAAAACAACATTACGTGGGTTATAATCAATCCAGTCGTTTACAAAATATAGGTGATGAACTACACCACAGTTAATACAAGTTCTATTTCCATTTATAATTTTTATGTCAGGATTTTCACAACAATTTTCATCCATCTTTTTTTTATAATATTATATATATTTTTTAATTAATAATGACCATATGCAAAACTATCAATTCCATTAGAAAGAATATATCGTTTATCATCAAAACACGAAAGAGACTTCTTGTTGATTTCAACGGAATAAATTTTGTGGTTTTCACTTCTAATTGATTTCATTTTATGAAACATTTGACGATTATTGAAGAGCGTGTTTTTGTAATCTTCGTGCTTTAACAGATTCCTCACTACATTTTTTTAAATTCCTTTTGCAGTTTTGCAACCTTTTTCATCTTTTGTGACAAAGCTGTACATTTTAGATCTAAGTCCAACAAATTCTACTATTGGCACACCTGCGGTTTCATCTTTCATCTTTCCAATTACTTTCTTATTTTTTAGGTCATAAAAGTCTGAGGTTTCTTTGTAACCACTGAAGTCGAATTTGTCTTTGTCAGCCCAAAATTGTTTGTATACGTCTTCTGTTTTTATATCATATGTTACTGAATCTGTATCTGTAAATAAGAGTTTTGCATTCTTACCATATTTCTTTTTAATGTAGTTGTAATGAAAATCATACATCAACGTTTTTGAAATATCGAGAATACACATTCCTACATATGCGGGTCGGTTTAGGGTTAAAGATTCTTTGATTTTATGAACTGCAACAAGATTTTTATTAAATATTTTGCTGCTAACGTAGGTTGGTTTTGCACAGTACTTTAATAGTTTTTCTGGTTTGTTGATTAGAGTAACATTGACACGTTTACGAAGATTTTCAATTGTTTTTCCAAACACTGAGTTGTTCATAAGTTTAAAAAAATCTTTCTCAAAGTCAGACTTGGCGGTTTTTCGCTTTTCTGTATTGAAATCAATATACTTTTTTAACCAAGGTGATTCGTTAAATTCTAATACCCGATGTACTTTTGTAACTTTTAAGCCTAATTCAATATACTGCTTTAAGTTTTTGTAATAAAGAACATAACTCTTTTTTGGTTTTAAATTAGGTATTAATTTTTTAACTCCTTCAACTTTTATATTAAACTGAGTTTGTAATTGTTTACAGTAGTCTGAAAGGAGGTGATGTTTAATTTCCATTTTTTCTGGAGCTAGTGGCTAGTCATTATGACTATCATGAAGGTGTTCAGGATAGTCCAGGTAAACTTCTAGTATTAGTCCTTTTTCTATAGGTAAATTTGCTAAATCAATTTCTTTTTCTGATAGCCATTTAAAACCACCCGTTGGTAAATTTTGGCTCATTGCCCATCCATACAAATTGTTTGCATCAAGATATCTAATATAATTTGATGGCTGCTTTGAATCGTAATTATTCATGTATTTGTTGTTAGCTTTAGCATATCTTTTAGAAATGTATGAAACTCCCCCTCTCACACCTTTTTCAATGAAAAGAAATTTGTCAATATCTGTCATTAATTCCAATTTTATTTCAGTCATTTTAAGCATTGCATCCTATGATAAACCGGGAGAAGTAAAATAATGGCAAGGGTCTAATTCGTAATATTGAAGACAAGTCATTCAAAATTTCTCAAATACATCTGCTAACAGCAAAACATCTGACTTAAGGTACAAGTCGTGGTATTGTCCCATGGATTCTAACTTGAAAGTAGTCCACACATTCTGAGCATGCTTGTAATCCTCATCGTTTATATCTTCATCGGTTAAAAGACTATAGAATTCCTTTTTTGATGGGAGGTTTCTGTCGTCAAACTTATCAAAGCTGTTCATATAATCGTAGGGATAAACTCCTTTTCTTTTCATTAGTTCTAGTTTTTCATCCTGAAATTCTTGTGATGTGTATTTTAGGTCAGAAAGTGGAACGTTCTTAACCAGAGTTTCTAATGAGCTACTCATGAATTGGAAGCTATAGATAAATTTTAAATGTTTGCCTAAGAAAAACGCCATGTATTTTTCTAGATTGTTTGGAATTACTTTGATATCCTTCTCAAACTTTCCTATTTCTTGCATAATAAAATGTGAATCATAACCCCTTAAATTATGAAAGATTACTGGTATCTTATGAGTAAGTCTGAAGTTTCTATTACATTCATTATGTGCCGCCCCTCTGTATTTTCCTGTAACGTGACAATGATCTCTAACCCTTTTGTCTTCCTCAGAAAAGTTTTTTTTACAAATGTGACAGTTTGTAGCTGCCTGAAAGTTTTCTTCATCTTTGTTCGTTAAATCCATAGGTTGATTGAAATGTTCATTTTTCGTTTTTTCACAATAGTCAACTTCTTCCAACATAGCTTCCAAAAATTTATAAACAGCGTTTTTACCTCTATACAGTTGAATTGGTCTACTGAATTTATCGTCATAGCAACAAACTACCTTGAAGGAATAGCCACAATCAATATGTTTTTGGTATCTTTCTGTGTAGGACCTTTCATCATTTGGCTGACAGCTGTCAATCTTTTGAGTTATTGCTTCAAAATCAGCATATATAACAAAGAGAACTGGTAGCTGTTTATGAAAGTTATTAAACTTCATCGAGCTACCTTTTTTGGGCATTTGTATTGCTTGCTTTCCATTTATAATTACACAGTTTGGTGTGTGTTTGTGTAAAATTTCCTCGCTGCTAAAACATTGAAGACAATATCTGCAGAAATGTTTTCTGTGTTGGTGCTTGCTTTGATTATACATAAATCTATTAAAGTCTTTTATCCAAACATAATGTTGCTTTTCGTCTTCCATTATCAATAACAAATCGAGAGTTGTTTCACACACCTTTTTAGACACAAATAAAGGAAAGCGTTGCTTGTTTTCATAACCAATGACATTAATGCTGATGTTATTTTGTTCTTCAATTTTTGGTATTTGCTTGATAGACACTGGAAACTTTATACCGTCATAATTTAGTGTGTCTACATATTTTTTGTAATGACTTATTCTTTCACGATTGCTTTTTACTTTCTCACTGTATACTTTAGCTAAATGACACCACCTAAAGCACTCGTTGTCTTTGTTTTTGATGTTAATTAGTCCTTTCTTAGCATTTCGAAGTTCTTCCGGTAATGCAATATAATTTGATCCATGATGTAGGGTATATTGAACTAAATTAACGAAGTGCCCATCAACGGAAAATATAGACCATCCAGAACCTTCACTAAGCCAATTTCCAATTTTATTTATTATTTGATTAGATGCATTTTGTTGCATTTCACTCACATCATCTTTATTTAAGATGAGATTTGTTTTGCTGTTAAAAAATGCTGTCTTGGTTATCACTTCACCTTCTTTTTGTTTTTCAAATGTAATTTTAAGAGTGACTGTTGCTTTCAATCCTTTCATTTTAACCAGGTCTAACCGTAATTTATCTTGCACTACTTTCTCTGTTTCATTCAATTGTTTCAGTGGGCTGTGATCAACAATATCAACATTATAAGATTTAGCATAGTTTTTCAGAGCAGTTTTGAGTAATTTCACCTTAATTGTCTTTTTAGGAAAAAGATTTAAAATTTTTTGAAAAGCTGCAGAAGCGGTTGTTTTAACAGTTGGTGGTATGTAAGCCATCAGCCAATCGGCAAAATCATTTATACGCTTTTGAACTTTACCAGCTGTATTAAGAGCTATTTTCTTTAAGGTTGGGGGATAATTTCTAAAGGGTGACGGTTTTAAAGTAGAAACTCCAATATCTGGAACCGCCTGATCTAAAATATTTGATTGGTTCATTTTATTATATAAGAGAAATTATCTTTAAATACTTTTTATACTTAAGAAAATTTTGTCTGTGGTTAAATAAAAATGAGTACTAAATTAGTGATTGAAAATCGTGAGTTTTATTTTCATCCAACACATCAAGCATATGCTGGGAGCATTGATGGATGTGTTGTTCATGTTGTTACTAGAGAACCAACATTTGGTAGAATAACTGAGAAAGGATATTTTGAAATGACTGTCCAAAATTACTGGGGTCGTATCTATGTTCATAATTTTATATGGGAGTGTTTTCATGGACTGCTTAAAGATGGACAAAAGATTAAACATATTAATAAAAAATGTGAAGACAACAGATTAATGAATTTAACACTTCGAAGTTCAAACGTAAAAAGTAGCTATGTTTAACTAGAATGACTGTACTGAGATTCGAATCTTGCTTTTGGTTTCTTTGATGATGAATTATTTATACATATTTAAAAATTTTATTACCATTTTCAGTTGTTAAATTTTTATAAAATGAAAATGGAAGGTGAGCCTTTAACCACTCAGCCATCTTAAACCTAGTTGACAGAGGAGAAAAAATGCATATTTCAACTGAACAAACGCTTACAGACAGGTGTCTGTATAATCTAGTACCGTGTGCAAAAGAACCAGGGAATTTTCCATACGAGGTTACTACAGGTCAGTGTGACAACTTTTCTTGTCACACTTTTTTGTGACATTGTCACAGTGTTTTGAGAAATTGTCACACATTTTAGAGACCTTGTCACACTTCTTTGTGGTAAGCGAGCAAGCGAGCGAGCGACAAAACGCTTTTGGTTTCAGGTTAACAACATTGCTACGCTTGAGCGCTGTGTATAAAGGAATGTTATGCTTATACCAAACAGACCGTGGTTCAGGCTAAATGCATTTGAAATTTGATCTTATTATCTTAAAATTACCTTATCTTGCATTACTACTAGATCGCCACTGTATCGTTTTACAAATTTATGATTTTTAAAATCTGAAACACAAAACCGCTTTCAGTGCATGTTAATTTTTTTTACTTTTCATTTTGTTTCCAGTGCATTTTTGGGATCCACATTAATTTGAGACACATGGACGGTTACAGTGCAGTCACGTGACCTCTGTCTTAATTGGAGACACAAGGACGGTTACAGTGCAGTCACGTGAACTCTGTGCATCGAACACGCCATATACATAACTACTCAAGTGGCTGGATGTGAATGCAAACTGTTTTCAAGTTTTGCTTTGACCAGACCGGTAATCGAACTCAAATCTACTGTATCAGCAGAAAACGCTTTATCTACTCGACTAATGATAAAAATGATAAGATTGGTAAGACAAAGTATTGTTATTTACAGAATCCAATGCTGCACTTTTGTTTAAGTTTAGCTAGAGCAGAAACAAATGCAGTTTTTCTATTACCAGATCTACCAGAGTGAGAATGAAACCCATAGTACAAGTTTTCCAAGTGAAAACTCATACTATAGTATATTAGACTACGAATGTTTTGCATACTAAAAGTTACATCAAAATTCAACCAATTTTATTGACGTTTGTTACAGCTATGTCATAAACATTTACACACAAAATGTGAATGAGAAAAAATAGTGGTTTGATGCTTGTTCTTTTATAAATTTTGTACAAAAAATACCATATTTTGTGGTGTTTAGCAAAAGGAACTAGAAGAGTAACAAATATTCAGCTTGCAATTAATTCACTCAACAAACTAATGATTTAGATATTTTAGCACAACAGAAATAGTTGTTTAATTTAATCCCTAACTATCTCTGAGTTACTGAATAAAACCCCAGCTGCTATGCCGCGTTATGGCAATCAAACGCTTATCAACATGAAGCAGATAAAAAGCGAACCGATCGCTTCCAAAAGTCCTTGACTTATGTTGAAATTAATTGAAGATCAAGGTTGCAAATATAACGACAAAAAGTTTGAAGTTTTTGTAAGAAAACTGAGCTTCTCGTGGAGCAAAAACGAGTTTTTATCTTTTGTAATTTGGGAGTTATTAGCGTTGAAATTTGTTGTGTCGAATCGACCCCCCCTGGGCCATTAATCAAAAAATTTTGCCTGGTCCGAATAGGGCTAACATAAAATTTATTCATTATTTAGGGTTAACATAAACGTGACTGATATATTTTTTTTTGCTGTCTTTTTGATTTGGAATGTTCGAAATAATTCTTCTCTAGTATATTCTACAATCTTCTGCAGTTATCAATTGTTTGGTTGTTAACCATTCTTATTGCTATATTTAGACTTGAAGTTTGTGACGTCATAATTGTGTCGCAATTTGTTATCCTAAGTTCGTATACAATTATATTGTGACGTATCAAGGTATTTTCTGGGATATGTGATAGCTTTTGCCGTAGTATAAATAAGCGACTCGTTTTATTTTGATTTATTCTAATATTCTAATATTGTAATATTCTAAGAAATGGGTACTTTTAGATATTAGCTTCGTAGGCAGTTTTGCCAAGTTTGTGTATCTGTGGTTGGCTTGTGTAGCCGGTAGTTGCGATCTGATGTGGTCGATTGCGGTTAGGTGTTTACGACCTGAATTGGTTGGTCATAAGAAGTTTTGGTGGAGCAATTTTGCCCAGTGAGAGTGGTTTGTGTTGCAATTTTAAATAAAAGTTTTAATTTAAGATTGGTGTGCTGCTTTCTGCAATTCAAAAAGCTAAAGGAGCTATCAACTGCCATTTTCGATTCGTCAATTAACATTTTAGTCGTTCTCTAGTTTTAGTCGACGTGGACAATTCTAGAGATAAAAGGTTGTGCTCTAGCCAAGTATCAACAATTGCGACATTAGCATTTTAATCAAAATCACAAAGCATTGACAGGAAAGTTTTTATAGGGCAATTTAGGGTTTTTCTATCATTTGGCAAAGAATGATTCAGTTAAAATTTTGTTAGGCGAAAAAAGTTCATTGTTTTTTTTAGCTCTCAAAGTTAATTTATCGAGATTTTGTGCCAACAAAAACTGGCCATAAACTACTGTTATAGCAAGATTTTTACAAAGACAATCATGACATTTAGGACAAATTTACAGTATGTTACCAATGTTTTCAAAAAAATTACCTGCAATTTTTGCGAAATTATGGTAATTTGGTCCATTTCCATGACCATAACAAATTCTTAACGTTTTACATTTTTCATGAGAGGATATTTTAGTTACGGATCTTGCAGTTGGTTTATTATTGATATAGTCACGCGGAAATATTTTATGTAACAAAAGAATCGCGGTAATTTTGGAGCGCTAAAATTACTGCTTCTTTTGCGTTCCCGTGTTTTAGCCTGTCTGTTATGGTAGTTCTTTGGCATTTAAAATACGTTTTAGATTGCGTCACTCTCTGGTGAATGTTGGTTAGTAGCCGAATTGTATTGGTCATTGACTAGCAACCAGTTGTGTAAGGCTTAGGTCTAAAGCAAAGTATGCATAATGGCCTACTTCAACAATTCATTATTTTTACGGAGTAACCATTTTAGCGGAAAAATTTTAAGTTGCAGAGAGTTAAACAAAAATGATAAATATTGTATTCATTTGTGCACTTTTCATTTCTTTTTTTAAAGGGTCAATATTCCAGTTTAGAGTATGAGTTGCAAAGTTTTTCTGGGAGTTAGTTTTGGAGTAAGGATTTCAGCTTCAGTTACTGCAGATCTAAATCAGAATTAATGAAAAAAAATTTGGTGAAATTAGGCCTGCCTATTCTTGTGTCAATTTAAGGAAAGTAATTCTCACTTTTCCTGTTTCGATCTCTTTGCATTTTATTTTTTGAGTTTTTTTGTTTTGTTTTTAAATTTTAAAAATTCTTCAAAGTTCTAAAATAAATTTCAACTTACTTGGTTGATTGCCAGGAGTTGTATTACTTGGCAGATTACCAGAGTGCGAATTACTTGGCAGATTGTCAGGAAGAGCGTTGTTTGACTGATTAGCAGGGGGCAAAATGACGTTGACGTTTTTCACATCTGAGACGATAGAAAGCAATAATTAAAAGAAACTGCAAACTATTTGAATAGTGCAGCAGCGCCGCCTCACAAAAAAAAAAAAAAACTAAAATTCATGCTTGCTATAGCGTTAAAACTTGCAGAAAAAAGAAGTTTTCGTAGTTGATAATGGTGTTTTCTGTAAAAATTAAAATCAATAAGTATAGGTAAAGCTGACAAAGATAACGCGGTTGTTCTACTCAACAAGTCAGGTTATATCCAGTGATGGGCACAGCGGCGCTGTTCATCAGCGGGCGCTACTAGCGGCGCTACTTTTTGGGTAGTGGTAGCAGCAGCGCCGCTGCTTTTTTTCGCTACCAGCGACAATCGGCAGCGCCGCTGTTTTTTTAGCCGAAAAAGCGGCAGCGCTTCACCGCTGTTTTTTAAGCAAATTTTGTGCCGCTGCCGCTACTGCCAATAAACTCCTTTCAAAACTTTTTCAATTCACATTTTCACACGTTACCGTTTGGAGGCTTAACTCTCCGCTTGTTTTCACTCTGCTCTTGTTACTTAGTTATTTCAGTTTAGTAGAACATACAAGACCTTTGTGACGTTTTGTTGTTGCTCTTATAATGTTTGTATAGGCGAGTTTTATTGCACAAAGTCCAATTTTTTCTCAATCGAAGTTGAGCAAATAATATGGTCTAGTAGCGGGTCTATTTGAACTGATAAAACCGATTTCAACAAAGCCGATTTCGAGCAGTATCTCTTTAACAAAAATGCAATAATTAGAGTTCGATAAATTGCTAAAAACTTGCAGATCACAAAGACGGTTTTCCGCGATATTTCCTCAAAATGCTAGCATTTAGGACAACAAATAAAGATGATTTGTTGGCTATCTGGTCACAGATCACAGTATAGATTGTGCACTGCGAATAGAACAGTACAGTACCTGGTACTGAGCCAGAGTAGTGTGTTTGGGGGAGGGGGCACAAAAACTTGGGCGGGAGAACGCTTGCGCAGCGGCGACCAGACGAATTCGGAATGCGGCAGCGATCTGGTGAATATTTTGCTCCAAATCCAGTGTTATTCTTTGGTATAGTTTTTGCCCTCAAATTTGGAGGTAAAGACTAAAAAAACAAAAAAAAGGTCTTCATCGCAAAATCTAAGGCTACTTCATTACGTTCACTTGATTTGTCTTGCTGTTTCATAGAAAAAAGCGTTTGTGGTGACCTGTTTTTGAGCAAAAGTTTGCTAGTTGTGCTACTACAAAAGTTTACTCTCGCTTGCGGAGATCAAGCAGTGATTTGGAGGGACACGGCTCGAAATGCCATCCCCCGTGCATAGGCGTAGCCAGGATTTTTGATGGAGGGGGGGCAAACCAAAAATCACATGCAATGAAGTCATCAGAAATTTTCCAAAGAGAAATTTTTGTGGGACAAAGATATCGTAGAATGCAAGATCAGAAGCCGTGGCCTGTTTTGGCACTTAACCGAGAGTTTTCTAAAGGGAAAGGGCTTAAACCAAAAGTTACAAATGAAAATATCTAAATTGAGAGACTTGTGTAAGTAAACTAGTTTATTCACAAGTATCACTGGCGGGGATTTGGGGACAAAGCTCCCAGTCGCTGGGCAATTTTTTCGAATTCTGCCAAACATAAGTGTGGACCAAAAATAAAGTCTTACCATCTGAACGTAGGGCTCCTGGCACTGGGCCAGATGGTAAATCCCGCCCTGTTATTTTGCGTTACGTTTTTAAAAAGGGTAGACGAGAGCCCGAGTTAGCAACTTTTATGATAAAAACTCTTAATTTCAGCCGGGTGATACATTTTAATTGATTGGCAAGAATTGAATTTAGAGGGCCCGGGCCCCCTGGTCGTCAATATTATTGTTAATTACTGTTGTACGCAAAAAATGCTAAAAGAAGCTAAAACTGACAAAACAATAGTTTTTTTGTCACATTTTTATCATAGATAGCATTTCAATTGGAGGGGTCCTGGACCCCCTGGGCCGCCTCTCTGGCTACGCCTATGCCCCGTGGCGCTGGGCCTGAGTAGTTACGTCAATGCGTAGTAAAATAAATTTTGCTGCAACAGTTAACAGTAAAACTAAGAATTCAATTTATTGTGCGCTGAGAATCGAACGAACAAATAGAACCAGGTAATAAATAAGCTTCAAAGACAACTTAGTTATGGAGCTATACTCGTAGAAAACATACGCAGTGTAACATGAATCGCATTGAGCATCATTAGCTTAACATGTACGTCGTTACTACGTATCTCCTTCGACTTAGTAAACACCAATATCTTAAACGCTCAATCTGCTTTTGTGTCAAAGTTGGACGAAATCATCACAGGGACGTGAATCACCTACCATTTCTACAAAACTCCAAGAAATGTTTTGAAACTCGGTCGATTGATAAATTTTCCTTTCGGATCTCTACGCGAAGAATTATTTTAGTGGTTGAGGGTCGAGAGTGTGATAAACAGGTCGACTACTTCAGAGCTATAAGAGCCGGGACAGAATTGTGTAGAAGCTGAATACTGTATGTCATTGTGCTTTAATGACAGAACCTTTACCTATTTGAGTCGATATTTCTTATTGCCTTTTGTTTGTGTAGAAAATGCGATAAGGAATTTAACTTCCTAGTGTAACTTCCAAGGGTAACTTTCCAAGTAATTTCTAAAGCGCTGGTTTAACCAATCAGCATTTTGAAATGCTTGTTTTTTTGAAAGGAGCATGCCAACACCTAATTGAATGGTGATTTGCTTACTTGTCTACCATTTAAGCCTGCTAATACCGATTGTAACCTGAACCAATATCTAAAAGGCTTGAATAATTAACTTTCGTAAATAAAGTCGAAATTTCACCATTAGATACCATATTGGAATGCCATCGTTCTTTGTAATATTTATTTTGTAAAGTAGCGGCAGCAGCCGCTGTTTTGCATGCAAGTAGCGGCAGCGGCGCTACTTTTTTATTTGTGTAGCGATAAGCGGCAGCGCAGCTGCTTTTTTGCCAAATAGCGGCAGCGCCGCTACTTTTCAAGTAGCGGGTGCCCATCTCTGGTTATATCAATAAAATGAACTGCATTTTATCAGACACAAACTGGTTTAAACAAGTCAATTATGACATCAATATTTTAAATTGGGATAATTTTGCAAGTGCTTGTACTATTTGAAGCAAAAAGGTTGCTTAGAACAAAAAAATTATGATCGCATTTGGCCATCTGCTGCAGTAACTCCAATTCTCCATAGACTACCAAAACTTCATAAAGATGACCGTCCTTGCGCAGCCCGGTTTTGGCTTCTGACTGTTGCACTTACAAGTGTACATCATGGCTCTGTGAAATTTTGAGACCGCTACGTCAACATCCAACAAATCGTAAACACAGTTTTAAGTTTGTAGAGCGAATGCATCAAGTAAAATTCAAAAGCAATTTGGTGATGGTGTCATTTGATGTTAACAAGGCTGTTTACTAATATTCTTATGGACTTCGTAACGGATATAATTTTTGAAGAAATTTATAGCTGTGATTCGCCTGAACAGGTTTACGGTTTGACTAAGCGACAATTCAAGAACCTTTTGGATAACGAGATTTTAATGACAGTTTTTATAAACAAGTAGATGGCGTCGGCATGGGCTCTCTAATCGCCCCGGCTTTTGTTGATATTTTTATGAACTATGTGATTAAGAAAACAAAAAAGTTTAATGTGCAAACCAAAAGTATTTTTTCGCTATGTAGATAATTGCTTTGGAGTATTCCCAGACTTCGAAAGTGTAATGTAATTTCATAGAAACTTAAACCATATTCACAATGACTTCAAATTTACCTACGAACTTGAAAGGAATGAACAGTTGCCCTTTTTGGGGGTCAATGTTGACAATTCAAAAGAAAAAAATTTAGACTTATCCATATATACAAAAATCAACACACACCGGGCTGTACTGCACAATAAGTGGGTTAGTTTGGTTCCCACAAAATGCAAAATAAATCTGATTAGATCTTTAGTCAATAGAGCAATCAAAATTTGCAATAATTGACAATTATTGTCCTCCGAGTGTGAAAAAATTACCAAACTGTTGCAACTAAATGGGTATCCTACCAAAATTGTTCAGAATATTATTCGCAAAGCCATACACTCAAATCAAAATCCCGACACCAAGCTCTGCAGTAACCAAAAAAGTCTAAAAAACCTTGCGTATTTTTTTAATTGCGGTTTAATTGATCGTGTCTCTATTAAAATTGAAAAAGAAAATCGTGATTTTTATGTGAATATGATATCAAATTGATAATGTCTCATCGTAACTTTACTATTGGCAAATTGTTTCCATAAAGATTGTCAATCCTTATTACATTCGTCATGTGTTGTGTATCATTTAACGTGTAGTTGTGGTCAAAATTACATTGAGCAGACCAAACGCAACCTCATCGTTCGGCTCAATGAACATCAAACGTGTGAAGACTCTGAAGTTTGCGAACATTTTCTCAGTAATCCTAACCACGAAATTAATTTTGTTTTTCCCAAAATATTAGACAGAAGTAATCACATTACCAAACTACGCATCAAAGAAACCTCACATATTTCCAAAACAGAATCGTATCATTGAATGTCGATAATCAATTTTTGCGTCTGCATCTTTTCAATGCTTAATTGTTGTACTTGTTTGTTTTAAACTGACATCACTACTCTGTTGTGTCTTCTTGTGTGTTTAAACTTATAATCTGTCGTTCTTTGCTTCGGTAATATGAAAAATTTAAAGCAAAGCCTTGGCACGTAGATTCACCGGTTGGCTATCGCATATAAATTCGTAATGCAAATTATGTAATTCATTCTACTGATGGTGCTTTAAGTTAAAGTGAAATGCGTTCAATAAATTGCTTTGCTTAGTTCTATTATGGGAATCATTTTTTTTCTTAAATTAAGCAGAAACTCCCATCGTTATGTTTCGAAAAGACTGTAAAGTGTTTGTAGATTTTAACTAAACAGTTTTTCCTCTAAAATTTTTGTATCTACATCACAGGCTACAACATGAATGGCAACAAATTGCCGTTTATCTAAAATTTGTCTACTTATTAACATGAATAATATGTATCATTGCAGATCTATTTTTTGAAAATCATATGTAGTTTGAATTAAAATTAACAAAATTGAGTTTTTTGCAGCCAACTGAAAAATATATTAATATTTTTATGAGGTGTTATACAGTACTATGAGTTTGGGCAACTCTAACGACCACAAAAACATCAATGCTCATTGCTCATATCGCTAATGTAAAATTTTTTCCGATAAAATTTATCTCGCAAGTTGCTCGCTTATTATTTACAACAAGCATTTTATACTGTATTTAAAAAAATGTCCTAAAGATATTACACAACTGTATTTCTTTGAAAGAAGTATTAGCAATGGTTGAAAAATATCACGCAGATAATTATGTGTCTTAAAACCAATCAGCAAAAAGTTTCATAAAAATATATACGGTTTTATTTCTTTGTTTACGCATTTTTTCCTTTTAAGTTGCAACACACTCGAATACTCGTTTATCTGCGCCTTTGTGCTGGTTTTTGACCTTTAGACATGAATTTATTTTGATGTTTGCATTGTTCATTAGGTGGCGCTGCTGGGCCATTGCAATTGATTTAATTCTCTGGCTCAGTGCTGATTGGTTTATAAGAGTCGGAAACATGTTTTTACCATGGACGATATCAAGTAAAATTTTTTAGCGCACCAGCCTCAACGATATCAAAGGCATATCAAAGATTTATAGATCTACAGAATTACCAAGCCCATTTGTCACCTTGGCCATAAAAGTGAATCCAGACTTTATGAATCGGAATCATTTTTTCTACACAGCCTTTAACATCTCGATATTTGCAGGTTTCACCAAAATTTAATTTTTTGATAAAATTTATTTGCACGTTGATGCATACTATTTAGGCTTAATCAGACTATAGAATTAATGGCCCGGAATTAAATTTGTCATGGACTGGCATCGGACCGCGACCCAGTGATTGCCAAACACTTTTTATGGACACTTTTGATCCATTACTGCGTAATCTTCAAAAGAATATTCTCTGTCTAATGAACCGAAACGTCAAGTTCTATAACATCTGTGAAATTTTTATAGCTATAGTACTAGTAAACAGTTTAAGAGTTACAGCACTGTGAAACGCATTAAAAGAAGTCAAAGAATGATTGTAATCAATTAGTAAAATATTTTTGTAGTAAAATAGGCAGAACTAGTTTAATAGTTCACAAAAACATCACGTCTTACAATTCCACTTAATTAATTTTGACAACATCTAATGCTGTCTCCACCACGGATGTGGAAGCGAGGGATGTGGAAGCGGAAGATGCAAGTGGTAAACGAGTACCGCTTCCGCATCCATTTTGGCTATTTATATTGAACGTTGAAAACTTACATGTGTTGCAATTTTTTTGTTAATTATACGACAAAAAGTTGTTATTCGATCAACCAGCATTTGCAAAGAAATCTTTTTAAACGTTTGTGGTACAAAGTAGGGCCAGCTCTCCACCGCTATTAATTCAAAAATGAAGCATGTATCCTACCAACTCATTTTTAAATCTAAACTGTTTAAAAATTTGCTGTTATTGTGCCAAGATGTGCTCAAAATTAGGGGGTTTTGCTCATTTTTCAAAAAATTAATAGTGGCAATTATTGATACCACACAGCATTAAGTAGCGTTAACAAAGTTTCCAGTTTTTCACTGTTACAGTATATTATTGTAAAAAAAATTACTAAGTGGTTTGGCGTACGGAACGTGCGCGGTTAAATAAACGAAGATTCCGGTGACGCCACTCGCTTTCGGAAATTTTTATTTTGATTATAACAATTTTAGGTTTGGGTTAGAGTTAGGGTAAGGGTTGGGGTTGGGGTTGGGATTCAGGTTAAGGTTAGAGTTAGAGTTAGGGTTAGGGTTTAGGGTTAGATTTTTTAGATTTAATTAAGTAGTGTCTGCGCGAGCAGAACGTGCGCCGAGCCTTTCCAAAAGTTAAACAGGGAAGAACAACACACTTCTCTTAAACAAACTTCTTTTAAACAAAGGATAGTATTGTAGAACTTTTTAACATGATGCCTTAATGCATGTCTCATGCAGAGCAGGCCGATCGTTGCTATATTAAAATGGAGTATTCTAATATGGTATCTACATTCTACAACCACAAAATTTTCACAATGTTTCTTGTTTTGCAGCCTTAAAAGTTCACGTTGCTACGCAGAAATTTAGAGCAAAGAAACATGTACAGGGTATTTCTAACTTAGAGCCCCCTTCTCCAGTATAAACTAAAACAAACAAACTAAAATTGTATAGATTTAGAACAGGCATTTATTCAAGTTTTCAAGAAATCGATAATACACAATTTTTTACAAAAACTTAGGTTAGAAATGCTGAGAATACAACAGCATTTCCGACTTTGCCTAGGTTTGTCAATCCAACTAATTTTCCCTGAATCACTAACTAGGTAGATTTATCAAACGCAGTTACCTGACATGAAAATAAAAAAAAATATTGCAATGAAAAAAACTCAGTGGAAACTTACATTAATGAACTTTAAACTTAACTTTTTAAAGAAAACCTAACTAATTTCTATGTAATCGGATAAGGTAGGGGGGAGCTAATTTTGAAACAACTTGTAAAAACAATTTTGTTTAAAAATTATGACATTCTTGAGGCCTCGCCCCAGATGAGCCTAATTTTACCACGTAAAAGATTTACCCTTTACAACCGATGCAATCAAAATATGACAATCCCAAACGCAATGGATAAATCCGTCTCAAGATCCGAATAAGCAATCATTCCTAATTTTTATTTTTTAGTTCATGGCTTCTCAACTGGAGAACCGCAGTCCACATCCGGGCCTCCGAAGAGTAAAATTCGAACCGCGGTCCACATTCGAAACTAGCAATGCTAAATTCAAATCTCCGCACATCTTGCCGAGCCAAGAGGCGAGAACTTATTGTCTGCCTGTACAATGTGGAGCGCTTAAATCCGTTCGAAATTGCAGCAAAGACCTTGTTTTTTGTTTTTTGTTTTTGATCTTTAATCGAATCCCAGATTTTTTTATGGACTGGACCCAACAAGTTTTTATCTTTTGTATCTGGACTTTTGCTAAAACTAATTGAGTCCCCTATTCTAGCTGAAAGGTTAGAAAAATTATAATATCAGCTATTCATTATGACCATTTGTTTGTACGTTTTGCGTTTGAGCCGCTCCCAGGCCGAATTTCTGGCTACGCCTATGCTCAGACCCTTGCAATGGCAAACCAATTGCATATTTTGGTTTCATATTATGTTTCTAAGATGATGATAAAGTAAAATAATTTAGTTTTTGACATATTTGGATAAAATTTTTGCAAAAAAACATTTCAAAATAGAAAATTTAAAGCAGAAAAAATACGTCATCCGATGTTGGAAGCGGTAACGGAAGTAAAAGCAATAAAAGTGAAAGCGGAAGCGATTCAGAAATTGCCGCTTCCATATCCCTGGTCTCCACGTCTATAAGCACTAATTGTTTCAACACCTAGTGACAAGCACCTACGGCAGGTGTGGCACTTATTACATGCGCATTACCGTGCTTCGAAGTTAATTACTAACTTCATTAGTAATTTGAAAAGAAGTCGACACAAGCCAATAATTGTATGATCTTCGAATAAGCTTTATTTCATGCATGATTTTATACGCACCAACGGTAAACCAATATGGCACTAACGTCAAATAGCTGGCTTATCCTGCACTTAAGCACGATAAGTGGTTTCTATTATTTCTTCAATTGACTGATAAAGCACTTTGCATTTAGCCAATAATGATTGTTCGCAATAATGCACTAAACTTGTCCATGCACTTTCAAATTAACGCTATTTTCGTGGTAATTTGAGAGTTAATGCAATATCTCAATTCAAAAACCAAATATTCTCAAAAAACACTTTTTCCACTGTAAATAGGCCTGCTATAAACGAAAAAATGCTTATTTTTGAAGACAAATATTGACTTTTCTGCTACGCTAAAACAGAAAATAATGTCATGCGTAAAAATTTTAGGCAACAATGGGCATTTAAAATTTACACTTACTTAGCTGTTTTCCAATAACTTGCGCCTGCCCAGCAACATTTTGTGCAAGCACTCCTTCATTTAGAATATTTCCCTCTAAATTCTGAGTGTTTTCTCCTCTAACCTGCATGCTGGGTCCACTTTCCAGGGATTTGTCAGCTGTAAAATTATTGCATATAAAGATTGGATCAATACAACTGTCTGTATATGGTGACTGTGATATACAAAAACACTGTTTACGCAAACTACTGAGCAAGTTTTATGCATTTAAGTTGCATAAAATTCAATTCATTTTTAACTTAAAGCACCAAGTCAAAAAACTAGGAATATAACTTGACGTTGCGTAAAGTTATACTAATCGCACATTGGCAAAAGTAATGAAAGGCAAAAAACCACAAGCATTTAAATCATCAAACTTAATCTTGTGCTTTGTCTTTTGCGCAATTTATTACTTTTGACCATGTTGAATCAGTAGTCTCACAAAAAGTCTGGTTATGTTTTTAGTTGTTTTGACTTTGTAATTTATATTAAAGATATTTTAATCTTCTAAAATTTTTTCTCCAAAATACAAGCGTATACGCATTTTTTTCTAGTATATTGTAATCAGAGGTGGAGTCCTCGAGGACGTCCTTGGCCTCGAGGACGTCCTCGCGGACACATTTTAAAGTCGTTGACCTTGGCCTCGAAGCCTCAATTCCGAGGACAGCACTATTTTTGAACCGTTGAAATTTCGTTGGAAAACGCCAGACACCGTGCAGAAAATCTGCAAAGACCTTTTCTTTGGTTTCTTCAAGTAGAGATCACCTGAAAAAAAATTTTGAAGACCTCTTGTTTTTGAGATCGCCTGAAAAAATTTTTGAAGACCTTTTTTTTTGAGAACACTTGCGTCTGTTTCCTTAGACCTTGGCCTTGGCCTCGAGTGGGTCTGTCTTTGGCCTTGGCCTCGAAATTTTTCGTGTCCTTGGCCTTGGCCTCGAGCCTTATGTCCTCGACTCCACCTCTGATTGTAAGAGGCGTATCCTCCATGTATGCAAGGCATGCATTGCATGCCTAGTCATTTAGTTGAAAAAATAATAACAAAAAAATTAAGCTAAGTTGCCCCAGTTACAAGAGTTAACTTTCTAGTCAAGTACCGATAAATAGTCTCTCTTAATTGATTGATTTGACTAACTTTTAGCCTGGTTATAGCATATTGCTAAATTACAAAAGACAAATGGCAACACTCATACAATTTTCAAATTGCATTCAGCGGGTCAAGAAATTGTTATGCTTTGATGAGACAGCGAACAGACTTAGTTGGGCTTGAAAACTTTGATTGGCGCATTGTTTGCTGCAAAAGTTTTTTATACGTCTAGTTTCTTGCTTTGGTAAAGTGTAGTCTCTATTTTTCATTTTACATTTTTAACAGTAAATTGGCTTAAACAGGCCACAAACTATGCACCAAGGTATGCAAGTTTAAATACTGCATGCGTGTTGCCATTTAATTTATGTAATTTAGCAATACTCTAAAACGAATAGTTAAGCAGTGCAACGAAGTCGTGATAGCCGGTAAAAATTAGCTATATAGACAATGTAAGTCCAAGTGAGTTTTTGATATAAAAAAACACTGCACAACATGTAACATTACTATCGGATAACTTAGCAAAGAATAAATTTAGATCAATCTATTTAACAGTGTATGGTATCAAATCTGAACCTTATGTCCATGAACATGAGCTTCTACAAGAAAATATGTTTGAGGTACATGCCATACGGCAGTTCTATTTTTACTTGAAGGATCCGTTACAAACTACAGGCAGAACTTTCTTTCAAGTACATAATGATTAATAAATTTATGTATAAATTTAAAAGAAAATTTTTTGACACATTTAAGATCGAACAATTCATAAATTCAAACAGAATACCAATTTTATTTATCATTATTTAATTGACCTTAAATTCGCCAAGTGATTTTGTTTATGTTGATTAGTAAATTGAACAACCAACAGATATCTACTGTAAAAGACATTTTTTCTTCTAGCATAATTAATTTTGGAGGGACCGATCCCTGCGGTCGATGGACATTTTTGTTTTGTGCGAAGTAAAAACAGAACCAGTTTGTTCTATTTGTATTACAGTAAATAGTAGTAGTAGTAAGTGTAGAACGCCAATTTGTTATTCAAGTGACAAATACATAATACGTTACATAAGTTTTTTAAAGTTTTTGAGGGCATTATCATTTAACGTTCTTTTTGGTTTTAATTGTCGCTAAGATTCCTTTCTCGTTAACTTAAGTTTAAGAGCAATAAATCCTGTTACAGCATAGATGGCAAAAAATTAATACTCGTCTAGATGTATACGTTCTCGTCTGCTCGCTACATAAAAACGTCAGACATCAACTATTGGACTATCTACACACTTTTCATTCCAATAATTTCTATGTTTGGAGAAATTCGCACCTGCTTAGAAGTTTCCAGTGATACAATGTTCTGGTGGAGTTTTTTGAAATCTTGTCCACTGGATTTGCTGCTTGTTTGAAGCCATTAAACACGGATAATCATTGCAAAGCGTCTTATTCAAGAACACAACAACGAGGTAAGAGTTGCGGTTGAACCCACATCATGTGATCAGAATCGTTGTAAATATGCTGCGTTTATCCTTTTAGTCACGCTGCCTAACTTTTGAATTTGCCTTGTTGATGCAAATAATTTCAAAAGTGGAAGAGCGCTGAAAGAAGCTAATTTTTTGAGTTAACATGATGATTTCCACCATATGTAATATTATGCAAAAACTTGAAGGCATCTCTTGAACTCTTTTCAATGATACAGGGATTTAGGCGCTAGTAAAATGCGTAATGGCACAATTTTGAACTAAAAGAATTATTTTTGAAGGACTATTTTTAAACAAAACAAGAATTGGCAAAGAAACAAAAAAGTGCTAATTTTTATATTAACTGGATCCTGCACTGTAAAGTTGATGCTGAGTCAAATCAACAAGATCAGTTTAATCTGAAACGCAACTTACATGCCAAATTTGAAGGAGTAGGGTTGCTGATGCTAACTTCAGTTTGAAATTTCGGTCCATGAGCATCAGAAGAAAGTCGTTGAGAAGTCGACATTGCATCATCCGGAAATGATTGAGGCTGACTTTCCATCATTCATTCAACAGCAGCCCGGATTTTGAGCATACCATACCCAATAAAGATGACTTTTTTTGGCAAGTAGTGTAACTATTCTACTGAAAAATTACGTTCAACAACGTGATATATTCTTACTACAAATACAGCAAATTAAAACAGTTGACTAAATCTTGTACATACAGTAACTACAGCATATCTTGCAGATACAGTATCTTAGTACCTAGATGAAGTAAAACTATTTTACAATCAATTTAAGATTTTGCAAATTGACAATCTATAAGTATGAAATTGCTAAATAAGTTCATTGTAATATAACCAACAAAACTCCTTATTCGTTTTGCAATTATTTTTGCAAAACTGCTGAACATTCGAGCCGAGTTACGAGACAATGAAAAAACCATTCGAATCTTTATATTCCACGCTACCGAACAAATAAATTGCAAAGGTGCATTAAATATCAAGGAGTCAAGATCTGGAATTCCATACCTCAAAAAATTAGGGTGCTATCTTCAAAAAGATTTAAAATTCAGTATAAAAACTTTCTGCTAAATCAGAGTAGCAATTAGTTTCGCTTGCACGTCTCGCAATAACTATACAGATCTTCCAATTCTTCTTCGGTAGGTTTATGTGGTTTGATCGATGACATGCTAGTAAAACAATAAAATCTAAAAAAGGTACATTTCACCAAAAAATATTCAAATCTCAATATTACTGGCTAAATCAGTAAAATCTCTTGGCATTTAGGGTGGTTGCTTGACTTGATGACCGCGAGGTCCCTTCGCAACTTCTCTGTCGCAATTCTAATCAATTTTAATGACTGCCATTGTATTGTTGCTGAGCGACTAAATAAAATTTGTCTTGTCTAGTTGCAATAATTTTTTGACAACCCAAAATTTATAAAATGCTTCTTGAAAAGAGCAAACGAACAGTTTTTTCGTGAAATAATTCGACAAATACATCTCACTAGATTTAGCCATTATGAACCTAATCATTTAACCGATCAGTGGTGGTGTGGATAGAGCGTCTGCTACTGAGGCAGTATACGCGGGTTCGATTCCGGTCGGGTCAAATCAAAGACTTAAAAAAAAAAAGGAAAGAGTACGAAGCGAAGCATGTCAGTTGGCTTTAGAACTTGGCCTGAAAGAAGCTCGTTTGGATACGGAAGTTAGATATTTTGAACCGTTCGAGATCGGCTCCCAAAGGCAACTCCAGGGTGAGATTCAGGGTCTCATCTTTTTTGGTAGCCCTGGGTCATTTTTGAGATCCCACAATGGACAGTCCTTTTTGTTAAAAAGGTCTGAAAAAAGTAATTTTACTTTTCAGTCAGACGTTGTACCCGAGACTGATCACGAGGCCGCAGTTTTTAGCTCACGTCCGGCACATAGAGCTGAGTCTCCCATTGTAAATCGCGGGCCCGCTGCTGGGTCATTTTCTCGAGCAGAAAAACAGGATACTACCGAGCGGTAAAAGCCAAGTTTGCTGCCGAGGTCTCGCTTTAAAAATGTTGTTGATGCTGATGAGTTATTGGGGCCCAGTAAAGTATACCTCCTGCCCCTAAATCTGATTAGCATACAAGTGGCGTTTTGCCGCCACCAGGTTTTGATAAGCATGCACGTGTTGTTCTACCACCACCAAGTTTTGATTCTAAGTCCCTAAGAGACGAAGCGAGTTTTAATAAGCACAAACCGTATTCTGAGTGTGATGTCAGTCAGGAAGCTCGCGCTTTCCGGGTAAAGATAAAGTTAAAGTAAACTATCGTCACTATCGTGGTTATGTAATTTCTCCTGATAAAATGAATTACACAGAGCAGCAGGAAAATTTTTTAAAGTGATAAAATATTTTTAGATAAAGCTGCTTTTTAGATAAAGCTGCTCTAATCAAGTATGAAGGTAAAACTGTATTTATCTATTTTAAGAATAGAGTGGAAGCGGTAATGGCTTCATGTCCGTTTGAAGGAATGAGATTGAAAATTTTAGAATCGTCTTGCATTAATTTGACTCTTCAAGTAATCATGAAAATTGTTGCTGATTTCTCCGTAATGTCAGAGGAGGACAGGATTAAAATGTGTTTGGACAGGTTGGAACAGAAATTTGGCATTAGAGACGGATTTCTGCCTAAGCCAGAAGTTAGAAAAATCCTCTATGTTAGTAAATTGTAGCGTGGTTCTGCTAATCTTTTGAAAGAGTTTAAGAGTGAAATTTCTACTTGTTATATTTACGCTCAGGTTTACCGCAAAACACATAAACTGGAGTGTCGCTTTGCTTTGGATTTGGTCAAAAAGTTGCCGACTGACGTAAAAAAGCGATACCTTGATTTTTTGTTAATGAAATTTGAGAGCACGACCCCGTGAACACAAAATTAGTCAAATAAACATTTAAACGTGGTTTAGATTAATGCAGAAGACGTAATTTAGTGTAAAATATCTCGCTGCAGATCACCTCAGCAGGCGTAATTTAGATGGTTTAATTTTTGTATAAATGTTGTCTATTTTGCAAAAATGCATGTAGTTGAAAAGACGTCTTTACAAATACGTCAAATATTCGTAAGTCATAGACCTTGACACGTTGTTTAATTTTGCCTATTTTCGACGTCTTTGTAAAGACGTCTATTCAACTTTGCACATTTTGCAAAATAGACAGCATTTAGACCAATTTTCGTTTTAGACGTCGTTTAGACGTTTTGTGCCCATTGGGAAACGAGCCAAGTTTTCAGAGTTGCTCGATTTTATTAGTCGGGAGAAAACGTTAAAAGGGACAGATTTTGGCTTCATACTTTGGGGTGGCGTTGTAGAACAAGAAAGTTGCCTGATAAAGGGTTAAAACCTCATCTTTCAGAGTGAGACAAGTTGAGTGCATCTCACAAGGCTCCCTTTGCGGAAAAAGCGTCTGTTGCCGCTAGACTTGAAAATAAAAACGGCCCTCATAATCGTTGTCCCGAGAGTAAAAAGATCTCTTAGGATAAACCTTCTTGCTTTTACTGTTCGTTGCAGGGTCGTAGCGAGCGACATTTTCTCAGTAAACGCAATGCCTTTTTTAGCTTAGATGCAAGCTCTTGCTAAGACGCTGTCGTAAAATCAGGGCGTTGCCTCAATTGCTTGAGACTTCATATGGCTGGACAATGTACTAGTCCGAACAATTGTTGTAAATGCTCTCTGGATTCTGATATAAGGCACTATTATCTCTTGCATGATGCTTTTATTTTGAAACCTTTGGCTAAGAATGAAAATGCTGTTGTCGCTTCTCGCAATTTGCGAATCGAAAAGGTTAAAGCAGCGCATAATCGCTCGCGGCTGCAAGAATTTTTAATTCCGCCACTGGAAAGCAAAAAAGTTAGTGTACTGCCAGCATGATCTCGGCTCCCAATTATTTTTTGTGTCTAGCACGTTAGTTTAGGACTTGAGTATCGTTCCCTTTGATAAAACTTCCTTTAAACTTGACGCTTTAATTGGTGCTCAAGATAGTTTCGCTGATATAATTTCTTTTGCGCTACAATCTCTAGATACGAATGAATGTTTTGTGACGTAACAACTGTGGTTCATGAACCTTGGAGTGACGATATAGAATTGCTGCCGCATACCGTATTCCTTTGAATATAAACCGCTCTTGATTACTAGCCGCCCTCAATTACAAGCCGCACAAAAAGGGAAAATGAAAAAATAAAAGCCGCCCTTCTTTAGAAGCCGCATAAAGAGCACGTGCCAGTTGGTAGGCGTAAAAACTAATCGTTACCCTGTTAAATAGCGCACTTAAAAGCGCCATGTGCAAACACATTTGTTAATGAGTACGGAATTCACGCAGCAGAATACCAATTACAGTGTTTTAAGTTGCAACAGTAGGGTATTTGCAGGCAGTTGCAAACTTTAAATATTTTTGTCTGGAAGAAGTTTGTTCAGCTCTTTTAATATTATGACGGCAAAAAGCAATAAAAGCCACCCTAGAATAAAAGCCGCCCTTGAATAGAAACCGCTCAAAATGACCACAAAAATAAATACAAGCCGCGTTTATATTCAAATAAATACTGTAGGCAACGTTTTAATGAGCTAAAACACTTCGAGGATGTTGATGTGGTTGCTATTGATGGGCGTGACGTTGTTGACGTCATCATTGGTAATGATAACGTTGTTGACGTTTTTGATGACAGTGATTGAAGAAAAGCGAGATGAATCAAGTGATGAACCGCATGCTATTTACATTTTCTTAGGCTGGTTGGTTTCTGGTGATAGAGCGGTTTTGAATGGCAGTGTTGCCCATAGCAAGAGTGTAGTGCAGTAATGGAAAATGACTTACCCTGCTCTAATTTTCTCGAACTTGAAAATAGGGATGTGGAAGCAGTCAAAGTTTTAATGCTTCCACTTCCAGCTTCTCTTGAAGGTTTATGCTTCCGAGTTCGCTTCTACTTTCTCACCTTTGGAATTTTTTGCTTCTGCTTCCGGCTCCGGGTAGAGCTAGTCGCTTCCGAGTTCGCTTCCTCTTCCAGCCTTTTTCATCAAAATGCTTCTGCTTCCCCTTCCACAAAAATTTAACCACTTTCACTGCTTCCGCTTCCATATCCCTGCTCAGTATGAAACAGCTAATTGGCTTTAGTTAAAAAAAAAGCAGGCAAGTTTACTTTGTAAGCTATTTTATTTGACTAGTGTTGTCGACAGGGCATGGCATGGAATGGAAGACAATTTTTCCATATTCCATACTGGCGATTTTCGTCCATTCCATTTCCATTCCATACTAAAAGTCTTCCATTCCATATTTCATTCCATACTAAAATTTTCTTCCATATTCCATTCCATACTTCCATACCAAAGAAGGTGTACACTGGAAGCAATGCAACGTCTATTTTGCTGTTTTGCATCTTTGCGATGTTATAAGCAACCGCTCGTAAAGGTGCGTCAACAATACTAAGATGTCATAATCGGTATCTGATATGCGTATAGCACATGTTCTAATGCATAGGCGTATCCAGGATTTTGGATTGGGGGAGGGCTAAACCGTAAATCACATGCAATGACGTCATCAGAAATTTTCAAAAAAAAAGACTTTTTGTGGGACAAAAAATGAAAGATCAAAAGCTGGGGGTCTGCTTTAGCACGTAACCAGGATTTGCTAAAGAGAAAAGACTAAAACCGCAAGTTAAAAAGGTTTATTAACGTATCAAAATTGGGAGACGTGGTGAGCAAATTAGTGCAACTCAAACGTGTCACAAACGGGGCCTGGGGCGGAGCCATCAGCTGCTGGAGGCTATGGGAGTCTGGGGGCGAAGCACACAGCCTCTGGGAGATTTTTGTAAGTTTTTGGAAAAAAATGGCTATTTAAATGTCATTTGGATCACTTTTTGCCAGTTTTCAGAGCCATTTGAAAGTACAAAATTTTTCTGATTTGAGAGCCAATTGAACAAATCCCTCCCTTAACTTCAATTCAAGTCAAAAACACTTTTAAAAATATCTTTCATTTTGGGGTTAAATTTTGTGACTTGGCCTGGTCTGGGGAATCAAGGTACATTGTTTTCTGCAACATTTTTAGCATTAAATCATTTACTCGAAGATTTGCCTTGGAAGATTTTTGTTTTGTCATGAAAATAACCAGTTTTAGGAATATGTACGACCTGGAGCCAAAGCACCCTCGATTCAACTTCTATGATTTGTTCAATAAGCATTTCCCCTAGATAATTTTTTTCAAAAGCATTTTGTCGCGTGAAAACTGACGAGATGGAGGTGGATTGTTATTTAAAGTTGGTAGGTGGTGAAGATGGAATTGAAAGTTATTTCAGGTTGGTACATTAGATGCAATAAATGGTTACTAATCATGTTATTGCAATATAAAAGTTAGCTGGGGGCCTAAAACATATTATTGCATAAAAAAGTTAGATCAGGGCTTGAGATTGCACCTTTTAGAACAAAATCACAGAATTTCTCCCTGCTTGGACATTTAAATTGGTTGGCAAAAATTTAAATTGAAAGGGCCCGGACCCCTTAGTCTTCAATATTAAGTTACTGCTAATTGCTGTTGTACACATTTACTGTTGCGCCCAAAAAATGCTAAAACAACTGAATGAATAGGCTTTGTGTCATCATTTTTATCATTGGTAGCATTTTCATTGGGAGGGGGCTGCAGAGGGCCTGGGCCCCCTGGTTACGCCTATGGTCTAATGATTACCGTACAAGTTTGCTCTCATATCAACTATAAAATTTGTCATAACCAAACTGTTAAAGAACATTTACCGTAATAGAAATACCAAGCGTTATCACCAAAAAGAATTACTGTAAGCTGAAAAACTAAAAATAGAAATAAAATTAAGCTGAAACGGGAATGAAATACCAAATACGAGTTTTCGTGACGATGTAAGAAAACAAAATTTAGGACTTGGCAAATTGTCAATTTCAAAAAAAAAACAACAAAAAACAAGTCAAACCTGTCAAAGTGGTCAACAATAACATTAATGCTGCAAACTGCAATGTACTTACAATGATGAAATACGCACACTGTTTGCGCAATATAAGCAACCAAAGTACCACAATTTGTCGACCTATATTACCCGTAGATATTGAAGTAGAATACTTTTGTGACAATATTATTTATCACCACCCGACATCGGTATGTATTTTTTGTAAATACAAGGCACAAAATCTAGCATGAAATTGGTATAGAAGTATGAAAGATTGTTTTCCATTTCATTCTTGAAATCTTCCATTTCATTCCATTCTGGCGTCTTCCATATTTCATACCAAAATTTCCGTTCCATTCCATTCCATTTTCCACTCCATTCCATACCATGCCCTGGTAGTCGATTCTATATTGTTATTATCATTATAACATTTTACCCCAACGGTTTTAGCCACGTTGAAAATCCGGAAGCGCCTGATTTTGAAAAAATTGCTTCCGCTTCCGGCTCCTTTTCAGCTCTTTCGCTTCCGAGTTTGCTTCCGCTTCCAACCTCTTTCATCAAAGAGCTTCCGCTTCCACAAAAAATTAACCGCTTCCACCGCTTCCGCTTCCACATCCCTTTCATTCTGCAGTTGCGCTAGCCGCGAAAGGTTGTGTTTGTTTTTGCAGCGTCAAACGCAAAATTTCAGAAAAAAGCGTTCAGTAAATACGGTAGTCAAATCGATGAGTATGCCTGCAAAAAAAGATCTTGAAGCTGAAATTAGTACGCACTCTGAACAAATTGTAAGTAGAGTTTTGAATAACATCAGACCTGAAATTGAAAAGATGGTTAAGGAAGCTTTTCGATCCTTTGCAAATGACTATTCAATTGAGCTAAAAAAAGTTAAACACAACATTACTGATTTAAAGAAAAGTCACGAGTTCTTATCTGCAGAATATGATGACCTAAAGGAAAAGTACAGCAAATTGCTCAAATCAAGCAAGCAAAGTGAAAGATCAACTAACCAACTAAACCTTAAACTTGACGAAATTGAGACAAACAAACAAGACGAGTTCCACAAAATTGACGACCTGGAACAATATGGGCGCAGGTTAAATTTGGAGTTTGAGGGGATCCCAGAGCAGAAGGAAGAAAATGTAACCAACATTGTTTTAGATATTGCTAAAAAGCTAAACGTCGACGCCAGCTCCAGCGACATATCAATTGCACATCGTTTGCCACCAAAGCGACACAATCAACGCGATGGCTCATCATTGCCACCAACTATAATTGCGCAATTCACTAATAAGCGCATCAGAAACGCAATATACTCGAGGAGAAAAGAGGCAAAAAATATTAAAGACTTTCCAGAAATGACTAAGCTGTTTGTAAATGAAAATCTAACTCACTATCGAAAAAAACTTTTTTGGTCGACCAAACGAGCTGCCAAGGCCAACAACTACAAGTTTTTTTGGACTGCAAACGGCAAAATTTTAGTAAAGAAAGATGACAATGCTCCAGTAATTGCAATTCTATCTGAAACAGATATTGACAATTTGCCTTAATTGTGATTTTGTTGCGTGTGTATTTCAGTTGTGTTTACATCATCATGAGTCGAAATGATTAATCAACCTTTCCAAATTCATAATTTTTCAGACGTAGCTGAGAGAGTGCAACGGTTGCAATTAGAAAACGTTAAACCCTGTCAATATCATAACATTGACAACGTATCTACTTTGATATCAAATAATGATAATCTTTTTTTGTTTCACTTAAATATTCGGTCTCTTCAGAAGCACTTAGATAGTCTAAAAGAATTACTGCATCAACTCTCGACTCCTCCTGATGTTATCTGTATTACAGAATCTAAACTGAAAGATGGTTTTAGCTGTTCTGTTTCCATTCCTGACTACAATTTCTTTTATGCTAATTCTCCAACTAATGCAGGGGGTGTGGCCATTTATGTGAATAAAGACTTAGATGCCAAATTAGAAAATGATTACCAGTTCCAAATGGTCGGTTGTGAAAATTTATTTCTCTCACTAAAAATAGGCAACAAAAAATTTATTGTAGGAGCTGTTTATAAACACCCAGATGCAAACAAAATTGTTTTTCTTGAACGTCTCGAGGAAAAATTGCAGCTAATCAACCTACTCCAGCTAAATTGCGCAGTTCTAGGTGATTTCAACATTAATCTTTTGTCTTCCGATTCTAGTGTCATCGCCTACAATAACATGTTAACTTCAAATTCCTTCTTTCATATTATTAGTGTACCTACTCGTGTGACTAAAAGTTCAGCAACGCTAATCGACCACATACTCACGAATTCGTTACACTCAAATATTACCCCCGGAGTAGTTCGATATGACATCAGTGATCATTTTCCTATATATGCAATTTTTTCCAACTTTCCAAAAAAACAAACTTCCAAAATCTATTATCGAAGGGATTTTAGAAATTACGATAATGAAAACCTAGCCAACAATGTTGAGTCGTCCTTGTCTACTTTTTTTTTTAATAGCGACTGTATTACTCCGTCGACCTATGATAAAACTTTCGAAACATTTATTGCAATAATCAAAACGGAGATTGACAAACTTGCGCCTGTCACCAAATTATCCAGAAGGAAATCCAAATTAGCGCTTAAACCTTGGATTTCAAAGGGAGTTTGGGTTTCAATTAAAAAGAAACAAAAATTGTACAAAAAAGCTTACCCAAACGGCTCGCCTCTCGATATTTTTATTTATAAAAAATATAGCAATTGCCTGACGAGGGTTAAAAAAGTCGCAAAAAGAATGCATTATATTAAACAATTTGAAAATTGCAAATACGATCAATTAAAAACTTGGAAAATTATTAGAGAGCTCGTATATACTTCAAAACTTAAAAAAAACGACTCGTTTGCCTTGCTCAATGTTAACAATCGAGAAATTGATGATCCATACGCTATATCAGAAGCATTTAACGAATTTTTTTGTAGCGTTGCTGACAAGATTCAACAAACTTTGACAAATCCCGTAAGCGAATTTCATTACAAAACCTATTTAACCAGTCCCATACTGCCTTCTATTTATCTTAACCCACCAACTCCACGTGAAACTTATAACATAATAGTTAATCTAAAAACAAAAAAATCAACTGGGGCTGATGAAATTTCTTCATTTTTTGTTCGTAAATTAGCTTCTGTATTATCGCCATATCTGTGTTTTTTATTTACCTTTGCATTCGAATTTGGAATTTTTCCAAATTGCCTTAAAATTGCTCGAGTTGTTCCTATCCACAAAGCAGGATCCAAAAAAGAAGTTACAAATTACCGACCAATATCATTACTTACCTGTTTTTCCAAAATTTTAGAGAAGCTAATCCAAAACCGACTACTAAAATTTTGCCATAAGAACAATATATTTTACAATCGACAGTTTGGCTTTAGAAAAAATCACTCAACCATTCAAGCTATAAATGACATTGTTTCCCAATGCTATGATAATCTCAACTGCAAAAAAGACACTTGCCTAATTCTATTAGACATTCGTAAAGCTTTCGATACCGTAAATCATAACATTTTACTAAGCAAATTGAATCATTACGGTATTCGTGGGGTGGCTAATGGCCTACTTCATAGCTACCTTTCAAATCGCACCCAATTTGTTGATATTTCTGATTCTATTTCTTCTACTAGGTTAGTTGCTAACGGAGTCCCCCAAGGATCGATCCTAGGGCCAATACTTTTCTTGATTTTTATTAATGATCTGGCTAATGCTCTAAAAACGTCCCCCCAATTATTCGCAGATGATACTTGTCTTTTGATAAGTGATACTAGTCTAGATGGATTGGAACGACTCTGTAACAGTGAATTACTACTTGTATGCGAGTGGATGACTTCAAATCGTTTGGCTCTTAATCCTTACAAAACTCAAGCTTTGCTAATTTCCCACCGTAAAATTAATTCTAAGACTTTCAGCTTGGCTATAAACAATATCCCGATTAATATCACCCCAACAGCCAAGTATTTGGGCATAGAAATCGATTCAAGTTTGTCATTTACAAATCAAATTAACAAAATTGAGGCCAAAATATCAACAGCATTGGGTATTCTGTTTCGGCTTCAACATTTTGCCCCTAAACAAATATTGATCTCGGTTTACTACTCTTTAGTCTACCCTCATTTATGCTATGGAATAATTGTTTGGGGTTCTACATCTAACTATCTTCTAAACAGACTTCAAGTACTGCAAAACAAATGTCTTCGAGTTATTGAAGGTTGGCAATTCAAACAAAAAATTAAACCATTGTATGAAAAGTATGATTTTCTCAATATTAACCAAATTCATTTCTTCGAAGTAGCCAAATTTATGTACTACAGTGTGCATCGCCTACAGCCTGCGATATTTGATGATTACTTCAAATTTGTGAGTAGTGTTAGTAGACATCGCTTGAGAAGCGTGAATGACGACAAACTCTATCTACCCTTTTTCAAAAACAAATCTGGTCAAAATTCAATAAAATTTAAAGGGGTTAAAATCTGGAATTCTCTACCAAAAAACATTAGAACTCTTCCCTTAGTTAAATTCAAAAAGAGCTGCCATCAATACGCGAAAAACTACATCGAATAAGTAATGCTTGCAAAACTTTGCATAACTTGTAATCTAATCGGGTGTAAAACAGTGACTTCGCAAACCACAACTCTTAATTTAGCCAATTGCATATGCCAACAGGAGTTTGTTGACCCGAAGACTGAAAAGTCCCTTCCAGACTCCTGGTCGCTAAGTGTTTATTTTATTTTATTTTCATTTGTTGATTATGTAAATTTATTATTTGGAGTTGCACTTTTGTGGCAAAATAAATATCTCTGTCTCTGTCTCTCTGCTTGAAAAGCGTGGTAAAGAGATTTTGCATTTGAAGGATAAGGTTACAGAGTTGTCTTTAGATGCTGAACTTGTTGAACCCTCACGTAATGATGTCCTAGCTAGGGATTTAGTAGAACTTCGTGTAAAAATTGACAATTGTCGGTTCGAGATTTTTGTTCCTTCAAAGGCAAATTTTGTGTTCGAGATTTTTGTTCCTTCAATAGGCAAAAGATTGGCGGGTCTACGCAAGAAGACATTTGAACATTCGGATATTTGTGATTTTCTAGTGGATAGTATGAGTGAACTCAAATTTTATGGTTACATTGAGCGTTACATTGAGCGTATTCTAGATTTAGATAGAAGTTCATGCCCTGAATAGTATCCAGACTCCCTGCTAGCTACCCTTTATGAGTAAATGTGGCAATTACTATTAAACTTTCCAACGGTAACTTGATAAGCGTTAGGTAATACATTTTCCAAAACAGATTTACATAAGACAAACTTTCGACCTTATATGCTGGCGACTGCAGGAAATTCTCCACAATTCGTTCAAATCCGAGAGCTTTTCTTTTTCTTTATGGTTACAGCGGAGTGACGTCATCCAGCCTTAGTTAGGTTCAACTTATTTCAAAACTTATTTACTGTGTCGTAGGTTAGCTACTCTTGGTAGTTCTATTGATTTTACATACTAGTTCTTAATTTTTTTTAAATTAGCTATATACCAGTGCAGAATTTAGCAACCCGTTTTAGTGTGCTGGTAGTTATTGTGATAAAATAAACAAGAAGCTATTAGCTAATGAGTTGATTTTATAGGTATCAAAGTTGGGATTTTAGTTTTGCAAATAAATTAAAAGCATTGCTTATAAAAAGTATTACTTTTCCTGAAAAGACTTAATTTAATTATCTAGTTGAAATGCAACAAGTTTTTGCTGTGTTGTGTTTTTGAGATGTACAATATTCCCATAATTTTTCAAAAGCAGTTATATACTGCAGGTTTGATATTGCCTGTGTCACCAGATGTAATTCAAATTTCTATCACGTGCAACTTTTACGAACTTTTGCAAGATAATGTAAAGTAATTGGACGATATTTTTCCAAATGGCTAGAAAAATGTGCACAATTGTTTTCAAATAGCATAAAAATTGCTATTTTCTCCTGAAATTGAAAAATCGCTTAGTGGCATGAAACTTCGTGTTTGGACTCCACCAAAGACCTCCAGCAAATGAAAGTACGTCCGATGCTTCTGTCAATAATCTAATTAAAATGCATAGGTGGGCACAAGTCCGTTAATCCGTTAATAACGAAGCTAACTTTTTCATTAACTAGTAAATCCGTTAAAAAGTTTTTTCACGCTAACAGACTAAATTAACTTCTGTTGAGTTCTGTTAACTTCCATTAAGGTTTTTATCGTTAATATCTTGCACCATTCATTCATCGTAAAGGTGCAAACCAGTTTGCACTAGTAACGCTAGTTGCGTATTAGCACGTATTTTATAGAGTAGAAGAAAGCAAAAAAAGGAGCTCTGTTTAGTGGCAAGCAATAAGCTGTAGCCTCATAGGTCTATTAATTACCGCTGTTCGCAATTTCCAAAGATTTTCCGATTGCAGCTTCGTTAGTGCATTTGAACTTATTTTTATCTTGAAGTTAGATTAGAATGTAAAATGTTACTTCCAAAACACAAAAAGACCACCATAGCAATAATTTTTTGCTTACAATCAGCTCAACTGCGTCAATACGTGTTCTAGAAGCGAGTGAATAAAAAAAAATGTAAATTACACGCAAAATATTAACGATTTAACGGAGTTTATTAACTTCCGTTAATTAAAGCAGAAAATAAGGGATCACCGTTGACAAAGATGTGAAGTTTGTTTACGGACTAGTGGTTAACGAAGCTAACGTTTTGCATTAACTTGCCCACCGATGTTAAAATGTCTTGATTAGGCGCGTAACCAGAATTTTTCTAAGAGAGAGGAGCTTTTAACTAAAAGCTAAAATTTTGTCTGCCTCTCACAGATGGGGGTCTAATTTGCAGTTTTTTCGAACAAAGATAGCCATTTAATGCCATTTCAAATACATTATTCACAGTTGTAAAGACATATAAAAGAGCAATTGTTAAGATTTGAAAGCCGTTGACAGAACTAAATAACCTAGCCCCTTCAGCTCCCTTGCTTCCTTGTGAAGCTCTAATCACGTTTCAAAGTTTGCATATTTGGGATAAATTTTCTAAGTGACTTAGATAAGTAGGGGCTTCAGATCCTTAGCCTCTACTGATTACGCCACTGTTCTTGATGTACGTCCAGTTGTAAGGTATGCTTAGGATTATTTAGAGGTTGGGGGCGAAATCCAACAGATATTTACAAGATTTTGTCAAATTGACCCCTCGAACTCAAAACGCTCCTGCGTCAACTGAATGCAAATTTTGTGTGCTTTAGATTGTTTGTGTAAAGTTCCCCTGACCAACACTTTTAAGCGTAAGGACAGCATAAACTTCCTTGCAATTTCCAACCAAGTTTTTTCAGTTCTTATGCAACAATTTTGATTAAACGAAAACTTAAAATGCGTTGAATTTCGAGCTTACATCGCGCCCCCAAACCTCTCTGCTGAAATCAACCGCATTTGAACTTGCTGAACCGGTACGTCGTTACTAAATTATCTTGAAATTTATTGCTGAATATCTAGCTATGAATACCAATTTTTACGGTTTTTGTTTTGACTCGACCGGAAACCGAAACTCAGTTTACTCTTCATGTAGCAAAAGCTCTAGCATTTTCAATACTTTTTATTGATGGGCTTACAGTTTTTAATTTCAGCTTTTTGCATTTAACTTATTTAAGCTGAACAGGAATAAAATAAATTTTCATAATTAATTAGCGGAAAAATCACAAAGTAATCGTAGAAATTTTAAATGGGAGCATAAATACGTTGCAACGATTTTCTGATATGAGATCAAGTTATCAACTGCTTTCTTGGTTCATACGCACAAACAAACGTGACGTATTTATTACTACATTTATTTGCTAGCTCTAACGCCATTAAAGAAGTAAAAGATGACTATGGTTGCGCTCAGCGACTGTTTTTTAAACAGTTCGAAATGACTGTGTTCATTGAGCAAATACAAACACTGTAGCTTATATCAGTGGTTTTATTAAAACCATTTCTAATGAAACTTTATTCTCTGGTTCCCTACTATGCTGGCTTCGGCCAATTTAGTCAATTTTGGCATAGCCTTTAAAATAAAATGTTTATTAGATGATGCGTACCTTTCGCACGCATAATGTTATTTGATTATCAACTACTTACCGCATCTTGAATAATGCAAAACCGATTTCAAAGTTTGGCTGCACAATTTTAAAAAAGTTGTCGTTAAAATAGCACTTAAATGTCTTAAGTTGGAAAAAATGTTTCTTAAGTGAATTTAAATTAAAGAGACACTGCACGAGATTGGTTAATGAGAATTACTTGACGTTATAGAAGTATTGTAAAGTTTCTTACGTTGGATTCCGTATGCCAAAAACACAGCAGATTTAATCCGTTTGACTCTGCACCGTTGGCAACCCTGCGTTTTGTACGTTCGTGACAACAAACAAAAATGAGGTTGCATAGAACATTGCATTGCTTATTCTGCAAAAAATTTTGCACCATTATCTTTTTTCTGATGTCACGAAATTCCAATGATACGGAGTGAAACAAATTTAATCTGTTTTCGCAAATAAAAGGATTAGTGGAGCAAGGTTTAGGGCCCCATTTTATTGTCTCAAGTACACTGTAGTTGCCATTATTTCAATGAAACCAATCTCGAGCTGTATCTATTACACAATTTGACTTTAAGTCTGTTTTGTGATTTTTTGACTTTATAAAATTATCAAAATGCATTTATTCATTTTTGATTAAAAAAAATAGCTAATTCTTCAACTAGCTCAGGATTACAGCGGACAACTTGATAAATCAAATAAAGCCATTACGGCACCTAAGTTATCCTGACATAATTTAGAGTGTTGGCAAATCAACCTACACAGATGTAAAGCAGCAAGTTATAACATGTGTTAGGTTACAAAAAGCGTACTTTCCGGGTTAGTGCTAGCTCAAGAACCATGGACATGTGCCACTAAAATCAGAAGTAAGCTACGAAGATGGAACCTCTTTCAAGGAATTGAAAAGGGTAATCGTCCTCGAGCGTGCATTTATGCTACTCCTGATCTCTGTTGTTCTCTAATCCCGATGTTTTCAAATGAGGATATTGTGGCAATTAGAGTTAACAATGTGTGCCGAAAGGGAGACAGTTTTGTTTTCGTATCATTATACATGGCAGCCGAAGAACCAGCTCCGCCCAATTTACTGAGGGATCTGTTGGTCTTCACAGAAAATGAACAAATTCCTATTATTGTAGGAACCGATGCAAATGCACATTACACTATATGGGGATCCTCTGATATAAACCTTCGAGGAGAGGATCTGTTAGCATATTGTGCTAGTGCAGACCTGAATTTCTGTAATGTGGAAAACAAACCATCATTTAGAACTAAAACGCGTGAAGAGGTTCTAGACTTAACCTTAGTGAACCGGTGCGCATGGAACCGAGTGGTTGGCTGGCATGTTAGCAACGTGCCATCATTCTCGGATCACATGTATATTAGGTTCCAGGTTAAAAGCAGAATCCAAAAACAGGCTAAAATGTTTCGTAATGTTCGTCGTACAAACTGGAACAAGTATGTAAACGAACTCGAACAAAAATTAAGTCAACGAACTTTATGACCAGTACCAGTGCCTTCCTCAAAAGAAGACATTGATGTGCTGACAAACAAGGTTCATTCCGTTATTACTAAATCATATGAAGCTGCTTGCCCTATGCGAAAGTCGCTTCGTAAGAAAGATAACATTTGGTGGAATTCTGAGCTAGCAAGTCTTCGGAAAGAGGCTCGCCGAGCTTGGAGAAAAGCCATTAAAACAAAACAAGCAAAAGATTGGGAGGCTCAAAAGCTCGCCTTATCTTATTTCAAAAAAGCTGTCAGAAAAGCAAAGCGCGATTCATGGCATAGCTTTGTAGAAAGCATGAATAGTCAAACACCAACGGCTCGCCTGGTTAAGATTATTCGAAGGAATGAAACGGTGGGTGTTAGCAACGTAATTAAACACAACGGAGAATTCACAAAGTCTCCACTAGAAACTTTAAACTATCTACTGGATATCTTATCACCAGGTAGCCAGCAGATAGAAAATCATGCAACCAGGTCCGACTTAGTGGACAACCCATTCATGAGACCTGAAGACACCGAAATGATTGCAAACATATGTTCATTTGAGCGTATGGAAGCAGCTATAAACAAATTTCAACCATTCAAAGCACCAGGGCCAGACGGGCTCTATCTTGTACTGCTACAGAAAGTTTGAAATCAACTGAAAGGATATTACCATGTCATTTTTCAAGTATGCCTTAGACACAGCTATGTGCCATTGGCATGAAAAGAAGACACAGGTATATTTCTCCCCAAACCCGGAAAGGAAAGCTATTTTGAAGCTAAATCCTTTCGTATGATCACTTTAACTTCTTTTCAACTAAAATGGTTGGAAAGGCTAGTCCTGTATCATATTAATGAAGATAATAACGTGCAGGCAAAGCTTTCTGCATCGCAGTATAATTTTCGTGCTGGAGTTTCTACGGAAACTGCTTTGCATGAATTTGTACGCCGTGTAGAGCATTGCCTTGTTAGAAAAAAGCCGGCTTTGGGTATTTATCTGGATATTGTCGGCGCCTTCGACAATGTCACCCTCCGTAGCTTTTTTGCGGCTCTGCGAGGGCTGGGCATGTCTAAGATTATCACCTCATGGATAGAGACTCTACTAAGACATCGCACAGTCCAAGTAGAATTATATGGTGATAAAGTTAAAAGGGAAGTAGTGAAGGGGAACCAACAAGGTGGTATCCTGTTCCCTTTTCTATGGAACTGTGTCTTAAACAGCCTGTTGCTAGAGTTACGCAGCAGGGGCTTTTATGTTCAAGCCTATACCGATGATCTAGCAGTGTTGGTCACTGGTGCTGATATGCTTTGGATCAGAGGGATGGCCCAGAAAGCAATAAATATTGCTGCAAATTGGGCTTTGGAACAAGAGCTACAGTTTAGCAGCAAGAAAACCGAGATTAGACTGTTCACTCACAAACGGAATCCAGACTTGGTTTCCTTGTCAATCAATGGTACAAAATTTGAACTTTCCAAGGAAGCAAAGCTGTTGGGTGTTACTCTACACAGCAAGCTAACTTGGAAACCTCATATTACCCGAATTACCCGCAAAGCAACTACAGCATTAATGCAATGTAAACAAATTGTGGGTAAAACGTGGGGAATAAAACCATCTATGATGAAATGGATATACACAGCTATGATACGTCCAATCATGTCGTATGCATGTGTGTCCTGGGCAGGCGGTCTCAACAAAAAGTATTTAGTGAGGAAACTCACAAAGGTGCAGAGACTTGCTTGCCTGATGATTTCATCAACTTTTCCTGGCACCCCTACTGGTGCTCTGGAAATATTGCTCAACATAAGTCCAATTGAGGAATTTCTATTGGCTGAGGCAGTGCGAGGGTCATACAGAATTATTGTTAGTGGGCTCTAACATGTCAACCCAATTGATTCCTTTGGGAAAACAAAAAGGCATGTTGACGTTTGCAATGAGGCAAGGAAATTCTTACCTCTAATGCAAATGCCAGCTGACCGAATAAAGAAAACAAAGGTATTCAAGAGAAATTTCGAACGTCAAATTATGGATAAAAAGAATGCTATCAGATTTGAAAGTGTTCTAAACCAGAGCACTGTCAAGGTTTACACGGATGGCTCGAAACTTAATGGGAGAGTAGGAGCGGGTTTTTATGCCGAATACTCAAACAACTCCCCAAAACAAGCATTTTTCCACCTTGAAATTTACAGCACTGTGTTCCAGGCAGAAGTCTTAGCTATTTCAGAAATTGCAAAGAACCTGCTTTTGGATGAAATGCACAATGAAAGTATTGTTGTGCTGGTTGATAGTCAAGCAGCTATCAAAGCACTCATAAAGTGCACTGTAACATCAATTACAGTGCTCAACTAACTGCATTAGAAACCTAAATCAATTAGGTAAACAAAACCACGTCAGTATGGCCTGGATTCCGGGACATGCAGGGGTTCATGGTAACGAAGTGGCCGACTATGTAGCCAAATCAGGATCTAAATCAAAAAATACATGGTCCTGAACCTTTTATTATAGTCCTGTATGCCAGTTGTGTTAGCACGGTTAAGGACTGGTCCACAAATAGATGGAAATCTATGTGGAATAAACGGAAAGACTGCTTGAGGATGAAGGAGTCTGTAGGTTGGACGTCTTTACGACTAACAATACGTCTCCTTAACCTTATGAGGCCTCATTTAAATAGAGTAGTGCAAGTTTTAACTAGGCACTGCAATCTACAACGACACAAGAAAACTACAGGTCGTGCTGAGTCTTCTCTGTGTCCAAAATGTTGCATAGAGGATGAAACACCAAATCATCATGTAGGCAATTGCAAGCTCTACCAAGATATTCGTGTTAAATATTTTGGAATCACCAAAACCACTGTTCACCATGTGGTAACGAAATGTAATATTAACAAACTGGCAACGTACTTAAAGGAAGCTGGAAGGCTTTCTAAGTTCGGCCAGTAACCAAACAAAATAACAATAACAGCAGCTACAGTTGCAATGGGCCCAAACGAGGCCTACGCAACGTGTAGGTGGACTTTACTTAACGGTAGCAGATTCGCTTGCACCGCTGCCCAGTAATAATAATAATAATAATTCTTCAACTAACATAAAGTTCTGGTTACGGACAAATATTTTTAACAGCCGTTGCATTATTACAGTGCGGATGGCTGTCTTTGAAATAAAACTGCGCCACCCACCTCTAAACATCACGCACGTTTTCTAACTTAATGTAGATCTTTACCGTTTTACTGAATCAACAGTTGTAACAGAACAAAGGCATTTTTACGCAACTTGCACCGCGTTTTTTGAGCTTGGCCGAGCTTGACATTATGTTAAAATCCTTGCACGAAAACGGATAATCACTTGTTTGCGTAAATTTTATTGCAGTTTAACACTCTTTTAGCGTGCATGAAATCTGATATTTACCCGTTAATTAAAAGGTGTTAATAAAAACGCTTTTACACAACATAAGTTTCGCCTTGAATTGCTGTTTTGAAGATTTGCGATAGCCTCTTCTTGAACAATAATTGCGCGTAAGAATGTCAACTCAGCGACATCTTGAACTGTATTGTTTCATTCCTTTATCAAAGAACAGAAACAAAAGACCATGCCTGGAGCATAGTTTTCACACCACAGTGATATCCAGAGCTTTGAGCTAAATTCCTTGCGAAAAACTGTGGTAAATATTTATATGTCAGTAGCGTTGACAAAAATCATTGTACCGTAGTAAAAGCATTATAATCATTTTCTTGACAGATCTGTTGTTGCTTTGTTAGCCAAAATTATGGACTAACGGTTTTGCGAACGGAAGCTTAACTCAAAAAAAAAGAAAAAGATTAAACAAATGCCAATTTTCTTATTTTCGGTTTTTGGAAACATATACTCGTATTTCCCTTCACGATTACAAATGATCAAGGAAAAACACGACAAAAATATTGAATACAGAGTTATTCTAGATGACGTTTTTGTTTTTTTTTTTATTGGGGGGGGTGTTATTTTCTAGTCAGATTATTTGTTAGTTGACAAATAACGAAAAGCCAGGCATATAGTGAACGCTTGCTTTCTAGAAAATGAAATAAACTGTAAGAAAGCACGGTATGCAGTTTGTGACTGAGGCAGTAGCGCACTTTTCTCGAAATGTTTTTTGGTTCCAGTGTACTGTGACGCAAACAACCATTTATTAATGACAACAATGAACCACACGCTCCGCGTCAGCTGCCTTGCTGCAACAAAGCCAAACACCCTTTTTGGTCCGTTTGTAACTATTTTTTGATTTGTCAGTAAGTCTGCACCACCACAACAGCCCCCATTAAACCTGTCATTGTAAACTTCCATAAGATTGCAAAAAACTTTATTTTATAAGAAAATTGATACTACTATGACTACTAGGAAAACCTCCAATCTCATTTCAAAGTGCCTATTGGCTTATTTCAAACTTGGACCAAAAATTTTTTCTTAGTTTGCATCAAATTTGTTTGCGCAGTAAAACAAAAATTTAAATAATCCGTAAAAAAAGTTGCCATGATTTTAGCAGTTTTGGGAATAAAATTAATCATTTTTGAATTTCTTGTTCCTTGTAAAACTGGCCACTGACAAATAAATTACTCCTCGTAGCTATAGTCAGGAAACTTTTTAAACTACGTATTTTTCCTTTTTTAGTTATTTATTTTTTATACTAAATTACAATAGGTACGCTACTATGCATCACTGCGGGGAGTACGAAAGAGTAGTACTTTTTCTTGCTTGGGGCTAGCCTAAAACTCTAAATTGCATAACTTTTTACTAAGAGTAATGCGAAATGCGCAATGACAAATAAAGTTCAATTTCTGATTTTAAATCACATTCAAACTAAAAACTTCCAATATTTTTGTAATAATTTTGCATACGAGACTCAAATAACATGTTATGGACCGTAGTACACATTTTTATTTGACTAGACTTTTTTTTTATAAATAGCACAGTAAGTACCTAATAGGTCAACTTATTTTAGATGCTAGAAGTGCAATGCTAATTTTATTCGAGAAATAGGTTTCTGTGCACTTAGCCAGAACCCAGAAGAGGACGGAAGTTACTAGAATCCTTTTGCGACTCGGAAATATAGAGCCATACTAAATACTGACAAATTTTTTTCTATCCGTAAATGCACCTTTAACGGCTGCGGGCCGGATGAAAATTGCAAGCAAACCTATATTCTACAAGTATTTAGAATATTAATTGGTTTAAATGCGCATACATAAAGCAACATTACTTGTATAAGTTAGATCAGCAATGTTTAAGAATTTTTACAGGATCTTGATCAGCGCAGTAATTTTTGCTGAAATTGCATTTGGAAAATACGATTATCTATTGCTTTTCATCGTAAAGACAACAAATTTATGTCGCTAAAAGTACTTTTAATGATGATGTGAAGTTGCAACTTCGAAAAATCGAAACCTCTCTACCGTCAATTGTTATTGGTAGTCTGAGAAAAAGCCATAAACACTTAAAAGTTGCGGTTTGGGTACGATGTTCCTAGCCATAATTGGGGACAAGAAAAAAAGAAACGACATAGCAATTAAACGTTTCTGTTTTTTGATTACAAAGCAAAATACATTTGCACTAAGTGTATATAGGCAGTAGCGTCAAAGTTATTGCTTAAAATACTTTGCACATTTTCTCTTAAAACGATTCTTCCTCAACTTTACTCTAGCTCAAGAAATTGATGGTGACTGACAGTTGGAAACTATTATTACAATTTTTGAATTATTTACTCTTTACTCTATAATAAGTCATATGCTGTATAATTATGCATATGCGTTCATAACTGAAGAACTTAAAAAATTATACTCTGTAGTATATTTGCAGCAAAAACAAGCTTGCAAGTTTTAAGCCAATGTTATACCATATATTCTAAAACAATGTATTGTGAATTAATGGAGTGCAATCAAGAAAAGTACTTCTAATATTCATTTAACTCTATTTGGACCAGGAAAATTTTGCTATCAACGACCCAAGGGGGGGGGTCAATTCGATTTAACATATTTCAACGTTAACAACTCCCGAACTGTATAAGATAAAAAGATAGTTTTTGCGCCATAAAAAATGGAGTTTTTTAACAAAACGTTTAACTATTTTATTGGTACATTTGCGAACTTAATCTTGGGTTAATGTCGACATTAGCAAAGAATTATCAGAAGCGATCGGTTGTCTTTTCCTCTGCGCGATGTTAACAAGCGTTTGATTGCCGTGACACGGCGTCGTAGCTGTAGTTTCATTAAGTAATGCAGAGATAATTACACACAAAATTAGAAAATTATTTCTTTTGTGCGAGATTATCAGTTTGCTTTTCGCGTACAGAAATTTTAAGCTGATTATTTATTTACTGGTTGCAGTCCTCTTTGCAATAGATTACATGTCTTGTTATGACCAATCAAAAAATATCCTGATGGCTTTGCAAATGACAATGAACTTGCCTACAAATGTGTAGAGCTTTTTATAACTAATTTGAAAAGATCCACGAATCGTTTGTAAGTGACACTCCAAAATTAATTCTACACATTTCTGCGCTATACTTGATTATTCTGCTGGTATTGAGTACGGTAGCTTAATCTGTATGTACGAGTTTGAGCCCACAACTCCAGAAGAATATTAAAGCAATTGTTTACAAAAGTGGTGTCAAATGCAGTTTCCCTGATGCAGGCCCAGATTTTATTTTGAAAAATCATTTAACGATCTTCATTTCTTTATGGTAAAAACTTGTCAATCTTAGCTTGACAAGTGGTGGTATGGCTGGTTTACAACATGCCTTTGTTTCATCTTTTTAAAAAAATAGTAATTTTGACACTAATAAATTCAAGAACTTTCGTCCAGTTTCAAATCTACAGTTTTTAAGCAAACTAATGGAACGTATTGTCTTAAAAGACTCAAAACTCACTTAGGCAACATAAACCTAAACCATTCTAAAGAGTACAGATGTACTGTACGAGCAGTAAAAAAGGTCAACTTTACTTATAAAACTAATCAATGATATATTGCTACATTGTGGTAACAAATTTGCTTCTGTCCTTTTACTGCTCGATTTGCACTGTTTTGGCACTGTCAATATTAGTATACTGTTAACCATATTTGTACCGGGGGGTGCAATTTGCCCCCCTCTTAGTTATTTTAATATAGCTCCTAAACTAAACAAAAGTTTTGCTTTGATGCACCCTGACTTTGAATCAAATTTAATAGCACACATTTTCAAAAAGGTTTGGGTCAGCCGGACAACCGGAAGTGACGTCATTAATGCTTTTGTCAGAGGCACCTGAGGAGTTTCATACAGTTTTGAGAGCAATGCATGCTTATCAGTGCTCTTATTTTATTCATTGTACTGCGAATTCATTATCAATGCTAATCTTTAGCTGGAATAAATAAACTTATTTACTGAAAGATGCATTGCATCATCAAATACGTCATTGATGACGCCATAATTCAAAACTATTGCATTTTCTGTTGTTTCTCAAAATAAACTGTGTTTGCATAAAAAATATTCGTTTTTATCAGCTGTTGAATAATATAATTTTGAATAATATAATCTTCCTTGAAAATAATACTGCAGTGATTTAAAATTTTGTGAATTATAGTATATCACAGTTACAAAAAATTACAAATAATAATTAACACAATATATTAAAGATGACGTCATCATGCACGTGACGTCATCATGCATGTGACGTCATCATCTGCGGTAACTTTGTTAGACATGTCTTTGAAATACTGTAACAAAAGTCCTAGCTAAAAATAATATTGTACAACATTTAGACAAATTTGCACGCTTTTATCAGGATTTACTGGTTTTGATGACGTTATTGTCGTTATGGTGACGTCACAACCTCAAAATGCTTAGTTTTAAAAATTTAACAAAATATACAGTTTTTAGGTAGGGGGCAAATTTGCCCCCCCTTCCGGTACAAATAGGGTGTAAAAATAGCCCAATAGATATAGGGTTAAACATCTTCCAATCCCAAATAGGCATTAGAGAAATTGCTTGTAAATAGTTTTCAATGTTTTTATGTGAAAGGACAATATCAGTAAAGGTTAATGATTTATATTTCTAAGTGCATGTGCTTAAATCCGGACTGTCTTAAGGTTCAGTTCTTTGGCCAGGGTTATTTAATATTTAGACTCGCTCGTTTCACAAATTGATTAAACGCGAAGGTTTTAAGATTAAAGGCCTCGCAGATTACCACCAAATATATGCATAATTTGCTCCTCTTTACCAATAACTTTTATCAAATATTGCAATTGCTTTCTAATTTTGTAAAATATTTCTGCTTTTAACTAGTCAAGCATAGCGATTCTTAGCGAGGCTTTTGCTATCAGTTCGGAGTATTTTTATTGTACTATAAACCATCAATCATTGCCTTGTCTATTATGACGTACTAAAGCAAAAATTGAAACAATACCACAAGAAACGAAGTAACATGTTTACGCGCTTACGAAGCTATTGTTTACCATTACTTTTTATTACTATATACTATGCAGTAGCTATCAATTTCATTCCACAGTACTGTACCAAGTGCCAATGTCATTGGATTGACGTTGTTTACGATCTTTTTCAAACGTTTAGTTTCCTTGAAGAAATAAACCGTTTGTGGCAAAGATACAAAGCAAAATTGTAATAAAGCAAATACATCTCACCGATAACGAATAAGGAAACCCAACTCATGATAAACTTTCTCTTTCTTACAGTTTTTGAAGCATCTGGCTTCAAAGTCAAACATTCTGCGTGATAATAGAATCAATCTTGTTTAAAATTAAGAAAAATTTTGTTTTGAGAAAAGATCCAAAGCACCTGCACTCGCACACTATTTGTTCAGTTTGAAGTTGAAGCTATCATCAAAACATTTTAGTGACTATGAAGCATAAAGAATCTCTTTGACGTGCTAGAAAAAAATTTAACTTTTTTGTCTCAAAAACGGTAATAGTAAAAAATCGTAATTGCTAGAGGATGGCTTTGTGATTATCCAAAACACTTTAAATAAAATATTGACAAATTGAAGGTTTAGCGATACTTTCAGCGATGCCATGAGCCAACTGTAGATTATTTGTTCCAATTATTTATTTAGAAAAAGCAAAGAAGTACCGGATGGCTTCAGAAAGAGATGTTGCTAGCAAATAACCATGGCTTATATCGACTTTAGGCTTATATCGACTGTAATGTTTTGTGATGTTTTGGAACTAGGCGCTTTGAGCTTCTACAAAAAAACTACCGGTAGTAACACTAAAACAAATAAGTATACTATAGTACATTGTGTAATTTGTAGTGCTATTATTCTCGAATATTCTTACGATGAGTTGAATACCTTTTCTACATCCAAGTATACATTTCAAGTATACGTTTGTAAATTGTAATTCTCACTTGACATTACATAAAATGCTTATTCCATTTCACAATAAGAGGTTAGTTTTTCTGAGTTTTTTCTATCATTTTGCGATAGATAATGAGATGTGCATATGCTTCACAACTTTCTAAAACAATCACTACTGCAAAGCTATCTCTTGTGGCCGATTATTTGCCAGAGCCAATCGTAAATTTTACACAACGAAAAGCATGTAGCATCTTGCTAATGCAGCATCTACAATCAGCGAGAAAGTTTCTGGCAAAACACTGCTTTATGTGTTATCTCATAAGTCTGTTAGAATGGCTATAATTATTATCTATCAATTCATATTCTGAAAGTGTATTTTAAACACGCATGTAACTTTTAATCTTATTCTGTAACTAGGCCTTATAATAAGTCACCATTTTGGGGGGCTAGTTTAATGAATTCCATTAAATTTGGCTCCCTCTATTTATATCTCCCAATCATCTTCCCAGCTCATTATCTTTCATTTTAACTTTGTCAGAAATTTATTTTTATTTCTTTCAATTTATTTCTGTTAAATTTCAGCCACGTTAGCTTAAATCAAATATTCAAATTGTAGGTGAAGAGGCATTTACTCAAGAAAAAACCTCTACATTAAAAAAACCAATTTTTTTTAAATAACGTATGCTCCAAGCATTTAGCAATCTTCATCATTGCAGCGTCCTATTTACGATTTAAGCAATCAAGCCCCACAAACCAAATACCAACAACAAATTTTCTGTTATTTCTATCAAAAATTCCAAATCCACATTTTAAAATATCTGTCCAGGTAGCAGGTAAATTTCTCATTTGGTCTACATTGTATCATCAAAGTATTTACTAAAAAAGAAACATACTGTCACAAAATGAATCAGCCTGAGGTGGTCTGGAAAAAGAAAAAAAAAAACAAAAAAAAACAAAACAAATGAGCTTGGAGCCCATGCCTGCCACAGCAAGAGACACTTGTTTTGAAGTTGCAGAACAGGTGTTAGATCATTTTGCCACCTGCATCGCTCAATAAATGCTAATACGAACAATCGAACATGCTACAGTAACTTATACTAATGAATGTCTGCTGATTACTTCCAGAGGTGGAGTTGAGAACACAAGGTTTGAGGCTAAGGCCGAAGACACAAAAATTCCAAGGCCAAGGACTGCTCTTTCGAGGACAGACCCTCTCGAGGTAAGAACAGGAATCCTTGAGGCCAAGGCCAAAGACCAAAGACACAGGCGCAATTGTTCTCCGAAGAAAAAAAAAAGTTTTAAAAGATTTTTATGGCAATCGCCAAAAAAAAAGGTCTCCAAAATTTTTTTCAGGCGATTTCAAAAAAAAAAGGTTTTTAAAAAAATTTTAAGCAATCTCCAAGAGAAGAAAACAAAAAAAGGTTTTTACAAATTTTTAGCAAAATTTCTGGCGTTTTCCAACAAAATTTTAACGGTTCCAAAAATAGCCCTGTCCTCAAGCCTAGGACAAGGCAATTTTTGGGGACTTTAGGCTTTGAGGCGAAGACCAAGGACTTGACCTTCGAGGCCAAGGCCGAGAACTTCAAAATGTGTTTTCGAGGCCAAGGACGTCCTCAAGGACTCGATCTCTGATCACCATCATGTCATTTTTGGACAGAATATACCCTATCATACAAAACTTAATATTTGAGTTTAAGCCATTTAAAATCAATTTACATTACTTTTAAAAGTTGGAGTGAAAATTATTTATTTTTGTAACATAGCTCAATTAAGCATAAAATAGTTTCTAAAAGCAAAATTATAAGCATCAAAAGGTTTCGGGGACTCGTGCTTACTCACGTGAATAAACCATATACGAATTTGAAAATTATCAAATCTCTAAAGCGAAAACTGCAGCCTTTCCAGCCCAAACATTTTGGAGCATTTTTAGAGAAAAACTTTAGTTTGTGGCCATGTTTTATTTATTTTTGATGTCTACGTAACAAGAGAAAACCATCAATTTATCGCAATTCGTTTAAAATGTAAAGCTGATTTAAACGGTTCGTGAAATTGAAATGTCTTGCTTAAGAAACCTTTAAAGACTCAACATTTTATTACATAGTTTATATCATTGCTTCTAGATAACCACATCCATTCTTTTGTTACTACATAAAGCATTCCGCAAAAGATTTTTAATGATTTTAAACATCCTGTCCGCGAACTCTTATTTTTGGTTTTAAATTTCAGTAAACTTTAAAATTGCGATATTCACTGTTTTTTCTATAGTTTTGAATAGAAACTTTTATGTCTTATACTGATGTTCAGTCACCATAATTAAGCGCTTTAAGATACATATGAATACGAGTAAATTTGAAGTACGATGTAAGAATAATAGCGTATTTTGCAGTGATGATTAATTTTTATAGTTGTAGAGCATACGCGCACCTTTTTTAATACGATTGCAAAACGCACGCCAGATGCTACTTAGAGTTGTACTTCCGACCTTAACTCATTGTTTATGTATAAAATGTTAAATGCCACTGCTTGCAAGAAACTGCTTTTAATCTGCAAGTACGCGCAATTTGTATATCCATGTTGTTAAACGCAACTGATGTCCTTGGTTCTTTTAATTTATTTATCGCTTTTGTAGGCCTACTTTCAGTGCACTAATGAATTGGTTTTAGGTAACGCAGCTTATCAAATATTATGCCAACCGTATTTTATAGTTCCAACGATGGCCGCACTAGCACTAGCTGTTCTGCACCTTGCAGTCTGATCAAAATCGTGAGAATAATGTACTGTAAATAAGAAAGCATGTTTGTTACCTCTGGCGCTTAGAAATCAAGACAAAAGCAGAAAAAAAGAACAACATATTGGTTTACGCGTGATTCTTGTTTCTATAGCTATCAATTTCACTCCAATTAATTGCGTCTACGTCATTACGTTAACGTTGCTATAGGGATATCTTTCAAACAACCTTTGGTCTCTTTGTATCCGAAAAATGGGCTAGCAAAACAATATAGCAATGCTACATTGCAAAATTTGTTATGAAACACAAAAATCCATTTCCCAATACAAACCAATAATTTTACAAGCGATGTAAAATAATGGTGGATTTGGGCAGCTGTTTGTCTTAGACTTTATTTTTATTTGGAATTATTTGTGTCTTTGGAAATCTGTGTAAGACATAACCAGTAGCATATCACTAATTTCTTAATATACGGTTTTTAATTCATAAAAAAGCTTTTCAAGATCTAACTGCCATATAAATTCAGTTATGGTGTTCTTTTTTTACTTTATTAAAATAGATTTTGAACTTTTTACAGTTTTGCATGTGTTCTTGTCTATAGCTGCCATTGAAGAAGCCCAAGAAAGCGCCACCACAAGCAACTATTTTTCTTTTTCAGTTTCGAAACTGCAATTTATAGATTATAGGCTCAGTGCTTTTATACTTGAATAATACATGCTAAGGTTTACTGAGATATGTTACTATTTTGGGAAGCAGCTTCAAATTTTTTTAGGAAGGGAAGTCTAAAAAGCTTCTAACTACAAAAGGTTACAAATTTTTTTTCTTTTTTTACAGTACTTGTTAACGGAAAGGCTGAAAGCAACATCATGATATTATTATTATTAATGGATAATGGCGTTAGCGAAACTGTTATCTTTAAGTAAAGTCCATTTACACACTGCGTGGAACTCATAAAACACGTTACTCCCTCGCGCTAACAGCCTAATATGAAAAATTGCATCAAAAATGTTTTCACTGTTCATAATTTTCATGGCCTCAAATGATACTAATTGGGACGTCGCGTAAGCCTTCGTTTTTGTGTGCAAATTTTGGCTGATGAGGATTGATTTGCTCATAACTAGCACACAGTAAAACCTATAAAGCTGAAATTTGGACTCAACACAAGAATTAATAAAAGCGTCATGTGTGCCAAAATTCGGGGATCCTAGGTCACGTAATCGTAACTTGACGCACAAAAAATAACATAAAAAACAGCAATTTTTGGTTTCAAAACTTGTATAAATCGCCTTTAACTCAAAAACCACTTGGCGTGGAAAACTGATATTGGTACACTATATGGGTGCTTATCAATGCTCTATGCAAACCGAGTTTGGGATAGCCCAGTTACGCGACCAAAATGTTACGGACCAAAAATGGGCAGAAAGTGGACGATTTTGAACCGATATATCTCGGTAAATACCGATATTGATGAAAAATGATTTGTGATTTTTTAGCACAATGTCAACCGCTTTTCTTTAGCTATATTCGTTTACCCCAACCGGGATACTAATTTGCTTTCATTCTTTTTTCTTACTTTTTTTTTCTCCCGCTATCTACTTTTAAATTGTTAACCGCACTGTAGTCAAAGATTAAGCAATTGAAGGTATCAAGGAGGACTAGTGTGGGACTAAAATCGGGGGTGCCAGGTTAGGAGGATCCCCCTCAATTGATTCCTCCAAAATCTTGAACTTTTAAACAGCTACAACAAGATGGATCAAATTTTCGGAATGCATAGATATTGAAAATAAACTAATCCGAACAAAAATTGGGGGTTCCGCAATGGGGGGTTTTCCAAAACGGGAACTAAAAAATTTAAACTTTTTAACCTTTAAAGTTGGACTTATGAAATGTTGAAGTGATGTAAAAATAACGAAAAATAAAATTTGACAAAATTTTGGGATCTCAAAAATGGGTTTTTCCCCTTAAACGGGGTTTCTAAAATTAGAACTTTTTAACCAGCACTGATGCTAGATGCACAAAATTTTCCGGGTAGGCAAATATGAAGAAGAAATAAAATTTGACAAAATTTGGGGTAACCAAAATGGGAATTAGTTCCTCTGGAATAAGGCCTCCAAAATTTTAAACTATTAAACCGTTCGAGATTGATGTATCAAATTTTTGGAATTGGTAGATGTGAGAAATAAATTAAACCTAGCAAAAATGGGTATTTAATAAGAGAGCTACCTCCAAACAAGGCCTTCCAAAATTCAAAATTTTTAATCTTTTAAGCTGGAAACATGAAGTGTTTAAGGAAAGCAAACATAAAATAAATAAAAAATTTGAACAAAGTTTGGGGGTACCGAAATGAGGTGTTTTCCCCCGAAACGGCTGCCAAAATTCAAACTTTTTAACCACTGATGCTACACATGAAATTTTCAGCATAGGCCAATGTAAAGAAGAGATAAAATTTTACAAAATTTGGGAGTACAAAAAAGAGGGCGTACCTCAAACGGGGCCACCAAGTTTTTGAACTTTTTAATCGTTAAACTTAAATGGATCAAATTTTCAAATTGGGTAGATATTAAAAAGTAAAGTAGGTACAACTTAACAATTAAACAGAATCATACATTAAATACACAAAATAGCATCAAAGACATAATCATAAACAAAAAACTTGCAATCGAAAACAGGAGAAAAATGTTTCAAACACAATCTAACATTGAAACATTTAAATCGGAGGTTCTTAAATATCGCTTGCGATGTCATACTCTAGTCGAGCTTAATGGCTTGAATAAATTTGATCTACATATAGCTGAGTTTTTTTTTACAACACTGTCACCAGTGATGTTAAAAAAACCTACTTTTTTTATGGCTTAAGGTTTTTGAAAAATTTAATTAAGGAAGTTTTAGTGCCAAATACCGGATTTAATATACATCGTGTTTTAAAATTAGGGTCCCGCCTTCAGCGCTTACTTGAAAATTTATAAAGCTTTTTTTATTAAATTAGTTTGAAGTTCATTAACATAAGTTTCTACCACGATTTTGTTGATCTCAAATTTCTTTTATTTTTATGTCGAGTAGCTGAGTTTGAGATAGATAAACCCACATTGCTAATGGTTCAGAGAAAATTAGATGGATTGATAAACAAAAAAAGCCTGAAATGCCGGTGCATTCGTGACACCTCGTACCTTCTAAGTTAAATCTTCTCAAAACCATGCTGGGTAGTTATTTCGAAAGATCGTGTTAATTAAGAGTGGATAGAAAACTGCAATGATTTACCAAGTTGTTCTCGACTAGGGAAAACAAATTTTGATTCTCCGCCCTGTTTTGCAATTTGTCAAGTAATATCACTCAAAAATAAAGGCTATGAGGCAAAAACATGAATGATTTAGTAAAAACTTTAATAAATGCCTGCTTTAAATGTGCATAATTTTAGCACCTTTTTATCTTGGTTTATGCTGTTGAGGAGGGGGGCTTTAATTTCGAAACAACCGGTATACCAATACTTTGTATTGAATTGCAATGCGAAAGAGCGTTTTCAGAATCATGCATGGCTTCAAGTTTGGTTGATGTAACGAAATTTGCTTGTGAGTTGCTGAAGTTTTAACGACCGCTTTATGTTATTTCAAATTGAGCGAAAAACTGTAAAGAGCTTGTAGAAAGTGCTGAGATTTGACGTTGTATTGTAAACTGATATGCGAGCTTTTTAAATGTCATTACTCGATTATTTTTGTTAACTTCGAGACGTTTAAATTTTGAACGTGAATAATCACAAAGCGATTTAAGTTAGTGAAACAAAATTTGAAAAGGGCGCGTTAAATTATGGATCTGACATCAACTACTACATTTTTTACAAATTTAATCAAAGCAATTGGATCACTATATTAAAGCTTAATACAGTTAGATAATGCCGCAAAGTCCCTTGATATCGCTTGCGATGTCACGTTCTAATTTGGTTCTCCTGTTGAAGAGTGGTCTGATTTGTTTCACATTAATGTAGGCACCGGTAAGGTTAGGCTGTACTGAAAAGATATGACAGTATACCAATTTAGCGTTATCAAAAAAACCAGTCCTGGCCCAAAAAGCTCAGAAATTTAATGCCGAACATTAAAAGACCTAATTGAGTTTTTTTAATGGCTTTAAAATGCGCGAAATTTTTTTCACTTGGTAATAAAATCATAAGCGTATACTCTTTTTGCCCAACGTGTCCAATAAATATTGTAAGCATTGATCAAAAAACTTTCGTAAAAATACCAGTTTGCTTGTGTTTACTTGTTTAACAATATTTCTTTTTAAAAAACTTCAGTATGATCATTTTTCCTTGCGATTTTGAAATAAATCACTTACTGTATGGTTGAGCAAGTCTGTGACACGATGTTCTAGTCAAGCTAAGTTTTGTTTGTGACGTAATAATTGGCTCAATTTTTAATAAAGAAGATGTTTAAAAAAGTTTGCTAGACTGACACAAAAGCATCAATAAACAACCTACTTTTAAATAAAAACTGAAAAATTATTGAAAGATGCAATAAACTTTTATTTAACTTTATTTAGCATATGTTTTATTACAACTATTATTTTTTATTGAAGTTTTATTTTAGATTTTTATTATGAATTTATTATTAGAACTGGACTTTTTCGTTTCGTGCTAAAATTGAAGAAAAAATTCAGCCAATAACTACTGTACTTTAAGAGTCGTATTATTCTTCGCATATTGTGTTAATGTACTCAGTGTAGTACCTAGTAGGTACAAATATCAGCCTATTAATTATTTTTTTTTTAACTTGCTTAAGATTTAAGAGCCATTTCAGATTAAAAACCATTGTGTTTATTTGTGTCTGCTGCATGACATTTTGCTTTACAGTATACGATTAACTGTTTCTTATGTTGTCACAGTTTATTGGTTCGTTCATAAGCAAAAACAAGTACCGTAAATGCAATTCAACACGAATTTTATAACGTCGCTTAAACTATTAAAGATGTTTTTGTGAAACGTAAAGCTATTGAAACGAAATTTGCAGGATAGATAGTAAACGATTTCGAGCAAAATGCGTTGACAAAATTTCAATTGTGAGCCTTCAGTGCAAACAAAGCGCCAAATAACTATAAACTGCGTGTTTTGTAAAATTCTCAGTAATTGATTAATTCTATCGATATTATTTTGTGACGTCATGATTGAATAGTATCACAAATACAGGGAATTAAACTCGAGCTTCAACGGTCTAAACGAGACTAATTTTAATTTCGTGCGAAAACGACAAAACGAGCTAGAGCGAAGTATATCTGGAGTTCTGTACTGGCAAAAAAATGCTGTTTTTTATTCTTAAAACCGTTAAACAAGGGGAAGGAAGTAATATCATCACGCTGAGAAAACCCCCTTAAATTTCAAAACAATGTCTTTTATTTCGCGTTATTCCCAGCCGCTCACAGTGTCACTATTATGACGTCAAATGTAGATACCCGGCTTTGCATCACCTCTCAAAAAATGCAAACACTTGTCACAATTGAATCAATCTACAGCACCATATTTATACTATGCTGATAGTAATTAAAGCTTCACTGAGAATCGCAATGCTTGACTGGTTAAAAGCACAAATACTTTACGAAATTAGAAAGCAACTTCAATAATAGTAAAAAAAAATGTGGAACTTGCGTACAAAAATTTAAAAAAAGGCCGCAACTCAAGTCCGCAATTTTTTTCGTTAGTCCTCATTTGCAAATTTGCGGACTAACTTGCGGAATGACCCAGCTCTGTAAATGGCCCTGAACATTTGAAATCCCTGGGAAATTTTATTTATTTAGAGGTTTGTCCCGACTACTTTACCAACAATCAGAAGCGGCGACATGTGCTCAGTCCGTAAAACAACGGGTTAAAGATTGAAAGATTGTTGATTCTCGACTCGATTCCCGAACTGGTCAATTGTTGTTGTGTCTTTGGAAAAGGCGCTTAACACATTGTTCCTATTGAGGCTAAGTAGTCTACTTGTTATGGTGGTCTTTTGTGACGAAACACTTGCAAACAGAACTCAAAAAAGTTTTGGATCGACGTGGTTAAACAGGCCCAGAGTGTGAAGTTCGTACGCATAAATAAATGAATCAATAGTTGGCCAGTTTTTAACTAGTGTTTAACAATGACGTCAAAAGTTGTAATTTGAATCATGTACCCAACCAAGATTTTGCTTAGAGGGGCTTGAGCCATTTTCCGGCAGACTTCCAATGCTTTTGGCTAGAAATGAAACGACATACGGAACGCAGCAACTTTGAGTGGATAAACGAAACGATTTTTGAGGAATTTAGTGGCAAAATAAATTTTGAATCCGTTTTTTCTAGCAGCTTTAAAGATTGTGCTTGGGTTACCGCAGAATCCGAAAATGTTGTTGTTAAGACAAAGGAATGCTTCGCCAGATCCCCATTCATTTGCCAGAAGAGCGGTACTAAAACTATTGTGACAAAAAACGTCTTTTCATACCGGTTTGTACTCATAAGTTCACATAGCAGGAGAGGGCAGTTTCAAATTGTTCTTCCTTGACGGCAACTTTCATAATTTCTAAGCTGCAATAAATTATTTCAGCCCAGTAGTTATCGGACTTGATCAATCAGTACAGATAGATGAGGCATGTAGTACTGTTGATCGAGTATGATTGAAAGTGTTTGTATTTGTCGAGAATATTTTCGTAAACATTTTGCTGTGATATGAATTAAATCAAATTTTGTCAGATACAGTTATGTATAGTGGTAGTACAGTTGCATTAGACGAAAATAAAAAATATCAATGTGCCGAAGCAAACTTTAAAGTTTTTAACTGACGAACGTGAATTATTTTAAAGCTAAAAACTCTCATACAGTAAAATACAAAGCTATTCCATCTAACAGCTAGTCGTATTACTTACATTTTGGATATTTGCATTACCGCTTTTCAGTACTTAAATAGTAAAATTTTGCATGGGGGGACGCTTTCGCTGCCTTGACCCAAACTTTAGTAAAAATTACGTAATTTCGTCGACGAAATTGAATAAAGACCAAAAAAAGAAAAGGTCCTCGCCCAGAGTCTAAGTGTTTTTTCGTCAAAATTAGGTGAAGACCAAAAAAATAAATAAATAAATAAAAAAGGTCTTCACCGACGGTTGAAGTGTTTTTCTTTCTGAATCACTTTTCCAGCGGAATTTGGTGCTATATTTGACCGGATTTTGTAGGTCTTTTTTTTGATCATCCAGCTTTCAAATCTCGATGGGGGGACACCCAACTCTCGATGGGGGGACACGTCTCCCCGTTCCCCCTACAATTTAAGTACTGCCGCTTTTTACAATTAAGAAATAACATATCACAACTTGTCATTTTAAGATTTTATTTTAACGCAAGTTGTGAGATCATTCTGTTTTGCACTTTAAATATTGATACCCTGAGTCATTTGCAGTCGGCCAGATGCTTTTACAGATTCTAATTTGCCGGAAAACTTACAAAAATTGGTTTATTTCTACTGTTAATTTAGTATCCCAAATTTTGTATACTATCTGTAAGTGAATCGATTTAGGTTGTTGTAAGCTTCTGCAAAACAGTTCGTATTACTCATGGCAAGTTAGCTGATTTTGCCTCTAAAATGCGGTGTAAGCAGTGCATTAACTATACGCAATAGTGCTTCCTAGTTTGAATTGAGACGCATGTTGCAGGAAGAAGCTGTTAAACTCCGCGTAACTTTATACATGTAAATTGGCAAAAGTGATCGTAAATCTTCTACATAAATTACAAACTCTCTTAGCTAGTTACATACCACTACAACTTTTCAAGCCCCATATTTGACAAAGAAAAGCTTGTTTTGCCTAGCATGACAAAGGACTAGCAAATGAATAACGTAGAGCTTAATATTGCTTGTAAAGCTACTATAAGCTCGTAGATATTAAACTGATATGAATAATATCAAAGTAATCACCGTTGTTTAAATTTTGAAGGTTGCTATGTGAACACTGCTTTTTCTTTATAGGATGACTGTTGATTGCTGAACCTTTTTTTTATTGAGTAAATTTTAAAGTAAAAAAGCACGATACAAGACTAAAATAAAGATTATTTTCATAGTTACGTCATACCTAACAAAACATCATCAACTATAGTGCATACAAATCTTCAATTAAAATAGGCCCATTCTCAAAAATAAAAATTCAAATTATTTTTGTATCTTGCTTTTATATATATTCAGAATTTTTAACCAAATTAATAGCATTAAAAAATAGTGGCACATCAGATTTTGAAATTAAAAGTTTACATCGCTTAAATCGTTTCCAAATTTATCTACAATTGAACACTTGAACAGTCAGGAAACAAATTGCAGCTAAGTCTTTAGTTCACCCTCCAAGCTGCAGTTAAATATTTGGTGAAATATACGAACTGAAAGTTGCCGTACTTAAGAAGTCATGGAATGACAGCAATTAATAATGTGTTCTTGCATTCATAATTTGATATATGCCAAAAGTTTTTAACTTCAATACTGCAATACACAGCACAAAAATTTCAACTTTGACACAATTACACATTACGGCCTTGAGTACGCGGTGATTTCAGCTAAACATGCTAATTATTTGGATTTGGGAATAGACTTTTATTGTTGTTAAGTTTGGTATATTGTTGTTAAGTTCGGTACAAGTTCGGTTGAGGCTGTGCTTGAAGTTGTGAGCGTACGAATGTAAATTCAGTTGATTCCAAACAAAAATTTGCTATGCTCGGCAAGTCGGCATGCTGCTAGTTGTTCGAAATAAACTAACAATTCGCTCGTATACTCACAATTTTGCAATTTGTGTAGATCGGGCTTAAAGATGCGAAGCACGGTCTGCTTAAAACAATGAAATTGTAATTGCAGTTGCATTTTATTCATCAAGCTGCCTTGGCCAGCGGTTAGCGAAGGAACCTTTCGGTCATCAAGTCAAGCTGCCACCTGCCCACCAGTCTACCACAAGTGGTTGAGGCTTTACACTATCCCTTTATTGATTGCTAAAGCTCCAGCAAAGAAGCGGTGAATACAAAATTTTATAGCCTTTGGTTTGATCAGACCGGAAATCGAACCCAGGTCTACGTTTTCAGGAGCAGACTTTTAATATATTTAACAACTTTTTATTACAGTTTGTTTACAACACCCATTGACTAATATATAATTTTCAGTTGTAAGTTTTGGAAAATCAAAGTTGAAACTTTACAGGACAGACAGAACCAATCAGTGATCGAACGGAATAAACGTTTGCTGCTAAAACGATGGACGCGGGTTCGATTCCTGGTTGGTCAAAACTAAGACCATAGTAATAATATGTACTATCAGATTTCCATGTCAACGTTTAGCATTGAAAAACTGAGTGTGAAGCCTCAACCTTGAGTGATAGATATGACGCAGTGTCCGCTTCTATTCTGTGGATGAAAGAATGACGCAAACCGGAATCGCTACACCACAGAACCCAAACTCGGCAGGAGAATCCGGGAGAAAAAAGTGATCATTTTCACACAATTCACATGGTGAGTAGTGGGCACTTCAACACCACGCAGGCGGCCGCCGCTAATGAGGATCCATTGGTTGTGTTTTACCATATTTAGTGACTATGGTTTTACGACCGGCTTGGCGAGCGGCTCCGCTAATAACTCTGTCTCGAATGAAATTTGGGCGGGTGGTGGAGACAATACGTGGCTTCTTGATTCAAAGACGGAAAAGATCAGTTTGCTGTTTCTTGGCCGTGAAAACTTGGTGAATAAAAATGTAATTACAATTACAAAAATAAACTCTAAGATTGAACTACGGCTTTATCAATGTTTTTGCCTGATTGTGCAGTTACTTAGTTAAGCTACGAAACGAAACGAGTAAAGTATTATTATGTCACTACTACGTAATTGACAAAAATAAAGAAATAATTTTGCTTAAAGTGACTCAGAATCCGAACCCAGACGAAAAAGAAATGGTTTTTGAGTTTTTGACAGTTAATGCAATGTTAGAGCAGTATATATATATTCACAAATAAGTTAGTTTTTTTGGAATAGATTTGGTTTTTGCTTAAAATTATTGGTTTAGTGCTTGGGCAAAAATCAAAATCACACGTTATTTTTCTCAAAACAAAACTTAGCAGGTGATGGTTAGTAGTAAAGTTTGTTTATAATGTAACAATCAATAACTGTGGCCATTGTGATTTTCGCAAGTTGCGGCATAAAACGAAGATAGTTTTTTGGTTAAGATAATATTGGAAATCAGTGTTAGGCTACCAGTACCTAAAACTTCGCACGTGTCAGGGTAAAAAGTGTGTTTCATAGGATAATGCTTTCACACAAATCGTAAATCAGCCGATGCTATTGCGCCAGAGATGACATATCTAGAGGGAATTAAGAGCTAGTCGTGGTTTGATAACACGTTTAGTAGACCTAATCAGGCTAGTGTAGGCTATAGAACCGGTGCAGCGACAGGTGAGTTAAAGCATACCGGTACTGTCGGCCAGAAGTGTACTTAGGAAAGTGGTATTATGGCATGCCCACCTTTGTTTAGGAAGTTTCACTGCGATTGCCTCTGGAGAAAAACGGTGCGTTTGTAATTTTAAAACACGTTTGTTTATTAGAGTTATACCGAAAATACATTTTATAATGCAAGATACATACGATTCGGGCACCGATACTAGTAGTTCGGACTATTGTGAAGACGATATTGATCAAGAAAGTAATGGAATTTGTTACAAGCGTTTTCTGACTAGTCATGTTCGTCCTTATTTATATGAACCTGAATATACAGAAGAGAAACTTCAAGCACTTGTAAATGAACACGCTGCGGATGACCGGTCGGCATGTTTCAGAAAAGAAAATACGAATCGGTAATATTTTTTGTAAGGTTATCGTTTTGTTATTGCAATTTTTTTTAACAGCGTGATTTAATTCTGCCCGTTCAAACCTAAAAGCACAGTGGCATACCTACAGGTTTGCGTCTGACAGGGAGGGAAAAGCTTCGGAAGTCACTTTTTGGAAAAAAAAATGAGTGATTGGGTGGAGTCTGAAAGAAAAAAGAATTCATCAAGAATTTGTTGTTTTTTTGGTCGATATTAAGTGAAGACTTTTACAATTTGATGATTACGATGTTGGGCACATACCAATAAACGGTAAAATCTTGCCACTCCTAGGAGGAGTGCCCGTTTTTGTAACGGAGACCTGGGGAAGGGCATTAGTGCTTAAGATTGGGCTCTTGGAATCGACGCTTTACGCTTATTTCTTATTGAGTTAAGCAGTCTACTAGTTGTGGTGCGGTTCATACCAACTTCTGGTTCATGCGAAACGCAGAGTGGTGTGGTTCATACAAACGCACTGTGCCTGGTTCATAAGGAAGAAGTGGTTAAGACGAAAGCTGTCAATATTATTTAATTGAAATTTGCTTGCATAAAAATAACAGCTTCACTGATGTAAAGTTTGGGTATTAGACAAAATTCTGTATGCAGGTACCAATGCTCTAACTTGTGTAAAATGAAACAAGAATCAGAGTGCAAATGCTGTGTTGAGTTCGAGGATTCGAGGATGATATGTTGGCTGGAAAGTGCGGAGGTGAAATGCATATCAAGTCATCCTGGTTTTGAAGCAGTTTGCTTAAATGCGTGGTTGTTGGAGACCGCTCAATTTTAGAACAAGCAAGAATTTGCGCCGGAACCAATTAGAAGCCAGAATCACAGGTAAAGCAATAATAAACCGTTTTAGTTTTTGTTCCGAAGCTTGGTCAAAAAATGACACAACTTGCTTTTCGTTGTAAATCAGTAATATTTTTCAGACATTTTTGATGTTAGCGTATTGGCAGTTCGTTTGGTGGATTTATGGATACTTAGGCCATGCCATCAAAGTACCGTTATCTTTCTGCGTCGTGACAACGGTGAGAGCAACAAATAAATCTGCTGATCTGCTGATGGTAATTACGCTGGTTTCACTTTACCGAACTTGACGAAATAATAATTGTAATGAAAAGGTAAGGTAACTTGATGTAACTTATTTCAACCAAAACGATTTTATTTTTGTCAAACAAAAATGCTAACAAACGCACAGTATACATAAAGTGACGCGGTGCCCGAACCCAACGTTCCAACCCATCGCAGGTGCCAGGCGATCGAGTGAATTTAAACCAATATGTAGACCCATGTTGAATCAGTGATTTTATGCGTTTTTTGGAAAGAGTAAAAATTGTTGCGTTTCCATAGTCACCCAAAGAGGTAGTAACATGACTTCGTCAGACTTTTTGATATAGCAGGGCGTTTCACCGCAGTACAGTCCTGCTGCACCTGCTCGTAGAAGAAGTATGAGGGAAAAGCAAATGCTTATCTACTGCTTGTGTGAAACTGTAGAAAATTATTCAATGATTTATTTTTGAACATTATAAAAGAATATTGTACATTTATTTAATCATATTTGAACATTTGCACAAAAATGAACATTTGCTGGTTGATTGATAAGATTTGTTTTTGGCTTCGTAATTGCAAAATCTGAAAACTATTGAGAGTTGGTGAAGTATTATATTGATTTTTACCTCTTCGTGTATTTAAGATCATTTAAATTATCATGTTTATGACACTTAACACTTTCGCTGCCAGAGCTTGATTGCCCGCATTAACGTTGTGTGCCAGACGGTTTTACTGCAAGCGGCAGTTTTATTACGAATGGCTGTATTACGACTATTATTCAATTTACTTGTAATAAATTTTAAATAATAAATATTTACTTGTAATATTTACTAAATTTAAGACTTGCAGATAACAATAAGACATTAAGAGCTTATAAATAAAAGCACTTTTATCAATTTAGTTTTTCAAATGGTATTTTCCGAAACAAGGTACACAACATCGAGGAACACCCAGTAGCGTAGCCAGGGGGGGCTCGATCACCCCCATTGGCCTAAAAAGTATGCAAAATAGCGCGTTTTTAGTGCTTTGGAGGCCGATTTTTGCTCCAAAAATGAAAATAGGGGATTGGCAAGCAGAAGTTGTTAAGGACTTGTTGTGATTTGGACCATAAAACTGGAGTTTTGTTTTAGCCACACGTAAAGTTGGTCAGACAAAGTGACTGAATTAGGGTGAAAACCTTTATTTATTTATTTTTTTTGAGGTCACATAATTTTGGCCGGAAAAACCGTTTCAATTTTGGTGAAGAGCTTTTTTTTTTGGGAGAGGGATCACCTCATTTTCGACGAAAAAACCGATTCAAGTTGATCAAAGATCCATTTAAATCTGGGTCAAAATCGTTTGATGTTCTTTTCAGTACCGGTATCCAAAACAGCCCCCCAATGCAAATTCCTGGCTACCAGAGGTGGAGTCCTCGAGGACGTCCTTGGACACATTTTGAGGTCCTTGGTCTTGGCCTCGAAGCCTCAAATCCTCGAAAATTGCCTTGTCCTCGGCTCGAGGATAGCACTATTTTTTGAATGGTTAAAATTTTGTAGATCGGCTAAAAACGTTTTTGTAGATTGTTTTTTTTTGGAGATCGCCGAAAAAAAATTTTGAAGACCTTTTTTTTTCGAAAACACTTGCGTTTGTGTTCTTGGTCCTTGGCCTCGAGCATTTCTGTCCTTGGCCTCAGATTTTTTTGTGTCCTTGGCCTTGGCCTCGAGCCTTATGTCCTCGACTCCACCTCTGCTGGCTACGCGCCGGGAAACACCACACTTTTTGCAATAGTGTCGAGTGTCTATCAGTTTCCGAATCACTTGTCATCAGATCTAAGTCATCATCAAAATCGCTGCAAGAATCATCAAGATCGCTGTCTTCAGAATCACTATTCATAACAATTTCACTAATTCCTAACGCATCCATAATTTAGACTTTTCTAAAGATAAAAAACTAATAATAATAATAGCCTACTGGTAGTTTTTAGCAACAATGCTGTACCGTACAATAGGCTGCAGTTCCTTTCTATCTCACGCCTTAGATTTGTAGCCATGATAACCGATTATGCGCAACAGCCATACACTGAACGCAGTTAGACTGCATGCAGATCGCTCATTAGTTTACGACGTGGATCTACGGTTATACGGTGGTTTTGGCACTCAACCGATGTGATTAGCCACAAACCGTAGATCTACGTGGCTTGGCACTTAACTGTTGTAAAGCTAAACCATAAATTTACGAGGTTTGGCAGCGAAAGTGTTAACAAATAATAATAATACCTATAAAATTGTTAAAATAATGTCCCCAACAAGCTGTTTCGCCGTTAGGCTCTTTATGGGGTTGACGACAAATCTGACATAACACTAAACAAATAAAAGATTTCATCAATATGGATTGATGCTGATTTAATTTTATATACTGGCCTGTTTGGATTAAATCATTGCCATGACCAGGTGGTGGGAAAATTATTGTTAAAAAAGTAATGACAGTACTTCACCAAAAATTGCGTTCAAAGAGTAATGAAGTTACCGTAGTTGTTACCTTTCGGAAAAAATAATAAGTAATTTGTCGTTACAAATTACTTTGAATGAAAACTTAAGCCAAAATAAACAATAGTTTCACATCAACTTTTGTAAAAACGCTGTGTGGAAAAATATGTTGGATTTCGTCCGTGATCCAAGCATCATTATAAAACATTTATTATGCTGCTTCATCGACACAGTTCGATCAGTGCTCATGCTGAATATTGTTTTTATTACTGTATTGCATCTGAGTGAGCGCAGAGTTGTTTTCAAACTAATTGGGTTTCAATCTACTGATATTTAGTTTCTGCAGTCAAGGTAATATCAAAACAAGTCGGCTATCGTAGCTCTCGATGCGCTTAAGCAAAATCTTGAACGCTGACGTTATAAAGCGAAATCGAAGAATGAAAATTTTTGATATTGTTATTAACTCGAAAATAATAACACTTCCTCAGGTTTTGATAAATAATTTCCAATAAATCTCTAAAAAAATGCTAATAATCTTAATATCACGCTTACGATAATCCTCACATTTCACATAGTGTTTACCGGCGAAACTGGGATAATCATAATTATGGCACTGTGTCTGAGGCAATATTGCGAGCCTGGACAACGAAAACTTTTTGGGTAGTTTTGACCCTATTTTGGACAAAAAATTCTACTCCTGAGCGGTGAAAAACTTGTTTTTGGAAAGAAATTTTTTGGGCAAAAAATGTGGTAAGAGGCTCCGTGCAATACAACTTCGGCCCAGCCCATTCCCATCACCTTTCTTACTGTGGCGTAATTAGGCCGAATAGAAACACTATCAATGTTTACCAAAAGGTGGTTGGTAGACGTACCATACAAAACACGTTCAATAATTATATTCACTTTCTACAAATTTACTGTTTCTGTGTTAATTATATGTTTGTTTTTCTGATATTCTTAGGAAATTGTACACAATTTTCAGCTTTGTCCTAAAAATTTATTTCGGACAGTATTTTGGATTAACATAATTATACGTACAGTCGTGTATAGTATTGAATTTCAATGTTGGGTAAAAACAAAAGTTGGTTATAGCAATGTTACCTATTCAAATGGTAAAATTTTTATCCAAAATTGCAGTTTTTACGCCAGTTTTTATGCACAAAATACTTTTAAAAAAATAGCTAGGAAAATGCTCATTGAACAAGTTATTCAATTTGAATTGAGGGGTCCTGGGTCCCCTGGCCGTACATGTACTCCTATAACTGGTTAACTTCATGAAAGGAAATTCTTTGAGTGGATTATTATTTACTGCTAAAATTATGCAGGAGGCAATGTGCCTTACTTCCCCCTATATGGACCAAATCACTTACAATTAAAATTTTACACGATAATGCAAGATCTTAACGTGATTTGAAATTTAATTGCCAGTAAAAGGAGAATTGAACAATCAAAATTTTTCGATTGGCTTTCAATGTTAAAAATCTAGTTCTTTCAAATGGCTGTGAAAACGTGCGAAATGTGATCCAATGGGATTAAAACAGCTTTTTTTTCCAAAAACTTACAAAAATCGCCCAGCGGCTGGGGGCTTTGCCCCCAGACCCCAAGACCTCCGTCTGTGATGCGTTTGAATACACTAGCTTTTTCAACACGCCTTCTAAGTTAGACATTTTCGCTTTTCAACTGTTAGTTTTCGCCCTTTTCCTTTACCAAAATCCTGGTTAAGTGCCAACAGACCACGACTTCAGATCGTTCATTCTACGATATCTTTGCCCTACAAAAAGTTCCTTTTTTGAAAATTTCTGATGACGTCTTTGCATGGGATTTGTAGTTTGCACCCCCCCTCTCCCCAATTAAAAATCCTGGCTACGCCTATGTAACAACCAGTACTTGAATTGTAGTGGGGACGCGTTCCCCCATTGACAGTTATCGTCCCCCAATTGAGATTTAGCGTCCCCCAATTAACATTTAGACGTCCACCCATCAAGATTTTTGACATCCACCGCTTCACAAAGTTTTCGGTGGGGCCATCGGCAAGCTTTTTTCTTAAACCTAATATCTATGATGTTGAAAATTTTTTTCATTACCGTAATAAGAGCAGAGCTGGGCAAGTCCGCAAGTTAGTCCGCAAGTCCGCAATTGCGGACTAACGAAAAAACATGCGAACATGCGGACTTGCGGACTTTGGCAGTTATTTTTAATTTTTTTTTTAGTCCACAATTATTAAAATTAAAAATAGTCCCCAAGTTTAAAACTTGCGGACTATTTTTAATTTTAGTCCACGATTCCGCAAGTTTTATACAAACATTGAAAGTTCTTTCTATTTTCGTAAAAAATCTATGTTTTAACCCTGTCAAATATGAGAAATCAATTTAATTTTTTCGATTACAAGTTCGGCGAAAATATCAAGTTTTTGAGTTCCGGCTGACAAAAATACTAAATCTGCTTTTCGACTTAATCGCTTTCTTTTTGTTGACATGCTATTTTTTCGAGTTTGGCAAAACAACCGACTTTTTTGGAGTTTAAGTTCGAATTGGCAGCCCTGTTCAAAGTACGGCTCTGTTGTTTTTTTCCCGTGAGTTCGCAAAATTAATCACTGGTGTATTATTTTTTGTACCGGTAGCCAGTGCCGTCACTACGTTGGGGCCAAGGGCGCCGAATTCCCCCTGACGACTGCTTGTACCCACCATTTCGGTTTACTCAGAATGCTTTTTGGAAGCATCACCTAACGACAAGACAACAGGCAATAGTGGAAACAGGAATAATAAGTTTCAAACATAATTCTCGTTTGAAGTTTTCTGGATTGTTTGTAAAATTGCTGGCCACCAACTGCTTTACATAAACGTGACCCAATAACCCGCCTTATTAACACGCCTTTACGGATGTGTCGCGGAATAGGGATGTATGCCTATAGAAGCGTTACTGGTATTTCGCTAGTTATTATCACGTGAAACAATATGTAAAAACATTTTTTAAAAGACCAGCTGTTTTTTTGTTTTTTTAGAGCACAATCAAGATTTATTTTAGGTTGCAGTCAGTCGCGCAACCAGGGGGAAGGGATTGAGAGGGCACCAGCCCCCTATAGCCAAGTCGTTCAAAAATATTACCAAAAAAAATAAACGTTTAAACGTGATTTGGACTTGACCTAAAGCATAGGCATAGCCAGCGGGTCTAGGGGCCCGCACCCTTTCTATTGTTTTTATTTTAAAAACAAGAATTATTAAGCCTCTCTTGGCTCGATAAACGTCAACTGCCTTTATTACTACAAGCGACTTTAGGGCAAAATCGATTTCACTTTTTAGGCAATTTTCAGAGGTGGAGTCGAGGACACAAGGCTCGAGGCCAAGGCCAAGGCCAAGGACACAAAAAAAATCCGAGGCCAAAGCCAAGGACAGCCTTTCCGAGGACAGACACTCTCGAGGCCAAGGACAGGAATGCTCGAGGCCAAGGACCAAGGACACAGCTGCAAGTGTTTTTCAAAAAAAAAAGGTCTTCAAAAAAGTTTTTCAGGCAATTTCCAATTTATAGGTGGAGCCAGAATTTGTGATTGCGGAGGCTTAAACCACAAATCACATGCAATAACGTTATCAAAAAATTTCCTGTTTTTCACTTAACCAGGATTTTGCTAAGGGAGAGGGCCTCAACTAATATAGTTGAAAAGTGCAAATACGTAACTTTGGAGACGTTTTAAGAAAACTAGTGTAACTCAAACGTATCACAGACGGGGGGTTGGGGGCGAAGCCTCCAGCTGTTGGGCGTTTTTTGTAATTTTTTGGAAAAAAAAAGCTATTTTAATGCCATTGAATCACACTTCGCACATGTTTAGAACCATTTGAAAGCACTAGATTTTTGCCATTTGAAAACCAATTAAAAAAATTAAATTGTTTAATCCTCATTCTAGTGGCAATTTAAGTTCAAAACACGTTTAAAATCTTGCATTTTGGTGTTAAAGTTTAATTGTACGTCATTTTCTCCAGGTAGGGGGAAGTAAGGTGCATTGTCTCGTGCAACATTTTAGCAGTAAATGAAAACCCATTCGAAGATTTTCTTTGAAGATTTTTGTTTTGTCATGAAAATAACCCGTTATAGAAGTGCATAATAGGCCAGGGGGCCCAGGCCCCTTCACTGAAGGTCAACGATTTGTTCTATCAGCATTTTCCATTGCTATTTTCTTAAAAAGTATTTTGTGCGTAAAAACTGGCGAGTTGGAGGTGAATTTATGAATTGTTATTGAAAAATAGTGCAATATAAAGATGGGTAGTTTCGCTTACTAACCATGTGTCAGGCGCGTAGCCAGATATTTGCTATGGGGGGGGGGGTGTTTTGCCGGAGGCACAGGAGTTTGGGGTGGAGCCCTCAGAGCTCGAAAATTTTGCATTTTTTTGCTAATGTAACTTAATTTTAGAGCTATTTTAATAAAAAATAATGCTTTTGAAACGTGGCATAGAAATTGCCAGCGCAGCATGATTCAACTGGTTGCATTATCGGGCTATATGGGAAGTGGCTAATGATAACATTGCAGTTCTCTTGTTTACATGCTGGTAAATCATAAAATTGTATTATTCAATAAAACTCACACGGAGTAATCTATTTCGTCTGTATTTTATAAAGAAAAATAATTAGGGGGGGGGGAGGGGGGGCTAATGGAAAGATATTTGAGAGAAGTGATAGGCAAATAACTAACACTGAATAGTCCCCCCTTTATTCCTGAGTTTATAATATATTTGTAGGTAAAACCTATGATTGGCGTTTTTACAATGGCGATCAAATTTGATTGTTTATTTTTGGGCATTTTAAAAAGTTTTTATTGATTCATGACTTCAATTTTTGACAAATTAGCCCCCTCCCTCTAAATATATGTTTCAAAAAATGCTTTAAATCACTTTTTAGTCAATTCCAGCGCAAAAGACAGTCTCAGAAGAGCTAAAAACTTGGTGTTTTTCTTATTCTGCATTTTGGTTGACAGGCCAATGGGGGGGGGAGCTATAGCCCCCCCCCCCCCCGGCTACGCTATTGACCATGTTATTTCCGATCAGGATTTCTATCGCGCTGGGCCCCTGGCACTTTTGGAGATTTTCGCAACATCTTTCTGCCAAATGTAGGTGAAGACCATAAAAAGTCAAGATTTTAGTGCATGGCCCTTAGCTGGTACTGCGCCATATTGTGGTAAATCCGGCCTTGGTTAATGCAATTACGTTTATAAAAAGGCTAGATGTGATCCTGAGATAGCAACTTTTAGGACGAAAACTATCCATTTCTTCCAGGTTTACGTTTAAATTGGCTAGCAAAAATTGATTTGAGGAGGTCCTGGGGCCCCTGGTCTTCAATGTTGTTGTTCGCTACTGGTGTAAACGAAAAATGCTAAAAAGAAACTGAAACTGAAGAAACAACAGGCATTTTTGTCACATTTTTGTCATTGGTGAAATTTCAATTGGGGGGAAGGCCCGCTTGGCTAAGCCTATGCTCCAATTGCGCAAAATAAAAAAGATATTTACAAATTTCCGTTTTCCGACAAAATTTCTACGGTTCAAAAATAGTGCTGTCCTCGAGCCGAGGACAGGGCAATTTTCAAGGCCTAAGGCTTCGAGGCCAAGGACTTTAAAATGTGTCCTCGAGGACGTCCTCGAGGCCAAGGACGTCCTCGAGGACTCCACCTCTGGCAATTTTATTAAAGTTTTCACAAAGATCCTCGTTTGATGCAAATCATGTCTTTAATATTTTAAATTGAAGCTTTTCTGCTTTATTTTCACCTCTTTAGTAATATTTCGTACATTAGCGTTTGCTTAATTATAGTGAATAGCAAACTCGAACCGAGCAAGAAATCACAGCATCGACTTGCTCACTATGTTTTAGTTTTAGAAGAAAATATTCTTCTCTACGATTACGGAAAACCAAGCTGTCAAAATGGAATTGTTATGTTTGTTAAAGAATCCAATGTTCAATTGGCAGGGAGAAATGGATCACCTGACCAACTGCTGTTTTTGGACGTGACGTTCCGTATTACTCCAAATGTATGCAAAGACGAACAGGTTGATAAATACTCATTTCAACTTCATGCATCATTAATTATTGAAGAGATAACCTTACAAGTGAAAGCATGCCACGATTCGCTACAAGTCCTGTGTCCCCTCCAGTTTAATCCGTAGTTAGTTCCGGTATCATTACCATATCCTCATCTTAGTATTTGAGCTTTTGTTTGGTACTGGTAGCCTAGCCTAGTAGTAGCCAACCATAGTAGTAGCCTAGTCTAGTAGTGGTTAGTTTTTTAACAATTCTCGTTTCATGACAACCGAATAGTGCAAACCTTTAAACCTACGCAGCCAAACAATAATTACTGTTTTGTTGAAGTGTTACGAATGCTGCAAAACATTTTTTCATGCGTTATACTACAGTATAAAACTACTCAAACTATTTTTTTTCGTTAAATGAAATCAAGATTAACGTCTTCTTCCAAGGATTTAAACTTGCAACCAGCGTTTTCCGCATGCTCAATTTTTGCTGTTTAAGCCACTAAACGATTACCATAATAATTAAGTCAGTCTGAGTAAGCACTTTGCTAAAAAAAATTTCCTAGTCTGAGCAAGCACTTTGCGGCAGAGTTCATACAGTTTTTTATTACCATAGCGCTGCTTTTCGTTTTGGTGGACGTGCTCGTATCAATTTGGCAAACGAGAAATAACAATCAATCGACAAAGCGCATAATATTACTGCCACTGCGGTAAATTTCTAAAAAAATTTTTAACTACTGCGTAAACGCTTTTACAGCGAAAAAATGCATGTGATAACTTCGGCCATTTGTTAGCGGAAAAACTCAGACGCTTCCATCTAGCAAGAACTTCCTCAAAAAAATAGCGTCTAGATGTGATAGCTCGAAAAACATTGATGCAAACAAATTGTACACAAAACTTGATCGTGTAATTTCGGCTTTAGGTTTGGAATATAAAGATCGAGGTTCAACCACTTCGCTGTAATGATCCGCAAATCCCACCAATTTAACTTCAGGTACTATCGCCTAACAAAAGTAGTTTAATTGCAGCAGCTACAACGGTGTGGTCAATCACTGTACTAAATCATCATGGGCGTAAAGTTACGTAGTTATGCACTAATCGAAAAAAAAATTTTGGGCACTCCCCTACTAGGCAAAACCTTAAGAGGAACCCTGCAGTATGGACAGTAAAAAGTCTATAAATTAATAATATTTTATTCGTAATTAACATAAGAGAGCTAGCATCGTTTTTCAAATGCGCACAAAAAGGCAAGCAAATGAGGTTTAAGTTAAAACGCAAAAGTCTGGTATAGCTTATGAAAAACGAAAACAAAATCATAATACGTTTTTAGGTTTTAGTACAGGAATTCCCAAACTTTCTGTTCATGGGTAGGTCTTGGCCAGTTTGTAAATTTGCTGGTGTACCCCTAAATTTTTTCAATGATTGTACCCCACAAATTTTTTCACTGTCTTGCGTGGCGTGATTCGACAAAATAAATCATGTAAACTTCGAAAGCAGACTTTTTAGTTACTGTAGTTGTGGTAAAAGTTTTTACTAGGGTGAAATTCTGACTCTCTCAAGAGTTCTTAAACTCAGGTTTTCAATTTATTAACATTAGGTGATAAAAAATATTTTAACACAAATTAAAAGTTGTGGTAAGAATATCTTTATACTTAATCTAAAGTACTCCTTAAAAAGTAGAAATCAACCGCTGTTTTAGTAAGTAATATTTTTTATATTACTGAAGAATTTTTAGTAATATAAATGACATAAATTGTTTCTTCAAATAAGACGCAATGTTTTACAATGACAACATTTCATTTGACACTTTTTAGGTGAGCGATTTCACCATGGAAGTGCATCCGAGTTGAGTCCCCAGCAATCGAGCAGTAGCTGTGCATCTAAAATACTGCTGGCCTCTACCTCACAATTAATGACTTCTTATATCCTATCGTCTTCACTTTTTTGCGTCTCATCTTTCGTTGTTACGTTTTCAGCCTCCCAGCTGGACATGTCAGCCTCTCCTTTTGATGATCTTAAAACTGTGTACGATTCGCTTGCGGCAAAGAAAGTTAAGGTACGGAATGAAATAGTTGTTGTTCACTTTCAACTGGTGAGTTTGTCATTCTATCCTCTGTTAAAGTAGGACAAAATATGTATTGCTGTGTGTATTTTTAGGATTATTATTATTTAAGCAGCGTTGACTTTTTTCCTCTATCGGCCATTACATGTTTAAAATTCGTTTTTCGAAAAAATTTTGAAACGAAATTATAGGGACTGTTATCTATCTGAAATACGTAATTGCAAAAATTTAAAAAGTTGAACTATTTTTTAAATTTGCATATGTTTTGATGTTCAAACCTTGAGATTTTACAAAAGGTCTATTCTACAAGTTGACGTTATTTTACAAGATCTTTTCAACAATTATATCGGTTTTTGTTCGCGCGTTATTCCGAATTAGCTGTGTACAAGCTGCATTTGTTTGAAATAGCAAAGAATATGCCGGTTGAGTGAATTCTTTGTTTGAAATAGCAAAGAATTGAGTGAATACAGCAGATGAGTATTCACTCATGGTTTTGCCCCAAATGAGGCAGTACTTAACTGCTCTTCTTATATCATTGCTCAGGATGCTTTCGATCTAGTGTTACCAGGTAAGCTGGACTCTCGTAAAACAAACTCTTATCTTATCTTCTTGACAATTTAAATTACGATTGACGCTTTACAGCAGTGCAAACGAGTCGCTATTGGAACACATTATGCAGTTACAGCAGTTTGTATAAACTATTTTTAACCTTAAATGTTCAATAAACTGTTTTTGAATTGCAACGTACTTTACAAACGGTAAGTTTGGTGCGGGTTAGTTTTTTTCTACTGTTGTGATTTTCTCATTCTCAATAGAACACGTTAGTCATTTTCTTTAGTATTCGGCTAATGTGGCAGTAAACTGTGGTTTTCGTGAATAAATGAATTTACAGTAAATTGCTTCCAGTCATATACATACAATTTAAGACCAATCTGGTGATGAAACGCAATATAGTGTAATTAAATTTTTTTGAAATAACTCCTAAGATTGTCAAAAAATTAAATATTGAACGTGGAAATGATGAATTTTGCCATCGAATACCTAACAAGAACAAAAGTTTGTTGTCGCATAAACAGTGCATAAAAGGCATGCTATGGAACTACATAGTCGCCCTTCAAAACTTTTGAAGATATTGCTCACATACAATATGTTGCACTGCGTTTCAATAGCTTTTCAGCAACATCTAACAAAGTAAATTGTTGAACTCATATTATTCAAATTGGTTTTATTTAAAGTAACACTTTTTAGGTGAGCGATTCCAATATGAAAAGTGCATCCAAGTTGACTCCACAGCAATCCACCTGTAGTTGTGCACCTGAAATACAACTGGTCTCTACCTCACAACCAATGACTTCTACGCAGCACTCTCAACAGGTGATTAATGTTTAGAGCTTGAGTTGTCGATTTCATTGACGACGATACGTTGGTGTGGCATTCTTGTTAGTTTCCACCCCTGCGAACGATTTAAAATACAGAAATGTTTCATTTTTGGTTTTTATCATACTGTACCTCAGAGGTTCCATAGCGCACTAGTTTTTTCGTACGTTATATGAATTGCTAACACCTCTATAACGATGTAATTGTAATTTTAATTCCCGGTGCATATTTTTTTATCAAGTTCTTTTCGCTATAGAAGACAACGAAGGAATTTTCAGGTTTTCGAGTCAAGTTGTAACCTGTCTTCCTTTCAGCACGGTGATTGCTTCACTCACAATTTCTTTGCAGAACAACGTCATGCAGAGAGCTAGTGAATACCAATTTTTATTTTTCTTGGTTTGACCCGACCGGGAATCGAACCTGAGTTTACCGTTTCAGTAGCAGACGCTCTCTTCACTCGACCATCGATGTTCTTATTATCGATCGTTTATGTTTGTTTTCTTTTTTAATTAAAAAAGCACGTAAATACAAATGTTATTTGGTCATTGATAATTTATTTCCATTTAAATGCTCCAGGATCAACATGAAGATGCTACAGTGACCATTGACTTCAACACTGATGGTTGGACACATAAGATTGGGCTGGTCATGAGGTGATAGTGTGAATGTACAATTGCTGATAAGAAATTTATTCTTATTGATTTCCAATGTAATTCAACAATCAACATTTTGTTACTTTGTTACATTTGTAGTTTTTCTATCCCGGAACTCAAAGTATTGACCAATCGATGAATTTGTTTTTGATGAGCATTATTATCCAATGCTAATGTTGAAGTGTTAGCTTTGTGTACCGCTACAAGATTTTTTATCGCCTTAGCAATTATCATAAGCGGTCACTTTTTCATGTCCAGCAGAGAATTCAGACAATGCTGGTACCACAAAGAATGAGGCTACCAAACACCAAATGTATATTTCAGGTCGTTTCACTCCTGAACCATTTATTCGATTTTAAAAAAAGCGTGGTATCACAACTACAAATTTACTAGTTCTTATCCAACAAAGCACTGAACAAGCTCGTATGTCTTTATTCAACAGGCACCTAATGCTTTACAATTGTTACTGGCTTAAAAGCAACTGTAAGTTCATCATGATGTTGTAATTTAACATGGTGCAATTTAATCAGTTTAATGCAACTAATTCGAACGGTATTGATGTAGTAAATATCAATTACTATGTTTCTAAACTATATTTCTTATATTCAGGCAATCAATTCAATCATGGTGAAAACCCAGTTTCGGTTAAACTGTCAGAAATATCTTCTTAAATTAAGTGTGCAGCAACGCAAAGTACGGAGCGACCTGTACAAGTACGTATATTTTTTGTTGCGGTATTTGATAGTTTTCGCAATTACTATTGAGAATATCCAATGTACCCAAAAACCGCTTGACATACTCGTGAGCGCGTAAGCTGTAAACTTAGTTATACTGTAATTGCGCAGAAACATAATCCTGCGATCTGTCCTCGCATTTTCGTGCTTTGAAGAATAGCGCAGCAAGTTGGTTGTTATCAGAAATTTCAAAGCTCATGAAGTTTTCCCAGCTACAACAATAATATGACTGATTGATATTACTGTACCATGAACTCGACTCATTTTTATGCGAATACTTTTGCTTTTTCGAGTTCAAAATCTGTAACAATTGCAAGCGCTTTTCAAGTTTGTGTCTTGTAAAACCCAACTTACATAAAAACCAATTTAGTTTGTTTTGCAAATACAGTACTGTACACTCGGGATAAAAATTTGGTAACGAAAACGTTTGGAGCCAATGTTTCATAATGCATTTTGTAGAACTGATTTCGTGCACGAAAGCGGTAGAATTTTCAAAATAAATTGCAACAATCAAATATTTTTTTTTAATTATAAAGTACATCTCAAATCTTTGGATTATAACTGTAATTAGTTCACGTGTATTGGATCAAAAAACCCAAATTAAAAATTTTAAATTTTTAAGGAATAAAAAACGTAAAACTTTTATGCTTTGCAGAACGAAAAAAAATTGATCTCTCATTTATTCTTTAATGAATGGATTAAGTGCAATAAATTAATGACAGTGTGTGAAAACAATAGCTAACGTGGTCGGCATTTTTTGTTTTTGCGAAAAATGCATCAGCAACAACCGTGTAAATCAAAATTAGTAACATCATTGAAAGCAAATAGCTACAGAATTAAAACATTAAAACTGTAAAAATTAAAAACCTCAAAAACCCAATAATTTGTTTCACCCGTAAATCCAGGGATAAGTCTAAGCAATTTAGCATAGAGACAAATGACAATCAAATGCTTAGATTTACCCCTCATCATCCCATTTATGGATGAAACAGACTGTTGGGTATGGTAGGTTTTTAATGTTTAAATACTGAGGTAATCTGCTGTGATATTTCCTCCAACTCGTCGTCATCGAGCACTTTTTGAAGCTCTGATATCAGCCGCTGACCAAATCGTTAAGAAGCTTCCGTTTTCGATATTTAGTCCATGATTTTTACACGGGCATGATTTTTTTTACATGGGCGCAACTTTTCACACGGGCTGGTTGACCAACGCATTTTACACGGAAATGGGGCAAAAATACATCCCTTATTTCACCAAAAATTGTGGGAATACCACATTTGGCTGCGGGTTGGTGTTCATCAAAATTTAAGTGGTCGAGTGGATAGAGCGTCTGCTACTGAAACGATAGACTCGGATTCGATTACCGGTCGGGTCAAACTAAAGACTGTAAAAACTGGTATTCACAGCTTTCCTGCTTGACGTTCTGCAACTAAAGTCGCAGTGTGAAGCGTCCACCGTATGTGGTAGACAGTTGGGCAGGTGGCAGCTTGACGCGAATACCGAAAGGTTCTTTTGCTGTCTCCTGGCTAAGGCAACTTGGTGAATAAAATGCAATTACAACTGCAATTAACAAAACGGTTTTAAGTTGATGACGTCATCGTATTAACGTCGGAGTCTGCATAAACGGTTCATATTTTTTACGTGGGTTTGTTTTTCGATGCTGATTCGTAAAATGCCAAAGTGCAAGAAATCGAGTCGCAAAAACGTTATGTGACGTCATTTAAGTTAAATATTAGCCGAAAATAGCTCATAGGTTTTAAAACGTACAGTAGCTTCGGAAAACCCCAAAATTGGGAAACTTCCCCTTGATTTAGCAACGTTCAATTTGCAGGAGTTAATTGTAAATAAATTTGACTCAAATACGAGTTGGCTTGAAGAAAAAAAAAAAGATATTCTCAAGGGATTGACAAAAGGTTGGAATGACGCTTTATCAGCACAAACACTTAACCCAATTGTAAACGAGACTATCTAGAGAAGAAGATACAAGCACTTTTTTGCTTTTAGAAAATATGCGGCCAATTTGGTAAAAATTCGGGCAGTGTAATTTGTTTTCTACGTTGCAGGCCGTCCTCAAAGAGAAGAATGGGGGTCTGCGGCTAGGTTGTTTATGTCCCCTTAAAATTTTGCGTGAAAATCTCCCCAAATATTCAAATGATATTTTAAATGGAATGATTATACAGAACTGTTGAGCTCTGACGTTTATGTAGCCGTTTCTTCTTTATTCTAACGATTTGTTTTGCATTACCGGTAACAGTTGTTTACCTTTTATTTATTCAGTTCGCTAGTTTTGTACTCGAAACTATAGCCTGCGTTTGCATGTCAAACAATATTCCAATCCAGATACGCAAATTATAACGTGTAGATTTCAGTTTTATTTTTATCTTCTGATGGGAAAACAAGGGGTCGAAGCAGCTCACATCTGACTAAACTTTGCGCACAATGAAAATCGTTAATCCAAAGGAAGAAAAACAAAACAGTTGTCGCAGCAAAACTTTAATAATCGCAGGACCGAAATTCAGTTATTTTTATGAATATAAGTCAAAGTTTATTAGTTTTATAGGTCATAGGCCCCCATAACTGGAATAAATTTTTAGCCTATCCCTATCTGCAATTTCAGCGGTTTTTTGTTTTTTTATTTTCGTCAACAGACTTCTAAACAACTTTTCTCGTACGCTCACGGTTGCATTAGTTGGCTTCAAATGGAGGTCTTTTCGTCTGCAACTTTGCCAGTTATTTGGTTAAGTTCAGCCATATCAACCTTACATATCTTGTCCCGAAATGCACCTCTTAGCATTTTTGTTATTATCACTGTGTTGTGTTTAGTCATCCGTTTACGCTGACTTTTAACTTTATTACTTTTACAAAAGAGCAGTTTGGTTGAAGAGTGTTTATAATACAGAGAGGTTTGCAATTACTTTTTTTTTTTTTTGATTGCTGCAGAGCGTCCCAGACATAGTGGTTGGAGACACAGCCACTTATTTCCTTGATGAATATGAAACGTCCTTGATCATGTGCTCTGCTATCAAGTAAGTTTTGCAACGTATCGTAAGTTGTCAAAATATTTTTTGCAATAATAGTGATGTACTTTTCATCTTCGTGAAGTTTATTTCCTCTTTTGGTGAAAAAATATGCAGCGGTGAGGATATCTGTAGGCAGGGCCTGATTTACATTGCGCGAGGCTCCCGTCACTTTTGAGATGTTTGCTACATTTCAGCCAGCAGGAAATAAATGAAACTATTAGCCGAAAACCTGTTAATTGAACTGCTTTGAATCTCATAGGAACATGGAGCACCCTTCTGGTTGTGGCAGCAACACTCATTTGTTATTTAAGTTAGTGTATATAGGTATGCACGATTTGATTAACTGCTGTCGCTTTTGGACTTTGGATGATCGAGTATATGTGTTAAATTCTGGTTGAGGATGGTAGTCGGTTTGAGAGGTATCCAAATCCAATCTTATCTTAATTTCATTTTTTTTTTTGGATAGTCAATACTCTGTGGTGAAATTGCTACAGGCTGTGGCAGCATTTTTAAACGTTTTCTATATTTACTGTATGTTTTTAACAGAACCAACAACTATGCAGAGGCAGCTCACCGGCGTCTCCAAACCGAGATGGGGGTGGATCATCCCAGCATATGGAAGCTTATCGATGTCCTATAGAATTCCAAAAGGCTCGGGACAGCGACCGATTAACGATGAACGCCGGTTATTTACCCCGCAAGAATCAAAAATACAGAAAAATGATGATGGGATCAAGCGGTTGGTGACGAGATTAATCGGCAACCCACAGCTATCTATGATGGACTTTTTGCGTGGTGTCACGATTTCCAAATGGACCCGTAAAATAATTTAAGATTTTTGTGCAATTTCGTTTTTATGTTTTTAGGTAATTATTTTTTGCGGTTGTTTTGTTTAATCTTGTTGCAGTTTTGTTGATAGCAAGACTTTTTTTGTGTTGAAAGGAGATAAATTTTTTTTCAATAGTTCTAGTTTTTTCAGTCATTTAAAAGTTTTAATGTTTTTGCAGCAGCAATTGATAATCTGTGAAGCTTTTTTTTTCGAAAACGTCAACAAATGCATTTCAACAGAAGCATGAAAATCAAAGGTGGAGTCCTCGAGGACGTCCTTGGCCACAAATAATATCAAATAATATTTTTCCTGAATTGTGAATGTTATTTGGTAAATAACACCACTCTGAGTATATTAGAAAGTAGCAAATTTGCACTTCGTTTGCCGTTATATAAGCTGTGGTATAACAATTTTTGTTTCTGTATTTGTATTTTCATCGCTGCGCAGTTTGCATCCAAAACAAAGGGTTACTATAAAGGAGAAATTTTTTTTCAAATGACGTTAAAATTCCTTTTTTTTTTATTAAATTGGAAAAATTTCTCAGCGGCAACGTGCATTGTCCTCAAATATATTTCACGATGCATTTTCAACGCACAGCAGTTTATTCAAAGCATCGAGTGAAAGAAACGTTTTTTGTAGCAACAGTTTTTTACAAAATAAAACCACTGCAATGAAGAAAAGATACAAACAAAACGCAAACGATCAGGTCGCGAAATTCGCAGATTGTCTGCTCTTACTTGCAGCAAGTAAATTAGAACCCAGCACTACACAGCAGAGTTTATTCAGCATGACACGCATCACTCGCTTTGAGTGTTGCTGCGAAATTGCGTATAGGTTTGCAGACTGTATCAAAGTCCGATCAACACTTGACGTAAAATCGTGTTCGAGCGCATCATTAGTTTATTTCAACCAACCAGCAGCTTGTTTGATGTTAGGCGCAATCCGTGCGTACCGAATTTTTGCTCGAATTGAACTAAAAATAAGCTCATGCGCTCACAGTTTTACGTCCATCAGTATAGACCGGACTACTCAGCGATCGGGCTGATCAGTGTTCGTATTCATGGCAGAGACCGCACTCGCATCTGGTGGCAGACATGATTCTTTCTCTTCTCGTCTCTTCGACACAATGCAGATTGAAATAAATCTGCAAAACCTGCCGATTAGTTTTTAGGTGGATAATACTTCTACTACTGAAGCGGTAGACTCGGTTTCAATTCCTGGTTGTATCAAATTAGAAATTGGTTTTACAGTTTCTTTGACGTTCAACACCAAAAGGACAGCTTGAAAGCAGCACCGTATGTGAATAACATGTGGCCAGGTGGTGCGCGGTTTTCTGAGCAACATACATTGGTAAAATAAATAATTGTGTCCGCATTACGTCTGAAGGAAAATGTCATTAGTTGCGGTGTTTTTTTTGCAATTGATAACAATAACGAAATGAATTTAAAAATTAATTTAACATCCGATTTTCCTTTACTGTAGCTCAGTAACAAGCTTTTATCACGATCAAACGGTTTTACTCCACCGGAGCTTGTGAGAAAGCTAAATCAAAAACCGAATTCTCTTCACTAAGGTTTGTGCGGCTGAACTAGAAAGCGAACCCAAAAACTTAGCTTTTTCTGTATTTGTTGCCATGTGCAATATAGCGCTTACAACAGCATGACTTAACTCCATAATCCATCAGAGCTGTCGTTTAAACCTACTCTTCCAATTTTTACGTGTATTTTTAGCGACCGTATAGTTCAAGATGCCTCTATAGGACAGGTTGATAAAGATTATCAGTTGACGTACTTTTTCAACGCTTTGCCCAAGTTTTAAACTTCTACCTCGAAAGCACAAGTGCTGTCGTCTAAAAGTGACATCTTTTTGAGAAAATCTCCGCGCAAACTTTATCAACTTCAACTTGCGAAGGCGATGCAGATTACATCAAGACTAGCTTTGGCCATTTCCCTAATTAAATGGTTACACACAACCAAAAGCAAAAGTCCTGATTTTACTGGATAGAAACATCACAAATATGGTTGGTCGAGGATTGTCGCGACATTTGGAATGGCCGCTCAGACTCTTGAAAAAATGAAAATAAAAAACGATCCTGAGCTACCAACCAGTTCGTGTTCAGCGATGGAACAGCACGAAGCCTTTGATGTGGAGTTGTGCCTCCCACCCGACCGCATCATTGTTTCATAGTCGGAGGCGAATGAGTAGGAGGCGCAAAATCCCCGGCAAGCCGTGACGTTGACCAGAGCCACCTGGCAGTTTTCCAATTGAACTTTTTTTAAATAACCTAAAAAAATTTTTTATTATATCCTGAGATAAGTTGTGAAAAAGATATTAATTTTTAACGAACTCAAATTTTAAATCAAAATTGTGTTTTTTTTTTGTTTTTTTTTCTTCTTTCCATCTTAATCGTTTTCTGCAAGGTTGAACCAAATCTAAATTTCCTTCAGCGAGATGCATTAGTTGTTGCCCGAAGTCGACGTAATGAATCAAAGTGCAGAAGAGAAAGTTTGGTCCACCTCTATGTACAATTTTTTATCAAAATAGGAGACTAATTTTTTTTTTTTAATTTATGAACAAATTAAGAATAATACCAACCTTAGCATGACAAAAAATTAGGACGATGGAGTAAAAAACAAATAAGCAAATAATTTTCCGTTATTATTACATTCTATTGTTGATTTTAGTCTTTAAACACTGTTTCGGCTACGGGAATCAAAATCACTAAACTCACAGCAAAAAAAAAGTTTTACCAAGCATGAATGAGCGTTTGTCTTTATTATATTCTTGGTATCCTCAATAATAATTTGAGCAAAAAAAGGGAAAATAAATTAGGCGGAAACTTTTAGAAAATTTATTCGCCACGCTCAATTTATTTATTTGCTGATAATAGGACAAGTAATCTTTTAAAACCTTCAGCAAAACGCTCATTTTAGCTTTGGTTCTTTGTTTTGCGTCAAATTGTCAGATCTTAGCACATTTATTACAAGAGGGCAGCAAAGAGCAATTCTAATTCATCGGTAAAAAAATGTCAGAAAACTCCTTGCAATTGTTGCTATCAGTTTATTATAATTAGTGGTAAAAATAAACCGGAACATTCCAAAATGGCGCTCCAGTACAAATATTCTTAGAAGGATTCTTAAAAGCAAGGTTTTAGTAGCCTGAGCTGCAACCAACAGCGATAGCCAGACGAAACTAGAATCATCCACTAGCCGATGACTTTTTTTTTGGCCTTCGCTAAACCATTGACTGGAAATGGTAACTGATTGACAAATATTACTAATTAATAGTGGTTATTTTCTTTGAACTAAATTTTGGTCTGTGTAGAAAAATCACTCAGCTCGGCTTTCTAGTCAGAAATCGCTGGGTACCATTTTTCGTGTAAAAACGGGCAACCACTTTTACTCCAGTATATTAATGAATAAAAACAATTTGTCCATTAAATGGCGCGTTTAGATTCCATTTTTGGGTGGCTCTAAACAAAAGCTTCAACATTTTTAAAGTGACATTTTGAAATCTCCACCGTGAGTGGTTAGCATGAAGACTGGTGGTACAGTAGCTTGACTTGAAGATAGAAAAGTCCTCGACATTTACAAATAAAATGAGTAGTTGTATACTTCACCTCAATGCAAAAACGTTTTAAAAATATTAAACCCAAAAATTACTCTATGCTTTCAAAATAATCTCAAATGTCTTATTTAATTTTAACTTACTAAAATAATAAAATACAGACCATAAAAAGTAAAAGTAATTTAAAACCCCCTACAGCCTGTTTCGTCTTTCGACTCGTCAGGAGGGTATCTGCATGGTAAACAAAAACTTTTAAAACTTTCAAAATCTTTAAAACTTTTAAAACCTTTAAAAAAAACTTTTACAACATTAGATTGCGATCCTAGTCTACCTGGTGCTGTCTATCGCTAGCTACACACTAGCTACCAGCAGCCTTGCTGCACAGCGAACTGGAAGGCGCGCATCACCAACGACATGCAGCGACGACGGCTTGGCCGTGGTAAGGAACGCAAGTGGACCAATCGTAGACAAAATAAGAAAGAAAATCATCAAAATATTTCAACAACACAACCTCAAGATCACCACCGAAGCAAATCTCATCCAAACCGACTTCCTTGACGTCACCTTCAACCTTGACACTGGAAAATATTGGCCATACAGAAAACCGGAAAATCAGCCCCTTTATATCAACACCAAATCCAATCATCCCCCCCCCCGATCAAAAAACAGCTACCCCATATGATTGCCTCAAGAATTTCGCAAAACTCCTCAGACATAAACGAATTCCAAAAGGCTAAACCTATTTACGAAGATGCATTCAAAAAAAGCGGGTATGACGAAAACTTGCAGTACGCTAGCAAACCAAACCTGAATAATACCCACCAGAGTATACGAAAACGGAAAATAATATGGTTCAACCCTCCCTTCAACAGCGCCGTTAGCACCAACGTTGGTAAAGAATTTTTTAAACTATTGGACAAGCATTTCCCACAGCACCACAAGCTCCACAAAATTTGCAACCGGAACAACGTCAAATTAAGTTACAGTTGTATGCAAAATATGCAAGCAATTATCAACAGGCACAATAAAACCTTACTGGCCAAAAAAGGCAATGTAAACACAACCAGTTCAAAAACATGCAACTGTCGGGTGAAAGCCGATTGCCCACTTCAAGGCAATTGCTTGGTAAAATCAATCGTGTACCAAGCGACGCTAGAGAGCAGCGATGGTCCTAAGATCTATTACGGAAGCTGTTACACCACTTTTAAAGCACGGTTTTACAACCACAACCAATCGTTCAAACATCCCAAGAAACGCCATGCAACCGAGCTATCCAAGGCCGTCTGGAAAGAAAAAGACCGCGGACTGTCCCCGAAAATCACATGGTAAATTACAATGCAAGCCTCTTCCTACTCGAGCGGGTCTAGATCCTGCAACCTGTGTTTAGAAGAGAAATTGGCAATCTTGAAAGCGGATTTACGCACCAATATTAACAAGCGCTCTGAAATGTTTAACAAATGCAGGCACAGAAGCAAATTCAAACTCAGTAGCGTTACATAATCTTTACTCATATCTGTTAACTTCAACGTCCACACTGCCTATCTTACTTACACTGCCTATCTAACTTTTACGCCCACACTGCCTATCTTATTTAAAGCACCGACCTATCTTACACTAATTTTAACTTACTATTGTTATTAGAGCTTTTTAATCCAAGATGTTAAGTTTTTTTTATTTGAATTAACGTTTTGCTTACCAGTCAGGAAAGCATTATTTTCAGAACACTAACACATTTTAGTTTGCATGAAACGGAATGAAACTAGTAGGACAATAAAGGTTTTTAATTTTTAAACTAACATCGCAGTTATTTTATAATACAAGGGGAACATAATCATGACCAATTTCACAACTGCAAAATGAAAACCGCTACCAACCTCTCTTGTAGCATCCACTTCGATTTGCAATTGAAAGCGCTGTCCAGTACACCGCAATTAAGACATATACAACAAGCTTCATCATCAAAACAGTTATTCTAAAACTTTAAACTACCGTAATTATTGCATCACAAATCTGCAATTTTATAAATTAAATTTTTTAACGATTCTTTACCAGTTTTTTCCAACTTGAAACCAGGGATGTGGAAGCAGTCAAATTTTTAATGCTTCCGCTTCCAGCTCCTCTTGAAGTTTTATGCTTCCGAGTTCGCTTTCGCTTCCTCACCTGTGGAATTTTTTGCTTCTGCTTCCAGCTCCGGATAGAATTAGTCGCTTTTGAGTTCGCTTCCGGTCTCTTTCATTAAAGTGCTTCCGCTTCCACAAAAATTCAACCGCTTCCACCGCATCCGCTTCTAGCTTTCGCTTCCACATCCGTGCTCAGTATGAAACAAGTAATTGTATTTAGTGTAAAAAAAACAGGCAAGGTTTTGTTATATAGTAACCTAACATGTCATAACAAAATAACCAAGATCTAGCAATCATGGCTAATGCGTGTAGCCAGGAGGAAAGCAGGGGCCCACCCTCCCCCCCCAATCGAAATCTCACCAATGAGAAAGAGGTGACAAAAACGCCTTGCTTCTTCAGTTTCACTTTCTTTTAGCATCTTCGCGCACAATAGTACACGCGCGCAACAGTAATTAACTATATATTGACGACCAAGGAACTCGGGCCCACTCATTTCAAATTTTGCCAACCAATTTAAATGTATAATCCGCGTGAAATTAGAGGTTTTTGTCCTATGAGTTGCTACCTCAGGCCCTCATATAATTTTTGTATGAACGTATTGCAATAACCAGGACTGGATTTATCATATGGCACATGGCCCCATAGGCAGAGGTGGACAAAGTAGTCGAAAAATCTACTTAAGTAGAAGTATTGTTACTTACTCAAAAATCCCTTTCAAGTAAAAGTAGAAGTATGGCGAAGCATTTCCACTTAAGTAAAAGTAGGAAAGTAGTCAAAATTAATTCTACTTAAGTAATGAAAGTAGAAAGTAATTTCGAATTTCACGTGTTTGTTTATTTCTTCGAAGGTTTGCTGTTGTGACGCTTACGATCAGTGTTCAAGCAAAGCCATACTTACGGTAGCATATCAAAAAATCAAAGTTTTATTATATTCTCTTGAAATTTCACCGAAGCGTGTTACAAATACGATTTAGTAGGGACTCTGGGCTCATCTCCGCGCCTGGACAACACAGCTTGAGAAGAAATGTCGCAGCGATGGCGAGTCGTTAGCAACACTGTTCGTTAACCGGCTAGGGAATTGAACCCCAGACGGGCCGCATCAAAGGCAACGCCGTTAACCGCTAATCTTTTTCGTATGAACCAGGAGTAATGCGCATGTCTAGTTTGTCTACTGTACCATGCTAATCAGGGTTCGGTATGTTTTTTTTTTTTAGTGAGACTGAGTCAACACCTGGTATTTGATGCAACGCAAAAACACACTACCCTATATAGATGACCTGTAAATGAATCGGCGTAACTATTCAATAAGTTTCGTAGTACTGTACAGTAAAACAAACTCGATACGTACTTATTGTACACGTTGTGAGGTGGAATAATGTTTACTTCGTTATTGTACGCGTTGTGAGGTGGAATAATGGCTTGGTGTTTACTTCTACTTTACATAAAAGTCATTACTACTCAAGTAGCGTTACTTCGAGAGGATTTTACTTGAAGTAAAAGTAGAAGTATCAGAAATAAAAAATACTTAAGTAAGTCGCTCGTTACCGAAAATATTACTTAAGTAGTCTACTTAAGTAGAACTACTTCGTTACTGACCACCTCTGCCCATAGGCCTTGCCGAGAGCCAAAAGAGCCCAGGGGGCCCATCCCATCCAATTGAAATATCACCAATGACAAAATATGACAAAAAGTCTATTGTTTTTAGTTTTGGTTTCTTGTTGCATTTTTTCGCTTACAACGGTAATTAACAACAATATTGACAACCATACAAGGGCACGAGCACCCCTCAATTCAATTTTTGCCAACCAATTTAGATGTATAACCGCGGAAAAAATGAGAACTTTTGTCCCAAAAGTTACTATCTCAGGCCCTCATCAAACCTTTTTATGAACGTAATGCAATAACCAGGGCCGGATTTACCAAAATATGGCGCAGTACCTGCTAGGGGCCCCGCCCTCATATGGAGAGGCTTTTTTGGTCTTCACCTATATTTGACTGAGAGATGTTGAGAAAATCTCCAAGGTGTCAAGTGCCATGCGCAATGTGAATCCGACGCGGGCAATAACATGGTTAGTAGGCGTAACTACCTGTTGTACCATTTTTGAAAGACTATTTACACGGTAAACTGCACCTCTCCAGTTTTTCCGCGGCAAACTAGTTTTGAAAAAAAATAGCCAGGGGAAATGCTCATTATACTAATTATAGAATTTGAATTGAGGGGGCCTGGACCCCCTGGTCGTTTATATACTCCTAGAATTTTTTATTTTTAGAACAAAACAAAAATCTCTAAGGAAAATCTTTGAGTGAATGATTGTTTATTGCTAAAATATTGCTCAAGACAATGTACCTTGCTTTCCCTACCTGGGCCAAATCACTTACTAAATTTAACTCCAAAATCCAAGATATTAAGCGTGTTTTAGACTTAAATTGTAAGTATAAAAAGAAGGATTGAACAATTTAATTTTTTCAATCGGCTTTCACATGTTAAAAATCTAGTTCTTTAAAATGGTTGTAAACACGTGCAAGTTGTGTTCGAATGGCATTAAAATAGCAAGTTTTTCCAAAAAAATTACAAAAAATCTCCCAGCGGCTGAGAGCTTCGCCCCTAGACCCCCATTGCCTCCTTAGACTTCGTCTATGATACGTTTGAGACACGCTAGTTTGCTCATTACGCATCCAATTTACACGTTTTGGGGGAGGTTGAGCCCTCTCCCTATAGCAAAATCCAGGTGATGTGCCAACACACAGGCCACGGCCTTTGATCTGCTAATCTGCAATATCTTTATCCCACAAAAAGTCCCACTTTCAAAAATTTCTGATGACGTCAATGCATGTGCTTTGTGGTTTGGGACTCCAAAACCAAAAATCCTGGCTACGCCTATGTAATGCACTGGAATACTTTAATCATGAACAATAAAAGACAACTTTTAATCATGCAAGAATTAATTTGTGTCCCTTGGTTCTCCAATAAAATTTAGGAAGGCTTTATTTTACTGCTGAGTTTTATGCCTATCTACTAGTAGTTTTTTGTTAATTCTAACTCGAATTTAACCTAAACTCAAATTCTTAACCTACTCTAAGCTTACTTTAACTCCAACTCTAATTCTAACCCAAACTTAAACCCTAACCTTGGCACTTAAAAAAGGAAATAAAAAAGAACGGGGTTTAAAAAAAAATCATGAAAATTTAAGATCAGCTAGCCTTAGCCCTGGCCTTAAGCGGAATACTACAAGGGCTTTAGACCTAAACATAGTTTTTTTTTTACCGGTAACTAAATTGCAGTATCCTCTACTGTAAGCTATCATCCCTATTTCCTACTAACCAGTCACAGCTGGTTCTTAGTTACCGGTAAGTGACTTTCAATTTGCATCAGCTGCGACTGGCTAAGTACAAGGTTTGATAAACTACAGGTGACACTTCTAGGCTTACTTGGCAGTGTCACTTGCCAGCACGTGCAGCAGCCACAGCAAATTAAGAAGGAGTCTACTGTAACCACATCGTGGCCACTCCTGGCCACAGTAAACCCTCGAACTCTGATACCATAGTAGTATTGATGGTATATCACGTATATCACACCCATGATCTTTCGCAAAGACGGTGTGCTTATGGCTCTTTATTAATTGCGATAATTTAAGGCAGCATAAACGTTAAAAATTATGACAGAAACTAAAATGGAAATTTTGCATGCATAGTTATGTACCTAGAAATAATATTATTATTGTTACGTTTTATCCCAACGGTTGTAGCCAGTTTGAAAATCCGGAAGCGCCTGATTTAAAAAAATTGCTTCCGCTTTCAGCTCCTTTTCAACACCTTCGTTTCCGAGTTCGCTTCCGCTTCTAACCTCTTTCATCAAATTGATTCCGCTTCCACAAAAAATTAACCGCTTCGACCGCTTCCGCTTTCACATCCCTGCTTGAAACACTAAACGTGCGTTTACAACGGAGGCAAAGCAACGCAAAGCAACACGAAACGCTGAGTAATACGAAGCAACCAAAATTTGATGTCATCGACAGTTTGTGAAATGTTGCAACAGGCCGCAAACTACTCAAGCGGTTCCTTAACTTAGCCGAATAAATCTACGCTAAAATAGAACCCAAACTGGGAAAAATTGCAATGGTTTTGCCAGAGGTGGAGTCGAGGACACAAGGCTCGAGGCCAAGGCCAAGGACACAAAAAAAATCCGAGGCCAAGGCCAAGGACAGCCTTTCCGAGGACAGACACTCTCGAGGCCAAGGACAGGAATGCTCGAGGCCAAGGCCAAGGATTAAGGACACAAGCGCAACTGCTCTACAAAAAAAAGGTCTTCACAAAACTTTTTCAAGCGATCTCCACGAAAAAACGTTTTCCAAAAAATTTGAGTTTTAACTCAATCTACTTAAAATAATAAGAGAAAAATGCGTGGTTTACTTAGAGATTTCATTGATTGAAGTAATAACTGCATGAATTTAGTATTCATTTGTAAATGTTTTCAGTGCAATGACCAAGCATTTTTTGTTTTATGGAAAAGGCCTTCTTCTAAACCGAACAAAGATTTGAAAAAAATACCATGTTTGATTGAAATCCTATGATTTTTACTACAACAAAAAATCGTCATCCTGTAAGCCGTCATTTTGCGCAGCTAAAAACTTAGCAACTGGTTCATAATCATTATGCAATGCATGTTAATCTTTTGCAGGCTTCTTAGCACGCTTGCTAAGACTGAGAGTGTTGAATCGTTTGATTTTTTTGATTTGATATAATTTACATGAGAAATTGTTTTTAAAGAGATACTGCTCGAAATCGATTTTATTGAAAAAATGAAAGTACAACTTGAGGTAATAAAGAGATGCCTCAAACCTTTTTCCGCAATTCCCCTTATTTGCGAAAATATGATTTAATCCGTTTGATTTCGTACCATTGGCAACCTTGCATTTTGCGATTTTGTATCCTCACAAATAGCGTATTCTCGATCAATACTAGCTTAGGTCTGCAGGTACCAGTAGCAATAGCCCAATTTTCAGGTTTGGTTATAAGCTACTCACTGCTACCAGCTGGTAATCCAAGATGTATGCCTCCAATCAGTTTGCTATAGATCAATGTGATTTCAATAAATTTCATCAAACAAAACAATGCTGTAAGTCTTAATCAAATAATCACGCATTCCGTATTCACTTTTTTAACACTTTATAGTTTTTATAGCAATCGACAAAAATGAAAAGAGGTAGAAATGCCATAAGATGCACCACTTACGATGGACTTCTGTTTTGACTTGCTTTGTCTTCTCGATAGTGTTGCATTGCTATGTCTAACTTTTGTATTGTATAGTTGGGTGGAAAAACAGCTGAAGCTATTTTGTGATGTCTGGCTGGGTCACTTCATCGAAGCAGAAATTATGCATGGGTCCATGAGATGGCACAGATTCTCCAAGTTGACGTCTCTGACGATATACGTACTGCCAAGTTACATTTGTTGGTTGTTGACGAATCAACAGATTGAAGTGGGGCTAAGCAATTGATAATGCTTGTCAAATATATCAAACAGGTATGAAAGCAGTGTTCACGCATCGATGAACTTTGCTGTTTAGAATAACTCTTATACGTATAAATGTTGCTTTCATATTAGAGTTTTCATTATAATTTATAATCTACTTTAAATTGGTTTTTCGCTTTGTTCTGGTGAGCTATTGATGCATAGAATGAGAAAAGATGTTGCAAAATTTTCTGATACTCTAGCTAAAAGTATTAATATAAAGTTATTGTCGGTCAGTAGTTGAATGAAGATGGCGTCTCTGGCAAAATCCTTGCGTGGAAACAAGTATAGACCAAAAAAGGATCTTAGGCACTTTTTGCCAATAGATTAGCTCGATTTGTACATAATAAACCCGCAAGTATACTTTGCTTCTGCTGGAGCACCCGGCTACGATCCGCCTCTCTTTCTCCCTCTTGCGTTAATCTAGGCCTTTTTGTGCGTGGCACATTGCGTACAGTGTATTTAATTTTATTTTACTTTGCAGAATCATGCTAAAGTACGCTTGCTTGACATTGTGCAGCTCGATGCTCTTTAAGTTCGAGGTATTGTTTAAGTGATTGTGGAGTATTATGAACTCCACAAGCTTCCACTAGAATCTCTCGCGATGCTCAACACCGATGGAGCTTTCGTGATGACGGGAAGAAATGGTGGAGTTGTTGCGCTGTAGCGGGTAATGCGTTTGTTTCTTATTGAACTTTATTTAACCAAAAAAAAAAAAAAAATTTAGAAACAACATTTTTTATCCTAATTCTTCTTTCTTCATTGCCCTCTTTTCCCTAAAAGCTGTGGGGGCAGCAGCTCGAAATGAAGCCGCCACACTGCACGATCTTCCATCACACCCATCCTCAAGTAATTAGTCCATCTTGTTCTAGGTCGTCCAACTGGTCTTCTCCCATTTGCTTTGTCAAGTAAAGCTTAGAGTAAATAAGCTTGTTTGGGAAGTCTTTCCTCAGGCATTCTGCTTAAATGGCCAAATTATCTCAGCTGAGATCTTTTAATGCGGAGAAGCAACGACTTGATGTTTATTGATTTTCAAATCTCAGAGCTACGCACCATGTTAGACAATGGAACTCTTTTGATTCATCTTAAAAACCTCATTTCGGACGCTTGCACTTGTGATCGCAGTCTTTTGGTCATTACCAAAGATTTATAACTATAAATGAGACTGGGGTACAAAACCTGTTTCGAAAATTGAGAGGTTCACTGTTTTTAACTATTCTCATTTCTTGGCAGCCAAATAGTGCAAACCCTAAAACCTATACAGCCAAATAATAATGTATTGTTGGGTTGAAGCATTTCGAACGCTGCGAAACATTTTTTTATGAGTTGCACTATAATATCACTTAAACTATATTTTTCATTCAACAAAACAAAATTAAACGTTTTCTTCGTAGGATTTAAACTTGCAGCCTGCGTCTTTCACATGCTCAATTTTTGCTATTTAAATCGCTTAACGATTACCATGATGATTGTAAACATTAAAATTGCAAACTTATAATAGTACGATTACCATAATAATTAGTTAGGTGGTAAACACCAAGTTTTGGCAGTGCAATATAATTATTTTTATATAACACAGCTGAGTTGTAAATCGGGTTGGATTCGGGTTCGGGCCTAAAGTTGACAAAAATTTCTGGCTTAAATCGGGCCTGAGACGTAGGTTTTGACTCAGGTGCACAAAAACATAATTGAAATAACCTGGCAACATTGCTAAATTTTTCAGACCTAACCTAACTATCAGATTTTTTCGGGCATGATTTAGGCTCTAAATTAGTTTTCGGGTTCGGGCCTGAACTAGTCAGCCCGTTTACAATTTTGTAACACAGCATAGTTACAAGTTGGTAGATTTAAATAGCAAAATTTTGGAAGTTAGAAAGCGTTCTTTCTACCTTAATCCGTAGAGCACTGGATTGTAATCCATAGGCTGCAAATTTGAATTTTGTCTGGAGACAAGGTTTTACATTTGTTATTTGATACAGTTCCTATTAGTTTGCAGCGGAACCGAGAGGGTAAAGGCGTCGTTTTAAGACAACTCTCATCACATGATCTGGATTGAACTTGCAGCCTGGCGACGTTGTTGCGTCCATAATAAGTCGCATTATGACGATTATCTATGCTTGGTGGCTTTGTAGTGTATTGCGAGCCTGAACGACGAAAACTTTTTTGGGTAGTTTTCGCCCTTATTTTGGACAAAAAAAATTCTACTCCTGAGCTGTTAAAACTTTTTTTATGAAGAAATTTTTATGGGCAAAAATGTGGTAAGAGAATTCGTTAAGAGGCTCCGTGCAATACAACTTCGGCCCAACCCACCGGCATCACTTTTCTTTCTCTAATTAGGCGACTAAAAACACTATAAATGTTTATAGTAAGGTGGTTGGTAGACGTACCATACAAAGTACGTTCAAAGATTATATTCACTTTCTGCAAATTTACTGTTTCTGTGTTTATTATATGTTTAATTTTCTGATATTCTTTGGAAATTGTATGCAGTTTTCAGCTTTGCCCTAAAAATTTATTTCGGGCAGTGTTTTGGGTTAACATTGATGTACGGTCGCGTATAGTGTCATTTCAAAGTTGGGCGGAAACAAAAGTTGGTTATTGCAGTACTCTATTCAATGGGTAAAATTTTTATCACAACAATTTTGGGTAAAATCGTTCCCTTTTTTTGTACAATAGGTGCTATGACAAAAATTTTACCCATTTCCATGTAAATGAATAGGGTATTGCAAAATCTAACTTTTGTTTTTGCATAATTTTGAAATTTAGCGTAACGCGACACTAAGTGACGAATAAATGTTGATTAGAAATACTGGAGATTATTGTTCAGATCAATGTCTGTTAATCTAAAATAAAAAATGTTTATTTTTTGAAGAAATAAGAACTGCTTGAGGTAGTAAAAAGCTGCTCCAAACCTTATTGCACTATTTCCTTACAAAATTACATTTAATCCGTTTGACCAATTGCAACCCTGCGTTTTGAAATTTTGTGACATCAAAAAAAGACATTCGGTAAACATGCATTCTACACCGATTCAAATTAAAAGCCACAAAACTAAATTCTATTTTTAAGCTCTGCATTGATTGACTAACAAAAATAGTTGAATGATTGTAAAGCGGTCTCATTTATCTTTTTAAGAATTATCCTTCCGCTATTCTGAGAGATATTTTCACCCAATGAATGAACATGTTGCTAGATCCGGTTCCTGCAGATTTTGAACAGGCCTGTGGTAAATTAACCCAATATATTAGGATATACACTTGAAACTATTTAAGGCAAATGATATCTTATGTTGCTATGAAAGGTTTATAGTTGAAAAAAGTTTGGTTTCTATCAGCTAATGGCTACCAAGAACCAAATTTATATTTCAGGTCGTTTCACTCCTGAACCATTTCTTCGATTTTAAAGAAAGCGTGGTTTCGCAACCACGAATTTACTAGTTCTTATTTAACAAAGCACTGTATGTCTTCATTCAACAGGCACCTAATGCTTTACAATTGTTATTGGCTGAGAAGCAACTGTAAGTTGATCATGATGTTGTAATTTAACATGTTGTAATTCAATCAGTTTAATGCAACTAATTCGAACGGTAGTGAGGTAGTAATTGTCAATTACTGCGTTTCTAAACTATAGTTACAACATTCAGGTAATCAAGTCACTCAATCAACACAATCATGGTAAAAACCCAGTTTCCGTAAAACTGTCAGAAGTATCTTCTCAAATTAAATGTGCAGCAGCGCAAAGTATGAAACGCCCTGTACAAGTACGTATATTTTTTCATAGCGGTATTGATAGTTTTTGCAAAAAACAACTGAAAGTATCCAATCTACACAAAAAGCGCACGACATATTCGTGAGCGCGTAAGCTATATGCTTAGTTATAAGTGCACAGAAACATAATTTTACAATCTGTTCTCGCATTTTCGTGCTTTCAAGAATAACGCAGCAAGTTAGTTGTTGTCAGAAATTTCAAAGATTCTAAAGTTTTTCCAGCAACAAAAATAGCATGACTGATTGTTATTACTGCACTATGAACTCGACTCATTTTTATGCGAATACTTTTGCTTTTTCAAGTTCAAAATCTTTGGCAATTGCAAGTGCTTTTCAAGTTTAAGTCGTGTAAAACCAGCTTACATAAAAACCAGTTTAGTTTTAATTTGCAAATACAGTACACTCGCGATAAAAATTTGATAATAAAAAGTTTGGAGCCAATGTTTCAAACTGCATTATGTAGAACTGATTTGGTGCACGAAAACAATAGGATTTTCAAAATATATTGCGACAGTCAAAAATTTTTTTAAAACAATTATAAAGTACATCTCTAAACCCTGGAATATAAATGTGATAAGTTCACATGCATGTGATTAAAAAACGCCATTGCTTTGCAGCGCTGCGAAAAATCTATTTGTCATTTATTGTTTAAGTAATGGATAAAGTGCTATGGATTAATGACAGTGTGTAAAAACAATAGCTAAAGTGGTCGGCATCTTTTTTTTCGTTTTTGCGCAAAATGCATTTGCAACAACCTTGTCAATGAAATTAACAAAATCATTGAAAACAGATTACTATACAATTAACACATTAAAACATGAAATATAAAAACCTTAAAAATCCAACAGTCTGTTTCACCCGTAAACGCCATCATCAGGGATAAGTCTAAGCAATTTAGCAAAGTGACAATGAGCAATCAAATGCTTAGACTTATCCCTTATCATCCCATTTATGGGTAAAACTGACTGTTGGGTACTATAGGTTTTTAATGTTTAAATTACTGGGGTAATCTGATGTGATATTTCCTCCAACTCGTCGTCATCGAGCACTTTTTGAAGCCCTGATATCAGCTGCAGACGAAATCATTAAAAAGTTTCCATCTTCGATATTTAGTCCATGATATCGCTCACTAGAGCGCAGTGTTTTGTTGCTAATTATAATTAGCAGCTTACGTTAGTTAATGATTGGAAGCAGCGATGCGAATTCAAAAACTGTTGTTTCATTCAATACTTGAACACATTTTGAGTCCATTGAGTTCTCTGAGATAATGAAACAGAACAAAAAAATATCGTATGTAAGCTTGCTACTGTAACTTGCTATTTAACAATACTCGAACTTGAACTAAAAAAAATCAAAATTTTTACCAAAGTCCCACTCGGTGAACTCACGGAACTCGCATTAAAATGGATTGGGTTAGTAGTAATATGAAATTGTAATATTACATTTGCCACTGGAAAAACATTACCAATTTGGTATTTGATTTCTATAAAAATAAGAATTAGCTTCAAGCAGCATTGTTTTTGAAATTTCCAAGCGTTAGCACACTTCGCTGAATTATGCTCAGCGCCCTCATCCGGCTAATGTGGTATCAGCAAATGTAACGAAAACAAGTTTTTGTTAAGCAGTAGTAAACTTGTTATGCATAGTCATAATCTTGTGACAATCCTTAATGCATGAGTGTTTTTCGTTGTTCCCAACCGCTTATGCCGAATCGGCAAATTGGTGCTGCGGTACGTCTAAGAGACTTCATTTTCCAACGAAACCTAAGATTTTCATCAGCAGCGATCGAGGTTTCATTTGACGCATTAAGCGCAAATCTTGTTTTGCGCGCCCCTGATTCGTTGAACTTGTTCAGTTTTAAACAGCATTTCAGAAATGACAAAACTACCTCGCTTAGACTATAAAGACACTACATTTTCCATCTTTGCTTTGTTATTATTTTGTTGTTGCAGCTGATCAACAGGAAACTGCAACGAGCTTCGTCGGCTGCACTAGTTGGGGTGTCTCGTAACAATCTGACTCGTCAAATTCAAAGACAGCAAAATGCGGCAGAAGCGATTTCCCTTATCTCTTCAAGTTTAGCCCAGCTAGCTTTTTCCCGACAATGTACTGTACACTGCTCCGCCCAAGGTCGAGGTAAAATTTTCAGTTTAAGTATTTGTTCACTCATATATCGGTACCGTACTTAAGTGTTTATCACGCTGCTCATACCAGGGTTCAAGCTTACGAACTTGAGGGAGTCAAATATTTTACAGAAAGTCATAAATGAAAAAAATTATTGGTAATAAAATCAGGGCCGCGTGTCATGACGTCGGCCCGAGTGACAAAGTTTTCGGTGGGGCCCTCGGCAAGCTCTTTTCTTAAACCTAATATTCATCATATTGAAAGTTTTTTTTTATTACGTAATAAACAAGAACATGCGGTGCGCGCATTTGTACGGTACTGTGGATAATTTACAAAAAGTTTAGTTTTTTGAAAATTATCTGCATGAAGTTTATTTCTAGTTGTTTTAATTTTAAAAACAGGAGTTATTGAAACTCCGTTGGCTCGATAGACGTCGACTGCCTTCATCACTACAAGCGAGTTTTGGGCGAAATCGATTTCACTTTTTAGGCAATTTAATTAAAGTTTTTACACTTGTCGTTTTTGTGAAAACGATTTTTCAAATTGTCGTCGCCTCCTCCATCCTCGATTGATGCAAATCATATCTTTAGTATTTTGAAGTGAAGCTTTTTTGCTTTATTTTAACCTCTGTAGTAATATTTTGTACATTAGGGTTTGTTGAATTTAGTGAATAGCCAACTCTAACCGAGCAAGAAATCACTGTATCGACTAGCTCACTATGTTTTATTTCTTAAAGAAAATTTTCTCTGCGATTCCGGACAATCAAGCTGTCGAAATGGAATTGTTATGTTTATTAAAGGATGCAATGTTCAATTGGCAGGGAGAAAAGGATTTCCTGACTAACTGCTCTTTTTGGACGGGACGTTCCGTATTACTCCAAATATATGCAAAGACGGACAAGTAGATAGATACTTATTTCAACTTTATCCATCGTTAATTATTTGAGAGATACTGCTCGAAATCGGTTTTATTGAAGAAATGAGAATTACTTGGGGTAATACCCAGCTAACAATATTACGTGGTCACCACGTGGCTATAACGTTACGTTTCGTGGTGGCAACGTGGTAGTTTTACGTAACTACCACGTAACTTTGTCGACACTCAGCTACGTGGTGACCACGTGGCAATTGTACGTGGTGACCACGTGGCAATTATACGTGGTGACCACGTGGCAATTATACGTGGTAGTGACGAAACTATTTACGTAGCCACGTGATTACCACGTTTAGGCAAAGGGTATATTTCATACGCACTTTCGATCCTCACGTGGTCACGCGCTGAAGTACCATGTCGCATTTTCGTTGCAACCACCGCTAAGTCAAGATTTTTTACGTGGCATCGTCACGTAACAACCACGTATCCGTTTTGCTGATAAAGCTATATAGAAATTCAAGTCTTGATACGCACTTTTTCAATAAATTAATGTATTAAAAAACTTTCAAATACGCACAATTAAAAACGAAGACAGAGTGAATTCAACTGCAAAAAGAACAGGAAAAAGCAAGAGTACAGGTTACTCTTCTGTCGTTGGTTGAATATTTTCTCTGATAGTTTTCTGCAAATACATAAAAATGAAGCAGCAGCTTGTTAACTCAACGCCTCAATTTTCGTTATGAAATCACCAGAGGTGGAGTCGAGGACACAAGGCTCGAGGCCAAGAACACAAAAAAAATCCGAGGCCAAGGACACACCTTCCGAGGACAGACCCTGTCGATGCCAAAGAACTAAAAACATAACGCGAAAGAGCTCTCGTAAAAAAAAGGTCTTCGCTCAAAAAGTCGCAAATTTTCCGCAAAATTCGGGCGATCTGCATACAAAAAAAAGATCTTTGCTCGAAAATTCGCAAGTTCTCTGGCGTGCTCTAGCAGTGCTCATGACCTTGGCAAATTTTCAGCGAGTCAAAAAATAGTGCTGCCCTCGAGCCGTGGACAGGGCATTTTCGAGGACTTGCAAGCTTCCCGGCCAAGGTCTAAAACATCAAATTGTGTCCTCGAGGACTCCACCTCTGGAAATCACAGAGCTTCGTAACACATGGCACACATATGGAGAAATGAGCGGGTCACCTATGCCAACAGAACATTGCTCTTGAACATAAAATTTTTAGCAAAGTAGAATCATACATGATCAAGAAATGGCGTTTGTTCTCTGTCAGACACCCAGGGCCTGCGAGAGGGGGGTTCAGGGGGTACATCGTACCCAGGCCCGGGGCTAGGGGGGCCCGGAAGAGTTGAGATTGACGCGCTAAGTCATGGACAAATTTTTTTCCGTGTCTATTCACCACCAAAAAATAGGACCAAATTTGAGTGAAGACCTTGTTTTTTTTGCTCTTCACCTAATTCTGGGCAAAAAATAGGACCTAGTTTGAGTGAAAACCTTTTTCTTAACTTTTTGCTGTTCACCAAATTTTTGGGGGCCCGACATCGATCTTCGTACCCCCTGGAAAATTTCTCTCTGAGGCCCTGCAAACACCAACAAAAAATACTTTAGTTTTTACTATTCTATAATTGCAATTATCTCAAGCAGAAAGTACTCTAAGCATTTTTAATACTGACCACTTGTTTCGGGGCATATTTTAACGTATCTGCTATTGAATCTTCGATTTCCCTTATTGTCGCCTTCGGGAAATTCTTTCGGCATGCAACTAAAATACATCAAACAATAAGTTCAAACAACGATACTGCAGTTGGCCTTGCAGAAAGTGCTACTTGTTAAAACCACATAATTTTTATTTACTTGTTAAAATCATGTTAATGAGATTTAAGATGCTGAGGGAAACGAGTGTTTTGTACAATTTTACAGGGATCTAGCAATCGCATTGATGACTTTCTGCGATATTGTTACCCAAGAAAATAGCGATACGATGCAGAGCAGAACAATGAATGCAATTTTTTGCGATAATTTCAAATTTTTTCGATGCGATAAAACCACAGCTAGTTAGCGAGTATTTTTGCAATTATCTATTTCTTGAATTAATTTTGAATGCAAAGTTTGTGGTCAACAGTGTAAACTGAGCTCCGCAGCCAGCGCAAGACTTTATTTTAATCAGATTGTAACGCAGCAAATGCCAAAACATTCTCAAACTTCAAACCAAAATATAACTTGTGACGAAACAGAAATAACAGAGAAATCGTGGAAATCGCAGATTTTTTTCAAATTCTTGTGATGCGATAATGGATGTGGGATTTCTTGCAAGTTTTGACGCGATATTTCGAAAAAAGCGTGCGATGAGTATCTCAAGGTAATTACATATAGCATATATTTCAAGTTTATTACATATAGTACTGCTCAAATAAAAAACAACTTGGCCGGTAAAATTAAACTAAACAAATATCAACAAGATAATATTGATAAAGTGCAGCAACAGAGAAGCTACGTATGGACCGTGAGGTCTCCCAGACAGTAGCCATCTCCATTCATCTTGAAAAAGATGACGTGAAATTCTAATTAGTCGAGAGTTGGACGATGACTTGCGTAAAGAACAAGCATTAGTACAGCATCTTGGGCTTAAGTAGAAAATTACTGAAGTTTGGCCACCTCTCAACTTAAGTTTGCCAAACTATTAACTTACCAATCATTACTTTGGCAACATGTAGACTTTGAAACGATAGCTTGCTTCTTTTTCCTTTGAAGCTGTATTTTGTCCACAATTCCGCCGTTCCAAGCTTTCGCAGCATGTAGCGGACACATTCTTTCGTATTGTGTCCGCCAGTGCTGCTCAAATATTGAATCTGAATAATAATGACAATAACAGTCAAATCAGCATTACACTCGAGTTACCAGTAAGTGATAGGTCACCAGCAAATGATAGGTAAGCAGGCCCATCTCTGCGGTTTGCGTCAAGGCGTACAGTGTAAGGTTGCTATAAGTGGTAGAAAGTCATTGCTGGCAATTTGCAGTAGATTTCATTGTCCGGAAAACAAACGCGGTCTCCCGGACCAAGCAGACATTTAAGTCCAATTTATTAGTGATTCAAAATGTTAAGCTTTCCTTTTGAAAATTATTGGTTTCATCTTCTGAAAATTGGTATAGTTAAGCAGCAAATTTGGTGGTCTAAACAGTGTTTAAAAAATTGTCAAAGTTTTCAGCACCAGAGAGAAAATTACTCTTTGCATTCAGGGTATTTGGCTATTCGTATCAGAGCCATACATGTAAAACCCATAACAAAATCTGCACCACACCTTAGAAGATATGCCACGCACTTAAAGGGGGTGAAGCATCCAGCTGGAATTATGTGCAAAAAATCAACAATAATCTGAAACATATCTTCACCAAATTACACCAGTTTACGACTTATTGTTGCCGAGATATTTTATTTCAAAGTGACATCTCCCCAACAGTCTTGCCTGTTAAAATTTTATTGTTCCTAAAATGATGTTTATTGTTTAAAGTATCTTTTACATTGATTTGAAAGCTCCTGAATGTAAGGCTTCAGCATGAATTAAGCTTAGTGTTACAATGGTTTGGTTTACGTAAGTTAAAAATTCCAAGATGGTTTGGTTTACCAAAGCTAAAAATTCAAAGCATCTAAACGGGGAGACGTGTTTAGTAATTTAGTGTAACTAAAACGCATCACAAACGGGGGTCTGAGCACCCAGCCGCTATGCGATTTTTTGTAACTTTTTGGAAATAAAAAGCTATTTTAATGCTATAATATAGCATTTTCCCCATGTTCAGAGACCTTTGAAAAGAACTAGATTTTTTGCATTTGAAAGCCAATCGAACAAATTAAATTGCTCATTCCTCCTTTTGCTTACAATTTAAGTCCAAAACGCGTCCCAAACCTTGCATTTGGGATTGAATTTTGTAAGTGATTTGGCCAAGGTAAGGGGAAGTAAGGTACATTGCCTCCTGCAATATTTTAGCAGTAAATAATAATCCACTTTAAGATTTTCCTTAAAAAATTTTTGCTTTGTCATGAAATTAACCAGTTATAGGAGTACATGTTTGGCCATGGGGCCCAGGGCCCTGAATTGAAATTCACTAATTTGTTCAATTAACTTTTTTCCTGGCTAAATTTTTTAAAGTACTTTGCGCGTAAAAACAGGCGAGGTGGAGGTGAATTGTTATTAAAATGAAGCAATAGATGATTGCACATTCAACCCATGTTATTCCCGGGCCGGATTTACATTACGCTGGGTCCCTGGCACTTTGGGGATTTTCGCAACATCTTTCTGCCAAATATAGGTAAAGAACAAAAAAAAAAAAAAAAACATTACCATCCGAGCCCGGGGCCCTGTGCCATGGTAAATCTGGCCCTAGTTATTGCATTACGTTCATAAAAAGGTTAAATGAAGGCTGAGGTAGCAACTTTTAGAACAAAAACCCTTAATTTCACCCGGTTTATGCATTTAAATTGGTAGACAAAATTGAATTAAGGGAGCCCAGGCCTCCTGGTAGTCATTGTCATTTTTAATTACTGTTGTACGCGTGTACTGTTGTACCTAAAGATGCTGAAAGAAACTGAACAAACAAACAAATAGTTTTGTCATATTTTTATCATTGGTGGCATTTTGATTGGGGGCCTGGGCCCCCTGGCTACGCCTATAATTTCCCCTATCAAATTTTTTATGTATATTGTCGCGTAAAAACTGGCAAGGTGGAGGTGAATTGTTATTAAACATGGTACAATAAATGCTTACGCATACTAACCATGTTATTGAGCGGGCCCGGTTTTAATTGCGTGAGGCCTTTAGCACTTTGGAGATTTTTGCAAAATCTTCTTGCCAAAGATAGGTAAAGACCAAACAAAAAATCATGCTATTTGAGTGGAGGGCTCCTGGCAATGTGCCGTATAGTAAATCCACTCCTGATTATTGCATTACGTTCATAAAAAGGTTAGATGAAGGCCAGAGTTAGCAATTTTTAGGATAAAACCCTTAATTTTACTCGAGTTATACATTTAAATTGGTTGGCAAAAATTGAATTGAGGGGCCCGGGCCACTTGGTCGTCAACATTATGTTTAATTATTGTTGTACGCGTATATGTTGAACGCAAACATGCTAAAAAAAAAAACAGAAACTGAGGAAACAATAGGTTTTTCGTCACATTTTTACCATTAGTGGCATTTTAATTGGGGGGACTGGGCCCCCTGCCCCCCTCCCTCCCGGCTATGTCTATGGCTGCTATCGCTATATGTTTTTTCTTCTCATCGCTGTAACCTATAACATTGCTTTAAAAAAAAAAAAATTTACTGGCGACGCAAACGGGGGGGAATGGCACAATGCCCCCTTAAATACGACCCTCAAAAAGGCTCATTTCTTAAAATATCAGCTCTACTGCTGGATCTGCTTTGTCAGTAACGTGGCCAAAGCAAGGCTTGCATGTTTTCCGATTCCTTATGTATCGAATTGGGCCTAATAGCAAGAATAAAAAAAAACTTTTGAAACATCCAAATACGCAGTAGTGGACTTACAATCTTTCGGCGGAAATTCACGTCATTGCTCAATGTTTCATCAAATTCCTCTAATTCTTCTACAGTTTTTTTTGGCTGCGGAAAAATTGCATCAATTTCAGAGATATCTGTCGAGCTCGGTAACGTTTTTAAAAGCATGTTCAATATTTGACTTTGGTTTCGCACAACCTCTTCCAATTTCATATGCAAAGCTCGCTGAGATGATTTTATTGACAGCAATTCATGATTCAAATTTCTCATCTCTGAAAAATGGAAAACAAAACTAACAAAACTTATGTGAAAAATCACGAATTCACAAGCGGAATTAAAGCAAAACTTATACAAACCTAAAAAAAAACTGCAGAATTTTGACAGTTCCTGATGACATCGAAGACTGCATAAAAAAAAACTTTTCCAAGAACAAATTTTAGTGTAAAACCACAACAGTACTAGTTGCACCGAAACAGTACGTCTTCTGGTTATTGAGTTCTTTTCAAGCTAACTTTAAACAAATCTGCTATGAAAAACGAATATGCGCTTTGCGCAACTTTGTTTTAGGCCAGGTCTACACTAAGGATCTTTAGTTTATTTTAACCGACTGACAGCTTCTACGATGATAAGACAGTACGTCCGGCATATCGAATTTCTGTTTAAAATAAACTAAAAGTACGTTCGTATGCTCACGATTTTACTTCCAGCGTAAACCGGGCTTTACTGGAACGATGCGAGCGTTTGTGCTGCATGAATACTGTTTACTAAACTACATCCAAACAAACTGACACATACCATTAGTGGAAATGATGTTACCAGACGCAGAACTTAGTTGTCTTTCTCGTGGAGGGGAAGACGCTAAAATAAACATAATTTTTAACATCTGAATCCTCTGCTGTTATGTGACAATAGCTTTTTAAAACCTGGGTTGCGACAGAAAAAAATCGATCTTAAGTCAAGTTGTAAGTCTTTAAAGCGAGATTTTTGCAAAGGATTGAAAGAATGACGTTATTCGACAAACAGCGTAGCTCTCCTGATCGGAAAATCTTTGATAATTGAGCCACTGCTTCTCAGTACTAAAAAATTTCTGCTTAGATGGTTTGGCCATGTCATCAGAATGCCTCAGAAAAGGTTTCCCAAACAGTCTTTGCTGGCAAGGATAAGAGTAAAGAGGCATGTGGGATGACTTAGAACAAGATGACACAAATTAGGATGACCTCAAAAAAGTAGCAAAAGCACGAACAAGGAGCCAAAGAATGGTGGAGGATCGTGGGTGCTATGGTTTTATCTTGAGCTGTTGGCCCGGGCTTTAGGAAAAGTGGGTAAAGAGAGCACGTAAAGAGGCTAATTTACTCTATGATTATTCAAAAAGTTCATTCAAACTTACTAAGCACTCGGATGTAGGAGTATCATCTAGTTCGTTTACTTGAGTATCCGAATCATCTATGATGTAAAAGAGCCATCAAAATAACATATCATAACTGACGTACCCACCCGGCCTGCATTTCAAACATGACCAAATAACGATAACATTATTTAATTCTAAAATGCGAAAAAAACTAAAGTAAAGACTTACTACAAGTCTCGATCTGATCTCGAGTTGCTACCCATACGACGCTAACGAGTAACAAACCGTGGGCAAAGAAAAAAAAACAAAAAAAAAATCAAAACTGCACTCCTGCTCATTTTTAGCGAGCAACTATAACAAAAAAAAAACTTCTTAAGAAAAACTATGTCTTAAGCAAAAAACACGGACAATAATCGAAGTTGGACAGCTGAAATCATTTGCGCTAGTTCTCGTAAAATAAATTAACTTTGAATATCACGTACCTTTTTTGTCATCACTTTCAGAATCGTATTCCACTACGCGCAGTCGCTTTCTACGGTTTACTTCTATATTATCATCCGAGTGTTCACTGCTGTGTCCCAATTCAATCTCATTTAAAATATCGGCTGTAAACAAGCGTCATGTATAAGCAAAGTAGAGAAACTCGGTCAAGTTAACATAATAGTTTATGTGCTGTGTTTAGTGCTGCACAAATCTACTGATGCCGGATCACATAATTTGACAAAAGCCAAATATCATCTTGTACGGTACGTAAAACTAAACGCAACTCAAGTTTTCATGTTCATTGATGTCTGGTTTGTTGCAGTCATAAAACACACAGTACTACCCATATAAGCCAAAAAAAGTGTTAACTAACATTAACCTGTAGCTTGAGAAATCCTGAAAATCACAAAAAATGATTTCATTGCGCCGTTATTAGTTACGAAGTAATAGTTATACACTCAACGTGTTTTAAATCTCGAAACAAATAAAGTTTGGTGTAGTGCAGACGCTATATGCCAATATTTGTTTTCATGTGCTTGGCTTTCTTCGATACACTTTGGGCCTATTTCCATGGAAAGCCTAAACGGAAAATTCCGCTACAAAAAATGTTTTTAAGGCCACGCAAAACAATTCACGATAAATTGGTTGCTTTAGCTTCACTCATCTTTATCATTTTGCTCCAAGAATGTGCTTCCTTCTATTTTTGGAGCCCAACAGATGCTTTCCGCATGCAGGGATCAGGCAGTTTTTGCAGCCTAGTTGCAAGCTTTCACGATCTTGTGCATCTAGCCTTCGCAAACCTCTGGCAATCATGTCATATTCCAGCACTTCTTTCCACTTTTTTTGGTCTTTTTTTTGTCCGTTCAACTCCTAAGTGTAGTGCCTTTACTGAACCCCTTTTTTCATCTATTCTGTCCACAAGCCTTTTCACATCCAGTCATATAACATTCGAAACCTTTTCAAAAATTTTCCATGTCGATCTAGTCCTTGATGTTACAGCTTCCTGAGCTCCTCCTTTTATACCGAATACATCGCCGAGGTAAGAGAACCTGTCTTCATTAGCTTCGGCTTCACAATCCCCAGTAATTATTTTTGCAACCTTCACCTTGAAGACTAGGCCCAAGTCTTAACTGTAGCATTGTGCAAAAAAAAAACTTGATGTAGCCGAACTTTCCGCTAAGGTAAGCTAATCGGCCTCAGTATGTGAAAACAAAAATTGGCCACACATTTAATTCGAACTCGAAAACGGCGCTAACCACTCCACCTAAGTGACACAATGAAAATGCAAACATTTTAGTACTGCAAGCTAATGCATTCTCAATTCTCACTGCCAATTCGCAACCAACCTTTCATCAGCGTAGTACGGTACTAATAATGAATTCAGTAAAATAACATTGCAGTAGTTGTAATGAAAAAAAGACAACAAAAAACGTTGCACTATTCCGTGATAAATAGTAATTTGGTACTCACCGGGTTGCATATTTTGAAACGATGGAAAACGTGATGTATTGTGGCTAGGTTTGGGAGTAGAACAATCTTTGTATCTTAAGCTATTATTCGAAGCCAGGTTTTTTCTTTTTGCATCTGCAGTACAAAAAGGAAAAGGTTATCATCTTAACCAAAGGAGAAAAGGTAAGACAAATTGGCAACTCACTTTGTGCAGATACATTCGCAGTTGGAGGAATGGGAAGGATTGCTGGATGGTCACTTCCATCAAAACCATCAGCTACATAATCTGTCAAAAAATTTATTCTAAACTCTTTTAACAAAAACAATTTCGTACAGTTAACCCTGGATTTAAAGCATTTCGAATTTAACGGCGGACTGTTTCACCAGTCCATTCCTCTTAATTTCATTCTCTACTTGCTTTTTCCACGTTTGCTTCGGTCTTCCTCTACTACCACGCCCTTCAAATTTCATTCACATTCAGTCGATATAATATATCTCTACATATTATGTAGAGATCATTGTTTGTATATTTTTGCTACTGTTGTCTTCACCTTCCCGCTGAAAAACTCTAAATATTCTCCTAAGGTTTCCCTCATTACTTGGTAAAATTTTGGTTTTTAAAATCATTGCCTATGCTGATAATGAAAATTTTCCTATTTATAGCCCAAAATATCTACTAATTGATTCGCGTTATAACCTTGTGATCTTTCCTTTGTTTTTTCCAGAATTTTTCTCGACTGCATTCTGCTGCTTTGAATATTTTTCTTCAAAACTTGTCGACAGTTTTCAGAATTTTGTTCATGGTAATCATCTTCCAGGTTAGAAGTTTCCACTGCTCGTTTTTCTAATCGAAGAGCTTCTTCAAAAGTGTCTGTGAAATTAAAATTTAACTTACAATAAATCAAAATTTTTAGCAATTGACAGTGTTGAATTGATAAAAACATCTCAGCAGCAGCATGCACATTGCATATACATATTAGGTATTCCAGTGAGAGCATTATAACCAGTCAGAAGAAAACTATAACTGATAAAGCAACACAATACAGACTATTTGGTATCTATTTCAAAAAAGTTCATAAAACGGTTAGCATCAGCAGTGTTACTAAAATGCTTCCACCTAATGAGATCTACTTGAAAGAAGAGGCAAAAAACAATTTATCGGGGGGGCTAGCACAAATAATATAACAAATCAAAAAATTGTTTTGCGTGCTTCTGGCCTAAAGGCAACCAGCGCGGAAGCCTATGGAAGAGCCAACAAAACGGCGATCGCTTAAAACAAGCAATGCGAAAAAGTTGTCTTTCCACAGGATTCGAACCTGTAGCCTTTGGATTACCGGTCCACTGCTCTAACACTTATACTGCTTAACGCCAAAAACATCAAATGTCAAAAACATCATAATTGACTTATTATTAAAATCATAGAACAAGCAATTTACTGGGTTCAAATAGCCAAATTTAAGCATGCGAAGAGACGTCTTCTCTAGCATAAGTGGTAGAGCAGTGGACCGGCAATCCAAAGGCTGCAGGTTCGAATCCTGTGGAAAGACAGCTTTTTCGCCTTGCTTGTTATAAGTGGTCGCCGTTCTGGTTGCCCTTCCTTAGGCTTCGCGCTGGTAGCCTTTAGGCCAGAAGCACGCAAAACGAATAAACATTAAAATTCTGGCCGGCAAACGTCAAAAACATCATAATTGACTTATTATTGAAATCAAAAAAACTAGAAACAAGTTGTAGCAGCATAGATTTTCCATGCATCAAATTAAGCACAAATTTGACTTCGGTCAATGAGATATGAATAATAATAATTTAGCAGAAAATTATATCAACTACGTTTTGATAAATGTAGTACTCTTCAGTAAAGAATTCCAAAAAGTGCTCACCAAGACTCTTTAGGCCTCCAGCAGATACACAAAAAAACCTTACCCCACTGCAAGAAAACAACTCTATCACATTAAAAATCGCATTTGGCTTACCAGCATAAATGAGCACTCGAATTCTGTACAGTCGCCAATGTTCCTTGTCAGGAATCGAGCATTTTTTAGCAAGGATGCGTGCTCTTAATGGAGGGTAATAACTACTTCCTTGATCATTCTGCAGTAAGTATACAATTCAAAAACATAAGTTTGGAGCAGTTACTAGTAGGCAATGAAAAGTAAAGACTGTCAATTATGGATTTTCAATTCTATTAATATAAACAGAGGCATGCAGGTTGTCAAAAAGGATTCACGTTAATTTAAACCTTCTGGCTCCTAAGTTATCATTTGAGAAAACATCAACACCTAAAACCTTATAATTCACTTTTAATACTAGGATAAATTATCTTTCATTCATACACAATGATCAAATAGATTGATGCCGTAATCATTTTAACTGGAATACTGCAAACAAGAGAATATACACAACTGTATATCTTTAGCAGTAGCTGCATTAATAAGGTCACAGACTATGCTGTAACTTTTATACTTTGCAGATTACAACTGAGCTACAAAAGTACGCTGCTTACCTTATCAATGTTTTTAATCCAAGCTGTCGGTATCACAGCACACTCTTCTTTTTCTTCTTCTTCCTTTTCTGCTAGCACGAATACCACAACAGCATAAGTTTTTAAAAATGCCATGATTGCAACAAATACAGTAAATATCTAGGCTTAATATCTAATATACCGAAGCTTAAAGAAATACTGCTTAAAATTGGTTTTAAATGAAGAAATGAGAACTACATGCAAGGTAATGAAGAGGTGCCCCAAACCTTTTTCCACAATTTTCTTTAGTTGCAAAAATACAATTTAACACGTTTGACTCCGTACCATTCGCAACCTTGTATTTTGCAATTTTGTAACATCACAAAAGCAATAATTTTGCAAAAATTCTCGCAGAATAAGAAACGCGATTACCAAGTGGGAGCAGTGAGTAGCTTATAACCAAATGTGAAAATTTGGCTGTTGCTACCGGAACCTGTAGTCCTAGGCTACCAGTACTGATTTACAGCATGCCTTTTGTGATGTCAATGGTACGGAGTCAAACGGATTAAAACAAATTTTTCACAAATAAGAGGAATTGTGGTTTAAGGTTTGGGGCACCTCTTTATTACCTCAAGTAGTTCGCATTTCTAATCAAGCCTAACAAGCAATACTAAACTTGAAGATAAAAGTGGTCAGTAGTTTAACATTCTTCAATATCAAGAATAATGAAAAAAGGTTTTATCAAGCTTCAACTTTTAGGGCATTCTATTCTCAATTATACACTGCTAACAAACACTTTCAAAACAACCTTTGTTCTCATTTTCAAATATGTTGCCAATGAAAAATAAAATTATTACTGATACTGTATGGTAAAATATTCAAAGCAATTAAGACTTAACCTTATGCAAGAGTAATTGAAAAAATTTTTATCATAGAGTTGCAACATTTCTCTTTAGTATGCTACATCAGTGGTTCATTTACTATAATACACTAATTTACTTGATTTAGACACTATATTCTTTTCTTTTGTTTTTTCTAGGTATTAACTGTTGATCCGCTATACACTGAGTTTAAACCTAAATTAATGATTGTACATATCAGGAATGCCTAGTACCCATCTGAAATTGAGGGTGCTATGTTAGGGGGTGAAGTTTTGAATTGTTTAAACAGGATGAATGAATTTGTCACTGGTATAAACTATCAAAAATTGAGGTGCCACAATGGGAGTTTCCCAAAATTTTGAACCAATCAAGCAAGATCGATGAAATTTTCAGCTAAATTAACTATGAGGACCTCCAAATGAGCTCCCCTCAAGATTTAAACTTTTTAACCACTTGAGATATGTAGTAAAAGATGAAACATGCTAATGTTTTTGAAAGAAATTAAATTTTAAAATATTTATCATGTTCTAGCCCCCAAAAATTTTGGAATTATTTTTCAACTTTACAATGACTTTCAAATTTTTATCAATTTACCATGATTTTTCAAATTTATTTTTCCAGGATTTTTAATGAATTTCTATAACCGTGGGAACCATGTTTAAAAATCATGTAAAATAGCCATTAAAATAGCTTCTGATTTACTGGGTTGTTCTTTCAACAGAATTGCTTTTCTACATAGTTCACCTTCTGATTTATACACCATTTCAGTATGTCTAGTATCAACAACATAAACTCCAAGTAGAGACGAGTCACAAGGTGTATCAAAAAAAGGTTTCCATTTTTTGTACAGTCTACACAAATACAAAGAGGATTCATTGTTTGAAGAAACAAGTGAAACAACTTCACAGCAAACATTATTATCCAATAAAAATGCATTGTTTGGAAATTTACATGACACTACATGTGAAGAACTCTTTGGAAATTTTTGTGATTCTGCATTTTCTGCTTCATCTAACCTTTTCACGATTTGTGCCAAAGGATTTCTCCCAGAGCGTACCAACCGTTTGATGTTATGCAAATAGTTTTCAAAATTCCTAAAAAAAGATGTATTGCAAATAGTTTTCAAAATTTAAAGCCTAAAAAAACTAACCCTAAGCCCTAACCTTAACCCTAATTCTAGCCCTAACCCAAAGCCTAACCTAAATTCTAAACCAAGTCTATAAGTGTAATAATCAAAATAAAAATTTTCGAAAACGAGTGACGTTACTGGAATCTTCGTTTATTTAACCGCGCGTGTTCCATTCACCAAGTCACTTTGTTAATAAAAAGAATATCCATTTAACACAAAAAAGTTACTTTATAAAGCTATACCAGTAGGTAAAATTTGCAGGTGCATTTAAAAAAATTTGCAATTACATAACTTTTATCCAGGGCATGGTATGGAATGGAAAATGGAATGGAACAGAAATTTCGGTATGGAATATGGAAGATGCCAGAATGGAATGGAATGAAAGATTTCAAGAATGGAATGGAAGACAATCTTCCATACTTCCATACCAATTCCATACTAGATTTTGTGCATTGTATTTGTAAAAAAATAAATACCAATGTTGGGTAGTGATAAACAATACTGTCACAGAAGTATTCAACTTCAATATCTACGCATAGTATTTGTCGACAAATCGCAATTTAAATGTAGCATTGATGTTACAGTTGACAACCTTGATGGATTTGACTGTTTTTTTTTTGTTTTTTTTTGAGGCTGACAATTTGCCCAGTCGTAAATTTTGTTTTCTTACGTCGTCACAAAAACTTGTATTTGCTATTTCCTCCCCGTTTCAGCTTGATTTTATTTAGCTTATAGTTTTAGTTTTTAAGCTTATAGTAATTCTTTTTGGTATTAAAGCTTGGGTATTTCTATTACGGTAAGTGTTCTAGTTGATATGAGGGCAAACTTGTTCGGTAATCATTAAACCATAGACATAGCCGAAGGACCAAGCCCTCTGCCCCCCCAAATGAAAAGCTACCAATGATAAGTATCATGACACAAAGCCTATTTATTCAGTTTCTTTTAGCATTTTTGGAGTGCAAGAGTACATGCGTACAACAACAACAGCAATTAGCAATAACTTAATATTAATATTCACGACCAGGGGGGCCCATGCCCTCTCAATTTAAATTTTTACAAATCAATTTAAATGTGCAAGCTGGGAGAAATTTAGTGTTTTTGTTCTAAAAGATGCAATCTCGGGCACTTATCTAACTTGTTTATGCAATATAATGTTTTAGGCCCCCAGTTAGCTTTTATACTACAATAACATGATTACTAACCATTTATGGCATCTAATGTACCAACTTGAAACAACAATCCGCCTCCATCTCGCAAGTTTTCTCGCGACGAAATGTTTTTGAAAAAACCTAGTTAGGGTAAATGCTTATTGAACAAATTATAGAATTTGAATCGAGGGTGCCTGGGCCCCTGGTTGAACATATTCCTAAACCTAGTTATTTTCATTGCAAAACAAAAATTTTCAAAGGCAAATCTTTGAGTGCATTATTTAATGCTAAAAATGTTGCAGAAAGCAATGTACCTTGATTCCCCTGACTTTGGCCAAGTCACAAAATTTAACCCCAAAATGCAAGATTTTAAACATGTTTTGGACTTGACCTGAAGTAAAGAGAGGGTTTTTTTCAATCGGCTTTCAAACATCAAAAATTTTGATCGTTTAAATGGCTCTGAAAATGTGCGAATTTTGATCAGAATCGCATTGAAATAGCCATTTTTTTCCAAAAAATCGCCCAGCGACTGAGGGCTATGCCCCCGCGCCTTTTCTGTGACATGTTTGAGTTGCACTAATTTGCTCACCACGTTTGCCAGTTTTGATAGGATAGAAAAATTTTTAACTTGCAGTTCTAGTCCTTCCCATATAGCAAATCCAGGTTTCAAGCCAAATCAGACGCCCAACTTTTGATCTTTCATTCTTCATCCCATAAAAAGTCCCACTTTTCAAAAACTTCTGATGAAGTCATTGCATGATTTGCGATTTAGCCTTCCCAATTCAAAGTCCAGGCTACGTTTATGCATTAAACCATGTGTAATATGCATACCAGATACCAATCGTTGCATCTTAGTATTGTTGGCGCACCTTCACAAACGGTTGCTTACAACATTGCAAAGGTGCAAAGCAACAAAATATATGTTGTATTGCTTCCAGTCTAAAATTTCTTTGGTATGGAAGTAGGGAATGGAATATATGGAAGAAAATTTTAGTATGGAATGGAATATGGAATGGAAGATTTTTGGTATGGAATGGAAATGGAATGGAAGAAAATTGCCAGTATGGAATATGGAAAAATCGTCTTCCATTCCATTCCATACCATGCCCTGCTTTTATCCTCCAAATAGGCTAGGCCTATTGCAATATTCCCAAATTTGATTTATTTTGTAGGGCCAAATGCTAACACTAGCAGGCTTTACTAAATGAACTTTGGAATACTGTAGCTCACTTCTTTTTTCTTTTTCGTATGAAACCAGTTTAGCAGTTACACAAAAGTTGTTAACTCTCATCTTTGCAAAATCAGAAACAACATTTTTATAATTTTCTTGATTTAGAGGGCAACCTTTATCGAGAAATATTTTAAAGTTCAATGCAAACACAGATCCTTTACAGATACAAGCAATGTTATTTACATTAGGCCTACAGTATACTCACAGCCTACTGTCGAATGCAGCACTTGCTAGTCAGTAGCTATCTTGTTTTAATTTACTGAACAACTTCAACTTCATGAGTGCAGTTGAGTAAAACATTCAAATAAATTGCTAGGCATATTAGGCTAGCGAACTAAACGTAACATCACTTTCAATATGTAAACTAATCAAACAGAGCATATACCGGTACTGTAGCTATGCTAAAATAGTTCACTACAGTACCTGACTAGCCTACAGAAAAAATCAAATAGGCTGCAAAATTTCATTTGAAACTTTATGCTAGAATTTATGCCCTAACAGTCAAATTATTTTTTGGTTTATGCATGATGTTGATGCATATGGCAAGAGTAGCCTATTTTTTATGTTTGCAACTTATGAAAAAGCCATTAATTTTTTTTATGCTACCAATATAGGCCACATGCACATCGTGCCTACCATGACTACTGTACTCTAATTGTTTCCTCATTTAACTGTTTAAGAATCTTACAGTAAATCACCAAAAAAAACAACCATCAATCATCAGATCATGTTTTAAACAGCCCTTGGTTCTTTAAAGTTCTTCTGTGCACGTTTACCACATCAAATTATGCTGAAAACTAAGGCTTTATGGCAATTTTTAAATAACCAAATACATAAAATTTAGCCTGCAGCCAAAACAACTGATCAATGCAAATGGTTCCTCTGTATCCCGTACTACTGTTCAAGTACCTAGGCTAGCTAGGCTACTAGCTTACGACTACCATGTAAACACTGATTCTAGTAAGTTGGGAACAGCCAATTTTTGTCAGGATAAAACTATTTGAGCAACAACAATAGTTTCCATCATTAGCGATGTTCAAGCGTATTGCTACTCTGCTCCGTATTTCACGGCTTCCCGCCAATTACAAAACTTGCTTTATTTGATTGCCATGTTGCCATTCTAAAATTTTAGTTTTTCTGGACAAAAATGAAAAATTTTTCCTACAGCTCTCTACGCCAAAAATGAGGAGAAATATTGTCGAGTGAGTGGTCAAACGGTTAAGAGCGTCGTTTTTACGACGACCACAGCATATAATACATGATCAAAAGATCTGGACACACCAGGATGGTGATTACGCATCATTGCAGCAACTGTGCGTGCGAAAAAGTTTTAGTTTGTTTTGATATGACGATTTTTCTTGCAATCAAACGCAATGATGCACCACATAATCTCACAAAGAAAAAAATGATAATAAATTTTTGCACACGCGCATTGCAATACGGCTTGATTTCAGAAGCTCTAATGTGATTAAACAATGATTGTTGAACATATTATTGCTACTAAATTTCAACCAAAATTTTTATTCTTAATGAAGATATGATGTGCTAAATAGAAATATAACACCTTATTACCAGAGGTGGAGTCCTCGAGGACAGATTTTGAAGTCCTTGGCCTTGGCCTCGAAGGTTAAGTCCTTGGCCTTGGCCTTGAGACCTCAAGTCCTCGAAAATTGGCCTGTCCTCGGCTCGAGGACAGCAGTATTTTTTGGATTGTTAAAATTTTGTGGAGCGCTTGAAAAAGTTTTTAGAAAACGTTTTTTTACGGAGATCGCTTGAAAAATTTTTGTGAAGACCTTTTTTTTTTTGGAGATCGCCTGAAAAATTTTTGTGAAGACCTTTTTTTTTTGGAGATCGCTTGAAAAAATTTTTGAAGACCTTTTTTTTTTTTGAGAGCACTTGCGCTTGTGTCCTTGGTCCTTGGCCTTGGCCTCGAGCATTCCTGTCCTTGGCCTCGAGAGTGTCTGTCCTCGGAAAGGCTGTCCTTGGCCTTGGCCTCGGGTTTTTTTGTGTCCTTGGCTTTGGCCTTGGCCTCGAGCCTTGTGTCCTCGACTCCACCTCTGCTTATTACCACGTAAAATCTTCAAAAAGATCTTTCTCTAAAGATGTCAACAGCAAAATCTTTGCAAATACAATTAACCGATCAGTGGTCGAGTGGATAGAGCGTCTGCTACTAAAGCGGTAGACTCGGGTTCGATTCCCGGTCGGGTCAAACCAAAGACTATAAAAATTGGTATTCACAGCTTTCCTGCTTGACGTTCAGCATTAAAAGGGAAAGTGTGAAGCCTCTGCCGTGTGTGGTAGACAGTTGGGCAGGTGGCAGCTTGACTCGAAGACCGAAAGATCCCTTTCGCTGTCTCCTGGCCAAGGCAACTTGGTGAATAAAATGTATTTACAATTACAATTATTCACTATTGGCTGTTGCCCAAGTAATGGCCACAAAACTTTAACCTGCTGAAGCTAGTTTTGCTAGATGACAGTGCCACGTGATTACCACGTAATTACCACGAAAATATTTACCAAGAATTTTGTTCACATTATGATTTTAATGAAACGTTACTGTCCACGTAACAGCCACGAATCTATGTTATTCTCCAAATTGTTACCATATATGCAGTTTAAAAAGTTTACATCATGATTTTGATGACACGTTACTGCCACGTAACAGCCACGTAACTATGTGACCTGGAAAGTCCACAAAATATCTTTTTTTTAAGGTGTCAACAGCAAAATCTCTGCAAATACAATTATTTGTTTCTGCCAAGTATAACGGTCACGAAACTTTTAATCTGCCAAAGCGTTTTTTGCTAGATGACAGTGCCACGTGACTACCACGTAATTACCACGAAAATATTTACCAAGAATTTTGTTCACATTATGATTTTAATGAAACGTTACTGTCCACGTAACAGCCACGAATCTATGTTATTCTCCAAATTGTTACCATATATGCAGTTTAAAAAGTTTACATCATAATTTTGATGACACGTTACTGCCACGTAACAGCCACGTAACTATGTGACCCGGAAAGTCCACAAAATATCTTTTTTTTAAGGTGTCAACAGCAAAATCTTTGCAAATACAATTATTTGTTTCTGCCAAGTATAACGGTCACGAAACTTTTAATCTGCCAAAGCGTTTTTTGCTAGATGACAGTGCCACGTGACTACCACGTAATTACCACGAAAATATTTACCAAGAATTTTGTTCACATTATGATTTTAATGAAACGTTACTGTCCACGTAACAGCCACGAATCTATGTTATTCTCCAAATTGTTACCATATATGCAGTTTAAAAAGTTTACATCATGATTTTGATGACACGTTACTGCCACGTAACAGCCACGTAACTATGTGACCCGGAAAGTCCACAAAATATCTTTTTTTTTAAATGTCAACAGCAAAATCTCTGCAAATGCAATTATTTGTTTCTGCCAAATAATGGTCACGAAACTTTTAATCTGCCAAAGCGTTTTTTGCTAGATGACAGTGCCACGTGACTACCACGTAATTACCACGAAAATATTTACCAAGAATTTTGTTCACATTATGACTTCCATAAAACGTTACTGCCATGCAACAACCACAAAACTATGTTATTCACCAAAATGCCTCCAGTTTATGTTTACGATATGGTTTTGAAGAAACGTTGCTGCCACGTAACAGCCACGAAACTATGTGACCCACGAAAATGCCACCAATTTACCACGTGGATTTTACGTGGTCTGTTACCTGGGTAAAGAGGTGCCAAACTTTTTTTCACAATTCCCCTTATTTGCGAAAATACGTTTAAATCTGTTTGACTCTGTACCATTGGCAACCCTGCATTTGGCAATTTTGTGATCTTACAAAAAGTTTTTGGTAGATTAGTACTGGTTGCCTAGGTCTACAGGTTCCAGTAGAAGCATCCAAATTTTCAGATTTGGTTATAAGTGTACCCACAGCTACCAGTTGGTAATCGCGTTTCTTAGTCTCGAGAATTTTTACAAACTTATGTTTTATTTGCGATGTCAGAAAATTACGAAAAGCAGGGTTGCCCGTGATACGGAGTCAAACGCATTAAATTGTATTTTCGCGAATAAAAGGAAATGAGAAAAACGGTTTGGGTCATCTTTAATTACCTCAAGTATAGTTTCAATTTCTTCAACTAAACCAATTTCAAGTTTTATCTAAAAATTTGCAACGGAAAAGTGCATTGCCATGAGCGTCAAGGCCAGAAATGGTTCGATTATATCAATTACGATTACAATTACGCTCTATGTAATCGCTTTTCAATTGCGATTATTTCATCTTGTAATCGTCGCGATAACAATTACATCCCTTTGCCAAAATTAAAAACTGATTTTGTGCAGCACTTACGAAGTCGCAATCTAGCAAAAAATGTAAAAATACGTTTTAAGCGATGATAGCATGAAAAACCTCAAGTCTTAGAAAGAACATAAATCTTGAAAATACGTTTTACGCGATGATAGCATGGGAAACCTCAAGTCTTAAAAGAACAATAAATCTTGAATTTCTACGCTACAATTAGTATCAATGTTCAGTAATATGTTGAAATGTTACTGCAGTTGAACTGTGTAATATGAAAATGGCGACGGAGATTTTTCTTTGCAATACTAAAAAATCACATCACCAACTCGCAGCGTTTGTCATTTTCGCAATAATTGTTTAAAAGTTGTACTTTACTAACCCACTTGATTACGTTTTAGCAAAAATATTTAATCTAGCAAAACAATGTAAACTTGAAATGTTAATTATCATTAATGATCCATATTATTTCTGGTATAATTCTAATTTTTAACTCGCTTGCGCAGCACGTAAATCATTTAGAAAACCAATAGACAAGAGACACTTTTCCCTTTAATTGTCAGACCAGAAAAGGCGCCGTTTCCCGAATCCCCTCAAGCGACACCAGTGAACACATACACACACGAGTGGTTGCCCAAGATTCTCTAAACAACTTTAAACCTAAACTCTGACGTTGCACAATTTTGGTGGCCGAACGTCATGCGATTTTTTCCAGTCGTAAGGTCAAAGGTTGTAAGGTCAAAGGTTGAAGTCGTAAGGTCAAAGGTTGAATTTTCTCTCAGAATTTTGAATTTTATAAATTTTGGATCTTCTTTCAGAACCTTAAAAGTGAAAACATGCCACCATTTGCAGCAAGTTCTGCTTCCCCTGCATTCTAATCTGTAATTAGTTTCGGTATCACTGCCATACCCTCATCTTAGCATTCACACTTTTGTTTGGTACTGGTAGCGTAGCCTAGTAGTAGTTAGCCATGGTTCGATTATTTGCAATTGGTAGATTACGACCCTTGGATTTGATTTAACGTCACAATTACGATTATTTAAAAATGACGTAATCGATTACAAATCACAAATTACGATTATAATCCAGACTATTTCTGATCATAGTCTCTAAATATTACATACATACATTCAGTAGCGTAGCCAGGAATTTGGATTGGGGAGGCTGTTTTGGAAGCTAAAAATCAAAGGAAACAATCTTGACCCTGACTTTGATTGATTTTCGCTCAGATTGAGACTGGGTTTCCTGCGAATTTCTAGTGATCTCAAAAAAAAAATGATCATCATGTAGACAGAGACCCACTTCTTTCGGTCCACATCATCTCAGGTTCTTCACATAGTTTAACCCCAATTACCTTTTGGGGAGGCTATTTTTGTTTTTAGAGCAAAAATCAGCCTCCAAAGTGCTAAAAACACGCTATTTTGCATACTTTTCGGGCCAATGGGAGAAGTTCGAGCCCCCCCTCTAGCTGCGCTACTGCATGCATTGTAATGTTTAGTGACTATGCTCTTATCGAGAGCAATAAGTGTATAGGATTATAACATGTGATACATTCTAATTCCTGGTGGTAAATCTGCTGTTAGACAGGAACAATATTTTTAAGCGATAAATTTACGGTGGCTATCATATTCCAAATAATTACCTCAAATAACAATTGTTTTCAGTTTTATGTGGTTTTTGACAAAGACTAAGGATGGGTGTTTCCTCTTTTTTACGCTCTTTTACCAAACAAAACCGGATTTACTTATACGCATTTTTTCGCAGCAATACAAAACTTGCTGCCGCATTTCAATGAAAGTTACTTTGATATATGTGTAAGCAATTTATGCTAGCCTGTTTCATTGGTTACCCATTATGAACCAATTGATCACAATGTATTAGTTAAGTATGATATGCTTTTATGTTCTACAACTATTCAACAGTACAATGTCTATGGTTAAAAAGCTTGCAAATTTTAGTCAAAATGGTGCGGTGGCGTTAACGAATATATTAACTGTTTTATGATCTTCTCTAAACTTTAGCTGCGGTGGAGATAAGTAACATCGTGAGTGTACGAGCGTATTGTTAAACTTGTAATTTAACCAACTGGCACCATGTACGCTGGTAAGGTGGTACGCCGGGCGCAACTTTTCACACGGGCTGGTTGACCAACGCAGTTTACACGAGCATGGGGCAAAAATACATCCCTTATTTCACCAACAATTATGGGAATACCATATTTGGCTGCGGGTTGGTGTTCATCAAAATTTATGTGGTCGAGTGGATAGAGCGTCTGCTACTGAAACGATAGACTCGGGTTCGATTACCGGTTGGGTCAAACTAAAGACTATAAAAACTGGTATTCACAGCTTCCCTGCTTGACGTTCTGCAACTAAAGGCGCAGTGTGAAGCGTCCACCATGTGTGGTGGACAGTTGGGCAGGTGGCAGCTTGACGCGAATACCGAAAGGTTCTTTTGCTGTCTCCTGGCTAAGGCAACTTGGTGAATAAAATGCAATTACAACTGCAATTAACAAGACGGTTTTAAGTTGTTTTTAAGTTTTAAGTTTAAGTTTAAGACGGTTTTAAGTTGTTTTAAGTTTTAAGTTTTAAGTTTTTTAAGTTTTAAGTTTTAAGTTGTTTTAAGTTTTAAGTTTGTTTTAAGTTTAAGACGGTTTTAAGTTTTGTATTTCGATGCTGATTCGTAAAATGCCAAAGTGAAAGAAGTCGAGTCACAAAAACGTTATGTGACGTCATTTAAGTTAAATATCAGCCGAAAATAGCTTATTGGTTTTAAAAAGTAGCTTCGGAAAACCCCAAAATCGGGAAACTTCCCCTTGATTTAGCAACGTTCAATTTGCAGGAGTTAATTGTAAATAAATTTGACTCAAATACGAGTTGGCTTGAAGAAAAAAAAAAAGATATTCTCAAGGGATTGACAAAAGGTTGGAATGACGCTTTATCAGCACAAACACTTAACCCAATTGTAAACGAGACTATCTAGAGAAGAAGATACAAGCATTTTTTTGCTTTTAGAAAATATGCGGCGATTTTGGTAAAAATTTGGGCAGTGCAATTTGTTTTCTACGTTGCAGGCCGTTCTCAAAGAGAAGAATGGGGGTCTGCGGCTAGATTGTTTATGTCCCCTTAAAGTTTTGCGTGAAAATCTCCCCAAATATTCAAATGATATTTTAAATGGGATGATTATACAGAACTGTTGAGCTCTGACGTTTATGTAGCCGTTTCTTCTTTATTCTAACGATTTGTTTTGCATTACCGGTAACAGTTGTTTACCTTTTATTTATTCAGTTCGCTAGTTTTGTACTCGAAACTATAGCCTGCGTTTGCATGTCAAACAATATTCCAATCCAGATACGCAAATTATAACGTGTAGATTTCAGTTTTATTTTTATCTTCTGATGGGAAAACAAGGGGCCGGGTTCGTCGAAGCAGCCACTTCTGACTAAACTTTGCGCACAATGAAAATCGTTAATTCAAAGGAAGAAAAACAATACAGTTGTCGTAGCGAAATTTTAATAATCGCAGGACCGAAATTCAGTTATTTTCAAGAATAAAAAAATTTATTAGATTTATAGGTCATAGGCCCCCATAACTCGAATAAATTTTTGGCCTATCCCTATCTGCAATTTCAGCGGTTTTTTGTTTTTTTATTTTCGTCAACAGACTTCTAAACAACTTTTCTCGTACGCTCACGGTTGCATTAGTTGGCTTCTAATGGAGGTCTTTTCGTCTGCAACTTTGCCAGTTATTTGATTAAGTTCAGCCATATCAACCTTACATATCTTGTCCCGAAATGCACCTCTTAGCATTTTTGTTATTATCACTGTGTTGTGTTTAATCATCCGTTTATGCTGACTTTTAACTTTATTACTTTTACAAAAGAGCAGTTTGGTTTAAGAGTGTTTATAATACAGAAAGGTTTGCTATTACTTTTTTTTTTTTTTATTGCTGCAGAGCGTCCCAGACATAGTGGTTGGAGACACAGCCACTTATTTCCTCGATGGATATAAAACGTCCTTGATCATGTGCTCTGCTATCAAGTAAGTTTTGTAACGTATCGTAAGTTGTCAAAATATTTTTTGCAATAATAGTGATGTACTTTTCATCTTCGTGAAGTTTATTTCCTCTTTTGGTTAAAAAATACGCAGCGGTGAGGATATCTGTAGGCAGGGCCTGATTTACATTGCGCGAGGCTCCCGTCACTTTTGTGATGTTTGCTACATTTCAGCCAGTAGGAAATAAATGAAACTATTAGCCATAAACCTGTTAATTGAACTGCTCTGGATCTCTTTGGAACATCGGGTACTCCTCTGGTTATGCCAGCAACGCACATTTGTTATTTAAATTAGTCTGTATAGGTTTGCACGATTCGATTAACTGCTGTCACTTTTGGACTTTAGATGATTGAGTATTTGTGTTAAATTCTGGTTGAGGATGGTAGTCGGTTTGAGAGGTATCCAAATCCAATCTTATCTTAATTTCTTTTTTTTTTTTTTTAGATAGTCAGTACCAGAGGTGGAGTCCTCGAGGACGTCCTTGGCCTCGAGGACACATTTTGAAGTCCTTGGCCTTGGCCTCAAAGGTCAAGTCCTTGGCCTTGGCCTCGAGGCCTCAAGTCCTCGAAAATTGGCCTGTCCTCGGCTCGAGGACAGCACTAGTTTTTGAATTGTTGAAATTTTGTGAAGCGCTTGAAAAATTTTTTGGAAAACGTGTTTTCGTGGAGATCGCTTGAAACATTTTTGTGAAGACCTTTTTTTTTTTTTTTTGGAGAGCACTTGCGCTTGTGTCCTTGGTCCTTGGCCTCGGCCTCGAGCATTCCTGTCCTTGGCCACGAGAGTGTCTGTCCTCGGAAAGGCTGTCCTTGGCCTCGGATTTTTTTGTGTCCTTGGCCTTGGCCTCGAGCCTTGTGTCCTCGACTCCACCTCTGGTCAATACTCTATGGTGAAATTGCTACAGGCTGTGGCAGCATTTTTAAACGTTTTTATGTATTTACTGTATGTTTTTAGGGCAGAACCAACGACTATGCAGAGGCAGCTCACCGACGTCTCCAAACCAAGATGGGGGTGGATCATCCCAGCATATGGAAGCTTATCGATGTCCTACAGAATTCCAAAAGGCTCGGGACAGCGACCAATTAACGATGAACGCCGGTTATTTACCCCGCAAGAATCAAAAATACAGAAAAAAAGATGATGGGATCAAGCGGTTGGTGACGAGATTAATCGGCAACCCACACCTATCTATGATGGACTTTTTGCGTGGTGTTACGATTTCCAAATGGACCCGTAAAATAATTTAAGTTCTTTTGTGCAATTTTGTTTTGATGTTTTTAGGTAATTATTTTTTGCGGTTATTTTGTTTAATCTTGTTGCAGTTTTGTTGATAGCAAGACTTTTTTTGTGTTGAAAGGAGATGAAATTTTTTTCAATAGTTCTAGTGTTTTCAGTCATTTAAAAGTTTTAATGTTTTTGCAGCAATGGATAATCTGCGAAGCTTTTTTTTTCGAAAACGTCAACAAATGCATTTCAACAGAAGCATGAAAATCAAAGTTGGAGTCCTCGAGGACGTCCTTGGCCTCAAATAATATCAAATAATATTTTTCCTGAATTGTGAATGTTATTTGGTAAATAACACCACTCTGAGTATGTTAGAAAGTAGCAAATTTGCACTTCGTTTGCCGTTATATAAGCTGTGATGTAACAAGTTTCGTTTCTGTATTTTCATCGCTGCGCAGTTTGCATCCAAAACAAAGGGTTGCAGCTGCACTACAGGTTCGTTCGCCTAAGATGTGGTTATTTATACAACGATTGGGGATGAGACGTTGGTAGGACTGAAGCCTTCCCTATTAGCCGAGTAATTTTAAAGTTTTAGCCAAGCAAGTTAGCTTTTAAACGTGTTTAGGACCTGACCTATTAGTAGGGAAAAGGGTGAATTGGATCAGCAATTTGATTTTATGAAGTGGTACTATAAAGGAGAAATTTTTTTGCAAATAACGTTAAAATTCCTATTTTTTTTATTAAATTGCAAAAATTTCTCAGCGGCAACGTGCATTGCCCTCAAATATATTTCACGATGCATTTTCAACGCACAGCAGTTTATTCAAAACATCGAGTGCAGGGTACTGTACAAACTTGAGCAGAGAGAAATGTTAGATATTGGTTCAAGCTAGCTGCATCTACTTTAGCAAAATACTGAATAGGATGGAGCTGTATATTGCATAGGATTGTTTTTGCTTTGTAATTGGTAAAACAATACAAACTTTCTTAGAGCAGTATTTGGAATGGTTTTGCAGCAAAAAAGGCTAAAAAAGATTTCAGCACCCTTTTCAACCAACTAAATAACTTAATATTTAATTCCCAAATTTAAAGCATTTAAAAGTGTTTTAGTCTTGACCAGTATGTGAAGGGGGAGGAACTGAAAGAGCTGGATAATTTAATTGGTTTTACTGACTTTCAAGTTTTAAAAATTTAGCATTTTCAAATGGCTCTAAAATTAAGGAAAATGTATTTCAAACAGCGCTAAAATGGCTATTGTTTGAAAAAAAAAAAAAGATCAAAAACTGCCCAGCAACAAGGGGCTTTGCCCTTTTTTGCGATACGCTTGAGTGACACCAGTTCGTTCAGCATGCTGCCTAAATAATTAAAGTATTTTAGCTTATAGTTCAAATTCCTTTTCCCCCGTCGCGAAATCTTGGCAGCACGCCTGATGCGGGATAAAAATTATCCAAACATTTTATGAGAATTGTGCGGCCCGCTAAAGTTCAGAAAAAGTGCAATGTTGCCCCTCCCTCAAAAACTTTGGGCACCTCTGCCATTGTGGATCTCGGCACAGTTAAATGTTTTTGCGTTTTATTGAACGGATTAAGAAATAAAATCAACAATCGAGAAACGCAGCGGAGGTTGGCAGATGCTCAATTTCTGGTTTGTTACTCATTTTATTTTTTCGTTTGTTGTAGCCGACCGCAGTCTATGTTGATGAGACAATATGACAGCAAAGTTGCGCTCCGTTAAAATAAACAAAAAATTCTCCGATACACTCGCTACTCAAAGATACGAAGTTATTGAGAATCTAAAGATGCGTTTACGCTGGATGTGAAGCAAAAGTTGGCAACCTTTGCAAGTGGTCGTTTACGTCATTTGCTCAAAATAGGCCAGCTATTCAAAAAATTTTGTTGGATTGAAGTTAAGCAATAGCTCGCAAAGTTTGCGAGCAGTTACAATCTTTCGCAAGTTCTCGATGACGTCATATTTTGGTTGCTTCGTGGCACTTTGAGTGGCTTCGCGTCCAGTGTGAAGGATTAGCAATCACTAGAAGTCTAGAATTGGATGCAATTAATTTCCATATTATTTACTGCTAAAACTATGAGTTTGACAGAGTAGAATTACGTCAAAATAACTTTCCCATGGACCCGCATTTACCTGATCTGTGAGAGAAACGTTTTTTGTAGCAGCAGTCTTTTACAAAACAAAACCACTGCAATGAAGAAAATATACAAACAAAACACAAACGATCAGGTCGCGAAATTCGCAGATTGTCTGCTCTTACTTGCAGCAAGCAAATTAGAACCCAGCACAACACAGCAGAGTTTATTTGTGACACGCATCACTCGCTTTGAGTGTTGCTGCGAAATTGCGTATAGGTTTGCAGACTGTATCAAAGTCCGATCAACACTTGACGTAAAATCGTGTTCGGGCGCATCATTAGTTTATTTTAACCAACCAGCAGCTAGTTTGATGTAAGGCGCCACGCCGGACGCGCCAAATTTTTGTTTGAAATAAACTAAAAATAAGCTCATACGCTCATAGTTTTACGCCCATCAGTATAGGCCGGACTACTCAGCGATCGGGCTGATCAGTGTTCGTATTCATGGCAGAGACCGCACTCGCATCTGGTGGCGGACATGATTCTCTCTCTTCTCGTCTCTTTGACATAATGCAGATTGAAATAAATCTGCAAAACATACCGATTAGTTTTTAGGTGGATAATACTTCTACTACTGAAGCGGTAGACTCGGTTTCGATTCCTGGCTGTATCAAATTAGAAATTGGTTTTACAGTTTCTTTGACGTTCAACACCAAAAGGACAGCTTGAAAGCAGCACCGTATGTGAATAACATGTGGCCAGGTGGTGCGCGGTTTTCTGAGCAACATACATTGGTAAAATAAATAATTGTGTCCACATTACGTCTGAAGGAAAATGTCATTAGTTGCGGTGTTTTTTTTGCAATTGATAACATTAACGAAATGAATTTAAAAATTAATTAAACAACCGATTTTCCTTTACTGTAGCTCAGTAACAAGCTTTTTTCACGATCAAACGGTTTTACTCCACCGGAGCTTGTGAGAAAGCTAAATCAAAAACTGAATTCTCTTCACTAAGGTTTGTGCGGCTGAACTAGAAAGCGAACCCAAAAATTTAGCTTTTCCTGTATTTGTTGCCATGTGCAATATAGCGCTTACAACAGCATGACCCATAATCCATCAGAGCTGTCGTTTAAACCTACTCTTCCAATTTTTACGTGTATTTTTAGCGACCGTATAGTTCAAGATGCCTCTATAGGACAGGTTGATGAAGATTATCAGTTGACGTACTTTTTCAACGCTTTGCCCAAGTTTTAAACTTCTACCTCGAAAGCACAAGTGCTGTCGTCTAAAAGTGACATCTTTTTGAGAAAATCTCCGCGCAAACTTCATCAACTTCAATTTGCGAAGGCGATGCAGATTACATCAAGACTAGCTTTGGCCATTTCCCTAATTAAATGGTTACACACAACCAAAAGTAACAGTCCTGATTTTACTGGATAGAAACATTACAAATATGGTTGGTCGAGGATTGTCGCGACATTTGGAATGGCCGCTTAGACTCTTGAAAAACTGAAAATAAAAAACGATCCTCAGCAACCAACCGGCTCGTGTTCAGCGATGGAACAGCACGAAGCCTTTGATGTGAAGTTGTGCCTCCCACACGACCGCATTATTGTTTCATAGTCGGAGGCGAATGAGTAGGAGGCGCAAAATCCCCGGCAAGCCGTAACGTTGACCAGCGCCACCTGGCAGTTCTCCAATTGAACTTGTTTCAAATAACCTAAAAAAAATTTTTATTATATCCTGAAATAAGTTGTGGAAAAGACGTTAATTTTTAACGAACTCAAATTTTAAATCGAAATTGTGTTTGTTTTTTTGTTTTTTCTTCTTTCCATCTTAATCGTTTTCTGCAAGGTTGAACCAAATCTAAATTTCCTTCAGCGAGATGCATTAGCTGTTGCCCGAAGTCGACGTAGTGAATCAAAGTGCAGAAGAGAAAGTTTGGTCCACCTCTATGTACATTTTTTTATCAAAATAGGAAGCTTATTTTTTTTTTTTAATTTAAGAACAAATTAAGAATAATACCAACCTTAGCATGATAAAAAATTAGGACGATGGAGTAAAAAACAAATAAGCAAATAATTTTCCGTTATTATTACATTCTATTGTTGATTCTAGTCTTTAAACACTGTTTCGGGTACGGAAATCAAAATCACTAAACTCACAGCAAAAAAAAAGTTTTACCAAGCATAAATGAGCCTTTGTCTTATATTATATTCTTGGTATCCTCAATAACAATTTGAGCAAAAAAAGGGAAAATAAATTAGGCGGAAACTCTTTGAAAATTTATTCGTCACGCTCAATTTATTTATTTGCTGATAATAGGACAAGTAATCTTTTGAAACCTTCAGCAAAACGCTCATTTTAGCTTTGGTTCTTTGTTTTGCGTCAAATTGTCAGATCTTAGCACATTTATTACAAGAGGGCAGCAAAGAGCAATTCTAATTCATCGGTGAAAAAATGTCAGAAAACTCCTTGCAATTGTTGCTATCAGTTTATTATAATTAGTGGTAAAATTAAACCGGAACAATCCAACATGCCGCTCCAGTACAAATATTCTTAGAAGGATTCTTAAAAGCAAGGTTTTAGTAGCCTGAGTTGCAACCAACAGCGATAGCCAGACGAAACTAGAATTATCCACTAGCCAATGACTTTTTTTTGGCCTTCGCTAAGCCATTGACTGGAAATGGTAACTGATTGACAAATATTACTAATTAATGTTTGTTGTTTTCTTTGAACTGAATTTTGTTCTGTGTAGAAAAATCACTCAGCTCGGCTTTCTAGTCAGAAATCGCTGGGTACCATTTTTCTTGAAAAAACAGGCAACCACTTTTACTCCTGTATATTAATGAACAAAAAAAATTTGTCCATTAAATGGCGCGTTTAGATTCCATTTTTGGGTGGCTCTAAACAAAAGCTTCAACATTTTTAAAGTGACATTTTGAAATCTCCACCGTGAGTGGTTAGCATGAAGACTGGTGGTACAGTAGCTTGACTTGAAGATAGAAAAGTCCTCGACATTTACAAATAAAATGAGTAGTTATATGCTTCATCTCAATGCAAAAACGTTTTAAATATATTAAACCCAAAAATTACTCTATACTTTTAAGATTATCTCAAATGTCTTATTTAATTTTAACTTACTATAGTTATTAGAGCTTTTTAATCCAAGATGTAAAGTTTTTTTTATTTGAATTAACGTTTTGCTTCCCAGTCACGGAAGCATTATTTTCGGAACACTAACACATTTTAGTTTGCATGAAACTAGTAGGACAATAAAGGTTTTTAATTTTTAAACAAACATCGCAGTTATTTCATAATACAAGGGGAACATAATCATGACCAATTTCACAACTGCAAAATGAAAACCGCTACCAACCTCTCTTGTAGCATCCACTTCGATTTGCAATTGAAAGCGCTGTCCAGTACACCGCAATTAAGACATAATACAACAAGCTTCATCATCAAAACAGTTATTCTAAAACTTTAAACTACCGTAATTTGTTGCATCACAAATCTGCAATTTTATAAATTAAATTTTTTAGCGATTCTTTACGAGTTTTTTCCAACTTGAAACCAGGGATATGGAAGCAGTCAAATTTTTAATGCTTCCGTTTCCAGCTCCTCTTGAAGTTTTATGCTTCCGAGTTTGCTTTCGCTTCCTCACCTGTGGAATTTTTTGCTTCCGCTTCCAGCTCCGGATAGAATTAGTCGCTTCTGAGTTTGCTTCCGGTCTCTTTCATTAAAGTGCTTCCGCTTCCACAAAAATTCAACCGCTTCCGCTTCTAGCTTTCGCTTCCACATCCGTGCTCAGTATGAAACAAGTAATTGTATTTAGTGTAAAAAAAACAGGCAAGGTTTTGTTATATAGTAACCTAACATGTCATAACAAAATAACCAAGATCTAGCAATCATGGCTAATGCACCATAGGTGTAGCCAGGAGGAAAGCAGGGGCCCGCCCCCCCCCCCCAATCGAAATCTCACCAATGAGAAAGAGGTGACAAAAACGCCTTGCTTCTTCAGTTCCACTTTCTTTTAGCATCTTCGCGTACAATAGTACACGCGCTCAACAGTAATTAACTATATATTGACGACCAGGGGCTCGGGCCCACTCAATTCAAATTTTGCCAACCAATTTAAATGTATAATCCGGGTGAAATTAGAAGTTTTTGTCCTATAAGTTACTACCTCAGGCCCTCATATAATTTTTGTATGAACGTATTGCAATAACCAGGACTAGATTTATCATATGCCACATGGCCCCATAGACCTTGCCGAGAGCCAAAAGAGCCCAGGGAGCCCATTCAAATTTTGCCAACCAATTTAAATGTATAATCCGGGTGAAATTAGAAGTTTTTGTCCTATAAGTTACTACCTCAGGCCCTCATATAATTTTTGTATGAACGTATTGCAATAACCAGGACTAGATTTATCATATGCCACATGGCCCCATAGACCTTGCCGAGAGCCAAAAGAGCCCAGGGAGCCCATCCCATCCAATTGAAATATCACCAATGACAAAATATGACAAAAAGTCTATTGTTTTTAGTTTTGGTTTCTTTCAGCATTTTTTCGCTTACAACGGTAATTAACAACAATATTGACTACCATACAAGGGCACGAGCACCCCTCAATTCAATTTTTGCCAACCAATTTAGTTGTATAGGATTTTTGCCATCCAATTTAGATGTATAACCGCGGAAAAAATGAGAACTTTTGTCCCAAAAGTTACTATCTCAGGCCCTCACCAAACCTTTTTATGAACGTAATGCAATAACCAGGGCCGGATTTCCCAAAATATGGCGCAGTACCTGCTAGGGGCCCCGCCCTCAAATGGAGAGGATTTTTTGGTCTTCACCTATATTTGACTGAAAGATGTTGAGAAAACCTCCAAGGTGTCAGTCAAGTGCCATGCGCAATGTGAATCCGACGCGGGCAATAACATGGTTAGTAGGCGTAACTACCTGTTGTACCATTTTTAAAAGACAATCTATCTACACGGTAAACTACACCTCTCCAGTTTTTCCGCGGCAAACTAGTTTTGAAAAAAAAAATAGCCAGGGGAAATGCTCATTATACTAATTATTGAATTTGAACTGAGGGGGCCTTCACGCCCTGGTCGTTTATATACTCCTAGAATTGTTTATTTTTAGAACAAAACAAAAATCTCGAAGAAAAATCTTCGAGTGAATGATTGTTTATTGCTAAAATATTGCTCAAAAAATGTATCTTGCTTTCCCTACCTGGGCCAAATCACTTACTAAATTTAACTCCAAAATCCAAGATATTAAGCGTGTTTTAGACTTAAAATGTAAGTATAAAAAGAAGGATTGAACAATTTAATTTTTTCAATCGGCTTTCACATGTTAAAAATCTAGTTCTTTAAAATGGTTGTAAACACGTGCAAGTTGTGTTCGAATGGCATTAAAATAGCAAGTTTTTCCAAAAAGATTGCAAAAAAACTCCCAGCGGCTGAGAGCTTCGCCCCCAGACCCCCATTGCCTCCTTAGACTTCGTCTATGATACGTTTGAGACACGCTAGTTTGCTCATTACGCATCCAATTTATACTTTTTGGGGGAGATTGAGCCCTCTCCCTATTGCAAAATCCAGGTGATGTGCCAACACTCAGGCCACGGCCTTTGATCTGCTAATCTGCAATATCTTTATCCCACAAAAAGTCCCACTTTCAAAAATTTCTGATGACGTCATTGCATGTGCTTTGTGGTTTGGGACTCCAAAACCAAAAATCCTGGCTACGCCTATGTAATGCACTGCAATACTTTAATCATGAACAATAAAAAACAACTTTTAATCATGCAAGAATTAATGTTGCTCTCTGTAGTAATTCTTATGACAACACTCAACACTGCAGCATAGACACTACACTTTGACCACGCCACTGATAGCAGTGGTTGACAATTCCAAGATTAGATTTTCCATTGCTTACTCTCTGGCATGTACAAATTGTATGCCAAGGGCCAGCGAGAGGGGGTTCAGAGGGTACGTCGTACGCTGGCCAGGGCTCAAGGAACTCGGTAGGACCTATAAATTCACGCGCACTCAAGTAGTTGCTCCAGCATTTATTTAGTAAATTAGTAGTAATTCAATTTGCAGGCCAAAGATAAGCGAAGTATACCTTTTTTTCTTTTTTTGGTCTTTACCTGATTTTTGGCCTTGGCCTTGGCAAACGGGCCCGATATCAGTCTTCATAGCCCCTGATAAGATTTCTCTCTGAGGTCATGCATATAGATAAAGAGAGTTACTAAATGGTAGTAATATAGTATGTCAACTTTGACTCCGCTCTATGAGGTTGAAATGCTTTTGGATCTCTGAAAATGAGGGCCCTCGTACATTGTTATATCGTAGAATTAGGGCTCTCAAGTCAGAAAAATGTAACAAAACGTTAATTTTGGTGCAAGTGTATGGCTTTTGATACATTTTCCTCCTTTTTTAATCAAATCGGCCACTATTTAAGTCTAAAGTCTGTGTAGCCAAAATAGCGACCAATTACCAGTACTGAATAGGCTGACTGATATTTTTGTTGTAGGCAAGTTTGATTACAGTGTTATCGTGCGATACTAAAACTTAACGCGGAAACCTGAACTCTTCCAGGCCCCTTGAGCCCGGGCCCACCCAGGGCCCGGGCCCGAGTACGATGTATCTCCTGAACCCCCCCTCTCGCACACCCTGCCTGTAGTTCAAACATTGCTTGCAATCTCTGTAGTTCATACAGCTTGACTCGAAAATATGCCCCGTTTGAAGGAAACTTTACTTCATATTTCCCTACACTGAAAATTTCATGTGTCTAGCATGAGTGGTTAAAAAGTTTGAGTTTTGTCAGCCTCGTTTCGGGGGGACCCCATTTTGATACCCCCAAATTTTGTCAAATTCTATCTTTCTTTTTTATTTACTTTAGCTTCAAAAGTTAAAAAGTTTGAGTTTTGTAGGGCCGATTTGGCGGGAAAAGTCATTAAGTCAACCCCCATTTTTGTTAAGTTTAGTTTATTCTTAATATCTACCCAATTCGAAAATTTTGTCCATCTTGCTCCAATGGCTTAAAAGTTCAAAAATTTGGATGACCCGATTCAGGGGAATCTCCTAACGTCTTCGATTTCTGTCGCAAAAAAGTCCTCCTTGATATCTTCAATCGCTCAAAATTTGAATGCAGTGCGTTTAGCGGTTTAAACATAGAAAGCGGCAGAAGAAAAAGAAAAAAGAAAAATAAAACAAGTTAGAAAAAAAAAAATTGTTTTCTTGCTGGGTTAAAAGAACATAACCAAAAGCAAGGTGGTTAATAGTGTGCTCAAAAACCACAAACCATTTTTCATCAATGTCGGTAATTACCCAGATTAATCGGTTCAAATTTGCCAACTTTTTGCCCATTTTCGGCCTGTAAACTTTTGGTCGCCTGACCGGGCACCCCCAAACTTGGTTTGCATAAAGCATTCATAAGTTTGTATCCAGATTTCGACTTTGCACGTCAAGTGGTTTTTGAATTATAGGCGAATTAATAAATTTTCAAGCTAAAAATTGCCGGTTTTTTTTGAGTCAATTCACAATCACGTGACCTAGGGTCCCCAAAATTGGCACACTGAGTCCAAATTTCAACTTTTTCGATTTTACCGTTAGCTAGTGATAAGCAAATCAATCCTCATCTGCCAAAATTCGCGAACAAAAACAAACGTACTACGCACTTACGCGATAGCTTAATTACGGAGCAAATGACTCATTACTAGGGCCATTTTTATTTTGACCTAAAAAAAACTTAATTTCGACTTTATTTTGACCTAAACCGTTTTGGCCTTATTGAGCTCCAAATTTTGATTAAAAAAAAAGTTTTTCTATGTGCAGTTCACGTAAGTTTGAAGTATGTAATCTTCTTTACTTTTGATTACCAGCATTTTGAAAAAAATATCAATCAGTCAGTGTTGAGGTTAAAGTAACTAATCGCTGCAGAACAAAAACCTAGGAATCTGCACACATTTCAATGTCAATTACTCTTTTTTTTATAGACAGTAAATTTTTGATTGAAGTTTGCTGTTCTTAAATTTTCAGGAATTTTCGGCCTCATTCTTGTTCTTAAATTTTTTTGAAAAATAAATTGACAAAATTTTAATCTTGCTTGGTAAAAAGTTGCGTTGAGCTAAAGCTGTGAAAGCAAAACAATACAGTCCTAAGATTTCAAAAATCTGATTAATTTGTTGTGATATTCGGTACTGTATAATAAAAATTGACTTTTCGATTTTTTGAATTTGAACATATAGTGTTCTTAGTTATTTTATTCATTCCAAGGTTGGCATTCTTAATTTGCTCTTAATTAAAAATAATGAGTTTCGCGTTATTATAAAATTATTTTATAAGAAGTTAACCCACGCAATAGCATTGCGTTACATTGCTATTATTTGCAGAAGTTTGAGTGGCAAAACTTTATTCAAACATGTGTAAAATTGCTCGTAACCTTTCATTGGTTCTTAAATATCAAAAAAAATTACGAAAAAAACCTTTTGTTTGCTTTTTAAAAAGAATTTTTGATCACATACAATTTTGATAAATTTTGGCCTAACCCAAAATTTTGACTTTATTTTGACCAATAAAATCTACTTAAACTGACTCCAGAGCACCCGAAACCAATGTTAGTATACGTTTGATGATATAAAACCCCTGATAAAAATTTGACTTAATTGATTTTTGCGGGCCTTACTCATTACACTTTTATGTGAGAATTAACTGCAAACAATTTTTACCAACATAGTGGCGTTGATTTAAAACCGGTTCCAATTAACCGGTTTATATATCAATTTGGATTCCGGATAGTATGGGTTTCGGATCCTTCTGAATTCTTTATTCTGAAATGCCCATTTCTGTTCACAGTTTCTCTACTTGACGTTCTGCAATTAAAGGGACAATGTGAAGCCTCCGCCGTGCATGGTAGACAGGTGGGCAGGTGGCAGCTTGACTCGAAGACCAAAAGGTCCCTTCGCTGTCTCCTGGCCAAGGCAACTTGGTGAATAAAAAGTAATTACAATTACAATTTCAAACATTCCGAATTAACTTAGTTCATCATCAGTAAAAGTAATTTTATTTAAATAGAAATAATCGAAGCAATTTTAGGCTTATTCCGCAATATGTATTAATATTAGTGCAATGGACAATAAACATTAAGCTTTATGCATTTCTTAATGTGAAAATAATGCTTACATAAACGATGAACACTTTTTTTGCTTGGCATGTATTTCTCAACAAAATTTCTTTCTTCGACCTGTCAATTTTACTTTACGTTTACTAATATCGCACAACTTTTTACTTTAATTGCTGCCAGGGCTGCTCAAAACAAAGTTAACCCTTGCACAAGGCTTTGCAATGGCGATTATTTTGAAAATATCTAACACCATTTTGTCATAGGCCACGCTATTGCGTCATAAGTGCTTGTTTGACAACACTAATTACTTAATCAAGCTTTTTAGAACAACCGTAATGCTGTTTATGACAAAATAATGCTTCATTCTTTCTTAAAAACTATCACAACGACTTATGCAAAAACCTACTGATGTCATTTTCATTGCGATTTTAAACGAGGTATTATATTGATCAAGTTCTTATGGATAATACATGAGCTGTTATTTTTTAATGAGGCTTTCATACTTGATTCTTTACTTTCGCTTATCATTATTCTGATGATGCGCGAACAAAATAGCGAAAACTAAGCAGCGAATCTCGCGATAGTGTCAAATCTTCTGCTGAAGATCGCTATCTCATTCAGCCGCAAGAAAGATGCGACCGATTATGACGTCAGTATGTTCGGATACCTTCAACGCTCTTGCGTCTACATGCTGTTCGTAACTTTCTTCTTACTTCAATTGTTTTCAACGATTAGAAACTTGAAAAACCAAATTCAACGATTTTTAAACTACAGGTTTTAGTGATCAAAGTTTTTTTTTATGCTTGTTGTTTTCGGTCGAAACGTGTAACGAGTTGGGGTGCCCATTTTCAAGTCAATGCGCCAGAGCAACAAAGCCCGCTTTGAAGAAATGCTGCAGCAATGACAAGCTGCTGAAAGCACTATGTCCCGTTTGGTTGGTCAAAGGTTTGAACCTCGGACATCCCGTTATAGAGACAAGCGCGTTACCTTTCGTCTAAACAGCAGCCGGCTATAAACAATAAACTCTAAATGTTGCCAACAGTACTACCATACATGCAGTGTAACCCCGGTAACACGACCGCCGTTGGGACTACAAAAAACTGGTCGTGTAACTGGATGGTCGCGTTACCAGGATCAAACTTTTTTGCGCTATAATTAGCAGAGGTGGAGTCCTCGAGGACACATTTTGAAGGCCTTGGCCTTGGCCTCTAGGCCTCAAGTCCTCGAAAATTAGCCTGTCCTCGGCTCGAGGACAGCACTATTTTTTGATTTGTTAAAATTTTGTGGAGCAGCTGAAAAATTTTTTGGAAAACGTTTTTCTGTGCAGATCGCCCGAAAAATTTTTGTGAAGACATTTTTTTTTTTGGAGAGCACTTGCGCTTGTGTCCTTACTCCTTGGCCTTAGCCTCGAGCATTCCTGTCCTTGGCCTCGAAAGTGTCTGTCCTCGAAAAGGCTGTCCTTGGCCTTGGCCTCGGATTTTTTTTGTGTCCTTGGCCTTGGCCTCGAGCCTTGTGTCCTGGACACCACCTCTGATAATTTGAATTCAAAATGCTGCCACCTTTAATTACGCACAAAGATACATATTAGTTAAAGCATGTTCCGTTTGTTTATTTTGCTCATTTATTTATTTATCTTATTTGTTTTTTTCACAACCACGCTATTATTTTCAATCGTATTCACTTCTTTTTGAGTGAACCGCGGCTGATATATTAATCAAAAAACATCAATCATACATCAATCTAATACATCAATCAAGAACTTAAAAACAAGGAAGGCACAATGGGTGGTCGCGTTATCGAAGTCAAGTAACTGATTCGGACTGAAAAACGGTTTTCGCGGTCCGAAAATCGGGATGCTTGCGTTAGCGAGTTTCTAATGCGTTAAAAATGATAGGAAATAATTCGGGGTTATGAAAAACTGGTTGTGTAACTGGGGTGGTGGCGTAAACGGGATGGTCGCCAATAGGGGTTCCACTGCAATTCTGTACGATGTTTTTTGCGTCTGATCAAATCAGGGCTGGGATCGAACTTGGCGTGATTGTTTCTAGGCGAAATCGAAACTCGTAAAATTACAGGGTAAAAGTCAATTCTATTCACCACAACCTTCACGTTTGAAGTTGTTTTAATATTTATGTGTCTCCAAAAAACAAAATTTAACTTATAGGGCCTAATGTGGCTCAAAAAAATTGAATTAACTTTTAGTGAAGCAAAAGTTAAAAGTTTTGCGTGGAATCGAAATTGCTTTTAATTCAATGTATAAAAGTTTAGCTGAAGTCTACTCGCATAAAAAATTATTCAGCCATATCGAAGCGATTCGGCTTAAAACATCACGCAGTGATTCGATTCCCATCCTGTTTAAAAAAAGATGAATAAAAATGAAAGTTTTAAAATAAAAAAATCCACAGTAAGGTGCTAAAAGTTTATATTTCAGAAGCTACTAAATTTTGCAGGCATAGTGAGTCGCTAAATCGTAGTGAATAAATCATAGATTGCTTAAATCGTATATCATCATATTGTAAATCATTAAATCGCAAGTCAAAAATCGCATAAATTGCTAATCATAGTGAGTCGCTCAAATCAATTCGCATGAAGTTCTTTAGCCATATCAAACCGCTTAGGCTTAAAACATCAGGCGATGGTTCGATTCCCTTCGTGGTTAAAACAGATTTAAAACAATAAAAGTTTTCAATTCATAAAAATTCACATTAAAATGCCACAAGTTTTTACTTAAGCAGCTGGTTATTGATTTTGCAAGCATAGTGAGTCGAGTGTATGAAGTATCTGTTACCGAAGCAGTAGCCTCGGGTTCGATTTCGGTCGGGTCAAACCAAAAACTATAGAATTTGGTACTCACAGCTTCCTTGCTTAAACTTTAGCATTAACAAGGGACAGCGTAAAGCATAGTTGTAAGTCAGGCAGGGGTTTTCGGGTCGGGTTCGAGCCTAAAGTTGACAAAAATTTCGGACTTAAATCAGGCCTGAGACGTGCATTTTGCCTTAGGTGCACAAAATATAGTCAAAATGACTTGGCAACACTGCTAAATTTTTCAGATCTGACCTAACTTTTGGGTTTTTTTGGGCATGATTTGGATTTCAAATTAGTTTTTCGGTTTGGGCCGGGTTCGGGCTTATATTTTCGGGTTCGGGCCTGAACAAGTCGGCCCGTTTACAACTTTGGTGTAAAGCCTCCACCGTGTGTGGTAGACAGGTGGGCAGGTGGCAGCTTGACTCGAAGACCAAGAGGTCCCTTCGCTGTCTCCTGGCCAAGGCAAGTTGGTGAATGAAATGTAATTATAATTACAGTAGTTGGACTGACAACATATTTACAAAAAACTACCAACTTTTTTTTTCGACGTGATTACAAGCATTCGTCCTGGACTAGATATAAAACCTAATGTCAGACTTCAACTTGCGTCAAAAATAGCGTTTAGAGTTGCTTGGCATTCAAATTAGTTGATGGTATTCTAGCATTGTCTGTTCATAATCCAAAAATTCAAGATCATTATCTGCATACATGAATCAAATCTTTCATTATACTCGCTGTATAACGCCGAAGCGTGTAACTAGTTGGCAGTACCCTTTTTCGTGACATTACGCCTGCGTGAGCACTGCCTTTCGAAGAAATGTCGCAACGGTGGCAAGTTGTTGACAACACTGTGTCCGATTTGACTGGGCCGAGATTTGAACCTCAGACCTCCCGCTCCAGAGACGAACAAGTTACCGCTCAACCAACTGGCCGGTGACTTTTTAGAATTATATGAGAAATTTTTTTGAAACGTCGCTAAATACACAAAAACAAATTTTAACTGTAAAAGATTAGTATTCTTTACTATAAAGATTAAAATTTCATAAACAACAACTTGAATCAAAATTTAAAATTCTTGACGTTGCCAGGCCAACAACGCAACTTGATATAAGCATGTCATTATGACGTATTGCAGAAGCGCAACACTGAATCTTAAAGTTAAAACAAACGAATAAAAATATACCAAAACAAATCTACAGTGTAAATCAATACAAATCAAATTTTTCATTTTATACTCGCTGTATTACGCCAAAGCGTATATCGAGTTTGTGATGCCCATCTCCACGTCATTGAGTCTGCGACAATACAGCCTCCCTGCCTTACGAAGAAATGTTGCGACGGTGGCAAGCCGTTGGCAACGCTAAGTCTGATTTGACCGGCCTGAGAGTTGAACTCCAAACCTCTCGCTACAGAGACCAGCGCATTCGATAACAGTTGGCTAATGATTCGTTTCTGGTTTGATCACGGTCATAACGTAATAACAGGCACAAAGTGTTACATGAGTTACTTTAAAACAATAACAACAATTCATAATGAATACTGCAAGCCAGAAATAATGCGACGATATAACGCCGTAAAAAAATCTCAAATATGCAGTTATAGTTCTGTAACATACAAGTTCATAAATATGATAATACTATACAAAAATATTTGTTTGGATAATATATAATCAAATATACATAATATCATTAGAAAAGTATTACCTTTCCGTAGTATGTTACGACTGCTATACAAGCCACATGATTAACTGATTATTTACGCATGATTTTTTTATTTTATTTTAGTTTTTAAAAATATAAGCAATAAGTTTAGATAACAATCGCAAAGCTTATATATACGTACAGTATTTACATCAACTTATGAACGCATGAATCTAAGAAAGCTCAAAATTTAAAAGCAAGTTGAATGATTTTGACACATCTAGTAGTAGGTATGTTTTTCTGTATTTCTGGAAGGCCGGACGTGTGTATCAATATCTGTATGTATAGGCTGAATGTATGTAGCCAATATCTGCAGTTGCTGACAATAAAGTTGATCGAGGATCAGCGATGAAGACACCAGCTACTCAGATATTATTCCTATTTATTTTTATTATAAATGTAAGCCATGTTAGGTTTTAAACGAATCAAAGTTTGACAGGCATTGTTAAGTTGGACCTAAACATTATCTGAAACTGGGATGTAAAAACTGACTTCGCGGAAAATCCGATTATTATTAATTTTCGAGATCAAGTTAAACCAGTTATAAGAGGGTGTTTTAATAACATGACACGCAAAAAAAGAGTCAGGGTCTTCATAATCAGGCTGATATTGAGCTTGAAATGGAACAATTTTGATCGTTTCAATTATAATCAGCAGCTAAAATAAACAATACATCATAATAAACAGAAAATAAACAGACAAAACTCAAAGTTTTTGTTGCTAAAACATCAAAAAATAATGATTACTTTTGTATTTTGATTTCCGCTTACGTTCAGAAATAAAACAACACGGTATGTTCAGTGAGCTTGAAAGTTTTAATGTGCTCCATTTTACAGTATAGGATTTTATGAATTGCTATCTTTTGTGCATTACAAGAGAAAGTTTTTTTACAGTAATTTGCCCAAGAATTGTAGATTCATTGTATTTCACCATTTTAATAAAGCTAGGCTGACTTAGTTATATCTTGTTTAGAAAAATCCAAAACTGTAAAAAAATCACTCTCTATATGACCTCAAAAATTAGCCGAGACAATACTATATTTTCTTTAACATTAGTTTTGACCAAATTTCATTCCAAAGTATTTTTGTTTCTATTTACTTAAACAATTTATAGTTACACAACGGTAAACTTCTAATTTTTGAAATGCTTAGTAAATAAACGCTTAACTTTTTCTAAAAAATCAAGGCGTTATTTTGGTAGTTTAAAATCAGCAAGAAAAAAATTTAACTTAGCGGTATTAGAAAAGCGAGATAAGGGTGATGTGATATCCCCAAATTTAAAACTCGAATCAATAAACATCTGTGATTATGATTCGCATTATTTCCTGGAAAACTTGGCTTTGACTTGACGGCTAAATGTTTGAGACCAGGACACCATTATTTAATTAATTTAAATGAATCAAATGATGCAAATGTATTTACGCATGTGCTGCGCATGGAACAACTGATAATGAATCGAGTTTTTGTTGAAAAAAAATTCTATTACGACGTTTCTTCGCATGACGCAAAAATCCAGCAGTAGCCACAGCGTTAAATTTTTACCGGTCAACCACAGCTTCAGCGCATTGAAGCAAATACTTTTATGAAAGTTTGTTTTTATTTCAATTTTTGATCACAACTCTCTCTTCCGAGAGTTGAACTCGTGTCTTTCTGATGAAGCAAATTTTCTCGCAGTTTTATTTTATGCAGCAATAATTGCTTCTGTGACATCGTATCAGCTGGAATTTGAATCATATTCGCATGAATCATGTCATGTTTTTTAAAACAACGAGCTAGAGACATCCAGATCGTCGCACTTGCTTCGACACTTTTCCATTTCCGTTCTTGCTTCATATATGATTTTGTATGGACACCGCACAGTCAACGTTTTCATCTATAACAAGATGATAGAAAGACCGTTAACAAAGCACTAATTAACGATCTTAAATCTTGTCATTTATAATCGTTAGCAAAGTAACAATAAAAGTATGAGCGTGAGTCCTTAATTTCATTTGTATTGTTTTTTTATGCAAATTACAAATTTTAAATTCAAAAAGATTTTACTTCACATAAAAAAAAACATCCCGACAAAAGATTTAGAATATTAATCTTTGGCATTTCAGAAAGGTTTACTTTGATGTTTGGGATCTCAAACTAGAGATACTAACGTGTTTCAAAACAGTCTAACGTCATCTTCACGGCGTTACATGCAAAAAAATAAGCAATACAATTTTTGAATGCAATTCGCCATGAAGATGACATAAGACTGTGTTGAAACACATCGGCATCTTTAATTTGAGATCCCAAACATCGAAGTAAATCTTTTTAAAATGTTCAATTTTGTAGTTGTTTAGCTAATCTTTGAAAAATCTTCAAAAAAAGTTTTAAGCAAAAACACTCAACTAAATTATAACTGTAACAAGATCTTTATTTGCTTAAACTGTGTGGACAAGAGATGATTTTGTGATGCCATGACTGTTTAGGCTGGTTTACTCGATATCGTATCAGTCAAGCGTAGTTCAATAATTTACTTTGTTTGTTTTTTATAGTGAACAACTTGCTATGTGCGCGCTTCAATACGCGTGTCATTTGATTGCAAGCTATTTTATTCTATTGTTTTTTTACATTTAAACTAAAAAAACTATGACGCGTTTTTACGCGTCTAAACTATCTTGCGTATTTTAGCCCGTATATACGCGTGATTGATAAAAGCCGTCAAATACAGATAAAGCAAAGTTTGCAATGAAATTAAAAAATAAAAAAAAACATCAAAACAAAATCCATTCAGCTTCGCCTCATCACATTTTGTGTAAATAAGAAGCTTTTACTGAACAAAAATTTATTTATAACAAAAATATGTTTAGTATGTTCCAATTATTTTTTGGTCGTTATGATTACCATAACCACTTGCCTCTAGGGTTTATATCGGCAAAAAAAGCAACTAAAAAGCTCGTATCTGCAATGAAGTTAGAGATGCCAGTATGTGTTTTTACTACGGTTATTTTATAATCATTTTCATAGAATAAAATTGATAAATTGAATAAAATAGCTCATCCATAAGCTATTGCACGACTTCTAAACGTGATCATATCAATTTTTTCTTATTTTTATCATTTTTTAATTGTTTGAAAAAACAAAAAAATAGTAAAAAACTGTGTTTAACTCCATTTCTAGTTATTCTACTGTAACTGGTTCATCAACGACCTCACTTTCTATGCCACTTATCATGTAAAGTTTAAAACATCTCACTTCCTTTTAAAATACTGTATAAGACGCAAAGATGTTTAAAATTGCCTGAGAAATGGATGTATTGTTATTTTGAAAATCGACAGTTGTTCCTTTACAACTCAAGTGCGCTCTTGCGTAGCCATAAAATTGTACAAAGACTTGCTACTAGGTGGCTAAATTAGGGTGTGTGGGCAAAGTTAGGTGCTTTTACTTTCTTTAATCATCAAAAAGAAGAAGAAACAAGAGAGAGCATTTACATCCCAACTTGCCACCTGCAAGCTGGGATTTATAACAGTAAATTTGCTTTTGTGTTTATTTTACTGTTAAGCCAAATAATTTTGTGATTACAGCATGATTCTTCTCCATAATAAACTTTCATGACTTTTTGTAAGACTGCAAAAGAATTAAAGGAACATATTCTTGCAGTAGCGTACGCAGGATTTGAAAAGGGGGGGGCAGGAACTTCAGAAAATTTGAGAAGAACAAAGATCTGAATCAGAAATTGTTCTACTCAAATTTAGTCCTATTTAGAGCAAAAAAAAAAGTTCTTCACTCAAAATTGGTCCGATTTTTTGCCCAAAATTGAATCAAGAGCAAAAAAGGTTTTCACTCAAATTTCCTCCGATTTTCAGCCCAAAGCCCAAAAGAAACGCACACAGCATACCCTTTGTGTGATCAAACTTTATTCCCAACTTGCAAAGGGGGGGGGACATGCCTCAATTTTGCTTACTTTTCTATGCAATTTTACAATCTTGGGGACCCAAAGGCCATGACACAATGCCCCCCCCCTTAATACGCTCCTGTATTCTTCCATTTTTTCAATAAACGATCTTACGTTAGAGCTTAGCGTTAAGACGGTATCTAAAAAAAATTTTTTTCGTTTAATTTTTTTGCATGACTATGTATGCATTATTATTAATACCCTGATAAGGGCTTGATTGTTTTAAGCCAAAAACATTTGATATGTTTTACTGCAACTAAAAAATGTTGAATCTTGCAAAGTTGCTGTTTATATGGCTTTAATATAATTTGCATAAATTGGGTCCCTTATTGTAATGACGTAGAAACTTATTTCACTGTGTTTATAGTACTCTGTTGCAGTGTAGATGGATTGTTACAAGGAACACGATTAAAAGTTTTCTATAATTTGCACCACAAGCAGCTGGGTTGCAATTTACCAAAATGATTTTAAAGTTCGTTGCGAGATGTTGGGCTGAGCTGCAGCTAATTTGAGTTAAACAAGTACAGCGCCGCCTGGGCGTAAATGTATGAGCGAACTATTTTGTCGATAAATTATTTTAATCAATTACAGGCAGCTTGTATCGTGGTAAGGCGATATCCTGCGAGTGACGAATTTCGGTTTAAAATAATCTTCAAAACCCTTGTCCCATACGCTTACGATTTTACGGGCAGTGTAAACTGATTCGTGCAGACGTAGTTAAAGAATAATGTCAGCGATCAAAAGGCGCTGGCTACCGCTTTAATTCCGAATTAGAAGCGAGTCGCCTCGTTCACAACAAAAAAAAGATCAGAAAACATTAATTGCTGAGAATATTTAACTTATTTGAACCAAAATGAATCAAAATAAACTTTAACACCACTGATCGCCGATCAGTTTAACCGTCGCGGTAGTCTAGCTTTCTGTAAAAAGAAATTGAAAACAAAGCTCAAAAATTGATTTCTATTTGCTATGCTGGTCAATGTTATAACCTAAACAAACTATTAGACGGAATGATACTATACTGTAGGCTTTAGTAAACTTATATTAAAGCATCTAAATCAAATACTGTAGAATCATCAACTAATTTGTTGTGAACATAAATTCAGTTCTAACGTCCAGTAGAATTTGGTAATTTCAATCTACTGCTCAAGAGTAAAGGCGAAAATAGACGATCAAGTTTTTTGTGCTAGAACGCTTGCAAAAGCGTTCGTGCAACTCTATCTGTGTGTAAATGGTTTAGCAAAACTATTGAGCAACGGTTGCAGAAACGTTGCAAAAGGGTTTTCTTGCGAGGTGTAAATGGCTTCTCGCAAGATATCGGAAAACTTTCTGCAATATTAAAATAACTTCGGCCGTGTTTGACCTTGCTGCAAGTTTTTTGACTTCTCGTGCCTACGTCACAATGCTACCAACACTCTTACGCCTACCTACTTGGACATCTTAAGACTTTATCGTATTGTCCTGCTACAATACAATGTACTCGTACACTGCACAGTTACTGTACATTACCAGCATTCCTATATTTAGACAGCATCATACAAAAAAAGCGTTGGTAAGTGAATTTGAAGTTAGCCCCACAGTTTGGAACGTATTGACACCTGAATATAGAGCCCGAGAAAAAAAATGCTCTGCTTAGAGCAAAAAAATGTAAGTACAGTATCACATCGTCTTCATCAGTGGTCCTCAATCTTTTTTAAGTCAAGAGCCAAATTTTATTCCTCAAAGTTGACAGGAGCCGCAACCAAATAAACGAAAAATTTTAATTACTTTTGTGCACCTGCTGCAGGTTTTTATTTTTCAAGTCATCAGAACGTTTCATTTGCCCATAGAGGCTAGTTTCATTAGGGCACTGTACTAAGCTAAAAATAAAATATCTCAAACTTCATATCAAATCAAATATTTTGTTATCCTCGCTGCATTACGCCGAAGCGTGCAATGAGTTTGCGGGACCCATCTTCGCGTTGTTGCGCCCGCGCAACACAGCTCCATTTGAAGAAATGTCGCAGCGGTGGCAAGCCGTTGGCAACACCCTGTTCGATTTGACCGGTCCGAGATTTGAACCCCAGACCTCCCGCTCCAGAGACGATCGCGTTACTGCTCGACCAACTGGCCGGTCAAATCGAACTGATCAGACAAACGCTCCTTGCTAAAAATCGCTGGCTTATGACGGAGTCATTTCGAGGAAGCTAGGATCGTATATACCACAGAGAACTATATAAACCCAAAGAGAACACAAGGCTGTATTACGTCACATCACGCATGAGCGAAATACGCGAATTCTTCCTGCTGCGCTTGGAAAGCAATGGAAGAACATGGATATCGGCATAGCCTAGACCAGGTACCGAAGCAAATTGGCCAAAAAAAAAAATATGGGGTTGTAGGCAACAAACGAAGTGGAATTGGAGAAAGTTAGTGATGTCTGTGATACCAAGGAAAGCTTGTTTCCTTAAATGTGCTAGGATTTTTAGCAAGAGACGCCTTCCTTTGGCCTCAAATGCTAAATTTTGCGGTTTCTAGCCATTATTTTAATACCGGTATATCAGTTATTAATCAAAGACAATAAATTGGTGGAAGCATAAGTTGAAATATTGTTTTTGAGGTGGCTAATCACTGCTGTAGCTGCCGACCGACCGGTTTTAGCCTATTTTGGATGTACTATGGCTTATAAGTGCTATAACAGTGTGAGGTATGAATGCTTTCTGATGTGTTAAAATATGACAAGTCACTCTTAATTTAATATTGTAGTCCTTGTACAAGACAATCAAAATTTAGCGACAAGTTTACGGTTTCCTTTCACAGATGCTAGACCTGCATGATGGCTAAATGCACTAATTAAGGAAGTAGTTTTTTAATCTCATCGCATTTATAGTTTCTCAGAGTATAGTTTTATATGTTATGCCGTATACAACTATTATATAATAGTGCCTGTTTGATATTTCCTTATCTTTATAAAGCTATATTTTTTCTAGAGTATATAGGGTAATAGGCATTGCGATGGTATTTTTATTTGTTCATTGTCCTTTGCCAGACAGAGTTTTTCACAAAATCTTATTTATTTTGCCTACAGATGATTGTGAATTATGAACAAGCCAAAGGATAAAGATAATTACCAAATTCTTCTCTGAAGTTTAAGATAGACTGTTACTTCTTCGAATTGCATCAATTCAAGAAATTAAACATGGAATCGACTTCTGAAATGTTTCTGCAAAGTTTAAGAGTGGTTATATGCTATCCAAGAAAACAGAATTTTATCCACAGTTTACAATTTCTAGTCATCATAGCCTACAATTTCCATTCATAATCAAGACATTCCAACTTTGATCCAATTTGTTTCCGTATGTTAAAAAATAGTGGTATGCAAGTGTTTTAGCCACGACTTGATAGGTGTTAGATCTGAAGTCAAAATAATTAAAAGCTTTGCATTGTGAATTTTGTCATGTTTTTTGCTATCGCCGCAAGTATGCCTGGTGGCTTTTATACAAAATGTGAATATACAGTACTTGGTTGTAATTTTTAATCGCTTAAGTTTAAAAATAAACTGCTTGCAACATTAATTATTACTTGTCGTTATGCTGAATTAATTAGTGATGAAATAAGAAATGAAAATTGAATAAATGCTGATGCATCAATGTGCAAGACTAGAATTTCTCGGAAAAAAATCCAACTTAGCTCTCACACAAGCGCGTAGCCAGAAATTTGCAATGGGGGGGCTGTTTGGGGGTCTGGGGGCGGAGCCCCCAGCCGCCGGAGGCCAATGGGGGTCTGGGGGCGAAGCCCCCAGCTGCCGGAGGCTGGGGGTTTGGGGGCAAAGCCCCCAGCCGCCGGAGGCACGGGGGTATGGGGGCGGAGCCCCCAGCGCTCGAAAATTTTGCATTTTTTGGCAAAAATAACTTCATTTTAGGGCTATTTTGATTAAAGAATAATGATTTTAAAACGTGGCTTAGAAATCGACAGTACAAACATGATTAAACTGGTAGCATAAATGGGCTATTTGGGAGGTGGCTAATGGTAAAATGTAGTTCTTTTGTTTAGATGCTGTTAAATTATAAAATCGAATAGTGCAATAAAACTCACTCGGAGTAATCTATTTCGTATACAGTTTATAGAGAAAAATAATTGGGGGGGGGGGGGCTAATGAAAAGAGATTTGAGAGAAATGATTGGTAATTAACAAATACTGAATAGCCCCCCCCCCCTATTCCTTATTTTATAGTATGTTTGTTAATGACACCTATGTTCAGCATTTTTACACTTGCGATCAAATTTGATTGCTTATTTCTTACCATTTATCAAAGGTTTCATTTATTTGTTGGTTTTATTTTTGACAAATTAGCCCCCCCCCCTGAACAGATGTTTCAAAAGATGTTTTAAATCACTATTTAGTCCACTCCAGTGCATAAAACTATCTCAAAGTGCTAAAAATGTAGTGTTTTTCCCATTCTGCATTTTGGTCGACATGTCAATGGGGGGGGGGGGGGGGGGGCTATAGCCCCCCCCTGGCTACGTTACTGGCTAAAAACGTGGTATTTTCCTAGTTCTGCATTTTGGTCGGCAGTTCATTAGCCCCTCCCCCTAAATAAACGTTTCAAAATAGTCTAATCCAGTGCAAAAGACAGTCTTAGAAATGCTAAAACGCGGTATTTTTCTTATTCTGCATTTTGGTCGGCAGTCCATTAGTCGCCCCCCAAATAACGTTTCAAACTATGTTTTAAATCATTTTTTAGTCTAATCCAGAACAAAAGAGAGTCTTAGAAGTGCTAAAAACGTGATACTGTATTTTCCTTATTCGGCATTTTGGTCGGCAGGCCAATGGGGGGGGGCTATAGCCCTCCCCGCCTCCCCCCTCTGGCTACGCTACTGCTCTCACAGATAGGAATGAGCTGCAAGGGCAATGCGAATGGATCCAGAATAAATGCAGAGATACGTAGCTACTGGTACAGAAAGACAGTTCAAAGCTTACAAAATGTTTTTGAGTAATTTTGCGTTTTTCTGCAAAAATAATTTCATTTTAGGCCTATTTTGATTAAAAAATAATGCTTTTTTAAACGTGGCTTAGAAATTGGCAGTGCAAACATGATTAAACTGGTGGCATAAATGGGCTAATTGGGAGGTGGCTAATGGTAAAATGTTAGTTCTCTTGTTTAGATGCTGTTAAATTACAAAATCGAATAGCTCAACAAAACTCACACGGAGCAATCTATTTCGTATACAGATTATAGAGAAAATTAATTGGAGGGGGCTAATGAAAAGAGACTTGAGAGAAATGATTGCTAATTAAATAATAGTGAATAGCCCTCCCCCCATTTCTTAGTTTATTATATTTGTTGATGACACCTATGTTTAGCATTTTTACACTTGCGATCAAATTTGATTGCTTATTTTTGACCATTTTTCAAAGGTTTCATTTATTTGTTAGTTTTGTTTTTGACAAATTAGTCCCCCACCCAACCCTGAATATATGTTTCAAAAGATGTTTTAAATCACTATTTAGACCACTCCAGTGCATAAAACACTCTCAAAAGTGCTAAAAACGTATATTTTTCATTCTGCATTTTGGTCGACATGCCAACGAGGGGGGCTATAGCCCCCCTCGCCCCCCCCTGGCTACGCTACTGGCAATGCAGCTGTTTTCCAAATAACATGAAAGAACGTTGTATAACCGCGCTAGAAATGAAGACATAGTAAACGCAATGTAACGTAAATGCGTAATGGGCTGAAATAGGCGATCAAGTTTTTTCTGCAATGTTACTGCTCCAACAGTTATCACTCCATGTACGCGTAAAATTGTTTTCTTTTTTGCAAATTTACTTGCAGCTATAAAAAATTTTGCCTCCTGAAGCATTCAAAAAAACTTAATTAAAAACTTAAAACTGCAAAAAACTTAAAACTCCATTAACACATGCGTGCAACTATCTTTTTTCCAAAAAATATTTGCAGTATATAATTGTGTTATGGTTTTCTTTTGCGAGACCTTGAAAATCCATTTACACGTGGCGGTTTTAGCTCTCTTGCTAACAAAAGTTGGACTAATAGCCTATATAAATCTGAACTATCAGCAGGCATGTTTCGAAAAAAGATAGCGGTAGCAGCTAGAGTCACTTGGAATGCTTGAGCGTAAAATGCTTTATACTTTTGACTGAATTTGGTTCATTTTGATCGTAATATTGTCAAATGTTGACCTGTTATCGCAAATTACTTCCTCCTTTTCCGTCTAAAATCACAAAAATGTGGAATTTGTATTGCGTTTTTGTAAACTAAATTGCAGAAGTTAAGTTGCACTTTGACTTGATACAAAAATCTCGCTCCGCAATTGCGGAATTGCGCTGTTGCTTCCACTGCATCAAAAAGCTCTTTGCAAAATGCGCGTAAATCAGAAATGCGCATCTTGCGGTGCGCTTTTAATGATTTAAAATATTGTTACGCTACGCTTTTTTTTAAATGTTGTTTGTACCCCTCTTTAAAAGATGCTATTTTATATCTATGTTTATTAAAAAAGATAAACGAATTAAAAATCTAGAAGAACTGGAAAATTAAAACACAAAATCATTTCTCGCGAGCATAATATCTTGTACAACTGAACACGGTATTCACAACTATTATGTTTTTGCTGTCAAATTAAGTCATTAATTGTTACTGGCCTGTAAACGACAAGTGCCGAAATCATAAATTAAAAATTAAGTTGTTTTAATAATCCCACTTTTTTCTTGCTCAGAGACCAGGTTTTCGCACGAAAACGTTGCAAGCAATTCAGCATTGAATCAAGGCCATACATAACTTGAAGTAAAGTCATTTAAAATAGATTTTAAATTAAGTGGGTTTTGAAATGGAGTCAGTAGCGACTTTACGACAGCATTGCGAAAGATTTTGGCTTCTTGAAACATGCTCTGTAACAGAAATGACTCGCAGTTGCTGTCTAATGAACTCAAAACATATTGCATGTTTGGAGCTAAAATTTCTGGGATACCATTTGAAGTTCATTTTCTTCGACAAACAAATAGGCTACACAGACTGTACTGCGAATGCACTGTGCAATATTGAGCTGTACCGCGATTCTTTACAAATCAGCGGTCGAATAGATAGAGCGTCTGTTATTGAAACGTTAGACCTGCGTTCGATTCCCTGTCTGGTCAAAACAAAGACTATAGAACTTGGTATTCACAGCTTCCTTGTTTGACGTTCAGCATTAAAAAGAGACAGTGTGAGGCCTCCACCGTGTTTGCAAGACCGTTGGGCAAGTGGCAGTTTGACTCGAAGATTGAAAGGTCCTTTCGCTGTTTTCTGGCCAAGTCAACTTAACAAATGAAATAGTTTCAATTACTTTTTTAGAACCGTTACTGAAAATGTTGACAATAAAATACAAATGGAGCTATCCACATTTCCTACATGGATTTACAGCAGGAGCGTCCAACCTTTTTCAGCCGCCTGCCAAATTTGCTGTCCCAAAACTTTGGCAAGCAAAAAGTTTATCGTGTTTTCTGCCAAAAAGTAGGAGAAGACCAAAAAAAAAAGGTCTTCCCTCAGATTTGATCAGTGCTTTCTGCCAAAAACAAGATGAAGAAAAAAAATAAAAAGGTCTCCGCTCAAATTTGATTGTCGGTGTTTGAAAAAATGGATTTTGTGGTATTTTTCTGCAACTCACAACGTCAGCGCGGAAGCATCAATCAACCAACCAACGCAAAAACCTTTGGTGGGCCATTTCAAAACCTTTGGTGGGCCACTTTTGACCCGTGGGTTGGACGCCCTTGATTTACAGTAATACTGCGTAAATTTTTTCAACTGGAAACCAGCCCGGCCTGGCATCTTTGTGGCTATTAGGGTGTACCAATTTTGGGCAAATGTCACCGATTTTTATAAAGTCTTCCAAAAAGTTGCCAAACCACGCAACTAAGGCTCACATGAAGTTTGAGAGTCACCGGATGTTGTTTGACGGTGGTTCACCCCCAATTAAGGAGTTTTCACTTACGCGCAGGGGGTTTGTCCCCTTTATGCTTGCATCTCGTTATCTATTGATGGTACAATGTTGTGTTATAGCTCAAAATTTGTGCAAAGGCCTTATATACATATATGTGTCTGCAATATGTTTATACACTGTAAAAAAATGACAATTTCCACCCTTGCACGTGGGTGGAAATATCTCAAATGGGTGTTAATAATCACCTATTCCAAGTAATGGTGGAAATTTAAACCTTAAGGTGGAATTTTCAACTGTAGCCGGAAATACATCATTGATAGGGTGGAATTAACTTCGTTTTCTGCTAAAGTACTATGCAAAATGGTGGAAAGAGGTGGATTTAGCTTTACGGTGTACATATTTCCACCTATGTTTTCCACTCAGTTAAGATATTTACACCCTTTAGTTTTGCTAAAGGTGGATTTTTCCATCTCTGTTTTTTTATAGTCAAATGGTGGGTATTTTACCTCTCAGTAGTAGACATACCTACCCTGCAAAATTTACAATGGTTGCAATTTATACCTTGTTTACAACAGGAGGATTTCATTCTTAATTGCTATTCTGATGCAGTTCAGAGCAAGGTTAAAATTGAATTGCAGTTAACTTGCGTTGCTGTTTACTGCAGCACCTATTTCTATGAAAGTCAATGTAAATGGAAAGTTTTTCACAAATATTTCAAGCAGTATGATTCGAAATTTCAATCAATGTACCCTTTGTTTATTTATTTGCTATAAAAACATTGCAACATTTATCAAACAAATTAAGAGTGACGCGACTAAGCACAGAGCTGGACAGCGCTGTTTCGAGCTTTTAGCTCTCATCGGCAGCCCTCAGCTATCTTATCAAAGGTATTCCCAGCTGAACAAACATCTTGGCCTAACTGGCAAACCTTAACGGCTTGCAGAGAGGCAGATGCTTAGTAGGGAATAAACGATTTTTCACTTGTGGTACTTTAGAAACAAGTGAAAAATCGCTGGATCCTTGTAGTAAGGACAGCCATAGGCTATCCTTACTTCAAGGACTCCCCTCTGCGTGACCACGGAAATCAACACTGCAACATCTTGACGTCCTTCGTGGTCGACTCCTGGGAAGCCATGTCAACTTCCACTGGCAGTTAGGTGGCCAGAACAACCACCAACCCTGCAGCTCCAAAGATATTTCACATTGTAGCTCAAGTCAATTAAGCACAGAGCTGGGCAGCGCTGTTTCGAGCAGTGACGCGACTGATATAATTGATTGTTTGTATTGCAATTAAACTGAGCCGCGTGGCGAGTTATGCTGGAAGGTGCTGTCGGCAGTGGTGGCGGTTGACATCAAACCTCAAACAGGTTGTATCAACCCATTATTTAGAACTGTTATGGCCTTTGAGTACGTGAATGCAGTAACTTTATAAACTGCATTTATCATATTTTGTAATGACACATTCCGTGTTCTTGGCTGGAAAAAGAGGAATTCATTCACGTCTGTCTCGTGCTGTATTGATCAAAACCAACAAACATTTATCTCTCTTTTGTTTTTGGTTTGGTTTTACGACATCGAAAGCTTAGTAGGCTACCACATCACATGTTGTAGTGTGTATTCATTGGTTAATTTCATTTCAGCCGTGCCGGCATCCAATTTTCTCATTGGCTTAATGGCTTTCCAAAATCACGTGACTTTTGACGCTATGTAATCGCCATTTCTTTGTCAGTTGTGCCCATGGTTTTATAGGTGTGAGATGGAAGCTAGTTGAGCAGTTTAATTTTATCTTCTGAAAAATTCACGAATTCGCAAGTTAAAATACAAATGTATAAAAATTCTGCATTTCTTTTACCAGTATAGTCACTTGCCAATTTTGCCCAGGCCAGCTGCTACGTGCGACGGTGCTACCGTGAATTTTAATCAGTTGGCAATGGTCAGCAATCATCCGCCATTTTCATTTCAAACATGACGGTATTCAACTTTTTGATTGGCTGCAGAGATCACGTGACCGTGACTGCGCTAGTGATGCTGCTGGATTACATATTTTTTTTGTCAGTTTGTGTCCATAGCTTGAAGGTGTAAGGTGAAAGCTAGTTGACAAGTTAGAAATAGAATATCAATGACTAAAAGCAAAAATACCGTAGGCCTACTGCATTTTTGTTATCAGTTTAGTCTAGAGTTACCACGTCTGAAAATACAGAAATCGTGAGAAAATTATGTTGGTCAAAGTAAATAGGTCTTAACTAGAGTTCAGAGCGTTGGTTGCTGATCATCATGGCTTTCTTTGCCTCGCTTTGTTTCTTTAATTTATGTAACGCCTGGTGGCGCCATTTTACAATGCTCCGCCTTCACAAACATTTTGTTTCCAAAGTGAAACGTGGTCTTTCACAGACCAGATTTCAGCTGTTCAGTGGACCTCAGTTTCTGAGTTTAGTCGAGCGCAAGTCATAGAACCTTTGATTTGCCTGTCTGAGAGCTTTGAGCTCGCAGGCTACAGGGCTATTTTTTATGTTTTAGTTTTGCTAGGCCTGCCTACTCATTTAGTTTTTTTTAAATGTGTGAAATTTATTAAGCGGCTCCATAAATAGGCCTTATGATCAACCTCTTCTTGGGCTCCATAACACCAAAAGTTTGAGAATCCCTGCTGTAGACTAGCCTAGTGGTTTCCAACTGCCAGTCCACATAAAGTTTATTATCATGCTGTGTTTGCGATTGCTTTGTTTGAGTTTCAAAAGAGGCATGGGTTTGCTGGTAGGCCTATTTTCAAAAAAGGTTGCATCTCAAAAAGTTAGAACCTCTGGTCTAGCTATTGCAGTTGGGGGATATTTGTAATTAAAAGGGCATTTGCAGCAAAAAGGGACCGTGAATCATTGTGATGTAACAATTAAAATGACTACAATCAAAAAATTAGAGATTAAATAGGCTAACGTTCCAAATTCCTTCCTACCCCTACATCACACATTGATACATACAAACATCAAAAATATGTGCCTAGAACATGCACCAGGCCTGGCGTCAGGACAGCGTGACTGGGGGGGGGGGGGCCGGACTAAATTTTGGGGGGGACGAGAAGTTTATTTATGTGAATTTGAAAAGGGCACGAGTGCATGAGAAATTTATCCCAGTCTGGATCAAATGAAGAAGGTGAAGACCAAAGAATCAAAGGGATTTTCCGGCCGAAATCGGGAATTCAAGCGGTTTCTCCGGCCGAAAACAGGTGATCTCCAAAAAAAAAAAAGGTCTTCATCCCAAAAATCCGGTTTCAGTCCACAAAATTTACGAAAATACCAGTGTGGCAGACACCAGTCTGGGCCTCAATTTGCACTCCAGCAGCCCCTAGCCTGGAAATTTCTTCAGGACACAGTCCTTGCTTGGGGGGCACAATTTTTGTTGGGGGGGCACAAGCAGTCATTTGGGGGGGCACTGCCCCGGTATGCCCCCCGTGGCGCCGGGTCTGACGTGCACTAGATAAAACCCATGCCAACATTAAAATCAAAACAGAAAATATCACTGGTTAGGCAATGTAAGGTCACTGGTTAGGCAATGTAATGTAAGTAGCGTGGCCGAATGGGAATGGGTAAAGTCGGCAGCGTGGCCGAATGGGTAAAGGCGTCGTTTTTACGACGACTCTGATCACAGGATCATGAGTTCAACACGCACCCTGGTCACGTTGTTGCGTCCTTGGATAAGACACTTTACGATAATTATCTCTGCTTGGTGGCTTCGAACAAGCCGCAAATTTACGTGGGAAGAAGTCAAAAACGTCAACAGGAAAGCTTGGAAAATGGTCAACTCCTAAGCGGGTGCGGATTCGTCCAAAATATAGCGCACCGTCGCTTTCTCGTGATAGGAGGATAAAGATGCACCAATCAATCAATCATCAATCAAGGGTTAACCAGAATTTGCTTTAAATCAGGAGCGAAACCACGAGGTTTGAACCCTTTTAAGTTCACCCGAATCCCTTTAAAACTTTAGGGTAAATGTGCAAAATACAAAAAAAATTTTCGACTTCATTAGTAAAGTGCATGGGCGACGAGCTGAAGGAACCAAAAATAATTTTTTCACTAGGCTAAATCTTACAGTCTTAGCAATTAGTTCTCTTGAATTGCTCTAAAACATGCTTGATGTCTGATGTCATCGAAATGACTTTTTTTTTAAAAAATAAATAATTTGATAATATTTGCAATAAATAAACTTGCAACTCTTCGCTTGCACATACTGGCAATGATATTGAACATTGTAGCCTAGTTAGGTCATGCAAAATTTGAGCTAAGTCTTTCTCTTTGTAATAGGTGTGGAGTCTAGTGATGCCAGCATTATAGATGAAACAGCTGATAATCCGTTTTCAGATGAAGTGGGTGAAAAGACAACTTTCTTGGAAGAACATAATGCTCGCTCTGTTGATGGAGCTTCAGCTTCATTGTCTAAGATAGTTTCTGAGAAAGCAAGCACTGTGATGGATAGTGGTACAGTTAGCAAAGATAAAGCTTCAGATAGAGTGCCTGCAAAATCTGTTGTCGAGTCAGCAGCATGCTCGTTTGAAACTGGGTTTCAGGCATATGAATTACCAATAATGCCTCCATAAACAAAGAAGCTAATGCAAGAAACAAACGGATCACCTTCAAAGTTGACATCTTCTGTTAAAAATAAACTTCTTCACACAGTTTTTGATTCCATTGCTTTTCATACATTGTAAGTGTCAATACAAATACTTATAGAATTGGCTGTGCTAATGGTAGTAGAACTCGACCTGATTTTGAAAGTAAAGTTTTTTATTTAATGTGACCAATTGTGTATTAAATAAGAGTTCATTAAATGTGGTGTATTGGCCATTCAATGAGCAGTATATAATATTGTTTGGTATTCATAAAGTGATAATATTATTTTGTTTCAAAAAATCTTATTTTAGCATATGTGAAATTGGTTATAGGAGGTCAATAGCTTAATTGAAATGTAAAAATGAGAAAATTTTCTGTATCGGTAATACTTTAAAAAAAACTTTCAAGGGTGCCAAGTACTGGTACCAGTATACTAATCTTAATATCAAACAAAGACCTATTGCAAAACGAAAACTTAAATTTACCTAGTAAAAATAGTTAATCAGCACACGAGGTAGCAGAAAAACATTATAGCTTCATGAAAAATGTTTTCAATATTGTTGTAAACTTACTTTGCACAACATGGCCATGTTTGAAAAAGTTTTGCCATTCCGTAAGAAACGATGATTTTGGCTACATTTCCAGGAATAGTGGTTTTCCTTAAAGTCTTCAAGAAGCTGAAATTAGGTGAAGTACGTATAGAATTTTTATATTCTCACAACATCGTATTGTTTTAACTGATTACTAGTACCTCCTGAAAAGGTTTTCAAACTCTGTCAATTGTGGTGTCACCCAACTGGCGGTTGTTCATTTTCTACTGAAAAGGTTCCTTTAAGAAATGGTTTGGTGAATTTTATTAAGCTTATTAATGAATATGTCTTTGCTCTTTTTCCAACTTTTAAGGTATTTGTTTCAGATATCCTTCTCCAATGCAATATCATATCATTTGTGGGTAACTTGTTAGCAAATATCCTGCTCTTCAAGATCAACGATCTGTAGATGGATGTCCTTTTGTATGTTTTTTGATTTTGCTTGCTTTGATTTTTTAATGTTTTGATGTAAAGTTATCGGTAAGCGTTTTTCAAACATATGGTAAAATCAATAATAGCAGAATGTAGTAGGCCTTATGGGTTAGTGTATATCGCTAAGTAGAAGTTTCTAAAAGTCAAAGTTTGAATTGACTAATGAAAAGATAATAATAATCACAGTACTGGCATTGTTGAAACAACTGAACACTAAAAGGAAAACTGTTTAACTCAAAGGTAACATCGTCAAAAACAATATAAGTCAAAAACACGACTTCTTTTATTTAGCTAAAAACTTAAACAGGCAATATGGTGAAAATCTGTGTGTTGACAAACAATAGACTAGATCAAAAACTTTGTTTGTTTTTTACTGCAATCATAAACTGCTTTGGTTTTTAATATATCCGGTATTCAACAAAACGCATGATTTTATAGTAACGTACATACTTTTTCTTGGAAACTGGTTACCTTGGTAGGTAGTTTTAAACATCGCCTTGAACAAATGATCAACTAGAGTTTCTAGCAAAACTGATTCGGCACTTTGAATTCAGGCATTTTGTTGAATATCTTAAAAACAAAGCAACTCAAAATTGCAATAAGCACCAAACAACAGTTTTATTGTTTGTCAAAATGCAGTTTTTTACCTCCTGCTTTTTTAAGTCCAATTGCTGGTTTGTTGCAGAGAAAAGTGTGTTACTAGTACAGGTATTAAGTTATTTGCTAAACAAAATTGTTTTTGTAGAGCACTGTCTTGGCAAGCCTTCGGCAGCGGTTCAAAGATGCTAGACGTTCTCTTTCCAGTAATGTTCAAGTGCAAGCAATGATGGCAAAATATGGAAATAGTGTATCAAAACGTTCACCCAAAATTGCCAAAAAACGTTTGAGCATAGTAAGCCAAATTTTATTGCTGTAAAACTTCACAAATAATATATGGATATACGGTACGTGAGCCTATAGTATGATCGCATTGGCGTTGTTGTGACGCCATCACTCCAATGTTGGTATCTTTCAAAGACAGATAGCATGACCTGATCTTGCACAAAGAATTGGGTGTTTATTTTTTCCGAGGCAATAACGTACGTATGTAAGAGGGAGTAATTTTGTCCATGTTTTCACCCACCATTGAGAAATATTTTGCTTACAACTGACATTACAATGTACCAAGCATGGTGGAATTAATCAATTCACGCGTTTCAATGACTTAACTCATTTAGGAGGAACTACCGTAACTACGGTCACAAGTCGGAAAGAAAAGAGAAAACAAAAACAATTTCAGATATTTACAAATATTGGACATAAGTTAGTATTGAGGGTAGAGCCATTCGTAGACAAGTAGAGCCCGCATGCAATCTAAGATATAAGGCGCAAGGAAACAAGAGCGCAGGGGCATAAGAGTGCACAGAGATAATCAGATAATATATATTCTGCGATCTGTTGAAATATTTTTTTTACTTTGAAAAATAATGCCGCTGTGGTTGGGGTGGAAACAATAATGCCAACCAACGTTCAAATTCTGCGTCAAAACGCTTTTTTTTCTTGTTGCATGCTTTCCCATTCTTTTCTAGCATCGAAATATGTAGCAAACGAAATATGAGGTAATGTGTAGCAAATGAATACCCCTCAAGAAAGAGAGAGGCTATAAATCAAAGAGTCTGCTTAATCAAGTTCTTAAATCTTGTAACGGAAAAAAAAGACTCCTTTTTTGATTCATTTTTGCGTGGTTCTGCCCCAATTTAGGTTTGTATGACCATGATAAAAGTGACTGAATTTTCATCATCATTTCCGATATAAGCAATTTAGCAATGTGTCATTTTGTAACTTACCGTTTTGTCTTACTAAAGTTTGAGATTTGATTTTAGAATGAGGATGACCCGCGCTGCAGCACCAACAAGGCAGCAAAGGTGGATCAAGACGAGGCAGAAAAAGTGGATCAAGACAAAATTATTTAGAAACTGCAATCAGAATGGGGAAAAACATTAAAAAGTGATGTGGTTGTGGAGCAACTGATGAATGCTAGTTACGAAGCACGCCGAGACGAAATTTTAAACGGCACACTAAGAATAGACCAGTTAATTGTAAAATACCCTTGTCTGCAGTCGTCTTTCCACGTAAGCGATTGCTTGGTGTTCAGTAATTTTGCTCTAGTTCATTTGAGTTGTAGACGACACCATCAATGTAATCTTGATCTACCGGTACCCTAATAATGGTACGCTCTGTGGTCATATTGCTTGTATCATAAAAACTTTTTGTTTAAATAAACTACTCTTTCAAAGATCACACAAGCAACAAACAATTTGTTAAAGATATTTGATTTTGCAAAAAAATTATGGTTTTTAATATGTTATCATGTTACAGTGCATTTCTTTTTGCCTTGATTTAGGTCAAGCTGAAAGGTTCATGTTGGGCGTATGTGCTAGAGAATTTGGCACTTCCCCAATGCTGTTATTGACTAACTCCATTACTGTTTCATTCATTTTAGAATGTTTGCACGTATCAAAATTTTTTTAAAGTGATTGTTTCTCACTAAAATATTGATTAGAAACTGACATGCGTCCTTGTTCATCTGTCTACACTGCAAGGGTATTGATAGCTATATTTGTTTGCTGCCAGAAAACAACAAGAGCTCAGCACCAAACAAGTTTCAATTTCCGCCGTAGCCTATTAGTTGTAAATTATGTTGTGAATGTGCAATACACCTTGCAGCTTTTGGGATGGCTGCTACAGATCCACAAGCCAAAGTTGGAATAAGGGTGAAAAGAGTTTTCAACAAACTGTAAAAGGAACTACCTATAGACATTTCTTATACGTATAAACATTTTCTTGGAATGGGGAGGAGGCTATAACCCTCTGAATAAGGGTAAAGAGACTTTCCTTAAAGAGACTGCTGAAGGAACTACGGTTAACATTTTATTATTTGCTTTGGATGCGATATAGGTATAAGAAATGTCTATAAGTAGTTCCTTTCCTTTTCCCCTTACCTAAATTAAATTACACTGGCCAACAAAAAAATTTTTTTGAATGGTGTCAATAATTTTTTGACTGATCTTGGCTAATTTGAGGTCGCTGATTTCAAAAATGCAGTTAATTTTTCTCCATCAGGTCTAGTTTTTTCGCTATGGTACACCAATTAATGAGCATTTCTGTACTAAAAGTTAATCATTTGAATATCTGTAAAAGTTTTTTTTACAAAGCATAAGGTAGTGTAACATCAAAAATATGTTGCACATACCAATTTCTTTAATAGCTGCAAAAACACTAAAACAACAATGATGAAAAGTAGGCTGCCATATTTATGAAGTGCCAACCATAAATTTGCGTTTTAATGATTTGTGGCTATGAGTGGCAACAGAGTCACGTTTGATAGACCAGCAGTAATCGGCTAGCATAACGGCATCCCATCTCCCTTGATATCTCTCTTCCATTTCCTTAACGTCTTGATGGAATCTTTCTCCTTGTTCATCACTATGTGCACCCAAATTTTTAGGAAAGCAATCAAGATGACTGTGCAAGAAATGAACCTTGATGCTCATTTCAGCACCGATATCTTCAAAAGAGCTCAGTAAGTTAGCTACAAGCTCTTTGTAGTTGGATGCTTTTTTGTTTCCAAAAAAGTTTTTAACTACTTTCACAAATGCATCCCAGGCATAAAATTCTTCTTTGCTCATGGATGAGGGAAACTCATGATCATTCATTAATTTTCTTATTTGGGGTCCGTTAAAAATACCAGCTTTTAATTTTTTTATTGCTAGACCTGGAAATTTGCCGCAGATGTATTTGAAACATGCACCTTCCTTGTTCAGTGCTTTGACGAATTGCTTCATGACTCCCAGCTTGATATGTAATGGAGGAAAAACTATTTTGGATCTTTCCACTAGCAGTTGAGCTTGTATGTTCTTCTCACCTGGTACCATTTGTTCTCTCACTGGCCATTATTTTTGTCTTCAATGCTGTTCTCTAGCTCGGCTATCCCACAAGCAAATAAAGCATGGAAACTTGGTATATCCTCCTTGTAATCCCAATAAAAATCCAACCATTTTCAGATCCACACATACGATCCAGTTGTGCTTGTAATAGCCATTTTTTCTAAAACAAATTTAATATCGCTGTATTTTTCTTTGAGTGTTGTAGAATGTCCAAGGGGATTAGATCCAAAATCATTTCCATTGTGCAAGAGAACACATTTTAAACTTCGTTTGCAGCTATCAATAAAAAGTCGCCAATCATTGGGATCATATTGGGTGACACCAAGCTTCTTGCGAACGCCCTCAACATTATTGCAAAATTCTATATCTTTTTCTTGTGTAAAATAAGGTAGAAATTCAGCGTGACGATTTCGTTAGTAAGTTATAAATGTTCCTGGTTGTAAAAGATTCTTTTCTTTTAGTCTTGATGCCAACAGTTCAAAAGACCTTTGGAGGTCTCTTGCCAAATCATTTAGTTCATTTTGTGAAAATAGTGTTGTGGAGGTACCAGAGAAGGTGGAAGTCGTTGTCTGCAATAGTAGTTTCACTGTCAGTAGAGGAAAGATCATCTTCACTGGATAAACCAGATTCAAGCTGAGGCAAACCTTCAAAAACAGGAATAAGAAGTTCTTCACTGTGTGGAACAGGCCTGATTGCCGAATCCAAACTTGGATATGTTAATGAGGTTCTATTCTTCCTATTGATGCCTTTGGTCTTTATTCCACAAAAGTAGCAGTCACTGTAATGATCTTTTGGCTCTCGCCACCCCATCGGAATTGCAAACCTCAAACCTTTCCTTTGTTTCTTTGTCCATTGCCGTAAATGCTCGATACAGGTTTTGCAAGCAATTTGGGGAGCCCACGATTTGTCTTGATCACTAAGTTTCACTTTGAAATAAGCTAAATAAGCTTGTTTCACTAAATCGGTGATTAGCTTTCGGTTGTGCTCCAATGTGTATTCGCCACATACAAAAAACATTAGGGTAGTTTACACAACTTCTTCTAGATGAAGTAGCCATAACTTACTGCATTAGATGTAATATATCTGCATAACAATGTAAACTAATATTAGCTTCATATACCGGTAACGCTATGATATAGCAGTACACTACAGCCTAGTATAGTGTATCTAACTAATGAATATACAGTGGTACAATATCTAACTATATCTTCTCTTATAAACTGACATGCACTTCCATATCATCACAACTGATAGTTACTGCAAGTGGATATTGCTTATTTAGTTATTTTTCAATTTTCCAAACCTATGCACTAAGCAGTAAACGTGACTGTTTTTCAACCTATGCACTAAGCAGTAAACGTGACGGTTTATCAGTGCTAAGCTCTTCAGCTGCATTAGACCAGTGAGACAGAACGGCAGCTTTAAGACTAGTGATGAGAGACACAAAAGAGTAAAAGGGAGTCTGTAAACAATAGGTGTTTATATTTCCTGCCTGCAAAAGCGGCAATAAAAACACTTCTGAAACACAAATCAACTAAATTGCAAGACAAAGACATGAAACAGCATCCTACTGAAGACACTGCTAAACAGCCTATCGCATAGAAACCAAAAATGTTGGATATCTCAAAAAATTGACCTGATAGAGCAAAAACAAGATCATTTTTTGAATCAGCACCCCCAAATTAGCCTAAAACCGTTCTTAACTTTTGGCACCAAAAATTGTGTTGGCCAGTGTTATCTATTCCCTCCCTTACTACCTCGTGGCATACAAGTGGCAGGCACTGGATATTCAACATTCAGTATTGCAAAGATATGAAATACACCTTGCAGTGTGTAAGAGGAATGTTCACACTTTAGGCGTTTGCCTCAATGAAGCGGATAAAAGAAAGCTTCATTCTGCAGCAGTCCACCAGTAATCGTTGAAATAATTAGCCTGCTGTTGCTGCAAAGAAAAAACAAAAAAAACTGAAACTATTTCATCTGAAATAATTTTTTGTAGCAGTGTGATCAATAGATCATCGTCTATGATTACTGTTATAGGTAGGCTATCAAAACTTAAAACGTTTTTTTTCGCTTCGACAGAAGGCTATGTGTGAACTGAACACCTCGGGTAAAGACGTTTTTTCACAAACTGTAGAAAAAAAATCCCGATAGAAATTTCGTTCTATGTGTTAATGTGTTTGTATTGCAATAGCGAAGTCAGGAGCAGTGACTGCATGTTATGCAATTAGAATATCGGCGAAATTTGCGTTTTTCACTGCATATTATATGATTAGAATTACTTTATATTTTGGTTGTGGAATGTCTCCGTTCTCAATTGGTTTTCATGTAACTGGAATGTCTCCTTGCATTACTGAATATAATTTGGAGTGTGTTCATATACTTTACTACATTTTATGCAACTGGAATGTCTCTGTGGGATAGAAGGAAGCTCCTAAAACTTCCATTTCCATATTCATATTAAGTGTTGCGCATCAAGCTGTGGTGTTGCTAATTAGAAATTTTAAGTTGGCTGACTGCTTGAGATTCGGGAAGTTATGAAGTGAGAGCAAGGAAAGGGTTATTGGACTTTAAAAACTGTAGAAAGAACTCTCAATACGAATTTCATTGTATGCATTTGCTCGTGTGAAACAGTATCGAGTAGGGGAAAAGGGAGCTTTTCTGTGTATTATGTTATTCATAGTTGGGCACAAGTCCGTTAATCCGTTAATCACGAAGCTAACTTTTTCATTAACTAGTTAATCCGTTAAAAACTTTTTTCATGTTAACGGACTAAATTAACTTCCGTTAAGTTCTGTTAACGGACTAAAATAACTTCCGTTAAGTTTTGTTAACTTCCGTTAAGGTTTTTATAGTTAATATCTTGCACCATTCATTCATCGCACCGGTACAAACGAATTTGCACTGGTAACACTTGTTGCGTATTAGCACAAGTTTTATAGAAAAAAGCGAAGAAAGGAGCTCTTTTTTGTGGCAAATAATAAGTTGCAGCTTCATAGGTCTATTAATTATCGCTGTTCACAATTTCCAAAGATTTTCTAATCGCAGCTTGGTTAGTGCATACGAATTCTTTTTATCTTGAAATTAGATTACACTGTAAAATGTAATTTCCAAAGCACAAAAAGACCACCATAGCAATAAATATTTCCTTACAATCTGCTCAACAGCGTCAATACGTGTTCTAGAAGCGAGTGAATAAAAAGAAATGTAAATTACACGCAAAATATTAACGGATTAACGGAGTTTAACAACTTCCGTTAATTAAAGCTGAAAGTAACGGATTAGCGTTAACGGAGGTGTGAAGTTTGCTAACGGACTAGAGGTTAACGAAGCTAACGCTTTGCATTAACTTGCCCACCTATGATGTTATTGATAATATGTCTTTGTTTTTCACTGCATTTTATGTAATTTAAATGTTTCCGTTGCCAGCAGTGGCCAATGGTGCAGATTAGCTTTTGCCAATATATGCTGCTACTCCTGGTTTTTCTCAATTAAATGTATTTCATTGACAAATGTACAACATGACATAAAAGTGAGATTCAGGTATATGGGCGTAAATGCTTATTACCGCCCCAGTGGGTGGGAGATGGCATAAAGGTGAGATTCGAGTATACGGACAAAAGTACTTATTTCCACCCCAGTGGGTAGAAATAGCGCAGTTTCACATATGAAAAAATCCACCTCTTGGGTGGAAAATTTGAACCAAAAATTCCATCTCTACCACGCAGTTACCGAGCTAAGATCAAGGATGAAGAAAATAGGTGAGAAGAAGGGGCTTTCAAAGAAGTTAATGAAACAAACGAACTACTCGTATTAATCCTTGAATTTGATTATTGGTGTTTTAATAAATTGTAGGTTGCTAAATGTTTTACTGCCAGATATTATTAAATGCTAGCAAAGCTGATAATTTACGTAATTTAGCAGATTTCAGTTTTCATATTAATGCATGCTGATGTTTTATGTGCTCAGGATTGTAATGTTTTTGACTTATTACAAAAAAATACTGAAAAAATTAGTTTTTTCAAAATATCTCAAAAAATAAAGCTTTTAGACCCTATAAACATATTGCAGACTCATATATGTATGTAAGGCCTTTGCACAAATTTTGAGCTATAACACAACATTGTACCACCAATAGATAACGAGATGCAAGCATAAAGGGGACAAACCCCCTGCGCGTTAGTAAAAACTCCTTAATTGGGGGTGAACCACCGTCAAACAACATCCGGTGACTCTCAAACTTCATGTGAGCCTTAGTTGCGTGGTTTGGCAACTTTTTGGAAGACTTTGTGAAAATCGGTGACATTTGCCCAAAATTGGTATACCCTAGTGGCTAAGATTCTGTATAACACACAAATAATACGAGTTGCAAACAGATACTGAAGACTCAGCTCATGTAAGCATTGCCACTTAAACAAACCTAGCATTCCTAATATCACAAATAATTGCTATAAAAGCGTTCACCGAGGTATAATAAAAAAAGCATTCAAGCAGGATTTATCAAACCAAATCAATCATTATACTCGCCTATTATGCCAAAGGTTGTGTAACGAGTTTGCGAAGCCCATCTCCGGGTCTTTGCGCCATTGCAACACAGCTCCTTTCGAAGAAATGTCGCAGCGGTGGCGAACCGTTGGCAACAAAGTGCCTGATTTGACCGGCCAGGGGTTTGAAACTCAAAACTCCCGCTCCAGAGACGAACGCGTTACCGCTCGACCAACAGCAGAATTTATAGCATTTGAAATTAACCGCCTTAAGGAAAATTGTTAAAATATTATTAACAACCAGTAATTTACCTATTTGGATGATTTAGTACCGTGCTTACATCTTTTTGCTTTTTTGCAATGCCCACGCTACTTTTCCCCAAGAAGTTTTTTACTCGGTCTCTGTATTCAGGTGTCTATTAACCCTTCAAATGCAGGCCTAATTTCACATGACTTATATCAACGCTTTTGTTTCATAATATGCTGTCCAAGTATAGGGATGCTAGACTGCTGGTAATGTACAGTAATTGGGCAGTATACACTAAATCAGGACAATGCAATACCTAACAGTGTTAAGAGCGTTGTGACATAGACACGAGTAGTCAAAAACTGCAGCTAGTTGATACACGGCCAAAGTTTTTTCATTATTAAAGAAAGTTTTCTGAAATTTCGCAGGAAGCCACTTTGCACTTCGCAAGAAAACATTTCTGTAACGTATCTGCAAGTGTTGGGCAATATTCTTTCTAGGCCGTTTACACACAGAAAAAGTTGCATCAACGCTTCTGCAAGCGTTCTTGCAGAAGAAACTTGATCCTCTATTTCGGCCCTAACAGTCAGACAGACGCAAAGACCCTGTAATTCATATGCATGAATAATCTTCATGAATTTTATTATTAACACCAGTCATATACAGTAGTCATTCTAGAAGAGATCTGTCTTATAAGGAAAGAGCTGTTAGTAAAGCGACCCAAGTTTTTAACCAAATTTCAGCCAATTTTATTTGAACTCTGATTGAAAGCATTGCTTTAAATTTCATATAAGTCAATTTTTGAATGTTTGTTTGAGCTGAGAACTAAATATAAGGCTGCGTTTACATATAGGTTTGACAATTATATTTCACTCCTGGTTCTCATACCTGTCGCGTTTACACATGACCTTAAAAGTTGTTTACACATAACGGTTTTGACGACGGAAAACGCAACCTTGCGCGATTAGGAATGATGAAAAGTAGCCAAAACCGGATTTGAAAACCTGGTTTATAAACCTGCCTTTTTCGGGGTTTTGAAACCTGAAAGGCATTAAAGGAAGTGCGAAAGCAACGTCGCAGGCAAAACAAAAGCACTAACTGCGCTGCAGCTGTATTTGCAGATGTTACCGCGTCAAACCGGTCAAACACTTAATCCCAAGAACTCACAATAAAAATCATGTAATCAAGGTTTTCGTGTCAGAACGTTTACTCAAGAAATTTGGCAATTGGAGGCGCGAGACTCAGGGACGAAAACCGCTTCAAAATGAAAGTACAAAACCTGGTTTCACAATGAGAAAACTCGTTTACACATGGCTGAAGTTTCGTTTCTGATTGCGAAAACCGCTGTGTAAATGAAGCTCTAATCTTAATCTTTTTAAGCTTTGAATTAAGCTTTGTGCATTAATAAGCAGTATGCATTTTTAATTATTTTTTTGCAAACCAGTTTTCGGCCTTTTCAGGCCTAAAACTCAAGCTTTAAATATTTGGATTCGAGCCGGATCAATTCCAAATTTCTCGGCCCGTTGGCAACTCAGGTGCATAAAAATATGTAACTAAATTGTTCTTGATACTACTTCATGATTGCGCTTCCGCATAAAAAGTCCACATGTTTGTGAAACCGACAGTCAGTAACGGAAGCAGACAGATCCATTATCAAAAGGCTTTTTATATAATGACGGGGTAAGCATTTTTAAATGAAGGTGCAGCTTTAGCGATTTGAAATTATTGTTACCAATGGGCCAAAACTTGTCAAATTAATTCTCTCAGCGCCATAAATGAAGCGATTTAAAATATAGCTATAAAAAACAATCGGTGAAAAAATCGTCTAACGCCACTAAATAAAAGCAGAAAACAAAAAAAAACAAAACAGTTGAAACAGGGTACTTAAAGTTATTATTCGAGAAGAAAGCAGCGCCTGAGTGAAAGCGAAGGGACCGTGTCTTCCACCATAAATAAGTTCTTGAAGTCTGCAGCGACTCTAGGAAACCATAATAAAGAAATAAGGTATCTTTATTTTAGCTATAAAAAACTGACCTAAAAAGATACAGGAAAACAACAACAAATAAAAAAAAAAAGCTGCAATAATATACCACGGACAAAATATACCAAAGCTTAGTATTTCGGAGTTAATAATATTTAGAGAATTATAATATTTGAAAGGTTATATACGAGTATAGTATGCAATATGTAATTTAAGTCAGCACTTTACTATTCAAAATATAGAAACAAGAAATTTATCGCAAAGACTTCACAAGAACTTGTTTGCTTTCTTTCAAAAACTTTCTAAATTTCTTAAAAAAGCCTCAACAAAATGTATTGACAAATATATTTTTCGATTCGAACCTGCAGCCTTAGGATTCGAACCTGCAGCCTTTGGACTACCGGTCCACTGCTCTACTACTTGAGCTAGAGAGGATGTCTCCTAGCATGCATTGATCCTCGCATGTCTCCTCGCCTCTGTCTTCAAAAACTTGGCGAGGAAACATCCTCTGTAACTCAAGTCGTAGAGCAATGGACCGGTAATCCAAAGGCTGTAGGTTCAAATCCTGTGCGAAGACAGCTTTTTCGCATTGCTTGTTTTAATTAGTAGCCGTTCTGGTGAGTCTTTTTTAGGTTTTCGCGCTCATAGTCTTTGGATTAGATAGCACGCAAACGATTAAATAATTATACTAGCTGAATAATTGGACTACGTGGAAGGTAACTATTACTAGAATCTCAGTTCTCTTATTTGCAAGCTGGTAAATCAAAATCCTATACCGGTAGTTTAGTAAAACTTTTAAGATGCAATCTATTTCGTCTATATTTTATAAGAACAGATATACAGTAATTAGGGGGCTAATGGAAGCAAATTTGAGAGAAGTGATTGGTAATTAACTAATACTGAATAGTTTCCCCCTCCCTTTTCTTGCGCTTTACAGCAATGCAGTTTTGCTGAAACCTATGTTGCGCATTTTTCAAAGGAGGATCAATTTTTATGATTTTTCTGATTTATGAGTTGTATTTTTCGCAAATTAGCCTTCCCCCCCGCCAATAAACGCTTTAAAATATGCTTTTAATTATTTTTGGTTCTATTCCAGAGCAAATGACAGTCTCAGAAGTGCTAAAAACCAAGTATTTTCCTTGTTCTGCATTTCGATCGGCAGGCCAATTGAGGAGGATGGAATATCACCTCCGCCTCCTCTGGAAACGCTTTTGAGTGTATGTGATGTTTTTCTCTAATCTACTGCCTATCAATGATTATGACTGATCGCTAACATTTCGGCCACCAAAAGACACTTTGTTAAATTTAGCGTAAGGTATTTAATTACAAAAAAACTGTGGATTCCAGCAGGGTCGTATTAAAAAGGAAATCATTGGAGACACTTTCCCGGGCCCTCCTTCAGAGGGACCACAATTGCAGCAACGGAAAAATAATAATCCATTAAGTTTTTGCAAAAATGCCCAACTTCTTTACGGGAGCTTTATCTCTTTATCTTAATGACGTGATGTAAATAATTTATTTAGCATTTCAGGCGTACAAACAAATATAGTTATATTTAACTTCACAGTTAATTTCTGTGCAGCATTTTTTGTGATCCAATAGTATGTTGTTTGGGATTCTAAACGGCGATTTCCAACACACAAATTGTTCAGTGGATGTGATTTTTTTCCCTAGACCGCTTGCCAGTGATTAAGTTGTTTGTCCTTATCTCAAAACAAATTCTTTGCGCTCTCTTTTTCAGAATAAGTTGGCTTTTTAAAGGAACGTTTTCTTGGTTATATTGAGCTATACTGTATTAACACGTTTACTGTAGTATAACTTCACTATGCCTTGCCTGGTAAAACTGTATTACATTTTTTTATCACACACATTTTTTCTTCCTAATTCACACGCAGAATAGGTTTGGTCTTGTTTTTACATTAGCAACCATAAATTGGTTGTGTTTGGGCCCCCAGATTCATTGTTATGTTTCTGGATGGTTTAGTACTATGCAGTTTGTACCGCCCGCACCGGAAGTATTAGCAGAAATAAGAACAACAGTTTTCTACAGTTTTTCCCACTCATTCTCCAATTACAGCTTTCACACAATGCCATTTAAAAAGAAGCTTGGTATGACTTGGCTTAGTTGGATATCACATTGCATTATTTTTCAAATGCGGAAGAGAAACCACGAATTGACAGACCAGCAGTTATGTTATCTTTTGCTTGGTTATTTTCCTTTTTTAACCAATCAAAAAATAATGGTATCCTCGAGCCGAAGACAGGACATTTTCGAAGACTTGTAGGCTTCGAGACCAAGGCCAGGGACTTGAGCTTCGAGGCCAAGGCCAAGGCTAAGGACTTCAAAACGCTAAGGACGTCCTCGAAGACTCCACCTCTGCAATTTATATATATGCGTATTTATATTTCAAAAAAAATAAGTGTCGTTTTAATTACGTATTTCTGCGCATATATACGCGTGACTGGTAAAGCCGCTAAATTATAGTGAAATGTAGCAAAGTAAAGGTAAAATAATGCAAACTTAAAACGCCCCCCTCCCCCCTTGCCCAAGTTTTTTTGGTTCAATAAAAATGTAAAAAGCTCTCAGTTTAGTTTATTCACAGTAATTGAAGAAGCTCTGAGTAGATATTAGCGATTCAAAAGACGTATAGATTTTGATATCATTATTGTACATTAACCTATCGTTTAAAGCCTTGTTAAATTTTTAGACGATAAATCATGTAGCTTCGGTTTTCATCGAAATCAATCATGGTAAAAGTTTAATGAAAATGATCTCACGTAAAAGTCGACAAATCTTTTTGTTTAGTTTAATTCTCTTTTAGCTATTATGAACTTAGATTTGGGTGTAAAATTTAAACTTTTTCACGCCCGATGTTTTTCTAGACGTCTAAGTCAAATGTTTATATTTTCCGGCCTGTAACCGGACAGCGTCAAACGCTAAAAATTTGGATGATCTGCAAACTTTTTACAGCGATAATTACTGTTCTTCGTGTTTGAGGATTCTGCACCTGCTAAGAAGTTTTCAGCGATCCAATGTTCATGTGGATTTGAACTCTTATCACTGAAAATATCATAATTCATCATAAGTCGTCTTGTGCAACGCATCAACGTGATCAGGTGCGGGTTGAAGCTAGATCATGCGATAAGGTACAATGAAATCCCGGTACACGACCAACCACGATTGGGACTATAAAAAACTGGTCGTCTAACCGGGATGGTCACGTTACCGGGATTAAACCTTTTTTGCGTCTTAATTTGAATTCAAAGTACTGTTGTATTTAATTAGGTATAAAGGTGTAGATTAGTTAAACCTTGTTTTGTTTATTTATTTAGCTCTCTTAATCAGTTTTCTCACAATTATGCAATTATTTTCATTCGTATTAGCAAGCAATTTTCTCAAAATTATAATTTTAGGGTAGCTGTTTGACTTGAAGACCTGAAATACTGGTCACTTCGCAGTCTCCTCTCAAGATTGTAGTACCCTATTTATTTAAGATATCTTGTTGTCTTTTGTTGTTTTCTATTACTTTTAGTTTTGTTTTAAGTCAAAACAGATAGTTGGGACTGAAAAACGGTGGTAGAGGTCCGAAAATTGGGTTGGTCGTGTTACCGAGTTTTCAATGCACTTAAAATGATTGGAAATAATTTGGGACTATGAAAAACTGGTCGTCTAACGGGGATGGTTGCGTTACCGGGATGGTCGCCAACCGTGGTTTCACTGTAGTAAAAAAACGACTTCTTTACCCTTTTGGCCACGCAGCCAACTGAATTGTCTTTTCTTCATTTGCGGTTATAGTAATGATATTACAGTTGCAGTGTTTTGAATGTTTCTTTGTAAACGCTTGGAGCCATATTCTGAAGAAATTTTAAAAACGAACAACCTTTAAACCAAGTATTTTGTTGTTCATGAGCTTTTATAACTCGTATAGTTTTTTATATTGCAAGCTTTATTAGCAATAGTTTTAATTTTATTTTCTTGTTTTGAGCCAATCAAAAATTTCTTCCCAGTCTATTGACAGGTTTTACGCATTGTTTTTGTTTCTGCCTTTATCAGTGGTGCTACTAGTGCAATTGATAGTAATTTAAAAAAAAACGCCGACTTGGAGGCCTTTCGGTTCTAGTCAGCCTCTCGGGTTTTTAAGGTCCTGCTTGCCTGTAGCGTAAACAGTGTGTGGGGGCATTGTGCCCATGCCTTATCTATATGAGTCTGGTATTCTGGTATTAAAATGGAGCACACACATTGAAGTTGCTTTTGTTATCTGATGTTTTAGCATCATTTTGATCAGTTAGTGGGTAGGGGTAGTGCCGATTTCTTTTTTTTGTTTTTATCCCATGCCAGTATTTCCAGCCTCAAAAAGTTTTTCCCAGTCAAAAAATGTTCTTGGTTCAACTTTAATCAAGCTTGTTTCATGCTTGGTTTATCTTTGCATATTTTATCTCGGCAAAGTTGCAATGATTTTGTTTGGATGAAACTTGTTTTAACTTTAGTGCTTCCAAGTGGCCGTGTCTAAACATTTATCCTTGTACCATTCTTGTTTTGCCTTTGCATTTTCAGCCCGGCCGAACATAGTTCTATTGGTCCAACGAAGATCGTAGTTAAATGCCAAAAAAGTCGTGTGGTCAGAATTATAATAAACTGTTTTCGTTCATAGGTTTCTTAATCAAACGTTTTATACTTTCATACGTTTAATACTTCTTTGCGTCCATGCATAAAATTAATCTCTCAAATTTATTTCGATATCAAGCATTATTTTATTTTTTATTTTGAGGTCAAATTAGCCTCATTGAGCCAGGGCAACACAGCTTTTTTTGAAGAAATGTTGCAGCGGTGGCGAGTCGTTAGCAACACTGTGCCCGACTTGACCGGTCAAGATTTGAACGTCAGACCTCCCGCTCGAAAAACGAACGCGTTACCTCTTGACCAACTGGCCGGTGGAGTTGTAAAATGACTTACTAAAATACTGTTACAGAATAATGCTCGATAGCCCTATAGCTAGAAAATGCCGGTACTAAAAATGCAATTACTTGTAGTGTATTTACTTTTACAATTCGTATTATTTTCTCCTTGTTGTCCAAAATATTAGTCATTTGAATGTTAGTCATTTTTAGGTGTAAACATCTTAGTATTTATGACGTAGAAAACCCTAAAGACTTCTGGTTACGTAATCATACTTGGCGTAAACAATCTTCTAGTGTCTTACGACGTAAATATCGGTGGAAGTATTTCTGTGTGATTATAAATTGAACGATTAAGTATAAACAAGTTAGTTCACAATTGTACGGTTATGAGTTCACAAGTTTAGTTGCATTCACTGTTAATAAATCTGTACAATAGCACTAACTCGTATGGAAAAGGAAAAACAACATCGATCCACAAGCAGGTCCATGATCACAACACCACAGGAATGCACAGGTGAGCATCCGCGACCGGTTTCGTCCTTGCTCAAGGGACTCATCAGGCGGAAGAACAACGAGAAAACCAATTTAAGCAATGCAGCGACGGAGAACAAACTTGCAAATCGACATCATACATAGGCATCACGCCAAGCGAGTGTTCCTTGTCAAAAGAACAAAGCTAAGGGACCCCAAGTAGACTATCAAGAACTACAAAAACCACCAAGGGAACCACAATGGTATGGACCTGCTTGGGAAGGTCCATACCCTTGTGGTTCCCTTGGTGGTTTTTGGGAACCAAGGAACCACTGTGCATTCCTGTGGTGTTGTGATCATGGACCTGCTTGTGGATCGATGTTGTTTTTCCTTTTCCATTGATTCGCTATGGTTCCCCGCCCGGAGGTGCGATATCTCTGGTACCCTTGTGGTTCCCTTGGTGGTTTTTGTAGTTACTAACTCGTATGTTTGTGTATCGTTATTGGCTGAGTTAAGAATAAGAACCAAGCATATAACAAATGACGACGAGAATACACAACGACACGAGCGAGATAGGTGCATTTAATGTAAATGGTGAGGCCAGCAGTATTGCAGCGAAGTGGAATAGCTGAAGAAGAGTGTTCAAGCTATATGTACCGGAAAATACATCAAAGACGACAAGCAGCAAAAAGCCTTATTGCTTTACATCGCCGGTCTGGCGCTACAAAAAAATTTATTATACTCTGGTAAGTGAGAAGACTGTAGAAAAGAGCTTCACCAAAACCTTAACGATCCTAGATAATTATTTTATATCGAAAGCAAACTTTCACTTTAACAGGTACAAATTTTACCTAATTGCGCGGACAATGGAGGACTCCATCGACGATTCCATGTGCAAACAGCAGCAAGCAGCAGCGACCTGCGAATTTGGATATGATATAGACAAGCGGCTGCCAGACCAAATTATTAGCATATATTTTTCCAATAGCTTGCGCAGAAATTTTTCGGAGAAAGAGACGTTGACTTTGCAAAACGTGGTGAACATGGCCAAGAAGCATGAAACTGTCAATTCGCAATTGCAAGCCATTGGAAGCGCGTTTAAACCTTGTGGAGCTCGATGTTCTTCGGAAAGGAACTGCCCGTTCTTCGTTCACGGCAGAAGCGAAAGGCAAAGAATGCTACACCACTGGCAATCGAGAACACTAAAAGAATTCACCGCAGTGCCCAGCCAGAAACCATTTTTGTAATGGCTGTGGCAAAAGAGGCAATTTTCGGTTCAAATGCCGTAATATCCAAGCGTCGAGGCGGGTACAAGCAGACCGTCCACCAATGATTATTGTCCCCCGCAAAGAAGGTAGACAAACGCAAACTTGATAGAAGAAGACGTTCAAGAAAAGGCGGAAAAAAAGACGGGCTAACTTTTCTCATTGAAACCGGTGCCAAAGCACTACAGGCGATCACATTGCAAATCGGAGAAGAAGAGGTTCCAAATCTTCTAATCGATTCCGGCCCGGCGTGCAATGTGGTGGATAAGGAGACATGGCGGTGGTTAAAAAACGAAAACATCAAAGCAGGCACACCTAAGTTGGCTAAAACTTTGCATGCATATGGCAGCTCAAAGCCATTGCCGACGCTAAAAACTTTCACTGCAAAGTAATTTCAAAGGACACTAAATTATGTTGCGTTGTTGATTTTGTTATTATACACGGTAAAGACCACAGACTTTTGGGTGGAGACACTTCCGAGTGCCTGGGACTTTTGCTTGTAAGTCCGGTGCAAATTAGTTTCGTAAACTGCAGTGATATTTTAGATCAATTTTGGGAATTATTTGAAGGGGACGGTTTGCTCAAAAATTATGATCTAGGCTCCATGTTGATTCGTCGTTGACGCCAATTGCACAACCTTTCCGCAGAGTGCCCTTTCAGCTGCAAGAGAAGGTTGATAAAAAGCTTGATGAGTTGATGCATGCAGAGATTATTGAGGAAGTACCAGAAGGGCCTAAGACGTGGATATCACCTTTGGTGGTGATTCCAAAGACCGATGGAGATATCTGAGAATGCGTAGAAATGCGAAGGTCGAATGTGGCCATTGTGCGGGAGAAACACCCGATTCCCAAGGTGGAAGAGTAACTGCTAGAGTTGAACTGCAGTACAATGTTAAGCAAGCTGGATTTAAAATTGGGTTTTCATCAAATAATGCTAAATGAAGAGAACCGCCTCATCACCACTTTTGTAACTCACTGTGGCGTATATAGATAGATATAAGCGACTTATGTTTGGCCTGAGTTCAGGCCCAGAAAAGTATCAAAAAGTAATCAGTGATGCATTGAACAATTGTGTTGGTGTAGCGAATATTGCTGATAATATTATTGTGTATGGCAAGAGGCAAAAGGAACATAACGGACCACTTGATACTGTTATGTGTATGCAAAATGTATGTGGTTTAACGTTGAATAAGAAACCGTGCCAATTTTGTCTATCTAAATTGACTTTCTTCGGGCATGAATTTAGCACTCGTGGAATTGATGCCAGTGAAGAAATCTCGCAGCTATATTCAAGCAGCGAGGCCGCCGCAGAATGCGCGAAAGGCAAGGTCGTTTATGGGCCTTGTCCAGTATTCTGAGAAATTTATACCAGATTTGATTTCTATCAGGAGACCCATATTGGACTCGAGCAGAAAGGCGCCAAATTTCACTGAGGCCCGAACAAGAGAGTAAATTTAATAACTTGAAATGATTGATATCCAAGGCAGATTATTTGGCCTATTTTGGAAAGAGTGCAAAACTCGTATTGTTGTCGATGCATTTCCTATTGGACTTTGTAGCATTTTAACGCAGTTGCAAGATGGTATCTGGAGAGTTGTTGCTTATTTGTCTAGGAGCTTATCTGATGTTGAGCGCCGATATAGCCAAACCGATAAGAAGGCGCTAGCTATTGTATGGGCTTGTGAACAATTTAATTTGTATGTGTTTGGCAAAACGTTTGAACTTGCGACTGATCATAGACCACTGCAATTTATTTATTTGAAAGTTGAAAACCGTCAGCTCGCATTGAGCGATGGGTGTTACGACTACTAGCGTATGATTTTATGTTGTGTATTTAGGCCAGGTAAAATAAATATTGCCGATGCCTTGTTCAGATTAAATGGTAATTTTTCTAATTCGAAGACTGGGACTAGACGTTATTGATTTTGTTCATGCATTGTGTGTTAACAGTACGCCAGTTGCTCTGTCAACGCGCGAGATTGAGCGCTTGTTAGGTGCGGACCCTGAATTTGATGGATTACGTCAGGCGACTGGTCGAAATGTACAATGCGCAGTTATTTGCATGTCAAAATGAATTAAGTTGTTATGGTCAATTAATTAATTTTGCAAGGTACGCGTTTAGTTATTCCCTTGTGGTAAGTGAGCGCGTGCTGAACCTCGCACACGAAGGGCATTAAAGCATCGTAAAAACTAAGAATCGTTTGCGTAGCAAAGTGTGGTGGCTTAAGATGGACGCTGATGCCGAAAAGTTATGCAGGAAGAGTTATAGGTGCCAGGTGACTGGAGAACCGAGAAAACCTGAGCCACATTCCAGAGTAGTGCCGCCAAGTGGACCTTGGAAAGATTGTGCTATCAATTTGTTAGAACTTTTACCAAGTGATGAATCGACTTTAGTAACTGTAGATTATTTTGGTCGTTTCTTTGAAATTGCTATCTTGAAAAGTGTAGCGTCTGAAAAAAATATTTGTGCTTTGCGACTAAATTTTGCTCGCTTTGGTTTGCCTATATTGCTAAAAAATAATAATGGCCCTCAGCTGGTCTCGCACGAATTCAAACAATTTCTAAGGAAGCATAATAATAAGCATTATTCCTCAGTCCCTCAGTGGCCCCAGGAAAATGGTGCAATTGAAAGCCAAAACAAAACGGTAATGAAAGCCATTCGAAAGGCCTGTGTTGAAACTACAGACTGGAGAGTGGAAATTGGCAACTTTCTTACTGCCTAACGGTCAACACCCTAAGCGACCACGGGAGCCTCTCCATTCCAATTGATGTTTTAGCTGGTCAATGAGAACGAGGTTACCGCAAATTTGTCGTGACCCAGAACTTCTTCACGAAGAAATTCGCGATCGAAATTGGCAAAGCAAGATTCGCGGCAAAGAATACGCAGATTTACGCCGGCAAGCTAAAGAATTAACAATCGAAGTCGGTGACTCAGTGTTGGTCAGAAAACCAACAAACTTTTACCCAACTACCAGCCAGAGCCCCAAGTTGTCACCCAAAGGGAACAAGGAAAAGTGAAGGTTTGTGATAAACAGGGAAAAGAAACTATTCGGAACTGTTGTTTTTTCAAGCCCTACCTAAACCCAAATGAAGCATGTTTTGGCAAAAGTTGATAAGTGACATTTTTCCAAAATTGAGTTTTTCGTATTTTTTAAGTTGTTTACTATAAATGTTTTACCTGAGAAAAAACTTATGTTTATTTTAAATTATTTTTTGGTAATTTATAGCTTATTACGTTGCACTTGACAACAGAGCCATACAGTCTGTAAAACCACAAAAATTTTGGTATAGGGCAGATGCGATAAAAAGACTACTATCCCGAACGCTTGGAAATCCGTAAATGAACTAAAAATACGCTCGTACTCTCACAATTTTACGCACAGAGTAAACAGGCTTTTAGACTTAATTTATCTGACATATTTCAGGCTCGCAATTGTGCGGCGTTTGTGTAGAAATAAGTTCATTGTCACGGCAGATTTGTAGCAACTAGCGAGCATGAAAGTTATTGTTTCGATTACTATAAACTGGATTCGCATTGGTACAAGCAATTAATACGTGATAATGTTACAATTTTTAACGTATGACAAATTAATTACAATATTTAAAAAATCAAAAGTGTGAAACATCATCGTCAACAGTATGTTTATCTCAAATGGGCGAATAGGTGGGTATTATTTTTAATATTCAAATGAACGCCTTATTTCGACCCTTTAAAGCAATCTCGTGCTAGGCCTACATTTCTGACAGAAAAGATTATTATTAGATAAGATTTATTTTGGTTTTCTAATAAAACTATTCGTGCTTTTGAAATAAATTCGGAAAAGATTCTGATAGCTTATCTGGATGCTAATGCAGAAATCAAGGCCAAAAAAAGCATTCGAATAATCTATTGTTACATCCTGCAATATAAAAGTAATAACCCTTACCTTCGTGGGGGAGTTTGCTACTGCATTCGATAATGTTGTGATTCCTTTCATCGTTAGGTTGGCGTCATCATAGTATCCGATCTTAAGCTCCTCAATCTTGCTTATACATGATGAGATTGCAATGAAGCCGCCATCACCAATCTTGTTGTAAAGCAAATCCAACGATTTCAACTAAAAACGAAACATGAAATTGATTCCGTCATATATATTAATACGCTTCAAGACATAGATAATGTCTTTCAAAAAAAAATTGGAGCTTTAAAGAATTAAAGTTGACCAGGAGTTTTTAACATAAAACGGAATCAAAAAACTAATGAGCATGCAAGTACGGCTTTATTGAAATGAAATCGACCTCAAAGTTTCAAAAGGAAACGCTGAGCTGGTGTCGGTTTCATAATACCGCTGCCACTAAAAATTTAGCAAAAAATATTGATATTGAATTTTTTAACAATATACAGTATCAGCAACTTTGTACTGATGACATTGTTTTTCTTTAAATGTGCATCCTATACGTCCTTTTGTAGTTGATTTGCTTATACCTTTATTATTATTTTTTAATAGTAGCTTATACTGTATATTTATTATTATTTTTTAATAGTGGAAGTTAGATCTAAAGTGGCTATTTGTGTAGGCCAGCAACAATAAATAAATGTAAAGCAGTGCGATCAATGTTTGAATGTGCGTTTAGAGCGTACAGGTTCAAAGCCAATTAATGATTTATTTTTTCAATTGTGTTTACAACTTATTTTATTTGGCTTTGGTTGTAAATAAATTTCATATTTTTCATTGCACATTAAACTGTATTTATATATTTCTAAATATTTTTTCTGAAACTTTATTTTTTTTAAATGTTAAAGTTAAAGCAATAACTGCCAAGCTGCTTGGTTACAAAAGATATTTCTCAAAGTTTCAATGTATGACAAAAAAAAATCGTAAATGTATTGCTATCATGGGCTGAAGGCTTCACTTTCGAGACGCTGAGTTTTCTTGCTAGTAACAATTATTATTGTCATAAAAACTCGGCACTTTATAGAAAATTTAAAAATTAAAAATTCCACATACAGTTTCACCAACATCAGGGGTTATCGGGCTGGTAACTTTGCTCTCTAATACGTGCTTTAAAACACATTTTGTATTGTTTATGAAGAGTATTCACTTTATTTTTTTATTGTCATTAGTATTTTAAATATCCAAAATATTGAATATGCTAGATTTTACTTGAATCAAAATGTAGTTAAACAGAAACAGTCGATTTTTTGCAATACAATACACTATGCTGTGAATTGTATGCAAAAACAAATTGTGTAACTAATTGCGTATATATGTCAGTTAGTTACCATAGCAGGTAGGCTCGTCACAAGCAGGGGCGCCGAGAGTCAAGGGTGGGTTCGGGGACAGCTAAAATATTACACATCTCTGGTTTTGTGCAGTCCAAAAGAAGCAAGAAAAATGGCACAATCTTCTCCCGATTTCAAGTGATTTCCAAAAACTAAAAATAAAAAGAAGGTCCTCGCGGCGAAATGGCACAATTTTCTCCAGATTTTCAAGTGATCTCCAAATAAAAAAAAATAGGTCTTCGGTCTTCTCCATTTCGATGGGTCCTATGAAGCCCAGTGGGCTCTCTCATGGGGCCCTTCAAGCCCATGGCCCCCCGAAACTTCATGGGCTCCCTGATGGGCCCCTAAAATTCACGAGCCCCATTCTCATTGTCCCCCCTCTCGGCGGCCCTGGTCAGCAGAAAAAATAGCAGTTTATGCACTGTTATTAATTTTTGGTTTACAGGAGTTCGAGAGGCAAAATGATGAAGATTCTTACTAAGCATATTTTAAAATTGCGAGCACAATGTTTTAATTATGTCATTGTTAAAAAGAATTGATTGGTACATAATGTTGCGTTATAATAGTAGTTGACCAGGAAGAGGATTAATGATTTAGCATAGTCTTATTTCAAATTTCCACTGATCTTCATTCAGTAAGCTGATTTCTACAGGAAAATGCAAAAACTTTTAGAAAATTTGATGCCTAAGCATATTGAAACCAAAAGCATAAAAATGAAGTCAATTGATTGACCGAGAATACTTTTGTTGTACAATAATTTGTTCAACGTGGTAAGTACTAATGTTTTATAACGCACGAGTCTTTGGTTAAAAAATTAATGGCTTTGTAATCTTTGGTTAAAAAATTAATGGCTAAGGGATTTAGTGTTTTGAGCAAACAAAGGCCACAGGTATTGGAGGAAGTGGAAAAAACTTTTGCTTCTTTTCGTAAAAAAAACAACAGATATCAAGGAATACTCTAAGTGAAGATGCGATTTGTGCCAAAGCAAAACTTTTGTTGGAAGATTTGATGAAAAAAGATTTCATCATCTTAGCTAGGAAATCTTTATTGAAATGAAATACAATTCATTTCTACTCCTTTTTGTTTATGATATGCTGCAATATACTGTACAATTTATGGTGCACATTAAAACAGTAAAAAATAATTTTCAAAAGTTGTTTTCTAGACTTGAAACGAATTGAAATTATTTCCATCATTTCTAATGGAAAAAATTGTTTCGGGGTTGGGAACAAATTACTTTTTGAACAGCTTTCTCGAACAGATTATGTTTGATAACCGAGGTTTGACTGTATTTTCCTAAAAATCGCAGAATTTAGAAAACCATTAAAACTAGTCCGCCACTGCAAGTTGCAATGTAAATTGCCAAAGTCTGCATTTTTTTTTCGATAAATCCCAAGGACTTACGCACTTGCCCAGCTGTGTAAAAAAGCTGGATTCAAATACTTAGTCCGCCAGCCCTCAAACCCAAACCACAAATAAATTAAGGTCGACATTTGTCTTTCATCAGACAAAATCACATTCAATCTTTTCATTTGGGCACTACATTGGCGTAGCCAGGGAGAGAGCCCAATAGGCCTGCTCTCATCCAATCGAAACGCCACCAATGATTAGAATGTGACACAAAAGCCTTGTTTTTTTAGTTTCAGTTTTTTTTAGCATCTTCTCGTACACCAGTATACGCGTACATCAGTACTTAACAACAATATTGACAACCAGGAAATTTCGCAGTTTAAATTGCGTACTTGCCGATGCGGATATTTTTAATTTTAGTCCGCAAATCCGAAATGTTTATACAAACATTGGTAAAATGGTAAAGCCCTCACCATCGCGAGGGGGTAGCAAATTTAAAATCGCTATATTTTCAAAAGTACACGAGATATTGAGCTAAAATTTTCAGTGCGACGGTCAATCATGCCATACAACGTTATAACACATTTTGAATAACCTTCAAGAGGGTCGAGCTGGGACATTATGAAAAATCAGGACGTTTGGCATGAAATGACATATATCCAATCTACTGTATACTCTAAATTCTACGGTACTATTGGAAGGCTTTGTAAAAATTTAAAATGTTGCGTTGCAATCTTGTGTTCTAGTTGAAATATGAAATGAAGATGCTGAACCCCGAATGTAATAGTTTAGAGGATGTTCTTACGCCAATTGTTGAAAAGATTTTAAACATTGGTAAATCATGTGGATTTGCAATGAAATTTGTTGACGGTAAGTTTGAAGAATATATAAATATTTCTTTAACAGTGGCAAATGTGGGGTCAATTCTTTTTAAAAGAGCTTGATAGTTCAGGCTGGAACGGAGCAAAATCAAATTAGTTTACACTTCGAAACGCTTTTCTGATACTTGAGCTAATTTCGTAATACAATTTCATATTTTTTTTCTTTGTAATTTAAATAAATATCTATATTTCTGCTCTTTTGTGGCATTGACATCATAGTTTTTTTTTAATTGTATCTTGGCTATTAGCTGTGGGCTTAGTGGACTATTGATATTTCATCTTGGTAACGTTTCGTTGCTTCTTTATGGCATGTAATTCAGAAAATTTTTCTAGTGTTAAACGAGGACTACAAAGAAATTTAACGAGGTTTTCTGAGTTTGAGCAATCGTCTTAGTTCAAATTGGTAAGTGACTCAATCGTTTTTGACTCAGTTGTTACAGAAATATTTAATTGCGATACTGAAGTTGATAACATTGGAAACACCATTTCAGATCTATCCTCTAAGGCAACGCCGCAATTAAATTAGTGCGTTGAGTTATTTCGCCATGCATTAATTACTGCTTGATCTTGTCAGTGAAACAGATCCGAGTTGGATAAACGTGTGTTCTGCACAGCAGTGATTTCAGAACAACCAAGCTGTTGTCAGTTACATTTCAGTGCACATCTTAGTTTAGCAGTAAGGCTAATTGTTATTGAAGGCTACTATCTTGTACATGATCATTAATCATAATACTACTAGTACCAAAGTAGGCGTACCGTATTTGATTATTTTGTGACCTTAGAATAAACTTTTCCGACCAAATTGCAAACAATGGCCCACTAGCCTTGCTTTTGCTTGTTCTCTGACTTTTGTTGCACAACTCAAGAGCTTAATTTTCCCTGAGGTTGCTTGACTCCTGTACAGTAGGACATTGATTGGTTTTGTTTGCAAGATTAACCTGGTTAGTGCGCAACGAGACGGCTCAATGCGCTCTCGTAATTGCGGCTTTGCTTAGGAATTGAACTAGAACAGCGTTTTTAATGTTGTCAATGGCATAATTGCTAATGAATAAAGAGGCCCGCTCCCTACGTCGTGTTTAAAGCAGGGTGGGATCCTTTTATTTTTTGAAAATTCGAATTCACTGACTTTGCAAAATCTAAACATTCAGATTCATAACTAACTTGTGTGACTGTGAGTGCATTCAAATTCAATCCAACACTAGTTTAAAGTAGTAAAATCTCTGAAAATGCTGTGTCAAGAAGTTTTGCTTTCAGCTCTCGTAGACATTAATGTACCCTTGTTTCAGAGCACTAATTTTGCCTTCAGCCCTCGCAAACATTAATGTACTCTTGTTTCAGAGCAGCCAGACATATTTGTCGCTTGTGTAAGTGCTACTTTTTAAACTTCTGTACTATGGCTTAGCGTATTACTTTTTTATTTACGTACTTATTTTTTGACTTCATCTTGTTTTGAATTTTTGCCCAAAAAGTTAGATTTTAGTTTTATCTCGTTTCAGGCCAAAAAGCTCCTGGTTTCGATTCATCAAATCAAAACCTAACGCCAAAAATAACCTTTTTTTTTGCAAAACCCGTTGTGTTGTAATAAACCTGCTAATTGAAGCCACTAGTAATATTGTTTTATGGCGTTTTCATACTTTAGGGTTTGAAGAGTTTTCAAATCACTAAACTCCTTCACATACGGAAAGTCAAACTGCTGTGTTAACGTCTTTCTTTAACTGTGGCTGATGAGTTAGGAGGAGTTATTTTAGTACTTGGTGATTTTCTTAGTGCTGATGTTATTATCCTAAACAGCTTTTGTTGTCTGCATGTGCTGCGTCCTCTAATTTTGAAACTGAAAACCTATAAAACGAATGATTGCCTGTTTTTTTTTTAGATGAATTCAAATTGATTAAATGCTGAGAGTACTTGTTACCACCACTCAACGTGGCAAAAATCAACATAATAAGGGCTTTGCAGAGTTTGTCTTCAAAAGAGTCAGTCTTTCTCTAATCTTTGGTGCAATAGAATGCTGCCCTTATTACCAACTGCGTTTTAACTCTTTGGAAGAGTTTAAAAGCAACTGCGACTTAATAACTTAAATTGCGTTTTTGTTGATGTGTATAGATTGTTTTTTGTTAATGTTAATTTTTTATATACGTAGCAGCATTGCTTCTTGCTCTAACTCAAAGTTGATCTACGAATGTAGGTAGCTTTATCTTGGCTGTTTGGGCCTGCCCGGCTCTTTCTGTTCACGAGAACATAGATGCAACAGATGAAATGCTGCACCACTATGCATTTAAAAATTTAACTTTTACTCGGATAAAAGTGGCTTTTTTCACACCACCCATACGAGTTTCCACTTTTTCGCCGTAAGTGCTGCCACCGGTGATTAGAACCTATATTCAAGACGCCTTTAGGCAGTTACACCCCGCTGGGTTTGCAGCATCACTATTTCAGCGGGAATGACACACTGTGCGTTAGTACCACTGTGCAGTATACGCTGCTGATCAGTATTACACTATTCCGACTTCTAATCTATTAAAAGCCTGTGACTATCTTGTGTTTAGACTTTAAAGCATCTATCTTGAAATTATGTTTTGGTTGTAGGAAGGAGAAAACGTAAAAGAGTTTGCTGCAACGAAGCCCCACGAGATGAACCAACCTCATATTGTGGCAAATGGCAAACAACTAAGCCCAGATAATTGCTTTTTAATCGTGGATTGGTATGTAATGTAAAATCGGTTGGTGGGAATGCAGTATATGCCCTTAATGCTTTGTTTTGCACCCCTAGGGCATTTAACGTTGACTATTTTCCTCGATTGCAGCCATTTTACAACTTCCTCGAAGTAATTTGTCTGGCAAAAAAACGATGTGTTCGATTTTGTTGCTTTTATCGGCTCTAGATGCCAAAAATTTCGGCTGTATTTTTACAGCTGGACTATTCTGTGATGTTTTTGATGTTTCGTTATTCAAATTTTGTGCTACCAATAAGTAGACCAGTGACGATCGGTGACCAAATAGTTTGGGCATTCGTTAAACATTATAATTTTGTCATCACTGATAAGTCCAAGTACACGAAAACTGCACTTCCGATCAGCGCATACCATTTAAGGGCCGGTCTACGCTGTGCGTAAAATCGTGAACGTACTAGCGTATTTTTGTTTACTTTAAACAAAAATATGCCGATCCATTCTCTAAGATCAGAGACTTAGTTTATTACGCTCAGCGTACAACTGCCTGTTGGTTAAAATAAACTAAGTTTACGCTTGTACGCTCACGATTTTCGCTCAGTGCAGAACGGCCAATTGACGTATTTTTGAAATTACGCCTAACTCTACGAAGTTTACATATTTTAAATCGCTTTGAATAAAAGCTATTTAAGGTTAAGTGAGACCATAGCAAAACAGAAATGAAAAAAAGCAGTTTTGATAGTTTAATAATGGTTAATGAACCAATGCAATGCAAACCATTTCGATTTTATTTCATTGCAAAGCATTTCGAATTAAATCTCTGCGATACCAATAGCAGTTTTCTCTTTTAACTTAAGTTTTTCGATGAAAAACACCCTAACTGACCTTTGTAATATAAACGTTTATAGCGATGATTGTTGTTAGCTTTATTTTTTCTAGTTTTATATTAGCAGAAAACATTTTTAATGAGAAATTTCATTGATAAGGAACAAACATGATGTTATTTAGAGGTTTGGAGCGTATGCAGGTAATTAGCGGTTTCCTAACCAAACCACACACTTATGCTAAGTTTTCTCGCTTGGTACCTGAATCCTTTTCGGCTTCGTCAGTTCTGACGTTTTTGCGTTTGTCTGCATATGATTGGTTAATGCATGGGCGGAGCCATAGATTTGTTTCCTATTTTAAAAAGCCATGGGGACTCCTCGCTAGGTCTCTGAGAATACTTTACACTCAAATTTCAGCGCAAATAAGTTACAAGTGAAATTTCTAGCGCCAAAATGCCGAAAACACCAATAATTCACTGCCGTTAGCGAGCGTTAGATGACATATGCATATAAAGAGCTTCCTTTGTAGCAATAAAGCAACAACAACTAAAATGTATTAGACGATTCTGTTTAAGTATTCAAAGAATACTCTGATGACCCTCACCGATCGTCACGAAAGTAGACTGATGTTAATAACGTTTTCTCGTATGTTTTCGTCATTGCTCAAGTTTGTTTTTTTTTGCGTGAATAATTGAGGCTACAAGTGTAACATGCTTATGTAAGCTCGCTAGTTGCAGTATTCTTTCCTGTCTGATTCGGTAAACTATTTATTACAATATATAAATCTATTACAAAGTAAAAATGATGAAATATCGCAATAAGGATTGTTTTGTGTTTATCAGTATTTATAAAGTTTTTATTGACTCTAAAATTTTAGATACATTTTGATAAAAACGGAAACTTCGTTACATACAATGTTTATAATCTGCATTTAAGGTACCATACTTGTGTAAGTAATAACATTCTTTTGATGAAACGTAAACTTGAATGCTGTATATTATTTTGACTTTATGTTACCATTATTATCATAAAAGTTCGGACTGATTTAAGTGTCAAGAGTGTTATTATCAAGTCTTTCTAATTGAAATACTGTATTAAGGTATCGTGTTCAGTAAATTTGGTTGTAAAACAATTTATTTTTTCAGTGTTTGTGAGTTAATGGTCGTTCGTGATCTTCGTTGCGCGGATATCACTTTTAAACCCAATAAATTGCATTAACGCCCGCGAAGGCTTAGGCGAAGTTGATCAAGCCTGAAAAATGAGCGAATAAGAACGATTGCAGGGAAAATGTGGTAAGTCGAACGTAGCCTATTGTGTTAAATTTGAACAACCCAGAACTTCAAGTCTTGCACCAATCGTTGTAGAGGCAACGCAAGCGCTTGCAAAACAATCGTAAAAATGAATCCATCGAAAGACTCGATTCTTACGTTTAGAATCTTTTAAAAGACTCGCACAGGAATGAATCTTTCAAAAGGCTGAGTTTAAACTTAATCTTTCGAAAGACTGAGTTTAAAATAGATCTTTAAAAGTATCGATGATTTTTTTCACTAGCAATTCACTCATGTTTTAAATTTACTGAACGGTTGCTTTCTAACTTCAAATGGGAAAGAATTCCAAATTTTGGCACCATGATATTTGAAAGATTTTGTCATGGCAAAGTGAAAAGTTTCGGTGAGTAAAGTTTTTGAATGCTCATATACAGAGGAAAGTGGTTTGAAAAATTCTGAGAAGCAACCGGAAGGTTTTGCTTATCACGTTGGTGCATTAGCTTAGCGATTTCCAATTTATAAAGTTCGAGTACTTTTACTGTTACTGATTTGAATAAACCGGGATTAATTGACGCTCGTAGATCACTGTTGGTTGTTATACGAACGGCTTTATTGTGAACGCGCTGAAGCTTGGTGTGATAAGTTTGGGTTGATCTTTCCACAGAAAGCTACACCAAATATGAGGTGACGGTTAATGAACGAATAGCAGGGTATGGAATGGAAGACCATTTTTCAATATTTCATACTGGCAATTTTCTTCCATTCCATACTAAAAATCTTCCATTCCATACTAAAATTTTCTTCCATATTCCATTCTATGCTTTTATACCAAGGTAAGTTTAGACCGGAAGCTACGCGTAATTTGTATTTTTGCAACGTTTAGCATACCTTTGCAAGTAGTCGCTTGCAAAGGTAAGCAGCATAGTACGATGTATCTCGTCTAGCATTTGAAGCACTATTAGTCCGGTAGAAATAGCTTTTACCCTGAAAAAATTTATAATAAGCTGAAATTTGGCACGATGGCTCAGGACCATGTCCTGAGCCATGTCCTAAGCCATCGTGCCAAATTTCAGCTTATTATAAGTTTTTTCAGGGTAAATTGTAATTGTAATTGTAATTGTAATTACATTTTATTCACCAAGTTGCCTTGGCCAGGAGACAGCGAAGGGACCTTTCGGTCTTCGAGTCAAGCTGCCACCTGCCCACCTGTCTACCACACACGGCGGAGGCTTCACACAGTCCCTTTGATTGCTGAACGTCAAGCAGGGAAGCTGTGAATACCAATTTTTCTAGTCTTTGGTTTGACCCGACCGGGAATCGAACCCCAGTCTACCGCTTCAGTAGCAGACGCTCTATCCACTCGACCACTGATCGGTAAAAGCTATTTCTACCGGACCATGACCATGACCATGTCCTGAGCCACCAAAAAAAAATCCCCATGTTTTGGACGTGGAACTTCCCCCTTTTTCGGCCTTGAAAGTCTGCCATCTAGTGTCAAAAAGCTTTTTACCATCCAACAGCCAATCCAAAAGTTGTAAAAGTGCTAAGTTTTGAGTAATAGTTGGTTTTCAAGAGCAGGTTTACTTTGAAATTGATGACGTCATTGTTGGTGACGTCATTGCCAAAGTTTTTGAAAAAAATGACGTATTGATGGCTCGAATAGTAAATGAGAGTTAGGTTTTTGGTTCCAAATAAAAATTTGCTTAAATCAAAGTGATGACGTCACAAGCGTTTTTGATGACGTCATTTGTCAAGAGTTTTGATTGTAAATCTGAAAAAGAGTGTGTGACCAAACGAAACATTGCTAACTTTTTTTTAATTAGCTTTAAACTTGGGAGAATCATATTGTGAATTCATTCAGTCGATTGAAGGTCAAAAACTGTGTTGTCAGTCAAACTCTGGGGTAGCAATCAAGCAGATAAAATTTAGACCTCCCAATAGGCAGTGGTGGCAGTAACAAATTAGTTTTTTAGTAGCTTTTACAGTGATGACACTACTTTTTAAAAAAGTAACTTTTGTGGTAATTTTATAATTTTTTAGAAGTGGTACCATTACTTATTACAAATTAGGCTACTTTGTAAATATTACCATCCAGTAAAAACGCTTGCCTGGCTGCTTAGTTTATAAAACTGGCTAATCAAAAAGTTGTTTCTGTTGAGAATGACACAGGGTCGTACCATGGGCCGTATGTCTTGCGTGCTAGAATGGTTTATATATGCAGAGCTACGGTAGTTTCGTCTAAAACAATCGATCATTGATAGAGCTTATAGGGACAGAGTTGTTAGTCGGGCCGGGTTTGGGCCTAAACTTGACAAAAATTTTGGGATTTGTTCGGGCCTGAGACGTGCTTTTTGTCGTAGATGCACAAAAATATGATTAAAATAGCTTGGCAACATTGCTAAATTTTTCAGACCTTACTTAACTTTTGGATTTTTTCGGGCATAATTTGACCTTTTAATTATTTTTCGGGTTCGGGTTTATATTTTTGGATTCAAGCCTGAACTAGTCTGCCCGTTTACAACTCTGCATAGGGATGCAACAAAAGCGCAATAGCAATAGAAAATATACTGTCAAGTTTTTTAATTCCGCTGGTTTCAAGGAGGATACTTCGGTGGCTTATTTTGTTGTTTGTTTGCTTAATTGTAAACATGCCCAGGCTTTAATTAGGAAAGTTTTGTTTTGTATCTGTGATTAACCAACATCAATCTGAATAATCTTTGGTTAACATTATTATCTACCTTCGCGTAATACCAAATTTTGATGCTGTGCAAAAACCAAAGATAGATATTGCAATACCCTATTCTTTCATACGCTAATGGGTAAAATTGTTGTTATAGCTGCCACATTAATACAAAAAAATGACAGTATTTTGTCTAAAACAGTTAATATTTTTAAACATTTTGTGCGAAATAAATTTTAGGGCAAAAGCTGAAAACTACGGAGTCTTTCCAAAGATAGTCAAAGAAAAAAATCAACGCATAATAAACAAAGATAAATTTGCAAAAAGCGAATAAAATCACAAACGTCCTCTTTAAAAACTTTTATAATATTTTTAGTAACTAAAAAGAGGTGATACCAGTAGGCGAGACCAAATTTATACTGCGCCGGACCCTTTACCACATTTTCAGCCAACAAAATTTGTTGACCAAAAAAATAGTTTTTCACCGCTTAGGAGTCGCATTTTCCGTCGAAACTAAAGCTAAAACAACCTAAACAAAAGTCTTCGCCGCCCAGGGGTCGCAATGTTCCTTCAGGCACAGGGCCATCATCGTCTCTTTATTAGTAGACCAGATACAAACGCGCGGAGAAAAAGAGAAGAGCACTGAAGAAAAAAGTTTGCTCTTGTTGCGAATTTTTTTGCCGTCACGCGTATTCAACTAAATTGGTTGGACATATTCGTAAAACGAGTGAACCGTGAAGAAAAAAGTCACGCTGATTGGACAAACCGGCATATTCTAGAACAAATGAACCATAAGAAAAAAGACAAGCTCTTAGTTTCCAGTTTACTAATATGGTACCATTTTGCCACACGGTAAACTCGGCTCCGCCGGTAAGTACTATAAAGATAATAGATTGAAAAAATACTACCAGAATGTCATAGACCAAAAATCTTTCATTATACTCGCTGTATTATGCCAAAGCGTGTAACGAGTTGGCGGGGCTCATCTCAACACCATTGCGCCCGAACAGCACCGCTTCCTTTGATGAAAAAATGTCGCAGCGGCGGCGAGCCGTTGGCAACACTGTGCCTGATTTGACCGGCCCAAGATTAGAACCTTAGACGTTAGACCTCTCGCTCCAGAGACCAACGCGTTACCGCTCGACCAACAAATAGACCAATCACATAGTATTTAATAAATTTTTTATCTTGATAGCACTTTTATGTGAGAATTACCTTAAGCGTGTTATTTAGATTATTAGCGTGTATTTAGCGACTTATCTGAAATTATTTATCAAAACCTGATAAAGTGCAATAGATTTGGAGTTAATTACAGCATTAAATTTTTATTGCTCAATTTTGCTTTTTGAATCAAAGCGTAAGCGTGATCTGGCTTCAGCGCACCAGGAGTCACAGTAGCCGGCTTGTTATGACACGACCTTGACCGCAGAAACAACAAACCCGAAATTCGGAACCCGTTTAGTTTTAAAACAATTCTGTACTCACTCAGACCATGGGATAGACGCTCAGACGTAATACCGTGATCAAAATAATATTGGCGAGCACTGAGCCGTATCGAAGAGGTAGCATAATGAAAGCTACAACTTGAAAATCATACTTGGATCCCGGACGAAATCAAGTTTTTTTTTTTTATTTAGCGCCATTAGAAATAGTGATGTAGAGTAGATTATTGTCATTTTGGCAAAATTTTTCATTCAAAGTAATTTGTAACGACAGTTACTGACTACTTTTTCCGAGAAGTAACGAATATGGTAATTTTATTACTTTTTTACAGTAATTTTTGGTGACGTAGTGTCGTTACTTTTATACAGTAATTTGCCCACCACTGCCAATAAGGGATTAAAATAAAACAATGCATTTTGCAGTTTAATTAAGAAAGCCCTTGAATGTTTATCGAAACCTCCCTCGTGCAGTTAAAGTTAATCTGCAATTTTAGTAAGATGCAAGCTTGAGGAACGATAAAAAAAATCATAAAGGCGGCCAATTGCCAAATATTAGCGTGGTTATTTTAAATTCAGGTACCGGTAATAATGTTGTCAGACATTGCAATAATATCGCAAATACGCAAAATAATACCTGATAATAATATTGTCGGACATTGTTTTGCGTAAGAACATAGTATTGTTAGACATTGCAAAGCGGTAGAAATTTTATGCGTATCAGATATATCATCGTGCTCGGCACATATTCGTATCAATTGACATATAATTGCACTAGTTATTTTTTTTTAGAATCATTGCATATAGACGGATGAGGCAAGACCTCGGCCAAGGACTTGAAAATACCTTAGAAACTCGAATGATGATGATGCTCATATTCCCAAAGTGTTGCAATGTTTCGTTTGGTCACACACTCTTTTTCAGATTTACGATCAAAACTCTTGACAAATTTAAGCAAAACTCTTTGATTTAAGCAAATTTACCAAAACTCTTTGATTTAAGCAAATTTTTATTTGGAACCAAAAACCTAACTCTCATTTACTATTCGAGCCATCAATACGTCATTTTTTTCAAAAACTTTGGCAATGACGTCACCAACAATGACGTCATCAATTTCAAAGTAAACCTGCTCTTGAAAACCAACTATTACTCAAAACTTAGCACTTTTACAACTTTTGGATTGGCTGTTGGATGGTAAAAAGCTTTTTGACACTAGATGGCAGACTTTCAAGGCCGAAAAAGGGGGAAGTCCCGCGTCCAAAACATGGGGATTTTTTTTTGGTGGCTCAGTACATGATCCTGAGCCATCGTGCCAAATTTCAGCTTATTGTAAATTTTTTCCGGGTTTCAATGTATTTTGTCGTATTTCTACCGGACTATATCGCAATGAGCTTCCATAAAAATTCACTCTGCAACAAAATATTAACCACCAAATCAACAGACCATAGGTTGATGGGTATGCACTGAGTTTAATAATTGCAAGTTTGAAATCACACAAACTATGAAATTTGCCATAGCCAAACTGCCAAAAACATTTTACAAAAATACCGATAAAAAGTTTAAACGCAAAAAAACAGCAAAGAATTAAGCTCATTCGAGAATAGAAAAGTAAATACATATTTTTGTTACGGTGGAAGAAAAAGTTTTTTCGCTTGGCAAATTCAGCGCCGTTGCTACGGAGTGCCAGGGGAGAGCCTTATTCTCCATCTTGGTTTACTAAAATGTGTTTTTTGGAACATCACGTAAGGTCTAGAAAACCGACAATGTTGCAAAAAGGAATAATAACATTCAATCCTATCTACTTGTTAAAGTTGCCCACATTAGCTGTATATTAAAGTTTTTAAACACCGAAAGTTTAGTGTTTCAAGTTTTAAACATCAGATTTAACATCCAAAGTTTACACCTCTGAAGCTAATCAGTAATAGGCAGGGCCTGCAAGAGGGGGGTTCAGGGGGTACATCGTACCCGGGGCCGGGCCTAGATGGGCCCGGAAGAGTTACGGTTTCCGCGTTAAGTTTTGGTATCGCACCATAACACCGTAATCAAACTTGCCTACAGTAAAAATATCAGTCAGCCTATTCAGTACTGGTAATTAGTCGCTATTTTTGCTACTCGGCTTTTAGGGCATATAGTGGCCGATTTGATTAAAAAATAAGGAAAATGTATCAAAAGCCATACACTTGCACCGAAATTAACGTTTTGTTACGTTTTTCTGATTGAAATCCCTAATTCTACGGTATAACAATGCACGAGGGCCCACATTTTCAGAGATCCAAAAGCATTTCAACCTCATAGAGCGGAGTCAAAGTTGACATACTATACTACTATGATTAAGTAACTCACTCGATCTGTATGAGTTTGATAGGTATTTGGGTTGGTGAAGTCTATGATTGCAAATGACTTCTTAAAACTTTTCTCAGTAAAATATTTGGATTTGCTGGATTAAAGTGATTAGATTGTAAAATTTTGTGTCAATGTCATCATCCCCCGCTTTACATACTTTTTTTCATGTATATCACGTTTTCTGCTTGTCAATTTAAGCAAGTTTGGTGCTGGGATGTTGATCAAATGCTGTATTTTACCTTCGAGAAACATAAAAAGTGCTAAAGCTTCCGAGGCGGAGCCCCGGACCCCGCTGGGGAAGCTCTCAGCGCTCTCCCACACACCCTTCCTGGATTTAAGCCAATTTTATGTCTAGTGTTTTTCATAGGTCCTAGCAGTATGCGAATATCGTTATCCCCTCACTTTTAAATGAAGATCTACAACTATCGGACAAAAAATTATTTAACAGCATGGGCCCCGATAAGGCTTGCGGGGCCCAATAAGGCTTGGGGGGCCCAATAAAATTTGAGGGCCCGGTATCGATCTTCGTACTCTCTGGAAAATATTTTTTCTGCGGCCATGGTAATAGGTCATCAAGTACCAACTACGCTAGTCATATCAATTTTAAAACCATGAACATTTGCATCGTATTCAATTCAAAGTATTCTAAACCCGAAGCCAGTGTTTCTCAAACTATGAGTCAGGATGCACAACAGGCCGCTAAGCGTTTACGGATTTAGTGTCGGAACTATTAGGGCAAAAGGGGCTTCAGCCACTCCCAGCCAAGTCACTTAAAAAATTCAACCCTAAAATTCAAGCGTTTAAGCGTGTTTTTAAATTGACTTGTGAATAAAGTAGGGGCTGAATGGGCTAAGCAATTTAACTTTTCTACTGGCTTCTAAAAGCTGGTGAAACGTGATCCAAATGGCGTTGATATAGTTATTTTTCTCTAAAAATCAAAAAATCACGCACCGAGAAGGGCTTCCCGCCCGGACCACCGTTTATACGAGATGATTGGGTTGCAACACTTTGCTCAGCTCGCCTATCGACGCATTTTTCAAACAAAAAAAACTTCAACTTCCAAGCCTCTCCTTCTGCAAAATCTTGGCTGCAAGGTTGTTTATCGGTATGTCGGAGAGTAAAAATGTAGACCAACAAAATCGATTATTTCGTTTTTTAAAAGACCAACTCTTTTGTTTTTTTAGAGCACACTCAAGGTTGTTTTGTTTAGGTCGCAGTCACTGCTGCAGATAAACTTTTCAAGTGATTATATTGGCAGGAAACGAAAGGAACTAAGAAACGCTACTGGATTTAAAACGATTTTTGTTAGACATGATCACAGAACTTTAAAATTGCGCATAATTTGCCTCCGTACAAGATCAGTTTTAATGTGCAAGAGCTCAGTCGATTTTCGAGCTCCCCACTTCGTTTGCTCTGGCAACGGCACTAGACAAATTCTCATTCTCAAAACAAAAATCAAGCCAGTCAGCATCAATGCAGCTGCAAATTGCAATGAACGTAGTGTATGACGTGATGATGCAATGCCTACACAGTTTGCGCAATGTTCATGACCGAATTACCCTGTTTATTTGTCGACAGATGATTAGTTGCTAAGCGCTTTTTAATATTTTTAGTTATCACTATCCGTAGCCTATATAGTTTTCTGTAAATGCCATTAAGGATAACAAGTATGAAATTGGTATGGAAGTATGGAAGATTGTCTTTCATTCCATTCTTGAAATTTTCCATTCCATTCCATTCCATTCTGGCATTTTCCATATTCCATACCGAAATTGCCGTTCTATTTCATTCCATTCCATGCCCTGACGAATAGTACAACAAATGTAGTGTGGTGGAGAGAAAAAGATAGCGTAGTTTACTCAATATTCCAACCGATCTGGCTACTTTGTTCTCAACCAAAGTAATGTGGAGTTTGTAATTCAATTTGAAATCTAATTTAACGTCAAGGTATTTTGGTGTTTCCATGTAGTTTATCGGACTAAGGCCCGACAGTAACACAATGTTTACCGATACGCTCTCGAGAGCAATCGGGATACTAATAAGACTGTTGGGGCAAGTCGTACGGTTAACGCAACTCAATCGGCAAGGCTCCTGAGAACCACAGAACGCGGCTGCGAACTGTTTGACCCTATTAAACATGATAAAGCTGCTGTGCAATAATTATTTAAGTATTTTTTGATCGAAGAAATCGGTTTTCAGAGAAGTTGTGAGGTTTGATGTAAACTCTAGCGGAAATTTAGGTGAAAACCAAACAAAAAAAACTCTTCACCAGATTTGATATTACTGTATTTTCGGCGTAAATTGAAGTGAGGATCAAACAACAAAAACTAAAAAAATCCTTCACCAAGATTTATGTAGTTTTCTATAACAGATTGACCAGCTGAAAATTTCGATTAATCTGGAGGCCCGTAGCGGGCTGCAAAAAATTCTTATGCGGGCCAAATGTGGCCGCAAAACGCAGTTTGTCACTTGGTCAATCGTTTTTCTAAAGCATTTTATTTTAAAACAAATTATTGCTCAATTTGGTTTTTGACATTTTTTTGCTTGATGCAGGATAATGATGCACAGTGCAGAAATATTGATCAAAAATTATTAACAATCACATTAGCGTGTAAATGAACATAAGCTATTTCTAAAAGATATAATTTGTTTTAACCTTGTTGATCGTATTTTAACTTTATGATGTCAACATAGAGTTAATAAATTTTTGAGTTCATCCAAATGCCATTTCCAGAATAAATAAGCATATGGGGGCGAACAAGAACAAAATGAGAAGGCAGTAACATAAAACAAATTATAAAATAATAAAATACAGACCATAAAAAGTAAAAGTAATCTAAAACCCCCTATAGCCTGTTTCGTCTTTCGACTCGTCAGGAGGGTATCTTATTCAAATAGAATACATGGAAACACCAAAATTCTATTTGAATAAGATACCCTCCTGACGAGTCGAAAGACGAAACAGGCTGTAGGGGGTTTTAGATTACTTTTACTTTTTATGGTCTGTATTTTATTATTTTATTAATTGCTCTGAGACATCATCGAGCACTTTCTGAAAGCACCGACCTATCTTACATTATAAAACAAAATATATGTTACCATTATTTCCCAAACTTTTTTATCTTTGGAACGCAGTAATGGTCTTGAAAAAGAAGGGCTCCTGTGTAAACAAATGGAGATCCCTATTCATTACGTCTCGCTTTACTGTACTTGTTAGAAATATCTGCCCAAGTCACAGCAATTATACGTGTGTAATACTATACGCAAATAACAATCAGGTGCGCAACCAAGAATTGATTTGTGAGAAATGTTTTTTGTTTGCGACCACAAGCGGGTGCCTGGAACAAAGCCCCAAATCCGCTAGGCAAATTTGTAAATTTAAAAAAAAATGGCCATTATAACGCCATTTGGATGACAATTCGCACGCTTAAAAAAGCCATTTGAAAGAACTAATTGCTACGATTTGCAAGCATTGTGACAAAATGAAATTTCTCAGCTCCTTCAGCTCTCTTCCCTTATATACTAATAATGTCAAAAACACGGTTGGAAGCATGCAAACTTGGGCTAAATTTTCTAAGTGAATTAGCAAAATTGGAATTTATTGCTCGATTTTCTTTAGCCCCTTTTCTTGCTTTTGCAACTGCTAACAGTAACAGTATTTATGGCAAAATCAGTGTGTAGATCCTGCAAAACGATATTGCTGAGTCGTAACTAGCTGTAAGCTTGTTGTTGTATATCAGCTGAATAACACGTTTCATCTCTAATACAAACTTGCTCAGGCTCCGCATTATGTGGTCAAAATAAAAACATTGCGGTCACCTTTTTTGGGAAAGTGTGGAGTAGAAAATGAAACACTCCTAACTTTGTACAGGTACTATATTTGATAATTGATTGCGGAATTAATGAATAGGATTGACTAACAAACACCAAGGAAAGAGTTTAAGCTTTGAGATGTGAGCGAGTTGCGGAAATTAAAAAAATACTCATGTAGATGACAGGCAGGCAGGCAATAAGATCTGGGGAAAGCAACTCCAAAAAGTGAGCAATTTTTGTAACTTATTGTTAAAATAAATTTATGACTGTTTTGAAGTCTTTTTGAGCAAAATTATCAAAAGAATAATAACGAGAAGATGAATACAAAAATATGCGAGTAAAAGTGGTGTATTAAATCATAGCTTACTTTACGCTTTACTAAAGCATGTTCAAAATCGTTTTCTATTTTGCATTATAAAACTACTTTGAGAGGGGCAAACTCCAGCAAAAGCTGTACTAGTGCTTTAACAAAAATGTGCTGTTGGTGAATATTGCTTTAATTTTGATACGAAAAAGCTACCCCTTTATATGACATTTCTTTCAGGGGACAGGAGCAAATTACCTTTTCTCTGCCTTGGATATTTTTGCGTGCTCTTTCCAGTAAAATGCTTTGAAACATGCCAAAGTTTAAGAATAAACTTTTTTTGGTAATTTGCAAAAGTTTTAAGATAGGCAAAGCATGTTTACGTGCGAGTGTGAAAATTATTCCCGTGTTTATTTGCATTCAAGCCTCACCAGAGGACTTTCAACTGCTGGAAAAGGGAGTCAGCTATAAAATGTTTATTATCCCAAAACTTTTTTGCACTAACCCTTCCTGAAACAAAAAACTATTTTAAATATTATTAATGCTATGAAATAACCCGAGAATCAAACACTCAAAACCTTATGTATGTGAAGAGGTACCTATAACCATTCCACCATCGCTCTTGTACATACAGTATGCATTATATTTATGTCTAATTGTAAACTTAACAAAACTATGCCATGTGACGTCGAAAGTGATATTACAGACCAACCACATTTGCCTTGCGTGAATCTAAACACAACTTTATTAGCACTTGATCACTTCCTTAAGAAAGCGCATTATTTGAATGCTCAACAACTTAAGTGGGTAGGCCCTAAAACTGAGGAAGAGGCTGTGCATTTGCACACTTTTAAGGCCATTACTGCTGGAATCTTGAACTGTTATTGAAATTAACAGATTTCCTCCGATCAGAAAAAGAAAATTTGAAATTTGTTCTATTTACGTCCTATTTCTATTTGTTTTATTGAAATTAACATTTGGATTTTTAAGTAAATGGACATTGCTTAAAAATCCAAATGCAGAGCAAATTTAAAAGCATTAAAAAAGCCCAAAAATAACAAAAAAGCATTATATCTAATTTAATCCTTTTTTGTTATTTTTTTGTTATTTTGTTATTAAGATAATTAGACATGTTTTTGAATGATCACAAAACTATTACCAGAACAAATAAAATACGGAGCGTAAGAAATAAGTGAGGTGGTACTAATGTTAAAAGAATTTTGGGCATCAAAGCTTTGGATGGCCGTAAATCTAACGCTGAAAACATGACTAACTTTTACCATGCTGGGGGCGATTACTGTATATATGACCACCAAACAACGACATTGAAATAGTAGTAATGGTTAAATCTAGTGTACAGTAAATGTTTTAATAAAAACTTGTGGGATACTATAATTTGAAGATAAGATGATTTTTTTGTTTTTGGTACAAAACCGTGTCTGAAAAGTAAAAAATAAATAAAAAATCAGCGTTTGCGACTGCATGCTTGAAGAAAACTGAAAATCTTTATCACAAAATTACAATTCGGAGTGGTTTAGTAAATTTAAACAACTTTTTTCCGCTAATTTCTAAGTTTGTGTAAACAATAACTAATCTCTCAAAAATGGGTACGTAGCAGTCCTTAAGTTGTTGTTGAGTTACACCTGTTGTGCTTTGGTGTAAGAAAATGGCTTAGAACAGTGGTTTTTAACCTGTTTGGCGCTAGTGCCTCATACAATTTTGTAAAATATTTTTCGAATCCATTAAAGTTAAAAAAAAGGTCTTTATCGCGTCTTGAAACGGATTTGATCCCCGGATTCGATTGAAGACCAAACAAACAAAAAAAATTACCGCAATTTGGTCTGAGTTTACGCGCACCTTAAGGTACAGGCAGGCAATGTGGTCCCGCCCCCAAAGGTGACTCCGGAGTCCAGATGTGGATTTAGCGGTCCGTCAAAGCGCTGATTCGAAACGCGGACAGCAATTCAGTGCTCCGGCGGTCCAATTTTTAGCAAATAGTTTTAAATAACTATTATTTGGACGCTTCATCTTGTACCCCCTGCTTTGCTGCTTTCTACCCATAAGAGGTACAGGTACCCCCGTTAAAAACACCGGGCTTTTAATATTGATTTTAAACACGAATTACAAAAAAAGCTAGACTGCATTGATAGTACGATTGGTTAAATCTACCGTACAGTAAATGTTTTTATAAAAACTAGTGAGATACTTTAATTTGAAGGTGAAAGGATTATTGTTATTATCATTGTTTTTTGGTACAGTCTGCAAAGCAATATGAAACAATCAGCGTGCGCGACTGCTTGAAAAAAAATATTGAAAATTTCTATTCTAACCTTATATTTTGGAGTGACTAAAAATTAAACAACATTCTGCTTCCGCCGCTTCTGACTAAGTTGGTGAAAAACATTAAGCACTCTCTTAAAAATGGGTACAGCAGTATACTTGTTGTTGAGTTACATCTGTTGCGCTTTGGTTGTAATAAAATGACATAGAAGTTTGAGTTACAATAAAGTGAATTAAAAAGTCATTTAATTGCGCATTTGTGAAATGTTGAATTTTAACTAATTCAAAATAGGAAAGCACCATCAGCCACAAAAATTACTTATAGTAGTTGATTGTTTTTGCTTGAAGCAGTGGCACAACCAAAATGGGGGTAGGGCAAAGAAGTTTCAGCACTCCTTCTTAGTCAATTACAAAAAGAATAACGAGACATGCAAGCGTTCAAACATGCTTTGGACTCAACCTGTAAGTGAGCGGGCAAGCTGAAGGGGCTGAGATATTTATATCTTGCAAAACACTTTCGATTTTAGCCATTTAGTTCTCTCAAATGGCTTTAAAACGTGCAAAATGTAATACAGAGAGTGCTAAAATTTATAATTTTTCTATAAAAACTCACCCAAAATGACCAACAACTGGGGGCTTAACAGTTCACACTTAGACCGTATGGCCTCCGTGTATGGTACGCTTAGTTGAATCTCTTTTTGTTGTTTTTTTATCACGTCGCACAAACGAAACATTTTTCGAAAGACAAAATTCAATCCATTCAATTAGGATTTGTTTCGCCTCTGTTTCCTTTAGCAAAACCCTGTTTCCATACATGATTCAAGATGATTTGCTTTGATGCCATGCATTGTAAGCTGTATAATTATTACGGCGATTGTTTAATGTAATGCGCCTGAAAGATTACTTCATGTGGTGTATAGCAGAGCTGCGAATTCGAACTTGAACGGAAAAAATAATTCTTCTGAACTCGAACTCGAACTTAAACTCGAATAAAATTGTTCGAGTTCACTAAAAAGAAATTTTAAGACCAAAACTTTGTCGGAAAAATATTTGTTGTTGATCTAGGCGTGTAAATTGAGATTGAGTTTTTTGTAACAGCTACATAAAAGATATCCTTCACTGTCTTGTTTATGTCGTGGAGACCTAGAAAAACAGCGCAAGTATCAGAGCTGCAAACTCAAACTTGAACTTGAACTCGAACTCAAACTTGAACTCAAAATAGTTAAATTTTAGAACTCGAACTTGAACTCGGACTTGCTAAAATAGGTTAAACTCGAACTCGAACTTGAACTCGAATAAAAATCGATCAAGTTCGCAGCCCTGGTGTATAGTTATAGACCGCAACGGCAAATGTTTTATCATGCAGAATTAGCTTTTAACAGCGCTTTAAAATACTGGGTAGTAGCACTTGGAGCCACTTAGAGTTTCTATAGCACTGAACTCTAAGGTTTCATGAAACCCATTTGGAAAAATCAGATTTAGACTGATATCAAACTGAAAAAATCGCATCTGTTAATTTTGACCAGGGCTGCGAACTCGATTGATTTTTATTCGAGATCAAGTTTGAGTTTGAGTTCAGCCTATTTTAGCAAGTCCTAGATCAAGTTCGAGTTTTGAAACTTAATTTTTTCGAGTTTGAGTTCGGCACAATACCGGAAGTTTTTCGAATGCGTATTGAAGTTCAAGTTCGAGTTCGCAGCCCTGATTACGTCAGTTTCGTTTTGCAGAATAAAATTTTAGAAGACCACTTTTTGCAACAATAAAATAAAACAAATCTTGAACAATTAATGTGTCCTACCGATACGTAATATTTGGTAGACCAAGTTTTAGTACTTTTTGTGTGTTTTGATGTTGAAATTTAGTTTTCTAATCAAGTTTCAAAGCGGAAAATTTAAAGGCAATAACGAAAACATTAAATTCTATTTCTGCCTCTCTAAAGATATTTTTGCTTTATGAGTAGTTTCATATAAATAAATAAAACACATGATTATAGCAATTAAATGATATTTTTAACGTTCAGGTGGCGAAAATATTTAAATTAATAATTTTTTTCGGTCAGAAGGTCCAAGCTTTTATAAAAAACTACCAAACCAAACGTTGCAAAACGGTGCTCACGGGCCATTGGTCAGACCAAGACCAATTTGCTGAGGGATGTGCAAATGAAGACAATAAGGTAAACAACAAAAAAATGTCTGCGGCCAATTATTGGTTTAATTTGGCCTGCGACGATGTGGAGACTATAAATTCAAAACGGCATAAATTCAAGGCTGAATTGATTGCATTTCTACATGATATTTGGTCGAAAAAAGCAAAATGGAACAGACTGGATGAAATTTCATATCTGGCAGCAAATTTTATGTGTGCTGGACATTGCACACTTCTGTGCTTTATGAGTTTTTTTGGTCAAGAATTGACCAACAGCACAGCAATCTCAAAGCTCAACTTTTTTAGTTTTTACACCGGTAAAAATAGAGTAGCTCACTGCACCCCAGAGAAACGCAAGCTACACCTGCTCTGGGACAAAATTAGGCTATTAATAATGATCTTCCAAGTGTAAACAAATGCTTGAATTGAAGAACTTCACTGTGTCAAATAGTACTTTTGAGAAAAATTGTGTTTTTTATATTGTCCACAATCCTAACGTTTTGTGCATGTCTTATGCAGGTCTCGTGCAAAAGTTATTTGACGATAACAAAATGCTTTATTCGCGCTTTTAATTGTACTATACAATGATTATGTCAAACCTCATCCAAAATTATTTGCAGATAAATCTGTAAAAAAAATAAATAAATAAAACTAAACTTAAGAAGTCTTTTTATTGAAATTATAACAATTAAGTATTTTTTATTGCAAAAGTGGCAACTTTTGGTCATTTCATTTTATTGTTTTTTGCACAGTAAATTACAAAAATAAAATTTACCGAAAACTTGGATTAAAACCAAACTATCTAAATTTTGTTTTAACAGCATTGCCTAGGAGATACCCTACAAGATCAATAAAAATGCGAAGCTATAATGCGAAGGATGGGCAGAAACTAATCCCAATGTTGGTTTAATAAAAATTTCTTTTATTAATGAGTTCAGTCAAAAAAAAAAATCAAAAGTAGACAACAAACTGTAGGATTTTCTAAACTTCAATGCGAAGCTTACAGAATAGTTTTTTAACATCATTTTAGGGACGACCAGGAACGGTCCATTGTCCATATAAATGGTCATCTTATAGCCCCTCAACGACATCAAGAGCAAAGTGTGAAGGATACGTTTTATCACGTAAAAATATCAGCAAATCATCAATGTTCTTGTATGTTCATAATACCAGACAAAATGTTTTGCTACGCAGCACAACACGATCAGGTGCTGTGCAGAAAAAACAGACGCATATTCTGATTTGAGACCATTTCATGTTGTTACTTTTACATCGATTCTGCAGATTTTGGCTGTGACCATGGGATCGCTTCTGCCAAATAGTGGCAGTTGCAAATTAATGGACGGACGCTATTGCTGGGCGGAAAACTACGACAGTGAAAGAATGTGGGCCGTAAAATGATTTTAAATGTATTTAGCTAGTGGTATGCACTATCGAAAGCACATTGAATTTTAATAAAAGATCAGTTTTAGCAAACTTTTAGATTGCTTCCTTAGTATAAAAGGAAAATGAAAAAGCGTTATACCCGCGTAAATTATGCGGAGTTGCTTTGGCTGACGCACTACAATATGAGATGGCAACTGGTCGTGTGAAGGATTTTATTCGCCTGGATGCTCCGGACTTGAAACATATTGAATGCCTCTTTTATTTTTCTACATTAATTTTCTGTTTGTTATTGAGGCGAGTTTAAACGTTTAATTGAAAACTATCTACGTAAAATTAGTTGGTGATAAAAAAGTTTATTCTGTTTTGTAAAGTTGATTGGTGATACAGAACTTGAGAATTGCTTTGATTAAAATGTTCATCTTCGAAGCTTTTCATCTGACTCTCGTAAAGAAGAATTGTTAGAATGGAGAGCGCAGCAAAAAAAGCGGCTATTTATAGAAGAAAGCCAAGCCATGATTGGCTGGAAAAATTCAATGAGAGAGCGTCATTGGTGCGCAATAGGGATGCAAGTTTTTTGAAATATCATATCCCTGTATGTGTTATATGTGTGCGAATGGAAATGCAGTTAAAGACCAAAGTTTCAATTGAAGGTCATAAAAAACTTCAAAAACAAGTAGAAGATTTGAATAAGCAGATAAAATGAAAAAAAGAAACCTTTAAGCAAGACTGCTATAACAAACGACTAAATTTGTTAGTTCATGGTATCCAAGAGACACCATGGGAAACAAAAGAAAAGACAAAAGAGATATTTAATTAATTCATTCTTCAAGGTTTAAGGCTGAATCCTAACGACTTTTGCATTATTGACCTGCACCAACTTCCGCAAACTCCAATCACCAAGAATGGTGTTCAATCAACCAGACCAATCATAGTTTAACTGTTTATAGTGCCTTTTAAAAACATGTTATCCAGTCGTCTCTCACAAATTTAAAAGAGTATATTTAGGCAGTAAACAGCGATGAAAATATCAGTCATTTTGTCACAACATGGAAAACAAAAAGTTTATGTCACGAAACATTTACTGCAACGTTTGCTTCAAACAAATAAGGCTTCCACTCATGTTCAAAAAAGCACGAAAAGCTGAAAATAAAACTTTCTGGAGATAGAAGACGGTCAAACGAAAAGCCATTAAAATACAACAAACTTTCCACTTTACTTTCTTCTCCTGTCTCAACGGTACAGATCGACTGCTTCGACTGAATGACGATACAATCAGCTGGCTGCTAGAAACCTGCCCTAATGATTAACGAGAAGCTCAAACTACCGAGCGAACACACCCACAAACCACCAGCAGTCGGCCTTTTTTTTAGTTTAAACGATTCCCTCATATCTCATATAGAATTATCAAGATGAATGCATAAAATTCACAATGGCCTTGTACCTACAGCGGTAAAATACGAATTTAATGCCTCCATATTTGCGCATAATCACAATATACATCTCCAAGAGAAAGGAAACTACTATTTCCCTCGTGCTAAAACATCATATGGACAAAAAATATTGGGTTTAGAGGAATTAACTTTTAGACAAATTAGGATTTTGCATTGCAACTTGGTACACATTAAAAAAAAAACTGAAAATTCAGCTTATTCAAACTTACAATGCTTAATCAAAATTATGAGAACTGTTTTGGAAAAAAGCGTAGCCATGATTGATCTTTTTTATTTCATGTGTTTATCGATCAAAAGCTTGGAAAAACATATAAGAATTTAGCACAAGCACTTGTATTCAGGAAACACCAGACTTGTTAACCGCAAAGGTTTGTTTGGTATCTCATGGCCTTAATTTTCATTAACTGTGTTATTGTTGTTGTTTTGCATGTAACTTGTTGGAAATTTGGCAAATAAATTCTGTTCTGTTCTGTTCTCCTGCCAAGGCTCCCCAGAAATGTCTAAACTCACGCCTCTTCACTCTCCAACAGTGCCATTTTAAAATTCCAATGAGTCTCCAAGATCGTGCCGGTATCTTTGAAAATAAGCATGCCGATTCCTTTGCCAAAGCTGGAGTTCCCCTTTTGTTTATGCGTCAATTTTGAATTGGTGAAATAAATTTCAATCTTTTCCTGCCAGCTGCCATTGTCCTTTCATTTTCTATGCAATTTATTTTCGACTAAGACTTTCTATTTTCGAGCATAGACTAAAACCTTAGGGTTTGATCCGACTTTTGAATCTCTGCAAAGTTTCTTTGCGCCCCGATCTATAAACTATCCCTACTATCCCTACTATACATACAATGGTCTGCCATGCTGTGTCTACTGTGCTTGCAAGAAAGTAGGTGTGGAGCCAATTGTGATCACTTTGAGTATTGGCAAATAACCAAAAAATGCACGATTGTTTTATCAAATTTTTGCGTTATTCATTTGGGGTACACAGTAACCAAAATAAATAAATGTCAAAAAGTCAACCTGGTATGTGAGTGTCAAAAAAAGTCAATTCCAAACAAACAATAAAAGGAGTCACTTGACCCTTGGGGAGTTTTAGGGTTAAGAATATGATAACCAGCCTTACCACCACTCAACGGCATATCTTTTGCGTTGTTGCCAGAGACAGTATGTTTTTTTTACTTCTTTTATTTTTCGGTATTCAATGTCATTTTTTCTGGACAATAATTTTCAATTACGATAGGAAATATCACGCTAGGTTGAAAAAAATTTACAATATTTTTTGTTGCAACGAGTAGCACGGAGCATTTCAGGATAAATCAAAGATTTGGTTTTCATTACTGTTGACTATGACGATCAGGATTTAGAACAACATTGTATCTAAATTATTCGAGTTACTGGCATATCTAATTATAATAATCTATTACTGCGCAGAAATAATTTCGTTGAGCAACTTAAACAGAATTATTACAGTATAGTTTTAATGATGCTGAGTTTTATTAGTTTTGCTTTCAAATAAGTTTTTGGTAAGTTTGACAGTAAAAAAACGTCAAGATAAAATGAAACATTCCATTTATGCGAGATGTTTTGACCCGAACATAAGCCATTTTTAATCTTATTTAAACATATTCAATTTGTAAGTATTTCATAGATTTTGGAGTTAGTTTGAATTAAGCAAGCAGAAAACTAATGCTTAGTCAGTTATCAGAATTTTACAAAACAAAACCCAAATTTGTAGCAACTAACTAATATTTCCATGCCATAACTTAATAAGTTAACCTTGAAGGGCCTGGGGAAGACAGAAAAAGCCCGCGACAGGGGGCTTTTTCCAAAACCCGGGGAGATGGGGGATGTATTCCCCCAATAATTTGACTGTATCCCCCCCAATAATTTCAGGATTGTCTACATCTGCATCCCCCCCAATAATTTGACTCTGGTGCGCATCTGAACGCAGGTCTCCACTGGACTTTGGGGAAAAAAGTGTGTCATTTTTGGTGAAGACCTTATTTTTGATCTTCACCTAAATTCGGGGAAAACAAGTGTTCCCATTTTTGGTGAAGACCATTTTTTTTTTTGGTCTTCACTTAATATGCTCACCTGAAAAAAAATCGTGGTCGAGGTTCATCCCCCCCAATGTTGAAAATGAGGCAAATTTGGGGTAAAGTTGCAAATTATCTCCCCCCAATGCCCAACAAAGATCGGCACCCCTGGCCCGCGACCTCTGCAATTGCATGCAGCTTTTAAACGACTAGTCCTATTGACTTCATATTTTATGACTTCGTCCAAAATTTATTTTTCTAACTACTAATTTAATTTTCAATTTGTTTGAAGGTCAAAAACTACATTTATTTAGTGATTTTCTGAAAGTTATCAGAAGATTTTTGATACTTGGACACATTTTGTTTGCATAGTGTGTTTGCAAATCTTAATACTACACAAATTTAGACAGAGCAGTCGTGGCAAGCGTTGTGTCAACAAACAAAATTCTACAAGTAACAGCATCTTCAAAAAGTAAATAAAAACTCCTAACAAAGTTTGAATCTTTTTTCACAAAACCATATATAACAAAAGTATAAACAAAAACTGCAAGAAAATTTGAATCTTTTTTGCGTACGTACGCAAAAAAACGTATTTTTCAAGCAAATTTTGGTAACACCTGGTTCGCATTTTTTTAAATTGCAGTTGAAAAGGAGCAAGAGTTTTAACAATAACTTATTTTTCAGCAAAAACTAATCACAAATTGGAAGCTAGAGTTTTAGCAAAGTTGTATCTTCATACTTGTATTAGCATGATCTCCCAATATTTATATGCTTATAAAAAACATGTATCTTATTTCCTACTATTACATACAGTGCTGTGCTTTTGTATAAGATGCTTTTTGCACTGCGGTGATGAGAACGACACCACTAATTTGTGTATAATGAGTTTTGTTTCTTTTATTACAGTATTCAGGAAAATAAAATTCTGAAACTGTGTAAGTGCATAATATTGTCTGTCTACTGCCTACCACCCAAACCCAGATTACCGCTACTAAGTAGCCTACGTTCTTCGTGTTTTAGTTTTGGTTAGGCTGTGCCACCACGATAAAACCAGTGGGATATCACGAGAAATGCAGAATGCTAGTCATTTATAATTTTTACTAACAAAAAAAGCTACAATAAGTAAAATGTCTTTTGCATTTAGATTCTGCGCAATGAAAACCTTTACTTTATAACAAACCCGAACCAATTAATCGCTAATTTACATGCTTATTTTATTCGCTTAATTTTGAATTGCTATGAAGATAAAGATCTACTTTATATTGTTATACAGCTTGTATAGTACCGGTTTGAACTTTGAATGCAGTTTTTTGTGTTCCGTGTGTTGAATGTTTTCGCAAGCAGAACTTCAGCTTGGATGGAATCGCTTCGAACTTCACTCAAGAGATATGATGGAGGTGATGGAAGACCGTGAAGTGTAGCAGCTTAATCTCAAGCTGCTGCCCGGTAACCCTCACAAAAAGTGGGGAATAAAAAAATTAATAAGATAATTAGAAGTTTTATCGAAGTAAAATATTGATTCGTTTTATTTGCGGCGTTTTTTTTAAATGAATGTATTTGTTTGGTAGCACAAAAGCAAACCAGATGAACGTAACTGTGGAATTGGAAATCAAAGCTATTTCTGATGATTGAAAAACAAAAAAAACAAAAAAAACAACACTTAAGTGTTTAATGCATACTTTAACAATGCTTTCAACGTGTAATAATAAACTTGACTGCATAATTTGCATTGCATAATTGAAAGGCAAATGGCTATTCTGGGTTATTGGAAAAATCAAGGCACAAAAGTTTGATGGTTTTACGATCCAGTATAAGTTTTGATATAAACAAATAATCAAACGCAATACCCACTTTAAATTCAATTTCTCACTGAGATCAGTTTTGTAACCATGATTTAAAATTTGTTAAAAATAAAAGCAATACTTACTAGCACATTCAAAAGACAAAATAAAATTTAACCCATCAAAAACTTCATTATATAAGATAACCGCAGATTAGTTATCAAAATTAGAAGCTGCACTGCAAAGTAATCATATCGCTCTTACCGGAACATGTAAACGCTTGATTGCATCGGAAAGGATTTCGGTTCCACGTGCGGTCAGCTGGCAGCGCGGCAGATTCAACTCCTCTATGTTGTGCAAGCAAGTTGAAATATTTGCTACGCTGTCGTCTTTGAGGACGTTGCCATCGAGATTGACATTCTTCATCTAAAAGTGATTCATTGAAAATCAGTAAAAAGCAACAAAATAATTTCATTATTGTTGCATTGTTAGTTCGGTTTTTCTATCTCAACAAACTTTCATTTGCTTAGCACTATTGATGAAACCAGAGCTGGGCAAGTCCGCAAGTTAGTCCGCAAGTCTGCAAATCCGCAATTGCGGACTAACGAAAAAAGTTGCGGACATGCGGACTTGCGGACTTTGGCAGATTAAATTGCGGACTTGCGGTTGCGGACTAATTTTAATTTTAGTCCGCAATTCCGCAAGTTTTACACAAATATTGAAGTTCCTTTCTGTTTTCGTAAAATATTTATGTTTCTACGCAGTAAAACAAAGAAAAATCAATTTAATTTTTTCGATTTTAAGTTCGGCAAAAATATCAAGTTTTTTGAGTTCATACTGAGAAAACTACTAAGTCTACTTTTCGACTTAATTGCTTTCTTTTTGTTGACATGCTGTTTTTTCGAGTTCAGCAAAACAACCGACTATTTTCGAGTTTAAGTTCGAATTTGTAGCCCTGGTTCAAAGTATGGCTTTGTTGTTTTTTACGGTGAGTTCTAGATTAGCCTCTGGGGTATCATTTTTTGTACTGGTAGCCAGTGCCGTCGCTGCAGTGGGGCCAGGGCGCTGTTTCCCTTCTAACGACTGCTTGTTTCCCCCATTTCGGTTTACTCAAAATGCTCTTTTGGAGCATCACGTAACGACAATACAACAGGCAATAACGGAAAAAGGAATAATAATTTTCAAACATAAATCTCGTATAAAGTTTTCTCGATTGCTTGCAAAATTGCTGGCCACCAACTGCTTTACATAAACGTGACCCAATAATCCGTCTTATTAATACGCCTTTACGAATGTGTCGCGGACTAGGGGTGTATGCCTATAAAAGCTTTACTGGTATTTCGTTAGTGATTGTGACGTGAGTAATATGTGAAAACATGTTTTCAAAAGACCAGCTGTTTTTTTTTTTACAGCACACTCAAGATTTATTGTAGGTCGCAGTCATACGCGCAACCAGGGGAAGGGGCTAAGTGGGCATCAGCCCCTTTTAGCCAAATCCATAGATGGGCAAGTTAATGCAAAACGTTAGCTTCGTTAACCACTAGTCCGTTTACAAACTTCACACCTCCGTTAACGTTAATCCGTTATTTTCAGCTTTAATAAACGGAAGTTAATAAAGTCCGTTAATCCGTTAACATTTTACGTGTAATTAACATTTTTTTCTTATTCACCCGCTTCCAGAACACGTATTGACGCTGTTGAGCTGATTATAAGGAAATATTTATTGCTATGGTAGTACAGTGCTGTTCATAATTCAGGAGCCACCCTGCAAAATTGCCCATTTTGTAAGTTCCAAGTCGAATTTATGATATGTGCTTTAATTGTATATGGGCAAGTTATATATTTTTGTAAAGGGTTTGCTACGAGAATTTTACTGAAAAAAAATTTTTTTTTGAAATAATTATTTGGGGCCAAAATGCACCCCTTAAGCATGACGTCACTTTGATGGGCCATTTTTATATTGGTAACATGGTTGCAATGATCGAATTAGCAAAATGAAATCGAAAAATTATGTTTGTAATTATTGTGTATTCTGATGACCTGAGGTCACATCTTCGATCACATCATGATCACACCACGATTTGCTCCCTATGACGTCATAATGGGAGCAATTTCAGGACTTTCTGGATGTTCAACCTTTTTATTCAGTTTCAGTCATCATGGGCTTCAAACCGATCAGTGCAGAACAGAGAGGAGTGATTATTTATCTTTACAATGAAGGAAAATCGCAGAGATTTATTGCAAAAAAGACTGGTACATCTCGTAAAGGAGTGCAAGGAGTGTTAAAGAGGTGGATCGAGACAGGAGATGCAAAATGTCAGCCTCGATCTGGAAGGAAGCGGAAATCAACAAAGAGGTCTGATAGAACTTTGGTCAGGATTTCTTTAGGAAACAGGAGACTGAATTCAAAAGAGTTGGCCAGAGAGTTAAAGGAAAGTAGTGGCGTTGAATTGTCTGTTCCAACAGTGAGGAGAAGGTTGCTGGAGAATGGTCTTCGAGGATGTAAAGCTCGAAAAAAACCACTCTTGACGGAAAAACAAAGAAAACGCCGATTAGATCGGGCACGCTCTCATGTTTAGTGGCCAATAGAGAAGTGGAGGAAAGTTCTTTTCAGTGATGAGTCGACTTTTACTGTAAACAACCATGCTGGAAATAATTTTGTGAGAAGAAAACCAGAGGAAGAGTACCGGCCTTATTGTATTTCACCGACCATCAAGTATCCCCAGTCAATTATGGTATGGGGTTGCATGGCTGCAAATGGTATTGGTAGGCTCAAAGTGGTGTCTGGGATGATGAACGGGACAAAGTATATTGATGTGCTGGAAAATAAAATGTTACCCAGTGCACGTTCTTTGTTTTCCGACGATGATTGGATTTTTCAAGACGATAATGCTCCATGCCACCGTGCTAAAAAAGTCCAACAGTGGTACAGGACCCATAAAATTGAACGAATGGATTGGCCAGCCCAATCTCCTGATTTAAACCCGATTGAAAATTTGTGGTACCGAGTTAGTTGCATAATTGGGAAGAATAAACCAAAGACGAAAAGAGAGCTTATCGAACAGGTCATTGCTGCTTGGTTTCGAGTGATTTCACCCGAAGAACTCAACAAACTTGTTGAATCACTTCCTCGACGATGCAAAATGGTGATCGAAAACCATGAATGGCCAACAAAATACTAAATCAGTCCTTGCCAAATCAAACGGCTCTTTTCAGAGCCACTATTCTGTAAAAAGAGTGTTAATAATTTTGACAATTTTGTAATCTTTCCTAATTTTATTACAGGTACGATATCAACTTGACATTTTAGCAAAAAAATGTCATGCTGCTTTTAGGCTTTAAATAAAACCAAGAAAATATTATAAATTATGACGTCATAATGAGTGACGCGCGATGAAATCATGAAGTAAATATGACATGACCTAAACTTGTTTCAATACCCGATAAACTATCCTTATTCCTTTAATTGCTTTTGACACCAATACTGTAATGCATATTTGCTGTTAGTAAGGAAATGAGTTTTTTGGCATGACGTCACGTAATGGGGGGGCAGTTTGGCTTTAAAATTATTTTCAAAAAAAAAAAAATTATGCCGAAACATTACCAGCAACAAACCCTTCACAAAAATATATAACATGTAGATATATAATTATAGCAAATAGTATAAATTAAACCTGGAACCCAAAAAACGAGTGTTTTTGCAAGGTGGCTCCTGAATTATGAACAGCACTGTATTTTTGTGTTTTGGAAGTTACATTTTACAGTCTAATCTAATTTCAAAATAAAAATAAGTTCAAATGCACAACGAAGCTGCGATCGGAAAATCTTTGGAAATTATGAACAGCGATAATTAATAGACCTATGAGGCTACAGGTTACTATTTGCCTCAAAAAAGAGCTCCTTTCTTCGATCTCTTCTATAAAACTCGTGCTAATACGCAACAAGTGTTACCAGTGCAAACTGCTTTGTACCGATACGATGAATGAATGGTGCAAGATGTTAACGATAAAAATCTTAACGGAAGTTAATCGAACTTAACGGAAGTTAATTTAGTTCGTTAACATGAAAAAACTTTTTACCGGATTAACGAGTTAATGAAAAAGTTAGCTTCGTTATTAACGGATTAACGATAAACAGACTTGTGCCCGCCTATGGCCAAATCACTTAAAAAATATAACCAAAAAAAGGATAAACGTTTAAACGTGTGTTGGACTTGACCTGAAGTATATGGGGGCTCAAGAGGCTAAACAATTTAAAACTTTCAATGACTTCTGAATTTTAGCAATTACTGTAATTATTGATACGGTTTATAAACGTGCGAAATATGATTTAAATAACGTTGATATTGCTGTTTTTGCCGCAAAATCGCAAAAATCACCCAGCAGCTGGGGGCTCTGCCCCCTCTGTGACACGCTTGAGTTGTAACTGTTTGTTCAGCACGGGACCTAAATTAGACAATTTTTGGGCAAAAAACATTTACTTTTGGTTCAAGTCCCCTCTCTCTTACCAAAACCCTGGTTGCGCTGCTAATCGCATTCACTGCTGCAGACAGATTTTTCAAGCGATTATACGAGCCGCATACGAAATGAGCTAATAAACGCTGCCGGGCTTATATGTCTCTTTTTTCAAAGATGAATACAAAATTGTAGCTTTAAAATATCAGTTTTTATGTGCAAAAGTTCAGTCTATTTTATAGTGCCTCCCCATTTTCGGCTAGGGCCCCCTCACTTCGTTTGGTCTGGCAAGGGAACTGCTGGTAGCGTGTGGTTATCTCGTTTCTACAGTATTTATAGAAACTAGGCACTAAAAATTTAGTAATACAATTAGTGATATGAATGTTTTTTTGCCTTCTACTGCCAATGCTTTTTCCTGCCTTGAAAAATTGTTTTCTTAGAATATTTTGTTGTAAGCGGAAATACGGATTGTGGTTTACTATTTGATGACTTCTCACTGTAATCCAATGGCTTTTAATCTTCTAATCCCCAGCTTCGTTGTAGCATTTTTAAGGGTTCGTCGGTGGATAGTGCATTATGCTTCCATGCTGTTTAGGCACCTACTGTATAAGCAGTAGCGCAACCGGGAGGGCTTGGGGTTACAATCCCCCTTAGCCAAGATACTTAAAATCTTTAACCAAAAATACAAGCGTTTAAATCTGTTTGGAGTTGGACTTGAAAATAAGAGGAGCTTGGCAATTCTTAAGTTTGCCATCCGAAAAAGCAGCTCAATAGAAAGTCATGCTGTGGTACATTTACTACAATCAAAGATTGTGAGTAATTCCTTTTATTGCGTGGGCGCAAGTCACAACTTTTGACTTATACTTGCTAATCAACTCTGAGCAGATCATTTCGGAACATGGTTGATTGCAAAACTCTTCTATTCGGTTCACAAAAAGTTGCGGACTTGTGGTGCGGACTTCAAATATTATCAAGTTGCGGTTTTGCGGTTGCGGACTTCAAGAATTACGAAGTTGCGAACTTGCGGTTGCGGATTCAAGAATCCTGCAACGTCGTTGCGGACTTGCGGTTGCGGACTTAGCTTTTAAACGTGCAATTGCAGACTTGCGGTTGCGGACTAAAAAAATTGAAATTCGGTTGCGGATTTGCGAACTGCGGACTTAAAAAAAAACTTTCGGTGCCCAGCACTGGATGAAACTTGGTGACCCAATAAAAGACTCTACGCTTATACATAACAAATCAGGAGCATCATAATTTTGTGTAGTTTTGTTTTGGTTATACTATTTTACTTTATATAAAATTTAAAAGCTAAAAATGATAGAAATTTTTGTTTATTTATAAGCGATTGATTGTTTCAAAACCTTGTGGGTAATTTTTTGCTTTTCAGGGCAATATAATACTTTATTTTTTAAAGTATTAATCGTCAAAAGCAAATTTCTCATGGATGATGGGATGATGAGGTACATTGGAACTCGGAGCAAAATATAACCTAACATTATCAAGAAAAAACTTGGCTACTTCCTAAAACGTTGTGATTGTGTAGTTGCCTTGTCCTCCGAAATTTTGTTTCTCCAGAACAATATTATGGATTTGAGCATTTGAATTTTTTGTCCTGAAGTTTTGTTTAAAAGTGAAAAACGAGTTAAGTTTATTTGCTCGTGTTCAGTGGTGCTATTCAAATGCTGCAGGAACCAATTTTCTCAGAAATCTAAGAAAAAATTGTCGGTTCTTGATATACTGTGAAAAGCCTTTTTGTAGTAACAGATGCTGGATGATTATTTGAATACAACCAGGGTTATCATTTCGTGTTTATTTCTAAGAGTTGTGCTTCTTTTTACGAGCACTGTTTTACAAAAAATGAATGAGCTTATTTCTAAGAAATGTGCTTATTTTTGATTAGATTATCGTGCTTAATGTGCCTTAGGTAATTTTTTTGGATAAGTTTGGGCGCTTTTACTGCGAAGTATAAATTGCCTTCAAATATTGTGCAAAGCTTAGTACTTTTAGCATTTTGAATTTTTTTGTAATTTGTTGATTGCTAAGAGAAACTCCTGTTCCAATTTCATATTATTTTGTGGAACAAAGATATTTTGAGAAGTGGAAATTTATTACGTCATCTCACAGCAACGTGCTTATTTTGTGGTGTAGACAAATGGTAACCCTGACTATAATCAGTACTTAAACAATATTGGTTATGCTGATAGCTTTTTTATGATTGATGAAATTGCATGATTGTGGAAATTCTGTAAGTCGTTTTTCGCATAATCATGCAAATTGTTAATGCTAATTCCATATAGAAAAAAGAAAACTTTTTGAAATTCAATTAGTTTTTCTTCTGCAGCTTGTTCAATATTCCATAAATATTACAGTATTAACAAACCACACCTTTTGAAAACACTTGTTGAATGGTTTCAAGCTGTGACTAATATGCTGTGACCGTTTTATAGTAAATTTTATAGTACATGCACATCCAGATGCGTTATTATGGGGGAGGTATGGTGCCATGCCCCATCGTTTGAGTTACGGCACAAAGCAAAAAAGTGCAAAATATACGTTCAAATCGCGTAATCAAATTATAATAAAGCATGCATGTGGAAGAGGCTTACGCTACTTGGCATTTTAGCATCATTTTAATCAGTTTGAGAGTAGAAGTGGCGCAAATTTCAGAATATTTATTACATGCTAAAATCTTGCCGCTTTTAAAAGCGTTTTTTAGCATAAATTTACCACACTCTACACTGGGCAAGAAAGACATAGTTCTTTTACAAAGAAAAGACATTTACAAAAACATAGCATAAATGTTTGGAAAAGCTCGCTAAACTGACACAAAAGCACAAACATTAAACAATCTATTTTTACATGAAACCTAAGAAATTCGTTAAAAATGCAAATAAACTTTTATTTAAACTTAGTTAATATATTATGCTTTATAAATATTATTAAATTTTATTGAACATTTTATTTTAAAATTTTATAGGAAATTTATTATTAAAATTTTTCATTTGGTGCTAACACCAAACATAAGTTTCAGCCAATATCTACTCTACAAGCCGTATGCACCAACGTGGATTAACGAAGTTTTTGGTGAAATGTTTGGAGAAAAATGGCCAAAATAAATTGCCAAAATGATTATAATGTAATTCAAGAATAACTTTTCTGAACATGCAAATTCAGTTTAATTATGTTGATATATTAAGTCAACGGCGTAAAAGATCAAAACGTGATGATCCGCCGATCAAAATTAATCTACGTTGGTGCAGGCAATCTTAAGATTTAGCGCTCTTTGTATGTTTATAGCAGAGTTAATTAAATATTAAAACTTGCAGGATTCAGCCTCTGATTCCTTGGGGTGTTTGCAGCGCATCCTTATGTTCCCCATAAATAATTTTCCGGGTTTAATAAAACTTCCTAATTATTTTACAAGCCCTCTTTTCAGAAAATATTTGCCTGTCTTCCAAGCAACTTTTCTAGTTGTGGGGCTGTAACAAAAGTTAGCTCGGGAATGAATTGCGAGCTTAATTATTCTTCAAGAAGTCTTAAAATCATCGTTTTACAGCGCTGATATGTGACATTTTCAAAGCAATAATTTGAGCTCAAATAGATCTAGAATTAAGTTATTACTGCAAAAATAATTCATAAATTTTCCTAAACTGGTGCTCTGTGCCCAGACATTAACTTTCCTCCTGCCTGTTCATGTTACGAGCTTGGGGAATGCCCTACAAAACTTTACCGTACTACACTGATTAAAATGTCTATTTAAAAAAATGCTTTGCTCCTAACCCCCATCTTATTCGTAACGCCGCCTACTATAACTTTGCTGAGAATATAGTCACTAAATATTACATTTTTAGTGACTAGGTTTGAAAAGTCAATATGCCTTGTTTAAAAATAGAATTGTGGTTTATGGTTCAAGCCCTCTCGTGGCAAAATTCTAGCTACAAGCCTGTAATCTTTGTTGTATAAAATAACGCTGTTTGAGCTTTCTTGTCGACGCTCCCGACAAGCACAAAAATATAATCCCAATTTCGGGCGAAAATGTGTCGTTATGATAATGTAACATCCTGGTCAAAAGTTGCGTTCGAATGCAATGTACCGGCTCGATTGAACAACCTACGACCTACTCTTCAGTTGTTGTCAAGAATCAATGCAACTAATTAAACTTTAATTTGTGGCCACGTTGGAATGTGACGCTACAAATACTTATGAAAAGAACTAATAAACAAAAGCTTATATTAATTGTTAAAATGTGCTATAAAGTGCTTTTGTTCAAAAATATTCCAAATGTTTTTTCAAGTCGAATGATGAAATAAAAACTCATAATGAACACTGAACAGCATAGCATAGAATATTATTAACACTTATTAAGCTTGGGTACCGGTACTTTAATTTTTTTCATTATAAACAGCGTTATCCTTTGTGTGCGTTTTGATACCTAGTAGGTATAAAATTTAGATGATTAATTATTTCTTTTTTCGTTTTTTATTAGATTTCAGAATCCTTAAAGACCAAAAAATTTGTTTCTCAGGGACTTCACCACAATATACATTTCAATGTTTTGTTGTGTACAATAGAGTGGAGCGTTTTTTAACTTTTTTTCAAATTCCTTAGGGGTACAGTCAAACTTCGATACTATGCCACCCTTTGGGACCGAGAGAAAGTGGCATAGTAGCGAGGGTGGCATAGTAACAAGGATTTGTAAAAACAGCCTTGAGATGTAACAATGTAATGCCACGTTGTATTGTACGATTATAATTTACATGTATTTCAGTATAATGTACAGTACAGTGCAGTAGTTTCGGGAAGGCCAGTGTGAAGGCCAGTGTGATGCAAGCATGCGATCGGCTAGACGACGAAGTGCATGAAATCCGCAGAAAGAACATGCGCCAGCTGACGATTCCTCAGAGTTTTGGGCTGAGCTACAGTAGATAACTTGAGAGAACATATTAAATGCACATACTGTATACTTTTGCCGTTTCACAGCCGTTTAATTGTTTCGTTCGTAGCGTTTATTGTTTCGTTAATACACTGCAATACTGTATCTCATGTGGCATAGTAGCGAGGGTAAGTGGTGGCATAGTAAATATATTTTCTGTTTGAACGACGCGAAAATTATTTCTGTCTGCCTTGATCAACACGCGTTAACTGATTGATCTTTATTCGATTTTATTGTCAACGGTTTCTGTAAAAATAACAGAACGTAAATTAGCAACAACTAAAAAATTACTAAAGGTGTAAGAAATCACTGCGTCAAATGATCACGCCTCAAGTAACAGTTAACAGAACACATGCTACATAGTGTAAATAGAAAGTAATTACTAACAATTAACCAAGCATAAATAATAAACGAGACAGTGCAGCATCACATAATACGACTCACCGATGGTTTCTTCTTAAGGCAGACAAATCCAAATCTCCAAAATAGAGCTGTAACTTCAAACTCACTTTACAACTGCAAGGGACCCCGGGAAGTAGGAACGCGAATTAAGAAATATAAACCCCAGTAAAACAATAGGTCAAAGGGAAGGCGAGCAACAGCTCTTAAAACAAAGCCCAAGGGAAAACAAAACGGGAGCCACCAGGACACGTCCTTTAGTCTCGAGGAAGGACTGCCAAGATAATCAACTAATAAGAAGTGGATCTGAATACAGTAAACTGATAGAATTCTCACGACTCTACGTAAAATTCCTATGTCCTTCCTCGACAACTAACAGTATCGACTGACCCCAAAAAAGGCGTTAAAAGCACGAACATTGAGTGTAAACAGTTTGAAAATTGCGTAACAGCTAATTACGTGCAGTTAAAAAAGGCGAGATAAATCTCTTGATTTGCAATAGTTATCACCACGTGTACGCTAAAACTTAAATGCAGCTAAGCCTGAGTTCGAAACCAACCAAGTATAGAAAAGCAAACTGAAACGACGTAACACTCCCCCCAAAAAATGGGAATGGCTCATGACAATTGCGCATGACTATTTTTTCCCACAATAATATACGAAGAAGTTAAACATAGGGTAACAAACGCTGAGTTAGACCCAGCAAACTGAATACATTAGTAATAACTTAGGACTTACTAGAATCAAATGTGCGTTCAGCAAGCACAATCGGACATAACTTACACGTGGGTCTTTTCAGAGATCCGTTAATGGTTTTAAGAAGAACACTTCTCACGTCCCCATATCTATCAGGAAAAGTTTTCACAACTTTACCCAAAGGCCACTTGCCACGAGGGGAAGAAGTATCATTGAGGAGCACAATGTCGCCTGGCTTCAGATTTTTTCTTTTTTCATGCCATTTGCTCCTCGTCAAAACCGTGCGTGGGTTTTCAATCAACCAACGCTTCCAAAATTCGTCTGCAGTGAACTGAACCAGACGAAAACGTTGACGAGCATGACAATCATCATCATTAGTTTGAAAGGGTGACAAGGCAACGTCATAATTAACTCGTAACAGATGGTTTGGCGTGAGAGGTGTGTTTTCGTTAGGTTCCATGGGTACGTCAGTGAGGGGCCTCGAATTGACAATCGCCTCGACCTCCAACAATACAGTGTGCAGTTCATCGTCCGTGAGAGTTTTCGTTGGCATCACAGCTAGCAAGATCTCTCTTACTGATCGAATCATCCTTTCCCATACCCCTCCAGCGTGGCTCGCGGTGGGACAATTAAACGACCACTCAATTTTCTGGGGCCTGAGAAATGAACGAATTTGAAGTTCGTTCCAACTGTCACGCAAAACTCGTTCGGAACCAACAAAATTCGTAGCATTGTCGCTATGCAAATGCTTGATGCTTCCTCTTCTAGAAAGGAACCTTCGAAGACAATTTATGAAAGAAGATGTGGAAAGGTCGGAGGCCAATTCTAAATGTATAGCCCTCGTGGTCATGCAGGTGAAAAGACACCCGTAACGCTTCACATTTGAGCGTTTGACTTTGACAGTCAAAGGGCCGAACAGATCCACACCTGTATGACTAAAAGGGGGCTCACTGATTTGAAATCTGGCAAGTGGAAGGTCCGCCATAATCTGATGTTGCATGCGGGGGTGAACTCGTTTGCATGTTACACACGTAGAAATGACTCGGCGTACAGCCACTTTAGCATTCAAGATCCAAAACCTTTGGCATAGAACATTCAATGTGGCATTGACACCGCAGTGGCCGACAGTACGTTCATGTGCTTCTCGTACAATTATCTCAGTCAAAAAATGACATTCAGGTAGAATGATGGGATGCTTTAAGTCGTACGGCAGTGGAGCACTATCCAGCCGGCCGCCAACCCGAAGCAAGCCATCTGTCACAATGGGATTGAGTCTGTGCAACGGAGATGTCCCAGGAAGGCGTTTACCCTTAGTAACCAAAGCTAAGTCCGCGGAAAAGCATGTCCGCTGCACATACCCAATAACATTTTTCTCAGCTTTACCAAGTTCGTTAACCGTAATAGGGCCTACGAGAGGTTGAGTTAAGCCCTTGCTCTGAACCTTAGTCATAAGATAAGTTCTAAACCTATTCAGCCAACAAATTGCCAACTTTAACCTATAAAATGAAGAAAAATACATAATCAGTTGACAGGTAGGATGCAACAAAGTAGATTTCTGCTCGCCGGTATGTAAACAACAAGGGCTAGGACTACTCACAGAGGCTAAGCAAGAACCCTTGTTAACGGAAGCTTCCACATTCTTCTGTAAATCGTAACATCGATAGACTTCTTCAGTCGGTTTTACTTTCAGTCCGACAGGCCATTTATCGGGACTCAGTTGCAAAAATTGCGGCCCAGAGAACCACAAATCATCCTTAATCAAAGCTGAGGCGGTCATACCTCGAGTGAGTTTGTCAGCTGGGTTAATTTTAGTGCTGACAAATCCCCAATCATTCACCTTAGAATGTGACAGTATTCTCTGCAGACGATTGCGTGGAAACAAAGAAAATCGTTTGCAATCTGCATGCAAACTGTGCAATATAATTGCTGAGTCCGTCCAAAAGAAACATTGACATTCTTGGAGTTCCAATTCCTGTTTAATGATGCGCGACAACTTGACGGAGTCTAGAGCAGCTTCAAGCTCGAGACGTGGAATCGTGATTCGGCCAGGACCACTAGTGTGTGATTTTGCCTTTATCATAGTGCATGTAGAAGACGAATCAGGAAAAATCATTCTTAGGTAACAAATGGTCCCTCTGGCTACGTTCGAAGCGTCGGAAAAAAAGTGCAATTGCCACTGAATCGAGTTTTCCATTTTAGGCCTGTAGCAACGTGGAATTCTGACTTCGTGAAGACAAGTCAAGCCTTTAACCCACAATAGCCATCGCTTAGCATAAATTCCGGTGATAGGCTCGTCCCAGTCAAACTTCTCGCGGCATATTTCACTGTACAAAAGTCTGGCCAACAATACGACCGGTGCTACAAATCCCAAGGGGTCGTAGAGAGAATTTGTAATGGCTAGAATGCCGCGTTTCGTTACTGGAGAGTCTGGCAAATCTGTAGTGAAAAAGAATTCGTCGGTTGTTACATCCCAGCTGATGCCTAGCACACGTGACCTAGGAGTCATTGAGGGCATCTCGCTTTTAGCAGCCTTCGACTTTTCATCCTCTGGGATAGTGCTCATCACTTTGTCACTCGAAGAAAGCCATTTAGTCAGTTTAAATCCTCCCATTGCCATCAAATCTCGCAAGTTTCTAATCAAGCTAATTGCTGCTTCTTCACAGTTTGCTCCACAGAGGCAATCGTCAACATAGAAGCTTTTCAAAACAATTTCAGAAACATGAGGATCAAAATGTTTTCCAAATTGCCGAGCTGTTTCCCGAAGACAAAATGTCGCAATACTAGGCGACGATTTGGCGCCAAACAGGTGTACCGCCATGCGATAAATAGCCGGCTCATCGTTGATATTACCATCTGGCCACCAATAAAATCTCAGTGCATCCTTGGCCGGTGGTGAAACACGGACCTGGTGGAACATGGCTTCCACGTCAGAAATGATGGGAACTAGCCATTTCCTAAAACGGAGCAAAACAGCGACAAGAGAATTTGTCAGATCAGGACCTTTCATCAGGTAATCGTTCAAACATTTAGTACCAACTGTGGCCGCACAATCATAGACAATGCGAACTTTGCCAGGTTTTTTAGGATTTAAGACGGGATGGTGAGGTATATACCAGGTTTTGTGCTTTGCATTAATTTCTGCCACCGGCACAGGCTCAGCATAACCGGAATCCAAAACCGCTTTCATTTGATCACAGTAATTGGCTTTGAGATCAGAATTTTTCTGCAATCGCCTCTTTAGGCCTTTAAGTCGTTGCAGCGCCATGTCTTGACTCCGCGGTAACACATCAGCATCATTACGCCATAAAAGGGGCAATTGATAGTGGCCGTCTTCATACTTAAGATTTCGCACCATCATGTCGTAAGCAATGGGATCTTCCATGGAATACCTTAAACCAAACTCAAGCATCTCATGATGATCGCGCATTAACTTCATAAAGCCTTCGTTGTCGTAAAGGCTTGCATCACCTGTAGGTGAAAACATCTCACCTTCGTCAGTCAAGATCAAGTCATGAAGATCTCGAACGTCTGAAGGCCACATAAGTCCTCGGACTATAAAACTAGAAGCAGGCGTTGCCTCTGTCAGTGGATGGTTCAGCCTCGTGCCACGAAGCATCCAGCCAAAGGGCGTCAGCACAGCGTCTGGGCTTAGCTGAGGGTCTGGAGAAAAGCGACTCTCCAAGCATCGGTGGGCCTCCACAAAATCATTTCCTATGAGAAGCGTAACAGAACCTTTCTCAACTTCAGGCAAAGAAACGCCATCAAGATGAGGGTACATTTGCAAGCTTTGAACCTCAGGAACGGCTGAAGGCACGACAGGAATATCTTCCACCACAACAACTTCCGTCATGCTCATGTTAAAGGAATCGTCTAAAGACGAAACATTAAAGGCAACCAAAGCACCTTCAAGCCTGTTTGGACCTTTGTCAAACAGTGTTTGAACAGCCAGCTTGACTGGCGTTTTAAGCAGGTCAACACCAAGCTCTGTCGCTAGACGGCGCTCGCAGAACGTTCTGTCGGAGCCCGAATCAAGCAAAGCGTAGGTGTGTATGATCATATTGCCGCTGCATACTTTCAACGGGACAATGTCCAAATAAGCGCCATTTTTACGGTGCGTCCTAGCAGCAGCGGTGCAAGAAGTGGCAAGAGATTTCGTAGTCGCACTATCTGGCGGGCTACTGACTTTGATCGAGTTTGATTCAGCACCAACCCTCGAATTACTTTGGGACTGTTTTTCAGTGTACTCTGGGGGGTGTAAAATGGTATTATGTGAAGAGCTACCACAGCGCTGTTTTTTACACTGGAGGCCAGACGTACACGTAGCTGCAAAATGACCAGGGTTTAAGCAAACCCAACACAAACTGTGCTTCTTTACCACGTCACGCTTTTTAGCATAAGCCAGCGAACGAAACTGAGGACAGTGGTAAATATAATGAGATTTTGCGCAATGCAAGCACTTCCTGGGCACAGCCGGTTTTGTCTCAATCGAGGTCAGTGCGTTAAAGGCTGACGTGGCCTTAGTTCTCTTAGGTTGGTCACTTCTAGCAATACCTCGAGATTGATCGCTTTTAGCCAAATTTTTTGACTGCTCAGTTTTAGTTGAGCTTTGAGCAAACAACTTCAGGCCAAACACCAAATTAGAAATTGTAGCTTGCTCCTCGACAAAAAGTGCCAAATCTTTAAAAGTGGCTAAGCGACCACAACGTGAGCTAATTCCCACTGTATTGTTCACCCATTTGCGTTTTAGATCTGCGGGAAATTTGCTGGCAATAGACGTGAGAAATGGCACGAAGTCCAAACTCGTGGCCAATCTATCGTCAGCCAAAGCATAGCGACACCTCTTCATAAGCACAGACAGCTTGTTCAGTCCATTTGCTACATCCCGCTCCATCTTGGGAAACGCGAGCAATTTCTCCTCACAAGCCTGTGCTATGAGATAAGGTTGACCATAACGTCGCTGCAACTCTTCCCAGGCAAGATCATAAGCGCACTGACCGTCATGAATGTCGGCAAAATGTTGAATATTGTTGGATACTTCAATTGAACAATGCTGTAGCAAATAGGACATTTTTGTCTTTGATGGAAGCCAGTCGGCAATATGGCATCTGAAGCGGTTATAAAATGCCCAATAGTCCAGCGGATCACCTTCAAATTTCTTAACATTAGGCTTAGGGATAAGCGGATCAGAATAATAACCACGCCATGGGTCACCATAAAGTTGTTGGCCCGTAAAGAAAGGCGGTTCGTTAGGACTCTGAGAATGAAAAGTCGGCCGAGCTGTATAGTTCAAACCTCCTCGCGGGGCAGGTTGATAAACTTGTGCGGCATTGAATCCAACGGACGTGCCAATGTCAGCCGGTGAGGTGTACATAGGGCCGTAGTGAGCATGGCCTGGTACATGAGAACTAGATCCCACCACATTCTCTTGCTGACTAAACTGACGCGCCTGCATGGTTTCAAATCTAACAGAGGTACCTAATTCAGCAGGCGAGGTGTACGTAGGGCCGTAATAAGAGCTAGGCCCAGCCGTACTGTTTTGCCGAGTAAACTGATGGGCTTTAGCGGCTGCAGTACTAAAGCCAATAGAAGGTCGAACTTCTGTTCCTGCAGGGCGTGTCTGCGTAAAGGTCACAGAGGTTATGTGGCCTGCAAGCACTTGATTAGAATCAGGAGAGGTAACTGCACTGGATGCTAAAGAAAGATTTGGCTTAGTGGACTGAGCAGAGGTAACAGGTCTAGGTAGGCTTAGAACGCTTTTGCCTTTTCGAGGGAGAACGGCGTCATCGCTGTCCGAAGTCGACAGTTCGTCTTCAGTGTCCCTTTGAGTTTGATACAGAGACGTTTCCAGTTCGGCCCTTTTGATCCGCCTGTCATATTCGGCTTTGATCTGTTGGCGGCGCATGCGTTCCATTTCTTCTTCCTCTCGCAATTTTTCTTCCATTTGACATTTCTCCAAGTGGACCAACTTCAACTTAATGCGAGCCGATTCCAATTTTGCACTAGCGGTGGAGGAAGTTTTACTTAATCTAGATAGCTGAGACCTCTTAGAAGATTTGGAGGAAATAGAATGACCACTGGGTTTTGACAGAAACGGGTCGCCAAGTCCATATACGCTTCTTAGTGAAGCACTTCCTAGTGAAGTATTAGGCAGACCAGACCTTGGCTCCGATGCACTTGGCATCGTACTCAACTCGGAAGTTTTCGATTCCTGAACAGGCAGGGTTTTGGAGGACTGTGGCTCAGATGAACTTGTCATCCTACTCTCCTTGGCTAGGGAACTTACCTCAGGCAAAGAAACAAATTGAGCCGTATCTTGCTGAAAATGAAATCTCTCGAACCATTTGTTAATTTCTAGTTTAAAATTCCAATAACGTTCATCTACATTATGTCTAGTGAGAGATGTGCCGATAATCACGTCACAATCACCAATGCTTAAATTTGAACACAGGGAATTAAACTGATTGTAGGCCGAATTAACATTATCCCTTAGCTCGTTAACACTATCGCAATTGTCGGAAGCCAATACTATCTCAGCCTGTTTGTACCATTCACCAAGTGAAGCCACAACCCTTTGAACACTTTCCCCTGAGTCCATGCCAAGTCTAAGGCCGCTCCTCAATTTCATAAATAAATAACACAAACACTATATCAAGCACTCTAAGCCAACACAGCAAATACAACAAAATACTAGCAATTAATAGCAAGAATATACAAGCTAAATTGGATTCAAAAACACCGAAGGGCTCGTCCGAGGTGTTACACCACAAACCGCAAAACTAAACAAAGGGACTGTCCTGTGAAGTCAGAAAGTTCAATCCTACCGTTCGTGTGTTTCAGAAAATTGAAAAACGTCTCTTCAATGAAGAATTCGGAATTTCACGCAAATCAGAGTAGATATTTCTTGGAAGTCCATCGAAACTTTGTTTGAACGACGCGAAAATTATTTCTGTCTGCCTTGATCAACACGCGTTAACTGATTGATCTTTATTCGATTTTATTGTCAACGGTTTCTGTAAAAATAACAGAACGTAAATTAGCAACAACTAAAAAATTACTAAAGGTGTAAGAAATCACTGCGTCAAATGATCACGCCTCAAGTAACAGTTAACAGAACACATGCTACATAGTGTAAATAGAAAGTAATTACTAACAATTAACCAAGCATAAATAATAAACGAGACAGTGCAGCATCACATAATACGACTCACCGATGGTTTCTTCTTAAGGCAGACAAATCCAAATCTCCAAAATAGAGCTGTAACTTCAAACTCACTTTACAACTGCAAGGGACCCCGGGAAGTAGAAACGCGAATTAAGAAATATAAACCCCAGTAAAACAATAGGTCAAAGGGAAGGCGAGCAACAGCTCTTAAAACAAAGCCCAAGGGAAAACAAAACGGGAGCCACCAGGACACGTCCTTTAGTCTCGAGGAAGGACTGCCAAGATAATCAACTAATAAGAAGTGGATCTGAATACAGTAAACTGATAGAATTCTCACGACTCTACGTAAAATTCCTATGTCCTTCCTCGACAACTAACAGTATCGACTGACCCCAAAAAAGGCGTTAAAAGCACGAACATTGAGTGTAAACAGTTTGAAAATTGCGTAACAGCTAATTACGTGCAGTTAAAAAAGGCGAGATAAATCTCTTGATTTGCAATAGTTATCACCACGTGTACGCTAAAACTTAAATGCAGCTAAGCCTGAGTTCGAAACCAACCAAGTATAGAAAAGCAAACTGAAACGACGTAACAACTGTTTACACTCAATGTTCGTGCTTTTAACGCCTTTTTTGGGGTCAGTCGATACTGTTGGTTATCGAGGAAGGACATAGGTATTTTACGTGGAGTCGTGAGAATTCTAACAGTTTACTGTATTCAGATCCACATCTTATTAGTTGATTATCTTGGCAGTCCTTCCTCGAGACTAAAGGACTTGTCCTGGTGGCTCCCGTTTTGTTTTCCCTTGGGCTTTGTTTTACTGGGGTTTATATTTCTTAATTCGCGTTTCTACTTCCCGGGGTCCCTTGCAGTTGTAAAGTGAGTTTGAAGTTACAGCTCTATTTTTGGAGATTTGGATTTGTCTGCCTTAAGAAGAAACCATCGGTGAGTCGTATTATGTGATGCTGCACTGTCTCGTTTATTATTTATGCTTAGTTAATTGTTAGTAATTACTTTCTATTTACACTATGTAGCATGTGTTCTGTTAACTGTTACTCGAGGCGTGATCATTTGACGCAGTGATTTCTTACACCTTCAGTAATTTTTTAGTTGTTGCTAATTTACGTTCTGTTATTTTTACAGAAACCGTTGACAATAAAATCGAATAAAGATCAATCAGTTAACGCGTGTTGATCAAGGCAGACAGAAATAATTTTCGCGTCGTACAAAGTTTCGATGGTTTGCGTGAAATTTGCGTGAAATTGAATTTAGTTGGTGACGATCAAAAGTGGTATAGTAGCGAGGGTGGCATAGTAGCGAGGTGGCATAGTATCGAAGTTTGACTGTAGTTATAAAAATGGTCTATCCCATGAGAAACTTATTCACAAAAAGTTTGAGGCCTCAATTCGGTCATTTTTAGCCCCATCTAGCGACCCGAAAATTGAAAAATGGGCCAAAAAGTGCTATCTTTCAAAAACTTTTCACAAGATTTTAAAATTAATTTTTTTGAAACGGGTAGATGTAAAAATGCTGAGATAGAGTTTAAAAAACTGTAACGAAAGTTTTAAAGAAGTTGAACAAGGTCTTCAGCACCATCAAAGCTCTCAAGCAATCGCATTTTTAAAAAAATATTTGCTATTTAGCAGTAGACCTACACTACAGGCTGATGCTTGCCCGAAAATTTGTTCGCTGGCAATGACTTTATTATTGTGCGCTTGTTGGATCATTCTTTCTATACTTGCTTGGTCGCAATTCAAACTGAGATCCTTATTAAATCAAAGCCACTCACATAGGGCCATGCTATATTAAATTTTATGAGCTAACTTGGGAGTATTTAAATGCACTTGCTTTTGGTAGATCTTGTGCTTTACGTTAAAGTTATAACCCAATACTGTAAGTGATGGCTAGCAAGGTAACTAGAAAGAGTACTAATTGTGTGATATTTGGACAGCCGAAAGTGCTTTCATCGTCCACCGTGCCTAGTTATGAAGATGTTATAAGAGCCTGCCAGTTTGAAAGGATTACTCTGTTGGAAATTTCACGCAAGGAACCAGCTTTTTCTGCAATATGTCAATTAGTTGCCACCTCGGTTATAAAAATTTGGAACTCTGCTTCAATACTGACTGTGTCGCTAAAGCCTGTCAAAGATATGATCAATAATTATCACCAAAAGTTTAAAAAGTTTTTATACAACTACAAAGCAAGAGCTGACACCCTATTGTCTCAAACAAACTTGAGTGATTTTAGAAGTCAAAGTAAAATGCTTTTCGACATTGCTGCATGTAAGTGCTTAGATTTTTCCGCATGCAGTTGTGTCAATGCCAAAAACGCACTACGAAAAGAACGCGAATTTTTACTAGATCAGTGGACCAACAAAAAAATGATAATTTCTGGTGTAGATCGTCATGAAAGCTTGAGGTTGCGAAAGTTAAATGACTTCAGAAACCGACGAAAACAACTGCAAACAAGAGACCAGCAACATGAACTCCACTGAACTTGATGTGTTACCGCTAGATTATGACTCCGACGCATCAAAATCGAGTAGTGAAGAAACTGATAATACCGTTAATGAAGAAGTTTATAAGCTAACAAGTAAAGGAGGCTCAAAAACGAATCTCTCATCCGTAGCTCAAGTTTGCGACAGAGCTGGTGTTTCTGACAGAACAGCTGCTTTGCTTGCAAGTTCTTTACTTTTTGATATGGGCCAAATCAACAAAAATGATCAGAATTCCGTAATTGATCGTCGCAAAATTCGTCGAGAAAAAGCAAAAGTACGAAAAGATCTCCAAAATAGTGTTGAGGCTGAATTCGATTGCCCATTTGCTGTATTTTGTGATTGACGTATTGATAAGACATTGAAAAAAATAAATAAATGCTACAAGTCTTCAAAAAACTTGGTCAGCGAAGAGCACATTTGCATACTGCGAGAGCCTGGATCATCCTATGTTGGCCATGTATCACCCAAGATCGGATCATAAAAACACATTTCTGAGGAGATTCTTGAGCTGTTAACCTCCGATTCAAATTCATCATATTTACGAGCAATTGGATGCGATGGAACTAATGTCAATAACGGCACAACAAATGGAGTAACTGTAGGTTTAGAAAGAGCCCTTAAAAGTCCATTACAATGGATAGTTTGCCAACTTCACGCAAACGAATTGCCTTTATGTCATTTGATGCAAAAACTTGATGGCAAAACAAACGGACCAGCTAGCTTCACAGGAAAAATAGGAAAGGCATTGAAAGATTGTGAAAAACTTCCAGTAAATGTACATTTTAATCCTATTCCGACCAAACTTATTACTGTTGATTGCCAAGATTTAAGTACCGACCAAAAATATTTGCTTGAAATACACAGAGCTACATCACAAGGGAGGCTGGATGATCCTGTCTTTGAACGTGACCCAGAAGCTCTTAACCATTCACGGTGGCTTACAACAGCAAACCGAATACTACGATTTTATGTGAGTCAAGCTAACCCTTTTACAAGTTTAATTCTTATTGCTGAATTCATTATGAAAGTATACGCTCCGATGTGGTTCAGAATTAAATGTAACTCATTGGTCGTTAACGGAGCTAAGCATTTGCACGAAACGATTCAAAAGACCCGCCGCATTCCTTCTGAAATCCAAGAAATAGTTTTGCCAAGAATACAAAGAAACGGATATTTTTCCCAGTCTGAAAATATTTTACTGGCCATGTTTAATGATGAAAACATGATTGTTCGCGAACTTGGGTTTAGAATAGTGTTACGCTCTCGAAAACTTTGCGAAGGACCACTGACCAAAATTAGAGCATTTAAAGTACCAAAAATCAACTTTGATGCTGACATATATTATGAAATGATTGATTGGTAAAACTTTGAAGTGACGCCACTTCCTCTTCTTCATGACTTTACGAATGATGAAATCGACAAAGCAATCGTTGAAGGAAACCCGTTGCTGTTTGGGAGTAAGCTACTCAATATCCCATGTCACACTCAAGACGCAGAGAGGACGATCAAACTTGTCACAGTAGCATCTAACAAAGTTTGTGGACCAACAAGCAGAGACGGTTACATAAGAGCTGCCTTGCGGAGTCGAAAAGTAATCCCGACTTTCAACACAAAACAACAATTTCAAGTCTAAGTATTCAACATTTGTTTATTTGTAGCTAAACCATCTGTGTGCCAAAATTTTGTGACATACTGCAGCTGCAAATTACATTAACTCTTTCTGCGTTATTTTTGTCAGCATGAAAACAAAAAAACAAAGACTAATTTTTTGTGATTCCAGTCTAGTTATAGCATGCAGTAGCTGCGTTTATTTACGTTTCTTTGATGTTTTGTAGTATTCTTGTCAACTTAGAAAAAGTGGAAATAAAGGCTAATTTCTAGTAATTTAAATTTTGCTAACAACTTTTTATGCTTCAGTGTTGGTATGAAACATGATATAAAACAAATTAGTTTTGATGACGTCATTATTACGTCATTAATTATCTATTTTGATGCTCACCGTACAGCTTAAATAACTGGTTTTGATAAATCATCAAAACATGCTAAGTAATGCTAAAAAATCGACAAAATTAAGTTTGCTTGAAGGCTGTTGCAGGGAAAGACCCCTGTTCTGGAAAATCATACGCATATCTCTAATGGTTGTCACTATCTCAAAAATCATAATTTGAATTGCTAAATGTAAAATGTCATAAATTTAAGTGCTTAGGCATAGCTTTCATTCAGAAAACTTCTGATGTATTTTGTTCTAAGTTACTGCATAGAAACGCATGTATTTGTCGCTTATGCTGATTAAATGGTAAGTATTTTTAAAAACATGCGATGTTTTGAGAGCTTTGATGGTGCTGAAAACCTTGTTCAACCGCTTTAAAACTTTTGTTAAAGTTTTTTCAACTCTATTTCAGCATTTTTACATCTACCCGTTTCAAAAAATTTAATTTTAAAATCTTGTTAAAGGTTTTCGAAAAATAGCACTTTTTGACCCATTTTTCACTTTTCAGGTCGCCTGATGGGGCTAAAGATGACCGAATTGAGGCCTCAAATTTTTGTGGGTAAGTTTCTGATAGGATAGACTATTTTTATAACTACCCCTAGGAAATTTGAAAAAAAAGTTCAAAAACGCTCCACCCTAGTGTACAATAACTGCATAGGCCTTAGCTATGCGCTTTTTGTTAGTTTTGCACCGACTGCATGACTACAATGTGGTGAATAAATAAATAAATGAAACCTTGTGTTTATGTACATCTGCTGTATGACATTTTGCTTTATGGTATGATTATTTGTTTCTCATCTTGTCCCAGTTCATTGTTTATTAGAAAAAACAAGTATATCTATTGTAAATTTAATTTAACACGAATTTTACATCGTCGCGTAAACGATCAAAGATATTTTTGTAAAACGTTAAGCTATTGAAGCAAAATTTACAGGATAGTTAGTTGACGATATGGCGTGACATACCCAGTGATCTGAAACATCTTTCAAAGAAATCCTTTAAATATCAATGTAAAAGACAATTTGCTTAACTGCCATACTGAGTATTTATTGATGAAAAAATCGATTTCGGCTTGATATTGGCACATGATCCTCCGTTTTGCTTTTTCATTTTTTTTATGGTTTGTTTTTGTTTTGGTTTTTTCTTGTGATTTTTTTCCTATCAACTATTTTGTGTGCTGCGTTTGCTTTTTGCTTTCCTCAATATTTAGTATTTGCTGAAAAATGGTAATTTTATTTGAAAAAATTCCAAATTTCCAAATTTAATTGGCAATAGTTGTATTTTCATTAACCATAATTAGGATAACAGCTGACCCTGGTAACCGTACGGTCTTTTCATTGTCTCCCAACTTTTTGTATTTACGATCTGTGAAGTTTTTAATTTGGTGTAAATAAATAAATCTGAATCGATATATAGCAACGGTGAGCAGAATTTTATTGCTGGCCCTCAGCGCAAACAAAACGCCAAATAACCTAAAATGCGTGTATAGGAAAATTTCCAGTCATTGTTTTATTTTATTAATATTACTTTGTGACGTCATAATTACTCGATGTCAAAATTATACCGAATTAAATCTGAGATTCAACGGTCTAAACTAGACTAAATTTTATTTAGTAAGATAACGACTAAACGAGCTACAGCGAAGTATACCTGGAGTTTGCTCATGCAGAAAATGCTGCATTTTTACGTTTCGGGCCGTTGAAAAGGAAAAGAGACGTAATGGCGTTACGTTGAGAACACACCCATAAAATTTTAAAGCAAGCACTTTTATTTCCCATTATTTGCGTCTGCTCACGATGTTGTTATAATGACGTCAAAGTAGTTAGCCAGCTTTGCTTCACCTCTCAAAAAATGAAAACACGCGTTACAAATAAGTAAACCGGCTAACGCTGTATGATATTTATACTATGCTAATAGTAATTCAAGCCTCGCTAAGTTTCACCATGCTTGACTGGTTAAAAGAACAAATAATTAACGAAATTAGAACGCAATTTCAATTCAGTCAAACCTCAGCAATCGAACGATTCTGTTTTCGACCAAGTCAATTTTCAACCAAAAAATGCTCAATCTTTACGTCTCAGACTTCGAACATAAATTCGGGTCACGGCAAAAGCAATTAAAGAGCAATTTCAATACAGTTAATCCTCGGTTATTGAACGATTTTGTTCTCGACCAAGTCAGTTTTTGACCAAAAAATTAGAGATTTTTACGTCTCAGACTGCAAACATAAATTCGGGTCATGACCAAACCGAGAGAAGCTTCAAAAATTGAACTGAAGTAAGGTACGCTGGTACGGTTTGGTTCAAGTAATGCGAGGTACGTAGTACGCAAATTCTGAACGTACCGTACCGTGCTGCCATTCTTGCTTGCAATTAATCGCACAGCGGTAATGTGTCGGATTTTCGCATCCAAGCTTTAAGAGTTGGATTTCTACTGCTGTTGCCGATTTTGTATTTTTATGTTAATAGTTTGTACTCAAACTAATCCTTATGCTATTACAATAAATTTTGTTGGCTTTAATTGGCTGAAAAAAACAATAACTGAGCAATTCAGTTGCAAAACAGCGTAATGAAATGAGTAAAACCTTTTAACAGTTTTCCGTTTTTATATGATCTATCACAATTTTGATAAAATAAAAATGCATTGCAATTTACTTGCTGATGAAGTGATAAAATAGTGTTTCCAAAAAAGTACTATGTAAAAACAAAAATGACAACAGACCATATTACTCGAAAAAAATCAATCTTTCATAATATATATTCGCTGTAAAACGAACAAGCGTGTAAGGAGTTCGCACGGCCCATCTCCATGCTAATGCACAAGCAGGTAACACAATTCTTTCAAAAAAATGTAGCCGCAATTGGCAACATTATGTCCGATTTGACCGGACCGAGATTTGAACCTTAGACCTTCCGCTCCAAATGAATGTTTTTTTCACAGTCAACATTAATTTGTAGAGTAAAATTAAGACAAAATGCGGAACAAAAATTATATTTTTTGACAAAACTTCAAAACTACTATTAGTTTTGCGCTTAAATTTTGGATACAGACACTTTCCTTCAAATTTAGCACTACCGATCATAATTATACAAATTCAAATTATGGCTAACCGTTGTTGCAAAAAAAAACTTCAAAAGGTGTGTCTCCTTTATTTTCGGTCAAGCAAAAGTTGAGGTACACAAATTGATAGTATTACTACAATAAATGCTGTTTTATCATTGTTTTTTGAAGTCACAAATTTAATAAAATCTAGTTGTAATAAAGTATTAATTAAGCTCACAAATAAATGGCAGTTAAGAATTAGTTTGTCTTAACTATTTTACTTTAAAAGCATATTTTTGTCCTAGTGTAAAATGCCGTTAAAATTCTGATTCAGAGTAACGGACTAACGCCATTTAACATTACGCAACGTCATGATTGAATTCAACATCAGGCCAATTATTAAAAAAAGCCAAATGAAACTGATAGCTAATCATAAAATGTGGGCACAAAAATGTATTGAGCCTGAAAAACTACACAAGCAGCGTGAATGAATAAACAATAATATCTACTCTGTTACCTACTAGCATTAATCCATCAAGCATGATTTTAAATAAATATGTTTAAATTTTTGCCAATTGCTTCTTTTTTAAAGTAAAGTTACAAATAAACCTTCAAATGACGAGATTAAAAAAGATCCTTTTTCAGCCTTGAATAGAGCAACCAGAAGGGTGATTATTTTAAACAAGCATCACAAAAAGTTGTATTATTAGAAGTATCCAAACCTGCAGCTTTTATGTCCACGTCGTAAATCATGAGCATAACTGCGCATTATTAGTTTTATTTTATCCAACTGGAAGCTTTGAACTTTGGTAAGGTGGTAAACGCCCGGCGCCTCGATTATTTGCTTAAAATAAACTTTTAATACGCTCATACGCTCACAATTTTTTTTCCAGTAAAGACCAAAATTATTGATTTATATCAAAAATAAACTAAAACTTAGGAGCATAAAATTTGGTCTTGAGAAACAGTTTCACTCAAAATAAAAGAGCAAAAGCTGTCGTAAACAAATCATTTAAAAAATCTCTTTTTAAATGAAATCCCCCTTTCACTTTTTAAAAATTTTCTTTTTAAAATAAAATATTTACGACAGCTTTATGATTCTTTTATTCTTATAGTAAATTTAAATTGTTGCGAACGTAATTGGAATTGCCGTAAATTGTGACGTTTTTTTTGTTTTCAAATATTGTTTACTCACAAAGGTATCGTATGGAAAACTTAGTTAGTGGCAATAAATTTTTTCCTGTTTTTTTCAAACCCAAACCAAAATCTATAAAATACTAACAACTTAGTTTTATATGAGCAAGATTGAAAATGATTTTAAGTTCAAGTCAAAACGTTTTGTTAATATAAAATGTTTCATTTTATCTTGGGTTAGTATTTTTTTAGTTTTGACAAAGCTTACAAATAGCTTACTTAACTGAAAGCAAAAATAAAGAAACTCATCATTAGAACTATAGTATTATGCAATGCATAACTTGCGTAACAAAACTATTTTTGCGAAGTAATTGACGATGATGTTTGGCATTAAATTAATGATGTATATACAGCATATGGCGTAGCCAGGATTTTTGATTGGGGAGGCCCAAACCACAAATCGCATGCAATGACGTCATCTGAAATTTTCAAAAAAGGAACTTTTTGCGGGGCAAAGATATCGTAGAATGGAAGATCTGAAGCTGTAGTCTGTTGGCACGTAACCAGGGTTTTGGTAAAGAGAGAGGGCGAAAACTAATAGTTAGAAAATACAAATGTGTAACTTAGGAGACGTGTTAGTAAGCTAGTGTACTCAAACGTATAACATACGGGGGTCTGGGGGCGGAGCCCCCAGTCGCCGCAGGCTATGGGGTCTGGGGGCAAAGTCCCCAACCGCCGGGCGATTTTTGTGTGTTTTTGGAAAAAAAAGCTATTTTAACGCCATTGGATCACATTTCGCACGTGTTCACAGCCATTTGAAAAAACGAAATTTTTAATATTTGAAAGCCAATCGAAAAAACTTAATCGTTCAATCCTCCTTTAACTTGCAATTAAAGTCCAAAACACATTCAAAATCTTGCATTATGGTGTAAAAATTTAATTTTAAGTGGTTTAGATCATGTAGGGGGAAGTAAGGAAAAAAAATGCCTCCTGCAATACATTAGCAGTAAATAATGATTTACTCGAAAATTTTCCTTCAAGATTTTTATTTTGTCATAAAGCTAATCAGTTATAGGAAAACATGTACAGCCAGGGGGCCCAGGCCCTCTCAATTGAAATTCAGTAATTTCTTTAATGAGCATTTTCTCTTGCTATTTTTTTTAAAATATTTTTTGCGTAAAAACTGTCGAGGTGAAGTTGAATCGTTATTGAAAAATGGTACAATAGATGGTTACGCTTACTAAACATGTTGTTCCTGGGCCGGATTTACATAGCGCGGGGCCGTTGGCACTTAGTGGATTTTTGCAACATCTTCCTGCCAAATTTAGTGAAGACCAAAAAAAGTTCTACCATCTGAGCGCTGGGCCCTGGCACTGTGCCAAATGCAAAGACGGCGCTGGTTATTGCATTACGTTCATAAAAAGTTTAGATGAGGGCCTGAAGTTGCAATTTTTAGGACAAAAACTCTTGATTTCACCCTGGTTATTCGTTTAAATTGGTTGCAAAAAGTTGAATTAAAGGAGTGCGCCGTACCCCCTGCTCGTCAATATTATTTATTGTTAATTACTGTTGTACGCGTGTACTGTTGTACACAAAGATGCTAAAAGAAACTGAAAATGAAGGAACAAGGCATTTTGTTAAATTTTTTGCCATTAGTGGCATTTCAGTTGAGGGGTACGGGCACCCTGGGCCACACCCATGGCTACGCTTATAATTTTGAGATAAGATTGCGCCTTTAAGTTCTTTCATAAAAAAAAAACATTTAAAGCAAAATTAGAAAAACTTTTTTTCCAAAATGTGGAGGACTCGATTCAAGTCACTTGACAGTTTTTTCAAACCTCCAGGAATTGCATGACATTATTATGACGTGTACAGGTGGTCGCCAATATTATTACTTGCTTTTGTACGCAAATACCCTAAATTAAAGAAACTGCAATTCCGGACAAGGACAACATACGGGCTATGCTTTTATTTTATTCATCATTGTTAGTATTTTAATTGGGAGGTTTGCATTACCGCCTGTGTTATAGCATTAAGCTCATAATAACCTTAAACGAGAGCCTGGGATTGCAACTTTTAGCACAAAACTTTTAGATTTTTCACAGGTTTGCGTGTGTATTGTTAATAATTTAATTTGCGGGGCTCCTGGTCCGGGACCCTTGGTCATCAGTTAGTGGCCCCAGGGCCCTCTGGTTGTCAGTTAGGGGCCCTGGTGTCCCTAGTTGTCGATTAGGGGCCCAGGGTCCCCTGGTTGTTAGTTACGGGCCCTGGGGCCCCCTGGTCATTAGTTAGGGAACCCAAGTCCCCCTGATTGTCGGTTAGGGCCCCTGGTTATCAGTTAAGAGCCCGAGGGCCCCTGTTTGTTAGTTAGGGGCCCTGGGGCCTCCTGGTTGTTAGCTAGGGGCTCTGGGGCCTCCTGGTCATTAGTTAGGTGCCCTGGGGCCCCTTGGTTGTTAGTTAGGGGCCCTGGGGGCTCCTGGTTGTCAATTAAGGGCTTCATGGTTGTCAATTTAAGGCCCCAGGGCCCCCTTTTTTACTTAGGAACCCCTGAGATCTGTGGTTGTCGGTTAGGGGGCCCGTGGCCCCCTGGTCGTTAGTTAGGGGTCCTGGGGCCTCCTGGTTGTTAGCTAGGGGCCCTAGGGGCCCCTGGTTGTCAATTAGGGCCCCAGGGCCTCTTGCTTGTCAGTTAGAGGCTCCAGGGCACCCGTTTGTCAGTTAGAGGCCCCGGGGCTCCATGGTTGTGCTAGGGTCCCCGGGTCCCCTGGTTGTTAGTTAAAAACCTTGGCGCCCTCTGGTCATTAGTTAGGTGCCCCAGGGCCCTTTGTTTGAGTTAGGAGCCTTGGGGGCCCCTGGTTGTCAATTAGGGGCTCCCTGGTTGTCAGTTAGAGGCCCCAGGGCCCCCTTTTTTCAGTTAGGGGCCCCTGGACTCCCTGGTTGTTGGTTAGGGGCCGCCTGGCTCGTTAGTTAGGGGCTCTGGGGCCCCCTGGTTGTCGGTTAATCGCCCCCTGGTTGTTAGTTAGGGGCCCTGGTTGTTAGTTAGGGGCCCTGGTTGTTAGTTAGGGGCCCCGGGGCTCCCTCGTCTTCCGTAACTGCAACCAAACATCGCGTGGCTATGTTGTCATAAGTTTTTTTTAATCATTGGTGGTATTTCAAGTGTGGGGGCTCGGGCCCCCTGGCCCCCTCCCCCTGGCTACGCCTATCATATACAGTGTTTTTGAAAAATCTTGATTGTTATGTTATTACTGCACTAAATGAAGAGTTTATTTCCAAAACGCCTTAGTGGACATATTTTTCAAATGGACTTTTTTATTAAAAACGGTAGAGATTGAATATACACGTGGTTCTATGGAGCAATTTAGTTCCAAATCGCTTCCAATTTTTGTCAAAAGCGCTTCTGAATATTGTGTTTATTTTCAAACCGCCTTGTATCTACTAGCAGGTTAGTTTCAAAGTGCCTTCCGTCCGATAAATTTTTGCGTTATCTTATGGAGTTGATCACAAGCTATATAAAAGTACTCAAAAATTTATTAGCAATACACGAGGGTTAGCTACTTGTCCAAAGGTCACATTTATTGCGCTATCTTACAAATTAAAAGAAAAAACTTTGCGTTTTGCACTGAAATAACTGATTATCAGTAATTTGAGGTCGCTTAATCCAAATCTGATGTTTATTTTGCTCCATCACGTCAAGCTTTTTCTCTATATCATCTCCATATTTGACCTAAATTTTGATTTGCTTAATGGGATTTTAGTTCAAGTGTTTTGCTTTAACCCAAAATGTCCCTTGTATTGTTTTTAAGTAAAGCATTTGTAAGCAAAAGCAAGCCCTAAAATTACTTAAAAACTGTGTAGAAAGGTCTTAAATCAAACAAGTCTACAATTTTGATTCGCAATAGATTTAGCCTTGGAAAAATATAGCATCATTGTAATGTTATACATGCTCAAGCAGATATATTTTTCGCTACTAAATTTGGGGTTAATGAAACAGTTTGTAAAAGTGCTTAATAAATCAGAAAGGGGTTTTGACTACATTTGCTTTGAATTTTCTGGTCCAAGTATTGAAAAGAAAATGAGTCGTGTGTTCGATGGCCCCCAGATTAGACAACTCTTGCGAGATATAAGTTTTGTTTCTTCAATAAACCCTATCAAAGCAAGAGCTGGGATGGCTTTTACAAACGTGATCAGAGATTTCCTCGCTAACAAAAAGACAGATAACTACAAAGAGTTGATGGCGGAGTTGCTGTCAAGCTTTCAGCATTGGGGATGTAATATGAGAATCAAGGTTTGCCTCCTTAAAAGTCACTTGGATTCTTTTCCAGAAAATCTAGGTTCTGTCAGTGATGAGCAAGAAGAGCGCTTCCATCAGGACATCAAATTATGTATTATGGAATGTTGCTTTGAAGGCCACTTGGATGTGATGGCAGACTATTGCTGGAGTCTTGTTAGACACAAGCCGCAAGCTTCTCGTAAACGAAAGGCTCTAAAACGACAATTTGCTTCTAACTAGCTGCTACACTTATCGTTTATTTTGCTTTGGCAACTACAGTGATCGTGTATTTCGTTGATAAACCAATTTGGTGTACTTTCTTTTGTAATGTCATTTTTGTCTAAATAGTTTGCCCTTTTTGTTTTTAGTTTAGTTGAATATGGGCCAGCATAGCTTGCACATTGTAACTTAGAACTCAATAAAAATTTAAAAATCGGCTTAAATTTAAAATGTATTTAAGCTAAATATTTGATTGAGTTGTATATGGCCATCATAACTAATTAACAATGACAATATTTAACATACGGCAAAGTTGAATGATTGTGCAGGTCTCATGCATTTAAGTACAAGTTATAGCCCGGCAAAATTACAAAAGATTAGTGGTAATTAAAGTTTTTATCAAAATTCAAAATGGTTGAAGCAAAAAATCCTGATGTGATAGACAAAAACTAAGGCCATTTTTGGATTTAGCAGCCTCAAAATAGCCCCAATTCATCTTTATAATCAAATAAGCAAATGGTGTGTACTTCAGTGAATCATAATAAAAGCCTTCAATATTATTATATCTGACACTCAATCACCCACTTTCGAAAAATTCTGGTTACACGCCGTAGAGGGTGTGCAGAATGTGTTGGATCGCATGCAATCGAACAGCTTTAAGTTTTGTAACCCTTTAATTTCATTTAGGGGCGCCGAGAGCCAAACGTGGGCCCGGGGACAGCTCAAATGTGACGGAAGTGTGGTTTTGTAAAGTCCAAAATAGACGGAGAAAATGCTGTAGTTTGGTTCGAAAAATGATGTGATCTCCAAAAAAAAAAAAAAAAAGGTCTTCCCCGAAATTTCAACGGTTTTTCTGTCCGAAAAAAGTAAAAAGAAAAAAAAAAAGGTCTTCTCCAAAATATCAACGGTTTTTCTGTCCGAAATCAAGTGATCTTCAAAAAAAATGGTATTCTCCAAAATTTCAACAGATTTTCCGGCCAACATTTAGCTGTTCACATGCGACTTTGATGGTTCTTTCACTTCTCAATGCCATTTAGATTCATGGGCCCCCTAAGCACCATGGGCCCCGGGGTCATTGTCCCCCCTGCCCCCCCTTTTGTAGGCCCTGATTTCATTTGTCGGTTTACATTTGATAGTAGCCTTGTGATCGATTTTTTAAAACTGGAAATAACCATAATTTTTTTTTGCCCCTCACCGATCGACTACATAATTATTATATGCTATTTTTATGAAGCTATATAAACTTTGAATATGATTCAGTATATTTCGTTTAAGATTATCGGTTTCTCTTGTTAACAATACATTGCATTGCATGCGGCTCTTAACGACCTTGAGATTTCAAATTTGGCTCTGATTCAAAAAAGATAGCGAGAACCACTGCTAAATATTGTTGGTGCTTCCTTGCTTTGAGGAAGTCTAAATTCTATATTTCACAAATGTGCAATCAATACAGTGCAGTTCTTTTTTGCGAAATTTATGGTTCAAATCAATATTCTAAGCTTGTGGTTTCATGTTTTTTTAATTCCATAGTCAAATTTCATATCTCTAAGTTGTAAGGAGCTGCAATCAAACAAACAAACAAAAAATTTTCAATTAGCTAAGCCAACTGGCGCAGCTTTTTAAGGCAGGGCACTCTACTAAGCTAAAGACATAAATTAAATTCTACAAAATCATAAAAAACAAAGACGGATATTACAGCATTAGCCTATGCGCGTAAGTGGATTTATACTACAAAGGGAACCGGAACTCAAGGCTAAAATTTGTCTGCACCTCACACAGATTGGGGCCTGGGTGCTGAGCTCCCAACCATTTTTGTGATTTTTTTTTGGATTAAAACAACGCAACGGGATTTTTCTAAGCAAAGGGGTTGGAAAGCTAGGCGATTTTCCTGATTTTGGAGATAAAATACGCGTTAAGGAATTTTAATAAGGAAGAGACATAAAACTCAAAGCTAAAATTTGTCTGCGTCTTAAGCTGCATTCAAACGGGCGACTTTTTACGACGCGATTCAAAGATTTTCTCTGCGTTAAAATCTCTCTGGTTGTTAATCACTCGAGCCAAGACTCGCTTTCCGCGATTGGCAAGAATTGCCATCTTGTAAGTAGCACCAGCGATTTTGCGATACTGATTTTATTCGGCGCGACTCAATGCAAGGATTGTTCTCGCCTGTGATCACTTACTCTAGGGCGATTCCAACGTCTCGAGAGTCTCAGGGCAAAGTCGCGCTCGAGTAAAGACTCGAGTTTTTATGTGATTTCGACACGTGTTTTAACAACGGTTTTCGAAACGTGTTTGACCAACAGTTTTTACGTGATTTCGATACGAATTTATCATCGGTTCTTAATAAGATCCTTTAGAACTTCTGATAGATACGCGAAACACAAGTCTTGACCAGAATGTTGCACAATAAACTGTTCGTAAAGCTACTATAAATTTTTGTCACAAAAAGCTACTAATTCAGCGTCTTTTGTTAAAACTTACTGGCGCCTTCTACAGCGATCAGTGACTTTCTGTTTCCAGTTTGCTATCACTAAGTATAAACACTTCGAAGTATTCTACTGGATAATGTAAATTCATATACAACATGCTCAACAGCTGGGTTTACCAAACATTTATTTACAAACCCAAATAAAAAACACTAGTTCATACAACAGGTGGCCTAGGCCTTTGCAGTGCAGATTTTACATATTCTCGTATCACTTTTTTGACATGGAAATTTGTAACTTTCGAATCCGCTGTACGTACCGCAGCTGCAAAGCAAAATAAAACATATGAAAACAGGTACCAAAATTAGAAATATATTAATCAAAACCGGCAAGAGTTAGTAGACTCTGACTCCCGATTATTCCGAAAAAATTTGTTGTTTTTAGAGAAACCAGATAAAATCATTGGGATTTCTACAAACGACCATTAACGTCAGCGTTGCAAACTTGAATCGACAATGTACATTAAAGCCGAGCTACGGTTTAGCCAAACGTTATATCAAAACAATGCTTGAGCACAGACAAAAGACAAGCTTGCTATTTTATATCTTCAGAAAAAACGCAAAAATTGTCTGCTTTATGCTGACATACTCCGTGAAATGTTCACATGATTTTACACTAGCTGGTTGTCAATGGATTGGATATTTTAAATCGCTGCGGAGAGAAATTTCTTTTGTTTGTTGTTGCGTGTATTGCTAATATTTGCAAACATATTTTGAAGTTCTGAACGTAAAAAAGTGAGCTTAGTGAAAAGTTTAATTTCCTGTTAAAATTTATTACATCAGTTAGCACCAGTAAGCTATTAAAGGACGAATTATCTGATAAACTTCAATGTTTAGGAAGCATGAAATTACAACTAGCGATAGCTGCGTAATAATACAAAAATGACGAAGGCTAATAACAAACGAGCCAAGTCAACTGATCGCTACAAACTGACCGCGAACCAATGGTTTCGTTACAGTGATTTGGTCACTCATTTCATCGCAGTGATTTCGTCACAAAGTGAGGGTTTGGGCAAGATGGCTCTGGGGATAGTAAAATTATATTTAGGATCGCCCTTCTCAGCCAATCGGCGTTGCTCGCGGTCGGTTTGTTTGCGGTCAGTTTGTTGCGGTCAATTGTCGTGGACCCAATAACAAACGAACTGGCTGCATTTATGTTGTCTACTGCAAGCAGAACTACGCTTACTCATTTTTTCTGCACAGAGACTCAAAAATAAATTTTGCAGCAAAATATTAGTAATGCAACAGTATTTATTAACCATACAGTAGGTTCAGTTTCACTCCAAACATTTTGTATTGTTAAACTGTACAGCTATTTTTTGCCTCTGTTGCATCATAACAAGCTCTCAAGCAATCAGGTTTCATTCTCACGGTCCTGCTTGTTTTATCACACTCTCACAAATTATCAAAATCGGCGAAAGACAGCGATATGTAACCATCTTTACTTCACACACATTTTGTTTTAAAATATATACTGTGATAAATACCCGTAAAAAATCCACCAACATGATTAACATGGCGATGACATTTTGTGTCGTACGTCTTAGGCTGTTTATCATAGTTTTGATTGTGCCCTTAGTCTCTTGGATACTGGCTATAGCTTATCATTAAATTCTCAGAGCATACTCCTCCATGAACTAACTGTACAAACATATTTTTTTAAAAAACAGTGGAAGCTCTCGAAAAACATGCAGGCCGTGAAAGTGAAAGCTGATTGGCGGAGAGGTTACGCCATGTTATGACGCTGCAAAACTACTAAAGAGTTTTTTTTTCACAAGGGAATATGTATAGCGAAAACCATGTATAGCGAATGTATAGCAAAAACAATGTATAGCGAAAACACACTGTGGTAATACAAAACAACAAACAACCTGAAACGGCGTAATTATTTCTCTCCGCAGGACTTGAAATATCCACTTCATTGAAAATCAACCAACGTAAAAATTATTTCAAAATTCCTCAGGTACGCCATAGAGCAGACAATTCACGGGTTTTCTTTTTTAAAAGTTAATAAGCTATTTCTTGATATAAAATTTGGCTACACCGGATCTCGGCTTTAAGGGAAATTAGACAACTCTCCAACAGATTGTTTAAAACAAATGGAGTTAAGGAAAGTAAAGACTATTTATATATTACACTTATTTTAGAAATCCGATTGATTTTGCCTGCTATCCTCCTTTTTACAACTTATGGCTCGAATTTCGACTTTTGACTTTAAATCTAGGCAAAGAATTCCATTCTATTTCCCAATTGAGTAATGGAAAAATTTATGATATTCTACAAAAAACGTCCAATTCTTAATCCTGCTTATGCTAAAGCGAATTATACCCTTAAAAAATATGAAGCCGAAACTGACTTTATATGGTCTACGGGCCAAGTGATTATCGTGCCGAATAAAATGGTTATTTATTTCAACACGGATAAGTTTATACCAGGAACAATATAAGGAGTTAACCTTTTAAGAAACCCAAACAACTATAACAACTTACCATTTAAAATTTTTACAATGTTGCTGCTCTTCAGACCATGCTTTGAGCCACGCTGGCCCAACCAGTTAAATTTTTCCATTAACACATCCGTGAACATGCTTGAAAGCATTTCGCGGATGCTCTTTTTAGGATCCTTGGAGCAGTAGCGTTGTAAATATGTTACCTAAATAAAAAACGGTCCACTTATTTAATGTTACTGATAGTTGACGCTCGAATGCAACAAAAATTAACCGGCATGCACAGAATCACAGGCTTATACTACCAAACTATAGCGAGAATCCGTAGCATTTCAAGTAATTCTTTTATAGCTCAATGTCGAAGTCGACTGGCACTTTTTATAAAGCCCCATCTACACTATGCGCAAGTATTTTATGTGTTTAACGTGCTTACGAACGAGAGCGAAGCAAATCAAAGTGTCAAGACTGAACCTCATTTTCGCCAACCACACGCCCCTATTCAACATTTTTTCGTATAAATTCAACGCAAAGCCAAAGTGCAGCTAATCGCTGCCGAGCGAAAAAATTTTTAAACCTAGCCTCGCTCAAACGACCGCGCCTGGTCGAACGTAGTGCAACTTCAAATAACATAATACAACCAAAAAAAGGAGCCTGCGCCAATTAAAAATTGAAGCACAGTGTAGACAAGGCTAAAAAACGGCAAAAAAGTCACATTTTTGTTATTTTTATAAAAGATTGCAAGAACAAAATATATCTTACCAGCTTTTATATGAGACTGAACACATTCTAGCTGCGTGGATTCCAACTTTTCAAAGACCCTCATTTCGCCTGCTTTTGCAACTATACGTGAAAATCGGTTTTTGACAGCTTCGGATAAGGAAGAAGATATTGCTTTTTATGCCAACCAACAAGGCATACGGGAAGCAGTAATGTCAGGCAAAGACAAGATTTTCAAAGATAAATTTGCGAATAAGTTCCAACGACAGCAACCTCTTCTAACAGAACCAAGGGTGATCACAAAAGAATCAAAATATTTCGCTTGAAACCAAAGAAATGGCTAAAACACTACTACAAACAACTCAACCAGAAGTTTCCAAAACCGGCAAGCCAGTGTTTGTTCATATTGATCAACCAACAAAGTTGTTAGACCTAATTGGACCGGAGTCTTGGTTTTTGGTTACGGCATTAACTATCAGCCATGACTGGCTCCCACTGCCATGCCGAGAGTGGGAAACGTTAGGCAATTTTTGTTGCGCTAGAGACTTTGTGCGAGCAGTGAAAGACGTAAACGATGCAGCGGAGCAGGGTGTGAAGTTCAATATTGACTGTGCCGCTATAATTGCTGATGATGTTTAGCAGAAACACAATCTATTGCAAGCAATAGCAGCTCATCGAGAACAATTTCCAGATTTCGCAAAAGCAACTTTTGAAAAAACTTTCAGTTAAAACGTTGTCAGTAATTGTGAAATAATAAGTTATGATTGATTGACTGAGCAATTTGCTCATTGATTGTTGAGAAACAAACTATCACAATTTTTTGTTTGATAATACGATTCTCCTACACAATTTTTGAAATTTTGTTTCTGCAAACCACTGCATGGTGTGTTTAGATGATACCTTTGTAAATATTTTTTAGTGTTTGAACACCTTATGTGTCACAGATTCATTTAGCAAGGTGCCAAAGATGTCTGTGCCTCTTGCAGAGCTCTTTTAAGTGTTTGGACCTGCTAAGCTACCATTTTAGCAAAAACTAATGCTACTCCTGGTCTCATTGCGTTGATTGATGTGCCTCAGTAGCTGAATAATTGAGTCAAGTAACATTAAATCACATTCCTTGATTTAAAACGCGTTTAAACACTGTTTTAAACCTTTGCTACCTGTTGCACCATCTAGCGGTTGCTAAAAATTAATTCATAAATTTAGAAAATAAAAAATCGTTTTGCGCAACTTGTAAACGTTGATGAATCCGATTGAAAATTGGTATGTGATGGTTTTAGAGGTAACGCAATGGAAAAATGTGCGAACCTCCTCACATTTCAAAACTCCCCTTTTTTTGGACAGGTTTACTGTGGCCTTTGTTTGCTCAAAACACTAAATTCTTTAGCCACATCACTTGCTTTAAGCTGGTGTTTGTTTTTTTGGGACAGTGCTTATGGTCGATTTCGCCATGCCAAAGTTCTTAGAAAACAGAAACACACACGCCTGATTCGCATTTCGCTATTAATCTTTTCTTCAATAATTTTGCACACTACATTTCTTTTTTCTTCACAAGTTTTAATACTTCGGCTAGCTTTCTTTGAAGCCATGTATAGGAGCTAATACACCATGCAAAACTATAAAAATAATCAGTCAGATAACAAGGAAAACATTTGCTCCGAACGAACTTTGACTTCAAACGCCGACGAATGCTGCATAATGGTGCTTTCGTGTTTGCTCAGCACTTTTTAGCAAAAATTGAGGCGTACCGTATTGTATTTACGTACTGTACCGTACTGCCATCCTTGCTTTTAACTACTCGCAACTTTAACTGTCTTTGAAATCGCTAGCTAGTAAATTAGCAATCTCAATGTTTACATTTAGCGTTGGTTTCAGCTGTTTTTTGCCTCTATACTAAAAGTCGGTACAATGTGCGAAAAGTCTGGAAGTTTTAAATCAAAGAGCGTACCAACGTACCCGTACCCGTACCTTTACAACAAAGGCGTAACGTACCAATGTACCGTACCCGTACCATTACAAAAAATGGGTACCGTACCAGCGTACTGTACTTTTTAGCAAATATTGAGGCGTACCGTACCTACGTACCGTACGGTATTGCCATTCTTGATTGCAAGTATCTTTAGGTATTTACTTAGTTGGTTGATGATAACAAAAAATTATTTTGTTATGTTTTTCAGATGCTGGAACAAGTATGCTCAATTAGCCATATTAATGTGCTGGTGGTTACACGGAAAACAGACAGAATTAATCTATTCGCCGAGTAAATAAATCATAACATCAAGAATGATACACAAAACATCCTCAACGTCAGGGGCGTATTTTGGGGAAGGGCCATTGGGCCATGAAACTGGGTGAAGAATCTGGGTGAAGACCTTTTTTTTTTTGGTCTTCACCTATTTTTGGGCAGAAAAACAGACCAATTTTCAGTAAAGACCTCTCTTTTGTTTTTTGGTCTTCACCTATATTTGGCGAGATAAACGAACCGATTAGTATTAGAAAAATTTTTCGTTTGGTCCACATTACTCTCAAATTTCTAAAACCCCCCTTTTAAAAATCCTGCGTACGCTACTGCTCAACAGTAGACTGCAAAGTAACCGATGTTTCAGATCTTTCAGTCAAGCAGCCACCAGAAATTGTAATTGAGACATACGAGAAAATAGAAACAAAAGGAAATTTTGCAAATATACTCAACTTGCTGTATTTTGGGCCCATCTGTAAAATACTATTTATTTAGCGACAGCTTTCGAGTATACTCTAAAAAAAGACTCATTTATTTGAAACTTTAAATAGTATCATTTCTTTTGAGTCATTTTTTCATTTATTTTGAATCATTCTGCGTTAAGATTAATCGTTTTTTTCCAATGGTGTCTTGTAGAGATGGCGCGGATAACAAAAAATGCATCCGCATGCTGCGCTGCGTCCGCAAACTTTGTCCGCATGCTGCACCGCACCGCATTCAAACACAACTAAGTTCATGCTGCACCGCGCCGCACCGCAAGTTAAATATCTTTTAAATTTCCACTAACATCAGAAAAAAATTAGCTCTCTAGCGTATGACATTTTAAAAAAATTGATTTTTGGGGTATTATTTTGGAGAGTTTTCAAAAGAGTTGCTCTCTCAAATCATGTCAAAATATTTGTTTTTTGAACATCTGCCGGTATAAAAAAAAGTAATGCCCTAGCTTGAGTCGTTCAAAAAACTAATTTCTGGTGAGTCCATTTGGGGGCCCCTGGGGGGGTGGTACCTCCATACTATGTCAAACTATTTGTTGTTTAAATCTCTACCAATAAAAACAAAAAACTCTCACCCTAGCTTGAGCAATTAACAAAATTAGTTTTTTAGGGCCCCATTTCGGGGGGGTTCTGGGGAGAAGCCTAAAAAAATTCAGGAGACAAAATAGCATTTGCAGCCCAACAAATTTACACAAAAATAAGATATAGATGTTGTGTGGTTTAGGAGAAGAAGAGAGCACAAAATTTAGAAAGCAAAAAATGAAAAAAGAAAAAAAAAACTCACTGCGGCTAAAAGTGTAGGTAGAGATGACAGAGAATCTTAATAATAATAATAACACAGTATTTATATACCGCTTTTTATCTGGATAAGAAGCAACCTTAGAATCTCAAAGCGGTTTAACATATTAATACAACAAAACCAGTTTTAAAGGACACTAAAACAGATTATGTTAAGTAAGTCAAGAGTAAAGACATAGAGTAACTACTGAAACAAATCACAATATTGTAATATACAGTATAACAAATCACAATAATACAGCAAAATCATAGGGCAAAACTAGACAGTTGAAATACTAGTTGTAAAAGCAAGCTTGAAGAAGTAACTTTTAAGCTCTTTCTTAAATGTAACTAGTGAAGACATAGTACGCAATTTAACAGGCAGCGGGTTCCAAGCATCACACATTTTATAAGAAATAGTTTTATCAAAGCAGTGATTTGTTATAATTTTGTTGCAGTCAGATGCAGATCGAAGACTATTGCAAAACGATACATATATTTTGAAAAGTTTATTCAAGTATGTGGGTGACAAGTTATTTAAAATCTTAAATACCATCAGACAAAGTTTAAACCGAATGCGATATTTCAACGATAGAATATGACATTGTTTGTAAAAAGGAAGTAAAGCAGTGTGGTTATAAACAGACACATTATAGATGTACGTATCTAATACAGGCATTTAACACTTTATGCAACTTATTTACTAAATACTGTGGACAACAAGAGTACAAAGAAATACAATAATCTAACCTAGAAATTATATAACACTTTACAAGCATGAGCTTTGTATCGTGAGATAAAAAATGTTTCAGATTGTTGAGTTTATGTAATTTAAAATAACAAACACAGCATGTTTCATTTTACGACATATAACCATGTGAAATAGTTTTGCCGTACTTAAGCGGTGTTTGAATAAGACCGCTTTTTATACCAAACTTTTGAAGTAGTTTTCAGGTCCTAAACCTAAAGTTACGGGACTCTTTGCCTTGAAATTTGGCACACACAAATAACTTATGAATCTCAAACTGCTGTCAAAATTTCATGCAGCTAGACCAAACCATTCTCGAGTTATAAGTAAAAGTCTGACACTTTGCACTCGTTAACTTTGAAAATGGCCGAGTAAAAACTAAAAAACATGCGACGTGAGATCAGTCGTTGCAATTATAGGCTTTTAGGTTTAATCTGCCTTGTGTGTGCTTGCTATCAGTTTTTCTGCACCATGTTTTGGCAATCAAAAACAATCTACCCAGTACCAGTCTTCTTGATGATTTCATGCAACTACTGTACTAATTTCATTAGCTCAATTAATGAAATATAAGGTATCACGTGCTCTGCATGCTGTCACAAGCTACTACACTTGTATGAAACTACCCTATGTATTAATACCTTTGCCGTTTACATGTGTGTTGGATTGTGGAATAAATTTTGCTAGTACGTATATTTATTTATTTATTTATTTATCTTTTTATTTGAAATACAACACAATGGTGCTTGATTCACATCCGAGCACACTTACATATGTGAGGCAAAATACACACAGAGAGCAGAAAAGCGTCACAAATCAAACAAGTTAGTATGTTAAATTGGCAATATTATGGAGATCAAATTAGTGAAGACGTCGTTTGAAAATAGGTAAAGTTTCAGCACTTATGATACTTTCCGAAAGATTGTTCCATATATTAACAATGCGGTTGAAGAAAAACTAACGATACTGCTCATGTTTAGGATGAAATAAAGATTCAATTGTTAGAGAATGTTGACGTAAATTGTATCTACTTTTGCAAAGTTTGAAGAACTCATAAAAATTTAGATCACACAGGTTATGACATATTTTGAACACGAGAATAAGGTCAAATTCCAAACGGCGATTTTCTAATAAATAAATATCAAGCTTAGATAAACTATCACTATATGAATTAAAACTAATTTTACATCGAATACAAATATGACGCGTAAATTTCTTTTGAACAGATTCAACAAGATTGATGTCTTTGTGCAAAAAAAGGACTCCAAACAACAGTGTTGTACTCGAGTTTGGGTCTGACGTAAGTGGTGTAGGCTTTGAGCATATGAGATAGGCTCCAGACATAGGACCGAAAGCCTAATTCTTGATGCCATGATCTGTTGACGAATAAGCTACACTGAACTAACTCTTTCACTCTGAAATGCAAGCGCATGTGTAGTAGAAACTGTTGTCTAGCCTTGGGCTTGTACCAATACCATAGACATAAGCCTACTGTGTAAAGGGAGGGTGTGTCGCTAGGCTTTGCTTTGTGCTTCTACTCTGATGATTGTTTCCAACAAATCTGTTTCTTCTACTTTTGTCTGCCTTTGTTTTATCTTCTCACCGACAGGGGTGCCGAAACCCAGGGGGTGATGGGGAGATATATCCCCCCAATTTGACTGTATCTCCCCCAATAATTTGAGTATAGTCTGCACCTGCATCCCCCCAATAATTTGACTTTGGTGTGCATTTGAGCGCAGGTCTCCATTAGAATTTGAGGATCAAAGTTTTCTTTCTTTAGGTGAAGACCTTTTTTTTGGTCTTCACTTAATTTGCTCACCTGAAAGAAATCGTGGTCGAGGTTCATCCTCCCCAAAGTTGAAAATAGGGCAAAATTGGGGTAAAATTGCAAGTTATCCCCCCCAATGCTCAACGAAGATCGGCACCCTTGCTCACCCAACATCCTAAACCTTTCCTAGCCTAGCCTAATAAAACCAAAATCTTTTTGTTGGTGTCAAAAAAAAAAACACGTTCAGCCGATCAAAACTAAGTTTTTTGTAGCCAAAATAGCCGATTCTAAGATGCTTCGAATTCTGAAAAAATAAACTTGAACTGAAGGTACCTTTTGCTGTTTTAGTAGCATGCATTGTTTTCAATTCATACCGCATAATAGTTACATCCAGACTAACCATTATTGTTCATAAAGAGAAAATCACCAACAATAATTGTAAAAAAAATTTTTCTACGCGGCGCTGCGCTGATGCTGTGACGTAATGCAGATTTTAGTTGCCACGCTGCGCGGCGCGGTGCACCAACAACAGCGCGCGGCCGCGTACGCTGCGCTGTTGCCATTTCTAGTGTCTTGTGCAAGACTTTAAAAGATTCACTCTGCCACGCAAAGTATGACGTGTTTTTATTGCAGACACTGATTGGCTACTGTGCAACGTGTTACATTTTGACCGATAGTAAACTTTTTTGGAACCAATGACGTTTGACAAACAGTAGCAAAATGGCGGCTAGTTGAAACTGACTAAATATTGTACCAGTAGGTGCAAATTTTGCATTTTGCAAAGGTGTTGTAGGGAGAGAACAATCTGTACGATGCTTGAAGAAGAGTCGTGTTTAAAGAAAAAGAGTCGCGTTTTTGAAGAAGAGTCGCGTTTTTTGTACTTCTTTTTTGAAGTAATGGCAAATGTTCGCGATAAGTTCTTTCAACGGGCTCTACAAACCGACGAAATGTCAACCAACTGGCGTTAAATAACGTTTTTTTCCGAAAAATCACAAAAACCGCCCAGACTTCTATCTGCGAGATGCATACAAATTTTATCTTTGGGTTTAAGCAAGCACACTTTTTGAAAAATTCTGGGTGCGGTTTGTTTGGTAGAGGGTATGCAGAATGTGATGGATTGCATGCAATCAAAGAGCGCAATTTTTGTAACACCTAATTTCATTTGTCGGATTTTCTTTTGATAGTAGCCTTGTGCTTGATCTCTTGAAATTAAAAATTACCATAAAATTGGTGTATTTGAGCTCTTACCCAATCGACTGTATATTATTTGCCGTTTTCATAACGTCTTATAAACTTTGAATATATTTATTTTAGAATTTGGTTTTCTCCTTTTAACGAGTGGTGTTTGCATGAAACTTTTTGATGTTTAAAATTTGACTCTGGTACTAAAAAAGGTTAAACCACTGCTTTAGAAACATGCCTTTTATCTTTGCAACATTCTCTCAGCACCTGTTTCGAAATTTGCTAGCCCCATAGGCGTAGCCAGGATTTTTGATTGGGGGGGGCCCAAACCACAAATCACATGCAATGACGTCATCAGAAATTTTCGAAAAAGGAATTTTTTGTGGGGCAAAGATATCGTAGAATAAAAGATCTGAAGCCGTAGCCTGATGACACTTAACCAGGATTTTGGTAAAGGTAGAGGGCGAAAACTAATAGTTAAAAAGTGTAAATGTTTAACTTAGGAGACGTGTTGAGTACGCTAGTGCACTCAAACGTATAACATACGGGGGTCTGGGGGCGGAGCCCCCAGCCCCTGGTGGCTATGAGGGTCTGGGGGCAAAGCCCTCAGCCGCTGGGCGATTTTTGTGTTTCTGGAAACAAAAAGCTATTTAAATCCCATTGGATCACATTTCGCACGAGTTCAGAGCCATTTCAAAGAACTAGATTTTTAACATTTGAAAGCCAATCGAAAAAATTTAGTTTTTCAATCCTCCTTTTGCAAGTAAATCCCAAAACACGTTTGGAATCTTGCATTATGGTGTAAAATTTTAATTGTAAGTGATTTGGTCTATAGGGGGAAGTAAGGCACAATGCCTCCTGCAATACTTTAGCAGTAAATAATAATCCTCTAGAAGATTTTCCTTAGAGATTTTTGTTTAGTCATGAAGTGTACCAGTCATAGGAGTACATGTATGGCCAAAGGGCCCAGGCCCCTTCAATTGAAATTCAGTAGTTTGTTCAATGAGCATTTTCCCTAGCTATTTGTTTAAAAATATTTTGTGCCTAAAAACTGGCGGAATGGAGGCGAATAGTTATTGAAAAATGGTACAATAGATGGTTACACTTACTAAACATGTTATTCTAGGGCCGGATTTACATTGCGCAGAGCACCTGGCACTTAAGGGATTTTTGCAACATCTTCCTGCCAAATATAAATGAAGACCCAAAAAAGTCCTACTGTCTGAGGGCAGAGCCCTTGCACTGAGCCATATGGCAAATATGACGCTGGTTATTGCATAACGCTCATAAAAAGTTTTGATGAGGGTCTGAGGTAGCAACTTTTAGGATAAAAACGCTTGAATTCACCCTGGTTATACGTTTAAATTGGTAGGAAAAAATTGAATTAAGGGGGTGCGCCGGGCCCCCTGGTCGTCAATATTACTGTATTTATTGTTAATTACTGTTGGACGTTTGTACTGATGTACGCTAAAGGTGAATTTACACAGTATCCGTTTTTCGTACGTTTTCGTCCGTTTTTTTACGTTTTTGCTTCTCCTTGACAAAGTATGCGCTTTTTCATCCGCATTTTTATGTGTACATATCCGCACTCACCATACAGTCACATAGTGGACAAAAGTTTTCCGAAAAAATTTTTTTGTAAAGGGGTACAGCTCTATTTCGAAATATCGCTCTTATCGTTCATACACAAAATTTTTGAACAAAATTTTTATCTATATATAACAGTCTACTAGGTGCGTATATGGACTTATAAAAACGCGGATGAAAAAGCGCATACTTTGTCAAGGAGAAGCAAAAACGTAAAAAAACGGACGAAAACGTACGAAAAACGAATACTGTGTAAATTCACCTTAAGATGCTAAAAGAAACTGAAAATGAAGAAACAAGGCGTTTTTGACAAATTTTTGTCATTGGTGGCATTTTGATTAAGAGGGCCTGGGTCCCCTCGGCCACCCCCTGGCAACGGCAATGATTTTGAGACAAGATCGCTCCCCTAACAAGTTCTTTCATAAAAACAACAACATTTAAATCAAAATTAAAATAATTTATTTTTCAAAACGTGGAGGACTCGAGTCAAGTCACTTGACAGTTTTTTGAAACCTCCAAGAATTGCATGACATCATTATGACGTGGAAATGTGGTTCGTCATTATTATTGCTTACTTTTGTACGCTTAAATCCTAAATTAAAGAAAATGCAATTCCGGACAGAGACAACATACTGGCTATGCTCTCATTATATTTATCATTGGTAGTATTTCAATTGGGGGGTTTGCATTACCGCCTGTGTTATAGCATTTAGTTCACAGTAACGTTAAACGTGGGCATGGGGTGGCAACTTTTAGATCAAAACTCCTAGATTTTTCACAGGTTTTGCATATAAATTGTTAAAAATTTGAGTTAAGGGGTCCCTGGCCTGGAAACCTTGGTTGTCAGTCAGGGGCCCTGGGGCCCCCTGGTTGCCAGTTAGAGCAGTGGCGTAGGGTGAAGATTTTACAGGGTGTTCAATATTGTTCATTCATCAGCATCAGCTATTTTCAGCCCTTCGTAACAATAAGTAAATAACTCAAATGCACTTAGTTAAGTCAGCTATATTTTTAGTACTCAAAAACTACCACTGTAAAATACGATTGGTGAAATAGAATTCCGATTTATGAAAACAATCGAAAGCTTTTATTTCACCAAAAATGATTTAATTGAAATCTAAATTTTCAATGAAAACTAAACTCGAATCATAATCATTTTAGCTTTACTCAAATGGAGTCTATGCCCAAATGTTTTTGTGCCTTTGTCGTGCTTAAGTATGAGTGTGTGTTCAAAGTGTCTGAACTATACCGCATGCCACGGCATTTTCGCCAAAATTCAATTTGACGCTAGATCGCAGCAAATTGCTCCAGAGAAAAAAATTTCCAGCTCAAACTACTACACGGCCAAGACCAGGGACCACGCCTGACCAAATTTTGCGAAACTGAAATCTGCATCAAACTAACAAAAAGTAGCTTGTAAACCAGCGCCAACTCAAAACTGAAGCATAAACTTAAAAGTTATACCCTAATATTGCGATAAATAATAATTCGAATAAACTGAGACATTTCGAAAGTAATTATAGCACAATTAACCCAAAAATAAAAACTGTTATGGTCAAAGTTGCTGTATTTTGTATTGTAAAGAGTATAAAATGTTTAGAAAATTAACGAAAATGGCGTAAAAGCTGCTGTTGTACGAAAAACAGCAAACGAGTAATAATGACGTAAATTATCTTGCGATTTTGTTATCTGAATGTAGTAAATAGCAAACATGTTACAAAACGGTTAAAGCCGTATACGAAACGATTCGAATAGCGACTGCTAAAAGCGCGACTTCTTAGGTTAATGTCAGAGTTAGCCTAGTTAGGGTAAGTATAGAATTAAGATTGGAGTTACAGAATTAGCTAATCTAACAAAGTCGCAGTAGTTTAAAAGCAGCTGTTTTGACAGTCGCTTTTCGGAATGCGAAGCAATAAAACGAACAACACTGAAAGGTCAATAAAAACACAGTACGTTGAGGTCAAAAGCAAAAAAGTAACTTTAGTTCTAAAAATAAACATTTTAAAGTCTAAGCAATACATCAGAAAACAATTACAACTTTGATCATCCCCACGTGCAATGGCTAGGATTCTATTCTCTGCCGTAACAAATTCTGCAAGTGCTTGTGAAAACTAAAAACCTGCGTTAAAGAATTTGCCCTACGTTCTTTTTAAATTTATGTTTGTAGTGTTTTGAACAAAACAATCTAAAAAATGCAAAACTCAACACAAGACGCGAGTTGTGCTCAAATAACAGTGCATTTCTCATATTTAATTTTTATTGTGCTACCGCGAAGTTAAGGTTGGTGCTATGGCTTCAAAAGGATTCTAAATGCGTGCTCATCTTCAAAATTGTAGCAATTATTAAAACGCAACTTGCATTCTTGAGCTGTACGTTGCAAAAAAGAACAAACAATTCATCTGTAGCACAGTTCAATTCTTCGTTTTTGAGCGATGAACTTTTCAATAACAGCATCATAAAAAGACTGCTTTTGTTGCAGTTGGAGCAAAGTCTATTTTCAATTGAAAGCAACGACATAACGAATTTATTAAAAAAATTCCGAGGCTGTTGGTGCTTCGCACTAGGTGTCTCACTTTGCTCAAGTAAAAATTTATACTTTACAGCCGATGCGATTAAAACATTACTATCCCGACTCCCAGGCCCTTGAAAATTCATCCCTAGATTCCAATAAAAAATTGCCTTTTTTTTTTAAATTTTCCAATAAACGGTTGGAAAAATTATAGTATTACCTAAACACTATGACAATGTATTTGTACGTTTCGCTTTTGGGCCGCTCCCTACCCGAATTTCTGGCTAAGCCTATATGCTTATTGCTCAGACCCTTGCAATGTCAACCTACTACATATTTTGTGTCATATTATGATAGAATTAAACGTTTAATTTTGACATATCTGGAAAAAGCTTTGTCAAAAATTTTCAAGATAAACAATTTAGAGCGAAAATTATGTCATCAAGTATTTGAAGCGTAAGCGATCAAGCTGGAAGCGGAAGCGATTCAAAAATTGCCGCTTCCACATTCCTGATTTAAGTTTTGGTTCGTTAATTTTCGGGTTTGGTGTTTCGTTGATTTGTAGTTTGTGCATTTGCATTGATGCATGTTTGCTTTAATCCAAAAACTCAAGTAACAGATTTCCATTTTATTTGCACGAATTTATTACAATGTAACAAAAATAAAAAATAATACTGCAAATTTGCGATCAATATACAGTATTGTGTGTTGACGAAAAGCTGGTAAGGGCTTCTAAGCGTTCTTCCAGTCAAACAAAATGATATTTCGGTAAGTTAATTAATTTAGTTAACTTTGTGAGATCAATCAAGGCATAATCTTTTGATTTTTAAGACAATTTTATTTAGATTTTGAATTAATAAATTTTGTACCAACAATAACCTTGCTGCGTGACAGCTGGATTTGCTTTAAAACGTTTTGAGCTGTAAGGGTGTTCAACATGCTAGTGTGAACACCTTGGTCGCATCTTTTACATGCGATTCTCAGCGCACTCCTATCTTTTTCATTTTAGTCTCTTTGTTTCAACAAGGGTGTTCAAATTCAACATTGAACACCTTCGCGATACGAAAAAGGCAAACAGGCAGTTTACGATAAGTAAAAAGTCACTCAACCGAAACTGCGCAGCGAATCAATTTATTTACATTTTAAAAGAGCGAGAAAAATAAAACAGAGACAATGTGCCAAATAAAAATATTAATTAACGTAGAACAAAACCCATATTGGTCAATAATTACATCGAAGCTTTGCAGCGGGTGCTGGGTGTTCACTGAACACTTTGAACACCCAGAGAATACGCCCATGAGTTAGAGGCCCCGGAGCCCCTTGATTGTTGGTTAGGAGCCTGGGCCCCCTGGTTGTTAATTGGGGGCTCTGGGGGCCCCTGGTCGTCAGTTAGAGACTCCAGGGCCCCCTGGTTGTCGGTTAAGGGCTCCGGGGCCTCTTGGTTGTCGGTCAGGGTTCCGGGGCCCCTGGTTGCTGGTTAGGGGCCCTCTTGTTGTCGGTTAGGGGCCCTGGTAATCAGTTAATGGCCCCAAGGCCCTCTGTTTGTCAGTTAGGGGCCCCCATGTTGTTGGTTGGGGGCCCAGGGCCCCCTTGTTGTCAGTTAGGGGGCCCCCTGGTTGTTGGTTAGGGGTCCTTGGTTGTCGGTTAGGGGCCCTGGGGCTCCCTGGTTGTCAGTCATGGGCCCCCTGGTTGTCGGTTAAGAGCCCCAGGGCCCCCTAGTTGTTAGTAAGCGCCCTCTGGTTGTTAGTTAGGGGCCCCAGGACTCCCTTGTTGTCATTAATATTATTGTTAATTACTGTTATGTGCGTAATTACTGAAAAAAAAACTACAACTAAACATCGCTAGGCTATGTTGTCATAATTTTTTGTCGCTAGTGGTATTTTGATTGGAGGGGGGGGCCGGGCCCGCTGGCCCCCCCCTCCCGGCTACGTCTATGGCTAGCCCCATATTCAAGGCGCATGTGAAGTCCTTACAAACTAGCTTCCGCAACTCGGATGAAAACACTCTTATCTGCGTCCCGTTTTCCGATGTCGACTTCTTTCAAGCCATCAGGCAGCACCTTGCTCCCTCGATCTGTAAGAATTCATAGCCTCACGCTCTGACCGGGTTGCTTATCCGCTTTTGTTGCAGTTGAATTTTCTTTGTGTTCGTTTTTACGTGCATTTAAAAAATTTTAATAAATTATTTATTAAAAAAGTCCGTATCAAGACATGAATTTCTGGCTTTAACAACGAAACGGGTACGTGGTGGTTGCGTGATGATGCAGCGTGTAAAATTTTGACTTAGCAGTGGTAGCAACTAAAATGCGACGTGGTACAGTGCGTGACCATGTGAGGATGGAAATGCATAAATATATCCCCTTCCTTAAACGTAGTAGTAACGTGCATAGATGGGCAGCGCAAGTCACAAAAGTTGCGCTGCAAGCGCAACCGCAACTACTCTAATATTCTTACGCCACAAGCCCAAAACAATAACTGCGCCACAAGCGCAACTGTGACGTTTTATAAAGTATAATTCTCATAGATTCTCCGCTCAAACCTTGCTAGGCTACAGCGCAAAACCGATATTTACAACAAATTATGCACGCTACTATACTAGCAAACAAAAGATTATTGATTTTCTTTGAAAAAGAGGAGGATTTGAAAAAAGTGCATTGCTTAACCTCTTTGGGTGAAAAACGTCTTTATACGTAGCGAAAAAAACTTCCGCACTTAAAGAAACCGAGGTGTTAAAAAAGTCATCATGTGTTGGGACGCAAACGATTTCGGAGTCACTGTTTTTTTTCTAATGTTCAAGGTTCTTGTCCAATGTTTTAAGGTTTTTGTCCTAAAAGTTGCTATCTTAGGCCTTCACTTAATCATTTTGTGAACTTAATGCAGTAATATGACTACTTATAGTAACCATTTATTGCACCAATTTCAATCACAATCCTCCTCGCCAGCTTTTATGCGACAAAATATTTTTGACAAAAAAAAAATTAGCGAGCAAAATACTTATTGAACAAATTATTGAATTTGAATTATAGGGGCATCGGCCACCTAGTCGAACATGTACTCCTTAAACTCGGTTATTTTCGTGACTAAACAAAAATTTCCAAAGCAAATTTGAGTGATTATTTACAGCTAAAAATATTGCTAGAGGCGATTCACCTAGCTTCTTCCACATGGGCTAAGTCACAAAATATAACCCCCAAATTCAAGACTTTAAACGTGTTTTGGACTTGGTCTGTAACTGTAAGTAAAACGATGAATCGCCTGTTTGATTTTTTCATTTGACTTTAAATCTTAACAAATTAGGTATTTCAAATGGCTCTAAAAACGTGCGAAATATGCAATATTTTGTTCAAAAAAAAATTGCCCCAGCAGCTGGCCTCCAGAGCTCAGTCCGTGATACGTTTGGGTTAAAAATGTTTGTTTACCGCGTCTTCCAACTTATACAATTTCGGAAAATTTTTTAACGTTTGGTTCAAGTCCATTCTCAATGGCAAAATTCAGGTTATTTGCCAACCCAGGCCCCGACTTGTGATCTTCCATTTTACGATATCTTTCTTTCATAAAAAGTCCCTTTTTTCAAAAAATTTTGATGACGTCATTGCGTGTGAATTACGATTTTGGCTCTCACTCCAATCTAAAATCCTGGCTACGCCTATGCACCTCGTAAATGTTTTTTCTTACCTTTTACAACATTTGATTGAAAACAATCATTCCTAATCTATTTGAATTGATATCGCGCTCAAAATTGCTAAAATACTTGCATCGCAAGCGTCAACGCAACCGTTTAAAAATAATTGCGGCGCAAGCGTTATTGTAAATAAAATAGTTGCCATACAACCCCTTGGGCGCAAAGTTAGTCAAATAGACGTTTATTTATGGTCTAGATTAATGCAAAAGACGTAATTTAGGTGGTTTAATTTTTGTCTAAATGTTGTCTATTTCGCAAAAATGCATATAGTTGATAAGACGTCTTTACAAAGAAGTCTAATATACGTAACTCAGACATGTTGTTTGATTTTGCGTATACTCGACGTCTTTGAAAAGACGTCTATTCAACTTTGTGCATTTTGCAAAATAGACAACATTTAGACCAAATTTTGTTCTAGACGTCTTTTAGACGTTTTGTGCCCACTGTGAAGCTTGCATCGCAACTATTGCGGCGGAAGTGCCCACCTCTGATTACGTGGCTCTGTAAATAGTTCCGTCACTAACACGTTTAATTGCGACATGGTCACCACTTAGCTGAGTGTCTACAAAGTTACGTGGAAGCATAGGCGTAGCAAGGTTCTTTGATTGGGGAAGGGGCCCAAAACACAGTCAATGACGTCATCAGAAATTTTCAAAGGAGGAACTGTTTGTTGGGCAAAGATATCGTAGGATGGAAGATCTGAAGCCGTGGCTTGTAGGCACTTAACCAAGATGTTGTTAAAAGGAGAGGGCTTTAAACTAATAGTTAAAAAGTGTAAATGTCTAATTTCAGAAACTTGTTGAGTAAGTTAGTGTAACTCAAACGTATCACAGACGGGGGTCTAAGATAACGCATCACAGCTGCTGGGCGATTTTTTGTAATGTTTCTGGACAAAAGCTTTTTTAGTGCCATGGGATCGCATTTCGCTCGTGTTCAAAGCCATGTGACAGAACTAGATTTTTAACATTTGAAAGCCAATTGAAAAAATTAAATCGTTCAATTCTTCGTTTACTTGCAATTTAAGTCAAAAGCACGTTTAAAATTTTGCACTTCGATTTCAAATTTTAATAGTAATTAATTTGGCTTAGGTAGGGCAAAGTAAGGTGCATTGCATCCAGCAATATTTTAGCAATAAATAATAATCCACTTGAAGATATTCCTTCGAGATTGTTGTTTTGTGATAAAATTAACCAGTTATAGAAGTGCATGTACGGCCGGGGGAATCACGCCTCCTCAATTAAAATTCAACAATTTGTTCAATGAGCATTTTCTCAAGCTAATTTATTTACAGTATTGTGAGCGAAAAACTGGCGAGGTGGAGATGAATTGTTATTGAAAAATGGTTCAATAGATGGTTCCGCCCACTAACCATGTTATTCCCGGGCTGGATTTACGTTGCGCGGGGATCCTCGTATTTTGGGAATTTTTACAACATCTTCCAGCCAAATATAAGTGAAAACCAAAAAAAGTCTTACCATTTCAGCGCGGGGCCCAGGCATTGTACCATATGGTAAATCGGCTCTACAGGTAGTTATTCCATTACGTTCTCAAAACGGTTAGATGAGAACCTGAGGTAGCAATTTTAGTACTAAACACTTAATAATATTTCACCGGTTTATACATTTAAATAATATTGGTTGTTAAAAATGAATCGAGGAGGCCCGGACTCTTTGGTCGTCAATATTATTGTTAAGTACTGTTGTACTCAAAGATGCAAAAAGAAACTGAAACTGAAGAAACAAGGCTATTTTGTCGCATTTTTATCGTTGGCGGCATTTCGATTGGGGGGCCCGGGCCCCCTGGCTACGCCTAAGCCTGGTAGTTTTGTAAAACTGCTACGTTACCGCCACGAAACGTAACGTTATAGCGAAGTGGTGACCACGCAATTTTGTTAGCAGAGATGAGCATTTGCGGCGCTATGATTGCGGCGAAACTATTTCACTTGCGATAGCGCTTGCGCCGCAAGTATTTTTAAACGGTTGTGTTGACGCTTTCACCAATTATATTTTAGCAATTTTAAGCGCAATTGGGCGAGTGCAACTCAAAATGCGATCACAATTGTTTTCCAACAACAGTGATTAAAGTTTAGAAAAAAAATTGACGAGGAAAATTCATAAAAGCTTCGTTCTGGAAATTGCATTCGTCTACTGCTTGTAAAACTTTGCTGTAGGATTTACAACGGGAGTTTTCTTTCGCTGAAAGTTTTTTTCTAAATTATGTTTCCGATTTTTCAAGAATTTAGATTTTCCATAGCGTTTTTCAAAGAATGCTTGCAAAATCAAATTTAATGAAGAAGGATAAAACAATGTCGATCAACAAGCATGTCGATGATCACAACATCGCAGGAATTGCACAGGTGAGCATCCGCGACCGGTTTCGTCCTTGCTCAAGGGACTAATCAGGCGGAAGAACAACGAGAAAACCAAATTAAGCAATGCAGCGACGGAGAACAGAACTTGCAAACCGACATCATGCATAGGCATCACGCCAAGCGAGTGTTCCTTGTCAAAAGAACAAAGCTATGGGGACCCCAAGTAGACTGTCAAGAACTACAAAAACCACCAAGGGAACCACAAGGGTACCAGAGATATCGCACCTTCGGGCGGAGAGCCATAGCAAATCAAATGAAGAAGGATAAAACAATGTCGATCAACAAGCATGTCGATCCAGAGGTGCGATATCTCTGGTACCCTTGTGGTTCCCTTGGTGGTTTTTGTAGTTCTTGACAGTCTACTTGGGGTCCCCATAGCTTTGTTCTTTTGACAACGAACAATCGCTTGGCGTGATGCCTATGCATGATGTCGGTTTGCAAGTTCTGTTCTCTGTTGCTGCATTGCTTAATTTGGTTTTCTCGTTGTTCTTCCGCCTGATTAGTCCCTTGAGCAAGGACGAAACCGGTCGCGGATGCTCACCTGTGCAATTCCTGCGATGTTGTGATTATCAACATGCTTGTTGATCGACATTGTTTTATCCTTCTTCATTTGATTTGCTATGGCTCTGCGCACGGAGGTGCGATATCTCTGGTACCCTTGTGGTTCCCTTGGTGGTTTTTGTAAAATCAAATTTCAAAGAGAAAAACTATTTTTACTGCATCGTTAGTTGACTTTCCAGAATTACGTTACTCGTTCCGAAAAATCTTATAACATTGCTTTGGGAAAAAATTTTACGCGCTACTTGCAAACTGTCTTATGTCTTACTGTAATTTAAAAACAAGCAACACCAAAACCTATTGATTGCAATTTTTGTAGCAAGTCTGGAAAACTTAAAATATTGTGCTAACTGAAGTGACAGCGTCGGTAAAGCTTTTAATACTTAAATGGTTCAAATTCTTTAATCAAAAACATAATGATTTTGTACCATGCTTCAGTTGTCCAAAAGTGATGCTAATTGCTCCACAAGCATAAATGCACAAATGCATCGGTAGCTCTTAAGAAAATAGCAGACATAAAGTCACGATCTGGATCAGCTTCTGGTTGTCAGAAAAAATGACTACTGATGGAATTCAAATCAATAATTTTTTTTTTGTTCACTACTTGGTAGTGTGCATAATTTATTTTGAATATTCGTTTCGTACGGCAACCTATAGTGCAGTTTGAGCAGTGAGTTAATCAGAATAGTACTTATTAAAACGTCACACGTGCGCTTGCGGTTGCGCTAGGGGTGGAATTATTTTGTGGAAATTGCGGAAACGCTTGCGTGCAAGAATTTTAGAGTAGTTGCGCGTGCGCTTGCAGCGTAACTATGGTGACTTGCGCTGCCCACCTCTGATAGTTAGCTGGGTAGTCACTTATTAGAATTTTACAAAACAAAATACAAACTTGTCGCAACTAACTACGATTTCCATGCCATAACTTAACATGTCAATAATATTTAAAAATGAAAAAGGCTAAAAATATTTTGCGTAAGGGCAATGCCTATCACGACAAATACAATAAAATTGTATTATTGCTTACAGTATATCGTACTTTGTTTTTATTTGAAATGACAGCAACGTTAATCAATAAGTTTCATTTAACTGGGAAAAATTGTAAGTGTACAAGCGTATTTTAAGTTAATTGAAGCAAAAATTCGGTACGCCCGGCGTATACCTCCTTACCAGTATACTAGTAGCAAGTGGTAAAACCAAAACTAAAGAAGCGGTGTAATGCAGTTTTTCAAGCTCATTTCAATTTTGTGCCCATATATTTTATGATTAGTTATCAATTTTATGTGGCTCATTCTCGTGTGATTGACTTGATGTAGAATTTAATCTCCACGTGAAATGATGTTACACTGAAGAAAAATTTAATCGATGTTTTCGCATTAGGAAAAAAGTATGTTTTTTAAGTAAAAGAGTTGGAAAAAGTTGATTAATATCTGCCATTTATTTATAAGCTTAATACTTTAATGCAACCAAATTTTGTTAAAGCTGTGCTTTCATAAAATACTGGCAAAGTAGCACTTTTTATTATACCATTGCTGTATGCATGATTTAGTTATAATGCTTAATATGTACCTGTGATTTTTTGATTTAATTTTATGTTTTTTTGCAGATGCATGTAACATTGCCGAAATAAAAATAAGCAATGCTAAAATTGAGGTAATTCATCTCTCAAGAAACCGTAATCAGTGCGTGTTGCATATGAATGGAGCGACATTAAAGCAGTTGAGTTTGTTAAAGTTGCAATTACCAGTGATGGAAGACTAGACGACGAACTGGATACCCGAATTGACAAGGATAGTACAATAATGCAAGCTTTGCACTATTCGGTTGTCATTAACCCTATTTGTACTGGGGGGGGGGGCAAATTTGCCCTCCCTCTCAGTTATTTTAATATAGCTCCTAAACGAAAGCAAAGTTTTGCTTTGATGCACCCTGACTTTGAATCAAATTTAATAACCCACATTTTCAGAAAGTTTGGAGTCAGCCGGACAACCGGAAGTGACGTCATTTTTGCCTTTGTCAGAGGCACCTAAAGAGTTTTATGCAGTTTTGAGCATAATTCATACTTGTCAGTGCGCATATTCTCTTTATTGTACTGCGTATTCATTGTCAATGCTAATCTTCAGCTGGAATAAAATATTTTTGATACTGATAAAATCATTGCAACATCATTACGTCATTGATGACGTCATAATTCAAAAATATTGCTTTTTTTGCTGTTTCTTGAAATAAACTGCGTTTGCATGAAAAAAAATATTCATTTTCATCATCTGCTGAATGACAAAATGAAAATTATACTGCAGTATTCTATAATTTTGTGAAATATTTTATATTTCAGTCACAAAAAATTACAAAGAATAATCAACACAATATATTAACGATGATGCCATCATGCATGTGACGTCATCATGCATGATGACGTCATCATTTGCGGTAACTTTATCAGAGATGTTTTTAAAATAACAAAAGTCCAAACTAAAACTAATATTTTGCAACATTTAGGCAAATTTGCATTCTGTTATAAGGATTTACTGGTTTTGATGACGTCATTATCATCTTCGTGACGTCACAACCTCAAAAAATTTATTTTTAAAAATTTAACAAAAAATAGCTTCAACAACCAAAAAATCTCGATTCTGTCACTTACCAATCGGTTTTTAGATAGGGGGGGCATATTTGCCCCCCCCCCGGTACAAATAGGGTGTAAAAATAGCCCAGTATATATAGGGTTAAACGAGAATTGTTGAATAAGGCAAAGCGCTCAATTTTTAAAATCGTTTTTGTACCCATCCTCATTTTTGGTTATGAATCTTGGGTAATGACCGAAAGAAAGCGATCACAAGTGAAAGCGTCCGAAATGAGGTTTTAACGAAGAATTGAAGGAGTTACACTGTTTAAAAAGATACATAGTTCTGAGATTTGAAAATCTCTAAACATCGAGCCGTTTCTTCTCCGCATTAAAAGATCTCAGCTTAGAGGGTTTGGCCATGTAAGCAGAATGCCTCAGAAAACACTCCCCAGACAAGATTTACTTGCCAAAGCAAATGGGAGAAAATCAGTTGGATGACCTAGACTGGATTGACCAATTACATTGAGAAACTTGGATGGAATCGCTTTGGACTTCACCAAAGCGAGATAATGGAGGAGATGGAAGATTATAAAATGAGGCGGCTTAATCTCGAGCTGCTGCCCCCGTAAGTCTTGCGGAAAAGCGGGAATAACGAAATTAATACAATGAAGCAGTTTTACCGAAATAAAATGTTGATTTGATGTATTTGCTGTGTCTTTTTTTTGAACACAAGAACAAACCAAATGAACGTAACTGTGAAATTGGAAATGGAAGCTCGTTTTTATGATAAAAAAAAACTAAGCACTTCAATGTTTAGTACGTACAACAACATATGATAAAAAAAAATTGACCGCATATGCCGCTCTTACTCTCTGGCGAATTTGACTGCAACTTCACTGCATAGCAATTAGCAGCGCAGTCTCAGCGCATTCGCAGCGCAGTCTCCGCAGAGTTGCAGAGCATGGCGAATTCTCTGCGAATGCGTTGCAAATTGATTTCTACTAATGTAGAAAAAAAATTATTCATTTTCATATTAAGAAAGCAGGTAAAATTTAAGATAAAAGCTTTATTTAGAAGATTAATTAAGCTTATTGCTTCTGATGAAGATATGATAAATTTTAGAGAAAGCTTTAATTTAGCAGCAAACAAAAAGCACGAACGTTGTCCTAAAAATCAAAATCGAAAAGAAAAATGACTAAAACTGGTTAGTTTTAGCGACATAGCTACGATGTATTACGGCATACCTGAGCGGTAACGCGGTGTTTTTTCGATGATACCGTTGGTTCATTACCGCGATACATTACTATTTAAAGGCGCTGCTGGTTTTTACAGAAATGCAAAGTTTATTTAAACCAATGTGAAAAATAAATATTTTGAATTGGCATTGTAATTTATGGGTAAATTTCAACAGCAACGCTTGTGAAAATTCGATGAAATCTTTCAAAACTTTTCAAGAGCCAAATTTTGAAATAAATGTAGATCAACCACATTTTTCCTCTTTTTTCAACGTTTATTGTCGTAACTTAATTTCAAAATCACAAAAGCAATAAAGCGGGAAATGCCCTTCGAATTACGGTAGCTTTATTATTGCGTATTACTATTATTTTTATTTTTGTTCAAAACTTTATTATCTGGTATTATTTCTGTGATTGAACAGGATATATGCTCAGCAAATGAGCACAGTTTTCGTTAAACAGATTGCCTTTAAAGTCAATTTTACAAAAATATGCAACTTTAATGTCGTTTGACACTGCTGCTACTTTAATGTACATTTTGTTGCAAGCATAAAACTTAAAGATATCCAGCTTTAAAGCAGAAAAACTGGACTTCAGGAATAGTTTTGCTGAGATGAAAATAACCGAAGCTGTAGTAAAACGTTTTATTTGAGAGGCGTTTTAACTTGGTCATTAATTACCAATTTTCAAATAACACGCAAAAGAAATTGATGTCCTGCCAAGTGCAAGTTTAACAAAAAAGCAAAATAAATCGGAAATTAACTAATTGTTGTTCTGCGGTATGAGGCATTATTGCTTTCAAAAAGAAGCACAAATCAAACGGGTGAGCTAATATTTTTATAACTATATTGCAACACTACTTTTCAACACCACTGCATTTATCGTACTTCTCGGCTATTAACAGCTGCAGGCAAACTTAGTGTTTTAATTGAACTCGAACATTTTCGGCGTTATATTGAGCGCCTTCATTAAAAAACTAAAACCAAGGCAAATGAATAAAGTAATAATCAGCGCACTGTCAAAATTAATTCAAAATAGTGACAATATTTTTGAACATAGGATTTGGATTTACAACTGCATTCGGCTAAGTTGGTATTTTACGGCTTAGGCAATTTTTTGTATTAAGATAAATTAGAAGTTCAATTAAGTACAATTAAAATATAAAGCTAGCCTAGGTTGCAGTAGCCTTGCAATAAGATAACGGAGTGGTGTTTTTGAATTTGTGTGGCAATATGGTTACCGAAAGTAACCTCTCTACTGAAACTATAAATTTTATAATTGCACTATTACAAACTTTATCAAACGACACTCATTCATTCAACCTAAAATTATCTACATCCTGATGCCGTCAACTACAATCTACGTTTATTAAAGACAAAGCGAAAGTCAAGCCAGCACTGCAAAAACCCAAGCAGTCACCCATCAATTGAAATGGATCCCAGCAATCAGTTATCTAGCGTATCACCAGCACTATATTGGCTATCTATTGACTGTACTGCCAGAATCAAACAGTGAACCCCAATTTTAGACACACTATCTGATCCAAACATAGCCTGATGGTAACGTAGACATAGTAACTGACATTTATGTTATCAACCGCACCATCTCTGAACTTTCAAAAGAAAATTTGAAAGCAAATTGCAAAATTACTAGAACTACTAAAAGTTTCAAAATCATAGAAAATATTGACTCCGACTACTAACAACCCAAGTTTTTGTGCTATTCAACTCCGTATTAACATTTTCTTAATAAGTTTTTGATTTTATTTATTTTGATCTAAGTTACTTCATCAATTTTCATCCATATTTTAGTAGTTGTATTAGCTTCAGGCTGGAATGTTTTAGTTTTAGACCCTACTTTTGCATAATAGCTGACATTCAAGGAACTACTGTATTTATTTTACTATTACCCAGTGCTGGGCACCGCAAATTTAAACTCTATTCCGCGACCGCAAATTCCGCAAGTTTGCGGTACGTTTGCGGTAATTTTTTGCACTTCCGCAAATTTGAACCGCAAACTTTGCTGTTTTTTCCCTGGTTTGATAAATAGTGGAGACCTATAGCAATATAACAATGCTTGATATTTTTCATATCGGCTGCAGACCTGTAATAAACATCAGTAAGTTTTCTTCGGTTTATTTAATATTTTGTTTTTGTAAGTTATAATCTACATATCGGCAGCAGGGCCGAGTGAAAATGTACGCAGGTTTGCTTAAACAAAACTGCGACTGTAGATGGATTACGGCTGCGACTCTGGTGGCAGGAGTAGACACTTGGAAGAGAGTAACCTCATCTGCCAGTCAATTTCGTCGCTAGTTCTAACTTCTACCTAGAGTATGTTCGTTGGGTTGAAAATTCTTATTTGATTTACATACTTGTACAGTACATGTACTTGTTATATAGAACAAACAAAGATGCACAAATCTTGATTGGGTTGCGGAAAAGTAAAAACTCTAGACTCACGGACTTGTGTTTTTGCGTTCTTGAAAATGATACTTTATAGGCATACAGGCTGGTACTGCCTTGAGTGACGGGGGGGGGAGGGGAAGCGTGTCCATGTCACTTCTTGCTTCCTTAATTACGCATGACAATTTGCAGATCACGATTAAACTGACTTAGTTTCAAACGTGATAATTGCAGATAGCATTTTTTTTGCTCCTTTACTGGTGCAAAAAATGTTTAAATTGTTTTGAAAGGTGTTCATATAAAGGCAAACTTTTGCCAAGATTAAAGGTGCTACGTGTAAAAGAACATGTCAAAAGTTTGGTTCCTTTGTTTATTTTATTTCAGCTGCAATACAGTCCTGATCAATGGTTACATGAAATTCTAATGCTTGAACTTCTAGTCGAATTTTGGATAAGAGCAGTTTTTCAAAAGCTTTCAAATTTCAAGCAATATAATTACGGTGCAGACACTAGCGTATCTAGAAAGAAGGCCACTGAGCCATGGTCTTCCCCTCAGACCCTAAAAATTAAACATATAAAGCAAAACCAAAAAGTTTTAAGAGGATGTACATTATTACTGCGTAAATGCAAAAATAAATCCATCTTTATTTTGGTTTGTTCTCTTCCTTCACAAATGACCTAGCTTTTTCAATTCCGTAATGTTTTCGAAGCATTTTCATTTTACGATTTCATTCTTCTAGTAGGTCTCGTAAAAGCATTATACTAAAACTTGCTTCCACATTGCACGAAAACGCGTAGTTTTAGTGTAATTTTGCAAACTTTTTCCGGAGCGTGTCCCCGGATCACCCTACAATGGTCTTGCGTTCTGCACTCCCCGTAACAATGGTTTGTGGCGTCACAATGCGACGAAACTTTAAGCCCCCATGGAAACTTTTTGCGTCCGCCAGTGGGTGCAGATATTAATTTTGTTTGAAAACTTGCTCTCATTTAAAATTTTATGTTTCTCTTTAGCGCTGAGCAGTCAGTACTCGGCACTTAAGGTAATTGCAGAAATAGAAAATTTGGGTTTTAAGTTTTGGTTATCGGTATGTAACGTAGGTTCAATTAATGGTCACTGGTAAGTTAAAAATTTGTTTCGACAGTGGCCAGTTTGTTGGTGGTGCCAAAAATCTACAAGATCAATGTGTCGCAGTAATTTACTCGCCAAAAAGTTTGTCTAAGAAATTAACTTTGCTCGTGAATTTTGGAAAATTTTGGAGTAACGCCGCAAACTGCTCAGAAATTTATGCCATTTCTTAAAAAAAAATAGGCTAAGCATTTTGACGCATTATTTGCACAATACACAAACTTTGGAAAATCAAAAAGGCAAAGTGTTGTATTATGTATACGTCACCAAATATCACAAAAGTATTCAGGATATAAAAATTTTTTTCAGGATTTTAAAGCGAGCAGTAATATTAATTTCCAAAAATCTTTGGAAATTTCTTGAACGGCAACGCATATAGTCTAAAGCATGCCTTCCAAACCGACGATCAACGAAACAAAAAGACTAAAAAGATAAAACTAAGATTGAAAATGTTGGTAGGCCTGCAGCCTATTTAGTTACTGAACGTGGTGGGCATGTCATCAAAGTCGTCTTGTGCAACCCTTTGCCACTTCAAAAAGTCCAAGTTTTCCTTCACAAAAACAAGCCATTAGAAGTTTCTTGACCTTAAGCCAACTCGTTTTGCTCTAAGAATAGCAGCACCTCTGGGAAATAATCGTTCCACAGCAGAGGAACTTGGTGAGAGGGTGTTGTACATTAGAAATACATCCACCCAAATCTGTCGATATCTTGAATTGTAAATACGTATTTTTTTGCAAATTGCAGAAACGATCACAGTGATGTTGTTAAATTGCGGATTTGCGGTAGATTTCAATTTTTTTACCGCAAATCCGCAAAAGTTTGCGGTAAGAAATCGGTTCGCAAATCCGCAAACCAAAACCTTGAGTCCGCACTTTGCGGATTTGCGGACTTGCGGACCGATTTGCGGAAGTGCCTAGCACTGCCATTACCTTTCCACCACTCATGAATTCGCAAAATAAAATTTATTACAAAACAATCAAATACGTCATTTCCGTTATACCTAATATGATTCGCAGCGCAGTCTCCGTGCATTCGCCAGAGTCGTACTGCAGTCTCCGTGGGTTCGCAGCTCATTCGCAGCGCAGTCTCCGTCAATTTGATAGCGAATGCACTGCGAACCCACGGAGACTGCAGTACGACTCCACGAAGACTGCGCTGCAAATTACAAATTTTCTAAACCGGTTGAAAAATTTTTGCTCTTTGGCGACTCCACCGCACATGCGCTGGACTGAAAAATGTTCAATTCGCAGTGGAATCGCAGTCATTTCGCCAAAGTGTGAGATCAGCAACAGTCTTCATTGCATAATTGAGCAGCAAAAGACTATCCTGCATTATTGGAAAAATCAAGTCACAAAAGTTAAATGGCTTTACGATCCAGTATATCAGTAAAAATGCCTTATGCGCACTTTTGCAAAAATATTTTGGCATAAATACATAAAGGTATCAGACAAGTTTCAATTGCTGTCACCAGGAATCTAAATTATATCAAGTTTAATAGCTCAACTGGTAGGGCAGAAAACTTTTTGCTGACGTTTAGATACGCTGAGCTTAGGGCATGCTTTACTTAACTACGACAAACATAGATTGTACAATGTAAATACAATAAGAAAACTACTTGGTACCACTTTTTGACACTTCCTGGAAAGTGTTTGCAGTGATATTGACTCTAAAGTGATTAAAACTTTTTTGAAACATTTATCTAAGGAGGCTAATATCTGTCAAATGTAAAACTTACATATCAACAAAAACTTTCCAAAAAATGGTTAAAAATAAGCAACTAAATTTGTTCGATTGGAGAAAAATGGCTGGCTTCACTAAAAATTTACGGAAATAAGAAAGGGGTGTTCAGTTTGTTAATAAATTAACAAAGTCAAAGTTATATCACGCTTAAACACAGCATCAATCTAAGCCAAAGGGCAGGCAACTTTTGGTAAAGCGGCAGAACTGCACAGAAATGTTTTACAGTCAACATTTAAGGATAAAATAACGACTAAGCTTTTGCTAGACACTTTGAATTTATTTGAACGAGTTCGTCTAAAGTGATAGCATAATTTTGGGCTTATAATTTGATTGCAACGTACAGTTATAAGCAGAATAGAAGAAAAGGGTAAAGTTTCCAATTGAAATTTATTACGCTCCAGTTCATATTAAAATTTCTAATTGGGACTTCCACGACGCTTTGCGTCGGAAGTCCTTATGTTTTTTCCGGCATATTTTACGAATTCGTAAACAAAAATAAAAAACACCATAACTTTGAAACAACTAAAGGTAGAAACTTGAAATTTACATCTTAGCTGGGGCACATGCGAATCATTCTTAGTACAAATTTTAGGGGCAAACGGTCATGCCATAAGGGTTTCCAAGCCAAAAAATAAAATGCCAATTTTAGGTTTAAACAGCTCTAGCTCGAAAGCTAATGGCACTAGGGGAATAAAACTTTCGAATTTAGAAGGATCTGGGCATGCCCTTTCAGCTCTCAAAAATAAACCATGACGATTACGACACTTTTTTTTTTCTTTATTATTTATTCAGCAAATCAACTGGTGGTGGCAACTATTCGAAAACCACCAAAGCTAGAAACTTGAAATTTGGACAGATTATAAATCTATACATGAACTTGTGCACCTGCAATTTTGGAGGCGCTACGTCACGTGATTTGAGGCATATACCCCCAAACTTGTGACGGCGAAGTTTATTAAGTCATTTTAGTCACGCACTTGCGCGTGCTGCCATGACCGAATGGTTTAAGGCGCCAGCGCCGAAATCCTAAGACCGGGATTCAATTCTGTAGTTGGCCATCGCTTTTATCATAATAACATCTTATTGAATGTAGCACATTACTTTTTTTTTCCATTACGACGAAATCGTTTATAATATTTTTGTTTGACACTATATATGATCAGAGGGTATCAGATTTCATTCTCTGTCAAGACGTCCCAAAAATCATCTTTTTAAGACCTCAAGCTAGCGCGCTAGTTTTTTTTGCTACCACTAAAAATTTTCAAGACAAGTATATTTTAACGTACTTTGGACGTAGTCACCTATGCGCGCGTGCTGTCATGGCCCAATGGTTTAAGGTGCCAGTGCTCAAAACATAAAACCTGGGTTCAATTATCTACTTGGCAACCGCTTTTATCAAACCAAGATTATATCGAATCTAGCACATTATTTTTTTTTCGATTACGACAAAATCTTTTATAATACTTTTTGTTTGACACTTCGTATGATCAGAGGCTATCAGGTTTCTTTCTCTGTCAAGACGTCCCAAAAATTAGTTTTTTACGACCTCAAGCTATCGAGCTAGTTTTTTTTTGCTACCACTACAAATTTTAAAGACAAGTATATTTTGACGTACTTCGTAGGTAGTCACCTACGCACGCGTGCTGCCATGACCGAATGGTTTAAGGCGCCAGTGCTTAAAACCTAAGACCTGGGTTCAATTCTCTAGTTGGCCATCGCTTTGATCATACTAATATCTTATTGAATCTAGCATATTAATTTTTTTTTCATTACGACAAAATCGGTTAGAAATTGTTTTTGTTCGACACTACGCATGATCAGAGGGTATTAGGTTTCATTCTCTGTGAAGACGTCCCAAAAATCACCTTTTTAAGACCTCAAGCTAGGGCGCTACCTTTTTTTTGCTACCTCTAAAAATTTTCAAAACAAGTATACTTTGACGTACTTTGGACGTAGTCATCTAGGCGCGTGCTGCCATGGCCGAATGATTTAAGGCACTAGTGCTTGAAACATAAGACCTGGGTTCAATTATCTACTTGACCATCGCTTTTATCAAACCACGATTATATCGAATCTAGCGAATATTAATTTTTTTTTTCGGATACGACTAAATCGCTTTCAATGTTTTCTGTTCGACACTACGTATGATCAGAGGATATCAGGTTTCATTCTCTGTGAAGACGCCCAAAAAAAAAACTATTTCTAAACACCATAAGCAAGCGCGCTAGATTTTCTGGGTGTCAGAAGAACTTTTTTCGACAAAACTATTTAACCATAATTTGGGGGGTACGAATCCCCCAAAACCCCCAAATGGACCCAAACAAAAATCAGTTTTACTGATGGCTTAAGCTAGGGTGCTTCATGTTTGATATCAAGACACAACAAAGAGACAAATATCTTGACATAGTTTTGGGTTACCCCCCAAATGGCCACCCCAAACATCAATTTTTTCAACTGCTTAACATAGTGTGCCAGTGTTTATTGCTATCAGTCGATATTTAATAGGAAAACATTTTTTGCCGGGGTTTCGGAGGTACCAGCCACCCCTCCCCTTGGGGAACCAAAATGGACCCCCCAAGAATCAATTTTTTGACCGACTTAATTTAAGGTGCCAGTGTTTTTTAATATCAGTAGGTATTTAAGAGGAAAATATTTTAGCGTGGTTTGGGGGTACCAACCCCCCTCGAGGACCAAAATGGGCCCCCAAAAATCAATTTTTTTAATGACTAAATTTAAGGTGCCGATGTTTTTTGATATCAGTAGGTATTTAAGAGACAAATACTTTGACGTGGTTTGGGGGTACCAAACCCCTCGGGGACCCCCAAAAATCAATTTTTAATTGGCTCGAGCTGGGGCACCAGTTGTTTTTGACATCAGCACATTTCTAAGAGACAAATTTTTTTTGACATCGTTTGGGGTATTACCCCAGCGGAACCCCCAAAATGGACCCCCAAAAACTAATTTTTTGATTGGCTCAAACTAAGGTGCCATTTTTTTTGATATCAACACATACTTAACATACAAACATTTCGACATAGTTTTAAGGGGCCAACCCCCTCTTGGGGACCCCCCGAAATAGGCCCCCCGAAAAACAATTTCTTGAACGACCTAATCTACGGTGCCAGTGTATTTTTATATCAGTAGATATTTGGAGGCAATTAATTTGACAGAGTTTGGGGGTACCACCTTGCTGAGGCCCCCTTCCAAATGGACCCAAAAACCAAATTTTTGAATGGCTCAAGCTAGGGTGCCACTATTTTTTGCTGTCAGTAGGTATTTAAGATACAAATTTTTTGGTGTGGTTTGGGGGTATAACCCCCTCGGGGATCCTCCCCAAAACCAATTCTTTGAACGACTTAATTTACGGTGCCAGTGTTTTTTGATATCAGCAGTAGATATTTTGGAGACAAATACTTTGACATAGTTTGGGGGTGCCGCCCTCCGGGGACCCCCCAAAAACAGACCCCCGAAAATCAATTTTTTGATTGGCTCAAGCTAAAGAACTAGTATTTTCAAAATATCACTACATATCTAAGAGACGAATTTTTTGACATCATTTGGGAATACCTCCCCCTGGGATCCCCCCAAAATGGACCCTCCAAATATTAATTGTTGTTTGCCTCAAACTAGGGCGCCAGTTTTATTTTTCAATATCAACAGATACAACAGACAAATATTTCGACATAGCTTGAGAGTGCCACCCCCCCGTGGATCCCCCAAAATGGACCCCCAAAAATCAAGTTTTTGCACGACCAAGGTTACAATGCTTGTGTTTTTGATATCAGTAGATATTTTAGAGGCAAACATTTTGACAGAGTTTGGGGTACCACCCACCCCCAAACGGACTACTTAAACATCAATTTCTTCAACGGTTTCTGTTAGAGCTCTAGTTTTTATTTGATATTATGAAATACTGAAAAGACAAACGCTTCAACATACTTTGAAAGTGCCACCCTCCAAAAATCCCCAAATGAACCTCACAAAAATCAATTTTTTGGACGATTTCATCTAAGGCTTCGTTGTGTTTGATATTAGTAGGTATTTAAACAACAAAAACTTGACATAGTTTGAGGGCTCCCTCCCCCCAAACTCTCCCAAACGTCATTGCGTTGAACGGCTTAAGCTAAAACTCTACTTTTCTTGTACATAATATGGGGGTACCTGACCCCCGGAAGCCCCCACGTAAACCACACAAAAATCAATTTGTTGAACTTGAGCTAAGGCTCCAGTTTTTTTTTACATCAAAAGATATTCAATAGACAAAATGTTTGACATAATTTTGAGTACTTCCCTCCGGAACCTTCCCAAATGGACCACACAATATCATCTATTTTGAACGGCTTGAGCTAGGCCGCTAGTTTTTTGAATATCAGTAGATATTTGAAAGACAATTTTTTACATGATTTGGGGGTACCAAACCCCAAACAAACTTTTCCAAAAATCCCTTTTTGAAAGCTAAATTTACCAATTAATTTTAGTCAGTTGGGTTTATATGCTGAGCTAGCGTAATGATTAAAAGCGCCAGGGTTTGAAATTGTCGAGAATGAACTGAGCTGTGTTCAAATACTTAGTCGGACATCGGTTTTACCCAAACCACAAACGATTTAAATCCCAGATTTATTTTTTTCATGAAACAAAATTAGTTTGTTTGCATTGCATACGATTGAGTTTCACAGAAATATCGGTAACCTACAAAGTATGCAGGGGAGAATGATGGTGAAATGGAACTGGCGGAAGTCCCGTATTATTTTCCCGCGGGAAAATAAACATCTAGTTTCTAATTCTGATTGAAGTTTATGACATGACAGTTCAATTCTGCAATCTAATTATGTTGGTATATCTTTCAAAAGTTTGTTGTTTGTTGAGGCCAATAAGCATTATCTCCGTCGCGAACGATTTTTTTATTTGCCAGCTTAACTCCAAAAGTATAACTCTGCATTGCTATAGAAAAAATTGCTGGGTTTCCTTTCAAATGAATCCAAAAATTACCAAAGAAATTTAAAAAAAAAACCCTGCTGGATAGCGGTGATATAAATAAACAGAAATAAATTATTTCACCTTCATAACTTTGGCATAAGTTACACTTTTTGATGAGCTTGAGCGGGTCGCACTTTAGCGCTAACAAAATATTTTGAATATTTTTACCGAGTCGAACACTGCACAATATTATGTACATTTGTACAAATCAGCATAAGCTTTTCATTACTCTACCAAAATAAATAATTTTTATTTCTGAGCGTCTATAACGGAATTAAACTTCCCTTTATACAGACCTAGGCGTTTCAAAAAAAAAAAAAACATTGTAAAGCGCAAACGCAAATTCCACAACAATTTGTTGTTTTTTTCGTTTGAAGCGCAAAATGTTAAACCAAAATTTTTTTAGCTTAAAGGCCAAACACAAATAATGCAATTAATATTTGAAAATTGAAACCGTAATAAAATAGGCCTATTTTTCTTCTCTTTGCAGTATACAGTATAGCTCATCTAAAACAGGATTCGCCAATTTACGGTTCCGCCAAGAAAAATCATCAGGCCTGCGACCTCTTGGTAATTTTTAAAAATTATGTACAACTAATAATTGTTGAGCTGCAGCAGATGCTGCTGCAACTGTTACTTCTTCAAAGATCATTTAAGTCGAAAGAATGTTTACTCGGTGTTTTCCCAAAAAATTGTGACAGATCTAAAAAACAACTTTGCCAATTTCAAGCTTTGTATGACTTTGCATTTCTGAGGTTTAGCAGTTTAGATTTGCCTTAGAAAGGCTTTTTGCCCTAAGAAATTTTGCCAGAGTTGCCAATTAGAAGCAAAATTGTAAAAAGCCCCTGCACGTTTCTAATTCTCAGTAAGTTTTTGCAGCAAAGTTGTTTTCAACACCAATTAAAAAGTCAGAATTGTAAATATACTGCTTGTTTAGTTAATTTGTAAAAGTAACCCAGCTTTAATAAATCCGTAAATGTTGATTCCTGTCACAATACTGACACAACGTAAACACTGAAATAAGACAAAAACTGATAATTTTGAGATGCATTATCTTGTGAGTAGTAAAACATAGAAAGTTCAAGTTAGGCAAAAATGCATGTTAGGCTTTTTTGAACATTTTATTCGACTGGGAAAAATTTGACTTGAATGCCCGTTTAAAAGCAAAGTATAACTTTTTGATATATTTTAAAAAAGATGTTGAATGAAGACAATCATGCCAAAAAAAATTACTGTTGGAATAAATGTTTGGTATCACTGAGAAATCAATCTAAAGTGAACTTGTAATCGTAAACGTACAAGCACATCTTTAGTTGATTTTAAACAAAACTCTGTGCGGCCGTTGAACAACCTTAGAATCATAGAATCTTCCAGTTGGTTGAAATAAACCGAGGATATTTTCGTTCGCTAAAGATTCTATCCCCAGTGTAGACCTGTAATTTTAGGCGTACGATTTTATTTTGTTTTTGATAGTCAATCAAAGCAAGCCAGAACAAAGATAGGGAAATTTGCTATTTTAGCAAAGATATAGAAATTAACCATTTTCTATTTTTGCCAACAAGAAATGCGTTACTTGCGTTAAATGCGTTACCTGCGGTAAATGCGTTAAATGCGTTACCTGCGTCACTAGGGGTTGAAATAATTACCCATTTAGACGCGGAGACAGCATTGAGGTGTTGTCAAATGAAGCAGGATTGTAAGACGTGATGTCTCTGTGAACTATTAAATTACTTTTGCCTATTTCACTTCAGGAATAAATGCATTGCTGTTTTGAGGATATTCCCCGGGCTGGGGAGAGAAACGTCAACATCGGCGAACGCCGTTTCGAATAAAATGTTTCATCCCAATGAACGAGCTCCTAGCTTCATTTTCAAACAAATTTGCAAAATGTTATACTTTGGTTTCTTTAAATTTAACATCGGATCTATACATTAATAAACTTTTAAACCAAAAACAACATCAAATGTTTCTTTAAGGGATTGTGACATAATTTTTCGTGTTCAACAGAATGTGGACAACAAACAAATGAAATTCGCATATTGACATACACTATGTTATTCAGTACCTTTCTCGTAATTATAGTCTGTTTCAGAGTTCTGCTGTTATTTTGAGACGTATATCTACTTTTATTGTGACTATGAAGTGGGTATTGTCTGGTTGCTCTTAGAAGGCTTGTCTGAGCACAAGCGAAAGAATACAAGAACTATGTAATTGCTCTAAACGTCACAATATTCGATTAATCACGTCAACATAAACCGTGCAAACCAGATAACTCAAGCGCTTCTTTTTCTTCGTTCAGCTGCAATACTAACCATACTACGCACTTACTGCAGAAGTAATTTTGCTCTTTCCCAAACACCTGATCGCATTTTGTAGCAATTTATGGACGGCGTGATTATTTTGGCAACGTCTTTATGGTTTGTGGTGCTACTAAACTCTGTGGTTATAAAGCATCAACAATACACCGTAATATCATTAACTAATCTGCGACAGAGTAAGTTCCAACTTTGCAACTTAAAATGCACTTTTTTTTAATACGAACAAGTAAATTTTGAGTTGAAACTGGCTGTTCCTGTTTTTTTGCTAATTTTCAGCCACATTTGGTCTTAAATTTTGAGAGCATGCATCGATGTCAATTTTAGCGACCTTGTTTATAAAGCTGTTTACCGTTAATTCTAAATGATCTGTCAGCTTGAGTAAATGCTTTTTTGCAGCTTTTGTAGCATCGTAAAATTGAAAAAACGATCAAAAATTGTTGATTTTACTCGTTGTATTACGCCGAAACGTGTAACTAGTTTGCTGGCCCATCTCCACGTCATTGGGATTGGGCAATACAGAAACCTTTCCGACGTTTTGGGTCGCAAGTCGTTATGTTTTTTTACCGTGCAAAATTACGAATTCGGCAACTAGAAGTCGAAAACGCTATAACTTTGAAACGGCTAAAGGTAGAAACTTAAAATTTAGAACTTAGATAGGGCACATATAAATCAATTATAGTGCTAATTTGGGGGACAATCGATAACGTGATACGGGTTTCCAAGCCAAAAACTGAAATGCCAATCGTAGGTTTAAACAGCTCTAGCTCGAAAACTAATCGCAAGAGAAGAATAAAAGTTTCGAATTTAGAAGCGTTTTGGCATGCAGTTTCAGCTCCCAAAATTAAATTATGACGATTTCGACACTTTTTAATTATATGTATTTATTTATTTAGGTAAATTTCTTTACGAAGACAAAAATTCCAAAACCACCAAAGCTAGAAATTTAAAATTTGGAGATAGGATAAGTCTACATATGAAGTTGTATACCGGCAATTTTGGAGGCGCTACGTCAAGTGGTTTAGGGCAGATGCACTTAAAACTTCTGATAGCTTAATTGAATGAGAGATTTTAGTCACCACTGCGCACGTGCTGTCGTGGCTTAATGAGTAAAGGCGCCAGTGCTTGAAACCTAAAACATGAATTTAATGATCTAGCTGGTCATCGCTTTTATCAAACCAAGCTTATATTGAATTTAGCACACCTAATTTTTTTTTATTAAGACAAAACTGCTCTTAATATTTTCTGTTTTGGCACTAAATATGATTAGAGAATGTTAGATTTCATTTTCTGTAAATATTTACCAAAAACCAATTTTTTTATCAACGTAAGCTAGCACGCTAGTTTTTTTTTGCTATCAGTAGAAATTTAAAAGACAAATATTTTGACATAGTTTGGTAGTACCAACTTCCTGTAATCCCCCAAATGAACCCGAAAAATTACTTTTTTGAACGGTTAAGCTAAAGCGCTGTTTTTTTTTTGTTTTTTTTATATCAGTAAATATTTATTTGAAATTTATTTTGGTATAGTTTGGGAATACCAACCACCTGGAACCCCCAAATGGACCATTGAAAATCATTTTTTTAACGTCTTATTATGCTAGGGCGCTGTTTACTTTGATATCACAAGTTTTTGAAGAGACAAATAGCTTGGAATAATTGTTAAAGACGCCAGTATTTGAAATTGTCTTGAATGAACAGAGCTGGGTTTAAATACTTAGTCGGACATACGTTTTACCCAAACCACAAATGATTTAAAATTAACATTTTATTTCATCAGACAAAATCACTTTGTTTGCATTGCATGCGATATGGATCACTTTGAAAGTGTGAAAAGGAGAATGCTGGTGAAAAGAAACTGGCGGAAGTCCCGTATTATTTCCCCCCGGGAAAATGAACATCTAGTTTAGTTTGTTTTTACATTTGAAGTTTATCATTTTTTGTTTGTTGTTGTTGTTTTTTTGCTGCTGAATCTGGCATTGTTGTTAATTTGTTTTTAAAGCTTGAACAAAAATGATCCCGGTGTTCTTATAAAAAAAAGTGTAGTAATACTTAAAACGGTAAGTTGTAAAATTTTGATAAATCTGGTTAGATGTAATCGATTAACAATTCGGTTTTTCCAGCTCAACAAATCTTCATTTGCTTAGTATTGTTGACGAAACTTGGTGGCCAAAATGAAGACTCCAAACTTATAGATAACAAATCAGAAGCATCATATTTTGGTGCAATTTTATGTTAGTTGTATTGTTTTATTTTAAATGAAAATTAAAAATTAAAAAAAAAACGATGGAATATTTTTTTTTTATTTAAAAGCAATCTATAGTTTCAAAAAATTGTGGGTAATTTTTTTTGCTTTTCGAGGCGAAATTATACAACATTGTTTTTTAAAGTATCATTCTTCAAAAGCCAAGTTGTTTATGCATGATAAGGTTCACTGAAACTCGGGGCAAAATGGAACTTTATTAAGATTAAATTAAATTAAATTAATTAATTAAATTAAATTAAACTAATAGTAGGAAACAGAGATAGAGTCGAGAACACAAGGCTCGAGGCCAAGGACACAAAAAAAATCCGAGGCAAGACCAAGGCCAAGGACAGCCATTCCGAGGACAGACCCTCTCGAGGCCAAGGACAGGAATGCTCAAGGCCAAGACCAAGGACCAAGGACACAGCCGCAAGTGCTCTCCAAAAAAACAGATCTTCAAAAAAGTTTTTCAGGCAATCTCTAATTCATACGCGAACCCAGAACTTTTGATTAGGGGAGGTCTAAACCACAAATCACATGCAATGACGTCATCAAAAATTTTTCAAAAAAAGAAGTTTTTGTGGGGCAAGCATATCGTTGGGTGGAAGATCTGAAATCGTTGCCTGTTGGCACTTAACCCGGATTTTACAAAGAGAGAGGGCTTAAACTAATAGTTGAAAAGTACAAGAATCCAACTTCGGAAACGTGTTGAGAAAACTATTGTAACTCAAACGTATCACAGACGGGGGGTTGGGAACAAAGCCCCCAGCGGTTGGGCGATTTTTTGTAATTTTTTGGAAAAAAGCTATTTAATGCCATTGAATCACATTTCGTAAGTGTTCAGAGCCATTTGAAAGCACTAGATTTTTGACATTTAAAAGCCAATTAAAAAAATTAAATTGTTTAATTCTCCTTTTACTAGGAATTTAAGTCCAAAACACATTTAACATTTTGCATTTTGGAGTCGAATCTTAATTGTAAGTGATTTGGTCCAGGTAGGAGGAAGTAAGGTGCACTGTCTCTTGCAACATTTTAGCAGAAAATAATAATCAACTCAAAAATTTTTCGTAGAGATTTTTGTTTTGTCATGAAAATAACCAGTTATAGGATTACATGTTTGGCCAGGGGGCCCAGGCTCCTTCAAATGAAGTTAAACGATTTGTTCAAACAGCATTTTCTATGGCTAATTTTTTTAAAAATTATTTTGTGCGTTAAACCCGGCAAGGTGGAGGTGAATTACTGAATTGCTATCGAAAAATGGTACAATAGATGGTTACGCCAACTAATCATGTTATTGCTGGGTCGGATTTACATCGCGCTGAGCCGCTGGCACTTTGCAGATTTTCGCAACATCTTTCTGCCAAATGCTGAGGACCAAAAAAGACTTACAATTTAAGTGCGGGGCCCCTAGCTGGTGCTGCGCTATATTATGGTAAATCCGGCTCTGGTTAAAGCATTACGTTCATAAAAAGGCTAGATTTGGGCCTGAGATAGCAACTTTTAGGACAAAAACTCTCCATTTATTTCGGGTTACACGTTTAAATTGGCTGGCAAAAATTGAATTGAGGGGGGGCCGGAGCCCATGGTCTTCAATATTGTTGTTAGTGACTGTTGTAAGCAAAAAATACTCCGAAGAAACTGAGGCTGAAGAAACAATTGGCTTTTTTTTCAAATTTTTGTCATTAATGAAATTTCAATGGTTCAATTTTTGTCATTGGTGAAATGGTGAAGTTACGCCTATGCTTCAATAGAGGAAAACAAAAAAGGTATTTGCAAACTTTCCGCGAGGTTTCTGGCGTTTTCCAACAAAATTTCTACTGTTAAAAAATAGTGCTGTCCTCGGCCGAGGACAGGGCAATTTTTGAGGACCTGAGGCTTCGAGGTCAAGGCCAAGGACTTCAAAATGTGTCCTCAAAGACGTCCTCGAGGACGTCCTCGAGGCCAAAAACGTCCTTAAGTACCCCACCTATGTTCAGAAAAAAAACTTGGCAACTTTCTAAAATTTTGTGATTGTGTAGTTGTTTTATCCTCTCAAATCTTGTTTCTCCAGATTAGATATGGATCTGAGCATTTGAATTTTTGTCATGAAGTTTTATTCAGAAGTGAAAAAACAGAAAATGACTTTTTTATAACAGTTAAATGCCAAAAATGTTGATACTTAATTGTTAGAAACACAATGCTTGTACAACAAAAATTTCGTTTATGTATTACGAGCTATATGCGAACAGAATTTCTTGAAGTCTAACAGAGCACAAAAACCAAGAGAAAAGGCATTAACATAAAGAAAATTTGGACGTTAAAATTGATTTAAATGGCTGCAAACAATGCAAAAATCATAAATTTTAACTTTTGCCAATGGATAGTTTGTGTATATGACAACCAAACGACAATGTAGAAATTTAATTGATCAGAAAATCCAAATGTTTAATGAAAAACAATGAGATATTATGATTATAGGTAATTTTTGGGTGCAAAAGCGTGTCTGAAAATCGAAAAAAATTCAGCTTGGAAGTAAAAAAGTAATGGTTAGAAAACGGCCAAGAAGTTGCTGTAAGAAAATGCCAGAGAAGTTTGCTTTAGAAAGTGAAGTTAGAAAAAAAAAGTTTTGATTGTGCATTTGTAAAATATTGAATACTAGCCCAAAACAATAAGGAGGCATCTGCAGCCACAATACGAGCTCGTATTTTATACTTAATTGCTTTTGCTTGAAGCAGTGGTGCAACCAAGGGAAAGACAAGCATACTTCATTTTCCCAACTCCACCTCGTGTTACGAAAAGCGAAAGGGCTGAACAATTTAATTCTTGAAAAAAAATTGATTTTAGCAATTAAGTTTGTTTAAATGGCCCTAAAAAGTGCAAAACGCGCGAAATGTAATCTACAGGGCGTTAAATGGCAAGCTTTTTCAAAAACTGCCCAACGACTGGGGGCTTCGCTTCGGCTTTGTTTCTGCGTCCAAAATTTAACCGACAATCAATCGTATTGATGTTGATAATAATTAAATTGTAATGTTTTGACTTTCGCAAGCCAGAGTTTTAATGCTTAATTGTCTGCGTGCTTTCTGGTCTAAAGGCTCTAGCGCGGAAGGCTCAATGGAAGAGCCACCAGAGCAGTAAATACTTAAAATGATAGCAATGAGAAAAAGCTATCCTCCCTCATTATTTGAACCTGCAGTCTTTGGATTACTAGTCCGCTGTTCTACCGGTTGAGCTAGAGACAATGTCTCCACTCATGCTTAATTTTGGCTATTTGTTTATTTTGGCTATTCCTCTGCATCTCATATGGTAGAGCAGTGGATTGGTAATCCAAAGGCTGCAGATTCGAATCCTGTGGGCGGCTGGTTTTAAAAAGTAGCCGTCCCGATGGCTCTTCTTTATACGCTTTGCGCTGGTAGCCTTTACGCCAAAAAGCACGCAAAATATTCAATAATAAATTGTATTGATGTTATGCCAAAAAATATGATTTTTGTCTTGCATTTTGTCCCATCCTTCCCATGCAAAATGTTGACTGAGAATTGAATTTGCATTCTGGAGCGTGAGGTCTGTGGTTTTGAATCTCAGGCCAGTCAAATTGGACACAATTTGTTTTGCTACGCCTCACTACTAGTAGAGAAACTTAAACTACGCTATGCTAAATTCAAAAAAGAGCAAGAAATTCGTTAGTAGTCGTGTTTTTTTTTTGCTTTGAGTTGTTTTAATTTGCCTGTTGAGTTTAACCCATGCTCATTCCGTTCAGATTTAGCGTAGATGTTGGGCGGTGAACTATTGAGAGAACTAAATTTCTTTTGACCTATAGCATAATTGCTTGACAACATCTTTCAAAGCATAGTAATAACTTTTATATCTTAAAACAAGCAGATCTAATTCTTTTGCTAAGGAAAGCCCTACAAATTTGTGCCGATTTTGCTACTTTCAATTTCATCTGCACTCTTGGAATTCTAATTTTGAACATGAAGTATCAATTTGTAAACAAGTATTTTTAGTTCTTTTTTGAATTTGTAAAACTTGTTTGGGCTTTTGCAAGCAATTAGTTTGTGTTTGCGCTTTGCAATTTTGAATTTTTGTTTGTGGATTTCACGTTTGCTCATCACAATCTGAATAAAAATCAAAGTCAGGACTGTGGCAGTTCGGTTTTCAGTCTTAATTTTCAAAAATTATCCAGATATTTACAACTTTGACAGTGAAACAGAAAAATATGTAAGCGGAATCGATGGTCGTCAATATGAATTGCCCGGCTTCGCCGCGCTAGAGAGGACGGTAGAAGTCTGAAAATTTACTCGAACTTTAACTTACTATTCATTTTTGTATTTTCCTGATTTTAAACCATTCTATTTTTAGATTTAACGTTATTCTACTGAAGATCCTATGTATTAACTAGCTTTTGGTGGTTTGGAAAAAAATTGTCTGTCTTTTTTTTTGTTTGTTTTTGAAAATTTCAACCCGATGTGGCCATACTTCATTGAGCTAATTTAATGGTTTTGCAAAAAACTGCAGGTAAAGCATAAGAATAAAAACATCAAGTAAGAATTTCTGAATCAAATTTTTATTCATTCAAGCGTCTGAACCAAGCAATTTGCCTTTGTGTAACCAGACAACCCAAAAAATTTTTTTTTGAGTTGGTTTTGTAAGTCTTTCGTCAAGCTTGGCCACAACAACGGCCAAATATGCTTAGCCTCAATTATGCGAATAAAACAAATAAATGCAAAAATTTCCTAAAAATACAATCCATTGCCAGCTCGAGAATCGAACCAGACGCTTACACCAAATTATTTATTGTACTTGTTTGATTAAGCCAAAGCGTATAAGTAGTTAATGGAACTTTTCCACCCATCATTGCAAGACCATGTAACAAACCCAGCAAACTCATTATGCGCTTTGGCATTGTTCAGCTGCACTAGTGAAAATTTGATTTTCTTTAAACGAAGCTGCGTTATAATTTCTGTTATCTGAATTCCTTTTCCCAATAATCGCGAAGAAAAATTTTACTATTCGTTTTAGAACTTGATTCCCAGTAAACCTGAAAATGCCTGCCGTAATTTTTTATGTATAAATTTAGCATAAAATGTTTGCTTGAACAAGAAATAATTATTCAAAAAAATGTAGTGAGGAATAATAGAAATAATTATTAATAAGAAGAAATAATAAATAATCATAATTGGTTTCCATTATTACCGGTTCATCCATTTTCTTTATCATTTCAACTAGCAGTGGAATCTTTACTTCTGAATTAAACGCAAGACGAATTTCCTCAATTCCACTTAGCTTTTCAATCTTGCTGATACAGGATGAAATTGCAACTACATCAGCATCGGCAACGTTGTTGCCTTTCAAATTCAAACATTGCATCTGAAAAAACACTTTAGTTAAATATTTATTTCCACGTAATGAAAAATTCAAAATATGTTTTATTCAGTGTTTAAGTTGGCACATTAATCTTAAAAATGAAACTGACAAACCAAAAATTACGTTTTTTATTTTTGTGCTTTTTATGTTATCTATGTTGATAACCATAGAAATGCTTCAACTAACATAAGTGCTTCCATAGCTAAAATGTTTCACTTTTTTGATCAGTGTAAAGCCAAAAAACAAGAACGAAATGCAGAAATAAATAAACATGCTCTTTTTGAAAAGTTAGCAAATCGAAAATGGGTTTTCTTTTTAAATCAGATTAGTTTCCATCACTGCTGTTCATAAGTGCAAATAAAAAAAAATAAAAAGCGTTAAGATGGCAATGTACAAAATGTAATGCTTTAATGATAAAATCATATATCCCACAATATTGCTAAGAAATGCAGGGCAATAATTTAGGAACTAGATTTTAATATTTGTAGCAGTAAAAGTATGAATATTGCTTTACTTAAGAACTCTTTCAGCGTTAAAAGAGGTTATTGGGTTTTATATATGTTTTAAAATTTTTCAATCAAAATATCAAACGTGTTTTATCCTACTCAACAAATCAAATATCCATATTCTCATAGAGTAAATGAAAGCAATTTGTGCACTTTTGATTCATCCCGAACAGACGCTCAGAAGGAACTAAGCGCTGTTGAGACTTAGACACTTATCTTATGCACGTCTCTGCCGAGACAGCGATTATCGTACCGTAAATACAAATAGATCATCGCGCCGGGCAGTTTTAAAGTTCCTATTTTATATATCAAGTTAATTTGAACGAAATGCAACGAGGTAATCTTTCGTCGTTAGATCAATTCCAGCCTGCCTAAAGGTTTATTACAGGTGAAGAAGGATTCTCACTTTCCTTTTTATGCGTTGAATGTAAAGCAGAAAAGCTATATAACTTTAAAATTTTTATATTCTTTGGTTTGACCTGACCAAGAATAATTGAACTTGAATCTAGCGTTCCAGTAAAACACTCTCTCATCTCACTTTTCCTGCAATGATTTTAGCCATATAAATTTTCAGCGACACCAATTCCTTCTTTGTCAGCAACTTTATTTATTAGTAGTAATTTTTTCTTTTTTTGAAGTATCCTGTTGTTTTATGATGTCAATTAGTTCGTAATTTTTAAGCTTGAATTGCACAAACTGGCATTATACTAGAGCAGTGCTCTTCAACCTTTTTTACGTGGTATATCTATTTTAATTTAGCAAGAATTTTGTATACCTTTCAAGTAGTAATGTATTCACGCGGTCTGTAGATGTAAGCTTGTATATTAGTTCCTACAGAAGTAGTATAGCAGCCTTTCAGCATAAATTCTTCTGCAACTGTGATGTTGCACTTCACTCGCTTATCTGCTTTTTGATTAAGCTAGTGCAGGAGTCGGCAACCTTTTAAACTAGTGGGCCACATCCAGTCCTAACAAAGTCCCAGCGGGCCGCCACCATTCGAGCGGACCAAAAGAGAAAGGTTTTCGCCAGAAATTCAAACCTTTTTTCAGCGAAATTGATGGCGAAGACAAACAAAAAGGTCTTCGCCAGAAATTCAGACCTTTATTTGAACGAAGTGATGAGGAGATGAAGATCATTTCAGCGGTTTATTGCTGCATAACTGTTTTTGAAACAGAAAAAAGATTGCAGGCCGGATGACAATGAATGGTTGCGGGCCGGGTAAGATGCCTTGGCGGGCCGTAAGTTGTCGACCACAGGGCTAGTGTTTCATCAGCATCTGAATTCATACATAGCCAATTCTGGCAGCCTACCCGAACCTTCAAACCACACACGATGGCAGTTTCTGCACTTTAAACGTGTTTTGGACTAGACCTGATCTACATGGGGGCTCAAAAGGCTAAAAACTTTAATTTTTTCAATGACTGCTGAATTTTAGCAAGTTACTCTAATTATTGATATGTTTTTAAAACGTGCGAAATGTGATTTAAATGGCGTAAAAACCGTTAATTTTGCTGCAAAATTGCAAAAATCACCGAGCAGCTGGGGGCTCTGCCCCCTTTGTGACACGCTTGAGTTGCAACGGTTTGTTCAGCACGGGACGTAAATTAGACAATTTTTGAGCAAAAAACATTTACTTTTGGTTCAAGCCCACTCTCTCTCAGCAAAACCTTGGTTGCGCTTCTGGTCGCATTCATTCCTGCACACAGATTTTTCAAGCGATTATACGAGCCGCATACGAAACGAGCTCATAAACGCTTCCGGGCTTATACGTCTTTTTTTCAAAGATGAATACAAAGTTGTAGCTTTAAAATATCAGTTTTTATGTGCAAAAGTTCAGTCTATTTTATAGTGCCCCCCCATTTTCGGCTGGGGCCCCCTCACTTCGTTTGGTCTGGCAACGACACTGCTGGTAGCGTGTGGTTATTTCGTTCCTACTATACAGTATTTGTAGAAACTACGAACTAAAAATTTAGTAATACGACTAGTGATATGAATGTTTTTTGCTTTCTACTGCCAATGCATTTTCCTGCCTTGAAAAGAAAAATGTTTTTTTAGAATATCTTTTTGTAAGCGCAAATACGGATTATGCTTCTGTACTTGCTTACCATATCTACTAAGCCTACTACATCTACCTTGCCTACCAAGTCTACTATGCTTACTACGTCTGCTACAGCGACTATGCAGACCCGGCGCCAGGGGGCATTTCGAGGTCATGCCCCCCCCAAATCATCGCTTGTGCCCCCAAGCGAGAAATGTGCCCCCTAAGCTTGGGTTGCGATCCAAAAAAAGTGTCGGTTCCAGTGCTGTGGGCTGGCATTTTGAAGCTGTGCCCAACCAAATCGCTGCTTGTGCCTCCCAAAAATGAGTAAAATGTCTTTTTAGGACAATAAAGCAGGTCAAATCGAGTGAACGTCATGGCCTAAGATTTTGCAAAAAGACCTTTTTTCTGTTTTTTTTCGTCCTTTAATCGTGAATTTGAGAGCGTGAACCGAGTTGAACACCATAGGACCCTGTTGCGCCCCCCCCCCAAGGTGAAGGAAAAGCCCCTTCTGGCGAGAACTGTGCCCTGAAAGAAAGTAACCGTCCCGGAGCCATGTGGAAATTTGCAATGAAAAAATTTTTTCTTTTATTTTGGTCTTTAACCCTACTTTTGAGGGCAAAATTACTTTGCACTCCTCAAAAAATTGTTTATGCTCCCCAAGCGCGCTACACTGGCGCCGGGCCTGCAATCGGTACTATGCTCACTAAGTCTACTAAGAATGCTCAGCCTAATAAGCTAATTGTGTCTATTGTGCCTACCTTGCCTTCTTTGCCTGCTATGCGTACAGACCTTGCCTGCTATGCTTACAGACCTTGCCTGCTATGCTTATCTTAGAAACAAAATACAACCCTTATTACAGCTTTGTTGCTGGACTTAAGCCATACTAAACATGCAAAAGACTGAAAAGAGTGTTAATTAAATAATGTTTGAATTCGTTTGTTGCCTACTGATTTCAGAAAAAACATAAACTAGGATTATTTCATCAGCGACGTGCCCAAAAAATGCAATATTATGTGCTAGGGGTCAATTAGCCCCTTTGGGCTTAATCGTTTGCGGATAATTTGTGGATAAATGATTTTTGCTCACTACGTTTTCAAACGCACTAACTATGGCTACCGAAATGCAGAAAAAAGCATGCTCTACGTACTAATGATGTCATAATGAAGTTAAGGTTAAGCTACCGATTCGCTCTTGTAATCATACCGAATCGAAATCTGCAAATCAATAGCTTTTCAAAAACATATCACAACAATTGCTCGAAAAGTTGGATTCTCACTTTGCTATGTCTCATGGGTTAACATTTAAGCAATCATATATATGAAAACATCTAAACCAACATTGCGTAACATAGACGTCAAGCTTTTGTAGTCATTATGAAATTTTATTGTTGATTTTGTCCAATGGTTATACTCAGTTGAAGTTTAATTTAAACACAACTAGTTAAAAGAGCAAAAACAGTAACAAGTTAAAACAAAACAATCAAGTAGTTGAGTTAGAATAGGTTTTGGCGTTGTAGATGGATTTCAACATGAACAATTTTTACTGTATGCGATTATTTTTATTCTTGTTGATGTCTATTGAACAAAATTAATCATTCAACGAAAAAATTTTAAATTATATGCAAATATTTGTACTTTATAATTTGCGCAATAGGTTTTAAACTAAATCAAGCTTCATTTTCTCGTGGTTAACAAGCAGATGCTTTATCGTCAGGTTTCTACAGTTGAGAAAAAAGAATGATAAATTTAAATACATGTCTGTTACTGGTTGGGCAGAAAGCTTTTCGCCTACGTTTTGATAGGCTATGCTCAGGGCATGTGCAATAGGGTTATGAAGTTTTCAACTTTTGGAATGAAATTAAATTTACTGGGCTTACAATTAATGAACTTTTATTTATTGAGTATTTCTACACTAAAATTACGCCAACAAAAAAAAGTTGGTGCGCTCAATACGTTGAAATTTTTCAGATGTTTGATATATCAACATGTCAATCATGCATTTTCAAGCAATTTTACCTCATGATAGTTAGACTTTTATAATTACAAAAAAGACCGTATTTAGAAGGGTCGAGGCAGGGCTGAAACCGTCGAAACGTCAAAGCTACAGTTGGCTTGACAGATATGTCGACAAAATTGACAACCACAAAAGATCTTTCTTTTGCTCCAAGATTTCGTCTCAATGGCCGTAAGTGAACTCTTTTTTTTTAGTTTGGTGTTAGCCAGCTTTTCAACTAAAAATCATAAGCCTTCTTTGATAATAAGCTCTGCTTACAGTTCTGGTTAAAAGTATAGTACAAAGAACCACTTCCAAACTTTAAAAAATATACGAAACTAATCTTATTGGTAATGAAGCTGATGTAAACTAGTAAATTTCTTGCAAACAACGAAAACTAAAAAGCACACAAAATGTTTAAAATAGCCAGATTTACGTATTAATAGCCATAAGAAATTTACGGTTATGCATTAAAGTGGGATTGATCTTTCCGCATTAAATTTAGTACAAAGTGATACAACAATTAAAGTAAAGTTATGGTTGCAACCAAGACTCATAAAATACGGCTGAATGTTGGCTGTTGCAACTTCTTCTTTCGATTCTTGGTGCAGATGTTTATTTATTAGTAAAGCATTATTTGCAGATCAATTTTTTTCATAAGCCCTGTAAAAAATTACGTAGCTGCTGTATAAAAAGCTGTGGTAGATAAAGAGTCGATTAAAAAGCACCAACTTCAAAAGCTGAATTACGATAAACAGAAGTGCCAAATAAAAGGCACAAATTTTAAATGATGAAGTACAGTAAACAGAAAATATTTTCTTGATAAGAGTGCATTGAAAGATTTGTAAGAATGCCTACAAAAAGCAGATCTTTGGCTGATATCTGAGTTATAGGTTTTTTTTTCGCGCAGACTTTTAGGTCAAATGTCCAATTTTGTGGATTTTTTTGTTATTCCAAAAATCTTGAGGTCATTTTTGTGATTGCAAAGGGGCAATTTTCGGGATTGTTTTCAAAAATAAGCAGAACTTTTTCAATTTTTTTTTTTCGTACTAACCAATTTTTTTTTTTCGGTTATCCACAAAAAATTTAAGTCGCTGACTGTTAAATGAATGAAAAAAAAAAACGACGAGCAAACTAAATGTGGATTTTTTGATCACACCAAATAAACAAGGCCGAAAAAAATGCAGAATTTCTAAAAAATTACTGAGGGGATTTGCAATGATCTAATCTGAGACAAAGCTTAAAGCAGTTAAACATATTAGCTCATAGCTGTTTGTTGTCGTTAAAAAGGGTTATTGCGGCTAATTTATATACAGGGTTGGCCAAAAAAAATTGCACCCTTAGACAAAGTGCCAAAACTTGTTCTTGCATTGAGATAACAATTTAAAATTTTTTCGATTTTTTTACAACGATATATTGCGTAGCTGTTTAAAATTTTACAATGAAATTCCAAGAATTTATAAAATGACGTCCATTTAAACATTGACGACTGCAATCGCTTTTCACAAAGTGCGTTCAAAGTTTTTTTTGCAGGTAACGTAACTTCTTTTTTTATAATTGGCGTTTTTATACTCAAATGTGACGTAACAATGTCTGAAGGCTGACAAATCTTTTTTCAAATGATAATAACTTTGAAATACCAAGCTCCACGATGATAACGCCATCGATGGGTTTCGATCTCGTGTGCGGTTGGTGATTGCAAAAAACGGACAACATATCGAAAAATATTGAACGAATGAACAATCGCTTACTATTTGTGCTGTGTTAATTTTTATGCAATTGCAGTTTGTGATACTCACTATTTAAACACCTGTAATTTTGTTGTTTTATAAAAATTTTTAATAAAATTTTACACAGCTACGCAATGTATTGTCGCAAAGAAATGATATAAATTTTAAAATGTTATCTCATTTCAAAAAAAATTATGACACTTTGTCCAAGGAAGCAATTTTTTTTGGCCAACCTTGTATTTTGGTGGGTAACCTCTGACAAATTTTTGCGTGCAAGTTCTTTAATTTCTTCTAATCTTGTCGGTCTTTTTCGAATCTAAATTGTTGCCAGTGGGACAGCAACAGCATCCCAAGAAAATTTTTCTAGTTATTTCAAAGCAAGAAGGCAGTACAAAACCATCTTCTGTGAACCATAACTGTCTAAGCAGAAGCTTGATTTAGTTACGTATATTAATTACTAAACGGAGTAAAAATCAAAATAATAATTAAGATCTCCTTTTACTAGCCATAAGTCTTCATGAACAAACATGTATAGTATTTCAAAAGTTATTTTAAACGTGCGACTTCTCTTCATTAATAAACTTACTCGTAAATCGTCTCATTAAGTGCGTCACTTCTGATTCAGTTCATACATGCCGTACGTAGCTATTTTTGTTCTGTTTTAATGGGTAACTTAAATGTGATTTTTTTTGTATATCATAAGACTTTTTCAAGGCATAGGTGCGCCAGGTTTTTGTAAAGTTAGGCAAAAAGACAGAGATATTTGTCATTAACAAAATAAAGTTCATCACTTCCAGCATCAGGCATTTGCAGGCAAACGAAATCATAACCCTAATGTACAATCTATCTTCGTCATGGCTAAGTCTAGGATGCTCTAATAGAGTATCGAAACGTTAGCAAAAAGTTTTCTGTCTTACCATTTGAGCTATTAAGCTTGATTTAATTCATATTCCTGATGACAGCAATCCAGACATGTCTGATACCTTCAGAATTATTTTTGCTTACTATTGCAATACTGTATAGCTTACTCAGCAAAGTTTTTTGGGCAAAATGGAAACTAGAAATAACCAGCCACAAACAACGTCGATATTGCATTATTGTACTGTACGGTATACTACAGCATAGCTACTCTACAGCATGGTAAACAAGCAAAGATCATCTAATATTTTGTACAGGATTGTAGGCTTACGTGTTTCATCTAAAGCTTTTTATTTGTAGTAATTTTGCTAAAACAATTAGTAACTACTGTATTAGGTGTTTCATTACGTACCGGTATATTTCTTCGCTCAATCGCTTTAGCAATGCATTGAATTCCATTGGTTGTCAGTTTACATTGGCTAATATCCAACACTTCAATGTTGTGAACACATTCTGAAAAACTTGCTACCTTGTCATCATCCAGGTTTATACCACTAAGATCGACCTTTTTAACCTAAAAGAAAAGAGCAACAAATGAATCCTAATCAATTATTAAACTAATTTTACAAAAAGCTAAAACATTTCTTTTATTGACGCTAGGTAGCTATACAAGCAATAGACTTGAAAATGCCAAAAGGAATCAAATATCAAAGTTAATGAATAAATCAACAACAAAGTCGAAGTAATATCGCGCTTAAACATTGCATCAATATAAGCCAAACGGCATGTAACTTTTGGAAAAGCGGCAGAACTGCATAGAAATGCTTTACAGTCAACATTTAGGATGAAATACAAATTAAGCTTTTACTAGACGCTATTATTTGAACGAGTTTGTCTGATGCGTTAGCATAAGTTTGTGTTTATTATTTAATTGCAACGTACAGTACAGGTAGAACAGAAAAAAAGCGTAAAGTTTCTAATTGAAATTCATTACATTTCAGTTCAATTCCGCTTTATAATTATAACTAGGCTCTTCTAGGCTTTATAATCTATAACTAGGCTCTATAATCAATTCCACTCTTCTAGCCGCTCTATAATTATGTCGTTGTATCTTTCAAAAATTTGTTTTTTGTTGAGGCCATTACGCAATATTCCGTCGCGGAAGATTACTTGCAAGCATAACTCTTAAAGTATTGCCCGGCATCGATGTAGAAAAAAAATTGCTGGGTTTTCTTTTAAATGAATCCAAAAATTAACGAACAAAATAAAAAATAATCTGCTGGCTGGCGGTGAAATAAATATACAGAAACAAATTATTCTACTTTGATAACTTTGGCATAAGTTACACTTTTTATGAACTAGAGCGGGCCGCACTATAGCACTAATAAAATGCTTGGGATATTTTTATCCAGTCGAACACTGCACAGTCGCTTCGTAAGAAAGAGAAGAAGTGGTGGAATTCTGAGCTTGCAAGCCTTCGAAAAGAGGCTCGCCCAGCTTGGAGAAAAGCCACTAAAACAAAACAAGAAAAAGATTGGGAGGCTCATTGCTTTGTAGAGAGTATGAATAATCACACATTAACGGCTTGGCTGGTTAAGATTATTCGAAGGAATGAAACGGTGCGTGTTAGCAACGAAATTAAACACAACGGAGAATTCACAAAGTCTCCACTAGAAACTTTGAACTATCTGCTCGATATCTTTCTTTATCACCGGGTAGCCAGCAGACAGAAAATCATGCAACCAGGTCCGACTTAGCGGATAATCCATTCATAAGACCTGAAGACACTAAAAAGATTGCAAGTATTTATTCATTCGAGCATATGGAAGCAGCTACTAACGACTTTTAACCATTCAAAGCTCCAGGGCCAGACAGGCTCTATTATGTACTGTTACAGAAAGGTTGGAATCAACTGAAAGGATATTACCATGTCATTTTTCAAGCATGCTTGAGACATAGCTATGTGTCATTGGCATGGAAAGAAGGCGCAGGTATATTTCTCCCCAAACCCGGAAAGGAAAGCTATTTCTAAGCTAAATCCTTCCGTATGATCACTTTAACTTCTTTTCAACTGAAATGGTTAGAAAGACTAATTCTTTATTATATTAATGAAGATAATAACGCGCAGGCAAAGTTTTCCGCATCGCAGTATGGATTTCGTGCAGGCGTTTCTACGGAAACTGTTTTGCATGAATTTGTGCGCCGCGTAGAGCATTGACTTGTTAGAAAAAAGCCGACTCTGTTGCAAATGCCAGCTGACCGAATGAGGAAAACTAAGGTATTTAAAAGGAATTTTGAATGTCAAATTATGGATAAAAAGAATGCTATCAGACCTGAGAGCGTTCTAAATCAGAACACTGTCAAGGTTTGCACTGATCTCGGAATACTCAGTAGTGTTTTCTAGGCATAAGTCTTAGCTATTTCAAACATGGCAAAGAACTTGTTTTTGAAAAAATGCACAATCAAAGTATTGTTGTGCTGGTTGATAGTCAAGCAGCTGTCAAAGCACTCAAAAAGTGCACTGTAACATCAATTAACAGTTTTCAACTGCATTAGAAATCTAAATCAGTTAGGTAAACAAAACCACATCAGTATTGCCTGGATTCCTAAATATGCAGGAGTACATGGTAACGAAGTGGCAGACTATGTAGCCAAATCAGAATCTAAATCAAAAATACATGGTCCTGAGCCTTTTATTACAGTCCCGCATGCCAGTTATGTTAGCACGGTTAAGGACTGGTCCTCAGATAGATGGAAATCTATGTGGAATAAACGGAAAAACTGCTTGAGGATGAAAGAGTCTGTAGGTTGGACGTCTTCACGACTAGCAGCGAATATAATGAAATTTTAACAACAAATGAAATTTTGACAACAACGACCAAGCATACCTCAGGCTGTATAACAAACACGCAAAACTTTTGCCACATCAAAACAAACCTTTTCAAAAAAAAAATGATTTTTTTTGTTTTTAATGAGTTTAGAAACTTTTGAAATTTGCTGAAGTTTGGTAACTCTAGTTTGTTTTAATTTAATAATCTGCAAATATTGGTTTGAATTGTATTCATTGTTAATCAAAGGAGTTTTTCAATTTCATTGAAATTGTTGTAGCGGTCATTGTAAATTTAAGTCAAAATGTTACAGTGTACAGTAATACTGTAACTATTATGCTGCAAACAGTAGGAGTTGTTGTTGCATTTTTGCATTAAATGCTAGCTTTTTTACATGATTTAGGAAGATATTTAAAAACAAACTGTAAAAAATCGAGCCGTGTCATAGTTTATTCGAATTTTGCAGTGGCGTTAACTTAAGTGGCCTATATAACTATATTCTATTCGCAATATTGAAATAAATAGCAAATTATTCCCTCTAGTGACACTGCAGCAAAATCTCAACTTCAAAATTGAAATCTCTTTCACTAAATAGACACAAACTTTTTAAAAAATTATTAAAAAATAAAGTTATTACATTTTTGCCACTAGAGGGAGTTTTGCTAATAATACCACTAAAATGGCCATAACTATACTGAACTAGAAGTTTAATTCGCTTAGTTTTTTTGTTTTAAAGATGTAAAATGCTGAGGGGCATTTAATTGAATTACTGTTTTAAGTATGTTTCAACAGCAGCGCCTTCTAGTGTAAAAAATTCATTTTTTTTTCGAAAGTGAGGGTCGGAATTCATCGCTTAGCATGAAAACCGTTCAACCAAACAAAAAATTTTTTCAGTTTTGGGGTGAGTATAAAAATCTGCTTCAAAAACACTGCAAAGCCATACCAAAATCAAAAAATGTTAAAATATGAACAGGTCTAACGTGCATATGCTTGGAAACCTCTATTGCTTCGCAGCGGGACGAAAGACTAATTGTTGTTATTTGCTCTATGAATTAAACGCAACTGCTCAGTAATTGCGCGTGAAAGAACTTACTGATTTGTCCGGAGTTTTTAATTTTTTTGAAAGAATATATTTTGAAACCCAACTTAGATTTCAAACTCGAATTTAAATTCGGAAAATTTTCAAAACTTGACTTATAAAAATTAACAAAAATACTCTTTAAAAAAATAATCAAGTTTATTTCTTTAATTAAATATTATTTTCCGAAGCACGAAAACGTTTGCGCATAATGCAGATTTACGCCTCTGCGTCATTTTGTCCCTGCGCACTTATGTCGGGTTCCGAATTGTATTTGCATCCAGAATTGAAGTCCAAAAGTATTTGTAGGCTTGAGCTTATGTCAAAACATAAATTTTTTGCTTTGGATTTTTGTCCCATCCTTTACCTTCAAATGTTGACTGTGATAGAAAATTGCATTTTGAAGCGGGAGGTCTGAAATTCAAATCTTCGGCCGGTCAAATTGAACACAACGTTACCAACCGCTGCGATATTTTTTCGAAAGGATCGTTTAATTTACAGGCGCAATAAAACGAAAATGGGCCCCGAAAACTCGTTGCACGCTTCGGCGGTTTCCCTTAAAGTCCTCTGAACCACCCTTTCTTTGGCTCTCTTGGCAACACTGTGTTTAATTTGGCTGAACCAAGATTTACACCTCAGACTTAGCGTTTCGAAAAAGAAAGCGTTATTTCTTAACAAACTAGCCGGTAAATGTTTTTGAGAATAAAATAGAAATTATTCCTGAAGTGAAATAGGCAGAACTAATTTAATAGTTCACAGAGACATCAGGTCTTACAATCCTATATCATTTGACAACACCTTAATGCTGTCTCCGCGTCGAAATGGGTAATCATTTCAACCCCTAGTGACGCAGGTGAGGCGGAGCTCCCTATCTCGGGAGCATTCCCGTGTTTCGAAGTCAACTGACTTCAATTTTCAAAACTTGACTTATAAAAATTGAAATTGAAGTCAGTTGACTTCGAAACACGGGAATGCTCCCGAGATAGGGTGCTCCGCCTCACCTGCGTCGCTAGGGGTTGAAATGATAAAATAGAAATTATTTCTTTGAGTTCACTTGTAACAGCACTTTGTAAAGTTTGTGTTGTTGATCAAAATTTTCTAGTTTTTAATGTTTATGAATTGGTGCAATATAACTTTGCGACAAATACTACTTTGAAAGATACTTTACCTTGAAAACTTTATTCTACTTTTTTACTAATTCTGGATCAAATATATTACTCTAAAACTAATCCCAAACGTAACCCGAACCTAACCTACTTCAAGCCATATTCTTAACCCTATCTTGGGCGGGCTATTTTTGCACCCTATTTTGGGCGGGGGTGGGCAAATTTGCCCCCCCTACCTAAAAGCTTACTGGAAGGTCGTAGAAAGCTAAAACTTTGCAGGTTGGGACTACTCGTTGAAAATTTTTCAAAAATATATAATTTGACTTGATGACGTCATCAGAAGGTTAATGACGTCATGAAAAGTAGGATTTTTAGCGTAGTTTAAGCATACAAGTATAATAAATGCTACTTTAAACTTATGCTTTTTAATTTTATTCCTCTTAGTTTAACACTTCCGAGGGCGCAGAAAATGATGACGTAATACAATTTATGACGTCATAATCTGGGTATTTAATGCAATATTTTTACAAGCAAAATGACAATTTCAGTAACACCGGTGTACTTTTTTGCAAAGACTGAAAGGCGCTATAAATCGAATTTTTTGTACAGGAAAAGTGTATTTCAACTATTTTTGAAATTTCATGAAGTCCAGACCGGCTTGGGAATAGCCTTTGTTTCAATGCTCTTGTTGAGTTTTAGATTTCTTACCATTTGAATTTGCTGCTTGTTCGAAGCCACCAGGCAGGGAATCATCATAAAGTGAATTATCCAAAGGCACAGCAATGCGACATGGGTGAGCGTTGAATCGCTAACCGATTGATAATATACCAACTATTGGGAACGCTGTCGCTGTAAAAACGACGTGCTAATTAGCCAATAATAGTGTATCCAAGGATGTTTGTGTGTTTGTCGTTTCTGAATAACTTGGTGAACATAAAAATTCCCTAAGTGCTTTTGACAGATCAAGTAATTATATCTCTTTCCTTTCACCACATCAATTGAAATTTACAAAGGTTACACCGAAATAAACCATAACCCAAATCCGAAAGTATGAAGGTGAAAGCACTTACACCTTAGAGATATTCAGAAACAAAAAAAGGAGCAAAAACAAAAAATAGCAAAAATGACGTCATTAGTGACGTAATTATGACGTCAGATCTTTTAAAAGTTGACTCAACATTACAATGCAACACAAAATTAAAATTTATGACATCCATCAAAAGTAAGTGCTACTGACATGGCATAATGATCAAAATTACACAAAATCGGCCGAGGTACCTCTGATAAAACCGGAAATGACGTCATTTCCCGTCATCTGAGGGACCCCAAAATTTCTGAAAATGTGCGCTATAAAATTTTATTCAAAGTCAGGAGATTCCAAATCCAAACCTTTAGTCGTTTGGCATTTATTTTAAAAAAACCGGTAGGGGGGGCAAATTTGCCCCTCCCCGCCCAAAATAGGGTTAAGCCTTTAAAAATAAATAAAAATACGCCAAAAAATATTCCACATTTTCATTTTACTCTTTTTAACTTAAAAAATTATGGAGAAAAGCCACTCTCTATTACTTCTGAATTTTTGCAAATTGTGTACTACTGTAATAAGCTCATTTACAAATTAAACTTACCGTGAAATTGTGTTTTACATAACAATTTGTTGAAGTTTTTGCGTTTACCAAAGCAAAATTTTTACAGTTTGAATTATGCTTTTTGCTGGAAAAAGTAAAAAAATTATGCTTTAATCTTTTTACAGCAAAAAGTGAGATCGATAAAATCAGCGCAGTGATTCAGTTTGAATTATACTTTTTTAAAGATTTAAACAATCTGGATACATTCAAATCTTATAACATATTTTATCTCAGAGATAAATTTAAATTTTGCTTGTTTTTGCAACACGACACCATTGCATGATGACGTCATCATGAGATCAAAGTTTTTTATAGAGTTGCATGTTTCGAATTGCAAATTTGATTTTGGCATTGCTTGCAATAAAATTTAGTCTATGTTTGGAAAGTGTTTGCCCCGCGTCTATGTAGGAAAAACTTATTCAAATGTGAGAAAAGTTTAACAAACAATTTTCAAACCACAAAAGCGTCATGACACCAAGTTTCTATAGCAACAATTGACGTAGTTATGAATAGCTATTCTAGTGTTGCAGCCGCTCCATAAGTTGAAAAATTTAATTGTGAAAAGTTCTCCCTGAGCTCAAGTTGGAGGCTTCGCACAAAAACCTTTTTAGTCAAGTTTCGTAAAACTTGTCAATAATTAGGAGGAGCACAGTGACATCAAAATTTTGGCAATTTCAAAAAAAAAATGTTTTTTTTCATTTTGGATAGTTGTAAATTATACGTTGAACCTGTGATCACTTTTGATATTTTCTACTGTTTTTAAAGTTGTTGCTTAGCGCATAGCCAAAAAGTGGACTTCTTAAATCAAAGTTTATCAAAAGTTGCATTGTAGGCTTATTGCCGAAAGCATAATTAATACCAGATTATTCCATATTTTTTAATTTAGTAATTATTTTCATATCGGGCTCTAATTTTAAACTGAAAAGTGCTCAATATTGTTATTTATTCAATCTTTTTTTTTTTATCGTAGACTGCTGTGTTAGAAAAGCGTCTTATCGATAAGCTTTCATAATTTCCGTTTCTCTTTAACAATCAAAGTTTTGCCCTTAATACCCATAATGGTTTTTCAATGATTCTTCACGTTATGCAAAAATTTTTGTCTGCTTGACTTTTCAATCATGTCAAGGCATTTGTTTGATGACTAAAATTTCATTGTTTTGCTCAATCTTTGTCAATGTTCAAGAAATCTTGGAAATATGACAAAGATCTTTTTGCATGCTTTATCAATTTCAAAAAAGTATATGGTCGCTTTTCTAACTGTGGATGGTTCTGCAGGAAAATGGCGTTGGTGGTCAGTTGTTAAATGCCATTAAGATTAATAGCGCTGACTGGAATTTTGTGACTAGTTAACTGGAAAACAATCAAAGCTTTCCAATTGTATGTAGGGTAGACGTTAAACTCCGGCAAGGGTGCCTTTTGTTTCCTCTCTTTTTTATTGTTGACATGAACTGGATTGACAAATGTAGCAAAAATGATGAGTGTACCACGATCGGAAACAGCAAAATCAATTGCTTGCTATGTGCTGATGTTTTGGTTTTGGCGCCACAAAATTTGGTCTTCAGCCACATTAAATAGGTTTGCAGCTGCTTGTAACACTGCTGCAAAATAAGCAAGCACGGGCAAAAGTCAAAACTGATGTACTTCATCTTTCAAGAAACCTTAGTCAGTGCATGTTGCAAGTGAATAGAGAGGCACTGTCGCAGGTACAGAAGTTCAAGTATTTTGGGGTAGCATTCACGAGTGACGGAAGGCAAGACGAAAAACTGGATATTCGAATTGGCAAGGCAATGGCAATGGCAACAATGCGAGCTTTGCACGATTCAGTTGTTGCGAAACGAGAATTGTTGAAAAATGGCAAAATTCTCAATTTTCAAAACAGTCTTTGTCCCCGTTCTTACCTATTGTAGCTTTAAATGGTATGAATCTTTGGTAATAATTGAAAGAGTGCGATCGCAAGTGAAACCATCTAAAATGAGGTTTCTCCAAAGAATCAAGGAGTTACATCATTGACAAGATGCACATCTTTTGAGATTCAAAAATTTCTAACAACGCTACTTTTCAAAATTGAAAGATCTCAGCTTAAATGGTTTGGCCATAATAAGCAAAATTCATTCATTCATTGTTTTTTTATTCTTGACCACCACAACAATAGCAAATGCATCGTAACACAATAACAACACGTAGAATCAGGAAAAGGAAGTAGCGACACTACGTCAGACGTTAAGACATGCAGAGTATACTGAAAACAAAAAAGCGATTTTTATTTGCATGGTTGCTACACCTGTCACACCAGCTTAAGTACACTGTAGGCCTAACCAATCACACTCATCAACATACACGCAGACACACAAGATGGAAGTGAAACTAAGGGCTGGAGCAGTTGTTCGAATGATTGATAAAGAGAAAAGAGAGGGACAGTGACCAGTGCAAGGCCAGGCACGGTTACGTAGGTGGTCAAAGGGTGGCGCAACCGGCCCAAAACTATGTTTAGCTCAACGGAGCTAGGTGAGGAAAGAAAAACCACCCTGAAAATGAAACCTCACCTGGTCCAGAAACCCTTTCAAGTCGCAGCTGGCCATAGCAACAAGACAGTTACAATTTTGCTATCGATACATGTGCATCAAAATAGTTATACTCAACATACAGCAATATGAGTCACACCATCCACATTGCGTCTAAATAGCTGGTACAAATGCCTCAGAAAAAGCTCCCAAACACGCTGTATTTACCAAAGCAAATGGGAAAAAAAAAGTTGGACGACCTAGAACTAGATGAATCAATATTACATAAAGGATTTTTGGTGGAATTGCTTGGGACTTCATCCAAGCAAAATGATGGAGGTGATGAAAGACCGTGAAGTGTGGCGGTTTAATCTCAAACAGCTCCCCTTCAACCCCAACAGAAAAGAGGGCAATGAAGAAAGAGAGAATTTTTTTTGAAGTCAATGTTTTCGTTTGCTTTTCTACTGTTTGTTTTGTTAAAGTTGCTTTCGTACAAATTTTTCATTTCATCTACCAGCTTCTTCACTTCTTGAACCATTTTTAATTGATGAATTGCAGGAATTCCAGCTTCGTGGTGGACAAACATGTGCTTTTGATATTATTCTTATCAGGTCTAGAAATAGTTCCTGGCAGCCAATTGCAAGAATCTTCAGATTTATTATTAGTATTGCTAGTATGTATACTAATGTTGATGCTTTATAGAGCTTATACTTTGCAGATGTACTAAACTCCGTATCTTATAGAGCAAAACACAACAAATGTGTTTTCAGTAAGCTGCTGCTGTAAATATAATTAAGTTAGGACAACAGCTAAATAGATTTCAATAACTAGGCCTACAGCCTAGTCTGTACCGCCATTCTGTAAGAAAGTAACTTTGTAGGCTATGTCTCACTCAGTTTTACACAGACAGCCAAAATAGATAGGTCTAACTCAAACAAAGTTCCTGTTGTAGTTTCCCACAACAAAAACGTGATCAGTTTTTACGGCTATTAATTCTGAAATAAACAATACAACATAAATATAATCAGTTTTACTGTAGAAGTTGTTGTGAAGTTTTTTTGAATGTTTAAGACCAAAACTAAATGTACAATGTTGCAATGACTCATTAGTAACACAAACTCCACATAGCACCATCTAGCGGCCCAACATTAAAGTAATTCCAAATTTTGGACAAAAAAGGTCTGTGTGCTACCCCTAAACCTCAATTTTTTTTCCTCAAACTTTGTATTTTTGATTTTTTTCACAACGTCCTATTTTGAAGAAGGTAGAAAAAAAGTCCGAAAAGGTCGGGGCAACTGCAACACCCTAATAACTATGTTCACTAAAATTACTCATGTAGTTTGATCTTGTTATTCCATTTTGATGTCATCGTATTATGTCGTTGACATTGTGTCAAAATGTTTGGCCAAGCTCCTTTAATCAGTTACGGATAATTTGCAAATAAATGTTTGTTGTTTACTACGGTTTTGAACGCAATGACTATTGCTATGAAATTCTGAAAAAGTGCGTGCTCTACGTATTGATGCTGTCATAATGACGTTAAGCTATAGATTCGCACTTGTAATGATACCAAATTGAATCTGTAGCTTAATAGACTTCCAAAAATATATCATAGCATTTGCCCCGAATTTGGGCCTCAATTGTAACATGGTCGTCAAGCTTTTATATTAAGGATTATGAAATTTTAATGTTTATTTTGTTCAATGCACATTGTCAATAGAAGTTTAGTAAAAATATCGCAGCAAAAATTGCAATTACAGCAAAAACATAAAACAAAATAATTAATTAGTTGAACTATAATGGTTCTTTAGACGTTTTAAACGGCTATCAACGCAAACAATTTTTATTGTATGGCGTATGCGTTTATTTTTATTTTTGATGATGTCTGCTACACAAAATTAATCAAACAATGATATAATATAACCTCACAACTTTACAATCTTTTAATTGCTTAATAGGTTTCAAACTACTCCAAATTTCATTTCTTGTGACTAATAGCAGAGGCCTTGTCGTCAAGTATCTCCAGTTGAGAAAAAAAGGTGATAAATTAAAATACATGTTTAATAAATATTAAAATACAAAATACTTCTAGTGGAGCAGAAAACTTTTTCCAACGTTTTGATAAGCTATGCTCAGGTTATGTACAACCTATCTTCATTTGGGCAAAGTAGTACAGTCTAGCGCAATTTAATGGACTAGAAAAGTAAAAAGCACTAAATGAATAAATCCTCTTTTATCGTAACATTGAATTTCACAAAACTTAAGATTTAGTTACTAATATTGCCACCTTTGCTGTATAACACTAACTTGCATTACTCGCTTTGGCATAGTTTCCATCAATTTTTGGCAGTTTTCTCCATCTGAAGATCTCGATACCATACTTCAATAACGGCCTCTATTAGGTTGGTCATGGCTGTGCAATCCAATTTTTCCAACCAAAATTTCATGACCGCCCACAAATTGTTTACAGGGTTAAGGTCTGGCGAGTTTCCAAACCATTCTAACACGTTTAATTTGTGCTTTTGGAAAACCTTGTCACTTATTTAGAAGAATGACAAGGGACAAGATCCTGCTGGAAAATTCCTCTATCATCAGAAAACAACCTTCTTATTTCTAGGATGACTTTCTTTTTAATTACGTCTATAAATTTGTCTGAATTCATCATAACCTCGATAGGTTGAAGAAAACCCACACCAGAATAACTAAAACAACCCCAAAACATCGTTTTTCTGGGATGTTGTATTACCTTATTGAAGTGGCAAGACTTAGCTGTTCACTCTTGCTGGTCCTGACAAATTGCTTGGGCTTTCCTTAAACAAAAAAAAGAAGATTTTTGTCTGAAAACAGTATTTTCTTCCTGTCTTCTACGTCCAGTTTTTATCTACTTTTGCCCATTGCAAACTCTTCTTTTTAATTCTTTTAGTACAAAGATGCTTTTTAGTGGTTTCTTAGCCTTTCTACCAGCCTCTAGCTAGCGGCATTTAACTCTACTTATACAAGTTTCTGCAGATAACAAATTCTCCTGTAAATCAAAATTTGTCTTCCTTGGATCTTTTTTGCTATTTTGAAGAAGGATTGTATCATTTTTCGGTGTAGTTTTACACTTTCTACCACACTTTTCTTTGCGTTTCGGTCTAACAGAACCTGCTGCTTCCTGCGGCTTGATAACGTGAGACAAAGATTTTTGACTACCTCCACAATATTTGCAATGGATGTTTGGGTGTAGTTACAAGGTTTTGAAAGAGTAAAAATGCGATTTCCATTCCTAGGAGTGATATTTGTCATTAAGAATTTTAGAAGTTAAATATGTCAAACCACAATGCACACACAACAGAAAAAGAAAGTTTCATTCTGCAACAATGTTAACCTACTTAAAATCCTCTGTGACGTCATAAACTCCATTTTTCCGTTATCTCGCTACATATCGCGGTGCTTAGTGCATTTGTCTTACGTTGCAACAGCAACTATTAGAATATTTCCTAGCACACAAAAAAAGGAGCATAAAATAAGGTGTAAAATGCAAAAAAAACTCTCCTCAATTAATTTGCACAAGACTGTACATGCCCTGAATATATCCCACCGAAACATTGTCAAAAAAAGTTTTCTGCCTTATCAGTAGAGTGCATCATTTGCCCCAACCTCAAAGAAATCAACCTAACCTTTTTTTGCATGTGAGGTTAGCTATAAAAATACGTTGTGCAAAATTTTTCACTGATCGATTTATGTTTAGGTCCCGCACTTGGGCCTTAAAATTGGGCCCATGAGGCAGTTTTTAGAAAATTTTGTCACTAGATGGCACTATGTTTGAGGAACACTTAAACTGTATCTTTCAAAAAACAGAACCATTTTTGATCTTTCAAGTAAAAAAAATTGTCGCAATTCAGTGAATGGAAAGGGAGATGTTAGCAATTCTGTGGCCCTCAAGCTCTCTATCACCACTAGCGGCCAAAGTGCAATTTGTAGTTTTTGATCCGAATTTGGCAGATTTAAAGGACAAACTTAATTTGTACTTGAGGGTTCCAGATTCTTTTTCTTGTTTGTTTTTCATAGTTTGGCTACTAGATGGCAAAAACATTTTAAACGCTTACGTACAAATTTATTCAATTTAATAATCACCACTTCAAGGTTTTGCAAAAAGGAAACTTTTAAAAGTGTGGCAGACAAAGCACAATTCAACGTTTTAAAGTGTAATCATTTCGATTTTAAAGATATTACACAATAACACATTGGAGTAGCACTGTAATAAATGACTAAAATTGAAAGGCCACCCAAATTTTTTTTGATTGATTAAGTACCACAACTGGCTCGTTTTTGGAAATTCTTGTGGTTTGGAATAAGTTTTTAAGAGTTTTTAACTGCCTGCAGTATATTTTAATAGCATTTTTTTTTCGAGCAGCTCCTTGAAAATTTTGTGCCAGCCTTACACTTTACGTCATTCTCAACTTTAATATGATCGATGATCAATTTTGCGTTGATAAAGGCTTGATTTTTTCCATGTATCAATTGGCTGCTGAAGAAACGACGAATCAAGTTTCAAAATTAAAAAAAAACATCCTAGAGTAATTTCCCGCGTAGAAATCTAAATCTCTTGAAAAACCGTCCCTTAATTTTGGAAATTTGGGTTTGCCAAAGCTAGAGCCAAATCTGTTGTAAAAGCAATCATTTTTTTCATTCTGATGCATTCATTAGCTTACCATCCCAATGTATGTTTGCAAATGCAGAAGGAGTCCAATTTTCCAGAATTGCTTCAATTCCACATTGTTCTGTAGAAGCGTAACTTAAAGATAATTTAGATGGATCTCCTTCTAATGTTACCACAATTTCATATATTACAGCAGAAAGAGCTGACGAAAAAATTTTGTTTTGAACTACTGCCTGACCAACAATTGGTGCTTTCAAAATTTCATGAGGAATGTGAACGGTTACTACGGTTTTCATTGATCTTTTGTGACTTCTGGAAACTTGACCTAAAGATGTAGTAAGGCAAAGAGTCATTTCGTCATCGGTGCTGAAACCTATTGTGGTACTGTCACTGAGAACAGCAGTCCTGCAGCTTGCTGACTAATCTTTCCATTTCTTTTCTCGCTTGGGTTCTTGGTGTTCTCTAGCCAGCTTTTTTTTTACTTGACTGATTGCAGCTTTGTCTTTACCACCCATTGAAGTTTTTAAATCAGACATCATGGATAGCAAAAATGACTTGTCTATTTCATTAGCCATCATTTGTAGAACATTTCTTGGCCAAAATTTCATCGTTTTTTCTTTAATCCTTAGTTAAAATTCATCAACTCTTTCTTTTGATTTTCCTGAATTTCTCGAAGAGTGTTGATTTTCCAAAGATTCTCAAATCTAGCTAACAACTTTTTTAACAGCTACTGCCATCTTTGTTTGGGAAGAGTAGGTACACCAGGTTTTTGAAAAACATGGTATCACGCAGTCCACAGTTTTTTTCGAAGCATCACGTTTAGAAATTATGATTGAGCACTGACGATAACCAAAATAGCAAAGCAGAACTTGGTGTTCTGCTGAAAGTTTGGATCCTTTAATTTTTTTGTCATCATCAGTTGGAACGGTGTCCAGCAAAAATTCCTTGAAGCTTAAATCACTCATTGTGCAGCACAGTACACAAATATCACCAAAAGCAGTTTAATTAAGAATGGTTTATGTTCTCTGTGTTAAAAACAACTGCAAGAGTAAATTTATGTGTTTATCTACAACCTTTATGCTGTGAGTTGTTTCAAAGTTTTGAGAGTAAGGTAGAGAACTGCTTCAACAGCAGTTTATCTTTTCGCTTTTTCCTCTATCATTTTTTCTAAACAGTCAATGAAGGTAAAGTTATTTAAAAAATTAATATGATTAGTAAATCAATAATTACTGTTTAGGCCTTGCTCATTGATCTTTAAAAAGCTTAAATTTTACTAAAAATAAAAATTTTACTGTGCTATCATAGAAACTCAAATGTTGCACGAACATGACTAACTTACTGCTAATCACTAAAGAGCATTGCCAGTTAGTCACTCATTGCTGCATTCTCAAACGTGTAAGAGTGCAATTCCTCTATATTCTATTTCAAAAACAAAAAAACTTGCATTGGCGCCACTAAGTGATCAAATTATGAAAAAGTAACAACAAAAATGAATTAAGCATCTTTAAACATACAAGTTTGCACTTCAAATTCGAATGAAAAACTGCAAATTGCACTTTGGCCGCTAGTGGCAGTAGAGAGTTTGAGGGCCACAAAATTGCTAATATCTCCCTATCCAGTAGCTCAATTGCAACAATTTTTTTTAATTGAAAAATTAAAAATAGTGTTGTCTTTTGAAATGCACAATTTAAGTGTGCCTAAAACATAGAGCCATTTAGTGGCGAAATTGTCTGAAATATGTTACAAGTCCCCAACTTTAGGGCCCAGGTGGGGGATCTAAACATAAACCGATCAGAATAACATTTTGCACAACTTACCTTTATAGTTAACCTTACACGCAAAAAAAGTTAGGGTCATGACTAGAAACTTTTTAATTTCAAGGGGCGAATGATGCAGCCTACCTATCAGTTGAGCTATTAAACTGCATTTCATTTATATTTTTGGTGACAGCAACTACAATGTGACTGGAACATTAAAGATAGCAAAGACTTTTAGGCGCAATCGAAACTAGGAATAACTAACCACAAACACTGTTGACAAAGCATATGTTCTGTATACTTCAGTATAGCTATTCCAGATGACCAAGCAATGATCATTCAACATTATTTTGCGCATTATTTTTTACTTGATCGCAGGTCTGGGTATTTTATCTAAAGTTGTTTTTTGCTGTGATTTTGCAAAAACAATTAGTAACAAGTTGGTATTTTGTTACGTACCGGTATATTCCTTTGTTCAATCACTTTAGCAATGCGTTGAATTCCGTTTGTTTTCAGTTTGCAATCGCTAATATTCAACACTTCAATGTTCTGCAGACATGCTGAGAGAATTGCTGCCTTGTCATCATATAGATTTGTCTTATTAAGATTGATCTCTTTCATCTGAAAAAAAAGGTTCTGCGCATTAGTTTGTACACAATTGCAGCAGGCCTATTGCATTTTATCAAAAACTATTTATTTTCTGTAATTTTGCTGAAGTTAGTAACTATTTGGTGTTTTTTGTTACGTACCGCTGTACTCCTTTGCTCAATCGCTTTAGCAATGCGCTGAATACCATTGGTTGTCAGTCTGCATTCGCTAATATTCAACACTTCAATGTTATGAACGCATGTTGAAAGACTTGCTGCCTTATCATCATCCAGGTTTGTACCACTAAGATTGACCGTTTTAACCTAAAGAAAATAGCAACAACTAAAATCAGAAATTGAAGTTTTAACTTCTTTGCTTTATTTTATTGAGAGACAAAAATTCTTTTATTGGCACTAAGTAACTACGCAGCAGTGCCATCGCCAGAGCGAACAAAGTAGGAGGGGGCACTAGCTGAAAGTGAAGGGACACTAAAATAGACTAAACTTTTGCACATAAAAACTGATATTGTACGGCTACAAAATACAAATTATGGGCAAATTTTTAAATTCTGCATTTATGTCAATAAAAAGGCCGGCAAAGTTTTTTAGCTTGCTTCTTCTGTGGCCAATAATTGCTTAAAAACTCTATTTGCAGCAGTGAATGCTATTAGATGCGCAACCAAGATTTTGCAAAGAGGCCGTGGTTTAAACCAACAGTAAATCCTTTTTGCACAAAAATTGTCTAATATGGACCCAATGCTAAACAAATGGATGCAACTCAAGCGTGTGACAAACGAGGACCTGGGGGCGGAGCTTGCAGCGATTTTGTGGCAAAAGAAAAGCTTTTTTTTACATTTTGCAGGTTTTTGAAACCATTTGAATAAACAAATTGCTAAAATCCAGAAATCATTTGAAAGAATTAAGTTACCGTGCCTCATCAGCCCATCTTACTTCAGGTCAAGTCCAAAACACGCTTAAACGCTCGTTTTTTGCGGTTAAATTGTCTAAGTGACTTGGCTAAGGAGACTAAAGTCCCGTAAGCCCCTTCTCTTCTGAATGCGCAATTGACTGCGACCTAAAAATCTTGAGTTTGCTCAAAATGAAAAGAAACAACTGGTCTTCAAAAAAGATTTTCAGAAATTGTTTCAGGTCGTAACCAATTTCGCAAGGAATAGAGAAAACGTCAAACGAGAATTATGTTTAAACAGTATTGTTCCGTTTTTCATCGTTGTCTGTTGTCTTGTCATTGCGTGATAATTCAAACAAAGTATTTTAAGCAAACCGAAAAGAGGGGAACAAGCAGCCGTTCAGGGGGGGCACGGCCCCCGGAAGCGACGGCACTGTTACGCAGATAACAGACATGAAAATGCCAATATGAATCAAATGTCAAAATTAATCAATAAATCAATTACAAAGTCAATAAAGTTATATATACCGCTTAAACATGGCCGCATTAAAAGACTAACGGCAGGTTACTTATGATAAAACGGCAGAACTACTTAGAAATGTTTTACAGTCAACATTTCAGCATAAATAATTATAAAGCTTTTGCTACCCAGGATGCAAAAATTTCAGAAGTTTTGAATTTATTTTTACAAGTTTGACTAATACAATAGCATTTTTGTGTTTATTATTTGGTTGCAGCGTAGGTGGATGTAAAGCGTCAATTTTCTGATTGAATTTATTAGATTTTAGTTCAGTTCCGCAATATAATGATTTTGCTTGTCTTTTAAAATTTTGTTCAATTAAGGCCAAGCATTATCTTTGTTGCTGTTGATTAGTTGCAACGGTGCTTGACGTTGAGAAAAAAAAGAGAACAGCCTGGGAGCCTCCATTTAGTGGCTTAACTAGGGGGACTAAGCTTTCCACTAAGCCTTGTCACTTACAAAATTTATCTCCAATGCGGCATGCTTTTAAACGTTTATTGAACTTAACTAGGACGTAAGCCAAAAGACTGAAGGAGATAAGTGATTTAATTTTGTCAAAAACCTTCTACATTTTTGCAATTACAGTAGTTCTTTTACATGATTCTACTGTACAAACAACGTGGAAAATGCCATCAAAAATGGTAAGATTTGCTATTTTTTGGGAAAATTGCATAAACCGCTCAGCGGGTGGGGTTTGCTCTCGGTCCCTTGTAATCTCCTACAGCTGGAATGGACGCAGAAAAATTTTCTCGTTAGGGGCAAGCCTTCCCTCTTGGCAAAATTCTGATTACTCTCCTGCCTTTACCGAGTGTTGCACACAGGTGAGAATAGAATGTCAATTTGACTCGAAAAACAAATGATTCTTTTTTATCTCCTGTTGAAAATCAACTAACCTTAGTACTGTAAATAACGATGTAATTGAAATTTCATCAAATTGCTTTGGTATCTCTAAGTCTAGTAATATGCTGCCCAAGCTCTAATTCTAATGCAAGATTTTGCAGAAAAAAAGTACTTGGCGCGAAGCGAACTCGTGCCCAAAGCTTGTTAAGGGCGCTCTCTACTATTGCACAACAGAAAAGAAACAAAGCTGTTTATTGGTCAAATAGCGTTTTGAAGGAATGACAAAGAGCGATAGATGGTAACTGCTAGAAGAGATTTGGTCTCAGCAAAACCTAACAGAGAATTTAACAACAATACAATTCAGAGCAGAATGCATAGTAAAGTCACTAAAACAAATCATTTAAAACTACAGCAGCGCCTGTTTTATCGAAAAACGGCTCCTCAGGAGGGTAAGTTCTAAACACAACTGTTGAGAAGCTTATAAGTACATGAACTACAGTAACTTATAAAGGTAAAACTATATATCTCATTTCATTCCCAATTATATTTAGGTAGTTATGTAATGTCCCATATATCTTTCATTTGGCATTTGAACCTTGTCCTAAGCTTAAAATCCTAAAAATTCAGCAACCATGGAACATTGAGAAGGCATTTTTGATGTCTCTCTTATTTCGGTCATAACTCATGACTTAATACATTGGCAGCTTGTAACGCTATGGCATTTTAAGAAGCCAGTGGTGGGACGTATTTTAGATTTTTTTCACCCAGTATCGTAACTGCTGTAGCGTTTCATATTTTGCTTGTTGCAGCTTAATACTGTTTTGTATAACTTAATATTTACGAAAATTCTTATTTTTTGCGTATACATACAGGAGCACAGAAAAGGAAAGCGAGAGAAACAGTTAGTGTCCCTTACATGTCTTGTGCTTATTTTGTTTGTTTTGTGCTCTAAAAACACGTCTTCTAAATAAAATTTTAGACAAAAACATCAAAAATGAGTTATTTGTGTTATCTATGCACTGAGAGTTCTTTCTCCAGACCTTAATGCCTTTGGTGTTCTATCACCAACTTCCGGCGCAAACTCACAATCTGTGATCTATATATTTATTTTATCTCATCGTGGCACCTCAGTTTTGAAATTAAAACAAAAATTGAAAAGGGAACACCATTTAACAGGAGCATTACGAAATCAATCGAACAAACATCAAAATTCACAGAAGCCAATGCTGAAAGCAGAACAAAAAATATACCAGTTGCATGTCTAAGACAGCTGTTTCGCCTAATTTTAAGGCTCATCAGTTAGGCTTAGCAAGGCCAAAATGACAATTATTATAGTGATAAAACCAAAAATTAGAAAACGATGAAATATTTGCAGATAAAAATCTGTCCATACCAATCTTTACCCAACAAATTACGCTAAATTAATTAAAACTTTCTAACTGAGATCGTTACGAACAAAACTGTAGGTCTCAAGATGCTAAACTCACTGAAATCTTTACCAAAAGAAACTAGGTTACGGCCTACAATCTAACCGAAATCCTAACCGATTAACTCCAGGTTACAGGCTATCCGAAATCCTTACCGACAAACTCCAGGTTACAGGCTATCAATCTAACTGAAATTCTTACCAAATAAAGCTAACCTACTAATCTAACTGAAATCTTTACTGAACAAAGCTGGGTTACTGGCTGTTAATCTGACTGAAATCTTTACCGAAAACGCTCGGTTATAGACTACAAATCTAACTGGTATCTCTAGCGAATACACCTAAGCTACAGGCTACTAACTACATAAGCTCTAAAGTTGACCGACTGAAACTAGTCTACGAGCTACAACAAACTAATATTATTAAGATTTTAGTTAGATCAATTCAATGAAGCCGTAACAATTGCATAGTGACGCAATAATCATGCAATCAAGAACAAAGAGTATAAGGTGCATTAGTGGCCTTAGGAATGTGCAAAGTGTGCAAATGCACAGGGGCCCCCCACTTCTGGGGGGCCCCCCCATTTGACCTATCGTGCGCAGAAAAATTTGATTATGAAAAACTATAGCAAATTATGATAAAAAGTTTATGCATTTGTTTTAAGTGACATTACATATGTACCCCCTCCCTCAAGATGCACTTGTTCCAAGTGTTATTACTCATATCCCCCTTTCCAAGACAATATTACTTTCAACTTTTAAGTCAGATTTAGTAAACGGATAATAAAATTTACTGGCAAAGTCAACTTACCACTCTTTTTTTTTGCTGGCTACTGTTAGGCTACTGAGGTCATATGCGTAACCAGGGGGGGCCCAGGGCCCCCCACAATTGAAATGCTACCCATGATAAAAATGTTACAAAAAATACTGTTGTTTCTTCAGCTTCAGTTTCTTTTAGCATCTTTGCATACAACAGTACACCCGTACAGCAGTAATTAACAATTGTATTGAGCCAGGGGGCCCTGGCCCTCTCAATTTAATTTTTACCAACCAATTTAAATGGGCCCCCTACAATAATAATTAAATGGGCCCCCAACAACAATATTGATCCAGGGGGCCAGGGCCCCTTAATTTAATTTTTGTCAACCATTTTAAATGGGCCCCTACAAGAATATTTATATCGCCCTCTAATTTATATGGGCCCCCAAAAATAATACTATTTCAGGGGGCCATGGCTCCTTCAATTTAATGTTGCCAACCAATTTAAACGTATAACCCGAGTGAAATTAAGCGTTTCTATCCCAAAAGTTGCTAACTGAGGTTCTTATCTAACCTTTTTATGAATGTAATGCAATAACCAGGGACGGATTTAACACATAGCACAGTGCCAGGGGCCCCGCACTCAGATAAGACTTTTTTGGTCTTCACCTGTATTTGGCGCGAAAGTATTGCAAAAATCTCAAAGTGCCAGGGGCCCGACTCAATGTAAATCCGACTCAGGCAATAACGTGATTTGTAGGCATAACTATCTATTGTACATTTTTCAATTGCATTTCACCTCCACCTCGCCAGTTTTTATGCAACAAAATGCTTTTGAAAAAAATTGTCTTCAGTAAGGGGAATGCTCATTGAACAAATTTTTGAATTGAGAGAGCTTGGGCCCCTGGCCGTATATGTACTCCTATAACTGGTTGTTTTCTAGACAAAACAATAATCTACAAAGAAAATAATCGACTGAATTGTTATTTACTGCTAAAATATTGCAGGAGGGAATGTACTTTACTTCCCCCTACCTGGGCGAAATCACTAATAAAATTTAACCACAAAATGCAAGATTTTAAACGTGTTTTGGACTTAAATTGCAAGCAAAAGGAGGATTGAACAACTTAATTTTTTCAATTGGCTTTCAAATTTTAAAAATCTAATACTTTCAAATGGCTCTGAAAACGTGTAAAATGTGATCCAATGGTATTAAAACTACTTTTTTTTCCAAAAAATTACGAAAAATCGTCCAGCGGCTGGGGGCTTAGCCCCCAGACTCCCATAGCTTCGGGCGGCTGGAGGCTCCGCCCCCAGACCCTCGTCTGTGATACATTTGAATTACAGTACACTTCTTTACTTGAGCACGTCTACCAATTTACACATTTTCGCATTTTAACTAGGCTATTGGTTTAAGCCCTCTCCTTGAACGAGTTCCTAGTTACATGCCTACACAAGGCCACGATTTCTGATCTTCCATTCTACGATATCTTTGCCCCACCAAAAAATTCCTCTTTCGAAGTTTCTGATGACGTATTTCATGTGATTTGTGGTTTTGGCCCCCCCCCCCCCAATCAAAAATCCTGGCTACGCCTATAACTCAGGTAGTCGTTTTTCCACTTGTTTTTTTTTTCAACTGCTTTCAGCAACTGGCAGCATAGGTGGGCACAAGTCCGTTAATCGTTAATCCGTTAATAACGAAGCTAACTTTCTCTTGAACTCGTTAATCCGTTAAAAACTTTTTTTATGTTAACGGACTAAATTAACTTCCGTTAAGTGCTGTTAACGGACTAAACTAACTTCCGTTAAGTTCTACTAACTTCTGTTAAGGTTTTTATCGTTAATATCATGCAGCTTCGTTGTGCATTTGAACTTGTTTTTATCTTGAAATTGGATTAGACTGTAAAATGTAACTTTCAAAACACCAAAAGACCAATATAGCAATAAATATTTCCTTACAATCAGCTTAACAGCGTCAAAACGTGTTCTAGAAGCGAGTGAGTAAAACGAAATGTAAATTACACGCAAAATGTTAACGGATTAACAGACTTTATTAACTTCCGTTAATTAAAGCTGAAAATAACAGATTAACGTTAACGGAAGTGTTAAGTTTGTTAACGGACTAGTGGTTAACGAAGCTAACGTTTTGCGTTAACTTGCCCACCTATGACTGGCAGTAATAGGTTTTTGACTCACGTATACAGTACATCATATGCTAAGCAGTATAAAGCATTCAAACATTATTGCTAAGTACTCAAACATATTCTGTATTAACACAAGCATACTGAAAGCAATTGCTGAAAGTTTACGTTAATTTATTGCAATTAATTGAGTTGATGATCTAGATTAGAGGAACTTATGAACAAACATTTGATTTAATTAGGGCTGCAATAGCATTGGTCTTCTGGTCTTGTTATTTATGAAATGCGTTGTTGCGCTTAATTGCAAGTGCAGATAAAACATGGTAAAGTAGTGTGTAAAGAAAAAGCCCCCCCCATTTAATTTGCAAAGGGGCCCCCCCTTTCCTAAGGCCACCACTGATAAGGTGAAAATCAATGAGAAACAAAAAAAAGGCGTATTTCATAAACTATTACCTTGCTATTTTATACACATTAAAATAAATTATAAGAGCACCATGACTCAGGAAAAGAGAAGCAACTACACAATGAAAAGATCAGTTTATCCTTGGCATGTCCGCCAAATTAGTTTGGTAACGTAAGGATCAAATAAACGATGAACGGTATTGTGAAATCCATCACACCGACAACTCCGTATCAATAGGAGGACTGCATCACCACTATTGATATCAAAATCAAAAAAGGGACAACAAAATTGTAGCATTAGGAAATCCATCCGAGTTAGCCGGTTAGGATTTCGGTTAGATTGTAGGCCGTAACCTAGTTTCTTTTGGTAAAGATTTCAGTGAGTTTAGCATCTTGAGACCTACAGTTTTGTTCGTAACGATCTCAGTTAGAAAGTTTTAATTAATTTAGCGTAATTTGTTGGGTAAAGATTGGTATGGACAGATTTTTATCTGCAAATATTTCATCGTTTTCTAATTTTTGGTTTTATCACTATAATAATTGTCATTTTGGCCTTGCTAAGCCTAACTGATGAGCCTTAAAATTAGGCGAAACAGCTGTCTTAGACATGCAACTGGTATATTTTTTGTTCTGCTTTCAGCATTGGCTTCTGTGAATTTTGATGTTTGTTCGATTGATTTCGTAATGCTCCTGTTAAATGGTGTTCCCTTTTCAATTTTTGTTTTAATACATGATTACTGCACCCACTTGGCTTGGATGGATTTCCTAATGCCACAACTTTGTTGTCCCTTTTTTGAGTTTTGAAATTCTTGTTTGCGCCGCTGAGTCATTTAGCACATATAAGTAGAACAAAGTTGTGAAGTCGGGCCGGGTTTTTTTGGTTGGAATTTGGTATAATTCAGGCTTGATGTACGTACTAACTTGTTTTGTGTTGTACTCTTTTGGGTGCTCTAAAAAAATAATCAAATAACTTAGCAACACAAAATGACGACTTTGTTTATAATTCAACACAAGGATTGCTACATAATTATTATTATTGCGTAACACTCACAGTGTATTAGGCAGTTTTATTTTAATCGCGTTCGAACAGAAACGCATACACTGCATTTTTAGACATAACTTAACTTTCGAGCCTGGCTTTGATTTCAAATCATCTTTCGGGTTTGATCCTGCATTTGTCGGCTCGTTTACAACTCTGACGTTGATCGCGGACGGTAGGGTTAAAATTACATTTAATAATACATTTTCTTTTCCTCGTATGAAAAAGGAACAAGTGAAAAAGCGCCCCCTCATCCAAAATTTAACCATTTATACTGGGCATTACTGCACTTTCTTAGCTTGAATGGGCCGCTTTATCACTAGTCAAATGTTTGGGAGATTTTTATCCCGAACACTACTCATGTACACTACGGTTATAATTTTTTTGTCTGCAAATGCCTGATGTTGGAAGTAATAAATAGTTGCATGTTAATGACGTATATCACTTTCTTTTTGCTTAACATTACAAAAACCTGGCTAACCCATGCCCTCCAAAATTGTATGATTCACTGAAAAATCATATTTAAATTACGCAATAAACCACAACGAAAATAACTACACATAGCATACCGTTTAAACAGAATCAATAAATTACACACCCAGCAGTCAAAGCTCTACCACTAAATATTTGTTGTGTTTGACGAATTTCGAAATTTTTTCTATGATACTGTTTGTCTGAATGTCAGAGTTTTTGGGCATGAAACTAAAATGGCTAGTAAAAAGAGGTTTTGGCTATCATACTGCCTATACAGTGGCGGATTTAGGGGAGATGCATTTCCTCCTCCAGCTTAAACATAACGTACAGAAACTGCATGATATGTTTCAGATAAGTTAGTATAACTTATCTTATCTGAAAAAGCAACTAACTTATCTGAAAAAAGCAATCAGTGAATACTTGATAGTCCGTGTGACTAGGATGTATCTTCTAAAGCAATGTGGGGGGGGGGAGGACAGGACAATGTTATTTTTACAGCAAACTTTTTACAAAACAGAGTTTTTACAGGTCCGATTGCTTTGAAAGGGCCAAATTAACAAAATTCACAACTTGCACTTTTCAATGATAAGGCATAAAAACACAAAAGGAGTTTAATTATTGCGCGTTTTCACTCAAAACTCATGCAATACTGTAGTACGGTTTCATGCATAAAATGTGTCAATTTGACAGAACATCAAATAAAAAGTTTTTTGGAATGTACAATAGTTTAGTTACTTTGTTAGTTACGGTGTATTGAATGAACACTTAAGCAGAATAAACTTTTGGCAATTGGAATATTAAAATCCGAGGCAGATAGTTTTTACTCGTTCTGTTTAATGCAGATAATTATGTTGGCGAAAGTTTAATTAATGCAATTTTTGAAGAAGACAAAAAAGCATTTTATTTTACTAATTTGAATTGCATTGATTATATTAAAAAATTTATTATATGTAACGTTTTTTGGATGGGACGGATCGAAAACAGTGTTGTAGCCAGGAGATGGGGGGTGAAGCTATAGCTCCCCCTCTACCATTGGCCTGCCGAACAAAATGCAGAATAAGAAACATAGCCTACCACGTTTTTTGCGCTTCTAGACTACATTTTGCTCTGAAATAGACTCAATGATTTAAAGCATAGTTTGAAATGTTTTTTTAGGGGGGAACTATTTTGTCAAAAACAAAACTTATAAATCAGAAAATAGTTTGAAAAATGGCCAAAATTGGTATTGAATTTTGATCGCTTATTGCTTAACATAAATATCAAGGTATCATCAAAAAATAAATAAGTTCAGGATTACGGGAGGGGTATATTCAGTATTACTGTAATTAATTACCTATCACTTCTCTCAAATTTCCTTCCATCAGCCCCCTTAATTTCCTTCCATCAGCCTTTTATCTTTCTCGATAAAAGATAGTCAAATTAGATTACTGCTTGACAACTTTATTGAACTACCAGCCATAGGCGTAACCGAGATTTTTGATTGGGGAAGGGGGTTCAAACCACAAATCACATAGATGAAAACACCCAAAAAAAGTCTTCACAATCCGTTTTAGAATTTTGGTTAGGAGGGGGGCAAAATTTAGTGGGAAACCAATTTTGAATTGGGGGGGGGGCAAACCACAACTTACATAATGAAAACCAAACTTAAAAAACAAAACAAAAAAGTCATCACGGGTTGAAGAGCTTCATTTTTCCAAAAATTAGGTGAAGACCAAAAAAAAGGTCGTCACCGTCTGAAGTCTAGGTGAAAAGACGTTTTGCTCACAAATTTATCATTGCTGGCATTGCGATCGAGGGTGCCTGGGCCCCTAGCCTTCCTTATGGCTACGCCTATGCTACTGGCCTGGATTTTAATCTTACTATTTAGAATTCCATGCTATCGGTATAGGATTTTATGATTTACCAGCTTGTGAATAAGAGAACTGAAATTTTAGCAATAGCTACCTCCCACATATCATTTTTTTGCAGCACGGCTAATTTCCATGCCACGTTTTAATAGCAGTAATTTTTATTAAAACAGGCCTAAAATTAAGTTACTTTGCCAAAAAAAAATATAAAATTTTCGAGTGCTGGGGACTCTGCCCCCCAAACCCCTTGCCTCCGGCGGCTAGGGGCTTTGCCACCATTACGGATTTCTGCCAACGAGCCTGATCAAAAATATGCCAAACAAGTTTGCACGAGGTCAAAAACATCTATCATGTACAGTACATCCTAAATTTTGAAATTATACAAAATTTGTGTTTTTAAATTTCATCCTCTCCCCCCACCAAAATTTTCTGGCTCCGCCACTGACTGTATATCAATTTTTTAATAACACTGATAGCTAAATCAAGCTTATGCCTGCACAATTACTGTGTACAGTAAATTGGTTTTGCTACGTGTTGTTTTAAAACAAAAAGAAAATTTCGCTTTTGCATAAGAAAGCTTTACTTACGGTTCTGTTGTTGCCCCTCTGGCAACATTTTAACCCCTAACAAGGTTCTAAAAAAATTGAAGCTCTTGCAGGCAAAAATTTGTCAGGGGACACCCACCAAAAGATTTAACCCTTTATTACTCAACGATAGGGCTTCTGAAGCCCACACTCGTTACAAAGAGTAATTACTTAAATTTGGTTCGCAATAAAAACTTGAAGTTTCCTGACTTTTCCTGTTTGTTTTTTCCAATTACGGTGACGCTGTTTTTGTTTATACAACGTAAGGGGTTCAAGCATAAAATGGGGGTTTTTGACAAATTTTTAAAAATTTTGCCAATTTCTAGCTTTCGGTGTAAAATTTTGATTTTACGCTTAATATTTCTGGTAGAGATTAAGAGGATTAGAGTAAATTGGTGTTCCAGATTACATGGATTACAATAATTAGTGTGACTATGTTGCAAACAAAAAGCTACTACGCCCGAGGCAATAAACAAAAATTAGGTTCCTTTGTTTTTGTTTTTATGCTAATTTTGATTGAATAGAGTTACAATTGGCTTGCAATGCAATGACTTCTTGCATACCACAATCGAAAATTCTTGCATATCATATCACAGCAGAAAACGAATCATGATTCAATGCAGTTTCAGGTAGTGATAGCCATTTGCTAATACAAAAAATCAAAACCAATTCCTCATTGGGCAATACTAACAACATCATGTCGAAACACGTGACAAGATTTGCGGTGCCCAGCTTCGAGTCATAGCCACTAGACAGCACAGTTCTTTTTGAATAAATGTAGCAGTGGTTGCGAGCCGTAACCAAATTGTGTCGGATTTGCCTTCCAGGGAATTGACTTTTAACTTCCCGTTCCACCAGCAATCGCATAACTGTTCAACCAACTGGCCAATGCAAAATATAAACTAATGCTCAATATAGTCTAGCTTTATTTTTAATGCCCTACATTCGATTTACCAAATTGAAAATAAAAAGCTTTGTTATTAATTTTACCTACTCATAAAGCTGTCAACTAGTTCATTCACACGCCTCTAAGTTGATTTTTTTTTTATTATTTATTGATTTTTACAAATACAATGTTTCTGTAATTAGTTTTAGGTGACAAATAGTTTAAATTAAATCAATTAAATCGTCATTAAACTTGCTGTATTACGTCGAAGGGTGTAGCAAGTTTTTGGGGCCCATAGTCTCGTCATTGCGCCCGGGCAGCACAGTTCCTTCCAAAGAAATGTTGCAGCGGTGGCAAGCCGTTCACAAAACTATGCCCGTTTTGACCGGCCACAGATTTGAACCTCAGACATCCCTCTCTAGAGACCAAAACGCTATTGCTACTTGATAGTAATAATCAAAGGATATTGCTACTCAAGCGTAAACAATTATCAGAGAAGTTTTCAGTTTCTAAATTTTTGCATTTCGCTTTGTAGTAATACCTATAAACCTTCTAAATTGCTTCGAAACTTGCTTTTATTAGGCCTTGCCAGGTGACCAGATCCTCAGCGAGAAATTTTATCAGGGTACGAAAACTGATATTGAGCTCTTTTGCCAAGATCAAGGCAGGAACTAAGGGGGAAGAACAACAGCTTTTTATTTGGGTAAAGACAAAAAAAAGCTTTTCATCGCAAACTCGGCCAGCTTTTGTTAAAAATTGCGTGAAGACCAAAAAAAAAGATCTCTACCGGAAATCCGGCTGGCTTTTACATGCATGCTCACCGAACTACTACTAATTTTGTGCTCGTGAACTTATAGACCCTCCCGAGATTCCTAAACCCAGGCCTGGGTACGATGTACCCCCTAGCTTCCTCTCGCAGACCCTGCTATGTGCCCCCCCATACCTTAGGGTATTTGAAAACTAAGCCCCAAGAACGATCAAAAGTTTTTTACGTTTTTGGCGAATTTTTACGTAGCAAAGAAAGTGTTTTACATGATTAAAAAATCATAAAAAATAATAGGAATGCCGATAATTTTGTAACGCATTCTACTTTTTACGGAACAAACACTCAGTTTTTTTTTTGCAAGCTATAGCAAATACTGCATATTACGTAATTATTGTTATATTGCAATTTTGTAAGACAAATTATAAATCATTAACAAGGCAATATTGTTCATTAGTGTAATGCGCTTTGCTCTATACAGATAGATAAGCAATACGGGAAAATACTCACTTGAATGAAAAAACCAACGCCTGATTGCTATTCCGTATTGTTTATTGAGTGCTTATTCTAATTATTGTTCTTGTCTGTGGTTTGACTTTAATTAGTATCTCCATTGTTAAAATTATTATCTGAGAACTTTGCCAACGATTACTACTTGTTTCGCATGAAAATGATTTTATTTTTTTGATTACGTTTGGGAGTAATTTCGTGGTTGATTCCAAAAACGGAGATCACAATAAATTTACGATTTTAGGATCCAAAACAATTATTCTTTTATATAATATGAGCAATTCCGCAGCATTTTGGAATGAATGATAGAATAAATCCTTTATTAGTATAAATGGTTTTTGCAAATTAAAAAAAAAAATACGTAAAAAACTTGGTTTTTCCAACCTATAGTAAAAAAAAACTTTAACCGCATATTATCTGTATTAATTTTTTTTACTGAGTAAAAGCACAGTAAAATCTCTTCTACTTTTCTGTTATACCGATTCATTGTGAGAAGTCATCTTATAGTTTGAAGGTCCATTTAAGAGCTAATTGTCCCATATTAGGTGCCAAGTTCGGCATGCTTTTCCTTTTTTTTATATTAGCCTACTGGTACTCTAATAAATTGATATGTCTAGTTAAAATACTTTGTAGTAAAGATTTTGAAATTTTAAGGGGCTCATTTGGCATGGTCTCGCCAATGTGGCCAACCAAATTTGGTTATCTTTAATGTTTAATTCATATTAACCTATCCAATAGATTTAATTTTTTAGCTTTTCTATTAATCGTGGAAGTGTTAAAAACATAGTTGGAGGACCCCAAAAATATGAGATCCCCAAATTTTTTCAATTATATTTTTACCTATATTGAAAATTTAATTTTTGTAGCTTGAGTGGTTCAAAATTTTGAAAGACCCGTTAGAGGAGGGCTCCCCAGTTGTGGCACCTGAAATTAGTCACAGTAGGTAAGCAATTAAAGTTTTAAGATTGTACTCTCTGTGTGAGTTCTAGTCAAGCTGTATAAGACTAAGTTAAATGGCAGACAATTTTTTAACTTCAAGGGAATATTTCACCGCAATTTCAGCTCTAGTAAGATTTAATGTACATTTTAAGAGTAAAAAAAAGTTAACATATTTACTGTCATTTCACAACTTTAACTTTTTCCTTGACGATTTAGTGATGACAAATAGTGCAACAAACCAACTGAAAATTTCTAGATCGTTTGGAAAAATCTCTTTCATAAGTACTTGATTTGTTTCAACAAGTCTGCGAAGAGCAGACGTCTTGTTCAACAGTTGTTCTGTGGCACACAAAAATTCAAAGAAAGACCAGAAGAAGTTGAGAATGATATTAAATGTGGACGAGGGCCTTCCATCACTAAATTTGAAACCAATGTCGAGCTCTGAAAAAAGATAGTGAGTGGAGATCATCGGTTTTTGCCCACCGCAAATTCAGTTTAATCCGACTTCATTTTAAATCAGTCACACAGTTAATCAACGATCTTCAAGCACCACCTTCCTCACAAGCTCGACATTGGTTTCATTTCTACAGGTGGAAGCCCTCGTCCACACTTGGGATCATCCCCAATATTTTTAAAAACTGTTGAACGAGACGTCTGCTCTTTGTAGATTTGTTGAAGCATACATAGAGCTTCCGAAGAAAATTTTCTCAAACGGACCAGAAAGATGAGGTTGGCTCGTTGCTGTGCTGTCATCACTAAATCATCGAGTAAAAACATTAAATTTGTAAAGAGACAGTAACTATGTTAGTTTTTTTTTTACTCTTGAAATGCACAATAAATCTTACAGTGAGCTGAAATTGCGGTGAAATACTCCAACAAAGTTATAAAATTGTCTGCCATTTAACTTAGTCTTATACAGCTACATCAAGTTCATTAGCTCAACTGGTGGGGCAGAAAAATCTTTTGCCAACGTTTCGATAGGCTATGCTCAGGGCGTGTACTATCTATTTTGGTCAGGGCTAAACAACGAAGTTAAAAAACAAGCGTACGATTAACGAGAAAATCATGTGAAAAATGATTCATATTAGTCTTTTACAGCTTGACCATAACATACATAGAAAGCAGAGTCCGAGAACTTTTATGACTCACCTCGTATTTTATTTAACTAATGTGATTTTATCTTTCTTTTATATTTAGCAATTCTGAAAGTTTCATGTATCAAGCTTGAATGGTTGAAAAGTTTGAATCTTGAAGGACCCAATTGAGGGACCCCATTTTGGTACCCGAAAATTTGTTAAACTTCATCTTTCCTTCATATTTGCCAATTCTGAAATTTTTGATGAGTCTAACTTAAACAATTAAAAAGTTCAAAATTAGGCATCCTCGTTTGAGGGGGACCCCACATTGCGGTACTCCCAAATTTTGTCAAATTTTATCTTTCTTCATATTTACGTATTCTAAAAAGTTTATCAGTCTAGCGTAAGCAGCTAAAGTTTGAATTTTGGCGTCGTTGTTTCAGGGGGATTGCTTTATTTTTGTACCCCCAAAGTTAGTCAAATTTTTATCTTTTCTTCATTAAATTTTCAGCTCTGAAGTTTTCTTGTGTTTAGCGTGTGTGATGAAAAAGTTTAAATTTTGGCGGCCCGAGTTTAACGGGAAACCCCTTTTTGGTACCCAATTTTTGTCAAATTTTCTCTTTCTTTTTTATTTACAACCTTAAAATATTTCATGAGTCAAGCTTTAAAAAATAAAACCTTAAATTTTGAAGGGCCCTGTTCTAGAATAAACTCCCATTTTGAAACCCCCAATTTTTGTTACGTTTAGTTTATTTTTTAATAGCTTTCCATTTCGAAAATTTGATCCATTATCTTTCTTGGTTTAAAAGCTTAAAATTTTGACGTCCGTGTTGAAGGGGACTCCCCATTTTGATACTCCCAAATTTTTTCAAATTTCATCTTATCTTTATATTTGCCTACACCGAAAATTTCATATGTCTAACATAAGTGGATAAAAACTTTGAACTTTGCGGCCCGTTTGGGGGGGACCCCAATTTTGGTACACACGAATTTAATCAAACTTTATCTTACCTTAAAAATTTCATATCTCAAGCATAAAAAGTTAAAAAACTAAATTTTGGTAGGCTCGTTTGGGTGGGAAACCCCCATCGTGGCACCCTCAATTTTTGTTAAATTTAGTTTATTCTTAATATTTACCAAAGCCGAAAATTTGATCCATCGAGCTGTTATGATTTAAAACTTCAAAATTTTGGAAGATCCGATTGAGGGAGAACACTCCAAACTGTAACCCCGAAATTTCTGTTGCACAAAAGTTCTCCCTGATATCTTTAATTGGTCAAACTTTGAATGCAGTGCGTTTAGCGGTTTAAAAGTAGATAGCATGGGAAGAAAAAATAAATAAATAAATAATAAAAAAAAAACAAGAAAAATAGTATTCAAATTGAGATAAACGAACATATCCAAAAAAAAGGTGGTTGATAGTGTGCTCAAAAATTGCAAACAATTTTTTATTAATATTAGTAATTGTCAAGATATATTGGTTCAAATTTGTCAACTTTTGACCGTTTTCGGCCTGTAAATTTTCGTTCATGTTACCGGGCCTTTACGTAAACTTGCTTTGAGTAAAGCATTTATTAACAACCATATTGGGTTCAAATTTCAGCTTTGCACGTTAATTGGTTTTGGAATTATTAGCGAATTAATAAATTTTCAAGCCAATAATCGCCGTTTTTTTATGTTTTTTGTGTCTCAATTCACGATCACGTGACCTAGGATCCCCGAAATTGGCACACATGACCCTTTCATTAATTCTAATGTTCAGTTTTAATTTCAATGTTCTAGGTTTTACCGTTTGATAGTTATCAAGCAAATTAATCCTCATCTGCCAAAATTCGCGAACCAAAACAAAAATACTACGTGCTCATGCTAAATCCCAATTATATGATACTAAATTGTTTGAAACACATTTTTTGACTTTTCTATTAAGTCAAACCCTTAAACATGCATCAAAATCAAACAGTAGAGCAATATTTATTCTATGATTTTATTTCAAAATAATTACTCTGTCCGAATTTGATGAAACTGAGTATCAAATCAATTAATAGTACTGATCTCAAAACTGCATTTCTGGAGGTATTACATCTTTAATCGTTTAGAACAGCTTCAAAACAGTAAAATTTAAACTTCGACCTAATTTTTTGATCACGATGTTGTTTTTCCAGAGACAAGAAAAAAAAAAGTGGTCGATTGCAAATACAGCAAGACATAAAAAAAATGTAGTCGATTGCAAATACATAAAATTATACCGTTTTGAAAAATGAAATCTTATGTCGCCGCTTGGATCCCTACATAGGCACTTTATCAATTTCGGGCCTTTGCAAAGCAAGATGAAATTGTGTTGTTTGGTGTTATCCACTTCGAAAAAGTCTGACAATCGGAACAAAATATGTATATGAAACGCTAAATCGAAATGAGCATTTCTTTATATAGAAAAGTAAGCCAATTGCGACCATTTGATATCATTTTTACGTCACTTTGTCAAAGTTAAAACTGTTGGTGAAAATACCTAATTAGCATCACCTTTCTTATCGCGTTAGTGCTCGAGATCCAATTTTTTTCAAAATAGTTGTTGACCAGCCAAACATAACGAATGAAAATTTTGATGTCACAGGTAATCACCTCTTAATAACTGTAAACTACCGTTAAGCGTTAAAAAATTCAATTATACAAGTACTCTTTTTTGTTTTTAAATGTGACCTGTCAACCATAGGTGGAGTCCTCGAGGCGTCCTTGGCCTCGAGGACGTCCTCAAGGACACATTTTGAAGTTCTTGGCCTTGGCATTGGCCTCGAAGCCTTAGGACTTCGAAAATTGGCCTGTCCTCGGCTCGAGGACAGTACTATTTTTTGAACCGTTGAAATTTTGTTGGAAAACGCCAAAAACCTCGCGGAAAATTTGCAAATACCTTTTCTGTTCTCCGCAATTGGAGCATAGGCTTAGCCAAGCAGGCCTCCCCCCAATTGAAATTTCACCAATAACAAAAATGTGACAAAAAAGCCTACTGTTTCTTCAGTTTCAGTTTTTTTTTAGCATTTTTCGCTCACACCAGTAGCAAACAGCAATATTGAAGAGCTGGGGTCCCGGGACCCCCTCAAATCAGTTTTTCCAGCCAATTTAAACGTAAACCTGGAAGAAATGGTTAGTTTTTGTCCTAAAAGTTGCTATATATCTCAGGATCACATCTAGCCTTTTTATGAACGTAATGCATTAACCAAGGCCGGATTTACCACAATATTGCGCAGTACCAGCTAAGGGCCCTGCCCTAAACTCTTAAGACTTTTTATGTTCTTCACATACATTTGGCAGAAAGATGTTGCAAAAATCTCCAAAGTGCCAGGGGCCCAGCGCGATGTAAATCCGGCCCGGCAATAGCATAGTTAGTAAGCGTAACCATCTATTGCACTATTTTTCAATAACAATTTATTAATTCACCTCCACTTCGCCAGCTTTTACGCACAAATACTTTTAAAAAAATTAGCCATTGAAAAAGCTGATTAAACAAATCGCTGAACTTCAGTTGAGGGGCCTGGGCCCCCTGGACTAACATGTACTTCTATAACTGGTTATTTTCATGAAAAAACAAAAATCTCTAGGGAAAATCTTTGCGTGGGTTTTCATTTACTGCAAAAATGTTGCACAAGACAATGAACCTTACTCCCCCCTACCTGGACCAAATCACGTACAATTAAACTTTAACACCAAAATGCAAGATGTTAAACGTGTTTTGGACTTAAATTGCAACTAGAAGGAGGATTAAACAATTTAATTTTTTTAATTGGCTTTTAAATATCAAAAATCTAATGCTTTCAAATGGCTCTGTCACATTTTCCGTTCGATTTGTTAAGTTGTAAATAACCTTTTCCTTGTAAAATAATATCGCTTTGCGGCTAATTGTTTTTGTAAGATAAGCTTGCCTTTGAAATCGTCGATTTTTGAAACTGAGTCATATTTTCTGTCAAGTTTCGTTAAAACCTCTGATAAAATCTTGATTTGTGGAAAGCTTCGTTCTTTTGTAGGGAGTATGATACATTTTCTTTGTTAAGGAAGGCGTTGGCCAATTTTTGGTATCAGTCGAGTTTTGTTATGCCTAAGGTTTAAGTGTGTAGCCTGACAGATATTCTGGCAGTACAAAAGGTTTTTTTTTTTGTTGGAACCTTTTCAAAAAGGGGTTTTTATTACCTGCCTTTTTGTTTTACATGTACGTATTCATAAGCTTTCAGTGATGCAGTTTAAAATATTGCATTTGTGACCAACGGGAATTACTGCGGACCTTTATTGCGGTCGATAAAAGATTTGGTAAGTGCCATTACTTGTTAATTTCTATTTACGCTTAACTTGCAAAACTTGCTTAGTTAGTTGTAACCGATCGACATTTTTTATTGATGTAATTGATGATCTTTGACCGCAAACCAGAAATACGAAATCTACGTTGTAATCGATCATTTTTTCTCGGTATTATTGTCAATTGAATTGTAAGAGACTTTTCTGCCTCTTTTTAACATGATCGGTTGATTATTTTGGTGGCAAAATTGTTTAAATTTGTGTTTTTGTTTTTTCAGAAACCGCATACAATCGCGTGCACCAAACACAGTGTGATCAGAAAGTCACTGTGCATCTAATATTATTTAGACGTTTTTATGGTATTTTCTGCAGTTATTGTAAGTAGCATATCGATTAAATTCTTCATTAAATGGCAACTGATTATTGTTCTAAACAGCAAACCGGTTTGTTTACACTAGTGATTATCGATTTCTAAAAGACGGAATGTTGTTTATGCACTAGGATTACAGGTGCACAGTGACTTTCTGATCACACGGTATGTGTGTAATAAAATCCAGCCGCAATTAAAAGTTCACGGGCGTAGTGCTTTGGAGACAGCGCTGCGTAACAGGCTCTAAACATGCGCAAAATGTGATTCAATGGCATTAAAATGCTTTTTTTTTCCAAAAAATTACAAAAAATCGCCCAACAGCTGGGGGCTTTGCCTCCAGACCCCCAAAGCCTCCGGTCGCTGGGGGCCTCGTCCCCAGACCCCCCGTCTGTGATACGTTTGAGTTACACTGGTTTTTTCAAAACGTCTCCAAAGTTACGTATTTGCACTTTTCAGCTATATTAGTTTAAGCATTGGTTTAAGCCCTCTCCTTTTGCAAAATCCTGGTTAAGTGCCAACAGGCAAATTTTTGATGACGTTATTGTATGTGATTTGCGGTTTAGACCTCTCCAATCAAAAATTCTGGCTACGCCTATAAATTGGAGATTGCCTGAAAAACTTTTTTGAAGACCTTTTTGTTTTTTATTTTGGAGAACACTTGCGGCTGTGTCCTTGGTCCTTGGCCTTGGCCTCGAGCATTCCTGTTCTTGGCCTCGAGAGGGTCTGTCCTCGAAAAGGCTGGTTTTGGCCTTGGCCTCGGATTTTTTTTGTGTCCTTGGCCTTGGCCTCGAGCCTTGTATCCTCGACTCCACCTCTGCTGTCAACACTACCAAGCTATTTTCACAAGCAAAATGCAAATGCTTGACTAGACACTCTGCGGTTTTTCTTGAATTTGACCAACGTCATTATTTAATAACTTGGCGACCAAAATACACACATTACACTCCCTTGTAGCTCAGGTTCAAAAATGGGATTTGATTTTATTGTCTTATATTTACTGCTGCTGCTGCCTACAAATCCTCAAAAATACCAAAAAAGCACGTGCATAAGTTACTTAGTCAATATTTTTCATTGAACTTGGTCAACGATTTTGTTTTTAACCTTTTGATCATTTCAAACCACGAATTTATTACGTGACTTTCATTCTATATGAAAGCTTGCGGTTTATCAACTTAATAACGCAAACCCGAAGGCAATGTACAAATTTGCGTCGGAGTAGTCTCAAACAATAATTCAAAGTTTGATGACGTCACAATATTTGTTCTGTTTCCAACCCAATTTAATATTCAATTAAAACTTTGCGTTGAAGTTTTTAATAGTAAACTGAACTGAACAGTGTACTTATTTACAGTGGTTAAATAAGTGGTATTCTTGTCGAGAAGTATAATCAACACTAAACGGTTAGTTGAAATCCGGCCCAAAACCAAAAACATTCAGTTCCAATTTTGACCGAAATCGAAGATTAAGCAAAGGCTTTAGTCAGACGCGATAATGTCTATTTTTTATAACTGAGAAAAAATTAAAGTAAGCCCGAATTCGACACAAAAATCCCAACATTTTCTTACTTCAGTTGTTTTTTGCTTTATGATTGCTGATAATATTTCCAGTCCCTTTTTTCCAATACCCACAGGCACTCTCACTTCGCCTTTGTGTTCGACATCGCGAATGAGTTGAGTTAAATTGACAGATTCGTCAGTTTCATCTGCATGAAGATCAAAGTTGCTTTTGTTTATCTGTGAAACAAAAATTAACTATCGGATCAATTGTCGTTTACGTTGCAATTGCTTAACACGTGATAATAGACTTTTTTTCATTCACTGCACAGTACTAGCATAGCAGCTTTGAAACGATGACATTTTGTACGCATCAAGTGCAACTAATAAAATTCAGTTCAGTGATTTGTTAACATAGAGCAAGACTAACCACATATATACAGCACAATAACCGCTTGATTTGTTTTGTAATAAGAATACTGATTGCATTTGAGATGTGATATACGTTTTTTACATTTTTTGATGTTAGATTTTATTTTTTACAATTATTGATCGAAGTAATTATGCCAGAAACGTTTAATAATTTTGTTTGAAGTAAAGCTTTATGAAAATAAAAAATGAATCCAACTACCGGTATTCATATTTACAGAGCTCAAAACTCTAGAGTTTACAATTACAACACTTATAATCTTTAAAATCTTCATTGTTTGAATCTGAGTGCAAACTTTATTATTTAAGCAATTGTTTATCCTTAAATATGATCATAACATTTTTGTCCTCATTGAGTTGCAATGGTTGCCTATCAAATATCAACTGAACTTTAAAATTCTATCCTCAAATATTGACTAAAACATCAGCATTTTTTAGTCAAAAATTTAACTTCATCATTATAATCCGCATAGAATGTGTTGTTGTTTAGAAACCTGCATAGGTGAGACGTTTTGATTTGTAGTTTATCTATATAATTTTGTCTTTAATTAATTATTGTTGCTAGAACAAGAGATCAATTGCAGTAATTTAATGCGAAAATGCTTTACGAGAATTAAAACAAAATGTTGAACTAAGCGAGTTTGAAAAATCAAAAGCTGAATAGGAATTAAACAAATTGCAATGTACAAAAAGATAAGAACTTTTCCAAAGCAAAAAAATGTGACAAATTAGGCAAACTGAACAATTAAATATTGACAAATTATGGCAAATTTTCATAAAACTAAAAATCAACTTTTAAAACAAAATTAGTCTATTTGAACACGGTTATTTTTTGATAATTACTTTATTAAATGTCACGCCTAAAAGTAACGCCACACCCAAGACCGTATAGTCACTAGCCAAGCTCGCAAGTAAGTTCTAGGCGGGGCTTAAAATCAAAAAAGAATGATCAAGGATTTGTGACAAAAAAAAGGGTTTTGCTACGCACTAGATCAGTGTTGTTTTCAATCCGTGGACCATTGGAGCATTTTGCGGTGGGCCACAGAGCTATGTGAAAACTTGAATGTTTGGTTAAAAAAAGTGTTATTTGCGTGATGATCTTTTATTTTTTTGTTTTTTGTGTTATTTTGGAGATCGTTTGAAAGTTTGCGGTCTGCGACGCAATGATCGTTTTGTTTTTGTTGTTTTGTTTTGTTTTTGTTTTGGTGATCACTTAAAAGATCGCAAAAAACCGCGGTGGCTGCCGCAATGACCTTTCCTGTGTTTTTCTTTTTTTGGGAGGGGGGTAGAAGAGTATCGCAAGGAATCACGGTGGCCGACACAATGACTTTTTTTTATTTTATTTTAATTTAATTTCTTTTTTAAATATTGCTTGATAGGTTGCAGAAAATTGTGATAATGCAGAACTTTAAATAGTGGGCCGAGGAATATTTTCAAAATGAAAATATTTTCAAAAGAATATGCTCAAGATCAAGATGAAACGCTTGGAAACCCCTGCACTACATGATCTTGTTGGAAGCAAAGGGATCCGACAACTGATTTTGAAACTAATTTTTTGTTTATAGAAATCTGAATTTAAATATGCAGTTTAGCGTTTTGCAAACCATCTATGTATGCATTATTATAGCAAAACTACATTTCTAAGCAATCCCCAAGGCCATAAAATTAGTCAAATAAGTGTTTGAACATAGTCTAGATTTATACAGAAGTCGTAATCTAAATGGTTCAATTTTTGTCTAAATGTTTTTTATTTCGCAAAAGTGCATAACTGTTGTTGAAAACACGTCTTTACAAAAAAGTCGAATACACGTAACTCATAGACCTTAATACGTAGTTGAGTTAACGTATATTAAACATTTTTGTAAAGACGTCTTATGCATTCACCTACAGTATGTGCATTTTGCAAAATTAAAAACATTGAGACCAAGTTTTGTTTTGGACGTCTTAAAGACTTTTGTACTCACTAGGATAGCATTTCACGATGGCCAGAAATATAGCAAGGCGTTTTATAGTTACGTTTATTGTCCAGCTCTGTCTTAAAATTATTCAGCATTTAACTCAGGTTTACGCTCTAAGTAGCGGGTAAAGAAGAAAAAGACACTCTTTTCAGACCGCCAATAACTAAATCCGCAGTTTTGATTGAGAATTTTTCTGAAGTTCATTGTAAAGAAAAATGTTGCAATGTGATTTCATTCCAAAAAGTTCTATTAAAAAAAAAGTTCATTCAATATTTCAATCAAAAAATTGATTTTTAAGAAGTGGGAAAAATGAGACTGTTGTGGCATTTTCATTGCATCAGTGACTTCTGATGAAAAGTTGAAAACACTCCTTGTCAATGTTTAACAAAGCAATACTTTTTACGGCAAAAAACTTTTCAAAAATGAGCTTTAACAAGCAAAAATTTTTAGATAAAGTCATCAGTTTAAATGGTTTAGCTTTGAGATAATAAGGTTTACTGTTGGGCTTGGTTTGATCTTGGCTTTCTGAACAAGCTTTTTAAGACTGTTTGTTATACAACACAAAGCTAAGAGTAGCTTTAAATTTGTTTATGATTTGGTTGGGATTGGCAGATTATTTGAGTTGCGTCAATTCTACAGCTTCACTCAAAAAATTATAGCAAGCAATTGAAGATGGTTGAACCAAGAAGATTTATTTTGACTGATTTGATAAAAAAATAATGTTAAATATTTATAATGCTCACTCAGTCTATTACATCAAATGAGCATATGTTTAACAAACAATTTCACTAAAAACTTTGCTTTGTTAGTTTTAATTCGATGTTTTTTTAACACAACATTAAGTCAATTTTACCGTTGCTGAAGGTTATTTCCAAATAATGCTTAACATTTATATATATATATTCATATATTTTATTTTTATTTTTTTGCTAAAAGAACAGGTCATAAACTTGATATTTTCGATTGCAATATTGCATGGCAAATAAATAGCTGAAAAGATTTTTACAAAACTTAATTTTATCCTAATCGTTTAGACTATTTTAGGCTTGGACTGGCAGCAAAGCGCCAAACTGTTTTTTTTCAAGGTTGCACTGTAGGAAAGCTGCTTGTCTCACCACATCCACACTTTCTTTGAACACTGATACCTTTGTGACTGCTACAAACTAGCACAAAGGTTACAATAAATTCTTTTGTTTCACAAACGTCACAAACAGTTCAAATTGTTTGATGCTTCAAAAATTAAGAATCAAACATGTGAATTTCAAAATATTTGCATTAGCAAGTTTGTATATACTGCGCACGTTTATTGGATGAACAATATCAATGATTTTTGTTCGTTCTTGTAGATTAAGTCTCAGTTTGTTTTTTAGCTTACACATGTTACTACTAGCAATAAACTTTAAAGTTTTTAAAACAAGAATTAGAGCATTTGAAACAACAACAGGGAAACTTAAATATCAAATATTGCAGTTAAAAATTATGTTTTTGTAACTTTTTTTATCAAATTTGAAATACGGCGTAACAAACTTTATAATCAGTCAAAACAAGTCTATAACTAATCAAAAAAATTAGTAGACTTTAAATTTGGAATAGTCATATTTGATTTACTGTATGTAGCACCTCAAAATTGCTCATTTGTAAAATCTTCCATTTATTCTTATTTGATTGAAATTACCGTAACAGGGTCAATTTCTTCCATGGCGTTCAATAACTGATGAACACTTTTTCCGACAAACCAAGTATCATATTCACCACAATCCAGGTAGATGGGAGCCTTTCTGTGACTAAGAATAAAAGTTAATGAAGCAACGTCACTAGGCAAAACTTTGCCATTGACGATAATTTTTTTCTTCAAGCGACCAGCAATTTTAATTGCGAAATCATCATCATGCATTTCATGAACCCAGTTGCAGACAGGAATTAATTTTTGAAAATAGGAACTGTCTGAAGTGGACTGATTTGGCAAATTATCCAGAGCAAACTTGCAAAGCGTCTTGACCTTGGCAGACTCTGAGGATTCAAGTTTAGGAAATGTATCTGATAATTTTGCCCGAGTTTCTTTGTAACAAATCCCAAACAAAAAGTTTGTCACGATTTCCCAATCTCCGTCAGTCAATCGAAACTGAGGTTTCGAGTATCGAATTGAACCAAACGATTTCCCAGCCACAAGTTGTTTAAACTCTTCCAGGGATGTAAAGTAAAACAGGTATAATGCTGCAAGAAACTCTTGGATCAGAAGATGCGAGAAATAAAAAGTTTTTGTTGAACCTCCTACAAATGTCAATGCGTTCGGCACAAAGGATGCTACTAAAAATAGATTCAATTCTGCCTCGGAAATTTGGGCCGTTTTGAGTTCTTCTTCCGAAAACGTAAACTTGCGAGTTTTAAACCCTTCCCAAGCCAAATGTGCAAGTTTTTGCAAAAGAATGTTATTACGAGTACTGCGCACGTGTGGGCTAATAACAAATAGACACAGAACTATTGCAAAAATGTCAGTGATGGTTTTGGGCATCTCAACTTGACGTTTTTTGCTGGTTTGAAGATTTTTCATGCTGTGGATTGCATGCATCACCAAAATACAGTTGCATGGAACATAGCAATATGTGGCAATGGAAGGCTGTTGCTGAATGTGATGAAAAACCTGATCTGCGTCTTCTTCACAAACGTCTTTACAGATTTGATACTGTTCTTCTGTTTTAAGCCCCAAAATGTTCAAAATGTAGTTGGGACGGATTTCTTCAGGCAGCTCCAGCAATTGTCGTGGTCGCGAAGTTATGATCTTTTTAGCATTGCCAAAAATTGTCCCTCGCAAAATGCTTTTGATGAAAACCTCTGGTTTTGCAGTGGCATATACATTGGTGGTAGAAATTGAAGTAGTTGAAGCATTGATGATTGCTTCGTCAAAGCCGTCCATTATCAGAATGACATCACTTCGTGTACAAAGTGCTGTTAAAACAGCATTACATCGTTCTGAGTTGTTGATCCAAGGAAGAGGCAGAGTTTGAGCAAGAAAAGACATCAAATTTGTATCTTGCGTATAATCAATATCTCGAAACTGCAAATGAAACAGGTAATTAACACCAAATAAGTCTTTTTCCAGAATTTCTTTAAGGATAGATTTTGTGAGTGTACTCTTCCCAATTCCTGCTTGTCCGATGATGGCAATCAAACTTCCAAATGCAGCTCTTTCTTCTTCAGTCAAATCTTGATTGTGTGGTGCCAGATTCTGAGCATGTTGTTTTGCTTCATCAAACATATTTTCAATGGAAACGTTCCCGGTTGGATCTTTTAAAAGTGTTTTAGGTACATCATCTCTGTGATGAAAGTGACCAACTTCATCTAATGACTTGACCTCGTTTTTGGTCATTTGCAAGGGAACTGCATTAATTGTGTTTTTCACACAAAAAAACTTATCAAGTTTGCTTTTCTTTTTTGCTTCAACCTTCAAAGCATCCTTTAACTGGTCACCTAAATATAATTAACAAAGCTGTAATATTGTAAGTTACAAAAAAACCTTTGCTACAGTATAAAACTGATGTAAATCATCATTCGTAATAAAGTTCTGTAATAAAGCATTTCTTGTGTACAAACTTCAGTTTTATCATGGAATACGACTCAATATAGCATTGCAAAAAGTTAAAAGTAGGCCCATCAACAACTTAGGCAAAACAAATGACAATGTTTGAATCTTTTGTTGAACTTAAACAGCAAAATTCAAACGTTTATTGCTTCGTTTTTTAGATATTCGTTTCAATTGTCGAACTTCTGAACAAAATGAAATAAACGATAATATACACTATAAATTAAATCAACTTATGATGGAATACTTCCAAGACTCACAATTTTTAATGAGTTACTTAATTCATGTTACAATTTAACCATACAACAAAAAGAAGAAATATTTTATTGCTAGTTGCAAACTAGAGATTCAAAAGATAAAATGGTGGAAAAAGAGCAATAAGCAAATTTAAGACAAAAACTAAAATTAATTCATACCAAAATATAACTAAATTATGTAACTGCCATCATCAAAAACGATATGTGGCAATGATGCCTCATTAAAAAACGATAAGAGAAAATGATGCCTCTTAGCTTTTGTATAATTGCTTACATGATTTTGTCTAAATGTTTTTGATTAATACAGCCGTCTGAACTATGCTCATTTATTGTCAAAGTGGTATCTAATTTTTGTCAAACTACTAAACGGCCTCCGTAGATTTTCCACGCTGATGCATTTTGCTGCTCGAGCACCCTCCTTTAAAATTAAAAGTTATTAAACCAAATTGAAGACGTTGCATTTTGCTATGAGTACGCTTTTGATTTATTGCTTGCAATTCTTTTCTTGCAAACTGCAAATTTTTTCCTAAATATTCAAAAACATTAATTTTTAAATAAGGATCCATAAGTCATTGTAAATTATTTTTTCGTTATACTTAGACAGTGTTTTACGGTTTGGCATTGCTAAAGAATGTGATTTGTTAAAGGTATTGCAAACAAAGGTGGCGTCGAGGACATAAAACTCGAGGCCAAGGCCAATGCCAAGAACACAAAAAAATCCGAGGCCAAGGTTAACGACAGCCCTTGCGAGGAAAAAGCCTCTCAAGGCCAAGGCCAAGGAGCAAGGACATAGGCACAACTGTTCTCCAAAAAAAAAATTTTTTTTTCAGGCGATCGCAAAAATAATAATAATAATAATTAGGTCTTCAAAATATATTTTGCTAGTGCTTGAGTTACGTAGCAGAGGCTTTTATGTTCAAGTCTATGCAGATGATCTAGAACTGTTGGTCACTGGTGCTGATATGCTTTGGATCAGAGGTATGGCTCAGAAAGCAATAAATACTGCTGCAAATTGGGCTTCGGAACAAGAGCTACAGTTTAGCAGCAAGAAAACCGAAATTGTACTGTTCACTCGCAAACGGAATCCAGATTTGGGTTCCTTGTCAATAAATCGTTCAGAACTTGAACTTTCCAAGAAAGCAAAGCTGTTAGATGTTCCTTTGGACAGCAAGCTAACTTGGAAACCAAATATTATCCGAATTACTTGCAATGCAACTACAGCATTAATGCAATGTAGACAAATTGTGGGTAAAACGTTGGGAATAAAACCATTTATGATGAAATGGATATACGCAGCTATGATACGTCCAATCATGTCGTATGCATGTGTGTCCTGGGCTAGTGGTCTCAAAAAAAGTATATAGTGAGGAAACTCACAAAGACAAAGAGACTTGCTTGCCTGATGATTTCATCAGCTTTTCCTGGCACCCCTACTGGTGCTATGAAAATTTTGCTCAGCACAACTACCATTGAGGAATTCTTTTTGGCTAAAGCATTGCAAGGGCCATACAGAATCACCGTTAGTGAGCTCTGGCATGTCAACCGAGTTGGCTCCTTTAAGAAAACAAAAAGCCATGTTGATGTTTGCAATGAGGCAAGAAGATTCTTACCTATGCTGCAAATGCCAGCTGACCGAATAAAGAAAAGTTAGGTATTTGAGAAAAATTTCGAATGTCAAATTACTGATAAAAAGAATGCTATCAGATCAGAAAGCGTTCTAAATCAGAACACTTTCAAAGCTTATACCGATGGCTAGAAACTAGATGAGAGAGTAGGTGCGGGTTTTTATGCAGAATACCCAAATTACTCCCCAAAACAAGCATTTTTTCGCGTCGGAATTTATAGTACTGTGTTCCAGGCAGACAGAAGTCTTAGCTATTTCAGAATTGGCAAAGAACCTGCTTTTGCAAAAAATGCACAATCAAAGCATTGTTGTTCTGGTTGATAGTCAAGCAGCTATAACAGCACTCATAAAGTGCACTGTAACATCAATTACAGTGTTCAATTGCATTCGAAACCTGAGTCAGTTAGGTAAAGAAAACCACGTCAGTATTGCCTGGATTCCTGGACATGCAAGAGTACATGATACCGAAGTGGCAGACTATGAAGCCAAATCAGAATCTAAATCAAAAATACATGGTCCTGAACGTTTTATTACAGTTCTGTATGCCAGCTGTGTTAGAAAGGTTATGGACTGGTCCACAGATAGATGGAAATCCATGTGGAATGAACGGAAGTACTGCTTAAGGTTGAAGGAGTTTGTAGGTTGGACGTCCTCTCGACTAACAGTACGTCTTCTTAATCTTAAGAGACCTCAATTAAATAGAGTAGTGCAAGTTTTAACTGGGCACTTCAAACTACAGCTACACAAGAAAACTACAGATCGTGCTGAGTCTTCCCTGTGTCCAAAATGTTGCCTTGAAGATGAAACACCAACCTATCATGTAGGCCAAGGGCATCCAACTATGGCCCGCCGAAGGTTTTAAAGTGGCCCGCCAAAGGTTTCTCCAGTGGTTGTTTAATTGATCCCTGCGCACTGACATTGTGCGTTACAGAAGCAAGTTCTTTCATTCGTTTTGTGTTTGCGCTTTGGAGAACACCACAACATCCATCGGAAATGGCGGACTGAAGACCCTCTTTTTTTTTGGTCTTCACCTGGCTATTGCCAAACTAAGACTAAAGTTTTAGCCTGCGAAAAATTTGGAACAGCAAATTTGGCCAGTGACTGAAAAACGTTGGACACCCCTGATGGAGGCAATTGCATGCTTTACCAAGATATTCGTGGTAAGTGTTTCGAAATCACCAAAACCATTGATCACAACGTGGTAGCGAAATGTAACAATAATAAACTGGCTACATACTTATAGGAAGCTGGAAGGCTTTCTCAGTTCGACCAGTAACCAAACAAAACAACAATAACATAGCAGCTACAGTTGCAATGGGCCCAAATGAGGTCTACGCAATGTGTAGGTGGACTTTACCTAACGGTAGCAGATTTGCTTGCAACGCTGCTCATTAATATTAATAATTATCAAAAAATTTTTTGGCGATCTCCAATAGCGGAAAACAAAAAAGGTCTTTGCCAATTTTCCGCGAGGTTTCTGGCGTTTTCCAACAAGATTCCAACGTTACAAAAAATAGCGCTGTCCTCGAGCTGAGGACAGGGCAATTTTTGAGGTCTTGAGGCTTCGAGGCCAATGCCAAGAACTTGAACTTTAAGGCCAAGGACAAGGACTCCAAAACGTGTCCTCGAGGCCAAAGACGTCTTTGAGAACTCTACTTCCGATCTTAAATACTACAGTAAATATTTGACATGAAAATTTACGATTCATTGTCGAAGACTTACAAATACTCTACAAATTTTGGATGCCGATTTAAGTAAAGGGGTAAGCAACTTTTTGAGTAGTGTAAAAATCAATTAACACCGGCCTGTTGATCCGGCAATTACTCAGTGATAAACTATTGGGTGAAAGATCAAAAAATTGCTGACCCATGGTTCTTTGGTTCGATTCCCATACTAGCAATGCGTTGTTATTTCCTTGGGAAAAGCTCTCCACGATTATTTTCAATTGGAGACTGCAAAGAAATATACCTGTTATGGTGGCCAAGCCTGACAAAAAACCTACAAATAGAAACAAAAAATTTTTTTCTTCTTTGGTGTGGTTGGACCAGTGGTTTCTAAACTTATTTAAAAAATTTACAACGGACCCTTGCAATTATTTAAATGTTTGGCGGTCTTCTTTGCAAGGCTAAAAAATTAAACGATCACAACTACAAGATTAATGTACCGTATAGTGAAAAGTAGGCCTACACAGAGCAAAAACATACAGTAATTTAAAATTTAATGGGATTAATGCACTTGCTTTGCGACAATCAGTTTGTCTATATTGGGATAAGTTTTAGATAGGGCAACTTTCATTCAAAACTGCAACTGACATATCTTCATAACCTGCCTACTGAAACCAGCAGCCTACTTCTTTTTTTACCACCACAAGTACAAAAAGACTGAGCTTCAGGTAGACCACAGAAGTAGCTAACTACTGTATAGTAGTAGTGGCCGATATAGTGAACTTTTCCTTCTGTGACGCTATAGGCGAGTCAGGTTGTGTGATCACAGCGAACGTATAGAAAGCAACAAATGAATCTCACAAACATAGATTGCGTACCTCCTAAACGCACAGCAGTCGGGAGCAAAATTATTAAGCTATGAGCCAAGTAAAGTCTACTCCAAATTTCTTTTGCAGACCTTCTGAAAGTGTTTCACGGACCCAAAAACCTCTGCGACGCCACTTTGGGAACTACTGAGTGAGACAAACGCAAAGTGACTGGTTTTTACGAGCAAACAAACTGGTCTACAGTATTTTTGAAGTTTGACATTTTAAAAAAAGAACCGTGTCTTATTGAGTGCATGCCACACATAAATAACATCATTGGTAGGTGCAGCCTCAAGACAAATTTTATGAACTTCCTGAACTAGTTAAACGTGAATTTGACGTTGAAATTCATAAAACTTTTCACAACGTGTAAAACTGGCCGTTATTTTCGCCTGAAGTCAGCTGCTGCTCATACTGCTGAGAGCTTTTACGTTTATGATAAGAACTTATTTTATATGAGACATGAGTTTGCTGCAACATCTTGGAACTACAGCAGACCAGATCAAAAGCATAGGAATGTAGCAAATTTCAGTACGATCAAAGCTTATAAGGTGCTATCAAAAACCATTTCATAAGAATGCAACAAACGTTTTTCGCTGAGATACAGTACTTTGTAGATTCGTTCTATGTTTTTGAAAACTACGTCTCGGAATGCAACATAAAAATTCAAAAAGCCATATTAATTAAAAACTTAAATCAAAAGTTAGAGAAACACTAACAAATAAACACTAAGGCCACAGTTTTAATGAGCACCTTAATGACAATTTGGTATGCTTTAATTTTTAATTCTTATTTTTTTCTTGTTTGCTTTTTCTTGTTTAGCTGACAGTTAACTGTAATTCATTATATAATTGGGTACTGCTTTATGCCTAAACTGTTATGAATTAACTTACTCAAGAAATTTATGAGTCTTGGAAGTATTACATCATGATCAATTCAATTCTGTTCATAATATTTCACGAAATTGAGTAAGTTTTAAAAATGATTTATAATTCCTGTTTGCAACCTAAAGATTTTTTTCCAATTCCTTTATGGCATAATTTTTAGACACCGGTATCTGAGCACTTTGCATTTTACTTAAAAACATCTTTAACGCAAGAATCAATGAAACTGTTAATGTCGGTAAAGTACGCAATATTTGTTACAGTAATGGAACTGGCTAGTTGAAATTTATTAGAGTGCCCCAACAAGTTTCTTTCCCCCACATTAAGGAAATAAAATGGTGGCTGTTAATCTTAATCAAATACAGCCAAACGCCTGAAAAAACAAAAAGTAATACAGCCTGTTGGGTGCATATTTCATCCAATTCATACTGTTGTTAAGAAATTTAATTTTTAAACCACAATGACCCAAGATTATCAAGCTCGCTCCCTTACACTTCATTTTCATTCCCTTACACAAACAAACTGCCCTTCCATTCCAAAATATTGTGATACTGTACATAACGCATTTCACTAGTAATTCAACTTCTTTCAGTATATTTTTATATTTAATAATGCTTGATTTCTAACTTGTAAAGTAAAAAGCAAATTTCCAATACGTTGTAATGATAAATTGAACTCTAAGATATTCACTGATAAATTAAATGTTGTTTTGAGAGAAAAAATGAAATGTTAGACGGCAGGCACTGATAAAAAAGTGTAAATTATTGTTACATCAAGTTATTTTCAATAACCGTCGGTCAGAAAACTTTGAATAGAATAAACTTTTTTGACAAAATTAAGTGCTTTGGTTTTCGGCTGCAGCAGTTACTTGAGCTACTAGATCAATTTTTATGCATCGCTGCAGCAATCTATTTTCATTGTCGCTTAATCTAAGGATGAACACAAAACATATTTGAAAAAATTGCTGTCCTTAACTATTGTAAATCTCCAGGATATTTTGACATTCGTACAGCATTGTTTATATAGTCATTGTTCACAGCTATATATTCATTTCTTAGCACATTAGCCGTTTAAAATGTGATGTAGACAACTACAGACCAAGTTCAAGACTTTCGCCTATATACAAGAAGTTTTTTGTGCAAGATATTAACGCTTGATTGAGTTTTTGAAAAAATATTATCTTTTGACAGACAAGAGATTTGGTTTTATTAATCAACTTTTCACAAAACCTGTTTTATCGTTCTTTTATGAATGTACACTAACCAACGAGATAAAGATAATTTAGTTGCGAAAGTGGGTTGGTGGTGCAGAACTTGAAAATTGCTTCAGTTAGGATGTTCATTTCCTTGAAGCATTGCGTCCAAAACTTGCCAAAAAAAATGTCGGAATGAAGAGCGCAGCTACTTATAAAAAAATTCAGTCCGTGATTGACTGAAAAAGACTTAAAAGAGCTCGTCATTAGTGTGCAATCTTTGAGCCACACATGAATTCTTTTGTCGAGAGAGTACGGGGTTTGAAGTTTAAAGAAATTAAGGTAACTTCAAAAACAGATAGGTAGAAAGTAGTGCAGCTTTGGGCAAGGAAAAAAAACTTATTGTCATAGTGAGCTGAGCACAGGCAGAATTTAGTACAAGACGAAGTTCAATGGCGGAATCAGAAGCAAGAGACTGGATGTTAATACGGGTGGAAAATTTGCACAAACTGGCAAGTGGTATGCGTTTTGGGGAAGAAAAGCCGAAATGGATGGATTAGGTACATGTTTTTTAATTACGTCATGCCGATTGTGGCAATAACAGGAAATTTGATAATTCGCGCTGCTTTTTTATAAAGCATGTAGTATATTTCTGTTGGTTGCGGTAAGAGGCTAGTGGTTTGTTTGAGAAAACATTTACTTGCTTTTCAAACCGGCTAGAAACAGCACCAAGCCATAAAGGACTTTGATAAACGGAGCATTTTTGTGGACCAAATTTAGACAGAGTATGTCATTTTTCTATCTTCTAAGCCATAAGCAACTTTATAATGTGCTCCGGGTATCCATTAGTTTGTAGAATAGACTTGCTTTTGTTAAGTTTAGATGGCAATCTTTCTGGAAAAGTGATCGCAAGGGTTCGGTGGATAAAGATTTGGTTCAAGCACTCTTACTGCGCAACGCTTGTTGATGTTGGCGATTTTCTCATGCACAGAGAATGTCTCAATGCAATCAAATCTCGGCGATCAAACAATAACATACAGATTACCAAACCAGACAAGGGGACTGGCGTTGTTATTGAATTGAATAAAAGTTTGTGCTTTTTATATCGTACTTTTTTGGCTGAAGTCATCATTTTATTTTTAATGAGTATCGCTTAAGCTAATATTTTGGCAAGCATTTTACTTTAAAAAAAATACTTGATCTTGATCGCAGTGTAATTTTAGTTGTTTGAGTCAACATTTTTTCATATTCTAATTTCAAAAGATTATCATCATTTTAAACATACTAAAAGATGCAATATAATGATAGAGCTACAATTATAACTTACAATCTCTCTGAACTTGTGTTTTATCAGATGTGTCTGCAAACAAAACATATATAAAATCAGAACTAAAAAAAATGCACGGCTAACCAATTTTATTTTATTCAGCATAACTTTTAGATTTTCTCTTTCAGCGGTTTTCAATTTGAAAAATTTCTGTACGTAAAATCAGGCGTGTAGCCAGGATTTGGAAAAGGGGGGGGGGGGGGGGCGCTATTTTGAAAAAAGTGAGAGGTGTGCAAACGACCTTGACTCGAATTTTCATTGATCTTGAATCAGTTTCAGACGGTTTGTCCGAAAATGGAAACGGAATTTCCCGGAAATCTCGGAAATTCCAAGGTTTTTTCAGCCGAAAATTAGGTGGTCTCCAAAAGAAAAAAAGAAAAAGATCTTCAGCAAAATTGAGAGTGCTTTTTCGGCCGAAACCTGAAATTCAAAGGTTTTTACCGCCCAAAATTATGTGGTCTCCAAAAAAAAAAAAAAAAAAGAAAGGTCTTCACCAAAATTGAGGCTGATTTTTCGTCCAACTTCGCAAATTCAGACGTTTGAGGGGGGCTGTTTTCTTATGCGGGGGCTTATTTTCAGTTTTTCACAAAAAATCGGCCTCAAAAGCACAAAAAACATGCAATTTTGCATACTTCACAAGCCAATGGGGGGGAAGGCTCGAGCCCCCCCGCCCCCCCCCCCCCCTGGCTACGCTACTGCGTAAAATATTTCAATAAAAAGAAAAAAGAAACGATGAAGATGCGATGGATTAGATTTAATGATCCAAGGAATATACTGAGAATAGTAAAAAAATAATCGAGATATAAGATAAAACAGAAAAATGAAATCAGAAATAACCTGAGTCTATCGTCAAGCAACCCTCTACACCCAGAACATATTCGGTTAAATTTTGGTTTAGACTCAATGCATAGAGTTTAAGTTCAACTCATTCACAAAGTACTTGACGGCGTTGGCCAGAACAAATATTATACCCTAGTACACGCCACTTGTAAAAGTGTGACATGGAAAACTATGTTTATTAATTAAAAAGTATAATAAATCTCAGTAATTTAGGTTGCTTTTGCTTATTTTTTAATCTAGTTTACTGTACATTTAATTTTAAAAGATAATATTTACCGCGGTGTCCTTTTACAAGAAGATTTATTTTCTCTATGACTTTGCAGATCTCATCGGAAATGAAATTTAGGCCAAAGAATAGCATCACACAACTCCAATTTCACAAAATTCTAGCATTTTTAGAGCTGTTAGCTGAAATGATCTAATTCAAACAACAACACATACGCAAGAGTTCTACCATTTGTCTGTATATAACGACACAAAGTTTATTTTTAAGGTTACTTATATGCACTAATAAAATTCAGGGGACTCTTGCACTAAATAAGCCATAGCAGGATGACAACGGTGCGGTCAAGTGAGTGAATAATACTCAAAATTGTCAACTGCGCGGTTTGTGGTGAAGTCGAAACTAACTTCGTCGGTTCAGTTAGAAGCCCATTTTGCCTCTGACCTTGCCTGCACTTATCAGAGGCGAATTTGCCTTTACACTAAACCGAGGAAGTGAGTTACAAGGATGGCAGTACGGTACGGTACGGTGCGTCTCAAATTTTGCAAAGAAGTACGGTACGCTTTTTCTGCATGTTACGGGTATGATACGTTGGTACGGTACACCTTTTTCGTAAAGGTATGTGTACGGTACGTTGGTACGCTCTTTGAATTAAAACTCCCAGACTTTTCGCACATTGCGCCGGCTTTTTTGTACATACTGTAGAGGCGAAAAACAGTTGAAACCGGTGAGATCGCTGATTTATAGGCTAGTGATTTTAAAGACAGTTAAGGTTGCGAGTAGTTAAAAACAAGAATGGCAATACGGTACGGTACGTAAGTACGGTACGGTGTGCCTCAATTTTTGTTAAAAGGTACTGTACGGTGGTACGGTACGCTTTTTTTGTAATGGTACTGGTACGGTACGTTGGTATGGTACGCTTTAAAAATTGAACTGAAGTACGATACGCTGGTACGGTACCATATGGTTCAAGGTGCGAGCTATGTAGTACGTAAATTCTAGACGTACCGTACCGTACTGCCATCCTTGGTTAGTTGTAACTTTCCCACAAGCCCGTCGACAATTTTGAACGCAGTTGATTTACTATAATCAGGTGTATCGTCATGCAGTGCTTGTAACACTGTGTGTGAGAGCTTGAACTGTAGCTGCGGCATGGACCAAACAGCAAGCCATGATCTTCCTAGGTTGATATTGAAATCAAGGGAGATTTGGCAAAAACAACAATATTTTTTGGCAATGGCTTTCGTTAACAAATGAAATCCAATAAGGATAGCACATAGGTATATGACTTGTTTGCAATCATTTTAAATAAAATTTGTCTTTGATCATGCTATTGCACAGCATTTGCAGTATGATTCCGGTTATTATCTTTTTAATTTTCACTTTGAGCTCAGTGCGACATCAAAATTTTTAGTTCCAGTAATTTTTTATTTGCCATTGTTACAGAAAGTTAAAGCAAAATTGTTTTTGCAGGCCAGCACCACATGTTTAGTATCAAAATCTTCAGTGAGCTTTTGCTGAGCAAATAGGTTTATTTTTCGATGTTGTAAGCAATATCGCTTATGCTTGACATTTTTTTAAAAATTCTTAAAAACACAAATATTGAAATTTTTGCAATTTTTGCACTATCTTTTTGCTCTTCACAAAGACTGTATAGCTCAAAATTTTGATTTAGGTGGCACTTTTCCGGATTATCAATTTAGTGTCTTTGCGAAATGAGCATTTTTGCAATTATATTTTTTTGTATTTTGACAAAGTTCTTGTTACAAAAAAGCGTTAAATTATTATTTTTGTTTTTGATAAACTCTTTTTACGGTTTTTTATTTCAGATGGAATATACTCACGAAAATTGTTTCTAAAGTTTTTTTGAGCTAAGAGATGTGAATCTAATTCAAACTGAATTCTATTTTCCTTGCTAAGACCTTTTCGAAAAGGGGTAAATGAAGATTTTAGATCTCAAGCGATTGATCTGTAATACAAGATATTTACTAGACTTAGTTTTTGCATAATTGCAAAACGTGAATCTGTTGACATTCGCAATAATGCGCAAATTCGGCACTGAAAACATCCATTTCAACTAACTGCATTTTTCTTGTTCTTTTTTGACTTTTACGAAATCGTACAGATTAAAAAAAAGAAATTATGTCAAATACACATGCCTCACAATAAATCGAATAAATTTGTAACTACTATATTCTTCAAGTAAACTAGTTTGATTTACTAGACTGTTAATTTGTAACTGCGCTTATTCTAAAAATTTCCGGGAAAGTTTGTCAAAATAAATGGAAACCATATTTGATTTGGTTAATTACAATATAGGTTCCGGTTTATCTTTTTTTTCAATACATCCTGCAAAAAAAATTTGTTATTTAATTTTTGTATAAATATCTAATTTATTCACCAAGTTGCCTTGGCCAATAAGCAGAAGTCAAAAAATAAACGTTTCGGTCTTCGAGCGGAGCTGCCATCTGCGCACTTGTCTAACACTTCAAAAACGCTTAATAACGCCGAAATTACTGCATTTCAAACAACAAAAGCCAAAAAATCAGTGTAATTTGTTGAAAATCAATGTTATTTTCCTACCATCTTAATTATGGAATATTAGCATTGGGAAACCCTCGTACCTTTCAAAACTAAGCAGATTGTAAAATAAATCAGTAAAGTCTTGACCGTTGGTGAATGAAACGATAGTGGTTTTCCTTTGTTCAAAAATCATAATTGTTCTTATTTTATCCTTATTATTTTAATATAAAACGGCCAAGCTAGTGCATAGATACAGCAGCAAGAGTTTTTTTTGTAAAGCTATTTAATTATTTATGTTCCAAAAAATTCTTGTTTTAGTTGTCTTTCGCCAACGAAAACCTAAAGACGCTGTTATTTAGACAGCAAAAAAAACAAAATATTTCTCAAATTTCCGGGTGTAAAGCTTGTATTTCTATCCCAAGTAACATGCAAAAATCTTACTTCCAAAATTAAAAAAATGTTCTAAGCATATCGTCGTTCCAGTGCTACAGTCGCGTATCTATATTTTTACTGTTTTGAGATATGCACGTTTTTATGTTTTGGCGATTTTTTAAAATTTATCTAAAACTTGTTTGTAACATGTTACATTTATTTTTATAGCTGTAATAAAGTTGTTTGGCGATGTGTTTGTCGCATTCTAAAGAAGCAGTGTTTTAGTTGACAATTGGGGAATTTTTTTGGAGATATACGTGACTATAGCACATGAAAAATTTCAAAGAAGATTAGTAAATGTCTTTTAAAATTGGGATCCGCAAAATTAGCACAAATATATTTTTGTGCATTTTTTGCCATATTACCATTGATTGATAGTAATTACCTGATTTTTCGAGTCGGCTACTAAATAAAACTTATTAGCTATAAATAATCAGCTGGGTAAATTTTTAGGGTCAAGCTGTTTTTAAAATTCATAATTGTTAGACTTTGAAGTTCAATAGAAGGCATATTTATGACAAACGTATAGGTGAAAATATTCCTCTTTTAAAATAATTAACAAAGATTTTAACTGCAGTATACTATTTGACTTAAAACAACCAAACAGTCATCTTGTAGTTCGTGAAGGTAAACTACAAGATGGTAGTTAGGTTGTTTTAAGTCGAATAGTATACTGTATCTAAACTCTTCTTTAATTATCTTAAAAAACAAATACTCTCACCAATAGTTTTGGCATAAATATGTCTTATACGTTATATTGCATCTCAAAGTCTAACGATCAGGGCGGTTTATGTGGGCATCCAAAGCGAATGATCAACGGTAGTACTTAAATTTTACACAAACGGTCAAAACGTCAGATTCCTGCATGAGACCTAGAGTAAATTTGTTTTTATTTGAAAGTCTAGATTTCGGAGCGATAGTACATGAAAATTGCTTAGTAGCTACTGATTTTGGCTCTGATTTTATATGTTTTAGAGTCGGTTGCTCTTTCGCAATTAAGGCCCTACCCACATAGAGTCTCTCAACTTTCCAGTCTCTCCAGATGATCACTCTGAGACTTACAAATCTTCGTTACGTAACCAAAAGCAGATTATGCCTCGCCATTGGACTAAGTATTAACCGGACGATAAATAAACGATTCACCGGATTAACGATGTAGGAATTTCAGTTAAAAATTAAAATGATTACAATGTTAAAAACCTCACTACTGTACAGTTTGTTTCTCCCAAATGGGTTCGTCAGGCGGGGTAGAAAATAAACAAAAGCAAAACAGTAATATACCTCAGCACATCAACCACGTCTCTTCACCCCCTCACCGGAAGCTTTGTTTTGTGTGCACGGTACGTTAGTGCAAAGCTATCCTGCCTCACTTTCATGAGTGAAATTTTCTTGGCACAATTGAAGTTACGTTATAACATCTAACAAATGTGGGTTATGGTCGTCATACAAGCGTAAAAGGTACATTCATAAATGCTTGATCAGATACTTGTGCAGTACTTTCCAATATTGCTCTTTGTGCTTAACTATAGCAAGTGATTCACAAGCTTATTTGTTTGTAAAGTTGTGGAAATGTGTTTCAATACTTTGCTTTTTACGTGTGTGCACTATTGAATGTTTATTTTATTTAAAAAAAAATCATAATTTATATTTTTGCCTCCTTTTTATGCTATTGCAAAAACATAAATTTTTATCAATATTATAACATATATAATAGGCCGTTTACTTTTTTAAAAGGCCATTTTTGAAAGGCCGTTTACGATTTTTTTAATCGCTTGGCAAATACTAATTCAGTTAAAATTTTGTTAGGCCGAACAAATAATTTTTTTTTCAAATTTCAAAGTTAATTTGATCAAGATTTTGTACCTATAAAAATTTGCTATGAATTACTGTGATTCCCATAAATTCTCATAAAAGCAATCATGACATTTAGAACAAATTTACGTTACCAATGTTTCCAAAAAAAACTACCTGTGTTTTTTCAAAAATAGTATTTTAATTTAAACCATTATCTGAATTCAACACATTATTAGCGTTTTCCACTTTTCATGAAACGATTTTAATTCTACTTCTTGCAGCTTATTGTTGATCGAATCATGCCGAAAATATGCTATGTTAAAAAAGAATTGTACTAATTTGGGCGCTAAAATTACTGCTTCGTTTGCGTTTCATGTTCTAGCCTGCTGTCATAGTACTGTATTTCTTTTGTATTTAAAATGCATTTTAGATTGCGCCACTCTCTGATTAATCTTGGTTAGTAGCCTCGTTGTGGTGGCCATTGACTAGCAACCAGTTGCGTAAGGCTTAAGTCTAGAGCAAAGTATGTTTGGTGGTTACCTCAACAGTTCATTATTTTTAAGGGGGTAACCATTCCACCAGAAAAATTTTAAGTTACAGAGAGTAAACAATAATGATAAATATTCATTGACGCACTTTTCATTTTCTTTGTAGAAGGTCAATATTTGAGTTTAGAGTCTGAGTTATAAAGCTATTCAGGGGGTTAATTTTGAAGTTAAGAATTTCAGTTTTGGCTAATTGAGCATGCTTATTTTTGTGTCCACTTACGGAGATATTCTCATTTTCTTTTTCTCAATTTCTTTACGTTTTTTTTTGTTTTTTTTTGAAAAAATGCCACTCAAATATTTGTTGTTTTTTTTCAAAAAAAAAAATTGCTATGATTCTGGATATGGTATTATGGCGTTTAATAGAACTTTAAATTTTTTTTAATTTTTAATTTTTTAACTTCTTTAAAGTTCAAAAATAATTTTCAACTTACTTAGTTGATTGCCAGGAGGAGCGTTACTTGGCAGATTACTGGGGTCCGAGTTACTCGGTAGATTGTCAGGAGACGTGTTGATTGGCTGATTAGCAGGAGACATAATGACGTTGACGGTATTCACACTTGAGACATTTACGCTTTGGTCTGAAGCAAAAATAACGGACTTAAACCCAATTAAAGTACTTCATAATCAATAAATCTTTGCTTCTGATTAATCCTTGGGGTTTTTTGTTAAATATTATCGCTAAACATTACCTTACAAAAGCGTTCCATTCAGGTGATCTGCTCGAGGACGAATCGACTGCCTTGAAAACCCACTTTTTCAGCAAAGAGGTGGCCGATTTGATGGTTTGGAGCTGCCAGGATTTTTCTTGTGAATAATTGCATTGTACGGCCAATATGCTACTCCACAGAGTCTCAGTTAGGCTAGAATACCCGCGAGAGATAAAAGAGGCCAGTTTCACACGACTCAAAGATTGGTTACCTCATCACCACACAAGTCGATATTGCGAACGGGCACCCATTTGTCGCGTATTACTTTCCGCTTAAAAGCGGAATTACAATTCTGTCTTGGATAAAGCGCGAACGACGGTCGATTGTTAAATCAAAATGTGGTGTGAGTCTTTCGAAGTTTTTGGAAATCTCTTACTTCAACAACGAGAGTGTGCTCAATGTGGCTCTGGCTCATTCACCCAAAAACAGGTCTCACTTAAAAAGTGTTATTCTAAATTCCTCTACGAATAAAAAATGGCTAAGCTTCGTTTAAGAATCTCACAGCAGAATGATACCGTTTGGAATCGACTTTTTAACAGCCTTGTTCAGGAGTTACGTTCCATGTATTCTAGAGTATCCAATCCTAGCCAGTCAAAAAGCACTGATTTGCTTAGAATTAGAACATCGACGAAACAGTGTTGAATAAATGACTTTGCTTAACAAAGTTCTATTACTGTGCTTTAGCAGCAACATTGGTTAATAGAATAGAAATAAAATTTATCACTTGGAGTATCTGCGAGACCAGGGGTGCTCAAAGTTTTTGAAGAGCGGGCTGCATTACACTTTTATTGAGCTATTCTAAATATTTTCTACTTTCTAATTTATTTCTTGTGATGTTGTTTAAAATTATTGATAAACTTTACAAAAACTTTATTGAAATTAATGTTAGAAAAGCTAGCGTCAACTAATTTGACAAAAAAATAGCTTTTTGATGAAAAAATTGCACCCATCGAAAAAGCTTAAAAATCTTGAGACCAGCTGCTGGTTCAAACATTTGTTGTGCACTTTAGGATCCCAGTGCTAGACAATAATTCTTTCTTTGCCGACATCAAGAAAGTTGGATACTTGGAGACTCTGCTTTTTTGGGGCTGCTGCTGAAAATAACAAAAATAACTACTTAAAAGCTATTGAATGTCAACGTACAACACTTTTTCCTAAACATTGAACCTTTTTCAGAGAATAATGGCAAATAAAAGGGCGAGTACAACAAAAACTATTACGCAGAAACTGACCATTATAAGGTACCACTGAAATTGTGCAGCAACACCACCTCATAAAGAAACAAAAAAGAAAAATCGTGCTTGCCAATCGTTAAAAACTTGCCGAAAACCGTATTTTTTGTTTTGATAATAACGGTGATGTTTACTTGTTTGTGTTATAAACCTAAAGTGCTTGTAGATTGTAATTAAACGAGCTTTTCCTCCAATAATTTTGCTTCTATTACACAGACTACTAGATAAATGTTTAAAAAAAATTGCCATTTACCTAAAATTTATCAACCTATGGACGATCTACCATTTGAAAGCAAAGATTATAAGTCATAAAGGCTTAAGGAAAAAAAAAGAGCACAACAATTTAAGATTGCAATGCAAAAGCGCAATAAAAAGCATAAACTGAACGTCAATTTTTCATCGTCAATTATTCTGCCGTGATTTGTAAATATCGAACTTCAGGCATTTTTGCCTTTTTTTAATTTCCGAGAAAATCAAGTTTTAAACTTCCTTTGTATTGGTACTATTACGTAATAAATCCCGTTGTTTGTCCTTGGCAAATTTTTAGTATTTATTGCATCATAAAAAATACCTAAAAGTTCGTTTTTTTCCGATCATTTTTCATTGAAATCAACGTGAATTATTTTTGTAAAATCGTACACAAAGTTTATTCTGCAATTAGGTACGTAATTGACACATAAATCACAACAGACTATTACTAGGGTTATTTGCGAAATATATCTTATAACGTAAATTTAATGAAGAAATGTTGGAAGTATAATTAATTGATTAATTAAGTTAATCAAATCTTTTATTGTACACGGAGTATTACGCCAACGCGTGTAACGAGTTTGCAGAACTCATCTCCGCGTCTTTGCTCCCGAGCAACACCTTATATTAAACCTAATAGAGCAGTGGAAAAAATCGTGGGATAAGAAGATAGTACGTTATTTTTCCATCAAAATTTTGAAGGAAAAGTCTGCTTAAAAGTCTGCGTAAAAGTCGACTGCGTAAAAGTCAAGAGTTTCAAAACTAAAAACTTCCTTAATAACTTAGCGTAATCGTAAGAAACGTTATTTTGTCTCATAATTTCATTGCTTTTCATGCAAATTTTTTATTTGAAGAAAAGTTGTTTTTTTTTGCGCAGCTAAGAGCAAAACCCTTCTTACCCTTCTTTGACTAAAAAGTCTATAATAACTCAACGAGCCCGTGCATTTACCTTGAATTCCAAGGAGCGTGGGGTCTATAATCTACTTCTGCCGTCGAGGGTAGACTCGGCCGGTACCAGCTTCTTTGGCAGGGCAGGCTTAGTAGGCTTACAACAGTTTAGCTTTGCTATTATTTTCAAAGTCAATTTTGGTTGGTTTTCATCATAGAAATCAGAAAATGTAACGAAATTTTAGCGAAAATTTTTTTGGGGTCTACTCCTACAATTGACCGAAAAATGAAATGCAACTTTAGCGAAGACGCAGAAAGGTAGTGAAAAATTAACAGAAAAACGCAAACAGTTTTTGTCTTTTATTTTGTTGTTTTTCATCTAAATTCGACAGAAAAATGCAACGAAAATTTTGGAAACGACCGTTTCACTTTGGACCCTTCAAAACCAATTTTTGTCGTTACTCTTGGTTAGACCTACACCAACAACTTATTTGCTTAAGACGGCAACACTGCTGTAATGCAAGCCATTGAGTAGGTTTACTGAGATTTTTAGTATTTTCTTACCAATTAATGTCAGTTTTCAACGCAACGCATCTGCTTAAAATAAACAAGATTTTGGTCCATTTTTGTTTAAAAATTATTTGAAAATGTTAGAAATTATAGCGCTACCAACCGCCACCAAAGCATTTTGAGAAAAAAAGCTGTAGTTTCAAAGAACTACAAGTACGTAAAATCAAAAATAGGATAGCAGACCAGCATATAGTGGCTTTTACGTTTCGAATCTTTTTAATATTATTTAGTTTGTCTGTGCTGGAGGTGTTTCGCAAATTTTTGCTGTTTTAAAAAATATTTTGTGCCATTTTATTCAGAGGCCGAGTCCTCGAGGCGGTCCTTGGCCTCGAGGACATCCTTGAGGACACAGTTTGAAGTCCTTGGCCTTGGCCTCGAAGCCTCAAGTCTTCGAAAATTGCCCTGTCCTTGGCTCGAGAACAGCACTACTTTTTGAATTGTTTAAATTTTGTAGATCACCTGAAAAAAATTTTTGGAAGACTTTTTTTTCTGGAGATCGCCTGAAAATTTTCTTTGAAAACCGTTTTTTTTTTTTCAGAACACTTGCGCTTGTGTTCTTAGTCCTTGGCCTTGACCTCGAGCATTCCTGTCTTGGCCTTGAGCCTGTGTCCTCGACTCCACATCTGATTTCAATGAATAGCCTACTTTGCGAACCCAACGCAATAATGGTTCTATGATTAAATTTCACAGCACTTGTTTGTATCATAATGTTTCGCTCATAATTAGTTATAGCATCATCAAACACTGCAAATAAATTATGAGGTAATGCTATAAGAATAGATATTTAGTAAAAGGTTATGAAACGATGCTGTGGATGTTTTAGATACTCTAAAATCATGAAACACCCCATTACCCACATTTTTTTTCTTAATTATTATACTTGATCAATATTTTTTTTAAATTGAATACCTTTAAACAAGAATTTTTTTATGGTGTGCTGGTATTTTAGCTTAGTAGGTAAAAGGTCGAGAGAGAGTACCGGTCAGTGCCATCGCTACGGGGGGCCAGGGGAGGCCGTGCCCCCCTTAGCGGCTGCTTGTGCCTCCCGATTTTGGTTTACTCAAATACTGTTTTTGGAACATCACGTAACGACAAGACAACAGATAATGATTGAAAAAGGATTAATTACGTCAAACATAGTTCTCCTTTGACGTTTATTCTTTGCGAAATTGCTGGCAACCAATTGCTGTACATAAATCTGACGCAAAAACCCGTTTTATTAAGACGCCTTTACGGATGTGTCGGGAAAACGAGATGTAAGCCTGCAAAATCGTTATTGGTACTTCGTTAGTAATTATGACATGAATCAATACGTGAAAACACTTTTTTCAAAGATCAGTTGTTTTGATTTTTAGAGCACACTAAAGATTTCGAGGGTGCAGTCAGTGGCGCAACCAGGGTGAAGAAGCTCAAGCCCCCTTACCCAAGACACTCAGAAAATTTAACTTCAAAATACGAGCGTTTAACCGTACTTTATACTTGACCCGAAGTAAGGGGGGGAGGGGGCTGAACGGGATAAGCAATTTAATTCTTCGAAATGACTTCTGAATTTTATCAAGTTAGTTTTTCATATGGCTTCAAAAATGGTGAAATGTGATGAAAATGGCTTCAAAATCGCTATTTTTTTCCTGCAAAATCACAAAACTCGCCCAGAGGCAGGGGCTCTGCCCCCAGACCCCCGACCACCGTCTCTAAATATTTAGTGACTATGCCCCGCCTGTAACACCCTTTAGTTGCATCAGTTTGTTCAGCTAAATCAGGCAATTTTGGGGCAAAAAAATTTACTTTTGGTTCACCCCTTTTAGCAAAATGCTTGTTGCATGTCTGGTAGTAGTCACTGCTGCAAAGAAATTTTTCAATTCAATTATGGGCCGCAGACGAACGAGCTATAAAACGCTGCCGGTCGAGTTTTTAAAATTAAACATATTTGCGGCCGTACAAGATCTGATTATCCGTTTTTATACGCAAAAGGTCAGTTTATTTAAGTGCCCCCCCCCCCCTTTCGGCCAATGCTCCCTCACTTCGTTTGCTCTGGCGACGGCACTGGTACCGGTAATCAAAAGGTTGCTAGCTCCACGTTTGATTATTGAACTGGTGATTTGTCGTTTTATTCACGGAAAAACACATAAAGCTTATTTTCCATAGGACCAAATATTATATCTGCCTTGCAGCCCCACTGTACAAATTATCCTAAAAAATATTTTTGTTGGTTATGTTGAACAGTGGTAGCCATCGAGCGCTTGTTTCACAGCATAATTTTAATCCCTATTAACCACTAATTTTTAGTCAGTTTATTCATAATAAATTTTAATGAATTTGCTTGCTCAACATATTTTAATGAATTGAATTGGGATGGTGGCAGTGCTATTTGACCGCTTCCCGATTAATGGAAGCGCAGAGAAACTCAGCGAAAACCCAACAGTCGGGCCGCACCCCCAACCAATGTCTGGACCAAAAGTTGAAGATACAGTAGACCCAATAATGAATTTGCGCGCAGGCTCAGAGACAGAACGGTAAGAAAGAGTTGAATGACATCCCATAGAGGCTGTACACAGGCGCTCAGTAAGAGTTCTCTTTATGACTAATTCTGCGTAGATATTGTAATTTGTAATAGTAATAATTACGAGACATGATGATAGTCTAATAATTTATAAACTGTGCCGTAACAGCAAAGGGGGGAGAGCTCACAGAGTATGGGATTCGATAGGTCCAATTCTTCTGAAGAAACTGAAGGAAATTGACAGACAAGACGTGACGTCTCCATTGGAGATATTTGGTGTATTGGATTTTGGAAATGGCAGGGGATAAAGAGCCAGGAACCAACGTGTTGGACAACAGCTTTGGCCAGGAAATCAGCATGTGCATTTTCAGGATACTAGCGTGACTAGGGAGACACCCATTAAAAGTTTAAAATGACGTTGCTGGAGAGTGAAGATGAGGCGTGGCACTAGACACTCAAGTCACCATTCGTCCTCTTTTTGGTGGAGATGTCCTCCTTTTCAACAAAAAGTGATTATTCTTCCATTTTTTGGTCTGCATCAAATTTAACAAAAAAAGCAAAAAAATCTTAGTAAAAACCTCTTTTTGTTTAAAACTTAAATTTAAAGGGCTAAGCTAGCTTAAGCTAGATCGATACGTTGATTATAATACTTGGAAAATTGTGTCCTTTCTAGAGATAAAAATATGGTCAGCCTACCAGAGGTGTGCACAAATAACAATAGATCAAAAGCGCATCGCAACAAAGCACAACGATCTTTTCAAGCAGTACAAGCGAAGCGTAAAATGCGCAATTTAATTTTTTTAATTTCTGAAGCAATTTTTTGATTCAGTTGAAGCGCAACGGAATTCCGCAATTGCTGAACGGCAATTTCGTACTAAGTTAAAATGAAACCCAACTTCCGCAATTGAAATTTCACAACACAATTCAAACACCGCATTTTTTGCGATTTTAGACAGAAAAAGAGTAAGTAATTTGCAAAAGAAGGCCGATATTTATCAATATTAGACTATCGAAATGGAACTAAATTAAGTTCAAATCTCGTACTAAGTTAAAGTGAAACCTAACTTCCGCAGTTGAAATTTCACAACACAATTCAAACATCGCATTTTTTGCGATTTTAGTCAGAAAAAGAGTACGTAATTTGTAAAAAAAGGCCGATATTAGACTGTCGAAATGGAACTAATTTAAGTTCAATATATAGAATTGCGCTTGAAACCGAAAAAAAAAAAAATTGAAAGCGCTACAAATTTTAAAGACTTTAGTCCGCCACGTAACTTCCACAATGTTTCAAAATAAAAAAATTTACGTGAACTTCTGCAATTGCGGAATTTGCGCTTTGAGATTCTAATCATCTGCACCCTACCATAACCATCAAACCCTTCAAGGGGACTTTGTCAGGAGGTTATGAGGGGCCGATAAAAGTAAAGAAAAAAAAACGAGTGGGAGAACGTGAGAAAGAGAAATGACTTGTGGTGACAGAATATCATTTGGTAATTACACCAGACGCATTCCAGTCTAGTCTAGAGGTGGATTTCTACTGTGAAACTGAAAGCGATTGGTCCTAAGGTCCAGAAGACAAGGTAAGGGAGTCATATGTATTGCATATAGAGTATAATTGCTGCGTACCCTTCAGCACCATCCGGTCTAAAAGTGGAAGAGACAAATTCGTCAGTCTTATACATGAACCTCTGGAGGAAGAAAGGACAAACGCCTACTCGGAGATGCAAGGCGGAATTCTCTGGGGCCATTGCAGTAAGGTATGGAGGATGATATTATGAACTTGATTGGCGTTCAGGGTGGAAGTGGTTCCGCTGATATGCATAATGTTTTTGGGATGGTTTCTTATTAACCGGCTGATCACCAATTCCGAGACAAACGCTTTGAGAATAAAATGATGACTTTGGAAGAAGATGCAGAACACGTTTAAAGCATGCTAGTGCTTGGTTATTTTCAAAAGGAAGATGGCTTTTAGGAAGAAGCAATGAGGTGGGGTGGAGGAGAGGTATCCAGCTATGACCCTGTGCAACTTAGAGGAGAATTTCTAGTTGGTTAATAGCGTGTTGCATAGGAAGAGGATCTAGCATCCGGGAGAAACATTCTGTTTAAAGTGCAGATATTACAAAAGCTTGTAGAGGAGGAAAAGGATTCTTTGAATGGACTCCGAAAAGCGATAGCAATGGACTGCAAGGCTTTATGTCTTGGGTAGAACTTGGAGCACAGGGATTGGTCATGAGACCCTGAAAAAGAAGTTCGGCTAAAGGAGCTGAAGTATCGCCGAAGGTAGCTAGTTTAGCGTAACTTAAATTTTAAAAAAGTAACGCATATATATTTTACAAAAATTTTGTAAACATCAAACTTGGCTATCAAGCGTAGAACAGCGTTCTCTGTCTATACCAGGTGTCAGCAACTTTGCGTAATAGTGATCCAAAAACCAAACCAGTAAGGTCTCGATGGGCCGTAACATATTTTTGCTAACAACTTGATCCTTCAAAAGTGTGATTTTAGATAATATTAAGACAATTTGACGTATTTTAACTGAGTGCAGATTCAACAGAAACTCTGTTGCTTTGGATAAACAACTCGTTTGCACAAAATGATGAAAATGTGTTTGTTTCAAGAGCAACAAGGACTTTGCTGAGGGGGAAGGGGCTTGAACAAAAATTAAATTTTTTTGTCAAAAAAATGTCGTTTTTGAGCAGGGTGCAGAGCAAACTCGTGCAACGTAAGGGCATCACAGAAGAAAGTCTGAGGACAGAGCTGCCAGTCACCAGAAACCATTGGGGTCTCGGGAGTCAAACCTCCAACCGCTGAGCGATTTTTGAAATTTTTTCAAAAAATTGCCCATTTAACGTCATTCGGATCAAATTTTGCTCATTTTTAGAGCCATTTAAAAGAACTATTCATTGCATGGCTTTTTAAGCCAGTTGCAGAATTAAACTACTCAGCCCCTTCAACCACCCGTTTACTTACAGGTCAGGTCCAAAACACATTTTGAACGTTTGCGTTTTTTGGTTAAATTTTTAAAATATTTTAGTTTAGGGATTGAAGCTCCATAACTCCCCCCCTCCCGCCTCGTTGCGCCACTAGTAGTTGGTCTATTTTCGTTTCAAAGTATTTGAAGTTGTTTGAAAATCAATAAAGCTTCAGCATTAGCTGTAATTCTAGTCTCTCGAAGCATATCATTCGGCTACCAAATCTCTTTTCCTACACCACATGAAAGCTGCGGCAAAGTTTCCCTAAACAATTTTAGAATTTTTTAGAACACTGAATAATTTTTGACCCTATTGTATACACTCCTATTACGTCATTTTTCCAAAATATGGCCTTGATGTCATTACGGTGACGTCATCAACTCAAAATTGGATTTTTCTAAAAAATTGGTGAACAACAACCCACATGCCGAATTTGGTGTTTACGCACTTTCCGGTTTAGAAATTAGGTAGAGAGGCATTTTTGCCCCCCTCATCACCATGTAGAATGAGTTGGTTCAATTGCCTGTGCAAACTATAGCGTTAATAATCATTTATTTTTCGTGATTAAGATGCCATTGGTGGTAGCTCTTTTGCGAGTTCCAATGCCCTTTATTATGAGAAACTTGATGTTGTCATTCCCTCAATAATGCCACAGCATACAATTAAATATTTGATGATTTAGTTGTGATGTTTTGACGTTTGCTGGCCAGAGCTTTAAATATTTGATGTTATTTTGGGCTGAAAAGTTTACGTACGGTAAGTCCAGTGGTAATTTAGAAGCAGTAAAAGCATAGCATCTTGCAAAATACCTATAATTTGATTTAATATTTTGACGTTTGCGGAGCCAGAGTTTTAATGTTTGATCGTTTACGTGCTATCTGGCCTGCAGGCTACCAGCCCGGAATCCTTTAGGCCGGATCGCACGTAAACGATTAGAAATCTTGCAAAATGCTGTAGGTTGGTGACTTTCATTAATTAAACTTTAGCACGCTAAATAAATACTGCCAAACAATGACACCGTGGCATGCTTATTTGCATTCAAAATATTTTTATATGCTATATCAAGCACTAATATTTTGCTTTTATCTCGTACTCCATCCGCAATACAGCTCCATATTGCTACAAATTGCCGCAATCGCAGAAATCGCCAGCCGGATGATTTTTTTGACGGGCCAGATTAGGCCCGTAGGCCATAAGTTGCCGACCACACGATCTAATGTCCGCCAAGGTATTGACTCTCTCATACTGTTTTATTTCAAGCCTACTTATTTCATGGGTAAGCTTCTAGGTTAGTTAATTTAACCAGCTCAGTTCTCCACGGCTCAACACTAAATGATTTAAGGCAAAAATTTTGCAACTATTTTTCAAAAAAAATTTGCTAAATTTTTCGAAAAAATCAAGTCTACGTTTTTTGCTCTGTCACTTAATCTGCCAATATGTCACAACGATATGACTGAAAGTGTTAGTTACAATTTGTCATCTTGTCGCTTGAGCATTGAAAAAATTGATTTTTCAATTGTAATAAAATTTTTCTGTGACGTAATAAACATTGAAGTTCGATATTTTCAGATTGCTTTCAAGTTCGATATTTTCAGATTTTTTCTATCTCCAAAACTACAGCACTTAGAAACTTCGTTCTTTCAGTAAAAGATAGAGAAAATCATAAGAAAAAAAATGATGAAAAAAAATTTTTTTGACCAAAAATCACGAAGTTCGATATTTTCAAATCACGGCAGTATTCATCATCGAATAATTTTGTTTGTATGTTAGTGTAAAAACTATTTTTATTTTGTTTTAACTCTTTGTTACAAACATAGATAACTGACCCTTGAAACGTGCAGTGATAATACAGCAATCTTTGATATTTTTCTTTTCTGAAAAATGCGCTTTGCCTGTTAACATGAAAAATATTTTGCAAATGTAATACCGGTACTTTGAAAATCAAACTAAGCTTTTTTTGCAAGCTTTTTTTAATAAATGAAACAAAATTTCAAGTCGGTTGAAAACTGACCTATTGTTTAGATTCAAATTAAATTTTAGCTTTACTGTTATATTTAGGAGTGGTTTATTTTTTCTCGGTATACTTACTTTAAACATCTAGCTTAATAAGCGAATTATTATTTCATAAGGTTTATGAAAAATTACGTTTTGAGGTGAACGCAGTATTACGCGATAACAAATAATATTTCTTGATTAATTCATAGTATCCAAAGCTTGCATATTTTAGATTACAGTTATTCTAATATTTTTTTGCAAAAACATGTTTTATGTGGAGCCAATAACTTTTCATAAAATTGTCGCAAAATTTTATGTTCCTATTTAAGGACCAATGGCAGGTTACTGTACGCAGTGTGCAGGTGCTTACGCAAGCAAAAAAGCACGTCTTATAATTTTTCAGCTTAAATGTTTTTGCGTCTATTCAAGTGTAACAATACTAAAGTAAGCAAATAAGTTTCACTGACAAGCAGTTGTTACTCAGAGCCGTCGCTACTTAACAGGAGGACATGAGAGTTCGTGACCCCTTACCCCCAACGGTTGCGTGTGCTCCAAGTTTCAGGGTAGTCTAAATTTTATGTTTCAATACAACAAATATTTCTCAAAAAACATCATATAAAATGCTGCACACATTTTTTTTTGGCTCTTCTTTTTCAAGTCAAATCAAATCTTTCATTATACTCGCTGAATTACGCTGAAGCATGTAACGAGTTGGCGGGGTCCATCCCCGCGTCATTGTGCCCTTGGGAAACAGAGCTTCTTTCGCAGAAATGTAGTCACTAGTGGTGAGTCGTTGATAGCACTATCTGATTCGACTGGCCTACAATTTGAACCTCAGACCTGCCGCTCCAAAGACGAGCGCGTTACCACTCGACCAACTGGCCGGTAGCTATTCTTTTTAAAACGATTTGATACAGTATCTGATTCTGTATATAAAAGCATGTAAAATATAATCCAGATGGGCTTAAAAAGGCTATTTTACCGGAAAATTGCAAAAAGCTCCCAACGGCTTGGGGCTTCGACCCCATACCCCATGGTCTTCTGAAGCAAGGGACTCTGCCCCCCCGCCCCGTTTATGAATCTCTTAGGTTGCATTAGTTTACTCAACGCGCGCTCCAATGAGGCACTTTTCCAACGAAAAAGTTTGAAGTTTTAGTACACGTGACCCACGCACCCATTAACAAAATGCTAGTTGCGCTTGCATGCAGAGCGTGGCAAGCTCTGCTATGAAATGCATCATACCTCGCAATAAAGATGACCCGTAGATTGAGTAATAACAATGAATACGTGCTATTGCTGATTAAGTTTTAAAGGTTTAAAGTGAAAACGAAACGCGTTTACTAAAGCGCAATCAATAAACGGCGCGATTTTGCGTAGTGTAACCCGCCAGAGTTTCACAAATGAAACATAGCGTAATTAACTTCCGGAACAAGGGATAGTCGTAAAAATCAGTATTTACGTTACTTATCAGTTCAAAAACATATGTGTACAAACATGAAACACATTTGAACATGAAAGCTATGCTCAGTTAAAAAAAGATTAATGCAACTCGAAGTAAACTTAACGAACTTGATTCTTTTGCAACCAATTAAAAACTGTATTGATTTACTTATAAAATGTTAGATAATACTATGAATTAGTACTTTAACCATCACAAAAACATCAATGCTCATATCGCTAACGTGAAATCTTTTCCAATGAAGTTCAACTCGCAAGTTACTAGCCTATTCTGTACAATAACGATCTAATATTTTAATAATACCATGAAAGGTGCTACAAATTACATTGCTCTAAAATAAGTCTTAGAAAAATTTGAAAAATACTGCACAATAAAATGAACTTGAAACCAACAAGAAACAAAAGTCTCATAAAAATATATACTATACGTTACGCATTTTTTGGTTTTAAATTGCAGGCTATTATACACTTTGCTCGTTTACCTGCGCCCTTGTGCCTGGTATCAACCTTTAGCCATACATAAATTTTTGTTTTTTTGTTCATTAGGTGGTGTTGGAGTCTATCGCAATTGATTCTGCTCTCTATGCAGTGTTGATAATTGCATAGGAGTCTGCAATTTCTTTTTTACTAGGCAGGGCTGGTAGTCGAAACCGACTCGTCCGAGATCAAGACCGAGACCGCGAATTGTTTTGGAGAGCAAGATCGAGAACAGCCTAGATCTAAACATTGACTTCGATACCAAGACCAGTAAAGTTTGAGATTAAAACCGACACCGGAAAAAATGACGTCATCAATGTTTCTTTCAATTTTTTGATAAACAATTTTGGGCTCAAATTTGCTCATAAGTTGGTTTTATGAGTGTATAAATTAATTCAGATGACAATCTGCTTTATCTGAAGTAATTACTTTATCAAAACATCTCGATAAGGTCATGGTATGTACATTTTCACCAAAATTATTTTTGCAATAGACTTCTGCGACCTGGAAATAAATTAGTAACGAATCGGCACCGGACTGCGGCCCGAGTTTGCCAAGTCCTGTAAATAGACACCATTAATCTTTGTGTTGCACGATCTCCTGAAGAATTTACTGTATGTTTTTTACTAAAGTCTGTTTAATGATTGACTGTTTCCTGTAATAAATCGAATCGTCATACTGTAACAGCTTTAACCTGTTTCTACCACATTAATAACTTACAGTTACAGCACCGATAGAACCAAAACATTGCTGTCATTTGCAACAATTTTGTTTCAGTAGAAAATATAAATCGTTCTTTTACTCACTGATGTTGCGCGTCCCTCCTAATTGGTCAACTTGTTCGATTTTTGCATTATGACCGATCTTTATCTTGTTCTGGCTCTGATCAACAGGAGCTTCGAATGTATTTCGTGAACCTCCCAGCTGTGCGTTGTCACCATAGCTGGTAGAGACTTGACCAGCACTCGAACCAATGTTTTCTGATAACGAAAAGAACAACAAAAAATATTTTACTTATTTTTCAAAAAAAATAGGATCTCGTTGTAAATGATCCTTAAATAGCGCACACTGCAGATAATAACATTAACAGCCCAACACTCTGTTTCTCTGTTATCTACAACGGCAGTTATTGAGCAGTTTTAAACATTAACACGAAGCGTTTTGCGCATAATTCTGCAAGCTAAGAGGTGAAAAAAACAGCCGAGCAAATCTTTTGTTTGCCGAGGTCAGTAAAGTGATTGCATTTTCTAGTTTTTGGAGCTTTCTGATTCCTCTAAAGTGAATTCAAATGAGGTTTTTGCAAACAAACTAGTAAAGCTATTTTTACGGTTTGAAATTCTTTTGCATTTTTTTACAATAAACCTCTTTTAATTCCTTTGCGGCATCATAAGTAAGTTTGTTTTCGAATTTAGCGCGATGCGCTTGGCGTAGTCCATGCTTTATTATTTACTGCGTTTTTTTTTACCAGCTGAGAAAAATTCTGTTGCTATGTTTTTATTTGTATCTCATAAACGGTTGGAGTTAAGAAAGCTGATGATATTTATAGGCACATTATATCACGCCGCTGCAAAGAAAAAAGCGACACTTTTGCAAGTTTGGGAGCGATACGTCACGTTGCTAGATGATATAACCCTTCAGCAAAAAAAATCAAACGTCCAAACTTTAAATCATTTTAATAAGGATTTTGGTGCATAAACTCACTCTTAATAACTTTTTACATGGATACAAGCTCACTTATCCAATTTGAAAACAATTGGAATTTTTGTTCTTTATTTGTTATACATTTAGTTCTAGAATGTGTGTTAAAACTAAAGTAGCAAAGAAAAATCGCCTGCCTTAATCGCAATAGCATTTTGGCTGATTCTACTTTTCAAAGATATCTATTGAAAAAAAAACACAAAATTTATGATTAAGGATGATAATTTTAGGCTATATTTGGGTCAGCACACTTAGGACTTCTAACACAAAAAAAGTTTCCAAAATTTTTTCAAATTGCCAAAGTGCAAAAGCTGAAAACTTTTGAATAACTTTGTAGCAGCTCGCGCTGTTTTGAACTGAAGTCCTTTTTATTTGCGCAGAATCCGTTTCATCAACGCGCAGATGCAGCATTTTTTACGCAAGTTGCTGAAGTACTTGCGATTTGCGACTTGCGATTTTTTAGCGCTGATTTTTTTACTGACTTTTTTAAAATTAAACTAACAGTTTAAAGTTCTTAGCAGCTCATATTTGTGCTTTTCATTCAATTTTATTACGGTGCTACCACACCATCGCTGTTATAAAGAGCCATTATCCACAACAAATATAAATAATAATTAAAATTTGGATTTTGCCGTTGTCTTGAAAAAACGTAATGTGATATTATGGAGAGAAAATTTTTTTTACTAAGCAATATATTAGACAAGAAAGTGGTTTAAAAAAATTGTGGTAAGGAGTACTTTGGAGGAAAAAGACGAACTCTAATAGAAACTGAAGTTAGGATTGGGGTTCATCCTACGCATATTTCTGGAGCTTGCTATGCTAGCAAGCTGAAGTTTGCAAGGATATGGATCTGTCTATGAGCAGAAAATATGCTAACACGAAACCATTAACTTGCTAACTTGCTATATAAAGGATTATCCAATTTAGTCTTTCAAAAGTAAAAATTTCAAACAGTTTAAACTAAAAAGCTAGAATTTTGTTTGTTTACGTGTTTTGATTGCTATAGTATGTACAGGTTACCAGCAGAGAAGCCTATGAAGGGCCACCATAACGGCAACTGCTAAAGAAGGCGTTGCAATTTTTTTTTCCTCTCAGAAAATTTGCACCAGTCATGCCTTCTACCAATTACCGGTTCACTGTTTTACTAATTAAGCTGAAAATGGAACATCGTTGTATGCAAACTCTGAATTTTTAAATCCTGTAAGAAAACAACTTTTTCAAAACGCTTGTTTTATCCAGTCGCTTTTTTGTTGGCTCGTGCACTAATCTAGAAGACGCTGTATTTGGTGTGCGAGGAAGCACTACGACAACAATAACACCCCAACTAAAAACACAGCACGCAATTGAATAATTATTAAATTACTCTGGCCCACAAACGTCAAACAAATCAAAATTGAATATTAGAGTTTTACGCTGAAACTTATCGCTTCAAAGATAAGAAATATTCGTTATTTTAAGTAAGAATTTGTAGGCTTCTTCTTTAAGTTCAGCAGTGAAATAAGATAAATATTTTGTATTGGCGGACAGGCTGGTAATCAATAGACCACTTTCTGAACCGAACTATTCCGTCGTTATCTTCAGGTTAAGCAATAATTCTTTGGCTTCAACTACGTTTAATACTTTTTTCGCAGAAAATGATTAAGGCATTTTTATAATACGTATTGTTATTAAACTGAAAAAGTGGAAAATTCCATCATTAATGTACGAAGCGTCCTATTCCAATCGAATTTGATAAACTGAATTAAGTGGAAAAAGTGATTTATTCAGAAGACAGTTTTTTAGAGCCAAGATGGTAAGAGTTTAGTTTCAATGCTTTGTACCACATTCAACACCAGACATCATATAAAAAATGATCCCATTGTTATTATGCGGAAAGAAAGTTGCCACATTAAAAAAGAGGAAACAAAAGGAGCGATTACAGTCTTCCAGCCATTCCATCACAAAATCGCTGTAAAGCTTTGATGTTCTGTTCAAGTTTTTATTTAAAGCAACAATTTGCTAAATATTTTTTAAAAACAAGAAAATTTTGTAGTTAGTTCTCAATTAAATGCGATCCAACTACCGAAATACTAAATACCAACTTTTTGATGCTAAAACTTTTAAAATTGCTTTCATATTAAATGATGTGCCTGGGACAAAGGTATTAATACTATATTTGTAAATTTTAACAACCAGTTTTTTTGTTGTTTTTTTAAAGCATCTAATCGCAATCGAAAAAAAATATCAAATTTAATAGGTTAAGAATTTTAAAGATGCAGTGACATCAAAAAATTAAGTCAAAAAAGGAAAAAAAAAGAAAAAAGTCTTTGTAATAATTTAAAATTAAATAATCAATTGAATTAAGTCAGTTAGTTTGTTGTTAAACATTGCGTCATAACTACTCAATTTAGCTTAATAAACGGCATGATTGAAAATGAAGCTTGGAGCGCCTTGATTGGGATGAAACATTATATTTGGAGTAACGTTCTCCATTGCAGCATTTTTATTCAAGTTAATCTTTCTCTCTCAAAACGGCACGATGCTTCAATGTTTAGTTTTATAATCAGATCATCTTTGTTTCTTATTTGTTAGTTTGAATCTGCAGTGCTGCGTTAAAAAAACAACTTTCTGCAGTCCTAAAAAAAAAGAAAAAAACACACACACACAGCTTTTGCAAAAGACGTCGATTTATTTTAGACCTTGCTGTAGGCCTTAAATGAATGTCTCTTTAATTTAAAATGGCGTAAACTCTAAGACCTCGCATTTCTTTTACAGCAATCGTGTTGTAACACAATCATTACGTTATTGCTGGGCTTGCTACTTTTTGCATTTAAAATGATTATTAAACAAAAATAAATTACTTCGCTTAACGTTTGAAAAAAATTGTCACAATAAACTTTTTTGAAGAGGCACAACAAATTTTTCGATACTAATGGTTCTTTAACTTAGTGTGGTTGGTGTCGATCGAATCAAAATTAAATTGTTTTGAATAAAAGACACTTTTTACCTGCAGAAAATGAGCCGCTGGGAGTGACATTGCCAGTTTTCGATTGAACACTCGGTCCTGGAACATCAGAGGAAACTTTTTGAGAAGTCGACACAAGCCCACAATTTCTCGTAGTTGATTGAGATTGACTTTCCATTATTTACTTTGATACCGATAAGTTTGTTTTTTTTAAAGCAAATAGAACATTAATAAAAGAAGTTTGTTTAGTTATTTGTTTATCTGGTTGAGGCTGACTTTCCACTATTCACTTTGATACAAAAAGTTTGTTTTTTTTTTCAAAGTCATTAAAACAGTGTACTAGTAGGTTAAAAGTTTTACTGAGAAAGTAAGTAGCAGTAACTGCTTACAATACAGTTAGCTTCGAAACAAATCAGAACAGACGTACAAATCAATAATTATCAACATATTACGAAATTATGCAATTAAATTTTGTTTAAAGCAATCTAGAAAAATAAACGATTTAAAAAAAAAACTCCAAACAGCTAGTAAAAATCAAAATTTACAACAAGTTTCGAAGCTCGCGATTTCTTGACGTAATGACGATCAACGTTCTATGAGCAGAATTACACAGTTATAGGAACGGTTGACACCTACACAGCTTTGAAGAATCTTCAGGCAAGCTAAAGTACAAAGATGCGAATAAACAAACAAAAAGTTTGCAGTTTTGTAGCTCAGGTGCGGGGTCCTAGACCTTGGAGCCCCTGGCCCAGTGGAAAAGTTCCATATGGTAAAGCTTTTTGTAGTGCAGTATGTTGAGTGAACATTTTTCAATCAAAGGTTATCAAAATTTTCGTAATGATGTTCCCTGCAAGTTTTGAAGTATTGTTTCAAAATACTTTCATTCTAGGTCAAACAAGTACAATTAATGAGCTATTAAACCAAGTATTTTTTCTTTCGAAAAGTTTAATTGAAACTAACCTATTTTGCAACTGCAAAATTTAAGGCGAGCGGTAACGCGTTCGTCTTTTGAGCGAGAATTCTGTGGTACAAATTTTGGGCCGGTCAAATTGGATACAGTGTTGCCAACGGTTACCCACCGTGACTACTGCAACATTTTTTTCAAAGGAACTGTTTTGCCTGGACGCAATGACGTGGAGATGGACCCCTGTACACTCGTTACACGCCGCTTCGGTGTAACACAGCAAGTATAATGAAAGATTTGATTTAATTTTCAAAATTTGTTAATTCTGAATTTTGCTTACATTGAAAACGCATAGGGTTGTATGCACCAAAGTAGATTAACTTTAATTCGTGGAGAACCAATTTTCTTTCTTCTAAACCGTTAGATTTGGTAGAATAAAATAAACTGAATTCACAAGTTTAAAGAGTTTGTTTTTGAGTTACGTAAAATTATTAAGACGCCAAGCTTGTTGAGTTTTGATTTTCGTGGTCACGAAGAGAGGAGGCCTTGTATTAAGGATAGCTTATGGCTATCCTTAATACAAGAGCCCAGTGATTCTTCACTTGTTTTGTGAAGTACTACAAAAGAAAAATCGTTTATTCCCTATAACGCCATTGAGCAACCATTAAGGTTTGTCGAGTTTGGCCAAGAGGTGACTGACGAATACCTTTGGTTTAGACATGCTGAGGGCTGCTGATGAGAGCTAAAAGCTCGAAACAGCGCTGTCCACCTTTGAGCATAAAATTATTATGAAATTTCGTGGTCATTTGTTTACAGTTTTCTGTAAAATTTGTTAATTCGCGGTTTAAAGTTCATTTGTGTCAATACATGCGACGCGTGTGTTTGACTTTACCAGCATACTGTGTTTACTGTATGCTCAACCAAAATTTCAATTTAAAAACCTAGCTTAAGTTAATTTTAAACCTGCTACAAGTTTTGATAAAATTTGCAAGATCTTCGCGCTTTTCAAGATTTCTGTAGCAAACCTCACTCTGGGAAATTATGACTAAGCATAGTTGCAAATTGATCGGGCTTTTTTTGTCGGGTTCGGACCGGGTTCAGACTAAGATTAAAATAATTTCGGGCTTACTTCGGGCCTGATAAGTGTCTTGTGTTTTTTAAGTGCAATTTACCAAAAAAATTGGGGACTCCGCCTCACCTGGGTCAATAAAAGATAAAGGTTGAAACGAATACCTATTTAGACGTGAAATCAGCATTAAGGTGTTTCCAAATGACGTAGTATTGTAAGATGTGATGTCTAAGTGAATTATTAAATTAATTCTATCTTTATCACTTTAAGAATCATGCAATCAAAATAACTATGCAACACTGAATGAAAATTTTGTTTAAATATCAATGCGATCATTAGTATGCAAAATTTCATTATTACATCACAATTTATCAATCTTTAATAGGTAATTTTGTTTAATTACACCAGACCAAAGATATTTATAGGAAAAGGACAATTAATTAAAACTTTCTGTTTTTTTCGGGCGTAATATTGGCTTCTAATTATTTTTGGTGTTCGGGCCCGGTCGGCCTGAACTAGTTGGCCCGTTTACTACTCTGGTTTACAAATCTTGTATAAATGCTTATTAACTGAAAATTCCTGAAGTTATCTTCTGCAGACAACAACTATGTGCACAGCACAAAAATAACATGCATATTAACTTAGAAGTAATTGCTTTGAATAAAATGTTTACATTTTTGAAGCTTTTTGTCTGAAACTTCTCAATAAGAATAGTCAAAATAGAGGGTGCAGGAAAAGAAGCCGCTATTTACAGGAAAAGGCCAAGCCGTGATTGGCTGAAAAAAGACCAATTAGAGAGCATCATTAGTGCACAATCCCTAAGCTGTTCACAAAATTTTTTTGTCGGCCGAGGGCAGGGTTGGAAGTTTTGATAAAAGTGGCTTCAAGAGCAGATAAATAGCAAGGAGAGCGGCATTTGGGCAAGAATAGAAAATCTACTGTCATCATAATGTTGAGTGATTTTGTAAAAAATGAAGTATAAAGGCTGAAACAGAAGCAACAGACTGGGTATTAGTCTGGGTAGAAGATTTGCACCGACAGGCAGGAAGTAAGCCTTTCTGGAAGAAGAGCAAGATCGGATAGAGTTGGAAACATGTTTTTTAATTATGCCCTGCAGCCTTTGGGATTGGGAAGTACGGCTTACATACCGACTGTCACAGTGACATGTTGACAAGAATCAGACGAAAAGGTTGGAAGATATAAACATTTTAATCCAAACAATTCTCAAGTTCTGTACCACCAATCAACTTAGCAGTAACTGTATTTACTACATTTTAGATATTTGCATTTTTTAAAACTAGTTTTTTAAGTGCAGCGAGATGTTTTATTTTACACGAAGTTAAGACAGCAATGTGGATAGCTGTATTTCTTGTGCTAACAGCTGATATAGGATGAATTTACAAAAAGTGCTTTACTTCTGCTGCTGCTTTAGTTTTTCAAAACTTGTGCTTGTTTAAGTGGTTTGGTTAATAGCTAATAAACTAAGCTTCAGCAAGACAATTCCTATTACTCATGTCACCAAAGCTTGTTTAGCTCGGTAATGCAAGAAGTAGACTGCACTGCATTGAGCGTATGATTTAACGCCTTAATATACGTAATTGGCCGGAAGAAACTAATAAGCTTCATTCATTTTGATTCACATCTGTTGACATAAGTGATGGCCAATTTCCTTGAGTTTGGCGTAAATACATTGCAAGTGCTATAAAACTATTTACAATTTAACACAATTTATCATGCCCGATTTTTGAAAATAAACAAACTCACAATTAGCACCAACAACAAAACCGACGCAATATATATATCATTTGAACACAGTTTAAATTGTTTTATAGCTCTTAATTAACGTCCTGCTTCTGCTGCAATATTCCAGACTCAAATTCTACAATCAGCGCGTATTTTCATGCTCGAGTCATGTTGAAATATAATTATCCTTGAACTGCTTCACCACGTTTCGACAATTAAAACTTTTACCAAAAGCAAGAAACAAAAACAAAAAAAACACTCACAAAAAATCTGAGCAATTACAAAATCAATAACAGTAAAAGCTCTGACACAACAATTGCCATGGTGGCTTTGCAGCGACTGAGATTCGAACCTCCAACTTTTTTTTTGGCAGCCCATTCATTGCCGTTAAACCACTAGCAAAATCTGCAATAAACAGTTTGTACGTCACTCAAGGCATCATCTCAAACCATTTGCAATGCGTGGGTCCTTGAAACTTTTGCTCCGCTGCACCCCCCGCCCAAAAAAAAAATTCGCTTTATTTTTTCGTTAAAAATGGCGCTTTCAGTGAACTCAATGTTGATAAGTTTCATAAGACACGACTTTAAGAGTAAAGTAATTATGGGTATTTTTTGTTAGCTTTGTTTTTTGTTACCACAAGCAGTCCTTAACCGTTCGTTTTAAAAAATCGATTGATTTCAAACAATCGCATTTATTTTGCAAATGCTTAATCAAGGAAGACCCAGAAACGATCTTTAATTTCTGAAGAAGGAAGATTAATGATGAAAGCTATACTGTAAGTTTGATGAAACAATTTAAATTTTGAAGGCTACTTTTCAAGAATGTATATAAGTTTGGGCAATTTAAAAATAATAAAAAAATAGGGAAATGCGAGTTGGACTATGATTTCTGCTCATAGTTGGGGATTATGAATGGTTTCAGCTAGAAGACTGAAAATTGTCAGCTTGGCAGGTATTAGCGGATATAAATGAACACGAAATAACAGTAAAGCTTATGCTGCAAGGTTGGGATTTAAAATACGACAAGTTTAGTAGGTTCCACCTCTGTTCTTTTTGATACTAGTTGATAAATTCTTTATCGTTTTCGCTTCTTTATTATTATTATTTATTTGCTTCATTATGATTATGTTTAGCAGTGCTCATGCTTGACGGAGCAGCAATGTGATCGACTTTACCAGTGAAAAAAAATGAAAACTCTTGATATATTTATGACGTTTTTGACGTTGGGCAGCAATGATCATGCGTAACGAACAAAGTTTACTGACCCCTTGCTGAGACCTTTGGTTCCACATTAAGTGCGACCGCCCAAAACGCTTTTCAAAAAATAGGTTTTAGCTTTTCAAAAAATAGGTTTTAGGATTCTGAAATCCAGTAAATATCTTAAAGCATTTAACTGCATGCAAACGAAGTTGTGAAGACAACGACAAAATCATTAAAAAATCAGACGTTTTACTTGCTACGGTGCTTAAATGAATTTGTTGCAATTGAGGCAACATCATAAAATCTTACTCTATATGACAAAATTATACTAATTTTTTTTGCTACCAAAATATAAAAAATGCACAATATTTGCTGAGCTGCATTCATCATTGATCTTTTATCAAAGTTATAATTTCAAAACATTTGAATAAAGCGCAATGAATATTTAAATCGCATAAATTTAATTACATTTCATTGAGCAAGCTGTGTTACCCAGGAGACAGAAAAGAGACGTTTCGGTTTTCGAATCTAGCTGTCACCTGCCCACCTGTCTACCGCACACGGTGAAGGCTTCACACTGTCTCTTATTGCTGAACGTCAAGCAAGCTGTTAATACCAGTTTTTATTGTCTTTGCTTTTACCCGACCGGTAATTGAACCCAGGTCTTCCGCTTCAGCAGCAGACGCTCTATCCACTCGGCCACAAATCGGTTCGAACGCATCTCAAAATTTTAACTCATAAAGTTCAGTTCAACCAACGCAATGAGCTATTAGATTAATTTGAAACGAAATGTAACTTGGGTAGCGTTTTTTATACAACGCAATAGTACAATCAAAAGTTCACAATAAATTGCAAAAAGCAATGCGAATTCCTCATTTTTGTAATCTAGATAGAAAGGGAACAATTTATTGGCAAATAAGCTTGAATTTTGATAATATTAAAGTGGAAATGAAACAAAAGGTTAAAATGTAAACTTTCGCGTTTGACAAAAAAAAAAAGGAAACCACTCAATGTCCGTAATAAACTCGAACACTTTAATCCGCAACGCCGCAACTTCCGCTATACATTATTATCTGAAAATTGTAGCGAAATCACAACATTTGCAAATGCTGAGGTTGCGGAAGTTGCGCTTTGTCCATGTTTGTGTTATTGTTGTGAGTTTTTGGTCATTGTTAATGAGCATCTGTGACGTCAGAAACTGTAAATAGTTGATATGCACGAGACAGACTAGCAAAGAGCCAAATAAAATTTACCTTCGACAAACAATAAAGTAAAAACTCAATTTGTTTTGGAACAAATGATAACTTCTTTTTTAAGGAGTTACCACTTAAAAAAATTTTAAGCTAAAAAGAGTGAAACAAAAATCAAGTTTATTCATCCACGCATTTTTCATTTGACTTTTTAAGAGTCAAAATTAGGGTTTGGATCAGGGTTAGGGTTAGATTTAGGGGCTGTTTGGAAGCAGGGATTTGAGTTTTGATTAGATTCGCGCCAAAATTAATGATAAAATGTAGATAAAAATTTTTGGTAAAATAAATTTTTCCATTTTCAAATTACAAAAATTTGGTATAGGAGTGTGAATACTTTAGAAATATTTTTCAATCAAAAAGCACATAACAATTGGTTCATAAGGAAATTGACCAAAGCAAACAAGATTGTTTGCACTGTCAAACTGCAGTTGAGTTGATTGTAGTTTATTTGTTATTTTATTATAATTATTTTGTTTATTTTTTGATGAAACAACAGGTATGATGTAATTTTTTACGGAGTAGCAATATTTCTGCAAAATCATTCATTACATTGTATTTGAGATTGTTTGAACAGCCAATAAATTAACTGTTGATTTTGTTTTGTTACTAAAGTTTTTTTTATGAAGACCAATTATTGCATAGTTGCAGTTTAAAAAACAAAACATATTAAGCCTAAACTGCTTTCCACAGTATTGTTTTTCCGGTTCTTGGTTGCAGGGCTATTGCGTGTAGAATTTTAGAGCAAGCTATAAGCGTATGCGGTCGAAATATGCGATTGCTGTCACGCGCAAGCGCCTACGCTCTCGGGAAAACCCGCCAAGCTGCATTCTTAAATAACTGTTTAAATAGAGTAACCGCAAATTGCCGCATTCGCTGTACGATGTCATAGAATGACTGCAATTGATAATATTTTCTTGCATACTTAGTTTAATATACGCCAAAAACTTTTTAACTCCGACCCCACAATGCACAGTAAAGTCCGGCGTACATTGTAATTTCATCTGAAAATAACAACTTATGGATTATTATCATTATGAAGAATTTCATAAAAAGTAGTAATAGACTTTATCGTGCTTCAACTTCCAGCCTTGTTTGAAACTGTGCGTGAAGTCGTGAACGTACAAGCGTAGATTTAGTTCGTTCAAAGTCGTTATGATTTCCCAGGAGTCGACCACGAAGGACATCAAACTTGTCGGTTATGATTTCCGTGGTCACACATGGGGAACCCTTGTAGTAGGGATAGCCTATGGCTGTCCTTACTACAAGGGTTCAGCAATTTTTTCACTTGTTTTTTTTTTTAAGTACCACAAATGAAAAATCGTTTATTCCCTACAAATCCTCTGCCGCTCTGCAATCCCTTAAGGTTTGTTCAGTTCGGCCAAAAGTATTGTCCAGCTGGGGAAAAACTTTGTAAGAGAAGCTGAGGGCTGCCGATGAGAGTTAAAGCTCGAGACAGCGCTGTCGAGCTCTGTGCATCTTATGACTCGAGCTGCTTTGTAGCTGCAGGGTTGGTGGTTGATCTGGCCACCTAACTGCCAGTGGAAGTCGTTATGAATTCCCAGGAGTCAACCACGAAGGACATCAAACTTGTCAGTTATGATTTCCGTGGTCATACATGGGGAACCTTTGTAGTAGGGATAGCCTATGGCTGTCCTTACTACAAGGGTTCAGCGATTTTTTCACTTGTTTTTTTTAAGTACCACAAGTGAAAAATCGTTTATTCCCAGAAAGGCTCTGCCGCTGTGCAAGCCCTTAAGGTTTGTCCAGTTCGGCCAAGAGTCTTGTCCAGCTGGGGAATAACTTTGTTAGAGAAGCTGAGGGCTGCCGATGAGAGCTAAAAGCTCGAAACAGCGCTGTCCAGCTCTGTGCAAAACTTTGTTATTTCCGTAATGCTACCAGTTGCTTGAAATAAACAAAGAATTCACTTTCACGCTCACAATTTTGCGCCTTGTGTAGACTGGGCTTAAAAGTGCGGAGCACAATCTGCTTAAAACAATGAACTTGTAGTTTTAATCACTTTTTATTTACCTAGTTGCCTTGGCCAGGAGATAGCGAAGGGCCTTTCGGTCTTTGAATCAAGCTGCCTCCTGCCCTCCTGTCTACCACACTCCGTGGAGGCTTCACACAGTCCCTTTATTACTGAAGGTCAAGCAGGGAAGCTGTTAATGCAATTTTATATAGTCCTTGGTTTGACCCGACCGGGAATCGAACCCGAGTATACCGTTTCTGTAGCAGACGCTCAATAGAAAATTCTGTAATGACTTTTTATAAAATTTTTTTCATCACATCACTGCATTATGATTTTCAATTAAAAGCTTTGGCAAATCTAATTTGAAACTCTACGTTACAGACAGGACCAATCAGTAGTAGAATGGATTAAACGTTTGCTGCTGAAACGGTGGACATGGGTTCGATTTCTGGTTGGTCAAAACTAATACCGTAACAACAATATTTGCTTTCAGCTTTCCATGTTGACGTTCAGCGTTCAAAAACAGGGTGCAAAGCCTTAACCTTGTGTGATAAATATGAGAGAGTGTGCGGTTCTACCTTGTTAATGAGCGCATGATGCTGCAGCGGAATTGCTACGTCACAGAACCCAACTGGGTTGGAGAACCCGGGAGAAAAAAGTCAATATTTTTACACAACTCACATGGTGGGAAGTGGGTATTTACTCCATTACCCCGTAAGTGGCCACAGCTAATGCAAATCCAATGGTTGTACTGTATTTTACGACCGGCGCCTCCACTGATACTGTTATTCTGTCTCAAATAAACTACCAGCGGGTGGGTGTGACGGAAGGTGGCATCTTGATTCAAAGACGGAAAAGACCAGTATGCTGTTTCTTGGCCGAGAAAAGTTGGTGAATAAAATTTTAGTTACAATTACAATTATAAACTTGCGGATCCAATTACGGCTTTATCATTTTTTTTGGCGTGATAATGCCGCTACGTTGTTAAGCCAAAAAGAGGAACACGTGAATGATTATGGCACCATTACGTAAATGACAACAAAAAAGTAAAAAAAAACAAGTAGAAATATTTTTAGGAAACTAACAAAAACAAAAAAAAAACAAAAACTGATTAGTGACAGTTCATTGCATAAAGTCCGAACAATGCATGCATAATGAAGCCAGTATTACTGAACAAGTGCGCTCGAAATTTGCGTGAGTGATAAAATGGCCATGAGGCTACTATAGCAGAACGCTTGTTTTTTTGCGCATGGGTGTAAAAAATATTGTGTTATTTAAAATCTATTTTATGCGTAAATTTTTTATGCAAGAGGAAAATTGATTTGACATGTTTTTTTTTTTGACTCATGTTTTTTACTTTGCCAAGAGTAGTTACTAATGGTGCTGAAAAATTAATTGCTAAAAAACATATGATTCAAACTATGTCGCATAAAGGTTTTTTGCTACATTGAAAAAGGTGAGGCATCCAGCTAGAGATATTGCTAAACGTACGAAGAATTTCTCAAACATATTTTTACCAAGTTTAAACATTTTAGGCGATTCATAGTTTTTGAGATATTTTATTTCAAAGCCAGAAAATCTCTCCGCAGGGTTGCAATTAAAGATTTAATCTCTATTGCTTTGGAGTCTTACTTAACTTTCATAAGCTTTTATTTCGCAGCATTGCACCAAAGTTATTTTGTACTCAATTTGAAAGAAGTTGAGGTTTTGATTACAAAAATAGCGGAGACATCTCTGTAATTTCAAAATAAAATCTCTTGAAAACAACGGTCGTTGAAAGCTGAAATTTGGTGGCTAAATGCTTTAAATGCTTCCAAATTTTTTTCACACAAGCCCGACTGGATGAGTATGCAAAAACTATTCGCAAGTTTGGTAATATTGCGATAAAATGCACTATAAATCGCATTGATAGGATCGGGGTTGTAATTGCAGTAATAATTACAATATCTTCGATAAAAACCAATGTTTTTGACCGTTATGATATATTTAATGTTTTGGTTTGAGAAACCAACATTTCAATTTATTTCATAATAAATAGAAAAACACTGTATAATGCAAAGTAATAACATAGTTTTTGACGTCCTTCGTGGTCGACTCATGGGAATTCAGAACGACTTTTACTAGCAGTTAGGTGGCCAGATCAACCACCAACCCTGCAGCCGCAAGCAGCTTAGTCATTGATGCACAGAGCTGCACAGCGCTGTTTCGATCTTTTAGCTCTCAGCAGCAGTCCTCAGCATATCTATACCAAAGGTATTCTTCAGCCACCTTTCGGCCAAATCGGGCAAACCTTAATGGCTTGCACAGCAGCTTTATAGGGAATAAACAATTTTTTTCTTGTAAAACTTCAGAAAACAAGTGAAAATCGCTGGGCACTTATATTACGGACATCCATAAGCTATCCTTATTACAAGGGTTCCCGTCTGCGTGACCACGGAGATCAAAACTGAAGTTTTGGTACAAATTTTTGGAAAGACCGAAAGCGGCCAAAAAATTGTGATACTTACTTTAGATCTTTGCAAACTTTTTGCCAAATAAACTTAAAATATGACATCGCAAGCAATATTCAGGCACTTCGCGAAAGTATCTATAACTTTACTGAACTAAAGAACTTCACAATTGCTTCAAGCGTGGTTATGGTTGTTGATAGTCAGATTTGTAATACATCGTTTTGGAATTTCATAACGTTTCATTAACTTCATCAGGTTTGTGATTAACGTCTTTCAAAATTTAAATATTAAAAAAAATTATCTACGTATTAATTGTCAATCAAAATTTTACAATTCTGCTGAGTTCTCGTTTCAAGTTTTAAGGAGTTAGTTGAATTTTCACTTTGCAGCGCAGCGCAATTGTTAAAACTGCGGTTACAAACAAAACCCAACTCTCATTAAAGCAAATATTTTGAGAGAACCCTTTTGCTCTGATGAAAACTACAAAAAACAAACTTTTTGATCTGAAAATGTCAATATGATTTTTGAATTTCGTAACTTACATTATCTTGACTAGAAATTTGACACAATATATCCTAAACATCAAATCTACATGCTTAACTAACCCACTTCAATACTTTTTAAGAAGAACTTTTATACATGTATAAGGACATGTATGATGTGTATTATGTATAAGCACATGTATGAACAATTGTACTGATTTTTCTCAAAATTTTAGAGCTAAATCAAAGCAATGCCTGCCTTAGCAGTTAGCATGAAGAAAGATATGCACACAAACAAAATTTAGAAACAAAAAATTATATTTTTATAAATTTATAATAATATGTAAAATTGCAGAATCTACCTTCACAATAACTTCACATCGGAAACTAATGTTAATTTACTCAGCTCTATACTTTCCAAAATTCTAGGAGTAATGTTTGGAGTCAAACAATTATTTACCAAAAATTGTATTTCTTTTGCACATTACGTTTTTTTAGTCCCTTTGAGATAATTCGCTCTCATAGTTTAAATGTCTCAAAAAGTTATCAAAATAATCAAGTAACGTCAATCAAAAAGCTTTTAGAAGTTTTAATAGCTTTTCACTTTGTTATGAAATAACATACAATTTTTTGTTGAATATTAACTTCCAACTAAAATTTTGAACAAAAACAGTTTTTTTAAATTTTATCTTGAAAATTTGATTAGATAGCATATTAAAATGTAGCAAACACATGGGAAATCATACATTTCTGCATCTTTTGGTTGTTATTTGAAGTTTCAATCTTAAGTGGTTAATGAGATATTGCAGTTTTTGATTTAGGGGGGCACGATTAGAATGTGGGGGGGTGCGCGACCTCTAAATGTTAATTAAAATCAAAAGAAATTTACATGGGTTGTTTTTGCACCAAAACACACCTTTTAAGTTCCTTGGAGAAAAACATGTCGGAAAAAAAATTTTTTTGAACCACCCTATTGAGCATGCACCAACGAATGTACCAGCTTCTGTAAGCATGCACTAACGAATAGTTTCAACTACCCATTTTGTGCATTTAACTATTTTGCGCGCCCTCTTGTGTTTAATTTTTGCTTTTTTTGTTCCTGAATGTTACTCAACATGTTGTGAGTTTTGAACTACGTTTTTTTGAGTTCCAACCATGCAAAGCATTTCTACCCAAAATGCTCATGCAAAATCTGCGTAAGACGATTAACACTTCAGTGTTCTTATTTACAAACACCCCAATAACAAAGCAGTATATTGCACATTTTGTTTTCCGCGTTGATTATTTACAATTCTTTATTTAATACGATATGACCAATGGTTTATTAATCACGTTTCAACTATTACCTTAAATATTAGAAATAGAATGGTAAAAAAATACATTTTATGTGGATAAAATAATTTCCCGAATGGGCTATTTTGGCATTAGACTCTTTATGGGGTTGACTAGAGGATAGGTTGAGTAAAGTAAAAAGATAAAAACTTGCCCTAACTCATTTTATTATCATCGAGCTCTTTACTTGTATCGCAGCAAACCGCCCTTACGATCTTAAATATTTTCATTCTTATTTGAATAAAAACAATAATAGAATTTTATTTGAATACGAACAAAAAGTAAAATCAAGAATCGTATTATTCCTTCTAAATTTCAGTTAAAAGCAGTAAAAACAGTTTTGTTGTTGATTTTATAAGTGATTTTTATAGCAGCAAAAACACATTTACTGATTTTATTTTTACAGATTTTATTTTTTAACTTGCTCTGAACAAACGTCATCGACGAAGAAACCAAATTGGTTCGCGGCAACACACTTATTTCATTCAAAAGCAAATTCATTTCACTCAGCAGAGCATTAAGAGCTAAAAAGAACGTCTTTGCATGACGTAATAATTTCCAAAAAAAACTCTCAACTGAAAATACTAAAGAATGAAGGACTGCAAGTGTACTGTCCACCTGTCTACCACACATGGTAGAGCCTTTACGCTGTTCCTTTAATTGCTAAATGTCAAACAGGGAAGCTGTGAATATCACTTTGTATAGTGTTTGGTTTGAACCGATAGGGAATCGAAACCGAGTCTACCGCTTCAGTAGCAGACGCTCTATCCATTCAACCACTGATCAGTTAAACAGGAAAACACTGACTGGCAAGGTTTAAAGCCAATGGGTAGCAAGCAGAAAGAATACAAACGAAAAAGGGCAGAATAGAGCAACAACAAACAACGGAATGCCTAACACCAAAGCACACTGGCCAAATCGATAAACCAATAAGTATGGTAACAAATGGTATAAAACCAAGTTCAGTAAAGACGAGGTAAAATCATTTGCCAATCAATACTGGCGTTATGGTAAACTGGAGATGCAGACAAGTAATAATAGCAACAGTGAGTCCCGTAGAAAATTAATTTTTGAGTCAGAGATTCTTTTCATAAAACAAAATACGCTAATAGCTAGCCATCACTGTTTTTGCTTTAGTTAAAACACGTCACCATAAAAAAGTGCAAAATGTCTAAATATTGCAGTTGCACCATTTTCGATATCAAATTTAGTAATGGCTAGGATTTACCAAATAGCACGCTCCTTGCAACACCTAGTGGGAGAGGAAACGGCAAATTTGTCTAGTTTATAGAGCGGCATAGATTATACGAGGCAACATAAATACCATAATACTGAAGTGGGCTTTTGGCACCATAGGTTAGTAAGAACACTATGTCATAGTAGGCTTAGTATGGCATTGTAGGCATAGTGTAACATGAAGTAGACTTGTTATGGCACCCTAGTAAGCATAGCATGTCACAGTAGGCACTGTAGCTTACTATGGCACAGTAGGCATAGTTGGCTTATTATTGCACAGTATCCCACAGTAGGCACTGCAGCGTAGTATATTATAGTAGGGATAGCATTACACCTTAGTAGGCAGATTATGATATACAGGAGGCTTGTTATGGAAAATAGGCATAGTATTAGTAAGCATAGTGTGCCACAGTAGGTGCTGCAGCTTTAGTATGACATAGTAGGCATAACATGGCACCCTGGTAGGCATAGTATGGCATACAGTAGGCTTAGTATGGCACAACAGGCATAGTAGGCCAAAGTGGGCGCCGTAGCTTAGTAGGCATAGTATGACATATAATTGGCTTATTATGGCACAGTAGGCATAGAATAACATAGCTCGGCAATTAGACCTACAATGCATAGCTTTTCCATGAACTATCACCGTAACGAGGTGGAAAAGTCTATGTGCCTCAATGACCTGCAGAGCTGTACTGGCTGGAGATTCTATTCTCCTGATAGGGTTACCCATGCCAGATAGGTCTAATGGTAGAAGCGAGACGAAGTAAAGTTCAAATCAAAATAGTTGGAAAACTTAAAACCTGGGTTGGTTATGCCCATCAGCTGTGGTAAGCATATAACCTAGGAGAAGGACAACTCTGATATAAAACCTCTCCGCAGTTAGATTAAACTGCATAACAAATCATGATGAGCACAAATAATGAAAATTACGTGAACGACGTTAATGGGGCCACCTTCACAAGTGGAACCTCGTCCGGCAGGGGAGCGCCTAGGGACTCCCAGGTCGTCATTCAGCGAAACCCCTATGGCGTTCGAGTCTTAGGCAGAGGGGCTCGTTCGAAAAATAAGCGACAATCTCCACCAGCCAGCCCTAGTGGCAGCTCCACCAATGTGCCCGCTACACGTTTGGAGAGGCGAATGGAGGCAGCGCAGAGTATTCGTACTCGAGATAATGTCGCACACTCACCGGTCAACCATCACCAACTGCTGTTGGGCAATTGGAATATCCTCACCCTCACAGGAAAAGAGCTAGAATTGATTGAGGAAGCAAAGCGGTATCATTTCGATATTATCGGAGTTTCTTCAACCAAACGACGTGGCTCTGGAACTGTGGATCTGGATGGCGGATGGAAACTCTTCTATTCTGGTGCTGATCCTAGTATGTCTGCACAAGCGGGTGTGGGGATTCTCACAAGCCCCCGTTTGTCAGAGTGTGTGTCAGATTGGATTCTTTGGGGATCACGGGTCTGTATGTTGAAGCTTAAGGTATTGGATCGGTCATTGTGCCTATTGCAGGTATATGCCCCCAATGCCACGAGTGAATATCAGACTTTTGTGGATGAAGTAAATGATGCTCTTCTACGAGTATCAGCTACTGAATCTACAGTCCTTATGGGGGATTTTAACGCACATGTTGGAACAGACACAGATACGTGGAAGGGTGTGATCGGAAAACATGGAGTCACTGGACTGAATGAGAACGGAAGGTATTCATTGCAGCTCTGTTGTAGCAACGGACTCCGCATCATGAATACCTTTTTCCAGCACAGAGAGGTTCACAAGTATACATGGTATCGACCTAGTATGGATCAAAAATCTTTGATAGATTTTTGCATAGTTTCGTCAGATTTGTTTTGTGATGTGCTGGACGTTCGAGTGAAGCGAGGTGCTGAATTGTCAACTGATCACCATCTGGTAGTATGTTCCTTACGACTTTCGAAACCTTGGCCAAACAAGAGATCCAACCGGTCGTCTGTGACTTACCGGATCAAATGGGAGGCTTTGGAGGACAAAGAAGTAAGAAAACAGTTTGCATCCAGTATATCATCTAAGTTCAGACAACTTCCTGATGTATCCGAGGACATCGAGAAGGAATGGCTGCTGTTCAGATCAGCAATCATTTCATCAGCTGCTGAAAGTTGTGGGCGAAAACGGCTTAGAATGGCGGGCGATAGTGAGAAAAGAACGCCTTGGTGGAACCAAGAGGTTAAAGAAGCTATTCGAGCAAAGAAAGATGCGTTCAAGGCCTGGCTGCATAACAGATCGTCATCTGATTTGCAATCCCGGTACACTGAGGCGCGAAAAGCGGCAACTTCGGCAGTAAAGAAATCCAAGGAGAAGTCATGGGAAGAGTTTGGTCGTCGGTTGGATTCCAACTATTTTTCGGCAAACAAAGTATTTTGGCAGACCATCCGCCGTTTACGTGGCAAAAGATCGAGTATCACGTACTCCATCAAGGATTCTGACGGTAACATTCTAACGGATGAGAATGAAATCCTTTCACGATGGAGAGAATACTTTGAAGATCTTTTGAATCCTGTAAAGGCATCGACTCGTGACACACACGAAGTGACACATCTAGGGGAGGACGAAGTTTTCACTGCAGCAGAAGTGGCAACCGCATTTAAAGGGATAAAATCTGGAAAAGCTGCTGGTGAAGATGAAATCAGACCCGAGATGTTGAAAGCGCTGACTGTAGAAGGAATTCTCTGGTTAACGCGAGTGTGTCAAGTTGCGTGGAAGCTTGGCAAAACTCCCAGAGATTGGCAAACAGGTGTGATTATTCCGATATTCAAGAAAGGAGATCGCAAGCAATGTACAAACTACAGAGGGATATCACTCCTTAGTTTGCCAGGGAAAGTATATGCCAAATGCCTTGAAAGGAAATGCCGAGAAATAGTGGAATCAAAACTGGAAGATGGTCAGTGCAGTTTTCGTCCGGGTCGTAGCACCACGGACCAAATCTTCACTCTGAAGCAAATCTTCGAGAAATCTTGGGAGTATGGCAAAGATCTCTTTGCATGCTTTGTCGATCTTGAAAAAGCATATGACCGAGTTCCTCGGGATAAACTTTGGAAGGTTTTGCAGGAGTATGGCGTTGATGGTCAATTGTTACGCGCTATTAAGTCATTCTACTGCAGACCGGAGGTTTGTGTTCGGGTAAATGGCAAGCAATCAAAGCCGTTCCATGTGGGCGTTGGACTCCGGCAAGGGTGCGTTTTGTCACCTCTCCTTTTCATTGTTTACATGAATTGGATCGACAAATGCAGCCAAGGTGATGAGTGTGCCACGATTGGAAATTGCAAAATTAGTCGTGTGCTATTCGCAGATGATTTGGTTCTGCTTTCTTCCACAGAATCTGGCCTCCAGCGCGCATTAAATAGCTTTGCAGATGCATGCAACACCGCCGGAATGAAAATAAGCACGGCCAAAACTGAGGTACTTCATCTTTCAAGAAACCCTGATCAGTGCGTATTACAAGTGAATGGAGCGACACTGAAGCAGGTAGAGAAGTTCAAGTATCTTGGGGTTGCATTTACGAGTGACGGAAGGCAAGACGAAGAACTCGATACCCGAATAGGCAAGGCTAGTGCAGTAATGCGAGCTTTGCACTACTCGGTTGTCATGAAACGAGAATTGTCGAAAAAGGCAAAACTCTCAATTTTCAAAGCAGTTTTTGTCCCCATTCTCACTTATGGTCATGAATCTTGGGTAATGACCGAAAGAATGCGATCACAAGTGCAAGCGTCCGAAATGAGGTTTTTACGAAGAATCGAAGGAGTTACACTGTTTAACAAGGTGCGTAGCTCTGAAATTCGAAAATCTCTTAACATCGAGCCGTTACTTCTCCGAATTGAAAGATCTCAGCTTAGATGGTTTGGCCATGTAAGCAGAATGCCTCAGGAAAGACTCCCCAAACAAGCTTTACATGCCAAAGCAAATGGGAGAAGACCAGTCGGACGACCTAGAACTAGATGGACCGATTACGTTGAGGATCTTGGATGGAATCGCTTGGGACTTCGCCCAAGCGAAATGATGGAGGTGATGGAAGACCGTGAGGTGTGGCGGCTCAATCTTGAGCTACTGCCCCCGCAACCCTCACGGAAAAGCGGGCAATGAAGAAAGAAGAAAGAAGAAGAATTATTGCATAATAACAATACAAAGGCGTTGTTAACGGTTATAGCCAACTTGTTTTCCTCGCTAACTTATAGTTATGTGGTTTGTAAGTAAACTGCTATAAATGATCGGCAAAGTGTTCAAATTTACAAGGCAATCATTAATGATATTTTTTTATTTCATGTGGTAAAAAACAAACAAAAAGTTTTACTATCTCATTAACGGTGGCATTTGATCAAACTCAACTCAAACGTACTGTTTGCAAATTAAATCCTTCTAACTCTGATAAACAAGTTGAATTAGATGTCCACCGGGCAGAAATGGAAACCGGTCGGGTCGACCGGCCGGTCGGGTTGCCAGTCGGGTCGAGATTCTTTGACCGGCCGGTCAAGCCGGTTGAAAAACCGGTCGAATTCTCCTTTCTGGCAACTAAAAGACATCTAAGCACCAATCGAAATGTACTTATATATTTTATCATAAATAAAACTTTTTATAAAAATCAGTATCAACAAACCACACCTTTCGAAAACATTTGTTGAATGGTTTCAAGCTGTGACTAATATGCTGTGACCATTAAGACAAGCACATCCAGGGACGTATTTAGGGTGGGAGTATTGTGCCATGCCTCCCGCCTTTGAGCCACGGCACAAAGCAAAAAAGTGCAAAATATACGTTAAAATCACGTAATCAGATTCTAATAAAGCATGCATGAGGAAGAGGCTTGCGCTACTTGGAATTTTAGCATCATTTTAATCAGCTTAAGGGTAGAAGTGGCGCATATTTCAGATTTTTTACTACATGCTAAAATCTTGCCGCTTTAAAAAGCTTGTTTCAACTTAAAATTACCACACTCTACACTGGGCAAGAAAGACTTAGCTCTTATTTCTTTATATCTAACTAATCATGGCTTGTTCTGAAGTAGCAGCATTTCTACAAACTGCTGAGGTATATTATATTTCGAATGTTTTCCAGCCAATGTCATAACAGTTTAGTGTTTTCAATGAAAATAGCGGAGGCGTTGCGTTCATCGGGATAGTTATTTATTACGACTTCGTACTACCGATGAGTTTATTTATTGGTTTGACGTTTCGCTTCCCAAACCGGAAGCTTCTTCAGAACAATTTTCGGCAGTGCTGCCTGTGCAGTTACAAAAAGATAAAAGAGAAAAAAATAACAGCAGAAGATAGGTAACAGTAAAAACATACGAACACCACATTACTTGTAGATTAAAATGATGGAGCAATAACATTATATGATATTGAAAATTGTGTCACTAACAGCGTGAAAAAAAAGGAATATTGACGAATTATGTCACTAACAGCGTGAAAAAAGGAATACTGAAAAATTATGTCACTAACAGCGTGAAAAAAATTAATAATATTTGTAACAACTAGGCTGCTTTCTTAACAGTTTGAGAAAGTATGAAAAGGATCTATTGCAAAACATTATGTACTGGAAAAGGTTTTTAGCTCAACAGAGATTTATATTAATTGTTCCGTCCGCATATAAATCTCTGTGGAACTAAAAACCTTTTCCAGTACATAATGTTTTGCAACAGATCCTTTTCATACTTTCTCAAACTGTTAGGGAAGCAGCTTAGTTGTTACGAATATTATTAATTTTTTTCACGCTGTTAGTGACATAATTTCCAACATCATATAATGTTATTGCTTCATCATTTTAATGTTTTTGGGTATAATAGTACAAGTATTGTGATGTCCGTATGTTTTTACTGTTACCTATCTTCTGCTGTTATTTTTTTCTCATTTATCTTTTCGTATCTGCACAGGCAGCACTACCGAAAAAAGTTTAATGTTTGCTGCTCGGCAAATTGTCAATAATCTGTCACCTATAGCTAAAAAATTGTAACTTTATTTTTTGACCTTTCGCAAATATCATTAGAAAGAACGTCTAATAATTTAGCTTGTGCCCTCCAGAGCTTTTTATGCTTATTTTGTGCACGTTATGCGCTGCTCAAAACAGGGCATTCAAACCGAAACTTAACCAAAAAAGGTCTTAAAATTCAGTCATTTTTGCAAAAACGAAAAAGTTTTTTTGCGTTTTTTTCTGAGACCCCCATCCAAAGTCACAAATTTTAACACCTCACCCATGCCCCCCCTTTTGGAAATTTTTCATCAGATACATTGAACGGTGAACAAAAACTTTCTGCAAAAAACCGGTCGACCGGGCCGGTCAGAAACCAGTCAACCGGCCGGTCAACCGGCGATGATTTTGAAATTTACCGGTCGAGTCGGGTCGAGAAAATCCTGACTGGTCCACCGTGTTTATTCCCTAATGACAAATTTTGTATTGATCCGAAGAACTTAGTTAAAAAAGAAACCGCACAAAATAGGAGTATTGTCTATCGTAAATCTTATCGTCTTAATGCATTTTAACAATGAAGCTGTAACAATGAGACGCTTGTGTGAAAAAGATTTTATTTTTATAACTTAGAATAATACTATTTACCTAAAACCAAAATATCACACTTCATTCACATTTGAAAAGATACTCTGGACCTTAGGCGTAGCCAGGATTTTTGATTGGGAGGGGGGCCCAAACCACAAGTCACATGCAATGACGTCATCAGAAATTTCCAAAAAAGAATTTTTTTGTGGGGCAGAGATATCGTAAAAAGGAAGATCTGAAGCCGTAGCCTGTTGGCACTTAGCCAGGATTTTGGTGAAGGGAGAAGACGAAAACTAATAGTTAGAAAGTGCAAATGCCTAACTTAGGAGACTTGTTGAGTAAGCTAGTGTACTCAAACAAATCACAGACTGTGGTCTAGGGGCAAAGCCCCCATCCGCTGGGCGATTTTTATAAGTTTTTAAAAAATAAAAGCCATTTTAATGCCGTTGGATCACATTTCGCACGTGTTTACAGCCACTTGAATAAACTAGATTTTTAACATTTGAAAGCCAAACGAAAAAATGTAATTGTTCAATTTTCCGTTTACTTGCAATTGAAGTCCAAAACACATTTAAAATCTTACGTTTTGGTGCTAAATTTTAATTGTAAATGATTTGGTCCTTGTACGAGGAAGTAAGGCACATTGCCTCCTACAATATTTTAGCAGTAAATAGTAATCCGCTCGAAGATTTTCCTTGGAGATTTTTGTTTTGTCATGAAGTTAATCATTTATAGAAGTACATATGCCGCCAGGGGGCCCAGGCGCCCACAATTCAAATTCAATAATTTGTTCAAATAGCATTTTCCCTAGCTTTTTTTAAAAGTATTTTGAGCGTAAAAACTGGCGAGGTGGAGGTGAATCGTCATTGAAAAATGGTACAATAGATAGTTACGCTTACTAAACATTTTATTCCCGGTTTGGATTTACATTGCGCAGGGCTCCTGGCACTTACGGGATTTTTGCAACATCTTTCTGCCAAATAGGAGAGAAGACCAAAAAAAATCTTACTACTTGAGCGAGGGGCCCTGGCACTGTGCCATGTGGCAAATACGGCGCTGGTTATTGCATTACGTTCATGAAAAGTTTAGATGAGGCCTGAGGTAGCAACTGTTTTGGACAAAAACCCTTGATTTCACCCGTGTTGTAAATTTAAATTGGTTGGAAAAAATCGAATTAAGGGGGTGCACCGGGCTCCCAGGTCGTCAATATTATTTATTGTTAAGTACTGTTGTAAGCGTGTACTGTTGCACGCAAAGATGCTAAAAGAAACTGAAAATGAAAAAAACAAGGCTTTTTTGTCAAATTTTTGTCATTGGTGGCATTTCGATTGAGGGGGCCGGGCCCCCTGAGCCAGACCCTGGCTACGCCTATGATTTTGAGATAAGATCGCGCCCTTAAGTTCTGGCATAAAAAAAACATTTAAAGCAAAATTAAAATGAATTTTTTTTGAAAACGTGGAGGACTCGAATCAAGTCACTTGACAGGTTTTTGAAACCTCCAAGAATTGCATGACATTATTATGACGTGGACACGAGGTCACCATTATTATCACTTACTTTTGTACGCGTAAATCCTAAATTGAAGAAACTGCAATTCCGGGCAAGGAAAACATACTGGCTATGCTCTCAGTATATTTATGATTAGTAGAATTTTAATTAGGGGTTTGCATTACCGCCTATGTTATAGCTTAAGTTCATATTAACGTTAAACTACGGCCTGGGGTTGCAACTTTCAGGACAAAACTCATAGATTTCTCACAGGTTTTACATTTAAATTGTTAAAAATTTGAATTAAGGGACCCTGGACCGGGGCTTTTGGTCATAGATCAGGAACCCCGGGGACCCCTGGTTGTCAGTTAGGGGCCCCTTGGTTGCTGGTTAGGGGGCACCGGGGCCCCCTGGTTGTTAATTAGAGACCCCGGGCCCTTTGGTTGTTAGTGAGGGGCTTGAGGGACTTTGGTTGTCAGTTAGGGGCCACCCTGGTAGTTGTTTAGGGTACCAGAGCCCCCTGGTTGTTAATTAAGGGTCCTGGTCCCCCCTGGTTGTTAATTAGGGGTCCCGGGGCACCCTGGTCATCAGTTAGGGGCCCCCTAGTTGTTAGTTAGGGTACCCGGGGCCTCCTAGTTGTCAGTTAGGGGCCCCGGGGGCGTCTGCTTGTCACTTAGAGGCTATGGGGCCCCCTAGTTGTCAGTTAGGGATCCAGGCCCCCCTGGTTGTCAGTTAGAGGCCTGGGGGGCCCTGGTTGTTGGTTAGGGGCCCCGAGTCCCCCTGGTTGTTGGTTCGGGGCCCGGGGCCCCGTGGTTGTTAGTTAGGGGCCCCGGGGCTTCCTGGTTGTAAGTTGGGAGCCCCCAGACTCCCTCTTCGTCATTGATATTATTGTTAATAACTGTTACGTGCGTAATTACTGAAAAAAAAATGCAACTAAACATCACTAGGCTATTTGTTGTCATAATTTGTTTATCATCAGTGGAATTTTAATTGGGGGGGGGGGGCGGGGCTCCCTTGGACCCCCTCTTGCTACGCCTATGCTCTGGACTTTGCTACATAACTTAAACCCGTGCAAATAAAAGAGTTTGTCTGGGCCACTGCTTTTTACAGTTTAAGGAAACTTTTTAAACATCCCAAAATGCAACTCCAAGCCACGGTCATTTATAAACAACCTTTGGCAATATGGTTACAAATTATAACAAATGATCACAGATTGGCACATACAGCTAGCGGGGGCGGTGGTCATTACTGAGGGTCGCCTGGCTTAAGGGTGCATAAAATACATTGCAAGCAGACTTGCAGAGGCTATGATAGTGCATAACTAGCACAATGCTAGTGCATAACTGCATAAAGTGCATAGCCTGCAGAGCGCAGACTGGCTGAATTCTTGTGTCATGGGCTGCACCTGACTTTCAGACATTTAGGAATCAGTCGGTAAATCAGTCAGAGATCAAAATAATTCCTTACGCTAAATTGATTTTTATTGTTTAGTTACTTGTGATTTAAATTTACAGATGGATTAGAAGACTTAAACTCACAGGTGGGCAAGTTAATGCAAAACATTAGCTTCGTTAACCACTAATCCGTTAACAAACTTCACACCTCCGTTAACGTTAATCCGTTATTTTTGGCTTTAATTGACTGAAGTTAATAAAGACCGTTAATTCGTTAATATTTTGCGTGTAATTTACATTTCTTTGTATTCGCTCGTTTCTACAACACGTATTGACGTTGTTGAGCTGATTGTAAGGAAATATTTATTGCTATGGTGGTCTTTTTGTGTTTTGGAAGTTACATTTTACAGTCTAATCTACTTTCAACATAAAAATAAGTTGAAATGCATTAACAAAGCTGCGATCGAAAAATCTTTGGAAATTGCAAACAGCGATAATTATTAGACCTATGAGGCTGCAGGTTATTATTTGCCACAAAAAAAACTTCTTTTTACGTTGTTTTTTCTATAAAACTCGTGCTAATGAGCAGCAAGTGTTGCCAGTGCAAACTGGTTTGTACCGGTACGATGAATGAATGGTGCAAGAAATTAATGATAAAATCCTTAACGGAAGTTAACAGAACTTAACGGAAGTTAATTTAGTCTGTTAAGATGAAAAAACTTTTTAACGTATTAACGAGTTAATGAAAAAGTTAGCTTTGTTATTAACGGATTAACGGACTTGTTCCCACCTATGCTTAAACTTAAAGTCCGCTTTAAAGAGATGCTGCTCAAAATCATTCTTCCGAAGAAATGAAAACTACTTAAGGTATTAAAATGATGACCCAGACCTTTTGCCTCAGTCAACATTATTTGCAAAAATACGATTTAAATCTAATCCGTTTCACTTCGTACAAAAGACGTAAAGGCTGATTTAAAAAAAATTCTCGCAGATTTTAGGCTGTTGCCTACTATTGCAGCCACAAAGCAGCACCAACCTGTCTGCAACCCTTTTCTTGCGAACTCTTTTTCACTAAGCTAAGTCATTGTACAAGCAAGCAGTAGAAATTTGTGTGTTTTCTCATAACCGAACAATGAATTGAACCCCGACTCGAAATAAATTAGTTTAAATTTAGTTTTTGTCTTCTCGGCTTCCGCATGATGCCGTGAGATTGCATCAATTTTTGCTGGTTCAAGTTTGCTGATTAATGGGTCATCGTTTCTGCGACTTTGCACTTTTGTTCCGGGGCTTTCGTTAATGGCACAGTTAATGGATACGTAGTTTGCATGGCAGACTGTGTAGCAGAGCAGGCATGTAATAAATGTGGTGTAATGTTTTCACTTTAACCCTATTCGGACCAGGCAAAATTTTTTGATTAATGGCCCAGGAGGGAATCGATTCAACACAACAAATTCAAACGTTAATAACTCCCGAACTACAAAAGATAAAAAATCCGTTTTTGATTCTCGAGAAGCTCAATTTTCTAACAAAAAGTCCAAACTTTTTGTCATTATGTTTGCAACCTTGATCTTCAATTAATTTCAACATAAGTCAAGGACTATCAGAAGCGATCGGTTCGCTTTTTATCTGCACAATGTTAATAAGCGTTTGATTGCCGCGACGCGGCATCGCAGCTGGAGTTTTGTTCAGTTACTCCGAGATAATTACGGATTAAATCAAAAGATTATTTCTATTGTGCTAAAATATCTAAAACATTAATTTGTTGCTGATTTAATTGCAAGCTGAATATTTCTTACTCTTGTAGTTACTTTTGCTAAACACTACAAAATATGGTATTTTTTGTACAAAAGTATATAAAAGAGCAAGCATCAAACCACTAATTTTTCTCATTTACATTTTGTGTGTAAATGTATATAATATAGCTGTATAAAATTGGTTGATAAGCTGCATAAAATTTGTATAAAATAACAAACGTCAATAAAATTGGTTGAGTTTTGATGTAATTTTTGGTAAGCTGAAGATTCGCAGTCTAATATAATATAGTAAGAGTTTTCACTTGGAAAACTTGTACTATGGGTTTCATTCTCATAATGGTATATATGGCAATGCTAAACCTAATCAAAAGTGCAGCATAGCATTTTGTATATAACAACACTGTTATAAATTTTTTTATAACAACATTTTTATCATTAGTCGAGTTGATAAAGCGTCTGCTGCTGATACAGTAGATTTGGGTTTGATTATCGCTCTGGTCAAACCAAAATTTGAAAAAAGTTTGTATTGACATCCAGCTTCCCGGCTAAATATTAGCAATAAAGTGGGCAGTATGAAGCTTTCGCCGCGTGTAGTAGACAGGTGGGCAAACGACAGCCTTTTCTAAAAAAAAGTACGATTTTTCGCTGTCTGTATACAACTTGGTAAATAAAAATGCAATTACTTCGAACTTACGAAAAAAACTTTCAAAATGTGTCGCACGGAGTGTAATAAATGCTGATTATTTCAAACTATTTTTTGTACGATTATTCACGGACTTTTGAACTACAAGAAAAAAAAAGAAATTGGTGGTAGTCGGATTCTTAGTTAATTTTTAGAATAATAGTTTGGATAATTTGGAGTACTGTAATAGGTTTTGGCGTCGGAAAAATTTTTTTTTATTGCTTACGTTGTGAAAGATTACGTTGTCTAATGTTGGAGAGTAATTTTTTCTCAAAAATTCAAAAATTCTGCAGTTTTTATGACGTTTATATAAGAAAACCTAAATTAATTTGATCATTGCTCGTCATAAGATTTTCCAAAATCTTATATAGTAATCAAATGGCTTACCTTCTAGTGTATTATCACAAATGATTTCAGAACTAAAAAGCAAAAATTGCAATTGTTTCCAACATTGTAATTATAATTAATGGTTATACTGATCGAAATACCATTCTTTTTATCACTATCCGTATCATTTTACAAAGAATGTCTAATTCTTAAACGTAACGATTTTGTCTTGATAATCTTTCAGATTTTATTTCAGAGATGGCCTATAACAAATTGCTGCAAACTTTGGTTGTTACTGGGATTAGTGCTGAATAAGTTAAGAAAAAACATTAAAAAGATAGTATAATCCCAAGGCTAGAAATTTGTTTGTCAGGTCTCATCTTTGATCAAAATCTTCAAAGCTATTCTACTCCTACTGTCCTTACCACTAGCGTACACAGAATTTTCAAAGGGGGGGGTGCCAGAAAATTAGAGAATAATGAAGACCAAAAGAAAATTTTCTCCACTCAGAATCAGTCCGTTTTTCTGCCCAAAATTAGGTGAAGATAGAAAAAAAAAGGTTATTAATCAGATTTTGTCCGTTTTTGTGCTCAAACTTTCTGCTCACAGTACAAATAGGGGGGCATGCCGCAATTTTGCATACTATTCTATGCAAATTATACTAAACTGAAGACCCAAAGGGGGTGGCCATGGGACCATGTCCCCCCTAAATACGCCCCTGGTCCTCACATCCAAACCAACAATATTGTTTGTATGCGATAAAGCCGTTAGACAGTTGCAGCAAATTAGAAACATTAAAAAATTTGCTAACGACATCAGTGAATTTAGATATCTTATTTATGATCACAAAAAAAAATCGGAATAAATTCATTTACTAAACGGTCAGCTAATCGGATTGTTACGTGCAAAGTCTGCTCGTAGAGAATTTGCTTTCCGTTTTTATATTTTGTATCTACAAACATATTTTTTGTTGGTTGTGAATGTACACACATAAAACCGAAAATTGAGAAGTAACGAAACAACATAAATTTTTCAAATTCAGCATGCCATGGTTGCCATCTATCATTATAGACCACAAATGAAAAATCAATGTGAAACTTAGCAATATCTGCAACAGTATGCCATGCTGTAGGTTTGTAGTAGCATCTAATGCGAAAATAAATGCGGTAGCACGTAGAATATACCACATGAAATGGCACATTTTACAACGTACATTGTACATACCCAATGATTATTGTTCAGTTTGATGGGAATTTTATAAAAAATTGGTAACATTTTACACTAGTTATTGGGTATTGCTTCGAAAAGCATTTTTTACGCAAAGATTTTAGTAATATTAACTTTGAATAACAAAAAAGGTAAAAATGTTAAAATAATGATTCCCAAACAAGTATTATCAAAAACTCTCTACTTCTTGCAATGTTATTGAATATCGCAAAGGCATACTCGTATGAAATGTTGCAATTTGGTGAAAACAAAGCGTATGCACACAATGAAGTTATCAGTGTGCTGCTACGTCACGCGCAAAGACACTCGGGCAAATTTTTGTTTTGGATGTTATCACTTGAACTTCATGAAAAAACTTTAGGCAGTCAAAATTATGCGTATTTTTTTGTGAAAAATGAAATGAATATCTTTCTACTGATACTGCCACTTAGCAGAAACTAAAAATTTATTTAAAATTTGCGTCATTTTGTTTTTTTTAGTCACCAAAAACAAATTTCCAACATAAAGACTACCGAAATTCATACTGCATGCCACACACTTGATAACTTATGGACACTTTTGACTACTGTACTACTCGTATATCAGCAGCGTGAAAAAAAATACAGGCAAAAAACAAAAGGATTTGCGCTTATGTTGGCCTCTAATTCTTTTATCAATAAATACGTTTATTTTGCTAAGTCGCAATTCTTACTTATTAGCGAAATGCTAAAAATAAGCTTAGTTTGAAATATGGTAAAACTATACAAAATTATCACAGAAATTCAGCTGTGAGCTTCATAAATCATTATGAAAATTATAATGCCTCAGGCAAACTAGTAAATGAAAATCTATTGTCACAGCTCTTTTAGAACATCGATAGAAACAAAAGACGTTCAAGTGGTCACTGGATTTACGTTCGAAAAAGCGTAAAATTATTAATTACGACAGAACAATTGGAACTAACAGGATTAAATTAATTTTTTGAAAATTTTGCCAGAAACGCGGAGTTGACCTTGAGAAACGTTTAATAACTCCGAATCTAGTTGTCATACGACAATGGTTTTACAAATGAAAGTTGAAGCAGTAAATTTTAGGAAAAGTCAAGAAATTTGATTATTGTGGCTTGACTGCTTCATAACAAAATTTCAAAATAAGTGAAGGGGGGGAGCTAATCGATCCCCCCCTGGGCCGAATAGGGTTAATTAATCAATGAAATTTTACTGTTTATTTTATTTGAATAGGCTGATTAAGCTTCTGAAATCCAGGCCAATAGCCTACAGACCTAATGAGTTTGACATTGAACATCCTGGGCTATGCTCAAACAAGTTTAAGATTGAATTTGAAATTATTGTATTTGGATTATTATTATAATTGGATTTACACTGGATATCACCGAAGAAGACTACGTAATTTTTTCTTTTTCCGGGTGAGTTTTTATTTAATTGATTGTGATAGTTACTGGTACCGGTACGTTGATAAATTTGTGACAGACCCTTGAATGTGCTGTAGCCTACTGTAAATGATAGCATATCTAGACTAAATAATAACCTAGCCTATGTGTTTAAGTGAAAACTACATGCTACTGAATTGATGCCTGATGACAGTAATAATAGCCTTCATGTTTTGTAAATGCTTAATTATAGTTAGCACAGAGTATTCATATTTCAGAGTTACTCCCGTGAGTCCTGTCCCATTTCCCGATCGATACCGTACCACACTCGCTGTATTTGTTACCGGCTGTGCACTGTTTGGTAAGCACTATGATTGTTGTATAATTGTGGACGCTACACTTTAGACTTGATAGCAATTTGGTACCGTAGTTGCTAATTGTTAATTTTAAATGGAAGAGGCTCGGCAAATGTTGCATTCAGGCAGACATTTTGAAATAAAGCCTAAAAAAACTTACCCTAAGCCCTAACCTTAACCCTAATCCTAGCCCTAACCCAAACCCTAACCTAAACCCTTACCCAGGTATAAGTGTAATGATCAAAATGAAAATTTTCGAAAACGAGTGACGTCACTGGAATTTTTGTTTATTTAATCGTGCGTGTTCCATTTACCAAGTCACTTCATTGTTAAATTTACCAGTCTCCTGCCTGCTAGCATATCTCCACATATATTTTCTACGGTACTATTTTTGGTTTCTTTTATCGATCTCATAATTCTGAATTTAACCACGTAGTTTACCTTCAGTATACTTTGATTTGCTAGATGCACAGTTTTTCATGTTAGGTTACAATTTGAATCTTAGGCATTATTTAAAACTAATTTTAGACTTGACTTACTCAAATAAGATGAACCCTATTCTATTTGTGAACAACAGAAAAGGATATTCTGCGTTTTGTAACTTTATTCTTGTAACATGTTCTTAGAACATATAGCCAGCACTAGTCGAGGTCGGGCATAGGTCTAGTCACTGTAAGGCATAATACTACAATATCAGCACTGTTGCTGGTGTTACTAAGAATGCTTAAATGTGTCCAAAATATAGCACAGTAATATAAGTTAAGTACAGTAAGCGTCTTGTTCAAGCCAGCGACTGTGTTTTCAGACTAAGTTCCTTAAAATAATTAAAGGCAACCATATTAACTACTGCCGAAGTTGCTACAGCGACAATCAGAATTTAGATAGTAAACGGGGTTTCATAGAGTGTCTGGCAAGCAGCAAACTTGCAGTCCCCCTAAATTTTTTCAAGCATTATAAGGATAAATTTATTTCAGCTAGTAGCTGCTGAAACCGAGAGTCGAATGTTAATTGAGCAATCTTTGAGTGGCTGCCTTTGTCAATCACACAGTCAACAGCATTATTGATGTGGTGGCGCAGCTGGCATCATTGCTGTGGTTGCCAGCTTGTTAGACAAGATAGTTGATTGAGCGACTGGCGTCATCAATACGGTTGCCAGCTTGCTGATTGCATTTATTTGGTAAAGATAATCTGTCTCAAAGCACAGGGTACGTCGAGTTGGCTGGTTTTTGAAAAAAAAATCATCAGAAGATGAGAAAGAGTCAGCATTCTGCAGATTTGAGATTGCTTGATAGAAATATGTGATAGAAGACAGATTCAGTTGAACAGCGCATGTCAGAAAAAGTGGTTGCGGGAGAATTTACAGCACAAGAAGGCATTAAGATGTTAGCGAGTCAAAGAAACAAGTCAAAAGAAAAACTAGTGACTAGCTAACCTAAAGAAGAGCCAAAGCTGGCATTTAAAAGTTGTATGCCAGAGGATTTAAGGGAGAAAAAATGATCACTAAATAAAAAGCTGACTTCATCAGCTGAAGAGGCAGCAGACTTTTTGCTCAGGGGTTTGCAGCCATCATGGGATGTGGAGACGCTGGCATCAGCAAGAAGACAGCCAGCAGGCTTTACACTCAAAGGTTTAGAGCCATCACAAAATGTGAAGATGCTATCATTGGCAGATAGAGGTCCAGCAGGGGTTTCGTCCAGGGCCTGGAGCCATTGCAAAAAGAGTGGAGGCTAACGTGATCAAACTGGTAGCCAGCAAAGTTTTTGTCCAGAGATTTGGAGCCATCGCAAGAAAAAGGAGGCTAATGCGATTAGACTGTTTGTCAGCATGCCTCCAAGGGTCAATGGAATAATCTTGAAACCCACATGAAATGGTATAAATCGATTGGTTACAAGTAAACACTTGGGAAGGAATTAAATCATCTAGGAATGGAGGGAAGCTGGCATCAACAGATTGGCTGCCAACAAATGATGCACAGCACCGAGTTATCAAGTGGAGAGGAGCTGGCGTCAACGCATAAATTATCAGAAAACACACAAGTGGCAATTAAGTCATTCTGAGATAAGAAGAAGCTGAGTTTACCAGATATGCTGCCGAAGAGCACAAAATGAAGATCCAAGTCGTCTTCTAATAGAGAGGAGCTGGCATCAATGGGATAATTACCAGCGAACACACTAGAGGCAATTAAGTCATTCTGAGGAAACAAGGAGCTTGGATCACCGCTACCTTTTGTCCCTGGAATCACTGGTACCAGTCGTCAGTAATATGGAACAGCTTGTGTGAGAATAAAAATCAGTCTCCAGAAAGTCTTGCTAAATTCTTGCGAGGAAATAGAATCGAGCTCTATTTTGCCAGCGTGTTTTCAGAAAGCCGCCATTATTTGTGAAAAAGCTAAGTTGTTGGCTTTTTTTGGAAATATTGATCTGCAGAATGCAAAAAATGCCATTGAGGTCAACGCAGAAAACGAATGGGTCACAATTATCAAGAGAAAAGGTTAAAAGAAATTTTACCTCATTTGATTAAATCGACAATGATGTACTGCAACATTGTACCTGCTGTTTTCTCATATTTCTTCAAAAGTTCTAAATAAGTTGCCTGCTCTTTTGTTTATGATCGCATATCGATTATCCAATTCTTCCCACTTCAAAGTTGAGCTTGGCCTGTTTCACATTCATTTTGAAAAGTTATTAAGCAGAACTGCAGTACAGTTATCAACATGCCCTCAAGGTCAACTCATGAAATTGAACTTTTAATTAGCAAAATTGTAGAAAGTCAGCACTTTTGGAACATATTTACTCCTGAGAACAGGGATAGAGTAAAAAAATCAGATGCTGGGAAGGAAGTTTTGGAAGTTTTATATTAAAATTAAATAGCAATAAGTTTTTGCTCAGTATTCAATGTGTGGTCTGATTTTGTATATTAGGCTACGTTATATGAACTTACCATGTATAGTAGGCTATTATATGAACTGATACTCTTTGGCAAACGATCTTTTTACATAAAAGTCCTTGAAATTGGAGCAGCGAAAAAAATTATTCATGGTCAATGGTCATGTACATTTTGTACAGTCATAGTTTTTTTGGCCAAAATTCCAAGTAAAGCAAATTTTATTTTGTCAGTATATAATTTATCTATGTTAAAATTCTCCGCAGAATCAACGTGGCGATGTGACGGTGACTACTGAAAGTGATGACTTGGACACGCAACATTGGTTTAATCATGAGGTGAGATTTTGAAATTTGACAGTTTTGAAATCGCAAGCGGTACTATTCAAATTGGTTTGATTTTAAGTAACACTTTTTAGGTGAGCGATTCCAACATGGACAGTGCATCCTAGTTGAGTCCCTAGCAATCGACCTGTAGCTCTGCACCTCAAATACTGCTGGCCTCTACCTCACAACCAATGACTTTTTATATCCTATCTCTTCACTTTTTTGCATCTCATCTTTCGTTGTTACGTTTGAAACATCCCAGCTGTACATGCCAGCCACTCTTTTGATGATTTTGAAACTGTGTACGATTCGCTTACAGCAACGAAATCTAACGCAAGGGATGAGCTAGAGGTGCTTCACTTACAACTGGTGAGTTTGTCATTCTATCCTCGATCTGCTAATTGTTTGAGGCCATGTTTTGGATGAAAATTAAATAGAGAAGAAGAAAGAAGAAATTCCGTCGACTTTGCATTTAGGGATCAGTAAAATAATTAAGCCACAAGCTTATCGGGCATATTTGAAATCAGTCGTAAATTATATACTACTATTTTATGTATTAAATTCGATTTCACCCCAGCGGGGTATCATCAGTTAGATCTAAAAACAATCAGCGTATACTTTAAAACCAATATCATTATAAAACCTAAATAGACAATAACATCAATCAAATTGAAAAGAACATAAAATGGACTCCAATAATAGCGAAATTAAAGAAAATATAATACTGTATATAGCAAAACCTCTTTTGCAGAGCAAATACATTGAAAACCTTGTTTTATCTACATCACCACAACATCATAAAAAAACTATACAAAAAAGTTTTGTAAAAATAATAAACCCCTACAAAAAAATAATGAATTTTTTTTCAATTATAAAATGCGTTGCTAAGCAACCAAAAAAGTAAACATATCTCCAAACCTTAAAACGTAGAAAACTTAAATTTCAAAAATAGCCTAGGTGGAATTGGAAAAGAACACATTACAAAACTCTTACCTTGTTTGGCAAATCCACAAATAGGAAGAAAAGGACCTTTAATACTAATTTCTCCTAAACATACTGCCAAAAATTTGATGAGATGGCTAACCAAAGAGAAATAGGCCTAGGCTTTTTTAGGTAAAAGATTGAAAACTCGCTCAACTGAGTTGAGCGATTTTTGATGTTGTATCTCGGCTTTTCTCTGTTCGCGTTCTTAGGCATTATACCCTTTATTTCCAAATGCTTTTGTTCTGGTGTGGTTCCTAGCAACAATTTAACATATTTGTCACTAAATCTAGTATCCATGTTTAAAAAGACGTACTAATGTAATCTACAAGAAAGAGCTGCCACAAAAATAATGCTGTACAATCATACTATCCTTACTACCAAAAATATGCAAATAAGCTGTAAAAACATCTGCAGCTATCTTAGAAGTACCCAGCTTTTATTAAATGGCTGCTATAATAGTAATAAAAACGTCTACAGCATTAATGCTGGAAATAATTTGTTCATCAATTTTCCTCTTTTGCTCTTCTTCTGCTGTGACGAGCGCAGTGTAAATCCTGAAAAATTAAATCGGTTGTTACTCGTTTAAATCTGAAGCTTTTTTGCTGAAATTTTATCTTTGTGTTTTTAGGTCTAGACACAAAACTAAAATGCATAGGTGGGCACAAGTCCGTTAATCGTTAATCCGTTAATAACGAAGCTAACTTTTTCATTAACTCGTTAATCCGTTAAAAAGTTTTTTCATGTTAACGGACGAAATTAACTTTCGTTAAGTTCTGTTAACGGACTTACTTAACTTCCGTTAAGTTCTTTTAACTTCCGTTAAGGTTTTTATGGTTAATATCTTGCACCATTCATTTACCGTACCGGTACAAACCAGTTTGCACTGGTAACACTTGCTGCGTATCAACACGCGTTTTATAGAAGAATGCGAAGAAAGGAGCTCTTATTTGTGGCAAATAATAACCTGCAGCCTCATAGGTCTGCTAACTATCGCTGTTTGCAATTTCCAAAGATTTTCCGATCGCAGCTTCATTAGTGCATTTGAACGTATTTTTATCTTAAAATTAGATTAGACTGTAAAATGTAACTTCCAAAACACAAAGACCTCCATAGCAATAAATATTTCCTTACAATCAGCTCAACAGCGTCAATACGTGTCCTAGAAGCAAGTGAATAAAAAGAAATGTAAATTACTCGCAAAATGTTAACGAATTAACGTACTTTATTAACTTCAGTCAATTAAAGCTGAAAATAACGGATTAACGTTAACCGAGGTGCAAAGTTTGTTAACGGACTAGTGGTTAACGAAGCTAATGTTTTGCATTAACTTGCCCACCTATGCTGAAATGTTGAACAGAGTTTTTCAAGCAAGTTGGGACAGCTGCAACACCCTAATATACATGCAAAATTTTTTCAAAATATATTTAAGACCAATATGGTGATGAAACACAATGCGGTGTTATTAAATATCTTTGAAATAACTCTTAAATTGTCAAAAAATTGATTGCTCAATGAGGAATAAATGAATTTTGCCATCGAAAACGTGACAAGAACGAAAATTTGTTATTGCATAAACAGAACATAAAAGACAAGCAGCTGCATTGCATGGTTGCCTTTCAGAGCATTTGCTGATATTGCACAAATACAATGTGCAGCACTGCAATTTTATAGATTTTCAGCAAAATGTAATAAAGTAAATTGTTGAACTCGTATTATTCAAATTGTCTTTATTTTAAGCAACACTTTTTAGGTGAGCGATTCCAACATGAAAAGTACATCCAAGTTGAGTCCCCAGCAATCGACTTCTAGTCATGCGCCTCAAATACTACTGGCCTTTACCTTGTAACCATTGACTTCTACGCAGCTCTCTCAAAAGGTGATTAATGTTTAGAACTTGTGTAATAGATTTTATTTAAGACATACGGTGGCATGGCATTTGTTGGTTTCCACACATCCGAACGATTTGAAATACAGAAATGTTTTGTTTTTGGTTTGTATCATGCAATTTTACAATAATACCTTTACTTTACAATTTTAGAGTATACAATTTACCTTTGCAATTTACCAATTTGCTGCATTAGAGCGAAGTAGTTGAAAACAAAGATTCCCAGCAGAAAAAAACAAAACAAAGGAAAATAACTGCAAATAGAATGAAGCGTGAAAAGAAGACATAGCATTTGTTTGCTGTAATAAGACAGATGAAGTTTACCGCAAGTAAGAACAACAATTACTTAATTAGTTGAATTTTTTCTATAGCCTGCATGCCAGTTAGTGTTTCTGAATAACAACTATTCATCATCAACTAAGTGCAAGGTCTGCTTTTCTATACCAACTGAAACCGACCACTAATTTACTTGCAGTACTATACAGAATACTTTGCATTTTTCGAAGTGATTATGTTTCGACTTCAGGCGTGTGATTACAGTTATTAAATACGTTCTGAACGTTGCATTTCTAAACGCGTCTAACGACTATAATTAAGCCCAATGGCCTACATCATCAAACTGTAATCTTGATAAGAAGTATAATAACCGACAAGTTTGACATCCTTCGTGGTCGACTCCTGGAAAATCATAACGACTTACTACAAGGGTTCAGCGATTTTTTCACTTGTTTTTTTTTTAAGTACCACAAGTGAAAAATCGTTTATTCCCTACAAAGCCTCTGCCGCTGTGCAAGCCCTTAGGGTTTGTCCAATTCGGCCAAGAGTTTTGTCCAGCTGGGGAATACCTTCAATGAAAGAATAACAAGATTAAAATGGAGTAACATAGAAAACAATTGTGACATGTTGTGTTCTGTTTGTTTCTCTTATTTATGTAATAAAAAAACCACAACAGCTGGGGAATAACTTTGTTAGAGAAGCTGAGGGCTGCCGATGAGAGCTAAAAGCTCGAAACAGCGCTGTCCAGCTTTGTGCAAGAAGTATAATGTTAAAATGTTTGTACACTATCTTGCATGTAGTTCAAAAAAGTGGCTAGTAAATTATCATTTTTTGGTTTCTGACGTGGGGGCAGACCGGCCAGTTGGTCGAGCGGTAACGCGTTCGTCTCTGGAACGGGAGGTCTGAGGTTCAAATCTCGGGTCGGTCAAATCGGACACAGTGTTGCCAACGGCTCTCCACATTTCATCATAAGGAGCTGTGTTGTCCGGGCGCAATGACGCGAATTCAACGCAATGACGTAAACTCGTTACACGCTTTGGCGCAATACAGCGAGTATATTGAAATTAAAACATAAAACAGCAGTTTCGATCATCAGCTTGATTTACTTTCTGTAGATAAACTACAGGTAATATACTGTTTTTTGTTTTTTTTTTTGTTTATTTTCAATCTTCCATCATGATAATAGGCTATTATTGTTCACCACCAGTCAACCGTTTTGTTTCTTTTTTCCGTTGTTTGAACTTTATTTGTATTTGAACTTTTGCTCACAAATGAGCATTATTTTGTAAGTTAATTGATTAGATTTTTTTTGCTGTAATTGCAATTTTTAGAAACTATGGTGATTTGGTGACGTATCAAATTAATTTCTACCGATTCATACATTTAAGATCATTTAATTTATCATCTTTATTCTACTTAAGAAATAATAATAATAAAACACCTATAAAATTGTTAAAATATTGCTCTAAACAAGCTATTTCGCTGTTAGGCTTTTCAGGGGGTTAACAGCAAATCTTATATAACATTTAACAAATAGAAAGTTTCATTAATGATAGATTGATACTGATTTAATCTTAGATACTGGTCTTTTTTGATGAATACATTGCCATGGCTAGTGGTGGGAAAGTTACTGTAAAAGAATAATGACTCTTATTTCACCAAAAGTTACTTGCACAAAGTAATGAAATTACCGTAGTTGTTGCTTTTCAGAAAAAGCGATCAGTAATTATCGTTACAAATTACTTATTACTTTGAATGAAAAGTTCAGCCAAAATTACAATAGTTTACATCAACTTTTCTAAAGACGCTAAGTGGAAGAACATGTTGGATCTCGTCCGTGATCCAAGCCTCATTATAAAACTTTTATTACGTTGCCTCATCGATACAGTTCAATCAGTGCTCATCGATGTTGGTTTTATTACTTTATTGGACTTGAGTGAGCGCAGAGTTGCTATCAAACTAACTGGGTTTCAATTTACAGATGTTTTGTTTGTGCGGTCAAAATGATATCAAAACAAGTCGGCTACCGTGGCTCCTGTTGCGCTTAACGAAGATCTTGAACGCTATTGTTTTGAAGCAAAACTGAACATACAAACTTACAATAATGTTATCAACCCAAAATTAAATAACACTTTCTCAGGTTTTGATAAATAATTACCGAAAGGCAGATAAACAAATGCTAATAATCTTAATATCACACGATAATCCTTACGTAGTGTCTACCGGCGAAGCTGGGATTATCATATGTTACTGTGTCTGAGGCAATATTGCGAGCCTGGACGGCGAAAACTTTTTTGGGTAGTGTTCGTCCTATTTTGGCCAAAAATTCTACTCCTGAGCGGTGGAAAACTTTTTTTGTCAAGAAATGTTTGTGGGAAAAAATGTGGTGAAAGGCTCTGTGCAATACAACTTCGGCCCAACCCACCGCCATCACTTTTCTTACTGTGACGTAATTAGGCCGACTAAAAACACTATAAATGTTTATAAAAAGGTAGTTGGTAGACGTACCATACAAAGTACGTTCAAAGATTATTTTCACTTTCTACAAATTTATTGTTTCTGTGTTTATATTATCTTCATTTTTTTGATAGTTTTCGGAAATTGTACACAGTTTTCAACTTTGTTCTAAAAATTTATTTCGGACAGTATTTTGGATTAACATTTATGTACAGTCGCGTATAGCGTCAAATTTCAAAGTTGTGCAAAACAAAAGTACGTTAGTGCAATACTGTATTCGATGAATAAAATTTTTGTCATAGAAATTTTGGATAAAATCTTTTCCTTTTTTTGTGCAATAGGTGTTATGACAAAAATTTTACCCATTGCTATGTAAATGAATAGGGTATTGCGAAATCTGACTTTTGTTTTTGAATAATTTTGAAATTAAGCACAACGCGACACAAAGTTACGAGTAAATGTAAATTAGAAATACTAGAGATCATAGTTCAGATCGATGTCTGTTGATCTAAGTTTAAAAAATGTTTTTTTTGAAGAAATAAGAACTACTTGAGGTAATAAAGAGCTGCTCCAAACCTTATTCCACCATTCCCGTACAGAAATACATTTAATCCGTTTGACCAATGGCAACCCTGTGTTCTGAAATTTCGTGACATTAGAAAAAGATATTTGGTAAACATGTATTCTACACCGACTCAAATTAAAAGCCACAAAATTAAATGCTATTTTTAAGCTCTACATTGATTGACTAACAAAAATAGTTGAATGATTGTAATGATTGCAAATCTTTTAGAAATTATCTTCTCGCTATTCTGGGAGATATTTTTCACTCAATCGATTCTTTGAGCAAGTTTATTCAAAGAGAGTTTGTGAAGTCGTTTGTGGTGCAAGTTAAAGTGGATTCGGTAAGTGCACTACAGAAGCCAAGAAATTTTCATAAATACATTTTTCAAGTAGTAATCTTATCAGTTGCAGTATACAATAAAGGTGCTGATTAGCCGGTTCGCGCGATTCTCTCGAGCAGAATTCTGTCAGCAGCCAAGAAATTTTCATAAATACATTTTTAAAGTAGTAATCAGTTGCAGTTCTACAATAGAGGTGCTGATCAGCCGGTTCGCGCGATTCTGTTGCTAAATTTCGACAACCGGCTGTTCAAAATTACTTGAATATATATCCATCTCTTTTGGCTGAAACACTATCATGGTTAAAACCAGTTTTGGGAAAACTGTCAGAAATATCTTCTCAAATTATATGTGCAGCTACGCAAACTTTGGAACGACCTGTACAAGTACGTATATTTTTTCATAGCGGTATTTGATAGTTTTTGTTATAACAACTGAAAATATCCAATCTACGCAAAAAGCGCACGGCATACTCGTGAGCGCGTAGCTATAAGCTTATAGCTATAAGTGCGCAGAAATGTAATCCTGCGATCTGTTCTCGCATTTTCGTGCTTCGAAGAGTTACGCAGCAAGTTAGTTGTTATCCGAAATTTCAAAGATTCTAAAGTTTTTCCAGCGACAAAAATAGTATGACTGATTGATATTACTGTACTATAAACTCAACTCATTTTTATGCGAATGCTTTTTCGAGTTCGAAATCTGTAACAATTGCAAGTGATTATTAAATTTGAGTCTTGTAAAAACCAGCTTACATAAAAACCAATTTAGTTTAATTTGCAAATACAGTACACTCGGGATAAAAATTTGATGACGAAAACGTTTGGAGCCAATGTTTCATAATGCATTTTGTAGAACTGATTTCGTGCACGAAAACGGTAGGATTTTCAAAACAAATTGTGACAATGAAAAAAATTGTTTGATTATAAAGTACATCTCTAAACTCTGGAATATAACTCTAATTAGTTCACTTGCTATTATTTTCTATTAGTTCACTCTAATTAGTTCACTTTCTATTATTTTTTTGTTGCAGCTGATCAACAGGGAACTGCAACGAGCTTCGTCGGCTGCACTAGTTGGGGTGTCTCGTAACAATTTGACGCGTCAAATTCAAAGACAACAAAATGCGGCAGAAGCGATTGCCCCTATTTCTTAGAGTTCAGCCCAAATAGCTTTTTCTGACGATATACCGTATACTGCTCCGCCCAAGGTCAAGGTAAAATTTTCAGTTTAAGTACAGTTTTTATTCACTCATATATCGGTACCGTACTCCAGTGTTTATCACGCTGCTCATACCAAGCTCCAAGGTGACGAAATTGTGGGAGTCAAATATTTTACGGAAAGTTGTGATGAGAATAAAATCAGGGCCGTGTGTCACGACGTCGGCCCGCTTCACAAAATTTTCGGTGGGGCCCTCGGCAAGCTCTTTTCTTAAACCTAATATCTATGATATTGAAAGTTTTTTTTATTACGTAATAAACAAGAACATGCGATGCGCACATTTGTACGGTACTATTGATTTTTCACAAAAATTTTAGTTTTTTGAAAATTATCTGCTCGAAGTTTATTTCTAGTTGTTTTAATTGTAAAAACGAAAATCATAAAAAACTCTGTTGGCTCGATAGACGTCGACTGCCGTCATTACTATCAGCGACTTTAGCGCGAAATCGATTTCACTTTTTAGGCAATTTAATTAAAGTTTCACACTTGCCGTTTTCGTTAAAACGATTTTTCAAATTGTCGTCGCTTCCTCGATCCTCGGTTAATGCAAATCATGTCTTTAATATTTTGAATTGAATTTTTTTGCTTTATTTTTAACTTTTTTAGTAATATTTTGTACATTAGGGTTTGCTTAATTATAGTGAATAGCCAACTCTAACCGAGCAAGGAATCACAGTATCGACTAGCTTAATAAGTTTTATGTTTAGAAAATTTTCTTCACCACGATTCCGGACAACCAAGCTGTCGAAATGGAATTGTTATGTTTGTTAAAGGATCCAATTTTCAACTGGTAGGCAGAAATGGATCGCGTGACCAACTGCTGTTTTTGGACGGGACGTTTCGTATCAGTCCAAAAATATAGCAAAACGGACAGGTAGATAGATGCTAATTTCAACTTCATTCATCGTTAATTGTTTAAAAGATTCTGCTCAAAATCGATTTTATTGAAGAAATAAGAAGTACTTGGGGTTATAAATAGGTGCCCAAACTTTTTTCTACAATTTCCCTTATTTGCAAAAATCGTTTTAACCCGTTTGACTTCGTACTATTGGCAACCCTGCATTTCGCAATTTTATGACATAAGCAAATTAGCAAAGGTTTTCGGTAGGTTAGAACTAATAGCCTAGGTCTACCGGTTCCAGAAGAAGTATCCAAATTTTCAGATTTGGTTATAAGGCTACTCACTGCTCTCAGTTGGTAATCGCGTGTCTTAGTCTGGAGAATTTTTGCAAAATTATGTCTTCTGCGATATCACAAAATTACGAAATGCAGGGTTGCCCGTGATACGGAGTCAAACGCATTAAATTGTATTTTCGTGAGTAAAAGGAAATATGGAAAAAGATTTGGGTCATCTTTAATTACCGCAAGTATAGTTCGAATTTCTTCGATAAGACCAATTTCAAGCAGTATCTCAAAATTTGTTATGGAAAAGTGGATTGCCCTGAACGTCAAGGCCAGAAATGGTTCGATTATATTAATTACGATTACAATTACGCACCCATGTAGTCACTTTTCGATTGCGATTATTTCATCTTGTAATCGTCGCGATTACGATTACACTACTTTGCCAAAATTAAAAAATACTTTTGTGCAGCACTAACGAAGTCGCAATCTAGCAAAAAATGTAAAAATACGTTTAAAGCGATAATAGCATGGGAAAGCTCAAATCTTAGAAAGGACATAAATCCTGAATTTCTACGCTACAATTAGTATCAATGTTTGTTCATTAATATTTTGAAATGTTACTGCGGTTGGACTGTGTAATATGAAAATGGCGACGGAGATTTTTCTTTGCTATACTAAAAAATCACATCACCAACTCACCACGTTTTTCATTTTCGCAATAATTGTCTGAAAGTTGTATTTTACTAACCAGCTCGAAGTTGTATTTTACTAACCCGCTCGAAGTTGTATTTTACTAACGCGCTCGATTACGTTTTGATAAAATATTTTGATCCAGCAAACAAGGCAAACTTGAAATGTTAATTACCATTAATGACCTAAATTATTTGTGATATAACTTTTGATTTTTAACTCGCTTGCGCAGCACGTAAACCACTCAGAAAAAACAAGGAACAAAAGACACTTTTCCCCCTTAATTGTCAGACCAGAAATGGCGCCGCTCCCCAGCCCCCCTACAAGCGAAACCTGTGAGCACATTCACACACGCGTGATCGCTCAAGACTCTCTAAAAAAATTTAAACGTAAACACTTTTGTTGCATAGTTTTGTTGGCCGAACGTTTTGTGACCTTTTCCAGTCGTAAGGTCGAAGGTTGTAACTCTAAAAATTTGGGTTTTTTCTCAGAACCTTAAATTGAAAACATGCCACCATTTGCAGTAAGTCCTGTGTCCCCTGCACTCTAATCTGTAGTTAGTTCCGGTATCACTACCATACCCTCATCTTAGCATTCACGCGTTTGTTTGGTACTGGTAGCCTAGCCTAGTAGTAATCCAGCCATCGTTTAATTATTTGCAATTGGTAAATTACGACATTTGCATTTGATTTCCCGTCACAGTTACGATTATTTGAAAATGGCGTAATCGATTACAAATTACAAATTACGGTTATAATTCAGACTACTTCTGATCAGAGTCTCTAAATATTCCATACATTGCAATATTTAGTGACTATGTGCTTATCGATGCCAATAGTGTATAAGATTGTAACATGCGATAAATTCTAAGTCGCTGGTGGTAAATCTACTGTCAGACAGAAACAATATGTTTAAGCTGTAAATTTACGATGGTTATCATATTCAAAAAAATTACAAATAGCGATTGTTTACAGTTTTACGTGGTTTTTGACAAAGGCTAATGGATGGGTCTTTCCTCTTTTTTACGCTCTTCTACCAAACAAAACCGGATCTACTTAAAAACAATTTTTCGCAGCAATGCAAAACTTGCTGCCGCATTTAATGAGTGTTACTTTGATAAATATTTTTCAAAAACCACAATATTTTTAAGCGGTAAATTTACGGTGGCTATCAAATTCAAAAAAATTATCTCAAATAACGATTGTTTACAGTTTTATGTGGTTTTTGAAAAAGACTAAGGATGAGTCCTTTCTTTTTTTTACGCTCTTTTACCAAACAAAACCGGATTTAGTTATACGGATTTTTCGCAGCAATGCAAAAGTTGCTGCAGCATTTAAACGAAAATTACTTTGATATATGCGTAAGCAATTTATGCTAGCGTGTTTCACTGGTTACCCATTATGAACCAATTGATCACAATGTATTAGTTAAGTATGACATGTTTTTATGTTCTACAACTATTCCACAGCACAATGCCTATCGTTAAAAAGCTTTCAAATTTTAGTCAAAATGGTGCGGTGACGTTAACGAATATATTAACTAATTTATGACCTTCTCTAAACTTTAGCTGCGGTGGAGATAAGTAACATCGTGAGTGTACGAGCGTATTGTTAAACTTATAATTGAACCACCTGGCACCATGTACGCTGGTAAGGTGGTACGCCGGGCGCAACTTTTTACACGGGCTGGTTGACCAACGCAGTTTACACGGGGATGGGAAAAAAACACATTTCCTATTTAACTCCTCAACCAAAATTCATGGGAATACGTTTTTTTTTGTTATGACTCTGTTTGGTCACCCGTTTATGTTGACTGTATTATGGCTTATAACTTATTAACTTGTAGCTTTTAAAAAACTGCAATTTAGTTTTGATAATGTTTATAATACAGAAACGTTTGCTATTACTATTTTAACATTTTTTTCATGTCTATAGGGCGTCCGAGGCATGGTGATGGAAGATGCAACCCCGTAGGATATTTCCTCGACGAATATGGAACGTCCATGATTGCGTGCTCTGCGATCAAGTAAGTTGTCAAAATATTTTTTGCAATAATTGTGATGTACTTTTCATCTTCATGAGGTTTGTTTACTCTCTTGGTTAAAAATACGCTCCAATGGGGATATCTGTAAGCACAAGCACTGCCGGATTTACATTGCGCGAGGCCCCAGTCACGTTTGGGATTTTGCTACATATCAGCCTGAGGGAAATAAATAACTATCAACCATAAGCCTGTTAATTGAACTGCTCTGAATCTCATTGGAAGATCGAGCACTTTTCTGGTTGTTCCAGCAGCACTCATTTGTTATTTAAATTAGTCTGAATAAATATGCACGATTCGACTAACTGTTGGGTACTGTTGTTGAATTCTTGTTGAGGATACTAGTCGGCTTGAGAGATATCCAAATCCAAGTTCATCTTAATTTCATATTCTTTTTTGATCTTTAATACTCAATGGTGAAATCGCTGCGTGGCATGGCAGCATTTTTAAAGTTTTTTTTTTATTTACTGTATATTTTTAGGACAGAACCAAAAACTATGCGGAGGCAGCTAACGGAAGTCTCCGAACTGAGATGGGGGTGGATCATCTCAGCATTGGAAGCTGATCGATATCTTACAAAAAATAACGAATACTTGGGGCAGCAATCAGTAAGCGATTAACGCCGGTTATTTGCCCTGGCAAAAAAGTTGAAAAAAAATGGAGAAGATCATAGAATAAAGAAGCTAGTGACGAGATTTATCGGCTATGATAAATGATAGACTTTTTGCATGGAGTCACTCTTTGATAGACTTTTTGCATGATCGACTTTTTATGATAGACTTTTTGCATGGAGTCACAATTTCGAGATGGACCCGTAATATTATGAACTCTTATTGCAATTTCTTTTTTAATTTTTTTTAGTAATAATTTTTTGCGTTTATTAAAAGTCGTCGCATTTTTGTTGATAGCAAGACTTTTTTTATTTTGATAAGAAAATTTTTTCAATAATTCTACTTCTTTCAGTCTTGAAAAGTTCCGATTTTTCGCAGCGATGGATAATCTGCGGAGCTATTTTTTTCGAAAACGTCAACAAAATGCATTTCAACTGAAGCGTAAAAATATAACTGGAGAATATGACCAGTTAAAAATAATGAAGATCATCATCAGTCATCACATCATTAACATGTTCTAGTTTGCAAAAATCGAAAAGACACTAGTAGAAAAAACACAAATCAACCAGAAGTACTCTCTCAGTAGCGAAGCGGGAGGGAGGGGTTATAGCTTTTAAGGTTTACTTCTTTTATATCGTGATCGTAGCGGTGTTGGCCAAGTCGACACTTTTGAAGTATGTGCTTCGTTGTTCATAGATTCCCGCATGGGCAGTCACTGGTAGTGCTGAGTGTATGTTGTAATAACAAGGGTTGTTGTATTTTTTTTGTTTGTCACGTCACAAGAGTATATTCCTGGTTTTTTGGTATTTTTCCTACCACTTTCATTTTAATTTTTGCAGGCTGAAACACGTTGTTGCTCTGATGATACTTTCCTGATTTGGGAGCGAAAAGTTAACTTTGATAAAAATACTAGATTAGAAAACGTTGTTTGAAATATGTTTTATCCCGACAAACGCGGCATTCCTAACCTCATTTTCAAATAGTTTATGCATTTGCCACCTGACGCAAATTAACTGTATTAAAACTTACAGGACAAACAATAAAGATTTTTGCCAAATTTGAAGACTTTCAATTGTGTAATCACCAGCATTTTGTTATTTACGACTAAAAAGTTGATTTTTCTCAACTTAAAAAAAGCTCAGACATAAGTTCGGCTTGAGATAATTTTGTAATTGCGTTAATTTTATACTTAAACGCAACGCAAAAAAATAACATCGTGAATCGTAGAAAACAAGCAATTATTTCCAAGGGGAATAATGATTTCTATTGTTCGTAGACTATTATTTATATTTCTGTATACTTGGCGTACGCAACCCCGAAAAAAAACAAAAAACTTCGTAAATCGTAAAAAACAAACAATTGTGATTAACATTAAAAAAAAAACAGCGTAAATCATATTTATGATTGTGATTCGAGTTAGGATTTCGATGATTTAAATTCATGTATTTTCTGTGCTTGCCGTACGCAACCCAAAAGAAAACATCGTGAATTGCACAAAAACAAACAATTAATTTAATGGCATGCTAATTTAGTTCTTTTGGAAGCTTGAATATTTTTTTCTTTTTTTATGATTTTTTGCTCTCAGAGGGATTAACGCTGTAGCAATCTTCTGCTCTCGGCGCAAAAGTTTGCAAAAAAATAAAACAAAATAAAACTATCAAGACAATACGATTATTAATTTTTAAACAAACATCACACTAGGGATGGGCATTTTAGAATGCCGAATCCAGAAGGATGTGAATCCCACACTATCCGGAATCCAAACTGAAAGATAAACCGAATAATTGGAACCGGTTTTAAATTGACGCAATTACGTTGGTAAAAATTGTTTGCACTTAATTCTGAAATAAAAGTGAAGTGAGCCATTTGCTCTGTAATAGGGACTTCGCGTGAGCTCGTAGTACCTTTGTTTTTGTTTACAAATATTGACAGTTGAGGATTGATTTGCTCATAACTAGCAAACGATAAAACCTAGATAGTTAAAATAAGGAATCAACATAAGAATTATTGAAAGCGTCGTGTGCTCCAATTTTGTGATCCTAGGTAACGTGGTCGTGAATTGACACACAAATAAACATAAAAAAAACGGCGATTTTTGGCTTGAAAATTTATTATTAATTTGCCCCTAACTCAAAAACTACGTGACGTGCAAAGCTAAAATTTGGGGACAATGTGGGTGCTTATGAATGCTTTATGCAAACCGAGTTTGGGGGCGCCTGATTTTGTGACCAAAATTTTAATGGCCGAAAATGGACAAAAAGTTGACGAGTTTAAACCGATATATCTCGATAATTATCAATTTTAATGAAAAGTGGCTTGTGATATTTGAGCACACTATCAAACACCTTTCTTTTGGGTTATGTTTATATACGCAAACTTGAATATTATTTTTCTTGTTTTGCATCTTTTTCTTACTTTGTTTTTTCTCTGCCGCTGTCTACTTTTAAACCGCTAAACGCGCTGTATTTAAAGTTTGACCGATTGAAGATATCAGGGAGGACTAGCGCGAGATTAAAATCGGGGGAGCCAGGTTAAGGATAACCCTCATCGGTTCTTCCAAATTTTTGAACTTTTAAACCGTTACAGCTAGATGGATCAAATTTTCGGAATGGTAAATATTAAAAATAAACTAAACCTAACAAAACTAGAGGTGCCATGAAGGGTGTTTCCCCCCAAACGGACCCTTCAAATTTCAAACTTTTTAGCCTTTTAAGCTAAATACATCGTACGCTGGCCAGGGCTCAGGGAACTCGGGAGGACCTATAAGTACACGCGCACTCAAGTAGTTGCTCAAGCATTTATTGAGTAAATTAGTAGTAATTCGGTTTGCAGGCCAAAGATAAGCAAAGTAGACCTTTTTTTCTTTTTTGGTCTTTACCTGATTTTTGGCCCTGTTCTTGGCAAAAAGGGCCCGATATCAGTCTTCATACCTCCCGATAAGATTTCTCTCTGAGGTCCTGCATACAGATAGAGTGAGTTACTGAATGATAGTAGTATAGCATGTCAAATTTGACTCCGCTCTATGAGGTTGAAATGCTTTTGGATCTCTGGAAATGTGGGCCCTCGTACATTGTTATATTGTAGAATTAGGGCTCTCAAGTCAGAGAAATGTAACAAAACGTTAATTTCCGTGCAAGTGTATGGCTTTTGATACATTTTCCTCTTTTTTTAATCAAATCGGCCACTATTTAAGCCTAAAGGCTGTGTAGTCAAAATAGCGACCAATTACCGGTACTGAATAGGCTAACTGGTATTTTTGGTGTAGGCAAGTTTGATTACAGTGTTATGGTGCGATACTAAAAGTTAACGCGGAAACCTAAACTCTTCCAGGCCCCTTGAGCCCGGGCCCCCCAAGGCCCGGGCCCGGATACGATGTACCCCCTGAACCCCCCTCTCGCACACCCTGCCTGTAGTTTATACATTGCTTGCAATCTCTGTAGTTCATACGGCTTGACTCGAAAATATGCCCCGTTTGAAGGAAACTTCTCTTCACATTTCCCTACACTAAAAACTTCATGAGTCTAGCGTGAGTGGTTAAAAAGTTTGAGTTTTGTCAGCCTCGTTTTGGGCGAACCCCCATTTTGATACCCCCAAATTTTGCCAAATTTTATCTTTCTTTTTTAATTACTTTAGCTTCTAAAGTTAAAAAGTTTGAATTTTGTATGGCCGATTTGGCGGGAAAACCCATCAAATCACCCCCCATTTTTGTTAACTTAAGTTTGATTTTATTATCTACTCATTCCAAAAATTTTGTCCATCTTGCTCCAATGGTTTAAAAGTTAAAAAATTTGAAAGACCCGATTCAGGGGAATCTCCTAATGTCTTCGATTTCTGTCGCAAAAAAGTCCTCCTTGATATCTCAAATCGCTCAAAATTTGAATGCAGTGCGAGTAGCGGTTTAAACGTAGATAGCGGCAGAAGAAAAATAAAAATAAAAGAAGTTAGAAAAAAAAATGCAAAAAAAAAAGGTTTTCTTGCTGGGTTAAACGAACATAACCAACAGCAAGGTGGTTAATAGTGTGCTCAAAAACCACAAACCATTTTTCATCAATATCGGTAATTACCCAGATTAATCGGTTCAAATTTGCCAACTTTTTGCCCATTTTCGGCCTGTAAAATTTTGGTTGCCTGACCGGGCACCCCAAACTTGGTTTACATAAAGCATTCATAAGTTTGTGTCCAGATTTTGAGTTTGCACGTCAAGTGGTTTTTGAATTATAGGCAAATTAATAAATTTTCAAGCTAAAAATTGCCGTTTTTTTTGTGTCAATTCACAATCACGTGACCTAGGGTCCCCAAAATTGACACACTGAGTCCAAATTTCAACTTTTTAGATTTTACAGTCAGCTAGTGATAAGCAAATCAATCCTCATCTGCCAAAATTCGCGAACAAAAACAAACGTACTACGCACTCACGCGATATCTTAATTACGGAGCAAATGCATCATTACTAGGGCCATTTTTATTTTGACCTAAATCATAAAAACATCGTATTGTGCTTTTCGTGGAAATCAAACAAGCTGTTTTAGCTTGTAGCCCACCCAGTCCCGGCGCCAAGGGGGAGGGGGCATTTTTAGGGGCCTTTCCAAAAAAATTTCTGCTCCCCAAACACACAACTCTGGTGCCGCGGGCCTGAGTCCACCACAAATTTTTTTTACACAATTGACAAGACACTATACGTTTACTTGGCTTTACAGAATGGCTAGTATAGAAATATTTGCTTGTGCAATTGACGATTTCTTCGTAAGGTTAGTTCGTTTTTAAGAATTGATATGGCCAACTTACCCTCATGGACCCGGCCAATTTACCCTACCAGTGGGGCAAGTTGGTCACTTTGAGTGGACATTTTTAAATTAGCTTTGCGAGCAAAGTTGAGAAGATTTCAAAATAAGAAGAATGCTTAATGAAAGCCAAATGATTTAAGATTTACAGGAATTACTTGATTTTCTAACAGCATTTACAAAGACAGAAATATTTAGAAATAAAAAAAAACGGCTAACTTATCCCACCTTCCCCTAATGTGGCTCAAAAAATTAGAATTAACTTTTAGTGAAGCAAAAGTTAAAATTTTTGCGTGGAATCGAAATTGCTTTTAATTCTATGTATTTAGCTGAAGTCTATTCGCATAAAAAGTTATTCAGCAATATTTAACCGATTCGGCTTAAAACATCACGTGGTGGTTCCATTCCCATCTTGTTTAAAAAAAGACGAGTAAAAATAAAAGTTCTAAATTAAAAAAATCCACAGTAAAATGCTAAAAATTTGTATTTCAGCAGCTAATTGTTGATTTTGCAAGCATAATGAGTCGCTTAAACATAGAGAGTAAATGATAACTTGCTTAAATCGTAAATCACAAGTCGCATAAATCGCTAATCATAGTGAGTCGCATAAATCAATTTGCATTAGTATCGTTCGCCATTTCGAACCGCTTTGGCTTAAAACATTATTGGTTTGGTTCGATTCCCCTCCTGGTTAAAACTGACCGGCCAGTTGGTCGAGCGGTAACGCGTTCGTCTCTGGAGCGGGAGGTCTGAGGTTCAAATCTCGGGCCGGTCAAATCGGACACAGTGTTGCCAACGGCTCGCCACCGCTGCGACATTTCTTCGAAAGGAGCTGTGTTGCCCGGGCGCAATGACGCGGAGATGGGCCCCGCCAACTCGTTACACGCTTCGGCGTAATCCAGCGAGTATAATGAAAGATTTGATTTGAAGTTTTCAATTAAAAAAAAATTAAAACATTAAGATGCCCTAAGCTCCTATTTAGGCAGCTGGTTGTTGATTTTGCAAGCATAGTGAGTTGATTGGATACAGCGTCTGCTATTGAAGCGGTAGCCTCGGGTTCGATTTCAGTCGGGTCAAACCAAGAACTATAAAAATTGGTATTTACAGCTTCCTTGCTTGAACTTCAGCATCAGCAAGGGATAGTGTAAAGCCTCTACCATGTGTAGTAGACAGGTGACAGCTTGACTCGAAGACCAAAAAGTCCCTTCGCTATCTCCTGGCCAAGGCAAGTTGGTGAATGAAATGTAACTATAATTACAGTAGTTGGACTGAAAACATATTTACAAAAAGTAGCCTACTAACTTTTTTTTGACGTGATTACAGGCATTCGTCCTGGACAAGATGTAAAACCTAATGCCAGACTTAAACTTGCGTCACAAACAACGTTTAGTGTTGCGTGGCATTCAAATTAGTTGATGGTATTCTAGCATTGTCTTTTCATAATCCAGCAATTCAAGATGATCATCTGCATACTTAAATCAAATGTTTCATCATAGTCGCTGTATTACGCCGAAGCGTAAAATGAGTTGGTGGGGCCCTTTTCCGTGTCATCGCGCCTGCGTGAACATTGCTTTTCGAAGAAATGTCGCAACGGTGGCGAGCCGTTGGCAACCCGATTTGACCGTTCCGAGATTTGAACCTCAGACGTCCCGCTCCAGAGACGCACGAGTTACCGCTCGACCAACTGGGCGGTGATTTTATAATAGTCGATTAGAATTTTTTTTGAAACATCGCTAAGCACACAAAAACTAATTTTAGCTGTAAAAGATTATTCTTTACTATAGAGATTAAAAATCCCTAAACAACATTTTGAATCAAAATTTAAAATTCTTGACGTTGCCAGGCCAACGCAACTTGATATAAGCATGTGATTATGACGTATTGCAGAAGCGCAACGGTAAATTTTAAACTTGAAACAAACGAAGAAAAATATTTGAAAACAAATCTTTAGTGTAAATCAATACCAATCAAATTTTTCATTATATACTTACTGTATTACGCCTAAGCGTGTATCGAGTTTGTGAGGCCCATCTCCATGTCATTGGACCTGCGACAACACAGCCTCCCTGCCTTACGAAGAAATGTTGCGACGGTGGCCAGCCGTTGGTAACACTGTGTCTGATTTGACCGGCCTGGGAGTTTAACCCCAAGCCTTTTGCTACAGAGACAAACGCATTCGATAACAATTGGCCAATATTTGGTTTTCGGTTTGATCACGATCATTACGTAATAACAGGCACAAAGTGTTACATGACTTCCTTTAAAACAATAACAGCAATCTGTAATGAATACTGTACGTCAGAAATAATGCGATGATATAACGCCATAAAAAGATCTCAAATATACAATTATAGTTCTGTAACATACAACTTCATAATTATGAATATACGATACAAAAATATTTCTTTGGATAATATATTATCAAATTTACGTTATATCATTACAAGACACGTGATTAACTGATTATGTACGCCTGATTTTTTATTTTTTTTTTAATTTTTTAAAATATAAGCAATCAGTTTAGATAGCAATTGCAAAGCTTATATGTATGTACAGTTTTTACCAGGCTTGTCCATGGGATGGGATGGGACAGTTCGCATTGCATTTCCCATGGGACCCATCGGACAGTAGCCGTGTGACAGCCTTTTGATAAAGTCTTACCTAAATGCCTTGACAATCATTGGTATAAAGGAGTAACAAAACCTAAAATTTATAGTGATATGCTGGATGAGCACAGTGACTCCGAATATGAGTGCCAAAATGATGATGATTGTGACCTCTTTTGAACTATAAAGGTTATAAAGTCAATAAATTTTGTCGTTTTGTATCTCTCTTTGAACGTGTAGTTCTATTTAGTACACATTATACTTAAATTTTCATAAATTAATTAACTTTAATTGGATTGTATTTTGATAGGATGGGACAGGCATGAACTGCTATGGAATGGGATGGAACAGAAAAATAGGCCCCATGGACAAGCCTGGTATTTACATCAACTTATGGATGCATGAATTTAAGAACGCTCAAAATTTAAAAGCGAGTTGAATAAATTCGACACCTCTAGTAGTTTGTACAGTATGTTCTTCTGTATTTCTGGAAGGCCAGACGTGCGTATCAATATTTGTATGTATAGGCTGAAGTCTTCGCCATCAGGCTGATGTTGAGCTTGGAATGGAACAATCTTGATCGTTTCAATTATCATCACTACCTAAAATAAACAATACATCAGAAAAAACGGAAAATAAACAGACAAAACTCAACTTTTTATTGCTATGAGATCAAAAAATAATAATTATTTTTTTATTTTGGTTTCCGCTTACGTTTAGAAATAAAACAACACGGTATGTTCAGTGAGCTAGAACGTTTTAATGCGCTGCATTTTACTGTATAGGTTTTTATAAATTGCTATTTTTTGTACATTACAAGTGGAAATTTTCATAATTTGTGCACGAATTGTAGATTCATTGTATTTCACCATTTTAATAAAGCCAGGCTGACTTGGTTATATCGTGTTTGGAAAAATTCAAAACTGTAAAAAAATCACCCTCAATATGACTTAAAAAATTAGCCGTGACAATACTGTATTTTCTTTTACATTAGTTTCGATCAAATTTCAATCCGACGTATTTTTTATATTTATTTAAACAATTTATAGTTACACTAAGGTAAACTTCTTATTTTTGAAATGTTTAGTAAATAAACGCTTAACTTTTTATCATAAATCAAGGCGTTATTTTGGTTAAGTCTAAAAGCAGCAAGAAAAAAGAAAAAAAAAAAAAACTTAGCAGTGGTAGAAAAACGAGATAAGGATGATATGATATCCCCAAATTGAAAACCTGGATCACTAAACATCTATGATTATGACTCGCATTATTTCCTGGGAAATTTGAGTTTGACTAGACGGCCAAGTGTTTGAGACCAGGACCCCATTATTCAATTAATTTAAATAAATCAAATAACGCAAATGTACTTACATTTGTTTTGCGCATGAAACAAAATCTAAAAATGAATAGTGTTTTTGCTGAAAAAAAAAAAATTTACAATTTTCTTTGCATGACGCAAAAATCCAGCAATAGTCACAGCGTTGAACTTTCACTGATCAACCACAGCTTCAGCGCATTGAAGCAAATACTTTTATGAAAGTTTGTTTTTGTATCAATTTTCAATCACAACTCTCTCTTCCAAGAGTTGAACCCGTGCCTTTCTGATGAAGCAAATTTTCTCGCAGTTTCATTTCATGCCGCGATTGCTTCTGTGACATCGTATCAGCTGGAATTTGAATCATATTCGCATAATTTATGTCATATTTTTTACCAGTTACGGACATCCAGGTAATCGCACTTGCTTCGACACTTTTCCATTTCCGTTCTTGCTTCATGTATAATTTTATCTGGACATGTCACAACCAATCTTTTCATCTATAACAAGATAATAGAAAGACCGTTAATAAAGCACTAAACGATCTTAAATTTTGACATTTATAACCGTTAGCATAGTAACAATAAAAGTATGAGCGTGAGTGGTGAGTCCTTAATTTCATTTGTTTTTTTTAATGCAAATCACAAACTTTAAATTCGAAAATATTTTGCTTCACATACAAAAAAACATCCCAACAAAAGATATTAAAATATTAATCTTTGACATTTTAGAAAGGTTTACTCGATGTTTGGGATCTCAAACTAGAGATACAAACGTGTTTCAAAACAGTTAACGTCATCTTTACGGCGTTACATTTAAAAACATAAACAATACAATTTTTGAATGCAATTCGCCGTGAAGATGACATAAGACTGTGTTGAAACACATTAATATCCTTAGTTTGAGATCCCAAACTTTGAAATAAAAATTCTACGATGTTGAATTTTGTAGTTGTGTAGCTAATCTTTGAAAAATCGTCAAAAAAAATTTTAAGCAAAAACACTCAACTAAGTCATAACTTTAACAAGATCTTTATTTACTTAAACTGTGTGAACAAGAGGTGATTCTGTGATGCCATGACTGTTTAGGCTGGTTTACACAATATCGCATCAGTCAAGCGTAGTTCAATGATTTACTTTGTTTGTTTTCTTACAGTGAACGACTCGCTATGTGCGCGCTTAAATACGTGTCATTTGATTGCAAGCACTTTGCTTCTTTTGTTTTTTTGCATTTAAACTGAAAAAAATTTATGATGTGTTTTTACGCGCCTAAACTATCTTGCGTATTTAAGAGCGTAAATATGCGTGATTGATAAAAACCGCCAAATGCAGATAAAGCAAAGTTTGCAATGAAATTAAAAAATAAAAAGAAACATCAAAATAAAATCCATTCAGCTTCGCCTCATCACATTTCATGTAAATAAACAGCTTTTACTGAACCGAAATTTATCTGCAACAAAAATATGTTTAGTACGACCCAATTACTTTCCAGCCGTTATGATAGCCATAACCGCTTGCCTCTAGGGTTTATATCGGCAAAAAAAAAAGAAAAACAACTAAAGTGCTCCTTTCTGTAATGAAGCTAGAGATGCCAGTAAGCGCTTTTACCACGGTTATTTTATAATCATTTTCAAAGCATAAAATTAATAAATTGAATAAATAGCTCATCCATGTAAGCTATTGCGCGACTTTAAAAAGTGATCAAATCATTTTTTTCTTATTTCTATCAATTTTTAATTGCTAGAAAAAACAAAAAAAAAATAGTAAAAAAACTATAAGCTTTACTCCTTTTCTAGTTATTCTGCGGTAAATGGTTCATCAACGACCTCACTTTCTAAGTCACTTATCATGTTAAGTTTAAAACATCTCACTTCCTTTCAAAATACTGTATAAGACGCAAAAGTGTTTAAAATTGCCTGAGAAATGATTGTTTTGTTATTTTGAAAATCGACTGTTTTTCCTTTACAACTCAAGCGCGCTCTAGCGCAGCAATAAAATCGGACAAAGACTTGCTATTACATAGCTAAATTAGGGTTTGTTGGCAAAGTTAGGTGCTTTTACTTTCTTTAATCATCAAAAAGAAGAAGAAACAAGAGGGAGCATTTACGTCCCAACTTGCCACGTGTAAGCTGGGGTTTATAACAGAGAAATTTGCTTTTGTGTTTATTTTACCGCTAAGCCAAATTGTTTTGTCATTACACCATGACTCTTCTCCATAATAAACTTTCATGAATTTTTGCAAGACTGCAAAACAATTAAAACAACATATTCTTGCATTCTTTTCAATAAGCAATCCTATGTTTGAGCGTAGCGCTAAGACTGTACCTGAAAATCTGTTCTCGCATTTTCGTGCTTTCAAGAATAACGCAGCAAGTTAGTTGTCAGAAATTTCAAAGATTCTATAGTTTTTCCAGCAACAAAAATAGTATGACTGATTGTTATTACTGTACTATGAACTCGACTCATTTTTATGCGAATACTTTTGCTTTTTCAAGTTCAAAATCTGTAGCAATTGCAAGTGCTTTTCAAGTTTGAGTCGTGTAAAACCAGCTTACATAAAAACCAGTTTAGTTTTAATTTGCAAATACAGTACACTGGGGATAAAAATTTGATAATAAAAAGTTTGGAGCCAATGTTTCATACTGCATTATGTAGAACTGATTTCGTGCACGAAAACGATAGGATTTTTGAAATATATTGCGACAGTCAAAAATTTTTTTTAAATAATTATAAAGTACAGTACATCTCTAAAGCCTGGAATGTGACTGCAATAAGTTCACGTGCATGTGATTAAAAAACGCCATTGCTTTGCAGCGCGGCGAAAAATCTATCTGTCATTTATTGTTTAAGTAATGGATAAAGTGCAATGGATTAATGACAGTGTGTGAAAACAATAGCTAAAGTGGTCGGCATCTTTTTTTTTCGTTTTTGCGCAAAATGCATTTGCAACAACCTTGTAAATGAAATTAACAAAATCATTGAAAGCAGATTACTAGAGAATTAAAACATTAAAAACATTAAAATCAAAAACCTTAAAAATCCAACAGTCTGTTTCACCCGTAAACGCCATCATTAGGGATAAGTCTAAACAATTTAGCAAAGTGACAATGGGCAATCAAATGCTTAGATTTATCCCTTATCATCCCATTTATGGTTAAAGCAGACTGTTGGGTATTATAGGTTTTTAATGTTTAAATGCTGAGGTAATCTGCTGTGATATTTCCTCCAACTTGTCGTCATCGAGCACTTTTTGAAGCCCTGATATCAGCCGCTGACCAAATCGTTAAAGGCCACCTAATGTCTGCAAACCAATGCACTTAAAATGCAATAAAAAAGTATTACTAATCGAATGCTGAAAACCTGGTTTAGATGCACGTTCTCAGTTTCAAGCTTTCGCGTTTTTAAAAAGTGAGATGACGTCATTAGACCCAGGAGTTTGGTGCTTTCGACTTTACTTTGAGCTAATTACGCCTTTTTTGCACAACACTTCTTGACTAGCAAGCTGTTATCACATGCCTTTCCAAAATCGCCTATTCTCTGCAAAGATAAATTAGTCGAAGGCACCTAACTCCTGGGTCTAATGACGTCATCTCACTTTTTAAAAACGCGAAAGTTTGAAACAGAACGTGCATCCAAACCAGGTTTTCAGCATTCGATTAGTAATACTTTGTTATTGCATTTTAAGTGCATTGGTTTGCAGACATTAGGTGGCCTTTAAGAAGTTTCCATCTTCGGTATTTAGTCCATGATATCGCTCACTTGAGCGCAGTGTTTTCTTCGCTAATCATAATTAGCAGTTTACGTTAATCAATGATTGGAAGCAGCGATGCGAATTCAAAAACTGTTGTTTCATTCAATACTTGAACACATTTTGAGTCCATTGAGTTCTCTGAGATAATAAACAGGACAAACAAATATCATATGTAAGCTGGCTTCTGTAACTTGCTATTTATTATCTGAACTCGCATTAAAATGGATTGAGTTGGTAGTAATATGAATTTATAATATTACATTTGCCACTGGAAAAACATTACTCTTTTGGTTTTTGATTTCTATAAAAATAAGAATTAACTTCAAGCTGCATTCTCAATTGTTGTCACCAGGAATATAAATTAAATGAAGTTTATTAGTTCAACTGGTGGGGCAGAAAAACTTTTTATGCCAACGTTTCGATAGGCTATGCTCAAAGCATGTACTACCTATCTTCGTCAGGGCTAGAATGCAAAGTTGAAAAACAAGCAACGATAGATGCGAAAAATTACGTCACAAGTGAATCATACGTTAACGCAAAAATTATAACAAAAAGCAGCATTATTTTTGAAATTTCCATGCGTTATCACAGTTCGCTGAATTATGCTCAGCGCCCTCATCCGGCAAATGTGGTATCAGCAAATGTAACGAAAACAAGTTTTTGTGAAGCAGTAGTAACTAGTCATGCATAGTCACAATCTTGTGAAAATCCTGCATGAGCGTTTTTCGTTCTTCTCAATCGCTTATGCCGAATCGGCAAATTGGTGCTCCGGTACGTCTAAGAGACTTCATTTTCCAACAAAAGCTAAGATTTTCATCAGCAGCGATCGAGGTTTCATTTGACGCATGAAGCGCAAATCTTGTTTTACGCGCCCCTGATTCGTTGAACTTGTTCAGTTTCAAATAGCATTTCAGAAATGACAGAAACTACCTCGCTTAGACTATAAAGACACTACATTTTCCATCTTTACTTTGTTATTATTTTTTTGTTGTAGCTGATCAACAGGAAACTGCTACGAGTTTCGTCGGCTGAACTAGTTGGGGTGTCTCGTAACAATCTGACGCGTCAAATTCAAAGACATCAAAATGCGGCAGAAGCGATTTCCCTTATCTCTTCGAGTTTAGCCCAGCTAGCTTTTTCCCGACAATGTACTGTATACTGCTCCGCCCAAGGTCGAGGTAAAATTATTAGTTTAAGTATTTGTTCACTCATATATCGAACCGTACTGCAGTGTTTATCACGCTGCTCATACCAGGGTCCAAGGTTACGAACTTGAGGGAGTCAAATATTTTACGGAAAGTCATAAATGAAAAAATTATTGGGAATAAAATCAGGGCTGCGTGTCATGACGTCGGCCCGAGTGAGAAAGTTTTTGGTGGGGCCCTCGGCAAGCTCTTTTGTTAAACCTAATGTTCATGATATTGAAAGTTTTTTGGTATTTCGTAATAAACAAGGACATGCGGTGCGCGCATTTAAACGGTACTGTGGATTATTTACAAAACGTTTAGTTTTTTGAAAATTATCTGCACGAAGTTTATATCTAGTTGTTTTAATTTTAATAACAAGAGTTATTGAAACTCCATTGGCTCGATAGACGTCGACTGCCTTCATCACTACAAGCGAGTTTTGGGCAAAATCGATTTCACTTTTCAGGCAATTTAATTAAAGTTTCCACACTTGTCGTTTTTGTTAAAACGATTTTTCAAATTGTCGTCGCCTCCTCCATCCTCGGTTGATGCAAATCATGTCTTTAATATTTTGAAGTGAAGCTTTTTTGCTTTATTTTTAACCTCTGTAGTAATATTTCGTACATTAGGGTTTGTTTAATTTAGTGAATAGCCAACTCCAACCGAGCAAGAAATCACAGTATCGACTAGCTCACTATGGTTTATTTTTAAAAGAAAATTTTCTTCTCTACAATTCCGGACAATTAAGCTGTCAAAATGGAATTGTTATGTTTGTTAAAGGATCCAATGTTCAATTGGCAGGGAGAAATGGATCGCCTGACCAACTGCTGGTTTTGGACGGGACGTTCCGTCATGCTCCAAATGTATGCAAAGACGGACAGGTAGATAGATACTCATTTCAACTTTATCCATCGTTAATTATTAAAGAGATACTGCTCGAAATCGGTTTGATTGAAGAAATGAGAATTACTTGGGGTAATAAAGAGGTGCCCAAACTTTTTTCACAATTCCCCTTATTCGCGAAAATACGTGTTTAAATCCGTTTGACTCTGTCCCATTGGCAACCAGCATTTTGCAATTTTGTGATATTACAAAAGGTTTTTGGTAGATTAGTACTGGTTGCCTAGGTCTACAGGTTCCAGTAGAAGTATCCAAATTTTCGGATTTGGTTATAAGTGTACTCACTGCTACCAGTTGGTAATCGCGTTTCTTAGTCTCGACCATTTTTGCAAAATTACGTCTTTTGCGATGTCAGAAAATTACGAAAAGCAGGGTTGCCCGTGATACGAAATCAAACGCATTAAATTGTATTTTCGCGAATAAAAGGAAATGTGAAAAACGGTTTGGGTCATCGTTAATTACCTCAAGTATAGTTCCAATTTCTTCAACTAAACCAATTTCAAGTATTATCTAAAAATTTGCAACGGAAAAGTGCTTTGCCATAAGCGTCAAGGCCAGAAATGGTTCGATTGTATCAGTTACGATTACAATTACGCTCTATGTGATCGCTTTTCGATTACGATTATTTTATCTTGTAATCGTCGCGATTACAATTACAACCCTTCGCCAAAATTAAAAACTGATTTTGTGCAGCACTTACGAAGTCGCAATCTAGCAAAAAATGTAAAAATACGTTTTAAGCGATGATAGCATGGGAAACCTCAAGTCTTAGAAAGAACAATAAATCTTGAATTTCTACGCTACAATTAGTATAAATGTTCAGTAATATTTTGAAATGTTACTGCGATTGAACTGTGTAACATGAAAATGGCGACGGAGATTTTTCTTTGCAATACTAAAAAATCACATCACCAACTCGCAGCGTTTGTCATTTTTGCAATAATTGTTTAAAAGTTGTACTTTACTAACCCACTTGATTACGTTTTAGCAAAAATATTTAATCCAACAAACAAAGTAAACTTGAAATGTTAATTACCATTAATGATCCATATTATTACTGATATAATTCTGATTTTTAACTCGCTTGCGCAGCACGTAAACCACTTAGAGAAACCAATAGACAAAAGACATTTTTCCCTTTAATTGTCAGACCAGAAAAGGCGCCGTTTCCCGAATCCTCTCAAGCGACACCAGTGAATACATACACACACGAGTGGTTGCCCAAGATTCTCTAAACAACTTTAAACCTAAACTCTGATGTTGCACAATTTTGGTGGCCGAACGTTATGTGATTTTTTCCAGTCGTAAGGTCAAAAGTTGAAGTCGTAAGGTCAAAGGTTGAAGTCGTAAGGTCAAAGGTTGAAGTCGTAAGGTCAAAGGTTGAATTTTCTCTCAGAATTTTGGATTTTATAAATTTTGGATCTTCTCTCAGAACCTTTGAAGTGAAAACATGCCACCATTTGCAGCAAGTTCTGCGTTCCCTGCATTCTAATCTGTAATTAGTTTCGGTATCACTACCATACCCTCATCTTAGCATTCACACCTTTGTTTGGTACTGGTAGCGTAGCCTAGTAGTAGTCAGCTATGGTTCGATTATTTGCAATTGGTAGATTGCAACCCTTGGATTTGATTTCACGTCACAATTACAATTATTTAAAAATGACGTAATCGATTACAAATCACAAATTACAATTATAATCCAGACTATTTCTGATCATAGTCTCTAAATATTACATACATACTTTCAGTAGCGTAGCCAGGAATTTGGATTGAGGGGGCTGTTTTGGAGGCTAAAAATCAAAGGAAACGATCTTGACCCTGACTTTGATTGATTTTCGCTCAGATTGAGACGGGTTTTCCTGCGAATTTCTCGTGATCTGCAAAAAAAAATGGTCATCATGTAGACAGAGACCCACTTCTTCCGGTTCACATCATCTCAGATTCTTCACCTAGTTTTACCCCAATTACCTTTTGGGGGGGCTATTTTCGTTTTTAGAACAAAAATCAGCCTCCAAAGTGCTAAAAACACGCTATTTTGCATACTTTTTGGGCCAATGGGAAAAGTTCGAGCCCCCCCCCCTAGCTGCGCTACTGCATACATTGTAATGCTTAGTGACTATGCTCTTATGGAGGGCAATAAGTGTATAAGATTATAACATGTGATAAATTCTAATCGCTGGTGGTAAATCTGCTGTTAGACAGGAACAATATTTTTAAGCTATAAATTTACGGTGGCTATCATATTCAAAAAAATTACTTCAAATAACAATTGTTTAGAGTTTTATGTGGTTTTTGAAAAAGACTAAGGATGGGTCTTTCCTCTTTTTTACGCTCTTTTACCAAACAAAACCGGATTTACTTATACGCATTTTTTCGCAGCAATGCAAAACTTGCAGCATCATTTAAATGAAAGTTGCTTTGATATATGCGTAAGCAATTCATGCTAGCCTGTTTTATTGCTTACCCATTATGAACCAATTGATCACAATGTATTAGTTATGTATGATATGCTTTTATGTTCTACAACTATTCAACAGTACAATGCCTATCGTTAAAAAGCTTTCAAATTTTAGTCAAAATGGTGCGGTGGCGTTAACGAATATACTAACTATTTTATGCTCTTCTATCAACTTTAGCTGCGGTGGAGATAAGTAACATCGTGAGTGTACGAGCGTATTGTTAAACTTATAATTGAACCACCTGGCATGATGTACGCTGGTAAGGTGGTACGCCGAAGGCAACTTTTTACACGGGCTGGTTGACCAACGCAGTTTACACGGGGATGGGGCAAAAATACATCCCTTATTTCACCAAAAATTATGGGAATACCACATTTGGCTGCGGGTTGGTGTTCGTCAAAATTTAAGTGGTCGAGTGGATAGAGCGTCTGCTACTGAAGCGGTAGACTCGGGTTCGATTACCGGTCGGGTCAAACTAAAGACTATAAAAACTGGTATTCACAGCTTCCCTGCTTGACGTTCAGCAACTAAAGGCGCAGTGTGAAGCGTCCACCATGTGTGGTAGACAGTTGGGCAGGTGGCAGCTTGACGCGAAGACCGAAAGGTTCTTTTGCTGTCTCCTGGCTAAGGCAACTTGGTGAATAAAATGCAATTACAACTGCAATTAACAAAACGGTTTTAAGTTAATGACGTCATCGTATTAACGTCAGAGTCTGCATAAGCGGTTCAAATTTTTTACGTAGGTTTGTTTTGTGATGCTGATTCGTAAAATGCCAAAGTGAAAGAAGTCGAGTCACAAAAACGTTCGTCATTTAAGTTAAATATTAGCCGAAAATAGCTTATAGGTTTTAAAAAGTAGCTTCGAAAAACCCCAAAATCGGGAAACTTCCCCTTGATTTAGCAACGTTCAATTTGCAGGAGTTAATTGTAAATAAATTTGACTCAAATACAAGTTGGCTTGAAGAAAAAAAAAAGATATTCTGAAGGGATTGACAAAAGGTTGGAATGACGCTTTATCAGCACAAACACTTAACCCAATTGTAAACGAGACTATCTAGAGAAGAGGATACAAGCACTTTTTTGCTTTTAGAAAATATGCGGCCAATTTGGTAAAAATTCGGGCAGTGCAATTTGTTTTCTACGTTGCAGGCCGTCCTCAAAGAAAAGGATGGGGGTCTGCGGCTAGATTGTTTATGTCCCCTTAAAGTTTTGCGTGAAAATCTCCCCAAATATTCAAATGATATTTTAAACGGATTGATTATACAGAACTGTTGAGCTCTGACGTTTATGTAACCGTTTCTTCTTTAACGATTTGTTTTGCATTACCGGTAACAGTTGTTTACCTTTTATTTATTCAGTTCGCTAGTTTTGTACTCGAAACTATAGCCTGCGTTTGCATGTCAAACAATATTCCAATCCAGATACGCAAATTATAACGTGTAGATTTCCGTTTTATTTTTATCTTCTGATGGGAAAACAAGGGGCCGGGTCCGTCGAAGCAGCCACTTCTGACTAAACTTTGCGCACAATGAAAATCGTTAATTCAAAGGAAGAAAAACAAAACAGTCGTCGAAGCAAAATTTTAATAATCGCAGGACCGAAATTCAGTTATTTTCAAGAATAAAAGTCAAAATTTATTAGTTTTATAGGTCATTGGCCCCCATAACTCGAATAAATTTTTAGCCTATCCCTATCTGTAATTTCAGCGTTTTTTTGTTTTTTTTTATTTTCGTCAACAGACTTCTAAACAACTTTTCTTGTACGCTCACGGTTGCAGTAGTTGGCTTCAAATGGAGGTCTTTTCGTCTGCAACTTTGCCAGTTATTTGGTTAAGTTCAGCCATATCAACCTTACATATCTTGTCCCGAAATGCACCTCTTAGCATTTTTGTTATTATCACTGCGTTGTGTTTAGTCATCCGTTTACGCTGACTTTTAACTTTATAACTTTCACAAAAAACCAGTTTGGTTTAAGAGTGTTTATAATACAGAAAGGTTTGCTATTACTTTTTTTTTTTTTTGATTACTGCAGAGCGTCCCAGACGTAGTGGTTGGAGACACAGCCACTTATTTCCTCGATGGATATGAAACGTCCTTGATCATGTGCTCTGCTATCAAGTAAGTTTTGTAACGTATCGTAAGTTGTCAAAATATTTTTTGCAATAATAGTGATGTACTTTTCATCTTCGTGAAGTTTATTTCCTCTTTTGGTTAAAAAATACGCAGCGGTGAGGATATCTGTAGGCAGGGCCTGATTTACATTGCGCGAGGCTCCCGTCACTTTTGTGATGTTTGCTACATTTCAGCCAGTAGGAAATAAATGAAACTATTAGCCATAAACCTGTTAATTGAACTGCTCTGGATCTCTTTGGAACATCGGGTACTCCTCTGGTTATGCCAGCAACGCACATTTGTTGTTTAAATTAGTCTGTATAGGTTTGCACGATTCGATTAACTGCTGTCGCTTTTGGACTTTAGATGATTGAGTATTTGTGTTAAATTCTGGTTGAGGATGGTAGTCAGTTTGAGAGGTATCCAAATCCAATCTTATCTTAATTTCATTTTTTTTGGATAGTCAATACTCTGTGGTGAAATTGCTACAGGCTGTGGCAGCATTTTTAAACGTTTTTATATATTCACTGTATGTTTTTAGGGCAGAACCAACAATTATGCAGAGGCAACTCACTGGCGTCTCCAAACCGAGATGGGGGTGGATCATCTCAGCATATGGAAGCTTATCGATGTCCTATAGAATTCCAAAAGGCTCGGGACAGCGACCAATTAACGATGAACGCCGGTTATTTACCTCGCAAGAATCAAAAATACAGAAAAAAAGATGATGGGATCAAGTGGTTGGTGACGAGATTAATCGGCAACCCGCACCTATCTATGATGGACTTTTTGCGTGGTGTCACGATTTCCAAATGGAACCGTAAAATAATTTTAAGTTCTTTCGTGCAATTTTGTTTTTATGTTTTTAGGTAATTATTTTTTGCGATTATTTTGTTTAATCTTGTTGCAGTTTTGTTGATAGCAATACTTTTTTTGTGTTGAAAGGAGATAAAATTTTTTTCAATAGTTCTAGTGTTTTCAGTCATTTAAAAGTTTTAATGTTCTTGCAGCAATGGATAATCTGCGAAGCTTTGTTTTTCGAAAACGTCAACAAATGCATTTCAACAGAAGCATGAAAATCAAAGGTGGAGTCCTCGAGGACGTCCTTGGCCTCAAATAATATCAAATAATATTTTTCCTGAATTGTGAATGTTATTTGGTAAATAACACCACTCTGAGTATATTAGAAAGTAGCAAATTTGCACTTCGTTTGCCGTTATATAAGCTGTGATGTAACAATTTTCGTTTCTGTATTTGTATTTTCATCGCTGCGCAGTTTGCATCCAAAACAAAGGGTTGCAGCTGCACTACAGGTTCGTTCGCCTAAGATGTGGTTATTTATGCAACGATTGGGGATGAGACGTTGGTAGGACTGAAGCCTTCCCTATTAGCCGAGTAGTTTTAAAGTTTTAGCCAAACAAGTTAGCTTTTAAACGTGTTTAGGACCTGACCTATTAGTAGGGAAAAGGGTGAATTGGATCAGCAATTTGATTTTTTAAAGTGGTACTATAAAGGGAAACTTTTTTTGCAAATGACGTTAAATTTTTTTTTTTATTAAATTGCAAAAATTTCTCAGCGGCAACGTGCATTGCCCTCAAATGTATTTCACGATGCATTTTCAACGCACAGCAGTTTATTCAAAACATCAAATGCAGCATACTGTACAAACTTAAGCAGAGAGAAATGTTCGATATTGGTTCAAGCTACTGTAGCTGCATCTCCTTTAGCAAAATACTGAGTTGGATGGAGCTGTATGTTGCATAGGATTGTTTTTACTTTGTAATTGGTAAAACAATACAAACTTTCTAAGAGCAGGATTTGGAATGGTTTTGCAGCAAAAAGGCTAAAAAAGATTTCAGCACCTTTTTCAGCCAACTAAATCACTTAATATTTAATCCCCAAATTTAAAGCATTTAAAAGTGTTTTAGTCTTGACCAGTATGTGAAGAGGGAGGAACTAAAAGAGCTGGATAATTTAATTGGTTTTACTGACTTTCAAGTTTTAAAAATTTAGCATTTTCAAATGGCTCTGAAATTAAGGAAAATGTATTTCAAACAGCGCTAAAATGGCTATTGTTTGCAAAAAAAAAAATATCAAAAACTGCCCAGCAACAAGGGGCTTTGCTCTTTTTTGCGATACGCTTGAGTGACACGAGTTCGCTCAGCATGCTGCCTAAATAATTAAAGTATTTTAGCTTATAGTTCAAATTCCTTCTCCCCCGTCGCGAAATCTTGGCAGCACGCCTGATGCGGGATAAAAATTATCCAAACATTTTATGAGAATTGTGCGGGCCGCTAAAGTTCAGAAAAAGTGCAATGTTGCCTCTCCCTCAAAAACTTTGGGCACCTCTGCCATTGTGGATCTCGGCGCAGTCAAATGTTTTTGCGTTTTATTGAACGGATTAAATAAAATCAACAATCGAGAAACACAGCGGAGGTAGGCAGATGCTCAATTTCTGGTTTGTTACTCATTTTATTTTTTCGTTTGTTGTAGCCGACCGCAGTCTAAGTTGATGAGACAATATGACTGCAAAGTTGCGCTCCGTTAAAATAAACGAAAAATTCTCCGCTACACTCTCACCACAAAGTTACGAAGTTATTGAGAATGTAAAGATGCGTTTACACTGGATGTGAAGCAAAAGTTGGCAACCTTTGCAAGTGGTCGTTTACGTCACTTGCTCAAAATAGGCCAACTATTCAAACAAAATTTAGTTGAAGTGAAGCTAAGCAATAGCTCGCGAAGTTTGCGAAGCAGTTACAATCTTTAGCAAGTTCTGGATGACGTCAAATTTTGGTTGCTTCGTGGCACTTTGAGTGGCTTTGCGTCCAGTGTAAAGGATTAGCCATCACTAGAAGTCTAGAATTGGAAGCAATTATTTTCCATAATATTTACTGCTAAAACTATGAGTTTGACAGAGTAGAATTTCGTCGAAATAACTTTCCCATGGACCCGCATTTACCTGATTTGTGAGAGAAACGTTTTTTGTAGCAACAGTCTTTTACAAAATAAAACCACTGCAATGAAGAAAATATACAAACAAAACGCAAAAGATCAGGTCGCGAAATTCGCAGATTGTCTGCTCTTGCTTGCAGCAAGTAAATTAGAACACAACACAGCAGAGTTTATTCATGACACGCATCACACTGTTTAAGTGTTGCTGAAAATTGCGTATAGGTTTGCAGACTGTATCAACGTCCGGTCAACACTTGACGTAAAATAGTGTTTGAGTGCATCATTAGTTTATTTCAACCACCCAGCAGCTAGTTTGATGTAAGGCGCCACGCCGGACGCGCCAAATTTTTGTTTGAAATAAACTAAAAATAAGCTCGTACGCTCACAGTTTTACGCCCATCAGTATAGACCGGACTACTCAGCGATCGGGCTGATCAGTGTTCGTATTCACGGCAGAGACCGCACTCGCATCTGGTGGCAGACATGATTCTTTCTCTTCTCGTCTCTTCGACACAGTGCAGATTGAAATAAATCTGCAAAACATGCCAATTAGTTTTTAGGTGGATGATACTTCTACTACCGAAGCAGTAGACTCGGTTTCGATTCCTGGCTGTATCAAATTAAAAATTGGTTTTACAGTTTCTTTGACGTTCAACACCAAAAGGACAGCTTGAAAGCAGCACCGTATGTGAATAACATGTGGCCAGGTGGTGCGCGGTTTTCTGAGCTACATACATTGATAAAATAAATAATTGTGTCCGCATTACGTCTGAAGAAAAATGTCATTAGTTGCGGTGTTTTTTTTGCAATTGATAACATTAACGAAATGAATTTAAAAATTATTTTAACAACCGATTTTCCTTTACTGTAGCTCAGTAACAAGCTTTTATCACGATCAAACGGTTTTACTCCACCGGAGCTTGTGAGAAAGCTAAATCAAAAACCGAATTCTCTTCACTAAGGTTTGTGCGGCTGAACTAGAAAGCGAACCCAAAAACTTAGCTTTTCCTGTATTTGTTGCCATGTGCAATATAGCGCTTACAACAGCATGACTTAACCCCATAATCCATCAGAGCTGTCGTTTAAACCTACTCTTCCAATTTTTACGTGTATTTTTAGCGACCGTATAGTTCAAGATGCCTCTATAGGACAGGTTGATGAAGATTATCAGTTGACGTACTTTTTCAACGCTTTGCCCAAGTTTTAAACTTCTACCTCGAAAGCACAAGTGCTGTCGTCTAAAAGTGACATCTTTTTGAGAAAACTCCGCGCAAACTTTATCAACTTCAACTTGCGAAGGCGATGCAGATTACATCAAGACTAGCTTTGGCCATTTCCCTAATTAAATGGTTACACACAACCAAAAGCAAAAGTCCTGATTTTGCTGAATAGAAACATCACAAATATGGTTTGTCGAGGATTGTCGCGACATTTGAATGGCCGCTCAGACTTGAAAAAATGAAAATAAAAAACGATCCTGAGCTACCAACTGGCTCGTGTTCAGCGATGGAACAGCACGAAGCCTTTGATGTGAAGTTGTGCCTCCCACCCGACCGCATCATTGTTTCATAGTCGGAGGCGAATGAGTAGGAGGCTCAAAATCCCCGGCAAGCCGTGACGTTGACCAGCGCCACCTGGCAGTTTTCCAATTGAACTTTTTTCAAATAACCTAAAAAATTTTTTTATTATATCCTGAAATAAGTTTTGGAAAAGACGTTAATTTTTAACGAACTCAAATTTTAAATCAAAATTGTGTTTGTTTTTTGTTTTTTCTTCTTTCCATCTTAATCGTTTTCTGCAAGGTTGAACCAAATCTAAATTTCCTTCAGCGAGATGCATTAGCTGTTGCCCGAAGTCGACGTAATGAATCAAAGTGCAGAAAAGAAAGTTTGGTCCACCTCTATGTACATTTTTTTATCAAAATAGGAAGCTTATTTTTTTTTTTTAATTTAAGAACAAATTAAGAATAATACCAACCTTAGCATGACAAAAAATTAGGACGATGGAGCAAAAAACAAATAAGCAAATAATTTTCCGTTATTTTTTCATTCTATTGTTGATTCTAGTGTTTAAACACTGTTTCGGGTACGGGAATCAAAATCACTAAACTCACAGCAAAAAAAAAGTTTTCTTTGAACTGAATTTTGGTCTGTGTAGAAAAATCACTCAGCTCGGATTTCTAGTCGGAAATCGCTGGGTACCATTTTTCTTGTAAAAACAGGCAACCACTTTTACTCCTGTATATTAATGAATAAAAAAATTTGTCCATTAAATGGCGCGTTTAGATTCCATTTTTGGGTGGCTCTAAACAAAAGCTTCAACATTTTTAAAGTGACATTTTGAAATTTCCACCGTGAGTGGTTAGCATGAAGACTGGTGGTACAGTAGCTTGACTTAAAGATAGAAAAGTCCTCGACATTTACAGATAAAATGAGTAGTTATATACTTCACCTCAATGCAAAAACGTTTAGAAAATATTAAACCCAAAAATTACTCTATACTTTCAAGATTATCTCAAATGTCTTATTTAATTTTAACTTACTATAGTTATTAGAGCTTTTTAATCCAAGATGTAAAGTTTTTTTTATTTGAATTAACGTTTTGCTTCCCAGTCAGGGAAGCATTATTTTCAGAACACTAACACATTTTAGTTTGCATGAAACGGAATGAAACTAGTAGGACAATAAAGGTTTTTAATTTTTAAACAAACATCGCAGTTATTTCATAATACAAGGGGAACATAATCATGACCAATTTCACAACTGCAAAATGAAAACCGCTACCAACCTCTCTTGTAGCATCCACTTCGATTTGCAATTGAAAGTGCTGTCCAGTACACCGCAATTAAGACATATACAACAAGCTTCATCATCAAAACAGTTATTCTAAAACTTTAAACTACCGTAATTATTGCATCACAAATCTGCAATTTTATAAATTAAATTTTTTAGCGATTCTTTACGAGTTTTTTCCAACTTGAAACCAGCAATGTGGAAGCAGTCAAATTTTTAATGCTTCCGCTTCCAGCTCCTCTTGAAGTTTTATGCTTCCGAGTTCGCTTTCGCTTCCTCACCTTTGGAATTTTTTTGCTTTTGCTTCCAGCTCCGGATAGAATTAGTCGCTTCTGAGTTCGCTTCCCGTCTCTTTCATTAAAGTGCTTCCGCTTCCACAAAAATTCAACCGCTTCCACCGCTTCCGCTTCTAGCTTTCGCTTCCACATCCGTGCTCAGTATGAAACAAGTAATTGTATTTAGTGTAAAAAAACAGGCAAGGTTTTGTTACGTAGTAACCTAACATGTCATAACAAAATAACCAAGATCTAGCAATCATGGCTAATGCACCATAGGTGTAGCCAGGAGGAAAGCAGTGCCCCCCCCCCAATCGAAATCTCACCAATGAAAAAGAGGTGACAAAAACGCCTTGCTTCTTCAGTTTCACTTTCTTTTAGCATCTTCGCGTACAATAGTACACGCGCGCACCAGTAATTAACTATATATTGACGACCAGGAAACTCGGGCCCACTCAATTCAAATTTTGCCAACCAATTTAAATGTATTGTCCGGGTGAAATTAGAGGTTTTTGTCCTATAAGTTGCTACCTCAGGCCCTCATATAATTTTTGTATGAACGTATTGCAATAACCAGGACTGGATTTATCATGTGGCACAGGGCCCCATAGGCCTTGCCGAGAGCCAAAAGAGCCCAGGGGGCCCATCCTATCCAATTGAAATATCACCAATGACAAAATATGACAAAAAGTCTATTGTTTTTGGTTTTGGTTTCTTTTAGCATTTTTTCGCTTTCAACGGTAATTAACTACACCATTGACAACCATACAAGGGCACGAGCATCCCTCAATTCAATTTTTGCCAACCAATTTAGTTGTATAGGATTTTTGCCAACCAATTTAGATGTATAACCGCGGAAAAAATGAGAACTTTTGTTCCAAAAGTTACTATCTCAGGCCCTCACCAAACCTTTTTATGAACGTAATGCAATAACCAGGGCCGGATTTACCAAAATATGGCGCAGTACCTGCTAGGGGCTCCGCTCTCAAATGGAGAGGCTTTTTTGGTCTTCACCTATATTTGACTGAAAGATGTTGAGAAAATCTCCAAGGTATCAAGTGCCATGCACATGTGAATCCGACGCGGGCAATAACATGATTAGTAGGCGTAACTACCTGTTGTACCATTTTTAAAAGACAATCTATCTACACAGTAAACTACACCTCTCCAGTTTTTCCGCGGCAAACTAGTTTTGAAAAAAAAAATAGCCAGGGGAAATGCTCATTATACTAATTATTGAATTTGAATTGAGGGGGCCTGGACCCCCTGGTCGTTTACATACTCCTAGAATTGTTTATTTTTAGAACAAAACAAAAATCTCTAAGGAAAATCATAGAGTGAATGATTGTTTATTGCTAAAATATTGCTCAAGACAATGTACCTTGCTTTCCCTACCTGGGCCAAATCACTTACTAAATTTAACTCCAAAATCCAAGATATTAAGCGTGTTTTAGACTTAAATTGTAAGTATAGAAAGAAGGATTGAGCAATTTAATTTTTTCAATCGGCTTTCACATGTTAAAAATCTAGTTCTTTAAAATGGTTGTAAACACGTGCAAGTTGTGTTCGAATGGCATTAAAATAGCAAGTTTTTCCAAATAAACTACAAAAAATCTCCCACCGGCTGAGAGCTTCGCCCCCAGACCCCCATTGCCTCCTTAGACTTCGTCTATAATACGTTTGAGACACGCTAGTTTGCTCATTACGCATCCAATTTACACTTTTTGGGGGAGGTTGAACCCTCTCCCTATAGCAAAATCCAGGTGATGTGCCAACACTCAGGCCACAGCCTTTGATCTGCTAATCTGCAATATCTTTATCCCACAAAAAGTCCCACTTTCAAAAATTTCTGATGACGTCATTGCATGTGCTTTGTGGTTTGGGACTCCAAAACCAAAAATCCTGGCTACGCCTATGTAATGCACTGCAATACTTTAATCATGAACAATAAAAGACAACTTTTAATCATGCAAGAATTAATTTGTGTCCCTTGGTTCTCCAATAAAATTTAGGAAGGCTTTATTTTACTGCTAAGTTTTATGCCTATCTACCAGTAATTTTTTGTTAATTCTAACTCGAATTTAACCTAAACTCAAATCCATAACCTACTCTAAGTTTACTCTAAGTCCAACTCTAACTAACCCAAACTTAAACCCTAACCTTGGCACTTAAAAAAGGAAATAAAAAAGAACGAGGTTTAAAAAAAAATCATGAAAATTTAAGATCAGCTAGCCTTAGCCCTGGCCCTGAGCGGAATACTACAAGGGCTTTAGACCTAAACATAGTTTTTTTTTACCGGTAACTAGACTGCAGTATCCTCTACTGTAAGCTATCATCCCTATTTCCTACTAACCAGTAACAGCTGGTTCTTAGTTACCGGTAAGTGACTTTCAATTTGCATCAGCTGCGACTGGCTAAGTACAAGGTTTGATAAACTACAGGTGACACTTCTAGGCTTACTTGGCAGTGTCACTTTCCAGCACGTGCAGCAGCCACAGCAAATTAAGAATGAGTCTACCGTAACCACATCGTGGCCACTCCTGGCCACAGTAAACCCTCGAACTCTGATACCATGGTAGTATTGGTGGTATATCACGTATATCACACTCATGACCTTTCGCAAAGACGGTGTGCTCATGGCTCTTTATTAATTGCGATAATTTAAGGCAGCATAAACGTTAAAAATTATGACAGAAACTAAAATGGAAATTTTGCATGCATAGTTATGTACCTAGAAATAATATTATTATTGTAACGTTTTATCCCAACGGTTGTAGCCAGTTTGAAAATCCAGCAGCGCCTGATTTAAAAAAAATTGCTTCCGCTTCCAGCTCCTTTTCAACACTTTCGCTTCCGAGTTCGCTTCCGCTTCCAACCTCTTTCATCAAATTGATTCCGCTTCCACAAAAAATTAACCGCTTCCACCGCTTCCGCTTTCACATCCCTGCTTGAAACACTAAAGGTGGCGTTTACACCGGAGGCAAAGCAACGCAAAGCAACACGAAACGCTGAGTAATACGAAGCAACCAAAATTTGATGTCATCGACAGTTTGCGAAATGTTGCAACAGGCCGCAAACTACTCAAGCGGTTCCTTAACTTAGCCGAGTAAATCTACCCCAAAATAGAACCCAAACTGGGAAAAATTGCAATGGTTTTGCAACGATTTTTGGTGCTACATAATTTGGAGAATTACATACAAAAGTCTACCAAAATCTACCTATCAGAAAGTTGAAAAACTTGGAGGTGAAAAAAGTTTTTTTTTACGGAAATAGATAATGGTCAAGAATATGCCCAGTAACATCACTGTTCTTTGCGAAGAGCTAGAAGAAGAATTTTTGACACGGAGTGAGTTGTAGTTATTCACCGTAAATTGATGACGTCTCAGTTTTTGTTAATGACATCATAACGTCAAAATTCTCTGTAGCATGTGCCTTTCTGGTCTAGTCAGAAAGCGCTGTACAATCCTGAAGTATATTTTTTTATGCCTGAGGTGATGTTCAGCGTAGCTTGAATTTTCTAGCTGGGTGATCTCACTACAAAATTTTGGTCCATTGACGTTCTTATGATGTCAGTTTTGCAACAGTTACTGTTTTGAATCGCGTATTTGATGGCTTGCTAATTATTTCGCTGCTGTTATTTTATGATTAGAGTTGATTTAAGAAATTTATTAGCTAAGTTGCTTCTGAGCCTTAAGAAATTTTTGAACGCAATTTTGGCGTCATTTATGCTGATGGCGTCAATAGTTAGTTATGGTTGCTTAAATTTTATTGCACTTAACCGCTATGATGTCATATGATGTACGAGAAAATACAGATTTAGTGCGCACATGATTCGATGCGCATATCATCAGTTTTTACTTTGCTTTATGCTCTTGACCTTATGGACGTTGTATAACATTGCGAGTTACACCATTACAAAATGCTGTTTTGATTTTTCAACGCGCTGAAGGCGTAACTTGCACTCACTAATATATGACAAGCCTGTAGTTAAAGTGCTATGTTGTAAAGCAAATCGCAAAATTTTAAACGTTGAAACTAACCTTTAACTCATGACGTCATGGCGTCCATGTTACGAGATGAATTATTGCAACAAACCTAAATGTTTTAAATTTGTAAAGCAATAAGAAGTTAATTATTAAAAGCTTGTCGAAATTAAGTGGTTTTGTATCAATAAATGAGCCAGCGAATTTTGGTCATTTTTTAAGAATTTACATATGATATCATGGCGGCTATTTTACAACATTTATCATTGTAATACAAATTGTTTTAAATTTTTAATACTCTGAGTTGTTTATTTGCTAGAAATTTTAAATGGTACATTTTGTTCAAAATGCTGCTGTAAGCACAACACTATAATATGACATAGCAACATTGTACTATTTTCGTAAAAGTTTCGAAAAACATGAGGTAATGGCGGATATTTTATTCCACCATCCTAATACTTGCATTAAATTTGCAATACAATCCTGCGGCAGGATTCCTGCCTAGATAAGCAAGCGGCATTAGGTAAAAAACATGGTCGAAATGTTTTATCAGCAACGCAATTATTTTAAGGTGACAAAATTTTTGATCCGTTTTTAAACGTTTCGCTGAATATGATGCCAAGGCAGCTTTTTTCAAAACTATATTTTTGCAGCAAAAATTGTTGCAATTTCGGCAATGCAAATATTAGTTGATTTACAAGTCGGGACATCACCTATCGAAACCACTCGAGTACGAAAAATAAATTAAATTCAAAAATGTATAAGTAATTTTAAAATATTTTGCCATTATGTGGCATCACGGCGGCTCTACTTCTGGTTTTGCTGAAATAACAACAATTGTCTAAAGTTTGAAATGTACTACAGAGGTGATTTCCAGCAGCAACAGATAACACAATTTTTTAAGTACTCCCACAAAACTACAATAATTTAATAAAGTAGAATACATTTTAATGTTTTCTCTGTTTTTTCACTAAACATGACGTCATAGTGGTTATCGCACGAGTTGCGTTTTAATTACAAAACATGTTTCAAATTCGCAGCGCCATGTGAACTTGAGAACTTGCAATTAAAATTTTGTTCTACGACCCGTTCTACTGTAATTCCTTTATCAAAACAGTTGCTGAGGGCAAATTTATTTCACAGTTTTGCTTTTCATGACGTCACGGTGGCTATTTTTGGATTTCGCTACATTACAACAATTACTATTGCGTTGTGAAACTGATGTTCAGATAGTATTTTCACGATAAGACTCGTTAAAAGTGCTTTGATAGACATAAAACTTTAGTGGCTGTATAAAAATTTGCCACTTAAATACCATACAATCTTCCTAAAGTTATGTCAAGGTAAAATATTATGTTAATGTTTATGCAACAAAAGTTGTTTTAACTTTACACTGCAATGATTGAAGTGCTGATGAGGAACAAGTATAATTTTGTGGTGCATCTTGTACCAATCAAAATTAAACCGAAAAATCCAAATTTTTTGTCTCAGTTAATAAAATTTAACGTAGTGACGTCATGTTTGATGAAGTTATCAGAATCCAAACAATGTAATGATTGAAGTGTTTTATATACAAGTTCGAAAGCTTAGAGATTAATGATTTTTCTGTAATCCAAAATGATAAGGCACACAAAAATTAAAACGATTGATTTTGCTGAATATTAAAAGATTGATTTTGAATGTTGCCTTTTGAATGTTACTACTTGAAGTAGCGTTCGTCTCTGGACCGAAAGGTCGGAGGTTCAAATCTCGGCAGGGTCAAATCGGACACAGTGTTGCCAACGGCTCGCTTCCGCTGCGACATTTCTTTGAAAGGAGCTGTGTCGCTTACAGCCGCAATGACGCACAGATAACCCCGCTAACTCGTTACACGCTTTGGCGTAATGCAGCGAGAATAACAAAAAAGATTTAGATGAACTATTTGAATGTCGCTACGGCCTCTTAGTCAGATGCATCGACACTTGACGGAGATATATATTGCAATTATTATTGTTATTATTATTATTATTAAAATGTGTATGTGATTGAGAAAATGTTAACAAAAGTATGTAATGTTAACAAAACATGCAAGATGCATGTAAATAGTTCAAAAGTGCATACCGGTACTACAATGTCAAGCTACTTCATGAGCACACCAAATAAAACAAAAGTTTCATGAGTTGTATTCACTGAATATGACTATTTTTTGCAATTTTTCGAAAGCTATAATTTGATTGATTATGACGCCATCGTCATATGACGCCATTGGTCCTTTCCAAACATTGACCAAGGTACAGATACAACTTTACGTTAGCTTCAAAATTCAATATCAAATCCAAATGGAATCGCAATAAAAATAAGTAAAGCTTACTAAATAAACAAAAAATTTCAGTATTTTGCAAAAATGGCACATCAAAACCACATTAACAGAAACAATGCATCAGTTTTGATGTTTAGCTTTTTTAATTTGCGATTTTATTTGCGTTCAAAACCAACAATTTTTTCTCCAAAACAAGCAATTTTTGGTAATGAATGACGTTACTAGCTCAAATGTGACTTTAACACCTTTGATTTACTATTGTTAAAATCCTCAGTGTACAAAATGACTTAGTGCAAAACCTCATTTTTGCTGGCTCTTCCCAAACAGTAGTTTTGTAGGGTAAATAATTGTTTATCCCTATCAATACCTTAAAATCTCCCTCTTTACCCCCCCCCCCCCCCTTAACTTTCTGATGGGTGGATTTTGGTAGACTTTTAGTATGTTATTCTCCACTCCCAATAACATCAAAAACTGTTGAAAAAACATTTCTCGCCATTTCTCCTGTTTTGACAGTAGTTTTACCTGATTACTTTTCTTTTACAAAATTTTACCTGGTAGCTTTCCTTACTGGTAAATGACAGTAGTTTTACCTGGTAACTTTTCCTTCAACAAAATTTATAAAAAGAGCGACTTGTTTATCGAAAATCTTTTAGTTAAAGAGAATAAAACAAAAAGATAAATTTTCCTCTGCGCATTTTTCATTTTGTTTTCAAGGTTCTAGATTAGATTTAGATATGAGGTTAGTTTTAGAGGAAGGAATAAAGTTTGGGAAGAATTTGGTACAGAATTATTAAAAAAGTAGGTAAAAATTTCTTGTCAACAAGTCTCTTATTTATTTTAAAAACGTTTTGGCTAGTAATTCCAATCATTATCAATCTTGTTTAATCAATCATTATTAATTTTGTGTAAAAATATTACATTTTTGAATTAAAGTCACTCCAAACCGACCAGGTGGTCGAATGGTAATGTGTTTCGTCTCGGAAACGTGAGGTCGAAATTTGGTCCGGTCAAAATGGACACAGTACTGCCAATGGCTCGCTACCTCTGCGACTTTTCTTCGAAAGCTCTATGCAGCCAGGACGCAATTACGCGGTGATGGGCCCCGCTAGCTCGATACACGTTTCGGCGTATTACAGCAAGTGATGTAAATAAAAAAACGAAGCTTGTTTTAAAAAAAAAACTGTTTTTTTTGCTTGTTTTTTTTTGGTTTAAAAACAAACATTGTTTTTTTATTTTTTTTGTTTTTAATTATTATTTTTAAATAATATTACATTGTTGTTTTGTAACACCCTTTAGCAAGCCGGTCCTGAAAACCGTGAAAATCTCGAACAGGTTAAAAGCTTGAAAAAAGACATCAAAACTAATATTTCCTTATTGATGGATTGCACGTGACGTCATCACGCTGCTAGTCAAACCGCTGGACGTCAAAATTGCGCATCGGCCCTATGTAAATGCATGCAAAAACAGTGATAGTTAAGATATAGGGCATATTTTCAGGCTTTAAATCAGTTGACTCTTTGTAACATCAAAGTTGAATAGCAGTTAAAAGCTTGCAAAAACTGAAAAAGAGATTTTTGTTTGCTTTTTTCAGTGATGTAAATTCGGCTTGCTGTCTAGTAACCCACAAGAATTATGTAATTAAGATGGTGGTATTAATCTTCGGTTATCAAATCATGATCAAATTCGAGGTTATTATCGACGGCGCTGAAATAGAACAGTTGTACCTCCTTCATTTGTGACAAAATTAGCCCTTCTTTAAACTTTGGTAATTTTATAAGTCTATTTTGCAGGATCTATGTTAATTTTTTGGATTTAGTGTTGTTATTAACGGCTAGCGCTGCGGTTGCTTATAAGTCAAAACGCATAAACTGTTGTTTTCATTGACTTATATTTCGTAGATATGTCATTTAAGTTTAAACTAATGATTTAATTGCCCTCAGTGTAATGTTTTTAGAGCCTTAATTTGCATCTATTTCGACTTTAACTAGTGGTGTTAACAATTATTCGTAATTAGTGCTTGATTTAAACGTTAATCTATCGCATGGTATTGCTGTGGCGTAAAATTGTATGTATTTTAGGATATGGCCAAACTTACGGTGTGAACCAAAGCCAAAAACCGGCCAAAGTAGACAATAGCAGGCACAATGGACGAAGAGATTTCACAAAAGGCATAACTTTCTAGATCGGTTAAGTTATATTAGCTGCTTAAATTGCTCCTGGTAAATTTCAACAACAGCCGGCTAGCTACAAAAGTTTAAACTTTAAAATCAAATGCTTTAAATATGCCCACTGAACAAATTAGACGTTGGTTTTTACCTTTAGTCACTTTCCAAATAGCCACTGACCATGTATGCAACCAGTTTATGTTTTTTATCGCTAATTTCTTTGCCACATTTCAAAAGCATCAATTTTTATCAAAATAGGCCTAAAATCAAGTTATTTTTGCAAAAAAATACAAATTTTTGAGCGCTGGGCTCCGCCCCCATACCCCCAGAACAGCCCCATTGCAGATTTCTGGTTCAGAGTCTAACCATGTTTTTGCTCATTTCTATGCCACCAGAATTCTCCCTGATGCTACGTTTTAAAAGCATTTTATCAAAATAAGCCCAAAATTAAGTTATTTTTGCAAAAAAAAATTTCAATTTTTCGAGTGCTCGGGGCTCTACGCCCAGACCACCAATGGCCTCCGGCGGAGCTTACAGACCCCCAAAACAACGTCTCCCCCATTGCAGATTTCTAGTTACACGCCTGATACTAAACGTGTGCTGCCACGGTGCTGCTCATACTCCTAAGTTATCGAACCTTACAATGAGAATTTATTGAGCTAGCCAAATAACAACCGCTATCTACGGAAATGAAGTAGTACCGTTATCTTTAAAATAACACCTTTTGCAGCTTGCTATACATTATAAAGGGCGACACCACAAAATTCCATCCCGGGTGTCAGTATCCTTGGCGACGCCACTGCGAATTGTTGAGAAATAAACTAGTCAGTGAGTAAGAAAGTAGCAGAGTTGTTATTCCACCTTAACTATCGAAACTTCCGCATTTTATTCTCTCAGCAAGCAATTGTTAGGTCTATGTAGCTCAAAAGAAGCACAGTACCTAACCAAATCTTGAAAAACCATTTAAGTCTTCTCAATCATCTAAAAACTACAATTACATATAAAAAAAACGACAAAAAACAAGGTAAAAAAAACGCCCTTCAAAAAAAAAAACGTTTTTTTACAACACTAATTACAGCGAGTTTAATAAAAGATTTCATTTGATTTTACTCCTCGAAGGAGTCCAACTGCTCAGCAACATCATGCAAGCATTGTATTATTCGATTGCTACTCTTGTTAAAAGAGTTTAATTTTTGTTTTTAACTTTGGTAATAGTAAATACTAACTAACTTTTTCATGTTCTGCTCCACAGACTGTCAAAGCAGAGTCAGTTTACGTTGTTAAATCCAGTATATAATGTCACAATTGAATGTTTGATATCAAGTAAAAATAGAAACATCACTTAAGTTGAACAACAAACTATAATTGCTTACAAGAAACAGGCCAATAAAATTACAGTTAGCTTTTTTAACAAACTTTTAATGGAAGGAAAACGCTTAAAAATTTTTTAAAACGCTTGAACTTAGTGGAAGAACGCTGCTTTCTGCCAAGAACTTGTTTTGGGAAATAATTGAAACGTCACACAGACATATAGTATATAGAAACATTACAATCGGTGACTGGGGTTCGGTTCCCAATAGTGCCAAAGCAAACTCTATCAAAATTGACTTTCAAAACTTCTTCACTTGGCTTTCAATGATAAAAGAAACATTCTAAATTTTCCACCGTGAGTGGGCAACAGGTGGGCAGCAGCTTGACTCGAAAACATCAACATCCCTGTTCTATCCGGACCAAAGCAACTTAACGAATAAAGATGCTATCGCAACATAAACATGCTCGGTTCCAAGTTCACCTTGAGCTGGAATTTAATAAAGTATTAAAAATTCCTACAACTTTTGACGTCCAAAGTTGGAGTTGAAAATCTTAAGTTTGACTTGAAAAGTGTAGGTTTAAGATGCAAACAGTATTTACTCTTATTTTATTATCACCATATTAAGATTAAGATGCACCAACCAAGATTAGCAGACCAATGGATTATCAGTTTTGTAGAAAATGGCAAATTTGCTTATTTTAGTTCAAAACAAAATAGTTTTAAAATTAATATTCATTTCGAGCTTTCCAAATTAGCTGAGTTCACCATCACTAAAAGTAATTTTATTCAAACAGCAATATTAAAAGCATTTTTGGACTTATTCCGCAATATAGATTGGTATTCGTGCAAAGGGCAATAATCATTAAAGCTTTTATGCATTTCTCAATGTAAAAATAATGCTTACACGTGAACGCTCAACACTTGTTTTGCTTGCCATGTATTTTGCAACATAATTTCTTCCTTCTGCATGTCAATTTTCTTTACGTCAATTAATACCGCACAACTATTTACCTTAATTGCTGCCAGGGATGCTCAAAACAAAGTTAACTCTTGTACAAGGCTTTGCAAATGGTGATTATTTTGAAAATGTCTAACACCACTTTGTCATAGGCCACGCTATTGGGCAGTAAGTGCTTGTTTGACAACACTGCTTACTTAATTAAGCTTTTTGAAACAACCGTGATGCTGTTTATGACAAAATAATGCTACATTGTTTCTAAAAAAACCATCACAGCGACTTATGCAAAAACCTCCTACTTTCACTGCCATTGCAATTTTAAACGAGGCATTATATTGATCAAGTTCTTATGGATAATACATGAGCTGTTATTTTTTAATGAGGCTTTCATACTTGATTCTTTACTTTCGCTTATTATTATTTTGATGATGCGCAAGCAAAATAGCGAAAACTAAGTAGCGAATCTCGCGATAGTGTCAAATCTTTTGCTGAAGATCGCTATCTAATTCAGCCGCAGGAAAGATGCGACTGATTATGACGTCAGAATGATCGGATACCTTCAACGCTCTTGCGTCTACTCTACACGCTCTTCGTGGCTTTCTTCTTACTTCTATTGTTTTCAACAATTAGAAACTTGAAAAACCAAATGCAGCGATTTTCAAAATACAGGTTTTACAAATCAAATCTTTTTCTTTATACTTGTTGTTTTTGCGCCGAAGCGTGTAACGAGTTGAGGTGACAATTTTCACGTCATTGCGCCAGAGCAACAAAGCCGCATTCGAAGAAATGCTGCAGCAATGACAAGCTGCTGGAAGCACTATGTCCGGTTTGGTCAGTCAAAGATTTGAACCTCCGACATCCCGTTGCAGAGACGAGCGCGTTACCTCTCGTCTAAAGAGCTGTCGGCTATTAACAATAAACTCTAAATGTTGCCAACAGTACTACCATACATGCAGTGTAACCCCGGTAACACGACCGCCGTTAGGACTACAAAAAACTGGTCTTGTAACTGGATGGTCGCGTTACTAGGATCAAACTTTTTTGCGCTATAATTTGAATTCAAAATGCTGCTACCTTTGATTACGCATAAAGATACAAATTAGTTAAAACATGTTCCGTTTGTTTATTTTGCTCATTTATTTACCTATCTTATTCGTTTTTTCACAATCCCGCTCTTATTTTCACTCGTATTCACTTCTTTTTGAGTGAACCGCGGCTGATATATCAACCAGAAAACTTAAAAACAAGGAAGGCACAACGGGTGGTCGCGTTACCGAAGTCAAGCAACTGATTCGGACGGATAAACGGTGTTCGCGATCCGAAAATCGGGATGGTTGCGTTAGCGAGTTTCTAATGCGATAAAAATGATAGGAAATAATTCGGAACTATAAAAAACTGGTTGTCTAACTGGGGTGGTGGCGTTAGCAGGATGGTTGCCAATAGGGGTTCCACTGCAATTCTGTACGATGCTTTTTGCGTTTGATCAAACCAGGGCTGGGATCGAACTTGGCGTGATTGTTTCTTTGCGAAATCGCATTTCGCAAAATTATAGGGTAAAGGCGGTTCTATTCACCACAACCTTCACGTTTGAAGTTGTTTTAATATTTATGTGTCTCCAAAAAACAAAATTTAACTTATAGGGCCTGTGGCTCAAAAAATTCGAATTAACTTTTAGCGAAGCAAAAGTCAAAATTTTTGCGTGGAATCGAAATTGCTTTAAATTCAACGTATAAGAGTTTAGCTGAAGTCTATTCGCATAAAAAATTATTCAGCCATATCGAACCAATTCGACTTAAGACATCACGTGGTGGTTCGATTCCCATCCTGTTTAAAAAAAGATGAATGAAAATAAAAGTTTTAGATTAAAAAAATCCTAAGCAAGGTGCTAAAAGTTTATATTTCAGAAGCTACTAAATTTTGCTCGCATAGTGAGTCGCTAAATCATAGTGAGTAAATCATAAATTGCTTAAATTGTAAATCGTATATCATCATATTGTAAATCATTAAATCGCAAATCATAAAATTGTAAATCATTAAATCGTAAATCATTAAATCGCAGTTCATAAATCGGATAAATTGTTAATTATAGTGAGTCGCATAAATCAATTTGCATAAAGTTCTTCAGCCATATCAAATCGCTTTGGCTTAAAACATCAGGCAATGGTTCGATTCACTTCGTTGTTAAAACAGATTTATAAAATTAAAAGTTTTCAATTCATAAAAATTCACATTAAGATGCCACAAGTTCTCAGTTAAACAGCTGGTTGTTGATTTTGTAAGCATAGTGAGTCGATTGGATAAAGCATTTGCTCATGAAGCGGTAGCCTCAGGTGCGATTTCGGTTGGGTCAAACCAAAAACTATAGAATTTGGTATTTACAGCTTCCTTGCTTAAAATTTAGCATTAACAAGGAACAGTATAAAGCAGAGTTGTAAGTCAGGCCGGGCTTTTCAGGTCGGGTTTGGGCCTAAAGTTGACAAAAATTTCGGGCTTAAAGCGGGTCTGAGACGTGCGTTTTGCTTTAGGTGCACAAAATATAGTCAAAATAACTTAACAACATTGCTCAATTTTTTAGATCTGACTTAACTTTCGGGTTTTTTTGGGCATGATTTGGATTTCAAGTTAGTTTTCGGGTTCAGGCCGGGTTTGGGCTTATACATTCGGGTTCGAGCCTGAACTAGTAGGTCTGTTTACAACTTTGGAGTAAAGCCTCCACCGTGTGTGGTAGACAGATGGGCAGGTGGCAGCTTGACTCGAAGACCAAAAGGTCCCTTCGCTGTCTCCTGGCTAAGGCAACTTGGTGAATGAAATGTAATTATAATTACAGTAGTTGGACTGAAAACATATTTACAAAAAAAATTTTTTTTTCGACGTGATTACAATTAGCATTCGTCCTGGACTAGATATAAAACCTAATGTCAGACTTCAACTTGCGTCAAAAACAGCGTTTAGAGTTGCTTGGCATTCAAATTAGTAGATGGTATTCTAGCATTGTTTTTTCATAATCCAAAAACTCAAGATTATTATCTGCATACTTGAATCAAATTTTTCATTATACTCCCTGTATTACGCCGAAGCTTGTAACGAGTTGGCGGTACCTTTTCCGTGACATTACATCTGCGTGGACACTGCCTTTCGAAGAAATGTCGCAACGGTGGCAAGCTGTTGACAACACTGTGTCCGATTTGACCGAGTCGAGATTTGAACCTCAGACCTCCCGCTCCAGAGACGGACTAGTTACCGCTCAACCAACTGGCCAGTGACTTTTTGGAATTAGATGAGAAATTTTTTTGAAACGTCGCTAAATACACAAAAACAAATTTTAACAGTAAAAGATTAGTATTCTTTACTATAGAGATTAAGATTTCATAAACAACAACTTGAATCAAAAGTTAAAATTCTTGACGTTGCCAGACCAACGCAACTTAATTGATATAAGTATGTGATTATGACGTATTGCAGAAGCGCAACACTAACTCTTAAATTTTAACCAAACAAATAAAAATATTCCAAAACAAATCTATGGTGTAAATCAATACAAATCAAATTTTTCATTTTATACTCGCTGTATTACGCCAAAGCGTATATCGAGTTTGTGAGGTCCATCTCCACGTCATTGGGTCTGCGATAACACAGCTTCCCTTGCCTTTCGAAGAAATGTTGCAACGGTGGCAACACTGTGTCTGATTTAACTGGCTTGAGAGTTGAACTCCAAACCTCTCGCTACAGAGACAAACGCATTCGAAAACAGTTGGCTCATGATTCGTTTTCGGTTTGATCACGGTCATAACGTAATAACAGGCGCAAAGTGTTACATGATTTGCTTTAAAACAATAACAACAATTTATAATGAATACTGTACTCCAGAAATAATGCGATGATATAACGTCCTAAAAAGATCTCAAATATACAGTTATAGTTCTGTAAAATACAAGTTCAATAATATGATAATGCAATACGAAAATGTTTGTTTGGATAATATACAGTAAAATCAAATATACATAATATCATTAGAAAAGTAATACCTTTCCGTAGTTATGTTACGACTGCTATACAAGCCACGTGATTAACTGAATTTTACGCCTGATTTTTTAGTTTATTTTAGTTTTTGAAAATATAAGCAATAAGTTTAGATAGCAATCGCAAAGCTTATGTGTGCGTGCAGTATTTACATCGACTTATGGATTGATGAATCTACGAAAGCTCAAATTTAAAAGCGAGTTGAGTAAATTTGACACCTCTAGTAGTTTGTATGTTTTCTGTATTTCTGGAAGGCCGGACGTGTGCATTTATATCTGTATGTATAGGCTGAATGTACGTAACCAATATCTGCAGTTGCTGACAATAAAGTTGATCGAGGATCTACAAAGAAGACATTCAGCTACTCAGATATTTTTCATATGTATTTAAATTTGTGTTATGAACACAAACCATGTTAGATTTTAAACGAATCAAAGTTTGACAGACATGTTTAGTTGGATTTAAAAATTATCTGAAATGGGGATGTGAAAACTGAATTCGCGAAAGATCCTATTATCATTAATTTTTGAGATCAAGTTAAACCAGTTATAACAGGGTGTTTTAAACACATGACACGCAAAAAAAGGAGTCAGGGTCTTTGCAATGAGGCTGATATTGAGCTTGGAATGGAACAATTTGATCGTTTCAATTATAATCAGCAGCTAAAATAAACAATACATCAGAAAAACAGAAAATAAGCAGACAAAACTCAAAGTTTTTGTTGCTATGACATCAAAAAATAAAACTTATTTTTTTACTTTGGTTTTCGCTTACGTTTAGAAATAACACAACACGGTATGTTCATTGAGCTTGAACACTTTAATGCGCAGCTTTTTACGGTAGGTTTTTATAAATTGCCATCTTTTGTACATTACAAGAGAAAGTTTTGTTAATTTGCGCAAGAATTGTAGATTCATTGTACTGTATTTCACCATTTTAATAAGGCTTGGCTGACTTAGTTATATCTTGTTTGGAAAAATTCAAAACTGTAAAAAAATCACTCTTTTTATGACTTCAAAAATTAGCCGTGACAATATCTTGTTTTCTTTAACATTGGTTTCGACCAAATTTCATTCCAACGTATTTTTTTTATATTTACTTAAACAATTTATAGTTACACTACGGTAGACTCCTAATTTTTGAAATGCTTAGTAAATAAAGGCTTTATCATAAAGTTTATCATAAATCAAGACGTTATTTTACTTATGCCTAAAAACAGCGAGAAAAAAAACAAAATTAAAATTAGGCCGGAATCACACGATCAAATTTTTTGCGCAATTTTCTTGCATCAATCGTGTGAATGGTCGCGCAAGTTTATGTTTCACTATTGCGGGCACCTATCGGCAATTTTAATTAACAGCCGAGTGAGAATAAAAATCAGTGTCCAGAAAGTCTTGCTGAGTTCTTGCGGAGAAATAGATCCAAGCTCTATTTTGCCAGCAAGTTTTTTAAAAGCCGCCATTCTCAACGATGAAAACTAAGCTTTTAGCCGTATTTTTGAAAGTATTTAGCAGCAGAATACAAAACAAAAAAACCGCCGAAATCAACGCAAAACGAATGCGTCACAATTAAATCAATATCAAATGGAGATAAGCTTTATCAAATGGAGATATCAAATGGAGATAAGCTTTTGGTCACTATTTAATGATAATTAAATTTTAATAAGTATTCAATGTGCTATCTGGTTTCAATCAAGATCTTGAAAATTTCCTTCTGATCGGAAAAAAGTTTCCAGCCCAGTTTTCGCTAGTGCCGAATTTGTGACAATTTTTTTTTTGGTTAAAATTTGACATTTCCACTGGCAAAAAGAGCCTTTTGCGTTTTTAAGAAGTTAGGATAATTTTCAGCTATTTCACGCTGATTTTGCAAGAAACCAAACAAAAATGATTTTTAATACAAAACACATAGCCAAAATAACTGGAAACATATCTTGACGTTTCGTGAAACTACTTCTCACATTGTCAAAAGTAATGAATGGCGAAAAACACAAAGCACAAGCATATAAAGCAACAAAAAGAAGCAGCAGCAGGGGAGAGAATTATTCATATTTACTCGTGTGTTAAACAAATACAGCGGTATAGAGGTCCTGTCAACATTTAAGTCGGGATTGTGTTTTTGAATTAGTAATGTTTCGGTGATCAATAATTTTCGCCAGTGATTGGTTTGGGCCATTATTTCTATTTTGTCAAAATCAATTTTATGATCGGGGTTATCTGTCAAATGTTTGGATACATCGGTGTCTTGCCTATTTGGCGAATTGGGGTCGTGATTTTTTAACCGAATAATAAGATTTCTGGAAGTCTGACCAATATACGTGCTTTTACAGCTGCATGTGATGCGATAAACCACACTAGAACGATGTAACTTATTTTGGCGCTCTTTGAAGGTAAAAAGACGCTTCAAATTGAACGTTTCGTTGATTAAAATAAATGTAACTTTAAAGTCCAATTTTTTCAAAAAACCATTAATTTCTTTTGGTATATGGCCGTTCATTTCTTTTATGTAGGGAAGTTTCATAAAAATCCGTTTTGTGTCGTCCTTCTTGTCAGTTTTGGGTTTTGACTGCTTTTTGGCAAGAAAGTGTTGTATTTGCCGGTTTATGTAATTTAAGGGAAATCCATTTTTCTCGAGAAGGTTTGAAATTTTTTGAAATTCTTTTTTTCGTAACTGTGCACTATTACAAATACTATATCCCCGGTGCAGTAACGTCCAGACCAAGTTTTGTTTGTATCGATTCGGAACATAGCTGTCCCATCTTGTGTAGATGCCTAAGTTGGTATTTTTCCGAAATATTGATGTTTCGATGCAATCTGAATTTTTTGTGATTTGGACATCCAAGAAGGCCAATTTATTGTTCTCTTCGTTTTCTTTTGTAAACTTGATTTTCTGGTGTATTGAGTTGAAAGTACTAAAAACATGATCGACGTGGTTGGGGTCATCAAAGGTCAGAAATAAATCATCTACGTAACGGTGAACTGTAAACTGATGATTGGATTTAGTAGAGGCAGTTTCCACCAGCCAGTTCATGAAAATGTCGGCCATGGCAGGGGCCAACGGCTGGTGGAAACTGCCTCTACTAAATCCAATCATCAGTTTACAGTTCACCGTTACGTAGATGATTTATTTCTGACCTTTGATGACCCCAACCACGTCGATCATGTTTTTTAGTACTTTCAACTCAATACACCAGAAAATCAAGTTTACAAAAGAAAACGAAGAGAACAATAAATTGGCCTTCTTGGATGTCCAAATCACAAAAAATTCAGATTGCATCGAAACATCAATATTTCGGAAAAATACCAACTTAGGCATCTACACAAGATGGGACAGCTATGTTCCGAATCGATACAAACAAAACTTGGTCTGGACGTTACTGCACCGGGGATATAGTATTTGTAATAGTGCACAGTTACGAAAAAAGAATTTCAAAAAATTTCAAACCTTCTCGAGAAAAATGGATTTCCCTTAAATTACATAAACCGGCAAATACAACACTTTCTTGCCAAAAAGCAGTCAAAACCCAAAACTGACAAGAAGGACGACACAAAACGGATTTTTATGAAACTTCCCTACATAAAAGAAATGAACGGCCATATACCAAAAGAAATTAATGGTTTTTTGAAAAAATTGGACTTTAAAGTTACATTTATTTTAATCAACGAAACGTTCAATTTGAAGCGTCTTTTTACCTTCAAAGAGCGCCAAAATAAGTTACATCGTTCTAGTGTGGTTTATCGCATCACATGCAGCTGTAAAAGCACGTATATTGGTCAGACTTCCAGAAATCTTATTATTCGGTTAAAAAATCACGACCCCAATTCGCCAAATAGACAAGACACCGATGTATCCAAACATTTGACAGATAACCCCGATCATAAAATTGATTTTGACAAAACAGAAATAATGGCCCAAACCAATCACTGGCGAAAATTATTGATCACCGAAACATTACTAATTCAAAAACACAATCCCGACTTAAATGTTGACAGGACCTCTATACCGCTGTATTTGTTTAACACACGAGTAAATATGAATAATTCTCTCCCCTGCTGCTGCTTCTTTTTGTTGCTTTATATGCTTGTGCTTTGTGTTTTTCGCCATTCATTACTTTTGACAATGTGAGAAGTAGTTTCACGAAACGTCAAGATATGTTTCCAGTTATTTTGGCTTTGTGTTTTGTATTAAAGATATTTCGATGTTCCGAACATTATGCTCCAAAAATGATTTTATTCTTATTTCAAAATAATAAAGATTTAGGTTACCCTGCCATCCCATTATTATTGAGCCTTCTGAAACCGTAAGTTGCCTACCGGAAAGAACATACCTGGTTTATCATTACTTGATCAATCATGCAATGTTATGCAAATTTTCTTCGTGATAGATACTGTAATTTAGCATAAATAAGCTACGCTTTTCGCTAAAGCAGAGTTGTAAATGGGCCGACTAGTTCAAGCCCGAAACCCAAAAACTAATTTGAAGCCCAAATCATGCCAGAAAAAAAACGAAAGTTAAGTTAGATCTGAAAAATTTAGCAATGTTGCCAAGTTAGGTTGATTGTATTTTTGTTCACCTAAAACAAAAAAGACGTCTCAAGCCCGAATTAAGCCCGAAATGTTTGTCAACTTTAGCTCCGAACCCGGCCTGAACCCAAACCCGACCCTAAAAGCCCGGCTCAACTTTCAACTCTGCGCTTAAGAGTTCCACACAAGCAAAGGTTTTTGACATTTTCCATTTATCTATTTCATTTCATTGCGTGTCGAAAAAAATTTCATAGTCTGTGCCCGCAAATTACAGCAGAACTGAAATAGCTATTTATTACTATAGTTGCAGCTTTTCGCTTTTGTGAACGTGCTTGTATCATTTTGGTAAACGAGAAATAATGAATGGACAAAGCACATAATATTACCATTGCCGTGGCAAAATTTAAAGAAATTCCGTGACAACTGCGTAAATGCTTTTGCAGAGAAACGAATACTTGTGATAGCTTCAGCAATTTATTTGCTGAAAAACCCAGACGCTTCCGTCTGGAAATAAGTTGAGCAAAAAAATTGCGTCCAGGTGTGATAGCTCAAAAAACAATGATGAAAGATGATTGTGCAAAAAAAGTTGATCGTGTGATTCCGGCCATAGCTTTGGTAGGAAAGCGAGATAAGGGTGATATGATACCCCCAAATTTAAAACCGGGAAAAAAATGATATCCCCAACAAAACATCCGTGATTATGACTCGCTTTATTTCTGAGAAAACTTGGCTTTGACTAGACGGCCAAATGTTTGAGGCCAAATTACCATTATTTAATTAATTTAAATGAATCAAATAACGCAAATGTATTTACGCATGTGTTGCGTATCACACAAAATTTAAAAATGAATCGAGTTGTTGTTAAAAAAATCTTTTGCGACGTTCCTTTGCATGACGCCAAAATCCAGCAAATAGTTAGAGTGTTAAATTTTCACTGGTCAACCACAGCTTCAGCGCATTAAAGCAAATACTTTTATGAAAGTTTCTTTTTCTATCAATTTTGAATTACAACTCTCTCTTCCAAGAGCTAATTTCTCGCAGTTTCATTTCATGCAGCAATTGCTTCTGTGACATCGTATCAGCTGGGATTTGAGTCTAATTCGCACGAATCATGTCATGTTTTTTACAAAGAATAGACATTGAGATGGTGGCACTTGCTTCGACACTTCTTCATTTTCTTTCTTGCTTCATGTAGGATTTTTTTTGGACACTGCACAGCCAACCATATCATCTATAACAAGATAATAGAAAGAACCGTAATAAAGCACTTAACGATCTTAAATCTCGTTATTTATAACCGTTAGCGTAGTAACAATAAAAGTATGAACGTGAGTTCTTAATTTCATCGGTGTTGTTGCAAATCACAAATTTTAGATTTGGAAAGATTTTACTTTACATAGAAAAAACATCCCAACAAAAGATATTGAAATATTAATCTTTAGCATTTTAGAAAGATTTACTTCGGTGTTTGGGATCTCAAACTAGAGATACTAACGTGTTTCAAAACAGTTTTACGTCATCTTCACGGCATTACATTTAAAAACATAAGCAATACTATTTTTGAAAGCAATTCGCCGTGAAGATGACATAAGACTGTATCAAAACGCCTTAGTATCTTTAGTTTGATATTCCAAACATGGAAGTAAATCTTTCTAAAACAAAGTTGTTTAGATAATCCTAAAAAATCTTCAAAAAAAATGTTTAAGCAAAAACACTCACCTAAATCATAACTTTAACAAAAATTTTAATTGCTTAAACTGTGTAGACAAGAGGTGATTCTGTGATGCCAAGACTGTCTAGGCTGGTTTACACGATATCACATCAGTCAAGCGCGTAGCCAGAAAATTGCAATGGGTGGGGGGTCTGTTTTGGGAGTGTGAGGTGGAGCTCCCAGCGCTTAAAAATTTTGCATTTTTTTGCAAAAATAACTAAATTATAGGGCTTTTTTGATGAAAAAATAATGCTTTTACAACGTTCATTGAAATTGGCAGTGCAAACATAATTAAACTGGTTGCATAAATGGGCTATGTGGGAGTTGGTTAATGGCAAAATTTTAATTCTCGTATTTATATGCTGGTAAATATAAAATCGTATAGTTCAATAAAACTCAAATGGAGTAATTTATTTCGTCCACAGCTTATAAAGAAAAATAATTGGGGGGGAGAGAGGCTAAAGAAAAGAGATTTGAGAGGAATGATTGATAATTAACTAAAACTGAATAGATCCCCCCTTATTCCTAATTAAGTTTATAGTATATTTGTTGATGACACCTACGTTTAGCATTTTTACACTAGCGATTAAATTTGATTGCTTATTTTTGACCATTTTAAAAAGTTTTCATGTATTTGTGGGATTTATTTTTGACAAATTAGCTCCCCCCCCCCTTGAATATTTGTTTCAAAAGATGTTTTAAATCACTATTTTAATCCATTTCAGGGCATAGAACAGCCTCAAAAGAGCTAAAAGCGTGGTATTTTTCTTATTCTGCATTTTGGTCAAGATGCCAATGGGGGGCTATAGCCAGTGCTTAAACTGTAAAATTTTGCATGGGGGACGCTTTTGCTACCTTGACCAACTTGAGTGGAAATGATGTTTTCCGTCGCCGAAATTGAATGAAGATGAAAAACAAGAAAAAGGTCTTCGCCGAAAATGGCAGTGTTTTCTCCACAAAATTAGGTGACCACCAAAAAAAAAAAAAAAGAAGTCTGCACCGCAATTTCCGACCATTTTCGGCAGGAAATTTGTAGGATCTTTTAGCCCTGGCTGGCTATTTTTTGTCTGATCACCCAGCACTTCACTCTCGATGGGAGGACGCCTAAATCTCGATGAGAGTTCGCTAACTCTCGATGGGGGGACGCGTTCCCCCTACAATTTAAGTTCTGGCTATTGCCCCCCCTCTACCCGCCCCCCGGCTACGTTACTGACATCAGTAAAGCGTAGTTTAATAATTTACTTTGTTTGTTTTCTTATAGTCAACAACTCGCTATGTACGCGCTTAATTACAAGTGTAATTTGATTGCAAGCACTTTGTTTTTTTGCATTAAACTGAAAAAAATCTATGACGCGTGTTTACGCGCCTTAACTATCTTTCGTATTTAAGGGCATAAATACGCGTGATTGATAAAAGCTGCCAAGTACAGATAAAGCAAAGTTTGCATTGAAATTAAAAAATAAAAAAACATCAAAGCAAAATCCATTTAGCTTCGCCTCATTGCATTTCGTGTAAATAAGCAGCTTTTACTGAACAAAAATTTATTTATAACAAAAATATCTTCTGTATGTCCCAATTATTTTTCAGCCGTTATGATAGCCTTAACCGTTTGCCTCTAGGGTTTATATTGGCAAAAAAAGCAACTAAAGTGCTCGTATCTGTAATGAAGTTAGAGATATTTAATTGTTTTCGTGCTATCTGGCCTAAAGGCTACCAGCGCGGAAGCCTAGGGAAGAGTCACCTAGGAAGTTAGAAATGTCACCTAGGAAATTGGAAGCCTAGGGAAGACTCACCTAGGAAGTTAGAAATGCCAGTATGTGCTTTTACTAAGGTTATTTTATAATCATTTTCAAAGCATAAAATTGATAAATTGAATAAAATAGCTCATCCAGAAGCTATTGCACGGCTTTAAAAAGTGAATATATCAATTTTTTTCTTATTCTTATCATTTTTTAATTGTTTGAAAAAACAAAAAAAATAAAAAAACTGTAAGTTTAACTTCATTTCTTGTTATTCTACTGTAACTGGTTCATCAACGGCCCCACTTTCTACGCATCTTATCATGTAAAGTTTAAAACATCCCACTTCCTTTTAAAATACTGTATAAGACGCAAAAGTGTTTAAAATTGCCTGAGAAATGGTTGTTTTGTTACCTTGAAAATCGACAGCTTTTCCTTTACAACTCAAGCGCGCTCTTGCTTAGCTATAAAATTGTACAGACTTGCTATTAGGTGGCTAAATTAGGATCTGTGGGCAAAGTTAGGTGCTTTTACTTTCTTTTATCATCAAAAAGAAGAAGAAACAAGAGAGAACATTAACGTCCCAACTTGTCACGTGTAAGCTGGGGTTTATAACAGTAAAATTTGCTCTTGTGTTTATTTTACTGTTAGGCCAAATTATTTTGTCATTACACCATGACTCTTTTCCACAACAAACTTTCATGAATTTTTACAAGACTGCAATAGATTTAAAAGAACATATTCTTGTATTTTTTCAATAAACGATCCTATGTTTGAGCGTAGCGCTAAACTGTACCTGAAAAATAATATTTCGTTTAATTTCTTTGTATGTATAATATCCTGATGAGCGCTTGATTGTTTTGAGCCGAAAACGTTTAATATGTTTTCCTTTAACTAAAAAATGTTGAATTCTGCAAAGTTGCTGTTTATATGGCTTTAATATCATTTGCATAAATTGGGTCCCTTATTGCAATGATGTATAAACATATCTCACTGTGTTTGTAGCACTCTGTTGCAGTCTAGATGCAGTGTTACAAGAAACACGATTAGAAGTTTTCTGTAATTTACAACACAAGCAGCTGGCCTGAAGTTTGTCGATATGATTTTAAAGTTTGTTGCAAGATGATGGGGTGAGCGGCAGCTAGTTTGACTTACACAAGTACAGCACCGCCTGGGCGTAAAGTCATGAGCTTTTCATTGTATTTATAAATTATTTTAACCAATTACAGGCAGCTTGTATCGTGGTAAGGCGGTATATCCTAGAAATGACGAATTTCAATTTCAAATTAACTTTAAAACCCATCTCCCATACGCTTACGATTTTACAGGCAGTGTAAACTGATTCTTATAGACGTAGTTGAAGAATAGGGTAAGCGATCAAAAGAAGCTGGTTACCAATTTGATTCCGAACTGGAAGCGAGTCGCTGCATCCACATCAAAAAATAATCAGAAAACATTAATTTCTCGGAATATTTAACTTACAGTATTTGAATCAAAATGAACAAAATAAAACTTCAACAGAACCAACACCAATGATGGACAAGCAGTTTAACCGTGGTGATAGTCTAGCTTTGTGTAAAAAGAAATTGAAAACAAAACTCAAAAATTGATTTCTGTTTCTTATGATGGTCAGTGTCATCATCTCAACAAACTTTAAGACGGAATAATACTAATTTTACAGTAGGCTTTAGCAAAGACTTTAGTTAGTAAACATATATTAAAGCATCTAAATCAAATAGAATCATTAACTAATTTGTTGTGAACATAAATTCAGTTCTAACGTTCAGTAGAATTTGACGATTTCAATCTACTGCTCAAAAGTAAGCGCGTAAATAGACGATCAAGTTTTTTTTGCTAAGAACGCTTGCAGAAGCGTTCATGCAACTCTTTTTGTGTGTTAATGGCCTAGCAAGGCTAATGAGCAACGATTGCAGAAACGCTGCAGAAGGGTTTTCTTGCAACGTGTAAATGGCTTCCTGCAAGATTTCGGAAAACTTTCTGCAACATTGAAATAACTTCGGCCGTGTTTGAACTTGCTGCAAGTGTTTTGACTTCTCGTGCCTACGTCAAAATGCTATTAAAACCAGAGGTGGAGTCCTCGAGGACGTCCTTGGCCTCGAGGACACATTTTGAAGTCCTTGGCCTTGGCCTTGGCCTCGAAGATCAAATCCTTGGCCTTGGCCTCGAGGCCTCAAGTCCTCGAAAATTGGCCTGTCCTCGGCTCGAGGACAGCAGTATTTTTTGAATTGTTAAAATTTTGTGAAGCGCTTGAAAATTTTTTTGGAAAACGTTATTTTATGGAGATCGCTTTTTTGTGAAGACCTTTTTTTTTTTTTTTTTGGAGAGCACTTGCGCTTGTGTCCTTGGTCCTTGGCCTTGGCCTCGAGCATTCCTGTCCTTGGCCTCGAGAGTGTCTGTCCTCGGAAAGGCTGTCCTTGGCCTTGGCCTTGGCCTCGGATTTTTTTTGTGTCCTTGGCCTTGGCCTCGAGCCTTGTGTCCTCGACTCCACCTCTGATTAAAACTCTTAGGCCTACCTACTTGGACAGCTTTAGACTTTATCGTGTTGTCCTGCTACAAGACAATATACTCGTACACTGCACAATTACTGTACATTACCAGCAACCCTATATTTGGACAGCATTATGAAATAGAAGCATTGGTAAGTGAATTTGAAGTTAGCCCTACAGTTTGGAACGTATTGGCACCTGAATGTAGAGACCAAGAAAACAAAAGCACTGCTTAGAGCGAAAAAACGTGAGCACAGTATCACATTGTTATATTAGAGGTTCTCAATCATTTTTAGGTCAAGAGCCAAAGTTTATTCCTCAACGTTGACAGGAGCCGAAACCAAATAAACGAAAATTTTTAATTACTTTTGTGCACCTGCTGCAGTTTTTAATTCTTTAAGTTATTGAAACGTTTCATTTGTCCATAGAGGCTAGTTTCTTTAAGGAACTGCATTAAGCTAAAAATAAAATATCATAAACTTTATACCAAATCAAATCTTTCATTATACTCGCTGCTTTACGTCGAAGCGTGCAATGAGTTTGCAGGACCCATCTTTGCGTCATTGCACCGGCGCAAAACAGCTTTTTTCGAAGAAATATTGCAGCGGTTGCGAGCCGTTGGCAAAACTGCGTTCGATTTGACCGGCCCGAGATTTGAGCCCCAGACCTCCCTCTCCAGAGACAAACGCATTACCGCTTGACCAACTGACCGGTCAAATCGAACTGATCAGACTTAAAAACTGAACAAACTTAAAAAACAAAAATCAGCATCACAGCATTAGCGCAGAAGCCGAAAGAAATTTTGCTAAATAGGACTTGCCTATGGCTCACACAGACGAGGGTTGGGGGCGGAGCCCCCACTACCCAGCCGTTGGCAGTTTTTATAATTTTTCAAAAAAATTGCCATTTTAACTCGATTTAGATAGCACTTTGGACATTTTTAGAGCCATCTGAAACTAAAAGAAATAAATGACTGCTCAAATTTGAAAACCTTTTCACAGAAATAAAATTCTCAGCCTCTTCAGCGTTCTTACTTCCTGTTTAAGTTCAAACTACGTTTAAAAGCAAGCATATTTGGGTTAAGTTTTTAAGTGACCTGCTTCAGGTTGCTTCAGCTTTACTGGCGGAGCCAGGTCAAGCTACTGAAAACAGTTATTCCCAAAATGCTAGCGTTTAAATGAGTTTTGGGCTCGACCTGTAAGTAAAGAGAGACTGAAGAGGCCGGGCAATTTCAGTATGTTATTACTTTCAAAATGTAGTTGTTTCAAATGGCTCTAAAAACGTGCGAATTGTGATCCTAAATCTCCAATTTTTGCCAAAAAAATTACAAAAATTGCCCTTTTTGGCCCTTACAGGAAGCGCAGCTGTCTAGCCCTTTTAGACCCCTTTGGTTTTGTTGCTGTGTTTGCCTGGTGTTCTGCAACTTAAGTCCTACAGCCTATCGAAAAACTGAGTTGGGACTTTCTCTCTTCCAGTTTGTATAAATCAGAATAAATTTTGAATTGGGAATGAGAACCAAGCTAAGAAACCAAGCTATATAATACGCTAACACTAACTAACACCCTATAACTCCCAAATAAAATTGTGCAATATTATTCTTAACAGTTTGCTAAAGCGATGTTCATAACCAAATAATAGGAAATTTGACTAATTTTTTGCTTTAGTACTATTGGTTTCATTATTAAAATGAAGAATGGTTTAATAAAGTTTAGATAAACAGTGCAAACAGATTCATTTTCAATGGGTTAATAAGAGCCACAGAGAGAATAACCAAGAGTCGCATGCGGTTCTAAGAGCCGCGGTTGAGAATCACTGGTCTATATGCATAAATTACTGGGTGTTAATAATATTTTAATAATTTTGCTTAAAACAGTTTCTTTCAAATGCAATAAATTCTACTTGTCTAGATTTTTATAATACCTCGGTTCGCACTTCAATAGCAACTTTTTTTGTGATGTTATTAATGCTGGGTTTAATTAGATGACAATACTTACGTGAACGTGACTCTTCGTTATCAACCTGTTTCTGACTATTACTGTTTGTGTATATTACAGGCAGTAGCGTAGCAAGGGGGGGGGGGGGGGGGCGGGGGGGGCTATAGCCCCCCCCATTGGCATGTCGACCAAAATGCAGAATGGTAAAAAACACCACGTTTTTAGCACTTTTGAGACTGTTTTATGCTCTGGAGTGGACTAAATAGTGATTTAAAACATCTTTTGAAACATATGCTCAGGGGGGGGGGAGCTAATTTGTCAAAAATAAAACTAACAAATAAATTAAAACTTTGAAAAATGGTAAGAAATAAGCAATCAAATTTGATCAAAAGTGTTAAAATGGTAAACATAAATGTCATCAACAAACATACTATAAACTGAGGAATAGGGGGGAGCTATTCAGTATTAGTTAATTTCCGATCATTTCTCTCAAATCTCTTTTCATTAGCCCCCTCCCCCCAATTATTTTTGTCTATAAACTGTATACGAAATAGATTACTCCGTGTGAGTTTTATTGAACTATTCGATTTTATAATTTACCAGCATCGAAACAAGAGGACTAACATTTTACCATTAGCCACCTCCCAAATAGCCCATTTATGCAACCAGTTTAATCATGTTTGCACTACCAATTTCTAAGCCACGTTTTTAAAAGCGTTATTTTTTTATCAAAATAGCCCTAAAATAAAGTTATTTTGCAAAAAAACGCAAAATTTTCGAGCGCTGGGGGCTCCGCGCCCTGACCCCCGTGCCTCCGGCGGCTGGGGGCTTTGCCCCCCATTGCGAATTTCTGGCTACGCGCCTGATTACAGGGCAGTAGCCAGTGAGAGTGAGACCAGGCGGGACTGGTTTCCGCCTGAAAAATTTCACGTAGTATTGCTGTAAATGTATATGGGAAATGTGGATACTTATATTAAGTCCTGCCTGAAGTTTATTATTATAATTATCTATACCGACAATTTTGACGTCCTTCGTGGTCGACTCCTGGGAAATCATAACGACTTCCACTTTGTCCAGTTCGGCCAAGAGTCTTGTCCAGCTGGGGAATAACTTTGTTAGAGAAGCTGAGGGCTGCCGATGAGAGCTAAAAGCTCGAAACAGCGCTGTCCAGCTCTGTGCATAATTATCTATAACGTTTCTCATTTTCAAAAAACGTATTGCAGATAAAAAGAATTGTATTTTCCAGATGCTGGCACACATTAAATTTTACAAAAAGCGCAGCCCAGCAAAACAGACTTTTAGAATTTAAACCATTAAAAGCGCAGAACAAGAGGCGCACTGTAAACTTTATATTTTCAGAAGCGCAGCGCAGCTTCCGCAATAAGCTTTTTGATTCAGTAGAAGCATCACGCCATTGCGCAATGCGGAAGAGATTTTCGTATTACGTCAAAGCGCAACCAAAGTTCCGCAATGAAGCACAAAACAGACAACGTAAATTACGCATTTTTGTGATTTTAGACGGAAAAATATTAAGTAATTCGGATAGAAGGTCGGCATTTGGCAATGCTACGATCAAAATAAACCAAATTAAGTCAAAAATATAAAATTGCGGTTTTAACAAAAAAACAAAAAAATGAAAGTGCAGCGCAGTTAATCGGCAACAAATTTCAATAGCATTAATCCGCATTCGACTTTTGCAATATCTTAAAATAAAAATTTGTTGCGCAGCGCAACTTTCATAATTGCAAAAGTTTCGCTTGATATTTCCTTATCAGTGGCAAAAAAGCGAAGGGTGACTGCTAAACCCTGCTTGCTAAAAATCGCCTCTCTCATGACAGTGTCGTTTAGAGCAAGCTGGGATCATATTCACAATTTAAGTGTATTTGTTTTTTTTTTTCGTTTTTGAAAGCATTTTAAAATACTATTGGTGCTGCCACTTTTCTTTTTCGAAACATACCTACTGATAGCTCAAATTATTATAGCGAATTATTCCGATTCTGTCTGCGAGGGTGTTAAAATCGCCACGTAAAAATGAATTTTCAAGGTCTTGAAGAACAAAGCCGCAACATAATTGCTGCAACATTTTTAAGAAAAAATAAAATTGTTGCACGTAGTGTAAATTGAATTTTAAGTTTCTTGCAGAAGATTACTTCCGGCAACAAAATTTTTCATTACTAAACGTAAATTTGCAAAAAAACAGATTCACGACTAAATGAAGTGATAATTGTTGAAGCAGTAAAATTGCAGAAGAAACTTGATCGTCTATTTTGGCCCTAAGCCGCCGTCTTCATACCCTAAAAGTTTTGAACAAAAATGCACTGCGTGCAAGATGCAAACTACAGAGCGATGCAGCTGTTTTTCAAAAAAGGTGAAAGAATGTTTTATAACTGCGATAGAAGTGAAGACGTAGTAAACGCAATGTAACGTAAATGCGTAATGGGCCGAAATAGGCGATCAAGTTCCTTCTGCAATTTTATTGCTCCAATCATTATCACTCCATGTACACGTAAAACCTTTTTTTCCAAATCTACTTGCAGCCATAAAAAATTTTGGCGCTTGAAGTAATCATGTGCAAGAAACGTAGAACTCCTTTAACACATGCAAACAACTATTTTTTTCCTAAAAATGTTGGCAGCAAATGTGTTATGGTTTTGCTCTGCAAGACCCTAAAAATCCATTTCACGTGGCCGTTTTTTGCACTCTTGGCTAACAAAAGTTGGCTACTAGGCTACAATAACCTGAACTATCAGCAGGCATGTTTCGACAAAGAATAGCGGTAGCAGCAATAGCCATTTGGAATACTTTAGCGCAAAATGGTTTACACTTTTGACTGAATTTGGTTCATTTTGATTGTAAAATTGTCAAATGTTGACCTGTTATCGCAAATTACTTCCTTCTTTTCCGTCCAAAATTACAAAAATACGGAATTCGCATTTGCGCTTTTGTAAACTTAATTGCAGAAGTTCGGTTGCGCTTGGACTTGGTACAAAAATATTGTTCCGCAATTGCGGAATTGCGCTATGCTTCTACTGCATCAAAAAGCTCGTAGCAAAATGCGCATAAATCAGTTAAATGCGCATCTTGCGGTGCGCTGTTAATGATTTGAAAAAATTGTTACGCTACGCTTTTTTTCGATGTTGTTCGTACCCTCCTTTGGAAGACGCTATTTTTCATCTATGTTCAATAAAAAAGATAAACGAATTAAAAATCTAAAAAAACTGGAAAATTAAAACAAAAAATCACTTCCCACTAGCATAATATACAACTGAACACGGTATTCACAACTTTTATGCTTTTGTTGTCAAATTAAGTCATTAATTTTTACTGGCCTGTAAACATCTGCTAAAATCATAAATCAAAAATTAAGTTGTTTCAATAATCAAACTCTTCTCTTGCTCGGAGACCAGGTTTTTGCTCGAAAACGTTAAAAGCAATTCAGCATTAAATCACGGCCATATGTAAGTGGAAGTAAAAATATTTGAAATAGATTTTAAATTGAATGGGTTTTGAAATGGAGTCGGTAGCGACTTTACGATAGCATTTCAAAACATTTTGGCACTTTGAAACATGCTTTGTAACAGAGGTGACTCGCAGTTGCTGTGCAATGAACCCAAAACATATTGCATGCTTGAAGATAAAATTCCTCAAATGCCATCTGAAGTTCATTTTCCTCGACAAAGAAACAGGCTACACAGACTGTACTGCAAATGCACTGTGCAATATTGAGTTGTACCGCGATTCTTGACCAATCAGCAGTCGGGTAGGTAGAACGTCTGTTATTGAAACGTTAGACCTGGGTTCGATTCCCTGTCGGGTTAAAAAAAAGACTATAGAACTTGGTATTCACAGCTTCCTCGCTTGACGATCAACATGAAAAAGAGACCGTGTGAAGCCTTTACCGTGTGTGCAAAACCGTTACGCAAGATACAGCTTGACTCGAAGACTGAAAGGTCCTTTCACTGTCTTCTGGCCAAGTTAACTTAGTAAATGAAGTAGTTACAATTACTTTTTTACGACCGTTAATGGTACTGTTGACAATAAAATCCAGGTGGAAGTATCCACAGTTCCCATCTGCATTTACAATAATACTACGTGAAAATTTTCAACTGGAAACCAGTCCGGCCCGGCATCTCTGTTGCTATTCGGGTGCACCAATTTGGGACAAATGTCACTGATGTTCATAAAGTCTTCCAAAAAGTTGCCAAGCCACCTAACTAAGACTCACGTGAAGTTTGAAAGTCACCGGATTTCGTTTGACGGTGGTTCACTCCCAATTAAGGGGTTTTAACTTAAGCGCAGGGGGATTACCCTATTTATGCGTTTATCTCGTTATCAATTATTGGTGGTACAATAATGTGTCATAGCTCAAAAGTTGCGCAAACACCATATTTATATGAGTCTGCAATATATTTATGGGGTAAACAGCTTAATTTTTGGGTTATTTAAAAAAAAATTTTTTTTCAGAATTTTTGTAGAATAAAGCAAAAACATTAGAATCTTGAACACATAAAACATCAGCATACATTAATATGAAAGCTCAAATCTGCTAAAGTAAGTAAATTACCAGCTTCGCTAGCATTTAGTAATATCTGGCACAGTAGCGTACGCAGGATTTTGAAAAAGGGAGGCAAGAAATTTCAGAGGAGTTGGGAAAAACAAAGATCTGAATCAGAAATTGTTCCATTCAAATTTAGTCCGATTTTTGGTCCAAAATTAGGTGAAGAGCAAAAACAAAAAAAAGGTCTTCACTCAAATTCAGTCCGATTTCTCGCCCAATATCTGGAAGAAACGCACAACACATGCCCTTTGTGGGATCAATCCTCATGCCCAACTTGCAAAGGAGGGGGGCATGCCTCAATTTTGCTTAATTTTCTATGCAATTTTACAATCCTCAATGCCCCCTCTTAAATACGCCTCTGATTTGGCAGTAAAACATTTAGAAATCAACACTTTATTAAAACACCAATGGTCAAATTCACGGTTTAATACGAGTAGTTCGTTTGTTTCATATAACTTCTATGAAAGTCTCTTCTTTTCACCTATTTTTTTGATTCTTGATCTCAGCTCGGTGACTGCTTGGTAGAGATGGAATTTTTGTTCTTCTGATCTGATTATCCAATCAAAATCACAATCAGTTACCAGCCCGAGAGATCTTTCAGCGCAGTCATTAACTATCCTAATGGGCACAACTACTCCTTCAGCGACAAGTATGGTTCTTCAGTTGACCACTTTTGTTCAAACTCTGTTCGTTAAGAATGCCGGTTCCTTCCCAAGCAGCAATTCAATTCAAAGGTTCATGAGTCCGGTCGAACTTCATTGAGGGAAGACCACGAAGAACTTACTCATCATTATTATATCATGGTGGATCATTGTCGAGTCCAATTCCAATTTATGCTCCGGATTCCAATCATCACGCTCGCTGGATGGCGAAAATCATTTATACCGTCAAGATAGCTTTCTTTAGAGAAGAGTTTAAAGAATTTCTAAAGCCGCAGATGCTCGATTCCATAAAAAATCTTGCTACATTTTTATCTCTTTTCTATGTGAAGTTCTGGCTATGCTCAACAAACGTCACAGATGCACCACCCCAGTTGGATCTGGATTTGCTGAAACTGCTGGAAAAAGCAAAAATTAAAGTTAGAGACTCAGGAATGATTAAGATGGTAGAAATTGGCCACGTTAAACTCAAAAACCATCCTTGGTACTTGAGTGAACGTTTTGTGCCACTGGCTTTGTTTAGCGCCAGGGTAGCAGATCGTGATAAAAAGGAAATGACAAATGCAATCCTTAAATATCAAAACCAAGCCGTCCTGAATGCCAACAAATGCCTGAAACAGAAGATTTTGGGGCCAAACTACTCAAACATTTTGTGAAGCGGACTCATGAACCTTTGAATTGAATTGCTGCTTGGGAAGGAACCGGCATTCTTAACGAACAGAGTTTGAACAAAAGTGGTCAACTGAAGAATCATACTTGTCGCTGAAGGAGTAGTTGTGCCCATTAGGATAGTTAATGACTGCGCTGAAAGATCTCTCGGGCTGGTAACTGATTATGATTTTGATTGGAAAATCAGATCAGAAGAACAAAAATTCCATCTCTACCAAGCAGTCACCGAGCTGAGATCAAGAATCAAAAAAATAGGTGAAAAGAAGAGACTTTCAAAGACGTTAAATGAAACAAACGAACTACTCGTATTAAACTGTGAATTTGACCATTGGTGTTTTAAAAAACTGCTGGTGGCGAAATGTTTTACAGCCAGATATTACTAAATGCTAGCGAACATAGGCGTAGCCAGGATTTTTGATTGGGGGGGCCCAAACCCTCAAAAATTCGGCTGTCTTCACCGAAATTGAGAGTGAATTTTGGGCCGAAATCGGAAATTCGAACGATTTTTCCGCCCAAAATCAGGTGATCTCCAAAAAAAAAAAAAAAAAGAAAGGTCTTCACCGAAATTAAGAGTGATTTTTCCGCCCAAAATCAGGTGATCTCCAAAAAGAAAAAAAAAAAAAAAAAAAAAAAGGTCTTCACCGAAATTGAGAGTGGTTTTTCGGCCGAAACCGTTAGCTTTACTGTTTAATTACTGTTATGTGCGCAATTACTGAAAAAAAACTGCAACTAAACATCGTCAGGCTATGTTGTCATAACTTTTTGTCGTTAGTGGAGTTTTGATTGGGGGGGGCCCGGGCCCCCTGGGCCCCCCCCCCTGGCTACGCCTATGCTAGCGAAGCTGGTAATTTACTTACTTTAGCAGATTTGAGCTTTCATATTAATGTATGCTGATGTTTTATGTGTTCAAGATTCTAATGTTTTTGATTTATTATTCAAAATGCTGTGAAAGTGTTTACCGAGGTATTATAAAAAAAGTATTCAAGCAGAATTTATCAAATCAAATCTTTCATTATACTCGCTGTATTACGCCGAAGCGTGTAACGGGTTTGCGGGGTCCATCTCCGCGTCTTTGCGCCAGGCAACACAGCTCCTTTCGAAGAAAAGTCGCAGCGGTGGCGAACCGTTGGCACCAAAGTGTCCAATTCGACCGGCCCGAGGTTTGAACCCCAGATCTCCCGCTCCAGAGACGAACGTGTTACCGCTCGACCAATAGCAGAATTTGTTGCACTTAAAATTAACCGCCTTAAGGAAAATTGTTAAAATATTATTAACAAACAGTAATTTACCTATTTAAATAATTTAATACGGTGCTTACATCTTTTTGCTTTTTTAGCAATGCCTCCGCTACTTTTCTCCAAAAAGTTTTTTGCTCGATCTCTGTATTTAGGTTTCTATATACGTTTCAAATGCAGGCCTAATTTCACATGACTTATCAACGCTTTTATTTCATAATACGCTGTCCAAGTATAGGGATGCTAGACTGCTGGTAAAGTACAGTAATTGTGCAGTATACACTAATCCAGGACAATGCGATACCTAACAGTGTTAAGAGCGTTGTGACGTAGGCACGAGAAGACAAAAAACTGCAGCTAGTTGAAACACGGCCAAAGTTATTTCGATTCTGCAGAAAGTTTTCTGAAACTTCGCAGGAAACCACTTTACACGTCACAAGAAAATAGTTCTGTGACGTTTCTGCAAGTATTGCACAATATTCTTGCTAGGGCATTTACATACAGAAAAAGTTGCATCAGCACTTCTGCAAGCGTTCTGGCAGAAGAAACTTGATCGTCTATTTCGGCCCTAACAGTCAGACCGACGCAAAGACCCTTTAATTCATGCGCATGAATGATTTTTATCAATTTTATTATTAACACCAGCCATATACAGTAATCATTCTAGAAGAGATCTGTCTTGTAAAGAAAGAGCTTTTAGTCAAGCAACCCAAATTTTTTCTCAAATTTCAGTCAATTTTATTTGAACTTAAACTCTATCGTTGATTTAAATTACATATAAATCGATTTTTGAATGTTTGTTTGAGCTGAGAACTGAATATTAGGGACGGAATAGACGAGCAAGTTTTTTTTGCAATTTTACTACTTCAACAATTATCACTCCATTTAGTCGTGAAACTGTTTTTTTGCAAATTTACGTTTAGTAATGAAAAATTTTGTTGCCGGAAGTAATCTTCTGCAAGAAACTTAAAATTCAATTTACACTACGTGCATCAATTTTATTTTTTCTTAAAAATGTTGCAGCAATTATGTTGTGGCTTTGTTCTTCAAGACCTTGAAAATTCATTTTTACGTGGCGATTTTAACACCCTCGCAGACAGAATCGGACTAATTCGCTATAAAAATTTGAGCTATCAGTAGGCATGTTTCGAAAAAGAAAAGTGGCAGCACCAATAGTATTTTAAAATGCTTTCAAAAACGAAAAAAAAAAACAAATACACTTGAATTGTGAATATGATCCCAGCTTGCTCTAAACGACACTGTCATGAGAGAGGCGATTTTTAGCAAGCAGGGCTTAGCAGTCACTCTTCGCTTTCTTGCCACAGATAAGAAAATATCAAGCGAAACTTTTGCAATTATGAAAGTTGTGCTGCGCAATAAATTTTTATTTTGAGACATTGCAAAAGTCGAATGCGGACTAATGCTATTTAAATTTGTTGCCGATTAATTGCGCTGCGCTTTCAAAAAAATTTTTTTTAATACGCAATTTTATACTTTTGACTTAATTTGGTTTATTTTGTTCGTAATAATGTCAAATGTCGACATTCTATCGCAAATTACTTTCTCTTTTTCCGTCTAAAATCACTAAAATCCAAAAGTAGGTGTAGGTCTAGGCCTAAATCTTTTTAGGCCAAAAATAATAAATTGTTCAGATGGTGAATCTTTACCTGTAGTTTACAGTATCTTTCTTTACTCTAGTATTCTTATGCTTTAATATCATTATAGTTTATACTGTAGTTTTTGTGACCTAAGTTTAACACTATCCGCTTTTCTACAAGTTTGTTTTTATTGTTGTGATGTAATAATTAACTTTCGAATTTGAAACTTAAAGAAAACTCTTGCTGTTAATCATATTGATGCTACGTAGCTTCAATCGTAGCTCTTATCGTATGCTCGTATTCTGATGATGTTGGTGGTGGTGATGGTACTACCCGACCTCTTCCAACGGATGGGGGCGCGGAGGAACTCCGCGGAGACCCAACAGTCGGGCCACACCATAAGGTCTGCACCATAGGTCAAGAATAGAGAGAGAGGAGCCAAAGATAGATTGACGAAGAGGTTCAGAGGCAGGAAAGTCGAGGAGGAGATGATTGAGGTTCTGAAGAGGGTGTCCACAGGCACTACAAGCAGAATTCTCCTTCTGACTGATCCTGTAAAGATGTAAAGATAAAAAAAGACTGTGGCCATGGCATCGAAGACTGAAAGCTCACAGCGAATAGGGCGAGAAAGGAGCAGTTCCTCCGAAGAGACTTTTGGTACTTGGTAGTTTCGATAGGAGTGAGAGATGTGACGTCTGCAATTGTGGTAGTGGAAATAACGGATTTTGGCAATGACTGCGGGGAGAAAGCTTGGGATCGCGTCAGTGGGCAGGGAGGCACCACCTTAGGCAAGTAAATCCGCATTTATATTACCAGGGAGACCAGCGTGACCGGGGACCCATAGGAAGTTTAGGATGGTGTTGTTGAAGAGGGAGGAGGCGAGGGAGCAAACATTTTATAGGGACTCAGGCAGGAGATAAGAGGGGGCTGATGAAAGGATTGTGAGGGCCGATTGGGAAGATGATGTTGGTCGTTATGACCAACGAAACATTAATATAAGCAACAAGGCTCTGAGATCAAGCTTGCTGTAAGTATCAGAGGTGGAGTCCTCGTGGACACATTTTAAAGTCCTTGGTCTTGGCCTCGAAGCCTACAAATCTTCGAAAAATGCCCTGTCCTCTTCCAAGGACAGCACTATTTCTTGAATCATAAAAATTTTATTGGTAAACGTCAGAAACTTTGCGGAAAATTTGCGAAGACCTTTTTTTAGAGATCGCCTTAAAAAAAATTTTGATGACCTTTTTTTGGAGAATATTTGCGCCTGTGTCCTTGGTCCTTGGCCCCGAGCATTCCTGTCCTTGGCCTTGGCTTCGGGTTTTTTTTGTGTCCTTGGCCTCGAGCTTTGTGTCCTCGACTCCAATTCTGGTGACGATGACTTTACCGGAAGAACGCCAAAATCAGGTTTATCACTAAAATGCGTAATTTATATTGTCTGTTTTACACTTAATAGCAGAACTTCGGTTGTGCTTTGACTTGGTATGAAAATCTCGTTCCGTAATTGCGGAAATGCGTTACGCTTCTACTGAATCAAAAAGCTTGATGCGGAAGTTGCGCTGCGCTTTTGAAAATATGATATTTAAAGTGCGCCTCTTGTTCTGCGCTTTTAATGGTTTAAATAGTCGTTGTGTTTTGTTGCACTGCGCATTTTGTAAAACTTTATTTGTGCCCACTTCTGGAAAATAAATTTTTTTATCTACAGTATGTTTATTGAAAAGAAACACGTTTTAGGTAATGTTGATAATAAAATTCAACCGCAATCTAACTCAATTATTCATATTTCCATATGCATTTTGAAAATTTTGAGATGGAAATCAGCCCCGCCCGGCCTCTTTTTCTCTGGCTACTGCCCAGTATAGCACACAAACAGTAATAGTCGCAAACAGGTTAATAACGAAGAGTCACCTTCACGTAAGCATTGTCACCTAAACAAACCCAGCATTCATAGCATCACAAAAAAGTTGCTATTAAAGTGCGAACCGAGGTATTATAAAAATGAAAGCTAATAGAATTTATTGCATTTTTAAAGGAACTGCTTTACCACAAATCGTTGAAATATTGTTAACATCCAGTAATTTACTTATATACTGTAGGCAATGTAATACCGTAGCTACATCTTTTTGCTCTTAAGCAGTGCTTTTTTTTACTTGGTCTCTATATTCAGCTGTCAATACGTTCCAAACTGCAGGGCTAAATTCAAGTTCACTTATCAACGCTTATATTTCATAATGCTGTCCAAATATAGGGATGCTGGTAATATACAGCAATTGTGCAGAATTTTACATTGTCTTGTAGCAAGACAATGCGATAAAGTCTTAAAAGTGTCCAAGTAGGTAGGCATAACAGTGTTAATAGCATTGTGACGTAGGCACGAGAAGTCAAAACACTTGCAGCAAGTTGAAATGCGGCCGCAGTTATTTCAATACAGTACTTCCTCGATTATCCGGTCTAGTCGGGACAGCATTTCTTCAAAACCTGAACGGATAAGTAAAAAAACTGCATAATTGAATTTCTTTATTTAAACCAAAACAACGCAGCAAGAAGCAGATTCGAATGCACCAAAACTTAAACGAGGTTCAACATCAAATAATGTACCGCATTGAGGGATCTCAGTACTTTTTTATTGAAAGCAATGTAAATTTGCATGATCGTTAAAATTACAGTAGGGCTATCTATTGCCCCACATTAACTGGAAAAGTGCTTGCGATTTCAATTTTTAAATAAAGTTTATTATCTGACCCAATGGACGGATAATCGAATGCCTGATAAACGAGGTACGGATAATCGAGGAAGTACTGTAATGCAGAAAGTTTTCCGAAATCTTGCAGGAAGCCATTTACACGTCGCAAGAAAACCCTTCTGCAACGTTTCTGCAATCGTGCACAGTATTCTTGCTAAAGCATTTACACACAGAAACAAGTTGCATCAACGCTTCTGCAAGCGTTCTTGCAGAAAAAACTTGATCGTCTATTTCGGCCCTAAGGCTGCGCTTACATATAGGTTTGACACTTAGGCTTCGTTCCTGGTTCTCATACCTGTCATGTTTACGCATAACAATAAAAGTTGTTTACACATAACGGTTTTGACCGCGAGGAACGAAACCTTGCGCATGTGGGAGTGATGAAAAGTAGCAAAAACCAGTTTCGAAAACCTAGTTTTTAAACCTGCCGTTTTCGAGGTCTTAAAACCTGAAAGGCATTAAAGGAAGTGCGAAAGCAACGTCGCAGGCAAAACAAAAGCACTAACTGCGCTGCAGCTATATTTGAAGATGTTACCGCGTCAAACTCCTTAATTTCAAGAACTCACAATAAAAATCATGTAATCAAGGTTTTCTTGTCAGAGCGTTTACTCAAGAAATTCGGCAATCGGAGCCGCGAGATCTTATAATCACAAAACCCGCTTAAAAATGAAAAGTACAAAACCTGGTTTTACGATGAGAAAACTCGTCTACACATGGCAAAAGTTTTATTCCTGATTGCGAAAACCCCTATGTGTAAATGAAGCCTTTATCTTAATGTTTTTGAGCTTTGAGTAAAACTTTGTGCACTAACAAGCAGAATGCATTTTTAATTATATTTTTTGCAAAACCAGTTTTTGGTCTTGTCAGGCCAAAAACTCAAGCTTTGAATATTTGGATTCGAACCGGATCAATTCCAAATTTCTGGGCCCGTTGGCAACTCAGGTGCATAAAAATATGTAAATAAATTGTTGTTGATACAACTTCATGATTGCGCTTCCGCATAAAAAGTCCACATGTTTGTGTAATCAACTGTCAGTAATGGAAGCAGATAATTTCTTCATCAAAAGGCTTGTATATAATGACGAGGTAAGCATTTTTAAATGAACGTGCAGCTTTAGCGATTTGAAATTATTGTTAACATTGGGCCCAAACTTGTTAAATTAACTCTCTCAGCACCATAAATGAAGCGATTTAAAATCTAGCAATAAAAAACAATCGGTGAAAAAATCGCCTAACGCCTCTAAATAAAAACAGAAAACAAAAAAAGCAGTTGACACAGAGCACTGATTAAAGTTATTATTCGCGAAGAAAGCAGTGCCTGAGTAAAAGCGCAGGGATCGTGTCTTCCATCATAAATAAGTTCTTGAAGTCTGCAGCGACTCTAGGAAACCACAAAAAAATATGGTATCTTTATTCTAGCTATAAAAAAATGACTTCAAAAAACACAAGAAAACAACAACAAATAAAAACAAAACAAGAACAAACAACAAAAAAAAACAAGAGCTGCAAGAATAATACCACGGACAAGATATACCAAAGCTTAGTATTTCGGAGTTAATAACAGTTAAAGAATTATAATATTTGAAAGGCTTTATACGAGTAATATGCAATATGTAATTTAAGTCAGCACATTACTAATCAAAATATAGAAACAAGAAATTTATCGCAAAGACTTCATTAGAACTTAATTGCTTTCTTTCAAAAACTTTCTAAATTTTTAAAAAAGGTCTCGACAAAATGTATTGAAAAATATATTTTTCGGCAAAGCTTTAACGCATTTTTTTTTCAGCAAAAAGTGCCACAAAAACGCCATAAATCATTAACGAGAACTTTTGTTAAATTTTGTGCAGTATAAAAGTAATGGTTTTGTAATTCCATGATTGTTAAGGCCGGTTTACACGATATCGCAGTGAAGCGTAGCTGGATGAATTACTTTAACTGTTTTATTATTGCGAAAGACCGTTTTATTGATATATTTTACTGATTTTTTATTGATATACTTTAACTATTTATATAAGCGCAATTTATCAGAGGTGGAGTCGAGGACACAGCATTCGAGGCCAAGGTTAAGGACTCAAAAAAAATCCGAGGCTAAGGCCAAGGACCAACTTTTCGAGGACAGATCTTCTCGAGGCCAAACACAGAAATGGTAGAGGCTAAGGCCAAAGACCGAGGACACAATGTTTCTAAATTATGGTCGGTAAATTTTCCTTAATTTTTAAACACCAAAGTGCTCAAAATATTGCATTTTGCTAAATTTTTTATCATAAATCGAAAATAACAGTTTTTAAAAATGATAATGCATGCCATTTTGAAGTTTTACACGTTAGCAGCTGATGTTGATTATTAGCATTGAAAAAATACAGTGTTATGGGGTGAGAGCAAAATCCTATATGCCCCCCTTAAATAATTTTAGTAATTTTTTTTGAAAAAATAGCAATTTTTGTGACTTAAAAGAAGATTACATTTGATTTTTCCAGCATTTCGAAAAGAAAACACCGTAAAAGCTAAATTAAAAAAAAGTTTAGTATTCCCACAATTTCTCAACTCTAATTTTAATTCAATTTTTTCTTGACATGTAAGTGTATGCAGGCGCGTAGCCAGAAATCTGCAACAGGGGGAAGGGTGTTACTGCAGCGCTCGAAAATTTTGTATTTGTTTGACAAAAACAACTTAAGTTTAGGCCTATTTTGAAAAACAATAATGCCACTGAAACGTGGCATAGAAGTTAGCAGTGAAAAAACATAATTGTACTAATTTAGTAGTGATGTTTTGACGTTTGCTGGCCAGAGCTTTTAATATTTAAACGTTTGCGCGCAATCTGGCCTAAAGGCTACCAGCGTGGAAACCTAGGAAAGAGTGACCAGAACAGCGACTACTTAAAACAAGCAATGCGAAAAAGCTATTCTGCCACAGGATTTAAGCCTGCAGCTTTTGGATTACCGGTCCCCTGCTCTACCACTTTAGCTAGAGAGGATGTTTCCTTGCATGCATTGATCCTCGAATCTCTCCTCGTTTCTGTCCTCAAAAACTTGTGCGAGGAAGCATCCTCTCTAGCTCAAGTGGTAGAGCAGTGGACCGGTAATCCAAAGGCTGCAGGTTCGAATTCTGTGGGGAGAGAGCTTTTTAGCATTGCTTGTTTTAAGTAGTCACCGTTCTGATGATTCTTTTCTAGGTTTCCGCGCTGATAGCCTTTAGACCAGATAGCGCGCAAACAATTAAATAATTATACTAGCTGAATAAATGGACTTCGTGGAAGGTAACTATTCCTAGAATCTCAGTTCTCTTATCTGCATACTGGTAAATCAAAATCCTATACCGGTAGTTCAGAAAAACTTTCAAGATGTAATCAATTTCGTTTATATTTTATAGAAAAATATATATTTAGGGGGCTAATGGAAGCAAATTTAAGAGAAGTGATTGGTAATTAACTAACTAACAATCAGAGGTCCCCGGGACCCCTAACCGACAACCAAGAGCCCCCAGGGCCCCTAACTGACAACCTGGGGGCCCCAGGACCCCTAACTGACAACCAGGGGGCCCCGGGACCTGTCTCAAAAATAATAATGAGTTGTTTTCTCGAATTGTTTCTGCCACGTTTGCACTAATTATTATCGTGGTCATTTATTATCAAACTTGTCAGCGAGTGGTATAAAGTTGCACAAAAGTTTTGTTTTGGTGATATCATATTACGAATTACGAGCTTTTTTTCTCTCTAAATCTAATTTATATTACCGGTACCATATTTGTTAACTAGAGCGACAAATTTGAGAAACTGTAATTTTTGTGAAAATGTAGAAATTAGTGAAGTCTTGCTGCTTTGCCTCATGATCTTGTTCAAAATTACATTATTCGTAATTGGCAGTTTACGAGTCCAGCTATAGTGTTATTGTTGTAACTTGGTTTAGCGAATGCCGAGATAAGAATATTTTAGTTTGGGATGTTAGCATATTCGTAGCTTTTGAAGTGCAAGTTTTAAATTAATTGTCATAATTTTGTCGTAATATTTTTGATTAATACTTTTGGTTATTTTTACTAAATTTCTTTTAATTGATTATTTTAATATATTTTACTTTTGCGCTAATTATTCTTTATTTTCATTCTATTTGAATAAGGGTATATGCACCGTTGTTGTAATAACTAGGTGTATGAGTATTTGAAAGACCTCAGCAGCGACGAGCTTCTTCTTGCCATCTGGGGCATCAGTGTAAGTGAGTTTGTGAGAAGACCCCTAACTGACAACCAAGAGGCCCCAGAACCCCTAATTAACAACCAGGGGGCCCTAACTGACAAGCAAGGGTTCCAGGCCAGGAGCGACTTAATTCAAATTTTAAACAATTTATATGCAAAACTTGTAAGAAATCTAAGAGTTTTGTCCCAAAAGTTGCAACCCCAGGCCCTCGTTTAACATTATTATGAACATAATGCTATAACACAGGCGATAATGCAAACCCCCAAATTGAAATACAACCAATGATAAATATAATGAGAGCATAGCCAGTATGTTGTCCATGTCCGGAATTGCGGTTTCTTGAATTTAGGGTTTACGCGTACAAAAGTAAGTAATAATAATGACGACCACGTGTCCACGTCATAATAATGTCGTGCAATTCTTGGAGGTTTCAAAAAACTCTCAAGTGACTTGACTCAAGTCCTCCACGTTTTGGAAAAAAAGTTATTTTTTTTGCTTTAATTTTTTTTATGAAAGAATTTAGGAGCTCAATTTTATCTCATAATCATAGGCGTAGCCGGATGGGAGGGGGTCCAGGGGGTATGGGCCCCCTCAATTGAAATGCCACCAAAGACAAAAAATTTACAAAAAATCTTGCTTCTTCATTTTCAGTTTCTTTTAGCATCTTTGCATATAGCAGTTCTTAACAATAAATAATATTGACGATCAGGGGGCCAGGCGCACCCCCTTAATTCAATTTTTTCCGACCAATTTAAACGTATAACCAGGGTGAAATCAAGGGTTTTTGTCCTAAAAGGTGCTATCTCAGGCCCACATTTAAACTTTTTGTGAATGTAATGCAACAACCAGCGCCGTATTTGCCATATGGCACAATGCCAGGGATCCACGCTTAGATAGTAGGATTTTTTTGGTCTTCACTTACATTTGGCAGGAAGATGTTGCAAAAATCCCCTAAGTGCCAGAAGCCTCGCGCAAAGTAAATCCAGTCCGGGAACAACATGTTTAGTAAGCGTAACTATCTTTCGAGCAATTTTTCGATAACGATTCATCTCCACCTCGCCTGTTTTTATGCAGAAAATACTTAAAAAAAAAAAGCAAGAGAAATGCTCATTAAACAAATGATTAAGTTTCAATTGAGGGGACCTGGGCACCCTGGCCGTACATGCACTTCTATAGCTGTTTAACAAAACAAAAATCTCTAAGGGAAATAAGCAAGTAGATTATTATCTACTGCTAAAATATTGCAGGAGGCAATGTGTCTTATTTCCCCCTACATTAACCAAATCACTTACAATTAAAATTTTACGCCATAATGAAAGATTTTAAACGTGTTTTGGACTTTAATTGCATGTAAAAGGAGGATTGAACAATTAAATTTTTTCGTTTGGCTTTCAAATGCCAAAAATCTAGTTCTTTGAAATGGCTGTGAACACGTGCGAAATGTGATCCAGTGAGATTAAAATAGCTTTTTTTTCCAAAAACTTTTTTTCCAAGATTTTTTCCAAAAATCACCCCAACTGCTGGGGGCTTTGCCCCCAGACCCCCATAGCCACCGGCGGTGATACGTTTGAGTGCAGTAGCCTACTCAAAACGTCTCGTAAGTTAAACGTTTGTATTTTTTAACTATTAGTTTTTGCCCTCTTTCTTTACCAAAATCCTGGTTTAGTGCCAATAGGCTACGGCTTCAGATCTTATCTTCTGCAATATGTTTGCTCCACAAAAAGTTCCTTTTTTGAAAATTTCTGATGACGTCATTGCATGTGATTTGTGGTCCCCTACCAATCAAAAATCCTGGCTACGCTTATGGTTATTTGCTTGGTTATTTTCGTTTTTTAACCAATCAAAAAATAATGGTGTCCTCGAGCCGAGGACAGGACATTTTCGAGGACTTGTAGGCTTCAAGGCCGAGGGTTTGAGTTTCGAGGCCAAGGACAAGGACTTCAAAATGCCAAGGACGTCCTTGAAGACTCCATCTCTGCAATTTATGTATATGCGTATTTAGATTTAAAAACAATAAGTGTCGTTTTAATTACGTATTTCTGCGCATACATACGCGTGATTGGTAAAGCCGCTAAATCACAGTAGAATGTAGCAAAGTGAAGTTAAAATAATGCAAACTTACAACGCCCTTCCTTGCCCAAGTTTTTTGGGTTTAATAAAAATGTAAAAAATTCTCACTTTAGTTTATTTAATTGAAGAAGCTATGAATATATATTATCTATTCAAAAGACGTAGATTTTGATATCATTATTGTACATTAATCTATTGTTTAAAGCTTTGTTGAATTTTTAGACAATAAATCATATAGCTTTGGTTTTCATCCAAATCATGGTTAAAAATTTAATAAAAAATGATCTCTCTTAAAAGTCGACAAACCTTTTTGTCTAGTATAATTCTCTTTTAGACACTATGAGTTTGGATTTGGGTGTGAAATTTAAACTTTTTTACGCCCGATTTTTTTCTAAACGTCTAAGTAAAATGTTTATATTTTCGGGCCTGTCACGGGACAGCGTCAAACGCTAAAAATTGGATGATCTGCATACTTTTCGCAGCGATAATTACTGTTCTTCGTGTAAGGAGAATTCCGCACCTGCTTAGAAGTTTTCAGCGATCCAATGTTTATGTGGGTTTGAACTCTAATCTCCGAAAATATCATCATTCATCATAAATCGTCCTATGCAAACGCATCAACGTGATCAGATGCGGGTTGAAGCTAGATCGTGCGATAAGGTACAATGAAACCCTGGTAACACGACTACAACTGGAACTATAAAAAACTGGTTGTCTAATCGGGGTGGTCACGTTTCCGGGATTAAACCCTTTTTGCGCCCTAATTTGAATTCAAAGTTCTGTTGTATTTAATTAGGCATAAAGGTGCAGATTAGAGATTAGTTAAACCTTGTTCCGTCTATTTATTTAGCTCTCTAAATCAGTTTTTTGATGATTACGCAATTATTTTCATTCGTATTAGCAAGCAATTTGCTCAAAGTTATACTTTTAAGGTGGCTATTTGACTTGAAGGCCTGAAATACCGGTCACTTTGCAGTCTTTTCTCAAAATGTAGTATCTTATTTATTTAAGATATCTTGTTGTCTTTTGTTGTTTTTTTTTAATTTTGGTTTTGTTTTAAGTCAACGGAGATAGTTGGAACTGAAAAACGGAGGTAGAGGTCCGAAAATTGGTCGCGTTAGCGAGTTTTCAATGCATTTTAAAATGATTGGAAATTATTCAGGACTATGAAAAACTGGTTGTGTAACAGGGGTGGTCGCGTTACCGGGATGGTCACCGACCGGGGTTTCATTATAGTAAAAAAGCGACTTCTTTACCCTTTTGGCCACGAAGCCAACTGAATTGTCTTTTCTTCATTTGTGGTTATAGTAATGATATTACAGTTGCAGTATTTTGAATGTTTCTTTGTAAACGCTTGGAGCCATATCCTGAAAAAATTAAAAAAAAAAAAACCTTCAAACCAAGCTTTTTGTTGTTCATGAGCTTTTATAAGTCGTATATTTTTTGTATTGCAAGCTTTATCAGCAATACTTCTAATTTTAATTTTATTTTCTTGTTTTGAGCCAATCAAAAATTTCTTCCAAGTCTATAAAAAGGTTTGACGCATTTTTTTTAGTAGCTGTCTTTATTAATGGTGCTACTAGTGCAATTGATAGTAATTAAAAAATAAAAACGCCGACTCGGAGACGTTTCGGTTCTAGTCAGCCTCTCGGATTCTTGAGGTCCTTCTGGCCAGTAGCGCAAACAGTGTGTGGGGGCATTGTACCCTTGTCTTGTCTATATGAGTCTTGCATTAAAATGGAGCACACACATTGAAATGGCTTTTGTTATCTGATGTTTTAGCATCATTTCGATCAGTTTGTGGGTAGGGATAGCACTGATTTCAATTTTTTTTTATCTCATGCTAGTATTTCCAGCCTCAAAAAGTTTTTCCCAATCGGAATTGAAATATTCTTGGTTTAACTTTAATCAAGCTTGTTCCATGCTTGGTTTATCCTTGCGTATTTTATCTCGGCCAAGTTGCGATAATTATGTTTGGATCAAACTTATTTTAACCTTAGTGCTGCAGAGCGGCCGAGTCTAAACATTTATTCTTGTATCATTCTTGTTTTGTCTTTTCATTTTATGCTCGGCCAAACATAGTTCTATTGGTCCAACGAAGATCGTAGTTAAATGCCAAAAAAGTGGTGTGGTCCGAATTGTAATAAACTGTTTTCGTTCATAGGCTTCTTTATCAAATGTTTTTTTACTTTCATACATTTAATACTTCTTTTCGTACATGCATAAAATTAATCACTCAAATTCATTTCTACATCAAGCATTAATTTATTTTTCATTTCGAGATCAAATTATCCACAATATGATAAATTATTACAGTAAGGTTGGGGCAAACTATGCTTGAAGTGTGATAAAAACAGCCTTATGGCTGAAAGTTATTTCATTCATTTCCTACAGTCCTGTTTCACGCTTTGCCGCGATCATCAGGCAGTAGATCTAAATAAAATAACAACAAATGGCTAGAAAATATAACATACTGTATATAACATGAAATAATACTCACCAGCGACGAAACAATTCACCATTTCATCTCGACCTATCTTTCTTACCAACCTTGTGACGGATTGGCAATGTGGCGACAACGAGCATTCAAGCCGAAAAAACAAAAACGATGCTCGCTATCCCCACACAGCCATACGTCCTTCCTCTACGCCGACAAATCCGAAATGAAATTACAGTACAATAAAATGTTATAAAAGGTTTTTAGATGGTTGTTCTTGCATAAGTAGGGAATTATTATAGATATAATAGTTACATAATGATGGAGACATAATAAAGAATAAGGGTGAAAAGTTTCACCTACGAAGAAAAAATAAGATGCGTTTTTTGTAGGACAAGAATTACAACAAAATAATATGATAATATACACCGGAATGAATAAAAAGAAGAAAGTTGGTTGGATGGAATAAATAAAGCAAATCAATCTGAATTTAGTATGCGGTCAAAACCACTCATAAATGCCAGTCAGTTGCAGTAGTGAGAAAAGAAAGACATGACAATGCAATGAAATATAATCAAAAATGGACGTTGAGTTTATGACGCTTTGAAATTGTGCAATTTGAATTTATGTTTATGACGACATTTTGATAAGATTTCTGATCGCTTATTGAGAGTTGTGTCTTTGTCTGACATAAGGATCGCAATTTTTTTCTCTTGGTACAAATTGTAACGTCTGCTACCACATTTGTAGAAACGTGCTGATGTATAATTGTTCCATTTTATGTCTGGTTTATTGTTGAGAATGATGCAGTTCCAATTGTATTTTGATATTTCGGTTGCATTTGATTTATTTCTGTTTCGTAATGAGTGGATGTGGTTATTGAATCTCGTTTTAAAGATTGTTTCGCAGCTTTATAGTTGATGATTTTACTCTGGCTAGTTACCTTTTTCCAACATCCAGTAGAGTTGGTAACATTAGCTGGAGTTTGTGAGAGTTGCTGTGTTTCTACATTGTTTGCCGGCTGTTTTATGGAAGTGTCAGTAGTAGTTGAAGGGGGTTTTTGCGGAGTCAGTATTGCTGTATGGACGATTGATTTTACGTTACATCGCCCATATATTGGACATTTGGACGATGTCTCGGCAATTGCATGGTTTTTCTTCCTTGCAACGTTTTCTTCCAAGATCCTTTTGTTATGATTAGATATTATACTTTTCATGTTTGGCATGCAGCTATAGCTTATTTTGAGGTTGCTTCTGTTGCAAATTTTTCGGAGCTTGTGGCTGGGATTGCCAAAATGTTTACCAATCAATTGCAAAAACACTTTTGCTGATGTTTGTGCGTAAGTGCAGTACTTATGCAGGATCAACCATCCGAAAACATTTCGTAACATTTTATCGCACTGTAATTTCATTTTGGATTTGTTACATTCGTAGAGGTAGGACGTATGGCTGTTTGGGGAGAGCGAGCATCGTTTTCTTTTTCTCGGCTTGAATCCTTGTTGCCGCCACGTTGCCAATCCGTCACACGGTTAGTAAGGTAAGTTGAGATGTAATAATGGAATGATTCGTCGCTGGTGAGTACCATTTTACATTATATATTCAATATTTTCTAACCATTTGTTATTATTTTCTTTACATCTGCTCCATGATGATTGCGGCAACGCGTGAAACAGGAAATAAATAAAAGGAAGGAAATGGATAATAAAATAAATAAATAAAATAAATAAAATAACTTTCAGCCAAGGACTGTTAATTGAATTGGCTTGGACCTTATTGGAACATTGAGCACTCTTCTGAATATGCCAGCAACACAAATTTGTTATTTGGAGTGTGATAGGTATTTATTTAAAATTTTTGGCATCCAAAAGATATTGCAGAACCACTGAGAACTAATTAAAAATCAATTCGTCCTTATTTAGCCGTGGACTATCAGTTTTTTTTTATCACAGCATTAGCCAAGAAGAGGTGCTGTAAAACCAAATTAAAAATTTCATTCTACTCGCTGTATTACACCAAAGTGTGTAGAGAATTTAAGGGGACCATCTCCGCGTCAGTGCGCCAGGATAGCACAGCTCCTTTTGAAGAAATCTTGCAGCGGTGGCGAGTCGTTGGCAACACAGTGCCTGATTTGACTGGCCCAAGATTTGAACATCAGACCTCCCGCTCGAAAGACGAACGCGTTGTCACTCGACCAACTGGCCGGTGGCGTTGTAAAATGACTTACTAAAATACCGTTACTGGAAAATGCTCGATAGACCTATAGCTAGAAAATGCCGGTACTAAAAAAGCAAATACTTGTAGTGTATTTACTTTACAATTCGTATTATTTTCTCCTTGCTGTCGGAAATATTAGTCATTCGAATGTTAATCATATTCAGGGGTGAACATCTTAGTATTCATGACGTAGAAAACTCTAAAGATTTCTGGTCTCGTAATCATACTTCTCGTAAACAATGTAGTAGTTTCTTATGACGTAGATATCGGTGGAAGTATTTCTGTGTGATTATAAATTGAGCGATTAAGTATAAATAAGTTAGTTCACAATTGTGCGATTCAGAGTCCACAAGTTTAGTTGCATTCACTGTTAATAAATCTGTAACAACAGCACTAACTCGTATGTTCGTGTATCTCTATTGGCTGAGTTAAGAACAAGAACCAGGACAACTACAAATGGCGACAAGAATAAGCAACGACAGGAGCGAGATACGTGCGTTTAATGTAAATGGTGAGGCCAGCAGTACTGCAGAGAAGTGGAAAGGCTGGAGAAGAGCGTTCAAGCTATACGTTGCCGGAAAAGACATTAAAGACGACAAGCAGCAAAAAACCTTATTGCCTCACATCGCCGGTCTGGCGGTACAAAAAAATTTACTATACTCTGGTAAGTGAGAAGAGCGACAAAAAAAGCTTCACCAAAACCTCAACGGTCCAAGATAAATTATTATTTTATACCGAAAGCAAACGTTCACTTCAAAAGGCACAAATTTTACCTAATCGCACAGACGAAGGAGGACTCCATCGACGATTCCCTGTGCAAACAGCAGCAAGCAGCAGCGACCTGCGATTTTAAATATAATATAGACAAGCGGCTGCCAGATCAAATTATTAGCAAATATTTTTTCAATAGCTTGCGCAGAAAGTTTTTGGAGAAAGAGACGTTGACCTTGCAAAACGTGGTGAACATGGCCAAGGAGCATGAAACTGTCAATTCGCAATTGCAGGCCATGGGGAGCGCGTTTAAACCTTGTGGAGCTTGATGTTCTTTGGAAAGAAGCAGCCCGTTTTTCGTTCACGGCAGAAGCAAAAGGCAAAGAATGCTACGCCTGAGGCAAACGAGGACACTTCAAGAATTCACCGCAGTGCCCAGCCAGAAAGCAATTTTGTAATGGCTGTGGCAAAAAAGGCCATTTTCGGATCAAATGCCGCAATGTCCAAGCGTCGAGGCGGGTAGAGGCTGAGCGTCCACCAATGATTATCGTCCCCAGCAAAGAAGAAAGACAAATGCAAACTTGATAGAAGAAGACGTTCAAGAAGAGGTGAAGGAAAAGACGAGCTAACTTTTCTCATTGAAACCGGTGCCAAAACACTACAGGCGATCACATTGCAAAATCGGAGGAGTAGAGGTTCCAAATCTTCTAATCGATTTTAGCGCAGAGTGCAACGTGGTGGATAAGGAGACATGGCGGTGGTTGAAAAAACGAAAACATCAAAGCAGGCACACCTAAGTCAGCTAAAACTTTGCACGCATATGGCAGCTCAAAGTCACTACCGACGCTGGAAACTTTTACCACCGAAGTAATTTCAAAGAACGCTAAATTATGTTGTGTTGCTGGTTTTGTTGTTATGAACGGTGAAGGCCACAGACTGTTGGGTAGAGACACTGCCGAGTGCCTGGGACTTTTGCATGTAAGTCCGGTGCAAATTAATTCGGTGAACAGCAATAATGTTTTAGATTGATTTCGGGAATTATTTGAAGGGGTCGGCTCAATAGCGTACGCAGGATTTTGAAAAGGGGAGGGGGGGGCAGAAACTTCAGAAAATATGAGAGGAACATAGATCAGAATTTGAAATAGTCACACTCAGATTTCGTCCCATTTTTCGCCCAAAATCAGGTGAAGAGCAAAAAAAAGATCTTTACTCAAATTTCGTCCCATTTTTCGCCCAAAATCAGGTGAAGAGCAAAAAAAAAAGGTCTTCACTTAAATTTCATCCCAATTTTTGCCCAAAATCACTCAAACTTCCAGCTGAAAGCCTGAAAGGCTGATGCCCAACTTACAAAGGGGCCATGCCTCAATTTTGCTCACTTTTCTATGCAATTTTGCAATCTTGGCGACCCAAAGGGGAGGGGGCCATGGCCCAATGGCCCCTCCCTAAATACGCCCTTGGGTGGGCTTACTCAAAAATTATGATCAGGGGCGCCATGATGATTTGTCGTTGATGCCAAATGCACAACCTATCCGCCGGGTGCCCTTTCAGCTGCGAGAGAAGGCTGATAAAAAGCTTGATGAGTTGATGCAGGCGGGGATTATTGAGGAGGTACCAGAGGGGCCTGCAACGTGGATATCACTTTTGGTGGTTATTCCAAAGACCGACGGAGATATCTGAGAATGCGTAGATATGCGAAGGGCGAATGAAGCCATTGTGAGGGAGAAACACCCGATTCCTACGGTGGAAGAGTTACTGCTAGAGTTGAACGGCAGTATAATGCTTTTGAAGCTGGATTTAAAATAAGGGTTTTCATCATATAATACGGAATGAGGAGAACCGCCCCATCACCACTTTTGTAACTCACCGTGGCGTAGATAGATGTAAGCGACTTATGTTTGGCCAGATTTCAGGCCCAGAAAAGTATCAAAAAGTAATCAGTGATGCATTGAACAATTGTGTTGATGTAGCGAATATCGCTGATGACAATATTGTGCATGGCAAGAGCCAGAAGGAACAAGACAAAAAACTTGATACTGTTTTGTGTATGCAAAATGTATGTGGTTTAACGTTGCATGAGAAACTGCACCAATTTCATAAGTTGACTTTTTTCGGGCATAAATTTAGCACTTGTGGAATTGATGCCAGTAAAGAGAAGCTCGCAGCTATTCAGGCAGCGAGGCCGCCGCAGAACGCGAGAGGGGCAAAGTCGTTTATGGGACTTGTCCAATATTCTGAGAAATTTATACCAGATTTGGTAAATATAAGAAGACCCATATTGGACTCGACCAGGAAAGGCGCCAAATTTCACTGGGGCCCGAGCAAGAGAGTCAATTTAATAACTTGAAACGATTGATATCCAGGGCAGAATATTTGGTCTCTTTTTGTAAGAAGTGCAAAACTCGTATTGTTGTCGATCCATGACCTATTGGACTTTGTAGCATTTTGACGCAGTTGCAAGATGGTGTCTGGAGAGTTGTTGCTTGTTTGTCTAGGAGCTTATCTGATGTCGAGCGCCGACATAGCCAAAACGAGAAGAAGACGCTAGCTATTGTTTGGGCTTGTGAACAATTTAATTTGTATGTGTTCGGCGATACGTTTGAACTTGAGACTGATCATACTGCAATTTATTTATTCGAAAATTTGAAAACCGTCAGCTAGCATTGAGCGATGGGTGTTACGGCAACTAGCGTATGATTTTAATGTTGTGTATAGGCCAAGTAAAATAAATATTGCCGATGCCTTGTCCGGATTAAATGGTAATTTTTCTAATTCAAAGACTGGACAAGACGTTATTGATTTTGTTCATGCTTTATGTGTTAACAGTACGCCAGCTACTCTGTCAACGCGCGAGATTGAGCGCTTGTTAGGTGCAGATCCTGAATTTGATGGATTAGGACACAGTATTATGTCAGGCGACTGGTCGAAATGTACGATGCACAGTTATTTGCATGTCAAATATGAATTAAGTTGTTATGTTCAATTAGTTTTGCAAGGTAGGCGTTTAGTTATTTCCTTGTGTTTACGTGAGCGCGTGCTGAACCTCGCACACGAAGGGCATTAAGGCATCGTAAAAACTAAGAATCGTTTGCTTAGCAAAGTGTGGTGGCCTAAGATGGACGCTGATGCGGAAAAGTTATGCCGGAACTGTCACTGGTGCCAGGTGACTGGAGAACCAAGAAAACCTGAGCCACATTTCAGAGTGGTGTGGCCAACTGGACCTTGGAAAGATTGTGCCATCAATTTGTTAGGACTTTTACCAAATGGTGAATTGATTTTAGTAATTTTAGATTATTTTGGTCGTTTCTTAGAAATTGCTATCTCGAAAAGTGCAACGTCTGACAAAATTATTTGTGTTTTGCGACCAAATTTTGCTCGTTTTAATTTGCCTATATTGCTAAAAAGTGATAATGGCCCTTAGGTGGTCTCGCACGAGTTCAAACAATTTCTAAGAAAGCATAACAAAAACCATTATTCCTCAGTCCCTCAGTGGCTCCAGGAAAACGATGCAATTGAAAGCCAAAACGAAAAGTTCATGAAGGCCATTTGAGAGGCTTGTGTTGTAACTACACACTGGAGAGTGGAAATTGGCAATTTTCTTACTGCCTATCGGTCAACACCCTAAGCGACCACAGGAGCCACTCCATTTCAAGTGATGTTTGGCCGGTCAATGAGAACGAGGTTACCGCAAATTCATCGTGACCCAGAATTTCTTCACAAAGAAATTCGCGGTCGAAACTGGCAAAGTAAGATTCGTGGCAAAGAATACGCGGATTTACGCCGGCAAGGTAAAGAATCAACAATCAAAATGAGTGACTCAGTGTTGGTCAGAAAACCACCAAACTTTCTCCCGACTACCAACCAAAGCCCCAAGTTGTCACCCAAAGGGAACAAGAAAAAGTGACGGTTTGTGATAAACAGGGAAAAGAAACTTCTCGGAACTCCAGTTTTTTCAAGTCATACCTAAACCCAAATGAACCCAGTTCCAAGACAATAAATAAAAATGCTACCTGGCTCGAACAGCAGCAACCCTGGGCATTCCACAAATGACACCACTAGTGTATTGCAAAGTCCAATAAGAGCCCGTAGCTCCCAAAATATTTGACCACTCAAAAGTTTTGACGATTATTACACGTGATTTTGTTTGGTCAAATGTTTTTGTTTGCTTTGTAGCGCTTTAATGACTCAATATTGTTTGGTGCTGCGTTGTGACGTAAGTCGAAATATTTACAATTTCTTGGTATTGTACTCTCCCAAAAAATAGAGGAAAAGGTTGTTCTGTATTTACTTTACAATTCGTATTATTTTCTTTTTGCTGTCGGAAATATTAGTCATTCGAATGTTAGTCATGTGCAGGGGTAAAAATCGTAGTATTCATGACGTCGAAAACGCTAGAGATTTCTAGTGACGTAATCATACTTGGCGTAAACAATGTAGTAGTTTCTTATACCTTGGATATCAGTGGAAGTATTTCGGAGTGGTTATAAATTGAGCGATTAAGCATAAATAAGTTAGTTCACAATTGTACGATTCAGAGTCCACAACAGGGCTGCAACTAGGGGGGAGCAAAGGGGGCAGCGCCCCCTAAACAAAAATTTTCCCTCCCCCTAAACTGCCCAGAATGCCCACCAAAACTCCTTTTATTCTTGCGGCAGTTTCAAGATGGTATCTTTTTTTATTGGAGATCAGCGAAGAACTCAGAGAAAAGTAGGCCAATTTGGGGCAATGACCCTTTTTTTTTAGTTTAACGCAGAACTCGGAGAAGATTAGACCAACCCAAAAATTTTGTCATGCAGAAAAAAGTTTTGCCCCCTTAGAGCAGCGTTTCAGTTGCAGCATTGGTCCACAAGCTTAGTTGCATTCACTGTTAATAAATCTGTGTCTAAGCACTAACTCGTATGTTCGTGGATCGTTATGGGTTGTTTACCTTTCATTTATTCAGTTTACGAATTTTAATTCAAATTATAGCCTGCTTTTGGATATCAAAAGATATTCTAATTCAGATAAACAAATTATAACTTAAATTTCTGTCTTATTTTTTTCTATTGGCAAAACATGACGTAGGGTCAGTCAAATCAGCTCACTACTGACTAAGATTACGGCACAATAAACACAGTTAATCCAAATGAAGAAAAACAAAGCAAAATCTTCCTAACAAAAGTTTGATAATCGCAGAACTGAAATTCAGTTATTGCCATAAAAAAAATCAAAATTTAGGAGTCTTGGAGGCTACAGGCTCCCATAATGCAAACAAAATTTTTAGTCAGTCTTTGGTCCCAATTTCTGCGTTTTTTTTTTTCGTCAACAGATTTTTGAAAAACTTGGCCTACTCTCATGGTTGCAGTAGTTGACTGTTGATGAAATTCTTTTTGACTGTAACTGTGCCAGTTATCTGATTGAGTGTAGCCTGATTGGCATTACAAACTTTGTCCCGAAATGCACCTCTCAGCATTTTTGTTCTGATTATGACCTAGTCATCCGTTTACGCTGGCTGTTTTCTTTATAACTTGTGCAAACTGCAATTTGGTGTAATTGTGTTTTTAACACAGAAACGTTTGCTATTACTATTTTTTTTTCAGTTCTACAGGCGACCGAGGCATGGTGGTGGAAGACGCAACCCTATATTTCCTCCTGTCGATTAAAAATATTATTAAAAATAACCCTGTTGATTAAAAATTAGATTGATAAAAAATTCATGTTGATAAAAACTCATGTTGATTAAAAATAACTCTGGTGATTAAAAATACACCCCAGTGAGGATATTTGTAGGCAGGGCTGGATCTACATTGTGCAAGGCCATTGTCACTTTTGGGATTTTTCCTACATTTCAGCCTGTACGAAATAAATAAAATAACTGTCATCCGTAAGTCTGTTCATTGAACTGCTCTTGGACCTTTTAGGAATATTGAGCACTTTTTTTAGTTGTGCCAGCAGTACAAATTTGTTATTTAAATCAGTCCATATAGGTATGCGCGATTAGATAATAGAGCATTAGTGTTAAACTCTGGTTGAGCATGCTAGTCGATTTGAGAGGTATTCAAATTTATCTTAATTTCGTTTTCCTTTATAAATACTCTATGGTGGAATTGCTTCAAGCTATGGCAGTATTCTTTAACGTTTTTATATACTGTGTATTTTTAGGTCAGAACCTACAAATATGCGGAGGCAACTCACTGGCGTCTCCAAACCGAAATGGTAGTGGATCATCCCAGCATTTTGAAGGTTATCGATGTCTTGCGAAAAATTGAAAAGGCTCGGAATAGCGATCAACTAAGGATGAACGCCGGTTATTTGCCTCCGCAAAAAAAAAATCGAAAATACAGAGAAGCAGATGATCAGATCAAGCGGCTAGTGATCAGATTTATTGGCAGCCAGCCGCAATCTACGATCGACTTGTAGCGAGGTGTAAGCCACAATTTCGAGATGGACCGACCCGTAATATTATGAGCGTTTATTGCAATTTACTTTTTCTGTTTTTTTGGTAATTATGTTTCGCGTTTTTATTATTAGATTTGCTGCAGTTTTGTTGCAAGACCCTTTTTTGTGATGAAAAAAGAATTATTTTTTAATAACTTCAGTTCTTTTGGTCATTGAAAAGTTTTGAAGTTTTTGCAATGATAGAAAATGCGCGAAGCTATTTTTTTCGAACACGTTAACTTATGCATTTTAAGAGAAGCATCAAAATGCAACTGAAGAATATGACAAATTCTAATGACGGGGAGCATCATCAGATTATTAGCACGTTGTACTCAGCAAAATTGGAAAATGTTTTAGTAGAAACAACACTAAGCAACCAGAAAAATAGTCTAAGTAGCGTAACGGGGGGGAATTGTGGGCTTTAGATTTTAGAGTTTGCTTCTTTCAGAATGTGGTCCAAATGACGCTCTTGAAGTATGTACTCCGTTGTTCGTAGATTGCCGCGTGAGTAGTCACTGGTAGTGCTAAATGTATGTGGTAATAACTAAGGCTGTTATACAATTTTGTTTGTCACGTCACAAGAGTATATTCCTACTTTCTTGGTATTTTTTTCTATTCCTTTCATTTTCGTTTTTGCAAGGAACAACATGTTGCTGTTCTGATGATGCTCCCAGATTAGGAAGCAAAACGTTAACTTTAATGAAAAACACTAGATCAAAAAACGCTGTTTCATCTATGTTTTATCCCGACGAACGTGGCATTCCATAAGCTTCATTTTGAAATAGTTTATGCATTTGCCGCCCGACGAAAATTAACTGCATTATGGTAATACAAAAATAAAGCATTTTTTGTCAAATTTAAAGAATTTTAGGAGCATAAAAATTGGTCTTGAGAAACAGTTTCACTAAGAATAAAAGAGCCAAAGCTGTCGTAAACATTTTATTTAAAAAGAGACGTTTCGACTAATTGCTTAAGTCATTGTCAATCTTATTCAAATAGAATCAATTTGAATAAGATTTGAATAAAATTGAATATCAAGATTGAATTTGAATAAGATTTGAATAAAATTGAATATCAAGATTCTATTTAAATAAGATTGACAATGACTTAAGTAATTAGTCGAAACTTTTCTTTTTAAATAAAATGTTTACAACAACTTTGGCTCTTTTATTCTTAGCAAAGAATTTTTGATTGTGTATTCACAAGCACTAAATCAATTACGACAAAAAATTGATTTTTCTCAACTTGAAAATAGCTCTGACAAAAGTTTGGCCTGATACAATTTCGTAATTGCGTTTCAAGTACTTCTATAATTGCCGTATACGCAATGCAAAACAAAAACAGCGTATAACAAAAAAAAAAAAAACTATTTTAATTCCGAGACGAGTTTTGATTTCCATATTTCGCAATAATTACTTTTCTACACTTGCTGCACGCAACGAAAAAAAAAACAGTGTTAAGCAGCCTTTACCGAACGTCCGTGTTTACGCAAACGCCTATAAAAAACGTATCTCTCTACGCGAACACGGATATGCATGTTTAAGCAGGGCACTTTATTGATTTTAGCTAGCGTATCTCAAAAGCATAAAATAAATGCTCTCCAGCGGCTCGTTGCTCCGCCCCCAAGCCTCCGTAAGTAAACACTTTAGTTGCGTTAGCTTGCTCAACAGCATGATTAATTGGGACAGTTTTCAGCGAGAAAATTTTGCTTTGGATTCAAGCCCTCTTTCTCTTAACGACCTCGTTGCGCGCCTGACGCCTGAGCACTAGCTATCGGGAGCTTCAAAGCTGTACTGCAACGTTATCTGTTATAAAAGCCTAGCATAAATCTTTAATCGAATTCGAAGTCTGAAGCCCTCTACAATAATGCCTATGATATTATTACTTTGGCTTTAAGCTTCTGATTTTTAAGGGCTATGCTAGGCCCGAAGTTATTGGTCATGGGCCAAAGTTTTTTTGTCCGTTAAATTAAACTTGCTGTGACAAAGCCTGAAACGAGCAATAGAATATCTATTTGTACTTTTCTTGATTAATTCTCCCTAAACTTGCTTCATTCTCATGTCATACATTTTTGTAAAAACCAGCCTTATTTTTTCAAAAAATCTGTAACTAATTGTAAAAAAGTTGTGTCCCGCTGTGCTAATCCAACCTACAGACACTAACCAGAGCAAACGCAACTTTGTGCCCAGTGACTTAACCACTCGTCCACTCGAACTACATCCAACTACTGCACAATTGCGTATTTTAAATGTTTGCAACAACAAAGGATATTTACAAACGCAATAATAGCATCTTGCAATGAATTGTGGTTGGTTTGTTCGTGGGTTCGCTGAACAACTAAAACTTGGAAACACATAGTTTGGAATTTACCGAGAAAGCGACTACCTTATTTCAAAAATCAAAACATCGTTTGAGTTGCTTCCGTAGAACTTAGTTGATTTGCTCGCAAAAATACCGTAGTAGTAGGCTACCATAGTAACCTTTCATTGCCAAACAGATGAGCCCCGCCAACTAGTAGCACGCTTCGGCGTATTACAGCGAGAACAAATGATGAACAAAACACTTAAAAAAAATTCGATTAATCAGGTACTTTAGGCCCTTAGGCCGATGCATAGCTTTTATACGCATGTGCGTATTTTTTTACGCATGCGTAAAAAACTACAGATATGCTTAAAAAAATGCGTTAAAATATGCGTATAAAAAATAAGATACGCGTATAAAAAATACACATATGCGCATTAGGGTAGGTCGATTTTCGCTATAGAAAAGCGTTATTTTACAGTAGTTGTGTATTAGCCTAGAGACGCTTTCTGTGAAATTTGAGCATTCCAAGTCAATAAACGGCTTGCGGAAATGGTTTTTAATGTTTTTGCCCAAATTTGCTTTTTTATTACATTCCGCTAGATGACGCACCATAATATATATACAAAATACATGATATTCTGCAAAAATAAGCTTGAAAAAGTATCTTATTATTTTGCTTGAACTTAAAATCAACGAGCCTTAAGTGCAAATGATACAAAATTTCAAATAAATACAATGGCATAATTGCCCAAGGCACAGCAACTGGTTATAATATGACGATGAATATAAAATTATATCCAAAACTCTCCAAAGTTTAGTAGTTTAATTGGGAGTAAATTATTATCTGCTTTCATGTGCTTCATTTTACGATTATCGCCAACGACCAAACTCCACTTCAGTACAGTTTATAGTCTTTGTAGTTGACTAATAAAATGATGAAACAGAATTTGGTTGTAATCAATTACTTTTGCTTGCGTTATCAATAAATCATTTCTCTTGCGCAAAGTTTATCGTTTCGGGCTGATAAGAGTCTACAGTATTTCCTGTGATTCAAGCTTAATCGAAGCTAGTTTTAGCAATAAAAGAAAAGGAAGAAATAGCTATGCCGAAAGCAAAAACACGACCGCTTACGAGACAAAAAAGTGACGCGAAATATGGTAAAGCACCCAGCTAGTTATCCAAAACGGCCCCAAGCACCTACAGGCAGCTAATCCGTTACTATTACTATTTAAAAAATACTGATCCTCAGAGCTCAATTTCGCAATGTTGCCAGCAGATAAAAGAAGAGTTGATGGTAATTTGGCAGTCAGTGAACCCGCGATTATGTTTAATATACACCATTAATATTAATTTACGTTATTAAAAAAAGATAGGAGATTTGCTGCAGTTGGTAAAAGATATCAACCGAAACACTATAAAGCTGTTGCAAAACAAAATCTTGCTAACAAACTGCACAGTCTTGTTGATATTGCTGGGTGCTTCTGTTCTTTGGAAGTGTTTCCGTGTGCTGACAGAAGAATCAACTGTGATGTTGATTACTGTCAACAAGAGCACATATTTTGCTCTTGCTCCCCAGCTCTTGAAGTTCCGACAGAAGATCGAGCGTACGTGAAAGATCAACGTTTGAAGAAAGGCCCCAAAGACTTTTATCAAATGACATCTGAGGACCGAGTTGCTGTAAAACGAGCTTTACGTTCGTCGGCAAGTTTTTTGCGGTCCACTGTTGATTCTTCCTCTTTCCCTTGCACCTCAATTCAGTCTTCCACAGACACTGACAGTGCTTCAGTACATTCAGAAGTAAGTTTTAATAAGCAGTATGTAGCGATGACAGCTAGTGATACAAAGATAATGCCATAGATACATCGTGAATTTAAACGCTGTTTGAGGGAATAACTTTTTATTGCCGGACAATTAATAACATTCGAAACACCGTATCTACGGTAGAAATCTTATACGCAAATGTCATAACCGCTGCATTTATTTCTGCTACATATCTGATGTCGAGTTAAAATCAACAATAAATCTAATTATCACACTATGCTTATTGCTATTGCTTATACTGTATAATTTTGCACTAATTAGTATAGTTAGTACTGTAACTAGCCATACAGTAATTAATGTTAACCTTAAATTAACTTAATTATAATTATGCTTATTTGTTTTAGGAGAAACATGGCTACCAAACACATCAGCAGCTCCTAGCCCTTACAACATCATAACACTAAACAGATTTGCAATGGAGTTAATTCGTGGTGACCTGTCTTCTTTTTTGGTGCAGCTCTCGGAAATGCTTTGTTACTTGACATCAAACATTTGCTTCAATCTCATGTTGATATAAACAAGATTTTAACAGACAAGTCAAAAATAGACATAGCAAAATCTAAAGGTAAAGTAATTTGTGGAGTACGACAACTAATAGGAAAAACTCAGGCAATCTGTGTCGGTATTGATAGCAAGATAGATGAGGAAACTTTGGACTACAAAGCAACGGAAGATGACATTGGAAACAACATTTTAAAAAAAGTAATCGGTTTTTAACACCACCTTACCATTACGTATGAACCCGGAATATGCTCTGGAGAATATTTAAGCCATAAAACGCTCCCTCTGACTGGCTCTACTAGTGAAGATATGGCTCAGCATGTCTACGATGCTCTGGAAAAATTTGACAGTTTGGAAATCATTAGAGCAATATTGGTTGACAACACCTCTGTCAACACAGGCTGGAAGAATGGTTTAGTTTTCAAATTAGAAGACAAACTAGGGCGAAATTTGCATACTGTGGGTTGTGCTTTGCACCAAAATGAACTTCCTTTTTGTGCCGTATTCAAAAAATTGGACGGAGTAACTACAGGACCACAGAGTTTTAGTGGACCACTTGGGAAAAAATGTAAAAGAACGCCCACAATAAACCACAATTTGCGGTTGAGTCTATCGAAAACCCTTTACAACATAGCGTAAAAAAAGATTTCAGCGGTTTGAGCACTAACAGTGTTTTCTTTATGAATATACCAAAAGGAATCGGTTAAGGAAAAGTGGACAAAGAGTACTCTTCCTGGAAAATTAGTCAGCTGTATCACGCAGCATGGCTTGCTCTTGCTATTAGACTTGTTGCTGTCTATACACGGGAAGAATCCTAAAGCGGGAATTTAATTAAACTCGTTCACTACATAGTAAAGGTTTATGCGCCTTCGTGGTTTGAGATAAAGTTTTCATCTAAACTGAACGAATCTCGTAGAATATTGTTTTGGAATTTGTCTCGCATTGATGAACTTTCATTTGAAGACGTAAAAACCATAGCAAAGCAAAACTTCCAAAAAAACTTCTTTTGCTTACTACCAGAAAAACTTTCTGCATGCATTGATAAAAGATGAAGATCCCATCGTCAGAAACTTGGGACTGCTAACAATCATAAACCTGAAGAGCAAGAATCGGTAAATTTTGCAGGTTTTTATACTGCACTTACGAGATAAATTTGATACAATTTTTGTATAGCTACTGTATTTACATTAGTATTTAAATAACTGCATGCCGTACTCAATAAATGTAAACCAGAACCAAAAAGCACCAAAGTTTTAGGATTCGGTTTTTAATCGTATTGCGCGATAAGAAATAGCGACAGATATAATTTCACTTTTTTACTTTTGCACGCAGAATCAGCAAGGAAATAAAAACGGAAAAGAAATCCTTCCCATCAGCTGGGAAGCAAAAGAGTGGTGCAATTATGTGGTGAAGAGTATCTCTGTGCAGAGCCACCGTTTTCGAAGGATATACCCACGGAAGATCTGATGATGAGCCATGAAAACAACAGTTTAATTAAGCTTCCAGATCTTCCGTCCCACTCACAGAGCGTAGAAAGAAGCGTGAAACTTGTAACAGAAGCTTCACATAGTTTTATATGGATTTGATAACCGCCACAAATCTATTATGGCCAAAATCACTAGCCGGAAAATGCGTCCTAAGTTTGCATCCAAAAGCTCCTACTCCCAAACATACGATTCAATTCTGTAACTGAACTGAACCGATAACTTTCTTGTAAGTTTGCATTATTCGTTGTTATTGAAAAGCTGTTGAAGTGTTTGTTCAACGTCTTAAGCAAGTTTACGCGAAGCTTTATGCCGTCAAGCAGGCTTTTTGTGACGTCACTGCGAGTAAAAGATAGTGCGCTTGGTTGCCCTTTAGTGTGATAACAGTATTTCTTGTCTTACAGTTTATTTTAAACAAGTAAAATGGTATTCCAATAGCTGTGCTCCAAAGCCCACCTAGCTGTTTTGCAAAAAATCACTTTTTCATAAAAAAAAAAATTAAACTAAAATCTGCAAGCCATTTTTTAATGCAAAACACTCAAAGTTTGCAGCAATTCATTTTGCACCAAACTGCAATTATTGCAAGACTACGTCCATCAAAATTTGAAGAAAAGTAAACAAAAACGACCTACTCCAATGCGTATAAAATTTTGACTGTTGGTGGTTTGTTTTATATTGCCATTTACCGAACATTCGTATTTCAGCTTGCGTATATCCGCATGCGTATCTTTTTCGCTACGCAACGAATGCAATACGGACACGGTTTGCGTATTTTTCAGGCATTTATAAAAAAATGTTTGCTGTGTGACGGCACAGAACTTTTAATGTGAGTTCGGTTCTCACCAAAATCAAAACTTTTTGTTTTTACACAAACGCAATAAACTTTTTTTTGCAATCATATTTGTGATACTTTGTTTGAAAATTTTTACAAAGTTTTTAAAACTAGGTCTAAAGTACTTGATTAATTGACTTTTTTTTTTAAGTGCTATAATACACCGAAGCGTACAACAAGTTGGCGGGGCCCATCTGTTTGGCAATGAAAGGTTACTAGTAGCCTACAATTACGGTATTTTTGCGAGCAAATCAACTAAGTTCTACGGAAGCAGCTCAGTCGATGTTTTGATTTTTGAAATAAGATAGTCGCTCTTTCGGTAAATTGCAAACTATGTGTTTCCAAGTTTTAGTTGTTCAGCGAACCCACGAACAAATCAACCACAATTCATTGCAAGATGCTATAATTGCGTTTGTAAATATCCTTTGTTGTTGCAAACATTTGAAATACACGATTGTGCATTATTTTAGAGGTGATTTAAATGAACGAGTGGTTAAGTCACTGGGCACATAATTTGCTTTTGCTCTGGTTAGTGTCTAAAGGTTGGAATAGAACAGAGGAACACAACTTTTTTACAATTAGTTACAGATTTTTTTGAAAAAATAAAGCTAGTTTTTACAAAAATGTATGACATGAGAATGAAGCAACATTAGGGAGAATTAATTAAGAACAGTACAAACATATATTCTATTGCTCGTTTCAGGTTTTGTCATAGCACGTTTAATTCCACGGTCAAGAAAAGTTTGGCCCATGACCAATAACTTCGGGCCTAGCATAGCCCTTAAAAATCAGAAGCTTAAAGCCAAAGTAATAATATCATAGGCATTATTGTAGAGGGCTTCAGACTTCGAATTCGATTAAAGATTTATGCTAGGCTTTTATAACAGATAACGTTGCAGTACAGCTTTGAAGCTCCCGATAGCTAGTGCTCAGGCGTCAGGCGTGTAACGAGGTCGTTAAGAGAAAGAGGGCTTGAATCCAAAGCAAAATTTTCTTGCATGCAAACTGTCCCAATTGATCAGGCTGTTGAGCAAGCTAACGCAACTAAAGTGTTTACTTACGGAGGCTTGGGGGCGGTGCACCGAGCCGCTGGAGAGCATTTATTTTATGCTTTTATTTTACAAACCATTTATTTCATGCTTTTGAGACACTCTAGTTGAAATACGCATTCGCGAATTGACAGATATGCGTTTTTTATAGACGTAAGCGTAAATACGGACGTTTGGTAAAAGGCCACTTCAGGCGGCTTTTACCGATCATGCATATTTACCTGCAGAAAAACACCTGATATGTTTTTCAACGCAAATGCAGAAAAAACAAAAAAAAGCAAAGTGCATGCAGTCAAATACTACGTGCATTTCTGCTGCGCAAGTACGCGTGATCTGTGAAAGCCGCTTAAAATGTAAAAAATAGCAATTATTTTGATTCCACGACGAGTTATGAGTTCCATATTTTGCCCTGATTAATTTTAATACTTGCCGTTCGCAAAAAACAAAAAACCAAACAACAACATTTCCGACGCAACTTATGATTTCTATATTTTGTATTTTCCGTACTTGCCGTTCGAAATGGAAAATGTACAAATAAATGCGTATATCGTAACAAGCGAACTATTATTTTAATTCCGAGGCAAATCATGATTTCCATATTTTGTATTTATTGTATGTTTTTACTTGCCGTAAGCAATCCAAAAGAAAAGAAAACAGCGCGAATCGAAAAAAATACAAAAAGAAATCAACAATTAATTTAAGTTAATGGCGTACTTATTTTAATTTTTTGAAAACTTGATTATTTTTTTAAATGTTGGTTTGCTCTCAGAGATAAACGCTCTAACGCCTTTTGTTTTCAGTAAGACAAGCGCTATATTAGCACCTTCGGCGGTCAGTTGGTTCTGCAGTCAGTTGGTTTTGGGTTGAGTTTGTTCAGCAGCCAGTTGTTTCGCGGTCAGTTTGCTGCGGTCAGTTGTTGTGGACCAGGGGGGCGGTACTTCCCTGACCCCCGCCTCCTATGCTACTGCAAATATTCCTCACGCGTCAAGGAGATTGTTAGTCAATAAGCTCGCGTGCTCATCTCTCGTTTAGCAAGCATCAGAGCCAGAGTGTAACGGTTTAATTCTCAGTCTAACTGTCAAGCGAGCCACTTTTAATCGTGAGGCAATTACAAATTCCACGAAATCGACAACATAACATAATAATTATGCTGAATCTGCCTCACGTCAGAAAAAAATGATATGCTGATACGCTTTTCCCTGGCCCTAGCAAACCAGGTTGAAATAACAAAGCATCTTTGTTGACAAAATAATTTCAATCTTGTTTTTGTGTGTGTGTGTAGCGAGCAAATTTTTTCTAGTATTAATATTAATTTTATACGTGTCATCTGGCATGGGTTTCCAAAACGATAACTTCAGAAAAAGTATTACAACAGCGTCTATTTGTGTTAAAATAAAACAGAAAAAAGTTGTTCTTCCACAGAGTTTCGCTTCATTGCTTTGCAAATCTGGAAATGAGGAAAAAAGGCACTTTGCATGGCGAATTTTGCTTACATAATAAATTATTACAGCGGTGAGAATGTTCAAATATGATTTTATTTTTGTATGCATAACATTTTAGCAAAAGTAACATTTAAAATTTTGATTGATGTTTTCATGCTCTCTGATTGTAGTTATTAAAGCGCCCTCCCAGAAAAAAGCCAAGATTGTCCCTATTGTAGCCCTTAAAATATTTAACCAGAGAGACCCAATTAATAGAAAATAAAAAGCTAAAATGATAAGTCAATGCTGCATCAAAATAGACATGTAATTACACAAAGCATAGTCACATGAGTGAAAATATCACAAAGCCACAAACGGCTAAAAAAGTGGTACTTAAAATTGTGACTAAACATGAAGTAACTTGACAGCAAGACACAAGTTTATGTCGCGTTATTACCACACCCGCATTCGTAAACACTCAAAGTGGCTTTTCAAAGGTGACGTGTTGTACAGAAGGCCGTAGCCAGAAGTGGTCCAGGTTGGGTTTAGCAAATGTGTAGCCAAATTTGACAAGCTCAAGGCACTTTTAGATGACCAAAACGACAAGTACTCAAACGATACTGTAGTAATTATTCTTGATAAAACGTCCGCCTATTCGTTCACAAACCATGTCCCCCATTTAAATTTTTCATGCCCCCTAACCCGCTATTCTGGCGCCAGGCCTGGGTCTGGTTGGTTGGAGTTGACAGACTCTTTCCTATGAATGAAAGCATGGTGCAATGAAAATGCTAACCACCGAACCCCAGTAATGCTGGAAAACCTGGGAGATATAAAATGACCATTTTTGTTCAGCTCAATAGAGTAGAAACCCCATTACTACACAAGCGGCCAATGCTGATCGATAACCTTTGGTCGCCTCCTGCGACCTGCTGGGTGGGCAGCTTTACTATTCTACCCCGAATGGAGAAAGCGTTAGAGTATCGATTTTGTGATTGATATACTCAAATTCGACTCTTGGTCAGGTAATGACTTCAGAAACACTACTTTGCAATTGCAGCTATCCTAATTGACACTCGGCATTTACGGGCAGCGCTAAAGAATAGATGTAGTTCTGCTACTGTTGTCTATCGTTATTAAATGTAATGAATATCGGGTAGAACTCCAAAAATAGCCTACACAATGAGCTGTGAAAAACAAATGTTTCCTATAAGCATCACAGCTGACAAAAATTAGCAAATAAAACTTACGATTGTGCTACGTTACATTGTATATTTATGTGTTTGCAGAGTGCTTGGTTTACACAAACCGCAAGCACTGGCCCACCACGTTTTGTACTGTATCGTTGGAACCGTTTTATCCCAGACTGGAGATTGATTTGGTGGGAGGAGCAAGCGGCAAAAGCAGAATAATGACTCCTCTGCACAAGTGACAGTAACAGAACTATTGAAGCTGGCAATAACAGAGCGGTTTGTTCCTCTGTAGAGGGCATGCAGTTACAGTGCTATCGAAATTGGTAATAACACTACCGTAATCTCTTTGACTGATTGTAAACTTGTATAAGTATTGCGATATGGAGTTGTAGATTAAAACAGTAGTTCTTTGCTATTGTCCCATTAAAGAACGTTACCTTGCGAACAAATGCTTTATAAGTAAGTGTAGTAGCAAACTGTATTAAAGGAATACGTCTTGTCGGCTCGCACTTTATCGGTGCGATCTTTTTCGGGTTAGGGCGTTAGGGTTTGTGGACTATTTTGGGTTAGATTTAGGAGTAGGGTTAGGCCGAAAAAGTCAGCGCTGAAACTTGCGCACGGAAAAGTCGTGCACCCGCATTAATGCCGATTCTGCTACTATGCAATTTTGATACGTCCGGGGTCGAAAATAATAACGCTTGCCCGATGCAAACTAAAATCGCCTCGAGCAAGTTATTTTTTGATTAACTTGCCTGATGGGCAAGCTAACAAAATGCAACGTATTGAACAACATCAAATAAAAAAACAAGGTTATTTAGAAACGCAATTTAGGTCCGCTTTTGTTGCAATAAAATTATAAATTAGTATAGAAGGCTGTTGCTTGTTTTGTTTGGGCACTATGCAATCATCACAATGAACACTTTGTTTAATTGCAATTAACACTTCTCAATCGCACGCAAATTTTCGACACTCAGACGCGCTAAGCAACTTTTTGGCACAAATTGCTACGTTTTCTAAGAAAAGTTTTGCCACGCTTGCCGCGTTAACTGCTGTTTCAATTATCACCCGTACAATTATATCCTCCGCTGGATGAAGACAATGTCAAGAATTTTGCAATTTTTTTGTCATGATTATTATGAAGAGCATTGCAAGCAAAAATCAATTTTTGCGTTACGCATTTGGAAAAAGTTAAATATTGCGTCACCTTAACATAACAATCGCGCGCAAAACTTGGTTCTTGAAATAGGTTACACGTACTATGAAAAATTAGTGTTTTTGCCAAGAAGTACATCTACAATTTTTTTCCAAAGGTAAACAACATCAAAACTTAATGCGCTTATTTTTTTCGGGCAAGTAGACACTAGATATCACTTGCCCAAAGGCAAGTAGTTAAAAAAGTTGATTTTGACCCTTGTACGTTATTGTTTGTCATCAATAACCTTAAACCAGCGTGTTAAGTGTTCACATTTTTGGTGTTTGTTTCAGACTGTTTGCTTTGTCTGATTTCTTAACCTTTGTAGCTGCATTTTAAACAATGGGTAAGCACTCGAATGAAAGCTACTGAAAAGTTGTAAATATGATTAAAAAAGAATTGTATTTCTATGAAGAGATAATTTTCACTACTATAAGTGTTTCATCGAGTTTGTTTATTACAAAATTTAAATCCGATATTCAATTAGCTGGAATCTACGACAAATTCTTTATAATTCTAAAATTTGAAATTTAAAATTCAAATGCATTTCACGACACTAACAAAACGATTTCCGATCAGTTTTGCAATGGTGTTGCTGAAAATTTTCAACACAATTTGTCATAAACATTGGTTATTGCTCTACAAAACATTAAATCACGAATAGTATTACCTTATGAAATAGTATTACAGTGTTCACAACAACCGCGATATCGTTTCGGACGAAATAGCATTGATTTTTTCATGAACACCATTGCAAAGCCTCATGTAAAAAGGTCGAGAGGTCGATTGGATTGAGCGTTTGCAACTGAAACGATAGACATGGTTTCGATTCCCAGTGAAGTCGAACGAAAGACTTTAAAAATTGACATTCACAGCTTCCCTGCTTGACGTTCAGCATTAAAAGGACAGTGTGAAGTCTCCACCGTGTGTGGTAGACTGGGATAATATTGGACAAATTTACGACATCTGTTTTTAGCGTAGATTGAAAATTGGGAAAAATTAAAAACAGCAAGCCTCAACTCAAAATTTACTGCTTTTTATAAAAAAAAGTGTAGCAGAGATACCAAGTAAATTAAGCTTTAACGACACTATAGCACTGCAACTACGTTGTTGCGTTGCTGACTATATTAATTTGATGACTAGTACTAAACGAATTTGCGACATCTGTTTTTAGTGTCAAGTCAGTGCAGTGCCGGAAAAAACATGCAATTTTGCGAAAGGTTGTCATCGTGAAAAATTGCAATGCCACTAACAATACTGGTACTTAAAGTTGTGACTGAGCGCTGGACGTTCTGACTCGTCAAAAGAACACAAATGCCGCATGGCACCCGCTTACAGGAGAAAACGCTTTCAAAAACCATCTCTGACCAAAAATTCTCGCTCTCATGGAATTTGCTTTTTTTTAGACAAAATGACACTTATGTATACGCTCACAATTTTACGAACTGTGTAAACCGCTTCGTATAGACGTAGTTAAAGAATAGAGTTAGCGATCAATAGACGCTGACTTCCGGTTTAATTCCAAAGTTGGAACGAGTCGCCGCGTTCACAAGAATAACAGATCGGAAAACATTAATTGCTGAGAATATTCAGGTAATTTGAATCAAAACGTATAAAAAAGAAATTCAACGCCAATGATGGCCGAGCAGTTTAACCGTCGTGGTGGTGCTGTAGCCTTGTGCAAAAAGAATCGAAAACAGAACTCCAAAACTGCTTTTTATGTGGTATATGGTGCAACAGACGCAAAAAATCTTTAATTCATATCCATGAATAAAGAATAGTTATTACTTTGCATTGTAAAATATAAATTTTTCACACTGTATATTTTATTGTTTCCAGCAGCCATATAATCATCCCAGACCAGACTAGCAGTCTTGGAAGCACAGAGTTGTGAGTAAAGCGACTCAAATTTTTAACCAAATTTTGACCAATTTTGTTTGAAACCTGTAAATGATAATACTAATTAATTTTAAAAACATATAAATCGATTCTTGAATGTTTGTTTTACCTGAGAACTGAAAAAATTATTTCAAATTTTTTCGAGCATCTGCGTAAAATTTTTCAGCACTACTGTATATACGCAGCATTCTTTTTTGCTTATTTTTTGCAAACCAGTTTTAAGTCTGTTTTAAGCCTAAAACTCAAGTTTTAATTAAATATTGGGATTCGAGTCGGATAAATCAAAAAATTTCTCTGTTCGTTGACAGCTCAGTTGCATAAAAAATGTAGATAAATTGTTCTCAATACATTTTCATGATTGTGCTGCGCTCCATATAAAAAGTACTAATTATCGTGCAATCCTAAATCAGTAGTCGAAGTTGATTCCATCATCAAAGAACCGGTATAATACAATGAAACCTCTTGCGTTTTTAAATGAAGGTACAGCTTTAGCGATTTGAAATTATTGTTAACGTAGGGCGCAAACTTGTTTAAAGAAACTCTTTTAGAGCAATAGCTGAAACGTTTTAAAATATAAAGAATTAAAAAAGGAGCCAGAAACATCATTTCAAAGATGAGAATGCGGAAGCAGTGGTAGACTGGTAGCAGCAAATTTTCGTTGAAGCAGAAACGGTGAAAGAGTACCGCTTCCACTTCCGCTTCGTCCTTTCATATTAAACGTCAAAAACTCGAATGTGGTGCAGTTTTTTGTAAAACATATCAGAAAACTTTTTGTACAAGAACCAGCATTGGCAAAGAAAAAATTTAAAAAGTTTGTGGCTCACTAGATGTGGGACCAGTCCCCAGTTCTTTCAATTCAAAGCAGCCAACCAACTTACTTTCAAACCTAATTCGCTGTTTCACTGCTAAGATTTTGAAGAATTTCTCAAAAATTTTGAGGCCTTGCCCATTTCAAAAAAAATTTAGAGACGTATTATTTTGATATAATCGAGCATTTGCTGATTAACATGAATAAAGTTTATCATTCTAACATATAAACTAAATCTTCTCACCGTGGCAAAATAATATTCTTTAAAAAGTCGACAGGGTAAAACATGATAATGTTTTTAATAATAGAACTTTTAAACATGATATGCGATGTAATTCATGTCTTCTTGCAAAGTATCGTAGCTGTAGTTAAAAAGGATTATGATATCTTATGGTATGTGTAATCACAAAATTTTCGCAGTGATTTTTTATTTTGCAGTCTTAAAAATACACGTTACTACGCAGCAGTAGCGTAGACAAGCGGTATTATGCCATGCAGCCCCCTGGGCAATGGCATAATGAAAAAAGGGCAAAAAAACGTTAAAATTAACGTTTTTAGATTAAAATGGAGCGTACACATAGAAAAGGGTTAGGCTACCTGGCATTTTAGCATCATTTTATTCAGCTTGAGGGTAGGGGTGGTGCACATTTCATATTTTTTAGCCCGTATGCAAGTATTTTGCTGTCTTGAAAAGTTTTTCATAACCAATAACGTGAGAAGGGAACTGAGCTACACACATCATTTTAATTTGGGGCCTAACAATATAAGAGAGGTTGAAAAAACTTCAATATCGGTACCACAATACATTTCACAAAGCCGCATGTGCGCGCGTTACCTAGCTCTCTAATCTGGGTCACGACATATTCAAAAACGTCTTTGCGGTAGTATCTCAAGTAGTTGCTGAGGGCACGTTACACGTTTTCCTGCCAATACTAATAACAGTTTAGCGTTTGCTGCTTGACAAGTTGCAAATAACTCTGTTACCGAAAGCTAAGGAACTTTTGCTGTCCTTCTTGGTCATTTTTTGCAATGTGCTGTACCACGAGCATGGATGACAAAATAGATAGTCCTGTCGAGTTGCTTTCATGCATTATTTGCGTATATGTTTTGCGCTGCTATAAAGACATGTCTTTTGAATGGGCATTCAGGTTGCAATTTTTTTTTCTTGATTTTCTCTGAAAAATTTAACTAATTGTAAAGCTGCATTTACATGGGCGAGTTTTTTGCATGCGATTTTTTGATAAAAATGGATGTGGCAAAGTTGCATATATTCAACAATGGTTCTAATCGTGATAAAAGTTACCTTACTGCTGAAAATGACTGTCTCAAGTTGTTTCCATTCCGATAGTGATATTCTAAACCGTTTTAAAGCGAAATCGGAGCTGATCTCACTGCAATTTTTTATCGCAGCACCGATTCTCTTCTAAAGTTTTCAATTATAACAATATTGATTTGAAAACAACTTTAAGACAATTATTTTCGTCAGTAAGGTCCCAATTGTCATGATGAAAATCGCCGTTGAGTAAATGCAACTTTGCCAGATCCATTCTCATGAAAAAATCGCACGCAAAAAAGTCGCCCGTGTAAATGCGACTTAAGACTAACTTCTCCAAATTTGACTTTTTTCACGATTTTCTGTTCTTAAAATGTAACAGATTAGGTTTTTGCCTTAAAAAGGCTTTTAACCGTAAAGATTTGCCAATGTTCACAACTACAAACAAAATTTCAAAAGGTTATTGCTTGTACTTGATTTTCAATAACAGTTTTTCGGCAGAGTTGTTGAAAAACAAAGCAAAGGGTTGGAATAGTAAATTTAGGTACGTTTCAAAAAAAGTCAGCCCGCTTTCCCAAAGTTAATCTTCTGTCATAATATTGACAAAATGTCAATACTGAAGCACAATACGAGGGAAATTATTAATTTCGAATTGCAATTTCTTGAAATCGGGAAGGCGTTGAAAGTTCAAAATCGGTGAGAATGTATTTTAGGCTTATCCCAACATTTCTGTCAACAGTGAAACACTTGACTTGAGTTTCCTTTTAAATAGCAATTTAACCTAAAATGGTCTTAAAAATAAGTTATTTTTGTAAAAAAACATGAAAATCTTGCCCCCGAATTGCTCCGCGGCTGGGGGCTCCGTTCCCGACCCCCAACATGTGCAACAACTTTTGATCCATCTCCCACCTCCCCTTTTGAAATTTCTGTTTGCGCTATTGCTAAGCAGAATTTTGGAGCAAAGCCACACATAAAAACGAATTATTAAAAAATTTCTACGATTGCTGGGGTTTAGCCCCAACACGGCTATAACTACTTATAGACACTTACACTATTACGGTCTGTAAAACCACAAAAATTTCGATGTAGGGCAGATGCGATAAAAAGGTTACTATCCCGAACGCTTGGAAATCCGTAAATGAACTAAAAATACGCTCGTACGCTCACAATTTTATGCTCAGTGTAAAGAGGCCTTTACACTTCATTTATCTGACATATTTCAGGCTTGCAATTGTGCGGCGTTTGTGTAGAAATAAGTTCATTTTCACGGCAGATTTGTAGCAAATAACGAACATGAAAGTTATTGTTTCGATTACTATAAACCGGATTCGCATTGGTGCAAGTAATTATTGCGCGATAATGTTGCAATTTTCGACGTATGACGAAATTAACTACAGTATTTGAAAAATCAAAAGTGTAAATCATCATCGTCAACAATATTTTTATGTCAGATGGGCGAATAGGTGGATATTATTTTTAATATTCAAATGAACGCCTTATTTCGACCCTTTAAAGCAATCTCCTGCTGGGCCTGCATTTCTGACAGAAAAGATTATTATTAGATAAGATTTATTTTTGTTTTCTAATAAAATTATTCTTGCTTTCGAAATAAACTCGGAAAAGATTTTGATAGCTTATCTGGATGCTAATGCAGAAATCAAGCCCAGAAAAAGCATTCGAATAATCTATTGTTACATCCTGCAATATAAAAGTAATAACCCTTACCTTCGTGGGGGAGTTTGCTGCAGCATTCGATAATGCTGTGATTCCTTTCATTGTTAAGTTGGCGTCATCATCGTCTCCGATCTCCAGCTCCTCAATGTTGCCTATACATGATGAGATTGCAATGAAGCCGCCATCACCGATAACGTTGGCACGCAAATCCAAATATTTCAACTACAAACGAAACATGAAATTGATTCCGTCAAATACATTAATACACTTCAAGATAAAGATAACGTCTTTCAAAAAAAATTTGGAGCTTGAAAGTTTTAACGTTGACCAGGAGTTTTTAACATAAAACGGAATCAAAAAACTAATGAAGATGCACGTACGGTTTTATTGAAATGAAATCGACTTCAAAATTTCAAAAGAAAACGCTGAGGTGGTGTCGATTTCATAATACCGCTGCTACTAAAAATTTATCAAATAATATTGATATTGAATTTTTTAACAATATATCAGCAACTTTGTACTGATGGCATTGTTTTTGTTTAAATGCGCACCCTATATGTCCTTTTGTAGTGGATTTGCTTATTTATACCTTTCTTTATCAATTTATTATTATTTTTTAATAGTGGAAGTTAGATCTAATGTGGCTGTTTGTGTAGGCCTAGCAACAATAAATAAATGTAAAGTAGTGCAGATCAATGTTTGAATGTGCGTTTCCAGCGTACAGGTTCAAAGCCAATTAATGATTTATTTTTTCAATTGTGTTTACAACTTAGCCTACTTTATTTGTCTTTTGTTGTAAATAAATTTCAGATTTTTCATTGCACGTTAAACTGTATTTATATATTTCTAATTAGTTTTTCTGAAACTTTAATTTTTTTAACTGCTAAAGTTAAAGCAATAACTGCCAAGCTGCTTAGTTACAAAAAATATTTCTCAAAGTTTTAATGTACTGTATAACAAAAAAAAAATCGTAAATGTATTGCTATCATGGGCGGAAGGCTTCACTTTCGAGACGCTTAGTTTTCTTGCTAGTAACAATTATTATAGTCATAAAAACTCGGTACTTTATAGAAAATTTCAAAATTTAAAATTTCACATACAGTTTCACCAACATCAGGGGTTATCGCGCTGGTAACTTTGCTATCTAATAAGTGCTTTAAAACACTTTTTGTATTGTTTATTAAGAGTATTCAATTTATTTTTTTATTTCGGAGCATAATGATTGGAACGTTTAAGTAGTCTTAATATAAAGCAAAGAGCCAAAACGTGAGCGAACATTTTTTTACTGAACGTTTCAAGACATTACTAGTCTCATCATCAGCAGATAAATGATATAGGCAACAGCAACTTGTCACGAGCAAAGCACAGGAAAAAAAAGAAGGCAAAGCAATGACGCATAAAAAAAGAAAAAAAAAAAAGGAAGCGAGCGTAAAATTAAAAGCAATTATTGTTTTCACACGTTGAATAAATATAATGGAATTGAAGCTTTGTCGGAGTTTAGATCTGGATTTCTTTGTTGAATCATTAAGGTTTCTTTGATTAATAATTTTCGCCAATGGTCAGATCTAGCCAGGATGATGGGGTTATTAAAACAAACTGCGTGATTAGGGTTATCGGTCAAATGCCGAGTGACGTCCGTATCCTGTGGTGTTTTAGAAGAAGGATCCTGGTTATTGATACGGTTATTGATACAGGTAATTATTAATCAAAGAAACCTTAATGATTCAACAAAGAAATCCAGATCTAAACTCCGACAAAGCTTCAATTCCATTGTATTTATTCAACGTGTGAAAACAATAATTGCTTTTAATTTTACGCTCGCTTCCTTTTTTTTTTTTCTTTTTTTATGCGTCATTGCTTTGCCTTCTTTTTTTTCCTGTGCTTTGCTCGTGACAAGTTGCTGTTGCCTATATCATTTATCTGCTGATGATGAGACTAGTAATGTCTTGAAACGTTCAGTAAAAAAATGTTCGCTCACGTTTTGGCTCTTTGCTTTATATTATTATTATTTTTATTTATTAGTGTTTTAAATATCTAAAATATTAAAAATGCTAGATTTTACTTGAATCAAAATGTAGTTAAACAGAAACAGTCGATTTTTTGCAATACAATAGACTATGCTGTGAATTGTATGAAAAAATAAATTGTGTTACTCATTGCGTACTGTATATATGTCAGTTAGTTACCATAGCAGGTACGCTCGTCATAAGCAGGGGCACCGAGAGTCAAGGGTGGGCCCGGGGACAGCTAAAATAATACACATCTCTGGTTTTGTGCAGTCCAAAAAAAGCAAGGAAAATGGCACAATTTTCTCCGGATTTTCTCCGATACGATTTGTGCCAAAGCAAAACTTTTGTATGAAGATTTGATGAAAAAAAGATTTCATCATCTTAGCTAGGAAATCTTTTATTGAAATGAAATACTATCTATTTCTACTCATTTTTGTTTATGATATGCAATATACTGTACAGTTTATGGTGCACGTTAAAATAGTAAATAAATACTTTACAAAGTTGTTTTCTAGTCTTGAAACGAATCGAAATTATTTCCATTATTTCTAATGGGAAAAATTGTTTTAAATTAAAAACAAATCACTTTTGGAACAACTTTCTCGAACGGATTATTTTCGATAACCGAGGATTGCCTGTATTTGCATAAAAATCGTAGAATTCAAAATAAAATTAAAAATAATCCGCCACTGCAAGTTGCAATTCAAATTGCCAAAGTCCGCAGGTTTTTTTGATAAATCGCAAGGACTTGCGGACTTGCCCAGCTGTGTAAAAAAGCTGGATTTAAATACCTAGTTCGCCAGCCCTCAAACCCAAACCACAAAAAAATTAAAGTCAATATTTGTCTTTCATCAGACAAATCACATTCAATCTTTTCACTTTTATGCACTACATAGTCGTAGCTTGGGAGAGAGCTCAGTAGGCCTGCTCCCCTCCAATCGAAACGCCACCAATGATTAGAATGTGACAAAAAAGCCTTGTTTTTTCAGTTTCAGTCTCTTTTAGCATCTTTTCGTAGACTAGTATTCGCATACAACAGTACTTAGCAACAATATTGACAACCAGGAAACTTTGGCTGTTTTAATTGCGAACTTGCCGTTGCGGATATTTTTAATTTTAGTCAACAAATCCGCAATGTTTATACAAACATTGAAATTGCTTTCTGGTTTCGTAAAATATTTGTGCTTTTAACCAGTCAGGCATGAAGATTTTAAGTGACGGTTTTCTTACTATCAGAACAGTATAAACATCATACAATAGGTTTAATCAATTGTGACAATTGTTTGCATTTTTTGAGAGGTGAAGCAAAGCTGAGTAACTACATTTGACGGCATAAAAGTGACATTGTGAGACGGGAAATAAAAAAGATTGTTTGGAAATTTTTTTGGTGCCGACTCAACTTGACGACATTGCTTCCTTACTCCACTTTTACGGCCCTAAACATAGAAATGAATCAGTTTTGCCTGTGCAGAACTGCACACATTAGCTTGTTTTGTTGCTATTGTGTGATGAAATCAAAATTAGTCTCGTCTAGACTGTTGAAGCTCGAGTTTAATTTGCTATATTTGGATTTCATTTAATTATTTGCTGTTTTTGTGACGTCATTTGCTGTATTAGCCCAGCTTTCCATCACCCTTTCTTTAGCAAAATCCCGTTACGTTACTTTAATCCCAAAAAAATCACAAAAATGGTTGGGAGCTCTGCACCCAAGCCCTCATTTGTGTTAGGCGCAGACAAATTTTAGCCTTGACTTCAGGTCCCCTCCGTAGTAAAATCAGTTACGCGCATAAGCTAATACTGTAATATCCGCCTTTGTTTTTTGTGATTTTGTAAATTTTAATTTTTTCATTATTAGCTTTAGTACAATGTCCTGATGAAGCCAGCTACTATGTGCTGGTGAAATGTTGCAGTAACTTTAAAACCTGCCCCAGTTGGCATAGCTAATTGAAAATTTTCGTTTGTTTGGTTGCAGCTTCTTACAACTTCTGGATTTAAAAAAAGATAGGACCGCAGGCTTGGAATATTGATTTGAAACATAAATTTCCAAAAAATCAAAAAACTGCACTGCATTGATTGCACATTTGTGAATTGTGAAATTTAGACTTCCTCAAAGCAAAAAAGCACCAGCAATATATAGTAGTGGTTCTCAATCGTTTTTGTATCAGAGCCAAATTTTAAACCTCAAGGTCGTTAAGAGCAGCATGCAATGCAATGCACCGTAAATAAGGAAACCGATAGTCATAAACAAATGCTAAAATCATATTCAACGGTTATATGACGTCATAAAAACAACATATAACATGTAGTCGATCGGTGAGGAGCAAAAAAAATTATGATTTAAGGAATCAAACACAAGGCTACTATCAAATGTAAACCGACAACTGTAATTAAGGGTTACAAAACTTAAAACTGTTCATTGTATGCGATCCAACACATTCTGCATACCCTCTACGGCGCGTAACCAGAATTTTTCAAAAGGGGGAGAGGCTAAGTCTTACATATAATAATTTTGAATCCTTTTATTATGATTCACTGGTGTACACATCATTTGTTTTTTAATAATAAGGATGATTTGGGGCTAATTTGAGGCTGCTCAATCCTGATATGGCCTTAGTTTTTGTTCATCACATCAGGATTTTTTTGCTATTACCATTTTGAGTTTTGATAAAAATTTTGATTTAGCTCTAATTTGCTAGCTCTAAATTTAGCTCTAAACTACTTTTGCCAGGCTATAAAACGTATTTATATGCACGAGACCTGCAAAATCATGCAACTATGCCGTATTTTAAATATTATTAATTGTGAATTGGTTATGATCGCCAAGTTTAATTCGATAAAATATTTAGCATAATTATATCGGTATTAAGCTGATTTTAAAATGTTTATGGAGTTTAAAGTTAAAATGTGCTATGTTGGCCCAGAATCAAATAAACAATAACCAAAAAAGGCAAAGTAATAAGACAAAATCGACACTATAAAAGAAAAGTACACCAAATTGGCAGAGGTGGAGTCGAGGACACAAGGCTCGAGGCCAAGGCCAAGGACACAAAAAAATCCGAGGCCAAGGCCAAGGACAGCCTTTCCGAGGACAGACACTCTCGAGGCCAAGGACAGGAATGCTCGAGGCCAAGGCCAAGGACCAAGGACACAAAGCGCAAGTGCTCTCCAAAAAAAAAAAAAAAGGTCTTCACAAAATTTTCAGGCGATCTCCAAAAAAAAAAAAAGGTCTTCACAAAAATTTTTCAAGCGATCTCCACTAAAAAACGTTTCCAAAAAATTTTTCAAGCGCTCCACAAAATTTTAACATTCCAAAAAAATCGTGCTGTCCTCGAGCCGAGGACAGGCCAATTTTCGAGGACTTGAGGCCTCGAGGCCAAGGCCAAGGACTTGACCTTCGAGGCCAAGAACTTCAAAATCTGTCCCTCGAGGACGTCCTCGAGGCCAAGGACGTCTTCGAGGACTCCACCTCTGTTAAACAGTTACATACAAGTGTAGTAGCTTGTGACAGCATGCAAAGCACGTGATATTTTCATTATTTGAACAACTGGTTTCAGGATCAGTAGTTGCATGGAATCATCAGGTAGGCTGGTAGATTGTTTTTGATTGCCAATACATGGTGCAGAAAAACTGATAGAAAACACACACCAGGCAAATAAAACCTGTAGGGCTATAATTAGAACGACTGACCTCGCGTCGCATGTTTCTTAGTTTTTACTCGGCCATTATCAAAGCTAACGAGTGCGAAGTTTCAGACTTTTACTTATAACTCGAGAATGGTTTGGTCTAGCTACATAAAATTTTGACAGCAGTTTTAGATTCATAAGTTATATGTTTGTGCGAAATTTCAAGGCAATAAGTCACGTGACTTTGGTTTTAGACCCGAAAACCACCCCAAAAGTTTGGTGTAGAAAGCAGTCTTATTCAAAAACGGCTTAAGTACGGCAAAAAAGATTTCACATGGTTATAATATGTTGTAACATTCCCTTTCATCCCTACCTACACTTTAGACTTTTGGCCTCGTTGAGTTTTTTTTTTTCTATTTTGCTTTCGAAGTTTTCTGCGCTCTTCTTTTCCTAAACCACAAAACATTAAAATTTAATTTTTGTGTAAGTTTGTTGAGCTGCAAATGTAATTTGTCTCCTGAAATTTTGTCGGCCTCTCCCCTAGAACCCCCAAATGGGGCCCAAATAACTTAATTTCTTTTAATGGCTCAAGCTAGGGCAATAATTTTTTTTTATATCTGTAGGGATTTAAGCAACATATATTTTGACATAGTTTGTGTGTACCACCCACCCAGGGCCCCCAAATGGACTCCCCAGAAATCTTTTTTTAAACAGCTCAAGCTAAGCATTAGTTTTTTTTATGTCAGCAGATGTTTAAAAGACAAATATTTTGACATGGTTTGAGAGGGCTACACTTCTGAAAACCCTCCAAAATGATACCCCTAAAATCAATTTTTTTATATGTTGTCAGCTAAAGAGCTAATTTTTTTCTGATGTTAGTGGAAATTTAAAGGGTATATAGCTTTTAATTGCGGTGCGGCGCGGTGCAGCGTGAACTTAGTTGTGTTTGGATGCGGTGCGGTGCAGCATGCGGACAAGGTTTGCAAC